>CM072097.1:41205572-43705572 GCA_036850905.1 Luffa acutangula | reverse complement strand
CAAGCATGTAGTCCCTCGTTCTCCGAAGATACTTGAGGATATTCTTAACCGCTCCCCAGTGGTCCAACCCTGGATTAGACTGATACCTACTGACTACTCCCACTGCATAACATATGTCAGGCCTAGTGCAGAGCATAACATACATTAAGCTGCCCACAGTTGAGGCATAGGGAATGTGTCTCATGTTCTCAATTTCTTGAGGTGTCTTAGGAGACTGTTCCTTAGACAAGTGTACCCCATGTCTGAAGGGTAGTAATCCATTCTTGGAGTTTTGCATCGAATATCGAGACAACATCTTGTCAATATACGTTGCTTGAGACAGAGCTAGCGTTTTGTTCTTACGATCCCTAATGATTTGGATTCCCAGAACATATTGAGCCTCTCCCAGATCTTTCATTTGGAATTGGGCTGCTAGCCATTTCTTAATGTCAGTGAGGTATCCTACATCATTCCCAATGAGTAGGATATCGTCTACATAAAGTATTAGAAAAGCTAATTTCCTTTTGTTGACTTTCTTGTACACACAAGGCTCATCAACGTTTTGGTCAAAGCCAAAAGATTTGATTGCAGTATCAAATCTAATGTTCCATGATCTGGACGCTTGTTTCAATCCACAAATGGATCGATTGAGCTTACAAACCTTTTGTTCTTGACCTTGGGCTATGAACCCTTCGGGTTGAGACATGAAGATATTCTCTTCAAGATTACCATTCAGAAAGGCAGTCTTGACGTCCATTTGCCATATTTCATAGTCATAATATGTGGCTATGGATAAGAGAATTCTTATGGACATTAACATGACTACAGGAGAAAAGGTTTCCTCATAGTCAACCCCTTCCTTTTGGGTATAACCTTTTGCCACTAGTCTAGCTTTGAAGGTTTGTACCTTTCCATATGCATCTCTTTTTCTCTTATAGATCCATTTGCATCCTATGGGTTTTACCCCGTTTGGTAGATCTGTAAGTTCCCATACAGAATTGGAGTACATTGACTCCATTTCCAGGTTCATGGCTTTGACCTATTCATCTTTATCTTCGTCATTCATTGCCTGTCGATAGGACAATGGATCCTCAATGCCATCATTAGGTATGACAACCTGAGTTTCAGTTAAACCCAAGTAGCGGTCAGGTTGTAATACAACCCTCCCACTGCGTCGAGGCTTTCCCAACTTTTGAGATGGACGGGATGGATCTGAAGAACTAGTTCCTTCATCAACTCTTGTTGAATGTCCAACTTCATCAACAACTCTTGATGATTCTTCAGTAGCTTCTCCTAATATTATTTTGCTGCGTGGTTTATGATCTCTCATGTGGTCTTCCTCTAAGAAAGTGGCGTTTGTCGATACAATCACCTTATTTTCTTGTGGGTCGTAGAAATAACCACCTCTCGTTTCTTTAGGGTAACCAACAAATTGGCACAGTTTTGAACGAGGTTCCAGTTTCTTAGGATTTGTCACAAGCACGTGTGCTGGACAACCCCAGATGTGAAAGTGATGCAAACTAGGTTTACGCCCCTTCCATAATTCGAAAGGTGTTTCAGAAACACTTTTCGAGGGAACATTGTTCAAGATGTATACTGCAGTCTCTACTGCATACCCCCAAAACGAGCTAGGCAATTGAGCATAGCTCATCATTGATCGAACCATGTCTAACAAGGTTCTATTTCTCCTTTCTGACACACCATTCTGCTGAGGTGTACCGGGGGCTGAGAGTTGAGATTGGATTCCATGTTCTATCATATAATCTTGGAATCTTTGATCCATATACTCCCCTCCTCGATCAGATCGAAGTACTTTAATAGATTTACCCAATAGGTTTTCAACTTCAGCCTTAAACTCCTTAAACTCCTCGATCAGATCGAAGTACTTTATTCGTACCCTCCTCGAGCTTTTACATTCATTGGACCACACAGATCCGAATGTATTAACTCTAAGGGTTCTTTGGCTCTGTAACCTTTTCCAGTAAAGGGTCTCTTGGTCATTTTTCCCTCGAAACAAGATTCACAAGGTGGTAGTGAATCATCTTCTAACTTGCTTAGAAGTCCATTCTTTATCAAACGACCGATCCTATCGATGTTTATATGACCAAGTCTGAGATGCCAAAGATGAGTATTGTTACTTGATGGAGAAATCTTTTGCCTTTTCCTTTGAGTTTCAGCAGTTTTAAATAATTCGTGATTTAAAAGTGCTTTGTTTTCGGTTGGTCTTAAAACATACAAGTTATTTTTCAATTTGGCTGAACAAATAAGTACACCATTTTTATAAATGAACGCTTCATTCATATCAAAAGTAACTGTATACGATTGTTCAATCAAACATGAAATAGAAATTAAGTTCCTCTTAATCTTGGGAACTATTAACAAACTTTCTAAAAGTAAGAATCTATTTCTAAAAAATAACTTCGCAGCTCCCACTGCTTTAGCTGAAATGACTTCTCCAGTTCCGACCCTGAGTGTCATTTCCCCATCGTTCAACTGCCGAAAGGAATTATTTTCCTGAAAAGAAGAGCAAACATGATTAGTTGCTCCTGAATCAAGTATCCAGGTTAACTCATCATGTTCTACCAGGCATGTTTCTAAAACAAGTAAATCAAATTTACCTTCCTTTTCCTTTTTTTTCTCAGCAAGGTACTTTGGGCAGTTTCTCTTCCAATGTCCATCTACATTGCAGTGGAAACACTTGCCCTTGTCTGCCATAGCTTTGGCTTTTCTCGTGCTTTTAGCAGCAGTACTGAGAGCTTTCCCCTTGTTTCCTTTATTCTTCTGAGTTTTCTTTGAAGAAGTGGCTACAGATTTAGTTCCAGAGGATGAACCCTTCTCGAACTTTCTTTTAGAGTGGACAACGTTTGCCTCTCCTTCTTCTGTCCCTTGTTCTTAAGAAGAGACTGATAGAGTTGTAGCTCATTCAGGAGGCTAGTCAGGTTGAATGTTATTTTATTCATCATTGCATTGCTTCGAAACTGTAGAAAACTCTTCGGAAGAGATTCTAAGATGAATGCAACCTGACTACGCTCATCTATGACCTCCCCGTTTGCCTCTGCCACGTTGAATTGGACCATCATGTCCAGGACATGCTCCCGAACAGACGTGCCCTTTTTCATGCGACAACTATAAACGTATTTGAGAGCGTCATGGTGGAGTTGGTAGGACGGTTGTCCAAACATCTCCTGGAGAGAGTTCATAATCTCCCTCGCCGTTACCATGCTCTCATGCCTTTTAGCTAAAACTTCAGATAAGCTGGCTAGGATATAGACGCGAGTCTTATCATTGGCCTTTGTCCAGCGGTCATAAGCATCCTTAACTGCTTGGGATGCATTACGAGCAGGGGCTGGAGGACAATCCTCCGTTAAGACGAATCACAGATCATCGACAACAAGAATCGTATTCAGGTTCGACTTCCACGTAGCATAATTTTCGCCGGTTAATTTCTCATTTTTAAGCAGAGAGACAATTGAGGAAGACATTGCTGAAATTTAAACCAACAATGACCGTATTAGTTATCTTTGCCTTAACCCATCATACAAGCAAACAATTGCACACAATCCAATCAATTTAGCAAAACAGACAATCACAGAACCCTAAAACTATCGATTTAGTTTTGCAACGATGTTTCAGAGGTTTAGAATATCAGTCACCGAAGGGTGATCAGGTACTCCTCCTTTGAAATGAGACACCTCTCAGCTAATTCTTATTCCAGAATAACTCATATTCCTATAGACATTAGCCACCGTTGTTCGGTCAAGGAATCGTTAACATTTTTAACTCATCCTCGTAAGTGTAACCCTCCCACTTTCAGATCTCAGAGGCACGCACCAACAGGCTACCGAAGGGAAAGACAACTGTTGGTGATTAGCCTAAGAGCTCCTATCCTTTTCAGGAGTTCACTATGTTCCGAATCCTATGACCAGGCCCTCCGAAGGGATGGTTGCGCCAGGACAACCTGCAGGCGGATCATAGGACTCTCACGGTGTGAACTATGGGCGGAGACCGAGGGATACGTTGACACGTGTCCCGCTCCCACTTACTCTAGACATTTTTCCCATTCACCTTGATATTGATTCATGCAAACACTTTCCGAAGGGAGGCCGCTCCTAAGGCGACTCGAAGCCGAGCATGAATCTCACGTTGTGAATATAGGGACATAGGAGCAAAACTTGATTTAAATCTCGTTTTGTAACTTTCCTCCTGCTGAAAATGTCATACGGTTAATTTAGGGTTGTTAAACTTAGATAGTATTCGGCTAAGTCAATATATCTAAGTCTGATCCTATTATAACAATTATGGAAATGATTCAACTGCAATCTTTTGGGTGAATTAAACTTCTTTTAATAAACCCAACATTGCAAGTCAACATTACTATGGTTAATTCAACTCAATGTTCGGGTCAGTTCCCAAGTAGGAGGTGTTCCGTAAACCGTCAACTTAAATACCCCCAGCCTTAGACAGAACTTTACCGAGACAGTTCCCTTATAACCTCAGTAATGTAAGGTCTTTACTCTAAAGATCTAGGTGCATCAAACACTTTTAATTAACCTAGTGACATTGCTAGCTAACATTTAACTATGATTAATTCAACTCCGGTGTCCAGGTCAGTTCCCAGGTAGGAGGTGTTCTGTAAACCGTCAACTTAAATACCCCCAGCCTTAGACAGAACATTACCGGTGGAGTTCCCTTATAATCATAGCAATGTTATTCCTACTTAGTCAATTAAAACTATTTTAAATACTAAGTAAGAAAATATTCTAATCCTATTAGAAACTGATCTAGGTATAATTAATTTTAAACAATTTAAAATTAATCCAATTCATCCTATGATCTTATGTTTGCATGCAAATCTTGATTATAGATTGACGGTTTCTAATCATTAATATTAAAGAACTATTTCAAATTTTAATGATTAATCCTATAATCAAGAATCTAGGGTTTAATTCATTCAACAATCTCATTCAAATTAAATAATTAAACCATACTAATTGCATGAATAATATAACAATTATATTATTAACTATGGATGTTTCATGCTTCATGCAATATTGATTTTCTTTTAATATAACAATTATAAGCCAATCAAGAAAATCAATCAAGCATGCTTCATTCATCACATTAAACATAACTATTTATATTTAATTTAAGTAATGACATGCTTCATGCTTTCCAAATTTTTCATATAATTAATATACACTTATATTAAAAAATATGAAAACAAATCCATGCATTTAAACATACATTATAACAATTTATAATATATAAAAAATGCATGAGCATGTTTATAACCTAAGGTGGGATTAAATATTCTATATGACATCCATAAAGCATATAAATAGCAATTGAACCGGTTAATTTTGGACCCTAGGATAAAATAAAGCATTAAATTACAATAATTTAGCTAAATTCTATCCTAAAAATCCTTGTACAGCTCCGGAATTATGTCTAGACATCACGAACCGCCCCGAACCACCTCGAACCGGCCTCCAAAATCACGAACCATGCCAAAAATTGGCTGAACCGAGCCAATAACACAGAAAATCGAGCTGATCCAGCAAAAACAGACCGAACCAGACCGATTTCCCGGTCAGGATCCCGGTCTCGATCCCGGTCTGTATCCCGGTCTCGATCCCGGTCAGAATCACGGTCTCGATCCCGGTCGGGATCCCGGTCTCGATCTCGGTCTCGATCCTGGTCGGGATCCCGGTTGGGATCCCGACCGGGAAATTTTCCAGCAACCCTAAAGTCGTCGATTCCTCTGTTTCTACACTCTGTTTTTCTGATTTCCAGCGTCGTTCTTCATGATTTTCGCCCAAAATCATCTCGATCTCCATCGATAACAACCCTAAATCTAGACACGGACTTACAAGGACTCGATTTACATAAAATATACCCGAAACACCGGGCCTTACATGATCAAAATCACATAAAAATAAAATCTATGGCCATAAAATTAACCCAAACAGTTCAACGCAAACCAAACATACATTATGCATAAATCCCACCTTTTAGAGCCTATCACAACTTTTAATATTACAGCATTGTATTATTTTAATATACATGACATTTCCAGCTTTAGATTATTGCATTTACATCCCACTAACTAGTGTTTTAGTTCAAGTGGGAGTTTGTTGGGATTTATGCCCTAAAACTCGTAGATAGTGAATGTAACCGTTGACCGGATATTAATGAAATAATATTGATATATTTTTCCATTAATTGTTATTAGTTATTTTATATTTGTCTTTGCCTAATAATAACCCTAATCCAATATGTAACATTAATTGTTACATATGAGTCTTGAACTATATGTAGTGACATATGGGATCATTGTTCAAGAAACAACCTAAAGGGTCTATAGTATAAGGATAAGACTGGGTGCCTTATCCTGGTTACACTATGGATACGGTCCACTTTGTATTTGATACAAACGCTGCGATCCAACGCGTTCGTGTAGAAGACATGCGAGTGGGGGTATCCTATGCAATGAGTCTGCATAAGACCGGACCGCGAAATAGTAACCACTGGTTATAATTGAAGGGATAAAAGCCCTTTTTGCAGCGGAAACTTACAGAAACCTTAACTCAGTTTTTAATTCGGATTAAAATACAATTACGTTTGGCATACAAAATGCAGCAGTATAATTAAATAAAAACTACTGAATTTTAATTATAAAACATGCATATATTAAAAAAAAACTCTAGATCCCAATCTAGAAGTGGATCCTAATAATCCTAGAATTCAAGAATGACTTACCCTTGAAGATTTCTTGAATTGCTTCGCCAAAATTCCTTGGTTCTCCGCTGGAAAATAGTCACGAACACCACCAAAATGGTTGCACCGGTATTCTCTTGAAGGATGTGCGAAAAGTGCTTGTGGGAGCGAAATTTTCTAAAGGGTTGGGAGAATTTTTTCTTCTCTGTATCCTTGAGAGAAATTGCAGAGAGATCTGGAGAGTGAGAGGGAGAGAATGGCGTGGGAAAGAGATGCGTAACCAACTCAACAAATGGGATTAAATTGGGGGGTGGTTATTTTACCGATGAAACTTCTCACTCCCTAATTTAACTCCCCTTCACACGTACACACTTATCAGTTCAACTAACTGATAATTAAAATAATTAATAATTCTAAATTATTAACCAATTTATAATAATATAATTAATTTAACAATTAAATTAACTAATTATTATAATTAATGTAAATCATATATTTACATAACATTCCCACATAACCTAAAGTTTTAATCTAATTCAATTAAATCAAATTTAATTGAATTGAATTAAAACAATAATTAATTAATTCTCTAATTAATTAATATCATAATTAAATATCTCATATTTAATTATATTCCTCTAAAAAATAAACTATAGTATTAATGTACATCTAATGTGCATTAATTATAACCTATAGTTTTATAATATGAATCAAATTCATATTTTATTTTACTATTCAAACCACTTCGAATATTCAATTCTCCCTTAGAAATTTACCTCAACGCCCTTATAGAGCTACCGGTGGGACCTAATGGACCTACAGATCAGAAGCTCCAACGATGTGAGATTAATTGGCTAAACTCATTAACCAAATTAATCAATGTTCGTTAATTGTGGTTCACTCCACTATAGAACCATAGCTGCACTCTTCTCACTGCAGATATATTTCTGTGTCCACGGATATCGACCGTCAACAGCAAGTTAGCCCTTCACGTGTGTTCGTACCCCAGCTAGGTCAAATTACCGTTTTACCCCTGGGCTACCTCTTGGTCCTTAAGTACCAGTGCTCCTCTAATGAACAACCTGTTTGTGGTCCAACCAGCAAACAGAAATCCCTCTCGTGCCATGAAGAGGGTAGGGCCCATTGTTCAAGACCCGGAGACACCACTTAAGGGAACACACCTCTACTTACCCTAATATCGGGAAGGAGTGAATTCCATCTTGTAAGACTACGTTCCCAGCTCCCCACTCGGTCTTGTCCCCAAAATGGTAGGCTTATTGAGTCGGCGAACAAGCCACTCTCACCCATACAAATCAAAGGACAATCCCTCATGGACAGGAGTCCATAATCCACTCAGGATTAAGGCCAAGTTACCTAGGTCATCCTCGTGAAATAGAAACCAAGCTATCTAACGGTGTTACAGTTAGTGGTTAACTATTTCGCGGTCCGGTCTTTGTGCAAACTCATTGCACAGGATACCCCCACTCGCATGTCAACCACATGAACGCGTTTGATCACTACGTTTGTATCAATATACAAAGCGGGCCGTATCCATAATGTCACCAGGATAAGGTACCCATCCTTATCCCTATACTACAGACCCTTTAGGCTAAAACTTGAACATTGATCCCCGTATGTCCCTACATACTAGTTCAAGCCTCATTCTATTAGCCTTGGATGTTTAGTTTATTGGATTAGGGTTAATAAGACAAGATACAATACAAACATTGAATAATACATCACTTTATTAATGTTCGGTCAAATATACATTTACTATCTACGAGTTTTAGGGCATAAAACCCAACAAACTCCCACTTGAACTAAAACTCAAGTTACAGGGAAAGTATATACAATATAATCCAAAGCTGGAAACGGTACATGTATGTTTGTACATTACATAAAAAGTAAATATACAAAATAAAATAAACTAGGGCATCCTTACACCCATTACACATCTCCCACTTGCCCTAGATTACGCTATATACATGTCTCGCAGACCTAGACTTTCTAGATGACCCTCGAACACTTTAGCCGAGAGGGCCTTCGTAAACGGATCAGCAATGTTGTGCTCGGAAGCGATCTTGGTCACGACCACATCTCCTCTTTGCACAATTTCACGAATCAGATGATACTTCCTTTCTATGTGTTTACCTCTTTTGTGGCTACGAGGTTCCTTTGAATTGGCTACAGCCCCACTGTTGTCACAGTATAACGTAATGGGCAAGTTCATATTTGGAACAACTTCCAAATCTGTCAAGAACTTCCTTAGCCAAATAGCTTCCTTAGCTGCTTCACAAGCAGCTACATACTCAGCCTCCATTGTGGAGTCTGATATGCATCCTTGCTTTATACTCCTCCAAACTACAGCTCCCCCGTTAAGGGTGAAAACTGACCCTGACGTAGATTTCCTAGAATCCTTGTCAGTTTGGAAGTCAGAGTCGGTGTAACTCGTGAGAACTAACTCCTTAGCCCCAAACACCAACATGTAATCTCTCGTTCTCCTAAGATACTTGAGGATTCCTTTAACGGCGGTCCAATGGTCTAACCCTGGATTCGACTGATATCTGCTGACAATCCCTACAGCATAACAAATGTCAGGCCTCGTGCATAGCATGGCATACATTAAGCTACCCATGGCAGAGGCGTAGGGAATCCGTCTCATATCCTCAACCTCTTGAGGTGTCTTAGGAGACTGTTCCTTAGACAAGTGAACCCCATGCCTGAAAGGCAACAAGCCCTTCTTGGAGTTCTGCATCGAATATCGAGCCAACATCTTGTCGATATACGTTGCCTGAGACAGAGCTAGCGATTTGTTCTTTCTATCCCGAATAATCTGGATGCCAAGAACATACTGTGCCTCACCCAAATCTTTCATTTGGAATTGAGCTGCTAGTCATTCTTTTACGTCAGACAGATACCCTACATCATTCCCAATGAGTAGGATGTCGTCTATATAGAGTACGAGGAAAGCTACTTTATTCTTGTTGATCTTCTTGTATACACAAGGTTCATCAACATTCTGGTCAAAACCAAAAGATTTGATCGCAGTATCAAATCTAATATTCCAAGATCGAGAAGCCTGTTTCAACCCATAAATGGATCGATTCAGTTTGCAAACCTTTTGCTCATGACCTTGGGATATGAACCCTTCGGGTTGAGACATAAAAATACTCTCGTCAAGATTGCCATTCAGAAAAGCTGTCTTGACATCCATTTGCCAAATTTCATAATCATAAAATGTGGCAATGGATAAGAGGATTCTTATGGACTTTAGCATAGCAACTGGAGAAAAAGTTTCTTCATAGTCCACTCCTTCTCGTTGGGTATAACCCTTTGCTACAAGTCTTGCTTTGAAAGTCTGTACTTTCCCAACAGCATCTCTTTTTCTCTTATAGATCCATTTACACCCAATGGGTTTGACCCCCTCAGGTAGATCTACAAGTTCCCAAACCTGATTGAAGTACATTGACTCCATCTCAAGATCCATGGCTTTGGCCCACTCGTCCTTATCTACATCATTCATTGCCTGACGATAAGACAATGGATCTTCTACGCCGTCATCAAGTATGACTACTTGTGTTTCTGTTAAACCCAAGTAGCGGTTAGGTTGTGTCACAACCCTCCCACTGCGTCGAAGCTCTCCCACTACGTGAGGAGGACTAGATTGACGAGAAGAACTGCATTCTCCAACAACTCTTGTTGAAGGACCAGGTTCATCAACAACCCTTGTTGATCCTTCTGTAGCTTCTCCTAATACTAACTTACTTCGTGGTCGATGATCTCGTATGTGGTCTTCCTCCAAGAAAGTTGCATTTGTCGATACAAATACTTTATTATCTTGAGGGTCATAGAAAAGACCACCTCTCGTTTCTTTCGGGTACCCAACAAATTGGCATAATCTCGTACGTGGTTCCAATTTCTTAGGATTTGTCACTAACACATGTGCAGGACAACCCCAGATACGGAAGTAACACAAACTAGGTTTACGTCCCTTCCATAGCTCAAAAGGAGTTTCAGAAACACTTTTTGAGGGAACGTTGTTAAGAATATGTACTGCAGTCGCTACTGCATACCCCCAAAACGAGCTAGGCAATTGAGCATAGCTCATCATAGATCGAACCATGTCTAACAAGGTTCTGTTTCTCCTTTCTGATACACCATTCTGCTGAGGTGTACCAGGTGCTGAGAGTTGTGATTGGATTCCATGTTCTATCATATAGTCTTGGAATCGCTGATCTAAATACTCTCCACCTCGATCTGATCAAAGTGTTTTAATTGTTTTACCTAACAGGTTTTCTACCTCAGCCTTAAACTCTTTAAACCTTTCAAGAGCTTCAGACTTATGGCCCATCAGGTACAAGTAACCGTATCGAGAATAATCATCTATGAAAGAGATGAAATATTCATAACCACCTCGAGCCTTTACATTCATTGGACCACAAAGATCCGAATGTATCAGTTCAAGTGGTTCTTTGGCCCTATAACCTTTTCCGGTAAAATGCCTCTTGGTCATTTTACCCTCGAGACACGATTCACACGGTGGTAAAGATGTATCTTCTATGTCACTTAGAAGTCCATTTTTAACCAAACGATCGATCCGATCGATGTTAATATGACCAAGACGAAGATGCCAAAGATACATGTTGTTACTTAAAAGAGAAACTTTTTGCCTTTTGTTTTGCGTTTCGGCCGTTTTAAACATTTCATGACTTAAAATAGCCTTAGCATCATTTGGTCTTAACACAAATAAATTATTCTCACGCTTAGCTGAACAAATGTAAACTCCATTCTTTGAAATTAAAGCTTCATTAAGCAAGAAGGAAATTGAATAACATTGTTCTAACAAAGCTGAAACAGAAATAAGGTTCCTTTTAATTCTAGGAACCAAGTACAAGTCCTCTAAAATTAAAAACCTATTTCTAAAGAATAATTTTGCAGCTCCCACTGCACGAGCTGAAACGACGTCTCCCGTTCCGACCTTGAGCGTCATTTCACCCTCTGCCAGCTGCTGGAAATTATTTCCCTGAAAAGAAGAACAAACTGTTGGGTTTTATGCCCTAAAACTCGTAGATAGTAAATGTACATTTGACCGAACATTAATAAAGTGATGTATTATTCAATGTTTGTATTATATCTTGTCTTGCTAACCCTAATCCAATAAACTAAACATCCATGGCTAATAGAATGAGACTTGAACTAGTATGTAGGGACATGCGGGGATCAATGTTCAAGTTTTAGCCTAAAGGGTCTGTAGTATAGGGATAAGGCTGGGTACCTTATCCTGGTGACACTATGGATACGACCCGCTTTGTATATGGATACAAACGTAGTGATCCAACACGTTCATGTGGTTGACATGCGAGTGGGGGTATCCTGTGCAATGAGTTTGCACAAAGACCGGACCGCGAAATAGTTAACCACTAACTATAACGCCGTTGGTTAGCTCGGTTTCTATTTCACTAGGATGACCTAGGCAACTTGGCCTTAATCCTGAGTAGATTATGGACTCCTGTCCATGAGGGATTGTCCTTTGATTTGTACGGGTGAGAGTGGCCAGTTCGTCGACTCAATAAGCCTACCATTTTGGGGACAAGACCGAATGGGGAGTTGGGAACGTAGTCTTACAAGACGGAATTCACTCCTTCCTGATATGAGGGTAAGTAGAGGTGTGTTCCCTTAAGTGGTGTCTCCGGGTCTTGAACAAAGGGCCCTACCCTCTTTATGGCACGAGAGGGTTTTCTGTTTGATGGTTGGACCACAAACAGGTTGTTCATTAGAGGAGCACTGGTACTTAAGGACCAAGAGGTAGCCCAGGGGTAAAACGGTAATTTGACCTAGCTGGGGTACGAACACACGTGAAGGGCTAACTTGCTGCTGACGGTCAATATCCGTGGACACAGAAATATATCTGCAGTGAGAAGAGTGCAGCTGTGGTTCTTTAGTGGAGTGAACCACAGTTAACGAATATTGATTAACTTGGTTAATGAGTTTAACCAACTAATCTCATATCGTTGGAGCTTCTGATCTGTAGGTCCATTAGGTCCCACCGGTAGCTCATTTAGGGCGTTGAGGTAAAATTCTAAGGATGGATTGAATATTCAAAGGTGTTTGAATATTATACTAAAATATGAAGTGGTTCATATTAAAACTATAGGTTATAATTAATATGCATTGGATGTATATTAATACTATAGTTACTGAGAGAGAAAATAGTAATTGAATATGTGATGTTCAATTTTATTTTATTTTATTAATTAATTTCGAATTAATTAATTAATTTAGTTTAATTAAATTTGATTTAATTAAACTATAATATAAGAGGGATATTATAATTTAAATTGGATTTAAATTAATGTTACTTTAATTAATTTAGATTAATTAAAAATATAATTAATTATAATTTAAAATTATGTTTTATAATTATAATTAATTAAAATATCAGATAACTGATTTATCAGTTATCTGATTTTTTATTTTTAAAAGACGTGGTCAGGGAGTTGCAGAACTGACTCCCTGGTCTCACGCCTGTATCCCTCTCCATTAGCTCTCTCAGTTTGGCATTCTCTCCGAGAGATCTCTCAGAGCATTCACACAGAGAATTCAAACGAAGAATCCAGAGAAAATCCAGAGAATTTTTTGCTCCCACCAGCACTCAACGTAGTATCCCTATCAGAGAATACCGGTGTACCCTTGTGGTGGTGTTCGTGGTGATTTTCCAGCAAGACCAAGAGAGATTGCTGCTGTAATTTTGGGAGAAAAACACAGAATTTGGGAGAAACTTCAAGAATTTCTTCAAGGGTAAAGTTTTCTTGAACTAGGGTCAATAGGACCCAATTCTAGATTAGATCTAGGATTATTCCCAATTTTTATGCATGCTTGTATCTGGTTTTACAGCATATTTTATCAATTATTGTTGCTGTAAAATTTATTAGTTTTGCCGTCGTATTGGTATCCCAATTGGCGTTTTATTATTCAAAAGGTCTCTGTGTTTTTCCGCTGCGCAATAGGGCTTTTATCCCTTCACAAACATGATTAGTGGCTCCCGAATCCAGTATCCAGGCAAACTCATCATGTTCAATGAGACAAGTCTCTAACACAAGTAAATCGAATTTACCTTCTTTTTCTCTTCTCTTCTCAGCAAGGTAGGGGGACAGTTGCGCTTCCAGTGACCATCTGCATTACAGTGGAAGCATCTACCTTTGTCGGCCACGACCTTGGCCTTCCCATTTCCTTGCACAGCCTGTGCAGGAGCCTTCCCCTTGTCTCCCTTCCTCTTTTGGATCTGCTTCGATGAAGAAGCCTGGGGTACAGATTTAGTCCCTGAGGATGAACCCTTCAGGAACTTCTTCTTGGAATGGGCCACATTGGCCTCTCCTTTAACCACATTTTTGCCCTTGCTCTTTTGCAAGGACTCATAAATCTGTAACTCCGAGAGGAGGGTAGTCAGGTTGAACTGAATCTTATTCATGCTCGCGTTCGTCCTGAAAGACAGATAGCTCGCTGGGAGCGAGTGAAGGATGAACGCAACCTGACTGCGCTCGCAGACAACCCCGCCATTTGCCTCAGCTATGTTGAATTGGTTAATCATGTCCAGGACGTGTTCCCGAACAGATTGACCTTCAGGCATCTTGGCATTGAAGACGTTCTTCAAGGCGTCGTGGTGGAGCTGGTAGGACGGAAGTCCAAACATCTCCTGCAGGGAATTCATAATCTCCCTAGCAGTTCCCACGTTCTCGTAACGCTTGGCCAACACTTCAGACAAGCTGACCAAAATATAGACTTTGACCTTTTCATTGGCCTTGGTCCAGCGTTCGTAGGCGTCCTTAACTGCCTGAGAAGCAGTGCGAGGGGGAACGGGAGGACATTCCTCCGTTAAGACGAACCTTAAGTCCTCAACCACGAGTATTGTATTGAGGTTAGACTTCCATTGTAGAAAATTTTCGCCGGTAAGTTGTTCATTTTTAAGTAGGGAAATTATAGAGGAAGACATTGCTGAAAAACAAACAAGTGACCGTATTAGTTATCTTTGCCTTAACCCATCACACAAGCAATACAAACAATTGCATATATCCAATCAATTTTGCAAACAAACAATCAAAGAACCCTAATAAAACAATGATTGTGTTTCACAACGATGCTTTAGAGGTTTAGAAGAACAGCCACCGAAGGGTGATCAGTTGTTCCTCCTCTAAAATGAGACTCTTCTCAGTCAATTTCTAATGCCAGAATAACTCATATTCCATTAGATATTAACCACCGTTGTTCGGTCAAGGATTTGTTAACAAATTAACTCCTCCCCGTAAGTGTAACCCTTCCTCTTTCAGATCTCAGAGGCACGCACCAACAGGCTACCGTTAGGAAAGACAACTGTTGGTAATTAGCCTAAGCGACCCTATCCTATTCAGGAGTTCACGGTGTTCCGAATCCTATGATCAGGCCCTCCGAAGGGGTGGTTGCTCCAGGGCAACACGCAGGCGGATCATAGGAATCTCACGTTGTGACCTAGGGGTGGAGACCGAAGGATACGTTGACACGCGTCCCGCTCCCACTTACTATAGTCACTTTCCCCATTCACCTTGGTATTGACCCATGCAAACACTCTCCGAAGGGAGGCCGCTCTACGACGACACGAAGCCGAGCATGGATCTCACGGTGTGAACGTCACGGGGACGTAGGAGCAAAACTCAATTTAAAGTAAGTTTTGTAATTTTCCTCCCACTAAAGTAACTTATTATAAATTTTAGAGTTTCTTTTAACCTAGATAAATCCGGCTAAGTCATTTATCTAAGTCTAGTCCTATTATAACTATTATAACAAGACCTAATGTCTAGGTGTATTAAACCAATTTAATTAACCTAGCGACATTATTCTAACATTAACCTGAGATTAATTCAACTCCGGTGTTCCAGATTAGTTCCCAGGTAGGAGGTGTTCCGTTTACCGTCAACTTAAATACCTCCAATCCTTAGACAGAACTTCACTGGTAGAGTTCCCTTATAATCTCAGGAATGTTTGTCCTACTTAGTTCATTAAAACTATTTTAAAACTAAGTAAGATATTTTAATCCTATTAGAAAGTGATCTTAGGTCTAATTAATTTTAACCCATTAAAATTAATTCAATTTTAACCTAAGATCCTATGTCAACATGCATATCTTGATTATAGATTGACGGTTTCTAATCATAAAATTTTAAACTATTTCAAAATTTTAATGATTAGCCCTATAATCATGCATACTATAGTTTTAAAACAATTAACAATCATATTCAAGTTAATGAAATTCAAACTATAGTATTTTGCATTGCATGATAATTAATATAACCCTTATATTAATCTATGGATGTATCATGCTCAATGCAATTTGATTTCCATTTAAATAATAAACTATTTTATTATGGCCAAAAAATGGAAAATCAACTTAGCATGCTGCAAACAAATTATTTTTAATATAACTCTTACATTAAAACTATTTAATTGCATGCATCATACTTTTCCATTTTCATGAATTTAATATAACTCAACTATATATTAATAACTCATGAAAATCAAACCATGCATTTCAATCATATATTATAATCTAATTATAACATACATAAATGCATGAGCATGCTTTATAACCTAAGGTGGGATTTCTAATTTTATATGACATCCATAAAGCATATAAAATAGCATATGAACCGATTAATTGGCCTCTAGGACAAAATTAAAGCTAAATTACAATAATAAAGCAAAATTCTATCCTATTACAGCCTTCTGCAGCCCCAAACCGGACCAAAACCGCTTTAAAATTGCCAAAACCGCTCAAACCAGCTCAAAACCGCTCGAACCGGACCGGAAAAACACGAAACCAGCGTAAAAAACCGCCCAGTCAACGAACCAGGCGGACCAGTCAACGAACCAAGCGGACCAGTCAACGAACCGGACAGGAAAGTCAACAAACCGACGAACCAAACGGCGAACCGCGCCTATCCGAAGAACCGGCTTGACGCGAATTGGACCGCTCCCTGGACCGCGCCTCATGACGTCAGCATCCTTCATGCTGACGTCAGCCTTCGTTTGATTTTTCGATTTTTTTTTTTTTCGAAATTTCTGGAAAAACCTGCACTGTTTGAGCCGCAATTCTTCGCCATTTTCCGCCGCTTTTGGCCAATTTTGGTCCCGATCTTCATCGTTCTTCAGCCTAATCTAGACTTGGACTTACAGAGACTCGAATTACAATTTAATTGCCCAAAAAACACAGGGGCCTTTACATTTGATCGCATCAAAATAATTGTAAATCTAAGGCCAATTAATCTCCAGTTCATAGCAAATTAACATTCATAATGCAATTAAATCCCACCTAAAACCAACGCAAATTTTAATTCACAAATTAAAATACAGAGAAGGCTCTGATACCAATTGAAGGGATAAAAGCCCTTTTTGCAGCGGAAACTTACAGAAACCTTAACTCAGTTTTTAATCGGATTAAAATACCAATACGTTTGGCATACAAAATACAGCAGTATAATTAAATAAAAACTACTGAATTTTAATTATAAAACATGCATATATTAAAAAAAAACTCTAGATCCCAATCTAAAAGTGGATCCTAATGATCCTAGAATTCAAGAATGACTTACCCTTGAAGATTTCTTGAATTGCTTCGCCAAAATTCCTTGGTTCTCCGCTGGAAAATAGTCACGAACACCACCAAAATGGTTGCACCGGTATTCTCTTGAAGGATGTGCGAAAAGTGCTTGTGGGAGCGAAATTTTCTAAAGGGTTGGGAGAATTTTTTCTTCTCTGTATCCTTGAGAGAAATTGCAGAGAGATCTGGAGAGTGAGAGGGAGAGAATTGCGTGGGAAAGAGATGCGTAACCAACTCAACAAATGGGATTAAATTGGGGGTGGTTATTTTACCGATGAAACTTCTCTCCCTAATTTAACTCCCCTTCACACGTACACACTTATCAGTTCAACTAACTGATAATTAAAATAATTAATAATTCTAAATTATTAACCAATTTATAATAATATAATTAATTTAAAAATTAAATTAACTAATTATTATAATTAATGTAAATCATATATTTACATAACATTCCCACATAACCTAAAGTTTTAATCTAATTCAATTAAATCAAATTTAATTGAATTGAATTAAAACAATAATTAATTAATTCTCTAATTAATTAATATCATAATTAAATATCTCATATTTAATTATATTCCTCTAAAAAATAAACTATAGTATTAATGTACATCTAATGTGCATTAATTATAACCTATAGTTTTATAATATGAATCAAATTCATATTTTATTTTACTATTCAAACCACTTCGAATATTCAATTCTCCCTTAGAAATTTACCTCAACGCCCTTATAGAGCTACCGGTGGGACCTAATGGACCTACAGATCAGAAGCTCCAACGATGTGAGATTAATTGGCTAAACTTATTAACCAAATTAATCAATGTTCGTTAACTGTGGTTCACTCCACTATAGAACCATAGCTGCACTCTTCTCACTGCAGATATATTTCTGTGTCCACGGATATCGACCGTCAACAACAAGTTAGCCCTTCACGTGTGTTCGTACCCCAGCTAGGTCAAATTACCGTTTTACCCCTGGGCTACCTCTTGGTCCTTAAGTACCAGTGCTCCTCTAATGAACAACCTGTTTGTGGTCCAACCAGCAAACAGAAATCTCTCTCGTGCCATGAAGAGGGTAGGGCCCATTGTTCAAGACCCGGAGACACCACTTAAGGGAACACACCTCTACTTACCCTAATATCGGGAAGGAGTGAATTCCATCTTGTAAGACTACGTTCCCAGCTCCCCACTCGGTCTTGTCCCCAAAATGGTAGGCTTATTGAGTCGGCGAACAGGCCACTCTCACCCGTACAAATCAAAGGACAATCCCTCATGGACAGGAGTCCATAATCCACTCAGGATTAAGGCCAAGTTGCCTAGGTCATCCTCGTGAAATAGAAACCAAGCTATCTAACGGTGTTACAGTTAGTGGTTAACTATTTCGCGGTCCGGTCTTTGTGCAAACTCATTGCACAGGATACCCCCACTCGCATGTCAACCACATGAACGCGTTTGATCACTACGTTTGTATCAATATACAAAGCGGGCCGTATCCATAGTGTCACCAGGATAAGGTACCAATCCTTATCCCTATACTACAGACCCTTTAGGCTAAAACTTGAACATTGATCCCCGTATGTCCCTACATACTAGTTCAAGCCTCATTCTATTAGCCTTGGATGTTTAGTTTATTGGATTAGGGTTAATAAGACAAGATACAATACAAATATTGAATAATACATCACTTTATTAATGTTCGGTCAAATATACATTTACTATCTACGAGTTTTAGGGCATAAAACCCAACAATAACACCGTTAACTAGTCAGTTTTCTATTTCACTAGGACGACCTAGACAACTTAGTCTTAATCTTGAGTTGATTATGGACTCCTGCTCATGAGAGATTGTCCTTTGATTTGTATGGGTGAGAGTGGCCAATACGCCGACTCAATAAGCCTACCACTTTGGGGACAAGACCGAATGGGGAGTTGGGAACATAATCGTACAAGATGGAATTCACTCCTTCCTGACTTTAGGGAAGCAGATGAGTGTTCCCTTAAGTGGTTACTCCGAGTCTTGAACAAAGGGCCCTACCCTCTCAATGGCACGAGAGGGTTTTCTGTTTGATGGTTGGACCACAAACAGGTTGTTCATTAGAGGAGAATTGGTACTTAAGGAAATAAAGGTAACCCAGGGGTAAAACGGTAATTTGACCCAGCTGGTGTTACGGACACTCGTGAAGGACTAACTAGTCGATATTGGTCTAGATCCGTGGACACAGAAAATATGTCTGCAGTGAGAAGAATGCAACTGTGAGTCTATAGTGGAATGTACACACAGTTAACGAATATTGATTAATGTGGTTAATGAGTTTGACCAATTAATCTCACATCGTTGGAGCTTCTGATCTGCAGGTCCATTAGGTCCCACTGGTAGCTCGTAAAGTAATTTGAGGCAACTAAGTAATAAAAGTAAATTGAAAATGTTCAATTTATTAAGGGAAACAAATATAATATATATTGATATATTATTATGAGAGAAATTAATATTTGAAAAGTTCAAATATAAATTTATGGAAGTTTGAAAGAGTTCAAAATAATGAATTAATTAATTTAAGGCCTAAAATGTGTTTGGGCAAATTAATTAATTCTAGGCCGGGAATTAAATATGTGATATTTAATTGGTGGTTAATTAATTAAAGAATTCATTAACCGGGAATTAATCAATTATGGAAATAATTAATCACTTAAGGAAGTGATTAATCATTTATGGAAATGATCTAATCACTTATGGAAGTAATTAGTCATTTGTGGAAAAGATTAATCAATTATGGAATTGATTGATCATGATTGATTAATTAAGGAATAAGATTGAATCAATTATGGAAAAGATTGATTTAATTGAATATTTTATTCATGGTCTCTCTTCTATAAATAGAACACTAGACCTAATTGGTCATGACACTTGACACTCTTGAAAGACAAGACCTAGAATTCTCTCTAGCCTCCCTCTTAGAGAAAGACTCCCACAAGTCTTTTGCCTCCTAGACTTAGAGACATACCGGTGTAACCTCCGTGGTGATTGTGTCAATCAAAGAAGAAATTTCCAGCGAAGAAAAACAAAGGCGACTGCTACGTTTTCGTTCGTGGAGCGTCGTTGGCGAAGAACGGTCAAGTCTTCAACGAAGGTTTGTAACGATTCTTCCTTTTTTCTTTAGAAAAGTATTAAAAATAAATTTAGATTTATTTTAGCATGTTTAAACCAATTTTACAGCGGCTTTAAATGTTGTTTAAAGTTTTGTTTGAGTTATTGTAACGGTATTTTAATGTTAATTAATATACGACGTAAGGTCCAATCGATGCGCTTCCGCTGCGTGGGGACTTTTATTCTCTTCATAAATAAGGTTCCATTCTCCTCTGCATAATTGGATTGGCCTTGATGGGCTTTTGATGTGTTGGCGGTTGACTGGTCTTGATGCTTTCGATCACTTGATTCTGATTGAGATGAGTAACACTCATTTGCATAATGTCCATACTTATTACAATTATAACATTTTACCTGAGATTTATCTCTCCCAGATCTTCCACCACATCTTCCACGACCTCGACCTCCTCTTCCTCTTGAGGAATCACACGAATTTTGATAAACATCGGTGTTGGTTTCACCTCTTCCACCACGGCCTCGACCACCGCGACCTCTTCCACGTCCACGACTATTCTCCTCCTTGAGTTTGAGTTGGAGAAGTTGTTCAACGGTCTCTGTTTGCTCCATCCTCCTTTTCTTTTTCTTCTCATAGGCTTGCAATGAGCCTATAAATTGTTCAATCGTCATAATCTCGAGATCCTGTGTCTCCTCGATTGTAGTGGCAATAATCTCAAACTTTGTATTTAGGCTCCGCAGAACCTTTTCCATGACACGAACATCGGCGATATCTTCACCGTTCTGTCTCAATTGGTTGACGACGGTCATTACTCTTGTGTGATATTCCGCTATCACCTCCGTCTCCTTCATTTGTAAAGATTCAAACTCACCACGTAAAGTTTGTAACCGTACCTTTTTCACACAATCGGCTCCTCTATGAGTCGATTGGAGTTTGTCCCATGCCGCCTTTGACGTCTCGGCATTGGCGATGGTCTCAAACGTGTCTTCGTCCACCGATTGGTACAAGATATAGAGGGCCTTCTTGTCCTTCTTTCTTGCCTCCTTTAACGCATCTCTTTGCGCTTGATCGGCTTCAGCTTCCGCCTCTTGGAAACCGTTCTCTACAATCTCCCACACATCTTGTGCTCCTAGTAACGCTTTTATCTTGATGCTCCAATTGTCATAGTTGAGCTTGGAAAGCATCGGTAGTTGAAGCGAACCCATCCCATCGTTGGCCATTTCTCTCAATTTTTTTTTTTTTTTTTGCTACCCGCTCTGATACCACTTTGTTAGAAAAATGTGGAAGACAAGTATGAATGGAGATGATTTTTCATTCAACTAAGCATGCCTTTATATAGGCTTACAAAAGTAACCATAGAATACCAATGGTTCAAAACTTTAAATGTGATAAAATGCTCATAACTCATCTAACTCCCAAAACTCAAAAGTCACTATTGGTTACAAGAAACCAAAAGCCAAAAGTCACACAAACCAAAAGTCACACTAATTACCAAATAAAGTTTAATAATGAAAATGAAAACCTTTCATTTTCTCAACAGTACACTCCTTCAAAATCTAACTACAATACTCAACCATTTTAACGTATACATAAAAGATTCATCAACTCGTCTTTCTTATAGTAAACCTATTGAGGAGTAATGGGTTTCACAGATGTCTCGACGTCTTTCTCTTTTGATGACCATATTTGACTAAGAGGTCGATACAATTTTTTTTCCTTCTTTTCTTTTAGGAAAAAAAAATTAAATTAAAACGGACAAAAAGGAAATGAGACGGAAACGTTTAGATGCCAAGTCAATTGTCCAACTTCTTCACAACTTTAATGCTCCAATTGGTACAATTGTAAATCTGTAGGTTATTGCCTCTGATTGAACATTGATGCATGCTGCATTTCTGTACTGGGATTGAGAGTTTATTTGATCTGGATAAGATGACTCTTGATAAAAATAAAAGGAATGTTTGGCTTTTTATAGCCAAAATAATTTATTTAGAGAAATTGAATATGTCCTTGATCTCTCTTTCCCCAGCAAAGATTTAAAAGAGTTCCTAAACTAAAAGGAAACGCTATATTCATCATATTGAGCTAAGCTTCTTCACCATACGTATCAGTTCCCTTGTACTCTTCTTTCATTTGCTTCTAGGTCCCATATTTAGGAGGGCTAATATCGATTTGCACTTAATTGTTTTAACTAGTGTAGTTGTTGTAATGTTGATAAGTTTAGTTTCATTAAGTTGTTATAAATTTAGTTTCACTTGTTTTGATTAAGTTCTTTTAATAAAGTTGGTTTCTTATGTTGATAATTTTGTGTTCATTAGTTCTCATGAGTTTACTTGTGTGTTCATGTTTGTTATTTTTCATTAGAAATTGGATGATATATAAGATAAGTTTTCAAATTTTTTGTTGTTGTAAGTTTAGTTTCATAGCTTTTGATGAGTTATTCATGTTGATTTGAGTTATGTATTCTCTAATTCAATTCTTTCTCTTTCTTCTCCATCTTCTTTCTCCCTCCATCTTCTTCCTTCCCCCTCCCATCTTCTTCAGCTCCGGTGGTCGGTCGCCGTCGGTTGCCGGCGAACGGCGGCGGCGGTCACCAGATTTTTTTTTTTTTTTTGCCTTATTTCTTCTTCTTCTCTTCTTCTCTTCTTTCCTTCTTCTTTCTCTTCCTTTCTTCTGTTTTTTTTTTAAAAAAAAAAGAAGGGAGTTTCGGGGAGGAGGAGCTCCTCGTCCCCGATTCCGGCGCCGAATCAGGGAGGAGCTCCTCCTCCCCGAAACTCCCTTCTTTAAAAAAAAACAGAAGAAAGGAAGAGAAAGAAGAAGAAGGGAAGAAGAGAAGAAGAAAGAAGGCAAAAGAAAAAAAAAAATTCGGCGACCGCCGCTGGAGCTGAAGAAGATGGGAGGGGGAAGGAAGAAGATGGAGGGAGAAAGAAGATGGAGAAGAAAGAGAGAGAATTTTAAAAATAATAATATATTTAATATTTTTATATATTTTATTTAAAAAAATTAAAAATTAATTTTTTGAATTAAAATAATAGTGTCACGTCAGCTTACCGTTAGGGTTTAACAGAAAAATTGACGACAGGGACCAAATTGTTCATTATCTCAAACCTCAGGGGTATTTTTGTTGAGTTTGAAAACTCGGGGACCAAAGTGTCACTTAACCCAAACCTCAGGGACCAAAAGTGTATTTTTCCCTATTTTTATTTATTTCTATTTGACTAATACTGTGGATTTGTTAATTATTTCGAAGATGATAATATAATTTTATTTATAGGTTCACTTATTGAATTAACTATTTATTTTTTAAATCATAAAGTCGGTAAATCATTGTATGGTGCGCCTTCCTTTCCTTAACAACATGGAAAGCATTCCAAAAAAAAAAAAAAAAAAAAAAAACTAGCATTGAGTTCTTAGTGACGCGTAATATGAATTTCATCGACATATACAGTTGTCGCAAAATGTCTTATTTTTTCAAGTTTGAGCGCTTTAGCAACGTAGCCCACGTCGCTAAAACTGAATTTTCTGTGACGTGTACTGCATCACTGAAAATCTGTTTTAGTGACGCTATATTTGTGTCACTAAAAACTTTATTCAGCGATGCCTGGACCGGCGTCGTTGAAAGTTGTCTTCAGTGACGTGTCCACACGTCCTTACCTATCGCTTACACGCCGATGCACAGGCGTAACTAAAGATACACTTTTAGCGACGTCTACGAGTAGATGTCACAACAACTTAATTACGACAACATGACAATAGCGACGAAATCATGCACATTGGTAGACGTTTTTTGGGTTTTAGCGACGTGTTTAGTGCACCACTGAAAGTGTTTTTTCTTGCGGCTATGAAAATTTAAAAGTAGTTCGTGGAATTTCAAAAGTTTTATAACTTCATTCCTTACCATTATATAAAAATTTCATTTTCTATCAATTTTATGTAAAACATTTGTTTTGTTTTTTTTTTCGTTTTTTTTTTTAGAAACAATTGTGTGGATGACTCATTTGAAGAAGACAAAATGAAAAATGTCCTACTTTTTCAATTTAGGGATATATGCCCTTTTGCTTACGTCATCATCCTAGCAAAATTATTATTTTAACTCTTTATATGAAAACACACATTTAAGACATTTAAGAGCCAGAGGTTGGAGCGCGAGATTTGTGCAAGATTGGAGGGAGAAATAAGGGAGAGAGTAAGAGATTTGAGGGAGAAATTGGGGAGAGAGCGAAAGAGGTTGGAGTGAGAGTGAGATTGGAGAGAGAAATTGGAGAGATAGTAGCGAGAGAGAGCAAGGTTAGCGTATAGAGTAATTAAAATGGTAATTTTACTAAGATGTTGACGCAAACAAAATGACATATATCATTGAATTGAAAGGTAGAACATTTTTCATTTTTGTCTATTTTAGAGGGTTATCCGTACGAAAATCCCTTATTTTTACCTTTTTCTTTTATATTATATCTAAGAATATATCTTTTAAGTTGAATATATCAAATTCTAAAATAAATAAATAAATAAATAAGTTGAATATATCAAACATTTTGATTAGTCAATGATTAAAAATATATATCAAACCTTTTGTTTTGTATGTTTTTCTTTTTCTTTAAAAGAATGTCTTTATGTTTAATTATTGTTAATTATGATTTTTAAAAAAAATATTAATTAATTACGGTGAAAAACTAATGAGACATAAAAGCTGCATTAAATATGAGGTTTTTGTTATGGTTTTTTTAAGCACACATTATACCCTTTTAATTTTAAAAAATTAACTAGAATCATGTCCCAACAACAACAGTGTTGTTTGTTGGAATGTTATGTGAAAGTTTTGGTTTCTTTTCCAATTTTCTGCCCTCTATTTTACTATAAGTTTCTGAACATAATTAAATTTGTTATTTTTAGGTACAGATAGATCAATGTTCTTCAAAAAAAAAAAAAAAAAAAGAAAAAAAAAAGATCAATGTTGAAGTAGATTATGCCAACCACATTTAGGATTCATCTATGAGTTTTTAATTTTTTCTTCTTCTTCTTATTCTTCATAGTACCTTATTTAATTTTACTTTTGAATGAAAAATATTTATGATAATTTATAAATACAATTATATTTTGTTTTGTTCATTTTATATAATTTATATTATTTTGAATGCAATTTAGATGATTGAATCTTAAATTCTATATTTTTTCAAGCACCTTTAAGTAACTTTGTTTTGTTTATTTTATAATTGAATGCAATTATTTAGGGAAAAAAAAAACGTTGGAGATCTAAAATTTTTTAAAAAAATATGCATAAATCTACCGACATCTTTTTCCACATTGGAAAAGGGTGGGAGCATGCAACGTTCGGTGGTCGTTAGTGAGGGTAAGGCGAGAAGAGGGAGGATGAAGAGGGAGGATGCAACGTTGGTGGTCGTTTTTGCATCATTCCTTGTTAAATACTCGGTATGGATTTCTAAATACCAGGTATGAATTTTAAATATCCGGTGGCAAAAAACTAAAAAGGAATTTAAGAATTCCAAACGGGATGTGTGAATAAATTTGAAAATAATTATATATAATTGTTACATAAAAGGAATGAATTGAGATAGATATTTAAAAGAATATCTATAATTAAATTAAAAAAAAAAAGATTCATAGCCGGCGATTTGAAATCTCAAAAAAATTGAAAAAAAAAAAAAGATTTGAAATCTCAACAAACAACAAATTTTGGTTGAAAATCTCAAAATAATGAAATTTGAAAATAAATTTCATGTTGGGATTGCCCCTTATCTCACCGAATCAACCATTTTAGAAGAATGATGCCAAAATGGAAATTAGAAATTTCAAATTTTTAATTGAACAAGGAAAAATGATACGAAAATGAAGGAACCACAACTCACTACAAAAATGGAAGGATAAAAATTTTTTTTTGAAAACATGTCAGAATTATGAGTTTCGAAACACGGATCTTTTGGTCATCAATATACGTTATATTTTGACTGTAATAGCAAAATATTTATAATTTCTATTAATTGTCCACTTTGGGCAAAAGATCTCATGGTTTTGCTTTTGATTCACTCCAAAAGGCCACATATTAATGAAGATAGTTGTTCTCCCTTATAAACCCATGGTCATCCCCTTATCTAGCCGATGTGGGACTTTGGTCGCACTCCCAACAAGTCGAAGCGATAGAGCCTTCAATTGCTTCGTCCATGGAGGTCTTTTCATCAATTTCACGCTCTGCTCTAACTCATTCTTTTCATTCTTTAATCTCTTTTCTTTATAATTGTTAGCTTGGCTTTGGCGGATTTTCTTGTAAAATTGTTTCAAATTCCAGGATTTAATAATCATTTGAAATCTCTCCAATTTAAAATTTTGTTTAGATGCTTGTCAGAAATGAAAAGAAAGTAAAAAGAGTCTAACATTTCATTGTTTTATCTTTAAAACTTTGTAGAAATTATTTTAAGTAATAACAAAATATTTTAATATCAAATAACAAGGATAGAAAGTAACAAAAAAAAACACTACAATTATGCTATAAATGTCAGACGGAAAAACATGCGCGGGCCTTTTAATGTCGGACGAAAAATTGCGCGGCCTTTTAATGTGGGATGGCGGGTTTTAAAATTTTCCGAAAAACCTCTTTTAGTGCCCGAATTAAAAAGCCTTTTTTAACAAATTAATTCGTGGCATTTTTAAAACAAAATTTTCTCTCTCCCTGTGCAATTTACTTTTTCTCTCCCCGACATCTCTCGTTTTCTCTCTTCCCCCTTTTCTCGTCTCTTCACTTTCGTCTTCTCTCGTCTTCGCGGACTAGAAGCTTACGGACGGCGACGGAAAGCTCATCGACGGCGACTTGAAGCAGGACATCGTCGGCGCGGATTCCGTTCTCTCGTCTTCCAAATGCGCGGGTTTTTTTTGTTAGGCGCGGTGACTAGAAGCTTACTGACGGTGACTTGATCTCTTCCCCTCACCGTCGGTGACTGAGTTCTTCATCTCCGGTACGACGTGGGTTTTTTGTTTAATCTAAATTATTTGAGTAAAGTTTAGATCTCTTCCCCTGAATAAGCCCTAGATCTTCAATCTCTTTCGCTTTTACTTTCATTTACTTGTTCTTTTGCTTTTTTGTTTCCCTTAATACTTTATGTCACCTATTTCCTCCTCTGAAATTTTGCAAGAGCTTTCATATCTGTGTTTCCATGGAAGTTTGCCCTGGTGAGTACAACTTTTTTTGGCTTTATAGTTCATGTCTTTTTGTTTTCTTGCTACTCTTTGCTCATTCAGTTCATCACAGAGGAAGAAACATAGATTTTTGTTTCCCTGCACTTGCGCTTAAGAGAATTTAAGATGTTCCTCGTTTTGGAATCTATTTTGCTTGAAAATTTGAGTTTGAGTTTCGAAGTTTGTTGTGTGTTGAAATAAAATTGTCTGGTTCGTTGAATGTTGCTCGTCGTTTGCGTCGATTTTGATGTTAATTGTGCCGATTAGATTAGATTTAGGGGTTAACTTTGATATTCAATAGCCATTTTGAATGATTGTTTTGTATTTATGCTAAGTTAATCTTGGAATCTGTTGTGAACATATACCTGATTGAAACCCCAAACTGAATTGAAAAGGCAAAAGTTTGAGGGTAAGAAAGATTTTGCGGTTCGTATTCTGTTTCATATGATTATTAGAAAAATAAATTTTGTTTTTCCATTTTTTAAAGTGATTTTACTGACTCCAAAAGTTATGAAAAATGAAAAATCAAGAGA
The DNA here is from genome assembly GCA_036850905.1 of Luffa acutangula. NCBI lineage: Eukaryota > Viridiplantae > Streptophyta > Magnoliopsida > Cucurbitales > Cucurbitaceae > Luffa > Luffa acutangula. Next base: position 43,677,428 of record CM072097.1, on the reverse strand, counting down.
TATTTTGTGAGTTCCTCTTGTTTGTAATGGAGTTTTAGAATTGAAATTTATTGTTAACGATCTGTCTATGTGAGAATATGAAGAATATTCCTTTAAAATCAAGTTATTTTTTGCATTGGGTGGAAATTTCCTTTCTTGTTCATTTTCATAATAATTGTTTGGTTATTGTAGTGACTTTGTTCCTCTTTTTGGTTACCGAAGGTCCTACTTAATTTTATTGGTGCGTTCTCATGGAGCTTTATGGCTACCCTTGTTAATAGCAAGTATGGTGCTGCTATGTGTATACTTCTCAGGTACTCCTTGTTAATAGCAAGTATTGTTCTTTTTTTTGCCAAATTGTTCTTTACCTCTTTATGTATAATGGTTCGTCCACATTGCAGTGGGAAGAGGGATTGTCTGAAGGTGGTGCATCTGAAATTAAGGTAACATAGACTACACTTTCTTTGAATAAAACCTCATTATTCATGGCTGGAAATAAGTTGATTGTCAGTGGGAATATGAATATTGAACAAGTTTCATTCATTGATTTTGTCTCTCTAGAATTGTAGTTCTGTTGATGAGGTTAAGGTAACAAGGCTTAATTTCAATGTCCAAAATCTTGATAAAGTCTGATGGCCTTCCCCAAGTTAGCGTTTCTTTCTAGTTCTTCCAGGTACTTGTATTACAATTAACGTGTAATTCAACTCATTGATTGTTTGTTCAGTTTGTACGTACCCTATTGTTATAGGAAATTCTCATTTGATTATTTGATTTATCCAATTCATCATGTACAGGTTTCAAAGTTCTACGATAATCCATTGCAAATATTTTAATTAGAAGCTCCAGACTATACCATAATTTGACTTTCTTTTGAATGATTGTGGTACCTTAACTGTTTGTCTCAAATGGTGGTCCATTTTTCATGCCTTGTTGGTATTTTGGGTTCAAACTTGCAATGTAGAGTGAATAATGAATTTGCATGAATTGTGCGACATTTTTCAATGCTTGTGATCTTTCATTTCCAGGTGGTTTTTCTTCCAATGTTGTTGTATCAAATGCTAAAATTTGATTAAACTTACTTTGCTTGATGTTAGAGAATATCACTATGGCGTACTTGAATCCATTGTTCATGCCCTTCTTGAATGATCTTTTATTTTTGTTTTCTTTTCCCTTTAGTTTAGTTGATGTGTGAGAAGTATTTTCTATTTCTCTTCTTTTACATACAACTAGTTGCATTCAATTGTTGTTTATAAAGGTTTATTCTTTCTGGTTTTTCTTGTTTTATAGGATTTCATGTTGAAGGACACAATTTTTTGCGGTGTATTTGATAGTCAGAGACCATACATCAATCAGTACTCGTTGAAGAAATAGAAATTCCCATATTTTTTTTGGTCGTCTTGTTGCTCAAAAAGTGAGGGTAATGCCTATAAAGTTGTAGTCTCCTTCTAGTCTCCTTAGTTGTGTACATATTTTTTTTTAGTAATTTTATTTTTTTCTTTGTAAATTGGATCATGGATGGAAAGTTTCATGTATTATATACACTATTATATTTTATTAATGGAATCCATGTTCGTTAAGTTAGTTGTTGTGTAAAAATACTTTCGAGATTTTATCTTGTGTATATGTTGAAATTCTAGTTTATTTACAGGTTTTTACAAAAGAAGAAATAGTATTGTTGGTTAGCCATGTGTGCAACCAACAATTTTTTTTTTTTTTAATTTAATGTCGCACATTTAATGTTGGACACTTTTAATATCACAGCTTTTAATGTCGGACAATGACCGACATAAAAAACTGACCGACATTAAAAACCTACTTTTAATGTCAGGCAATGACCGACATTAAAGGTGTCCGACATTAAAAGAGGCCTTTAATGTCGGGCAATGCCGGTCATTATAAGCGACCAACATTAAAACTTTTAATGTCGGTGTTTTTAATGTCGGTCAGTGACCGACATTAAAGACTTTTAATGTCGGGCATTGTCCAATATTAAAAGCCAAATTTGTTGTAGTGAAAAAAAAGGAAGAAAAAGTCACATATACTTGTGTGTATGAATGATCCTTATTTGTACATTGGAGCGTTCATAGGACGAGGATCAAGATCAGGATACAGGTTTTCAAAAACTCTCATTAGGGTAAGTGACATCTCTATTTGCATAATATTTCTACACTCAAACTTTTAGGAAAAGATGTGACTTTGAACATTTCGGTGTTGGGCATATATTAGAATCCAAATTCGACCTTCTGTTTGGTATGGATTTAGGTAGAAATGATTTTAAATTCTAGAATTTTAAATGATAGTTTTTTGTTTCGATGCTTACGAGAAATGAAAGGAAAGTATTATTGTTTTACAACAATGGACCCATTTGAAATACCTTTTAGTTGAAGTGTTTTTCAAAAATGCATTTTCTTTTAAACATTGTGTATAAAAATTGTTTAAAATTTAAACATCATATGTTTGGTTACATTTCCTCGTAAGTGTTTTTATACGGATCTAAGTTGTTGATGATCAAATTTGGTCAGAAGAACTCACCTGACCTTCACGTGCCACCAACGGTAAATTTATTTGTGAGAGGGGAAGACGTGGCTTGCAAGACAGTAAACCTGGACACCGGTGTGGTGCTAGCCACACCGTCTCCGATGTTTAAGCCAGCAAGCTGAACGATGGGAAGCAAAGAAGTAAGAGCAAGAGGAGAAAGTAGAGAATAGAGTTCGGGATTAAAGTTTGGATCCCCTCTTCAATGGCGAAGAGGGGTATAAATATCTGCTCATACTCCTATGGTTTTTAGGAATTCGGAGGCGTTTCGGGACGAACCAGGCGAAACCGGGGCGGCCAGAGGCATCAAGGACCGAAAGGAGGCGGCCGAGCTCAGCCCGCGCAAGCGGGCCGAATGGTCGACCTCGGCCTTGGGCCGAGGCCGACCATATGGGTCGGGCCAAGTTGACCCGACCCTTTGGTTGGTTCTTCCTCTGGGTCGGTCTCTTAGTCCTATTTCTGTCCGGATGTCCTCGTCAGCTCCTTGTGCATCGGGGTGGTCCAAAATTACCTATAACATAAGTTATTATATACTTGAAAATTATTTTTAAAAAATTTTCTTTCAAGTGTTTCTTTCAAAATGATTTATTTCTCAATCTCATTTTTTAATAAGTCATTTTAAGGGGTTGCCAAACACTAAAACTTTTTTCAAAATGATTTTTTTTTTCTAAATCAAACACTTAGAAAAGTTAAACCAAACATATTCAATGTCAATTACATATAATTAAGAAAATATATCATTTAATAAAAACAAATCAACTTTACTAACTAGAGCTTAGCTCAAATGTCTTAATTCAAATAAAAAAAAATTAGGGAAAATACATTTTTGGTCCCTAAGGTTTGGGTTAAGTTACACTTTAGTCTTTGAGTTTTCAAACTCAACAATTTAGTCCATGAGGTTTGAGATAAGGAGCAATTTGATCACTGTCATCCATTTTGCCGTTAAATCTAACGGAGTTGCTGACATGACACTATTATTTTAATTAAAAAATTACTTTTTTTATTTTTAAATAAAAATATATTAAAATGATAAAAATATTATTTTTTAATTATTTCTCTCCCTGTCTCTTCTCCTTCTTTTTCTTCCCCATCTCCTTCTTCCTTCAACCTTGTCTTCTTCCCTTCTTCTTCAACATGTCGCCGGCGGCTGGCAACCACCGCTAACCGGCGGTTAGCCGTCGCCGACGACCCTGGAATTTTTTTTCCTTCCTTTATCATTTCTTCTTCTTCTTTTTCTCATTTTCCACAATTTTTTTTTAAATGTGCTACCGGAAATCGAAGGAGGGAGCCTCCCTCCTTCGATTTCCGACAACCCATTTATAAAAAAAAATGTGGAAAATGAGAAAAAGAAAGAAAAGATGAGGGAAGGAAGGAAGAAAAAAAAAAGTCGCCGGCGACGGCTTGCCGCCGACAACATGTTGAAGAAGAAGGGAAGAAGACAAGGTAAGATGAAGAACAAGAATAAGAGGGAAGGGGAGAAAAAATAAAAAATAATAAAAAATAATAATATTTTAATATATTTTTATTTAGAAAATTTAAAAAATAATTTTTTTTATTAAAATAATGGTGTCACGTCAGCAAATTGTTAGGATTTAACGGCAAAATGAACGACATGGGCCAAATTGCTCCTTATCTCAAACCTCAGGGGTATTTTTGTTGAGTTTGAAAACTCAGGGACTAAAGTGTAACTTAACCCAAACCTCAGGGACCAAAAGTGTATTTTTTTTCAAAAAGTTAAGATCAAAATTAAATGAATCAATTATTTCCCTCCCAACCTTGCTCGAATGACTTTGAGTTTTCTTCAATATGGAAGAAAGAATTCTTCTTTTTTTTTTTTCTTTGAAAAATGAATATGAAAGAAAATATTGATACATATATGAACGGGTATTGGGAGGGGTAAATTAAAATTTTTAAAAATAATCTTAGTGGGGTTGGAAACAAATTTTTTAAAATTTAAAATAGTGCCAAATTCGACCTATTTGAGACGATCATATTGTCAAAAAGAAAATTTAAAATTCTCTCTAATTGATTATTTTACGTAAAATAAAATTATACCCCCTTAGTCTTGTATGCTAAAAATCAATTAGTTGTGATCTAAAATGTTAGTAATAAAATTTCACAAAATTATTATTATTATTGAGTTCAACCCCATTTTGGGTGGGAGATTTGAACCTCTAACTTGTTGGTCACATGTCAATTACTATTGAGTTATGTCCGCTTTGACAAATGTATCACTGAATTACATATCATATAAATTAACAATCCAAGTAGATAAAACCAAGTAATAAAAGAATCCGTATGAAAAAGGTAACCACAAAACCTATGGTTTCAAGACTCAACCGGGGCAATTCGCCGGAATTCTCTCTAGAATTCGTCTGGCGCTTTTTCTGGTGAGTAATCACCGGCTTCTCGTATCCTCTTTAGGATTCGCTCCTCTGTCAAATCTCGTTAATTTAGCTCATCTTAATTAGCTGCTTATCACTCGCGATCACATTGGATTGGGCACACATCTGGAGCGTTTTTTCTTTCCGATCAGCGTGGTTAGTGCGGGATTTGTCCAACCTGTTCTTGCCGGATCTTCATCTTACGGTTTCGTTTTAGGTGACCTATTTTAGTCGGGATGGCTGGTTGTTTTGTTCACATCCAACCCGGAATCCACTTTATTCTTCTGTCCAAGTGTTTCAGCATGGCTTTCGAAACTCTGCTCGAGAACTGGGAACGTTTCAGTCTTACCACTGATGAGGAAAATACCGAAGTCGACGTTGATCGACAGGCCGCTCTGGTTACCAGCCAATCTCTTGGCTTCAGTTTGTTGGGAAAATTGCTCGCTCCACGTTTCATTTCAGGCGATGTCATGCGTCGAACATTCAAGTCGGCTTGGAATATTCCAAACGGACTTAGGGTGGAAAAGATGGGTCAAAATTTGTTTCTTTTCTCATTCCAGTCGGAAGCTGATCAGTCCCGGGTGTTGCGCCAAGAACCTTGGCTTTTTGACAAATTTCTTATGGTTCTTTCCAAACCTATTCCGATGGTTAAGCCTACTGCAATGGAGTTCAAATTTACTGCTTTCTGGGTCCATTTTTGTGACCTTCCGATGGACCTTTACAACCTTTCAATGGCGGAGAGACTGGGCAATGCCATTGGTCAATTCCTGGAATATGATAATGGTGGTCGCATTCAGGTATGGAAGGCGAGCTTACGGGTTCGGATCATCCTCGATATTACACGACCTTTTCGCCGATGCATAAAGGTTAGACTCAATGATTCTCTTGGTAGCGTGTGGTCGCCTATCAAATACGAAAAGCTACCGGAGTTATGTGCTTATTGTGGTCGTGCTGGTCATGGGATGAGGGATTGCTCTTTTTCCTTTGTGGAGGAAGGTTCATCAGCTCGAAGGCAAGACTATGGGATGTGGATGGCATTTACCGGCAGACCTGAGAGCGTTTATCGTTCTCCTAGTTCCAGCCCGTTGGATTCTGCCGGAGTTTTACAAGGTTTTCTGCCGAATCGAAACAGCTCGCCTTTTCGGGTTCAGGACACGGTGGGCGAAAATGGAGGAGGTCTAGAATCTCAACACACATCTTCTCCGATGATAGGTTCTGGCAGCCGTCCGATGGACATATCGCCGGCGGTGGAGGAGAAACGTTCGGCTCCGGTGGAAGGTGAATTGACAACATTTATTGCTAATTTAAATGGTATAAATGCAATTGATTTTTCTAAAGCAAGGAAAAAGTTGGACTTTGAATTCGTAGCCGTGAATCACGCTGGGGAGAGGAAGGATGCAGTTACGGACTTCAATGACATTAACGGCATCCCCTTTAATCAAGGAACGGAAGAGGCGAAGATGGAGGGGTCTCCTTTGCAGCCGCTGGGCCAAAATATTGTTTCAGTAAATGATCCAACGAAGCTTGAATCCAGTGGGCTTTATTCTCTTTCAAGCACTAATGGTGGCCTTAATGCTTCAAATGGGCTCTCAACTTTTACTGAAGACAAATTTGGTAATGAATGGGCTAAGATGCTTGACCAAGCCAACAAGGAGAAGGGGCATGCTACTGTAACAGAATCCTACCTGTCCAAAATCGGCCCAAAGATGCAAAGTTGGAAACGTAGGGCACGACAATCGCATGGGGAAACGAGCAATAATGTTGATGAGGAGGAACTGAAAAAACGTTTGGGTAATGGGTTGACTGGAGGAACTCTGAAGCGTGTTCGAATTGAGGATGATGATGTCTCTGAAGCAAATAATTCAACGGTGGAGGCTGTTGCACAGCCCCGCCGAGAGCCATGAAAACACTATGTTGGAATGTTCGTGGTCTGGGGAATCCACGAACATTCCGTGCTGTTCGTGACGGCTTACGTCACTATGATCCTCATCTAGTTTTTCTTTTGGAAACAAAATGTACTGCGCATGCTCGCAACCTTAATAAAATAAAAGTGGCTTTGAATTATTCGGGGTGTTTTGTGGTGGATTGTAATGGTCGTAGTGGGGGTCTATGTTTGTTATGGAAAGAGGAAATGGTTGTCACAATAAGATCTTTCTCTCAATTCCATATTGACGCCTCGATACAATGGGATTCAAAAGTTTGGCGTTTCTCTGGTATCTACGGTAATCCAAAGGCCAGCCAAAGGATCCATTCTTGGAACTTATTGCGCCGGTTGCATAACAACGATGATACGGCATGGATTGTGGGTGGTGACTTCAATGCAACTCTGTTAAGTGAGGACAAAGAAGGTGGCAATCCAGTTCGAGACTCTCAATTACAATGTTTTCGTAATGTTATGGACGATTGTGGGCTTCAAGATATGGATTATACAGGTGGTGTGTTTACCTGGTCAAATCGACAAGATAGAGAAACCCAAATTAATGAACGTCTTGACAGGTTTGTTGTGAATGAAGCTTTTATCCACCTATTCCAAAATGCAATGGTGGAACATTTAAATTGGGCTCAGTCTGATCATCGTCCAATAATTTTGCATGGAGAACAGGCAACAAATTTAGGCAATCAACGGAGTTCTTATCGGAGATTTCGGTTTGAAGAGGTTTGGATTCAAAATCCAGAATGTATAAATATCATTGTGAAGCAGAGGTGTTGGGATACTCAGAGACTTGATAGGCCACAATTAGAATTGTGTCTTCAAAAATGCAGATCAAATCTACAAAAATGGGGTAAAGGTACGTCTTCTTCTATTAGGCGTAATATCCTGACTAATCAACGAATCCTCCAGGATTTATATAGTCGACCACCCCCATGGGATTTTGATGAAATTCAAAAGGTGGAGTTTCGTTTGGATAAAGCCTTAGAAGACGAAGAAATTTACTGGAAGCAACGATCCAGAGAGAATTGGCTTAAGTGGGGTGACAGAAACACTAGGTGGTTTCATAAGCAAGCTACACATAGGCATAAAAGAAATGAAATTCGGGAAATCAAGGATTCGAATGGAAGATTGGTCACAGACATTCATTGTATCGAGCAGGTCTTTATATCTTATTTCTCGCAGTTGTTCTCCTCATCTAATCCATCATTAGATTGTATTGATTTGGCATTGCAGAATATAACGGTAAAGGTAACTCCAGAGATGAACGAGAAACTTTTAAATCCATTTTCAAGGGATGAGATAGAAAGAGCCATTAAACAAATGCATCCTTCTAAAGCACCAGGTCCTGATGGTTTCCCTGCTTTATTCTATCAGACTTTTTGGAGCGAGGTTGGTGATATTACTTCTATTAGTTGTTTGGAAATTCTAAAAGGATTACGATCTGTTCGAGTTTGGAATGATACCAACATTGCTTTGATCCCTAAGGTGAAAAATCCAAAGTCTCCCTCTGATTTTCGTCCAATAAGTCTCTGTAATGTGGCCTATAAAATAATTTCAAAAGTGTTGGTTAATCGCATGAAAGGTATTTTACATGATATTATATCTGAAAACCAATCCGCATTTGTGCCTGGACGTTCTATTTTCGATAATGTGATTACTGGTCATGAATGCTTGCATGCTATGAAGAATAAGAGGTCAGGGCGCCAGGGTTGGATTGCTATGAAGCTGGATATGAGCAAAGCATACGACCGAGTAGAGTGGTGTTTTTTGGAACGTTTATTACTGAAACTTGGATTTCACCACAATTGGGTACAATTAATAATGGACTGTGTGCAGTCTCCAAGCTTTTCTATTTTAATCAATGGTGTTCCAAGAGGAAAGATTATGCCAACACGAGGTTTACGGCAGGGGGATCCTTTGTCTCCCTTTTTATTTTTGCTCGTGTCAGAGGTGCTGTCATCCCTGATTACGGGAGCTGTGTCAAAACAGACTATTTCGGGGTTTAAGCCAGGAAAGTGTTGCCCGACAATTTCACATCTTTTCTTTGCAGATGACAGTCTCATATTTTGCAAAGCATCAATTGAGCAGGTGTGGATGCTGAAGAATATTTTGAACCAATACGAGTTGGCTTCTGGCCAGAAAGTCAATGTTGATAAATCAGCTCTGTATTTCTCTCCGAATGTAAATCATGAATTTCGATCAGTGATCTCGTCTCTGATAGGAATGCCGGTGGTGGATACTCTTGGCAAATATTTGGGAGTTCCATCAGCATTCAGTAGAAGGCGGAGGGATGATTTCAGAGATATTAAGGAAAGGGTGTGGCAGACTCTTCAGGGCTGGAAGGGTCAATTTTTTTCAATTGGTGGCAAGGAAATACTCATCAAGAGCGTTGCTCAATCGATTCCAACGTATATTATGAGCTGTTTTCGACTTCCAAAAACGCTTTGTGATGATATTCATTCAATGATGGCTCGATTTTGGTGGGGTTCTACAGAGTCTAAACGAAAGATCCATTGGAAGAAATGGGCTTATATGTGTCTCCCCAAGGAGCGGGGGGGCCTAAATTTCAGAGACTTGGAGCTATTCAACAAAGCTCTATTGGCCAAACAGGTATGGAGATTATTTACAAATCCATCTTTATTGGCTTCCAGAGTTATAAAAGGGAGATATTCTGATCAAATGTCTTTGCTGCAAGCACCGATAAAGGCTAAGTGTTCAGTTTTTTGGCGAGGTTTTGTTTGGGCAAGAGAGATTGTGCAAGGTGGAATTCGCAAACGTATTGGAGATGGTAAATCTACGCTTTTCTTCCGAGATCCATGGATTCCGAAGGAATCTACTTTTAGGCCTTTACCAATTTCAGGAATGGAGCATCTTGAAACCACGTTAGTCTCTGAGTTTATAACCCCGACGTTAGGATGGGATGTGAATAAATTGAGGGGCTTAGTGCTTTCTGAGGATGTTAAGTTAATCAGGTCTATTCCAATTAGTTCATCCCTCGAGGAAGATCAGTGGATTTGGCACTATTGTCCAAATGGAATGTACTCAGTTCGAAGTGGGTATAAACTTGCTAGACTTACGATGATTGACCATGTTTATACTAGTTCTAGTGTTCAGCAAGGGTGGTGGCAAACACTATGGAAATTGAAGATACCTCAAAAAATTAAGCTGTTTATTTGGAAAGCTTTCCATGGATGCTTGCCAACTCTTTATGGCCTTTGGAGGCGCGGTGTAGATGTCTCACCAATGTGTCCAATTTGCAGGTCCAAATGGGAGACCGTTGATCACGCTCTATGCGGGTGTAAGAGATCGAAGAGGATTTGTGATATAATGTTTCAACGTGTGGATTCTAACATTCCGGTAATTAACAATTTTGCTGACCGCATAGTTTGGTTGGCAAATCATCTTGTTGGTGTCGAGTTTGAGAGAGTTTGCATAACTTTTTGGTCACTGTGGAATGATAGAAATACCTTTAAAAAGAATATGCCAGTGATGGAATGGCATAAACGATGTGAATGGATATATGAATACATGGAGGAGACAAAAGTTGTACCTTGTACAAATAAAACACTAAGGAAGAGAGATGAGATTATATCGCATGCGGCTTCTGATATCCATTTTCCCACCCAACTGGAGTGTGAGAATAATGTTCTTCAAGACCATACTGTGCAACTATTTACTGATTGTGCTGTTAGGCCGCATGGAGAAGGGACTGGGTATGGGGCGGTGGTTTTCGGTATAAATGGGCAAGTCTGTGGTAATATGGAGTTTTATGATCCCACCTTGCATACGCCATTTGTAGGAGAGGTAAATGCTCTCATACATGGTCTTAGACTTCTGCAACGGATGCAAATTACATGCGCTCGTGTTTATTCGGATTCCTCAAATGCCATTCAGATGATTAAAGGAGATATTCCAACTACATCTGATGTGTATCATTGGATAATGCAAATCAGAAGGATGTCTGATTCGTTTGAATTTTTATCATTCAGTCATGTATCTAGAGAAGGTAATACGAGGGCTGATACTCTTGCGAAGAATGCTTTAGCACGGCGTACGTCTATGCTTTGGTTAGGTACTGCCGTACAGGTGAATGCTTTAGGGAGTGGTAGTCCTCAGTGTCATTGTAACCATACTTGTTCTTGTGAGTTTTAATGAAATGATTCAGCTTATTTCAAAAAAAAAAAAAAAAAAAAAAAAAGTAATAAAAGAATCCATCATCTAACTATGAACAGAAAAACGAACCAGAACAATTGTATGTTCATAATCTACATCTCACATAAAATAAAACCTTAAACTAAAAAAATAAAAAAGAAAAAGAAAAGATATCAACGTAAGAGGAGAGTGTGAAGGTGAATGAGGGCACCAAGCTCCGGCGAGAATCTCTTGCGAGGCGGTTTCACAGTGGAAGTAACGGTTAGAGTGAAGGGACATGGAGGCGGCGACGATGACGAAGACGACGAAGATGGAGCTTTGTGAGTGTACAATATTTGAGCCACAACAAAGACATCAAACAAACCGAACAACGTATTCATCTTCTCTTTTATTTGACTCAAATAATTCTCTTCTTCTTCCTCCTTTACTACTTTGGCTGCTTTTTTATTGCTGTGAATGTGTGATTGCGATTTGATGATGAGTGATATTGGAGTGGAGGGGAGAGGGGCTTTATATAGAGATCACTTTTTCCCAATTCCAAGAGGTATCCTTTTATTAATCACATTATTACTCGGAATTGGAAACCCACTTGTTATCCAAATCTATCACAAGGAAATTAAGATTAATAATAAATTGATATATCGATACAAAACTAACCAATACTAAATACTATATGCATAAATTATATTAATTAACTCTATATTTATATATTTATTATTTTAAAATGGGTTTTTTTTAATTAAGGAAAAAATACATTTTTGGTCCCTGACGTTTGGGTTAAGTTACACTTTGGTCCCTGAGTTTTCAAACTCAACAAAAATACCCCTGAAGTTTGAGATAAGTAGCACTTTGGTCCCTGCCGTCTATTTTTTTGTTAAATCTTAACGGTTGCTGACGTGACACTATTATTTTAATAAAAAAAATTATTTTTTTAATTCTTTATCCCCCTCTCTCTCTTATTCATCATCTTCCCCAATCTTCTTCTCAACCATCTTCTTCTCCAACTCCGGTGGCCGGCGGCCACCGCCGTTCGCCGGCCAGAATTTTTTTTTTCCTTTCTTTCTCTCTCTTCTTCTCTCTTCTCTTCCCTTTCTTCTTCTTTTCTTTTCTCAATTCGTTTTTGTTCAATCCCGTTTCTTCCTGGACCGTTCATCCCCTTGGTCTCGATAACCTCTTTGTTTTAAACCTCAAACCCTCAACAAATTTCTCCACAAAACCCTACCCTTCCCCTCTGTCACATTCTTTTCCCTTCTCCCCCAAAACCAATCAAATTAAATGAATCTTCCTTCCATCCCCTTCTCCCTCATGCAACCTTCTTCCTCATCCAACCTCCATGGCCTTTAGTCGCTCCATGCGCTCCCAATTCCCCTCCCTTAGCCGAGAAAATCATCGAGGAGCCCTTCACCAACAAGACCGCCCAGAGCACTGTCACCTGTTTCTACCAGGCCAGCATCGCCGGCCTCTGGCGCAACGTCACCGTCCTCTGGTGCAAGAACTTGATGAACCACACCCTAAACATCACCATTCAGAGCCTCGACGACGATTTCCACTGTAATTAAAAGATTGACGTCAAGCCCTGGCGCACTTCTGGAACAAGAAGGGCTTCAAATCCCTAGAATTAGACGACACTCAGATCGACATCTACTAGGACGTCCACTCCCTCTTCAAACCGGTGATGGGAGGAGGGCCTCCCTCCTCCTGTTTCGCGTCGGCAACGGGAGGAGGAGACTCCTCCTCTCTTTCCCTCTCCTTTATATAAAAAAAAAAAGATAATGTGGAGAAATGGAGGAGAAGAAAGAAGAAAAGAGTGAAAGAAGTTTTTTTAAAAAAAACAAAAAAAATTTAGCCGACGGCGGCCGGCCGACGAACGACGTGGTTGCCGCCCACCGGAGTTGAAGAAGAAGTTGGGGAAGAAGAAGAAGTTGAAGAAGAAAGAGGAGAAGAGAAAGAAGGAGAAGAAATAGGGGAAAAAGAATTAAAAAATTAATAAAATAATAATGTTTTTATTATTTTAATATATTTTTATTTAAAAATATTAAAAATATTTTGGGAAAAATACACTTTTGGTCCTTGAGGTTAGGGTTAAGTGACACTTTGGTCCCCGAGTTTTCAAACTCAACAAAAATACCCCCGAGGTTTGAGATAAAGAGCAATTTGGTCTCTGCCGTCAATTTTTCTGTTAAACCCTAACGGTAAGCTGACGTGGCACTATTATTTTAATTAAAAAAATAATTTTTAATTTTTTTAAATAAAAAATATAAAAATATTAAATATATTATTATTTTATTATTATTTTTAAAATTCTTTCTCTATCTTCTCCATCTTCTTTCTTCTCCACCTTCTTTCTCCCTCCATCTTCTTCCTTCCCCCTCCCATCTTCTTCAGCTCCGGTGGCCGGCCGTCGCCGGCTGCAGGCGAACGGCGGCAGCGGCGGCGGTCTCTGGAATTTTTTTTTTTTTTTCCTTCTTTCTTCTTCTTCTCTTCTTCCCTTCTTCTTCTTCTTTCTCTTCCTTTCTTCTGTTTTTTTTTTTTTTTTTAAAGAAGGGAGTTTCGGGGAGGAGGAGCTTCCTCCCCCTCCCCGTTTCAAATCTGTTACTACTAGTTACAGTAACTAAGAGGTAAAGATTTTCAGAGTTTACAGAATTCTCCTCACATTATTATTCATAATAAATGGGTTTATATACAGCAGATGGGAGAATAACAACCATAACAGAAGACTAACAACCCAAAAAGACTAATAACAGAAGATATATTTATATATACTAACATCCCCCCTCAAACAAATGCCGAAGAAGGCATTAGTTTGCTTCTCAACAGTAGCAGACGATCAACAGTCATGGGCTTGGTGAAGAGATCAGCTGGTTGATTAACAGAAGAGATAGACTGAAGCTGAATGTCACGAGAAGCTACCTTTTCCCGAACAAAATGAAAATCCACCTCAACATGCTTGGTTCTACCATGGAAAACAGGATTCCGAGCAAGTTGTAGCGCTGACTGGTTGTCACAAAACAGTAAAGGAGTAGATGAAACAAAAACATATAAATCTTTGAGAATTTGCCTTAACCACGATAACTCAGCAGTAGCAGCGGCTAAGGCTCGATACTCTGCTTCAGTGGAGCTTCGAGACACAGTAGCTTGCTTCTTCGAGACCCACGAGATTGGGTTGCAACCAAGAAATATAACAAAACCCGTGGTGGATCTTCTGTCAAGTCTATCACCTGCCCAGTCTGAATCGGAAAACGCAAGCAGAGACAGAGAGCTACGTTTGAATAACATGCCCGCAGACAAAGAACCACAAACGTACCTCAGGATGCGTTTGACAGCAGCTAAATGAATGTAGGTGGGAGCGTGCATAAATTGAGAAACACGTCCCACAGCATAAGAGATGTCTGGGCGAGTAAACGTGAGATAATGGAGCGCACCAACCATGCTTCGATATGCCTTGGCATCATCAACACTGCACAAAGGAGAGCTAGAATCCAAAGAAGTAACAGAGCAGGGTGTAGCACAAGGTTTTGCACTAGCCATTCCAAATTTTGCAAGTAAATCAGTAGCATATTTTGTTTGTGAGACAAAAAGACCATTTGTCTGGTGCTTGACTTCAAGGCCCAAGAAATATGTCAAAACTCCCAAGTCAGTCATATCAAAAACATCTTTTAGTTGGGAGACAAGAGAATCAATATAAGCATGGTCATTACCAGTAAGTATTATATCATCCACGTACAACAGCAGATATGTGATAGAACCGTTATCATTTCTAACAAATAAAGACGGATCAGCATGTGATGCAATAAAACCATAGGTAAGTAGTTGAGACGTGAAGCATTGAAACCAAGCACGAGGGGCTTGTTTCAAGCCATAGAGAGATTTGTTAAGTTTGCACACATAAGAAGGATAAGTCGGATCTACAAACCCTTGAGGTTGCTGCATGTATACCTCCTCCTCTAAATCACCATGAAGGAATGCATTTTTAACATCCAATTGTCTAAGTGTCCAACCAAACGTGGCAGCTAGAGACAGGACAATTCTAACTGTGGGCTTCTTCACAACCGGGCTGAAAGTTTCGAAGTAATCAACTCCTTCTTCTTGATGGAAACCTTTAGCAACTAGCCTAGCCTTGTAACGAGCTATGCTTCCATCCGGATGACGTTTTACACGATATACCCACTTGCACCCAATGGCTTTCTTATGAGTAGGTAGAGGAGTCAAAGACCACGTCTGTTGTTTAATTAATGCATCAAACTCCTCTTTCATAGCTACCTTCCAGTGAGAACTCTTAGAAGCATGTGTATAAGAAGTAGGTTCCTCAGTAGGTGAAGGTAGACTGGCTACAAAGACCTTCTTTTTTGATATCCCAGATTTAGAGCGAGTTTGCATCGGGTGGAGATTATTCACAGTGGTACGGTCACTTGGTTGGTTACTTGAAGACGTAGGAGGTACACAAGTCTGAGTGGACAAAGGCGAAGAGACAGTAGATGGTTGAGAGGAAGATGAAAGTGAAGTTGAAGTGGTAGCAATGTCAGAAGGACATTGTTGTGGACAGTTTGAAGGAGCACATGGGAAGGGGAGGAGGAGCTCCTCCTCCCCGAAACTCCCTTCTTTTTTTAAAAAAAAAAAAAACAGAAGAAAGGAAGAGAAAGAAGAAGAAGAAGGGAAGAAGAGAAGAAGAGAAGAAGAAGAAAGAAGAAAAAAAAAAAATTCGGCGACCGCCGCCGCCGCCGCCGTTCGCCGGCCACCAGAGCTGAAGAAGATGGGAGGGGAAAGGAAGAAGATGGAGGGAGAAAGAAGGTGGAGAAGAAAGAAGATGGAGAAGATAGAGAGAGAATTTTAAAAATAATAATAAAATAATAATATATTTAATATTTTTATATTTTTTATTTAAAAAAATTAAAAATTAATTTTTGGGTAAAATACCTTTTTGGTCCCTCATGTTTCGGGTTAGTTTCCAATAGGTCCCTAGGTTTCAAAATCGAACAATCAAGTCCCCACTGTTTCGGAAATAGTTCAATTTAGTCCTTCAACCGTTAATTCTTTTAACGGTGATGACGTGACAAATTTTAATATTAAAATATTTATTTTTAAATAATAATAATAATAATAATAGTTAAAGGAAAAAAAATAAAATAAAAAATAAAAAATCTCTCTCTATCTCTCCTTCGCCCCTTCCCCTTCGCCCCTTCCCTTCCCTTCTCTTCCCTTCCCCTCCCTTTAGATCTGACACCGACCAACGCCGTCGCCGCCGATGTTGTCGTTTCTCTTCCCGATCTGACGCCGACCAACTCCGAGCCACCGATGCCGTCGTTTCTCTCCCCTTCAGATCTGACGCCGATCAACTCCGAGCCGCCGATGCCGCCGTTTCTCCCCAGTTCCGACGCCGACTTCTCCCCAACTCCGACGCTGAGGAGCTTCTAAAATGGAGGAGAGTCCATGTGGTTTTTGTTTTTTTTTTCTTTCCTAGATCTGAAAATGGAGAACTCGTATGGGTTTTTTTTTTCCTCTGATTTGGTTGATGCTCTGTCACTGTGGATGTTTGTTGAGGAAAAGAAGATGTGAGGGGTGGGGGAGAGTTTTTTTTAGGAAGAAGAAGATGTGGATTTGGAGGGTGGGTGAAAGGGAGGGAAGAGGAAGGAATGGATTCAGAGGTGGGGGAGATGAAGAAGAAGGGCGGCGGACTATTGTCGGTGAGAGGGGAAAGGGATTTCGGTGGGGTATGGCGGTGGCGGTAAGAAGGGGAAGGGAGAGGAAGGGATTTCGGGGGGTATGGGGGAGAGAGAGGGGTGTTGGGTTTGGAAGAAGAAGAGTGAGAGAGGGGCATTTGGGGAGGAGGCTCCGGCGACGGCGGGAAGGAGGCTTCGACGGTGAGAAGAACAAGAGAGAAGGTGAAGGGAGAAGGTGGGGGAGAGAGAAGAGAGAGAGTGGATTTTTTTTTAATTTTGATTTTAATTATTTTATTTTTTTATTATATTTAATTTTAAAAATATTATTTTATTTTTTTAAACGTGCCACGTCAGCATCCGTTACCGCCACGTCAGCACCGTTAAAAAAATTAACGGTCCAGGGACTCAATAGAAGTATTTTTTAAACAGTGAGGACTTGATTGTTCGATTTTGAAACCTAGGGACCTATTGGAAACTGACCCGAAACATGAGGGACCAAAAAGGTATTTTACCCTTAATTTTTTAATTAAAATAATAGTGCCACGTCAGCTTACCGTTAGGGTTTAACAGAAAAATTGACGGCAGGGACCAAATTGCTCCTTATCTCAAACCTCGGGGGTATTTTTGTTGAGTTTGAAAACTCGGGGACCAAAGTGTCACTTAACCCAAACCTCAGGGACCATAAGTGTATTTTTCTCAAATATTTTTTTTAATTAAAATTTTTCTTTGCCTCATTGGTGATAACGCTTGAAGCCCCCTTACGCAGTGCCCAGCGCCCGAGTTCAAAGCAAACGAAACTTTTTTTTTTTGTTTTCATCGCTTTTTAAGTCTGTTTTTTGAGCGTCCGAGTTCGAGCAACTCGGAACGTTTTTTTTTCTTGTTTTTTTCGCTTTTTAAGTCCGTTTTTTTTTTATTATCGCCCAGTGTCCGAGTTCGAGCCTACTAAAACGTATCTTTTTGTTTTTTTTCGCTTTTAAGTCCATTTTTTTCATTAATAACTTGTTTTCTTCTTTTTTTAATAACTTTTTTGTTTTTGTTTTATTATAAAATTTTTATAAGTATATATATTGATTAAAAAGGTTATTATTCTCATTGATTTAATACTGAAAACTATACAAAGAAATAAAATCAGATCTATAATATTTTTAAATGCTAGTAGATTGTTTTTTAATAATTAATTCTATTTGAAAAACTATAATTATTATGATTTTCATATATATATATTTTAAACAAGTAAAAGATATCATTTTTGTCTTTTATTTTGAGATTTGTTTTATTTTAGTCTTTGTGTTTACAAATGTCCAAATTTAGTTCTCGTTAACTTTTTTTTGTTTGTTTTTTTTTTTTTTTTTTGGCTATAGCCCTCCTATCAATTTTGGAAACAAATTCACATCAGGTCTTTTCTTAAATGGAAATTATTATCACTGTTTTTACCAAATTTAATAGAAATTTACTTCAAACTACCAAAATAAGTACTAATTTTAAGGTTAATTGAAAGTACCGAACTAAATTTGAGTATTTAAAAGTGTACAAAATAAAATGAAATGAGATCTAAAGTACATTGACCAAAATGGTATTTTAACCTAAAAAATGTCGACAATTTTTTTCTATTGAACAAGCCCCCCCTAACATAAAGTTTTGGATCCGCCACGGCTTAGGTTTCCATCTATTTGTATCCATATTCATATCTATACTAACAAAAGGGTAAACTTTTTATTTCTCCTTTTGCTTCTCCTTAATTTAAAATTTTCTCTTTTTTATCTTTTTAATTTAAATATAGATATATTTATTATATTGAACAACATTTTAATAAAGTTTATAGAATCTCTACACATATCTCTAATCTTCCAACCGAATTCTGATTAATGAAATAATAAAATGATAAAATCTATAAAATTTTTGAATAATTATGATATTAAACAACAATATTTTAATAGAAGTTTTAAAATCTCTACCTATATCTCCTAAATCATGATTAAAAAATAGTAAATTAATGCATATTTGAAATTAATATCATGATTTATTTAAAAAAATAAATTAATGCATATTTCAAATTAATATCATGATTTATTAAAAATAAAACTAATGCATATTTTAAATTAAAATAAATAAAAATAAATTTGAAAAGTTGAAAATATGAAAGGACAAGATGGACATAGGAAGATGCAAAATATAGTATCATACAACATTCGTTTTATTTTCATTATTCTCACTTCTTCGTATGGGTTCTTTTGATTGAATTTATTTTTTTTTTTTCTTTGTAAATGTCTCTAGATTGTGTCTTCTAGCATTTACAATATTGGGAAGTTTCTAGAGTTGGTTTTTCTCTTTAATGAAAAAAAAAAATCTGCATGATTACATATTCTTCAACAAAAGAAACTAAAATAATGGTAAAAATAACTCCCATTAACATGATCAATGTTATGGGTAATTTTAACATAACAGGAATTTCATAAGAAAGCTACTTTGGGCCCATTCCAAATCGACCCACGAAGAGAGAGGAAGGCCAAGCTCAAGAATGGTGGCCCACCCACTCTCTTCGGCCTTGGCACTGGGCCAAGGCCGACCAGGCTTCAAAGCCCAACTGTGGCAGGTAGGCCTATATTTCTTGGTTTCAAACCATTGAGCATGATCCTCCTTGGCCCAGGAAAGCTTGATCCAGGGGACGGAGGTCCATGAACAAGGAGAAAGAGGAAAGGAAACTCTAATCTAGGGGGAGGTATAAAGGTTCCTCTAGGGACCCAGGTAAGGGGTTCGAAAACCTGATTCCTAACACCATTTTTTCTACAGTATCTCTTATTGTTTTACCCTTTTTCCCTCCGAGGACTGACTTAAGCATCGGAGTGTGTGTGGCAAGCACCACATCGGTGTGCATTGTTTGCTCTTTATTTGCAGGTCACGTCTTCCTCGTATTCAACAAATTCACTGTTGGTGTCACGTGAAGGTCAGGTGAGTTGCTTGGCCGCATTTTTCCATCAACAGTTGACGTCGTCTGTGGGGAAGAAAGTTGGCTTGTGACCACTGCACATAGGTGTGAAGGACAGCTAGTAGAAGAATGGAGAAAGAGAATCCAGAAGGAGAGGGAGGTCCTTGTCCTCAGGCTCATACCCAAGAGATGGAAATAGCGGCCCTCAGGGGAAGAGTAAACGAGATGGGGCAGAGCTTGGTCGAGATTTTGAGCATCTTGAAATAGTCGAATCCCAGCATGAAGTATCAAAAGAGCCTCCCATGCGATCAAGAAAAAGGAAAATAGGTCTTGGAAGAAGAAATAGGGGAAACAGACAGTGTTGCCAGTAGGGGTGTGCAACGGTCGGTCGGGGTCAGTTTTTGGCCAAAACCGGAGCTGAAAACCGACCCTTCGGTTTTAATCGGTCGGGCTCGTCGATTTTTCTGTGTTGGAGACGTCGACCGACCGACTACACCAACGGTCGGTCGAATTTGGTCAGTTTTTTTTTACTCCGGCGAACATAAGAAATGAAAGTTTTCGATTTTGTGACTCCGACGAACTTACGAACGGAAAGTTTTTAAGTTTGTGACTCGAGCGAACTAGAGACTGAAAAAAGTAAAATAGAATGAGAAGAAAAGAAATAGAGGGAGAAAGAAAATGCAAGTCGTCGATCTTTATCACCATTCATCTGCAACCGATTAACAAAAAGAAAGAAAAAGAGGAGAAGAGTAGAAATGGCTCGCCGGACAAAGGAAAAAAAAAGATGAAGAGAATAGAAATGAAAGAGGAAGAGAAAGGAAGAAGAAGGGTAAGATGAATAAAGAAATCGTGAGAGAGAGAAAAAGTAAAAAAAAGATAAAAAAATAATAATAAATAATGAAAATATGTTTTTTTTAATATTACCTTGGGAAGACCATCTTTGTGGCTTCCCAAGGTGGTTGTGCATGCAGGCTTTAATGGCTTGCTGCAGCAGCCGCATGCACAACAAAGCAGCGCAAGTTTCTATATTTTATTTTATTTTTTTAAACTTAGTCGGTCGGTCGGATCGGTTTGAGCTCTTATTGAGCTCACCGACCGACCGACGAATCGGTTTTTCCCGACCGATTTTTAAAAAAAACTGACCGACCGAGGTCGGTTCGGTCGGTCGAGTCGGTTTTTTGGAGTATTTTGCTCACCCCTAGTTGCCAGTAAACTTAAAAAACCGAGGTCTACCAAAGAATCAAATTTGAAGGATCCAAGACCGAGCAAATGGGGGGATCGTAAGGGTGCACTTGACGCTCCAGATGAAGCCAGTACAGTGGGTTCGCGCAAGATGGCCGAGGCCGAGGCTAGAATTCGAGCAGAGGTCGAGCTTGAGGCGAGAGTCCGGGCCGAAGTTGAGGCTGAAGGGTTAAAATCCCTTTGGCAGCGGAAACAATCAAGACCAATTCGTTTTACAATTTCGTTTACGAAAAACCAATACATTGGCAATATAAATTCAGAAACAAATTTCTAAATTAAAAACGATTAAGCATGCTAAAATTGATTCAAGATCAAGAACACTTACTGGATTTCGAAGAACACTGCACAATGCTCCAAGGATCTCGTTCTTGATCTCCAAATGGACACCACCACGTAAGAACACCCGCTATTCTCTTGGGATATCTTGAGATTGGTTTGTGGGAACCAAAATCGTCTTGGATGAGAATTTTTCCAGCAAGGAGGTTGCTGTATTTTTTTAAAGAAAAGAGACGAAGAGAGAGTTCTTCTTTTTCCGTTTTTGCGTGAAATGAGAGAATTAACCGATGAATTGGGTAACCCCTCTCCACTTAACGATAAGTGGGGAGGGAGTTAAAACCCTACTCAATCTAGATCGTTGGATCATATCCAAACGATCTTGGTCGTCTATTAATTAAATAATAATTAATTAATTAATATTAATTAATTAAATTAAATTAATATTAATTAAATCAATTATAACCTAAGGTATTTAATTCAATTTGAATCATATTCAATTGAATTAAATTGGTCATTCAATTAATCTCATTAATTGAATCCATATTAATTAAATATTAAATATTTAATTAATTTTATAATTGAATCACATTCAATTTTATCTCTCTCATTTAACCTATAGTTTTAATGTGCATCAAAATGTACATTAATATAAACTATAGTATTAATTTGATTAAATCACATTTAATCAAATTAATTTAAAATTAATTAATTCCCCAATTAATTAATTCATGAATTAATCAAATATCACATATTTAATTAAATTTATAATTCTCTCATTAATTAATTTTGAATCACATCCAAATTAATTTTACTATAAAGTTTAATTCAATAATTAAACTTATACTATAATGTATCTCCATACATTATATTAATTGTATCAAAATACAATTAACTTAAATTCTCTTTAATATCAAGACTATATTATCTCAAACCCGTTATGAGCTAGCAGGTGGACCTAATGGACCTACAGATCAGAAGCTCCAACGATACGAGATTGATCAGCTAAACTCATTAACCGAGTCAATCAACATTCGTTAACTGTGGGTCACTCCACTAAAGACCCACAGCTGCACTCTTCTCACTGTAGAATATTTCTGTGTCCACGGATATCGACCAATACAGTAAGTCAATCCTTCACGTGTGTTCGTAACACCAGTTGGGTCAAATTACCGTTTTACCCCTAGGTTACCTCTGGATCCTTAAGTACCACTGATCCCTTTAATAAACAAGTTGTTTAGGGTCCAACCACTAAACAGGAGTTCCTCTCGGGCCAAGAGAGGATGGCGCGCCTTTGTTCAAGACCCGGAATCAGCCCTTAAGGGAACACACATCTACTTGCCCCAAATAAGGGAAGGAGTGAATTCCATCTTGTATTGTCATGTCCCCAGCCTCCCACTCGGTCTTGTCCCCAAGAAGATAGGCTTATTGAGTCGGCGTGCTGGCCACTCTCACCCGTACTAATCAAAGGACAATCTCTCGTGAGAAGGAGTTCATGACAAACTCAGGATTAAAGATTGAGTTACCTAGGTCATCCTATTGAAACAGTAACCTAACTAGTTAACCGTGTTACATCTAGTGGTTTACTATTTCGTGGTCCGGTCTTATGCAAACTCATTGCATAGGATACCTCCACTCGCATGTCTCCTACATGGACGCCTTGGATCAATACGTCTGTATTGAATACAAAACGGGTCGTATCACATAGTGTTACCAGGATAAGGTACCCAGCCTTATCCTTGTACTATAGACCTTTTAGGTTGTTACTTGAACATTGATCCCCGTATGTCCCCACATACTAGTCCAAGTCTCATGTAAACAACCTTGGATCTTAGTTTATTGGATTTGGGTCATATTGTGTAATTCTAGACTTAATATGACAATAACACTTTATTGCATAAACCTCAATAACACTTTATTGATACAAGTGTATAATTCGTTAATCATTCACTATCTACAAGTTTTAGAACATAAAACCCAACAGAGGCTAAGGTGAGGGTCGAAACCGAAGCCGAAGCTGCAGCCAAAGATAAGGTCGGGGTCGAGGCCGAGGCTAAAGTCAGAGCCAGAATTCAGGTAGAGATGACCAAGGGAAGTCCCAACTAGGGGCTGGAGGTCCAGGGAAACACGCAGCCCAAGGATGCAGACAAAGAGGATCTCGAAGATTTAATAGGGCAAGCCGACCCACTGTTCACTGATGAAATCATGCAGACAGTGGTCCCACTCAAGTTTAAGTTACTGACCTTCCCGCAGTACGATGGGAAGAAAGACTCGATTCAGCATTTAGACACCTACCAGTCATGGATGGAGTTTCGTGGAGCTTGAGAGGCAACCAAGTGTCGTGCCTTCTCTCTAACCTTGACAAGGATGGCACGACAGTGGTTTAGCAAGTTACCACAAAAATCCATCGGGTCTTTTAAGGAATTGTCACGAATTTTTGTCACACAGTTTTTAGGGGCGAGAGATCGCGTAAATCACAGTTCAACTTGGTTTATCTTTTTACAATTAAAAGTTTGAGGGTCTAATTTTTAATAATTTTGTAAGTTTGAGGGTTTAATTTTTACAATTAAAAGTTTGAGGGTGCAATTGCAACAACTACTATACTTTAGGGGTGGTTTTTGCAATTTTCCCTTATTATTACTATTCTTTAATTTTGCAGGTGGCGTGTAAAGGAGGTTCATTTGGTAATTGTGCTAAGTTTAATGAGTTTTAAAATGTAGCAATAGAACATAAATAAAAATTTTATATCATTCAGACAAAAGTGAAATAGTATTATTTTTGTGATATTATCCCTTAACTTAAAAAAAAACTAAATAAAATAAATAAAAAATAACTTAGTGGAGGTAAAATTGGAAACAAATTTTTTGAAGTTTAAAATACGACCTGCACGAAAGGCTTAACAATGTGGATATTGTCTCGAAGAGAGGCTCGGTGAGATAGACATGTCTGTGAAGATGTGGACTACTTCACCTGGACAAAAAGACCCTATGAAGTTTCACTGTTCTTTGGGATTGGCTTTGGGTCTTTCCTGCACAGCTTAGGGTGGAAGGCGAAGAAGACCCCTTCTGGATGGGCTCAAGCCATCAGTGAGATACCACTCTGCAAGAGCTGAAATTCTAACCTTGTGTTAGGACCTACAAGCCAAGGAGCAGTCTTAGTTCCTATGGGACGTAGCCCTCCCAAAAGGTAACGGAGGCGTGCAATTCCTCGGGCCAAATGGAGATTGGCCCTTGAGTGCAAAGATAGAAGGGAGCTTGACTGCAAGACTCACCCATTGAGTAGGGACGAAAGTCGACCTTAGTGATCTGATGGTTCCGAGTGGAAGGGTTGTCGCTCAACGGATAGAAGTTACTCTAGTGATAACGAGCTGGTCTTCCTAAAGAGCTCACATCGACGAAAAGGTTTGGCACCTCGATGTCGGCTCTTCGCCACTTGGGATTGTAGTATATTCCAAGGGTTGGGCTATTCACCCATTAAAGCGATACATGAGCTAGGTTCAAAATGTCGTGAGATAGTTCGGTCCATATCCGGTGTGGGCGTTAGAGCATTGAGAGGACCTTTCCCTAATACGAGAGGATCAAAAAGGACGCACCTTTGGTGTACCAGTTATCGTACCCACAGTAAACGTTGGATAGCCAAGTGTGGAGTGGATAATTACTGAAAGCATCTAAATAGTAAGCCCACCCCACCCCAAAATGAGTACTCTCCTATTTCAACTTCTACCTTCCACAAAGCCTTCGGTAGGACAACCAAATTCGACCTATTTGATACGAAAAAGAAAAAAGACTGATATGAAATTTCTTACTTGTGAAATGATTTTAAATCAGAACTTATTTGAAATCTTCGAAGTCCAAGTTTATCCTACCTCACAAAGTCTTCGGCTCCTTTTGCAATTACATCATCTCCTTTCTCGTTTTCCCCCTTTCCGGGGAGCTCAATATTCACCTTCATTAGTCAACATATGCTGATGAATAACAGAAATAACCAGTACTTAAAAGAACAACCATCTTCACCGGGAGGGAAAAAAAATCTTTAAAATAATTTTTTTTAAAAAAAAATCTCTATAAATTGATACGTTAAGAGTAGAATTGAAGTTTAAATTTTAAAATACACAAAAGATATTACAAACACCAGACATTAATTCTTATATTCAACCAAAATAAAATTACTATATTCAGGGGTACCAATTTCTAAAAGAAGATGGCAACAAAAATTAATAAAATAGATACTCAACATTGCTTCTTACTTTCCCCTATTTATTCTACAACACTCCATCTCAAAATAACAGGAAGATGAGATGAAATAAGAAAATATAACCATTACAATTCAGGGTGTAAATGAAGCCTAAATTATCTATACTCTTCTCTCTTTCCCCAATCTAAAGCTTCTTTTTACAACTCAAAAGGGAGAAAAAAAAAATATTACCACCTTCAAAACTTCTTTAAAGGGGTTATATATCAAGAAACCAATGCTAAGCTGAAGCCGGTTGTGAGATTTTTTGTAGCGATCATCTCTTTCCGATATTTGAAAATCTCCGGGCAACTCCGAATACGACTGCTTTAGTTAAGAGGCCATGATCGAGGCTACAAGCAAGGGCGATTGCTCCACCGACCACAAGAAGCTTCGGCAAGTTCTTCCCTGCTGGTTTTTCAGAGGGCTCCAAGCTTTTGACCTCTGAGGAATCATCAGATGCATCTTCTGAGCATCTCAAATAGTCAGTACTGACCTTTGTGTTGATATTAGCCATCAGAGCGCAGTTTGAAAGCGGGGCTTCGGATGCTCTATGCTTTTGATATGCACGTAAAGCAGGATCGATCTTCTTCACGGCTCCCCACATCCCCTGCCTGACTCCAAGCTTTGCAATTTCCCATGGAATACCCATGTCTTCATAGTGAAACAGTAACACCTCACATGCAGTCAGCTGGCCGTTCCCCTTTTTCGACTCGACTGTTCCACATACGAGCAGAGAAAGGCTCTTTAGTTGCAATTTTATATCAGAAAAACAATTTAAAACTGGAAGCTTATCCAACAAGGAAAAGGGAATGTCAAGAAATTACTTTCCCCTCTTATCCAAAAATTTTGTCCAGGAAATGTCCATGTCAAGGGGGTAGGAATTCAACTAGTCCAACATATTAAAATATTCAAGACTAAGAACTTCGTTACCTGCACGGATGCACCAACTTGAATAGTAAAGATCGACACGTTTTGGCTTGTTCTGTCTAGGTATCGAGGAACAAGGTACACCCTGAATCAAGGGAAACCGAGAAAATCTATTATTTCCAGTGCACCGAGTTTTAAACGTGCAATATTTTCAGCATAGTTTGAAACTAATCATAATTTAACCTGGAATGTCAAACTAATCATTCATAGCAGATGACTTGAAGAGTTGATCACATCAAAGAACTACCCGAATTGCAAAGTTTATGATTAAGTGCATCACAAGTGAAGTCTAAAACATATTACATATGTATATCTATGCCTAAACATAAAAAAAAAAAAAAAAAAATGTCCTAACTTCAACAATGGAAGAATGAGAAAATGAAAACAGATGAAAAAAGATAAACATGGAGAGATAGGTACACCAGCATAGTATGACTTACCTTTGTCACACAGTAGTACGACTGTCCTGATTCCCAAATTCTTCGTCCGATCACGTATTCTCGATCACTACAGAAGAAAGGGAACTGCACAAACAATAAACCAATGAGAAATGCAAACAAGATTTAAATTTTGGGGAACAAGCAAAGATAAGAGTGAAAGAATCAAACTTCACTCACCTTGCGCACCCAGTGGACTGTCATAGTCCCTGTGGTAGGACAATCCTCCAAAGTTTGAGCACTTATAAGCATGTCATCCCATTTCTTTCTAAATTCATCATCCCAAAAGAAGTCCCTCACCATCTGAGGCGTTGCATCCTCAAAAACTGTTCTACTCCGGTATTGTGGCGGCCCCGTCTGGCAAAACAACCATAAATTAGAAACTCATCACAAATGTCTTCATCAAACTCTCAGAAGATTTTCACTAATCATACTGGGGCTACAAACACAAGTAAAGTGCTATCTAGCTACCTCAGGGTCTCTCCGCCATGCTTGATAGCTCATGGTAGAGGTAGAACGATCCATCATCTGAATCCATGAGGGGCCTCCATCTTTCTCCTCAACAAGCCTGTATAAATGCTTTAAATCCTCCTCGGTTAACTGGGCTGGCTTCTCGCCTTCGAGTTTTGATGAACTGTGGTTAAGAACATGTATCAGGGACTAAATATTTCATAACCTATTGGCTTAAACTTCAGAACAAGCTTTGGTATCGAAGCAGGTGCTATACATTTTTCCTAATTAATATTAATAGTCACTCGTCTAATATCCTTGTAATTTCAAAGCTTGGAGTGTTAAGAATATGCATAAAAACGAAATATACTATAACGTAATAGCTTAAATTTTCAAGTTGAATGCTACATTAACAATTGCCAAAGGGAAACCCAGAAGTTTAAATCAAACACAGAGTCACAAATGAACTTCAAATTCAAGTGTCATTGTTGATGCAATTAAAAGCAACGAACCTGGAGACGGAAGCGGTAGGTGGGTCAGCGAGAACTTCTTTTTCATCCCCACAATTTGACGTCAAGTTCAAGCATCTGGGTAGCTGAATCTTCAACGAATTCAAGCTAGAAATCGATCCCACAAAGGAAGACGACGGCAAATTATCCTTCAACTTCGAAGAATTGAACAAATCCCTACCGGAATCCGCCCATTTAGGTTTCCAAATCCATCCGACCAACACCCCCACAATAATCCCCACCCACAAACGAGCAATAAACATCAAAATCTTAAACAGTAAATCGTAGGCAGTGGGAGCCTCCGCCGTCTCCAACGAGAACGAATCCACCGCCATGGCCCCCAAAATCAAAAAATCGAAATGACCCACAAAGCCGAAAAGCAAATTGAACACAAGGAGCTAAGGAATTGGGTATAAGGGCTTGAGGGCAAACAAAAAAAACGAACAGAATCGAGAGGAACCAAGAGAATCAAACAACTGAGAAACGGAGTAAGAAACGGAAAGGAATCATAATAGAACAAAGAAAGAAAGAAAGAATAACGGGATTCGGATAAAATTTCTTCCCCTTATCCCTCTTTTTCTGCAGAAGCGCAACAGAAGATCAGAAAATGGATAAGAATCGAGAGATTAGCGGTGAAAAGAAGACGCGCCCTTCTAAGAACCAAATAAATTTATATGGTTATAGAGAAAGTCTGAGGCCAAAACAGATCAACTCCAAATATCTCTCTCGTTGCTTAAATATAGAGAAAATGGGTTCTCTCAAACTCACAAAAAGGATCAAGGATTTTGGCCGAACTTAGGCTGAAAGGCCAGATGGGTATGGTCGGTCGCTCTCTAAATCGCCATTAAAATGGCCCTATTCCAATTCCCAAGACAGCGATCGATCGCGTTTTTGTCACCGCGTTTGTATTTTTCACGTTTCAAACTTTTTTTTTCTTTCTTTTCCTCTTACCCTCTTTCTTCTTCTTCCTCCTCGTTTTCAACTATGAATTTTTTGACTAGATTTATGAGTTGTATTGGTGTGTTTTTGGTGCATTAATAAAGGTGGGATTTTTCCTTGATCGGATGTTAGTGCAAGGAGATCAAACTCTAATCTCTTGTTCGAAAGTATACACTTAGCTAAACTCACTTCATGTGTAATTTAATTTTGGCATTCCTCGTTTTGAGGTTTGCACCTTTTCTTTTTCCCTTTTGTAAAGGATAAGGTCTTTGTGGTTGAGCCCTTCTTATGGGAAGAAGGACTAAGTTTTGTAAGTTCAATTTTTACTCCGGCATAAATTTGAAGTTTTAATTGAATTATCTATTTCATCGCTAAGTTTTTCCGAACTTTGAATTGTGATTTTGTATTGCCTTATTTGAAACAAAAAAAGTAAAATGATTTAATCTATTTCTTTATTTGAAAAAGAAAAAGAAAAGAAAGAGTAAGAATCAGAATTAGAATGATATGATCCCCGAGGGATATAGTGTCACTAAATTTGTTTTAAATTTTCTTTTTCTATTTACTATCATGTTATATTAAATCAATACATGTATCATCGATCTAGAGGTTAAAGGTTCAATTGTAAATCATACATTGTTGAATTAAAAAAAATACAACTAAAATTTAGACAATAAACATGTTTCATTAAAGATCATAATGGTAATCTTTTAAAAAGGGAATATAAAATAGATACAACCTTAATTCATTAACTAAACTTATAATTTAATCAAAGTTTTATAATAACTGTTTCAAAATTTTATTTTATTTTTAAATAAATAAGTTTATCTTTGTTTTAATTCTTAATTTTTTTAACCTTTTTTTTTTCATTTTGAAAGTCATAACCCCTTCAAATGAGCAGAAGATCATGTTTTTCCCACATATGTGAATAGACATCAATTCATTAGTCTGCAAAGATTAATTCTTTGTGACTTATTCAAAGCCAAAATTATTCCTTAATTTAAACTCTTTTTATCCCAATGTTTAAGTCAATATTTTTTTCTAACAATAGTTAAGATTGACAAGAAAAATTAAATCAACCTAACAACATTAGACCATTAGAATGAGAACCTTAAAATTGAAAAGGTAATATTCTTTTTTTTTTTTTTTAGTTTGAAAAGGTAATATTAATTGCACCAAATGGTGAATTTTGATACAGCAAAAGTAAGTAATAAATTCCCAAAAAAAAACAACAAAACCAAAATAATTATATGATTTGTCTTCTAAAAAAAATTATTATATATATATTTTTAATGTGACTATATATATATAAATATTTTGAGATCGCAAATTTACAGAGACTAGATAGGTAATGTTACAAAAATCACAACATTATAGCAAAAATTTAAATTCATAAATAATTGGATCAGTTGCAAGGATAACAATATGGGCCAAAATAATTGCAAATCTAAAATTGCAAAACAAAATCTGATGGTCTGCATGTTGCATTTACTAAAATACCCTTCCAGATTTTTTATCGATAGAAAGCTTTTTTATCACAGATAGATTCTATATAGAAAGATTTTCTATCAGTGATAGAAATTTTCTATCACATATAGATTCTATCCGTGATAGAAAAGATTTCTATCAATGATAGGTATTTTTCTATCAATGATAGAAAAATTTTCATAGAAGATTTCTATCAATTATAGATATTTTTCTATCAATGATAGAAAGATTTTCTATCAATGATAGAAAGATTTTCTATCACTTCTATTAGTGATAGAAATCTTCTATCAATGATAGAAAAGTTTCTATCACTGATAGAAAAACTTTCTATAAGTGATAGAAAGTAGAAAAATCCAACATACAATAACAAAAAAACTAGCTTCTATCAGTGATAGAAAAATCATGATAGAACACAACAACTACAAAAACATATAGAATGACAACAATAACCAAACAACTGACAAAACAATATGATATCAGAACACCAACACTTATAGAAACTTTTTATCACTGATAGAACGTTTTCTATCACTGATAGAAAGTTTTCTATCACTGATAGATTCTATCAGTAATAGAAAGAAATTCTATCAGTGATAGAAAGATGAGCATAATAAACCAAATAAAGAAATTTACTTAAACAAGGTTTTCAATCATGTTGTTTAGTTTTCAATCTTCCATCAGTAACAAGTGATAGTAAGATGAACATTACGAACTGAAAAAAAAATTACTTGAACAAGGTTTTCAATCGTGTTGTTTGGTTTCTAGTAGAAAAGTTTCAATAGTGATAGAATATCACTGATAGAAAGTTTTTCTACTACTGATAGAATCTATCAGTGAAAGAAAGATTTCTAACAGTGATAGAAAAACTTTCTATCATTGATAGAAAGTTTTTCTACCACCAATAGAATCTATCAGTGATAGAAGTGATAGAAATTTTTTCTATCACTGATAGAAAGTTTTTCTACCACCGATAGAATCTATCAGTGAAAGAAAGATTTCTATTCGTGATAGAAAGTTTTTCTACCATAGAATCGTATATATATAAAAAAAAACAAAAAAAACAAAAAAAAAAAACAGACAAGGATGAAAAAGATGCGCTCCAGGGGCAATTTGGGAATATAAAAAATTCATTTAAAAATTTTGTCATATTTGCAATTATTTTAAAATTTTGCTAAATTTGCCATTATTTACCCTAATTTTGCCACCCATTACAATTATCCTAAATAATTTATACTTTTTTAATAAGTATACAAAATATATTTTTTGACATGGTATAAAGTAATTATTTTATTGTTTAATTAGGCTGCTCCCTTGAAGATCACATTGATAAAGGGTTTGAAAAAATTTCAAAAGGAAATAGTTAAAAGGATTTGAAATAGTGAGTTTGAAAACCACAACTCTGACCTATGAAAACACATTAATTAAATATTGAAGTGTGGTTGGTGGAATGCTAAACTCATATTGGATATGTAATTGTAATTTACTAATAGGACTTGGTCTTCAATTCTTTGGACATCAACATGATCAAAACCAATAACTCAATGTCTTTTTTTTCTTTTTAGTTCTTTTCTTTTTGCATGAAAACCACATGTGTTGAGATCCATAATTGGGGTGAGTGTTAGTGTTTTTTCAAGAAAAAAGACAAGATTTTGTAAGAATTTTGAGAAATAATAGTTTGCAATGTAAAAAGGATCTTGCCTGATTTGAAAAAAAAAAAAAAAAAAAAGGTCATTTTGAAAATAGAGATGGACAATAAAATAGGATTTTAGTTTGTTCCTTCTTTTCAAATTATTGGAATTTGAATCTTTTGGGTTATTATATATTTTAACTGACATCGATCAAGATGGATGATGTGGAGAGGTTATATAATAGACTTATGGATTGATTTCTTTATATTAGTAACATTATTGGGGTTAATTAGATGATGATTGCATTTTTAAGAAAACAAATTAGAAAAAAAATGTTTTGAAAATAATTAGGTATAAGATCGTGGGAAAGACTTGAATCCGCCCCTAGAAGAGGTGGGTTCAAGCGTCCAATTTTATTTCAATTTTTTTAGTTCAACAACATTTGATGGTGGCGGTTTCGAAACTCTGACCTCTTGGTCGAGGATACATGCTAATTACTGTTGAGTCATACTCAGTTTTGATTTTTACTTTGATGTTAATGCTTTCATAAATGTTTTTTTTTTTAAATATTCATTTTCTTTACTTTAATATAGTTGGATTAAAAATAAAATATTTTTATTGTTCAAATAAAACTAAATTCACAATTAATTTTTTTTGTATTTTTTTATTCTAAATTAATTAATTTTATTATTAAAAAAAAAGAAGAAGATTAACTTACCGTCAATTTTTTTTTCAAAGAATAAATGAAGGTTACTTCTCAATATCATTGGTTTATAAATAGTAATTTTTTCAACAAAAAAAAATAGGGAAAAATACACTTTTGGCCCCTGAAGTTTGAGTTAAGTGACACTTTGGTCCATGAGTTTTCAAACTCAACAAAAATACCCCTGAGGTTTGAGATAAGGAGCACTTTGGTCCCTGCCGTCAACTTTTCTGTTAACTTTTAACGGTTGCTGACGTGGCACTATTATTTTAATATAAAAAATTATATATTTTATTTTTTTTAGATAAAAAATATTAAAAAAATAAAATATTAATATTTAATTTTTTTTTTATTCTTTCTTCCTTTCCTTTCTCTCTCTTCCCCTTCTTCTTCTTTTCCATCTTCTCCACCTTCTCCTTCCTCCTTCTTCTTCTTCCTATGTCCGGCGATCGGCGACCGGCGGCCCCCGCCCCCCCCCGCGCCGGCCGCCGGCGACCTTTTTTTTTTTTTTTTCCTTTTCTCTTCTTTCCTCTTTTTCTCTTCTTTCTTTTTCTCTTCTTTCTTCACTGATTTAAAAAAAAAATAAAAAAAAAGAAAGGGGAGGGAGGAGGGACCTCCCTCCTCCGTTTCCGGCGCTGGAGATGGAGGTCCCTCCTCCCTCCCCCGTTCTAGATCTTGAACCCTCCTCCCTCCCCTTTCTTTTTTTTTTATTTTTTTTAAATAAGAGAAAAAGAAAGAAGAGAAAAAGAGGAAAGAAGCGAAAAGGAAAAAAAAAAAAAAAAAAAAAAAAAAGGTCGCCAGCGGCCGGCGAGCGGTGGCTGCCGGTCGCCGGTCGCCGGACATAGGAAGAAGAAGAAGGAGGAAGGAGAAGGTGGAGAAGATGGAGAAGATGGAAAAGAAGAAGAAGAGAGAGAAAGGAAAGGGAGAAAGAATAAAAAAATTATTTTATTTTTTTAATATTTTTATTTAAAAAAATAAAATATATAATTTTTATATTAAAATAATAGTGTCACGTCAGCAACCGTTAAAAGTTAACAGAAAAGTTGACGCCAGGGACCAAAGTGCTCCTTATCTCAAACCTCAGGGGTATTTTTGTTGAGTTTGAAAACTCAGGGACCAAACTGTCACTTAACCCAAACCTCAGGGACTAAAAGTGTATTTTCCCAAAAAAATATATTATCATATGTTTTCAATGAGTTATAAAACATAGGTATGGTACAGAATTGATAAGATTTCAAAGAAAAACGACAATAGCCAAAGTGGGCTTAGCTCAACGATAATTGACATATACCCTCAACCAAAAGGTCAGAGGTTTGAATTTGCCTTCCACCCCAAATGTTGATGTACTAAAAAAAAAACGACAATAGAGCAACATTTATGTTAAAATTTGTGAGTTTTTTAAAAACTATATAGTGGTTAATTTGTGAAAACTTGATATTAATGAAACTAGTGAATTTATAAATTTTTTACATTTCTTTTTGTTAAAATTATAAAGGGTGAATTAGAGAAAATTGAATGGAGGTACAAATTGCAACAATTAAATATACTAGGGTCAAATTTAATGAAATTGAAAATTTAAAGTGAAAATTAATACAACGTAAAAATTGAGAATTTTAATTCTTTTTTTATGTCATTAATTTTTTTTAAAAAAATAATGTCTAATAAGATTTTTTTTTTAAAGATAATTTTAATTATTTAGGCCAAAACCAAAGTTTTTACCACATGGGGGAGGGGGAAACCCCTAAGGGCCCGTTTGTTTGACGGTAATCCAAGATGTCCATGGAATGGACATCTGGATTACCTCGTTTGTTTTGTGGTAATGTTGGATACCTAGAAAATTCGGGATGCCCATACGGGAGGCATCCGAGGAGCTTTTGATGCCCTCGTGAGAGATGGGTTTAAAAGATTCCCATGTTGAGGGCATCTTCGGATGACACTTTTACCCCTCCATTTTACAATATTTATTTTTATTTAAAAATAAATTAATTTATTCGTACACTAAGAAATAACCATTTATTTTTAAAATTTTACATTAAGATGTAAAATAAATGATAGTTATATTGAATAATATTTTAATTTATTTTTTATTTATTCTGTTAATAATAATACTAAACTATATTAAACTAATAGCTAAATTAGCTAAATATTAGTAAGGACATTATTGGTATTATACATAATCTAAGAACTTTCCCGTACAAAAAACTTGCAAAACAAACATAGTTATCTGAATATTCCCATATATTCTTATAAATTATTCCTTCAAACCAAACACGGTTATCTAAAATGCCGGACATCTATATTTCAGGGTATCTATAATTTCAGGCATCTGAATATTCCGGTTATCTAGATTCCCAAAAAACAAACGGCCCCTAAATCTGTTCCAATGTATAATCGAAGAAGAAAAGAAAACATAAGAGAAGGATGAAAAATGAAGAATGAAAAAAGGTAAAAGAACGAATTTTTAAAAAGATAAACTAATAATAATAATAATTTGGATAATTGTAATGGGTGGCAACATGAAGGTAAATAATTGCAAATATAGCAATTTTTTAAAATATTTGCAAATATGGCAAAATTTTTGAATTAATTTTTTATATTCCTAAATTGCCCTTGTGTGCCCATCTTCTTCTTCTTTTTTTTTTTTAACTGATAGAAAGTCTTTTTATTACTGATAGATTCTATCAGTGGTAGGAAAATTTTCTATCAGTGATAGAAAGTTTCTATCACTGATAGAATAAAGTTTCTATCAGTGATATTTCTATCACTGATAGATTCTATCAGTGGTAGAAAAATTTTCTATCGGCAATAGAAAGTTTCTATCACTAATATTTCTATGACTGATAGATTCTATCAGTCGTAGAAAAATTTTCTATCAGTGATAGAAAGTTTCTATCACTGATAGAATAGATTCTATCACTAATAGAAACTTTTTCTATCAGTGATAAAAGATTTCTATCACTAATAGGTTCTATCAGTGATAATTTTTTTTTTTATAGAAAATCATAGAAAAACTTTTGATAAAAAATCTTTCAATCCCTGATCACCCATAAAAATCTTTCTATCTCCGATAGAAATCTTTCTATCACCGATATAATCTATAAGTGATAGAAAAACTTTCTATCATCGATAGAAAAGCTTTCTATCAGTGATAAAAGATTTCTATCACTGATAGAAATTTTTACTATTCTATCAGTGATAGAAAGATATTCTATCAATGATAGAAAACTCTTGATAGAAAATATTTCAATCGCTGATAGAATCTATCAGTGATAGAAATCTTCTATCACTTATAGAAATTTTTTCTATGAGTGATAGAAAAACTTTCTATCTCTATCACTGAGACTGATAGAAAAACTTTTCGTGAGTTATAGAAAATCTTTCTATCACTGATACTTTTCTATCAGTGATAGAAGATCTTTTGTTTCTATCAGCGATGGTGATACATGGTGAAATCGAGCATTGAAAAATAAAGCAAAAACGAACGATTATAGAAATCAAACACTGAAAAACAAAAACCAAACACTGATAGA
The DNA here is from genome assembly GCA_036850905.1 of Luffa acutangula. Classification (NCBI taxonomy): domain Eukaryota; kingdom Viridiplantae; phylum Streptophyta; class Magnoliopsida; order Cucurbitales; family Cucurbitaceae; genus Luffa; species Luffa acutangula. The sequence continues at coordinate 43,641,506 of CM072097.1, read as the reverse complement.
AAACCAAATAACAACAACCAAACACTGATAGAACACCGAACAAGTGATAGAAAAATATCTATCGCCGATAGAATCTATCCGTAGTAGAAAAATAATTTCTATCACTGATAGAATCTATCAGTGAAAGAAGATCTGAAGGGGTATTTTAGTAAATGCAACACACAAACTATTAGATTTTGCCATTTTTGCAATTTTTTTTGTGGGTTGCTAGATTTGCAATTATTTTGGCCCATATTGCTATCCTTGCAACTTGCCCTAATAATTTTTTTAAAAACCCAAAAAAGAAAAAGAAAAGTGAAGAGAGAGAAAGAGTAATTAAAAAATAAAATAATTATTTATATAGTAAAGTTTCTCACTTCTCATTGACATTTGGGTCCCCAATTAAATTTTTCTAAAATTTTTTTTTTTTTTTTTTTTTTCAACCAGTCTATATTCAAGAGTTGAAATGAAAATCTTCCTCAAATTGTTTGTGGTCACAACGACAGAACTTTTATTATTATTATTTTTAAATATCTGACTTTCAAACTTGTGAACTTTGGTCACTTTCGTAGCTTCTTCCATCACAGAATATTTATTTCGGCTACGAGGAAAGAATAATATACACGAAACTATAGATATATTCAAATTAAATATTTTCAAAATCCAATTAATAATTGCAAAGTCCAATCAATATTTAACTATATAATAACACGGTGTTGGTTATTAATTATGCCTGGTAAGAAATCTACAAAATTGTTTGAGCATTGTTTAGAATGATTTTCCAAAAATTAAAAATACTTTTTAACACTTAAAATCCTTTTTTTTTTTAACATCTAAAAAGTCATCCCAAACCGATGTTTAAGAATATGATATTGATGTAGTATTAGATAAAGAAGTTCTTATTGTTAAATTAGAATTCTTGGAAGGTATAGAATAATGATTGACTATTTAAGATTTGGAGATCGTTAAATCAATAATTATATCCCTAATGTGAGAGGACATGTACCATATAATAAAAATCGAATAAGCGTTATTACTAGATGTTTTGATTGAGGGAATGTCTGACCCTAACAAATGAAACAATTAATTTAATTTTAACGAAATAACTATAGAAATTAAGATTTCTTATATATATATATATATTATATTATATTTTCATCCTATTATGCCCCCGTTCGGTCCCTATTGTCCTTGTCCGCACGGTTCCACACGGTTCAGCCCTAAATCGCCTCCGAACACCAAGTAAACCCTAACTGAAGACAAAGGTATAAATGGGGTCTCCCACACCCGGAAAAGGGTTCGAAAAACTAACTACAGAAATAATTTTTACTGTTGATCTGACTTAGGCATTGGAGTGCAGATGGCCTACACCACACCGGTGTGCAGCGGTTCTGTTGGTTTTGCAGGTCACGTCTTCTCTGTCTTCAACAAATTCACTGATGGTGTCACGTGAAGGTCAGGTGAGTCGCTTGGCCAGATTTTGGCATCAACAATAATTATTATCAGTTTTAACAAACGACAGAGTACAAGAAGAAATAAAATAGAAATCTTTAGTTTCAAAAAAAGGAGAAATCTATAACCTTGTTAATGGCGTCAAACGGTTTTGAGTCTTGGAAGAGATAGAGATAGAGAGGGTTGATATGATGGGAAACTGAGTTGATATAATGGGAACCTTATTGAATAAAATAAAGGGAGTCGAGGTTAAAATTGGAATTATATTTTTTAAGTTTAAAATCCGATCAAATCCGAGCTATTTTGAATGGATAATTTATTTATTTTTTTGAAAAAAACAAGATTGATTTCAAATCTGTTGCTTTTTTGTTGCTTCCAAACACGTAAAATGATTTTAAATCCTAACTGATTTGAAATCCTCACAAATTCAAGGGTTTCAAACCCAGGGTAAATATAACTTTAGTTTTTTCATATGGTTGTATGGTTTAAACCGTCAAATTTTATTTTTTAAATTAAAGTTTAATCTTAGTAATATGGCTAAATTTTTTTTTAAAAAAAAACCCTTAAACTATGGGGTTTGTTTCAAAAATGCTCCTGAACTTTGAAAAGTTGCAAAAATACCCCCTGAACTTTGAAAAATGTTTCAAAAATACCATTGCCGTTAATTTTTGGATGAAAACCGTTAGAAAATACCCTTGTCATTAATTTTTTAAAAGTTTCAAAAATACCCCTGAACTGAACTATGGGATTTGTTTCAAAAAATTATTATAACAATCAATATATATATAAATTATTTGGATAGAATGTTATTAATTTTCTTCTTAAATATTTAATATTTATTTATTCACTAATTTTTCTTTTGTCTCCCACATTCTTTTTAGACTAAATTATAAAAAATATCGCTGAATTATGGGGTTTGTTTAAAAAAATGCCACTGAACTTTAAAAGTTTCCATAATACCCTTGAACTTTACAAAACGTTTCAAAAATACCCTTGCAGTTAATTTTTGGATGAAAACGGTTAAAATCGTTAAAAATGTTTCGAAAATACCATTGTCGAAATCTAGTCAAGCTCTTGGGATAATGTATTGAAAGAGAAGAAAAGCTCCTAGTGTATGAATACAATAAAAATAGGTAAAGTTTCTCATTAATTTTCATGGAAGAAGAATTTACAGTGAGGGAAGGAAAAAAAAGCATTTTCTAATAACATTATTTTTTAAAATCTTTTGAAAGTTAAAGAGTATTAATGAAATTGAAATTTTTAATGGTTTCCATCCAAAAATTAACAACAAAGGTATTTTTAAACATTTTTTTAAAGTTCAGAGGTATTTTTGAAACATTTTAAAGTTCAGGGACATTTTTTAAACAAACCCATAGTGTAGGGGCATTTTTTATAATTTAGCCTTCTTTTTAACTCTATCCGCCCAAAATATTAACACACGGATAATTTTCTCAATTGAGATATATCAATTCAACTATAAAATGCATAGTCAAATCTCGTTCGATAACCATTTGGTTTTTGGTTTTTTATTTTTGAAAATTTTTCTTGTTTCCATCCATTTTCCTTACAATGGTTTTCATCCTTATTAAAGACACACTTGAGTTTCTAACCAAATTCAAAAAACAAAAACAAGTTTTTTAAAACTATTTTTTCTAATTTTCAAAATTTGATTTGGTTTTTGAAAACATGTGAAGAAAGTAGATAACAAAACAAAAAAACTTGTAGGTGCATGTAGTGTTTTTTAGCTTAATTTTCAAAAACGAAAAATAAAAAATCAAATGGTTATCAAACGGGTCCTTAACTTTACGATTGCCTAAACAAATTTAATATTTTAGGCTCTGTTTGATAATCATGTGAGTTTTTTCTTTTTAAAAATGAAGTTTGTTTTCCCTCAATTTCCTTACCATGGTTTTCATATTTGTGAATGACACATTTAAATTCCTAGCCAAATTCCAAAAACAAAAACAAAGTTTTTTAAAACTATTTTTTTTAGTTTTCAAAACTTGACTTAGTTCTTGAAAACATGCGAAGAGGTATATAACAAGAAAAAAAAACTTGGTTGCATATCGGTAAGTAGGGATCTCCCTACATATCACTATTAAAATGTTGACAACTAGGAGAGACAAAGAAGTTTTCTCATTTTTTTTCCCTTCCTCTTTCTGTTGTCAAGATTTTAACAAGGTATATGTAGGGAGATTTCTACATACAGCCTATGCAGCCAACTTATATTGGTAGATATAGTGTTTCTAAGCTTAATTTTAAAAAATCAAATGGTTATCAAACTTATATTGGTAGATATAGTGTTTCTAAGCTTAATTTTAAAAAATCAAATGGTTATCAAATGGGGTCTGGTTTTTTGTTTATGATTTTTGAAAATTAAGCCTATGAACACTAGTTTACCCATAAGTTTCTTTGTTTTGTTATATACTATCTTTCCATATTTTCAAAAACCCACTCAAGTTTTGGAAACTAAAAAAAAGTATGCATAATTTGATAACCATTTGGTTTTTAGTTTTTGGTTTTGAAAATTATGTTTGTTTTCATCCAATCTCCTTACAATGGTTTTCATCCTCGTTAAAGACACACTTGAGTTCCTAACCAAATTTTTAAAACAAAAACAAGTTTTTGAAAACTATTTTTTCTAGTTTTCAAAATTTGACATAGTTTTTGAAAACATGTGAAGAAGGAGATAACAAAACAAAGAAACTTGTTAGTGCATATAGTGTTTTTAAGCTTAATTTTCAAAAACCAAAAACCAAATAGTTATCAAACAGAGTCGTAGTTTTCAAATTTTTTTTTTTTTTAATTTGGCTAAAAATTCAAATGTGCTGTCAAAGATGGAAATCATGGTAAGAAAATTAGAAGAAAAATTTTTAAAAACCAAATGGTTATCAATCATCACCTAAATTTTTTATTTAAAAAAAAAAATAGATTTTGAATTTGTAAGTCCATGGAAATTGAAGTACCTGTTATAGATGAATCAATCAATAGCGTGACAAGTAGCTATATACTTTTTGAAAATAGGTTCGAAAACCACTCTAAATGTCAAATCATTGTGGGATGTAACTCACAAAAACCAAACCAAAAGGCCGCAATCCAAAAAGAAATTGTACTACCGACCACTATTTGAGCTCTTACACGTTTTTTTTCCCTGTCTTTAAGGAAAAAAATAATAATAAAATGCTATGAGTGGTCCATTGGGTGTGAGGTTAGTGATTGCATTGCATGCCTGTTTGTTCTCTTTAAGTTTTATGATGAAAAAAAACAAAACAAAAAAGTCTACGATGGGATTGTGAAGATGTGGGTATAAATAAAGTATTACAAAAATATGGTCGGAAAAAGAAATGGTAAATATAGTAAAATATAGAATAGATCTGCCAACATGAGCATAACTCAATTAGCATAAAACTTATACTAATGATCGAGAGGTTTGTGGTTTGAATCCCCCTCACTCTTCACATGTTGTAAAAAAATATATATATATAACATATCTACTAGTAATTACTATGATTATAATCTATTGATATCAGTTAATTAGTGAGAGTGCCGACCAACAATCAATAGTTTTTTCTTAAAAAAATATCAATAATTATCAATTTTTTTATACCCATTTTAAAAGAAGGTAAATAATTGATATTGCAATCATAATCTCACAAAATTTATCTTCTAAAAATTTAGTATGTTTTTAACTTTTAACAAACAAAATTAATTATGGAAAATAACAAATTTCCATGCATTTTGAAGATAATATAGAAAAACAATTTGAAAATTTAAAAATGATAAATGAAATGGAGGGGTGGTCCATGAGAGAAAGAAGAGAGGCCACATGCCATAAATAAATCTCTCTCACTTTCAAAGGGATGCAATACCATAAATTTTGGTCAAAGATTTACCAATGAAAACAGCCTTTCCTTTCATCTTCCACCTAAAACTTTTTGTGGCTTTCCCACCTTGTTCAAAATTTTAAACATAACCAAAGTCAAATTAATATTAAATTTATGGTTTAATTACAATTTTAGTCCCCGATCTTTCAGGGTTGTGTCAATTTAGTCTCTAAACTATCAAAAGTGTCAAATGTCTTCGAACATTCAATTTCATGTTCAATAGATTTCTGAACTTTAGAAAGTATCCGTAGGTCCTTATATTTTCACTTTTGTGTTCAATAAGTCTCTCAACTTTCAATTTTGTGTCTAATATATCATTGATCTATACAACATTTTTTAAAATTCATAACCCTACTAAGTACAAAATCGGAAGCTTAGAGTCCCAATAAGCATAAAATTCAATTCTATATCTAATAGATTGATTAATTTTTAAAAACCTCAAATATGTCAGAAACCTATTAGATACAAAATTAGAAGTTCAAGGACAACATTTTTAAAGTTTAGAAACATTTTAGACACAATTGGGAGTTTAGGAATCTATTAAACACTCTTAAAAGTTCAAGGACCAAATTGATATAACCCTAAAAATTCAAGGACTAAACTTATAATTTAACCTAAATTTATTTAGAAAAACAAAGTATCATCTATTAGTCGAGCATCATATCAATTCAACTAAAATTTATTTGATATTTGGGATATGGACACATCCAAAAACCATATGACTTTTAACCTTTGAATCACTTAAACAAGTGCCATCAACCCTACTGCTTTGATGGGATCTATTTTGGAGAGATGATAGTATTAAAATTGGTGTCCCTTTTCTCCTTGACATAATATACAAGAAGACTGGTACAATGAAACTGACAATTTTATACCGTTGGATGAAACTGACAATTTTATACCGTTGGATGGATGGAAGTGAGGCGGACAAAAAGAAAACTCATAGTTTTGCCATGTATCCAAGGGTTTAGTAGAGAGTTGAATAATTTTCCCAACAAAAGGGGTGAAAACCATTAAATTAATCAACTGCCACTGCCTTGTAATAATGAATAAGCAAAAATTGGGCAGATGGGGGTTTGTGAGCATTAGTTTGTGTTGATGATACAAACAAATATTCTACAAATATACAGAGACAAAAATAAATAAGAAATCAAATTCAGAGGCTTTTTCTAGAAACTGGTATGCCAAATAGCCTCATTACCTTCCCCACACCTCTGGTGAACCTCCTCCATTCTCTCCACTGATTTGCAAATGCCACTGCAACTCCAATCAAATGATGCAGCACAAGGATTCCCAGCTTGAGCCTTCCACTCACAGTCTACATCCACAGTTGAACCAAATTCTATTACAGATTTCATTCATGCAAATGAATTTCATCATCTAGAAACATATTGCATTCAACTACTGTTGAATCCACTCGAAAAAACTTTTGGTATTTGGTCAGCTTCAATGAAATGAAATGTGATATTAACTCGTATCACTAAAAGGATGATTTTGGGATTAGCGAAGCATATTTCGACATGATGAAGTGGAAGTTTGAAACGATCGAGTAGGCGAAGGGAATGGTTATTGTCTTACCGAGTGGAGTGCCACAGCAAAGGCTCCTATCATCGATGTGTTCGACATCAAGACCAATGAACCATGAACCAAGAGAAACATCTTCATTTGCATATCTATGTAGTATGGGCCTAGGGAAGAAGCAAATTCTTCTGGTAAGTGATGACAGCAAATTATTAAAATGCTAAGAGAACAACTATGCAGTGTCTAAAAGGACTTACCTATTAACTGAAATGTATGTAGCCAAATCTTTGGAGATGGCATAAATTTGCCCAGTTGCATGTCTAAAATACTTGTTGCCTTCCTCACCAAATTTCCAGTATTCAGGTTCATGGTACTTAACCCCTCTGCAAAGATATTATGGAGTTTAATATTTGATGTAACATTCCTGGAAGTACCATTCATGAGTATACAGTGTTTAATTGCTTACTTCTGAGCAAGGACTGGCCCTGACTTCATGCAACCAATATAAACGCGTGGTTTTGATCTGTGGCGGGCTAAAGTAGAACCAACCATACCTGTGATTCCTCAATCAGTTTAGTTACGAAGTGCGAGCGTGCATCTCTCAGCATTCCACCCCCCAACAAAAGTCAAAAACACACACACCCACTCAAAGGTAGAGCCAATTATACTAGATTGTGAGAATGCTAACCAAGATTTATGTGAACATCATCATCAACTTTGATAAAGAAATCTGCATCCCACTTAGCAACTGCGGTTGAAAAGTATATTTGGGTTTTCGAGGATAATTCATGATATCCTTCTATGTGGTTCTGTAAGAAAACAATCAAAGATTAGAGGTTTATCTAACGACTGATGTATTATTAAGTACACAATACGTATAAACCAAAGGTAAATTTATAGGTTAAAATGCATGGGACTCAACTATGCAAGTTGATCAGCTAATTAAGACCAGATGGAAGAAAATAAAGTACATTTAACTGTAGTTTCAAATATAACAACACCTTGAAACAACAATTAGTTATGTGTTGGTGTTTACATCAAGTATAAGACCAGCTGGCACATTATAGTATACATGTGGTGGTTACTACGATTAAAATTTTAAGATCCAGAGTGCCCTCCCTCACAAATTGGGTCCATTCTCTCTCCCAAACCGCGCCCTCGAAAAAGGGGAAAAAAACATCTGGGAAAGGAAGCTTTCCTCAACTATGGAAGTAAATGATGAAAAGGTGGTTATTCGGGAATTGGTCCCAAAAAGAGAATGGACCCAATGGATAGTTCATGGCTTTATCAAGCATTGTGCAAGTCTCCAAAAAGAAATGACAGGTGTTACCTATTAACAATTCCTAAAGAGTTCATTCGTTCTTACTAAATAGCGTAGAAGGTGTATTGGTTAAATTGAATTGCATTACAAAAAAAACTTGTAGTAGCCCTAACAAGTCTAGGATGCTTCGACCTTTTTCCCCAATCTCCATATAATTCAAGGGTCACCCATAATTAAATAGGTCATCTATAACAGGTACTAGGAATTTGCCCAAGATTGACTTTTGTTTAAAACTCCATAGCCCAAAAAAATCCATGAACTACTATACTTTAGAAAATAAAAAACGAATTAAAAAATCATTCCTCTTCAAAACTGCAAAGTGTTTGACAAGAAATCAAAGTTACTGATAAAAAATCAGAAGGAATCGACAATTTGTTCTATGCCTTCGACGGAAAACTACCATACTATTTATTGACTATAAATACTAGACTAGAGAAACGATAGTATGACTTGGTCCAATAATGTCTGCTACTAACATCTCCCCAGACAATTGCTGCCAATATAATATTGAACTGAAGCCAGAAGTATGAGATTTTCTGCATCTGTGTCTGGGGATATCTATATGGTTTGACATTGAGAGAGGTGGTGCCTGTTTAAAAACATTATTCATGATCCAAATTGCAGGTATGTTGTATTTCACTTTGGTTGTGTAACTTGCATGGATGCAAGACCAAACTCCAAAATATCCATTGTTCAGTGTTGCAGTTGTGGATAACTTCTGGCATGGTTCCGATTGAAATTTGGGGATAACAAAAGTCCTAGTTCCTCATTAAACACTACTATAGAATGCCCTAACTTTACTTCACAAGGTTTCTTTCTAGAGTCACTGTAGCCCTAGTTCCAAAGGTAGAATGGTCCTCAACTATTTTAATAACAGTTAGGGAGAGACAACTCCATTACAAACACCCTCTGCTCATACTAGTTTAACCATTCCCTCCCTGTTCTCCTGTGGTCAAAATTGGAAGTCAATTCGACTTCCGGGGTTTCTTGAAATGAAAGTACATTTGACTTCAAAACCATCATTGACATCACTTATTGGTCTTCTAATTTTCCCTCAAGTTTCATCATCTGTTGAGATGTGAGTCCACACAATTGAGTTTAATTATGACTCAACTACTTCTGTAGGTAACTCTGCACCATTCGGACAATCTTCCTCCAATGTCTTCCTCTTCTTGCATTTGGCTTCTTCTTCAGGCGTTTGACCCTCTTCTTGTAGAAGTAATTCCTGCAGCTCCTTGTTCTTGCATCAATGGCCAATTGAAAATTTCTCATCATAGTGAAAGTATAAGCCATGTTCTCTCTGGTGCCGCAGTTTTACATCTGTAAGCCTGCCTTTTACATGTTGTTTTAGATTGGGGGGTCAACGACTACTTCTTGCTGAACAACTTTCTCCTTCCCATAAAATTGAGAAGTTGAAGGCTTGTTATCAATGATAATGCACTTTTCTAATGAAATTTGGAGAAAGAGCCATAGTCTATCCTTCCCCTTGTTTCACAATTGATATTGCATATTAAGTTTTTCTCCCTTGTTCAACACCAAGTCTTCATCCTCCTCTGTTTGCATGGTTTCCATGATTTGTTTCAGACCAACAGGTTGCAATATCCTCATTTTTTTTTTTTTTTGAAAAGGAAACAATCTTTTCATTGAAGAAATGAAAAGAGACTAATGCTCAAAATACAATGATAGAAAAGATAAAGGAAACGAAAAAACAACCAATACAAGAATAACAAGATAATGATAAGAGTAGCCAATAAAAGATCAACACACGGCTATAAAGGAAACACAAAAACAACCCATAAAAGAACAATGAACACTCAAGATGGAGAAATGAAAACATCCCAAGGAAGGCAAATATTCTGAAAAGAGAAGGTTGAATAAATCTTGAACAACGGACTCCATAACAAAGCTTTGAGGCGAGCTTCAGATGGAGTATCCAAGAAATGGCTGAAACTTTCTGAATATAGTAACTGAAGAAACATCCAGAAGCTTGAGCAACCTACCAAAATTCTCCGACCAACCTTCCACCGACTCCATAGTTGCTAAAACAGAATAACCATGGGCTATTTGGCCGGTGAATACAAATGTTGTTCCAGAATTAAACCTCCTAGGATCTACCTATACTTCTGGCTTCAGTCAATTAACAAAATTGCCTTCCTATATCTGCTTCAGTACATTGATTTGTGGAGCAAACAACATTTTGAACTGATATCTGAAAGTTCAAATGATACCTTCTTGGAGCAAAACTAGAAATTTCTCACGTATCATTCCCTCCTGAGAAGGTCATAACATCCATAATTGGAGTTTTTTAAGTTCTAAACAGTCTTGATTTGGTCTCATCTCATCCATCCACTAATAGGGGAATGCCTCACCTTCTAAGTTCACTATTGTTGATTCTAGTTTCTCCACTCCACCGAAGTGATAATTTACCAGAAGGAAAAAAAGTACTCTGCTCTAAACTTCCAATCACCAAGATCTTCTCCACAATATATACACACATACACATCCAATTTTCCTCCTCTTAACTTTGGTTAGTTCATTTTCCTCAAAGCATGTTTTGTTTGAATGTCCCTACTCCGTAGCTCTTGGATTTGTAGCTATACCATCCCTAATGCTCTCATTTCTTTTAAGAATATATTCAACATGCTCAAGCAGCATCCTAATGTTCTCACTTGAAATTTTCTGGAGACTCGTTGCATAAATCCCTTCCTTATTTCATCGAGAACAACTTCTAATAGATGATAGATCCTTGACGCATCCAACTTTCCCTTCCATGTTCTTCCCTTTTAGCATTCCTAGAAACGATTTGCTCGTATACCAAAGTTGATAGAAATCAAGAATGGACAACAATTAGAATTAATAAGAGGTAAAATTTACAAATCTTTCCAAGCATCCAAGGGGATTAGACTCTCCCCTTCTCTCAAATCTCAGTTGCCATTTCGTAGCTTATTTTTCTTACTAAGATCAGTTGCTAACGGTGACTAACAGAATGCAGATTAATTAAACCAACCTTCCATAGCACCCATGAGTACCTCATCAGTTGGCAACAGTAACCAAGTTTCTCTTCCCTCTCCTCACATATGTGAAATGAACCTATGGCCTATTTGTATAACAATATTAACGGTCACATACCAGTCTCAGGAAGTCCTTGTGTTGTGCATCCTCTGCATCAACTGCACGATCCAAAACACCACCAGGAGTTGCACTGAGAACCATAGCATATCATCTATTAGATTAGGAAACATGAGATTTTGCGTGCAAATTCATGTGTTGAGCACATTGCATGCATTTATGAAAGTTCTACCTGTGTCCAATGACAAAGCGTATTATAATTCCCTTCTCTGCCTCCAGCTTCCTTAAATCTTCACCTAAATTAAATACAACCCATGTGTTGTAAGGAATGAGTTTGTTTCAAAAGCAGAAAAACAGTTGGGACAAGATGACTGTTACGGTTGAACCTTGAGGCATCCATGTTTCTCTAATAGAGTCTCTTCGCTTTCTGCTACTGAAGGCTGTAATAATTCCCATAACAAAGAAAACCTTACGCCGCTCCTTCAAATTATCAGTTCCGGGTTTTGTAACCATAGGAGAACCTTCATCATTATCCGCTTTAGAAGCTCTCGCTGCAGCTAGCTGCACCTCCAATGATGAGATTGTTTTGTCTAATGTCCTGAAAATATCATGTCTTAGTATACTTCAAAGGTCGGTATGTAAAATATGACATTATCAATAATTAATCATGAATCATTAAATTTGAGATATGATTACAAGGGACAGCTAAATCTCTTCCATAATACATATATAGGCAAGAGACTAAAGCATACATGATAACATCATGGGTCTGTGATACTTGAGAAAGAATGTCTGCCTGCAGGGAAGCTTCCTGTGATATGAACAAAACCATCAAGATATTGTTGTAATGGAAAATCTAGAACATTTATTATACTCTAACTTGCCTTCTTCTCACAATTAACAATGGGCTGAGAAGCTTTTGATTGGATTTTCTCTAAAGATGCCTCCTCATCTGTTTTGACTGGATCAGGCACAGCCCAAAACCTACAAGACAAATATAAAAAAAGATCAATCAACCAACTTACATATCTAAATGATACAATTGCATAAGCATGGAGAAGACATTGCAAATTTGATTTTTTTTTTTTAACAATAATTAAGAATATGCACAATAAATCGCAGTTCCGAATTTACATATGCACAATATAGAGAAAAACTCTAGGCTTAGAAGGACCGGTAGATAAGGGTTAAATCCAAATTTTTCACAACAAATCTAGGGAACTATCAGAGCACAAGGAGCTCACTTTATTGATTTAAACTCACCAAGACGATCTTTACTCATTACATGAAAAACACGGGCATTACCTAAGAGTCTAAGACTATCCTAAAAGAAAGAAAAGAAAAGAACCCGCATCGCAGATCCGTCCTCTGGACACAATTTTGAAGGCTAGTCTGTGAAACAGAATGAAAGTTATTCATGTTCATGCATTTCTTCTCAGCAGGCATCCAATATCAGATTCAATGAGTAAGAAGCACAAATACGGACCCGAGACACATATATGACACGACATGGACACAAACACGGTGACATGCAATTTTTTTTAAATCTAGAACACGGATATGCTTAGTAAAAATATACATTTTTTAAAATATACATCATTTTTATACAAAGAAATTCAAAATCAACAAGTTTATGCAATTGTATGCTTAAAAAAATGAGTTTAATGTGTTTCACCCTTAAAATTTATTATTTTGTTCATTTAGTATTGTGTATATTTAGTATACTTAATAAATGTTCGATATGGACCTATATTGATTTTGTACTAGTATTTGTCACATATCAATTGTGCTAACAAATGTCCGATACATGTCCAACAAGTGTAGGAGTGTCCAAGTGTCTAACATGTGTCGAACATGGACACCCTAGCAAAACTAAAGTGTTCGTACTTCTTAGTTCAAGGATATGCGCGGTTCACTGCTTACAGTAAAATAGTTCTTGTAAAGTTCAGGATGTACTGACTTAAGTCCCCACATCTAACCCTTCCACGTTTCCTTAGCACTCCTAAAATGAGAGAAAGAAGCATAAAAGATGTACGTGAATCCACAAAGAAGCCACCGACACTTCTGAGCACTTCATTGCAACAACATGATAGCCCCTCAGATTTCCTTTCAACCATTCCCACCAAGTTCTTTAGTATTTCTTCCATTAAACTGTTTCCTAAATAAGTCAGAGCCAATGAAGACTCAAATCCAAAGTTGTTGATTGGATTTACGAAGGCACATCAAAATCCATCCCAGCTTTAGGACCTCCGTACTCCCTTTCCAGGCTCAGCAAACAAAATTTGAACTTGATACTAACAATTTAACCATCCAAAATAATATGCTTTTCGTGTACTAGATCTCATAAGAGCACCGTCATCTAACCAAAACACGGAAGTTCACAAGATCAACTTTCTAGCCAATGCCACAATCACAAATAGTTCTCACAATTTTCTCACTACCCAGCCAGAAAAATGCCAGAGAACCATATGAAAATGAAGTAATCTAAATCTATAGCCTAAAGAAGAAATCAGAAACAGGAATCTTCCGCAATTGGCCAAGAATTTGCAACACGTAACACCAAAAGATCCAATTCCAGGAAGTCCCAAGATTAAAAGAAACATACAATGCCTCCACAAATCAAAGAACCCCATGCAGACTAAAGACAAATTCAAGCGTCCGATCAGCCAAATATCTCAAAAGAACAGCTCAAGAACATAACCCACTACCCTCACTGAAAATGGCAACACCCAAACATCAACAAGACGGTTCCATTCAGTACAAGATCTCAGGCGTAAAAGAGAAAGAGAAAGTACCTGTCGACAACGAAAATACCCAGGAAGAAGCTAGCAATGCAAAACAGAAAAACCCATCTGGGAGAGAAGCCATTGGTGGCCTTGTGGGGTCTGCTCAGACCCATTAGAGCCCAGAAGCTTCCAAAGCTCAACGAAGCGCTTGCAGGCTATTGTCTTGAGATTAAAAACTTCAAAAAGCAGAAGCGAAGTGAACCCATCAAAGAAGAAGAGAAGAGAAGAGAAGCAACAAAATGAGTGTCCTGAAGAGAAAAGGGATTGTGATTGTCGTCCCAACAAGGGGAATTGGAGAATGATTCTCTTTTTCCTTCGCTGTTCTGTTCTGGGCGCAATCGAAATGGAATAATGTGATGGGTTTTTGGCGAATTTTGATAATCTTTGAATTGCTGGCTCACGGGAATGTAAAAAATGGTATATTAAAAAAGAATTGGACTCGGGTCTCTGCCACCCCACCTACCCGTAGCCGTCAAGGTCAAGCGGTGTCTGAAGCAACAGCAGATGTATAAACTCTTTATTTTTGGGTCTTTTTCAAGTTGCATCTCTTTTGGGGGCTTTTCAATTGTATTTTCAAAGTTTTTTTTTTTTTTAAATAAATTGTATTTTCAAAGTTTCAAACATCTATTTTTGGAATTAAATTACATTAAATAGAAAAATGGTTCTACACAAGAATTGGCACTACAAAATTAAAATTACAAATAAAGAACCTCACTATAAATATAACATTAAATCATAAGGTTGTCAAAAAAAACAAAAAAAAACTTTTTTTTAGAAGAAAGAACATTCATTGAGAAGAAGCAAAAACAACGGAAGATATTTCACTAGTGGGACAGGAACCCCCACTAGCGTGATTTACACCTCCTATATCAGCCTCATTTAAAGAAAGAAGCCAATTAGGGAACTTAGAATACCAGATTTTGTAATCATCTTCCTCACTAGCCCGACAGGCCAAAGAATGGGCCATAAAGTTATGCTCTCTAGATATATGTGAGATAGCTGTAACCTTCCTTAGGGATATGAGATTTTGGGCTTCTTTAATGAAAAGAGTCAGTTTAGTAAAATCCTCATCCTCATCATTTAACAGTCGTACCACTTGTAGGGAGTCACTTTCGACACTCACGGGAGAGAAGGAATCCGAGAGAAGCGCCTCCAGCCCCTCACAGATGGACATCGCCTCCAACCACGAGATCTTCCATCCACGCTCGACTGATTTGTAACCCGCCATTAGAATCGTTCCATTCCAATCGCGAAGCAGCCATCCTACCCCTCCCTGCATCGTCTTTTCGTTCCAGCTAGCGTCGCAGCTAAGCTTCCTAGCGCCTTCCGGAACCGGTTTCCACTGAGGAGTATTTTGATTAGCAACGTTGCAGGGCCGTTGTTGGATCATCAATCTAAGGTGTGTGTCTTCTTTGTCCATAAGCTCATCTATTGATCTGTCAATCTGCTAGTGCAATATTTCTGATTTGGGTTGTTGTTTGTCGTGTCTGATTGAGTTCCGATACATCCATATTTTCCAGAATATAATGAGACTTTTTTTGTAAACTTTGAGTATCCAACGCATCATTGTTGTTCCCCTTCCAAAACCTCTCACAATAATCCAAAACAGACCACCCACACCTGCCATTTGAAAAAACAGAATGAGCATAAGGAAAATATTTATACCACACTCCTTTTGTGAATTTACATTCCCAAAAGAGGTGTTGAAGGCATTCCGGCTTCTCCCTACGCAGATAACAAATTGGGTTTGTTGGGTTTTATGCCCTAAAACTTGTAGATAGTGAATGTAACCGTTGACCGGATATTAATGAAATAATATTGATATATTTTTTCATTAATTGTTATTAGTTATTTTATATTTGTCTTTGCCTAATAATAACCCTAATCCAATAAACTAGACATCCAAGGTTGTAATATGAGTCTTGAACAATATGTAGCGACATATGGATCATTGTTCAAGAAACAGCCTAAAGAGTCTATAGTATAGGGATAAGACTGGGTGCCTTTTCCTAGTGACACTATGGATACGGCCCACTTTGTATTTGATACAAACGCTGCGATCCAGCGCGTTTGTGTAGGAGACATGCGAGTGGGGGTATCCTATGCAATGAGTTTGCATAAGACCGGACCGCGAAATAGTAACCACTGGTTATAACACCGTTAACTAGTTGGTTTTCTATTTCACTAGGACGACCTAGACAACTTAGTCTTAATCCTGAGTTGATTATGGACTCATGCTCATGAGAGATTGTCCTTTGATTTGTATGGGTGAGAGTGGCCAATACGCCGACTCAATAAGCCTACCACTTTGGGGACAAGACCGAATGGGGAGCTGGGAACATAATCGTACAAGATGGAATTCACTCCTTCCCAACTTTAGGGAAGCAGATGAGTGTTTCCTTAAGTGGTTACTCCGAGTCTTGAACAAAGGACCCTACCCTCTCAATGGCACGAGAGGGTTTTCTGTTTGATGGTTGGACCACAAACAGGTTGTTCATTAGAGGAGAATTGGTACTTAAGGAAATAGAGGTAACCCAGGGGTAAAACGGTAATTTGACCCAGCTGGTGTTACGGACACTCGTGAAGGACTAACTAGTCGATATTGGTCTAGATCCGTGGACACAGAAAATATGTCTGCAGTGAGAAGAGTGCAACTGTGAGTCTATAGTGGAATGTACACACAGTTAACGAATATTGATTAATGTGGTTAATGAGTTTGACCAATTAATCTCACATCGTTGGAGCTTCTGATCTGCAGGTCCATTAGGTCCCACTGGTAGCCCGTAAAGTAATTTGAGGCAACTAAGAAATAAAAGTAAATTGAAAATGTTCAATTTATTAAGGGAAACAAATATAATATATATTGATATATTATTATGAGAGAAATTAATATTTGAAAAGTTCAAATATAAATTTATGGAAGTTTGAAAGAGTTCAAATAATGAATTAATTAATTTAAGGCCTAAAATGTATTTGGGCAAATTAATTAATTCTAGGCCGGGAATTAAATATGTGATATTTAATTGGTGGTTAATTAATTAAAGAATTCATTAACCGGGAAGTAATCAATTATGGAAATAATTAATCACTTAAGGAAGTGATTAATCATTTATGGAAATGATCTAATCACTTATGAAAGTAATTAGTCATTTGTGGAAAATATTAATCAATTATGGAATTGATTGATCGTGATTGATTAATTAAGGAATAAGATTGAATCAATTTTGGAAAAGATTGATTTAATTGAATATTTTATTCATGGCCTCTCTTCTATAAATAGAACACTAGACCTAATTGGTCATGATACATGACACTTGACACTCTTGAAAGACAAGACCTAGAATTCTCTCTAGCCTCCCTCTTAGAGAAAGACTCCCACAAGTCTTTTGCCTCCTAGACTCAGAGACATACCGGTGTAACCTCTGTGGTGATTGTGTCAATCAAAGAAGAAATTTCCAGCGAAGAAATACCAAAGACGGCTGCTGCATTTTGATCGTTGGAGCATCGTTGGCGAAGAACGGTCAAGTCTACAACGGAGGTTTGTAACGGTTCTTCCTCTTTTCTTTAGAAAAGCATGAAAATAAATTTAGATTTATTTTTAAGCACGTTTAAACCAATTTTACAGCAGCTTTAAAGTTTGTTTAAAGTTTGTTTGAGTTTTCGTAACGATATTTTAATGTTAATTAATATACGGCGTAAGGTCCAATCGATGCGCTTCCGCTGCGTGGGGACTTTTATTCCCTTCAATCGGCATCAGAGCCATCGTTGTCCCTATTAATTAATTTTAAAAGTTGCGATAGGCTCTAATAGGTGGGATTTATGCATAATGTATGTTCGGTTTGCGTTGAACTGTTTGGGTTAATTTTAAGGCCATAGATTTTATTTTTATGTGATTTTGATCATGTAAGGCCCGGTGTTTCAGGTATATTATGTAAAATCGAGTCCTATGTAAGTCCGGGTCTAGAATAGGTTTTTATGAGATGAAAATCGAAGCAATCGCCGCTGAAATCGAGGCCAAAATCGAAGAAATCGTTGCTGTTTTGCCCAGATTCTGCCTCCAGACACAATAGCATCGAAACGCTACCTCAACAGCGTCGAGACGCTGTCTCGATACCGAAGGCGCTCGGTAAGGAAAGCGCACAACGTCCGGACGCTACCTCAACAGCGTCTCGACGCTGTCTCGATTATGCAGGCGCCAGATATGGAAAACGCACAGCGTCGGGACGCTAACAACACAGCGTCTCGACGCTGTCACGATGGAGGCGCGCACTAGGGTTTCAACAGGCGCGGTTCAAGCTGTGGGCAGTCTGGTTCGGACCGGTTCGGCTGGGCTGGGACCTATTTGGTCCGGTTCAGCCAATTTTTGGCATGGTTCGTGATTTTGGAGGCCGATTCGAGGTGGTTCGGGGCGGTTCGTGCTATCTAGACCAATTCCGGAGCTGTACAAGGATTTTTTAGGATAGAATTTAGCTAAATTAATGTAATTTAATGCTTTATTTTATCCTAGGGGCCAAAATTAACCGGTTCAATTGCTATTTATATGCTTTATGGATGTCATATAGAATATTTAATCCCACCTTAGGTTATAAACATGCTCATGCATTTTTTATATATTATAAATTGTTATAATGTATGTTTAAATGCATGGATTTGTTTTCATATTTTTTAATATAAGTGTATATTAATTATATGAAAAATTGGAAAGCATGAAGCATGTCATTACTTAAATTAAATATAAATAGTTATGTTTAATGTGATGAATAAAGCATGCTTGATTGATTTTCTTGATTGGCTTATAATTGTTATAATAAAAGAAAATCAAAATTGCATGAAGCATGAAACATCCATAGTTAATAATATAATTGTTATATTATTCATGCAATTAATGTGGTTTAATTATTTAATTTGAATGAGATTGTTGAATGGATTAAACCCTAGATTCTTGATTATAGGATTAATCATTAAAATTTGAAATAGTTCTTTAATGATTAGAAACCGTCAATCTATAATCAAGATTTGCATGCAAACATAAGATCATAGGATAAATTGGATTAATTTTAAATTGTTTAAAATTAATTAGACCTAGATCGTTTTCTAATAGGATTAGAATCTTTTCTTACTTAGAATTAAAAATAGTTTTAATTGACTAAGTAGGAAAAACATTGCTATGATTATAAGGGAACTCCACCGGTAATGTTCTGTCTAAGGCTGGGGGTATTTAAGTTGACGGTTTACGGAACACCTCCTACCTGGGAACTGACCTGCAATACCGGAGTTGAATTAATCATAGTTAAATGTTAGCATGCAATGTCACTAGGTTTATTAAAAGTGTTTAATGCACCTAGATCTTTAGAGTAAAGACCTTACATTACTGAGGTTATAAGGGAACTCTCTCGGTAAAGTTCTGTCTAAGGTTGGGGGTATTTAAGTTGACGGTTTACGGAACACCTCCTACCTGGGAACTGACTTGAACATTGAGTTGAATTATTCATAGTAATGTTGACTTGCAATGTTGGGTTTATTAAAAGAAGTTTAATTCACCCAAAAGATTGCAGTTGAATCCTTTTCATAATTGTTATAATAGGATCAGACTCAGATAGATTGACTTATAGTCAAATACTATCTAAGTTTAACAACCCTAAATCAACCGTATGACATTTTCAGTGGGAGGAAAGTTACAAAACGAGATTTAAATCAAGTTTTGCTCCTATGTCCCTATATTCACAAAGTGAGATTCATGCTCGGCTTCGAGTCGCCTTAGGAGTGGCCTCCCTTCGGAAAGTGTTTGCATGAATCAATATCAAGGTGAATGGGAAAAATGTCTAGAGTAAGTGGGAGCGGGACACGTGTCAACGTATCCCTCGGTCTCCGCCCATAGTTCACACCGTGAGAGTCCTATGATCCGCCTGCAAGTTGTCCTAGCGCAACCATCCCTTCGGAGGGCCTGATCATAGGATTCGAAACATCGTGAACTCCTGAAAAGGATATGAGCTCTTAGGCTAATCACCAACAGTTGTCTTTCCCTTCGGTAGCCTGTTGGTGCGTGCCTCTGAGATCTGAAAGTGGGAGGGTTACACTTACGAGGATGAGTTAAAAGTGTTAACAAATCCTTGACCGAATAACGGTGGCTAATGTCTATATGAATATGAGTTATTCTGGAATTAGAATTAGCTGAGAGGTGTCTCATTTCAAAGGAGGAGTGCCTGATCACCTTCGGTGGCTGACATTCTAAACCTCTGAAACATCGTTGCAAAACTAAATCGATAGTTTTAGGGTTCTGTGATTGTCTGTTTTGCTAAATTGATTGGATCGTGTGCAATTGTTTGCTTGTATGATGGGTTAAGGCAAAGATAACTAGTACGGTCATTGTTTGTTTAAATTTCAGCAATGTCTTCCTCAATTGTCTCTCTGCTTAAAAATAAGAAATTAACCTGCGAAAACTATGCTACGTGGAAGTCGAACCTGAATACGATTCTTGTTGTCGATGATCTGCGGTTCGTCTTAACGGAGGATTGTCCTCCAGCCCCTACTCGTAATGCATCCCAAGCAGTTAAGGATGCTTATGACCGCTGGACAAAGGCCAATGATAAGACTCGCGTCTATATCTTAGCCAGCTTATCTGAAGTTTTGGCTAAAAGGCATGAGGGCATGGTAACAGCGAGGGAGATTATAAACTCTCTCCGGGAGATGTTTGGACAACCGTCCTACCAACTCCACCATGACGCTCTCAAATATGTTTATAGCTGTCGCATGAAAGAGGGCACGTCTGTTCGGGAGCATGTCCTGGATATGATGGTCCAATTCAACGTGGCAGAAGCAAACGGGGCGGTCATAGAGGAGCGTAGTCAGGTTGCATTCATCTTAGAATCTCTTCCGAAGAGTTTTCTGCAGTTTCGAAGCAATGCAATGATGAATAAAATAACATTCAACCTGACTAGCCTCCTGAATGAGCTAAAACTCTATCAGTCTCTTCTTAAGAACAAGGGACAGATAGAAGGAGAGGCAAACGTTGTCCACTCTAAAAGAAAGTTCGAGAAGGATTCATCCTCTAGAACTAAATCTGTAGCCACTTCTTCTAAGAAAACTCAGAAGAAGAAATGAAACAAGGGGAAAGCTCCCAGTACTGCTGCTAAAAGCAAGGGAAAAGCCAAAGCTATGGCAGATAAGGGCAAGTGTTTCCACTGCAATGTAGATGGACATTGGAAGAGAAACTGCCCAAAGTACCTTGCTGAGAAAAAGAAGGAAAATGAAGGTAAATTTGATTTACTTGTTTTAGAAACATGCCTGGTAGAACATGATGAGTTTACCTGGATACTTGATTCAGGAGCAACTAATCATGTTTGTTCTTCTTTTCAGGAAAGTAGTTCCTTTCGGCAATTGAACGATGGGGAAATGACACTCAGGGTCGGAACTGGAGAAGTCATTTCAGCTAAAGCAGTGGGAGCTGCGAAGTTATTTTTTAGAAATAGATTCTTACTTTTAGAAAGTTTGTTAATTGTTTCCAAAATTAAGAGGAACTTAATTTCTATTTTATGTTTGATTGAACAATCGTATACAGTTACTTTTAATATGAATGAAGCGTTCATTTATAAAAATGGTATACTTATTTGTTCAGCCAAATTGGAAAATAACTTGTATGTTTTAAGACCAACCGAAAACAAAGCACTTTTAAATCACGAATTATTTAAAAAGGCTGAAACTCAAAGTAAAAGACAAAAGATTTCTCCATCAAGTAACAATATTCATCTTTGGCATCTCAGACTTGGTCATATAAACATCGATAGGATCAGTCGTTTGGTAAAGAATGGACTTCTAAGCAAGTTAGAAGATGATTCACTACCACCTTGTGAATCTTGTCTCGAGGGAAAAATGACCAAGAGACCCTTTACTGGAAAAGGTTACAGAGCCAAAGAACCTTTAGAGTTAATACATTCGGATCTATGTGGTCCAATGAGTGTAAAAGCTCGAGGAGGGTACGAATATTTCATCTCATTTATAGATGATTATTCAAGATATGGTTACTTATACCTAATGGGACATAAGTCTGAAGCCCTTGAAAAGTTTAAGGAGTTTAAGGCTGAAGTTGAAAACCTATTAGGTAAATCTATTAAAGTACTTCGATCTGATCGAGGAGGGGAGTATATGGATCAAAGATTCCAAGATTATATGATAGAACATGGAATCCAATCTCAACTCTCAGCCCCTGGTACACCTCAGCAGAATGGTGTATCAGAAAGGAGAAATAGAACCTTGTTAGACATGGTTCGATCAATGATGAGCTATGCTCAATTGCCTAGCTCGTTTTGGGGGTATGCAGTAGAGACTGCAGTATACATCTTGAACAATGTTCCCTCGAAAAGTGTTTCTGAAACACCTTTCGAATTATGGAAGGGGCGTAAACCTAGTTTGCATCACTTTCGCATCTGGGGTTGTCCAGCACACGTGCTTGTGACAAATCCTAAGAAACTGGAACCTCGTTCAAAACTGTGCCAATTTGTTGGTTACCCTAAAGAAACGAGAGGTGGTTATTTCTACGACCCACAAGAAAATAAGGTGATTATATTGACAAACGCCACTTTCTTAGAGGAAGACCACATGAGAGATCATAAACCACGCAAAAAAATAATATTAGGAGAAGCTACTGAAGAATCATCAAGAGTTGTTGATGAAGTTGGACCTTCAACAAGGGTTGATGAAGGAACTAGTTCTTCAGATCCATCCCGTCCATCTCAAACGTTGGGAATGCCTCGACGCAGTGGGAGGGTTGTATTACAACCTGACCGCTACTTGGGTTTAACTGAAACTCAAGTTGTCATACCTAATGATGGCATTGAGGATCCATTGTCCTATCGACAGGCAATGAATGACGAAGATAAGAATGAATGGGTCAAAGCCATGAACCTGGAAATGGAGTCAATGTACTCCAATTCTGTATGGGAACTTACAGATCTATCAAATGGGGTAAAACCCATAGGGTGCAAATGGATCTATAAGAGAAAAAGAGATGCAGCTGGAAAGGTACAGACCTTCAAAGCTAGACTAGCGGCAAAGGGTTATACCCAAAAAGAAGGGGTTGACTATGAGGAAACCTTTTCTCCTGTAGCCATGTTAAAGTTCATAAGAATTCTCTTATCCATAGCCACATATTATGACTATGAAATATGGCAAATGGACGTCAAGACTGCCTTTCTGAATGGTAATCTTGAAGAGAATATCTTCATGTCTCAACCCGAAGGGTTCATAGCCCAAGGTCAGGAACAAAAGGTTTGTAAGCTCAATCGATCCATTTATGGATTGAAACAAGCATCCAGATCATGGAACATTAGATTTGATACTGCAATCAAATCTGTTGGCTTTGACCAAAACGTTGATGAGCCTTGTGTGTACAAGAAAATCAACAAAAGGAAAGTAGCTTTTCTAATACTTTATGTAGACGATATCCTACTCATTGGGAATGATGTAGGATACCTCACTGACATTAAGAAATGGCTAGCAACCCAATTCCAAATGAAAGATCTGGGAGAGGCTCAATATGTTCTGGGAATCCAAATCATTAGGGATCGTAAGAACAAAACGCTAGCTCTGTCTCAAGCAACGTATATTGACAAGATGTTGCTCGATATTCGATGCAAAACTCCAAGAAGGGACTACTACCCTTCAGACATGGGGTACACCTTTCTAAGGAACAGTCTCCTAAGACACCTCAAGAAATTGAGAACATGAGACACATTCCCTACGCCTCAGCTGTGGGCAGCTTAATGTATGTTATGCTCTGCACAAGGCCTGACATATGTTATGCAGTGGGAGTAGTCAGTAGGTATCAGTCTAATCCAGGGTTGGATCACTGGGGAGCGGTTAAAAACATCCTCAAGTATCTTCGGAGAACGAGAGACTACATGTTTGTGTATGGAGCTAAGGATTTGATTCTTACTGGATACATTGACTCTGACTTTCAAGCTGATAAGGATTCAAGTAAATCCACATCAGGGTCAGTATTCACCCTCAATGGAGGAACAGTAGTGTGGAGAAGCATCAAACAAGGATGAATAGCAGACTCAACCATGGAGGCTGAGTATGTAACAGCTTGCGAAGAAGCTAAGGAGGCAGTATGGCTCAGAAAGTTCTTGACTGATTTGGAAGTGGTTCCGAATATGAACGTGCCCATAACACTATACTGTGACAACAGTGGGGCTGTAGCCAACTCAAAAGAACCTTGAAGCCACAAACGAGGTAAACACATCGAGAGGAAGTATCACCTGATACGGGAGATTGTGCAACGAGGAGATGTGATCGTCACTAAGATCGCCTCAGAGCACAACATTGCTGATCCATTTACGAAGGCTCTCACGGCTAAAGTGTTTGAGGGTCATCTAGAGGGTCTAGGTCTACGAGATATGTATGCCATCTAATCTAGGGCAAGTGGGAGAAATGTATAATGGGTATAAGGATGCCCTAATTCATTGTATTATATACATGGCATTTCCAGCTTTAGATTATTGCATTTACATCCCACTAACTAGTGTTTTAGTTCAAGTGGGAGTTTGTTGGGTTTTATGCCCTAAAACTCGTAGATAGTGAATGTAACCGTTGACCGAATATTAATGAAATAATATTGATATATTTTTCCATTAATTGTTATTAGTTATTTTATATTTGTCTTTGCCTAATAATAACCCTAATCCAATAAACTAGACATCCAAGGTTGTAATATGAGTCTTGAACAATATGTAGCGACATATGGGATCATTGTTCAAGAAACAACCTAAAGGGTCTATAGTATAGGGATAAGACTGGGTGCCTTATCCTGGTGACACTATGGATACGACCCACTTTGTATTTGATACAAACGTTGCGATCCAACGCGTTCGTGTAGGAGACATGCGAGTGAGGGTATCCTATGCAATGAGTTTGCATAAGACCGGACCACGAAATAGTAACCACTGGTTATAACACCGTTAACTAGTTGGTTTTCTATTTCACTAGGACGACCTAGACAACTTAGTCTTAATCCTGAGTTGATTATGGACTCATGCTCATGAGAGATTGTCCTTTGATTTGTATGGGTGAGAGTGGCCAATACGCCGACTCAATAAGCCTACCACTTTGGGGACAAGACCGAATGGGGAGCTGGGAACATAATCGTACAAGATGGAATTCACTCTTTCCCAACTTTAGGGAAGCAGATGAGTGTTTCCTTAAGTGGTTACTCCGAGTCTTGAACAAAGGACCCTACCCTCTCAATGGCACGAGAGGGTTTTCTGTTTGATGGTTGGACCACAAACAGGTTGTTCATTAGAGGAGAATTGGTACTTAAGGAAATAGAGGTAACCCAGGGGTAAAACGGTAATTTGACCCAGCTGGTGTTACGGACACTCGTGAAGGACTAACTAGTCGATATTGGTCTAGATCCGTGGACACAGAAAATATGTCTGCAGTGAGAAGAGTGCAACTGTGAGTCTATAGTGGAATGTACACACAGTTAACGAATATTGATTAATGTGGTTAATGAGTTTGACCAATTAATCTCACATCGTTGGAGCTTCTGATCTGCAGGTCCATTAGGTCCCACTGGTAGCTCGTAAAGTAATTTGAGGCAACTAAGAAATAAAAGTAAATTGAAAATGTTCAATTTATTAAGGGAAACAAATATAATATATATTGATATATTATTATGAGAGAAATTAATATTTGAAAAGTTCAAATATAAATTTATGGAAGTTTGAAAGAGTTCAAATAATGAATTAATTAATTTAAGGCCTAAAATGTATTTGGGCAAATTAATTAATTCTAGGCCGGGAATTAAATATGTGATATTTAATTGGTGGTTAATTAATTAAAGAATTCATTAACCGGGAATTAATCAATTATGGAAATAATTAATCACTTAAGGAAGTGATTAATCATTTATGGAAATGATCTAATCACTTATGGAAGTAATTAGTCATTTGTGGAAAAGATTAATCAATTATGGAATTGATTGATCGTGATTGATTAATTAATGAATAAGATTGAATCAATTTTGGAAAAGATTGATTTAATTGAATATTTTATTCATGGCCTCTCTTCTATAAATAGAACACTAGACCTAATTGGTCATGACACATGACACTTGACACTCTTGAAAGACAAGACCTAGAATTCTCTCTAGCCTCCCTCTTAGAGAAAGACTCCCACAAGTCTTTTGCCTCCTAGACTCAGAGACATACCGGTGTAACCTCTGTGGTGATTGTGTCAATCAAAGAAGAAATTTCCAGCGAAGAAATACCAAAGACGGCTGCTGCGTTTTGATCGTTGGAGCATCGTTGGCGAAGAACGGTCAAGTCTACAACGGAGGTTTGTAACGGTTCTTCCTCTTTTCTTTAGAAAAGCATGAAAATAAATTTAGATTTATTTTTAAGCATGTTTAAACCAATTTTACAACAGCTTTAAAGTTTGATTAAAGTTTGTTTGAGTTTTCGTAACGGTATTTTAATGTTAATTAATATACGGCGTAAGGTCCAATCGATGCGCTTCCGTTGCGTGGGGACTTTTATTCCCTTTAGGGTTAACATCCATTCCTCTCCTAATAATATTTGTTAAATTAGGAAGAATGTCATTATAAATTCTCCATCCGCAGATTTTTATCTTTTGAGGGAGATTAGCCTTCCAAAAATATTTCCACATCAACTCTTGAGCCTTATAGGTGGAAGATGAAGCTTTAAGACTGTGCATTAATTGACATCCCAAACGATAGGCACTTTTAACTGAAAACTTTCCTTTAGAATCATAATTCCATGAGATTTCATCCTTACTTCTGTTTGGTTGGATTGGTGTATTTAGAATGACCATAGAATCTGATTCCAAAAAGGATGCTTTGATTATATGTTCATTCCAAGCACCATTAGGACCTATCAGTTGAGCCACGCTATGCTTTCGAATAGTTGGGTGCACAAAAATTGGTTTAGCTTGTCCCTCTTTCAAAATCCAAGGATCCTGAAAAACATCCACATTAAGACCATTGTCAATTCTCCATCTGTATCCTTGCTTAAAAAGCTCTCTCCCTTATAAAATACTTATCCACTTGAATGATGGATTCGACCCCAGAGAGGCCTTCAAGAAGTGTCATGTTTTAAAGTATTGTCCACGAAGCACTTTTGTTAACACAAACTGTCAGGGAACTTAATAATTCTCTAGCATTGTTTAGCAAGGATTGCTTGGTTAAACAATGACAGCTCACGAAAAGCCCATGCCCCCTGACATCTTATTAACAAAAAGTTTCACCCAACTCTGCCAATGAATTTTTCTCTCCGACTCTGACGACCCCCACCAGAACCTAACACAAAGAGCATTTAACTCATTACATAAGATCAAAGGAAGTTTAAAACAACTCATCGCATAGTTAGGAATAGCCTGGGCAATAGATTTAATAATAATTTCTTTTCCAGCTATTGAAAAAAAACTTCCCTTTCCACCCTTGTAGAGCTTTCCACATCGCTCCTTAATGCCTTTGAAGGTGACCTTGCTTCTGGCGTTTTGAGATGGTAGGCCCAGATACTGGCCTAGATTCTTTGTGTGTTGGACGTGCAACTCTCCCTTAATATGATTCACCATTTCCTCCTTTGTATTGGAGCTCACCATAAAGTTAGACTTATCGTAATTGATCGTCTGACCTGAAGCCAAAAAAAATAAAAAATAAAAAAATAAATCATAAGTAAATAGTTTTTCTTACCTATCTTATTCCACACTCTGGATATTGTATTTGTATCTAGTTTTATATGGATTTTAATAAGTTTTTTTATCATGAGCTTGAACTTTAGATTTTTTTTTTTTAGTGGTTGGCCAAGGTAGATGTATAAATAAATGAACCAATTTGAATTAGAATCAGAATGAAAGTAGCTATTTATCAAATCAAAGAAAAAAGTGATTTTTTTTTACTACATGATATGAACTAGAGAACATCAAATTATTATTTGTATCTTATTTAGTTATTGTGGTGTAATTTTATTGTTTACTGATTTTGTCCTTTTTATGACTTAGTTAGTAAGGATATTTTTGTCATTTTGTTAGGTTCAATGATATGGCGTGTAGTTAGGACTTTACAATTCTTGAATCCAGAGTTGCATGCATAAACATTCAAGTAGGTCTGATCAACTTGCTTGTGGAGTGTTCAAACCTTGAGTGAAACTAGTTCTCCTTACCTCTTGGTCGTATTCACATCAGTACATCAACATTTTTGGTGGAGGGATTCGAACCTCTGACCTCATGGTCAATAGTACATGTCAATTACTGTTGAGTTATGCTTGCTTTAGCAAAGAAAAAAGTTATTAGATTAATTGGATTCCATCGACGAGTATTAATGGGAATGATTAATCATAAGTATAATTCAAAATTCAAGATGGTGCCTCATTGAGCTCACCATTCTTTGGATTATTATTTTTTTTTTTTGGAAAAATA
The DNA here is from genome assembly GCA_036850905.1 of Luffa acutangula. Lineage (NCBI taxonomy): Eukaryota > Viridiplantae > Streptophyta > Magnoliopsida > Cucurbitales > Cucurbitaceae > Luffa > Luffa acutangula. The sequence goes on along the minus strand of CM072097.1, from coordinate 43,613,061 downwards.
CACTTTTAGTCCTCGAGGTTTGGGTTAGGTTTCATTTTGGTCCCTGAATTTTCAAACTCGACAATTTAGTCCCTGAGGTTTGATTTTATTTTCATTTTGGTCCCTCCATCCATTTTTCCGTTAAAAAGTAACGAATTGGTGACGTGGAAATATTTTTTTATTTAAAAAATTATTTTTAAATTTTTTAAAATAAAATATATTAAATTTTTTTAAATTTATTTCTTCTCTCTCCACTTCTTCTTTCTTCTTCTTCTTCTCTTCACACCTAACATCCAGCCAACCTTCTTCTTCTTCACATCTGTCGACGGCAGGCTTCTGTCGGTGACTTTTTTTTTTCTTCTCTCCTTTTCTGCCTCAGTTCAGGCCTCCCTCTCGACGCAATCTTCCTCCCTCTAAATCGCAAGCTGGTGGTCGAAGCTTCTCCTTCTCGGACCACGAATGCTCTGGAGACTGCCGCTCCCTTCGATTCCGGTCTGAAACGAAGGGGATTCCCCCTTTGTTTCAGACCACGATTCGAGCTTGAAACGGGAGCGGCGTGCAACGATTCAGACCAAAGACGAGGACGATCCCAGATCTGTTTGTGCTTGCGGGGGAGCGACCGAGAGAGCTTCGAAGGGGACGATCCCAACACTGAAGCGATTTGTTAAATGTTGTGCTCGCAGTTCCGGTCTGAAAACGAATCGCTTCAGCTCCTCATTCTCAGACCATGAAACCTCTAGTAACCATGTTGTGCTCGAGAGGGAGGGCTTCGCGTTGTGCTCGCAACTGTGCTTGAGAGGGAGTCGCGGTTGTGCTCGCGGTTGTGGGCTTCACGGTTGTGCTCAGGAGGGAGGGCTTCGACGAGAGGGAAATGAAGAAAGGGGGAAAGAAAAGATGAAGGAAAGGAGACAAAAAAAAAACGACGGCGATGGCGGCCGTTCACCGGCAACGACGGTTGCCGGCAAGAGGTTGGTGGTGGGAGTATTGAAGAAGAATGGTGGTGGTGATTGGTGAAGGGGTTGAAGAAGAAGAAAAAGAAAAAAAATAAAAATATATTAAAAATTATTGTTTTTATTAATTTTTATTTTAAAAAATGTAAAATATTTTTTTAAATAAAAAAATAGGTGCCACAGCAGCAATCTGTTAGCATTTGAAAGAAAAATTGACGGAGGGACTAAAAGCGTAACGAAATCCAAATCTCAGGGACTAAATTGTTGAGTTTGAAAACTCAGGGACCAAAAGTGTATTTTTCTTTTTTTTTTCCTTGGACCAGACGCTCATTGGTTTATGGGATCTAATTTCATATTAAATAAATATGGAGTTCTATCTAAAAACCAATTAACAATGAGAGGAATAATTCAAGTATCTTATAAAGATTGTGAGATCTCTTCATCGTTTCAATGTGGGATCTTCAACCACATAAATCATAATTGAACACTTTCAAGAGTTTAAGAATTAAATAGATAGATTACACTTGAAATATAAGGCAAATTTGACATAAATCAAATGGTAAAAAACATTACTAAGTTTTATTGCATGTCAAAAGTTTGAATTTTAACCTCAATCATTTTGTAGTAATTAACAATACACTCGGAAGAAAACAACTCAAAATACAATGACAATTTTTTTTTTTTTTTTTTTTTGAGAAGTTGAACCACAAACCACTTGATGATTAGTATAGGTAAATTATTAAGTAAATTATTTTACTTATATAAATAAATATAAATGCATTCTAAGTGCTACTGAGTATTTATATATTCACATGTATACAATAAGAAATTTACACACATATATGTAATGAGAGAAAAAGTATTGAAAAGCCTGAAAGGTGAGAGAAAAAACATTGAAAAGCCTGAAAGGTTAAATTTAAAATTAAAGTTCATTATTATTTAATTATTTACTTGGAGGAATAATATTGAACTTTACCTTTATGAAAACAGGAGCTGCTTAGTCTGGTTTCCTCTAATTACCAATAAATTAAATTATTCTTATTCATTCATACATAATTGAAAAAAGAAAAGAAAAAAAGAAAGTAGAATTCTTTTATTTTGATTCAAGCTTAAGGCTACATATAAAGTCCAGTGCACATGCAAATAAGTGGATAAAATTTAAAAAGAATAAAAGAAAAAAGGGGAGAGAAAGTTTTTTTTTTTTTTATATATAATTTTTTTATAACTTTTATTTTAATTTGATTTTTGGGTCTCGATGCAGTATGTTTGTTTGCATTTTGTTTTTCAAGGTTGCCCATACTTTGTACAGAAAATGTTAATTTCCATTAAAATAATTAACTATAAAACAAAATAAAGTTCTTGACTCATTAAAGACAATAAATATTTTAATCCAAGCTGTCACATTCTTCTTTATGGGATAGAGGATATGTCATTTTCGCTTTATATTTTAAATTTCCTATGTTTGTAATGGGCCTCATACTAAATCTAACTACATAATTAATGCATGTTAATTAAAAAATAATTGGTCCATCATTGAAGAAACACTTGAAATAAACTACTCATTCTAGAAGCAATTTAGTAGTCAAAAGTAAATAATACTAGTTAATTTATTCCTGCAAAAAAAAATAATAATAATAATAATAATAAAAAAATAAAAAATCTATATTTGAAAGCAGAGTTATTTGCTACTTGATATTCGATACTAACAAAATTTGTATATTATTGCACATGTTTTCTTAAATAATATTGTGTTAAAATAATATTTTGGTCTATGTATTTTGGGTTTTGTTCCATTTTAGTCTTTATACTTTCTAATGTCCAATTTTTGTCCCTGTACATTTAATAAAGCTTAGAATGGTTCCCACCATAAGTTTAAAGTTAATTTTTATCAGCCTAGACTATTAATAATAATATCCATATAAGAAAAGATGAACATATTTCTAAAAATTATGGAAGGATGGTTATTAAAGATTTTTTTTTTTGGAGAAAAATTGGTGTAGCCGAGATTCTATTTTTTAAAGAATAATCAATGATGCTTTATTAAAGAAGTTCCAGCCCTTAAATAGGCAAAGGAACTAACTAAAAATAGTTATAAGACACATGTTTCTCACATGGCATACTTAAAGAAATGAATAATGAAATAATACATATGAAGGCTACACCAAATATTCCCCCACCGAAAAAAAAAACTCGTCCTCGAGTTAAGTAGCTAATGTAAACTCATCTGGAGGATTAAAAGAATATAAATCAGCAACATTAAATGTAGGATTAATGTTGTATTCATCCGGTAGTTTGATCTTGTAGGCGTTGTCCCAAAATCTGTCTGTTATTGGGAAGGGGCCAAGCTTCCTTTGTTTGAGTTTGTTATATGTACCAGCTGGGAATCTACTTTTCCGCAAATGTATCATCACGAGATCTCCCACATTAAATTCTTTGAACCTTCTTTTCCGATCTGCTGCCTTCTTGTACTTAGCATTCTGTTGGTTGATATGTTCACGAACTTGGGTGTGTAATTCCGTTATTCTAGCTGCCATTTCCTCAGCCTCGACACTAAGATCAATCGAAGATGGAATATGTGTTAAATCAAATGTTAGTCTAGGAATTTTAGTATAAACAATTTCAAATGGGGACTTCCCTGTTATCCTATTCTTCATGGTGTTGTAAGCAAATTCTGCTTGAGCCAAGGACATATCCCATTGTTTAGGTTTGTCGCCACTGAGACATCGAATGAGGTTGCCTAGAGTTTGATTTGTTACTTCCGTTTGCCCATCAGTCTGAGGATGGCTCGTGGTGCTGTATTTGAGTGTTGTGTCGAATTTCTTCCATAATGTCTTCCAAAAATGGCTCAAAAACTTTACATCGCGGTCTGAAACAATTGTTTTTGGTATTCCATGAAGCCGAACAACTTCCCTAAAGAATAAGTTTGCTATATATATAGCATCGGACGTTTTTTTGCGAGGGAGGAAATGAACCATCTTGCTATATCTATCAACTACAACAAAAACCGAATCATATCCTCACTGAGTTCTTGGGAGACCAAGGATGAAATCCATTGAAAGGTCTTCCCAAATATTTTCAGGGACAGGAAGAGGTATATATAATCCTGGATTTTGACCATGTCCCTTAAAACTTTGACAAGTGTAGCAGCGTGCCACGTAATTACTGACATCCTTCTTCAATTGTGGCCAAAAATACCTTTTTTTCCTGAATGTTTAAGGTCTTATCTCGCCCCAAATGTCCTGCTAAGCCTCCACAATGGACTTCCCGAATTAAGGCCTCTCTCAAAGATGAAGATGGTATGCACAAAACATCATCTTTAAAGAGAAATCCGTCTAGAATATGGAAGCCATCAGTGGGTTTATGGTCTAGACATTGACCCCAAACATTACCAAAATCCCTGTCTTCAGCATATGCATCTGGGAGGTGATCCAAGGCAATTATTTCGCCCTTTAACATTGTCAAAAGTGTTTCTTTTCTACTCAAGGCGTCTGCCACTTTGTTGGTAACACCGGAAGTATGCTTAATCACAAAATCAAATTGTTGAAGGAATGATAGCCACCTAGCATGCATTCTACTAATTGTTTTCTGAGAATTTAGGAATTTAAGGGAAAAATGATCCGTTAAAAGCACAAATTCCTTACTTAGTAATTAATGCTCCCATTGTTTTAAGGCCCGTACTAGAGAATATAGTTCTTGTTCATATGTGGACCATTGTTGTCTTGAGTGGCTTAATTTTTCACTAAAAAATTCAATTGGATGAGACTGGTGTGATAACACAGCTCCTATTCCAACCCCCGAGGCATCAATAGCTACTTCAAAGGGAATATTGAAATTTGGGAGAGCCAAAACAGGACTACTAGTAAGCTTTTCTTTGATTGTAAGGAAGCTTTGAGTTTGTTTGTTTCCCCAGGAGAATTTTCCCTTTTTTAGGCAGTTGGTCATAGGTGAAACCAAGGTGCTAAAGTTTTTAATAAATTTTCTATAAAAAGATGCAAGGCCTAGGAAGCTTTGTAATTCTTTGATGGTCTTTGGTTCTACCAATTCATTTATAGCTTTAATCTTATTATGGTCCATACTTACAGTATTGTGCCCAATTATGTATCCCAAGAATGAAATTTCTTTTGTGGCAAACAAACATTTCTTAAGATTTATGACTAAAGCATGCTGTTGCAGAGTTGAAAATAATGTTCTCATGTGTTCTAAATGGTCTTCTAAGGTGTGGCTATAGACAAGCATGTCATCAAAATATACGACAATAAATTTATTTATAAATGGAAGTAATACCTGATTCATTAGCCTCATGAAGGTGCTTGGAGCATTGGATAACCCAAATGGCATTACAAGCCATTCAAAAAGGCCTTCATTGGTTTTGAACGCGGTTTTCCATTCATCACTTGGACGTATTCTTATTTGATGGTAGCCACTCTTCAAATCCACCTTTGAGAAAATTGTTGCCCCTCCTAATTGGTCCAAAAGATCACTAATCCGTGGAATAGGGAATCGGTATTTGATGGTAATTTTGTTGATTGCTCTACTATCGACGCACATCCGCCAAGTTCCATCTTTTTTAGGAGTTAGGAGTGCTGGAACCGCACATGGGCTGAGACTTGGTTGAATATGACCTTTGTCCAGCAACTCTTGTATTTGATCGTGAAGGATTTGGTACTCGGTTGGGCTCATTTTATAGTGTGGAAGGTTGGGAAGTGTTGCATCAGGAATTAGGTCAATAGAATGTTAAATGTCTCTTAATGGAGGAAGTTCTGTTGGGCTGTCTATGATAGCTTTGTGTTCTTGCAACAAATTTTGAACCTCATTCGGAATAAAGGTGTTAGAAACAGAATTATCAAAGTTTTTTACAACAAAACCAATAATAGGTTGTTCTTTTGCACAAAGAAATGATTTCCCAGAGGATAAGGTAAAAAGCTGACCTTTTTTAGTTGGAGTGTTGTCAACTACTTCTGTTTTGCCGGATTCAGTGGGAAGAGCACGGTTTTCTTTCCCATCCATAGAAATTCGTAGGTGTTGTCGCGACCCTTATGTATTGCTTGGACATCATATTGCCATGGTCGGCCTAAAAGTATGTGACACGCATCCATATCTAAGACATCACAAATTATTTGGTCCTTGTAGCTTGCCCCAATGGATAAAGGAATAGTACTAGTATGTGATACTTGAGCCTCGCCCCCTTTCTTGATCCAACTAACCTTGTAAGGTGCTGAATGTGGATGTAAGGGTTGATTTAATGTTGATACTACTTACTTGCGACAATATTTTCCGTACTTCCGCTGTCAATAATGACCGTACAAATTTTTCCATTGATAGTGCATCTTGTCTTGAACAGAGCATGTCTTTGATAGCTCGGGTCTGTTTTTGGGGCTAACAAGAGTCTTTGAATGACTAAAGATAATGGTTCTCCTTCATCCGGTTCGAGAAAATCAATGTTTTCTTCGTAGTCATCTTCATCTCTTTCATCCACATAATCCACATTATCCGCAATTGTCAGAGTTCTTCTTTGTGGGCATTCATTTGATAGATGCCCCGTTTGATTGCACCGAAAACATTTGCCTAAGGTTGGTCTTGAATATGTGTTTGTTGGTCTTCTGGTATTGTCCAGATTCTTGGAATCTGTATTTGGCCCATTGTCAACTTGTTTACCTTTCAAGATTGACGAAGAGGTTTGTGGAGTAATTCTTTCACCCGAGGCAGCCTTGTTCGCACTTGCACCTTGTTCATTTGGGACCCGTCGTGAATATTGACACTTGTAGCGGTTTGCAATTTGTTCTTCTATCGTTGCAGCTGTGGAAATTGCCTCATTGAGACAGGCAATTGGCTGTAAGGAAATTTGTTCTTTAATATCATTCCTTAGACCTCTTTTATATCGTGCCACAAGGTATTGTTGACTTTCTCCCAAATTGGTACGAGCACCTAACCGATGGAATTCTTCCGTATATTCCATAACAGAACGATTTCCTTGGTGACAATTTTGGTATTGGTCATAAAGAATCTGTTCATAATTTATTGGCAAGAACCATTATTTCATCAATTTTTTCATTCTTTCCCATCTTCTAATCGATCTTTTCCCATACCTTTGGCGGTTTAATTCTAATTGATCCCACCAAGCTTGAGCTCCACCCTTAAGTTTCAATGCTACCAATCTAACCTTCTTGTTGTCCGGAGTATTCATATAATTAAAAAAAATTTCCACGTGCCTGCTCCATTCCAAGAAAGCTTCTATTTCCATTTTCCCACTGTATGTAGGGATATCCACCTTCATTTTAAAGTCATTTTCTTGCTGATATTGGTACCTGTGATGCTGTTGGCCTTCCTTTGGCGCTTCTTGCTGATACCGGTAATTTTGCTGGCCTTCCTTGGAAACTTCTTGATAGTCATAGTGTGCTTCTTGCTGATATTGGTGTCGCAAATTTTGTTGGCCTTCCTTGGACGTTTCTTGATAGTCATAGTCTTCCTCACTAGAACTATCATTATTCCACTCGACTTGCCTTCGGAATAAAGGGTTATACCTGAATTCTTATTGTCCCGAATGGTAGTCTTGATAGTATCTTTGAGCTGGTTTCATTTCTTGTCCTGTCTTTTGCTCTAGGAATTGTCTTCCTTGCCATTGCCTCGTTCTGGAATCATCTCGTGGTTGATCTTGCTGGCTCCTTTCAGAGTTTATTTGTCTTCTTGAATCAGTATTGTGCTGGTCGGTTTTGCACCCTAATTTTTCACAGATCATTTCCAAAATCTTTTTTATCTCATCCACATCACTTTTTAGTTCCTTTGTCTCTTGTTCAACCAACAGCAAGCGTACGGTTGTTGATCGTGGAGAGAGGGCGGCGGTGGTTTCCGTCTCTTTTCCAACCAAAGAAGGATCGCCCACAACACTGGCCGACGCTTTCTTGGTTGCCATTGTATCCCAAGTCTTGGCGCTCTGATACCAAATCTTGGTGTAGCCGAGATTCTATTTTTTAAAGAATAATCAATGATGTTTTATTAAAGAAGTTCCAGCCCTTAAATAGGCAAAGGAACTAACTAAAAGTAGTTACAAGGCACATGTTTCTCACATGGCATACTTAAAGAAATTAATAATGAAATAATACATATGAAGGCTACACCAAAAATTAACAGTAATCTCACTGTAGAGATCAATTTTAAGCTTTACTGAAAGTATAGGGACTAAGGGCCTGTTTGGAATACTTTTTGGTTTAAGTGTTTGTCAATAATGCATTTTTTTTAAACATTTTGTATAAAAATTGTTTAGAATTTAAACACTCACATGTTTGGTTACATTGTCTCATAAGTGTTTCTATACCCAAGATATAGATACTTAAAAACTATTTTAAAAAAAATTTGTTTTCAAGTGTTTCTCTCAAAATGATTTATTTCTAAATCTCATTTCATGATAAGTCATTTTTAGTGGTTGCCAAACACTAGAATTTTTTTCAAAAAGACTTTTTTTTTTTTTTTTTTTTTTTTTTTTTTTTTTCAAGAATTAAACACTTGAAAAATTAAACCAAACACACCTTAAAATTGGATATTTAAAAGTACAAAGACTAAAATAGAACAAAACTCTATATGGATCAAAGTGGTATTTTAACCTAAAATTATTTGATGTAAATATGATTTGTGTTCTAGAAATTAAACCTATATATATAGGTTTAATTGCTTAGGTTCTTAAAGCGCTTTAATTAAAGACTAAATAGGAGCAAAATTCGGTTTATTGTGTATAGGTTGTTAAGGTAAGTTGTGGGTGCATAGTAGGCCACATTGCATACTTTGGGGTTGGAACTAATTTAAATCTCTCTTTCATCTTTATTATCTTTTATTTCTCAAACTTCTTGGTTACTTTGTTTACACCTTGAGGAGATAGTTGCTTTATCATATATTGAATTTTGTAAAGCACCTTTGGAATTAATTCGATATTTGGAATTAAGTATTTGGAATTTTTTTTTCACTTTATTACTTGTTTGAGAGTGTGTACTTGACACTAAACAGGGTCGTCCTTTAACATATGTAGGTTGTGATTTCACAGGACCCCAAAATTTAAGGGTCTCAAATTGAAAATTTTGCTTAACCAAAAATAAATAAATAAATAAATTATGGTGTGTTTGCTTAGGGAATAACAAAAGTTAACCAAAATTTTCAATTTCTCTCCCCTCTTCAACCAAGAAAAACTCTTCCATTTTTTTTTTTTTGTCAATTCCCATGCTAAATTAAACCCAAAACCTTTTAATCTTTTCCATCATCTTAGAAATTCAATTGTAATCAATTATCCCTCAAAGAAACCACCAAATTTATGTGGTTTAATGAGCAAAAAAAAATTATTTATCTTCATTCTAGTTTCAATCTTTCTTCAATTATACCAGACTCAATTAGTAATTTGTGATAAAAGCCAACAAAGAAGGTTTCTACCTTATGTCTACTTATTTGAAGTTTGGATTTGGAGATTGTGAGAATTTGAAAATTGTTTCTTCCTCAATTAGGTGGTCTTGAAGGTAAATAATTTTCCTTTTTTTTTTAAAAAAAAAAAATCAAATTTGTTGGTAGATTTACGGGCTTGCTTTTTATTTTTTGGTATTGAAATGGATCAATATCCTCGTATTTTTGTTTGTGTGATGATTTTTGATTGAAGGCTAATTTTTTAATTGGGAGATAAAATGGATGGCTAGGGCTCTTCAGTTTTTTAATCTTGATTGATTATTTTTCAGGTTCTCTTTGTCCTTTTGTTTTTCATTCCCTCAAGTTTATTTTTTTAAGAATTTGATCATGGGTCCTGGAATTAGAAAACATGATTCTGAATGTGAAAAACGTAAGAAAAAATTAGACTAGAAAAGTTAACTCAATCTCAAAGAGGAGCTCTTGATAAGTTCTTTGCGAAGGAATCACACACTCTTGTTGAAAGTAATAATGTTGTTGATATTGATAATGAAAATATTTTGAGTGAAAATTGTGATAATTTGAATATAATGCTGATAGTTGTGTTAATTTGGATGAAAATGTGTCTTTTGACAATGAAAACCCTTCTAGTGATGGTCCCATTCAAAATACTAATCCTATTACCGATAATCACACTAGTCAGCCTGAGAACAACGATGCTTTAAATGTTGAAAATGATATTGATGTTGTAAATATGCCTGATATATTTGATCCTAGAACTTGGGGAGGTCTTAGTGCCAAAATGATTGATCTCTTAGTAGCTAAAGGCCTTAAAAGATATTTGTCTGTAGAGAAAGGCATTAAAAATAAATTGTTAAAGCGTTTTTCTTCTACATTGTATATGAGAGTATTACAAAATGAGGAAAAATGTGATAAAGTTGATTGGCTTGTTTATTCAAGAGGGCTTGATAGATTTTTTTTTTGTTGTAAAATTTTTAGTAAACGACTTGGAAAGGGAAAATTAGTTACTGATGGTTTTAATGATTGGACACATGCTAGTACAAGACTCAAGAACATGAGAATAGTTGTTTTTATTTTTTATTTTTTAAAAACATACAAATAGTGGAGCATTTTAAGAATATGACAACTTGATATGATTTGCGTCTTAGATTTCAAAAGAATGAGACTATTGATAGAGTGACGCAAGAACAACTTGAAAAAGAAAATGATCACTGAAAAAATGTATTGTTTAGAATTATTTCTACTGTGAAATACCTTGCAAAACATAACTTAGCATGAATTTTGATATTTTACAATTTTGTTTTTGTTATAAAATGTTTTAGGGCCTTATTTTGATAAGTATCACATGACACCATCTCATTTGGGACGGACTCGACACTAGACTAAAAGTTTTTCTCAAAATTAAGGTTTTATAATTAAGCATACATGTTTGTTTTGAATCATCGATAGCTCCTAACAAATTTTTTCTTTTCTATTTTTCCTTAATCTTTCTTAGAAGTTAGAAGAATGCGTTTTTCTTTTCCTAACATTTTCTTTCAACCCAACAACCGCATTTTTTCATATTTTCACACCTAAGTAACTCATCAATAGGGGGTGAGCATAATAAATCGAAAAATTGAGCCGACTGATCAAAACCGACGTCGGTCGGTCGATTTTGTGTTGAGATCGGTCGGAGGTCGGTTTTGCACAGTGCAAAACCGACCTGTTAGTTGGTCGGCTCGCATAAAATGGCGAGAACTGACCACACCGACCGATTTATGTTTAATACTTAAAAAAAAAAGAGGAAAAGTTGGCTGGAAAACCGTGACTGTGAGGAAGAAGAGTGAAAAGATGTATGGAAAAGTGAAAAGACAAAGGTAGATGTTGGGTTTCCCGAGTGGGTAAAAATAAGGTGAAAATAGACTCTAGAACTCTGTGCAAGTATACACAGTCCGCAAAAAGTAATAAGTATTTATCGAATCTAAGGTTTGAATTAGCTCTCACTTTATCTATTGTGTATAGCTTCTTAATAGTTTCAGAAGTGGTTAAAATGATTGATTTTTATAGAATGCTGAAACAAAAGAAATGACAGAACAGAAAGTAAACAAATAAAGAAGACATATTAGAAACAGACGTTGGTCATGATTCAGTAATTGTGTTTAAAAGATGCTCTAGCAATATTATTGATTATGCAAAACTCTTGCAGTCTTATTAGCAGGATCCTTCCAGAACTCTGGATTTTTAGAATGTGTTTCAACTCCAATGACGCACTACCGATCAAGCACTAGGCTGTTGGGTTTTATGCCCTAAAACTCGTAGATAGTAAATGAAACAAATTAATCGATCTCAATAAAGTGTTATTTGAGTAATTCAGTAATTTGGTTATTGAATAATCGAGTTTGCATTAATAAACCCTAAATCCAATAAACTAAGATCCAAGGTTGTTTAAATGAAACTTGGACTAGTATGTGGGGACATACAGGGATCAGTGTCCAAGTAACAACCTAAAAGGTCTATAGTATAGGGATAAGGCTGGGTACCTTATCCTGGTGACACTATGTGATACGGCCCCACCTTGTATTCGATACAGATGCAATGATCCAAAGCATCCATGTAGGAGACATGCGGGTGGGGGTATCCTATGCAATAAGTTTGCATAAGACCGGACCGCGAAATAGTAACCACTAGTTGTAACACCGTTAACTAGTTTAGGTTTCTATTTCAATAGGATGACCTAGGTAACTCAATCTCAATCTTGAGTATGTTATGAACCCCTTTCAGGAGGGATTGTCCTTAGATTTGTATGGGTGAGAGTGGCCAGTTCGCCGACTCAATAAGCCTACCATTTCAGGGGCAAGACCGAATGGGGGCTGGGAACATAATAGTACAAGATGGAATTCACTCCTTCCCCTATTGGGGTAAGTAGATGTGTGTTCCCTTAAGAGCTAATTTCAGGGCTTGAACAAAGGCGCGCCATCTTCTCCTAGCCTGAGAGGAACTTCTGTTTAGTGGTTGGACCCTAAACTTGTTCATTAGAGGAATCAGTGGTACTTAAGGAACTAGAGGTAACCCAGGGGTAAAACGATAATTTGACCCAGCTGGTGTTACGAACACACGTGAAGGATTGACTTACTGCTTGGTCGATATCCATGGAAACAGAAATATTCTACAGTGAGAAGAGTGCAGTTGTGGGTCTTTAGTGGAGTGACCCACAGTTAACGAATGTTGACTAAACTTGGTCAATGAGTTTGGCCAATTAGTCTTGTATCGTTGGAGCTTCTAATCTGTAGGTCCATTAGGTCCCACTGGTAGCTCGTAAAGAGACTTGAGGCAATTAAGTATAAATTGTAAATTGAAAGTGTTCAATTTATTTGAGGAATTGTATAATGTATATTGATGCCTTATAATATAAAGTTTATGAATCTTTATAATATAATTTTTGAATTAATTTCAAAAATTAATTCTTGAGAGAAAATATTTGAAAGAGTTCAAATAAATTTAATATGAATTGGATTCATATTAATTTTAATTTTAATAAAATCCCTAAGATTAAATATATGATATTTAATTAGGGAAATTAATTAATTATGGAATTAATTAATTATTTATTAAAATTAGAGACCTTTTCCTATTAGGAGAAGATCTTCCTTTTCCTACCTTCTCCTATTAGGAAGAAGGTCTTGGCCTTTACCTATAAATAGGACCCCTGGGGTGGGGTGAAAGACATCCCATTCATTCTCCTTCTCTCAGAGAATTCCCCTCAAGGCTTCCTCTAGACTCCCACCAGTCTCTTGCCTCTAGAAGTCTCAGAGTCATACCGGTGTAGCCATAGTGGTGGTGTTCACACTAGTTCGTGATTAATTCACATGCAGTTGGTGAATTTAATCTGAGTCGTCAACGAGAGTAAGTAATTTGTTACTTTATAAATTAGATTTAGATCTAATATTTTTGTATGCTTAGCCTTAATATATATTTAGAATAGTTCTAATATTATTGCCAATGTATTGGTATTTTAGATTAAACAAAATTAATTACGAATCGGTCCCAATCACGCTTCCACTTTACGGAATTACGGAATTTCAATCCTTCAATTGGTATCAGAGCCGATCGTAGATCTAATTTTGTTTCTCTAAAATTTGCATTGGCTATTGGTGGGACTGATTAATGCATAATGTATGTATGATTTGCATTGAACTGTTTAGGTTAATTTTATGGCCATAGATTTTACTATTTTTTATGTGATTTGATCATGTAAGGGCCCGGTGTTTCGGGTATTTTATGTAAAATCGAGTCCTATGTAAGTCTGGGTCTAGAATAGGTTTTTATGAGATAAAAATCGGAGAAATTGCGACGCTAACACGATTACAGCACGCGTTAGAAATTCGCAAACAGGACGGTTCAAGGCTGTTGGGTTGTCCGGTTCACGCGATCTGGCTGGGCTAGGACTGATTTGGTCCGGTTCAGCTGGAATTTGGCTCAGTTCGTGGTTTTCGTAGCTGGTTCGAAATGGTTCGGATCGGTTCAGGCGGTCTAGACCAGTATTTGGAGCTGCAGAAGGACTTTTAGGATATAATTTAGCTATAAATTATTGTAATTTATGCTTTATTTTATCCTAGGGGCCAAAATTAACCGGTTCAATTGCTATTTATTTGCTTTATGGATGTCATATAGCTTAAATTCCCACCATAGGTTAAGCATGTTTCATGCATATTTATGTTATAAATGTTATAATATATGATAATTATGCATGAATTTAAATTTCATGAGTTATTTAGTATAATTGTTATATTAAATATATGAAATTGGAAAAGCATGATGCATGACATTAATTTAGCTAAATATAATTGTTATATTTTATTAATGTAGCATGCATGCTTAGGATTATTTTCATGAGAATTAATATAATTAGTTATATTATGAATGAGAATAATCAATATATATCAATGTTTGTTTTCATGTATGTTTTAATATAAAATGTTATATTAATTAAATGAAAATGGAATAGCATTGAGCATGACATTAATTAGATTAATATAAGAGTTATATTATATTAATGTCAAATTTCATGTAATTTAATTTCGTGGATGTTTAATTAATATAATCGATATTAATTAAATGAAATTGAAATTGCATGAGGGATGACACCACCTTAGATTAATATAATCGTTATATTATCGTTATCGGTGTCATATTAATATGGTGTTTAATAATTAGAATATGATTGTTATTTTTCCAACACCATAGAAGCATGTTATAGGGCTAATCATTAAAATTTTATAATAAGTTAGAAAATTGATTAGAAACCGTCAACCTATAACAAAGAGTTGCATGCAAACTAGGACCTTAGGTTAAATTGAATTAATTTTAAAATGTTTAAAATTAATTAGACCTAAGCTCTTTATAATTCTAATATGATTAGAATTATTTGCTTACTTAGAATTAAAAGTTGTTTTAATTGACTAAGTAGGAAAAACATTACTATGATTATAAGGGAACTCCACCAGTTAAGTTCTGTCTAAGGTTGGGGGTACTTAAGATGACAGTTTACGGAACACCTCCTACCTGGGAACTAACCCGGAATACCGGAGTTGAATTAATCATAGCTAAATGTTAGCATGCAATGTCACTAGGTTTATTAAAGGAGTTTAATTCACCTTTTTTCAAAAAAAAAAAAAAAAAGAGTTTAATTCACCTAGATCTTTAGAGTAAAGATTTATCATAACTATTGGTTATAAGGGAACTTTACCGGTAAAGTTCTGTCTAAGGCTGGAGGTACTTAAGATGACGGTTTACGGAACACCTCCTACCTGGGAACTAACCCGGAATACCGGAGTTGAATTAATCATAGCTAAATGTTAGTATGCAATGTCACTAGGTTTATTAAAAGTGTTTAATTCACCTAGACACATCAGAGAGAAAAGACCTATATATATAAAAGTTATATGGAGGCATAGACTTAGATAGATTCACTTAGCCGGAATTTACCTAAGTAATAGACCCTATAATTATAAAAATACTTAGTGGGAGGAAATATATCAAAACAAGATTTTCATAAATCAAGTTTTACTGCCACGTCCTCAAAAGTTCACAACGTGAGGTTCATGCTTGGCCTCGAGTCACCCTGAGAGTGACCCCCTACGGATGGTGTTTGCATGGATTAATATCAAGGTGAATGAGGGAGTATTTTATAGTAAGTGGGAGCAGGACACGTGTCAACGTATCCTACGGTCTCCTCCATTAGGTTGCACCGTGAGATGCCCATGATCTGCCTGCGAGTCGCCCTGGGAGCGATCACCCTACGGAGGGTTTGATCATGGGAGTCGGAACAATGCAACCTCCAGAAATGGATAGGGTTTCTTAGGTCCATTTCCAACTTTGACTTTCCCTACGGTAGCATTGTTGGGGTCGACCTCTGAAATCTAAAAAATGGAGGGTCACACTTACGGGAAATTGTTAAGGTGTTAATAATTTCCTGACCGGAAAAAAAACGGTAGCTAAGAACTATTGGAATATGAGTTATTCCGGAAATAGGGATTGACTGAGATTGTCTCAATTCAGAGGAGGAGTAGCTGACTACCCTACGGTAGTTGTTGTTCTAAACCTCTGAAGTGTCGTTGCAAAATGAATGTTTATTCTATGGGTTGATCATTACTTTTGCTAAATTGATTGGATTAAAATAATAATATTATTTTGTGTAATGGGTTAATGCAACAATACTTATTAAGTTAATTTGATTGTTCTATCAGCAATGAAACGTTCTCTGTATGCCTCAAATAACGACAATTACAAAACTGGTATTTCTAATACAACTAAGAAAATGAACTTAAACACTAAATGCGTGGAATTGGTCTTAACTAAGGACGGTCCTCAAGCCCATATGTCTAATTTATCCGAAATTGTTCATGATAAATATGACATAGACTGCTTAGCACATCTCAATGAAAATAAATTTGATTTATTGATCATTGAAACGTGTATAGTGGAAAATGATGATACAGCCTGGATCCTTGATTCAGGTGCCACTCATCACGTATGCTCTTCCTTTGAGGGAATGAGCTCCTGGCAACAGTTAGATGCTGGGGAAATGACTCTCAGAGTTGGGACTGGAGAGCTCATTTCAGCTAAAGCAGTGGGAGATATTAAAATGTTCTTCTCCAGGGAACGCTATATGTTATTAGATAATGTATATATAGTTCCCAGAATAAAAAGAAATTTGATTTCTATTTCTTGTTTGCTAGAACAATTGTATTCAGTGTCCTTTTCTGTGAATGAAGCTTTCATTACTAAAAGGGGTGCTGATATATGTTCTGCAAAAATGGAGAACAATTTGTATGTCTTAAGACCAATAGAGTCTAGGGCTATTTTGAACAATGAAATGTTTAAAACAGTTGAGACTCAACCAAAAAGGCAAAATGTTTCTCAAAGTACCTATCTTTGGCACTTGAGACTTGGCCACATAAATCTCAATAGGATTGGGAGATTGGTTAAGAACGGACTTCTAAGCCAGTTAAAAGATGGTACTTTACCTCCATGTGAGTCATGTCTCGAAGGTAAGATGACCAAACGGCCTTTTACTGGAAAAGGTTATCGTGCCAAGGAGCCCTTAGAACTAGTACATACGGATCTCTGTGGTCCAATTAATGTAAGAGCTCGAGGAGGGTATGAATATTTCATCTATTTTATAGATGATTATTCAAGGTATGGTTATTTATACCTAATGAGTCATAAGTCTGAAGCCCTTGAAAAGTTCAAGGAGTACAGGACTGAAGTTGAGAACTTGTTAGGTAAGACCATTAAAACACTTCGATCTGATCGAGATGGAGAGTATTTGGACTTAAATTTCCAAAACTATTTGATAGAACATGGAATATCGAACTCTCAGCACCAGGTACACCTCAGCAGAATGGTGTATCTGAAAGGAGAAACAGAACCTTGTTAGACATGGTTCGATCTATGATGAGCTATGCTCAATTGCCTAGTTCTTTTTGGGGTTATGCAGTAGAGACTGCAGTTTATATTTTGAATGTTGTTCCCTCAAAGAGTGTTTCTGAAATACCATTTGAGCTTTGGAAATGGCGTAAAGCTAGTTTACGTCATTTCAGAATTTGGGGTTGCCCTGCACATGTGTTAGTAGCAAATCCAAAGAAATTGGATTCACGTTCAAAATTATGTCTATTCGTAGGCTACCCAAAAGAAACAAGAGGTGGATACTTCTTTGATCCAAAAGAAAATAAAGTGTTTGTATCGACAAATGCTACTTTCTTGGAAGAAGACCATGTTAAAGAACACATACCACGCAGTAAAATTGTGTTAAGTGAACTTTTTGGTAAAGCTACAAATGAATCAACAAGAGTTGTTGATGAGGCTAGACCTTCAACAAGAGTTGTTGATGAGCCCAGTTCAGAGGCTGGACCTTCAACAAGAGTTATTGATGAGCCTAGTACATCTAGTCAAGCCCATCCTTCTCAAGAGTTGAGGATGCCTCGACGTAGTGGGAGGATTGTTATTCAACCTGAACGCTATCTGGGTTTAGCAGAAACTCCAACTGTCATACCTGATGATGGGGTTGAGGATTCATTGACCTTTAAACAGGCAATGAATGATGTGGACCATGACCAGTGGGTCAAAGCTATGGACCTAGAGATGGAGTCTATGTACTTCAATCAAGTCTGGGATCTTGTAGACCTACCTGAAGGGGTTAAACTCATAGGGTGCAAATGGATCTACAAGAGAAAACGAGACGCAACTGGAAAAGTACAGACTTTCAAAGCTCGACTTGTGGCAAAGGGTTATACCCAAAAGGAGGGGGTGGACTATGAGGAAACCTTCTCCCCAGTTGCCATGTTAAAGTCGATAAGAATTCTCTTGTCCATTGCCACCTTTTATGATTATGAGATTTGGCAAATGGAAGTCAAGACTGCCTTTCTGAATGGCAATCTTGATGAGAACATCTTTATGTCTCAACCAGAGGGGTTCGTTGCTCAAGGTCAGGAGCAAAAAGTTTGCAAGCTTAGACGATCCATTTATGGGTTGAAGCAAGCTTCCAGATCTTGGAATATAAAGTTTGACAATGCTGTCAAATCTTATGGCTTTGACCAGTACGTTGATGAGCCTTGTGTTTACAAAAGGATTATCAACAGTTCAGTAGCTTTTCTGGTGTTGTATGTAGATGATATTCTTCTCATTGGGAATGATGTAGAATGTCTGGCTGACATTAAAAAATGGCTATCGACTGAGTTCCAAATGAAAGATTTGGGTGAAGCTCAGTATGTTCAAGGGATTCAAATTATCAGGAATCGTAAGAACAGAACGTTAGCCCTGTCTCAAGCATCATATATAGACAAGATGTTGTCTAGATATAAGATCCAAAATTCCAAGAGGGGTTTACTACCCTTTCAAGCATGGAGTTCATTTGTCTAAGGAACGGTGTCCTAAGACACCTCAAGAAATTGAGGATATGAGACGCATCCCTTATGCTTCAGCTGTGGGCAGTCTT
Source organism: Luffa acutangula (assembly GCA_036850905.1). NCBI lineage: Eukaryota > Viridiplantae > Streptophyta > Magnoliopsida > Cucurbitales > Cucurbitaceae > Luffa > Luffa acutangula. The sequence goes on along the minus strand of CM072097.1, from coordinate 43,594,260 downwards.
ATGTACGTCATGTTGTGTACTAGGCCTGACATTTGCTATGTAGTTGGGATAGTCAGCAAGTACCAGTCCAATCCAGGGTTAGACCACTGGACTGCAGTTAAAAACATCCTCAAGTATCTTCGGAGAACGAGGGACTATCAGCTTGTGTATGGCTCTAAGGATTTGATCCTTACAGGATACACAGACTCTGACTTTCAGACTGATAAGGATTCTAGGAAATCAACATCAGGGTTAGTATTTACCCTCAACGGGGGAGCTGTAGTCTGGCGTAGCATCAAGCAAGGATGCATTGCAGACTCCACCATGGAGGTCGAATATGTCGCTGCTTGTGAAGCAGCTAAGGAGGCTGTATGGCTACGGAAGTTCTTGATGGATTTGGAAGTTGTTCCAAATATGAACTTGCCAATCACCCTTTACTGTGATAATAGTGGTGCAGTGGAAAATTCTAAAGAACCTCGCAGTCACAAAAGAGGCAAGCACATAGAGCGCAAATATCATCTCATTAGAGAGATCGTGCAACGAGGGGACGTGATCGTCACGAAGGTAGCCTCTGAGCACAATATTGCTGATACATTTACGAAGGCTCTCATGGCTAAAGTGTTCGAGGGTCATCTAGAGTGTCTAGGTCTGCAACATATGTACATAGAATAATCTAGGGCAAGTGGGAAAAGTGTAATGGGTATTGTGAATGCCAGAGTTTATTGTATTTATCTATATTTTCATGTATTATACAGTATTAATACAAACTACTATTCCTACTTCAATGATTATTCATTCAATTTTGATTGTTGATGTACATTGCCCACTAGAGTTTTAGTTCAAGTGGGAGTTGTTGGGTTTTATGCCTTAAAACTCGTAGATAGTAAATGAAACAAATTAATCGATCTCAATAAAGTGTTATTTGAGTAATTCAGTAATTTGGTTATTGAATAATCGAGTTTGCATTAATAAACCCTAAATCCAATAAACTAAGATCCAAGGTTGTTTAAATGAAACTTGGACTAGTATGTGGGGACATACAGGGATCAGTGTCCAAGTAACAACCTAAAAGGTCTATAGTATAGGGATAATGCTGGGTACCTTATCCTGGTGACACTATGTGATACGACCCACCTTGTATTCGATACAGATGCAATGATCCAAAGCATCCATGTAGGAGACATGCGGGTGGGGGTATCCTATGCAATAAGTTTGCATAAGACCGGACCGCGAAATAGTAACCACTAGTTGTAACGCCGTTAACTAGTTTAGGTTTCTATTTCAATAGGATGACCTAGGTAACTCAATCTCAATCTTGAGTATGTTATGAACCCCTTTCAAGAGGGATTGTCCTTAGATTTGTATGGGTGAGAGTGGCCAGTTCGCCGACTCAATAAGCCTACCATTTCAGGGGCAAGACCGAATGGGGGCTGGGAACATAACAGTACAAGATGAAATTCACTCCTTCACCTATTGGGGTAAGTAGATGTGTGTTCCCTTAAGGGCTGATTTCAGGGCTTGAACAAAGGCGCACCATCTTCTCCTAGCCTGAGAGGAACTCCTGTTTAGTGGTTGGACCCTAAACAACTTAAAAGTCCCCACGCAGTGGAAGCGCATCGATTGGACCTTACGCCGTATATTAATTAACATTAAAATACTGTTACGATAACTCAAACAAAACTTTAAACAACCTTTAAAGCCGCTGTAAAATTGGTTTAAACATGCTAAAATAAATCTAAATTTATTTTTAAAACTTTTCTAAAGAAAAGAGGAAGAACCGTTACAAACCTTCGTTGAAGACTTGACCGTTCTTCGCCAACGACGCTCCACGAACGAAAACGCAGCAGCCGCCTTTGTTTTTCTTCGCTGGAAATTTCTTCTTTGATTGACACAATCACCACAGAGGTTACACAGGTATGTCTCTAAGTCTATGAGGCAAAAGACTTGTGGGAGTCTTTCTCTAAGAGGGAGGCTAGAGAGAATTCTAGGTCTTGTCTTTCAAGAGTGTCAAAAAAGTGTCATGACCAATTATGTCTAGTGTTCTATTTATAAAAGAGAGACCATGAATAAAATATTCAATTAAATCAATCTTTTCCATAATTGATTCAATCTTATCCCTTAATTAATCAATCATGATCAATCAATTCCATAATTGATTAATCTTTTCCACAAATGACTAATTACTTCCATAAGTGATTAGATCATTTCCATAAATGATTAATCACTTCCTTAAGTGATTAATTATTTCCATAATTGATTAATTCCCGATTAATGAATTCTTTAATTAATTAACCACCAATTAAATATCACATATTTAATTCCCGACCTAGAATTAATTAATTTTCCCAAACACATTTTAGGCCTTAAATTAATTAATTCATTATTTTGAACTCTTTCAAACTTCCATAAATTTATATTTGAACTTTTCAAATATTAATTTCTCTCATAATAATATATCAATATATATTATATTTGTTTCCCTTAATAAATTGAACATTTTCAATTTACTTTTATTACTTAGTTGCCTCAAATTACTTTACGAGCTACCAGTGGGACTTAATGGACCTGCAGATCAGAAGCTCCAACGATGTGAGATTAATTGGTCAAACTCATTAACCACATTAATCAATATTCGTTAACTGTGTGTACATTCCACTATAGACTCACAGTTGCACTCTTCTCACTGCAGACATATTTTCTGTGTCCATGGATCTAGACCAATATCGACTAGTTAGTCCTTCACGAGTGTCCGTAACACCAGCTGTGTCAAATTACCGTTTTACCCCTGGGTTACCTCTATTTTCTTAAGTATCAATTCTCCTCTAATGAACAACCTGTTTGTGGTCCAACCATCAAACAGAAAACCCTCTCGTGCCATTGAGAGGGTAGGGCCCTTTGTTCAAGACTCGGAGTAACCACTTAAGGGAACACTCATCTGCTTCCCTAAAGTCGGGAAGGAGTGAATTCCATCTTGTACGATTATGTTCCCAGCTCCCCATTTGGTCTTGTCCCCAAAGTGGTAGGCTTATTGAGTCGGCGTATTGGCCACTCTCACCCATACAAATCAAAGGACAATCTCTCATGAGCAGAAGTCCATAATCAACTCAGGATTAAGACTAAGTTGTCTAGGTCGTCCTAGTGAAATAGAAAACCAACTAGTTAACGGTGTTATAACCAGTGGTTACTATTTCGCGGTCCGGTCTTATGCAAACTCATTGCATAGGATACCCCCACTCGCATATCTCCTACACGAACGCGTTGGATCGCGGCGTTTGTATCAAATACAAAGTGAGCCGTATCCATAGTGTCACCAGGATAAGGCACCCAGTCTTATCCCTATACTATAGACCCTTTAGGCTGTTTCTTGAACAATGATCCCATATGTCACTACATATAGTTCAAGACTCATATTACAGCCTTGGATGTCTAGTTTATTGGATTAGGGTTATTATTTAGACAAATATAAAATAACTAATAATAATTAATGGAAAAATATATCAATATTATTTCATTAATATCCGGTCAACGGTTACATTCACTATCTACGAGTTTTAGGGTATAAAACCCAACAAACTCCCACTTGAACTAAAACACTAGTTAGTGGGATGTAAATGCAATAATCTAAAGCTGGAAATGTCATGTATATTAATACAATGAACTAGGGCATCCTTATACCCATTATACATTTCTCCCACTTGCCCTAGATTAGATGGCATACATATCTCGTAGACCTAGACCCTCTAGATGACCCTCAAACACTTTAGCCGTGAGAGCCTTCGTAAATGGATCAGCGATGTTGTGCGCCGAGGCGATCTTAGTGACGGTCACATCTCCTCGTTGCACAATCTCCCGTATCAGGTGATACTTCCTCTCGATGTGTTTACCCCGTTTGTGGCTTCGAGGTTCTTTTGAGTTGGCTACAGCCCCACTGTTGTCACAGTATAGTGTTATGGGCACGTTCATATTCGGAACCACTTCCAAATTAGTCAAGAACTTTCTAAGCCATACTGCCTCCTTAGCTGCTTCGCAAGCTGCTACATACTCAGCCTCCATGGTTGAGTCTGCTATGCATCCTTGTTTGATGCTTCTCCACACTACTGCTCCTCCATTGAGGGTGAATACTGACCCTGATGTGGATTTCCTTGAATCCTTATCAGCTTGAAAGTCAGAGTCAGTGTATCCAGTAAGAATCAAATCCTTAGCTCCATACACAAGCATGTAGTCCCTCGTTCTCCGAAGATACTTGAGGATATTCTTAACCGCTCCCCAGTGGTCCAACCCTGGATTAGATTGATACCTACTGACTACTCCTACTGCATAACATATGTCAGGCCTAGTGCAGAGCATAGCATACATTAAGCTGCCCACAGCTGAGGCGTAGGGAATGTGTCTCATGTTCTCAATTTCTTGAGGTGTCTTAGGAGACTGTTCCTTAGACAGGTGTACCCCATGTCTGAAGGGTAGTAGTCCCTTCTTGGAGTTTTGCATCGAATATCGAGACAACATCTTGTCAATATACGTTGCTTGAGACAGAGCTAGCATTTTGTTCTTACGATCCCTAATGATTTGGATTCCCAGAACATATTGAGCCTCTCCTAGATCTTTCATTTGGAATTGGGCTGCTAGCCATTTCTTAATGTCAGTGAGGTATCCTACATCATTCCCAATGAGTAGGATATCGTCTACATAAAGTATTAGAAAAACTACTTTCCTTTTGTTGATTTTCTTGTACACACAAGGCTCATCAACGTTTTGGTCAAAGCCAAAAGATTTGATTGCAGTATCAAATCTAATGTTCCATGATCTGGATGCTTGTTTCAATCCATAAATGGATCGATTGAGCTTACAAACCTTTTGTTCCTGACCTTGGCCTATGAACCCTTCGGGTTGAGACATGAAGATATTCTCTTCAAGATTACCATTCAGAAAGGCAGTCTTGACGTCCATTTGTCATATTTCATAGTCATAATATGTGGCTATGGATAAGAGAATTCTTATGGACTTTAACATGGCTACATGAGAAAAGGTTTCCTCATAGTCAACCCCTTCCTTTTGGGTATAGCCCTTTGCCACTAGTCTAGCTTTGAAGGTCTGTACCTTTCCAGTTGCATCTCTTTTTCTCTTATAGATCCATTTGCACCCTATGGGTTTTACCCCATTTGGTAGATCTGTATGTTCCCATACAGAATTGGAGTACATTGACTCCATTTCCAGGTTCATGGCTTTGACCCATTCATCCTTATCTTCGTCATTCATTGCCTGTCGATAGGACAATGGATCCTCAATGCCATCATTAGGTATGACAACCTGAGTTTCAGTTAAACCCAAGTAGCGGTCAGGTTGTAATACAACCCTCCCACTGCGTCGAGGCATTCCCAACGTTTGAGATGGACGGGATGGATCTGAAGAACTAGTTCCTTCATCAACTCTTGTTGAAGGTCCAACTTCATCAACAACTCTTGATGATTCTTCAGTAGCTTCTCCTAATATTATTTTGCTGCGTGGTTTATAATCTCTCATGTGGTCTTCTTCTAAGAAAGTGGCGTTTGTCGATACAATCACCTTATTTTCTTGTGGGTCGTAGAAATAACCACCTCTCGTTTCTTTAGGGTAACCAACAAATTGGCACAGTTTTGAACGAGATTCCAGTTTCTTAGGATTTGTCACAAGCACGTGTGCTGGACAACCCCAGATGCGAAAGTGATGCAAACTAGGTTTACGCCCCTTCCATAATTCGAAAGGTGTTTCAGAAACACTTTTCGAGGGAACATTGTTCAAGATGTATACTGCAGTCTCTACTGCATACCCCCAAAACGAGCTAGGCAATTGAGCATAGCTCATCATTGATCGAACCATGTCTAACAAGGTTCTATTTCTCCTTTCTGACACACCATTCTGCTGAGGTGTACCAGGGGCTGAGAGTTGAGATTGGATTCCATGTTCTATCATATAATCCTGGAATCTTTGATCCATATACTCCCCTCCTCGATCAGATCGAAGTACTTTAATAGATTTACCTAATAGGTTTTCAACTTCAGCCTTAAACTCCTTAATCTTTTCAAGGGCTTCAGACTTATGTCCCATTAGGTACAAGTAACCATATCTTGAATAATCATCTATAAATGAGATGAAATATTCGTACCCACCTCGAGCTTTTACATTCATTGGACCACACAGATCCGAATGTATTAACTCTAAGGGTTCTTTGGCTCTGTAACCTTTTTCAGTAAAGGGTCTCTTGGTCATTTTTCCCTCGAGACAAGATTCACAAGGTGGTGGTGAATCATCTTCTAACTTGCTTAGAAGTCCATTTTTTTACCAAACGACCGATCCTATCGATGTTTATATGACCAAGTCTAAGATGCCAAAGATGAGTATTGTTACTTGATGGAGAAATCTTTTGCCTTTTTCTTTGAGTTTCAGTAGTTTTAAATAATTCGTGATTTAAAAGTGCTTTGTTTTCGGTTGGTCTTAAAACATACAAGTTATTTTCCAATTTGGCTGAACAAATAAGTACACCATTTTTATAAATGAACGCTTCATTCATATCAAAAGTAACTGTATACGATTGTTCAATCAAACATGAAATAGAAATTAAGTTCCTCTTAATCTTGGGAACGATTAACAAACTTTCTAAAAGTAAGAATCTATTTCTAAAAAATAACTTCGCAGCTCCCACTGCTTTAGCTGAAATGACTTCTCCAGTTCCGACCCTGAGTGTCATTTCCCCATCGTTCAACTGCCGAAAGGAACTATTTTCCTGAAAAGAAGAGCAAACATGATTAGTTGCTCCTGAATCAAGTATCCAGGTAAACTCATCATGTTCTACCAGGCATGTTTCTAAAACAAGTAAATCAAATTTACCTTCCTTTTCCTTCTTTTTCTCAGCAAGGTACTTTGGGCAGTTTCTCTTCCAATGTCCATCTACATTGCAGTGGAAACACTTGCCCTTGTCTGCCATAGTTTTGGCTTTTCCCTTGCTTTTAGCAGCAGTGCTGGGAGCTTTCCCCTTGTTTCATTTCTTCTTCTGAGTTTTCTTTGAAGAAGTGGCTACAGATTTAGTTCCAGAGGATGAACCCTTCTCGAACTTTCTTTTAGAGTGGACAACGTTTGCCTCTCCTTCTATCTGTCCCTTGTTCTTAAGAAGAGACTGATAGAGTTGTAGCTCATTCAGGAGGCTAGTCAGGTTGAATGTTATTTTATTCATCATTGCATTGCTTCGAAATTGTAGAAAACTCTTCGGAAGAGATTCTAAGATGAATGCAACCTGACTACGCTCATCTATGACCGCCCCGTTTGCCTCTGCCACGTTGAATTGGACCATCATATCCAGGACATGCTCCCGAACAGACGTGCCCTCTTTCATGCGACAACTATAAACGTATTTGAGAGCGTCATGGTGGAGTTGGTAGGACGGTTGTCCAAACATCTTCTGGAGAGAGTTCATAATCTCCCTCGCTGTTACCATGCTCTCATGCCTTTTAGCCAAAACTTCAGATAAGCTGGCTAAGATATAGACGCGAGTCTTATCATTGGCCTTTGTCCAGCGGTCATAAGCATCCTTAACTGCTTGGGATGCATTACGAGCAGGGGCTGGAGGACAATCCTCCGTTAAGACGAACCGCAGATCATCGACAACAAGAATCGTATTCAGGTTCGACTTCCACGTAGCATAATTTTCGCCGGTTAATTTTTCATTTTTAAGCAGAGAGACAATTGAGGAAGACATTGCTGAAATTTAAACAAACAATGACCGTATTAGTTATCTTTGCCTTAACCCATCATACAAGCAAACAATTGCACACAATCCAATCAATTTAGCAAAACAGACAATCACAAAACCCTAAAACTATCGATTTAGTTTTGCAACGACGTTTCAGAGGTTTAGAATGTCAGCCACCGAAGGGTGATCAAGCACTCCTCCTTTGAAATGAGACACCTCTCAGCTAATTCTAATTCCAGAATAACTCATATTCCTATAGACATTAGCCACCGTTGTTCGGTCAAGGATTTGTTAACACTTTTAACTCATCCTCGTAAGTGTAACCCTCCCACTTTCAGATCTCAGAGGCACGCACCAACAGGCTACCGAAGGGAAAGACAACTGTTGGTGATTAGCCTAAGAGCTCCTATCCTTTTCAGGAGTTCACGATGTTCCGAATTCTATGACCAGGCCCTCCGAAGGGATGGTTGCGCCAGGACAACCTGCAGGCGGATCATAGGACTCTCACGGTGTGAACTATGGGCGGAGATCGAGGGATACGTTGACACGTGTCCCGCTCCCACTTACTCTAGACATTTTTCCCATTCACCTTGACATTGATCCATGCAAACACTTTTCGAAGGGAGGCCGCTCCTAAGGCGACTCGAAGCCGAGCATGAATCTCCGTTGTGAATATAGGGACATAGGAGCAAAACTTGATTTAAATCTTGTTTTGTAATTTTCCTCCCACTGAAAATGTCCTAAGGTTAATATAGGGTTATTTAACTTAGATAGTATTCGGCTAAGTCAATCTATCTAAGTCTGATCCTATTATAACAATTATGGAAAGGATTCAACTGCAATCTTTTGGGTGAATTAAACTTCTTTTAATAAACCCAACATTGCAAGTCAACATTACTATGGTTAATTCAACTCAATGTTCAGGTCAGTTCCCAGGTAGGAGGTGTTCCGTAAACCGTCAACTTAAATACCCCCAGCCTTAGACAGAACTTTACCGAGAGAGTTCCCTTATAACCTCAGTAATGTAAGGTCTTTACTCTAAAGATATAAGTGCATTAAACACTTTTAATAAACCTAGTGACATTGCATGCTAACATTTAACTATGATTAATTCAACTCCGGTATTCCAGGTCAGTTCCCAGGTAGGAGGTGTTCCGTAAACCGTCAACTTAAATACCCCTAGCCTTAGACAGAACATTACCGGTGGGGTTCCCTTATAATCATAGCAATGTTTTTCCTACTTAGTCAATTAAAACTATTTTTAAATACTAAGTAAGAAAAGATTTTAATCCTATTAGAAACTGATCTAGGTCTAATTAATTTTAAACAATTTAAAATTAATCCAATTCATCCTATGATCTTATGTTTGCATGCAAATCTTGATTATAGATTGACGGTTTCTAATCATTAATATTAAAGAACTATTTCAAATTTTAATGATTAATCCTATAATCAAGAATCTAGGGTTTAATTCATTCAACAATCTCATTCAAATTAAATAATTAAACCACACTAATTGCATGAATAATATAACAATTATATTATTAACTATGGATGTTTCATGCTTCATGCAATTTTTGATTTTCTTTTATTTTAACAATTATAAGCCAATCAAGAAAACCAATCAAGCATGCTTCATTCATCACATTAAACATAACTATTTATATTTAATTTAAGTAATGACATGTTTCATGCTTTCCAATTTTTCATATAATTAATATACACTTATATTAAAAAATATGAAAACAAATTCATGCATTTAAACATACATTATAACAATTTATAATATATAAAAAATGCATGAGCATGTTTATAACCTAAGGTGGGATTAAAAATTCTATATGACATCCATAAAGCATATAAATAGCAATTGAACTGGTTAATTTTGGCCCCTAGGATAAAATAAAGCATTAAATTACATTAATTTAGCTAAATTCTATCCTAAAAATCCTTGTACAGCTCCAGAATTTTGTCTAGACATCACGAACTGCCCCGAACCACCTCGAACCGACCTCCAAAATCACGAACAATGCCAAAAATTGGCTGAACCGAGCCAATAACACAGAAAATCGGGTTGATCCAAAAAAAATGAACCAGACCGATTTCCCGGTCAGGATCCCAGTCGGGATCCCGGTCTCGATCCCGGTCACGATCTCGGTCAGGATCCCGATCACAATCTCGGTCACAATCTCGGTCACGATCTCGGTCGGGATCCCGGCCGGGATCCCGACCGGGAAATTTTTCAGCAACCCTAAAATCGTCGATTCCTCTGTTCTGCACTCTGTTTTTCCAATTTCCAGCGCCGTTCTTCATGATTTTCGCCCAAAATCATCTCAATCTCCATCGATAACAGCCCTAAATCTAGACTAGGACTTACAAGGACTCGATTTACATAAAAATTACCCGAAACACCGGGTCTTACATGATCAAAATCACATAAAAAAAATCTATGGCCATAAAATTAACCCAAACAGTTCAACGCAAACCGAACATACATTATGCATAAATCCCACCTATTTGAGCCTATCGCAACTTTTAATATTAATTAATAGGGACAACGATGACTCTGATACCAATTGAAGGGAATAAAAGTCCCCACGCAGCGGAAGCGCATCGATTGGACCTTACGCCGTATATTAATTAACATTAAAATACCGTTACGATAACTCAAACAAAACTTTAAACAACCTTTAAAGCCGCTGTAAAATTGGTTTAAACATGCTAAAATAAATCTAAATTTATTTTTAAAACTTTTCTAAAGAAAAGAGGAAGAACCGTTACAAACCTTCGTTGAAGACTTGACCGTTCTTCGCCAACGACGCTCCACGAACGAAAACGCAGCAGCCGCCTTTGTTTTTCTTCGTTGGAAATTTCTTCTTTGATTGACACAATCACCAAAGAGGTCACACCGGTATGTCTCTAAGTCTAGGAGGCAAAAGACTTGTGGGAGTCTTTCTCTAAGAGGGAGGCTAGAGAGAATTCTAGGTCTTGTCTTTCAAGAGTGTCAAAAAAGTGTCATGACCAATTAGGTCTAGTGTTCTATTTATAGAAGAGAGGCCATGAATAAAATATTCAATTAAATCAATCTTTTCCATAATTGATTCAATCTTATCCCTTAATTAATCAATCATGATCAATCAATTCCATAATTGATTAATCTTTTCCACAAATGACTAATTACTTCCATAAGTGATTAGATCATTTCCATAAATGATTAATCACTTCCTTAAGTGATTAATTATTTCCATAATTGATTAATTCCCGGTTAATGAATTCTTTAATTAATTAACCACTAATTAAATATCACATATTTAATTCCCGGCCTAGAATTAATTAATTTGCCCAAACACATTTTAGGCCTTAAATTAATTAATTCATTATTTTGAACTCTTTCAAACTTCCATAAATTTATATTTGAACTTTTCAAATATTAATTTCTCTCATAATAATATATCAATATATATTATATTTGTTTCCCTTAATAAATTGAACGTTTTCAATTTACTTTTATTACTTAGTTGCCTCAAATTACTTTACGAGCTACCAGTGGGACCTAATGGACCTGCAGATCAGAAGCTCCAACGATGTGAGATTAATTGGTCAAACTCATTAACCACATTAATCAATATTCGTTAACTGTGTGTACATTCCACTATAGACTCACAGTTGCACTATTCTCACTGCAGACATATTTTCTATGTCCACAGATCTAGACCAATATCGACTAGTTAGTCCTTCACGAGTATCCGTAACACCAGCTGGGTCAAATTACCGTTTTACCCCTGGGTTACCTCTATTTCCTTAAGTACCAATTCTCCTCTAATGAACAACCTGTTTGTGGTCCAACCATCAAACAGAAAACCCTCTCGTGCCATTGAGAGGGTAGGGCCCTTTGTTCAAGACTCGGAGTAACCACTTAAGGGAACACTCATCTGCTTCCCTAAAGTCGGGAATGAGTGAATTCCATCTTGTACGATTATGTTCCCAGCTCCCCATTTTGTCTTGTCCCCAAAGTGGTAGGCTTATTGAGTCGGCGTATTGGCCACTCTCACCCATACAAATCAAAGGACAATCTCTCATGAGCAGGAGTCCATAATCAACTCAGGATTAAAACTAAGTTGTCTAGGTCGTCCTAGTGAAATAGAAAACCAACTAGTTAACGGTGTTATAACCAGTGGTTACTATTTCGCGGTCCGGTCTTATGCAAACTCATTGCATAGGATACCCCCACTCGCATGTCTCCTACATGAACGCGTTGGATTGCGGCGTTTGTATCAAATACAAAGTGGATCGTATCCATAGTGTCACCAGGATAAGGCACCTAGTCTTATCCCTATACTATAGACCCTTTAGGTTGTTTCTTGAACAATGATCCCATATGTCACTACATATAGTTCAAGACTCATATTACAGCCTTGGATGTCTAGTTTATTGGATTAGGGTTATTATTTAGACAAATATAAAATAACTAATAACAATTAATGGAAAAATATATCAATATTATTTCATTAATATCCGGTCAACGGTTACATTCACTATCTACGAGTTTTAGGGCATAAAACCCATCACCTATGCAATGAGTTTGCATAAGACCGGACCGCGAAATAGTAACCACTAGTTGTAACGTCGTTAACTAGTTTAGGTTTCTATTTCAATAGGATGACCTAGGTAACTCAATCTCAATCTTGAGTATGTTATGAACCCCTTTCTAGAGGGATTGTCCTTAGATTTGTATGGGTGAGAGTGGCCAGTTCGCCGACTCAATAAGCCTACCATTTCAGGGGCAAAACCGAATAGGGGCTGGGAACATAACAGTACAAGATGGAATTCACTCCTTCACCTATTGGGGTAAGTAGATCTGTGTTCCCTTAAGGGCTGATTTCAGGGCTTGAACAAAGGCGCGCCATCTTCTCCTAGCCTGAGAGGAACTCCTGTTTAGTGGTTGGACCCTAAACAACTTGTTCATTAGAGGAATCAGTGGTACTTAAGGAACTAGAGGTAACCCAGGGGTAAAACGGTAATTTGACCCAACTTGTGTTACGAACACACGTGAAGGATTGACTTACTGCTTGGTCGATATCCATGGACACAGAAATATTCTACAGTGAGAAGAGTGCAGTTGTGGGTCTTTAGTGGAGTGACCCACAGTTAACGAATGTTGACTAAACTTGGTCAATGAGTTTGGCCAATTAGTCTTGTATCGTTGGAGCTTTTGATCTGTAGGTCCATTAGGTCCCACTGGTAGCTCGTAAAGAGACTTGAGGCAATTAAGTATAAATTGTAAATTGAAAGTGTTCAATTTATTTGAGGAATTGTATAATGTATATTGATGCCCTTATAATATAAAGTTTATGAATCTTTATAATATATTTTTTGAATTAATTTCAAAAATTAATTCTTGAGAGAAAATATTTGAAAGAGTTCAAATAAATTTAATATGAATTGGATTCATATTAATTTTAATTTTAATAAAATCCCTAAGATTAAATATATGATATTTAATTAGGGAAATTAATTAATTATGGAATTAATTAATTATTTATTAAAATTAGAGACCTTTTCCTATTAGGAAGAAGGTCTTGGCCTTTACCTATAAATAGGACCCCTGGGGTGGGGTGAAAGGCATCCCATTCATTCTCTTTCTCTCAGAGAATTCCCCTCAAGGCTTCCTCTAGACTCCCACCAGTCTCTTGCCTCTAGAAGTCTCAGAGTCATACCGGTGTAGCCATAGTGGTGGTGTTCACACTAGTTCGTGATTAATTCACATGCAGTTGGTGAATTTAATCTGAGTCGTCAACGAGAGTAAGTAATTTGTTACTTTATAAATTAGATTTAGATCTAATATTTTTGTATGCTTAGCCTTAATATATATTTAGAATAGTTCTAATATTATTTCCAATGTATTGGTATTTTAGATTAAACAAAATTAATTACGAATTGGTCCCAATCACGCTTCCGCTTTACGGAATTACGGAATTCCAATCCTTCATAGGCAACTGCTATCCCTAGCTCAGTCACTGGCGTTCACCAATACACAATGATTTAGTGTGATTAAATGCCACACACTTCCCAAATCATCCCTGAAACTAGGAAGTGATATTCACAACGGCTGGCCAAGCGGACACAAAATATAAATAAGCACAACAGATAATCAAGATGCATCAAATCAACATATATTGCATAGAGATTAAGCACGACAATTACATGACTCCTAACCAACACCTAAAGTAATTTAGTTCATAACACACATGATACCACACACCACAATCTGAGTATGTGCATCCATAATTACAAAATAATACAAGAAAATACTAATTTCCTTGATCAACTTCGTAATTGATGGTCTTCTTGTAGTCCCCAATCTTTCTCCTCTATTCGGCTCCCAATGATGAAAATGAGAAATGATCTCTTCCCCAAAAGTGGAATGAATTTGACTTGAACGACTCTTCCCTTTTATAGAATGAAGACACGCTTGAATTAGGTTAACCTAGACACGTGGATGACTCTCCTTGCTCCTTGAATCCGAGAATAACTTAACTAATTTCAGTTCATTAAAATGACTAACAAGCTGGGACGTGGCAGTTTTGCTCCCTACTTTGCTGAAGCATAGATTTTGCGCCCTCAAGTCGCTCAGCAATATATTTTGTACAAAATAACTTCCAAAGCATCCATTCTTCCAAATGGGTTAGAACATGCAATATTCATTTAAAAGCAACCCTATTTAGCACATATGACACACAAATCATTATAAAACTAAGGCCTAAATAACTCCCTTTTGGAGAGTTATCAGTAGGTAATGATTACCTACTTAAAATTTAAAAAAAAAAATACTTTTTTATTAAAATTATTTTTTTAATCCTCTCCTCCCTTCCTTCATACGATTTCTTTCTTTTCATCTCTCCTCCATTTTTATTTTTTTCTCTCCTCTTTGGTTCTTTCTCCTTACTCTCTTTCCCTCATCAAACTTCGCCGAAAGTATCACTACAACAATTTTGGGCATAGATGTCAGTTCTGCACCGTTATTAAACCCTTATGATCACGGATTTGAATCCGTTGTTGTTCTGGGTGTGATCTAACCCCTACGATCACGGATTACAACAATAACGGTTCAAAACCGTCATGAAACGCCTCCGTGATCTTTCATGTATAATCACAGATTACAACAATAACGGTTTAAAACCGTGGTTGTTTTGGGTGTGATTGAACACGTACGATGACAGATTACTACAATGACAGTTTAAAACCGTGGTTGTTTTGGGTGTGATTGAACCCGTACGATGATGGATTACGACGATGAAAGTTTAAAACCGACATCTTTGTCGACCCCTATGATAACGGTTTACAACTGACATATATGACTACATTAATGACAGTTTTAAAATGACATCTTTCCCTAAATACATTCGATTACGGTATGTTACGATGACGTTTTATAACTGTTATTATAGTGTCATAAGATGACAATTATAAAATATTTATTGCCATAATTCAAATTCACATCTTGAATACCTATTATTGCAATACAAAATATTTTAATTGATCCAATAATCTACAAATATTTAAAACGAACATTTGAGAATAATATTCAATCCAAACACAACAATTGAGAAAACATCAAATACTTTATTTCATTCGATCCAAAAAACTCCAAACGTCACAATACAATATCCAAACCCACTAAATTATTCTAAACTATATAGTAAACTGAAAGATTTACAAAAAGAATAAAATGTAAGCACAATCATTTTTTTGTCCATTCAAACTACCACATATATATGTCATGAAAACCCTACCCATATCCTATATCGTCTAAAAGGAAACAGCTAGCTACCCCAAGACATGAAGTTTGACACATGTGTCACCCCCATTCAACTCGCACCTCGTTCAGCTGTTCTTGTGTGAAAGGATTCTTAGTATTAAACTGCAAAAAAAAAAAAGGAATAGATATTACTATTATATTTAAGGAAAAGTACATATATATACACAAGCAGATATCAGTTCTTCCATTGCTCAACTTCCACCAAATGGCATGAGTAGAAAAATGAAAATTCTAGAAGAAGGGGGAAATAGTAGAAGACACTTGGCACTCAATCTCAGACTTACATGTTTAGCCATTCCAAAGTCAGCAAGCTTGACAACCCCACAAGAGTCCACAAGAAAATTAGCACCTTTAATGTCCCTGTACAAATGAAAAGTTAAGTCTCCAAACAGATATAATCATATAGACATAAAATAAGCCTATAGACCATTGTTTGTAATTATTTCTACCAAGATTAAACTAAAAACAACTTTGAAATGTCGTAACATGCAAGACAATTACTCACAATGTCACTGCCATAGTACTGGACAATGTTTGGATGTTTTAGCTGGCTCAGAATTTAAAATAGCATAACATTAACTCCATTTGGATGAAGAATGCTGATGGCAGCATTTAAGATCCAATAACATGAGCCAATTTAAAGGCTGCCTCAATAAAGAATAAAGCATAAGTTATAGAAAACTTTTTTTTTTATCATTTTCAAAAACAGGTTTTAGCAAGTAGGACGTCAGATGGGGACACCTTCAATTTTCCAAAGAGAGTTGTGATTAGCTAATGCCAAATAATACGAAGAAAGAGATGAACAAATCATACACCTAGAACTTATTATCTTCATATCTTTTAATGAGACTAGTCCATAAAGTTTGAAATTAGCAGCAAAATCTCGTAGGAAAGATCATTTTCTAAGGCACTGCTAGTATACATAACAAGGATACAAGTCATATAACACCAAGTATTGTGCTTAGATTCACTCAACTATAAATCACACCACACGTGTCACTGGCTATGAATAAACAAATTATAACAAAATTATTGGGAATGTGTAGTTTAATTTATCATCTTATATTTAGGAAATCAAAATTAAAAATACAAAAACTGTCATTTGATGAGAATCAAGATGTTTAAAGCAAATGAATCCACATCTAAAAATTCACTATGATGCCAACTTTTACACTCTCGGTGCCAAATGACTGTTTGACAAACAAAACCAGAAAGATATTGAACTTAGTGCAAGGACATTTTCACTTATTCCTTGCATACATAATCAATATAATTAAGTTATATTCCTGAACCTTTAAGAGGTAATTGCAAAATTTTAAGTTTGTCATGTGGATCAAAAAATTGAACACAATAATGAAAGATCAAATTCAATTCGCTAGTGAATTGAATTTGAAGAACAAAATAAGGTGAGATATTTGACAAAAAAAACAAAGTTTCTGAAGCAGCTAAATTTACATGCGTGGAAGAAATCTGGAAATTGTAATTTAAAAAAAAAAAAAAAAAGAGAAATCAAAGAGATTTTCAAAAAATTAGCACAGCAAGGTGATATTAGAATTGATTTTTTGTTTGTATTGGGTGGATTCATTTTTGAAAATTTCTTTTAAACAAAGCTTCAGTCATTTGACCTCAAAATCAATTATTGAAGAGAAAGTATACGAGCACAGAAGAAATCTCATCAAGTGTATGCCTATTTTTTAAAACATCTTGAAACTCAGTATTGGCTATGTAAATTACATGGAGATGATAAAAGGATAAAACTTACAGAACGACAAAAAAAAAATGTTGACCGAACTTACATGGAGATGATAAAAGAATCTGAACACCACCATCAACTCTCCATCGATCGTCGTTAGCCGAACAATACAGTTGCAACGTCTTCAATCGATTGCCGTCGTTAGCCAAAATCACTACATCCGCTATTAGCCGAAAACATCACAGCCGCCATTAGTCGAAATCTTCGTCAACACCTCCGATTGTCGTAGTGTCTTCAATCGCCGCCGCCAGTCGCAACGTCATCAATCGCAGCCGCCAACAACAACATCTTCAATCGTGGTTTAGGTTTTTGCGAGGGAGACGGTAAGAATGATTAACTTATAAGCGTTGGGTGTTAACCAAAACAACGTGTTGAATTAAATTTAGGGTTTAAAACCGTTGTCTTTTTTAGAATTTCCGAAAATTAAACTAATATAACAACCAAAACGCGTTTAAGAGGATGAAAACCGTTATTAAAGCCCAGCATACAATAACGAGCATAACTGTTATTAAAGTCCATGTTAGATGATGGGCCAAAACTGTCATTGAAGTCATCGTTTAATCACGATTTAAATCTGTCATCTATAGATTGGCCCAATACTTTAATGAAATAGGACCAAAACCGACATAGAAGTCCATCATACGATAACGGGCCTAAACCGTTATTGAAGCCCACCATGGACGTTAGATGACTGGCGAAAACCGACATTGAAGGTCTACCTTTGATAACGGTTTTAAACCGACATCGTTGAAAAATTTTTACGAAAATTTCTGGCGCCTTTTTTATACACATCTTTAATGACGGGCGATAACTGACATCGAAGGTGTCCCTTTGATGACGGTTTCAAACCGACATCGTTGAGAAATTTTTACGAAAATTTTCGTCTTTCTCCGAAAAACACGGCGCCTTTATTATACAAATCTTTAATGACGGGCGATAACTGACATCGAAAGTCTCCCTTTGATGACGGTTTTAAACCGACATTGATGAGCAATCTTTTCGCACCCTTTTTAAATTACTTATAATAATGGTTTAAAACCGTCATCGTAGGTTTCCAATTTTTTACAAATGTTAGATGACGGGTAAGAACCGTCGTGGAAGGGTCTTCTTTAATTACGGTTAGAAACCATCATTGTACCCCAAATTTTCAAAAGTTGACATTTTTTTATGGAAAAAGTGGTGTTTTTTTCACAATCCGTCATCTTAGAGTCAATCCGTCATTGTTGTAAAAATACAATCCGACATCGTAGCCCCAATTTGTTGTAGTGTATGAGACTTCGCCGGACTTACCTCGCCTTCGCCGGAACGCAGCGGCCAAGTTGCTGATTTTTTTTCTCCTTCCTTATTCTTTCTTCTCTCGTTCTCTTATGATCTTCCCTCTCTTTGATCCTTTTTCTTCGCTGAAATTCTTCTTTACTTTATTTCACTTTTTCCGTTCTCTTGTTCGCCGGAGTCACAAAATCAACCCTTTTCATTCTCGAGTTCGTTGGAGTCACAGAACCGACCAAATCTGACCGACCGTTGGTGTGGTCGGTCAATCGACGTCACCAATCCATAAAAAATCGACGACCACCTACCGATCGATTAAAATCGAATTGTCGGTTTTCGACGTCGGTTTTGGCCAAAAACTAACCCCGACCGACCGCTGCACACCCCTACTCATCAATTTACACTCAATAGCCATGCCATTTTTCTGTCATTCCTTCTAACAACAATGATACTTAATGATTTGAAAGGTAGAGAGTAAAATTGCAACTTTTAAAATGATAAAGAATATTTTTGAAACTAACCCTAAAGTTAAAGGAATATTTTGTATAATTTAATTTTTTTAAAATGATCTCTCATTCTTTGTTAAACAAAACATTACAAATAAAATGATTATTAGTAAATCAAAAAAACAAAATGTCTTTTTGGCCTCCGAGTTTTTAGGAATATGAGCATTTGGTCCCTAGTTGAGTTTTCAAAATGAACCTTTTTAGTGTCTGAGTTTTAAGAAATAGATTTAAAAGGTCATTCATATATTTTTTTTTCAAATTTTATTAGTTTTTTCAATTTTAAAAATTGAAGGACCAAGTGCACCTATTTCTTACCACGGAAGGACCAAAAAGATTTTTTTCCCAAAACAAAAAGAATCTAATGAGACAATTATCATTTAAATTACTATTTAAAATTTCTTTTTAGTTTCGGATGCGCCCCCCATAAATAGCCGGTTGAGTTTTTACTTTTTACTTCTCTTTTTTAAGGGAAAGTAAATAGGTTAAATTCAAATTTAATAAGTTCTTTTGATTTTTTTTAAAAATGAAAACTATCTCTTTCAACTCTGAAATAGTTTGGCTAATTTAATCAGGATGTATTAGATAAAGGACAAAAGAAAGTGAATAATGGAACAAAATAGAGTAGCACAATCTAAAAGATATATGAATATGTTTCTAAAATAGAGGATATGACACGTGTTTTTTTTTTTTTTGTCCCTTTTGTCCAACGGTCTAGTTTTTCTAATGTATCATGTGAAATAATGTTTATACAAGAGTAATCCTTGTAAATGGTAAAAAAAAAAAAAAAAAAAAAAAAAAATCGTTTAGAAATAGCTGAAAATTGTAATAAAGTCAGAGATTAAATTGAAACTTTTTAAACCATAAAAATTTAGTGGGAGAAATACTTGAGGTTAAAGAACACTTTGATCTCCGAACCTTTATCAGTTTATGAAAGTAAACTGTTGAATGAGAAAATTTTGTTAATCACAAATTACCACGTCTTTATTTTTAATTATTGACAAATTTTTTAAAAATTATTAAATTAGAGACAAATTACAAATTAACATGTCTCAAAATTAAATTAAATAATGACACATGTCTATCTTATTGTCATTTGAATTTAATCCAATCAGAATAACAATGTAGCGACCCGACTTCTTACAAGAGTCTTTTCGGGACCATTATGACAATGCATGCTTTCGAGTCATTTTTAAATAAAAATATTTTATAACATAAACACTAATTTAAGTAAAAAAAAATGCAAAACAAAACTTTTATACGGGAATCCCTAATTTTAAAGGTTTTAAATATTCTTAAATAATTCCAAACTATAAACATACATGATCTCTAAGAAATTGCTCAAATCAAGTTTACAAATCAAAGAAAATAAACCAGAGTTCTTAAAGCGGAAGAAAAATAAAATATGACGTCCATGGTTCCCTCATGGCTGCCTAACGGATTCTCATCAGTCGCCTTGCACCTGTCCTTGCCTTTACCTGAAAAAAAAAATATTTTTGAAAAGAATGAGTATTTAAAATACTCAGTAAGTGACCCTACTGTTGAGGTTGGGTCACACACGTTTTTAAAATCAACAACAAATATATTTTTGGTAGCTCTAAACTTTATTTTAAACTTATTAATTATAGGATATACATCAATTTCATGCATAACCTAGACACATCAATTTCATGTGTCTCCTACGGAAGTCGTCAATTTCACGAACCTCGACTTAGGTACATCAATTTCATGTTGTTGGGGGAAATTACAAATAACAGAGGAAAATGGAGAAAATATTGAGAAACAAACACGTAAACAATTAGGTTGAGGCGCAGGTATCTCGCTCTCTTTAAGGAGATTCAAGCCCTCTGCAGTGTATAATTCTTTATCAATCATCGGTGCAGCAGGTATTCTCTAGCATGTCCCTTCCAGGATACAATAACCCAACTGAAACGTTGTGTAGCTCAAACCACTCTGCACTAAGAGGTTGAGCTCAAAGCTCCACAACAAAGAACACCCCTCTTTTGGCCAATTGCTTTTAAAAGAGCAAATGAGAGAAATATGAGAAAGTAGAAAGAAAAGAGAAGATAGGAATTGTTATATGTTTCTTGTTGTGTGTTGAAAGTGTGGTAAGAGAGCTATTTATATAAGAATTTTAGATATAGGAATTTAATAAAAAAAAGAGTAACCAAAATTCAAATTAAAAACTTCTCTTACCAAATATGTTTTCACTCTTTTAAAAAAGAGAAAACCACCAAAATTTAACATCCAAGAATAAAACTCATATTTAAATTACAATTAAATATTAAAATGTTACAACACATGTCTTCTAAGTCTTGTGTAGGCATCTCTTTATGTACATCAATATCAATTTCATGTACACTTTCGAGTATTTAAGAAAAACTCATAAATAATTTAAACTCATACATATAATAAAATTTTGAGAGACCACCAACTAAAATATTTCAAACATCAACAGATGCAAGCAATAATAATAAATTTCACGCTTTCAACAATTTTATCATAAATGGAAACATATTCAAACAATTCATAAAGTACAGGAATTTTAGAAAATCAAACACAAGCTTCCAATTAAAAAGTTCAACAGTAAAGCCACTTACCTCGACCTAATTGTCCTTATTTTAAGTCGCCTAAACAACTCAACAAAGGGTCAAACTCAACCTTAATTAAATGATCCGTCCAAAACAGAATTTGAGCTTGCTGGTTGGGTTCTAATTTTGCTCCAATTTCGATAGTTTCAACTCCAATAACTTGAGAGACCTTAAATCAAAGGCTAGACTCAATGTGTATTCGTTAAAAAGCGAAATTGACTCATAATCCATGGAAAACTAGTTAAATAATGCTTACCCAAAGCCAAAACTGCTCAAAGCCTCTGAAACTCAAATGCCCTCTGCTCAAAACGTGTCGAAAATACCGATAACAACCAAATGCTGCTGCTGTCCACCGGAAACCACGAGCTACAACCGCTGAAACACCAAAAAAGGGGCCACCGCTGCTATTGTCTTCCCGAGTGCACGCCGCCAGAGATCAGACACCTCACCGGAGAAGACGGAGACGCGAAAACGCTGCTAGAAACCGCGAGACCCACGCTGAAACGCCCGCTGCACTGCCGTGGAGGTTACCGCCGGAGAGACGAGCGTCGCCAGAGAAAAGTACTTGGTCTGCTGCTACGCCGCCACGAACTTGTCAAGCACGCTGAAACCGCCGTCGTCGCACATCGTGACTGGTACAGCTTTGTCGGAGACGCCGCACGAACTGGTCGGGCCGGAGCATGAGTGGAAGCCACAGATTTGAGGAGACGGTCGAAAATCGAAAATATGGAGGAGACCCACAACTGGTTCGGTTGAGCAAGGAAGAAGAAGGGAAAGATAAGAGGAGAATGGGTGGCTTAGCTTGGTTCACCTAGAGCTTTGTGCACCTTTTTAAAATGAAGAACTCTTGGGCTTGGGCTTGGCTTCAAAATCACATTAATTACAAAAACGTCATTCCAATCCATTTTTTAAAAAAAAATTTACCATATTTTCCATTCTTTTAATTTCCCCTCTTAATTCCAAATTAGAGAGATTGAGATTTATCTAAATTCCGGACGTTACAAGCAATGTCATAAATTAGTCCAATCATATGGTGACGCAAATTAATCTAATCAAACTATGTCATGTGTATCTAATGACATAAATTGGCACAATAAGATTCTGCCATATATGGTAGTGGACTCAATGAGGCTCAAACCCATCTTAAACCTCCTATAAATAGAGGCAGTCACCTCTTATTCAAAGGGATGGAGAATTCAGGGAGGACTCCCAAAAGACTGAAAACTCTAAAGACCAAAGATATGCTCTGATGATCTAAAGACTTCTAGACTTCCATTGATTTTTCAAGATCAATAAGCTAGAGTCAATCATCTAAGAAGATCAACAAGTAAAAGTTTGATTAAGCTCAAAAGCCGATCATCTAAAAAGATTAACAAACTAGAGGTTGATAAAAAAAAATCAACAAACTAAAGGTCGAGCTAAGCAGTTCAACAAGCCAAAGGTCAATCCAAGTAAAATAACATGTCAGAGGTTGATTCGAGTATATTAACAAGCCTAAGAGTCAACCATCCCAATAGATCAACAAGCCCAAACATCAAAGTTTACATTTGAGTAAAAAAGAAGGGGTTGTTGCAAAAGTAGCAAAATGGTCCAAACTAATTGCAAAAGTAGCAGCCTACAGAAATATTTACAAAAATGGCAAAATCTCACCATCTGAAAAGTAAAATTACTAAAATGTCCATCACTGATAGAAAATTTTTCTATCAGTGATAGAAAAACTTTCTATCAGTGATAGAAAGTTTCTATCACTGATAGAAAATTTTTCTACCACTGAATCTATCAGTGATAGAAAGATTTTCTATCATAGAAGATTTCTATCAATATATATATATAAAAATTGACGAGGAAGAAAAAGATGCGCGCGCCAATCAGTTTTTCTATCACTAGTAGATTCTATCAATGATAGAAATCTTCTATCACTGATAGAAACTTTATTCTATCAGTGATAGAAACTTTCTATCCTGATAGAAAAACTTTCTATCATAGAAGATTTCTATCATTTTTCTATCACTGATAGAAGATAGAAAGACTTTCGCGCCAATCAGTTTTTCTATCACTGATAGAATAATGTTTCTATAAAAAATTAATTCAAAAATTAATTCAGGAATATAAAAAATTAATTCAAAAATTTTGCCATATTTGCAAATATTTTTAAAATTTGCTATATTTGCCATTATTTACCCTTATGTTGCCACCCATTATAATTATCCAAAAAAGAATCAGAGATTGTACACTCACACAAACGAATATAAATGCATGTCAATTACACGTATTAAATTTCTTTGTTAAAATCTTGTGTGAACAGTAATAATTATGTATTTGTACTTTCAAATTTGTAAAAGATGGTTAAAATATCGTTTTGGTCTTTGTACTTTGGATTTCATCCCATTTTAGTTCATGTACTCTCAAATGTCCAAATTTAGTCCATGTACTTTTAATGAGACTTAAAATTGGTTCCTATGGTCAGTTTATTGTTACAATTTCCATTAAAAAAAAAAAAACTCAATTAGCCTCCTGTGCATAAAATTTGGAAATTGTAGCATCCAAAATGTGCTATCATATTCCTATTAATTTAACTAGTTTTGTGCTTAAATCGTGAACTTCGATGTCTATTTGTGTTGAATTTGTAGATTCCGAACCTAAAGTAAAATCGGAGAATTCAAGCGCTTAAGGATGAATTTAGAGCTTGAAAAGAGCATTTTGTAAAAGCTAACACTACAAGAAAGAAGGGCTTTAGCGACGAAATACCAGCGACGAAACCTCAAAAGTCGCAAACATGCGACAAAAAAAAAAGAATTTTGTCGCTAACATTGCGACGTTTTGTTACATTTCGACCCTCCATGAAAATTTCCAGCCCTAGCGTATGTCTTTGCGTCGAAAAATACGTTTTATCGCACAGTCTTTGCGTCGAACATGCTATTTTCGTCGCTTGCTCAGTGACGAAACCATTATTTTCGTCGCAAAAAGACCAAAGTTTCCCACCAAAATCGAAATATCAACTTGTCAGCGTCGAAAATCAATCAAATGTCGCAAGTGCCAGCGTCGAAATTATCTTTGCGTCGCATAGTCAGCGTCGAAATCTATATTTTCGTCGCAACCTTTGGAAAAGCCAGCCATCTCGTGCAGTGTAATTTTCGTGCAGGGAGCCCATCAGTCATTTTAAGGCTTGCGACGAAATTGGGATTTTCGTCGCAAGGCTTGCGACGAAATTCAAATTTTCGTCGTAAGACAACCTTTAAAAAAAAACCAGCACCTTCATTTTCGTTTACCTGCTGTCTTTTTCTTCTCCCTTCGACTTCTTTCTTCTTCTCTTTTCGAACCGAGAGTGCTTGGACCGTCGGAGAGCGGAAAACGCCATAGTCGTCGGAGAGCGCCGGAAAACACCATAGTCGTCGTGGGTAACCTCTCTCCCATTTTTGTTTCTTCCCATTTTCGTTTCTTCCCTTCCCATTTTCGTTTCTTACTATCTTTCCCTAAATTTCGTTCATAAAAGAGTGTGAGATGTATTTTTGGATTTAATTTCTAGTTTTTTCCCTTCATTTCTAGTTTATTTAGTGTAAAATTTTGTTTTGAAAGTTTTTTTGTTACTTTTGTTGTGTAGAAATTTTGTTGATAGATAAAGTTCTTGGAACAAGCTTTAAGAGTTATGTAAAATATACTTCCATTATTTTATTCCTATACATTTATTCCTAACATTTTGTAACTAATTCCTATGGTGATTGAATGAAGATATCTCTTTATGTAGTTGAATGAAGATATCGGATTTTGGAAAAGTAAAACAAAAAATGAAAAGAATTAGGCAAAACCAACCATTTTAAAAATATTTAGAAAAAACATGTATCGCGCCTCTTCTAGAGGCGTGACACTTTGTCGTTTTCCGGTCTGCGCCCCTTGAAGAGGCGCGACATTTGCAAACCAACGGCGGACGAAACGGAAGGAAACGGACGGAAGGAGACGCGGATGACGAAGAGGCGCGACTATGTTGGAAACCGCACAAAACTCTGCAGCTGCCAGCTGTCCATGTCATGAATCGTCCGTCAGGTTGAAATGAAGGCCCAGACCACGTTGTCTTTCTTCATTTTTCATTTTTCTTTTTAATTGCATGCATATATTTATTTTGAGAGAGGCATGCACATTTTCCAAAATATGCAATAAAAAATTATGCTAAAATAGTTAATTTTACAAGTTCTACGAGAAAATAAATATTCTTAATTTTTTTTTAATAATTATCAGATATGTTTTTTAAAAAAATCCTAGAAATTGATTTGTTTTTTAAGTAAAAACTTAGTTTAAAAATGAAGAGAACAGTAGGTAAACAAGAAATAGTTGTTAGCAAAAACAAATATATTTTTTCATTAAAAAAAGAGAACAAACGAAAATTACCAACTACATTTTTTTTTTTTTTTTTGATTTTGAGATTTAAAAAAAAAATCAAAACAACAAGCCAAAATCAAGAATGAAATCGTTACCCAAACATGTTCTAAAATGATGATTCTCAGAAAAGACTTTTGGTTAGTAATTAATTTTTTTTTTTTAAATCTCAAGTATATTTATATGCATAATGATATTGCTAAAAGATTTACAACAACTAAATAATGAATTGATTATTGATGTTTTTTTTTCTTTTTGAGTGATTGTTTTTCTTTTAAAGCTATCATAATTGGAACAAAAAAAATACTATAAGTTATATTAGATTATGATATTTCTTTTTAGAAATAAAAGTGCGAATATTCTCCTTAAAAAAAAGTATGAATGTAGAATAAACCTTTTTTTTTTAAACAACTTTAACCTAGCTTCCTAATAAAGTCCATAAAAGATCTAAATTATAGAGAGTTATTTTTAAAAAATGCAAACTTCAAAATTTAAAGAAAAATCAATCATTAAGAAAACGTAATCATCATGGTATCATTAATAATTTATAATAATTAATCTAAAAACAATAATTTATAATAATTAATCTAAAAAATAATAATTTATAATAATTATTAAAAAAAAATAAAAAAAAAATAAATGGGTTAAAAAAAGAAGAAGAAGAAATTGGTTAAACAAGATAAAAAATAAAAATAAAAGAAATGGGTTAAACAAAATAAAAATAAAAAATCAAAGAAATTGGTTAAACAAGATAAAAAATAAAAATAAGAGAAATGGATTAAACAAAATATAAAAAATAAAAGAAATGGGTTGTTTTGACAAGATTTGACAAATACATTAAAAAAAAACAAAAAAAAAAAGAAAAAAAGAAAATGGGGTGTGTCACGCCTCTCCAAGAGGCGTGACATCACCATTATCATGTAACGCCTCTTTGAGAGGCGTGACAGTAGGCTATCGCGCTTGTTGAACAAGCGCGGCACATGGTTTTTCCAAATTGTTTCAAAATAGTTCGTTTTGCCTAATTTTTTTTATTTTTCGTTTTACCTTTCTAAATAGTCTGAAGATATCTCTTTGTGAATGTGGATTTGAGGGGGAGGAGTTAGTTTATATTTGTGACTTGAAGTGAGTTGATTTATTTGTTGAAGTTTGAGTTTTTTCACTGAATGTGGATTTAAAGTTAGAGACAAGTTGTTTTATTTGTTGAAGCTTGAGCTATTTTTATTGAATGTGGATCGAGGAGGGGGGTGTTGTGTCCATTGTTGATTTAAAGTTTGAGGTTCTATTTGTAATTTTATTGTGGTTTGGTGATTGTTTTTTGAACTACGACTTTTTAGCTTAGGTTGTACATGTGGTTTGAGGTTCTATTTGTAATTTGTTTTGGTTGGTGAAATATTTAAAGATAATTACAATAGGTGCATTGAAATTGTGTTGTTTCTTGAGATTTGTTGAATTTTTGTTTTGGTTGGTGAAACATTTAGAAATAATTACAATAGATGGATTGAAAGTGTATTGTTTCGTGAGGTCTATATATTGAATATTTGTTTTGTTGGCGAAACATTATAGAGAAAACAAATATTGTGTCTATTGAATTTTGTTGGAATATGTTAAAGTACCTATTATGTCTTTTGAAAGTGAGTTGTTTTATTTGTTGAAGCTTGAGAATTGTTTATATTTGAGATTTGAGGGGAGCGGGGGTTGTTTTATATTTGATTCAAAGTTCTTTATATTTGTGATTTGAGGGGGAAAGTTGTTTAATTTTAGAATCTTGAGATATTTTTAGTAGAGGGGGGTTTGTTCTTGTGTCTGTTGTGTTGATTCAAAACTTCTTTGTTATTCTTTGTTTAGATGTAAATTATGATTTGAAAGGTAAATATTGTGTCTATGGAACATATTATATATAATGTTTATTTCTTACACTTTGAGATTATTGAACATTGTTTAAGTTTTAAAGTTATTGTGTAATTTAAGTATAGTATGTGATTTATATCGAATTAGACCCATTGAATTTAGTTAATGATAATTCGTTCTTTATGTTTCTAGGGATAAGTTATAGATAGAAGTTGGATAAAACATCGAAATAGATTATGCAAAGAGTATATTGATGGAATAAAATCATTTAACGTGAAGAAAATGCAAGAATGGAAAAACAAATCAAAGAACGAATGGAAGCAAGAATGAAAGTACTTATGGAAAGATTCACTAGAGCACACTCATCGAACTGAAAGTATAATTTTTAAACTTAGAATTTAAGTTTACTTTTTAGGTTGGGACTCTGATTACACTGTTTGCCATTATGTTTTTATAAGCTTTCGTGAACTATGCATGTGTGATTCTCTCAATGAGATTGGTCGTTATACTTTTTTGTGGTTGATTGGGGGGAGAGTGTTTGTTCTTGAGGATGAATTGAGGAGGGGGGAGAGTGTTTGTTCTCGATGATGAATTGAGGAGGGGGTGTGTAATATTGGTGAGATTAGAACTATGACTTTTTAGTTGAAGTTGTCCATGTGGTTGAGGTTGAGAGGTTTTATTCTAGCTGTGAGTGTTTGTTCTTGAGAATGATTTGAGAAAACTTGTGGTTGAGGTTCTATTTAAGTTGTCCACGTGGTTGTTCTTAAGAAATGACTTTTTAACTTAAGTTGTTCACGTGAGATTGGGTGAAAAATTTTCAACGAAAACCTTGTATTGCAATTGTGACTTAATTATATGTCATTATTATATTGTGATGCTTTTTGTGAATAAGGTTAAGGATGATTTGTCGTTGTTCATGTGTACTTATGTATATGTAATATGTTGTTTATTTGCAGGATTGAAGTAAACTTGCCGACGACAACAATGACCAAACGAACATTACTTTTTTGGAGCTAACATAGACTTAGTACATGTCTGTAGTATTTGTATTTGGATACTTGTTTGATATTTATTTTTTTGGAACTCTTAAGCTTAACAAGGTTTTGGGTAAAATGTTCATGTGTGAAACATACTTTTGTTGAATGTTTAATTATTTGTATAAAGTGACGGATGAATGTTTTGGTAAAATATTTATTTCTTATATGTTCAATGCTTATTTGTATAAAATGTGAATCAGGACAATTGAAATGAAATCGAGCCATTAGATGACACAACTTAACATATATATATTTCTTTTATTGGCTATGATTTGTACGACGAATTTAGGGTTTTCATCGCAAATGAATTAAAATCTGCGACGAAATAAACAATTTTCGTCGCAATCCTTGCGACGAAAATACGTGTTTTGGAAAAATCGAAATGTGCGACAAAAAAGTATATTTAGTCGCAAGCTTTGCGACGAATTTCTGTTTTTCGTCGCAAGGTCTTTGCGACGAATTCTTCCTTCCAGTCGCAAACATTTTGAAAACGAAGTATGCGACTTTTTTGGTTGTTGTGACGCATTTTAGGGTTTCGTCGCAAGCTGCGACGCATTTCAAAATTTCGACGCAAAAGCCAGCTTGCAACACAGCTTTAGCGACCTTTTTTGCGACCAATTTTTTTTCGACGCAGACGATGCTTTGCGTCGAATTTGTACTTTTAGCGACGAAATTTTTTCGACGCTAAAGGTCTGATTTCTTGTAGTGTAAGTATGGATGAATTCTTAACTTAGCAATAAGGGTTATGGGAATAGCATCTCAACCCTGCATTGGGCGTCAAGACACTTAAAATTAATGTGCAAACCTGAGAGGAAGCTTAAAGACGCTGTCCTATAGCATCTCAATGCTAGAATAGCGCAGGTTTTTGAAGTTTTGTTTGTAATGTTGGAACGCTACTTATAACGTCTTGACGCTGTTAAGCCTGTTTTTTGATAGCATCTCCCTATTATTTTGATGTAGCGGTTCGAAGAAATATAAATTCATCTTATCTTGACTCAAATTGGGAAGGCAAATTCAGGGTTTCTAACCCTATCTACAGTTTGATGACTGAATTGGGAGATTTTTGGAGAGCTTTTGGACTCTTGGATCGTGATTTAAAGCATGGGATCGAGACGGATTGAAGCAAGAGCGGAAGATAATCTTGGTTTATGCTTTTCTGTATCATTTTATCTTCAATTTTATAATTAGACCATGAATTGGATTCTGAATTAGAATTTATTGTATTGAATATGTTTAGCTAAATTTTATATTTCCAGTCAAAGTATAATTGATTAATGACCTAATTTGACATTGTTAAAAAAAAAGAAAAAAAAAAGAAAAAAAAACTCAACAGAGGGAATTAGGATGATTATTAGTTAATTACTCGAGTGACAGCGAGGGGATTAATTGATTAATAGAAGTTGTATGAAGGGGTTTAATGTCTAAATTAGTTAATTAGTGCTAGGGACACGTGGGTTAGTTAATTAATTAATGATAAAGGAGGAGACCAATAGGAAATTTCGTGATAATAGTTCTTCAAGACTTGTGAGTTTTTTTTTTTTTTTTGAAATTCTTCAAGACTTGTGAGTTATGTGTTAGATAACTTAAGATGTTAAATAATGAGTAAAATACATTTTTAGTCCCTCATGATTCGAGTCAGTTTCTAATAGGTCCCTACGTTTCAAAATCGGACAATCGGGTCCCTAATGTTCTGGAAATGTTTCTATTGAGCTCCTCTAGAGCTAACGTGACAATTTAAAATAATAATATATTGATTTTTAATTAAAATAATAATATAATAATAATAAAATAATAAAATAATTATAATAATTATAATAATTATTATTTATATATAATAATAATAAAATAATTATAATAATTATTATTTAAATATAATAATAATAAATTATTATTATTATTAAAAAATCTTCTTTCTCCTCTTTCCCCACTTCCCTCTCTTCTTCTCCCCGTCGCCCCTCATCCCCCACCTCCTCTCTCTTTTTCTCCCCGCCGTCGGAACTCCTCCCCGTTGCCGCCGGTGACCCCAATTGCCCCACAACCACCAGCCCGCCGTCGGAAAAATCGCCGCCCCACTTCCCTCTCTTTGGATTATAACGCCCAACTGATTGACGACACTTTTTTTTCTTTCTTTTTGGGGACTTTATAGCAGCTCAAACACTGCTCATACAATGGGCATGTGGGAGAGTAAAAACAAAGCTAGAGGGAAAAGGGAGAGAGAGAATGAAATGAGAAGAAGAGGAAGAGAGGAAATTTACGACATGAAATCCAAAGCCTGTGATACGTGCGACGAACTGTCTTCGATCTTCGCCGATTACGCCACTGCCACATGGTTCTCGGTTGCCGTCGACAAATTCGGCGGCAATGTTTTTGTTCGACCCAATAGAGAAATCGTGGGTCAGATCGTATGGCATCGATTCAGATGTCTTTTCGGCGATAATCGGTTTTGCCAGCGGCGAGATGGTGGTTGTGGGGCTATTGGGGTCGCCGGCGGCGACGGGGAGGAGTGCCGGCGGTGGAGAGAAAAAGAGGGAGGAGGTGGGGGATGAGGGGCGGCGGGGAGAAGAAGAAAGGGAAGTGGGGAAAGAGGAGAAAGAAGATTTTTTAATAATAATAAGGGCAAAATACACTATTGGTCCCTCAGGTTTGAATTTAGTGTCTATTTGGTCCCTGAGGTTTCAAAAGTGATACCTTTGCATTGTTCGTCTTGGAGTCCTTTGCGCATAACTCTTCTTTCGATTTCTGCGGTTGGCGGCTATTTTTCGAAGTTTCTGGGCTTGGATTTCAGTTTTCCTTTTCCATCCTCTTACTCATTGAACGACCGATGTGCAGATTAACAGGCTTTCTTCCTCATAGACGGGGCCAACTGTTGATGGTCAAATTTGGTCAGAGGAACTCATCTGACCTTCACGTGCCACCAACGGTAAATTTGTAGATGAGGGGGGA
Organism: Luffa acutangula; assembly: GCA_036850905.1. Classification (NCBI taxonomy): domain Eukaryota; kingdom Viridiplantae; phylum Streptophyta; class Magnoliopsida; order Cucurbitales; family Cucurbitaceae; genus Luffa; species Luffa acutangula. Next base: position 43,562,424 of record CM072097.1, on the reverse strand, counting down.
AGACGTGGCTTGCAAGACAGTAAACCTTCACATCGGTGTGGTGCTTGCCACACCAGCTTCGATGCTTAAGTCAGCAAACAGAACGGTGGGAAGCAAGAAAGTAAGAGCAAGAGGAGAAAGTAGAGAATAGAGAGTAGAGTTTGGGGATAGAATTCGGATGCTCTCTTCAGTGGCGAAGAGAGATATAAATACATGCTCATGCTCCTAGGGTTTTTAGGTATTCGGAGGCGTTTTGGGACAAACCAGGCGGAACCAGGGTGACCAGAGGCGGTAGGGACCACACGAGCCAAAAGCTCGACCCCTTCGGTCTTGGCCTGACCCACTGGCCCGTTTCGCCCCCGGGGTCCACCCTCCAGTCCGATTTCTGCCTGGTTGTCCTCGTCAGCTCCTTGTACATCGGGGTGGTCCAAAATCACCTACAACAAAGAGTATTGTGTGAACGGGTTTACTAGCGGTGCGAGTGATGGATGGTGATGAAGATGAACCTGCGCCTTCGCCGAGGGATTGGAGTTGTGGAACTGGGGTCGTTGTCACTGAATTCGACGATGGAGGCGATGTTGGCGTCGTATTTCGCGACGGCGATCAGAGGTTCTTTGATTGTTCTGTATTTGTTGAGTTATATTAGGGATTTGGAATTTTGTTTCTCGATTGGTTATTTGCGTGATTAAAGTTTCTGCAATACAATCCATGGTTTTCACTCTTTAATATCCATTTTATAAATTCTTTTATCTTATTTGAATTTTGAATGTAATTAAACATTATAATATCCATTTTGTCTAATTTTCAAGGGCCTTCAATCACGACAATCTGGTGACTAGAGAAAGGACATGATGGGTGGCGGCGAAAAACTTTGCCAGAGGCAAATTAAAGGTAGATAACAGAGGGCGGAGAGAGTTTTGTTGGGGTGAAGAAGAATGAGAAGAGAAAATGAGAGAGAAGTTTTGCCATCTCACCAACATATAATCAAATATTAAATTAATAAATTTGCCAACTCAACAACATAATCTACAATGTTAACTGTCACATCATTTTCCGTTAGTCGACTAAAGGTCTAGGGACCATTTAGAATTATTTACCAAACCTTGGGGACCAAAGTGTCGCTTTTGAAACCTCAGGGACCAAGTAGATACTAAATTCAAACCTGAGGGACCAAAAGTGTATTTTGTCATAATAATAATTATTTATTATTTATTATTATTATTATATTTTAATAATAATAATAATAATAATAATAATAATTTTATTATTTTATTATTATTATATTATTATTTTAATTAAAAATTAATATTTTATTATTTTAAATTGCCACGTCAGCCCTAAAGGGACTCAATAGAAACATTCCCAGAACAGTAGTATTGGTGCTTTGCATTACTTAACCTTCACACGACCGGATATTGCGTTCTCTGTAAGTAAACTCTCTCAGTTTATGCACAAACCATCCTTAGTTCACCTCATTGCAGCAAAACGCATCTTGCGTTATCTTCTGGTGAATCCATCTGCTGGTATTTTGTTTCGGAAAAGCACTGTTGACATATTTAGGCTCAATGCCTTTTCGGACTCTGATTGGGCAGGGGATTCTTCTGATCGGCGCTCCACCTCTGGATTTGTTCTCTTTCTTGGCACCAATCCTATTTCTTGGTCTGCCAAGAAACAAACAACTGTCTCCCGCAGCTCAACGGAAGCAGAGTACCGTGCATTGGCGGCAACTACAGCAGAATTATGTTGGGTCCGACAACTTCTTCAAGACCTTCGGGTATTTTCCTCTCAACCTCCATCGTTGTGGTGTGACAACTCCTCTGCTATTCAACTTGCCAAGAACCCCATTTTTCATGGGCGTACAAAGCACATAGAAATAGACTTTCACTTTGTTCGTGAACGAGCCGTGCGTAAAGATATTCTGCTTCATTATCTTCCTACTAATCTTCAGGTTGCAGATTTGTTCACAAAGCCTTTGACCTGTGATCGACTTCAGTTCTTAAAAACCAAACTGATGTCCTAATCGGACATTAGTTTGAGGGGCGATATTAGTGGGTTAATTATCCATTTGGTTATCATGTATTATTATGGGCTAATCATTATTTTCTTATTGGTTATCTGTTGGTTATTTTGTAATCCTGTATTGCTGGCCTATATATATTCCCTTGTAACAGTATCCCATTTATTTAATGAGAATAACCTTTCCTTCATTATTCTGTTAGAGAAAGGTTTTAAGTAGGAACTTATTGTTCGATTTTGAAACGTAGGGACCTATTAGAAACTGACTTGAAACATGAGGGACCAAAAATGTATTTTACCCTTAAATAATTAAGCTTGAGAGTCCAATTAGCGAAATTAAATTCCCTAGATCCAATTCCCTATTTGTCTCGTTTTTATTTTCCTTGCATGTTTGGTTTATCTTTGCTACTTTTGCCTTTTCTCTCAATTTCGATTTCTAAATAAAATCGATCGTTAGTATTTCCATAATCAATTAAATTCCTGACCGATTTTCTGGAGAGATGATATTCAATATACTTATCATTGTAGTACTTGAGCTCGTATGCTTGTTGTAACCCGAAGTATGTGCAATAGAAATATGTCCAAATCGTGTCTTTTCTAGCGTGAAAATTATTGTTATTATTTAACCAATTTACTAAAAATTAACTTCAATCTAACAATAGGGACCGATTAAGCTTTATTGAAAAGTATAGAGACTAAATTTGGACATGTGAAAATACATATACTAAAATAGAATGAAAATTAACTCAAAATATCTTGACTAAAATGGAATTTTAACCCTAAGAATTTAGTTCATAAACTTTAGTATGTAACAATCTAGTCTCTATACTTTAAATTTTGAAACAACTTATTAGTCCCTACGTTGAAAAACTTTATCAAAATTAAGTGTCAATTTTTATTATGTAATGACTTTGTTTTTGTAGTTTATAAACACATTGAGTCCCCAATCAATTTATCGATCTACATATGTAAAACATTTCAGTAAACTTTAACATTTTTTATACAAATAGGAATTAAATTGCTACAATTTTTTTTTATAGACTAAAGTTCGTGGACTAAATTGTTTCAAAATTTAAAGCACGAGAACTAAATCTTTACAAACCAAAATTTAGGACCTAAGGCCACATTTGATAACCATTTCATTTTAATTTTTGGTTTTTGAAAATCAAGCTTATAAACCCTACTTTCACATATAATTTTTTTTTTTTTGTTTTGTTATTTATATATTTTCTATGTTCTAAAAAACCAAGTCAAGTTTTAAAAACTTAAAAAAAAAAAAAAAATTCAAAAACTTGCTTTTGTTTTTTGAATTTTGCTAAAGATACAAATGTTTTCTTAACAAATATGAAAACTATTGTACGAAAAGTGAGAGAAAACAAACTTAATTTCCAAAAAAAAAAAAAAAAAAAAAAAAAAAACCTTTTGATAACCAAAAACCAAAAGCTAAACCCAATAATACACTCTTTGTTTTCGAAATCTAGTCAACCCAACTCTTAGATCCCAAACACATACTTCAAGAACTTTAGATCATACGAATGCAACCAATCTAGGTCATGGATTTCAAAATTTTAAAGTTTTTTTTTTTTTTTTTTGAGCGAACGCTCCAAATGTCCCTTTAGGGACTTTTTATTTATTAATTAATATTGGTAGTTTTAAAACTTATTATATAAATATTGTTGTTTTAATTCTCGAGAGCACATAAGAGACGACCTGCTGATGTGACAATGAATTATTGGAAATTTGATAGCACTAGTAATATATGGTTCCCAAGTTTGAATTGGTAAGAACGTAGTTTATTTTAATATTTTTTTCCTTTTTTGTTCCGGTAGTTTCCTTCGCTTTTTTCCTTTCTTTTTGTTTTCCCTTAATATTTGTTTTTCAAGAAATCAAATAATTATTTAAAAATTTTAAAACAAATTGAATTTTTATATTGCAATTTAAATTGAAATTTAATTAAGTATTAATTATTTAAACACTTTATAAATAAAGTAAAATTAAATTAACATTATTCAAACTAAATTTAACTATTATAGTTGACAAGCACATATATCTATTTTGGATAAATATGGATGTGAATTTAAAATAAAACGTTTAAATAATTAATACATAATTAAATTTCAATTGCTTTAGGAAAAGAAAATAAAGTATAATATAATATTCAATTTGTTTAAAAAAATGCAATTGTCGTTTAAACTTCAATTTTCTTACAACTATTTAAATTTTAATTAATTAGAAAAAGTGAATAAATAATAATATGATATTCGAATTATTTAAAACATTAAAAAACAATACAATTACTTATTTGATTTTAATATTTAATTAATTTCAATTGCTTCTAGATGGCAATCAAGTTTCCAATATAGCAAACTTAGAGTTCGTTAAATATCATGCATAGGGAGGTCGTTTAGCGCGTTTTTTGAATTTTAAATTTATTGGTACATCAGCAGAGAGACGATCTGCAAGTGGATTTTAAACCACAATATTATAATAAAAAGTTTCAAAACATTCCTATTTCTGTAATAAGTTTAAAAAATACCAATATTAATAAATAAAAAAATATATATATATATCCTCCTTTAAAGTTTGAAGAAATAAATAAGGAAGAAAATGAGATGAGGAGGAGACATTGGGTGTATGATAAAAGCTGCCGGAATTGGAAAGACAGAAAAAGAGGAGAATTACATCCTCTATTTATTTATCATCATCATGCTCTGTAGCTGCAGCTGCTGTGTTTCCCACTTTCCACTACCATACATACACAAACACGTGTGTTGTCTGTAGTCTGACTGTGTGTATACGTGTGAGGGAGAAGCATGAGCCATCCATATTCTCAACTAGCTCAACTGGACTGAGTCATTCTCAAATAAGTTAAGTCACTCATATTCTCGACTAGACTGAGCCTTACCAGTTGAACCCCAATATTCTCAGCTGGACCAACAAAATTCTTAGATGAGTTGAGCCCTCAATATTCTCAAATAGATCGAGCCATTCTCAAATAAGTTGAGCATCTCATATTCTCAATTAAACTAAACATTATCAGTTGAGCCCCTCAAAATTCTCAACTGGACCAACAAAATTCTCATATGAGTTTAGCCACTCATATTCTCAATTAGATTGAGCCTAACAAAAGCTCGAGCACAGAAGCATCGAGGCCAAGTCCAATAATTCGAGGTAGATAACCAATAGATCAGAAGAGGATGGCCAAGGTCGACCTCAACTTAATGAAAGTGAGTTTGTATATACGTCGGACTCCTAATGTACGAATTATGTTAACACTTGTCTTTACTCCAGAATATTTTTTTTAGCAAAATTTTACTTGAGCAGGGGGTTTTATGTTATGGGTGAATTTAGACATAATTTTAAGAAAGTCTAACAACCCAAAGTGGAACTAGGCCTAAGGAGACTCCTTGGGCCCATATCAATCTCTTTCTTGTTCAATTCCTAAAGAGAAAGGGAAACTCTCTTTATGTTCCCTCTCTTAAAAGGAAATAGGGAACCCTATATCAACTATAAATAAAAGAGGGTAACTCTAAAGTAAGGGAGCTGGACAAAATCCTTATTCTTTCTCTTAGTCTTCTTCCCCATTTCTAATTTACTTTCTAAACTCATAACCCACCTGACCTTCACGTGATAGCAACGATCAATTTGTTTAAAGGGAAAAGACGTGACATGCAAAACAAGAAAAAATTGCAGCCTGTATGGTTATTATTATTATTATTTAAATTAAAAATTTAGTATCTAAACTTTCATGTTTGTATCTAATAGGTTCTTGAACTTTAAAAAATATCTAATAGCTCTCTCAACTCTCAACTTTGTCTTAATAGGTCCTTCAACTTAAGAATGTTAAATAAGTTGCTAAACTTTTAGTTTTGTGTCTAATAAGTATCCGACACATTTAACATTTTTTTCTTCTAAATTAATGAATTTATTAGATAGAAGATTACTTTTTTTTTTTTTTTTTGTCTAATATAACATTAAACTTTTAATTTTGTGTTCAATAGATTTGAGAAATTTAGATAATGTTGAATAAATTAAGAATCCATTAGACACAAAATAAAAAGTTTAATTTGATGATTTATTAGACATTATTTTTTAAAAAAGTTTAAGAATGTGTTAGACATAAAATTGAAATTTAAAGGCCCTATTAAATAGTTTTTTTATTACTATTAAATAGTTTTTTTTAAGAGACCTATTTGAAACAAATTTGGAAGTGAAATAATTGAACTTGTAATTTCGTAATTTTTTTAAAAAATAAATATCTAAAATTTCAATTGGATGTTTATTGATATTTGTGGTTAAATTTGTAAGAATAGTGTTTATATGACATGCTAAATGTATTAAATAAGGTAACTAAAAAAATGAAAGTATTAAATAAGGATCAAGTGACGGATTAATTGTAGGCAATTTTAGAAATATTGTCACGTAAACATTAAACTTGCATATTAATGATAGGGATCTAGAGACCTGTTACAATATTGTTTCCAAGTTGTGAGGTTATTTTCTTTATTTCTCAATTAAAAGGCAAAATATATAAAATAAAATTTTATTTTAAGATCTCAAGACCCTATAAAATCATTTTTTTTTTTCTTTTCTTTTTCTGTATTTACTTGAATTTATTTAATTATATATTTTTCTGAGAGAGCAATAAGAGATATCCACATCTCAAGGTTATTGGGCTTTGGGCCTGCCATGGATTTTGAGCCCAGCTGCCTACTGTTGACAGGCCTTTTCTCATTGTTCCATTAGTCGGACAATTTTGATGAGCCCAGCCCAGCTGCAGACTTTGGCATTGTGCTCATCATACCATTTATATTTCTATTTATATTTTGCAGTATTGCACACTACACAGAGTTGAAGAGGTCTTTTTATTGTTCATCATTATGTGACTTCAAAAAAGAAAAATCAAATTGAAAAAATTATTATTTTATATCTATAAATACAAAGAATAAATTTAAACTATTTTAAGCATATGAAAAACAAACATTACTTGAAAAAAAAAACCTAAGAAAAATGGAAGAAAAAGAGAGCAGAAAAAACGAAAAAAATATGAAAAAAAGAAAGAAAAACGAAAACAAGAAAATAACGAAAAAATGAAGTATGACAATGAGAAGAAAAAAAAAAAACAGGAAGAAAAAAAATAACCATAAAGAGGTGTAACTCATGCGTGGAGGGGCTCAAATTCAGGATTTGGGAGATTTCAAGAGGGGCTTAAATCATGATGGCGCGACAATATAGCATACAACTGATTTTTTTTTTTTTTTTTTTTTTAGTTCAACAACACTTGGGGTGGGTGATCGACATGTAAGGAGGGCGTCAAATTCTCCAACGTCTGTGTCAAATAAATTTACAATCACCAACCCCTAAAGCTAACATGTAGCAGTAGTGGTCGAGGTCGAACACAAGGAGCACAATTTTTAATTTGTCTAAATCAGATTTATTGCAACGACAAGACTAGGGGGGGTTGGATTTGGATAGATTAAAGGCGAGGAAAAATAAAATGCTGAAAATTAAATGGTAGGAAAGTAAAGATGGGAAAATAAAAACAGAAATTAAAAGGCGGGTAGGCTAATCGTACCTTGGTGATTACTGCAATCGGAAGTACTAGGTCCTCAATTTATTCAAAATCATTCATCGATTATCTAAATATTGATTTTAATGAATTATTATGAGCCCAAAATGCTTCTTGGTTGTTCAGATAGTCCACCTACTAAACTTGTGTCTAACCAATTAAATTACCCAATACTCTACAAATTCTTTAATTGATTAGTTATTTTAATGTCGCTCGCTGTCCCTCATGCTTAGCTCGATAACTTCTCATACTAAATCTAATTAGTTAAATTAGCAATCCGATAAATCCTTAAAATTACTAATTAACTAACCACATTATAAACAAGGTCCAAAATTAATCAATTTAACTAGGAATTGAAATTCTCCAATTAAATAAATCTAATTTCTCCTAGATTCTTAGGCCTATCGAAATTCTACGCTAGCCTACCATGGAACTAACGATGGATTCGCCTCAACCTAGTGGCTATCTAAAAATAATAGATAAATTGCAATTCTATGAATCCTAAGAGTTGTCAATTCAAAGGAGAATCATAAATCACAATACTATTTAAACGAGAATACTAGGATGCATCATATAACACTTAGTTAAACCCAATACATAACAGAAAACTCATGAAAATTGAATAAACTTACAAATCGAGGTTCCGATTACAACAATCCACGCTTAGACAGCCATAGATGAGCCAAATCTAAGTCCCAAGACTTGATTAACCGACCTAAAACTAACCTAAACTAAGAACTACTAAGAAAATATAGAGAAATCGGAGAGAGGTTGAAGAAGAACGAAAGAAGATGGTTGAATGATGACCTAGCGACAGGAAAGAATGTTTTTATAATCATACGATAACATCTCGACGCTGGTGCTTCTGTCCACGGTCCTGGAAACGAGGCAGCGTCGAGACGCTGGCATTGTAGCGTCTTGATGCTACCCTCTCGGGTAGTCTGATTTTTGCAGCAGCCTTTTGTATAATTTGACTCCAATTTCGAGGCTCGAACGTCCCACTCTATTCCTTTTGCTTCCTCATCATCTCGAGGACTCCAAGATAGCTTAAAAACACATTTAATTGCTCGAATTAACGTCAAATTGGTAAATTGGCCTCGTAAGCCTCTTGTGCTCGAAATCCTATCAAACAAATAATTAAACCATAAAATATAAACTAACAAGATTAAGTTAAAGGTAAATAAATAGCACAATTTAGTGGGGGAATTCAAACCTCTGACATCTTGGTCGATGATACATACCAATTACCGCTGAGTTATGCTCACTTTGACATACAACTAATTTGTGATTTATATTATTAATCTAGTATGTGTAAAAGGTGAGAGAACTCCATTGATCTCAGTCTTCCCGTTTTTTCATTTATTTTTCGTCTTCATATTCATTACTGTCAATGTTACATAATATATAACCTCATAGTTTATATCATACAAAAAAAAAAAAAAAAAAAAAAATTATGTTGAGTCTTAAAGGGATATTGTTTATTATAACTATGACATAATAACTTCATTCGTTTATTTAATACAATAATGTTTATTGTAATTGTTATCTAGTATATACCCCATATTTTTATATCATATAGAAAAGATCTTGTTGAGTTCTCTATGATTTCATACCTATATACTTCATACATAAAGTAGGACAAAGTTCACCAATAATGTAGTTAAAAAAACAAATGACAAAATTAGAGTAGTTTTGAAAAAATTAATTTTAATAATGTAAATAAAAAAAAACAAATTATAAATTTGAGGTAAGAGAGAAAAATATTGACAAATGTAGAGTAGTTGATGCCAGCAATGAATTCGTGTACCATGTACGCGATTTAGGGTGGTCTACGTGGTGGAGATGAGATGGTAAAAATCGTGTACGTTGTACACGAGTTTGCAAAGAAATCGTGTACGGTGTACACGATTTCCAAATATAGAAACTCGCGTACGTGTGGAAACTCGCGTACCACGTACACGATTTCCATATTTGGAAATTTCTTTTTTAATAATTTTTTTCTTTTTACTATAAAAGAGAAAAAATTAACTAATTACAACCGTATTCAACACTTGGTAAACATTAAAATAAACATATAGATCATATAGGTATATATATATATATTGCAAATTTAAATAATATATAAAACAAATGACAAAAAAAAAGAGTAGATGAGTTTTGATCCCTGGCACTCTAGGATCTTTATTAATATTTTAGCCACTGAACCAAAAAGATGCTTTGAAGTATGAGTTCATAAAAGTATAATCTATCCTTACCAAACTCGTGTACATGGTACACGAGTTCGACGTGGAACTCGCGTACGCCGTACGCGAGTTTTGTGTTTTTGGTGCGTGTTTCTCCACGGTGGCACCACTTGGTGACGTGTCATGTAAATCGCGTACCGTGTACACGATTTACACTTGGAATCGTGTACCGGGGTCACGATTTAGCTACCCCAGAATTGGAATTAGTTTCAAAACTACCCTAAATTTGTTTTTTGTTTTTTAAATTACATTATTTTAAAAAAAAATCCCCATAAAGTACGTATAATCATTGTCACATGACCGATGAAAGGAATTGTCGAGGTCAGTGGCGGATCTAGAAATTTCATATAGGGGGGCACAACACAATATACATAAAAATGTAATAAAAAATTTTTTTAATGAAAATTTAAAAATTATGCATATCTTCATAAATGAATTAATTTTAGTTCTTAAACCAGGATCTGCAGGTAGCTTTTCTAAATTGGCTTGTATAAGATCTATCACTATTAGAACTAGTATTACTTTTATTTCTTGGTGATGATGACTATGTTGTTGTTATTCTTTTATAATATCTCTTTATTTTGATTTCAAATTTAAATTAATTTTTCACGATAGGGACTAAATCGTTACAAATTTGAAAGTACAAGAACTAAATTGTTACAAAATTGAAAGTATAGAGACTAAATCGTTACAAAATTGAAAGTACAAAGACTAAATCTTACAAAAAAATTATATTATAACAACTAAATTTTTTTGGGAAAAATACACTTTTAGTCCTTGAGGTTTGGGTTAGGTTTCATTTTAGTCCCTAAGTTTTCAAACTCAACAATTTAGTCCCTGAGGTTTGGTTTTAGTTTCATTTTAGTCCCTCCATCCATTTTTCTGTTAAATGTTAACGGAATGCTGACGTGGCAATATTTTGTTTATTAAAAAAATTGTTTTTTCATTTTTTAAAATAAAAATAATAAAAATATTATTACTTTTTTATTTTTATTTCTTTCTCTCTCCCCTTCTTCCTCTCCTCCTTCTTCCCCTTCTTCTTCTCCAACACCCGCCACCGCTGGTCGCCGGCAACCGCCAACGGCCAACGGCCGGTCGCCGTCGGCGAGGTTTGTTTGTTTTTTTTCCCTCCCACTCTACCTTTCTTTCTCTCTACTCTCTCGCGTGAACGCCGCTGCGCCCCATTTTTTTTCCTCCTTCTGTTTGCACCGCCTGCTCCTTCACTCCCGTCGTTCGTCCAGCTGCCGCCATCACCTTCCTCACTGTCATCGTGAATCTACCTTTTTTTCTCTCTTTTTCGCTGGCAGATTCAATGTTTAAAAAAAACGAAGGGGTTTCCCCCTTCGAATCCAGCTGGAACGAAGGGGAAACCCCCTTCAATTTTTTTTAACATTTAAACTTTCGGCGACCAGCACACGAGAAAAAGGGAGGGAGAGAGCCAACGAGAGGAGGAGGTTTGAAACCGGCGACCAACGACCAGCACACGAGGTTTGATTCAAGCGTCAAAGCTGCAGGTCCGAAACTCGTGGGTTTGAAATCGACGTTTTACTGGAACGAGGGAGGAGGTTTGAAATCACTGATGCTCGTCCGAACGAGTGAACAAGAAAACCCAAGCTGTGGGTTCACGCCGTTGCTGCTCACCGCCGGAGGAGGAGACCGAAAATAAAAGATCTTGAGACCCACGCCTGGCCGACGGAAAACGAGAGAGGGCGAGACCAAATCACGGCTGCTCGCGACGCGAGTTGCTTGCTCGCGCTGAGATGCCATTGGCTACTGCTAAACGCTGGAGGAGAAGGTGGAAAGAGGTCGCCGGCGAGGGAAAAACGAAGGAGGGAGGAGGCGAGAGGAAAAACCCAGGGGCTGACGGCGGTTGCACAAAAAGGAAGAAGAGGGCTCTTCTTTAGGGTTATTTTGTCTTTTCTTTTACTTTTAAAATACAACACAAAAAAAAAGTCGCCGCCCATTGTCGGCGGTCGATGGCCGGCGGTCACCGACGGACGGCGGGTGTGGTTGAAGAAGAAGAATATGAAGATGAAGAAGATGAGGAAGAGAGAGATGAAAAAAGAAATTAAAAAAAATAATAATATTATTATTTATTTAATTTATTATTAGATTATTAAAAAAATTAAAAAAATATATTTTTTTATTAAAATAATAGCACCGCCGTCAGCAAACTGTTAGGGTTTAACAGAAAATTAAACGGAGGAACCAAAAGTGTAACAAAATTGAAATCTCAGGGACTAAATTGTTGAATTTGAAAACTCAGGGACCAAAATGAAACCTAACCCAAACCTCAGGGACTAAAAGTGTATTTTTCCATTTTTTTAGAAAAGGTTGCTGCTGCACTGCAAATTTGGCTTCGGGCCTTTAATTAAGCCCATCAGGGTCCGTTTGGTTTAAGGTTTTATAGATGCCTGGGAATACATGATGTTTGGGAATACTATGCCTGAGAATAAGATTGCTGGGAATCAAAGATAACTGTGTTTGGTTGTGCATGGGAATGTCATCAGGATTTTATGAGAACAAATTATGACTGTTGTTCACACGTAACTTCGGGGATGGAGACACGTGGATTAAACAATATATTTGTATTTATGTAATATGTGTGTGGGTGTACAATCTCTAACTTTAATCCTCTGATTCTCTCTCTTAAATATATAAACTTTGGTCTCTAGCTTGTTGCTCTTCTTGGGCCGGTTTGTTGGACTTCTTAGATGATCAACTTGCTAGGTTGATGATCTCTTGGATCGGCCTGTTAGCTTGATGATCTCTTGGATCGGCTTATTGGCTTGTTGATCTTCTTGGATGATCGACCTGCTGGCTTAATGATCTCTTGGATCGGCCTGTTGGCTTATTGATCTTCTTGGATGATCGGCCTACTGACTTGTTGATCTTCTTGATCGGTCGGTTGGCTTGCTGATCTCTTCTTGGATGATCGGCCTACTGACTTGTTGATCTTCTTGATCGGTCGGTTGGCTTGTTGATCTTCTTGGATGATCAGTCTGTTAACTTGATGATCTGTTGGATCGACTTGTTAGCTTGTTGATCCTCTTGGATGATCAGCCTGCTGACTTGATGATCTCTTGGATCGGCCTGTTGGCTTGATGATCTGTTGGATCGGCTTGTTAGCTTGTTGATCCTCTTGGATGATCGGCCTGCTGACTTGATGATCTCTTGGATCGGCCTGTTGGCTTGATGATTTGTTCGATCGGTTGGCTTGTTGATCTTCTTGGATGATCAGCCTGCTGACTTGTTGATATTCTTGATCGGTCGGTTGGCTTGTTGATCTCTTGGATGATCGGCCTGCTGACTTGTTGATCTTCTTGATCGGTCGGTTGGCTTGTTGATCTCTTGGATCAGCCTGTTGGCTTGTTGATCTCTTGGATCGGCCTGTTGGCTTGATGATCTGTTGGATCGGCTTGTTAGCTTGTTGATCCTCTTGGATGATCGGCCTGCCGACTCTGGACTCTTGGCAGAATGCTCTGGACTCTGAGTTTTCTGACTCTGTCTCCAAATCTGAATCCCCCAATCTGAATCCCCCAAAATGAATGGTGGCCTCCTCTATTTATAGAGTTTGATGGACCTCATATGGGCTTGGGCTTGGGTCCAATTGCCACGTGGCATAATCTGATTGAACTTGGCTGATGTTATCTGATGGATCACTAATAGACAAGTGGCATTCTTTGATTTGCCGAATTTTAATGTCTATTAATTTAATTTAGGCACACGTGTAAATGTGTAACTGGTCCCAAATTTATTTTATCATTAATTTATATTAATGACGTGGCAACTTGTGATTGGCCGAAATTTCTCCTTCAACAAATGCCCCCTTTTCGAGATTTAGGCACAAGTTATGTGTGAGTGAATCTCGAAAAATATATTTTGGAATTAAAATGCGAGGTATTTGTTCTTGACTTTGACTCCATTTGGTGCGTCAATTTAATCAAAATATGAATTTTGGTCAAAATTTTGATTTTTTTTTTATTTGGCAGCAAACTTTGATTTCAAGTTTGGGCAAAATTTGGTTTATACCCAAATTTTGATTTGAGGTAAAATCCTACCCAATTTTAACTCACATTTGGAATAGAATTTGAGGTTTTGACTTTGGTTCATTTGGGATAAAATTTGGATTATGCCCAAAATTTAATTTAAGTAAATTTAAGGCTGCATCCCAAAATTTGGTGGGAATTTGGAATAAAATTTATTTCCCAATTTGATTTAAATCAAATCTCATATCTTTGGGTTAAAATTTGAACCAAAGACTCTTGTTGGAGATAAGATTTATATTCAAACCCTTCAAAAATTGATGAAGATTTCCGTTGGAGATAAGATTTATATTTGAACTCATCCCAAAATTGATGAAGATTTCCGTTGGAGATAAGATTTATATTTGAACTTATCCCAAAATTGATGAAGATTGTCGTTGGAGATAAGATATATATTTGAACTCATCCCAAAATTGATAAAGATTATCGTTGGAGATAAGATATATATTTGAACTCATCCCAAAATTGATAAAGATTATCGTTGGAGATAAGATATATATTTGAACTCATCCCAAAATTGATAAAGATTATCGTTGGAGATAAGATTTATCTATTTGAATCCAACCTTCCATTCTATAAATAAGGTTGAACCTCAGCAGGGGAGAGCACACATCAATTGCAGAGAGCATTCAAGAAGGGATCCAAGTAGGAAACTTTCTTTTCTTTTCTTTTTTTTTTTTTTTTTTTTTTTTTAATTTTCGTTTTTTTTATACGTTTCGTTTTTTTATTTTTATTTTTTTTTTTAAATTTTCGTTTTTTTTTATTTTTTTTTTAATTTTCGTTTTTTTATTATTATTATTATTATTTTTTTTTGCAATTTGTTTCTTTCTTCCTTGAATGTGTAAGCTTCGTGCAACAGTCGTCACCAAATTCGCTTGCAGTGATATCACTCCTGCTAGACCAGTCCCCTATTTCATTGGGTGATCTGAGTAACCTGCAGGGGTAGTCACCAGATTCGCCTTCATGCACTCTTGCTAGACCCAGTCCCCATTTTATTGGGTGATCTGAGTAACCTGCAGGGGTAGTCACCAGATTCGCCTTCATGCACTCCTGCTAGACCCAGTCCCCATTTTATTGGGTGATCTGAGTAACCTGCAGGGGTAGTCACCAGATTCGCCTACAGCGATGCACTCCTGCTAGACCCAGTCCCCATTTTATTGGGTGATCTGAGTAACCTGCAGGGGTAGTCACCAGATTCGCCTACAACGATGCACCCCTGCTAGACCCAGTCCCCATTTTATTGGGTGATCTGAGTAACCTGCAGGGGTAGTCACCAGATTCGCCTTCATGCACTCCTGCTAGACCCAGTCCCCATTTTATTGGGTGATCTGAGTAACCTGCAGGGGTAGTCACCAGATTCGCCTTCATGCACTCCTGCTAGATCCAGTCCCCATTTTATTGGGTGATCTGAATAACCTGCAGGGGTAGTCATCAGACTCGCCTTCAGTGATGCACTCTTGCTAGACCAGTCCCCATTTTATTGGGTGATCTGAATAACCTGCAGGGGTAGTCATCAGACTCGCCTTCAGTGATGCACTCTTGCTAGACCAGTCCCCATTTTATTGGGTGATCTGAGTAACCTGCAGAGGTAGTCACCAGATTCTCCTTCATGCACTCCTGCTAGACCCAGTCCCCATTTTATTGGGTGATCCGAGTAACCTGCAGGGGTAGTCACCAGACTCGACTCGCCTACAACGGTCGTCATCAGATTCACTTGCAGTGACTTCACCACCTGTCTAGACCAGTCACTTTGATGACTGTAGTTTCCTGCAGTGGCGATCGCCATTTTTTTAACAACACCTTTTTTTTTTTTTTTTTTTTTTTTTTTTTTGGTTTGATATCAAGCATTTATTTTAACTTGCAGCTAAGATGCATCTTCCAGTCTAGACACTTTCAAGATAAAGGCAACACTAAAGTTGTTCATCTTTGCAGATGTAGCGAAGACTTCAACCGTCAACTTTTGAATATGAAGTAAAGTTATCAACAGTCAATTTTTTGAAGATGAAGCGAAGCGGACGCCGTCAACTGCCAACATTTGAAGATGGAGTGGAACGAGGCCGTCAACCGCCGCCAAACATTTGAAAAGGAGCAACGGTGAACCTTCGAACTTGGAGAAGGAGAACCTCAGTGGCGAACCTTCAAAAGGAGGGGTGAAGAGAAGCGCCTTCGAACTTGGAGAAGGAGCGAGCGAAGCGCGTGAGGGAACCTTCGAACTTGGAGGAAGGAACTGCAGCAGCGCGTGAGAGAACCTTCGAACTTGAAGGAAGGTAGCAGCGAAACGCATGAGAACCTTCGAACTTGGAGGAAGGAACTGCAACGAAGCGCAGCGCGTGAGAGCCTTTGAAACTTTCGAGAGAAGGAACTGCAACAAAGCGCATGAAAACCTTCGAACTTGGAGGAAGGAACTGCAGCGAAGCAACTTGAGAGAACCTTCAAACTTGGAGAGAATGAACTGCAGCGGCGCGCGTGAGAACCTTTTGAACTTGGAGAGAAGGAACTGCAACAAAGCGCATGAAAACCTTCGAACTTGGAGGAAGGTAGCAGCGCAGCGTCAGAACCTTCGAACTTGGAGAAGGAAGCATCACAACAGCGCAATGTGGGAACCTTCAAACTTAAAGAAGCGGGAGCAACAAACTTAGGGTGAGTGAAACACCGAACTTGAGGCTAACGAGACATTGAATTTGGAGGAATAAAATCTTCTTTTATTCGTCCAACTCGTAGCTTCATATTTTTAACGTTGCACAACTTCAATTTGTTGTGTTGCCCCTAGTAGTGATTAACTTCTTCAATTTGTATTGTCGTGTTTCAATGTTTGTTGCACTTTTTTTTTTTGTTTGGAGAGACTGAACTTAAAGTTTTCTTTAAGCTGCCTACGTACCCTTTGAAGAAAAGGGATCAAGTCATAACGTAGTTCAATTTTTTTTTTTCACTCACCTTTTAAGCTCGTGTGGGCTAGGAGCATCATGCAGTTTAGGCTCTTGCGATAAGGAGCTTTTACATTTAAAAGCTCTTATCTTTGTCATGGTCTTGATCAGATCCTTCATTTGCAGGATTGGTCAAGATAATGAGATTTGGCTTCACCTTCAAGGAACCTTCCGTATTTATGAGAACAGAAAACTTCCTCTTCATACGTGACAGGATGCTACTATGAAGCTTCTTGTCACTGTTTACTTCATCGAAAAGTTTCAACTCCAAGTTGTTCATCTTTCTTTTAGGTTGATCGTTTGTTACTTTGAGGCGATCAAAGACAGATGTCGAAGATCGACTTTTCTTCGATGTGGAGACACTTAGCCTTTGGAAAGCTGAAGGTCGAGTGGAGGTGGACATCGAACATTGATTTTCTTCCTCTGTCGCGGCCATACTCATTCTATGGAATACCGAAGGACGAGTAGTTGGAGGCTTGATGCGATCAAAGACGGAAGTCCTTTGTTCACTCTTCTTAGAATTGTCAACTTCTTCTACGTTGATGCAGTAGGAAGTCGCAAGGTTCTTTTTTTCCTTTTTTGTGGAAATTTTTGGAGAAGGATTTATTCAACATCACCAGTTGTTGAGGTTGAGAAAACTTTTTACTTCTCTTCCTTTTGGGTTGAAGTTTCTTAGGATCCTTCTTTCTTTGATGTTTGCTCTTTTCTTTGATTGTAGCAAGATTTGATTGGGCTACTTTATCAAGGTCGAGCTCAATTTTGCCTTCCTTAGCCAGCTTTAAAATTAAGTCCTTTAGGACGAAACATCTTTCCACTGGATGACCAATAACTCGATGATACTTGCAATACTTGGGATCATCGACTTTCTCCATCTCTTCTGGTCGTTTACACTTAGGAAGCTCTATCAGTTGCGCTTCCAATAGTTGTTCCAACATATCAGGGATGTCGGAATCAGGGAAAGGATAGATTTTCTTCTGTCTTTCTTTTAATGTTAAGTGATGTGTTCCGTTCGTTTGTCGCTTTTCTTTCGAAGACGACTTGGGAAGGGTTGTGTTGACAACCATAGATTCTTCTATAGTCTCTTCATCGTTCCTTCCTTCTTTTCTCATGTTAGGGAGGAGAAGGTCTTGGTTTTCTCGACTAGCAATACTTAGCTTCATATCGTGGGCACGAGTTGCTAGTTCCTCAAAGGTGCGAGGCTTTATACCTTTAAGGATGTAGAGGAGTTCCCAGTGCATGCCTTGAATACACATCTCAACGGAAGAGAGTTCAGTGAGGCGATCTTTGCAATCTAGACTCATAGCTCTCCAGCGATTTATATAGTTAACAACGAGTTCACCTTTTCGCTGTTTAGTGTTGGTGAGCTCGAACATGCTAACGGTTCGTCTAGTGCTGTAGAAGCGATTCAAAAACTCTCTTTCGAGTTCCTCCCAACTGTCTATTGACTCAGGTTCTAGATCAGTGTACCAGTCAAACGCATTTCCTTTAAGTGTTCGAACGAACTGTTTGACTAGTAGGTCCCCTCGAGTACCAGCGTTCTCACATGTCTCAACGAAGTGGGCAATATGTTGTTTAGGATTTCCCTTTCCATCAAACTGTTGAAATTTTGGTGGCTGATACCCGATTGGCATTCTCAAGTTATCAATCCTCTTAGTATAAGGTTTGGAATGCAAGAGGGAATCTTGAGTAAGTCCACCGTACTGAGCTCTGATACAGTTTGTGATCATATCTTGGAGTTGTTGGATGGATAGTGAAGCGATCGAAGCAGAACACTGTGGTTGATCATCTTGCACTATAGTCTTTCCTTTGTCGTGATTTTTTACGACTTGGGTTTGACTTGATTCGGCGATATGTTGGTTCTCAATTTGGCTCTTTAGTTGCTCAATTTGAGAATCTTTTTCTTCAATCGCCTTCATCAAGGTGTCGATATGCTTCTGCATCTTAGCCATTCTTTCTTCCATAGTTCTAGTCTCAGTCATCATGACAGTCACTACGTCAGAATCATGTTCAAACAAAGGGTTATACTTAACAATAAACTTGTCATTAGTATATGCCCCTTGCAAGGTTGTTTCTTGGCCTCCAACGATAGAAGCTTTATCTTCTTGCAACGTCAGTCCGTTGAAGCAACAATGGGCAGTAGAACCCATGTATGACTTGTTCATGACAGCGACCATTGAAGAAGTCTTGAACGATCTGTTTATACTTGTGTTTTTGAGATAAGAGAGAGAGATGAGAGGTAGAGAT
Source organism: Luffa acutangula (assembly GCA_036850905.1). Lineage (NCBI taxonomy): Eukaryota > Viridiplantae > Streptophyta > Magnoliopsida > Cucurbitales > Cucurbitaceae > Luffa > Luffa acutangula. Next base: position 43,543,403 of record CM072097.1, on the reverse strand, counting down.
TGTCCCACTGGGCGTGCCAATTTGTTCACACGTAACTTCGGGGATGGAGACACGTGGATTAAACAATATATTTGTATTTATGTAATATACGTGTGGGTGTACAATCTCTAACTTTAATCCTCTGATTCTCTCTCTTAAATATATAAACTTTGGTCTCTAGCTTGTTGCTCTTCTTGGGCCGGTTTGTTGGACTTCTTAGATGATCAACTTGCTAGGTTGATGATCTCTTGGATCGGCCTGTTAGCTTGATGATCTCTTGGATCGGCTTATTGGCTTGTTGATCTTCTTGGATGATCGACCTGCTGGCTTAATGATCTCTTGGATCGGCCTGTTGGCTTATTGATCTTCTTGGATGATCGGCCTACTGACTTGTTGATCTTCTTGATCGGTCGGTTGGCTTGCTGATCTCTTCTTGGATGATCGGCCTACTGACTTGTTGATCTTCTTGATCGGTCGGTTGGCTTGTTGATCTTCTTGGATGATCAGTCTGTTAACTTGATGATCTGTTGGATCGACTTGTTAGCTTGTTGATCCTCTTGGATGATCAGCCTGCTGACTTGATGATCTCTTGGATCGGCCTGTTGGCTTGATGATCTGTTGGATCGGCTTGTTAGCTTGTTGATCCTCTTGGATGATCGGCCTGCTGACTTGATGATCTCTTGGATCGGCCTGTTGGCTTGATGATTTGTTCGATCGGTTGGCTTGTTGATCTTCTTGGATGATCAGCCTGCTGACTTGTTGATATTCTTGATCGGTCGGTTGGCTTGTTGATCTCTTGGATGATCGGCCTGCTGACTTGTTGATCTTCTTGATCGGTCGGTTGGCTTGTTGATCTCTTGGATCAGCCTGTTGGCTTGTTGATCTCTTGGATCGGCCTGTTGGCTTGATGATCTGTTGGATCGGCTTGTTAGCTTGTTGATCCTCTTGGATGATCGGCCTGCCGACTCTGGACTCTTGGCAGAATGCTCTGGACTCTGAGTTTTCTGACTCTGTCTCCAAATCTGAATCCCCCAATCTGAATCCCCCCAAAATGAATGGTGGCCTCCTCTATTTATAGAGTTTGATGGACCTCATATGGGCTTGGGCTTGGGTCCAATTGCCACGTGACATAATCTGATTGAACTTGGCTGATGTTATCTGATGGATCACTAATAGACAAGTGGCATTCTTTGATTTGCCGAATTTTAATGTCTATTAATTTAATTTAGGCACACGTGTAAATGTGTAACTGGTCCCAAATTTATTTTATCATTAATTTATATTAATGACGTGGCAACTTGTGATTGGCCGAAATTTCTCCTTCAACAACTGTATTTATTTTTTAAGAATTAATTAACTATATTCAAAATAAAATTACATATAAAAATAAAAAAGAAGAGATGGGAAAAGGGAAAGCCCTTGCTCCCACCACAAAAATCTTGAAACAAACAAGGGTATTAGAAACCCTTGCCTATTCTCATCTCCAAAAACCTTGTACCAAACGGCCCCTTAGAGGAGAAATGAGAAATCATGAAGCGCAGGTTTGATGAAGGGGGAAATTCGAAAAAAACTTTAACGTCTCGCGTGTTTGGATATTGGGACCTCAAATTTGCTTGGTGCCCCTCTAACCACCAATCCAAGCTTCTTCTTTGTTAAATAATGCGATTTTTATATATTAATATTATAACAGTTCCATTATATTATATTAAAAATATAAAGACGGGATAATTTGAGGGGGGGCACGTGCCCCTGGCCCCTTCATGGATCCGCCCCTGGTCGAGGTCCCCAATCAAATAAATTTATAAATCACGACACTTAAACAAACTTGTAGATCTAGTAGTCAGGGTCGATCACAGAGAGTCTTTTCATGCAAATCTTAAATTTCCTTTCCGTTAGGTAACAAGAGGGGTTTTGGAGAAAATAATAGAAATAGAATACTAAAACTAAAAGGGAGCAAAAAAGTAAATAGCAAGAAAATAACAAAGGAGATGAATCAATACCTGAAAATCATGCAATCGGGGTTATCGGGACTCAATTCAATTTTATTAAAACACAAATTTCACTAATGATCTCAATTACATATTTTAGCACGGTATACTTCGGGAACAACCCAAAATCCATGATCCACTATCACAAACATGCGAATGCTAAGTTTGATTTTAGCCTAAATAAGCTAATTGGTCAATTAACTAATTCAAACGCATTGAGATCTAGCAAAGTTAATTAAATATGCCACGAACAACAAACCTCAATTACAATAAAATAAATCATCTAACTCTAGGTGGCATATGAGGATTATCCCAACATACTCCTATTTATTACTTAGATTAGCAAGTAAATTCAAGCAACTCGCGGTTACAGATTGTCAATCTTTTCCTAACATTGCCTAAATTTATATGAGTAGAGCTAGAATCACAAAAACATGCAACTGAACAAATTAAAGCATAATAAATTTCATTAATAGCAATTGAACTTACATCCCGATGTCCCGATTACACGAAGTTGGAGTTTCGCCGCTCATGGAGAATGAACAGCCTCGCTCCTTAGCTTAATCCATCAAAGAACTAAACTAAACTAGCCTAAAAAGCAAGAAAGCTGGAGAAAGGTGCTAGAAAATAAGAGGAAAATGACTCGAACTGAGTACAATGCAAGATTTTACCACTCTAAAACGAATGCTACATATTTATACTAGTCGAGAGCGTTGAGACATTTGCCTAAATAATGGAAAAACTCATCTCAAGAAAAGAAAATAATTCTACTAGAAATTGGCATAGTGTCGAGACACTATAAGGCAACATTTCAACGTTGGCTCTCGGGTTTGCGACATCGAGACGCTAAGCCCTTGGGATTCCAATGCTTAGCTTCAGTCTGCACAACGTTGAGATGACCACTTGGAGCGTTGAGACGACGTTGTCTTCTACTCAGGGGAAATTTGGTCATTTTCTCTCTTGGTTTAGCTCGTTTTAGCCCTGCATTGGCTCCGAACCTCCGTCATAAAACTACACACATATTATACTCATTTGAAATCATATTTTGCAAGGAATTCAACAAATATAAGGAAATTAGGAGAAAATAAATTTATAACAAATTTGTGCTATCAAGGACTCACATGTGTGTATGAAAAGTATTCATGATATGAACTTGTCTTTGGATATATATGTAAGGTATATACAATATATACTTGGAATTTACGATTAATTCCACCTAAACGACCATCCAAAAAAATCCTCCTGAATGTGGAAATTCACCATTCACAATGACCTCTAATAGAGAATGGCTATAGAAGACTTACGAACTGGTGTAGGAGCTCAAGTCATATGAGGGAACCGATACTTTTGTAATGTAGAAGGTTAAGGGATAGTTGGACTTAGACTTCATGATGGAAACATTAGGCTTCTTATAGGAGTTAGATATGTACGTGAGGTTAATAGAAACCTAATTTTCCTCAGCATGCTAGATAAGTTTGAAAGGATTTGGAATTCCCTATTTCCGATAAAGCGGAAGCGTAATTGGGACCGATTCGTAGTTAATTTTGTTTATCTAAAAATACCATAACATTGGCAAAAATCATAGAACAAATTCTATAGAAACTTAAGGCTAAGCATACAAAATTTAGATCTAAATCTATAATAAAGAAAAGAGAAACAAACCTCCGTTGACGTCTTTGAAAATCAAGAATGATTCTTGATTGCTCTACAACAACGAAGAACACCACCATTTGATCTTCCCCGCTATAACTCTGAGATTAGGAACGTAGTTGTGGGACTACCTAATCTTGAATGGGAAAAACTCTAGAGAGAAAATTCTCCCTAAAGTTCTTGAGTTGACAGAATATGAGAGGGAGGCTAGAGAGAATGCAAGAGTGCATTCTTGTGGCCTTATGTTGTTGTCTCTAAACCCTAGGTTTAGTGTTCTATTTATAGGAGAAAGACCATGAATAAAATATTCATTTAAAATCAATTATTTTCGTAACTGATTTAATTTTTTCCATAATTAATCCATTCCATGATCAACCAATTCCATGACCAATCAATTCCATGACCAATCAATTCCATAATTGATTAATCTTTTCCATAAATGATTGATCACTTCCGTAAGTGATTAAATCATTGCCATAAATGATTAATTACTTCCATAAGTGATTAATCATTTCCATAATTGATTAATTTCCAATTAATTAATTCTTTAATTAATTAATCACCAATTAAATATCATATGTTTAATTTCAAATCTTCTATTAGTTAATTAATTAATTACCCAATTAAATATCATATATTTAATTTGAGGCTTTCAATTAATTAATTATATAATATGAATCAAATTCATATTAAAATTTAACTCCTTCAAATTCTCTTATATCCTATAAATTTAATATGAATCAAATTCATATTAATATTTGAACTTCTTCAAATATTTATTTCTCTCATAGACTATAGTTTAATTAAATCTCATTTAATTTAAACTAAATTGAATAATTAATTAATTCATCTTCTAATTAAATACCATATATTTAATTAGACATATATTTGAACTCTTTCAAATATATCAATCTCTCAATATTATAAAGTTTAATCTCAAATTAGACTTTATATTTTAATGCATCACTATACAATATATTAATTTGTATCTCGTACAATTAACTTATTCCCAATATGAATTTGAACTATTCAAATTCTCTCAAGATATATTTGTTTCTAATTACTCTTTACGAGCTAGAAGGGGACCTAATGGACCTACAAATCAGAAGCTCCAATGATATGAGGTTAATAGATTAAACTCATTAATCAAGTTAACCAATATTCATTAACTGTGGGTCATTCCACTAAAGACCCACAACTGAACTCTTCTCACTGTAGAACATTTCTGTGTCCATGGATGTAGACCTATGCCGGTAAGTCAATCCTTCACGAGTGTCCGTAATCACAGTTGGGTCAAATTGCCGTTTTACCCCTGTGTTACATCTGTCTCCTTAAGTACCATCGCTCCTCTAATGAACAACCTGTTTATGGTCCAACCATTAAACAGAAAGTCCCTCTCGGGCCAGTGAGAGGGCGGGATCCCTTTGTTCAAGTCCCGGAGTCACCACTTAAAGGAACACTCATCTACTTCACCTAGAAGCGGGAAGGAGTGAATTCCTTCTTGTGTTGTCATGTCCCCAGCCTCCCACTCGGTCTTGTCCCCAAAAAGGAAGGCATATTGAGTCGGCATATTGGCCACTCTCATCCATGCTAATCAAAGGACAATCCCTCATGAGAAGGAGTTCATGACACACTTAGGATTAAGACTGAGTTACCTAGGTCATCCTATTGAAACAATAACCTAATTAGTTAACGGTGTTATAACTAATGGTTGACTATTTCGTGGTCCGGTCTTATGCAAACTCATTGCATAGGATACCCCCACTTGCATGTCTACTAAATGGACATTTTGGATCAATACGTTTGTATCAAATACAAAGCAGGCCGTATCTCATAGTGTTACCAGGATAAGGTACCCAACCTTATCCTTGTACTATAGACCTTTTAGGTTGTTACTTGAACATCGATCCTCGTATGTCCCCACATACTAGTTCAAGTTACATACAAACAACCTTGAATCTTAGTTTATTGGATTTGGGTCAAATTGTGCAATATTTAACAATAACACTTTATTGAAACAAGTATACAATTTGTTTACATTCACTATCTATGAGTTTTAGGGCATAAAACCCAACAAAGTTAGGTTTACATGAATAAGTTTGAGTGTGGTGTGCTTAAAGTTGTGAAGGGTATTGTGGTAGCAATGAAAGGGTATCTTAAGGAAACCTTATACTCCTTAGAGGGTTCAACGTTCGTAGGGTCAAGTTATCTAGTTAAGGAGAGTGACAATTTCAAAACTTTTGTTTGGTACAAACACTTAATAAAAATTGTAGACCTATATGTGCGAACATTGCATATATAGTAAAAAAAGAGAGTTAAATTTGGAAAGGATGATCACTCCGCTAAAAGAAAATTAGAATATGTGCATTATTCCGACTTATGGGGTGGGAGAGAGTAGATTTTTTTTTATCCATTGTAGATGTAGATGATTGCACTAGAAAGGTGAGTATATCATCTTAAAAATAAATATGACACCTTTGATAAGTTTGTTTCCCTCCCCCAGATGCCATCGAATATGATTGAAACTTGATGAGAAGCCATTATTAAAAAACCTTTGATGGTGCAAAGACAATGGAGATCAAATTTGAATTCTTGAGGTAAAAATTGCAACATTCAGTAGGCAAAGATTAGAATATTTGATAATGAAGAGATGATTGAGGAGGTAGAAAATTTTGAAATTATTGGGATCAAGAAAATATAGGATAGAATTAGTTTTTTTTTTTTTCTTTTTAACAAATCTTGAGGAAAATCCCTGTGACTTTAAAATTTTTTGGTTGAGAAAAAAATCTACGTTGATTTTTTTTTAAAAAAAAAATATTGAAAGTTGGGTTAGACTCGATTCAGTCTTTTTTTTTTTTTTTTTTTTTGCACACCCCTAGATATGGGTAAGTTGATCTTATATCCTATGTTCGAATTTGTTAATCAAGAACCCCAAACTTTCAATGAAGCCATAAAAGATAAATACAAAGATATGTAGTTGGCCACAATAAAAGAAAAGTATGATTTCTTGATAAGGAATCAAACTTGGGTACTAGCTAACAAACCAATAGATGTTAAATAGTGGGTTAGAAGTGTATCTATAAAGTTAAGGAAAACCCCTAGAGATCAATAAGCCTAGGTTTAAGGCTAGGTTGGTAGCACAAATGTTTACTTAAAGAGAGGGTATAGACTATGTGAAGTTTTTTCACTCGTTGCTAGATATACCTCTATAAGAATATTGTTCGCCTTACTTGCATGGTGAGCTTGAAGAGACCATATACATGGATTAACCTCCGCGATTTGTAAATTCCAAACAAGAAAAAAAGGTTTGTCTTCTTAATAGATCATTGTATAGTTTAAAGCAATCTTCAAGCCAATGACATTAAAAGTTTGATTCCTATATGTCATCCATTGACTTTTAGGAGTAAGCGGTGATGGAGGTAGCATGGGCTCGAGCCCCCCTCAACTTCTACATACACTATATTTATAATATAAATCGGAACAAAGAACCATAATATTGCGATGTCGTTGTGGCTTAAGCCCCTCTTGAAGTTTTTTCAGTCTCAAGCTCAAGCCCCTGTGTATGCGAAGAAAATCCCATTTTTTCTTTCTGTTTTTTTTTTCTTCGTTTTACATTTTTCTCCGTGTCTTTTTCATTTTTTTTCTTGTGTTTTTTTTGTTGATTCTTATTCGTTTTATATTTTTTCCGTTTCTTTTTAGTTTATTTTTTCTTGTTTTAGTTTTAGGTTTTTTTTCTTTTTTTTTCCTATTCTTTTTCGTTTTTTGTCTTTTTTGTTTTTTTTTTCCTTTCTCGTTTTGTTTATTTTTTTTTCATAATTTAACTTGATTTTTGGAAGCAAGGGAAGGAGGTAAATAACAAAACAAAGAAACTTGTGGGTAAAAGTAGAGTTGGTAGGCTAAATTTTCAGAATCACTGCCTTTGCCCCAAACGAGAGAGAAAAAGGTGTTTCTCCCGTTGAGGTCTGAGTTGTAGTTTGATATGCCCACAAGACACTAGGAAGTTCTTAGGCCCACAAGCCTTTTAAACCTTCGAGTTTCGTCTTCATATTCTGTTTGATGATATTGTTTACTGCTTCTACCTGTCCATTAGCCTGAGGATGGGTTGGGGAGGAGCACCGATGAACAATATTCAGATCTGAGCAGAACCTTCTTAATTCCACATTGTCGAATTGCCCGCCATTATCTGTAATGATTGTATTAAGAATTCCGAATCGACATACTATATTTCGTCAGATGAAATCAGTGACCTTCCTCTCTGTGATAATCGCCAGTGCTTCAGCTTCTGCCCATTTTGTAATATAGTCTACTACCACCACTGCATACTTGGTTTGCCCTTTTGCCTAGGGTAAAGGCCCAATAAGATCTATTCCCCACTGTGCAAAGGGCCAGGGACTGATGACATTTGTCAAAGGCTCTGGTGGTTGCCTTGGAACTGGTGCAAACCTCTAACACCAATCACAAGCTTTCGTAAAATCTTTGGCATCTTGTAACATTGTTGGCTAGAAGTAGCCCTGTCTAACAATCTTATGACATAAAGACCTTGCCCCTGACTGATTACCACACAAACCTTCATGTATTTCTCTCACCATGTATTCTGCTTCTCTAGGTGGAAGGCACTTTAGCATTGGCATCAAGTAACCTCGTTTATACAACCTGCCCTCTCTCAGTACATAGTGCAATGCTCGCCTCTGTAACCTTTTGGCTTCAGCTCTATTTGTAGGTAGAACCACTTTCTCTAGATATTTCACTAATGGATCCATCCACGAGCCCCCCTCCTCGTCTATGGGAGCCTCAACCTCAGTTTTTTCAGACTCGGCCTCAACCTGGTCGGCCTTGACCATAGGGGTTTCGACTTCTGTCTCAGCTCGACCTCCCACGGAAACTTGCTCATCTACCTCTACTACCTCTTTTCCACATACTGTTGGCTTGAACAAAACCTCAACTGGAACTGTTCTATTCAGTTCTGTTTCGTAAGTTGCTGCCAAACAAGCTAATGAATCAGCATTAGCATTTTGGGATCACGGGATTTGTCTAACCTCACTCTTTTTTAACTTGACCAATAACTCTGTAGCTTTGGATAAATATTCAACCATTCTCTGCTCTTTAGCTTGATACTAGGTTGTCACTTGCTTCACAATTAACTGTGAATCACTCTGAACCAAAAGATTTGAAATTCCAATTTCCCTGGCTAACATTAGTCCTGCAAGGAGAGCTTCATTGTTTGAGGCTCTAAAATCGAATCTCAAAGCATACTCAAATCTCTCTCCCTTTGGGGATTCCAACAATATTCCTGCTCCACATCCCCTTGTGTTAGAGGATCCGTTGACAGAAAGGGTCCAGGTCTGGCTTGGTTCCTCCAAACCCAAGAAATTGATCTTAGTCTCAATCCTGCGCTGGTCGGCCTCAGCCTCGACCTTGGCAGGTGTCAGCTCTACCACAAAGTCTGCAACTGCTTGCCTTTTTATTGACGTCCTCGATTTGTAGTGGATGTCATATTCACTCAACCCAACTACCCACTTCATGAGACGTCCCGACGTTTCAAGTTTCTGTAGTACTTGCCTAAGGGAAAAATTAGTCAAAACCGTGATTTTATGGGCTTGGAAATATGGACGCAACCTCTTGGCTCCTGTGCTAGTGCGAGGGCAAGTTTTTCTACTTGGGGATATCTTGTCTCTGCTCCAACCATAGTCTTACTTGTATAGTACACCGGTCGCTGAAGGTTACCTTCTTCCTTTATCAATGCTGAACTCACAGCTGTTTCTGAAGCTGCCAAATAGAGCAACAGTTCGTCCTCCGGTTGAGGTTTAGCTAAAAGCGGGGCAGCACCCAAGTACGCTTTCAATTCCTTGAAGGCTTTCTCACATTCTGCAGTCCACTCAAATCGCAACATCTGTTTCAAAATTTTAAAGAAAGGCAAACATTAATTTATCAGTAGTCATACTAACAAACCTGTTTAGTGCTGCAACCTTCCCATTTAGGCTTTGAAGTTGCTTGAGATTAGATGGGGAGGACATTTTTAGGATTGCTCTTATCTTGTCTGGGTTAGCTTCTATCCCCCTCTGAGGCACCATAAATCCCAAGAATTTCTCTGAAGTTACTCCAAAAGCACACTTACTCGGATTCAATTTCATTTGGTATTTTCGCAGTATCTGGAATGCTTCGCTGAGATCGGACTCATGACAATGGGATTTCATACTTTTCACCAACATATCATCCACATAAACCTCCATGTTCTTTCCTAATAAAGAAGAAAACATTTGGTTTACCATTCTTTGGTACGTAGCTCCTGCATTCTTCAATCCAAATGGCATGACCTTATAGCAGTACAACCCCCTATTAGTAATAAAAGAGGTTTTCTCCTGGTCAGACCCATACACCTTAATCTGGTTGTAACCCGAATAAGCGTCCATGAAACTCAACATCTCATGCCCAGCTGTTGCATCCACCAACTGATCGATCATTGGCAAGGGATAACTGTCTTTGGGGCAGGCCTTATTCAAATCAGTAAAATCAATGCACATTCGCCATTTACCATTTGCTTTCTTCACCAACACCACATTAGACAGCCATTGGGGGTAATGGACTTCTCTAATGAACCCAGCCTTGAGTAGGTCTTCTACCTGTCCAGCTATGATCTCATTCCTCTCTGGATTGAATGCTCGTCGTTTTTGTTTTACTGGCTTAAAGTCTCTATCTGTATTTAGTCGGTGCACGATGATTTCAGGATCAATCCTCGACATATCTTCATGTGACCATGTAAATAAATCCGTGTTGGCCCTCAGGAAACTAATCAACTTCTCTCTTTGTTCATCCCCTACTTTGGTGTCAATACTCACTCCTCTTTCCTCAGTTGTCAGTGACACAGATTCTAATTCTTCTGCAGGCTGCCCTCTCAAATCGCCTTTGACATGGCCGAGGCCAGGGTCGACCTCTTTCCGATTGCCTAGGTCGTGGTCCGCCTCTTCCTTCACGGGGTCTGCGTTGGCCTATCCCTTCTTTTCCTGCGCACGTCCTAAAACTCCCACATATTCCTGCATCGTCTCACTAAAAAAACCACAACCGATATACAATTTTCACTGGCAAGCCTTCTTCCCCACAGACGACACCAACTGTTGATGCCAAAATTCGAACAGAAGACTCACCTGACATTCACGTGATACCAACAGTGAATTTGTATGAGCTGGGAATATGTGACCTGCAAAACCAGCAGAAACTACACACCAGTGTGGTGCTTGCCACACTCGCTCCGATGCTTAAGTCAGTTAAACAGGAAGCTAAAAGTGACAAGAATTAGGGTTTCGAACCCTTCTCCAGTCGTGAAGATGGGTATTTATACCTAGGTTAGCATATTAGGGTTTTCAAGCGTTGGAAGTCGATTTGGGCTGAACCAAGTTGAACCGGGGCAGCCAAAAGACTCTAGGGACCGAGCAGAGGGGAGGAAACTCGGCCTGCACAAGCGGGTTGAGGGTCGGCCTCGACCCAGCCAAAAGACTCTAGGGACCAAGCAGAGGGGAGGAAACTCGGCCTGCACAAGCGGGTTGAGGGTCGGCCTCGACCTTGGGTCGAGGCCGACCACAAGCCTCGGCCTCGGCCCAACCCTATGGCTCATTTCCTCTTTCGTGTCTATTTCTGGGTTGTGTTGTCCTCGTCTACTCATTTGATTCTGGGATGGTCCAGAATTACCTATAACACTTTATTTCGCTGGGGCTTGACGTAATAATCTTAAATGGCCCTAGTTTTGAACATTTTGTAAAGGTTACCCGCCAATTGGAACCAATATTTTTGGAAATTTGCTAGTCACGATTGACGAACGACGAGTCTTGGTCTTTTCACCATAAATGCCAACTTATCTAGATCGAATTGTATTCATATCAGTGGGCGTGTGTTTTGACATTTGAGTCAAACTTATGGAACCAATTTTGTCTCCATGAAAAATTATTTAATCTATTGAAGAATTTATAGCATGGACTGTGAGTAAGTGACAAGGGAGGGTCAAGTCTTCAAACGCCAGTGCTTTTGTTTTCTTTTCTCTTAAAAGAAGAAGGCTTTTGAAAGATTACATTTTCAATTTTATGTTGAGCCATTTGGGTGAAAAGGAATAAGAAGATTTTCTGGAAGATTTTAGGATTTTGAAAATGTTTGGATTGAATTATTTTCTCTACTTAATGAATTGGTAAAAAATGTAAGCCTTTTTTTTAATCTTAGATTTCATTATTATTCCATGATCTCGATTGCTTTTGTGTTCTTGTAATTTCCTTGTTCGATATCTTTACATGGATTTTATGTATATGTTGAATTCGTGTTAATTTGAATATCAATATCTTAATATACCGAGTTGTTTGGTTCTTTATATTGAAGTTTTGCTTTCTTTCATTCTTATTCATTATGATTCATGTCGTCAATAAAACATTGTTGGCATAACCTTAGAGCATTACCTTCTAAAACTAACGTTTGAGGTCAAATTGGAAGAGACTTTTAGATATCGTGTTGTGGTAAAAATTATCGGAAGATTTGGTTTTGCATATGGGACTTAGTTCTCACCATCCCCAGATTAGGAATTTCTTTGCTTGCAGCACTTCGAACTCGTGACATAAACACTGAGTATCTTTAAATCCATTATGTTTGGCTGTAATGATACTTCACAAATGCAACAGTCTCTGCACTGTTGAACGTTTGTGGTACTTCAATAGAAATATGTGATAGTATGCAATATAAATATGGGTTAGATTCATGGTTGCAATTAGTACGGAGGATATCCATCCAATCATAGACGGATCTGTAATATGAGTTGTGTACCTACCTATGCTGAGGTCGAGTCTTATTTTAAATGTCTGATTGATTTTGTTTCAATATTTGTTATCCTTTATTTACCTTAATGTCTTTCCATGTTATGCTTTGATGCAAAGTATACAGGATTTTGCAGATTTAAACAATTCTTCTTTATCAAGAAGAGCAAAAAAGCATTCCACAAGCTGTAATGATATCTAAAAGCCCGAGTAAGCTGAACATGACGGAAATCCTCAACTAGGTGGAGCCACCCATATTCTCCACTTAGTCGAGCCTACAAAATGTCCTTGGAGGAGTGGAGCCACCCATACTCCTCAAGGCTTCGACTTATGAAATGTCCTTGGAGGAGTGGAACCTCCCATACTCCCCAAGGTCTCGACTTGTGAAATGTCATTGGAGGAGTTGAGCCACTCATACTCTGAACTACCTCAAGGCCTCGACTTGTGAAATGTCCTTGAAGGAGTGGAGCCACCCATATTCTCCACTTAGTCGAGTCTACGAAGGCAAGGTCTTATGATATGAAGCAGATAGTGCTAAGGATGACCTCCGAAGAGCCGAGGCCGACCGTCAAATGGCCGAGGCCGATCAATACACTAAGCTTCACTGTCATGCTTTATATACATTCTTTACTCAATAATACTTTTTACTGTGTGATAGTAAAATCTTACTTGAGTAGAGGGCTACACAGGGGACATGTTTCCCTAATTAAATAAAAAGCAAACTAGTTTAGCATGTTTGAGTTAAAGATTACATGTTTTAGTCTATACTCTTATTTCTTCCTCTGTAGAAATTGATATATGAATGCAGAAACTTGAATTTTGAACACACAGAGGCTTGAGGTCGAGGTCGACCCTAGCTTCTTCCTTCATTTTTCTTTTGCAGAAACTGATATTTTGGTGCAGGAACTAAAAATTTGCAATAGCATGAAAGGTGGCTCAGGTCAACTTTATGGTCTTACCGTGTTAATCACATAAATGACTAATGAAAATGAAGCACCTACACATGGGGCTTCAAAACAGTAAACTGCACTTGTAGTTGAGGCTAAGACCAGAGACATTTCATAAAAGCAAAGCGAATGGCAAAAAAAAAAAAAAAAAAAAAAAAAAAAAAAAAAAAAAAAACCAAACAGTCTCTTCTGTAGGATAATAAATTAGTTACAAGTGAAAAGTCATATACCGTTTGGTGGTCAGAAAAGACTCATTTGGAAATCGATTTTCATCTCTCTAGAGGAGATGCTCATGATAAAGCATCCAGGGATAACCTTGGAATTATACTCTTAAATTGGGCTTAAAATATTTGACTTATAACAACAAGTCATCCATAAATCCCAATTCAAGAGTGGGGGTTTAATGTTATGGGTTACTTTGAACCTAATTCTAAGAAAGTCAGAATGATAAAAACCTAGAGTGGAAACAAGCCCAAGGAGATCCCTTGGGTCCAAATCTATCTCCATTTCCACTCTCTCTCCTAAAAGGGAGGGGGAAAACCATCAACTATAAATAGAAGATGCTAACTCCAAAGTAAGAGGACTCAACTAGGTATTTATTCTTTCTTTTAATCTTCTCCCTAATTCTTAATTTACTTGCCTCACTTATGATCTCCCAACTGACTTAAGCATCGGAGCTGGTGTGGCAAATACCACACCAGTGCACAGTTTTCCCTTGTTTTGCAAGTCACGTCTTTCCCCTTCAAATAAATTCACCATTGTTGTCACGTGAAGGCCAGGTGAGTCTCCATATCTGGATTTTGGCATCAACAGTAACAAACAAATTGCTTCAACTTCTTCAGTTTATTTAAAGGTTTCTGATCCACTCTTCCACCATCTTCAAATCTTTTTTCCTTTCCCTTTCTTCACTTAAACAACATCCTTAGCGGAAAATCAGGTTAGCTTCTTCTTCCAACTAATCTTCAATATTTGGAACTCGGATATTGTCATACATCTATAGATTAAATGTTAAATTATAAGTTTTGTCCCTAAATTTTTATGATTCTCTCTAAACTTTAAAAAGCATTTAATAGGTTCATAAACTTTCAATTTTGTGTCTAATAAGTTCTTGAATTTTAAAATATTTAATAGGTTTTTAAACTTTCAATTTTGTCGCAATTTTTAAGAATTAACTGATCTATTAGATGTAAAATTGAATTTTAGGTTTAATAGGACCCTAGACTTTCAATTTTGTGTCTAGTACATCTATCAATTTTTAAAAATGTTGAATAGGTTAATAATCTATTAAACACAAAATTGAAATTTAAGAGACCATTATTGAATACAAAATTTAAAATTTAAGGACCTATCACACACTTTTTAAAGTTTAGGGACCAAACAAAAACATATACAAATCTGAAAATTTGAGGTCCCGTTTGATAACCATTTGGTTTTTGAAAATTGTGCTTGTTTTCTCTCAATTTTCCTACCATGGTTTTCATTTTTGTCAAGGGCACATTTGGATTCCTAGCCAAATTCCAAATTCCAAAAAGTTTTCAAATTTTTGCTTGGTTTTTGAAAACATGGAAATAATGTATTAGGAAAACAAAGAAATTTGTAGGTGGAAGTAGTATTTATAAGCTTAATTTTCAAAAACCAAAAACCAAATTGTTATCAAACGGAACCTGAGAAAGCTGACACTTTTTAAAGTTAAAAAACTAAATAGTTACATATCAATAAATCCTTAGAAAATGCTTAGATAGATTTAGAAAAAGAAGTGCTAAAATATGAGTCAAATGAACCGAACCTATTTAAAGTTAATGCTCATGTTGGCTACCAGAGCAATTTAGTTGTATGAGCAACACAGGCGAAAAAAAAAAAAAAAAAAACTATTTAAACATTTCAAATCACTGCTGGCATTCTCAGAAAACACTTTCATATATTTTCTCTTCACATAGACCGTTTTTTTTTTTTTTTTTAATCACCAAAGTCAAGTTGTCAGGTTGCATATTAAAAAGAACTATTTTGTCAATGAACTTTATTTATTATTATTATGATTTTTTTTTTTTTTAAAAAAGAACTATCTTAAATAAAATTAAAACAGTTGGGCTGTCGTTGTCGTGTTACCCAACCAAACGCCCTAATCGCTCATTGTCGTGTATAAAATTGCAGTGTAGAGCCAATTTTAAATCGATTCGGAGTCTGCCTGTCTGAATTTAATTTTAATTATTGGCCTCTCGTAACGTGATTGGGTTTCTATGTACAAAACCATATTTCAACAGACATAAAGTATGACTTTATAATTAAGAGGTTACCAAAAAATTATTGGTCTATGATGGAGTTTTCGTGTACAAAACCATATTCCATGTTCATTGGTGAATAATAAATTGTTTTTTTTTTTTCATTGGCTTTTTTTTTAGTTCAACAACATTTAAGGACGAACGGATTCGAACTCATGATCTCTTAATCATAAACTCATACTTTATACTATTTGAACTATGCTAATGTTAGCTATTTTTCATTGACCTTTATGTTTATAAACCTTTCTTTTAAAATGTTTATATACCTAATGTTTTTATTAAATAAACTTTTTTTTTTAAAAAAATCCTCATTTAACTTTCGTATTTAATCTATTTTAATCTTTAGACTTCCATACATACCTTAAAAAACTATTTTAGTTCTTCTTATTCATTTTTATGTAAATTATTTAGTAGAAATACATCGGAAGCAATTTAATCCTTTTTTTAGTTCAACTGTTGAAGTGAGAGAATTCGAATCTTGATACATGTCAATTACCACTAAGCTATGCTCACTTTGACATCAACTACTTGATATTGGTACATGTCTACATGAATGAACATTTATTTTCATATAAGTTATTTAATAGAAATTCATTGCAAGCAATTTAACCCTTTCCTTATTTTTTTTTTTTTTACAACCCTTTTTATCTTATTTTCTTGATATAGGTACATGTTGGTAGGCTATTTATTAGATTTCAAAATGTATTAATATTTATATTAAATAATTAAAGTTAACTACTATTAATGGTCAAATTTGGTCGGGAGGAACTCACATAACCTTCATGTGCCACCAACGGTAAATTTGTTTGTGGGGGGTGGGGTGGGGGGAACGTGAACTGCAAGACAGAAAACCTGCACACCGGTGTGGTGCTAGCCACATCGCCTCCGATGCTTAAGTCAGAAAACGAGAGGAGGAGAGCAAGAGAGCAAGAAAAGGGAGTAGAGAATAGAGTTCGAGATTAGAGTTCTGATCTTCTCTTCAGTGGCAAAGAGGTGTATAAATACATGCTCATGCTCCTAGGGTTTTTAGGAATTCGAAGGCGTTTCGGGACAAACCAGGCGGAATCGGGGCGGCCAGAGGCAGTGGGGACCAAACGGAGCCGGAGGAGCTCAGCTCGCGAGAGTGAGCCGAGCCAAAAGCCCGACCCCTTCGGTCTTGGCCCGATCCACTGGCCTGTTTCGCCTCCAGAGTCCATCTTCCAGCCCTATTTCTGTCCGGTTGTTCTCGTCAGTTCCTTGTACATCAGAGTGGTCCAAAATTACCTATAACAATGACGATGTGGAAACTAAACTAAGATGAGTGTTTATGTAAGTTTAAGGAGTAAGATAGAATATTTGAAAGTTTAAAGGATCCAAATGAGATAATGAGCATAAAAATTGATGGAATTGTAAGTTTAAAACCACAACAAGTATAAAATTTTAAAGCAAAAATAGTTTGTTAAATTATAAAATTAGTCTATAACCTTAAAGTTTCAATTTAGTTCCTATAGTTCAGATTTAGTTTTAGTTTTATCTCTATAATTTAGGTAAACTTTATTACCAACTCGAAAAACTTATCTATTTCCATATAACTTTTAGTGAATCCTAAACTTAAATATAGTTCATTAACTAAATAGAATACATCAATTCATTAAACTGATTCATGAGATTTAGTTAAAGCATAAGAACTTAATTAAAATACTTAAAATTACAAAAACAAAATTAAAATACAATTTCAGTTACAAAGATCAGAATAGAAATTTTAAAATCAGAGGGACAAAATTGAAAAGTATTTTGTCTATTTTTGGAGTTAACCCTATATATAATTTCTAAACTGAAGAGAACAGAGTGGCACTTGGCCCAATGAACCATTTTGGATAAGATTGCTAGAGTGGATCAAAGTTTAGAATTGGATAACTTTGCCAGCACTTCACAAATTACAAGACAAAATGCCAACCAACTTTACAACTGTATATACCAAACTTTCTTTCTTTTGTTTTTACTATTTATTTCTTTTATTTTAGATTTTCTTTTTGTTAAATAATACTAGTATGTGGACCATGTTTGAGATGATCTTTTGCTTCATGAACTTAGGTGGTTTCATTTTCCTTCTTAAATTTTAAAATGGTCTATTTTGATCCTAAATTTGTTTTATATAATCATTTTAGTTCTCTTCATTATTTGCATTGATTGAATAATAAATTGATAATGAAACTTTTTTTTGTGTTAATGTGTCAAAGTAGTTGTATATTAGAGTAGAGTTTGAGAATGAACACATATTAAGTAACTTTATAATAGTAAAAATCAAGTTTTTTTTTTCCAAATCAGTAACTAAGACCCCATTTGATAACCATTTTGTTTTTTGTTTTTGGTTTTTAAAAATTAAGCTTATAAACTCTACTTTTACCCACAAGTTTCTTGGTTTTTTATCCATATCCTTCCCTTGTTTTCAAAAACCAAATCAAATTTTAAAAACTAAAAAAAATAGTTTTCAAAAATTTGTTTTTGTTTTTAAAATTTAGCTAGGAATTCAAATGTATCCATAACAAAAATGAAAACCATTGTAAGGAATTTGAGATGAAACAAGCATAATTTTCAAAAACCAAATGGTTATGGGCCTAAAATAAACATTTTTGAAAACTTAAAGATAAAATATGTAAGTTCAAGAATTTAAATACACAAAACTGGTTATTTTTTCAAGTCCAAGGACTAAAATAGACATTTTTAAAAATTTAGAAACTAAAATAGATATTTTTAAAAAATTTAGAAACTAAAATTGAAAAAAATCTAAAATCTTTAGAGATCAAGATGAGATTTTTTTCTTTTTAAATCTCATTGATAATAGTCTTGTAAGAAAAACATTAGCAATAGAGATCAGTAATAGCACCATAGAGTATACAACCGTTTAAAAAAAATAATTAATAATATGAATATATCGGATGTTCCCTAAGGGACTCAATAATATGAATACGTATACTAAGAAGAAGAGAGAGAATAAAAAAAGATGTATATTTTTTTAAATTAATCTAACTTTATTTTTATAATTAAAAAATATTTTTTAAATAAAAAATAGGTGTCATGTCAGCCTTTCGTAATATCTAATGAATGAAATGACCAAAATGAAACAAAATTAAAACCTTAGTAACCATTTGGTTTTTGGTTTTTGAAAATTAAGTTTATAAACACTAATTCAACCTACAAGTTTCTTTGTTTTTTTAATACATTCTTTCCATGATCTTAAAAACCAAGCCAAATTTTGAAAACTAAAAAAAAGTAGTTTTGAAAAACTTGTTTTTGTTTTTGGAATTTGGCTAGAAATTCAAATGTGCCATTGACAAAGATGAAAAGGAAATTGGGGGAAAACAAGCATAATTTTCAAAAACCAAAGACCAAAAACCAAATGGTTATCAAACAGGCTTAAAATATCGAGTTTTAAAACTTATCTAATAAAATTGATAAGGGGGAGAGAACGGGGAAATTAAAGGAAAAACAGTTAGAATTCTATCATGAAATCAAGGAGTAGATATGAGGATAGTAAAATCAGGGATAAAAGGGAAAAAGAATTTCAAACTGACTTTCTTCTTTTGGCCATTTTTATAATAATTTCCTTATGTTTTTTTTTTTTTTTTTGCTATTTAGGATTATGAAAGCAAAGCAATATTGGAGGGTTTTTTTTTTTTTTTTCTTTTGCTATTTCCTTTTTTCGAAGAATATGCTAAGGGTAGGAAATGAAAGCAAAACAACTCAGATGCAATGTAAATTTAGAAATAAAAATGAAGAAATTATCAATCGCATGCTTTAATGGTGATTTAAATGGAAAGTTCACGAGAGGTGTACCTTGCAACATTTATGTAAATTTGGGTTCAATTTGATAAAATTGAAAGTTCAGGATTAAAATTGATACAACATGATAGGTTTGAGATTCAATTTGATGAAATTGAAAGCTCAAGGTCAAAATTGATACAACCTTTTAACTTTAGAGTCAGATTTTGAATTTTTTTTTCCTCCTAATTATTATTGTAATTATTTTTTATTTTAAATTTTCCAAGTTAACATTATAAATAATAATAAAATAGTTAAAACCACTTTTAGTTCATGTACTTTCATAAAAGTAACAATAATTTGGCCCCTGAACTTTGATTTATGTAACGATTTAGTCTCTGTACTTTCAATTTTGTAACAATTTAGTCCTTAAACTTTAATAAGTAACTATTTAGTCCCTGTACTTCAAATTTGTAACGATTTAGTCCCTATCGTGAAAAATTAATGTAAAAAATTAATGAAATTTCTTACCTAGATAGATTAATTAACTAATTTGGGACCCAATATGTGTTTATAAGCTACAAAGTTTAATTATTAAATAATAAAAATCAACATTTAATTTTGATGGTTTTTTTTTTTTGCGACAAGGATTAAATTGTTATAATTTGAAAGTATACGGACTAAATTGATACAAATTTGAAAGTATATGGACTAAATTGTTACTTATTAAAGTCTAGGGACTAGTTGTTACAAAATTGAAAGTACAAGGACTAAATCGTTACAAATCAAAGTTCAAAGACCAAATTGTTACTCTTATGAAAGTTCAGGGACCAAAAGTATTTTTTAACCTAATATAATTAATTTTTTTTTTAAATTTTTTTAGAAAAACCTAATAAAATTAGTTGTTACTAGAGCTAATAGAAAATTAATGTCTGAAATCTCTTAAACTTACTTTTCTTCCTGATTAAAAGGGTACATTTTGAAATCTCAATGATCATACGACGAAATGAAAAGAATACATTTTGAAATTTCATTGGGTCGAAAGCACCTATTCCTGACAATTTAGGTTATAAAAAAGTAACTTTTCCATAAAATTTATGGATAAAGTTGAACTAAAATATATGGATTAAAATAAAACATTTGATTGTCAAAAAAAAAAAAAAAAAAAACATTTGAAATTTTAAAAAAAAAAAAAAAGAAAAAATTCATTTTTAACCCTGAACTTTGGGGATTGTATCAATTTTAACCCTGAACTTTCAATTTCATCAAATTGAACCCTAAACTTAACAAGTTGTATCAATTTTAACCCTGAACTTTCAATTTCATCAAATTGAACCTCAAACTTATCAGATCATATCAATTTTAACCTCAAACTTGCGTTAGTCTTACAATGTATACCTTTGGTGATTGGTTTCTTATAAATAAAATATTGGAGAAACTTTATTTTAGATGACTTTTTCTTATTGTTGACAACTTTAATTGTGAAGGTTTTTCGTTGCTATTTAAGATTACGAAAGCAAAGAAACTTTGGAAGTTTTTTATCTTCAAATATTTGCTGGTTTTTTATTGTTGCTAAGAACTTTGTGAGATTTTCTTTTTCTTCTTCTACGGTTTTTTTCCTTGTCAATTAAAAGAATGTACAAATGTAGGAAACAAAAATAAAGAAATTTTGAGTTTTTTATTTCTCATATTTGCTGGATTTTTCTTGTTGCCAATAACTTTGTGATTCTTTTTTGGATAATAATGAGAAAAAAATAGTATGAGATATTTGATTTATTCTGGTTTTACCACAAAAATTGTTACAAAACACTAACTCAATGTGCAATGTGAATTTAAATAAAATTAAAAAAAAAATTGTCAATTACATGTTTTTGATAGCAATTCAAATGAAAATTTGACTAAAGGTCTACATTGCAACATTTATGCAAGTTTGAGATTCAAATTGATACGATTTGTTAAGTTTAGGGTTCAATTTGATCAAATTGAAAGTTTATGGTTAAAATTGATATAACCTGCTAGGTTCAGGGGTCAAAACTGTTTTTTTTCCCAAAAAAAACGCAAATGTTAGACACAAATGGTATTGTATACAAGTTTCTTGTTGATGTTAAATTTTAAAACAGTAATAAAAAAATTTACTAGAGTAACTACGATCATTAACAAAATTTACCTATAAGTATATTCGCTAAAATAATAAAACTTTTTCCTTTTTGAACAACATATATGGTGGAAGGATTCAAACCACATACCTCTCAATCATTAGTACAAGTTTTATGCTAATTGAGTTATGTTCGTGTTGGCTTCCTTTTTTTAAGTTCAATAAAACTTTATTTTTAATAATAGACGGCATGAGGTTTAAATTTTAGGGAAAAATACACTTTTAGTCCTTGAGATTTGAGTTAGGTTTCATTTTGGTACATGAGTTTTCAAACTCAACAATTTAGTCCCTGAGGTTTGGTTTAGTTTTATTTTGGTCTCTCCATCCATTTTTTCGTTTAAAACTAACGGACCGATTACGTGGCACTATTTTTTATTTTAAAAAATTATTTTTAAAAATTTTTAATTAAAAATATATTAAAATAATAAAAATAGAGAAAAATACATTTTTTGTCTCTGAGGTTTGGGTTAAGTTACACTTTGGTCCCTGAGTTTTCAAACTAACAAAATTACTCTTGAGGTTTGAGATAAGGAGCAATTTGGTCCCTGTCATCCATTTTGCTGTTAAATCTTAACCGGCTGCTGACGCGACACTATTATTTTAATAAAAAAATTATTTTTTTATTTCTTTCTCTCTCCTTTTTTTCCTTTTCCTCTTTCTCCTACTCCTTCTTCTTCATCTTCTTCATCTCCTTCCTCTTAAACTCCGGTGGTCGGCCCTCGGAAAGTTTTTTTTTTCTTTCTTTCTCCCTTTTCTTCTCTCTTTTCTTCTCTCTTTCCTTCCTTTCTCTACTTTTTTTTTTTTTAATAAAAAGAAGGGAGAGGGAGGAGGGGCCCTCCCTCCTCCCGAAAAAACTTTCCAATGGCAGTCGACCACCTAAGTTGAAGAGGAAGGAGATGAAGAAGGAGTAGAAGAAAGAGAAGAATGAAAAAAAAGGAGAAAGAATAAAAAATATTTTTGAGTTTTTTTTTATTAAAATAATAGTGCCACGTGAGCAATCGGTTAGGATTTAACGACAAAATGGATGACAGAGACCAAATTGCTCATTCTCTCAAACCTCAGGGGTAATTTTGTTGAGTTTGACTAAAGTGTAACTTAATCCAAACTTTGAGGACCAAAAATGTATTTTTCCCTAAATTTTATAAACTTGATTTTAGAGGAAAAAAAAACAAACAAATTATCTCCATTCTAGTCTCATTGTTATTTTAATAGCGTTGAAGAAGAGACGAGAAGACGTGCAAGGGAGAGTTTTAGAGCTTTTGGATTCGTTGAGAAAGGTCAAGTGCAAAGCATGAAAAATAAAATATTAACCCACCAAAATATTCATAATTGCAGATATTTTAAATTAATTACACGAAATTCATCACCATGTTGATGGAGGGTGACGATCTAAGAATTGAGAAATTTTTTAGTTCAAGTCTCCTTGTACACGTCTTATATTCTCATTAACTTTTCTATTTTAGTTCTTTCTATTTTAGTTCTTAAAGTTTTAAAGGGTTCATTTTTTTTCTTAAACTTTTAAATTTGTTTTATTCTAGTCCCTAAACTTACAAATTGTTTATTTTAATTCTTAAACTTGTAAAAACAATCATTTTTTTTATCCTTGTTATGTTATTTTTATACTTCAAAATCGCATTGCTTAATGTTTGTCTCTAACTTATTTGACTTAAAATCATGTTCATATTAACAATCTAGTACACATACTCAAAACTATATTATTAATTTGCTAAAATTGAATTAAATGTAAGGACAAATATAGTATTTTTTTTTTTTTTTAAGTTCATGGATTAAAATATACATTTTAAAAGTTGAAGGACCAAACTGGAACAAACTTGAAAGTTTGGGGACTAAAACGAACATTTTGAAAGTTCAAGGATCAAAATAGAATAATCCTAAAAGTTTAGGGATCAAAATAGGATTTAAACCTATTTTTTAATAAAAAGTTTGAAAAATTATAATAACAAAGCTCCGTACTCACTATTATTTTAAAAGAATATATTGTATTATAGGAATTTAAGATTCCTCCTATATCTATTGTTGATGTCAAAATCCAGACAAGAAGCTCGTCTGACCTTCACATGACAACAACCGTGAATTTGTTTAAAAGGGGAAGACGTGCCTTGCAAAACGAGTGAAAACTGCACACCGATGTGGTGCTTTGCTACACCGACTCCAATGCTTAAGTTAGCAAGGAAGAAGATGGTAATCAACAAGTAGAGAGCAAAAGGAAGAAGATAGGTGCAAAAAGCAAGGGTTCAGCCCCCTTCTCCAAGGTTGAAGAATGATATTTATACTTGAGTCATTTTTAGTGTTCTTCTCTCGCTTATGGACGACTTGGGGTCAGATTAGGTCGAACTGGACTTCTCCAGGACTCTAGGAACCATGTACAGAGGAAAGAGCTCAACCTACCAAAGGTGGTTGAGGGTCGGCCTCGACCCAGGTCGAGGTTGAGGCTAGGGATTAGGCTGAAGCCCAATCCCCTCGGCCCTCTGTCTCTCCCGTGGTGTGGTTCCCAGTTGCATCTTAGGTTGGCGCTGTGTTGGCCTCGTCAACTTCTTGAATTTTGGAATGGTCCAAATTTACCTATAACACCTATAATATCTATAATCTATAAAATACATAAAAGTACGAGTAAGGAAAATAAACTTTTACTAAACGATATTACCCTTGATTTTTTTATGTAATGCCTTCTCTTTAATGTGATTTAGGCTCTTTATAGATAATACTTCTTGTTATAGGCAATTTTGGACCACCCCGATGTACAAGGAGCTGACGAGGACATAACCAGAGAGAAATCAGGCTGGGAGATGGACCCAAGAGACGAAACCGGCAAGTGGGACGGGCCAAGACCGAAGGGGTCGGGCTTGCTCGGGGCCGAGGCCGAGCCCATTCGACTCCGTTTGGTCCCTACCGCCTCTGGGCGCCCCGGTTCCGCCTGGTTTGACCCGAAACGCCTTTGAACTCCTAAAAACCCTAGGAGGATGAGCAGGTATTTATACCCTTCTTCGTCACTGAAGAAGGGGACCCGAATTTTATCCCTAAACTCTACTCTATATTCTCTACTTTCTCCTCTGGCTCTTACTTTTTTGCTTCTCATTGTTCTGTTTGCTGACTTAAGCATCGGAGCCGGTGTGGCAAGCACCACACCGGTGTGCAGGTTTAACTTCTTGCAGGTCACGTCTTCCCCCCTCATCTACAAATTTACCGTTGGTGTCACGTGAAGGTCATGTGAGTTCACCCTGGCCAAATTTGACCATCAACACTTCTAATAAATAAAAAATAGAGTTTGTACCCTCACCTAAGAGGTCGGTTCAAATCCTCTGTCTCACATGTTGTCAAACAAATAAAATAAAAAATAAAAATTATGAATTAGACCATTTTAAGATTAATTAATTTTTTATTTTTTCCGTTAGTAATTTAGTCTTCCCCTCTCCCTCCTTTCTTTATTTCTATATAAATATATGAAACCCATGTTATAAATTAATTTAGGGTGTGTTTGGTTTAACTTTTCAAGTGTTTAATTTTGAAATAAATCATTTTGAAAAAAATTCTAGTGTTTGGCAATCACTAAAAATGACCTATTAGAAAATGAGATTGATAAACCATTTTGAGAGAAACATTTTTCTTCTAACGGAGATTGCCAAAAAAAGTGTATTTTTCCCTATTTTTATTATTTTAATATATTTGGACCACCCCGATGTACAGTAATTTAGTCTTCCCCTCTCCCTCCTTTTCTCTCGCTACACCTTTTCTTATTTTTCTAATTTATCGTTATTTTTTCTAGCATGTCTTTTACTCTTAACCTTGCTATCTCTCTTAAATTTCTATTTTTATTTAATTCTTCTATCTAAAATTTATCTCTTCTACCCTAACTTTTTTTTTTCTTTTTTTCTATAACTAATATCTTTTACGGAGTCTAACTAATATTCTCTCTCTAAACATTTTCTTTCACATCTCTAACTTTTCTATGTTTAACTTTTCTCTCGAAAATATTTATAGTTGTGTTTCTAAATTTTCGTTTCAATGTCTCTGCACATCTTTCTCTCTCTAAAACATATTTTCGTCTCTCTAATTTTTTTAAAAACAGAAAACCAAACACAATTATCAAACAAGTTTGGTTTCAGTTTTTTAAAAACAGAAAACAAAAAACAGTTATCAAACATATATGGTTTTTGTTTTTAAAAAACAGAAAACCAAAAACAAAAAACCAAAAACAGAAAAACCAAAAACCAAAAACTGAAATGATTATCAAACAGGGCCTCAAAAACTTGTTTTTGTTTTGGTAATTTGGCTAAGAATTTCAACGAGTCCTTAATAAAGATGAAAACCATGGTTAGAAAATTAGAAGAAAATATTTTTTTCAATAAGGGGTTGTTTAGGCCGTTGAGCTGGTTATAATAGTTTGGGATTATAATTGTCTAAGGATTATAATAGTTTGGAGGTTATAATAGTCTGTGTTTGGGGGGCAGATTATTAATTATAGTTTGGGTTTGGGGTGCAGATTATTTTAGTCTAACATAAAATAGTCTGTGTTTGAGATGCAAATTATTTTAGTCTAGGTTAAAATAGTATGTGTTTAGAGTGTTGATCTATTTAACATAGGGTTCTGAATCAAAGGTTCAAGCTGACTGTTTTTTTTTTTTTTTTCTGACTTTTTTTGTTTATTTTCCTCATACAACTTTGTATGTCAAATATCATATTTTGCAAATATCAATGAAAAAATATTTGGGTTTAGTTGTAAACAAAATGAAATTTTGGGTATAGGGGTTAAATTATGTGTTTAACTTAAATGGAAACAAAAAGAACCTAAGGTAAGAGTTGATTTTCTTTGTTTTAGAGTCATGATTTTTTCACAAAATAAGTCATTTTATGATTTCATATAGAAAACCATATTTGTTTCATTTATGTATTTCCAACATAAAAATGGTAAATGCTTATTGAAAACTCATTTTACCTTCATTATCAAAAGAATCAAATAAAAAAAACTTGAGTAGTATTTTTTTAAATTATTATTATCACAGTAAATTTGAATACGACAAGTATAATTTGGAATGAAAAATATGGTTCGATGAAGGTAAACATTCATATACTTCATTATCAAAAGTAATTATGTAATAAAACTCCATATTTATATATGTTCAAAGACAACCTAGTATCTAACTCCCTAGAAATTTTTCAACTTTTCCGGCGACTGAAAATTCTTTCCCTCTTTTTTTCTTTCTTTTCTTCTACTTCTTTTCTTTTTTTTTTTCTTTTTTCGTTGTTTATATTTTTCAAAATGAAAAATGAGAAGAAAGATTAAAAAAAAGGAAAAAAAAAAATCGAACGCCGGAAAATTCGTCGGCGATCTCTGAAAAAGTGGTCGAAAAGTCGTTGGTGGTCGTTGAAAAAGTCGTCGGTCGGTCGTCGCCGAAAAAGTCGAGAAGTCACATGGAAGAAGAAAGAAGACAGATACTGTAGAAAATGGATAGAATAATCGGGTGGGTTGAATGGTGGTTACTGTAGCAACACGAGGGTAAAAATAACCCACTTCACCCCTTATTTTTGTTGATGCCCCAAACACTGAGTGAGCTATAATAGTCTCCACTATTATAACCAACACATGGGGTCAAACGACCCCTAAGAGATCATATTTCGAACTAAAAAGTTAAAAAAATGATCATACATAAGCACTACTTTGTAATTCCTACAACTTAATAGTACACCAATATGCAATGCAATCTTAATCTAAAACTAAAACTATAAGAAGGAGTTGAGGATCCCACATTGAAAAGATATAAGTGGAAATCTCACAATTTATAAGATGTTACTCTACTCATTGTCAATTGGTTTTGAGATTGAACCTCATGTGTTATATGATAGAATGGAGTAATAGACGAATAACAACAAATCAAAATGAGTAAGCTTAGAAAAAAGTAGAAATGATGTCTTAATATATCTTATTAGATGAATAAGTTCCAAAACTTTTCAAATCCCATTATTAATTTCAATTAAATGTAAAATTAATTTTTTAGAATTAATTTCTAGAAATATTAGATAATTTAAGCCTTTCATAATCAAATATTTTCAAATTCTTTTCAATTAAATTTATTAAAAATAAAACTAAAAATTAAAAAGGTCATCATTTGTTTAATTAGCACCTCTTATTGTTTTGTTGTTTATGTTTGATCATTTTTTCACTTTGATTTCCTATATAATTCTTTTTATCTAATTAATTTTATTTTATTTTTTCTCATCTTCTAACCATAGAAAATAAATATTATTTTCTTTAATTTTAGATTTTTTTAATTAACATTTTTAAGTATTAAACTAGAAAAATTGATTAAAACAAAATGATCAATTGTTTATTTTTAGGGGGAAAATACATTTTTGGTATCTGAGGTTTGAGTTAGGTTTCATTTTGGTCCTTAAGTTTATAAACTCACATTTTGGTCCCTGAGTTTTAGATTTTGTTTCATTTTAGTCCCTCCATCCAATTTTCGTCTAACTCCTAATGAAAAATGACTGACGTGACTTTTATTTTTTTATTATTTTTATTTAAAGAATACATTTTTTATTATTTAATTTTTTAATTTAAAAAACATATATATTTTTTTCATTTCTCATTCCTCTCTCATCTCTTCTTCTTCTTCAGACCACCACCATCGTCGGAGTCGTCGTCTACCGCCATCGTTCTCTCTGTTTTTTTGTCTTTTCCTCTCCTTCCCTTTCCTTCCATTTCCTTCCTTTCTTTTTCCCCTTCCACCATTTCTTTCCTTTCTTCTTCTCTTTCTCCTTCTCCTTTCTCCTTGTGTTTCAGATCTGGAAAATTGACACCCTAAGTCGCTGGACGAGAATGCCACAAGCTCCAAACGATGGTTCCATCGGCGACAAACACGTTCTCCAGACTGTGGTTCCAGAGAATGTGGCGGTGGCAATGAACCATTCCAACAAGCTCCATACGTCGGTTCTGTTTTTCGATTTTTGAGATTTGAAAATAGGGAGAAAGGAAAAGGGAAAAGGGAAGAAGAAAGGAAGGAAAGAGGGAAAGGGGAAGGGAGAAAGGAAGGTGTTATGGGTAATTTTGGACCACCCAGATGCACAAGGAGCTGACAAGGACAATCGAGTAGAAATCAGACCGGAAGATGGACCCAAGAGGTGAAACCGGCGAGCGGGACGGGCTAAGACCGAAGGGGTCGGGCTTTTGGCCCGACCCCCTGCTCGGCCATGGGCCGAGGCCGACCCTCGGCTCGCTCGTGCGGGCCGAGCCCGTCGGGCCCCGTTTGGTCCCTGTAGCCTCTAGTCGCCCCGGATCCGCCTGGTTTGTCCCGAAACGCCTCCGAACTCCTAAAAAACCCTAGGAGCATGAGCAAGTATTTATACCCCTCTTCGCCACTGAAGAAGGGGACCCGAACTGAATTATCGACTCTCTTCTCTTACTTTCCTGCTCTCTTCCCATTTTCTGACTTAAGCATCGGAGGCGGTGTGGCCTACACCACGCCGGTGTGCAGCGGTTTTTGCTGGTCTTGCAGGTCATGTCTTCTTCAGTTTCTACAAATTCATTGTTGGTGTCACGTGAAGGTCAGGTGAGTCCTCTGTCCGGATTTTGGCATCAACAGAAGGAAAGAAAGGGAAGAAGAGGAAAAGAGAGAAAAAAAAAAGACATAGAAAATGGCAGCAACGAACAACAGCAAATGGCTACTCCGGCGACAGTGGTGGTGGTCTAAAGAAGAAGAAGAGATGAGAGAGAAATGGAAACATATATATTTTTTAAATTAAAAATTAAATAATAAAAAAATATATTTTAAAATAAAAATAATTAAAAAAATATCATATATATTGTAATGTTTTTATGTTTTCTGGAAAAAAAATAGTCCATTTGGGGGTTATAATAGTCTGTGTTTGGGGTGCAGATTATTATAGTCTGAGATAAAATAGTATGTGTTCGGGGTGCTGATTATTATAGTCTGGGATAAAATAGTCTGTGTTTGGAGTGCAGATTATTATAGTCTGAGATAAAATAGTATAAGTTTGGGATGCATATTATTTTAGTATGAGTTAAAATAGTCTGTGTTTCCAATGTTGATATGTTTAACATCAGGTTCTAAATCATAGGTTCAAGCTAATTATTTTTTTTTTCTGATTTTTTTGTTTATTTTCCTCATGCAACTTTGTACATCAAATACCATATTTTGCAAATATTAATAAGAAAAATGTTTGAGTTTAGCTGTAAAAAAAAATAATAATAATAATAAAACTATAGGTATAGGGTTAAATTATGTGCTTAACTTAAAAGGAAACAAGGTTAACTTAAGATAAATGTTGATTTTCTTTGTTTTAGAGTTATGGTTTTTTCACAAAATAATTTTATGATTTCATATAGAAAAACCATATTTGTTTCATTTTTGTATTTCCAACATAAAAATGGTAAATGCTTATTCAAAACTCATTTTACCTTCATTATCAAAAGAATCAAATAAAATAGAAATCACATAAAATAAAAACTTGAGTAGTATTTTTAAAAAAATTATTATTATCACGAAAAACTTAAATACGATAAGTATAATTTGGAATGAAAAATATGGTACGATGAAGGTAAACATTCATATACTTCATTATCAAAAGTAATTATGCAATAAAACTCCATATTTATACAAAGACAACCTAGTATCTAACTCCCTATAATTTTTTTGATTTTTCCGACGACCACTAAAAAAATTTTCGGCGACTGAATTTTTTTTCCTCTTTTTTCCTTTCATTTATTCTACCTTTTTTTTTTCTTTATTTTCGTTTTTATATTTTTCGAAATGAAAACGAGAAGAAAGATAAAAAAAGAAAAAAAAAAGTCGTCGGTGATCGCCGGAAAAGTGATCGGAAAGTCGACGTCGGTCGCCGGAAAAGTTGTCGGTGGTCGCCGGAAAAGTCGTCGGTCGGTTTTCGGTAGGAAAGTCAATGAGTCACATGGAAGAAGAGAGTAAAGAGTTACGGTAGAGAATGGATAAAATAATTGGGGTGGGTTGAATAGTGGTTACTGTAGCAACACGGACGGGAAAAATAATCAACTCCACCCTTTATTTTTGTTGATGCCCAAACATTGAGTTGGTTATAATAGCCCCCACTATTATAACCAACACGTCAAACGACCCCTAAAAGATGTAGTAATTCGAAATCTATTTGACTAAAATCATTTCTAAAAATAATCATAAATATATATATTTTTTTTAAGATAACAATCTTTTAAAAACCTATTTGATATTCACAAATATATATTGCATAAATTAATTAAACAAAAACATGTTATTAGTAAAAAGATTTTTTTACTTAAAAATTAATCAATAAATTTATGATTTTAACATAAATTTGACATCTTTTTATATATATATATATTTTGTATTATATTTAAATATGATGATGATGTTATATATTTTTATAGAATTTTAAATTTCTTCCTATATTTGCAAATACATATTTATATCAGGTTGTTTAGGTAAAATAACTAAAAAAATACAAAAAAAAAAAAAAAAAAGATGCAGAAATATTAAATTCATATAAGTACAATATGAAAAAATATGAATATATATATATATATTATAATGAAATAAAAAAAGATAACCAACTCAAAAAATAGTCTAAAAACCCCAAATTTAAAAAAAAAATATAAAATGTATAATTTAAATGAAAATAAAAAGTTATTATATTAATATCCCTCCACCCAAATCATTTTAAATTTTAGTTATTTCAATTATAAAATAAAACATGTAATGCAAGATAAAAAGGTTCTCATAAAAAAACTACATTGATAAATAAATAATAATTTAAAAAAATTTACTTCATATTCATGATTTATTTAAAATAAATAGTGCATCTGATAACAATGATGTATAATTATATAAATATCACATTGTTACATGAAACTAATTAATAAATTACAAGGTCTGATTGAGATGTCAAAAACCTTTCTCATGAGTTGGTAGTTGAAATTTCACTATCGTTATAATATTATATGAAAAGAATTAAAATTTCAGAATTATATTCACATGAGATATTAACATGTTACCAACTAAACAAAATTATATTATAAGAACATATAAAACTAATTTAAATTAACTTTTAAATTAAATATATTGGATAAAAATGCATGTGGTAGAACACTAATATATTACAAATTACAAGGTAAAACAATCCATCATTTTATTGTTTCAAAAAAAAAAAAAAAAGCAATCCATCATTTTATAAAAAGTGTTCATTTATATATATAAATGAAAATTCAAAATTTTAATATATTTATCATTAAAATTTGAAATTCAACTAAATGATTAATTTTATGAAGTATTTTAATTTACTTTCAGGTTCTAAAAATAGCTTTCTAAATTTTGAACTTAAAGATCATTAATTCTAGCGCGGTTCATTTGATTTTTAGTTTTTGAAAATTAAGTCTATAAACATTACTATCACTCATAAATTTACTTGTTTTATCATCTACCCCTGTCTCACGTTTTCAAAAACTAAGTCAAGTTTTAAAAATTAAAAAATAATTTTTAAAAACTTGTTTTTGTTTTTTAAATTTGGCAAATAATTCAAGTATGTGTTTAACAAAACAAATAAATAAATTTATGCATTTATTATGGGTTCTCGTTGACTAATACGTTTTTTATAATTAATAATGTGTATTTATTTCTTCTTTAGAAACCATGTGCATTGAAGGTGAAAAAAGTCTAATTTCAAAAAAAAAAAAAAAAAAAAAAGTCGTTGTACCCCAATGAAGCTTGGAAAGAAGTCGAAGGGCATGAAGAAGAAGGAGAATGTCTAAAAAAACCCTCTTTATCTAGAACAAAAGAAAAATGAAATTACAAAACGAATATTTAGAAATACTATATACTAAAAAAAACTAAAATTCAAACACATAAGGATATTTTTGCAAAAAAGACCTAAGTTGAGAGGAGCATTTTGACTTGATATTTTCATTTCATTTGGTTATATATTAATATTATTTTTTTAAAAAAAAAAATTAAGCATATATCCGATGTTGAATTCATTTATATTTGTTGATGCCAAAATCCGGACAGGGGACTCACCTGGCCTTCACGTGACACCAACAGTGAATTTGTAGAAGTTGGGGAAGACGTGACCTGCAAGACCAGCAAGAATCGCTGGACACCGGTGTGGTGTAGGCCACACCGCCTCCGATGCCTGAGTCAGGAAACTGAGCAGCTAGAGAGTAGAGAAAGAAGTTGAGAATAGAGTTTTCAGCCCCCTTCTTCGATGGCGAAGAGGGGTATAAATACCTGCTCGGACTCCTAAGGTTTGGAGGCGTTCTGGGACGAAGCAGGCTGGACCGAGGCAGCTGGAAGCGGTAGGGGCCGAACAGAGGCAAACGGACTCGGCCCGCGCAAACGGGCCGAGTGGTCGGCCTCGGCCCAAGGACGAGGCCGACCGTACGGGTCAGGCCACGTTGGCCCGGCCCGTCGGTATGGTCTCCCTCTGGGTCCCTTTCCTGGTCCTATCTCCTCCCGGTTGTCCCGTCAGCTCCTCGTACGCTGTGGTGGTCCAAAATTACCTATAACATTAAGCCCCCACTCTTGAATTGGGATTCAGGTGCGGCTTAGCGTTATCGGGTGAGCTCCTTAAGCCCGATTTAAGAGTAATGATCCTTGCCTTGGATTGGCTTATGTGTAGCTTTTGTTGTCATCCTGCAAAATAGGATAGAAGTAGACGCTCCCTGACTAGGGGTTAGATGAAATGGAAATGAAAAAGGTGAGGGATTGCAAAAATGGTGCTGGTCGGGCTCGGCCTCGGGAAGAGGCCGAGCATTTTTCTAATTTTGCTTAGGGGGCGTTGCCCCCAAACCCCCACCGGGCGCTTCGCCCCTTGGTCATTCAGAGTGCTTCATTCCAGATTCAGGGCTAATCCATAAATAGTAATAGGAAAAAAAACAGAAGCCTTCACAATCCTGCATTGAAAAGTTAATTTCTGCAAAAGAAAAAATGAGAGAGGATCCTAGGATCGGCCTTGGCCTCTGGCCTCTGTCAGCTCAACACTTAGTCCCCTACATTCATATATCAGTCCTTACTGGAAAGTAATGGGAGAGTTGCACGATGATTACAACAAAGGAATGGAAGGGCATTTATTACTTCAAGCGTTGCATTTTTTCGAGCAAGAAGGACTAATTTCATACCTGGCCTTTTGAAGGTGGATGGTCGGCCTCGGCCTTGGCATGAGGCTTACCAGCTTCTCTGTACTGTTTGTTTGCTCGACAGCTAGGCTTATGTGTAGACTTGCCTGACCCTACCTTAAGCATCTCCTTGCAGCTTTGAGCGCTTCGGCTGTGCTAAAAAAGTAAAGTGATTGAGAACTCGAACCAATCATGCTGCTTTGAATGTGCGCCTGAACATTTCTTCTGTATTGTATTCATCCCAGAGGTACGTACACTCTTTTGGGGAAAAAGCTCGGGGAGGTTGAGGGCATGCATCAACCTCTCTGCAAGAATTTAGTCTCTTTCCAAGGGAAAGTACGGAAGTTTGGCCTCTGCAAGAGTCACCACATCCTATGGAAAAATGCTTTGCACAAACACGGTATAAAGAACTTTATTAAATTTGCATGTGTCAACATTGTACCATGGAGAAAAGTTGTGGTCATGTGTTATACAAAATGAAAATAAGTAATTGCCCCAATAGCTCCACTGATATTCATAACGTTATCCTAACTTGAATAAGTAAGAAAGGAAAATCAGAATTATCGCAACATGACCATGATTATGATGGACTCGGTTTGTCCTTACTCCCAACCCCCCACTCAAAATATGCGTTCAATACCTCGGACATGCATTTTTTGAGTAAGGAGAAACTAACTTCATACCTGGGCCTCTAGGGGCGGAACTCGACCTTGGCCTCTGGATGGTCGGCCTCGGCCTTGACATGAGGACGACCAGCTCCTCTGTGTTGTTCGCTTGCTTGTTTTCCATTCCAAGGGTGCGTGCACCCAGTTAGGAAAAACTTGGGGAGGTCGAGGAATTTCCCGAGCCCCCACTCAAAATACGCATTCCAGATTTAATGAGTTGCATTTTTGGAGTAAGAAGACTAATTTCATACCTGGCCTTTTGAAGGTGAATGGTCGGCCTCGACCTTAGCATGAGGCTGACCGTCTCCTCTTCCCTACGGCTTATGTGTATATTTGCCTGGCTCCACCTTAAGCATCTTCCCTGCAGCTTTGAGCGCTTCAGTTGTGCTAAAAAGTGAAGTGACTGAGAACTCGAACCAGTCACTCTGCTTTGAATGCGTGCCTGAGGGTTGGCTTCGGAGCTAGGATGCTCGGCCTCGGCCTTGGCACGAGGCCGAACATTTCTTCTGCTTTGCTTACTAACCTGCCCTGTTGTGTTCATCCCAGGGGTGCATACACTATTCTGGGGAAAACTTGGGGAGGTTGAGGGCATGCGTCAACCTCTCTGCAGGAGTTTAGTCTCTTTCCAAGGGTGGTCGGCCTCAGCCTTGGCATGACGCCGACCAGCTTCCTTATGCTATTTGCTTGCTCTGTAGTTGAGCTTATGTGCGGACTCACTTTCTGTTTGAACATTTCTTTGTTGCTTTGGATAGTCAAGTCTCACTGCAAGCTCCTACAGTCGTCCTTAGGGCTAGAATGCTCGGCCTCGGCTTTGGCGTGAGGCGGGACATTTTTCCTGTATTGCTTGTTTTTTTGCTCCTCAAGCTGCTGTATTCATCCCAGGGGTGCGTACACTCTTCTGGGGAAAAAGCTTGGGGAGACTTAGGAATTTCCTGAGCCTCTCTTCAAGCATTGTGGTCATCCCAGGGGTGCGTACAATCTTCTGGGGAAAAAGCTTGGGGAGGTCTGGGAATTTCCTGAGCCTCTCTTCAAGTTGCATGGTCATCCCAGGGGTGCGTACACTCTTCTGGAGAAAAAGCTTGGGGAGGCCTGGGAATTTCCCGAGCCTCTCTTCAAGCATCGTGGCCATCCCAGGGGTGCGTACACTCTTCTGGGGAAAAAGCTTGGAGAGGCCTGGGAATTTCCCGAGCCTCTCTTCAAGCATCGTGGTCATCCTAGGGGTGCGTACACTCTTCTGGGGAAAAAGCTTGAGGAGGCCTGAGAATTTCCCAAGCCTCTCTTCAAGCTGCATAGTCATCCCAGGGGTGTGTACACTATTCTGGGGAAAAATGTATGCTCAAACTGCCTTCTATCATATTTCCACACAATTTTGATGGCATATCAAGCAACAAAGTATTTTAAGGGAAGAAACTGTTGTCAAAAGCTTGAAGCTGAAAATATAGCCAGGAAAAAATCATTGCAATATAACTAACGACCATGATTATTCCCAGTCCCCCACTCAAAAACATGTATTCAATACGCAAAATATGCATTTTTTTGAGTAAGGAAAGACTTACTTCGTGACCGAGCTCTTGAAGGTGGTGTTTGGCCTTAGCCTCTAGGTGGTCGGCCTCAGCCTTGGCATGAGGCCGACCAGCTCCTATGTGTCATATGCGTGCTCAGTCCGTGACTCGACTTATGTGCAGAGCATCTCCCTTTCAGCTCGAATCGCTTCAGCTACGATAACAGGTCCAGTGTTGTGGTCTTCCCAGGGGTGCGTACACTCTTCTGGGGAAAATCTTGGGGAGGCGTAGGGAGATTCCCGGGTCTCTCTGCAAGCGCTGTCAAAACTTTTGAAACGAAATTCAGAGTAATTTATTTCAAATGAATCAATTACATTCCTGAGTAATATGCTGTTGAAATGAAAGAAAGTCGAACAAGGTTTCAAGAAACTGGAAACTAAAGGACATAAGAGAAGGAAATCAATGTTCCATTGGAAGGGGATAGCTTGACCCCTCAAAGGCTCGGCCTCGTCCATCTCCCGAGGCCGACGTTGCTTGAACCTTCCTGTCGATGTTCCTGAGCGCCATAAAGTAACATTCCCTCGACATCTTTTGCTCGTCATGCGCTGCTCCTACACCTTCTTCGGATGGTCCTCCTAAAATTGTTCGTATCTCGAGCGGTGGGTTGGCACCGCCCTTACCTTGATCTGCTGGCAGTGGCCTCTTGCGTCTATCGTTCCCCACGAACCCCTTGAGATAACCTTCTCGGATTAGGGCTTCTATCTCGTCCCTCAATGGTATGCATTCCCAGGTTGCGTGATTGTGGTCTTCGTGGAACATTCAGTATTTTTTTCTGTTCCTCCTGTCGGGGTCTGATCCCAACTTTTCTGGGCGTTTCAACAGATTTGTGTCCTGTATTGCGGCCAAGACTTGTTCAAGCGAAGCTGTTAGTGGTGTATACCTGTCGAATCTGGCTTTTTGGTTCTGCACAACCCTGTGGCTCCTTGGCCTCTGGTCGGCCTCAGACTTTGCCCGAGCCTCTGACTTTTTCCTGGCATTATTTCCTGTGTACGTACCCGACGCTGTCTTTTGCGACGAACTTCTGCAGGCTTTTTTGCGATTGGGCTTCTGCTCGGCCTCGACCATTGGCCGAGGAGTGCTCATGTCGGATCTGGCCTACATCTTCTACTCGACATCCTTTTCCTTTGTCTTCTTGATGCTGGTCGGATATAGCAGCTTCCCGGTTCTCTCTCCTTCTGCTGGTTGTCCTCTTGGGTTAGGTCTGTAGCATCGTGGGCACACGGATCCTTACAACAGTCTCCAAAGTTAGGGTCGGCCTTTTCCATACCGAGGTCGAACCCAGTCTGGCTCGGCGCTTTCTGCTCATACCCGAGGCTTCCCTCTGGTTTCTGAACCCGATCCATCCTGCAGACCACCACCGATGTACGATCCGAACTGGCAAGCATTCTTCCTCACAGACGGCGCCAACTGTTGATGCCAAAATCCGGACAGGGGACTCACCTGGCCTTCACGTGACACCAACAGTGAATTTGTAGAAGCTGGGGAAGACGTGACCTGCAAGACCAGCAAGAATCGTTGGACACCGGTGTGGTGTAGGCCACATCGCCTCCGATGCCTGAGTCAGGAAACTGAGCAGCTAGAGAGTAGAGAAAGAAGTTGAGAATAGAGTTTTCGGCCCCCTTCTTCGATGGCGAAGAGGGGTATAAATTAATAGCATATATTGATTAGTCCAGTTATTATTTCTGTTATTTTATCTCCCTGTATTGTTATTCTGTTAGACTGATTTCCTCAGGCTCTTCTTTGTACATTCTCTATAAATAGCTTTGCCTTTTATTAATAAAGGTGTGGAAAATATTCAGTCATTCTTGAGTTTCTTTATGGTATCAGAGCGCTCTGACTAACTGTCACGATCGTCTCTTTCCACGCATTTTTTTTTTCTCTCGCTTTTCTCTCTCTGAGATCATGGCGACTCCCTCCGATAACCAAGCCCTAACTTCGAATTCTACTTCGAAATCTGCCGCAAATTCTTCGAATACCTCTGTATCTTTGCTTAATAATATCTGCAACTTAGTTTCGGTTCGACTTGACTCCACGAATTATGTCCTCTGGAAGTTCCAAATCTCGCCGCTTCTCAAATCTCACAAGCTCTACAAGTATGTTGATGGCACCCTTGCGGCTCCGGAAGCGATTCTTCAAACTGAGGGACAACCAGCGAGAGTCAACCCTGAATATGAGGAGTGGTATGAGCGTGATCAAGCTCTTATCACTCTCATCAACGCTACACTCACTCAGACTGCTCTTTCCTATGTCATTGGCTGCAAAACTTCGAAGGAAGTTTGGGAGAAACTCGCGCAACATTTTTCATCCTCAACACGAACGAATATTGTCGGACTCAAGACTGAATTGCAAAGTATTTCCAAGAAATCGACTGAGACCATTGATCTATATGTACAGCGAGTCAAAGATCTTGTTAATCGTCTTGCTGCTGTCTCGGTAGTTATCGATTCTGAAGACCTCGTTATATACACTCTCAATGGATTACCAGCGACATACAATGTCTTCAAAACTTCTCTTCGTACACGATCACAGAACCTTACGTTTGACGAACTTCATATTCTGTTGAAAACAGAGGAGTCTGCCATGGAGAAGCAATCTAAACTGGAAGAACCTAATATTCTTCCTAATCTTGCGATGGCGGCCAGTTTTGATTCGCAAGGTCGAGGGAATTGGCGTGGCAACAGAGGACCTGGTAATGGAGGGCGTGGACGGTTTGACTCCAATCGTAGTGGTGGCCGTGGATCTGGTGGTCGCGGTCAATTCTCCAACTCAACTCTCAATTCTTCTCTCAGTCAGTCCTCTGCTCAGTCGACTAATCAATTCTCCAGCAAGGTTCACTGTCAAATCTGCCAGAAATTTGGTCACAATGCCCTAGATTGCTACAACAGGATGAATTACTCCTTTCAAGGCCGTCATCCGCCTGCTAAACTTGCTGCCATGGCTGCCAATGTGTCTTCCCCTGGTATGAATACTGGTACAGGTTCTTTTCCTCAAGAATCTCATGTCTGGCTTTCTGATACAGGTTGTAATGCTCACCTAACGAATGACTTGGCCAATTTAACTGTCTCAAGTGCCTATAACGGAGAGGAGAATATCACAGTAGGCAACGGTCAGTCTCTTCCTATCTCTCACACTGGTTCTGGTTACCTATCTCTATCTAATTCATCCTTTTTCCTATCCAAGTTGCTTAAAGTTCCCAATATTAGTACTAATCTCCTATCTGTACACCAATTTTGTACTGATAATAACTGTATATTCATCTTTGACTCATCATTCTTCACCATTCAGGACAAAACCTCGGGCAAAATTCTGTTTCGCGGCCCTAGTGTCAATGGCCTTTACCCTCTCTCTACTGTCCCTAATCAAGCACAAGTCAGCCTTACTGCTCAAGTGGGAATCAAGAGCTCTACTACTGTGTGGCATGATCGGTTAGGCCATCCTTCTTCCAATATACTTCGTTCTGTTTTACATCCTTTCAATATCCCTGTAGTTTCTTCTGATCATATCTGTAAACACTGCCTTGATGGTAAGATGATCAAATTACCCTTTCCTTTATCTGTTACTTCTTCTACTGTACCTCTTGAAATTCTCCATAGTGATGTATGGGGCCCTGCCCCTGAATGTTCGATAAATAATCATAAGTACTATGTTTCATTTGTTGATGACCTCACTCGTTATACATGGATATTTCCCTTGTCTGCTAAATCTGAAGTATTTCCTGTTTTCACTAAATTCCTACCATTTGTTGAGAACCTCCTTAATCATAAACTCAAAACATTTCGAAGTGATGGGGGTGGTGAGTTTGTTAGTCATAACCTCCAAAGCCTTTTCTCTAACCGAGGCATTCAACATCAAAAATCATGTCCATACACACCCGAACAAAATGGGGTAGCCGAAAGAAAGCATCGCCACATTGTTAACATGGCCCTCTCCTTGCTTTCAAGGTCCTCTGTCCCTATTAAATTCTGGTATTTTGCCTTTGCCACAGCCATTTTTCTTATTAATCGCCTTCCCTCACCTTCTCTCGACAACAAGTCTCCCTTTGAACTTCTTTTTCATAAACCACCTGATTATTCTTCTCTTCGGGTCTTCGGTTGTGCTTGTTATCCATTATTACGTCCGTATAATTGCCATAAACTTCAACCACGTTCCACTCAGTGTGTCTTTCTTGGTTACCCACTTGGTTACAAAGGCTACTTGTGCTATGATTTTCACAATGACAAGTTCTATATCTCTCGCCACGTCCTTTTTGATGAAACACTTTTTCCCTTTGCAAAATCTTCACAATCTTCAATACCTAATCACCATACTGTCCCCAATGTTTTTTTGCAATCCTTATCTGATTTTTCACCTAATATACCGTCTTCTTTTCCTTCCACTAATCTTCCTTCCTCTCCTTTATCTGACCCGTCTATAGCCTGCAGCTCATCTAATATCTCTTGTCCTGAATTGGCCTCTCCTCCCATGTCTCCGTCCTCTGATTCTTCAATGTTGCCTTTGACATCCACAACTTCAATGTCTCCAGCCTTGTCACCTCAGCTTCCTTCTAACCCATCGCCTAGACCATTGCCACCTGCTTTAAATATTTCCTCTACTTCCAAAGGGACTAGTCAGTTGCCTACTGTGGTTAATCATCATCCTATGCAAACCCGGTCAAAGTCTGGCATATCCAAAAAGAAAGTTTTTGTTGCACATACATCTAGTTCCCTTGAAGAGCCAAATTCTTTTACTCAGGCCTCAAAGTACTCTAACTGGCAGTCAGCTATGCAAGAAGAATTTAGTGCCTTAATTAAGCAAGGGACTTGGACCTTGACTCCTTTACCTCCTCATAAGAAAGCCATTGGTTGTAAATGGGTGTATCGCATCAAGCGTAACCCTGATGGCTCTATAGCTCGTTACAAAGCAAGGCTTGTTGCAAAAGGGTTTCATCAAGAAGAGGGTGTTGATTTCTTTGAAACTTTTAGTCCTGTTGTCAAAAAGCCGACTGTACGAGTTGTTCTTTCTATTGCTGCTTCCTTTGGTTGGTCCTTGAGACAATTAGATGTAAAAAATGCCTTTTTACATGGAGAGTTGCAAGAGGAGGTATATATGCAACAACCTCAAGGTTTTGTGAGCAAGGAGTTTCCATCGTATGTTTGCAAGCTTCAAAAATCGTTATATGGTTTAAAACAAGCACCACGTGCTTGGTTTCATTGCTTTACAACACAATTGCTTACCTATGGTTTTATTGCTTCTAATGCGGATCCGTCCTTGTTTGTTCGCAATCTTTCTGGGTCTGTCACATATCTTTTGTTATATGTGGATGACATCATTTTAACTGGAAATGATTCTGCCTTTATTGACTCACTTGTGGTTCAGCTGAAAGATGTCTTTGACATGACTGATTTGGGAGTTTTAACTTACTTTCTTGGCTTAGAAATTCAATATCAGGCTGCTGGTCTCTTTGTTACACAAACAAAATATGCCACTGATGTTCTAAAGAAGTTTGGCATGATCAATTCTAAACCATGTAACACCCCTTGCTCTGTGGCTTGTCTGGATGTTGACTCTCCCCTATGCAGTGTTGAAGATGTTGTTTCGTATAGACGAATGGTTGGTGCGTTGCATTACTTAACGTTTACTCGACCTGACATATCTTTTGCTGTGAGCAAAGTTTCTCAATATATGCATTCTCCAACTCTTGTTCAACTAACTGCTGTTAAAAGAATTTTTAGGTATGTTTGTGGTACTTTGAAGGCTGGTGTATGCTTTAGGCGCAGTTCGTTATCCTTACTGGCCTTTTCAGATTCCGATTGGGCGGGTAGTCGTGTTGATAGACGATCAACCACTGGGTTTGTTATTTGTCTTGGATGTAATCCAATATCATGGATTTCCAAGAAGCAAACCACTGTCTCAAGGAGCTCAACTGAAGCGGAATATCGGGCTCTTGCAGCTGCCACTGCTGAACTTTGTTGGGTTCGTCAGTTATTAAAGGATTTATATGTTTTTGTCTCTGCAGCTCCCTTGCTATTCTGTGATAATCAATCAGCACTACAGTTGGCCAAAAATCCTGTGTTTCATGGACGAACAAAACACGTGGAGGTAGATTTTCATTTTGTTCGAGAAAAG
This sequence comes from Luffa acutangula, assembly GCA_036850905.1. Classification (NCBI taxonomy): domain Eukaryota; kingdom Viridiplantae; phylum Streptophyta; class Magnoliopsida; order Cucurbitales; family Cucurbitaceae; genus Luffa; species Luffa acutangula. The sequence goes on along the minus strand of CM072097.1, from coordinate 43,501,395 downwards.
GTAGCCTCCAAGGACATCCAGCTGCGCTTTATATCTTCCTTATCTCAACCTGTTGATCTCTTTACAAAGGCTGTTTCTACTGAGCGTCTACAAACTCTACGAATCAAACTCATGCCTTCATCGGCATTCGTTTGAGGGGGGATAATAGCATATATTGATTAGTCCAGTTATTATTTCTGTTATTTTATCTCCCTGTATTGTTATTCTGTTAGACTGATTTCCTCAGGCTCTTCTTTGTACATTCTCTATAAATAGCTTTGCCTTTTATTAATAAAGGTGTGGAAAATATTCAGTCATTCTTGAGTTTCTTTATAAATACCTGCTCGGACTCCTAGGGTTTGGAGGCGTTCTGGGACGAAGCAGGCTGGACCGAGGCAGCTGGAAGCGGTAGGGGCCGAACGGAGGCAAACGGACTCGGCCCGCGCAAACGGGCCGAGTCGGGCCACGTTGGCCCGACCCGTCGGTATGGTCTCCCTCTGGGTCCCTTTCCTGGTCCTATCTCCTCCCGGTTGTCCCGTCAGCTCCTCGTACGCTGTGGTGGTCCAAAATTACCTATAACAATATTTGCAATGGAATAAATGATTTATTAACAAATATATGAATTTTTTATATACTTACTGATAACGCAATTTATTGTGCTATATTTTAGATAATTTTACCGTTAGTCTTGAGTATTATTTGGGCATTTTTATCTCTATTTGGTTTTGTTTTGTAGGAATCAAGTATTTCAATGGAAATTGACGTTTTTAAGCACTACCGATGAATTTAGAGCTAAAGAATAAGTTCGGGCCAAGAAATTAGAAAAGGAAGATAAATTAAAGGCCTAGCGTTGAGACGCTAGCCCTTGAAGCGTCTCAACGCTGGGCGCAAGTCAGGAGAGGCGCGCATTCGGGTCAGCGTCGAGACGCTACCTCCACAGCGTCTCGACGCTGCGAACTTTCCAGATTTAATTAGGGCGTACGCGCGACAGCGTCGCGACGCTACCTCCACAGCGTCTCGACGCTGTCACGCAGATTCGACAGTATTTAAAGGAAACGATGCTTTCAGAATGGGGGAGCTGTTTTGGGGAGAGAAAAACGACTTCTAGAGAGAGAAAAACGACCAGAACAAGGCAGAGAGCGAGGGGGCTTGATTCGAGGAGCTTGGATCGAGAGGTTCGTGACGGGAACGCACGGGATTCACGGCCAACGAGTTTAATCTTTCTCCCTTATTTTTTGTATTGATTTGTAGCATGGTTGAGACATATTTCGATTGTATTTTAGAGACCATGTGTAGCTAGATTTCGTTTCTTAGGGGCTTGATGTAGCCATTAGTTTGTATGGATTAATTTACGGTTTTTTTAGGACGTTTCGTAACGCGGTTTATTTATGCAATTGTATGATTAATGCTTATAATCTCTTGATCACGGATTGTATGTTGTTGTTTCTGAACTAATCGCTCGGGAGAGGGTAGTTTAGATTAGACTTTCAATTGCATGACTTAGGTAATTCGTAAATCGGGAGATTAGGAATTGCTTGAGAAACCGTCATGAGGGTTGTTCTAATTGCTTAGGCTTATTATTGAAATTAGATAGGGATATCAATTTCTTAATTTGCTTAAAGGATTAATTGCACTCGGGAGAGGCTTTTAATTATTCATAATCCTCGGTTTATAAACTTGTTGCGAATTTGTCCTTAATTATTCGTTTAGTTGATCCATGCATCTAATAGATGAAATCAATTCCCTAAGGCCTTTCTCCATTGAGTTTCCACATTTTATTGCTTTTATTAGTTTTTAATTGTTTTGCATATCTCTTGTTTATTTTTCTCTAAATAAAATTGGGCAAATATACCTTTAATAATTAGGGGAATTAGAAAACCAATCCAGAGGACGACATTCGATTTTAAATCACTATATTATAACTTGGGCCCGTACACTTGCGGTTAGCAATTTGCGTATCACTTACGAAATTTAAAATTATTAAAATTTTGATAAACTTTTAAAATTTATTATATTGTTTTAGGTAATTTTGGACCACTCCGATGTACAAGGAGCTGACGAGGACAACCAAGCAGAAATAGGGCTGGGAGATGGACCCCAGAGGCGAAACCGACAAGTGGGACGGGCCAAGACCGAAGGGGTAGGGATTTTGGCCCGACCCCCTGCTCGGCCTCGGCGAGCCCTCGGCTCGCTGGCGCAGGTCGAGTTCCTCCGACTCCGTTCGGTCCCTACCGCCTCTGGCCGCCCTGGTTTTTCTTGGTTCGTCCCAAAACACCTCTGGATTCCTAAAACCCCTAGGAGCATGAGCAGATATTTAAACTCCTCTTCGCCACTAAAGAAGGGGACCCGAACTCTACTCTCTACTCCCTTCTCTTGCTCTCTTGCTCTCCTCTTCCGTTTTCTGACTTAAGCATCGGAGGCGGTGTGACTAGCACCACATCGGTGTGCAGGTTTACCGTTTTGTAGGCCATGTCTTCCCCTCACAAACAAATTTATCGTTGGTGGCACGTGAAGGTCAAGTGAGTTTCCCCTAACCAAATTTGACCATCAACATATATAATTAAGGAAAAATTCATAAATTTTATAATTCATTTTTAGGAATAAAGTGACAAAAGTTTTAATATTTTAACTTTTCATGTTCTTGTATTAAAGAAAAGCTGGAAAGAGTTATTTATATAACGGTAGAAGATAAAAAAAATACAAAACTTTTAAATTTTCATTATTCATTGTAATTAAATCTAAATTCATAAAATTTAAAGATAATTAAACTCATACATTTTGATAAAGTTTTTATATTCAAGTTATTCATATTCTAATGTTTCATGTTCTAAACTTTTTAATTATTAAATAATACTTCTTCAAAAGTTAGAGAGAGAAACAATGAGAAGAATGAGAGAGAAAAAAAGTTGAATTTGAAGAATTAAAGAAAACATTTCAAGAAAGTGGGAAGAGAGAGAAATAATTAGAAACATGAGAGAATAATTATATAAGTAGATTATTTATGGATGTGCGGATGTGAAAAGAAGTTAAACAATTTTTTTTTTTTTTTTGAGAAGAAAAGAAGTTAAACCATTAATGTTGACTTTATTGTATATATTTTAAATAAAATAAAATAATAATAAGCGATAAACAAAATTCTAAAAAATATATGATAATTTTTTTATTTTAAAAAGTATTAATAATTACGGGTGGGTCAGTAGATTTTTTCTTTAGTAATTTATCATATTTTAAATAAGACAATTAGGTATTATATTATCTTAAACATCAATGACAATGTTGTCATTTTTTTTTGTCTTTGATATTATAGCTTTTAAATTCTATTTTATATTTTATGATTTAAATTTAATATAAAAATTTTATAATCTTAATGGCATTCTTTGTAAATTTAAAATTTGGCAAAAGGATAAAATAGTCCAAAAATGATTCTCCTCCTAGCCACTTTTTAAGATAGTAAGATAAGATAATATAAGATGATATTTATAAATTATACTTAATTAATTAAATTACAATGCACCGAATCTACAGTTGAGCGTGCTTGGGCGAGAATAGTACTAAGTTGGGTGACCACTTGGGAAGTTCTCGTGTTGCACCTTAGAGCATCTAAAAAAAATTAATTTACCATTTGTAATTAATTGCCAATGGTATATTTTGTAAATATATTAATTATAAGAAGGATATAATTGTCCAAAAAAGCTTTGCAAGGATAGATTATAGATGATAGATATAGATTATAAATTATAGATTTAACCTAATAATTACTATGGACAAGGTTTAACTAAAATATATAGACTAAAATAAAACCTTTTAGATTCAAAAAATAAAAATAGTTGACACAAATCCATTGACATTCCACATGTCCATGGATTCAACATCCAAATAAAGGGATGAATTGACATTCTCATTATATCATATATAGAAATCGATAAAATATACTTATAAAAAAAAAAAGAAATCGATAAAATATACTTATCAAAAAAAAAAAAAGAAATCGAAAAAATATAAATAATAAGTATTCTTCATTAAAAAAAAATCCATTACATTCTCCTTTTAGGTGCTCTTGGTACAATGAGGTCGGTAATTTTGAACGGTTGGATGTAAGAGGGAAAGGAAAAAAAGTAGCTCGATGGTGTACATAACGGTTATTAGAGTAGACAAATTTAAAGATTTACATCCGACAGTTTTGAAGATGGACCTCATTACACTGAAGACACCTAATAATTATCCCCAAAAGAAAAAGAAAGAAAAAGAAAAAGCAATCGTACAGTCGTGCTCCGCTTGTGCTTGTAAAAATACAATTTCATGAGAGAGAAATAGAATTGAGGCGGAGTTTCCAGCGAGGAATGCGGCGGCGGCAAAATCTGACGGTGGTCACCGGATGGATGGAAAGCCATTGGCTTCACCGGCGGGTAAGAGCATGGATCTACAGATAGGGCAAGTGATCTGAAACTCATCGATCCACGTATCCAAACACTTCCGATGGAAGACATGGCGGCAATTAGAGAGCTCTCTGATCTTGTCGGATCTCTCGATTTCACACAAGCAGATCGTACACCTCCGATTCTCTTCATCTTCTTCATTATCCCCAAATCCCATTCCCTTTCTTTCAACAAAATCCCCAAACTGGACGATGGGAAGGCTGCTCTTGATCCCGGCCTGCAGATCGGTGGCCGGAACGGTGACGAGCGAGGGGCAGGGGCCTTGGGTGATGAAGACGTAGCTGGTGGGGCGCTCGAAGGGAGAGTCGGCGTCGAGGTCCGGCGAGGGCTTGAGGAGGCCCAAATGGGCGGCGAGAAGCTTCAATTGGAGCAGGATTCTGGCGAAGAAATGGACGATTTGAGAGCATCTTTGGCCGTTAATGGCGAAATAGAGGAACCCCATCAGATTTTTGTGGAAGGAAATTCCCAAAATCCCGCTCCTCTGCTTTTCGTGGTTTTGTTTTTGATGCGTTAAACAACCAATATGACGGATTTGGAGGCTTTAGGGGGCAAGTTGGATAAAGCTGGCCGGTGATCTTTTTTAGGATAATTTGCTACCTACCTACGTAATATAATGTTTAGATTTAGAATGGAAATGGATAGTCTTTTTTGTTCTTAATACGAGCTTAGTCCTAAATTTTAAAACGTTTCTAATACGCCTCTGAACTTTAGAAAGTTTCTAATAAGTCTCTGAACTTTCAATTTTGTTTTTAATAGATCTCTAAATTTTAAAAATGTTTAATAGATTTCTGAGCTTTCAATTTTGTGTCTAAGGTCTTTGATATATTTGATATTTTAAAAAATTAACTAATCTGCTATATATAAAATTGAATTTTATGCTTATTGAGACTCTAAACTTTCAATTTCGTATCTAGTACGCTTTGTGAATTTTAAAAAATATTGAATATATCAAAGATTTATTAGACACAAAAGTAAAAGTTGAGAGATCTATTGAACACGCCAACAAGAGCTTAGCTCAACTGGCATAAAGTTGTACTGATAACCACGAGTTATGTGGTTCAATCTCCCACCCCCACATATTGTCAAAAAAAAAAAAAAAAAAAGAAAACTAAATTGACAACCAAACCGTAAAAGCTCATGAACTAAACCAGTATTTTAATTTTTTTTAATTAAATAAATTTAATAATAATAATAACTTTGTACCGATTCTGTAGATACATTGGATATTTGTATGGATTGGAGTGAAGGGTAATCTCGTAATAAGGTCATAAACTTTTTCCTTCAAAATAAATAATAACAATAAGGTTATTAAAACCTTTCATAAGGAGGTACAAAATTTAATATTTTATGGAGACATGGAGGATTATATGGAAACCGACGTGGCTCAGTCAACGCAACGGCAACAATAGTGACGAAGATTATTTCAAGGAAATTGTAAACCCTGCAATTCTCTTGGACTTTGGAAAAAGAAATCAAAATGAAAGTTGAATTGAAATGCACTTCTTAATAATGAGGTACTAATTTGTAAGACCCACTTTTTATCATCTAGTATTTGGAGGAAGTGTGCATAAGGCAACAACAATCAATACTTCAATCAGGTAGATTTCCATCCTCAGCTCAATTGAAAAGAGTCTTGCAGAGAGGGAAGAAGCTTACCTCAAAATAAAGCTTAGACGTCTATTTCAAACTATAAAGAGATTTAACTAATTTGCATATTTTCTTCTCTTGCCCAGGAGCAACAAAACCAGCTGGTTGCTCCATATATATTTCTTCCACTAATTCACCATTTAAGAAAGTCGTTTTTACATCCATTTGATGTATTTCAAGGTTGTATAAAGCTGCTAAGGCTATTAACATACGAATAGATGTAATTCGAGTAATGGGTGAATATGTATCAAAATAATAAATACTTAGGGGCCGTTTGGCCCACTGTGTTGGTTATAATAGCCTCGCTATTATAACCAACCCAATGTTTGGGGCACCAACAAAAATAAGGGGCGGAGTTGATTATTTTTCCCCTTCGTGTTGCTACAGTAACCACTATTCAACTCACCCCAATTATTCTATCCATTCTCTACAGTAACTCTTTTCTCTTTTCTTCCATGTGACTCATTGACTTTTCTACCGACGACCGGTCGACGACTTTTTCGGCGACCACCGATAACTTTTTCGACGACCGCCGTCGACTTTTCGGCCACTTTTCCAGCAATCACCGATTTCCGGCGACTTTTTTTTTTTTTTTTTTTTTTTTTTTTTTTAAAGAAAATCTTCTTCTGATTTTCATTTCGAAAAATATAAAAAACAAAAATAAAGAAAAAAAAAGAGGTAGAAGAAAATGAAAGGAAAAAAGAGGGAAAAATTTTCGATCGCCGAAAAATTTGTTGGTGGTCGTCGGAAAAATCATAAAATTTCTAGGGAGAGTTAGATACTAAGTTGTCTTTGTACATATATATAAATATGGAGTTTTATTACATAATTACTTTTGATAATGAAATATATGAATGTTTACCTTCATCGTACCATATTTTTCATTCTAAATATATTATACTTATCGTATTTAAGTTTACCGTGATAATAATAATTTAAAAAAAATACTACTCAAGTTTTTATTTTATGTGATTTCTATTATATTTGATTCTTTTAATAATAAAGGTAAAATGAGTTTTGAATAAACATTTACCATTTTTATGTTGGAAATACATAAATGAAACAAATATGGTTTTTCTATATGAAATCATAAAATGACTTATTTTGTGAAAAACCCAGGACTCTAAAACAAAGAAAATCAACCTTTACTTTAGGTTATTTTTGTTTCCTTTTAAGCTAAACACATAATTTAACCCATGTACCCAAAACTTTTATTTTTTTTACAACTAAACCTTTTTTTTATTATTAATATTTGAAGTACAAAATTGTATGAGGAAAATAAACAAAAAAAAAAAGTCAAGAAATAAAAACAATCAGCTTGAAACATAGATTATTTGAACCCATACTAAAATAATTTGCATCCCAAAACACTACACCCAAACACAGACTATTTTATCCCAGACTATAATAAATCATGAGAATTGGTTGATCTTCCTCCGGGTACTAAACCATTAGGTTGTAAATGGATTCTTAAGAGGAAAATGAAAGCAGATGGAACAATCGGTAAGTATAAAGCTCGTCTAGTAGCAAAAGACTATAAACAAAAAGAAGGGTTGGATTATTTTGATACATATTCACCCATTACTCGAATTACATCTATTTGTATGTTAATAGCCTTAGCAGCTTTATACGACCTTGAAATTCATCAAATGGATGTAAAAACGGCTTTCTTAAATGGTGAATTAGAGGAAGAAATATATATGGAACAACCAGATGATTATGTTGCTCCTGGGCAAGAGAAGAAAGTATGCAAATTGGTCAAATCTCTTTATGGTTTGAAACAGGCGCCTACGCAATAGCACGAAAATTTTGATCATGTCATGATAACCAATGGATTCAAAATCAATGAATGTGACAAATGTGTCTACATTAAAATAACTCAAATGGAGTTCATAATTGTATGCTTGTATGTGGATGATATGTTAATAATTGGTAGCAATAAAGAAATTATATTAGCTACAAAACAAATATTAACTAGAAAGTTTGAAATGAAAGATATGGGTGTCGCAGATGTCATCTAGAATTTGGCCATTGGAAAATTTGGTTAATTTTTTATAGTAAAATCTCTTTTTCATCATTCACTGCGATAAAAGCAACCGTGGAGGACCTATGTAGGTTGATATCGGGCACACATATCAAATAAAGTTAACCAATATTAACATGAGTAATAGAATCCATAGTAGAATCTTGGAGCAACAAAAGAATTTAAATCAATTTCTCTTTTAATTTATAGATTTCATAGTAGCTAATTTCCCTTTTTAACATTAAACGACTATTGATATTCAACTTTTTTTTGCTTCATTCTTGTGATGCTCTTCTCACAATTTAGTAGCTTAGAGATCCATTGATTGTCATGTTGAACTAGTACTGAATTTCTCTATGAACTTTGCTTTATTTTGTGTTGAACTGGCAGTAGAAAATTGAACTTCCATGAAATATAATTAAACTTTTATGAATACATACAATGATTTTGTTAAGCTTATGTATGTTTTCACTCTCAATTAGGTATCTTAAAGTTTGGCTTTAATTTTGTTCGAAATCAAATTTATCAAATTCTATCAAAATCTTTAATTTTCAAATTCTTCACAAAATCTCTAATTGTCAAACTTTATATCAAATCTCTAATTGTCAAGTTTTCAAAAAAAAAAAAAAAAAAAAAAATCTTGTCAAACTAGATTAATTAAATTTCCATACAATAAAAGTAAAAGAGAACAACTAACTTAAGTTTATAATTTATTTGTTTATGTTTTAATAGATATGGAAAAGAATAATAATTTACCTAACAACTTCGAAAGTGCAACCACTGGTTTGCGAAATAAGGCCATTTGGAATCGTCATACTATAAGTATTTTTTGTGATTTATACATCATGGAAATTTAGGCAAGACATCGTCCTGACACTCATTTCACTAAACTTGGATGAGAGAATTTGGTAGCAAATTTTTGTAGAGCAATTGGAAAACAATATTGTAGACAACAATTAAAGAACAAGTGGGATGCACTAAAAAATGATTGGAAGCTATGGAAAGATTTAATTGGAAAGGACATTAGCATTGGATGGAACCCTCAAAAGAAAACCATTGATGCAACTGAAGAATGGTGGCAAAAAAAAAATTGCAGGTAGATACATTTTAATAATTTTAAATTTTTATTAGATATAACATTCCATAAGGTAATTAATAAATATACTTTTGAAAAAAATGTAGATGGTTTTCCAAATGCATTAAAGTTTCAAAAGGAATTTATAGATCCGGAGTTGGCAAACAAATTTGAAAGAATGTTCATGAGTATCATTGCAACCCGTGGCAGATCCAGAACTTCATGTCGGGTGGCTATATAGAAGTAAGGTAAAATAGCAATTTTTTCCCTAAAAAATTGACGTGTTTCGATTTTTACTTTAAACTTTCAATTTCATCTAGTTGCACATTAAACTTAGATTAGTGTTGAAATTTTCACTTTAACATTAAAAAGTGTTGCAATTTTACCTTATGATAAATTTTCGTTGAGAGAATTTTCTATGTAAATATAAAAGAAAAAGAATGATACATGTATTTCAATTAATTCTTGTGATAAATTTAAGGGAAAAATACACTTTTGGTCCCTGAGGTTTGGGTTAAGTGACACTTTGGTCCTCGAGTTTTCAAACTCAACAAAAATACCCCCGAGGTTTGAGATAAGGAGCAATTTGGTCCCTGCCGTCAATTTTTCTGTTAAACCCTAACGGTAAGCTGACGTGACACTATTATTTTAATTGAAAAAATTAATTTTTAATTTTTTTTAAATAAAAAATATAAATATATTAAATATATTATTATTTTATTATTATTTTTAAAATTCTCTCCCTATCTTCTCCATCTTCTTTCTTCTCCACCTTCTTTCTCCCTCCATCTTCTTCCTTCCCCCTCCAATCTTCTTCAGCTCCGGTGGCCGGCCGCCGCCGGCGAACGGCGGCGGCGGTCGCCGGAATTTTTTTCTTTCTTTCTTCTTCTCTTCTTCTTCTCTTCTTCCCTTCTTCTTCTTTCTCTTCATTTCTTCTGTTTTTTTTTTTAAAAAAAAGAAGGGAGTTTCGGGGAGGAGGAGCTCCTCCTCCCCGATTCGGCCGGAATATTTTCTACCATAGCTCGCATTTTTGCTAGTATATAGATACCAATTTCTATGAACTCAGTGCCCGTTTGATTGCTGGAAGGTAGGGCCTTAGGGAGACGATCTTCTAAAGTACACTGTATAAATGAGACTACAATACGAGCCCCCGGAATGTCCTGTTGTGTAGGCTAAGGCTCACGATATATGAATAACACCTATCTAGAGGTCACGAGTTCTAGGTGAGCTTGATGTCTTCGAAGTTTGGGATTTGGGGTGTGCACATTGCTGTTGAAAATGCATTTAGATCTGTATTTTTTTTTTTTTGGATCTGTATTTAATAAAATCCAGTATTTATTTCACATCTTTCTATTGAAAACTTTTTTTTGTGATCGATTCGGTTCAACGAACAGAGATTGGACACTGCTTGATTGGAGTGGAGAGCATGCTATTGCTAGCCACATAGAAAGGCAGGGTGTGGAAGTGTGTAGATACCACACGCCCACAACCTCTAATTTTGAATCATAACTAACTACCCAAAACTGGGTTTATAACAACATTATAACAATGTCTTATAAGGATGAGTGTTGAGGATCCCACATCGGAAAGATTGGTGGAGACCTCAAGGGTCACTCCATTCATTGCCAATTGGTTTTGAGATGGAAGCCCATGTAATCTAATATGGTATCAGAGCCCATTAAACCCAAACGGGTATTCGGTCCAATAAAAAGAAATTGAGATCCGATCCAAGATTGGTGAACCCAAAGAGGCACCATCTTGAGGGGGCATGTTGAGGATCCCACATCGGAAAGATTGGTGGAGACCTCAAGGGTCACTCCATTCATTGCCAATTGGTTTTGAGATGGAAGCCCATGTAATCTAATAATGAGAATTGAGCAGTAAAATTAGCAGTTGCTAATTGAAATTACAGGCTTCTTCAAAGAGCACAACTTCACATGATTTAAGATCTTTATTATTATTATTTTAATTTTTGAAAAGAGAGAATTCATTAAAACAGAAGAATAAGAGAAGAAGAAAGAAGAAAAAAACTAAAAAAATTCCGGCGACCGCCGGCAGCCGGCGGCGGTCGGCCACCGGAGCTGAAGAAGATGGGAGGGGGAAGGAAGAAGATGGAGGGAGAAAGAAGGTGGAGAAGAAAGAAGATGGAGAAGATAGAGAGAGAATTTTAAAAATAATAAAAAAATAATAATATATTTAATATATTTATATTTTTTATTTAAAAAAATTTAAAATTAATTTTTTTAATTAAAACAATAGTGCCACGTCAGCTTACCGTTAGGGTTTAACAGAAAAATTGACGGCAGGGACCAAATTGCTTCTTATCTCAAACCTCGGAGGTATTTTTGTTGAGTTTGAAAACTCGGGGACCAAAGTGTCACTTAACCCAAACCTTAGGGACCAAAAATGTATTTTTCCCTAAATTTAATTTATTTATTTATAATGAAATTTTCAAGATTATGTTCAATAAGTCACTAACTTTAAAATGTTTTTATCAAGTCTCTAAACTTGTGGTTCGAATCCCTCACCCCACATATTGTCAAAAAAAAAAAAAAAAAGTCTCTAAACTTTCACTTTTCTATCTAATAGGTCTCTGAATTTTCAATTTTGTATATGATAGATTATTGAACTAAAAAAAAAAGTCTATTAGATTATAAATCTATTAGACATTAAATTGAAAACTTGAAGACTTGCTAGATACAAAATTTAAAGTTTAAAGACCATTTGCATGTTTTTTTTTTTAAATTTAAAAAGTCTAAAACTAAAATTCAAAAATATTTTTATTGTTCAATCTTTATTTGACTCTAAAAAAATTAAAATTGAAAAAATAATTATAATAACATATGTTTGTTATTGTTTTAATTTATGAATACATATAATAAATTTAAAATTAATCTGTTTAAAATATAACAAATATTACTTGAAAAATTAAAAAGAAAAACGAAAAAAAATTAAAAACAAAAAAAAAAAAGAGAAACAGAAAATGAAAATAAAAGGAAACCAAAAACGAGAAAAAAGAAGAAAAAGAAAAAAAAAAAGAAACAGAAAAAGAAAAAACAAATAAAAGCAAAACGAAAACGAGAAAAAATAAATAAATAAAGAAACGCGCCTAGAGGAGCTCAAGCCTGGGACTAGAAGGAAATCAGGGGGGGAAGGGCTATGACCATTAGAGCATGTAAGAACATTACAAATACCTTTCACTTTATAATATTAAACCAATATCGGTAAAAGTTCAGGAGGGGCTGGGCCTATGCTACCTCTGCCACTGATTGCAACGGGTGATTATGCTTGGGCGCCTTCATCTGGAATATTTCCTATTGATGATAATGAAGTGTATAAGGAAGATGTCATTTCACTTGACAACAGTGATGAATCAGATAATGCCAATAAAGAGCCTGTGACAGAACTAGGAAATGAGGAAGCGGTGTTGAATAAAGTAAAAAAAAAAAGGGAAAACTAAATATAAAAGGAAAAAAGGAGATGGGAGGTGTTATAAAACTCTCCCAACAAATTGATCAACTCATTGAAGTAGTTGAGAAAAAAAGTAAATCAACTGTAGTAAAACAAGATGATTCTTCTAGTTGTAGTATTGCAAAAGTGATGCGTATGGTTAAAGGTTTGAAGAAGTGATGTGTATGATTCTTCTAGTTATAGTATTGTAAAGGAGAGAAATGTTTTGCACTATGGTAGAACCTGAGTTAAATATTATTAACATTGTGAGTTATATATTTTCTTTTAATATTGTTTTGACATTTGTTTATTTTGGAATTTGAGAAATGTTTTAAAGAGAGATTGGTTATATTTATGATGGTTAATTTTCTTTAGTTATATTGATTAGATTGTGAAGTAGTTTGCAGGTTTTATATCAAATATGGATATACAAAAAGACAATGACGAATTTGAAAAAATTATTTGCATTTTGGCTCGAGCTATAGAATACTATTATTTGACATTCATTTACAAAAGACCTTGCATGACTTCTGCACGGGGAATATGTGGTGAGATGAAATTTTACTAGGGAATGAGAGTTGTTGTCATAATATGTTTCGAATGAAAAGAAATATATTTGTCCAATTATGTGATGAGTTGCAAATGAATTATGGATTAAAAGGTTCTAGAAGGCCAAAACGAGTTTAGCTCAACGATAATTGGCATATACCCTCGACCAAGAGGTCAGAGGTTCGAATCTAAAAGATTATGTGCAACTCAGATGTTGGGTATGTTCTTGCACATAATTGGACATTGAATAACTAATAGATTAGCACAAGGGAGATTTCAACATTCTGGTGAAACTGTTAGTAGACATTTTAGTAAAGTATTAGACATTGTGTGTCTCATGGCTATAGATATAATTAAGCCATTAGACTTTGAATTTAGAGACATACAGATGAAATCTCAAGAGATTCAAGATATATGCTCCATTTTAAGGTAATTTTAAGTTCTTTTAATTATTATTTTTTACCTTTATTTTTTTACAAGTTAAAAAAAGTATTAGACATTGTGTGTCTCATGGCTATAGATATAATTAAGCCATTAGACTTTGAATTTAGAGACATACCAGATGAAATCTCAAGAGATTCAAGATATATGCTCCATTTTAAGGTAATTTTAAGTTCTTTTAATTATTATTATTTACCTTTATTTTTTTACAAGTTAAAAAAAACTTTATAATTTACCTTTGTTTACTTTTTTAGGATTGTATTGGTGCAATTGATGGTGTACATGTTCATGCTTCCATTCCCAGTGAAGATCAAGTGCCATATATTGGAAGAAAAGGAATACCTACTCAAAACATAATGGTTGCTTGTGATTTTGATATGCAATTTATATTTGTGTATGCTGGCTGGGAAGACACAGCTCACGATGCAAGAATATTTATGTCTACTTTATGCAATGGTGACTTAAATTATCCAAAGCCACCTAAAGGTAACATTTTTCACTTAAAATTAATGTTTTCACTTTTTTTTTTCTTTTAAAAGACTCCTAATTATACTACTATATATCACATTCAACCGAAAAATATTATCCGGTGGATGTTGGGTACCCTCAAATGAAAGGATATTTAGGACCATATAAAGGAGAGAGAGATATCACCTCCCTGATTTTCGTCGGGGTAGCCAACCAATGGGTTATCAAGAGATATTCAACCAAGCACATTCTTCTCTTAGAAGTGTCATTGAGCGGACTTTTGGAGTATGGAAGAAGAGAAGGAAGATTTTAAGAGATATGCCTAATTGTCCTTTTCAAAAGCAAGTGAAGATAATTATTGCAACTATGACACTACAAAACTATATAAGAAGATATGATCCAAGTGATTGTCATTTTGAGAAGGATTGGGATATTCAGAATGATGGTTTAAATGAAGAAATGGAGGATGACATCAATATTCCTAAAGTGAATCACAATAATACTTATTTTCAAATTCAAGAATTGGAAACTCTAAGATACAGTATGGCGCTACAAGTTTGATGAGAGCAAAATAGATTATCTTAATCATATTTTTTTATTAAATTTTGTTTGTACTTAAATTGGAATAATATTTGTTCATTACAATGTTATAATATTTTATCATATAATTTAAAATAACAAAGTATAAATTTTTAGAATTACAAAATAGAAATTTAAATTTAAACTATATAAAATTTAAATAATTATCTTATAACAATTTAAATATTGAGTATCAATATAAAAATAATCAAAATGGCTATGTCTACTTTCGTCATTATAGCTAAATCGCAATAATGTCACTTGAATTTACAAAGCACTCTAACCTGCTTTTGCATGTTTGGCACTGAAATTTACCAAACAATAATGTACTTCTAATTACAGCTGATTTTTTTAAAAGCACTGTTGTCCGCAATTATTTTAAAAGCTACAACAATCCCAAACTAAGCCTAAATATGCTAACATCCCCCCCCCCCCCTAAGGTAACAAGGTTTAGAAACCACAGTAAGCTTGGTCCTTAAACTAAGGAAACTGGGAGAATGAAGCCCTTTAGTAAAGATGTCAGCAAGCTGGTCCTCAGAAGGAACAAACCAAACGATCAACTGCTTTCGAGCTACTCTTTCTCTGATAAAATGGTGGTCAACCTCAATATGTTTGGTTCTGTTATGCATCATTGGATTTGCAGCAATGTATGTTGAACTGATATTATCACAGAGCAGCAGAGGAGAAGAAGGTTGGACACCAAGTTTATTGAGAAGAGACTGAACCCAAGCAATTGTGGATGTTGCATTAGACATGCCTCAGAATTTAGACTCTGCACTTGATTTGGAAACGACCTTTTGCTTGGAAGAATTCCAAGATACAAGGTTGGACCCAAGGAAAATACAGAAACCGTTGGTGTTTTTAGACTTCATATTCAAGACAGGAGTGGGAAGACGATTTATCAAGTAGACACAGTTTGGAATGCAAACGACCGATAGGTTTGAGGAACATAGGAGTGAGCAAGAATTGATAAACCAACTTCAACCACATGTCTATTTTTCCTCTCAACATTTCCGTTTTGCTGTGGAGTGTAAGGACAAGAAATTCGATGAAGGATGCCACTATTTACGAGAGTTGGAATGAACGGTTTAAACTCAGAGCCACCATCTGTTTGTAAGGCTTTTATTTTGGTGTCAAACTGAGTTTCAACCATAGCTTTAAAAAAAAACAGGTAGAACATCTTGCTTAGAACGTAAGAGGTAAGTCCATGAGTATCGAGTACAATCATCAATGAATGATATGAAATAACGGGCACCATTTATAGATTGAAAAGGGGAAGGACCCCAAACATCCGAATACGTCAATTCAAAAAGAACAAATGATTGTGAAGTAAAATTTTTAAAAGGAAGGAGATGACTCTTAGCCAATTGACAAGTGGTACAAAATTGCTCTTTGGAGGAGCTGAACGTAAAATTACAACTGGTAAGAACATTTTTAACAATAGAAAATGATGGATGCCCAAGACGACAATGCCACAACGAAATGTCCTAAAAAGATGAGAGGGAAATGACATGTTGATGAAGTTGATGTGCAGGTCGCAAAGACAAAGAAGCAGACAGAAGAGATAGCTTGTAAAGGCCACCATCAAGAAGACCCTTGAGGAGAATTGTCTTGGTGAGTAGGCCCTTCACAAAAAAATGAGTAGGATGAAATTCAACAAAAGCACGATTATCTTTACATAAATTTGCAATGCTTATGAGATTGTGAGAGAGATGAGGAGTGTGTAAGACAAATTGCAATTTAATTGGAAAAGACGGGGAAGAAGATGAAGGAAATGAAGATGAACCAATATTTAGAACTGGGAGAGACTTACCATTGCCAATAACCACCTGCTTGCCACCATAATAAGGAGAAGAGTGTTGATATCAGGGGTCATATGATGTGTTGCCCCAGAGTCCATAAACCAAGCCTCATCTAGGTGAGAAGTAGTTTGTAAATTCATGGTAGTATCGGGGAAACAAGGGAAAGACTTTGAGAAGGCTAGTTGGGCTGAGAAAGTTGATTGAAGAAAGTTTGTGGAGAGTTATTACTAGGAGGAGCTTGGTAATGAGATTATGACGGTTGTAGCAAACAAGGGCAATGTGACCAAGTTTGACACAAATTTGACACTGTGGGCGAGACTGATTATTAGAGGGCCACCTAGTAAGACGAGGAGAGAATTGAGGTCGACCAAGAACACCAACACCTGAAAAAGGGGGTGGGAAGGACTGCGGAACATGGAAAAAAGAGGGCCTCAGTTGGTTATTAGGCTTTGAGTTATGCTAAGGTTTCTGGAAACGCTTGGAGGTATTTTGTTCACAGAAAGATGGGCTTGATTTTCCTGAACTAAGTTAAGGTTGTCGACAGAGGATTGTTTTTCAAGACGGGTTTCGTAAGCAAGAAGAAGGCTACGAACATCAGCTAGAGAAGGTTGATCATTCCTATTTTGAATCGAAGTAACAAAAGGATTATATTCAATTCCTAGTCCCTCTAAAATGTAACCTAAGTGATCACGGTAAGACAAGGGCTCACCAATTGTAGAAAATTTGTTAGCGACATCCTTAATCTAGGCAAGATACTGGGAAACCGACTGACGATATTTCCTAATTTTTTGAAGCTGTGACCGAAGACCCATGATTCTAACAGTGGAAGACGACTCATACACAAAACGAAGGTGCTCCCAGATTTCATATTTAGAGGAACAACCAATAATCTCTCCTAATTTATCCTCGTTCAAAGAAGAATATATCCAGCTCATCAAAGTACGATTATACTTTTGCCAAATTAGAAATTAGGGATTTACCTGGGTTTGAGCTACATCCAGAAATTTCGGTGGAGCTGGCGTCCCATTGATGAAACTCTCCATGTCAAAAGCAATAATATGGTTGAGCAGTTGGTTTTTCCATAAGAGATAATTAGAATCTGAGAGCTTGATGTTGAGCGGAGGAGTGAGAGTCGGATAGGGTGTCGTTAACGGCTGAGTCGGAGGGAAAAAGGAGGGAGCAAGGTTCAAGGCGGGGAAGAAAGGTAGAGATGAAGGGGACGTCGACAGATATTGGAATTTGGCTGGTATAGAGGGGTTTTGGGCGAATGTCGATTAAAATGGAGGAATATTGGGATTTAGGGGTCTGGTTTGAGTAGTCGAGAGAGGTGTAGATGTATGAGGATTGAGTCACTGGGTTGTAACAGGTGTTGTGACTGGAGAGTGATGGTGGAGGAAGAAGGCAAAGCCGGTACCCGGTCATTTCCAACTGATGAAGTGCTCGATGTTGATGCCATGGAAGAAGACGACAAAGGAAAAAAAAATGAGAGAAATCACCAGAGCTCTGATACCATGTAGACCGTACAAAAAAGGAATAATTTTGGAAAATGGATTTCGCTGAGCAAAGAGTACTAAACCCAATCATTGAATAAATAACAGCCTTTATGGACACTTGTCCCTATACAAGAGGTTAAATGAACTAGAAAATAGATACAATTAGAGGAAATAAATCTGAAGAAAATACTAGACTTAAACATGCTTAAATATGCTAACAGAGCCCCTCTTATGATAAAACAAATTATGTCTAAAGTTTGAAATTTTTTAAAGAAAAACAGCTCACCTTGCTTATGATCATGAAGATTTTGTTATTATGAAAAAAATGTCAAGGATGGTAAGCTCATCAACTAACAAAGGATTCTTTTCAGATAATTTAAAAGTTTAGACATTAAAATAAAACTTTTGAGATAGACTCATTATAATTGAAATCAATCTCATAGTCGAAGGGTGGTATATATAATTTAGACCAAATTTTTCTAGGAAAAGAAGAAAGAAAGAAAGAGTAACTAAAATGGAAGGTAAAATAATAAAATAGTATTTGTTACTTTAAGTATAATTTAATCGGTTAAAACGTTATATCTTTTAAAAGAATAAAAAAAATTAAAGTCCGGTTCCATAACCATTTCATTTTTTGTTTTTGGTTTTTGAAAATTATGTTTGTTTTCCCCCAATTTAATTACAATGGTTTTCGTTTTTGTCAGTAATATATTTGAATTTCTGGCTAAATTTCAAAAACAAAAATAAGTTTTTGAAAATTATGGTCCCGTTTGATAACCATTTAGGTTTTTTGGTTTTTGAAAATTAAGCTTACAAACACTACTTTCACCTTATAAATTATAAGTTTATTTGTTTTGTTAATTATCTTCTTCCTATGTTTTCAAAAATCAAGTGAAGTTTTGAAAACTAAAAAAAATAGATTTCAAAAACTTGTTTTTATTTTTGGAATTTGGCTAGAAATTCAAATGTCTCCTCAGGAAATCATTGTAAGAAAAATGGGAGAAAACAAATATAATTTTCAAAAACCAAAAGCCAAAAACATAATTGGTATCAAACAACATTTTTTAATTTTCAAAACTTGATTTGATTTTTTAAAACAACCCAAGAAAATAGATAACAAAACAAAAAAAACTTGAAAGTAAAAAGAATGTTTATAAATTTAATACTTTCAAATGTTTATAAGTTTAATTTTCAAAAATCAAATAATTATCAAACGCGCTAAAACAAGGAAATGAAATCTCTCCCCAAAAAAAATGTTCTTGAACTAGTAACAATTTAAAAAAGAGAGTTAAAATTAGTATCTAAATAGGAGAAGGGTTGTGTAAAAAAGTATTTTCCAAGTAACCCGGCAAAAACCCAACTTAAAAAACAGAACTTTTATTTCATTTTGCAGGGTTTATCCAAAATATTTCTGAGAGCTCTCTGTGTTTGCTTATCTATGGCTTCTTCTCTCTCCACCTATCATCAACACCATCTTCTTTCTCCTTCATTTTCTTCAAAAATTACTACTAATGGCATGCAGCTCTCCTCTCCATTTTTCACTTCACCCTCTTCAGGGTTGTCTTCAAAATTCAATTTCTCGCTTCGGTTCCTTAGCAATGGCCAATCTTCGTTCCTCATCTCTCCCTCTCCAAGGCGTCTCAGTGTTGTCTCAATGGCGCCCCCTAAAGCCAAGCCTGGTGGAAAAGCCAAGAAAGGTAAATTTCTAATTCTGATAAACCCTTAATTTCCTTCAACATTATCCATAATTGGGCTGTGATTTTGTCTGATTTGCTTTTGGGATTTACAGTAATTGGGATGATTAAGCTTGCTCTGGAGGCTGGAAAGGCCACCCCAGCTCCTCCTGTTGGCCCTGCTCTTGGTTCGAAGGGTGTTAATATCATGGCCTTTTGTAAGGATTACAATGCAAAGACAGCGGACAAGGCCGGCTATGTGATTCCAGTTGAAATTACTGTTTACGATGTGGGTTTGTCCTTTCATTCTCTTTTGTTCTGTGTGAATGCTTTGTTATGCCTTCCTTGGCAATGGCTTAATTGTTTGATTTGGAACAGGATAAAAGTTTTACTTTCGTGCTGAAGACTCCGCCTGCTTCTGTTCTTCTTCTCAAGGCTGCTGGTATTTCCCTTTAAGTGTTTGATGCTCTTTTGGCCGTTCCATTTGTTACTTTTCTGTTAATATCTGCTACTATGTTCATCCAATTTTTCCCTTCCCTTATTTGTGCCAATTGGAATGCCTTTTTGCAAACCCGTTTGGCCTCCCTTGTGTAACTATTCGTTCTCTTTGATTTAATGAAATTTTGTCTGTTTCTTCTTGAAAACTGTTTAGTCAACTTTTGTTTACGATGGGGTGGGCAGGGCTGGGAGGAGAATTAGTGAGGTTACTTACCAAGTTGCTAAACAGATTTCTAATTGCAACTCCTTACTGAGATGTTGGCTATATTAGGATCAATATCTGGCTTATATAAAAAACAGTAACTTACTTAGATTGGTCAAATCTAGGAGAAGGCTTCAGGGCTTAGAGTGGATTTAAACAAAACTCTGGTGGCAGAGATCAATGTTCTTAATACGCATTCTACAGCAGTGGGCCTTGATTTCAGGTCCGAGGTGGGAAATGGCCCCTGAATTACCTTGATATGTAGTTAGGTAACAATCCTAGAAGTATAGTATTTTGGATCCCATAGTTGAAGAAATTGATGAGAAGATAAATGGAAGAAGGCTACATCTTTAGGAGGCAACTGTCTCAACCTAGCAAGACCATATTATCTAATTCACCCATGTATTTATTTTTTTTAGTTTTCAAATTTCCATATGGTTGCAAGGAAGGTGGACCAAATCCGAAGGGATTTCTTTTGGAGCGTCCTAAAGCAAGAAGTTTTCTGGTACCTATCCTTATTCATTGGAACATAACTTTGAGATTCAGCCTATGGAGGAATGGGCACTTGCAATTGCAACAGTAACAGGAGGAATGTTGTTCTATTTACCAAAATGCTGCAGATGTTTCCTGATGAGGTAGAGAAGCTTTGTGGCATATGGTGATTGCTGCTGCTAAGTATGGTGTTGTAGGTTCCTTAAGCTGCTGATTCATAACGAACGGCCAAGCTTATTGTGCAAGAAGTCCCTAGTTCTTCATAGCCAAGCCAGCAATCTAAATCCCTAAGAAAGCTAGGATGGTAGTTGCCAGTTGAAATGTTAACAAGGTTAGCGTTTGGAAGGACTCTGGAAGTAGGCGTGTCCTTTAGGCTGCAGTGTAGTGAAGATAGTGGCACCTGGTATTGTATTTCTAGAGGAATTCAATGGTCAGATGGTTGATAATTGGTTGGGAATTTTGTCCATTGTTAATTTCTCTCTCTCCTTTCATGAAGGGCATAGAGGCTGTTTTTCAAGGTAATACATGATCAGGAAGTTAATAATTGGTTGGGTATTTGGTGCAAGCTTCTCTTTTGGTCTGCCACTTTGGAAGCCAATGCCTCTCTGCTTTTTGTTACCGAAAAAATTGGAAAGGAAGACCTATCTTAAATAGAGCAAAGTTTTCTTCTGGGGTGGTATTTACTTCCGTTCCAATTTTGAAAAGATTGCCGAACTATCTTCTTGTGTCCAGCTGATAAGTCTGGTGCAAGAATATTTGGCAGATATTATCCATCTCTTCATGAAATGTCAGCTTACTACCCATCTCTCTTAGAGGCCGTTGGTTGCTTTTGGACACGTTTTTGCATTTCCTTCTAATTTGAGGCCTTACTTCATGTATTATTAGATGGATTATCTTTACTCAAAATTCGAAAGGGGTTTGTTTTGCAGCTTGATGCTGTTTTTTTATGAAAAAACCAACTTTCATTGAGAAAAAATGAAAGAATACACGGGCATACAAAAAACAAGCCCACAAAAAGGAGTCCAACTAAAGGAAGGGACCCCAATCAAGCAAAATACAACCTAACGGATAATTACAAAACATCTTTGAGACCGAAGCCCAAAGAGAGACATGATAACGAGTAAGGGACCACACGTCCACAGGATCCCTCTCTTTCCCCCTAAACACTCTATTGTTCCTCAACCCCCAAAGATTCCACAACAGAGCACACATCCCCCCAAGCCACAAAAATCTCGCTCTCTCTCTAAAACGCGGATGGAACTCCTCGATCAACCCCCTGTGGTCAACAAAAGACATCCTTTGCAGCTTGATGCTGTTATGACCATTTTCTGAGAATGTTGGTTGGGAGGGGATTGAAGAGTATTTCAGAACAGTAAGAAAGGGTATCACATGAGGTTTGGGACATCATCGTTCTTCTTGCCACTTAACGGAGTGGAAGTTCTAAGGAATTCTATGACTCTTCCCCTTCCTTTATTCCCCCTAATTCGAGATCTTTTTATAACTTCTTTAGGACGGGTTTCCTTTCCTATATATTTCATTCTTTTGATGAAACTGTTTCTTGCAAAAAAATAAAATAAATACAGCCATTGAGCCAAACGATATTGAGACTGAATCTCTACCAGCATGCAGCCAGAGATCTGTATAATCAGTTTGATAACTTATGAAAATCTAGGTGAAGTACCCAAGAGAAAAGTAAAGAGTAAACCTTTTCATTGGAGACAAACTTTCTTTGAAGAAAAGAAGGGAATAATATAAAAAAACTCCTCGAATCTACTTTAATCCAATAGCTGTTGTAATTACAAAATTTCTTATGTTTGGCATTCCAATTAGAAGCCATATGCTGTACAACTCATAAAAAATCTTAAAATTATCATCAAATATTCTAGTGTTTCTTTCGAACCACACCCACAAGGACCAGATCAAGGCCCGAATAACACTTCACATTT
Source organism: Luffa acutangula (assembly GCA_036850905.1). Classification (NCBI taxonomy): domain Eukaryota; kingdom Viridiplantae; phylum Streptophyta; class Magnoliopsida; order Cucurbitales; family Cucurbitaceae; genus Luffa; species Luffa acutangula. The sequence goes on along the minus strand of CM072097.1, from coordinate 43,478,642 downwards.
TGAATCTGCTCCTTCCCACAATTGTCACTGGCGTTTTGGCTTGGCAAATTGTTCATAAATATTTAAGTAGCATGTTGCAGTGAATCCATAGTTCCTTCAGTGGCTGTCATCCATTTGGGCACAAACCCTCCGAGGGATGGAGGCACTGTTGCAGCTTGAGCATAGTCGCTAGGAGGAGTGCCGACCTCCCATCACAGCTTGATTTTTGCTTGCTGCCATGTTGGTCATAGAAGACGTGCTTGAATTTGTGATACTAAATTTTGGTGGAGCTTCAATGAAATTGTTTATTATATTTAAAAAATGGTGGAGCTAAACAAAATGGTCAACTTATTTTATGAATTTAAAAAAACGTATCACTATATGGAGTTTGAGCTGATTTAGTGGCTTTGTTACATGTTACCTAAAGGTAAAAGTAATGAGTAACCAATCAACAACTATGTAAACAACACTCCATAATCTAAACATAGCCATTGACTCGCAGAAAACTTACTGATAGTAAACACAAAGCTGTATTAACGCAACCAACACTAAATATAGACAAGACAAACATATTAGAAAGCCTACATAATAGAAAGCCTAAATATAAAAATTTAAATCTTCTTTTTACATGTCATCTATTATAAGCTGTAATAAGTGAATTGATCTTATGCAAAAATGACCACAGAACTTTCATATTCTGAAAAAATGCTAATCAGTTAATAACATCTATAGTAGACTTTTTTCGGAACGCCTAGGAGACTCACATCGATACATTACTTTGTTTAAACCCATTTTGGTAGTTAGCATATGCAGAGAAGTTGTTTGCCCGCACTACCTGCTGTACTGCATTTTAACCTGTATGAGCTGTCATGTAGGAGTTGAAAAAGGATCAAAGGATCCAAAGGCAGAGAAAGTGGGAAAGATAACCATTGAACAGTTGCGTACCATTGCTGCTGAAAAGTTACCAGATTTGAATTGCTCAACCATTGAATCTGCAATGAGAATCATAGCAGGTACGGCAGCCAATATGGGAATTGAGGTCGACCCTCCTGTCCTTGAACCTAAAAAGAAGGAACTTGTGTAGTCATTTGTGATAAATTGGTTTATTCTTTTCCTTTTTTTTTTTTTTTTGTATGCTTTAATCTATTTGAGGTATCTTACTGTAAGAAGATTTACAAATTCACAATCAAGCTTCCTGTTCCTATATGGTTCTTATGCTTGTTTTTACTTAGCTTTCTTCTTTGTTTATCTAGAAGAGTGTGCCTTTTCGAGCCTTACGCAAAATGGCAGTTTCTCAGCTGTAGCTACTGATAGCTCAAAAAATCACGATGGAATGTCCTAAAGTAGACTGGAAATGTTAAAATTCAGATTCAAAGTTGTTTCCCAAAAAAATCAGCTTCAAAGTTATTCTGATGTTGAGGATATGGGTAGAGCAATAGTGTCTGTGGAATATTTGGATACATATTGCATGTTTTTTCTTCCAAGTAGAATAGAGAACTTCGCTTGTAGGACAGCATCTGATCTAGGTGGAGTAGTATCGTTCGTCGGGTTCAACTTAGGTAGAGACATGTCATATCACAAGCTTGGGCTTGGAATCAACAATTCTATCCACTATAGCTCCCTATTCCCCCCAACTTTAATCATGCTAGCAGGAGAAGTGATGTATGAGCTTTCTGTTATGTATTAGTTGATGAAATTCTGTCTTCATCAAGGGAATTCCTGTCAATTGATAGTTAGTAACATTCCGAAGTTTGAGTTCTTCGTGTATTTGGTGCCATGATCGCTTGTAAGATTTGAAGTGATCTGCCCTTTTACACCCATTGGCCACTTTATCTTTCTTCATGAAGCATGTTTTTACATGACATGGTTTTTGGTACCGTTTTGAGTTCCTTTGTTCAGAACAATATCTATGTCAGACATTCCTTCTTGGTTGTCCTGTCCTGTTCAATCCGTTGTTCTTTTGTCCAATCAAATATCCTAATCAAGCTGGCTTGGTTGGTACATCAATCGACATATTGCTTGTTTGGTACACATATCTTTCAATGTCAATCAAGTTCTCGAATTCATTCCCCTATGCTAGAGGGAGCGTCCCCATTGAGTGATTGGTATGCTAGTTCACGCAAATCCAAAGAAGTTATAACGGACGAGCCACACGTAGGGAAACTTGCATGTGTGGTTCTGACTAGGCTTTCCTGAGGTATCTAATTCGCTGCTAGTGCATCTCTCCTAACTTTGTGCTGTTTAAAATCTTAGTTGAACAATTCGTCCAATGAATATGGACCTATATTGTTGAGGGTATAATTTCTTTGAAGGTCATGGTCAAATCATTCTCAGTGAATGTGACCTTTGCTTTGGCTACTTTTCCTTCATGAAAATAAAGATGAGATGTTGAAGGAAATAAAGCAGTGGCATCAATGACATCATATCAAGAGGTTGTTGCCTTTTCTGGTTCCCATGAAAGTCTAGGATACCAGTACTGAATTGTAGGTCTAATCGAACGGCCTGAATCATACGAGTTTGTTCCAATAGGGGTTAATTTTTAATAGGTATAGTTGTCATTGGTTGAAGATTCAAACCCAAAGAGATAACTGTGGGTAGTTGAAAATACTTATGTTAGGAGGGGTAGAAATGGAAATACACCATTCCTGTCGCTGTTAGTATTTATTTTTTTGTTATGCCTTTTGGGATGTTTTTATGTTTTGTAGTTAGAAAAAGCTACCCATCCTCTCAAATGGCGGTTGACTTGTAATGAACTCTTTGGAGTATTAATACGAAACTAACTATCCATGAAGTATTCTTACAAAGTGGTATCAGAGTAGTCATATTGGAAAAGACACACAAACGGTATGACGTGGAGACAACTTGAGAAAAGGACGGTTCGAGAAAAGCATGAAAGTGGTAAGGGAAAGGGAAAGGATTCCAGAGAAAACAATAGGTAATAATTATTCCATGAACTTTGTTGATGTGTAGGTCAAATTTTATAACGATCCAAGTGACGTGTCCATGTCTATGTTAATAAAGCAATAACTTGATGATGTATCCAACTTTTAGATGTCAAATTTCAACAACTTTTTTTACTAAGGGGGCTTTGCACAGATAGCAAAAACCGGTAAAAATATTGCAAAAATAGCAAAAGCAAAAAAATACGTTAAATTACGAAAATATCCTTAGTATCTCCAATAGTCTATCAGTCCCTATTATTGATAGTCACTGATAGACTTCGATTAATCGGAGTCTATCGCTAATAAATACTGATAGACTTTGATGATAAGCTTCGTGATAGACTTTGATTAATCGAAGTCTATCCGTGTGTATCACTGATAGACTCTGATAATCATAATCTATAAGTTTTTATCGTGTTTAATTCAAGCCTATCAATGATAGCCACTGATAGAAAACAATTTAATTCAAGGCTATTAGTTCAGTTTAATTCTCAAGGCTATCAATTTCTATCCATCAGTTTAATTTAAGTCTATCAGTGATAATCACTAATAGAAAACCGTTTAATTCGAGGTTATCAGTTTCTAGCACTAACAGAAATCAATTCAATTCAAGACTATTAGTTTCTATCACCGATAGAAACCAATTTAATTGAAGTTTATCAGTTTCTATCCGAAATCAATTTAATTGAAGTTTATTGACTTGTATCACTGATAGAAATTAGTTTAATTCAAATCTATCATTTTCTATCGATGATAGAAATCAGTTAATTAAAGTCTATCACTTTCTATCCCTGATAGAAATCAGTTAATTATCAAATAATTGAAGTCTACCAATGATTGTTACTGATAGAAATCAATTTAATTGAAATCTATCAGTAAAGTACTTTCCATTGCAATCATCTCGGTAATTAGAAACTCATCCAAAATTATTATACTACAATCATAAATTGAACAAAAAAATTTAAGTCTCTTGTGGTAATTAGAACATAAAATCCAAAAATAACCATTACGAACAAGCGACTCTTAACCAACAATATAATTTTTAAAGCCTAGCACACAAGCTCCATGACCACCACCATAAAATTGCTATTCTTGTATTCTTTGTATTTCATTATCTATCAGTTATAGTCTGTGATAGACTTCGATTAGTGATAGTTAGTGATAGACTACTATTAACCGGAGTATATCAGTGATATACTTTGATATACCTATACAAACACTCACCAAAATTGCTATTTTTGTATTGTTGGCATTCTTGAATTAAAAAGAAGACCAACAAGAGCTTAGCTCAATTGGCATAAAGTTATATTGATAACCACAAGAACTTCAACCTCATAAATGCACAAAAAATACAAAATTAAAAAAAAAAATTGTGCGGTAGAAGAAATGGTGTGAGGGAAGAAAGAAAGAAAAAAAAAAGAAAAAAGAAAAATGGTGGTCCGAGGGAAGAAATAAAGCAAAAAGAAAAAAAAAAAAAAAAAGAGAGAAATGGTGGTGCGAGGGAAGAAATAAAGAAAAAAGAGAAAAAAAAAAAGAAGACAAATGGTGCGGCAAATAAAGAAAAAAGAAAAAAAAAATGGTGCGGAAGAAGAAATGGTGCTGAGGGAAGTAAGGAAATTAAAAAGTTTCTAATTTTTTTTGTCATATTTACAATTCTTTTTACTTTATGCTAAATTTGTTATTATATATAATTAATTTGCTCCCTACTTGCAATTACTCTTTTACTAAATGATCTAGAGAAATTTCAGTGGAGGGATGTTTCAATTCCTTCCTTTCACAAATTCGTATAATTAACAAAATTTTTATATTTGGCATTTCACTTGAAGATTTACTCCACCCAGAATACCCTTGTATCTATTTTCACACTCCACTTTTAAATCATTTTCAATTAAGGGAATTTTGTGCATATTGGTCATTGGATGATTATTTTGTGGATTAATTAGTATCCAAATTGATTTTTGCCTTAATTGTGCCGAATTGAGATTTTTTTTTATTTATTTATTTTTTTTTTTGGTTCAACAACATTGGGGTGGGGGATTCCAACCCTTAGTTACATGTCAATTATCAATTATGCTTACCATTTTCGTTTTCATATTCGACAGATGAGTAAGTTTCCAAAATTTTCTAGTATTTTAATATTTTTCTATTTAGTTTTCAGCTATTTTTTTTTTTACAACATGTAGGGGTGGGAGAATTCAAACCACAAATCTCTTCGTCATTAGTACATACTTGATACCAGGCTATTTTTTAATTATGTTAGATTGTATGTTTCTTCATTGTTCAAGAAAATTCGTGTTTATTTTATTTTGTTATTTTTATGCATTATGAATATATACTATTTATTTATGCATATGTACTATTTATTTTATTTGCATACAATTTGACATTAATAGATTATCTCATATCATTCTAAAAAAAAAAAAAAATTAAATAAATAAATAAATAAAAATCATCTCATATATACCTCATAAATACCCATGTAATTAATCATACTATTATAATTGTTTTTTTTTTATACATTTCATCATATAGATACCCTATATCTTTTTATCATGCTCGCTAATATATCATATACTATAATAATTTTTCATGTATCAATTTCCTCCTATACACCCAATATATCTAGCATTCAGCAGATATATACCTGAAATATATCTTTTTTTTTTTCTTTTTTGTTAATGGTTGTAAAATTGAATCATCTAGTTTAATCATAGTTTGAATTATATATTCATCGTATATATCAAGTTCTTACCATATTCATTAAATCTAATGAAATATGCCAAAAGAAAAAAAAATAGAAAATATAAAATAATGTAAAATTGAATTGAAAATTTGAATTTCAAAATGTCCCGTAAATAAGGTAAATTTAAATATGGAATCTGGATATTAACTCATGACAATAACATAATCTAATAAAAAATTGTTAAAAAAATCGAATATGGTAGCATAAATAATGGAAGATCATTTTAGGGAATTTTGTTTCTTTTTTTTTTTTTTTTTTTTTGAAAAGGGGAATTTTGTTTTCCTAATTAAGGGTATAATGGAAAGGGTTATGAAGATTTATTGTCCAAATTGAATTTCAAATGTTTTTTTTTCTTATTTGTAATATATATATATATATATATATATATATATTCATAGATGACACGTATGGGTCAACAAGAAGCACAAGAAGGCATGTGGTTCGAATCCCCCACCCCACATATTATTAAAAAAAAAATGACACGTATGCAAGGACAAGTTGGTAATTTGGCTCCATCTTTTTGGAATTCAAATTACAACGTCTAGACAAAAGTGAAAATAATATAGATTTTGGACTAAGGTGAAATATGGGTCTATAAAGAAGTCTATTTGTGTTGTTATCTCTTGAATTTTTTTTTTAACAAATTAATGATAAAATTGAGGAATATAAATATTAAGGACTCAAATGGAGAATTACCTAATCTTAGGGACCATTTGATATATTTAGCATTTTAAAATCAATCTTAATTTTTTTTAAAAATCAAACTACATTATATCTTAAAAAGAATTGAGAGTTTAGATGCCTAAGAGAAGGAAGGGTGAGGAGCTCCATCTTTATGATGGACCATCTTCATTCATAGCATTTTTTTAGTTGGAGAATATGTGGGGAGAATTTGAATTTTTGAGTTTTTAGTTGATAAATAATGCTAAAGAATTAAATGAAATAAAATAAAATACTAGAAAAATAAAGGGGTAGGTAGCTTTAAGTATAGGAAGGTCATACCATACTTTTGATTAATAACTGCCATCATTACCAAGAGTATGGCTTCCCATCTTTTCTTCCATCAGTTCATATTTTCTTCAACCTTTTTTCCTAACTAAAAAAAAAATCTCTTTTTTAACTAGTTAATTAGATTAAATTATGAAATTTTAAAGAAATAAAATGATTTATCATTGAAAATAAACTTAAGGTTCACCAAATGGGGGATCTATAATCCAATAATCAAATTTAAACAATTGTCAGCTACATGATGGTCATGCGAGGAGTGACGGATCCAGAAATTTTGTTTGGGGACTTTACTTAAATTCAGTATATATATATATATATATAATATAATATAATATAAGCATTGCCAAATTTCATTAAAGAAGCAAAGAGCCACATGGGCTACAACTATCAAGAGGAGAATCCTGAAGGACTACACTCGTCAACCATATAGGGAAAGAAGAACACCAAACAATAGAGCCCTCATAGTAGGCGTGAGAGGCCAACACATGCGTCGGACAATCCCCCCCCCCCCCGGGAAGAACATGACGAAAAACCATTTCCTCAAACCGAGAAGCCAACTCAAGGACATTCTCTACCCAAGAATCATCCTCATGTAGGGAAAAAGATGTGCCATTAAGCATGGAAATAAGATTAAAACAATCAAACTCCATCTCAATCCACAAAAGCCCCAAAGATTGAGCCAAATTCAACCCCACGAGAATAGCCTGAGCCTTTTCAATTAAAGGAGTAGGAAACCACAGAAAGAACCACTCCATTTGAGCAACATGAAGGCATCCCACAACAGTTCGAACAACCACACCAACCCTTGTCAGATTACATTTGGTCGAACACGATGCATCTGTATTAATCTTAAACTAGCACCGAGGAGGACATTCCCACCGCAAATAGGAAGAACTACTTCAAACCACTGACCCATGCAAACCAACATTCCTATGATCTTCCAGAGATAAGAACGAAGCCACATAATTTCCCACCCAATCAGCTTTAAACGAAACATCAGGGAGAACCTTGTCATTTGAGAAAGCATTCTGATCATTCAAGAGAACCCAATAGCCAAAACACCACAATCGAAACTCAAAATCAGACAACAAACCATGTAGAAAGATGCACTGATCTAGAAAGCTATTATTAAAATCAGTGGACCAATCAACCTGTGGCAGCAGGGTCTTCCAAAATAACTTGGCTCTTTTGCAAACCACTAAAGCATGACGGTACAATGTCACGCTGAACCAAATTAACCATCGACGGAATAATGTCCTGAACCGCCCGTCACACATAAAAATCTTAACATTGGAGGGAATCCGTTGCGCCCACAAAAATGACCACCACTAATCACAACGCGGAAGAACAAGGGACTGAGATAACTAACCATGAAGCATTTGTAACTTATACCCAGTTTTAACCGAATAAATTCCATGCTTATCATAATGCCACAACCAAACATCTTCAGATTTCATCCTTCGAATTGGAATACTCTGAATAATTTGGAAATCTTCAGCAGTAAGCAGACCCGACAGCTTTGCTACATCCCACGTTCATGATTTAGTGATAAAATCACTAACCTGAGATCAAATAGAAGAAACCGACTGAAGAGGACCATGAATAGGCTTAAATGTAGCGAGTCGGGGGAGCCATGGATCTGTGTAAAAGTAGGTTGAAGAACCATCACCAATACGCTTGCGAAGACCCATGCTCAACAACTCCCGACCCCAAAGAAATCCATGCCAAAAGTAAGACCCAGAAGGAGAGCGGGCCCCCGTAAGCACAAAACCATCTGTTGATTTGTGACAGATAATTAAACATTACAACCTTGGTCTTTCTTCTGATATGAAGTTAGCCAAATGGAGCTTACGTGGATCAGTCAAAGCCAGCTCATTTAATGAAGTTCTCCGAGTCAGATTAAAAGGACAACTCAGCAGCATAGTCATTTCTTCTTCTCCAATTCATTTCTTAATGAATGGCAAGCGAATCCAAAACCGTTAACAGCATGAGTTTGTTATGGGGACTGTCCAAGAGAGGGCTTGCATATATTACCTGTGGCTCATTCATTTTCGGGTAAGAGAGTGAGTGTGAAGGTGAGGGAGAGCAGAGTGACTGGGTGAGAGAATTGTATTCACTTGGGTTTTCTTTTAATCGGGTTGAGAGCTTGAGAGTGCTGGGTTTTAGCAATCTGTGATAGATTGTTGTAAAGGTGCTGATTGAAGCTCGTTGTTGTGGTTCCTGATTGATAATAAAGTGGATGGGCTCTTCAAAGTGGATGTAGATCTTAATTGATCGAACCACTATAATTTAGTGTGTTGATTATTCTCTCTTCTTCTCTGTTTTTCACTCTGAGTTTTATTTTTGATTGAAGTATTATGCTTAAGTATGCTTAGTTTTTGAGCTGCTGTGTTTATCTGTTGTTGGATTGGCTGTTGTGTATTCTTGTGCTGGTATTAGTTCTTAGTCTGTGAGTTTTGATTATTTAATAATTAGTATCAGAGCTTGATTTTGTAAAACCTGATATCTGAAATGTTGCCTAAAAATGTCTGCGAAATTTGAGGTTGAGAGATTTGATGGATCATGGGACTTTTCTCTGTGGAAGAAGAAGATGAGAGCCTTGTTAGTTCAACAAAAGGTCTCTAAGGCCCTTGATGATCAAGTAGCTTTAGCTAAATCAAAAACTCCTGAAGAACTTGCTAAAATACAGGAAATAGCATTTAGCACAATTATTCTGTATTTAGCTGATAATGTATTGAGGCAAATACATGAAGCAAAAACAGCCCTAGATGTCTGGAAACAATTAGATGCAATCTACCTTACGAAGTCTTTGACCAACAAACTTTATATTAAGGAGAGGTTTTTTGGTTTCAAGATGGATGTAAACGAAGACTTGGAACATAATCTAGATGACTTCAATCGAATAGTTTTAGACATGACAAACATTGATGAGACCATGTCTGATGAAAATAAGGCAATAATCCTACTGAATTCTCTCCCAGATTCCTATAATGAAGTGAAAACAACCATAAAATATGGGAGGGATAGTCTTACAATGAGTATTATCTTGAGTGCCTTGAGATCAAGGGATCTAGAGTTGAAAAAGGCTAAGGGAAAAGAAGGGGAAGCACTTGTTGCTAGAGGAAGACAAGATAGAAGATCTTCTAGAAGCCAAAGTAGAAGTAAATCTAGAGCTCATAGTAAAACAAAGAGATGTTTCTACTGTCATAAGGAAGGTCATATAAGAAGAAACTGTTATGAACTAAAAAATAAGAGGAAAAATGATCAAAAGAAAGAAGAAGAACCTCACAATGCCAATGTAACTGAAAACTATGAAACTGCTGAAGTTTTAAATGTATCAGATGGTAATTTTGGTACTGAATGAATATTGGATTATGGATGTTCATTTCACATGACTCCAAATCGAGAATGGTTTTTAAACTATGAAGAAATAAATGGAGGGAAAGTTCTTCTAGGAAACCATCAGGAATGTAGTGTCAAAGGGATTGGTAGTATTCAAATGAAAATGTTTGATGGACAAGTGAGAATTATGTCTTCTGTTCGTTATGTCCCTGAATTAAAAAGAAATTTACTTTCTTTGGGAGTATTTGATAAGGCTAGATATGTATGCAAACTCGAAAACAACACCATGAAAATCATTAAAGGGGTGAGTGTAAAAATCAGAGGAAGGTTAGTAAATGGTCTATACATAATGGAGGGAAATACTGTGGTTGGAACTACAACAGTAACTACACCTAAAGATCACCTTGAAGCTAAATTGTGGCATATGAGACTTGCTCACCTTAGTGAGAAAGGACTCACTGAACTGTCAAAACAAGGTCTCATTGGAAAAACCACAATTGGAAGCTTGGATCTTTGTGAACATTGTGTCTATGGCAAGTCTACAAGAGTCTCATTTAGTAAAGGACAACACTGCACTAAGCATATCCTTGAATTTGTGCACGCTGACCTTTGGGGACCTGAGAAAATATAAACAAAAGGTGGAGCTCGATACTTTCTCTCAATTATAGATGACTACTCTAGGAAAGTATGGACTTATTTGCTGAAAACTAAAGCTGAAACTTTTGAGAAATTTAAGAACTGGAAAATATTGGTTGAGAAACAAACTGATAGAAAGCTAAAATGTTTAAGGACTGATAACGGCCTTAAGTTCTTAAATTCTGAATTCAAAAGTTTCTATGAAAATGAGGGAATTAAAAGACACTTAACAGTAAAAGGCACACCCCAACAAAATGGTTTGGCTGAAAGAATGAACCGTACACATTTAGAGAGAGTTAGATGTATGATGTCTAATGCAAATTTACCAAAAGACTTTTGGGGAGAAGCTTTAACAACAACAACCTATCTGATAAATCGTTGCCCTTCCTCTGCAATTGATTTTAAAACACCCATTGAGAGGTGGACTAGACATCCCTCAGACCTAAATAATCTAAAAGTGTTTGGTTGTATTGCTTATGCTCACTCACGAGAGGAAAAATTAAACAATAGAGCGAAGAAATGCATATTTCTTGGATATCCTCAAGGTATAAAAGGACATAGGCTCTGGTGTCTAGAGAAAGGTGAGGAAAAATGTTTGATAAGCAGAGATGTTACCTTTGATGAGCAAAAGATGGGATATTCTTTGGACTCTGAAACAAAGGACAGTAATGATAAGCTTGCAGACACCACAGAAGTTGTCCTCCAGCCGATTGAAAATGAGCAGTCATCTGAACCTAGTGTTTCAGAACAATCGACAGCTGAAATACCTACTCAAACACAGGATTTAAGTGATTATAAACTTGCAGGGGACAAAGAAAGGAGAAATATAAGGCCACCACAAAGGTATGCTAGTGCAGACCTTGTTCATTATGCCCTAAATTTAGAAGCAGAACAAGTAGATCATGAACCTCTTACTTATAAGTCAACCATGAGTTCAAAAGAGAGTAAAAAATGGCAATTAGCAATGGATGATGAAATGAATTCCCTTCTGAAAAATGATACCTGGGAGCTGGTGGAGAAACCACCAAATCAAAAATTAATTGGTTGTAAATGGATTTTTAAGATAAAGGAAGATGTTGATCCAAAACAACCAATTAGATATAAAGCTCGATTAGTTGCAAAGGGTTTTTCACAAAAGGAAGGGATTGATTATGGAAAGATTTTTTCACCAATTGTAAGACATTCATCCATTAGAGTTCTACTGTCAATGGTCACTGCAAATAACCTAAAGTTGGAAGAAATGGATGTTAAAACAGCTTTTCTCCATGGAGACCTTGATGAAAAAACTATATATGCAACAACCAGTAGGGTATGTAACCAAAGAAACAGAAAATAAAGTGTGTTTATTACAGAAATCACTTTATGGTTTAAAAGAAGCACCTAGGCAATGGTACTTGAAGTTTGATTCTTTTGTTATCTCTTGTGGTTTTATGAGAAGCAATCTTGATCACTGTGTTTATTTTAAACACCTAAAGCATGGAAGTTCAATGTACCTTTTGCTCTATGTGGATGATATACTGTTGGCTAGTGATGATAAAACTGAGATAGACTATTTAAAAGAACAGTTGAGTGGTAAATTTGAAATGAAAGATCTCGGAATAGCAACAAGGATTCTGAAGGGAATAAAAGTCCCCACGCAGCGGAAGCGCATCGATTGGACCTTACGCCGTATATTAATTAACATTAAAATACCGTTATGATTACTCAAACAAAACTTTAAACTAACTTTAAAGTCGCTGTAAAAAACGGTTTAAACATGCTAAAATAAATCTAAATTTATTTTTAAAACTTTTCTAACGAAAAGAGGAAGAACCGTTACAAACCTCCGTTGTAGACTTGACCGTTCTTCGCCAACGACGCTCCAACGAACGAAAACGCAGCAGCCTCCTCGCCTATTGATCGCTGGAATTTTCTTCTTTGAATGACACAATAACCACAGAGGTTACACCGGTATGTCTCTAAGTCTAGGAGGCCAAAGACTTGTGGGAGTCTTTCTCTAAGAGGGAGGCTAGAGAGAATTCTAGGTCTTGTCTTTCAAGAGTGTCAAGTCTCATGACCAATTAGGTCTAGTGTTCTATTTATAGAAGAGAAGCCATGAATAAAATAATTAAATCAATCTTTTCCAAAATTGATTCAATCTTATTCCTTAATTAATCAATCATGATCAATCAATTCCCCAATTGATTAATCTTTTCCATAAATGACTAATTTCTTCCATAAGTAATTAGATCATTCCCATAAATGATTAATCACTTCCTTAAGTGATTAATTATTTACATAATTGATTAATTCATGGTTAATGAATTCTTTAATTAATTAACCACCAATTAAATATCACATATTTAATTTCCGGCCTTGAATTAATTAATTTTGCTCAAACACTTTTAGGACTTAAATTAATTAATTCATTATTTGAACTCTTTCAATCTTCCATAAATTTATATTTGAACTTCTTCAAATATTAATTTCTCTCATAATAATATATCAATATATATTACATTTATTTCCCTTAGTAAATTGAACATTTTCAATTTACATTTAATTACTTAGTTGCCTCAAATTACTTTACGAGCTACCAGTGGGACCTTATGGACCTGCAGATCAGAAGCTCCAACGATGTGAGATTAATTGGTTAAACTCATTAACCACAATAATCAATATTCGTTAACTGTGTGTACATTCCACTATAGACTCACAGTTGCACTCTTCTCACTGCAGACATATTTTCTGTGTCCACGGAACTTAGACCAATATCGACTAGTTAGTCCTTCACGAGTGTCCGTAACACCAGCTGGGTCAAATTACCGTTTTACCCCTGGGTCACCTCTATTTCCTTAAGTACCAATTCTCCTCTAATGAACAATCTGTTTATGGTCCAACCATCAAACAGAAAACCCTCTCGTGCCATTGAGAGGGTAGGGCCCTTTGTTCAAGACTCGGAGTAACCACTTAAGGGAACACTCATCTACTTCCCTAAAGTCGGGAAGGAGTGAATTCCATCTTGTACGATTATGTTCCCAGCTCCCCATTCGATCTTGTCCCCAAAGTGGTAGGCTTATTGAGTCGGCGTATTGGCCACTCTCACCCATACAAATCAAAGGACAATCTCTCATGAGCAGGAGTCCATAATCAACTCAGGATTAAGACTAAGTTGTCTAGGTCGTCCTAGTGAAAATAGAAAACCAACTAGTTAACGGTGTTATAACTAGTGATTACTATTTCGCGGTCCGGTCTTATGCAAACTCATTGCATAGGATACCCCCACTCGCATGTCTCCTACACGAACGCGTTGGATCGCAGCGTTTGTATCAAATACAAAGTGGGCCGTATCCATAGTGTCACCAGGATAAGGCACCCAGTCTTATCCCTATACTATAGACCCTTTAGGCTGTTTCTTGAACAATGATCCCATATGTCGCTACATATAGTTCAAGACTCATATTACAGCCTCGGATGTCTAGTTTATTGGATTAGGGTTATTATTAGGCAAAGACATATATAAAATAACTAATAACAATTAATGGAAAAAATATATCAATATTATTTCATTAATATCCGGTCAACGGTTACATTCACTATCTACGAGTTTTAGGGCATAAAACCCAACAAACTCCCACTTGAACTAAAACACTTAGTTAGTGGGATGTAAATGCAATAATCTAAAGCTGGAAATACAATGAACTAGGGCATCCTTATACCCATTATACATTTCTCCCACTTGCCCTAGATTAGATGGCATACATATCTCGTAGACCTAGACCTTCTAGATGACCCTCAAACACTTTAGCCGTGAGAGCCTTTGTAAATGGATCAGCGATGTTGTGCTCCGAGGCGATCTTAGTGACGATCACATCTCCTCTTTGCACAATCTCCCGTATCAGGTGATACTTCCTCTCGATGTGTTTACCCTGTTTGTGGCTTCGAGGTTCTTTTGAGTTGGCTACAGCCCCACTGTTATCACAGTATAGTGTTATGGGCACGTTCATATTCGGAACCACTTCCAAATCAGTCAAGAACTTTCTGAGCCATACTGCCTCCTTAGCTGCTTCGCAAGCTGCTACATACTCAGCCTCCATGGTTGAGTCTGCTATGCATCCTTGTTTGATGCTTCTCCACACTACTGCTCCTCCATTGAAGGTGAATACTGACCCTGATGTGGATTTCCTAGAATCCTTATCAGCTTGAAAGTCAGAATCAGTGTATCCAGTAAGAATCAAATCCTTAGCTCCATACACAAGCATGTAGTCCCTCGTTCTCCGAAGATACTTGAGGATATTCTTAACCGCTCCCCAGTGGTCCAACCCTGGATTAGACTGATACCTACTGACTACTCCCACTGCATAACATATGTCAGGCCTAGTGCAGAGCATGACATACATTAAGCTGCCCACAGCTGAGGCGTAGGGAATGTGTCTCATGTTCTCAACTTCTTGAGGTGTCTTAGGAGATTGTTCCTTAGACAGGTGTACCCCATGTCTGAAGGGTAGGAGTCCCTTCTTGGAGTTTTGCATCGAATATCGAGACAACATCTTGTCAATATACGTTGCTTGAGACAGAGCTAGCGTTTTGTTCTTACGATCCCTAATGATTTGGATTCCCAGAACATATTGAGCCTCTCCCAGATCTTTCATTTGGAATTGGGCTGCTAGCCATTTCTTAATGTCAGTGAGGTATCCTACATCATTCCCAATGAGTAGGATATCGTCTACATAAAGTATTAGAAAAGCTACTTTCCTTTTGTTGACTTTCTTGTATACACAAGGCTCATCAACGTTTTGGTCAAAGCCAAAAGATTTGATTGCAGTATCAAATCTAATGTTCCATGATCTGGATGCTTGTTTCAATCCATAAATGGATCGATTTAGCTTACAAACCTTTTGTTCCTGACCTTGGGCTATGAACCCTTCGGGTTGAGACATAAAGATATTCTCTTCAAGATTACCATTCAGAAAGGCAGTCTTGACGTCCATTTGCCATATTTCATAGTCATAATATGTGGCAATGGATAAAAGAATTCTTATGGACTTTAACATGGCTACAGGAGAAAAGGTTTCCTCATAGTCAACCCCTTCCTTTTGGGTATAACCCTTTGCCACTAGTCTAGCCTTGAAGGTCTGTACCTTTCCAGCTGCATCTCTTTTTCTCTTATAGATCCATTTGCACCCTATGGGTTTTACCCCATTTGGTAGATCTGCAAGTTCCCATACAGAATTGGAGTACATTTACTCCATTTCCAAGTTCATGGCTTTGACCTATTCATCCTTATCTTCGTCATTCATTGCCTGTCGATAAGACAATGGATCCTCAATGCCATCATTAGGTATGACAACCTGAGTTTCAGTTAAACCCAAGTAGCGATCAGGTTGTAACACAACCCTCCCACTGCGTCGAGGCATTCCCAACGTTTGAGATGGACGGGATGGATTTGAAGAACTAGTTCCTTCATCAACCCTTGTTGAAGGTCCAACTTCATCAACAACTCTTGATGATTCTTCAGTAGCTTCTCCTAATATTATTTTGCTTCGTGGTTTATGATCTCTCATGTGGTCTTCCTCTAAGAAAGTGGCGTTTGTCGATACAATCACCTTATTTTCTTGTGGGTCGTAGAAATAACCACCTCTCGTTTCTTTAGGGTAACCAACAAATTGGCACAGTTTTGAACGAGGTTCCAGTTTCTTAGGATTCGTCACAAGCACGTGTGCTGGACAACCCCAGATGCGAAAGTGATGCAAACTAGGTTTACGCCCCTTCCATAACTCGAAAGGTGTTTCAGAAACACTTTTCGAGAGAACATTGTTCAAGATGTATACTGCAGTCTCTACTGCATACCCCCAAAACGAGCTAGGCAATTGAGCATAGCTCATCATTGATCGAACCATGTCTAACAAGGTTCTATTTCTCCTTTCTGACACACCATTCTGCTGAGGTGTACCAGGGGCTGAGAGTTGAGATTGGATTCCATGTTCTATCATATAATCCTGGAATCTTTGATCCATATACTCCCCTCCTCGATCAGATCGAAGTACTTTAATAGATTTACCTAATAGGTTTTCAACTTCAGCCTTAAAACTCCTTAAACTTTTCAAGGGCTTCAGACTTATGTCCCATTAGGTATAAGTAACCATATCTTGAATAATCATCTATAAATGAGATGAAATATTCGTACCCTCCTCGAGCTTTTACATTCATTGGACCACATAGATCCGAATGTATTAACTCTAAGGGTTCTTTGGCTCTATAACCTTTTCCAGTAAAGGGTCTTTTGGTCATTTTTCCCTCGAGACAAGATTCACAAGGTGGTAGTGAATCATCTTCTAACTTGCTTAGAAGTCCATTCTTTACCAAACGACGGATCCTATCGATGTTTATATGACCAAGTCTAAGATGCCAAAGATGAGTATTGTTACTTGATGGAGAAATCTTTTGCCTTTTACTTTGAGTTTCAGCAGTTTTAAATAATTTGTGATTTAAAAGTGCTTTGTTTTCGGTTGGTCTTAAAACATACAAGTTATTTTCCAATTTGGCTGAACAAATAAGTACACCATTTTTATAAATGAACGCTTCATTCATATCAAAAGTAACTGTATACGATTGTTCAATCAAACATGAAATAGAAATCAAGTTCCTCTTAATCTTGGGAACGATTAACAAACTTTCTAAAAGTAAGAATCTATTTCTAAAAAATAACTTCGCAGCTCCCACTGCTTTAGCTGAAATGACTTCTCCAGTTCTGACCCTGAGTGTCATTTCCCCATCGTTCAACTGCCGAAAGGAACTATTTTCCTGAAAAGAAGAGCAAACATGATTAGTTGCTCCTGAATCAAGTATCCAGGTAAACTCATCATGTTCTATCAGGCATGTTTCTAAAACCAGTAAATCAAATTTACCTTCCTTTTCCTTCTTTTTCTCAGCAAGGTACTTTGGGCAGTTTCTCTTCCAATGTCCATCTACATTGCAGTGAAAACACTTGCCCTTGTCTGCCACAGCTTTGGCTTTTCCCTTGCTTTTAGCAGTAGTACTGGGAGCTTTCCCCTTGTTTCCTTTCTTCTTCTGAGTTTTCTTTGAAGAAGTGGCTACATATTTAGTTCCAGAGGATGAACCCTTCTCGAACTTTCTTTTGGAGTGAACAACGTTTGCCTCTCCTTCTATCTGTCACTTGTTCTTAAGAAGAGACTGATAGAGTTGTAGCTCATTAAGGAGGCTAGTCAGGTTGAATGTTATTTTATTCATCATTGCATTGCTTCGAAACTGTAGAAAACTCTTCGGAAGAGATTCTAAGATGAATGCAACCTGACTACGCTCATCTATGACCGCCCCGTTTGCCTCTGCCACGTTGAATTGGACCATCATATCCAGGACATGCTCCCGAACAGACGTGCCCTCTTTCATGTGACAGCTATAAACGTATTTGAGAGCGTCATGGTGGAGTTGGTAGGACGGTTGTCCAAACATCTCCTGTAGAGAGTTCATAATCTCCCTCGCTGTTACCATGCCCTCATGCCTTTTAGCCAAAACTTCAGATAAGCTGGCTAAGATATAGACGCGAGTCTTATCATTGGCCTTTGTCCAGCGGTCATAAGCATCCTTAACTGCCTGGGATGCATTACGAGCAGGGGCTGGAGGACAATCCTCCGTTAAGACGAACCGCAGATCATCGACAACAAGAATCGTATTCAGGTTCGACTTCCACGTAGCATAATTTTCGCCGGTTAATTTCTCATTTTTAAGCAGAGAGACAATTGAGGAAGACATTGCTGAAATTTAAACAAACCATGACCTTATTAGTTATCTTTGCCTTAACTCATCATACAAGCAAACAATTGCACACAATCCAATCAATTTAGCAAAACAGACAATCACAGAACCCTAAAACTATTGATTTAGTATTGCAACGACGTTTCAGAGGTTTAGAATATCAGCCACCGAAGGGTGATCAGGTACTCCTCCTTTGAAATGAGACGCCTCTCAGCTAATTCTAATTCCAGAATAACTCATATTCCTATAGACATTAGCCACCGTTGTTCGGTCAAGGATTTGTTAACACTTTTAACTTATCCTTGTAAGTGTAACCCTCCCACTTTCAGATCTCAGAGGCACGCACCAACAGGCTACCGAAGGGAAAGACAACTGTTGGTGATTAGCCTAAGAGCTCCTATCCTTTTCAGGAGTTCACGATGTTCCGAATCCTATGATCAGGCCCTTCGAAGGGATGGATGCGCCAGGGCAACCTGCAGGCGGATCATGGGACTCTCACGGTGTGAACTATGGGCGGAGACCGAGGGATACGTTGACACGTGTCCCGCTCCCACTTACTGTAGACATTTTTCCCATTCACCTTGATATTGATCCATGCAAACACTTTCCGAAGGGAGGCCGCTCCTAGGGCGACTCGAAGCCGAGCATGAATCTCACGTTGTGAATATAGGGACGTAGGAGCAAAACTTGATTTAAATCTCGTTTTGTAATTTTCCTCCCACTGAAAATGTCCTAAGGTTAATATAGGGTTGTTTAACTTAGATAGTATTCGGCTAAGTCAATCTATCTAAGTCTGATCCTATTATAACAATTATGGAAAGGATTCAACTGCAATCTTTTGGGTGAATTAAACTTCTTTTAATAAACCCAACATTGCAAGTCAACATTACTATGGTTAATTCAACTCAATCCGGTTAGTTCCCAGGTAGGAGGTGTTCCGTAAACCGTCAACTTAAATACCCCCAACCTTAGACAGAACTTTACCGAGAGAGTTCCCTTATAACCTCAGTAATGTAAGGTCTTTACTCTAAAGATCTAGGTGCATTAAACACTTTTAATAAACCTAGTGACATTGCATGCTAACATTTAACTATGATTAATTCAACTCCGGTATTCCAGGTCAGTTCCCAGGTAGGAGGTGTTCCGTAAACCGTCAACTTAAATACCCCCAGCCTTAGACAGAACATTACCGGTGGAGTTCCCTTATAATCATAGCAATGTTTTTCCTACTTAGTAAATTAAAACTATTTTTTAATTCTAAGTAAGAAAAGATTCTAATCCTATTAGAAATCGATCTAGGTCTAATTAATTTTAAACAATTTAAAATTAATCTCATTTATCCTATGATCTTATGTTTGCATGCAAATCTTGATTATAGATTGACGGTTTCTAATCATTAATATTGAAGAACTATTTCAAATTTTAATGATTAATCCTATAATCAAGAATCTAGGGTTTAATTCATTCAACAATCTCATTCAAATTAAATAATTAAATCACACTTATTGCATGAATAATATAACAATTATATTATTAACTATGGATGTTTCATGCTTCATGCAATTTTGATTTTCTTTTATTATAACAATTATAAGCCAATCAAGAAAATCAATCAAGCATGCTTCATTCATCACATTAAACATAACTGTTTATATTTAATTAAGTAATGACATGCTTCATGCTTCCCAATTTTTCATATAATTAATATACACTTATATTAAAAATATGAAAACAAATCCATGCATTTAAACATACATTATAACAATTTATAATATATAAAAAAATGCATGAGCATGTTTATAACCTAAGGTGGGATTAAATAATCTATATGACATCCATAAAGCATATAAATAGCAATTGAACCGGTTAATTTTGGCCCCTAGGATAAAATAAAGCATTAAATTACATTAATTTAGCTAAATTCTATCCTAAAAAATCCATATACAGCTCCGGAATTGGTCTAGACAGCACGAACCGCCCCGAACCACCTCGAGCCGGCCTCCAAAATCACGAACCATGCCAAAAATTGGCTGAACCGGACCAAATAGGTCCCAGCCCAGCCGAACCGATCCGAACCGGACCGGTTACACCTTGAACCGTGCCTTTTGAAACCCTAGTGCGCGCCTCCATCGTGACAGCGTCGAGACGCTGTGTTGATTAGCGTCCCGACGCTGTGCGTTTTCCATATCTGGCGTCTGCGTAATCGAGACAGCGTCGAGACGCTGTTGAGGTAGCGTCCCGACGCTGTGTGCTTTCCTTACCGAGCGCCTTCGGTATCGAGACAGCGTCAAGACGCTGTTGAAGAAGCGTCCCGACGCTGTTGCGTCTGGAGGCAGAATCTGGGCAAAACAGCAACGATTTCTTCGATTTCGGCCCCGATTTCAGCGACGATTGCTCCGATTTTCATCTCATAAAAACCTATTCTAGACCCGGACTTACATAGGACTCGATTTTACATAATATACCCGAAACACCGGGCCTTACATGATCAAAATCACATAAAAATAAAATCTATAGCCATAAAATTAACCCAAACAGTTCAATGCAAACCGAACATACAATATGCATAAATCCCACCTATTAGAGCCTATCGCAACTTTTAAAATTAATTAATAGGGACAGCGATGGCTCTGATGCCGATCGAAGGGAATAAAAGTCCCCACGCAGCGGAAGCGCATCGATTGGACCTTACGCCGTATATTAATTAACATTAAAATACCGTTACGATTACTCAAACAAAACTTTAAACTAACTTTAAAGTCGCTGTAAAAAACGGTTTAAACATGCTAAAATAAATCTAAATTTATTTTTAAAACTTTTCTAACGAAAAGAGGAAGAACCGTTACAAACCTCCGTTGTAGACTTGACCGTTCTTCGCCAACGACGCTCCAACGAACGAAAACGCAGCAGCCTCCTCGCCTATTGATCGCTGGAATTTTCTTCTTTGAATGACACAATAACCACAGAGGTTACACCGGTATGTCTCTAAGTCTAGGAGGCCAAAGACTTGTGGGAGTCTTTCTCTAAGAGGGAGGCTAGAGAGAATTCTAGGTCTTGTCTTTCAAGAGTGTCAAGTCTCATGACCAATTAGGTCTAGTGTTCTATTTATAGAAGAGAAGCCATGAATAAAATAATTAAATCAATCTTTTCCAAAATTGATTCAATCTTATTCCTTAATTAATCAATCATGATCAATCAATTCCCCAATTGATTAATCTTTTCCATAAATGACTAATTTCTTCCATAAGTAATTAGATCATTCCCATAAATGATTAATCACTTCCTTAAGTGATTAATTATTTACATAATTGATTAATTCATGGTTAATGAATTCTTTAATTAATTAACCACCAATTAAATATCACATATTTAATTTCCGGCCTTGAATTAATTAATTTTGCTCAAACACTTTTAGGACTTAAATTAATTAATTCATTATTTGAACTCTTTCAATCTTCCATAAATTTATATTTGAACTTCTTCAAATATTAATTTCTCTCATAATAATATATCAATATATATTACATTTATTTCCCTTAGTAAATTGAACATTTTCAATTTACATTTAATTACTTAGTTGCCTCAAATTACTTTACGAGCTACCAGTGGGACCTTATGGACCTGCAGATCAGAAGCTCCAACGATGTGAGATTAATTGGTTAAACTCATTAACCACAATAATCAATATTCGTTAACTGTGTGTACATTCCACTATAGACTCACAGTTGCACTCTTCTCACTGCAGACATATTTTCTGTGTCCACGGAACTTAGACCAATATCGACTAGTTAGTCCTTCACGAGTGTCCGTAACACCAGCTGGGTCAAATTACCGTTTTACCCCTGGGTCACCTCTATTTCCTTAAGTACCAATTCTCCTCTAATGAACAATCTGTTTATGGTCCAACCATCAAACAGAAAACCCTCTCGTGCCATTGAGAGGGTAGGGCCCTTTGTTCAAGACTCGGAGTAACCACTTAAGGGAACACTCATCTACTTCCCTAAAGTCGGGAAGGAGTGAATTCCATCTTGTACGATTATGTTCCCAGCTCCTCATTCGATCTTGTCCCCAAAGTGGTAGGCTTATTGAGTCGGCGTATTGGCCACTCTCACCCATACAAATCAAAGGACAATCTCTCATGAGCAGGAGTCCATAATCAACTCAGGATTAAGACTAAGTTGTCTAGGTCGTCCTAGTGAAAATAGAAAACCAACTAGTTAACGGTGTTATAACTAGTGATTACTATTTCGCGGTCCGGTCTTATGCAAACTCATTGCATAGGATACCCCCACTCGCATGACTCCTACACGAACGCGTTGGATCGCAGCGTTTGTATCAAATACAAAGTGGGCCGTATCCATAGTGTCACCAGGATAAGGCACCCAGTCTTATCCCTATACTATAGACCCTTTAGGCTGTTTCTTGAACAATGATCCCATATGTCGCTACATATAGTTCAAGACTCATATTACAGCCTCGGATGTCTAGTTTATTGGATTAGGGTTATTATTAGGCAAAGACATATATAAAATAACTAATAACAATTAATGGAAAAAATATATCAATATTATTTCATTAATATCCGGTCAACGGTTACATTCACTATCTACGAGTTTTAGGGCATAAAACCCAACAGATTCTTGGTATAGACATAGTAAGAGATAGAAGGAATAGAACTCTTACTCTTTCTCAGGAACCTTATTCTCTAAAGATGCTTTCAAGGTTTGACATGAGTAGTTGCAAACCAGTAAATTTACCCTTGAGAAATCACTTTAAGCTGTCCTTCGAGCAATCACCACAAACTGAAGTTGAAAAGGCTGAAAAGGAATCAGTATCGTATGCTAATGTTGTAGGTAGTTTGATGTACTTAATGGTTTGTACAAGATTAGATTTAGCACATGCTTTAAGTGTGGTAAGCCGATATATGTTCAATCCAGGGAAATATCATTGGACTGCTGTGAAATGGTTGCTTAGATATGTAAAGGCTACTGCTAATCGTGGACTGAAATATACTGCTGATGGTCTATTTTTGAACAAATTAACTGGATTTGTTGATGCAAATTATGCAGGGGATTGTGATAAACGAAGGTCTTTGTCTGGACTGGTATTTACCTTTTATGGGAATACAGTGAGTTGGAGATCATCACTCCAATCAGTAGTTGCATTATCAACGACAGAGGCTGAGTACATGGCCCTCACTGAGGCCTTTAAAGAAGCTCTCTGGTTACATGAGTTAAGTAGAGAGTTGACAGCATCAGAAGAAAAACAAGCTCTAGTTTTCTGCGATAGTCAAAGTGCAATTTTTCTATCCAGGAATCAGACTTATCACGAGAGAACCAAGCACATAGATGTGCGGTTTCACTTCATCAGAGATATACTTTCCGAAGGTAAAGTTAAGCTTGAGAAGATAGGGACAAATGAGAATGCAGCAGATGCATTGACAAAGGTTCTCACCACTTCAAAACTTGGGAGTTGTTTAAAAACTCTCAAGGTTGGTGTTGTGTAAGAAACGTATGTGAAGGAAGAGTCCATGAACCACTGATGTAGTATCAGGAAATATAACAATGTAATGTGTATTTCTGTCATGGTGGAGATTGTTGATTTGTGACAAATAATTAAACATTACAGCCTTGGTCTTTCTTCTGATATGAAGTTAGCCAAATGAAGCTTACGTGTATCAGTCAAAGCCAGCTCATTAAAAGGACAACTCAACAGCATAGTCATTTCTTCTTCTCCACTTCATTTCTTAATGAATGGCAAGCGAATCCAAAACCGTTAGCAGTAGGAGTTTGTTACAGGGACTGTCCAAGAGAGGGCTTGCATATATTACCTGTGGTTCATTCATTTCCGGGTAAGAGAGTGAGTGTGAAGGTGAGGGAGAGCAGAGTGACTGGGTGAGAGAATTGTATTCACTTGGGTTTTCTTTTAATCGGGTTGAGAGCTTGAGAGTTCTGGGTTTTAGAAATCTGTGATAGATTGTTGTAAAGGTGCTGATTGAAGCTCGTTGCTGTGGTTCCTGATTGATAATAAAGTGGATGGGCTCTTCAAAGTGGATGTAGATCTTAATTGATCGAACCACTATAATTCAGTGTGTTGATTCTTCTCTCTTCCTCTCTGTCTTTCACTCTGAGTTTTATTTTTTATTGAAGTATTTTGTTGAAGTATGCTTAGTTTTTTAGCTGCTGCATATATCTGTTGTTGGATTGGTTGTTGTTGGATTGGTTGTTGTGTATTCTTGTGCTGGTATTAGTTCTTAGTCTGTGAGTTTTGATTATTCAACACCATCCATAAAATATTGTCCTTTTAACACATGAGATACCAACAATGAAGGGAAATTTTAACACCCGCCACACTTGTTTCGTCAACATAGTTTTGATTAAAATATTCAATGTCTCGAAAACTGGGGCCTCTAGTTTCCTTTGGCAAAGACATCTTTTCTCATGATTTCCAATGAGTTTTCATACGAGATTCAAAAGAACCCCACCAGAAACGTAAGATATCCTTAGTTATTTTCTTACAAACTGATTTAGGGAGACGAAAACAGCTCATAGCATAAGTCGGGATAGCCTGAGCTATACTTTTAATAAGAGTTTCCTTTCCACCCGTAGAAAAGAAAGACTGTTTCCAACCTTGTACCACCTTTTTAACCCACTCCACGACTTTCCTAAAACATATCCCTTTCAAACGAGGAAACTGTGACGGTAACCCCAAATAAGTTCTCAAATCCTCCACAAGCGAAACACCCAAAACAAAACCCAACACACCTCTACTATTTGCTTTAAAAAATTAGCACATTGACTAGAAGCTAATTCACATTCATTCAAAATATTTTTAATATGTCAACCCTCCACCACATTTGCTTTAAAATAGACCAAGCTATCATCCAAAAATTAATCAAAATTCATAAATGAACTGAAATGTTAATTTCATACATCACACTTGTCCTCTACGAGATTTCATATTATGAAATTGTTGCATAATTACTTCATTATCTATCTTATCAAATAAATTCTTCTTAATATATGTTATAAGACTATCATTCATCTATTGGTCTCCCATCCGATTACGCAACTAAGTCTTTATAATACCCATAGCAGAAAATGTCCTTTCTACGGTAGTTGTTGCAACTGGTAAGATTAGTGCTAACTGTTCTGCTCTGTTTACGGCTCCCAAAGGTCCCAAATTGAACTCTCTCAAAACCTAGCCGAAAATAAGCCTTTATTCTGTTTTTTTCGTCGAAGCGTCGAGACGCTGTCAAGACAGCGTCTCGACGCTGCCTTCAAAACGCGCGTTTCAGGAAAGGAAAATATACAGCGTCGAGACGCTAAGGTTGCAGCGTCGAGACGCTGTGACGATTTCGCGCCTGTACTGATATGGAATGCTAGCGTCTCGACGCTAGTCACCTTTTGACCGAATTTTGACTTTTCTCCATTTTGATTCTTTTCTTTCCTTCGCATCTTCTCGCGTCCCGAGCACCCGATTAACTCCAATATTGCGCTATAGCTCCAATCAACCATTTCCTACAAAATAAACATTAAAGCACAATAAAATGGCCCAAAAATCATAAAAGACTAGCTGAATTAAATAATTAAAGATAGCTAGCTATGCTCGCTATCAGTGAGCAACCATTAAACTAATGGGTAGACTTTATCTTTAGCTGTGATCACCATTTTTAGTGCAAAATCACCATTACTTGTTAGCTCTACAAACTTATTATCTTAACGGACATCAATGATGTAATTTTGAAGTTGATCCTAAAGAACAACAAGCTCAGTAGTTGAAAAATCTCTAAGATAAAATTGGGCAAGACATATAAGCTTTTGACTATCAAAAGTAGCAAATGAATTGTTTGGATTGAGGCATGTCACACAAAAAAGCAGTTCAGTACTTGTTTCAGTAAAACGATTATTCAACTCTTGAAGTTTCATATCAATAACCGTATAAAAACCTCAATACAGTAATGGTGCGTATTTGTGATTTCTTGAGATCTTTGTCTTTGCTGAAGGAGTGTCGAACACCCTAGTGGAATCAATTTGGATTGATTGACTCTCAATTTCAATTAATTTTAGAAACAAAAACATGCTAAGATCGAACAAAAAACAGAGCACGAGAGTTTACCAACCTTTTGGACGAAATCGAGCTACACTGTTGCTGTTTTCTTCTCACTAACACATCTAGGACAACCACAAGAGTCTTCTGCGCTATCTTCTGGCCTTAAAAAAAGTTGTGGGACTCTAGATGTGATCAATATTTGGGAGCAAGATGAGAAGTATAACTTTTTGTTTTTTTTAGAGAAAAGTTTCAGCTGAAAAAACCAACCCTTCCAGCATCTTTTCTTCTGTATTTAAAGAAGAATAAGTATGTCTTTCACTTCATCACCATGAAGCCAGCAAACCCCATTAAGATGAGGTGTGTATTAGGTGTCTTCTTCTTACAATTTTAAGGTTAATGAATCATAGCCTTGGTGTCATTGAGAGGTAATTTACCTCTTGGTAAATTTTTAACCAAAATTTAAAAAAAAAAAATCAATTTCTTCAAATGAAAAAGAAATTTAAATTAGTTTTGAATTTAAAATTAATTAAACAAATTTAATTAATTATATTAATTTAATATCAAGTATTAAATCAATCAATTACACCAATCCCGATATTTCTCGTAACCAATCGCTCGTATATGAATCCATATTCATTTATACAATATTTAGATCTTATTTAAATATTTCTAACTCTCTCAAAATATAGTTCAACGTCAACAATATCACATCCAATTGACGTTAACTCCCTAAATCGAATTTGAACGTTTCAAACTTTCTCATCACATATGTTCTAAGGTTTATTCTGTATGAGCTAGCAGGGGGACCTAATGGACCTATAGATCATGGGCTCCAACGAACCGAAATTAACCGGCTAAACTCTTTTAACCTAGTTAACCAACATTCATTAACTACCGGGACACTCCACTATAGCCCCAATAGTTTAACTCCCCTCACTGTAAATATATTTTTGTCCACCCGATATAACCATGATTAGTAAGTCGACCCTTCACAAGTTGTTTGTAACTACAGCTAGGTCAAATGTTCGTTTTACCCCTAAAGTTACATCTAGTTCCTTAAGTCCCCACTGAGTCCCTAATGAACAATTGGTTTGTGGTCTGACCACTAAACCTAATACCTCTCGGGCCAATGAGAGGGAGGGATCCCTTTGTGCACGTCCCGAAGTCAGCACTTAAGGGAAAAACCTCTCTACTATCCATAAATCGGGTAGGAGTGAATTTTGTCTTGCAGAACTATGTCCCCAGCTATCTACTCGTTCCTATCCCTGAAATGGGGGGTTTATTGAGTCGGTGATGATGAGTCACTCTCACCCATGTAGATCTAAGGATAAACCCGAATAAATAGGATTTCATAGTTAGCTCAAGATTAAGATCGAGTTACCTAGGTCATCACACTAAAATAAGTCAGTTTCAACAGTAAACGACGTTATAAAGGAAATTGACTTATTTCTTGGTCCTAGTCTTATGCAAACTCATTTGCATAGGACACCCCCACTCACATGTCTCTACATGAACGATTCAGGATCACATCGTTTACACTATATACAAAGTGGGTCGTGTCACATAGTGTTCCCAAGATGAGGTACCCAACCATATCCCAATACTATAGATCGTTTAGGCCATTACTTGAACTTGATCCACTTTTATGTCACTACATAAAGTTCAAGTATTCATATCACATAGCCATGGATGTTAGTTTATTGTATTTAGGTTATTTAATGTGCAATTCACTTGTTTAACAACTTAAGTGAACAAAAAAACTCGACAACGACTTTATCGAACAAGTATACTACTATTTGTTTCATTCACTACCTACGAGTTTTAGGGCACCAACCCCAAAAATCTCCCACTTGTACTAAGACTCTAGTTGAGTGGGGTTGTACAGTAATCCATAACAGAAGTGAGTGAATAAATACTTGTATTAATAACAATTTACAAATACAATAAACTAGGGCATCACAATACCTAGTACTTCATGGTATTGAATACCGATTACAATTCTCCCACTTGCCCTAGATTATTTCCTGGACATGTCTTGCAGACCCAGACCCTCTAGATGACTCTCGAACACTTTAGTCGTGAGAGTCTTCGTGAATGGATCAACAATGTTGTGCTCAGATGCTATCTTAGTGACGATCACGTCTCCTTGGTGCACTATCTCCCTGATTAAATGCTATTTTATTTCGATGTGCTTGCCTTGTTTATTTATGGCTTCTAGGTTCCTTTGAGTTTGCAACTGCACCGCTATTATCACAAAAAAGAGTGATGGGCAGATGCATATTTGGAACGACTTCCAAATCAGTCAAAAACTTTATGAGCTATACTGCTTCTTTCGTTGCTTCGCAGTCAGCTACATATTCAGCCTTCATAGTCGAGTCTGCTATGCATCCTTGTTTGATGCTACGTCAAACTATTGCTCCTCCATTTAGAGTGAATGCTGAACCCGATGTGGATTTCCTCGAATCTTTATCGGTTTGGAAGTCAGAATCAATGTATTCTGTAAGGATCAAATCCTTATTGTCATACACGAGCATATAATATCTCGTTCTCCTAAGATACTTGAGGATATTCTTAACGACAATCCAGTGATCGAATCTTAGATTGGATTGATACCTACTGACAATCTCTACTCCATAACAAATGTCAAACATTGTGCATAACATGGCATACATTAGGGTTGCCTACTGCAAAGGCATAGGGAATATGTCTCATGTCCTCAACTTCTTGAGACGTCTTAGGACATTGTTCCTTAGACAAAATAATTATGTGCCTAAAAGGTAACAAACCTTTTTTTTTTTAATTTTGCATCTTATATCTAATCAACAACTTGTCTATATAAGAGGCTTGAGACAGAGCTAGTGTTTTATTCTTTCGGTCCCGAATAATTTGGATCCCTAGAACATATTGCACCTCACCCAAATCTTTCATTTGAACTGAGTTGCCAGCCATTGTTTAATGTCAGTAAGATAACCTACATCATTCCCGATGAGTAGGATATCGTCTACATACAAAACTAAGAAAGCTACTGAACTCTTGACGATCCTTTTATAAACACAAGGCTCATCAACGTTCTGTTCAAAGCCATAAGATTTGATCGCTGTATCAAATCTTATATTACAGGATCTAGATGCTTGTTTTAATCCATAAATGGATCGTTTAAGCTTGCAAACCTTTTGCTCTTGACCCTTAGCAATGAACCCTTCTGGCTGAGACATAAAGATACTTTCTTCAAGATTTTCGTTCAGAAAGGCAGTTTTGACATCCATTTGCCATATCTCCTAATCATAGAATGTAGCAATAGATAGAAGTATCCTTATCGACTTCAACATGGCAACCAAGGAGAAGGTTTCTTCATAGTCAATCACTTCCTACTGGGTAAAACCTTTTGTCATAAGTCGAGCTTTAAAGGTTTGTACCTTTCCAGCAGCGTCTCGTTTTCTCTTGTAGATCCATTTGCATCCTATGGGTCTAACCCCTTCGGGTTGATCTACAAGATCCCAAACTGAACTAAAGTACATGGATTCCATTTCTAGATCCATAGCTTTAATCCACTCGTCTTTGTCAACGTCATTCATTGCCTGTTTAAAGGTTAATGGATCCTCGACCCCGTCATCAGGTATGACTGGAGTTTCTGCTAAACCTAGATAGCGATCAGCTGGTTGTCTAACAACCCTCCCACTACGTCGAGACTCTCTTATCTCTTGAGAAGGACTGACTAGAGGTGCCAGCTTCATCGACAACTTTCGTGGATGTTTTCATAGCTTCGTTAGATAATTCACTTAAAACAACTTTACTTTGTGGCTTGTGGTTCCTAACGTGGTCTTCTTCTAAGAATGTAGCATTTGTCGATACAAATACTTTATTTTCTTCAGGATCGAAGAAGTATCCACCTCTCGTCTCTTTGGATAGCCTACAAATATGCAAAATCTTGAACGAGGTTCGAATTCTTTTTGAATTTGCCTCTAGCACGTATATCGGGCATCCCCAAATTCTAAAATGATGTAACTTGCCTTACGCCCTTTCCAGAGCTCAAACGGTGTTTCTGAAACACTCTTTGAGGGAACCATGTTAAGAATGTAAACTGCAATCTCTACAGCATACCCCAAAACGAGTAAGGTAATTGAGCATAGCTCATCATCAAGCAGGATTTTGTTTCTCCTTTCCAATACACCATTCTGTTGAGGTGTACCAGGGGCTGAGAGTTAGGACGTGATTTCATGCTCTATCAAATAGTCTTGGAATCTGGAGTCCATATACTCACCACCTTGATCAGATCGAAGTTTTTTTATTGTCTTACCTAATAGGTTCTCAACCTCGACCTTATACTCCTTGAATTTTTCAAGGACATCGGACTTTTGATGCATTAGGTATAGATAGTCATACCTCGAATAGTCATCAATGAAACTGATGAAATATTCATACCCACCTCAAGCTCTGACATTCATCGATCCACAGAGGTCCGAATGTATGAGTTCTAGGGGCTCTTTGGCACGATAACCTTTTCCGGTAAAAGGTCGTTTAGTCATCTTGCCCTGAAGGCATGAGTCACGGGAGGTAAGGAGTTATCTTCTAACTTGTTTAAAAGTCCATTTTTAACCAATCTCCCAATCCTATTGAGATTAATATGGTCTAACCTCAAGTGCAAACTCATTTGCATAGGACGCCCCCACTCGCGTGTCTCTGCATGAACGATTCAAGATCACATCGTTTGCACTATATAAAAAGTGGGTCGCGTCACAGTGTTCCCAAGATGAGGTACCCAACCTTATCCCTATACTATAGACCGTTTAGGCTATTACGTGAACTTGATCCACTTTTATTTTTTTGACAAGTGAACTTGATCCACTTTTATGTCACTACATAAAGTTCAAGTATTCATATCACATAGCCATGGATGTTAGTTTATTGGATTTGGGTTATTTAACGTGAGATTCACTTATTTAATAACTTAAGTGAACAAAAAATTCAACAACGGCTTTATCGAACAAGTATACTACTATTTGTTTCATTCACTATCTACGAGTTTTAGGGCACCAACCCCAACATTTGCCTCCCTCGAATTGAAAACACATCATCCATCTTAAGAATTAGAATATCATGTTTATCACAAAAATTTGAAACTTCATCCAACAATGAATCTCAACTTGATTCTCTCATTGATTGTAATATTTCTTTACAAATTTTGATCAAATTCATTGCATTCACAATATCTTGATCATTTCTCTGCAATGCTTGAGACAAATCATTTGTGATTCCAAGATAGCTTTCATAAGATGCATATGAAAAACAAAGTCAAATGACTGAATTGAATTTATTAGAATTTTTGCTTCATATTTTTGTTTAGAATTTGACCTACCATCTACAATTGTCTCATGCACATCACAAATTGATGAGAACATTGAGATAAACCTCACTAGAGTGTTATAATGTGATCCCCATCGTGTATCTCTTGCATGCCCCACCTTCATGATGTACACGTACACTTGACACACATCGTAGTAGGTACTTAAGAGTGCAATTTTTTGCAATTCACACGTGCATGTCACGATGAAGTGTTGAGTGCTTTAATTTTTTTTTTTTTTAATAATACTAGCATTGAAGATCCATAGAGAATTTTTGTCAGAAGTAGTTGATACCACATGAGTAGAGTTAGTCAGATACAAACCAACTTCTAATAAAAATAAAAAGGAAGGATAAATAGAAAATTGAAGGGATGATAGAATTATGGTGTGTTTGATTTAACTTTTCAAGAGTTTAATTTTGCAAAAAAATCATTTTGAAAAAATTTATAATGTTTGGCAACCACTAAAAATGACTTGAAAATGAGATTGAGAAATAAATCATTTTGAGAGAAACACTTGAAACCAACTTTTCTAAAAATAGTTTTTAAGTATACAATAACTTGTGTACAAAAACACTTGTGAAGAATGTAACCAAACATATGACTGTTTAAATTATAAACAATTTCTATACAAAATGTTTTTTAAAAAATGCATTCTTGAAAAACATTTAAATTAAAATGTATTCCAAACGGACCCTTAATTTGCAAGATAATAGACTCATTCCAGGGAGTCTACACATCCATTGACTCGAGTTCAATGTAAAAAATTCCACACTATTCTCCCTCTATCTATAGTATATATATAAAAGGGGCTATAGGGAGAAACTTTTTATTCCCATTTTGCCCTCATTTAATATTTAAAATTACAAATCAAATTCAATTTTATATATTTGTGAGCTTTTATTATGTTTGGTGATGTGGAGAAGTTTTTACGTTGAAGATAAATTGAATTAAAAAAAAAAAAAAACTCATTTAAGTAATGAAGGGAGATTAATTTTGTCATACAATCCTCATTCAAT
Organism: Luffa acutangula; assembly: GCA_036850905.1. Classification (NCBI taxonomy): domain Eukaryota; kingdom Viridiplantae; phylum Streptophyta; class Magnoliopsida; order Cucurbitales; family Cucurbitaceae; genus Luffa; species Luffa acutangula. Next base: position 43,445,825 of record CM072097.1, on the reverse strand, counting down.
TCAATAAAGCCGTTTAACTTTTCATCTTCCTCCTTTCAAGTTCCAAAAAATTGTTTATCTTCCACATGCTAGCTCAATATATAAAGAGATCAAATACATAGTAAGGACTCAAAGAAGAGGGGAATCTCTCTTTTTCACCATTCGAAGGTAGAGGGGCATAACAATCGTGTCAACTTTGCAAATGGAGGTTATTTCCGTCAGCAACACAAATTTTGCGATAGGTTACCGATGATTGAATCACAGGAAGTTTCTCAAAATTCCAACTTTTAATAGAAGAAATTTCCATCATATTCACTTATCAATCCAATCTTTTGCCGTATAGTTTCCACATACGATTTTGATATCACAAATTTAAAGTTGGTATTTTCAGGAAAGGGGATGAACTTATTGTTTCACTTTCATTCACTCATGAAATCAAATCCATGGCGATTGAGATGCTAAATGTTTGCAGGTGGTATCTTTTGTGGCAATTTGGTGCAACAACTTTCAAAAGTGGGGAGCAACCGCTGAGGGGTTTGCAGCAAAGAAACAAGTGAGGGGAGAAAAGAAAAGTCTGAGATTTAGGGTTTTCTGGAAAACTAAAATATGTATATATTTTCATGTTTTTTTTTTAAATATAAATATTTTAATGTTCATTGTTGTTATATGAGACTGAAATAGCAAGTATCTGTTAGAACTAGATGAGGCAGAAATTATAACATTATCTATTTTGTAACTTTTTAAAATTAATTTCTTATATTTTTCAATCTCTTAGTCTTTCTGTTACATAATTTAATTAAAGATTATTCAAATGTCGAATCCCTAAGAAAAGGTCATACAAACTTGAGTATAGCTCAACATTTAGAACATTTAAATTGGACTAAAATGTCAGAGGATCAAATCTCCCCCTCCAAATATTGTTGAACTAAAAAGAAAGCTTGTATTTGGCATGTAATATTCTAAAAGAATTTGTTAGAAATAGTAGTTATTATTCAAAATGATTTTTGACGTGGGATGAGATATTAAATAATGGGTATAATTTAATATTTCTTTTTAGAAAATAATTTAATTTAATTTAGTTGAATGGTTCATTTTTAGTTAACTATTTTGAAATTGCGTGTGTTGCACGTGTTATAATACCTTTTAAAGTATAAGTATTTAATTAGAAAATTTGAAATATGACTTGATAATGTACCAAAAAAATATAAAAATGAATAAATACACACGAATTTATAATTATTGCAAAAATTGATATGTATGTGACCAAATTGAACAATTCTAATAAAAATGGTTTATAACCAATATCTTGGATATAAATCAAATATAAAAAATCTCACCCGCTTAAGCATTTATATTTTCCAAAATCTTAATTTTGTAATCAATTAATAATTAATAATTCAATTAAAATTATGTTTAATTCAACCGTTAAATGAGCACTAATTAAATAAAAATATCATTTTCTTCCTATCATCTTGTCTAAAAAAATCTAAAAAATATATGAAAAATTTTGAAGGTCGGAGAAAAGCATAATGGAGAGAGATTGATTTTAAAAAAGAAGATAATAGTGATCGATCTTCTTTCCCATTTCAGAAACAATAAGAAAGACAATACTAATGAACTCACACAAGTGTACTCGCTTCTATTAAAGAAATAAACAAAAAATATTTCTTATTCATATGAAACTCAGGGGTGACGAAAATATAATATAACCTAATAAAATCTCAGAAAACTAACAAAATCTCCAAAGGATACATTATTCTACTTGAAAAAAAAAAAGAAAAAATTTTATATATTTACACTAAATGAAAAGGCTATACTCACATTAGTAAAGATGGAGTAGGAATGGGTCTCCTCCCACTTGGTTTATGTTTGCTGCAATTTTTTTAATTCTTCAAGTAGGAATGGGTCTCCTCCCACTTGGTTTATGTTTGCTGCAATTTTTTTAATTCTTCATCCACCACAAACTTCCCCCATCTGACCACTATTTATAAGGTTCAAGTGAATCGAGTGTTTATGATAAATCTTTTCAAATTAGAAATTTTGAAAATTAAAAACAATTAATTTGAATTTTAGTTTTTCAAATTTAATTTTAAAACTTGATTTGATTTAATTGAAAATTAAACTCTATCTTTTTGTTTTTGAAAAATCAAAACAATTGATATAAATTTAGACTTCAAAAAATTTAATTTAAAAAATTCTATTTATTATAACCACCGAAAACCAAAAAGAATTAATAATTAAATAAAAAATTCTTCTAATTTTCACAACCCAAAATCAATTCGAATTAATAATTAAATAAAAAAAAAAAACCCTCTAATTTTCACAACTGAAAATCATATTAAAAACTATTATCTTTTTTATTTATTTGAAATTTACTTCGAATAATTTAAGAGATAAGATTTAAAAAAAAAAAAAAAAGCAATACAAACATGGAAAAGGAAAATTAGTTTCATAATAAATAAATTATAATTACACTCCAATAGATTAAATTTAAAAAACGTGATTAAAAAATAGAAAACTAATAATTAAATTAGTTATAAAATATCAATTCTTAATCTTATGAAAGATGATATTTTTTTTAAAAAAAAAAAACCTAAACATGATGATGAAGATTTGTTTTTTAAAACCAATTCTTAACCTAGATGTGATAATGAAGATTACGAATGATCTACCTGCGAATTTGAATAATTAAATATTGAATAATTAAATAGGAATGACAAATAAGGAATTTGAAGATTAAAAAGGGGCACAAAAGGAAATCAAAAGTTTTTCTCCTAAGCTCCTTTTAATATAGTATATAGATATATAGATATACAGATATACAGATGAAGTATTTCCTTTTCAAAAAAAAAAAAAACTATTGCCAGTTTCCTTTTCCTTTTTTGTTGTTGTTGTTGTTGAGAAGATTGACAGTTTCCTTTTAAGATCTAGAGTTAGAGGTAATATATTATAGGGAAAAAAACAATTTTGAACCCTGAACTTTGCAGGTTGTATCAATTTTAACCCTGAACTTTCAATTTTATCAAATTGAACCCCAAACTTAACAAATTGTATCAATTTGAACCTCCAACTTGCATAAATGTTGCAATGTAGACTTTTGGCCAACTTTTCATTTGAATTGCTATAAAACATGTAATTGACAATTTTTTTTTTTTTTTAATTCAGATTGCATCTGAGTTAGTGTTTTGTAAGAATTTTTTGAAAAGACTCTTTAAGAAATCAAATATCTCAGACTATTCTTCTCATTATCATATAAAAACAAATCACAGAATTATTGACAACAAGAAAAATCTAGCAAATATGAGAAATAAAAAACTCGAAATTTCTTTATTTTTGTTTCTTGTACATTCTTCTAATTAGCAAGAAAAAAAACATTAAAAGAAGGAAAAAGAAATCCCACAAAGTTCTTAGCAACACGAAAAAACCAATGAATATTTGAAGATAAAAATCTCCAATTTTTTTTTGCTTTTGTAATCTTAAATAGCAGCAAAAAAGCCCTCACAAAGTTTTCAACAATAAGAAAAATATCATCTAAAATAAAGTTTCTTCAATATTTTATTTATAAGAAACCAATTTAGGTGCAATGTGAATTAAGAAAAAAAGAACAAGTAATCAATTACGTACGATAGTTCAAACGAAAAGTTAACCAAAGGTATACATTGTAACACTTATGCAAGTTTGAGGTTAAAATCGATACGATCTGATAAGTTTGAGGTTCAATTTGATGAAATTGAAAGTTCAGGGTTAAAATTGATACAACTTGTTAAGTTTAGGGTTCAATTTGATGAAATTGAAAGTTTAGGGTTAAAATTGATACTACCCCCAAAGTTTAGGGTTAAAAATGATTTTTTCCCTATATTATATTGGGAAAATTACCTTTTTGGTCCTTGAGTTTTGAAGAAATTATGCGTTTGGTCCCTGAGTTTTCAAAATAGACCTTTTTAGTCCCTGAGTTTTGAGAAATAGGTTTAAAAGGTCCCTAAGTTTTCAAAATGGACCTTTTTAGTCCATGAGTTTTGAGAAATAGGTTTAAAAAGTCCCTAATATTATTTTTTCAACTTTTTTAAATTAATATTTTTTTTATTATTTTTTAATATCGAACAGTTTTTAAAATTAAAAAATTTAAAAGTATTAATTTAAAATTTTTTAAAAAATAATATTAGGGACCTTTTAAACTTATTTCTCAAAACTTAGGGATTAAAAAGGTCTATTTTGAAAACTTAAGGACCTTTTAAACCTATTTCTCAAAACTCAGGGACTAAAAAGGTTTATTTTGAAAACACAGGGACCAAATGCACATATTCCTGAAAACTCAGGGACCAAAAAGGTATTTTTCCCTATTATATTATATCAGAAAAGATAAAGCGCCCACCATAACCATCCACCCAATTTTAGAAAATATGTAGGCTAAATTATAAAAAAATACCCCTGAAATATGACGTTTGTTTCCAAAATGCCCCTGAATTTTGAAAAGTTTCAAAAATACCTCTGAACTTTGAAAAATGTTTCAAAAATACCCTTGCCGTTACTTTTTGGATGGAAACCGTTAGAATTTACGGTGAGATGAAGAAAAAAGAACATTTTTCAATAAGGGTATTTTTAATTTTTTTTTAATTTTTTTTTTAGTTCAAGGGTATTTTTTAAACTGAAACTTTAACAGTTTCCATAAAAAAAATTAACGACAAGGGTATTTTTGAAACATTTTTCAAAGTTCAGGGGTATTTTTGAAACTTTTCAAAGTTCAGGGACATTTTTGAGACAAACCCCATAGTTTAAGGTCTTTTTTTTAATAATTTAGCCTATAATTTATTTTAATTTTTTTTTAGAGAATGATTTATTTTAATCTATCACTTTCTTTTGGGAGAAAATTGAATCTATCACTTAACCGATGAAATTATTGTAGAAAGAGACTGAAAAAAGAAAAAGCAAATCAATATGGCTTTCGTCTTTAAATTTTCTATCTGTTATAAATCTTATATTCAATTATTGTCAATTTGTCACTGTGTTAAAAAAAAAAAAAAAAAAAAAAAAAAAAAAAAAAAAAAAAAAAAAAAAGACCTTTAACTAGAAAGCATTTATTGCTTGATATCTATGACATTAAATACTCTCAAATCTTAAATTAAAAAAAATGGTTAAAAATCACTTTGGTCCCTGAACTTTCATGAAAGTAACAATTTGGTCCCTGAACTTTCATGAAAGTAACAATTTAGTCCCTGAACTTTGATTTGTAACGAGTTAGTCCCTGTACTTTCAATTTTGTAACAATTTAGTTCCTGTACTTTCAATTTTGTAACAATTTAGTCCCTGAACTTTAATAAATAACAATTTAGTCCTTGTACTTTAAAATTTGTAACGATTTGGGTCCCTATCATGAAAAATTAATGTAAAGATTTAATGAAATTTTTTACATAGATAGATTAATAAACTTTGGGACCTAATATGTTTATAAGAAGTTTAATCATTAAATAATAAAAATCGGGATTTAATTTTGATGAATATTTTTGTTATAAGGATTAAATTGTTATGAATTTCAAAGTATGACGGCTAAATCGTTACAAATTTGAAAGTACATGGATTAAATTGTTACTTATTAAAGTTCAGAGACTAAATTGTTACAAAATTGAAAGTATATGGATTAAATCGTTAGAAATCAAAGTTCGGGGACTAAATTGTTACTTTCATGAAAGTTTAGGGACCAAAAGTGATTTTTAACAAAAAAAAAAAAAAAATCAGGGATCGAATAGATACAAATCTAAAGTCCACTTTTTAAAATTGAAAGTCGAAGGACTTATTCTCAACACTTTTTAAAGTGTATGAATCAAATAGATACAAATCTAAAAGTTGAGAAACCTATTAGACACTTTTTAAAATTCAGGGATCGAATAGACACAAACCGGGACTAAACTTGTAATTTAATCTTTTTTTCTCAATGATTATTAAAACACACCTTCTCTAACTATTAAACAAGATTTAATCTTATTACTATTTAATTTCTTTCTATGAGTGATGTGTAATATCTTCATGTTATCATCTCTATATCATAAATCATTAATTTTACATGATATGCAATCAACAAGAAAATAAAAATATGTTTCTTTTATATGTTATAGGCAATTTTGGACCACCCCGATACACAAGGAGCTGACGAGGACAATCGGGAAGAAATCGGGCTGAAAGATGGACCAAGGAGGCAAAACCGGCAAATGGGACGGGCCAAGACCGAAGGGGTCGGGTTTTCGGCCCGACCCCCTGCTCGGCCTCGGCCATGGGCCGAGGCCGACCCTCGGCCCGCTCGCGCGGGCCGAGCCCGCTCGGTCTCGTCTGGTCCCCACCGCCTCTGGAAGCCCCAGTTTCGCCTGGTTTGACCTAAAACGCCTCCGAAACCCTAAAAACCCTAGGAGGATGAGCAGGTATTTATATCCCTCTTCGCCACTGAAGAGGGGATCCCGAATTCTATCCCTAAACTCTACACTCTATTCTCTGCTTTCTCCTCTTGCTCTTACTTTTCCACACCCTACCGTTCTGTGTGCTGACTTAAGCATCGGAGCCGGTGTGGCGAGCACCACACCGGTGTGCAGGTTACTGTCTTGCAGGCCACGTCTTCCCCCCTCATCTACAAATTTACCGTTGGTGACACGTGAAGGTCAGGTGAGATCCTCTGGCCAAAATCGACCATCAACATTATAGTTTATAATTCATATTTTAATGATAAGAATTAAATTTAAAAGCTTTGGTGAATGATGTATAGGTACAATATATTCATTTTAAAAGAAAATGTTAGACATTTTGAAAGCTGAATTATACTTTTTATTTCGGGGTATTAGTAATGGGTAGCAAAACCGTTCGACATATTTGTAAATGTAGCAACAACTTATTGGTTTTGTAAATATGACTTTTCATCATTTCTTCTCCCTTTCTCTCCTTGTTCGTCTATCTCTCTTCTATTCATTTATTTTTTCAATTTATGATGGCGATGAGAGAGATGCTGCTAGAGGCACAACAATTTTCTCCCTTTCTTTCTTTGTCCATTTCTATTCTTTTATTCTCTTTTATCTCTTCTTCTTGCGTTCTCTTCTCTTTTACATCTTTTTTCGTTATCTTTGATAGTTTGCCAAAGTTAATTCTTAATCTCAATTCACATCGATTTTGCTAGTGTGATTGATTGATCGACGTGACAAACTCCTTCAAATCCGACGATCTTCAACTGACGGAAACCAACATGTTGGTTTTCAACTTCAGTTTGAGTTCAAAATCAATGTCGACCAACTGATGATCATCCCTAATTGATATTATTAGTATACCTAATATGAAGTGCATTAGTTACATTACATACATAAATGATATACTTCATATTAAGTCTATCATTGATAAAACTAAAATGCCTAATAAATAAACAACAACAAAATTATAGTTTTACTTTTTTCTCTTTCTTATTAACATAGTTAGTTGCATAGTCAACTACTTTCTCAATAGGGATTTTCGTACAAATGACCCTCTAAAATAGACGAAAATGATAAATGTCATACCTTTTCAATTTAAAGATATATGTCATTTTGTTTGCGTCAACATCCTAGTAAAATTATCATTTTACTCTCTACTCTAACCTCACTCTCTCTCGCTACTCTCGCTCTCGCTCCAACCTCTCGCTCCAATCTTGCTCTCACTCTTGCTTCTTGCTCTCTCTTCAATTTCTCCCTCCAATCTCTTACTCTCTCACTCTAATTTCTCTCTCCAGTCTCTTGCTCTCCCTCCAATCTCGCTCTGCTCCAACTTCTCACTCTTAAATGCGCATTTTCATATAGAGAGTAAAATGGTAATTTTGCTAGGATGATGACGTAAGCAAAATGACATATATCATTGAACTAAAAAGTTAGGACATTTTTCATTTTGGCCTCTCCAAATTGGTCATCCACGCAATTGTTTCTTTCTCAATATTAATGTTAGCATTAAAGAGTTCAAGACTTGTTAGATGATTGTTCTTGTAAAGAGATTCTCTTGTGATTATTTCTCCAATATTCGAGTTTTGGTGTAAGTTTTTCATTTATTATTACTTCCATAAATGAAGTCAACATACCCAAAATTTTCTATTTTTTTTTTTAAGTATATCAACATTTGGGGGTGAGAGATTCGAACCTCTGACCTTATGGTCGAGGATACATGCCAATTACCGTTGAACTAAGCTCGCATTAACTTTCTTATATACTTTTTTCACTTTGTATTTTCTCAATCAAACAAATTAAGTTTGTACTTCACTATTCTCTTGTTTCTCTTTGGTCTCGCGCAATGTTATCTTACTCTCATTTTCTTTGTTCAACATCTCTTCTTAGTTATCAAAGAGATTATTGACTAGCAAAAGAGAAATGACTACAACTATATAAATAAAACGAAGTTAATTTAGTAAATCATCCATTAACTTACAGTAAATCAATGATATACCTCATACAAAACATATCGTTGATATATTTCCTATTATATATATCAACAAAATAATATATATATCAGTGATATACCTCATATTAGTTCTATCATTGCCATGAAAATATATCACTAGTATATATTATATATGAAGTATATAAATGATGTACTTGATATATATCAAGTATATGAGTCATATACTTTAGGTATATCACTTATATAACTATAACTAATATGTGTAACATGAATTATATCGATTATATATCAAACAGTCCATTACAATGCATGTAGTCTATCAGGAGAAGAAGAGAGGGAAAAAAAATAAAAATATTTTTATTATTTTAATATATTTATATTTTAATATATTTATATTTTAAAAAATTTAAAAATAGTTTTTTAAATAAAAAATTAGTGTCATGTCAGCAATTCGTTAATTATTAACGGAAAATTGGATGGAGGGACTAAAATGAAACTAAATCCAAATCTCAGGGGCTAAATTGTCGAATTTGAAAACTCAGGGACCAAAATGAAACCTAACTCAAACCTCAGGGATTAAAAGTGTATTTTTCCTTAAATGGTTATCAAACGATTATCAATTTTAAAAAACCAAAAACCAAAAACCAAATGGTTATCAAACAAACCTTCATTTTCTTGTCAATATTTGTTTGTATAGTTGTTTTTTTTTTCTTTGAATTCTACAATGCTTCTTTGTGCATCTTAATCATTTATTTTAAGTATATTACATCACAAATGTAGGGAGATGATTAAAACTTAAATGAGATAAAAATAAGGAAAAATATCAATTTTAACTAGGGGTGTAAAATTTTCGGGTCGGGTCGGTTGTACGGGCAACCCGACTCGACCCGGATGGACGGAAAAACTGACCCGGTTCAGCGACAACCCGAATGGGGTCGGGTCGGGTCGATTTTTTTTCACTCTTCGTCTTTTCGAAGCTTTCAACCAATGTCTTCTCCTTCATTTCATCCTCAGCAAGAGAGAAAAAAAAAAACTCACAAGCAGAAACACATCTCTTGAGAGGAAAAGAGGGGGGGGGGGGAACACAAAAAAAATCAACACATAGAGGCAAATTCCGACCTAACTCTTCAAAGCTTTCAACCAATTTCTTCTTCTTGATGGCAGTGGTAGAAGAGCAAAGAGCCTGAAATCACTGTCGTGGCGATGGTAGCAGAGCAAAGAGGCCGAAATCAGTAAATCACTGGCGGTGGTAGCAGAGAAAAGAGGCCGAAGACGAGGAGGCGAGAGACGAACCCTATATCTGAGATTCGAAGACGAAGACGAGGAGGCGAATGACGAACCCTAGATCTGAGATTCGAAGACTGAAAACGAGGAGGCGAGAGATGAAGACAAGGAGGTGGAAAACTTTCATTTGAAACCCTAGATCTGAGACCGAACTGAACCGACGAAAAACGAGGAGGCGAGAGGAGTCGAAGACGTTTAAAACCCTAAGTCTGAAAAAAAAAAAAAAAAAAAAAAAAAAAAAAAAAAAAAAAAAAAAAAACTTCCGTATATATTGTGTTTCGGTTCGAGCAATGAAGAGGCAGGGACCGAACCGAACCAAACCGGTTCGGGTCGGTTTTTTTCACCCCTAATTTTAACTATGAATTTAGCAAAGTGTTTCAATTTTTACCCTAAAGTTTTAATTTCATCAAATTGTACCTTAGACTTGGATAAAGTGTTTCAATTTTCACCTTAAACATTGAGAAGACGTTGCTATTTTTACCTTGTGGTAAGGTTTCATTTGTGAAAAAAATATTTTTATGTATGTCCAATAAATTATAAAACATATATTTGGTATACAATTATTAGGATGTAGAGTCGTTTTTTTCTAATGAAATTGGTAAAGCTTTGGTGGGGTTATTTGAGGGTCGATTTTGTGCATTAATCGAATTTAATGTTGTATAAAACTTGATTTTCCTTAATTAGTGAGTTTTTGAAGTTTTTACATTATTATTCGTTAAATTAGTGGGTAGTGAAAATTGATCCAATCTATGAAGGAGTAAAAATTTATTTTTGGATTTTTTTCTCCAAAAATTAACTATTTGAGTATATATTGAGAAGCAGTTGAAAACCAAGCATTTGTAATAATCCTAAGACAACAAATTATTTATTTTAATGTATTTTTAATTTAGAAAACAAAAAGAAAGCCATTAAAATATATAAAAAAAAAGCCATTATCTTTATGAATGAATCATGTTTGTTTGTTTGTTTTTTTTGACAACCAATGAATCAAGTTCACATTGGTTGTTCTTTTTCTTTTTTATGATTAAATTTCTTCATAAAAGAAATAAAGAAAAAAAAATCAAATATGTCATCGACTACAGTGGCAGATCCAAAATTTTAGGTTAGGGGCACAAGTTTATATTAGATATTAGATTAAATTATAAGCTTATTCCTAAACTTTGAGATTTGTGTCTATATGGTTCCTAAACTTTAAAAAATGTCTAATATGTCTATGAATTTTGTATAGTCTCAAATCCAAGACCCTTGAGACACTCTTGAAGCATACTTGTGTCCACTCAAACCAACGATCCAAAGACTAATTATGTGATTTTGATTGAAATAAGTCATACATATGTATGTTTTTCATAATCTAGGGGGGCATTGCCCCAACGTAGATCCACCCGTCTGACCATGTCAAATAAAAATCTCTCTTCATGCCCGAAAAAAAAAAAAAAAAAAAAACCACTACTCTTGTCTTCAATCGTAATTATTAAAGCTATTAAATTGTAACTTTTTTTAATTTCATAATTTCAATTTTATTTATTTATTTCTTTTTCAACGGATGGAAGATCATTTTTGTGATGTGTATTGGCTATTGGATTAATTTTATACAAATTCTATAATTTAGATAAGATCAAAATTATTTTCATCCTATCTCAAAAAAAAAAAAAAAAATTATTTTCATCCGCCAATCATGACCGGCCCACATTTAGTATCATTTAATGACTGATAATGTCTTTGGGTACAAAATTTTAACGTTAAAAATCAATTTTGATCCCTAAACTTTCATGAAAGTAACAATTTGGTCCCTAAACTTTGATTTGTTACGATTTAGTCCCTATACTTTCAATTTTGTAACAATTTAGTCCCTAAACTTTAATAAGTAACAATTTAGTCTCCATACTTTCAAATTTGTAACAATTTAGTCCCTATACTTTCAAATTTGTAACAATTTAATCCTTGTTGCAAAAAAAATCATCAAAATTAAATGTCGATTTTTATTATTTAATGATTAAACTTTGTAGCTTATTAGCATAGTGGGTCCCAAATTAGTTTATTGATCTATCATGGTAAAAAATTTCATTAAATTTTTACATTAATTTTTCACGATAGGGACCAAATCGTTACAAATTTGAAAAGTACAGGGACTAAATTGTTACTTATTAAAGTTCAAGGACTAAGTTGTTACAAAATTGAAAGTACAGGGACTAAATCGTTACAAAATTGAAAGGGTAGGGACTAAATCGTTACAAATCAAAGTTCAGGGACTAAAATGTTACTTTCATGAAAGTTTGGGGACTAAAAGTCATTTTTAACCAAATTTTAATGCTAACTAGTCTTACTGTTAATTGGATATATATGTCTCTTCCGCACCACTCACAAATTCAAAATTTTATGAAGCCCCTTTAATCAATTGATACATGCCAATGATACAATCTTAATATTTTATTATTTTCTTTCTTAAAAAAATATTTTATTATTTTCTTTTTTTATTATTTTTTATTTTAGATTTGTGTAATTTTAATTTAATTTAATTTTTGTTAGTTGAAGCATGGTTAGTGTCAGTGCATTCCTATAATAATGAAATTCAAATTAGTGACTTAGTTTTAGAGGTTATATGTTACGGGGTTATTTTACTTAAATTTAGGAGAACTAATCTATAACACGTGCGATGCACGTGAAATTAGTTTTATTTTTACTATATTATAAAAAAAAACAAGGAGTTTATTTAAATGATATGATTAAAACATCCCGTTTAAAATTAATGACATTCAATTAAATATTAAATTAAATCAGTACAATTTAACATTATTTAAAATTCGAAAAACTAAAAGAATAGTTTTGGAGATAATATTAAGAACAAATAAATAAATTAATTAAAACTCTAAAGTATATTTTAGTTAATTAAAAGTTAAAACGAAAAATAAACAAATTAATTAATTAATTAAAACCCTAAATCTAAAATATATTCTTCTAAAAAAAAATCTAAAATATATTTTATTTAATTAAAAGTAAGAACAACAAATTAATTAATTACTTTAACCATGCATGTTGGATTAGAAAGAAAGAACAACAACATTTGGAGGTAGAGATTTGAACCTCTAGCATTTTGGTCAAAGTTAGAATGTCTTAACCAGTTGAGTTGTACTCAAGTTTGTATGATTTTCTCCTAAGGATTTAAACATTTGATTTTTAAAATGTATGTATAATACTACTTTCACCTATGTATAGGTTAGCAAAATATGGATTTTTTTTAAGTTCGATAACATTTGGAGGTGGGGATATTTCTAATCGATGGTACATATCAATTACTATTGAACTATGCTCGCTATCCAGAAAAAAAAAATAATAATATTAGATGATGGCTACAAAAATAATTTTTTTTTTTGTTGAGAAGTCTACAAAAATAATCTAATCTATATCTATATCTATATTATATTAAAATACGTTTAAGGGGAAAAACTTTTGATTTCCTTAGACGCTTCACCTACCTGACCTTAGAGAGAATAGAATGAGTCGCCCTTAAGCCCCTTTTTAATCTTCAAATTCTTTATTTGTCCTTCCTATTTAATTATTCAATATTTTTTTATTTAAATTCCCATGGATAGATCATTCCCACGTTTATCTATATCTATATCTATATACTATATACTATATTAAAAGGCGCTTAAGGGGAGAAACTTTTGATTTCCTTTTAAGCCCCTTTTTAATCTTCAAATTCCTTATTTGTCCTTCCTATTTAATTATTCAATATTTTTTTTAAATATTAAAAGGCGCTTAAAGGGAGAAACTTTTGATTTCCTTTTAAGCCCATTTTTAATCTTCAAATTCCTTATTTGTCCTTCCTATTTAATTATTCAATATTTTTTTATTTAAATTCCCACGGATAGATCATTCTCACGTTTAAGATTAAAAATTGGTTTTAAAAAAAATCTTCATTCCCACGTTTAAGTTGTTTTTTTTTTTAAACAAAAAAATTCATCTTCGATAGGATTAATAATTGGTTTAAAAAGAAATCTTGATTCTCACCCTTAGGTTGTTGTTTTTAAAAAAAAATCTCATATTTGATAAAATTAAGAATTGGTTTAAAAACAAATCTTCATTCCTACATTTAGGTTGGTTTTTTTTTTAAAAAAAAAAAAAAAAATCATCTTTAATAAGATTAAGAATTGATTTGAAAAAAAAAATCTTGATTCCAGGCTGTTGTTTTTATAAAAAAAATCTCATATTTGATAAAATTAAGAATTGGTTTTAAAAAAAAAATCATCTTCATTCTCACGTTTAGGTTTTCTTTTTTTTTTAAAAAAAAAAATCTCATCTTCATTCCAAATTCTAATTAATTTTCGGTAGTGAAAATTAGAAGATTTTTTTGAATTGGTTTAAAAAACAAATCTCATCTCATCTTTGGTAAGATTAAGAATTTGTAAAAAAGTGATTCCTACCCAAGGTAGGTGGGAGAAATTCCTACTCAACGTAAGTGGGAGAAGACTCCTTCTTACTCCATCTTTAGTAATGTGAGTAAATATAGTCTTTTCATTTAGTGTAAATATATATAATTCATTCTTATTTCTTTTTCAAGTAGACTAATGTATTCTTAGGAGATTTTGGTATATTATCAAGTCATATTTGAAGGTATTATAACACGTGCAACGCACGTAGTTTCAAACTAGTTGAATTAAAAGCTGTTAGGTACACCAACATCCTCTCAAATCATAGAGGAAAGCCACGGTGGGATTAAATCATCCCTACAAAAAATTACTTCTTTCAGCGTGGAAAAAACACAAATCTACTCGAACCTCGCTCTCTCTCGTTACTCTCGTTCTAGCTTCTCGCTCTCTCTCCAATTTCTCTCTCCAATCTCTCACTCGCTCTCCAATCTTGCTCTCGCTCCAACCTCTCGCTCTTAAATGCCTCAAATGCGCGTTTTCATATAGAGAATAAAATGATAATTTTGTTAGGATGATTACATAAGCAAAAGAACATATATCCTTATTTTGAAAAAATAGGACATTTTTCATTTTGGCGTCTCAAAATGAGTCATCAACGCAAATGGTTCTTTTGATTTTATGTCTCCATTATATATATATATTTTGAATTTAATATATTATGAGCTGTCAATAGGCCAACACAGATTTTCCGATTTCTCAGAGAAAAAAAAAAGATTTGGGTAAAATACCTTTTTGGTCCTCATGTTTCGAGTTAGTTTCTAATAGGTCCCTAAATTTCAAAATCGGACAATCAAGTCCCTACTGTTCTGGAAATGTTTCTATTGAGTCCTCTAGGGCTGACGTGGCAATTAAAAATAATAAAATATTGATTTTTAATTAAAATAATAATATAATAATAATAAAATAATAAAATTATTCTTGTTATTATTAAAATATAATAATAATAAAAATAAAATTATTATTATTATTAAAAAATAAAATTTAAAAAAAAAAACATTCTCCCTCCTCTTTCCCACCTTTCCCTCTCTTCTTCTCCCCGCCGCCCCCATCTTCTTTTTCTTCTTCTCCCGCCGCCGGAGCTCCTCACCATAAGTAGTGTTCGAATTAGATCATACGGCTCTGAAGATGGCAGAGAAATGGTCTGAAAAATAATTGATTCCCAAATCAGAGCAACATTCAAAGGAGAACCTCTAATAAGCCCAATGGTTTAAGAGCAGAAATTAATATGAACAACAATCTAAGAACAGAAGAAAGGACTTTACAAAGGAAACTTGCTCCCAAACTAGCCAAATGAGGGACAAAGAAGTATAAACATCCACAAATTCCCACAAAAGAAACCCAAAAACAGCGTAGCATTTGTACCCAAAATTTGATTTCCAGATCAGAGCTGCATTCAAGGGGGCGATCTCTATGAGCGCAGAGGTCAATAGTAGAAAATCGAGACCAAATTTATTCTACGAAGAACAAACAAAGAAAACTTGCTCCCCAAACTAGCCAAATAGAGACAAAACATCAGCAAATCCCCACAAAAAAGGAACCCAAAACACAGAGATTTCAGATCACCAAACACATCAAGAGGCAGTTTCTAGCTCCAAAACTATTCACCTGAGACGAAAAATCAGCAACCGTGTAAATAAGCGCAGAAGTGATACTCTTCGTAAGAACAGGGCAACATTTCACCATAGCCAAATACCATTCAAGAAACTCAACCTTCACAATCGAAAAAACCAACGCCACAACAACGCCATAGACGAGTGTTGCAACGACGGAAAAGCACCAACTTCCTTTGTCTTCGTGAGGAGCTTCGGCGCCGGTGGGAGGATCTCCGGCGGCGACGAAGAGGAGATCCGGCGGTGGGGAGAAGAAGAAGAGAAGGTAGGGGCGGCGGGGAGGAGAAGAGAGGGAAAGGTGGGAAAGAGGAGAGAGATTTTTTTTTTTAATAATAATAATTATTTTTATTATATTTTAATAATAATAATAATAATTAATCTATTTTTTTATTATTATATTATTATTTTAATTAAAAATCAATATTTTATTATTTTTAACTGCCACGTCAGCTCTAGAGGGACTCAATAGAAACATTTCCAGAACAGTAGGGACTTGATTGTTCGATTTTGAAACTTAGGGATCTATTAGAAACTAACTTGAAACATGAGGGACCAAAAAGGTATTTTACCCAAAAGATTTTCAGAAAAAATCCAGAGCGTTGGAACTTGGAAGGGAAAGTTGCGGGTTTCCAGATGGGCAATGTATTAGAAATAATAAAATGACAAAGATTCTTAGTCCCAAAAATAAGGCCACACCATTAAATTCTTAATTTTAGCCTATTTTTCTACGTGTACATAAAGTAATTTGATATAATTCCAAAATATATAATAAATATACTCTTTGATAAACTAGAAATTTAGGTCCCGTTTGGTTCATGATCCGTTTTCATTTTTATGTTTTTGAAAATAAAAAATATAAGAAAAACTATGAAAATGTGTTTGGTATACCTATTTTCAAAAACAATTTTCGAAAACAACTCAAAAAAGGGTCTGTTTTAAAAAAATGATAAAATGTTGTTTTCATTGTTTTCCAATTTTGTTTTCAAAATAATGAAAACACGAGATACAACTTTAAAAACATATGATACGTCTTTTTTTTTTCATAAAACAATGTTGCATTATCTACAAACAACATTTTTTATTTTTGATATCCAAATACTCTTCGACCCTAAAGGAAAAAAAAATACAAAATGACTGTTGTGTAAATAGTGTGTTTGATTGATACTGATGTTATGGTTGTTATTTTTACTTTTTACATAATTCTACCTATTTTGATATACTCCTCCACTCTACAAATCAAAAGTTTCATATAATACAACTATATGATATATCTTTGTTTTTTCCTTATAATTTCAATTCCAACAATTTTTTTTTTTTTTTTGAAGAATCAATTCCAACATCATTGATTTATAATCTCTCTAAAAATGAATAAAAGTCAAGTAGAAAACTAATCATATTAAATTAACTTTTTCTAAAAAAAAATTAATTTTACCAAGCATATATTAATATTTTTATGCATTTTCAAATTCATAACCAAACACAGTTTTCAAATTTTGAATTCAAATTTAAAGTTTTTAAATTGGAACCAAACATGTTTTTAGATATAATGAAAATAAGAAATTTGTTTTCGCTTTCTGCTGAATTCTTTATTTTTTAAAACAATTTTCAAATCACGAAGCAAACGGGGCCTTAGTCTTTTGAAGTTACAAAACTTTTGTTTACTAACGGTATGTTTGGAAAAGTTTCTAGTGTTTGACAACCACTAAAAAGAACTTATTAGAAAATGAGATTGATAAATAAATCATTTGGAGAGAAACACCTAAAATCAACTTTTTTTAAAAGAGTTTTTTTTTTTTTTTTTTTTAATTTTGAAAAGAGTCTTTAGTATACAATAACTTATGTGTAAAAAAATGGACTCATACGTATAAGTGTTTAAATTTTAAAAAGTTATTGTACAAAATGTTTTTTAAAAAATGCATTCTTGAAAAACATTTAAATTAAAATGTATTCTAAACGGACCCTAAGTCTCTAATTTTTTTTTTTAAAAAAAAATCTTTTTAAAAAATGTTTTAAGCTCTCAATATTGTATGAGATAGATTTGTTAATTTTAAAAAATGTTTAATAGGTCTTTATATTAGGGCTGACAAAAATCCTCGATCTTGGTCGTGGCGAGGATTTTTGTGTTAAAACGGGCATGATGAGGCTGGGAAAAAGAAATTGCCTTTATTATTTTTTGAGGATGGGATAGGGAATCCATTCCTTGCAGACTCCAACTTCGTCCATATCTCCAACCATGAACCCAATTATAATTATTTAGGCCCCGTTTGGTAACTATTTTGTTTTTTGTTTTTGGTTTTTGAAAATTGTGTTTATTTTCTCTCAATCTTCTTACAATAATTTTCATTTTTGTTAAGGAGACATTTGAGTTCGTTGCTAAATTCCAAAAACAAAAACAAGTTTTTGAAAATTACTTTTTTTTTTCTTGTTTTCAAAATTTGGCTTGGTTTTTAAAAACATAAGAAATGATGTAGATAACATATAAAGAAACATGTTGATAAAAATAGTGTTTATAAGCTTAATTTTCAAAAACTAAAAACTAAAAACGAAATGGTTATCAAAGGCGGAGGACTTAATTATTTAGGATTAAATACTATTTTGGTCATTATACTTTTGACTTTGATTCATTTTGACCCCTATACATTCAAAGTATCCATTTTTGGCCCTTTGCTTTCAACTTTTGTTTATTTTAGTCTTTGTACTTTCAAAATGTCCATTTTAGTGACTATTTCGGTTCCTTCATTTACATTTTTATTTCACTTCTTTTGACCATAATTTTAACATGACACTTCACTTACTAAATTCTCTTGGAATATCACCATCAATTCGTATCAACGAGTTCCAATTATATATAAATTTTATGTTTAAATTTTGCAAAGAAGAATTTTGTGAAGAGGAACCAAATTGGTCACTTGTTTGAAGTATAGAGACAAAATCAGATGTTTTGAAATTACAAGGACTAAAGTGAATAAAAAGTTGAAAGTGCAAGGCTTAAATGAATATCTTGAAAGAATATTTTTAAACCATATTGATATTAAATTTTAAAAATTATTAAATAAAATATAAACAATAAAAAGTAAAATTGTAAAGAGGTAGTATTTTTAGAAAAAGTAAATAATAAAATATGTTATATAAAAGAATACAAATATATAAAGAGATGAATGATAAAATATGAAAAATTAAAAGATTAAGGACCAAAGTGTGAACATCACAAAACAAAAAAGAAAAATGTTGATAAAATTCAGAAGGCCTAAAAATATAAAATTAATATTCAATTTTGATATTTATTTAATTTAAAAAATTAAAAAAGTAAATGAAAAAGGAAAACATAATAAATGAATTAAAAGAAGGTGAAGGACAAAATGGAAAGCCAAAGTTAACATTTTAAAGATAATTGAATTTATTTCTTAAAAAAAAGATAATTGAATTTAAAAATATAATTAAAAACTAATATAAATTAGAAAAAGGGTAAAGAAGAAAAAAAAATTAAGGGCCGGTTGCAAGGATAGCAATATGAGCCAAAATAATTGCAAATCTAGCAACCCACAAAAAAAATTGCAAAAATGGCAAAATCTAATAGTTTGTGTGTTGCATTTACTAAAATACCCATCCAGATTTTCTTTCAGTGATAGATTCTATCAGTGATAGAAAGATTTTCTATCAGTGATAGAAATTTTCTATCACTTATAGAAAGATTTCTATCAGTGATAGAAAGTTTCCATCACTGATAGATTCTATCAGTGATAGAAATTTTCTTTCACTGATAGATTCTATCATATGATAGAAAATTTTTCTACTACTGATAGATTCTATCGGCGATAGATATTTTTCTATCACTTGTTCGGTGTTCTATCAGTGTTTGGTTGTTGTTATTTGGTTTTCTATCAGTGTTTGGTTTTTGCTTTTCAGTGTTTGATTTCTATAATCGTTTGTTTTTGCTTTATTTTTCAATGCTCGATTTCACCATGTATCACCATCGCTGATAGAAACAAAAGATCTTCAATCACTGATAGAAAAGTATCAATGATAGAAAGATTTTCTATAACTCACGAAAAGTTTTTCTATCAGTCTCAGTGATAGAGATAGAAAGTTTTTCTATCACTCATAGAAAGATTTTCTATGAATGATAGAAAATTTTTCTATCACTCATAGAAAAATTTTCTATAAGTGATAGAAGATTTCTATCATTCTATCAGGGATTGAAAGATTTTCTATCAGAGTTTTCTATCATTGATAGAATATCTTTTTATCACTGATAGAATAGTAAAAATTTCTATCAGAAATCTTTTATCACTGATAGAAAGCTTTTCTATCGGTGATAGAAAGTTTTTCTATCACTTATAGATTATATCGGAGATAAAAAGATTTTTATGGGTGATCAGGGATTGAAAGATTTTTTATCAAAAGTTTTTCTATGATTTTCTATAAAAGTTTTTTTATCACTGATAGAACCAATCAGTGATAGAAATCTTTTATCACTGATAGAAAAAGTTTCTATTAGTGATAGAAATCTTCTATTCTATCAGTGATAGAAACTTTCTATCACTGATAGAAAATTTTTCTACCACTGATAGAATCTATTAGTCATAGAAATATTAGTGATAGAAACTTTCTATCGCCGATAGAAAATTTTTCTACCACTGATAGAATCTATCAGTGATAGAAATATCACTGATAGAAACTTTATTCTATCAGTGATAGAAACTTTCTCTGCCACGGATAGAATCTATCAGTAATAAAAAGACTTTCTATCAGTAAAAAAAAAAAAAAAAAGATGGACACACAGGGGCAATTTAGGAATATAAAAAATTAATTCAAAAATTTTGCCATATTTGCAAATATTTTTAAAAATTGCTATATTTGTAATTATTTACCTTCATGTTGCCACCCATTACAATTATCCAAAAATTAATCCATCCACTGTACCTGTACCGAATAGATTCAGCCTCTTTTCGTTAAAAATAAATAAATAAAAAAATAAAAAATCAGCCACTTTTTTCCTTCACGTGCTCCACGTCACTTTTCTTCACGCCGTCTCCTTTCAGCACCTCAAGGTGGCCGCCGCCGTCCCTCCTAACGGTTTTGCATTAATTTTTTTTTTTTATCTCCATCTCTATTATGGCTTTTTCTTAATTGAAAAACACAAATCAGTTTTTTTTTTTTTTTTTTTTTTTTTTTTTTTTTTTTAAGGTAGGGAGATTTGAATCACAAACCTCTTGATTATTAGTACAAACTGTATGTGCAATGAATTATGTTGGAAAGTGGAAGATTCAAACCTTTAACCTTATTTATATGTTAATTATGAGTCATGCTCACTATAATTCTAACTAATGATTCCTTGAATTTATAATTATTCTTTGGTTGAAAAGTATGTGTTTTGTATTTTATGTACTTGATTTGATTTTTTTTAAATTTTGTTTGGATCCCAATAAATTTTAATAGAATTCAAATCGATAACAAGTAAAATCTTTTAAAACAAAATGATTTTAAAAAAAATCTAACATCCTTATTTGTTTACTAGTTAAAAGACACGTGCGAGTGGTTAAAAATTTTTAGAAAAATAAATTTTTATGGTGAAATTTAAATGTTGAAGGAATATATTTTTCATTTAATTTAAATAGTAAATATTTCATTTATAATTTTTTTTTAGTAAAGAAAGAAAAACATTAATTTTTTTCTCCACGGACTATGAAATTCTAATTTTCTTATTTATCTGAATATTTGATAATACATAATAGCCCGATAGTAACAACGATCCAAGATTAACCGACTAAACTCTTTTAACCTAGTTAACCAACATTCGTTAACTATCGGGACACTCCACTATAGCCCGATAGTTGAACTCCCCTCACTGTAGATATATTTCTGTCCACTTGATATAACCATGATTAGTAAGTCGACCCTTCACAGGTTGTTCGTAACTACAGCTGGATCAAATGTCTGTTTTACCCCTGAAGTTACTTCTTATTCTTTAAGTCCCCACTGAGTCCCTAATGAACAATTGGTTTGTGGTCCGACCACTGAACCTAAAACCTCTTGGACCAATGAGAGGGCGAGATCCCTTTGTTCACGTCCCAGAGTCAACACTTAAGGGAACAACCTCTCTATTATTCCTGAATTGGGTAAGAGTGAATTTCGTCTTGTAGGACTATGTCCCCAGCTATCTACCCGTTCCTATCCCTGAAATGGAGAGTTTATTGAGTTGGCGATGATGAACCACTCTCACCTATGTAGATCTAAGGATAAGCTCGAATAAACATGAGTTCATCGTTAGCTCAGGATTAAGATCGAGTTACCTAGGTCATCGCACTAAAATAAGTCAATTTCAACAGTAAACAACATTATAACGGAAATTGACTTATTTCTTGGTCCTGGTCTTATGCAAACTTATTTGCATAGGACACCCCCACTCGCATGTCTCTACATGAACGATTCAGGATCACATTATTTGCACTATTTACAAAGTGGGCTGCATCACATAGTGTTCCCAAGATAAGGTATCCAACCTTATCCTTATTATACTATAGACCGTTTAGGCTATTACTTGAACTTGATCCACTTTGATGTCACTACATATAGTTCCAAGTATTCCTATCATATAGCCATGGATGTTAGTTTATTGGATTTTAGTTATTTAACATGCAATTCACTTATTTAATAACGTAAGTGAACAAAAGACTCGATAACAATTTTATCGAACAAGTATATTACTATTTGTTTCATTCACTATCTACGAGTTTTAGGGCATCAATCTCGACAACAAATAGTCTATAAATATGTGATTCATTTTGAGTTTTGAACCCAAGATATAGAAAACTCTTCTTTCAAAAACTCTTATCCTATTTCTCTATACGATTACTTAAATACTAGTGCTCGAGAGTCTTGGAGTGCTACATTCATAGGTGGGTAATCCGTTCTATCCTGGGAGACAATTGTTCGTGATACCTTGAGCACCATAGACTATAGAGGGAATAAAATTGTCTTAAGGAAACAACGTTATCGTTGGGTTCAAATTGAGTTTTGTTTTTTCGTGTTTCCTTAAGTGTTTATGCAAAGGGTGCCAACGGTCTTTTTTCCACTCGTGCCACTGCCACCATCGTCTTTCTTCCGTTTGTGCCGTCGCAACATCCATCGATTTTCTACTCCCTTGCTGTTTCGATACTTTTCCAATCTCCACTATGTCTCTCTGCTTACTTGAAAAAAAAACACAAATTAGAACTTGTCGAATGAAATAATAGAGGAGTTGTTTGATTTCCTTGGAATTCTTTAATGAATGGTGCTTGAAAAGAGAAGAGTTTATACTTTTATATGTATTAAAAATAAAGGGGTACATTAATCAATAATGTATAGTAAATTGAAAAGTCAGCTCGGTGGGATTGTGGGACAACTATCTTAACCCAACCCAGTTTTCTTTTTCCCCTCTTACATCTTGTCTTGATTCCAATGTATCCAATGGAATTAGGTACAATAGGCTTATGTTAAATTTAGAGGACAAAATGGAAAGGTAAAGTTTCTCCTTATAGCCATAGTATAGATATAAAATATAGATATAAGTATAGATATAGATATCGACCCAAGATTAAAGATTATTATTTTTTTTTTTTGCAAAGGTAAACGTTAAAAAAAAAAAGAAAAAAAAAGCGCCTAGTAAAGTGCCTATAAAAAGTGGATTGGGATGAGAAGGAAGTGAAGCCATCTTTTGAAAAGAAAAGTGGGATTTGGGGAATTACTCTAATCAATATCTTACACTGTCCAACACTTTCCTCACAACTCTTTACATTTTGGTTTTCTCCTTCTTTCCAATTTGTGAAAGGCGGAACCAAATCATTGCTGCAATCTCCATATAACTGCGCCTACAAGAAAACCGAAAAGCCCGACGGCCGCCCTTATTTCTTCCTTTGGCTCTCGTTTTTAGCCATACCCTTTTGCCTTTACTCTTCCTTTTTCAGAGTATAGCCGCATTTTATTAAGGTTTCTCTCCCTTTCTCTCTGAGATTCTTCTTTTTTTTTTTTCCATTTATTTTAATCCTGTGGAATCAATCTCGTTTCGTTGATGCATGAGCTTCTGCCGATCCTGCGAATATTCGTTCGCAATCCATTTTTGGATAAGCGTATTGGGTGTTGGGTTTTTCGTCTTTTCCTTTCTGGGTTTTCAATTTTGCTCATCTCTAACGTGATTTGCCTTGATGGGGTTTCGTAGTTTTCATGGTTTACATTGGTTGCAATGTTGATTTGATCGACTGACAGTGTTAGGTTTTGTGCTCTCAGTTTCTTTGTTGTTATCTTCGTTAAGCTATTTGTTGTCTTGTTCTTTGAATCTCTGATTGAGTTGTTCTTTGTTCTTTTTCTGTTGCTGAACATTACTCTCTTTGATTGCATGCTGAATGGAGGTCTGTCCATGATTTGATGAGCTTTATGTAATTCTTTCAATGCTTGAGGCTGGAGAAAACTTCTAGCTGCTATATTTTTTTCCTTTCAGTTCTTTTTCTAAAGAAATGATATATCCATGAAAATGAAAGAATTGAATTTACAAACTGTAAGAGTTCTTTGAATCTCTGATTGAGTTGTTCTTTGTTCTTCTTTTGTTGCTGAACATTACTCTCTTAGTTTGCATGCTGAAGGGAGGTCTGCCTCTGATATAATGAGCTTTATGTAATTCTTTCAATGCTTGAGGATGCAAAAACTTCTAGCTGCTATCTTTTTTCCTTCAAATCTTTTTCTAAAAAAATGATATTCTCTATAAAAATAAAAGAATTGATTATACTAACTGTAAGGGTTCTTTGAGGATTCTATATAGAAAAGTGGAAAACTGGATTATTAATATCGAACATCTATAGTTTGTTTGGCAGAAGAGTAGTTTACTCTGTAGTTTTATACTTGTATACATTTATAGGAGATGATGATCATTATATTAGAAGACTTGTCTACTAGGTGATACAAGAAACTCGATAAGATTATGAAGTTGTTAATATGGATTTTGACCTTAAATTTATACATTCTTCGATTTTAGACCTCTTTTATAATGAATAGAATACCATAAAATTCTATTTTCTATTGCAATGTTCTTTATGGCAACAAATTAAAAACCCTTGCTCGATTATTCCTTTCTGTGACTGTGAGCCACTGGGCCATCATGCAAGGCTTGCTGTGTTTTACTTTTGTTCGTTGTCTTTATGTACTTGTCGTCTTTATGCACTTTTTATCATTCTTCTTCTCACATGTATTCTCCTCCTCCAGTAATTATTTTTGGCCCTTTGTATGTTCTGTTTTTGTCAGTACATTGGTTGTTTTCTTTGTGGGAGCACAATGGGTGGGGAGGGGATGAAAAATAAACTGAAGTTCATGATGCCTAAAGATATGTAATGCATGAATCTATTTGAAACTGCAAAGCTTGTTGAGGCTGTTAACAACTATCCTGCTAGTTAGCGTAATGACTTTGCTTGAAATCGAAGATTTGTAAAATTGATGTCTGGTGCTGTAACTGACATTAAGGCTACTGTGTTAAAATATTGTTTTGTTCATCCATTTTTTGTGGAAGTACTTTACTGTCATGATTTGATGAAGGGAATTTTTATGTTAGAACTTCTGATGATCCATGGTATGAGAAAGTTATTAGGTGATTCATTCATTTTCTTGTTTTCATGATATGGCTATGCTAACTGGTAAAATTTTCTCATTCATCCTATTTCTATGAGTTGTTTTTTACCCTTGTCTCAAATGAATAACAACAACAAATAGACTGTGTTTGATCAAATTTTATTATCACATATTTTCTGAAAATTTGGTTTAGTTTGGCTTCTTTTGTGGGTTTTTTATCCTTCTTCCTTGTATGCCCCTTTTTTTCTTTCATCCTTCCTCAAATGCATGGTTTGCTTTTCATGAAAGAAAAAAGAACATTTTTTTCCTGAAAATTTCAAGTTATGGTAGAGTTTCTTGGTGCGAAGAAGAGAAAAGTAGGGACGAATTGCATGTCAAATCAGTTTATTTCAGAAAAAAAATTCTCTGGGAGCATTTATTATTTTTGTCTGTATAGCTGTTGAAGTTTCTATGATGACCCTGTTTTGGCAATAGTGGAATTTGGAAAGTAGTCAGCCCTTTCCTGTGATATAAACACAGAAAAGACTGCCTTTACGGGCTGTATTGTTCTGTCTCCCAAACTTTTCTCTTATTAAGTTTGAAGTTTACTACCAAAATTATTACTAAAGGAATTATTGACAAGAACGACCAAACTTGATCTCCTCTCAATTCCCTGCCCACTGAACAGATACTGGTCTTATGTGGCGTCTCTATTTACAAGTTAATTTTTATCATTGGCATATCTAACCTGCTACTTAGAAGCCTAGATGTGTACTTTATAGATGGAATAGCAGACAGATCTGAGAGGTTTCAATCATTATAATTATATATTAACATAGTTTTTTTAATTTTTTTTTTATTTAAAATCTGTGTTCATTGAGAAAATGCACCTTTTCTCCCTGTTTCTTCATTTCCCTGGTCAAATCCTCTCATCTGAAGCAAATGATTATTTTGTTTAATCTTCAGTACTGACTCAATAACAACAAACATAACATAAAATTCTTTAGAGATTGAGAAAATGGACCTTTTCTCCCTGTTTCTTCATTTCCCTGGTCAAATCCTCTCATCTGAAGCAAATGATTATTTTGTTTAAACTTCAGTACTGACTCAATAACAACAAACATAAAATTCTTTAGAGATTGAGATGTTACAATATGTTCCCTATGATAATTGTATTGGGTTCATGAATTATGGTCAACAAACAATTTGAGCTGCAAGGACATTGGTCAAAGTTTCTTGATTACTTTATCCCATGCTAATTGTTTGCTTGTATTCAATATCCTTATGAAAACTTAATTGCATCAGAGTCTTTATGCGATTGAATCCATTTTGAATTTGCTAAATGCATTGCGTTTGAAGTATGTGTTTGTAGATGTCTATAGATCTTCCCATTGTTGATTGCAAATTGGAAATTGAGTAACTTATTTTCCTGATCCGAAGAACCAAGTTCCTGTCGAACTTCTTTATGGCTCCCTTCATGACAGGCCTCAGCCTAATCACATTCGTTGGGATAGCTAATTGATTTGTAAATTATGAGATGGAGTGTAAATTATGATATTGAGTGTTACTTGGGTAAGGAATTGTTAAGTTATTTTGTATTGATGATGGAAGAGATGGAGTGTTAGTTTATATATGAGAGGGATATGATCATCCTTTCAGCTTGCTTTCAAAGTTGAGAGTATATATTAGTCTCTTATGGTTATGTTAATTGAATAATGAGGCATGTCAAGTTATGCACGTAATGTATATCTTTTCATCTTAAATTTTCTTGTAGGATTAATAATACTATTCATCATACTAATAGAAGTGAGATTTTTATTCCCTTGCTTTTGAGCCTAGCCTCGTAGTTGTAAATATGACTATTGTAGCTTTGTATCCTGATAATATGTCTGTGTTCTATATTTTAATGTCGATACCTTTGACTTCTTTTTTAAACATCTTTTCTTACTGAATCTCAGATGGAAGTGCAAAATCATGATCATGGTCACATAATTGAAGTATGTGGAGATGTGCAAGCTGTAGGGCCTAGCATCGTGGGAAGTAAAATTTGTGGGGAGGCACCCTCCTGTGGATTTTCTGATGTGAAAAACAGTTCAAAGGATGCGAAGGAGCGATCTGCGTCCATGCGGAAGCTTTTCATAGCAGTTGTTCTCTGCATCGTTTTTATGAGTGTAGAAGTAGTTGGAGGTATTAAAGCAAACAGTCTTGCAATATTGACTGATGCTGCTCATTTGTTGTCAGATGTTGCTGCTTTTGCCATTTCTTTGTTCTCACTCTGGGCCTCTGGCTGGGAGGCAACCCCGCGTCAATCATATGGTTTCTTCCGCATTGAAATACTCGGTGCTCTCGTTTCCATTCAGATGATCTGGCTTCTTGCAGGAATTCTTGTTTACGAAGCTATTGTCCGACTAATCAACGGTCCAGGAGAAGTCAAGGGGTTGCTCATGTTTGCTGTTTCTGCATTTGGGTTAGTTGTTAACATAGCTATGGCTCTGCTGCTTGGTCATGAACATGGTCATGCCCATTCTCATGGTCACAGTCATGGACATGGTGATCATGACCATGGTCATGGCGGCCACGAGCATGGTCACGATGATCATAGGCATCACCATGGGATAAGTGTTACCACACACCACCACCACCACCACCACCATGAAGAAGGGGGAACTGCCATTGATGGTGGTAAGCATCATCACTCACACGAGGAATCAGTAACTGCACCCTTGCTCGATAGTTGCTGTGATGATGATTCACAAAAGGTTACCAAGACACAGAAGAAACAACGAAACATAAACGTACAGGGGGCTTATCTTCACGTACTCGGAGATTCCATCCAAAGCATCGGGGTAATGATCGGTGGGGCAATCATTTGGTATAAACCTGAATACAAGATTCTTGATCTGATATGCACCCTCATTTTCTCTGCAATTGTGCTCTGCACAACAATTCAAATGCTCCGAAACATCCTCGAGGTTCTGATGGAGAGCACGCCTCGAGAGATCGACGCAACAAAGCTCGAGAAGGGTCTGTGCGAGATGGATGAGGTAGTTGCAATCCATGAACTGCACATCTGGGCCATAACTGTTGGAAAGGTTCTATTGGCATGCCATGTTATAGTAAAGCCAGAGGCAAATGCAGACATGGTATTGGACAAGGTTATAGAGTATATCAGAAGAGAGTACAACATCAGCCATGTCACTATTCAGATAGAGCGCCAGTAGAATGAAAATGCTTGTTGTAGGTATGGTATGGTTTGAAATGAAGATTTGCCTCTTTTGAATTCCCAAGTATTTAATATCTTCATCTGCTTCTTCATTTTTCTTCTTTTTTCTTTCACATAAGAAGGAATGAGAATTACTATCCAATGGAATTATATTAGTTTGGGAAATTGAAAGTTGGCTTCCTAAGAGCTCATTTGAAAGCGCTTATAATAGGTGTGTTTGGTAATTTTATTTTATTTTATTTTTTTTTGGTTAACTACACAAATAGACCAAATTGGAACCGAAATTTTGTGAATGTCTAATTTTGCTCTGTTCTGAGGCAAGCCAAAATAGAGGTTAATTTACATCAATATCCATTATATTATATTTAAATACAAAAATTTTAATTAAAATAATCAAAATCTTTTTTTAAAATATCTCTTCCATAATCACCTAAATCTCTCCCCTTCTCTCTCCCAAATAATTGTTTGATTTCAAACTGCCAAAATCCCCCCCCCCCCCATCCTCCACGATGTCTCATTCTACACGTTGCTACCGGTCACGTACAAACACCATTCACGTCTCCTTCCCCAAAATCTTTCTCCCTCATACCTTTCAAATTGCCAAACTTTCAAACCCATCTTTCAAATTTCGTACAAATGCCATTTACTTTTGAACATCGATTACAAACCTCCGTCATTCAAGCTTCGTCGTCTCCCTCTGTTCACGTACAAATGTTGGCTTCTGTCTAAAGTTTGTTGGCTTCACGCTCCATCGTCGACTCCATTCTCTAGCAATTCGTCACCTTCCATCTTCAATCTGTTGATTGCGCATTGTCTTGGTTGTTGTCGGTTGGAGTTCATTCACCGAATGTATATTTGGATTAGTTATGTGGAAAAAATATGCAGTTTAGTTCGTTTTCTTGGGGTTTATAAAAAACATTCAACAATAAATCATGGCTTATATATAAAGAAAAACCAGTTATTGTGTACTTACTACTTAATCAGTTGTGTTATTGCAAACTTAGTTGTGGGTATATATAATATATCAATTGATTTATATATAACCATCAGTGTTTATATACAATTGTGTTATTGTTTATTTAGTTAGGTTTATATAATATATCATATGGTTTATTTTTTTTATTTTTATTTTTTTTGAAAAGTTATACTTCATTTCATAGAATCAAGAATAGTTACACTGAGAAATACATTTGCAATGAGGATGTGGCCCCATTGATTCTAACCAAACCATAATGGAAAATTAGAAAGTCACAAAATGGACCTTTCAGTATCCAAGGCCTTTTTTGCCAAAGAGTCAGCCCTGCCATTTCTATTTCTTGGGAACATAGGAAATATGGAAAGAAGATAAAGTCTTGCCAAAATCTTGAATTTGTGCAATCCAATGCTGAACCTCCAGCGTATCACTAATCTCATCGTTCACCATATTCACAGCCTTCTGAGAATCTGAAAAGATGTGAACAACATGATATTGAAGGCGCTCAAGTAGTCTTAACCCATGTAAAATTGCACGAACCTCCGCTGCTAACGGCGTTTGCTTTATCTGATCTTGAAAAAACAAAAAAGTTTCCAAAAACTTGTTTTTGTTTTTAGAATTTGGCTAGGAATTCAAATAAATCCTTAACAAAGATGAAAACTATTGTAGGAAATTTGGGAGAAAATAAGTATAATTTTCAAAAACCAAAAACAAAAAACCAATGGTTATCAAACCGAGTCAAATTATTTGAGGATTTTAGAATGAGACAATCAACCTTGACCTTTCTAATTCAATCACAATGGTGTAAACAATCCTACCTCATCATGTCAGCCAATAACTCAAACACAAGCTCAGTAGTAGCAACAAGAAGTCAGCAAAAAATCAGCTCAATAAAGATGCTTTCAACACAGTATGAGATCTCAGAACCAAAAAAGGATAAATTATATTTATTTAATAACTCATAGACATACTCTCTCAATATCCATTAATTACCAATACTCTTGTTTTAATTTAAACTTGTCTCAATATGGCTTTTGGCCAATGGTATTGCCAGTGGGATCATAGTTGCAGGTGATGGATGTACCAGCAGCGTTCATGCATTTCACTTTTGCACATCCAATCCTCACTGAATTTCTCCAAACCACCTGGGTGTAATGGCCGCACACCTTACCAGCTGCACATGTATTAGTGTCATGATCGTAAAATTGTTTTTCATCGAGCCACATCTCAATAGCAGCAGTGCCTGACAAGTCGGGCATGCCCCATGCAATATTTTCCCCATATGGACCACCGGAGTGCATCAATTGACAGTCGTTGATGCATTTGTTCGCATATTGTCGAGCAAAGCTTGCCACATTTTCATCCCACTCGACGGGTCCGACGCCAACTTGGGAACGAGCCGCGTTATGGGCATGCACGAAATCCTGAGGTGAGTCTTGAGCCAGAGAGGAGGGAGTTAGCACCATGAAGCTCAAGGCAAAAATGAGGGAGATCAGCTTGAGAAGATCCATTTTTGGTTTTCGAGATGGAAAATGCTGTGAGAAATTTGGTGGGGAGAAAATGGGATGGCCATGGTTGTTATTTATAGGCCATGGGATTGTGAAATATTTTGTTAATTGGGAGATTTTAACTTTGTAGATTGTATACAAAAGCATGCATACCATGCAACTATTATGAGTACTTTGTTCACAAGTCTTTGACTTTAATGTTTAATTATAATTCTTCTTACACTAAAGATTGATGTGTCCGGTTGGGCTATGCCCTTGTGGAAAAATTTCTAATACTATTGTAGTATGAATATTTCTTTCATCTATTGCTTGTCACGTCATCATCTTTTGAAAAATAATGATGTGGGGTCCACAAGCACTAAAGATATATTTACGAAGGCAAAATTATAGTGTGAACAAAGGGAGTACATAGTGCCAACATGAGCATTGTCCAACTAGTATCAAGTTTGTACTAATGACCAAGAGGTCTGTGATTTGATCCTCACCTCCACATGTTAAAAAATGTGGAGTTTATAGTACAACTCTAGTACTAGAAATTTTCCCTCTTCTTGTTTGCTAGAAAAGGACATAGTTATCGATTTAAATTTTAATGGTGATGAATAAAAGTGAAGGTAAGCAAATGTAACAAAGACACCAACAAGAAGTGTGAACGGGGTGGGATTGTCACACCTCCAAATCATTTGTCATCTCCAACGAAAGTTTCTTTAAATTTTGCAAGGATTGAGATAGGATTAAGTATTGAGAGTAGTCTCTTTAAACATAGTTAACTAACAACAAAACTCGTTGCATCCAACGATATTTTAGGTGATAATTCTCGACTCATTAGGGCTATTGAAAAATTGGATGTGTAACATTTAATTAAGTTTGGATGAGACATGAGTTGTAAATAGCGGGCACTACAGAAAAATAAGTCTATTGCATCGGTTTTTTTGTAGCGGTTTAGAAAGTGCGGCAAGGATTTGTAGAATCGCAACGGTTTAGAAAGTGCGGGGAGAACATGTGGTAAGGTTGATTTTGCTGGTGTAAAAATGGTAACCGTACTTGGACTGTATTTGTGGGCGGCTTTCAATTGTTTATCACGTTTGGATGTGAAACACAAACATGTAGAAAATTAAGCACATGAAGATGGAAAGAATAAAATAAGCACATGGACACATACATACGAGAAATTATTCGATGGTCCGGAACAATGAAACTAGTAGTTTTGCACCATTAGATGCAAGAGAGAAATTGTAAAAGCGCCTCAATTTGTATCCGTTAGTTAATTATTAGGCAGATCAATTTGAAGATTTACATCCAACGGTTTTAAATGTGACAATCTCATTGAATAATTTGTCCATACATATAAAACCATTATGAATGACGATCACCACCTCAATCTTATGACCGTAATTTTTTTTTGTTAAATTTCATAGGAATTATTGAGGTGGCCAGAATAATAAGATGGAAAAGAAAATGACTTTCGACAGAGCAACGACTTTGGCCTCGGTAATTACCTAATGAGAGAAAGCCGATGCCAAAGTCGCCCTTTTACTTAAATAATTCATTTTAGTCAAAATAGTATATTAAAAATATCCTATCAAATTATAAATCTTCTTTTTTGAGTTCAACAATATGAGGATTTGGAATTCGAGGATTTGAACTTCTAGCCTTTTGGTTAAGATTATAATATCGTAACAAAGTTGAGTTATATATATATGATAGCATATCAAATTATGAATATAAAATAAATCTCTGAAATTTTTTATTATATTTATGTATGTTTTGTACGTAAAAATAAAATAAAATAAAATGAGGGAGAGGGAAAGAAAATATTGAGCTGATAATTCCCGAGCCATATCGAAAATTGCAAAATTCAATATGCCAAATTACGCATTAAAATATGGATACAATGCCCTTGGACTACTTCCCATATTGGACATGAGTTGTAAATATAGGGGAGCACATGGCAAGGTTGAATTTTTGTTTTGGGAAAGGAAAAAGCAAAAATGGTAACCCTTTATGTACAAAATTATGCACATAAAAGTGCGAAGGGAAAGAAAAAGAGAATTTGCAGTGTGTGACAAATAAGAATTATATAATTACAAATATAGTACAATGTAAAAAAATTGCAAATATAGTAAAATCTATAAGAGTATATTAGTGATAGACACTGATAGACTTTGGTTACTACATGCAAAATTGTTTTTGCCGACGTGTTTTCTCTCGACACCGTTAAATAAGTCTAGAGAAGAACCTTCTGCCGACACGTAAGCCATCTCTGCCGTCGTCGTTAAGACCGCATCGGCAGAGGCCTTCTCTCTCGATGCCTTTTATATCTTCGTCAAGAGCGACAAGATTTCTGTTGACGCCGTGTTAATTGGCGTCAACAAAAGTGACCTCTGCCGATGCACCTAGACTGCGTCGACAGAGTCATTTAAAATTTCAATGGTAATTTTTTTTCCCTCCAAACATGGACTTCTGCTGACGTAGTTGAATGACGTCGGCAAAGAGTCATTTAAAAATTCACAGCCAAAAATTTTTCCCTCCAAACTAGGATTTCTGCTGACGTCGTTTTCATATGGCGTCGGCAGAAGTGATTTCTGTCGACGCGGTTAAAACGACATCGAAAGAAGTATAGCCTCTGCCGACACCATTTTAACTGCGTCAGCAGAAACTCATTAAAAGCCCTAATCAAAATTTCCCCTCATTTCGTGTCTTTTTCCCCATTTTAACCCCTCCCCTCTGCGTTTTCTTCTTCTTTTTCCATCACCAACTCCGTTTCTCTCCCTCGCCGCAACTTTCACCACTTGATTCCACCATTACCATTTCTTTCACCGTTGTGTGGGTCGTCATCTCCCTCTCATTTAGTAAGTAATTTTTCCTTCTTTGTTTCTCTTTTTTTTGTTTTACATCTCTTTGATGGTTGTATTTTTTTTTGTGTTGTCAGTTATTTTTTTTTTGGAAAAATACACTTTTGGTCCCTGAGATTCGGGTTAAGTTACACTTTGGTCATTGAGTTTTCAAACTCAACAAAATTACCCCTGAGGTTTGAGATAAGGAGCAGTTTGGTCCCTGCCATCCATTTTTCCGTTAAAAGCTAACGGTTGGCTGACGTGGCGCTTTTTTTTTATTAAAAATATATTTTTAATTATTTAAAATAAAAATATATTAAATTAAATAAAAAATATATTTTATTTTTATTATTATTATTTCTTTTTTACTTTCTTCTTCTTTCTTCTTCCCCATATCTCAGGTATCTTTCTTCTCCATAGCCCCATTGCCGGCAGCCGCCGGCCGCCATCAACCGCGGCTCGCCGGCGGCGTTTTTCTTTTTTCTTTTCTTCTCAACCTTCTTTCTTCTTCTCCTTTCTTCTTTCCCCAAACTCTCTGTTTCTTTTTTCTTTTTTTTCCTCATTCATTTTTGGCGTCGGAACCACCACCACCGACTGCCGGAACCAAAATGTCGTCGCCACAAGAAGCCAAGATCTGGTGTTCGTGAAACGCCGCAAGAAGGAACCACCGTTGCTGCCGTTCGTGAAACGCCCAGATCTGAAAAAAAACCCACGAATAGGCATGGGCGTCAGAACGAGCGTAAAAAACCCAGATCTGAAAAGATCCGGCGCTTTTTCGGATTGATCTGGAACGAACTTCGATCAATCGCCGCTGTCGCTGCCGAAAATCGAATAGACGATAAAACCCACGAACGAAACCCACCCTAGAAGCCTACTGTACCACGCCGCCGCCGCTGAAACCCATGAACGAACCCCACCGCGAATGCCCGCCCTTCGAACGCCGACGAACCCAGCAAAAGAGAGAGAGAAATGAGCTAGTGCCGTGGGTTTTGCTACCAGTGAATGAAAGAGTGGGTGTTTGGTGGCTGCACAATGAATGAAGAAGAAAAACCCTAAGTTTTCTTCTTTTTTTTTGTTGGAAAAACAGTGAAGAAAGGGGAGAGAGGAGGGGGAAGAAGAAGAAGAAAAAGGGAGGAGAGAGAAGAATGAGAAAAAGGGAGAAAAAAGAGGAAAAAAATGGGAAAGGTTGGTTTCTGACGGCGGCGGTGCCGGCGACGATCCGTTGGCCGGCGAAGGAGATGGTGGTGGTTGGGGGTGGATCTTGAAGTTGAATAAGAAGATAGGGAGAAAGAAGAGGAAGAAAAAACAAAAGTGAAAAGAAAAATAATAAAGAAATATTTAATATATTACTTTATTTAAAAAATAAGAAAAAATATTTTTTAATAAAAAAATAGGTGCCACGTCAACATTCTGTTAACAATTAACAGAGAAATGGATGGAGGGACTAAAATGAAACAAAATCAAAACCTCAGGGACTAAAATGTCGAGTTTGAAAACTCAGGGACCAAAGTGTAACTTAACTCAAACCTCAGGGACCAAAGTGTAACTTAACTCAAACCTCAGGGACCAAAAGTGTATTTTTCCCTTTTTTTCATTTCTTTGCATCTATATTGTCATTATTTTGTTCATTCTAGATTGTGTTATTTATGATTGTGTGTGTTGTGTGCATTAGGGATTGTGAGACAACAAAAGCTTGTTTGATGTTTGTTCATTTGGTGAAAAGTTGTGAGAAAAGAAAGTATAAATACGGTGATTTTTTTTGTGTGTGTATTTTGAGCTTTTGGTTTTTGTTGATTAAAGTTAATGGTTTTGATGTTAAGTGTAAATATGATTTTTGTTTTTGTGAGTAAGTAAGATTAGTATATATGTTTACTTGGTAATATTGATTTTTTTCGATAAATTTAGCGGTTATGTTTAGAAGTTTATGAAACTTGAGAAGTTCGTTTTATACATTATTATTGCATTTAGTTTGAATGTTTACAATTTTTTTTCATTGGGCTCATAGATGTCATATTGATGTGTTTGAAGCAAGTGTGTGGAGAAGAAAATAGAATGTGAGAGAAGTAGTGAACTAAAGAAAAGAAACATGTGTTTGTTTGGCGATATTGACTTCTTTATTCGACGACAAATGTACATCGGCGAAAAATTTTGAGGTATGTTTGTTAGAATTTTATTTTAAAAGTATTGTAGTTCGTTGTTGTGAGAAAGTTGACAAAAATGAACTGACTTGATGTTTGCGAATTTCCCTCTCTGTAGGTTATCTTCCATCCAATAAAATGTCATATCGACGAGCTCATAGTGCCCTTGTAAGTTGTTTCTTCTCTTTATTTTAGTGTTTACAAATTTGGTTTATAAATTTTGAGATTATAGTTGTTTGTTTGAGTTTGGAGTTTGAGATTGAATTTGTGCTCGTATGATATTGAGATTGTTTTTGTTGGAGGATGTGTGATAAGAGATGTAGAAAAGTAAGAATTCATTTTCATGACTGACGAGTAAAAGAGTAAATCAAATTTGGAGGCTTAGGTAATTCTGAGTCTATTCATTTTCATGATTATTATATTTTATTTTTGAGTTTATTCTATGTTTAAAGTTTCATTTGAAGCTTATTTGTATGATTGGAGTTAGTTTAATTGTGACATTTATAGGTTTTGATATGATCAGTAAATTTAGTTGTTATGTTTTAAAATTTTGATAACTTGGTTAATTAGTTGTGATGATGTAATATTAATTAGTTTTAGCATGAGTTTTGATAATGAGTTATTGTTTGAGTATAGAGGTGGATGGGAGATTCTTTGTTATGTTCTTAAGTTTTGAAAAGTTTTAGTTAAAAATTTGATACTATATGTTCCTAAGTTTTGAAAAATTGATAATTGGGTTATGTTTTTATATTATGTTCATTAAGTTGAAAATTTATTGACTTAGTATATATTGAACTTAATTAATATTTCCTTTATATTAATTAGTTTTAGCATGAGTTTTGATAATGAGCTATTGTTTGAGTATAGAGGTGAATGAGAAATTCTTTGTCATGTTCTTAAGTTTTGAAAAGTTTTAGTTAAAAATTTAATACTATATGTTCCTAAGTTTTGAAAAATTGATAATTGGGTTATGTTTTCATATTACGTTCATTAAGTTGAAATTTTATTGACTTAGTATATATTGAACTTAATTAACATTTCCTTTTTTTAGGGTCTTCGAGGTCGATGTAAGAGCAAGATTATAACGCCGGTGTTAGTTTTTAAGTTTACTACGAGAAATTTAGGTGTTAGTTTTTAAGTTTACTTTGTAGTTAAGAAGAAGAAGAAGAAGAAGAAGAAGAAGAAGAAGAAGAAGAAGAAGAAGAAGAAGAAGAAGAAGAAGAAGAAGAAGAAGAAGAAGAAGAAGAAGAAGAAGAAGAAGAAGAAGAAGAAGAAGAAGAAGAAGAAGAAGAAGAAGAAGAAGAAGAAGAAGAAGAAGAAGAAGAAGAAGAAGAAGAAGAAGAAGAAGTTGTTTTGCCAACGCTACTTTGTATGCGTCGACAGAAGCCACTTCTGCCGTCTCCCTTCTTCAGTTTTCTACCGACGCCAATGAAGTAGCATCGGCAGAAGTTTTTTTTGCCGACTCGGGCCTATTTTGGTGTCGACAGAACTTCTACCGACCGGTCTATTTCGACGCCATTGTCGACGCTTATTTGTGCGTCTGAAAAATCTTTTTCGACGCGTTTTTTGCTTTTTTTGACACGTTTTTGACGTCGGAAAAACATCATTTTCTTGTAGTATAATTAATTAGAATCTATCTAATAGACTTCGATTATCAGAGTTTATTAGCGATAGACTCAGATTAATTAGAACCTATCAGTCTATTGATAGACTTCGATTATTCAGAGTCTATCAGTGTCTATCGCTGATAAACTCTGATTAATCGAAATCTATCAGTGACTATCATTGATAGACTTTGACTACAGTAATAGTCACTGATAGATTTTGATTTTGTGTTTACCACATCGCCTGCAAGATAGAATTTTTTTAGTGAACTAAAGATTTGATTATTTTTTTTTTGCCCTTTAGGTTCTTTAGTTTCTACAGGAAATTTTTTCCCTTGCCTATTCTAAGATTTGATTAAATTTTGAAAGTTTGATTATGTGAAATATAGGGAAATTTTGAGCAAAATGGAAGTGAGATGAGTTGGGAAGATTGAAAATAACATTGGTTATTATCTTAAGAACTAAAGTCTCTGCCCTATTTTAAGAAAGGAAGACAAAGTGCATATATTTGTTTTATTGAAGTTTGATTATTTTAAGATTTGATTAAATTCTGAACTAAAGAGTCTCGACCTAAAGTCTTATTATTTTAGGATTTGATTAAATTCTGAACTAAAGTTTGATTA
Organism: Luffa acutangula; assembly: GCA_036850905.1. NCBI lineage: Eukaryota > Viridiplantae > Streptophyta > Magnoliopsida > Cucurbitales > Cucurbitaceae > Luffa > Luffa acutangula. The sequence continues at coordinate 43,407,655 of CM072097.1, read as the reverse complement.
TGTGAAATATTGGAAAATTTTGAGCAAAATGGAGGTGAGAATTTTGAAATTTTGAAAGTTTGATTATGTGAAATTTTGGGAAACTAAAGAGTCTCTCTTAACTTTGTGATTGATTTGATAAAAAACACAAGTCTATTTTCTGCCATTTTTGTTTGGTTTTGCCATTTATGTTAATACATTATTATTAACTTAATGTCTTCCGCATTTTTGTTTTGTTAAAATAATTATTTATTTACAATGGACGGTGCGAGTCAAGATACTACAACCCCTAGCATAAAAAACAAGGAGAAGAAAAAGTCACTGCTTGCTTCGCCCTCCCAACAAACTGCAAAGAAGAGCAAGCCAACTAATACCTCGAACAAAACTTCAGGTGCGTGGGAACATTTTAAAAAGATTGAAGGTAGTTCTATACATCATAGGGCAAAGTGATTATTGTGGGGCCACATATGCTTGTGACACTCAAAAGAATGGTACCACAAATATGTTAAAACACATAAGAACTAAGTGCAAAAAATATCCTGGAAGAACAAATGAGGCTAAAAAAACTTCTATGTTTTGCAAAAACAGAGAAAGAAGGACAAGCCAGTTCTAATTTGGTTGCTACAACTTTTAGCATGGAGAAATGTAGGCTAGCACTTGCTAAATTAATTATTGTTGAAGAGTTGCCATTTAGAGTTGTGGAATCAGAAGGATTTCGAGAGTATTCGGTTACTTTGCAACCTAAATTTGTAGTGCCCTCACGAAGTTCTGTTGCAAGAGATTGTCTTCAACTTTACATGGATGAAAAGAAAAAGATGAAAGTTTGTATGGGGAGGAAAGATTTAAAGGTTAGTTTAACTACCGACACATGGACCTCAATCCAAAATCTCAATTATATGGTTCTCACAACAACACACTGTATTGATGATGATTGGAAAATGCAAAAAAGAATTTTAAATTTGCTTAATTCCAATTTATAAGGGAGACACCATTGGAAAAAAGATTGAGAAATGCTTGTTAGAATGAGGAATATAAAATTTTTTGACTGCGACGGTAAACAATGCTAGCTCCAATGATGTGACTCTTAATTACTTGAGGAGAAAATTGAAAAATTGGAATGGAACTATCCTAGGTGGTGAGTATTTGCATGTAAGATGTTGTGCTCACATTCTTAATCTTATTGTGCGTGATGCTCTTAAAGAACTCCACAAGTCAATTGTTAAGATTATTAGGAATGCAATCCGATATGTAAGTTCTTCACCATCTCGACTAGCTATTTTTCAAAATTGTGTGAAAGATGAGAAAATAGCTAGTAAGAATTCTCTTTGTTTGGATGTCCCTACTAGATGGAATTCCACATATATCATGTTAGATCTTGCCTAAGAATTCCAAAAAGCTTTTGAAAGGTTAGAAATGGAAGGTGAGCAATATACTGTAGAGTTTTTGGGAAATTAGAGGAAGAAGGGTCTTCCTTCGAGTGAAGATTGGGATAATGCACGTGCTTTTACCAAGTCCTTGAAATTATTCTATGATGTAACTTTATGTATTTCTGCCTCATTATCTGTTACATCAAATCAATATTTTCATGAAGTTCGTTTGATTCAACAACAAATTCAAGATTATTCAACATGTGATAATCCTATGTTGTGTGCCATGGTAAGAAGGATGGAAGCGATGTTTGATAAATATTGAAAAAATAATGATTGAACAAACTTTCTCTTGTATGTTGCTGTTTTGCTAGACCCTCGTTATAAGCTTGAATTTCTGGTGTTTATGCTTACGGATCTTTATGATGAAAAGACTACTAATGAAATTGGGAGTAAAGTTGAGTATTTGGTTAGACAAATGTATGATGAGTATAAAAATGCTATGGATGATATTGAGGAGAGAACAAAAAAGAAGAGTCTTCAATCGGTGGAAATGGAAGAGAAGAACAAGATTGATAGTGTAGGTGAACCTCGAGCTCATCAGAATTATTATAAATTTGCTCAACACTTTAGTCAGAAAGATAACAAAGAGAGTAAGACCGAGTTTGATAGGTATATGAGCCTTGTGAAAGGTCTGGGGAAGTGGTGGTAGATGACCTCAACATAAACAATGATTTTGACATCTTAGCATGGTGGAAGGTAAATTCTACGAACTATAAGTGTAACGCCCGTAAATTAAGGGAAATTCAAATTCATTTAGTTTGGGAGTTAATTTTGGTTGAGAGGGAAATTTGAAAATTTGGAAATTTGGTGAATTTTAAATAATAGGGGCTAGAGTGGCAAAGTTGTAATTTAGTGGTCTTTGTAGCCAACCAAAACCCAAGCCCTAGTTTCCTTCTTTTATTCAGCCACCACACAGCCCTAGGTTAATTTTCTCCATCTCTTTCTTCTTCTTCATTAGACACCCGATGGCAACCCTCATTTTCCTCTCTTCAGTTTTTGTGGCGGCTTCCCCTCAATCTCCGACAAAGCAACGGCGCGCGGTGCTTCGCGGTGGGGGTCCGAGCAGCTTCACGGCGCACGGCGGTTCGACATTAGCAGCAGTGCACGACGCGACTTCTCTCCCAACGAGCGGTCCTAGTCACGACACGACGGCTTCAGGCGTGGGTCTCCTCCGGCGGTGTAGCGGCGACACGACAGTGAGGTTGTAGTAGAGGGTTCCGGCGGTGTTACCGTGCGGGGAGGTGCGGCTCAGGTTGGGGTTCCATTTCCTTTTCCCTTTCGTTTAGTCCCTCTCTCTCTCTAAGTTTCTCTCTCTCTGTGGTCGATTTCGGGCAGTGGGTTCGTGTGCTGCAGATTGGCAGGCGGACAACAGCTTGATTTCAGCATTCCGGCGAGTGTGCGACGTTGGGTGGCGTTCAACTTCGTTTTGGGCACTTTTCCATTGATTTTGGTATTGGGTAAGTGAGGTTCTAGACTACGTCGGTTAATTTCACTCCCTAATCAAATACCCATTGATTTTAGCTCTCAATTTTAAGGTGCCCATAGTGTGTTGGTGTTTGATTTACGAGTTGGAACGGGTTGGAGACCACGATCAGCAAGCGTTATTCTATTTTGGCCTTGGAGTTAAGGAATTGATTTAGTGCTACTACTCAAGCCGAGGTAAGTGAACTTATTATTGAACCTTTTAATTGGGTACGAATATTTGAGTTTCTAAAATTCTCGTGTTTAGAGTAATTGATTTTCTAAAATATTCGTGTTTATGAGTTGTTCTTGAATCTTGTTATGATTGTTAAAAACATGAAAATTGAGCATGGCAAATTTGTTACTTTAATTGCGTATGCGATGAAAGCATGAATTTTATTTTTTTTTTGCTGGTATTTGTTGATATTCAAAATAGTTGAGTTGGTGGTATCTCAAAATCCCATTAAAGGGATTGAATTTAAATTATTTATGAGTTTAAATTCCATTAAAGGAATGAGTATAAATTAGTGTACATGAAATTGATGTACATTCGGAGATGCCTGCACAGGGCTTAGGGACATGGAATTGATGTACCTAAGTCGAGGTTTGTGAAATTGACGACCTCGAGGTTTCGTGAAATTGACGGCCTCCGTAGGAGACATATGAAATTGATGTGTCTAGGATATGCATGAAATTGATGTATATCTTCCCTCCAATTAAAGTTTAAAATACAGTTTAGAGTCACCAAATTTATAATTGTTGTTGATTTTTAAAATGTTTTAAAGCGTGACCCAACCTCAATAGTAGGGTCACTTACTAAGTATTTAAAATACTCATTCCTTTCAAAATATTTCTTTTCGGGTAAAGGCAAGAGCAGATGAAGGGCGATTGATGAGAATCCAATAGGCAACCATGAGAGGACCTGAATTTCATGTTTTATTTTTTTTTCTTCCGCTTAAAGGACTTTGTTTTTACTTTATTTGATTTATAAATTTGTTTGAGAAATTTCTAAAGGCCTTGTACATTTATGTTTTAGAATTTGTTTAAGCTTATTTAAGACCTTTGAAATTAGGGATCCCGAATAAAAGTTTTGTTTTAAAGATTTTGTTTAAACTAGTGTTTCTGTTTCAAATTATTTTTATTTAAAAAGGCCTCCAAAGCATGCATTGTCGTAATGGTCCCTTTAAGGCTTATTAAGAAGTTGGGTCGTTATAGTTTGTATCAGAGCCCAGTTAATGGTTCTGTAGACCGCTTACATCGTAAGCTTATTTGTCCTCATGGCTAAATAACAAAATTCTCATCATCGTCAGGTATGCCCTTGTAATAGACTTTGAGTTAAATTTTTTTTTTTTGGTTTATGTGATTATTACTCCATGCATGAATTTCTCTTGCCATTTTGTTTTCGATTAAAAGATTGATTAGGCTTAGTATGAGTGTAGAAACTTGGAGTATGCCACCACGTGGACAAGGTCGAGGACGTGGTCGTGGTAGGGGTGGCAGAGGTCTGGCACTCCCGGAGCAAGTAGATCCCCCTATTGATCAGTATGATGAAGATCTTCCTGACGAGCAAGCTCCTGCACTTCCAGCACCGGCGCAGACTGTCACTTTGACTCTAGAGGCTCTTCAGGCGCTTCTAAATAATGTCGTTGCCAATCAGGTGCCCCAAGTGAACCAAAATGAGAACCAGGGTCAGGTAGGCTCAACTGCAGGAGCTCGGTGTCTTAAGGATTTTAAGAAGTATGACCCATCGACAGTAGCTTCAGAATCGACTTTTAGCACGGGAGGTCGAGTATTGGATTTATATTGTAGTACAGAGTATTGGATTTATATCGTAGTACATTGTCTCCAAGAACGGTTCAAGCTCTTGTTTGTACACAAAACTGAGTATGTTCCACACCAATTGTACATAGACAAGAGATAATTGAGACAACAACAGATGAGTTTATAAAGTATGAGACAGGTAATTGTTTATATATTATAAGAACAACTTTTTAATATCTCATTATTTATATTTTAGAAACTAATTTGTTATGCATGTCTCTCTTTCTTTTTTGTAGAAATCATTAGTGGAGATGAAGCATCCATGATAACTACTTTGGGTGATTGAAGAAGGAAATTGGAAGAAAGTTATGCTCGCTTTGGTTCAATTTGTATTTTAAAATTGTATTGTGTTTGAACTCCAAACTTTATTGTGTACTTTAATTTCATTTTATGTTGTATTTGAACTTTGGGTGAACTTGTATTTAATTTTTAGGACTTTGATTGGGACTTTGCTTATCTTAATATCATTCTAAATTGTGTTTGAATTTTGAATGAATTTGAGATGATTTTAGGTTGATAATTGAAAATTTTCATGGATTGATTATGTTTGGAATTTAAAGTAATATAAATAACATTATGGATGGATGGTTGATTTGTTTAGGTTATAAATTGAAAAGTAATTGGCTTAAAAATTAAAGAAGAGGCAATGGTGGGTTTAGATAAGAAAATTTAAAAGGGAAGAAAAATAAATAGCTGGAAACTAAAAAAAAAGAAAAGGTTTTAACCGAACCGACTCGAATCATGAAGATATCAACGCCCTTTTTGTGGAATAAAACCAGCTAGCGCTCTGATACCAATTTGTTAAGAGACGAGGACACGACATAGATCTCCACAATGGTATGATATTGTCCACTTTAGGGATAAACTCTCATGGTGCTTTTGGTTCCGCCCAAAGGGTCTCATACCAATGGAGATACTTGTCCTCCCTTATAGACCCATGATCATCCCTTTATCTAGCCAATGAGGGACTTTGGTAGCACTTCCAATTCCCAACATAATTATTTTTCGTGATTTTGTTGTTGAAATTAATAAAAATTTGAATAGTATGATTTTAATGATTTCTCCTAGTTTAAGGATATAATTATACTAGTTTATTACCACGTGTAATTATGTTAGCTATATTTTTACTTTATTTTATTTTATAAAAGGTTAATTATATTCCTTAAAAAAACTTATTTAACAAATTAATATGTACAAATTTATAAGGATAATTGTAATGAGTGACAAAATTAGGGTAAATTTATAAGGATATTCTATCACTGATAGAATTAACTTTCTATCACTGACAGAAGTTTTCTATCACTGATAGAAATTTTTTTCTATCACTGATAGAATCTATCAGTGATAGAAACACTTTCTATCAGTGATATAATTAACTTTCTATCAGTGATAGAAGTTTTCTATAACTGATAGAAAACAGTCTCCGAGAAAACGGTGAGAGGAAGTTGAATACGGAGTCGTCTTCTCCGACGTCTTTCCGGTACGTGGACTCGTCTTCTCCGACGTCTTTCCGGTACGTGGACGACCGCGAGGTCCGCCATGGCTCGAGTACCTCGCATGTAGAGAGTCCCCATTCGTTGCAGCGCCGCCATCGAAACGGCGGCGGTGGTCATCTTCACCGTGGAAATTTGGGAGAAGAACTGATAGAAAGAAATGAGAAGCTAATAAAAAGAAATGAGAAGTTGATAGAAACTTTCTATCACTGATAGAAAATTTTTCTACCACTGATAGAATCTATCAGTGATAGAAACTTTATTCTATAAGGGATAGAAATACTTTCTATTAGATAGAAATACGTTCTATCACTGATAGATTCTATTAGTGATAGAAAAACTTTCTATCAGATAGAAAGGGCATTTTAGTAAATACACATTTCAGAACTTAAAATTTTTCCATTTTTGCAAATCTTTCTACCGGATGCTAAATCTGTATATATTTTGGGCCGGTTTGCTATATTTGCAACCGGCCCAATTTATAAAGGTTCATACTTTTCTTATATACTACAAATTGATAAATTTATTTTACTTTATTTTATTTTATTTTGAAACACATAAATTTATTTTATTATTAGATATAAATTTAATTATAAAAAGAAATATTCAAAGTAATTAATATTATTAACAAAATAAGTTAAAAATTAAAAATGAATGAAATATCTCAAGTTAGTTGTGGTTTATATATAAATAGTTATATAAATTGGAGTAGATGAGATTTAAACCTAAAAAAAAAAAAATAAAGGAAGATGTGCAATTTATAGAGGGAATAAATTAGATTCAATTGAATAAAAATGAAAATGTTTCTTTTCGTATAGTTTGATGTAATATATATTTTTTTATTAACAAATAAATTATTCAAATATAATTCATTATTATTGAATATCAAAATTTAATAATATTTCATATCTAGATTTGTTTTTCTAATAAAAAAGGAAATAAATCTTGTAATTTTATTTTAATTAGTGATTATTTATTAACATCAACAAGTTTTATTAAAAATAAAGATGTTACTAACAAATAAAATAACCTAAAATAAAATTTTAAAATTATTTAGGATTAGTGTTATATTAGTTAAAAATTATATGATCAACATATTTTATAATTAATTAATACATTTTTAATTAGCTAGAAAATGAAAGTATTATTTTAACAATTATCCTGTGCAATTTCGATTTCATTTCTAGTAAACAACATTAATTTAGAATATACTTCTAGTTAACAAGATAAAAGAAATAATCATTTCCAATTATTTCATTCTAGTTGATTTTCATCTCGATTCCCCTTCATTCCGATTAGTGGTAAGTAAATGTGTGGAAAATTTGACCCATATATATGCATTTGTACAAGCTGAAATATTTTAGTCCAAAACCCACTTTATTTTTCTCTTAAATTGTATGACCCTTCATTATTTGAGAAGCCCATCATTTGTAACATTAGGATGTGTATAAATTCATCCTTTCAACCATCAATTTACGAGCTTGGGAAACCAGGGAAGTGAGGCTTTGAGTGATGTTGAGGAGTTCTATCTCCTCCATTCCTGTAATTTTTTTGATGGATTCTTCTTTGGAATAAGATCGGTTGTCCTGCCCCTTTAAGAAAGGAGATGTAGACCATAGAAATATGGTTGAACCACTATAAACCGAGTGTTTTGTCTTTCTCCCTTACTCTCTCTCAATTTTCAGCTTATATTCTGTGTTTTTTTTTTTTTTTTTTTTTGCTAACTTTCATCACAAAATGGAGTCTAAGGGGCTGTTTGGCCCATGGTTTCGGAATCAGAACCCTGGGAATCAGAACCTTGGGGGGTTTGTTCTGGCGTGTTTGAAAGCCTGGGAATCAGAAAACAGTGTTTGGGGTGCTGTGTTCTGAACCCTGCGAATCAGAAAACAGTGTTTGGGGTGCTGGGTTCTGAACCCTGGGTTTGGACAGTTTTTTTTTTTTTTGCTTTTATATTTTATATTTTTTTTTGGTGAATGTTTTATTAATTGTAAAGCCCCTTGTGTAACATAGATTAATTTTTAAGAGAATTTTGAATTAAGCATTTAATTTATGATATATACGAAGAATAAGAAAATTGTTTCTAATAATCAAAATATTGATTATCATTGACAAATTGAAAAACATAACATGAAATTCTTAGGCCCCATTTGAAAATTTAAAAGTTTGAAAAAAAAAAAAAAACAGTTTTCAAAAAATAGTTTTTGTTTTTTGGAATTTGTTTAGGAATTCAAATGTGTCTTTAACAAAGATGAAAATCATCCTAAGAAAATTGAGAGAAAACAAACATGATTTTCAAAATTCAAAAACCAAAAGCCAAATTATTAAATGGGGTTTAAGTTTGGTCATTTTTTCCATGGATCCACATGCAAAATTTAAATTCAAAACAACAGTTCATTAATGTTAAATTAAAGTAGTTATTGAGACAAAAAAAAAAAAAAAAAAACATGATTCATGAGAAAATAAAAATTTGGAACATATAATCACATAATAAATAAAATAGAATCTATAGTCTACTTTAAAATGACTAAATTAAATATTAAATTATGTATATTTATATTATTTAAATATAAATAAGTTCAAAATAAATATCATATCTCAAAATAAACTTAGCTTAGCAATAATTGATATATGTCCTCGATCAAAAAGTTAGAGATTCGAATATTCCCACATCGAAATGTTGTTGAACTAAAAAAAATTGTACATATAATTTTATTTTTTTTTTGAGATTACATATAAATTTGTTTTTTTGTTTTTGTGTATGTAATTTAAAATTAAATACTTTATTTACTATAGCGGATTTAAAATTAAATATTATTCATTTTATTTTAATAAATTCAAAATAAAATACTATTTATTTTTTTCATTCGGAATATTGTTAATTTGAAAATAAATACATATTTTTTTAATACGTTAACTCAAAATTATATTTTATTTTAAAAATATTTATATGAGTAAGTTGGCTAAAATACATTTTCTTATGTTAAAATTATAAAATTATATATATATATGTATTAAAATATTGTTAATTTAATATAGAGAAATGAAAAGAATTATGAGAAAAATGGAAAAAGAAATGATGGGACCCACCAAATTTATGACAAAAATGGATAAAGTAATAGTGGGTCCCACCAACTTTATGGAAGAAAGAGAAATCATACTTTTGGAGTGGTTTTGAGGTGGGTTTGGAGAGAAAAACCATGGTGTTGGGTTTGGAACCCATGGTGTTGTGATTACAATGGGGCAAACATGGTTTTGGATTTGGAACACAAAACCACCCAAACCCAAAACCATGGGCCAAACACCCCCTAAGTTTTTTGTTTTTTTTTAATCTCGCAATTAAAAACATGTTTTAACTCTATTAATGGCATATTCAAAAGTGAACAAAAATTATTAGTGCTAAGAAAACCTTTGAATTATAGGGACTCTTTTTTGTATTATTAATAAAGTATATTGCAGATTTATCAATACAAAGTAAATCACTTGTATACATATTTTTTGACATGTGGAGTAGGAGATTTAAAGCAGCTCGGATCCCTTGGGTAATGATACATATTTTTTTAGGGAAATCCTTAGAAATGACTACAAATATAGTGTAGATTTGAAAATTGGCCAAACAGATTTTTTTAATGAAAAATAGTCAGACATATTTTTTTAATGAAAAAATGGCCAAACGGTGTTTTTAACCTATTTTCATGTGTTTTATTCTTCCAATTATACCATTGAGTAGTTTCCCATGTTCTACCCTATATTTGTGCAACCCGTATTTGATCTGATTTAAAAAAAAAAAAATAGAAAACCGCTAATTCCATGAATCAAGGAATGGACAATTACAGTATATATCCTCTCCCTCTTCCCATTTGAAACTCAAATCCATATATATATATATATATATATATATATATTTTGACAATATGGGGGTGGGGGATTTGAACCACTGACCTTGTGGTTATCAGTACAACCTTATGTTAGTTGAGCTATGCTCTTGTTGGCTATATATATATTTCTTTTACTTTGCAATCTGATAGTCTACTCAAAATATATGTTTTTTATTCAAGTTTCCAATAGATTTTTATAGACATTGTCTTTTTCAAGAAATTTGATCGATTTGTTGGTTCACTGTTCCTTTCAACAGTGTAGGCTGATCGTAGGTATGTTTTTTTTTTTTTTTTGGAGTGATCATAGGTATGTTTCAGCATATTTGTATTCATTTTTTAATCATATTCATTCTTTGGTTCATTAATGTAATTTTTCCTTTCTTTTCAAAATTAGATAAGATTATTATTATATTTCTCAATTTAAAAATTCGTTATTTTCTATTTATTTGTTCTAATTTATTGATTTTTAATGTAGCCTTAAATTAAAGGGTAAACCCTAGATTCTCTCCTACTACATTTACGTTGTATTTGAATTTATCCGTTTACTGGATTTAGATTCGAAACTAAATACAATATGTATGGAGATAGATTCAAAATAAGAAAAAATGATATAAAATCAAATAAAATAGATTTCAAGGGAGAAGAATGTGAATTGATAACCTGTATTTGCGTGCGATTAGGTTAAAGTGTAAACGCCCCTAGATTCTCTCAGTTGTATTTGAATTCACCGGTTCACTGGATTTAAATATTAAGAAAACTTCATGATTTTCTCTTCAATGGTGTCGACGTCCTAAATTGTAACGCCCCGTGCGCTTTGGGTGAATTTAAGTCCCGAGTTTAGAGTTGAAAGAAAATTAAATTTTATTTTGGCTTGAACTTAGGGGTTTAACTTTAAACCAAAGTTTTTGGGTATTTAACGTTATTAAATACAAATTCCTCCCTAAAGTTGGTTAGGCTTGGTCTGAGTTGGTTTAGAAGCGTAAGCGTTATAATTTAAATTATACGCTGATTTTTGGGTTTTGGTTGGATGAAAGGTTATTTTTAGGGCTTTTTGTTATTAAGGAAAAAGATAAAGGTATTCAAAAATAGAAAGAAGGAAAAAAAAAGCCCTAAGTCTCTCCCTCTCCATCTCTCTTTCTCTCATGCGCGTGCAGCCCCCTTGTGAGTGTCGCCGCCGTCGTTGAGCCGCTGCCCCAGTTCGCGCCGTCTCTCTCTCTTCGCGCCGCCTCCATCCGCGAACTCTCCCTCTCTCTCTCGCGGATAGCTCGTGCCGCCGCTTGCAGCGTCGCCGCCTAGCTCAGTCGCTGCCGCCGTTTTCCCTTGCAGCCGCGCGCCTGTCCTCTCTGTTTCGTGGGTTCAAGATTCGAATCTCTCTATTCTCCTTCCGTATTCAGCAAGAAAACCTTGTGGGTAAGTCTTCTTCCCCTCGATCTTGGTGATTTAAGGCTCGATCTAACTCCTCATTGTCTGTATTGAATAGATCTTGCTCGGACAGCACCTTGAAGCCCCGTCTTCTTCGCGTTTCAGCCTTAGAAATCGTGGGTAAGCCTCTTTCCTTTCCTTTTTCATGTGGTTTAAGGCTTGATCTAAGTTCCTATGGATTTGGTGTTGTTAGATCTCGCGTGCTTGGCGATTCGGAGTCTCGTCGACCTCGTTTCAGCCGATTCCACCTCTGTCCAGCAGTGTTCTTGGCTGTTTTCGGTGTCGTTTGGCCTTGGGTCGCTCCGGGTGGTAAGCTTATGCTTTACCCACTCTTGGTTGAAGCTTAAATTTGATTACCCATTAGTTTTTGGTGCTGAAAGGTTTAATTGTGTTCAATGTTCTGATCTGCAGCGCCGTCTAAGTGTTCGATAAGGTTCGAAACACTTCAGCTTGGATACCCATTGCCCAAGGAGCGTTCTAACACGTTGTTAGAGGTTAGAATAACCCGCCTTTCATGAAAGCGAGTCCGTTTGGTAAGGTTTCTTGCTGCCCCTTTAGTTGTTCTAGCTTTAAAGCATGTTTTAGATCACTGCCCAATAGTTATTCAAGCCTTAGAAGCATGTGTTAGTTGATGCTCATTGCATATCTAGGCTCTTAAGTGTCGCCCCAATCGTTATAGGTCATAGTTTATGTTTTTAAATGAGGTATCATGGCTATTTTGGTTAAATTCTTATAGTTCATCAATGCCCATTTAATCTCTTCTTCTATATAGCTTGGCCCGACCCTTAATAGGTTCTTAAAGCATGGTTTAAGTGAGCTTTTACTTGTTGTCCGTAGCTTAAAAATCATGCTAAGCCAAGTCTCATTAGTTATCGAGGCCTTAAGTGCATTGCCTGAGCTTTAGGAGCCTGTAGAATGTCGTTCGTGCGTTTTAGGTGGTTGTTGCTTGCTGTCCAGTGGCTGGATAGCCTTAATATCGTCAACTAACAAATACCCACCGCCCGTAACGCTTTAAACGTGGTTGCCCATGGTTTAATGGTGTTGGGTTCTCAATTCGGGTTATGTTTAGATGCTGTCCAGCAAGGAAAACAAACCGTTATTGGTTCGGTCTCGCCCTTAGCAGCATGTTTTTAGGGTGCTTTTCTTTAGTATAGACTTCCTTTAATAGTTGGTAGCTTGTTTGTAGCCGGAAGCTCGTTTTGAGAGCGTGTCGTGCCATTCCAGCTAGCGTTGGTTTGTAAAAGTCTTCGGTAAGTAGTTTCTACCTACTAAACTTGTTTGACTGCTTGAAGCATGTTTGTTTGTTATCCGCTTTCCTTATATATATGCTGAGAATGAAATGTTATGTATACACTTGTGAACATTGTAATTGTTATGTTAAACTTGGATTGTATTTATTGCATTGCTTGAGACGTGTACGCTTAAGAAGTACAAGCATGATAGGTACTTGTCTTGGGCTTAGTGACTGTTGAGTCAAGCATGTTGAGTCTGGCTTGCATGTTGCATGGGGGTGTGTAGCAAGAGTCGGGTGTGAGGCACAACACATGGTGCAGAATTCATGTGTAGCGGAGCGTGACGCGGAAATCACGTGGGTTGTGAGTGCGGAGCGTGACGCGGAAATCACGTAAGAGTGGCGCAACACATGGCGCGAAATTCATGTGGGGTAGGTGCGGAGCATGACGCGAAAATCATGTAAGTAGCACAGCACATGGTGCGGAATTCATGTGTAGCGGAGCATGACGCGGAAATCATGTAAGTAGCGCAGCACATGGCGCGGAATTCATGTGTAGCGGAGCATGACGCGGAAATCATGTAGTAGCAGAGCATGACGCGGAAATCATGTGGAGTCTAGTGCGTGTGTTGCATAGTGTGTTGCATTTGCACGAGTTTGTGGTTTCTGAGCATATTGTAGTTTATGACTTAGTAGCCTGTTGGATATTGTGGTTGAAAGCATGTTTCTTGTTCGTGGTTGTAAAAGCATGTTGAATGTGTGTGTAAAACATGTTGTTTGCTTGGTTTGTTGTTTGTGGCTTGGTAAGTGTGAGCTACTTACCAGTACCACGGTTGTACTGATACCCCCTTCCCCACCTTCCCCCAAACATTTTAGATGTTGCAGGTATCGAGGATGATCCGGACCTTGGTGGCGAGGAGGAGAACTGCGAGGAAAGATTCCTAGTGTGTTAGTTTCCGTGTTGATATGTTTTCCTAGTGTTGTAATAAGTTAGCTGGAGAATGGCTTGTTTTCGAGTTTATAAACTAGAGTGGATAGTTTGGTTGAGTTTAATAAAATGTATAGCTAGTGGACTAGCTCCTTTGTTAATAGAATGTCTTTATGATTCCGCTGCATGGTTTTTGGTTATTGTATGTTGTTGCGAGTTTCTGTCTCGTCTAGAGGAGATAGGTTGTGAAATCTGACTGTAGTTTGGTGGAGTTTGGCTTATGCATGATTAGCAGTGTTAAAATGACTTTATCAGGTGTTGTGAAAATTGGTTCAGGCCATTTTACGCAGTTATGCTGCCGAAATTTTCGGTACGCTCGGTTTAAAAGTGGTTCAGATTCCTAGCTAAGGGTTTAGAGTTGTAGTAGCGTCTCTAGGCTAGAGGTTGAAAAACCTGGGGCGTTACATAAATGATATGGGACCTTTTAGATATCGAAAATTTTCATTCAAATAAATCATAAACATTGAGTTGAGCTTTTAATTAAAAATGAGGAGAAATCATTGGAGAAGGTATATGTCTTACAGTGAGAAAAAACATAGAGAGGAAGTAGAGTAAAATGTAAATATCTAATAGTTCGAGAGTGAAATTTTTATTACCATACTTAATAATCACACTTTGGTTCAAGTGTGGTTTATGATTTTTTATTTATTTGTTTAGAAAATTATATTTTGGTTCCTGAGGTTTGGAATAGGTAGCATTTTGGTCACTGAGTTTTCAAACTCAACAAATTTACCTGAACACATTTACCTTTGAGGTTTACACCTTTGGTCCTCCAAATTTCTGCTAATTCTTAATACATTACTGATGTGACAGTTTCAAAAAAAGATTACTGATGTGACCTTGGTTTTTATTAAAAAATATATATTTTCAATTTTTTTTAAATAAAAATATATTTTATATATATTTTTTTTATTTTATCTTTTTCTATTTATTTTTCCTTCTTCATCTTCATCTTCTTCCTTCATCTTCTCCTTCCTTCTTTTCTATCTTTTTAAGCTAAACCTATAACGTTGATCACCGCCACCGTTGCCGACCGACCGCAGCCGTCGGCCACCACCCCCATCAGCTGACCACCGTCGCTGCTGTCGTCGATCATTGAAAAATATTTTTCATCTTTTTTTCCATTCTTTCTCCTTCATTTTCTTCTTTTTTTTTTCTTTCTTTTTGTTTTTTCATTTTTTGAAATGAAAAGAAGAAGAAAGAAGAAAAAAAAAATGAAAATTTTTTTCTGGTGACTAGTGGCTACGACGGTGGTCGATCGGTGACAACAATGACCAACGACGATGGCGGTGGTCGGCATTAGGGTTAGCTTAAAAAGATGTAAAAAAAAAGAAGAAGAAGAATGGGATGATGGAATGAAGAAGATGGAGATGAAGAAAGAAGAGGAAAAGGAATAAAATATTTAAAATATATTTTTATTTAAAAATATTTTTTAAATGAAAACCAATTGTTGGAGGAGAAATTTTGGCCAATGACAAATTGCCACGTCATTATTTAAAATTAATGAAAAAATTATAATTAATTAAATTTGGGACCAATTATAAATTGACATGTGTCCCAAAATTAATTTAAAGACAAAGTTGGCCAATTATAAATTTTTAGGGCCAAATGTCCATTTGATCAATTACTTAAAAATAAATTATTTTGATCAGATTAATTGATTTGACCAATTAATTAAAGAAAATAGTTAATTGGATCAAATTTTGGTCTTTTAAATGTTTGGGTCATATGGTTTTGGATCAAATATAAACCAGACACAAGCCCAATAAAAGCCCAAGCCCAAGTTGTTAGGCCCAAAAGTCATCAGGGCCCATCCAGCGAGAACTCTATAAATAGAGGGGTTCTCCTCCATTTCAGGGGTTCAGAAATTCTACACTCTCACAAAGACAAGAGTTCAGAGTTTTCAAAGCTCTCAAGCAGAACCAGAGAATTGAGAGAGACTCCACCAAGTCTGAAGACCGAAGACTCTCTGCAATCCACAAGTCCAAGTGTTGAACACTTCTTGAAGACCAAACACTCTTCAAGACTTCAACACTCCTTGAAGACCAAACGCTCTTCAAGACCTCAACACTCCTTGAAGATCAAAAACTCTTCAGGACATCAACAGTTCTTGAAGACCAAACACTCTTCAAGACTTCAACACTCCTTGAAGATCAAAGACTCTCCAGGACATCAACACTTCTTGAAGACTGAAGACTCCTTCAAGACTGGAAGACTTCAAGCTCCAAGAATCCATTGAAGCTTCAGACTCGAGATCAAGCGTTCCAGCCCTCGAGTGAAACACACCCACACACATAAGAGAGAGAATCAGAGGATTAAAGTTAGAGATTGTACACCCACACGCATACAACATTAATACAAATCAAAGTTTATTCCACGTGTCTCCATCCCCGAAGTTACGTGTGAACAGATTGGCACGCCCAGTGGGACAATCTCTACCTCTCATCTCTCTCTCTTATCTCAAAACATAAAAGTAAATATGTCATTCAAGACTTCTTCGATGGTCGCTGTCAAGATCAAGTCTTACATGGGTTCAACTGCCCATTGCTGCTTCAATGAACTGAGGTTGCAAGAAGATAAAGCTTCTATCATTGCAAGCGAAGAAACAACCTTGCAGGGGGCATATACCAATGACAAGTTTCTTGTGAAGTATAACCCTCTGTTTGAACCTGATTCTGACGTAGTGACTGTCATGATGACTGAGACAAGAACTATGGAAGAAAGAATGACTGAGATGCAAGAACACATCAACAACTTGATGAAGGCGATTGAAGAAAAAGATTCTCAAATTGAGCAACTAAAGAGCCAAATTGAGAACCAACATATCGCCGAATCAAGTCAAACCCAATTCGTAAAAAATCACGACAAAGGAAAGTCTATAGTGCAAGATGATCATCCACAATGTTCTGTTTCGGTCGCTTCACTATCCATCCAACAGCTCCAAGATATGATCACAAACTGTATCAGAGCTCAGTACGGTGGACCTACTCAAGATTCCCTCTTGTACTCCAAACCTTATACTAAGAGGATTGATAACTTGAGAACGCCAATCGGGTATCAGCCACCAAAATTTCAGCAGTTTGATGGAAAAGGCAATCCTAAACAACATATTGCCCACTTCGTTGAGACATGCGAGAACGCTGGTACTCGAGGGGACCTACTAGTCAAGCAGTTCGTTCGAACACTTAAAGGAAATGCTTTTGACTGGTACACTGATCTAGAACCTGAGTCATTAGACAGTTGGGAGGAACTCGAAAGAGAGTTTTTGAATCGCTTCTACAGCACTAGACGAACTGTTAGCATGTTCGAGCTCACAAACACTAAACAACGAAAAGGTGAACTCGTTGTTAACTATATAAATCGCTGGAGAGCCATGAGTCTAGATTGAAAAGATCGCCTCACTGAACTCTCTTCTGTTGAGATGTGCATTCAAGGCATGCACTGGGAACTCCTCTACATCCTTAAAGGTATAAAGCCTCGCACCTTTGAGGAACTAGCAACTCGTGCCCACGATATGGAGCTAAGTATTGCTAGTCGAGAAAACCAAGACCTTCTCCTCCCTAACATGAGAAAAGAAGGAAGGAATGATGAAGAGACTATAGAAGAATCCATGGTTGTAAACACAACCCTTCCCAAGTCGTCTTCGAAAGAAAAACGACAAACTAATGGAGCGCATCACTTAACTTTAAAGGAAAGACAGAAGAAAATCTATCCTTTCCCTGATGCCGACATCCCTGATATGTTGGAACAACTATTGGAAGCGCAACTGATAAAGCTTCCTAAGTGTAAACGACCAGAAGAGATGGAGAAAGTCGATGATCCCAAGTATTGCAAGTATCATCGAGTTATTGGTCATCCAGTGGAAAGATGTTTCGTCCTAAAGGACTTAATTTTAAAGCTGGCTAAGGAAGGCAAAATCGAGCTCGACCTTGATGAAGTAGCCCAATCAAATCTTGCTACAATCAAAGGAAATAACAAACATCAAAGAAAGAAGGATCCTAAGAAACTTCAACCCAAGAGGAAGAGAAGTAAAAAGTTTTCTCAACCTCAACAACTGGTGATGTTGAATAAATCCTTCTCCAAAACTTTCCACAAAAAGAAAAAAGAGAACCTTGCAACTTCCTACTGCATCGACGTAGAAGAAGTTGACAATTCCAAGAAAAGTGAACAAAGGACTTCTGTCTTCGATCGTATCAAGCCTCCAACTACTCGTCCTTCAGTATTCCAAAGAATGAGTATGGCCGCGACAGAGGAAGAAAATCAATGTTCGATATCCACCTCCACTCGACCTTCAGCTTTCCAAAGGCTAAGTGTCTCCACATCGAAGAGAAGTCAACCTTCGACATCTGTTTTTGATCGCCTCAAAGTAACAAGTGATCAACCTAAAAGAAAAATGGACAACTTGGAGGTGAAACTTTTCGATGAAGTAAACCGCGACAAGAAGCTTCATAGTAGCGTCCCGTCACGTATGAAGAGGAAATTCTCTGTTCTCATAACTACAGAAGGTTCCTTGAAGGTGAAGCCAAATCTCATTGTCTTGACTAATCCTATAAATGAAGGATCTGATCAAGACCATGATAAAGATAAGAGCTTTTAAAATGTAAAAGCTCCTTATCGCAAGAGCCTAAACTGCATGATGCTCCTAGCCCACACGAGCTTAAAAGGTGAGAGCAAAAAAAAAAAAAAAAAATCTTGAACTACGTTATGACTTGATCCCTTTTCTTCAAAGGGTACGTAGGCAGCTTAAAGAAAACTTTAAGTTCAGTCTCTGCAAACAAAAAAAAAGGAAAGTGCAACAAATATTGAAGCACGACGATATAAATTGAGGAAATTCATCACTAGTGGGGGCAACACAGCGCATACAGTTCCTTCCTCCAAGTTCGAAGGTTCTCTCTCAAGCGCATACAGTTCCCTCCTCCAAGTTCGAAGGTTCTCACGCGCTTCGCCACAGTTCTTTCCTCCAAGTTCGAAGGTTCACACGCGCATCGCCAAAGTTCCTTCCTCCAAGTTCGAAGGTTCTCACGCGCATCGCCACAGTTCCTTTCTCTAAGTTCGAAAGTTCTCACGCGCGTCGCCACAGTTCCTTCCTCCAAGTTCGAAGGTTCTCACGCGCGTCGCCACAGTTCCTTCCTCAAACTTCGAAGGTTCTCACGCGCGTCGCCACAGTTCCTTCCTCAAACTTCGAAGGTTCTCACGCGCGTCGCCACAGTTCCTTCCTCCAAGTTCGAAGGTTCTCACGCGCGTCGCCACAGTTCCTTCCTCAAACTTCGAAGGTTCTCACGCGCGTCGCCACAGTTCCTTCCTCCAAGTTCGAAGGTTCTCACGCGCATCGCCACAGTTCCTTCCTCCAAGTTCGAAGGTTCTCACGCGCATCGCCACAGTTCCTTCCTCCAAGTTCGAAGGTTCTCACGCGCATCGCCACAGTTCCTTCCTCCAAGTTCGAAGGTTCTCACGCGCTTCGCCACAGTTCCTTCCTCCAAGTTCGAAGGTTCTCACGCGCTTCGCCACAGTTCCTTCCTCCAAGTTCGAAGGTCGCCACAGTTCCTTCCTCCAAGTTCGAAGGTTCTCACGCGCTTCGTTGCAGTTCCTTCCCCCCAAATTCGAAGGTTCTCACGCGCTTCGCTGCAGTTCCTTCCCCCCAAGTTCGAAGGTTCTCACGCGCTTCGCTGCAGTTCCTTCCTCCAAGTTCAAAGGTTATCACGTCGCTTCGCTGCGCTCATGCGCTTCGCTGCAGTTCCTTCCTCCAAGTTTGAAGGTTCTCACATCGCTTCGCTGCGATCCTTCCTCCAAGTTCGAAGGTTCTCACGTGCTTCGCTCTGCAATTCCTTCCCCAAGTTCGAAGGTTCTCATGCGCTTCGTGCAGTTCCTTCCTCCAAATTCGATGGTTCTCACGCGCTTCGTTGCATTTCCTTCCCCCCAAATTCGAAGGTTCTCACGCGCTTCGCTGCAGTTCATTCCTCCAAGTTCGAAGGTTCTCACGCGCTTCGCTCTGCAATTCCTTCCCCAAAGTTCGAAGGTTCTCACGCGCTTCGTGCAGTTCCTTCCTCCAAATTCGAAGGTTCTCACGCGCTTCGTTGCAGTTCCTTCCCCCCAAATTCGAAGGTTCTCACGCGCTTCGCTGCAGTTCCTTCCCCCCAAGTTCGAAGGTTCTCACGCACTTCGCTGCAGTTCCTTCCTCCAAGTTCAAAGGTTCTCACGCGCTTCGCTGCACTCCAGCGCTACTTCCTAAAGTCCAAAGACGTCAATTGTCCTCACGCTGCGCTGCTTCCTTCTCCAAGTTCGAGGGTCCTCATGCTACGCTCGGCTACATTGCTGCGCTACTTCCTAAAGTCCAAAAACGTCAATTGTCCCTGCACTCATGCTGAAAAGGGCATGGCGGCGACACAAGTCCAAGGACATGTCCCAAAGCGAGGAACATGTCCCTGTACTCGTGCTGAAAGGCGCGACGACGGCACAAGTCCAAGGAACATGTCCCAACTCAAGGAACATGTCCGTGCACTCGTGCTGAAAGGCGTGGCGGCGGCACAAGTCCAAGGAACATGTCCCAACTCAAGGAACACGTCCTTGCAACTCGTGCTGAAAGGCGTGGCGGCGACACAAGTCCAAGGAACATGCCCCAACTCAAGGAACATGTCCGTGCACTCGTGCTGAAAGGCGTGGCGGCGACACAAGTCCAAGGAACATGTCCCAACTCAAGGAACACGTCCTTGCACTCGTGCTGAAAGGCGTGGCGGCGACACAAGTCCAAGGAACATGTCCCAACTCAAGGAACATGTCCTTGCACTCGTGCTGAAAGGCGTGGCGGCGACACAAGTCCAAGGAACATGTCCCAACTCAAGGAACACGTCCTTGCAACTCGTGCTGAAAGGCGTGGCGGCGACACAAGTCCAAGGAACATGTCCCAACTCAAGGAACATGACCGTGCACTCGTGCTGAAAGGCGTGGCGGCGACACAAGTCCAAGGAAC
Source organism: Luffa acutangula (assembly GCA_036850905.1). Lineage (NCBI taxonomy): Eukaryota > Viridiplantae > Streptophyta > Magnoliopsida > Cucurbitales > Cucurbitaceae > Luffa > Luffa acutangula. The sequence goes on along the minus strand of CM072097.1, from coordinate 43,386,988 downwards.
ATGTCCCAACTCAAGGAACACGTCCTTGCACTCGTGCTGAAAGGCGTGGCGGCGACACAAGTCCAAGGAACATGTCCCAACTCAAGGAACATGTCCTTGCACTCGTGCTGAAAGGCGTGGCGGCGACACAAGTCCATGGAACATGTCCCAACTCAAGGAACACGTCCTTGTACTCGTGCTGAAAGGTGTGGCGGCGACACAAGTCCAAGAAACATGTCCCAACTCAAGGAACATGTTCTTGCACTCGTGCTGAAAGGCGTGGCGGCGACACAAGTCCAAGGAACATGTCCCAACTCAAGGAACACGTCCTTGCACTCGTGCTGAAAGGCGCAAGGCGACACAAGTCCAAGGAACATGTCCCAACTCAAGGAACACGTCCTTGCACTCGTGCTGAAAGGCGTGGCGGCGACACAAGTCCAAGGAACATGTCCCAACTCAAGGAACATGTCCTTGCACTCGTGCTGAAAGGCGTGGCGGCGACACAAGTCCAAGGAACATGTCCCAACTCAAGGAACACGTCCTTGCACTCGTGCTGAAAGGCGCAAGGCGACACAAGTCCAAGGAACATGTCCCAACTCAAGGAACACGTCCTTGTACTCGTGTTGAAAGACGTTGTACCTACAAGAAAAAAAAACAACACTACAAAAAAAATTCACCTAATTTACCTTTTGACGAATGAAAATTGTGTTCCGAAGAGAATATCGGCAATAAGGTGTTAGTTCAGAAAAGTAAATGTTAAGAAAAAAAAAGGGAAAAAGAAAAAAAAAATTACTTAGAGTTTGTCTCTCGGATTGGGGGCAAAAGGCGGTCAGAGTATAGATGTATTCTCCAAGTCTCTAGCGTCGAAGCTTCCTTCCTTCCTTCCTTCCTTAAAAAAAAATGGCAAAAAAAAATGAAAATTAAAAAAAAAAAAAACGAAAATTAAAAAAAAAAAACGAAAAAAAAAATCGAAAATTCAAAAAAAAAGGAAAAAAAACGAAAATTCAAAAAAAAAAAAAAAAAAAAAATTCTTATTTGAATCCTTTCTTGAATGCTCCCTGCAATGGATGTGTGCTCTCCCCTGCTGAGGTTCAACCTTATTTATAGAATGGAAGGTTGGATTCAAATAGATAAATCTTATCTCCAACGATAATCTTTATCAATTTTGGGATGAGTTCAAATATAGATCTTATCTCCCACGAAAATCTTCATCAATTTTGGGATAAGTTCAAATATAAATCTTATCTCCAACGGAAATCTTCATCAATTTTGGGATGGGTTCAAATATAAATCTTATCTCCAACGAGAGTCTTTGGTTCAAATTTTAACCCAAAGATATGAGATTTGATTTAAATCAAATTGAAAAATAAAAATTTGGAGATTTTGTTTCAAATTTTAGTCCAAAGTATGAGATTTGATTTAAATCAAATTGGGAAATAAATTCAAATTGATTTGATAAACTCCTACACAGATTTGGATTGAATTAAACTGAATTTGGGTATAATCAAACTCTTATCCCAAATCAAATTTTCTAATCCATATGAAAATTTTATTCCAAATTCCCATCAAATTTTGGATGCAACCTTAAATTTACTTAAATTAATTTTTGGGCATAATCCAAATTTTATCCCAAATGAACCAAAGTCAAAACCTCAAATTCTATTCCAAATATGAATTAAAATTGAGTAGGATTTTACCTCAAATCGAAATTTGGGTATAAACAAAAATTTGCCCAAACTTCAAATCAAAGTTTGTTGCCAAATGGAAAAAAATCAAAATTTTGACCAAAATTCATATTTTGATTAAATTGAAACACCAAATGGAGTCAAGATCAAGAACAAATATCTTGCATTTTGATCCCAAAATATCTTTTTCGAGATTCACTCACACATAACTTGTGACTAACTCTCGAAAAGGGGGCATTTGTTGGAGGAGAAATTTTGGCCAATGACAAATTGCCACGTCATTATTTAAAATTAATGAAAAAATTATAATTAATTAAATTTGGGACCAATTATAAATTGACATGTGTCCCAAAATTAATTTAAAGACAAAGTTGGCCAATTATAAATTTTTAGGGCCAAATGTCCATTTGATCAATTACTTAAAAATAAATTATTTTGATCAGATTAATTGATTTGACCAATTAATTAAAGAAAATAGTTAATTGGATCAAATTTTGGTCTTTTAAATGTTTGGGTCATATGGTTTTGGATCAAATATAAACCAGACACAAGCCCAATAAAAGCCCAAGCCCAAGTTGTTAGGCCCAAAAGTCATCAGGGCCCATCCAGCGAGAACTCTATAAATAGAGGGGTTCTCCTCCATTTCAGGGGTTCAGAAATTCTACACTCTCACAAAGACAAGAGTTCAGAGTTTTCAAAGCTCTCAAGCAGAACCAGAGAATTGAGAGAGACTCCACCAAGTCTGAAGACCGAAGACTCTCTGCAATCCACAAGTCCAAGTGTTGAACACTTCTTGAAGACCAAACACTCTTCAAGACTTCAACACTCCTTGAAGACCAAACGCTCTTCAAGACCTCAACACTCCTTGAAGATCAAAAACTCTTCAGGACATCAACAGTTCTTGAAGACCAAACACTCTTCAAGACTTCAACACTCCTTGAAGATCAAAGACTCTTCAGGACATCAACACTTCTTGAAGACTGAAGACTCCTTCAAGACTGGAAGACTTCAAGCTCCAAGAATCCATTGAAGCTTCAGACTCGAGATCAAGCGTTCCAGCCCTCGAGTGAAACACACCCACACACATAAGAGAGAGAATCAGAGGATTAAAGTTAGAGATTGTACACCCACACGCATACAACATTAATACAAATCAAAGTTTATTCCACGTGTCTCCATCCCCGAAGTTACGTGTGAACACCAATGCCACGTCAACCATCTATTAAGAATTAAAGAAAAATTGGATGGAGGGACAAATCGTTTCGGATAAAATTGTTGAGTTTGAAATCTTAAGGACAAAAATTCAATCTATCACAAAACCTCATGACCAAAAATGTATATATTTTTTTTTTTATTATAGCATCAAAATCTTTCATTTATTTATATCATATCATATATTGCTCTTATCCAGAAAGAGAGAGAGAAAAAAAAAACATACATAGCCTTTCAATTGTTATGATTTTATTGATAAGAGTAGCATGTAGTATGTAAACTTTCATAAGACATGATGAGCAATTCACCATTCCTAGATCATTTTTTATTTAGCAACTCATGGACATGCCCACTTCATACTTATTACCAACACTCTTATATTTGTTCAAACCTCTTTCAATATGGTTTTTGCCCTACAATATTGCCTCTAGGGTCATAGTTGCAAATGATAAATGTACCACCACGGTTGTTGCATTTAACTTTCGCACATCCAATTCTCACCGAATTTCTCCACACAACCTGAGTGTAATGGCCACACACCTTACCAGAAGCACAAGTATTGGTGCCATAGTTGTAGTATTGCTTCTCATCCACCCACAACTGAACTGCAGCAGTGCCGGACAAGTCAGGGCTGCCCCATGCAAGATTCTCCCCGTAAGGACCACCAGAGTGTATCAGCTTACAGTCATTGATGCGCTGGTTGGCATATCGTCGAGCGTAGCTTGCCACCGTATCGTCCCATCGCACAGGCCCGACGCCAACTTGGGCGCGGGCCGCGTTGTGGGCATTGACGAAGTCCTGAGGTGAGTCTTGAGCGAGCGAGGAGGGAAGCATGGTGAAGCTCAAGACACAGAAGAGGGAGGTCAGGGAGAGCTTGAGAATATCCATTTTTGTTTTGGAGTTTGGTGTGGAGAAAATGGGATGGACATGGCAGTTATTTATAGGCATTGATGTTGTGGAATTATTATGCAAGGAAAGTGTTTTATTTGCTTTGTAGATTGTTCAAAACTAGTGCATACACGCAACCAAAACAACCGAGATGGACTACTATCTTAATTATAAAAACAAGTTGAATGATATCTTCTTTGTTACTATAATTTATTAATTTTAATAATATTAATCATCCTTGAATGATATAAAGAAAACAAATCACCAAATACAAATATTTAGACGATGCAAAATATGAGTATAACTTAATTCGTTAAGATAGGTATATCTTTGATTAAGAGGTTAGAGGTTCGAATATCCGTATTGAAATTGATAAGTTCAATAATTAAAAGGTGCCTAAAAAGATGTAGAAGTAATGATTCAAACCTTTAAACTTTATGATAGATGTCTAATGTCTTAATCAATTAAGTTATCTTTACTAATAAAAGTGTCTAAATAATTCCATTTAAAAAAAAGAAAAGTCTAAATAATTGTTCAAATAAAAATTTTGAATAAGGAAAAAAAACCAATTGATGTTGTTATAGGTAATTTTTGAACCACTCCGATGTACAATGAGCTGACAAAGACAACCAGACAGAAATATGGTAGGAAGAAGGACCCCAGAAGCGAAACAGACCAATGGGTTGAGCCAAGACCAAATGGGGTCGGGCTTTTGGCCCGACCCCCTGGGCCGAGGGCGAGGCCCATGGTCGGCCTACCCTTGCCTCGCTTGCGCGGGCCGAGCTCGTCCAGCTCCATTTGGTTCTTGCTGTCTCTGGCCGCTCTGGTTCCGCCTGGTTTGTCCCGAAACGCCTCCGAATTCCTCAAAATCCTAGGAGCATGAACAGGTATTTAAACCCCTCTTTGCCACCGAAGAAGGGGACCCGAACTCTCTACACTCTCTCCTTACTCTCTTGCTCTCCTCTTCCTGCTTTTTGACTTAAGCATCGAAGGCGGTGTGGCTAGCACCACACCGGTGTGCAGGTTTACCGTTTTGCAGGTCACGTCTTCTCCCTCATCTACAAATTTATCGGCACGTGAAGGTCAGGTGAGTTCCTCTCACCAAATTTGACCATCAACAGATGTAATAAAATAAAGAGGGTACATTGTTGAAATATATAGGTCCCGTTTGATAACCATTTGGTTTTTGGTTTTTGGTTTTTGAAAATTATTATACACACATACTTCCACCTATAAGTTTCTTAGTTTTAGTATCAATCTTTACCTTGTTTTCAAAAACCAAGTCCAATTTTAGAAACAAAAAAAAAAAAAAAGTAGTTTTCAAAAACTTGTTTTTGTTTTTAAAATTTGGCTAGGAATTCAAATGCAACCTTAACTAGGATGAAAGTCATGGTAGAAAATTTAGGAGAAAACAAGCATTATTTTCAAAAACTAAAAACAAAAAACCAAATGGTTATCAAACGGGTCATAATATTCCGATTTTTTTTCTTGTATGTATAATATTCATATTTAAAATATCTTCTATCTGTCATTGAATTGCATTTTTAATTAATTAAGAGTACTTTATTCAAACTCTTGACTTCAGTTTCATTAACTTTGCTCATATTAAAGATTGATTAGAAAATTAAACAATATTTATTGAAGCCAAGTCTCGATTAGAAATATTAGTTAAACCATGACCACATTTTAAAAGAGGGGTATTATTAGTATTAAAATCGTTTCTTTAGTTGATAACAAAACCTCCCATCAAATAAAAATAGATACATCAAAACGAACATAACACAACGATAATTGACATGTACCTTCGATCAAAAGGTCAGAAATTTGAATCCTTTATCCCAAATGTTGTTGAATTTTAAAATAATAATAAAAATAGACACAAGAAAAAGTATCAAAGAGACAAATCGTTCCCCAAATAATGGTTCTTTGTTCCAAAAACAAATTCTATTAAATATCTACTAATAATTTTTTTCACGTTTACAAACTCCTTTTAAAAAAACTAGTTGAGTAACACGTGCATTGCACGTGGAATAGTATAGTTTTAAATTAAAATATGAGAAAATAATAGTTTTCTAATATGCAATAAATAAATATTATATAATTTTTATTTTAATAATTTTTTAAAAGGTAGACAAAGCAAACTTTTTTTTCAATGTTTTCATATTATTGTTTTTTCATGAAAATTCTTATGTATATATTACAAACGAAATTTTGTACAAATAATTCATTTATTAAATAAATATGTTAATATTTTGATACAGTGAAACACATAAATCAAACAATTTTCATTTTAATGTTTTTATATTTTTATCCTTTTCGTGAAAATTCTGAAAAAAAAAAAATATAATTTAGAATTGTGTACATATAGTTGTGTCTTATACATATAAGGAATAAATAAATTATATTATTGTTTTAAATTAATTATTAATAATTAAATTTAAGAAAATTATTCTAAAAATACACATTTATTTAAATGAAAAAAAGTATATTATGACATATTTGCATCTCTATGAAATATTTTGAACATTTTGTCTATAAAATATTGATATTTATATAATTGAAAGAACACCAGTAATAAATGTCAAAAAACTAAAATATACATATAACGTTTGAGAAAAACATAATTAAAAAGTGGATAAAAAATGAAGAAGGAAAAATAGAAAGAAGAAGTTTCTCCTAATGAAGTATCATGTAACTTTAGGACTGAATGTCAAAATGATTGTTTAAAACAATAAACGTGAACTAAACATTTTCAAACACTCTATCTCATTTGGGACACCATTGTATAACCCAAAAATAGGAATAGAGGTCGTTTTCTATAGAACCTATAAACACGTCTCCATTATTAAATTATGATGTTTCAAATTTACGATCTAGATAACACTCATACACAGTGGAATAGTCACACCCATATGTGAAAGAATGTTTTGTTTCATTACGTAACCACTCCCCCATGGATTAAATTATCTCAATAGACACTTCTAATAGTTGCAACTATTCGAAGCAATGGAATAGTCACACCCATATGTGAAAGAATGCTTTGTTTCACTATGTAACCACTCAAGGATTAAATTCTCTCCATAGGACTAACAGTTGCAACTATTCGAAGGGAGGGACAAAACAGGAATTTATTAAAATGTTAAGGGCAAAATGGGAAGTCAAAGATTCTCCCCTCTTAGCCCCATTTATATATAGTATAGATAGAACAAACTTCATTGGAGTTAAAAATTCACTATAAGAACTTTCATTTAAATGACTTAATTTTTAATTTTCTAATAAAAATAAATGTCTCATTTGAATTTTAATTAAAAAATAATTTATTTTAGTCGAGATGTCCTATAAAAATAATTTTGTAAATGAACTAAAATTCATAACTTTGAGATCTCAATTATTAACACAAATAAATCCCATAGTTTTAATAATGTAATAATTGTAATATATATAGGGAGGAAATGGGATAGAGGTGGAGAGAGAGCAATTCCCATCTTCATTCCCAAAAAATTCCACCCCTCACCTTTTAGAGTTCACACTCATTCATAAAATACTTGGTTGCATACTATGTAGGAATTTTCTTGCATACTGATATCACCATTAACATGGTGACAATTATGAGAGATAAAAAAAAGTTTCTCATTTTCTACCTTTCTCTTTCTTGGTTGTCAAGATTTTAATGAGGTAGGTAAGGAGATCCCTACATACCTGCAACAAGTATTGTTCAAACCAATATTGTGTATGCACGAAACTTTAAAATGAAATGCTAATATTGAAAATTAAGTCTTTATTATAAGAGTCTTCTCACTATTTTTTAAACTTTTTAAAGTCTAGAGATATTTTTGAAGCAAACCCCATAATTCAGGAGTATTTTTTATAATTTAATTTAGAATTTTCTAAGAAAATAATCGTACTTAACTTGAACCATTTCAATTTTGACGACTTTCTATTCCTTAAGAAGCACGTTAGTGAGAAGAAACACAATGTTATAAAACTAGGGTTGTGTGAAAACAACTTCATCCTTGCAAGTATCACACGACAAAATAGGCAATGCATCCAGGTTATAGAGATATATATCGGAGAATGTTGGGATCGTCAAGTGTCAAATTTGAATTTCAAATTAAATCTTTGGCTGAATCCTATATCCGGAGTTTGGGGCATTAGGATTGTTGATGGTCGATTTTGGCCAGAGGAACTCACCTGACCTTCACGTGCCACCAACGGTGAATTTGTAGATGAGGGGGGAAGACGTGACCTGCAAGACAGTAAACCTGCACATCGGTGTGGTGCTCGCCACACCGGCTCCGATGCTTAAGTCAGCAAACAGAACGGCGGAGAGTGGAAAAGTAAGAGCAAGAGGAGAGAGTAGAGAATATAGAATATTGTTTAGGGATAGAATTCGGGTCCCCTTCTTTAGTGGCGAAGAGGGGTATAAATACCTGCTCATCCTCCTAGGGTTTTTAGGTATTCAGAGGCGTTTTGGGACAAACCAGGCTGAACCGGGGCGATCCGAGACATCAGGGACCGAAAAGAAGTCACCGGACTCGGCCCGCGCAACCGGGCCGAATGGTCGGCCTCGGCCTTTTGCCGAGGCCGACCATATGGGTCGGGCCATGTTGGCCCGACCCTTTGGCCCGGTCTTCCTCTGGGTCGGTCTTTTGGTCCTACCTCTGCTCGTTTGTCCTCGTCAGCTCCTTGTGTGGTCCAAAATCACCTATAACATTAAGCCCCCACTCTTGAATTAGGATTCAGGTGCGACTTTAGTGCTATCGGTTGAGCTCCTTAAGCCTGATTTAAGAGTATAACTCTCGTTCCATGCCGACTTATGTATGATTCCTTGTTATCCTGAAAGATAGGACAAACTGGACAAAGTAGACACTCCCTGAAAAGGGGTTAGGTGAAATGGAAATGTGAAAAGTTGAGAGATTACAACAGTGGTGTTGGTCGGCCTCGGCCTCGGGAGGAGGCCGAGCACAACTACCTCCCTTTTGCCTGGTCGGCCTCGGCCTCGGGAAGAGGCCGAGCAGTTTTCTAATTTTGCTTAGGGGGCGTTGCCCCCGTACTGGGTCATTCGAAGCGCTTCATTTCAGGTTCATGTCTGCAAGAGAAAAGTTAGGGAAAAGGCTAGGGTCGGTCTCGGCCTCAAGCCCCAGTTAGCTTAAAATTTGGCTCCCTGCATCCATATGTTAGTCCTTGTAGGAAAATAATAAGAGAATAGGTTTGAACATGTAAATTTTAGTAGAATATGCTAAACCTGGGTGCTTTTTGTTTAATATGGAGTGCATATCCCCTGTTACTTGCTTTTTGTTTAATAGGGAGTGCATATCCCCTTTGTAGCCCACAATCTCAAGAAAAACTTTATTAAAACACAAAGTATAGTTGAGTAAATAGGAGAATACCTTTAGAGTTTGTGCTCGGCCTTGGCAAGAGGCGCTCGGTCTTGGTAAGAGGTGCCCGGCCACGGCCTCTGCTGGGTGAGCTTGACTTAGATGAAGTGTATGGACTCATGTCAGGTGAGGTGAGGTAGACTCGTTGGTCCAGGCTCACATGGTCTCACTCTGGATGAGGCGAGGTAGACTTCGGCAGCCCAGGCTCGCCTGGTGTAAAGATGCTCAGGCTAGAAGAGGTGAGGTAGACTCGTTGGTCCAGGCTCACATGGTCTCACTCTGGATGAGGCGCGGTAGACTTCGGCAGCCCAGGCTCGCCTGGTGTAAAGATGCTCAGGCCAGAGGAGGTGAGGTAGACTCGTTGGTCCAGGCTCACATGGTCTCACTCTGGATGAGGCGAGGTAGACTTCGGCAGCCCAGGCTCGCCTAGTGTAAAGATGCTCAGGCCAGAGGAGGTGAGGTAGACTCATTGGTCCAGGCTCACCTGGTCTCACTCTGGATGAGGCGAGGTAGACTTCGGCAGTCCAGGCTCGCCTGGTGTAAAGATGCTCAGGCCAGAGGAGGTGAGGTAGACTTGTTGGTCCAGGCTCACATGGTCTCACTCTGGATGAGGCGAGGTAGACTCGATAGTCCAGGCTCGCATGTCTTGATGCTTGAGTCGTTTGCCTTGTGCACACTCCTGAATACTGAACTTTAATGGTGAAGCTGTAAGGCTATTAATTAAACTTTCACACTTTGAATGAAGAAAAAATACTTAACCTATACTAGAGGCAGAAACAAAGTAAACAATGTCTAATTACATGATAGAATGCAATAAATGAAAAACCCTAAAACTCCATAAGTTCAGATTCAGTGTTGGTGGAAGTGTGCTGCTCGACCTTGGCTCATTCTCTGGTCGTCCTCGGTCCTCTGTGGCTTGAAAGCTTTTAGTGCGGTCCAGTAACACTCCCTCGATTCCTTCTGCTCTCCCTTGACGACTCCCACACCGTTCGGAGTTGGAAACTTCAGTAACTGATGGTAAGTTGAAGCTATTGCCTTCATCTCATGCAAGGTTGGTCTGCCTAGGATTGCATTGTAGGCTGACATACAATCCACAACTAGGAAGTTTATCAACTTTGTCACTGCATTCTGTCCATCCCCAAAGGTCACAGGACGTTCTATGCTACCTTCTGGGGTCACTCTCTCTCCCCCAAATCCTACAAGTGGGGTAAGGCTTGACTTTAAGAGTTCCCTCCCTAACCGCATTGCTTTAAAGGTTGTTAGAGAAAGGACATCAGCCGAGTTTCCTCCATCAATTAGGATCGGATGGATTTTCACATTGGCTACAATTAGAGTGACCACCAGAGCATCATTATGTGGCTGATGAATGCTCGCTGCCTCAGCCTCAGTGAACTCCAAAGGGGGGTGTGCCTTTGATAGATGGACAGAATACATACCTCGATATTCTGGTTCAACCCTCGCTTCCCTGGCAATAGCTTTCCTCTTTCTGCTCGAACCTCCTCCTGCTGGTCCTCCATCCGTGGTCGGCCTCGGCCCTAGGCTCACCGACGAACTCTTTCAAATACCCATTCTGGATCAGTGCTTCGATTTCATCCTTCAACTGAATACAATTCCTGGTTGAATGCCCGTGGTCCCGGTGGAAAAGACAATACTGGCTCTTGTCTCTTCTATCGGCACTCGACTTCATCCTCCCTGGGAATTTCAGGAGGCCCGTATTTCGGATCTCCATCAGTACTTGCTCCTGCGGAACAACAATTGGGGTGTATTTTCCAAACTTACCGAAATGAGGTGCTCCTTGGTCTGGTCGGCCTCGGCCATGGTCTGCTCGGCCCCAGCCTCCCTCGTCGATCCGCTGCCTTTTGTCCTTTTTACTGTCGTAGTTAGATGAAGAAAACCTCTTGTACTATCGTTCCGACTTCTTTGACTTAAGTAACTCCTCTACGCTCATATAATTTTGTGCCCGGGAGACAAACTCCGCATAGGTTCGAGGTTGGCTCTTACCTATCGAATTGAGCAGTCTTTCGTCTTCCAGTCCGACTGTTATGGCTACTAGGGCTGCTCCCTCGCTGTATCCCTCAACCTGCAGTGCTTCATCATTAAAACGTGTTATGTAATCACGTAAGCTCTCACCTGGCTGCTGTTTGACTGTTAAGAGGTTGATGTGAGGCTTGCGTAGTTCTCCGGCTCCCATGAACTGTGCAAGGAATGCTTGGGCCAACTCTTTGAAACAGCTGATGGATATCCTTTTCAGCCTCTCAAACCAGTGCCTGGCTGATCCTGTCAGAGTGAAAAAGAATGCGCGGCACCTGATTGCATCTGAGACGCCGTGGAAGTCCATCCAGCTTCTGTATGCGTTTAGATGTTGCACGGGGTCTTTCTTGCCATCGTACTGTTTGAGTGTGGGTACCTTAAACTTTTGAGGCACCTCGGCTTTCATGACTTCTTCTGTGAAGGGCGGATCGACTTGGTAGGCTAGTTCTTCCAAGTTTTGATCTCCAAGGTCCTTTGACTTCTGTTGGTCTCCTTGAGGATTTCCGAGCTTCTTTAGTGCGTTTAGAAGCTCGGTCTTCCAAGGGAGGTCGTCTTTCTTGGCCTCAGCCTCGACCAACCTAGCCTCGGCCTCGGCTGCTCTGGCCTCGGCCTCGGCAGCCCGGGCTTCAGCTTCGGCGACTTTGGTCTCGGACTCGACAGTTTTGGCACTTCTGCGCTTTTCAAGGATCAGATTCCTCAGGTCTGTCTTAGTATGACCGTAGCTTGGGGTAGAGACTGTGTAGTCACACCCCTTAAATGTGCTTGACTCTGGGCTCCTCAAAATCGTGCGATCAGTAGGTTTGAGCCCCCTGACCTTGCAGGTCATGCTGTCAGTCTTCTTTTCCTTTGACCTCGTCTCTGACTCTACAGTGTGCTCCATAGGCTCCTTCCCCTTCCTCGGATCCCTAACCAGCCTCTCATCAGGGGTTTTAGTGCTAGGGTCGGGTTTATCCAAGATTTGGAGTATTCTGGGCAAACTCCGATTCATTCCCTTCACCTCATCCTCAAGGGCGACAATTTTGGTGTCGGCATCCTCTGCTCGACCTCGGCCTGCTTGTCTCGGTGACCCCCGGATGCTGTCATCGTCACGTGACCTCCACTGGTGGCGGTCACCATCCGAATTCTCTATGTTTATGTCTTGGTCTTTCTTCTCCATCCCCTTACTCATGGAATAGCCGATGTGCAGATTAACATGCTTTCTTCCCCACAGACGGCGCCAACTGTTGATGGTCGATTTTGGCCAGAGGAACTCACCTGACCTTCACGTGCCACCAACAGTGAATTTGTAGATGAGGGGGGAAGACGTGGCCTGCAAGACAGTAAACCTGCACACAGGTGTGGTGCTCGCCACACCGGCTCCGATGCTTAAGTCAGCAAACAGAACGGTAGGGAGTGGAAAAGTAAGAGCAAGAGGAGAGAGTAGAGAATATAGAATATTGTTTAGGGATAGAATTCGAGTCCCCTTCTTCAGTGGCGAAGAGGGGTATAAATACCTGCTCATCCTCCTAGGGTTTTTAGGTATTCAGAGGCGTTTTGAGACAAACCAGGCTGAATCGGGGCGATCCGAGGCATCAGGGACCGAAAAGAAGTCATCGGACTCGGCCCGCGCAACCGGGCCGAATGGTCGGCCTCGACCTTTTGCCGAGGCTGACCATATGGGTCGGGCCATGTTGGCCCGACCCTTTGGCCCGGTCTTCCTCTGGGTCGGTCTTTTGGTCCTACCTCTGCTCGTTTGTCCTCGTTAGCTCCTTGTGTGGTCCAAAATCACCTATAACAAGGATGTTTCATAATCTCTTACCCAAGACATGCCACAAGTAGCTGACGATGATGACATGAAGCATTGGCGGCCTACGCTCGATGATATGTTTCATTAGCCATCAAGGATTATGTGTGCATTAACTGAGCCAATGCTCCACACTTTCTCTTAACTTTTTTAAGGTGAAAAGTCTTTTCAAATTGTAAACGTTTTTTTTAAATGTAGATTAATAAATCCCTTGACATCGATTGTTTTGTTTTTGTTTTTTATTTTTTTATTTTTTAACTAGAAGGACTAGATTGTTATAGAATAAAGATCTACTATTCAACTGGAAGAATTTTTCGCATAGAGACAAACTAATACAACTTTTAAACTACAAGGGCTAAATTAGTTACTTTCTAGAATTTAGGGATTAAATCCTTATGAATTTCAAATTATAAAAATTGAATGTTTATAGATCCCGTTTGATACCATTTAATTTTTTAAAATTATGCTTGTTTTCTCCCAATTTCTTTGAATGGTTTTCATTTGTGTTAAGAACACATTTGACCAAATTCTAAAAACACAAACAAGTTTTTGAAAACTATTTTTTTTTTATCTTTGTTTTTAAAGTTTTCAAAACTTGACTTAATTTTTGAAACGTTGAAAAAATAAATAATAAAAACAAATAAGCTTAAGATGGAAGTGTTGTTTGTAAGCTTAATTGTTTTAAAAACAAAAAATAAGAAACCAAATGATTATCAAACGAGACCTTATAAATCAAATTTCAAGGATTAAATCATTAACTCTAATGAAAAGAAAGAAATCATCTATATTTTTAATTTCATTTTTGTAAGAATATATTTTTTTAACGTTAATGTAAAAACAAGAGTACAAAGTTGAAAAGTATAATTCAACTAAAGGAACCTTCTTTGAGCAATTGAATTACATTAATATTTTATTAATTAATTAAGAAAGAGTACTCTGTTCAAATCCTTTTTGACTTTAACGTTTCATTTAACTTGCTTACATTAAAGATTGCTCAAAATATTAAACAATATCGATTCAAGCCAAGCTTTGACTCGAATTACTTTTTTTTTTCTTCTTTTTTTCTTTTTTTTTAGTACGATTGGAATTACTTGTTAAACTAACCACGACTCTTTTTTTTATTATTATTTTTTATTTTATGAATAATGTGTGAGTATGATGGAGATTAAAAGGTGACGATTATAAGTTTAATGGTGATCCATTAAGATCCTTTCTTTAGTCGATAAACATAGTTAAATCGAGACGATCTCTTAAACAAACATATATTATCGATATAAATAGATATCAACTGGTATATATGTGAGAGATTCAAAGAAAAGAAAGAAGATAACTTGATTATGATAAAAAAGAAAAAACAAATATTTGAGATGATAATTCTCGAGCCATATCAAAAGCCAAGGTTGTTTTTTCTTGTGGAAAAAGCAAGCAAATGGCAAATCACACATTATAATAATTAATATAGATACATAGCTCTGAATTTGAATAAGACAGGAGTTGAGGGGGAGAATATGGCAAGGTTGATATCATTTTTTTTTTCTTGGGTGGGATTTTTTTTCCCTTGAATCGAATATGCATTTGAGTTTTATGAGTTCCTATACCATATTAGATAAACTTGAAGTTCCATAAAAAAAATTAATTCAGAACGAGAGAAATAACTCATGCATCTTAAAGATTATTTGTGAGGTTTCCTCATATTTTGAATGTAGGATCCTCAACATTACTAGATAAAATTCAGACGAGAGAAAGAGGATGAAGAAAATCTTCTGTAAATTCGTATTGCATTCGATGATTATTACACTGGGAGAAGAGTGAATAAATAGCCAGCTGAATGGAGAGAGGGAAGATTCTCTTCCTCTTATGACATGACACGTATAAGGAAAGCATAACAGAATACCAATTACACAAGAATGACTAAACGACAACGTTTCTGGAAATTACTCAAACGATGCCGTCTCAAGTGGTATTCTCACATCCCCCCTCAAACGAGAGGGTGAAGGGATCACACCGAGTTTGTCACGCAGCCGAGAGAACTGATGCTCAGAAAGAGGCTTTGTTAACATATCTGCTAACTGCTCATTGGAGGGTACATACCTAACATCGATTTCTTTGGCCAGAACTTTGTCTCTTACAAAATGGACATCAAGTTCCACATGTTTGCTACGAGAATGGAACACCGGATTCTGACCAAGGGAGAGGGCGTTGACATTGTCACACCAGTTGATCGGAATAGAAGATGACTGCTGATTGAGTTTGTGCAAGAGAGACTGAACCCAGGTGACCTCTGCGGTAGTTTGAGCTAATGATTGGTATTCAGACTCCGTGCTGGATCGAGCAACCACAGATTGCTTCTTCGAGGACCAAGCTACAAACGAATGACCAAGGAACAAACAATATGCAGCAACAGAGCACCGATCATCAGGACTACACGCCCAGTCGACATCCGTGAAGGCTACAATGGATGACTAGGAAGAAAGTGGAAGGAAAAGACCAAACTCAACTGTTCCTTTTAGATATCTAAGGACTCTTTTGACTGCCTGCCAGTGTGTAACAGAAGGGTGCTGAAGAAACTGACTTAAATTGTTGACAATGAACGAAATATCTGGCCGAGTGTGAGTTAAATATTGTAATGCTCCAATGACGCTTCTGTAAAGAGTGGGATTGCTCATTGGTTCATCTTCATAAGCTGAAAAATGCTTACTTGAGACAGTTGGAGTGGTACACGGCTTCAAGTTACTCAGCCCAGTCCTGTTGATAGCGCGCATAGCGAGCTATCTTTCTTATTACAATTTGGTTAGTCTTTGAGTAATTCGTAACCATTTTATTGCTCTTTAATGTTTATTGTGTAGGAAATTGTTCTGTTGAGCTTAATTGAGAAATTGGAGTCAAATGGAGTTCAATCCTAAAAAAAAAAAAAAAAAAATACCGTCGATACGCTAGGCGAACTTCCAGAATCCGTAATTTCGCGACAGCGTCCCGACGCTACCTCGACAGCGTCGCGACGCTACGACCAATTTTTGCCTTATTTAAAGATTGCGATTAGGGCTTTTTGGGGGACTTCTTTTGAACACTTTGGAGCCTTAAAACAGAGGAAAAACAGAGCATTTAGGGCTGAACAAAGAGGAGCAAGGTGGAAATCAACCCATTGTTCGTGGGGATCGTGACGGGGACGTTCGGTCTCGGCCTACATAGAGTTTAATTCTTCTTTCCCTTACTTTAGTTAGTGTTTATGGCTGTTTTAGATCATAGTTATATTGTAAAGCGGTGTATGATTAGCTAGGTCTTTACTCTTAGGGATTGATGTAGTCGTTGGGCACGTTATGGATTGATTTTACGTTTCATGCTATTGAATTTCATTTATGCATATTTTTGTCTTTAATGCTTACAATTTACCGGCCATAAATTGATTGATGTTTGTGCTTGAATCTAACTCGGGAGAGAGGATTTAACTTAGAAATAATTATGCATAACTAGGATTTAGCTAGAAATCGGGAGATTATGGTTAATTCTAGGAATCGTTATAAAGGTTATCCTTATTGCCTTGTATGTTTATTGAATTTAGATAGGGATATCGGGTTCAATTGCATATGGGAGAATCATGTATGCTCGGGAGAGGTATGTGTGATCTTAGTTTACCAAGATTTATGAATCATAGCATGTGTTAATCCATTAATTAATCCATAATCCCAATTGGTGAAATCAACTCCCTAGGACCGTTGTCTCCATTAGATTGTCATACTTTTCCATTATTTTGTGTTTGATTCAATTGCATTTTCACTCAATTCGGTTCCCTAAATAAAATTGGTCAAGAGTATTTCCGGTAATTAAAATTGGCTAGACACCAATCCAGAGGACGACATTCGAATTTCACATTCACTATATTATTACTTGACCCGTACACTTGCGGTAAGGAAAATTCCACATCACCTGTCGAGAAGTTCTCTGATATACTTGGTCTGAAGGAGATGCATCCCTTCTGCTGTTCGATGAACTTCAACGCCTAAGTAGTAGCTCAGTGGGCCAATGTCTTTTAAGGCAAAGATAGAATTCTGTCGAAGAACAAAACGATCAATGAAAGCAGAATAGTCCCCTGTCACCAAAATATCATCCACATAGATTATAACCAACAGAATCATTGAACGTGAAGAGAAAAAGAACAGAGAATTATCAGCTCTTGAATTTTGAAAGCCCCAACCAATGAGAGTGGACTTAAATCTGTCATACCACGCCTGTGGAGCTTGCCGTAGGCCATAGATTGCCTTATCTAATTTACACACATATGTAGGATGGGACTTATCAACAGATCCTTCCGGTTGCCTCATATAAACAGAATCCTCAAGCATGCCATTCAGGAAGGCATTGTTCACATCGATTTGGCGAATTGGGCAACCTTTTTCCACTGCTAGAGCAAGGATAATCCTAATTGTTGGAGCTTTAACAACCGGACTAAAGGTATCATGAAAGTCAACACCTGAAACTTGAGTGAACCCTTTGGCCACGAGGCGTGCTTTACACCTTTCAAATGATCCATCAGCTTTACGTTTGACTTTGTAAATCCATTTACTGGCAATAAGATTCAGATCAGGTGGTGGAGGTACAAGAGTCCATGTCCTGTTACTAAGTAAGGCAGCCATCTCACTGTCCATTGCATTCTTCCACGACGGAGAGGAGAGAGCCTCACGCAGAGAAATTGGTTCAATTTCATTAGTAGGTATAGAACAAGTAGAGAGAAAGGCACCCCAGTTCTTAGGTTTGAAGATGCAACTCTTGGCACGAGTTTGCATATGGGTGAGGATTCACAACTGAAGTAATATGACCAACCAATGTGTCATTAGAAGAGCTAGAGGAGCTACCACCACATGGAGCTGGGGAATCAATACTCTCAGAACTATTTGTACCACCAGTAGAAGCACACGTATCATTAAAAATAGGCAAATCAGAGACAACAGGAGAAGCTGGAATACCACCCTCAGCATGTACATCTTGAGTAGACAAAAGATCAAGAGATGATGTTGCACGAGATACATAGGTAGGATTTGAAGGTGATAAATGACCAGAAGATGACTGGGGAATTGGAAGAGACTGAGGTTCGTTGAGTTGAGAAACAGTGGGAAAAGGGACATAATGAGACACTTGGGGTGAGGGTGAGGAAATTGGGGTATTAAGAAAACCATGTTGGAAAGGAAACTCTAGTTCATTGAAAATGACATGTCGAGAAATATATAGACAACCACTTGAACTCAAACATTTGTAGCCTTTGTGATTAAAACTGTACCCTAGGAAAACACATTTGTCACTACGAAACTGAAGTTTGTGTGAATGATAAGGTCTTAGATAGGGAAAACAAGTACACCCAAAGGTCCTAAGGAATTGGAAATCAGGTGGATAATGGAAAGCTTGTTCCCAGGGAGAAATATCACCTAAAATAGGTGTTGGAAGTCGATTGATAATATATACTGCTGAAGAGAAAGCATCCCACCAATAGGTTAAAGGCATAAAAGCTTTAGCTAGAAGAGTGAGTCCCATCTCCACTATGTGTCTATGTTTTCTCTCAACCACTCCATTTTGTTGGCTAGTATGAGGACAAGAATGTCTAAATTCAATTCCCTATTGTTGGAGATAGGAAGAAAATGATCTAAACTCACCTCCCCAATCGGTTTGAAGGATTTTAATTTTCTTGTCAAATTTATTTTCAACTAGTGCTTTATATTGGCAAAAGGCATTGAAGGCTTCTCCCTTAGTTTTAAGAGGGTAAATATAAGTGAGTCTAGTAAAGTCATCTACAAAACTTATATAGTATTTATAACCAGCAGTAGATGTCATAGAAGAAGGTTCCCAAAGATCACATGAATGAGTTCAAGTGGATGCCAAGTATGAGAAAAGGAGCGAGAAAAAGGTAGCTTATGAGATTTCCCTCTTTGACAAGCATCACAAACATCAAGTTTCTCATTAAAACTAGAGGAGACATTACAAGATTTCATAACATTTTTACAATACGAGCTGAAGCATGCCCCAAACGGTTATGCCAACGATTAAAAGACTCAGAACCAAACTGCAACATTCCAACATGAAAAACAGACAACCCACTGGACTTAGACAATTTATTTGAAGAAGAGCGAGCATCAGCAAAGGAAGAAAAACTGACAGGAAATTTGGGACTTTGTATTGAAGGAAGCTCCATTTGGTAGAGGCCATCTTTAAGTATTCCGTGCAACATCACCTTCTTTGAAGCCTTGTCCTTCACAAAACAAGAGTTGGAGTGAAATTCAACAACAACATTATTATCAGAGGTTAAGCTAGCAATGCTAATCAGATTTTTTCTTGATGCCAGGTACATGTAAGATATTCTTAAGTATAAGGGATGACCCATCATTTAGAGAAGAGGAAATACTACTTGCACCAGTATGAGCAATTGACAGTTTGGTCCCATTTCCTACAGTGAGAGAGTCCTTACCATTATAGTCCATTTTTATAGCAAGGTTACCTGCATCTGATGTGACATGATTTGTAGCTCCACTATCGGCAAACCACTTTGGGTCATTCAATATTTCTGGTGTTGCAATATATGTTGCAGTATTGTTATTAGAAGGGCCTCCTTACGAGTTACCAGTATTACCAGAAGCATGCGGATTGTTGAAGCTTTCCTCAAATCGAAGATAACATGCTGGAGCTGAATAACCATATTTCCCGCATAGCTGACAAGTTGGCCTACTTCCGCTCTGATAGTTGTCCCGGCCTCTTCCTCGACCGCCTCTGTTACTGCCATTGTTATTTCTCAAAAAATTTTGCTGAAATTTTCCTCCAGAGCCACTTGAGTTACCTCTGTTGCCAGAATTAGGGCTAAATTGCATTTGAGAATTAAAATTGCCTTGCCTATTGAGCGCAAGATGCGCAGCCAAATCAGGAAGCTCACCAACATTTACATTTGTGACTGTACTATATCTAGCAAGAGTACCCTCGAAATTTATCAAAATAGAACTTAATTCTTGCCAAGTTTTAATATCTTTGTCCTCAATGGAACATATAATAGGAACATAATCAGGATCAAGACCAGCTAACACATATGAAATCTGATCACTAAGGGATACAGGATTACCGGCGAGATTGAGGTTGTCAATAGCTTCTTCATGACGGCTAAATAGTCCACCATTTTCGTCGAAGCTTTCTTAGTGTTTTGCAGAACACCACGCAGCTGGTTGATTCGAGCCTTACTCTTAGCTCCATAGACGAGAGAAAGAGGATGAAGAAAATCTTCTGTAAATTCGTATTGCATTCGATGACTATTACACTGGGAGAAGAATGAATAAATAGCCAACTGAATGGAGAGAGGGAAGATTCTCTTCCTCTTATGACATGACACGTATAAGGAAAGCATAACAGAATACCAATTACACAAGAATGACTAAACGACAACGTTTCTGGAAATTACTCAAACGACGCCGTCTCAAGTGGTATTCTCACATTATTTATGGCAGCTTCTAGTCACTAGTCATGTTTGGATGTGAAATACAAACATGTAGAGAATTAAGCATATAAAAATGAAAAGATATGAGATATGCATACTGTTTTTACCATTATTAGTATTACAATTGAAGTTGTTGTGTTTGAAGCCTCATAAATTTAATACCTAGATTAGATGAACTTCACAAAATCTCTAAACCATGAACTTAAACCTTTCATTTAGTTGTAAATATTTGTTTATACAACCTCCCAACTATTTTATAAATTCTATATTTCTTTTCATTTGTATTTGTTAATCACCCCTCGATCCAAAAAGTTTAAACTGAAAATCGATATTAATTGGAAAAGAAATAAATGACATTACAAAGTTTTGATTATACAAGACCTCCTACTCTCTGATGTCATGCACGTTAAATCACCACTCAATCCAAAAGTTAAGTTGATGAGTTATGGTAGATTATATTTAATCTTACATCAATACTTTTAACAATACTAAATTTTAGGGAAAAATACACTTTTAGTCCCTGAGGTTTGGGTTTAGTGACAGTTTGGTCCCTGAGTTTTCAAACTCAACAAAAATACCCCTGAGTTTTGAAATAAGGAGCACTTTGGTCCCTGCCGTTTATTTTTCTGTTAAATACTAACGGTTGCTGACGTGGCACTATTATTTTAATAAAAAAATTATTTTTTTTATTTTAAAATAAAAACAAATAAAAACAAATAAAAATATTATTATTTTAATTATTCTTAAAACCCAACCCTCAATCTCATCTTCTTCATCCTCTTCCCTCATCCCCTCCATCTTCTTCTTCAAACCTCCGATGGTCGCGCCGCCACATGCCGTCGCCGGCAGCCGCCGGCCGCCGCTCGCCGGCGGCGAAAGTTTTTTTTTTTTTTTCTTTCTTTCTTCCTTCTTCGGGAGGGAGGGAGGGGCCTCCTCCCTCCGTTCCGGCGCCGGAAAACGGAGGAGGGAGCTCCCTCCTCCTTTCTCTTTCATTTAAAAAAAAAAAATTGTTGAAATTTTGAGGAAGGAGAGGAAGAAGAGAAGAAGAGAAGAAGAAGGAAGAAAAAAAAAAAAAAAAAAAAAAAAACTTTCGCCGCCGGCGAGCGGCGGCCGGCGGCTGCCGGCGACGTCATGTGGCGGCGCGACCATCGGAGGTTTGAAGAAGAAGATGGAGGGGATGAGGAAGAGGATGAAGAAGATGAGATTGAGGGTTGGGTTTTAAGAATAATTAAAATAATAATATTTTTATTTATTTTTATTTGTTTTTATTTGTTTTTATTTTAAAATAAAAAAAAATAATTTTTTTTATTAAAATAATAGTGTCACGTCAGCAACCGTTAGTATTTAACAGAAAAATAAACGGCAGGGACCAAAGTGCTCCTTATTTCAAAACTCAGGGGTATTTTTGTTGAGTTTGAAAACTCAGGGACCAAACTGTCACTAAACCCAAACCTCAGGGACTAAAAGTGTATTTTTCCCTAAATTTTATCTTTATAAACATGTTAAAGGATTTTTATTAAATTACATGGGTTCCATCTCAAAACCAATTGGTAATGAGTGGGATGATCCTTATAGCTTATAAATTGTGAGGTCTCTACTAATTTTTTCAACGTGGGATCCTCAACAACTTTTGCTATATATTGATACACAGGATTATCTTAGGGAACTTTTTTTGTTTTTTGTTTTTTGTTTTTGTTTTTTTTTTTTTTAAATTAAAATCGTTGCCTGCTATATATTTAATTAAGGCTAAATATACAAAATGGTCCCTCTATTTTTTTCGGCAATTATCAATTAGGTCATTCATCTTTCAAATTTCTCAAATTCTATTCTTAACATACTAAAAATTCTCAATTCTATCGTTAACGTATTTAAAATTCTCAATTAAATCATCTCAACAAAAACGTTTATTAAAATTTCTTTAATGGTTCATTTGGATCACCAAGATTAAATATCTGGGAGTTAAAAATCTTGGATTTAATTTTTTATGGAAAAAATAATTTAAATTATTAGATTTAATTAAAAGAGAAAAATATATCTTTTTAGTTTTTTAATTTTTAGGAATAGATGCATTTGATCCCTAAGTTTTCAAAATGGACCTCTGAGTTTTGAGAAGTAGGTTAAAAAGGGTCACTCCTATTATTTTTTTCAATTTGTTAAATAAAATTAATATTATTTTTATTAATTTTTTTAATATGGAATGATTTTTACTTAAAAAATATATTTTCTCTGTTCCCTCTCTACCTCATTCTCTCTCCTCCCTCCATCCTCATTTCAATCTTCTTCTCTTCTTTTCATTTCCTCTCCCCAACACCTTCTTCCTCCTCTCCCCAACCCTCCTCTCTAAACTCAATTCAGTCTAAGACGACAACGTCGGAGAGAGAAAGAAGAAGATGTCTCGGACTCTCGGGGAGAAAGAGAAAAGAAGAAGAGGGAGGAAGGTATAGAGGGAGAGAGGATAAAGAAACGGTAGAGAGAATATATTTTTAAACTAAATTTAAAAAACCATTCAATATTAAGTGAGCTTAGCTCAACGGTAATTGACATGTACCTCGACTATGAGGTCAGAGGTTTTTATTACTAAAAAAAGTAATAAAAAAGTATTAATTAAAAAACTTAATAAAAAAATGAAAGACTTTTTAAACCTATTTTTCAAAACTTAGGGACTAAATAGATCTATTTTGAGAAAACTCTCAAAGATATTTTAAAACTCTTAAAGATATTTTAAACCTATTTTTCAAAATTCAAAGACTAAAATCCTCTCTTTTGAAAACTTAAAAACCAAACGTAGTTATTCTTGATAACTCAAGGACCAAAAAAAGGTAACTTTTTCCTAATTAAATATTTATATTCAATAATTAATTAACCAATAAATAATAACTTAAAATTATTAAAATTAATTCGCATCTAAACTATAGAAAGTAAAGAGTAACTTTCTCTCCTCCCTCCTCATTTTCCCAGAAGAAAAAAGTTCTTAGCAAGAAAGTCTCATCTCCGAGAATGGATATAAAATCCCATAGTTCATAAGACATTTTTTTATTCATGAATAATAATTATCTTAGTTTTGAAAAACAAATATTAATGAAACAAAGATGATTTTTTCATATCACTATCAAAACTCATCTAAAAATCAACGAAACAAAATGGTCACTTAACCATGCTACTTGAAAAAGATTGGATACTTGGATCTGGAGAATAAGAAAATTGGATAATCTTGTCGAAAAAAACATCCGAATGATATATCCATGTGTTCAAATATGTTAATAAAACAATAATTTAACAATAAAATCAATATTTTCTTAACAAATTTTAATAATCATTTTGTAAGTGCGGACCACGTGTTCAACACCACTACTTCACGAATTAAGTCACACAAGCACTTCTTCAGGACATGCAAGTCACACTATTCAGTATCTCACCAAGAACTCGAATTTGCAGGTGAAAGAGAAGAAAGGAATGGCGATCAATTCACACAAAAACAGCAAATCAAAGAAGAGAAGAAGGAGAAGACAGAAACAGAGAACACACGATATAAGTGGTTCGGCAACAAGGCCTACGCCCACTGGAATGGAGGTATTTCTATATTGTTCACAGTATTAAAGAGATTACAAGTTGCTCACAAATCTCTCACTGGTTTTTTTCACTCTTGATCTGAATACAAGGTATTGCTCTTATTTATAGGTTTTGGAGGATGGGCTTTAAACAGAGGCTGATGATCAGGTTGGTTTCAACTGTTTATTCAGGTAACTTTCCTCACAATATCCACCTTTGAAATCAATCGTGATCTGAGCGATGTACCTCCCTTCTTCTAAATTTCTTCTATCCTTTTTCTGGTAGGTGGAACCCCACCAATTCCAGACAGTGTTGGAACTTCAATTGAGTCAACGACTTAGTAAGGATATCTGCGACGTTGACTCAGGTATGGACCTTCAGAACTTCAATTTCTTCTTTCTCTATGACTTCCCTGAAAAAGTGATATTTAATGTCTATGTGCTTAGTACGATTGTTGAATTGAGGATTTTTAGTCAGGAATATAGTGCTTTGGTTGTCACAAAATATTCTGACTTTATGCTGATTTATTCCAAAATCGTGCAATAGACTCTTTAGCCACAAACCTTCTTTAATTGCCTCTGATAAGGCTATGAATTCAACCTCGGTAGTAGACAATGCTACTACTGATTGTAGATTGACTTTCCAACTTAGAAGATTTTTCCCTAATAAGAAAAAATATCCCGAGAGTGATCTTCTACGGTCCAAATCTCCTGCAAAATCAGAGTCAACTAACCCATATAGCTCATGCTCTGATTGTGTATTCATATTATAGTGTAGAGTGACTTTAGATGTACCCTTTAGGTACCTTAGGATCCATTTGACCACCTCCTAATGCCATTTTTCAAGATTAGACATGTAACGGCTGACTATGCTGGTTGCATAAGCCAAGTCTGGTCGTGTTGACACCATAAGATACATCAAGCTTCCAACAACTTGGGAATATGGGATTTTTGTCATGAAGGCTTGATGTTCCGGCTCATTTTCTTTAGGAGGGTTCTCTGATGAAAGTTTAAAATGGTGTGCCAGGGGTGTGGATAAACAGTCTTTGCTTCTGCCACCTTAAATTTCTTAATCACTTTGTCACAGTAGCCTGCTTGATGTATTAGGAGTGTGGAGTCTTTTATTCTTTTGTGTATTTCAACTCCCAATATTTTCTTTGACTCTCCAAGATCCTTCATGTCAAATTCCCTTTTTAGGAGAATTTTAACTCTTTGCATATCTTCCTTGTTTTTGCTTGCTAGTAACATGTCATCCACATATAATAGAAGGAAGACTATGCTCTTGAAGGACTTAGCATTTATGTATGCACAGTTGTCATATGAGCTTCTCTGAAATCCCATGTTTAACATAGTGTCATCAAACCGTTTGTACCAGCAGCGTGGAGACTGCTTCAAGCCATAGATGGACCTGTTTAGGAAACAAACTAAGTCTTCTGCTCCCTTTTTCTCATAACCTTGCAGTTGTTTCATGTAGATAGATTCGAATAGAAACCCATGGAGGAATGTTGTTTTCACTTCAAGTTGGTCCAGCTCCATATCTTCTTGGACCACTAGTGAAAGGAGCTGATGACCGCAAAGTGCACAGGCCGCAAGTAATATAAAACGGAAAGTATTCCGAGTATCGAATCCTCAGGGATTGGATTTATTCAATTAAGTACCGCGAATAATCTTGCTTAGCTTTATTTAGAGAACAAAATCTAATGCTGAAAAGAATAATAAAAAGCTAATCTAGAAAACAAAAGATAAATGGTGACACAATTTGGAGGGATAATTCTAGAGTGGTTGATTTTATCAATTGGACCTTTAATCGCTTAATCAATTAACTAATATGGATTAACAAATCATTTGATTCATAAGTCTAGAAGCCTAATTTCAAGGATTCTCCTGTCGGTCTCCTCCTATCTCTTACCGTTCAATAAAGAATCTCCTTTCAGTCACATCTTTATTTACTTAGCATGGCATTACGACCCTTCAGTACAACCTCTAACGTTATTTATTTTGTCCCGTGTCACCCGGGTAAATAACCGTTAGTCATGCATTCAGTTCTAGTCTAAGCTTCTCTCCGTCGAGTTTCCACATAGTAACAATTCATTTAATCAGTGATCAGTTGATTAAAAGCATTACAGACAAAATGCACAAATGAACAATAATGACAATTAAACCACATCAATTCATTAATTCAGCAGAGGTTCAACATCTAAATCAATCTCATAGAATTTAGGAATTTACTACTCATAATCACTAAAATTCAATAATTCCTAATCACAACAATTCTAGAAACTAAAACATAAAGGAAAAGGGAAGAGAAATGCTCATAAAAGTGTCGATCTCCTCGATCCCGTGCCGACCTCCTTCGATCCCGAGCTTCAAAGATCTTCAACAAAGCTCCAAAACTCTCCCAAAAATCCCAAATTTTAGTGTAAACTCTAGAATGGGGTGAAAACCCACAAATTGGCACACAATCTTCATTGCAAAAGGCTCCTTTTATAGGCTCCCAGCAGGCACAGCGTCGAGACGCTACAAGGACAGCGTCGAGACGCTCTTACGTCATCTTTTCTTGGGCTCCAAGACGTCGCAGCGTCGAGACGCTACTTGGACAACGTCGCGACGCTCTCGCGATTCTGGATCTTTCCACGCAGCTGCCTAGCGTCGAGACGCTCCAGGCTTAGCGTCGAGACGCTAGGCCCTGAATCTTCAATAAAGGCCCGATTTTGACTCCATTTTTGGGCCTCCAACTTTCTTTTGGCCCAAATACTTCTTGTAATGGATTTTGGGCTTTTTTTCTTGACCCAACTTGATACTTTAAGACTTGAAATTCATGAATTTGGGCTTCTAATTCATTCTTCTTGGCTTTTTGGATTTGGATCTTCAATGTAATTCTTCAAATTGCTCCAAAAGCCTCCAAAATCATCCAAAATCTCTCAAAATTCCGATTTTTCTTCTTTGGCTCGGTTTTCTGAAATTTAAACATAAAATAACATTAAAGCACACAATTCAAGCATAAAACTAGCTAAAATTAATAGGAAAATTATGACATTTTTGCATGTCATCAGGAGCATCCTGATGGAAGTCATCTTTACCACAGGGGAGAACACTTCATTATAATCCATTCCCTCCCTTTGTGTGTAGCCCTTAGCTACCAATCTGGCCTTGAACCTTGGTTTGATGACTCATTCTATTCCATCCTTTATCTTGTAGATCCATTTGGTGGCAATGGGTTTGTATCCTTTTGGTAGAGACTTTAGGGTCCAAGTATTATTCTCTTCTAGAGATTTCATCTCTTCATTCATAGCCTCTACCCACTGTTTTCCATGAGGTCCACTTACAGCTTCCTCAAAACTGCTGGGCTCATCTATGTTTAGAGAATCTGTCACACTGAGGGCTAAAGAGATGCAATCTGCCTCATTAAATCTTGCAGGAGGCACTATTCGTCTTCTTTGTCAATCCCTTGCAAGGGAGTAATTTTGTAAGTCTGGAGTTTCTTGAGGAATGTCTGCATTATCTTCTTCTTCCTCAGTTAAATCTTCTCTCTCTTGGACTTCTTTGGATCTATTCTTAGAAGTTGAAGGAAGTAGGTTGTGCTCCACCTCAATTTAAGGATTTGAGTTAGTTGAGCTTTCTCCTTCTGGTGTATTCTGAAGCATAAACATCTCTTCTTCTCGGAAAGTCACATCTCGAATGTTTATACACTTCTTCTCAATAGGGTGCCACAACCTGTAGCCTTTAACACCCTCAGTGAACCCCAAAAACATGCACTTAACAGCTCTGGCCTTTAATTTTCCCTGATTCTGATGCACTAAACCAACACAACCAAATATTTTCAAATGCTCTAGTCTTGGAGGCTTACCTGACCATTTTTCTTCTGGAGTTAGAAAAATTAGTGAAGTGTGAGGGCATCTGTTCAGGGTATACACCGCATAGGAAGCAGCTTCAGCCCAGTACCTCTCTGCCACCATAGCATCTGTTAATAAGCATCTGACTCTCTCCATGATAGTTCTGTTGAGTCTCTCCGCGATGCCATTCTACTGCAGGGTATACCTTACGGTTTGATGCCTTTGGATTCCATGTTCCTTACAGTAGTTGTTAAACACTTCATTACAAAACTCCAACCCATTATCTGTTCTTAGATATTTAATGAATCTACCTGTTTGTGTTTCAATTAGAGTCCTCCATTCCTTAAACTTGTCAAATGCTTGATCTTTTCTTTTCAAAAAGAATATCCAGTTCTTCTTTGAGTAATCATCAATAAAAGTTAAAAAATACCTGGAATTGCTCTAGGAATTTGAAGAAGCTGGTCCCCATAGATTGGAATGGACATAATCAAGGATTCCTTGAGTGGTGTGTTGAGCTTTAATGAAACTCTGTCTTTTAGCCTTTCCAACTACGCATTGCTCACAAAAGGACAAGTCATTACCAGTGCCTTGTGGGAGCATATCATGCTTAGCAAGTAGTTGAAGGCCCTTAGCACTTATGTGAGAAAGCCGCTTGTACCAGAGGTCACTTTCAGTCAATCCTTTGTCTGTTATTACTAATGTTGATTGTACCATCTGCACGTCCTTCACTACGTACAGGCCATTTACTTTCTCCCCAATCAGAACAGTTTTGGAGTCCTTTTTGACTTCAATGGTACCTCCTCTTCCATCATAAGAGCAGCCTATTGAGTCAAGCATGCCAAGGGATATCAGGTTTCTTTTGAGGTTCGGAAAATGTCTGACGTTTCTGAGTAGTTTTATAGAACCATCTCTTAGTTTTAGAGAAACGGATCCAATGCCAACCACTTTGCAGGTGTGATTGTTTCCCATATACACGATTCCACCATCCCATTCCTTGTATGAACTGAACCAACCCTTTGAAGGAGTCATGTGGAATGAGCATCCGGAATCTATAACCCAGTCATAACTCTCGTCAGCTGTTCCTTGATCATCTGTTTTATCTGAAGCTACCAACGCATCTGTGTAGGTAATGGAGTTCTCCCCAACAGCAGCTTTTGACTGTTTGCCCTTATTCTTGTAACGATGGTACTGATTTTTTCTTTTCAAGGAGTAGCACTCTCTCTTAATGTGCCCCTCCTTGTGGCAATAGTTACACTTCACCTTGGACTCAGGTTTGTCTTCGTTTGGTGCTTGTTGTCTTTGCCTTTTGTCTTCCCTTTCACAAACAAGCCTTCAGACGATTCTTTCTTGATTGACATTAGTTCTAGTTCTTTTGTCCTTATGGCTGATATAATCCCATCAGTAGTTATAGAATCTCTTCCATACTTCAAGGCATTTTTTACTTCTCTGTATGCTTCTGGAAGCGAATTCAGGACAAAAGCTTCGTTTTCATCGCCTATTTTCTCTCCAATATTCTTGAATTCACTTGTCATCTTCTTGAATTCATCAAGATTCTCAGACAGTGTTTTTCCAACATCCATCTTATAGGTAAAGAATCTTTCCCTCATGTACATCTTATTGTGTGTATCCTTTACCTCATACAACTTGTTCAATTTCTGCCAAATCTTGTAAGGAGTGTCCTCATCAATGACTTGCCTCAAGACACTATTACTTAGATTCAAAATAATAGTGTCATAGGCTGTCATATTCATACTTTCTTTGTCATCTGTTGTCACTGATGCAGGTAGCTTATCTGGATTGGATATAGCTTGTAAGGCCTTCTGCTGTCCTAGTACGACCTTAATCTTTGCCTTCCATAAGTCAAAATCTACTTTTCCATCAAACTTCTCTATGTCATATCTTGCTAGAGCCATCCTTGATCTTTCAAGATTTCGATTCTTGATTAACTTTCCTTGCTCTGATACCAATTGTAAGTGCGGACCACGTGTTCAACACCACTACTTCACGAATTAAGTCACACAAGCACTTCTTCAGGACATGCAAGTCACACTATTTAGTATCTCACCAAGAACTCAAAATTGCAGTTGAAAGAGAAGAAAGGAATGACGATCAATTCACACAAAAGCAGCAAATCAAAGAAGAGAAGAAGGAGAAGACAAAAACAAAGAACACACGATATAAGTGGTTCGGCAACAAGGCCTACGTCCACTGGAAGGGAGGTATTTCTATATTGTTCACAGTATTACAGAGATTACAAGTTGCTCACAAATCTCTCACTGATTTTATTCACTCTTGATCTGAATATAAGGTACTACTCTTATTTATAGGCTTTTGGAGGATGAGCTTTAAATAGAGGCTGATGATCAGGTTGGTTTCAACCGTTTATTCAGGTAACTTTCCTCACACATTTTAACAAATGAATTGGTTGAAAATTTTTAAATCATTAAGAGTAAAATTGAAAACTTTAAAAGACATTTTCTCAAAAAAAAAAAAAAAAAGAAAAAAAAAAAGAAAAAAAAAAGAAAACATTAAAAGACCAAGGATGAAATTGAAAAATCTTTCAATAATTAGGGACGATTGTATATATTTTGGATTTAACTTTTTTTAAAAAAATATTTTTTTAATTTAATTAAAATTTGATGAAATCCTTGACTGAATTCTACTTAATATCAAATAATATAGTTCATAGTTGAATGAACATTCAAACCATATTATTAAAAATATTTATTATCTTTCTGGTCTTCACAGTCCATAGCCTGTGCCTAGACATAATTAATATTAATAAAATAATTTTGTACATGAATTTGATTAAATCACGCCAGATTCTTTTAATCACGCAAGTTCTAAGTGCACGTCTTTGAAGCTTCTCACAAAACTATTTAAGATCATCATTACAAGACATTATTATTTAAATAATACACGCAAAAAGTAAGTAACAAAAAAAAAAAAAAAAAACTTGTCCGACTACAATAAAGTAAACAATTTTCTCATTTACTTGAAAAGCCTATGCACTATGCTTAGTCTAAGATCACAAAAATAATAAAAATAAAAATAAATAAAAGTCTAAGATTTCAATTATGAGTTTGAATTTTCAAAAGTAAACTTTTCAAATGCATGCCATTTACAATGCATGAAATAAAGTAAACGTTTATTTCTGTTTACTTAAGCAACATTTGAAGGTGAAGGATTTGGACATTAGACCTTTTAGTCGAAAATATATGTCAATTGCTTCTAAACTATACTCACTGGAACTAAATCAGAGGAGTTATGCTAAATATAATTATATCAAATGTTTTCAATAAAAATGATTTTATATATTACATTTTTTAAGAAGTGTTTTAAATAATAAATTTGGTTGGTTGCACCATATTTAAACGAGATTCTATTAATTACAAATATATTCTTTTTACATGTTTTGGAAGATTTTGAATTAATTATGTGTTTTTTCAAAAGTAGATTTTAAATTAATCAAAATTCTTGATGTGCTTTTCATCTATTAAGATTTGTTTAAGAAAATGTTTTTCATCATCTAAAATGATTATATTCAAGAAATTATACTACACATACCTTAAATTATTAAGGGCATGGTTGGGAGTCATTTGGGTCATTTTAAAACCAATCCCAAACATGCCTTAATTTTTTCAAATGTTCTTCTAGGAAAATTTATCTTGTCTGAAAAGCATTTTCTTTTTCAGAGGTATTACAAACACACTAAAAAGATGTTAGTTGATATAGTTTGATGTTGGTAGAGTAGAAAATAGGCAAGTCATGAAAATAGGCAAAAGGACTTTAAATTTATAGAGTAGAATTTAGACCTAAAGAGTTTTTTTTTTTTTTTTTGAGAAATAGACATATAGAGATTTTAAAGGCCCGTTTGGTAACGTTCTCGTTTCTTGTTTTCGTTTCTTCATTTTTAATAAAGAAAAATAGAATTTCATGACCCTAACACCTATACATTTAATAATAAACATATATTCTTATTTATGTTTGGAAAAAATTGGAAACAAGAACAAAAAAAGAGAAACTAGTTTTAGTTGTTCCCAAAAGTTCTATACAAATTTTGGAAGTGTTTCTAAAAAATGAGAAACAATAAACATATATAGTTATTAAATGCTTAGGTTTCTTAATAAAATTAGAAACAAGAAACAAGGAACTAGAACGTTATCAAACGGGCCCTAAATGTCAAAACAATGTTTTTCTTTTATGGGTCTAAGATGAGGGTTTTTGTTCATTGTAGAAGGTGTGTTTTAATTTTAGTATGCACGACACAAGAGATTTGGTTTTATTGAATCATTGATATTGGCTACAAATTAAATTAAATTTATAGATCTTTGGTGACCGTGTGTTATAGACTTTTTTTTTTTTTTTTTTTTGTTCAACAACATTTGAGCGTGGGAATTTGAATCTTTGACTTCTTGATGGATGTACATGTCAATTACCATTCAATTATACTCACTATATGTTGTAAACTTAGATTAAAGAAATTTTCAAATATGGAACTTCTTAGATTAAAAAAAATTCTAATATGGAAAAATATGTTATTTTATAAAAGTATTTACAAATATAGACTTCGTAAAAAAAAAGGTACAAATATAGTTACTTTTTAACAACCAAAGGTTAAAAGGTCGATGTCGACGGAAATGTTGAGGTCTCAATTTAATCTCAATTTAATGGAAATGTCAATGAAAATATCGACAAAATGTCAATGTCCACAGATATTTCTGAAAAAATATTTTAAATAAAAGTTTAAAAATATATTTAAATTAACAAATAAATGTTTTACATTTTAAAAATAAGTTAAAATCCGTATTATAAATATTATCTACATATTAGTTACATTTTGTTATTATTTTGTTTATATTTTAGCAATTTCTTTACGATATAATGGAAATGTCGATTCACCCAACATGTGATGTCGAACCCATGGACATGTGGAAATGTCAATAGAAATTTAATACATTGACAACAACCAATGGTTACTTCAAAAATATTAACTGGTTACTTTCAAAAAAAAAAAAAAAACTTTATGGGAGATTGATAACCACTCATTTATATAATTGAAAATTGACTTAATCATGCAATTTGCTAAAAAGAAGAGGGCTGCAGAGAATGATAGAATGGAAGGTAGCTCGGACAAGAAACTCAAATCACTAGTTCCACTAAATGATGGAATTCTATCGGTGGAGTCTGATCAGCAGGCCCCCCAGGAGCCATGAAAATATTTAGTTGGAATGCTCGTGGGACGAGGAACCCTCGAACATTTCGGACACTAAAAGATTTGGTCGAGAAAAAAATCCCAAGTTGTGTTTTTAATGGAAACAAAAACTAATCAAAGTCGGATGAATACTCTTAAGGAGACTCTTTATGTTTCAAAATGTTTTTGTTGTGAACTATATTTGTCTAAGTGGTGGACTGGCTTTATTTTGGCATTCTTCTGTTAATCTAAATATTATTTCCTATTCCAAAAGTGCATATTGATACTAATATTGAATTTCAGCGTAAAATGTTTAGATTTACAGATTGGTATGGCGAACCAAAACAAGAAAACCGTCATTTATCATGGAAGTTAATACGACGTCTTGCCGACATTCCTCACACAACATGGATGATAGCAGGGGATCTAAATGCAATAATTCAAGCGAATGAAAAAGATGGAGGGGGAGATTTCGAGAGATCTCAAAGCCTAAATTTTCTGAATGTCTTAAACGACTATGCCTTGTGAGATCTTGGTTATAAGGGTAATTGTTTCACGTGGAAAAATAACCAACCTGGAACGACCTTTATTTGTAAAAGACTAGACAAATGTATCGGTAATGTTGATCTTATGAATCTTTATCATTCTATCACTATTAATCATCTTGATTTTTTTTGTCTTCAGATCATAGAGTTATCGAAGCTGTCGTACAAGAATCAGAAGCTCCTCACCATGAAAGGACCAAAAAAATCAATTTCAAATTTGAAGAAGCCTGGACCCTCCATGAGGATTGCGTTTCAACAATCCAGGCAAGGTGGGATAGAGGAAGAGGAGATGATTCGCCCGATATTTTACTCACCCGTATTTGAACTGTAATAAAAGAACTAAAGCGGTGGGGAAGGAACAAAACAAGAACATTCAAAACAAGAATCACAGAGGCTAAGAGAAAAATTGAGGCTTTTAATGTGGGTTGACTGGAAGGAAATGCACAAGCCATTTTAAAAATGGTAGAGAAAAGACTAGATAATATCCTGATGGAGGAAGAAATTTATTGGAAACAACGCTCATGAGAAGATTGGCTCAAATGGGGCGATCGAAACACGAGATGGTTCCACTCTAAAACCAATCATCAACGGCAGAAGAACAAAATCCAAAAAATAACTGACTCCGTTGGCCACTGTTTCGAAAACAGGGAACATATTGGAGTGTGTTTTCCTCCATTATTATTTTGAACTTTTCAAGTCTTCTATTTTAAATGTGCAGGCGGTAGATGAAGTTCTATAGGCTACTCCAGCAAGAGTTTCAAATGAAATGAATATCCAACTAGATTGAGCATTTGTAGCTGCGGAGGTGGAGGAAGCTAATGCATCCAACTAAAGCCCCTGGACCAGAGCCCTTTTCTATCAAAGATACTGGAATATAATAGGGGAAAGGGTGATCAACACATGCCTTTGATGTCTTAACAAGGGGGAAATGCCATATCGTATCAATGAAACAATGATTGTCCTCATACCCAAAAGAAAAAACCCAAGCACGGTGAATGATTATCATCCTATTAGTTTATGCAATATGCGTGTTAAAAACTTATTGGTAAAATGCTTGCCAACAGATTGAAAATAATTCTCCATTCTATTATATTTGAAAATTAAAGTGTGTTTGTCCCTAGTAGACTAATAGTTGATAATGTTATTGTTGGGTATGAATGTTTGCATTACATATAAATCTAAGAAAAATTGTTTTGCATCCATAAAATTAGACATGAGTAAAGCATATGATAGAGTGGAGTGGAGTTTTCTTAGAAGTATTGTGGCAAAAATGGGTTTTAGTCTATCTTGGATTAAGAGGATTGGAATGTGTGTAGAGTCTGTGTCTTTTTCGCTTCTTATTAATGACATCTGTTCTGAAAACTTTAAGCCCACTAGAGGGTTAAGGTAGGGATACCCTTTATCTCCATATTTATTTCTCATGTGTGTTGAGGGTTTGTTCACAGTCTCTTAAAAAAGGCCGAGACATCTCAAAAAATTTTAGGTCTTCGAATTGCCTGAACCCATCTATCTCTCACCTCTTTTTTGCAGATGATGGTATTCTCTTCCTTAAAGCAAGAAAAGAGAATTTTCTAAGATGCAAGGAATACTGAAAGTTTATGAAGAAGCTACAGGAAAAATTGTCAACTTTGAGAAATTGGAGATAACTTTTGGGGCAGGAGTGGATTGTGACGCAAAAGCCTATTTTTCCAATATTTTGAGAGTCAAAATAGTCCAAGACCATGGAAAATATCTTGGATGCTCGTCTTCTCTATCTACAAACAAGAGAGTCCCGTTGAGCTACATCACTAATAAAGTTCAAAAGGTTCAAAGAAAAGTTGTTTTCCACGGCTAGAAAAGAGGTCCTGATAAAAGCAGTAGCCTAGGTAATTTCCACCTTCACTCTCACATGCTTCAGACTTCCATAGGGGTGTTGCCACGATTTGAACAAATTGATGGCTAATTTTTGGTGGGGCAGTTTCGAGTAAGGGAAGAAAATTCACTGGCTGAAATGGGAAGCAATGACAAAACCAAAGGATAGAAGAGGGATGGGTTTTAGAGATATAAGACTTTTCAACCATGCTTTATTGGCAAAACATACTTGGAGACTGCTATATAGACTCCACTCTCTAATAACCTAAATTCTCAAAGCTAGATACTACCCTCAGGAAGAGTTCCTAAAGGCAAAGCTGGGAGGTAGACCATCCTATGTCTGGAAGGGGATTATTTGGGGAAGAGAGCTAGTTGTGAAGGGTGGACTCTGAAGAGTTGGAAACGGAGAGACAATTGACATTTATGACGATCAGTGGATCCTAAGACCGAAAACTTTCAGGTTGTTTTCCCCACAAAGGCCTTTAATTGACCGCAAAGTTAGAAGCCTCTTTGCAGGTAACCAATCATGGAATAATATTCATTTGCTAACAAGTCTTTTTGTGCAGGATGATGTGGACAAAATCCAAGATGTTCCAATTGTAGGAGATAGCCATCCGAACACTTTCTTTTGGCATTATGAAAAAAAAAAAAGTATACAATTAGGAGCGAATACAAAATTGCAATAGATGATCTCCATGAGGCGTCCTCATCTGCGGATGCATATAGCCTTTCTTGGTGGAAGACTTTGTGGATGCTAAATATTCCAAACAAACTAAAGGTTTTTCACATGGTGGGCTAGCCTTAATATTTTGTCGATTTTGACGAATCTTGCAAACCGTTGAATCAATGGTGAACCCCATTGCCTATTGTGTGGGATGGAGAATGAAACGATGCTTCATGTGTAATGGACTTGTAAGAAGGTAAAAAAGCATTGGGCTCGTTGGAGCCCAATGCAATCTTTCCTAGGACTCATTTTGCTATGCTCTTGATCTCTTTTGTAGGTGTCAGAAGGATCTTACTTCTGATGATTTGGCAACCTTTGTGGCATTCCTATGGTCCATGTGGAACAATAGAATAAAGAGGTTTTTCAGGGCAACGAAGCTATCTCCAACTGAGTTACGACCCTATAGATTAGGCATCTGTGTATATATTAGAGTTTATAGAGGCCCAAGCTAAGCATCATGGAGACTATCGAGATTAAGAGCGTCCGAGAGATGTTGATGACTCACGTCTAACTGTGTGGATTCCGCCACCCCAAAACCATTTCAAGTTGAATGTGGATGCATCACTAACAAATGGAGAAATGGGGTCAGACATGATCATCAAAAACTCAAAGGGTGAATTGATGGCGACTACTGAATATTTCAGGAGAATGAGTTGCTCAGGAGTGGGCAGAAGCACAGGCTCTTGTAGACGACATTTAGTTAGCGATGGAGTCGGGATTATCACTAATTTGGGCAGAAATAGATTCCAAAATTGTTTGGAATTGTTTGGTGTACGATTGTACTAAACGATTATCCACAAGCGCACGGGTCGTCACAAGTTATATAAAACGGAAAGTATTCCGAGTATCGAATCCTCAGGGAGGCGAAGCGAAACTTAAGCAATAATTAAAATTCTCTTGAGCACTGAAAATACTTAGATGAAATAATATTTAGGGACCACGTTCATGTGATAAAAAAAACTTGAATTCAAAATGACTAATGAAAACAAATTTGATCAATCAAAAATAAAATGTGGAGAAAGAGTTTTCTTGAAATGGGAAGAGGGGTCTTGAAAATCAATGGTTAGCTGAATAATTGCTATAATTATCCTATCTCATTGCCCAACTAATTATAATCCTAGAATCTCCGTTAATCACATAGGTTCTCCTGTCGGTTTCCCCTAATTGTAATTAATTCATTTTAACAACCTAAGTGTCCTTAGCGCTATTAAAAATCATTAATTATTACACTCTGATTCATTTTAGGAATCTAAGTTTAATCAACTAATCCCGGTGTCACAACGGGCAATTAAACTAGTTGCATGGATTATGATCTATCCTAATTTCTCTCCGTCGAGTTTCCATTAAGAAACGAATCATTACACAATTGGCCAGATTGAGTAAAGCATTAAGCACATCCATACAAATAATTAGGACATGGGCAAGAGACAAGAAATTATAAAAATATCTCTACTATCATTTCATTTCAAGACCCCAAATTGGGGTTTAGCTACACATAATATCCACAATAATTACAAGGGAAAGCATATTAAAAGGCATAAAAGGAAAGGAATTGACCGTCGAAAAACCCCTTACTGACGCTTGGAGCCCCCGCTGACTACTCCTCGAGCCTCTAGGATTGCTCCCCAAAATCCCCAAAATTTCCCCACTAGAAGAACCCTCTCAAAAAGGCTCAAAAGCCTTGAGAGGGGCTCCAAAAAAGGAGCCTTAAGAAAGGAAAGAAAGGATTGATGGCTTGGTTGCTTGATTGATGAGAAATGAGACACCAAGGGCGCCTATTTATAGGCCTGGAATAGGGGCAGCGTCGCGACGCTGCCTTGCTAAGCGTCGCGACGCTGCCTTGCTAAGCGTCGCGACGCTGCCTTGCTAAGCGTCGCGACGCTGCTGCGCACGCGGCTTGGGCAACAAGAAAGGGCAGCGTCGCGACGCTGCCTTGCTAAGCGTCTCGACGCTGTCCTGATTTTCCAGATTTTTCAGCTTCCTTTTGGGCTGATTTTTGGGCCTTCTTCTTCATTTCTCTTGGTCTTTTCTTCATGAATGTCTTCTTTGGGCCTTCAATTGCATCAAGCTAGGATTTGGGCTAGAATTACTTCAATTTTGGCTCTTTTTCTCCCAAAATCACCAACTTAGCTCCTAAGGACCAAATAACAAAATTCATTAAATATATTCATTAAAAACACGATTTAAAGCACCAAAAAGCTTAATAAATTGAGACTAAAATAGCGACATTTCTGCTCGCTATCAGGAATCTACTTCATGACCGCGACAATAATTATCATAATGAGATTGCTCTTCTAATTCACCATCTCAAGTAATTGGCCATAGATTAGCACATCAAAGGGTTTTTACTAGCAAAAAGGGAAGGTAACAAAGTGACATACCAGTTGGTTACTCATGCTCGCACAACAAAGCATTCTGAAGTTTGGGTAGAAGATTATCTTCCTTGGGTTCACAGTATTTGTTGCTCAAGAAATGCCTCAACTAGACATTCTGACCCTTTCTTTTGTTTCGTTGTAATCTTCTTGTTGTTTTTTATGTTTTTCTTCTAAAAAATAATTGACTTAGATATCACAAACATAAATATATCTCAATTGACATAAACCTTGTACTAATGAAAAATAATAAAGCTTCTACTAATGATCAGAAGGTCTATGGTTCAAATCCTCCACCTCCACATGTTGTCCAAAAAAAAAAATAATTCACTTAGGCCCCGTTTGATAACCATTTGGTTTTTTGTTTTTGGTTTTTGAAAATTAAGCCTATCAACACTACTTCCACCTACAAATTTCTTTGTTTTCCTAATACATTTTTTCCATGTTTTCAAAAACCAAGACAATTTTTTAAAACTACAAAAAGTAGTTTTCAAAAACTTGTTTTTGTTTTTGGAATTTGGCTAGGAATTCAAATGTGCCCTTGACAAAGATAAAAACCATGGTAGGAAAATTGAGAGAAAACAAGCATAATTTTCAAAAACCAAAGACCAAAAATCAAATGGTTATCAAACGAGGTCTTGAATACCTATTTACTATATATAAACACATCAATTATTAAAAACATAATTGAAAAGAAGGAAGCATCATTTTTAACATAGATTCACTTGTTTAAAATCACTTATTGATTTAAAATTATGTAACTACAAGTGCATCTAATCAAAGTGAGCTCTTCTTCAATTTTAAATTATGCAACTACGAGTGCATTTAATCATAAACAATTCTTGATTTCAAATGATGCAACTTCAGGTGCAATAAATCAAAATGAGCACTTTTTATGCACTTCAAGTGCATCAAATCAAAATTAACTTTAGGAAGAATAATTAACTACCATACGTATCTTGCAAACTTTGTCATATGATCATTTAAACTAATGTATATATTTACTATGAACTTAAAAAATTCATCCACATAAACGAAAATATTCAAAGATATATATGGTACCTAAATAAACAATTGTTAGTAAACAACATGTTGCAATATTTGTATAAGATATATAAACAACATATACAAAGATGTTTTGTACATAAAGAAACTATCATAGTATATCAAATATGTAATACACATTATATAAAATATATGTGAAAATTATACTGAACAAAGAATATATAAATTAACGAGATCAATATAAATTAGCAAAATGAGAAATTTCAGAAGATGCATGATTAAAAAAAAATGAGATATATACAGGGTATATGTGTATCATGTTCATTGAATATGCATTAAACAATCTAGATTATTACAGAAATGATAAGGATATGAACATACTATCAGTATTTCAATTATTTGAATAATGTAATTAATATAAGCATCATTGTTAAATATAGAATCATAAACAATAAAAATGATTCAAATGTTAATACCACCATACATAAATATGACACTTACTAATCACATATAGTATGCATAATAACAAATAATATGCTAATCTTCCATCAAACATATGTTGTCAACGTTTAATACACAGTATATATACGAGGTATATATAATTACATTACATATACACTGTATATGTGAAACATACCGAAAACATTTGCAAAATAAAATGAACCCTAACTTCAACTGAATAAAAATGGAAGAGACTCGTGCTGATAACATGTTATAAAACGTGAAGAACAATAAGAACACTAAGAGAAATTAGAGAGTGAAGTAGGGAAGAAAAGAGAGAGCAAATTGATTCTCATTCAATTGTGTTTTCAATACTCCATACGACCCCTTATTTATACTAATGCAATAGCCGGTTACAACTTCAAAATACTTAAAATAGAAGGGAGGGAGAGTCTCATGACTATTCGTAAGGGAGACGGAGGGTCATGGGGAAGAATAGTTATAATTATGAGTTGAATAAGCTAATAGAGTAATGGATATCTATAATATATACCATGTATATTTACAACAAAATCAAATTTATCCATTAATAAATATGAATTATAAAGTTACAAAAACACCCTCAATTAATTGGTAACCAAAATACTAGAATTAAGCGGTACTTTTGATAGATTCTAGGATTTAAAATAAAACATAAACTAATTTGATTTGCAAATTCCTAAAATAAAGGAATGATTTCCTACCTTAAATTTAAACTTACAAAACGTATAGAGGAGTTAAAAACATCTTTTGATGAGATCAAAATTTTTATAACTAGATATTTCCTCAAGTTGTTATATTTCTGTTATTCATATCTCTTGTACAGTTTTTCTGTTTGTACTTGAATTGGCTATTTATAGTTTTTCTGTTTGTACTTGTATTGGCTATTTATACAGCCTTCATCAATAAAGATTTCAAGGCAAATATTATTTACCTTCAGTTGTAATATGGTATCAGATGTGATTTCTTCTTTCTAAAATTTCTTTCCCGCGATTTTCTTCCAAACTCCTCTGCCATTCCTTCTCCAGTTTCGATGCCTGCTGCCGCAACCGCCTTGATGGCCAAAAGTTCTTCCAGCACTGTCTTTTATGCTTCAGCACCTCGTTCACAGTCGAATACAAATAAAAAGAAGGAACGCCCTGTCTGCACCCATTGCAACATCTTAGGGCACACGGTTGACAAATGCTACAAAATTCATGGCTATCCTCATGGCTATAGGAATCAGAAACCGAGATCAGAGGGTTCTTCTTCTGCTCCGACCACTGCAACCACTCATGTTGCAGGTATCTGTTCTGACTCTAAGCCCTCTGTTGATTCTTGGGTGCTTGACTCTGGTGCCTCTGCGCACATATGTTATGAGCGGTCTTTTTTTGATAATCTGCTCTCTGTTTCTGGAATGTCTGTTACTCTACCGAATCAAACTCGTATTTCCGTTGATTTTATTGGTGATATCCATCTCAGCTCTCACATTCGTCTGACAAATGTGATGTTTATACCTACATTCCAGTTTAACCTCATTTCGATCAGTGCCCTGACTGCTAATCAGGATGTTTCAGTCCAGTTTATTAATGATTCTTGTCTTATTCAGGACAAGTCCTCCTGGAAGACGATTGGGAAGGCTAATTCATGGCATGGTTTATATGTTTTGAAAGCTCTCCCATATAAGGCTGATGTACCTTGCTCCTCTGTTTCTGTTCTTTGTAATGCTGTCTCTTTTCATACTTGGCATGACCGTCTTGGTCACCCTTCTTACAAAAATCTGTCTGCTTTGAAAGATATTATACATATTGTTACACCCAAAGATCGTTCCTCTTCTCCATGTATGATTTGCCCTTTGTCTAAACAAAAAAGGCTACATTTTCATTCGA
Source organism: Luffa acutangula (assembly GCA_036850905.1). Classification (NCBI taxonomy): domain Eukaryota; kingdom Viridiplantae; phylum Streptophyta; class Magnoliopsida; order Cucurbitales; family Cucurbitaceae; genus Luffa; species Luffa acutangula. The sequence continues at coordinate 43,345,150 of CM072097.1, read as the reverse complement.
ATAACCATTTGGCTGATAGCATATTTGACTTAGTTCATTGTGATGTGTGGGGGTCGTATCAAACTGTTTCTCATGCTGGTTTTCGATATTTTCTCACCATTGTTGACGATCATTCACGGTACACTTGGGTGTATTTAATGAAACAAAAGTTTGATGCACTACATATTATCCCACGATTTTTTGCTTTGGTAGAAACTCAGTATGGATCATGCATAAAGAAGTTTCGGTCTGACAATGCTCCTGAACTTATGTTCAAGGATTTTTTTGAGTCAAAAGGGATCATCCATCAGTTCTCATGTGTTGCTCGCCCTGAACAGAATTCTGTGGTGGAACGGAAGCACCAACATTTACTTAATGTTGCGCGTTCCTTACTTTTTCAATCTCGTGTTCCTATAAAATTCTGGGGGGAGTGTATTCTCACTGCTTGTTTCTTAATCAATCGAACACCTTCTCCTTTATTGCAATGGTCCACTCCTTTTTTTCGTTTAAATGGGAAGCATGCTGATTATACCAATATTCGTGTGTTTGGCTCTCTATGTTTTGCATCAACCTTGTCTCAGCAGCGGTCAAAATTCCACCCTCGAGCTCTTCCAGCAGTTTTTCTTGGTTATCCTACAGGCATGAAAGGCTTTCGCCTCTATGATATCACAAATCAGAAAATTTTTGTGTCTCGGGATGTCGTTTTTCATGAACATATCTTCCCTTTTCACAAGGTTTTGTCCTCAGCAGCTGCTGTTGACTCTTTTCCTGATTTGGTTCTGCCGAAGGCCTTCAACTTCTCAGGTTATAATCCAAATACAGCTCAGTCTTTTGTTGAGTCTCGGATTAATGGTACAGATACTGTTGATTTCGCTGCAGACTCACCAACCCATGTTGACATTGATCAACTAAATGCTGCTTCTCCACAAACTGATGCTGACAATCCTGTTGCTTCAACTAGTGCTTCCATACCAGAATATGCTACTCAACCTCATGTTGATGCTCAGAATGTGGTTGATAGTCTTGGTAATGCTACTAGTTCTTGTACTGATGTCCAGCCTCGAAGGTCTTCTCGGGCAACAAAGTTACCTTCATACCTCAGGGATTATCACTGCAGCCTCCTTCACTCTGCCTTTGATGATGATTATTTGTTGCATACCAAGAGTCAGCTTAAATATCCTTTGTCTGATTTCTTGACTTATGACAAGTTGTCTCCATCTTATAGAAAATTTGTTCTTAATGTTTCTTCTGTTTATGAACCACAACATTACTATCAGGCTGTCTCTTTTCCCCATTGGCAAGAGGCCATGGATGCTGAACTTCAGGCCATGGAGAATAACAACACCTGGACAGTTGTTTCTCTCCCTCCGGCACATCACTCCATTGGATGTAAATGGATTTATAAGATCAAGCACAAGTCTGACGGATCTATAGAACGTTATAAAGCGCGATTGGTGGCCAAGGGTTACACACAGAAAGAAGGCCTTGACTACATTGAAACATTCTCCCCTGTGGCGAAATTAGTCACTGTCAAGGTATTACTTTCAATTGTTGTTTCTCTAAACTGGTGCTTGATCCAACTCGACGTAAATAATGCTTTTTTACACGGGGATTTACATGAAGAAGTATACATGGACTTACCCCTTGGTTATAAACATAGTGTTGCCAAGCCTAAGGGGGAGCGTTTGGTTTGCAAACTCAATAAGTCCATATATGGTCTTAAACAGGCATCAAGGCAATGGTTTGATAAATTCTCCCATGCTTTATTGCATCTTGGTTTTCATCAGTCAAAATCTGATTATTCACTTTTTACCCGTGGTTCTGGACAATCGTTCGTTGCTTTACTTGTCTACGTAGACGACATCATAATTACTGGGGCCTCTTCTCATGATATTGATCTTTTGAAAGATCATCTAAACAAAGTCTTCAAGCTCAAAGACCTTGGTTCCTTGAAATATTTTTTGGGTCTCGAGCTTGCACGTTCCACCAAAGGGATTTTGCTGTCACAACGCAACTATACATTACAGTTGCTAGAAGATACTGGTTTCTTATCATCAAAACCAACATCTGTTCCCATGGATCCTACACTCAAGCTCTCTTCTGATAAAGGTGTTTTACTTACTGATCCTACTGCCTTTCGTCGTCTTATCGGCCGTCTATTATATCTCACTGTCTCTCGGCCAGATATTGTCTTTGCTGTTCACAAGCTGAGCCAATATATTGCTCAGCCAAGACAGCCACATCTGTCTGCTGCCAATACTCTTCTCCGTTACTTGAAGGGTTCTCCTTGACAAGGTATCTTCTTGTTATCCACTTCAAACTTCCAGCTGCGTGCTTTCTCCGATGCTGATTGGGGCTCGTGTCTTGACACTCGCAAGTCCACCTCTGGTTTTTGCATCTTCTTAGGCGATTCTCTCATTTCCTGGAAGGCTAAGAAGCAAACTACCGTTTCCCGCTCATCCGCTGAGGCAGAGTATCGGGCTCTTGCTGCCACATCCAGTGAAATCGTTTGGCTTTTTCAACTTTTGAAAGACTTACAAGTGAATGCCGAAAAGCTAGCCTTGCTGTTTTGTGATAACACTTCTGCTATTCACATTGCTTCAAATCCCATTTTTCATGAACGGACAAAACACATAGAGCTTGATTGTCATTTTGTCCGTGACAAGCTTCTCGATGGCGTGATAAAGCTGCTCCCTGTGCGCTCTGAATTACAACTCGCTGACATATTCACGAAGGCCCTACCACTGTCTACTTTCTCTTCTTTATTGGCCAAGATGGGAGTGTTAGATATTCACCACCCATCTTGAGGGGGAGTATTAAAGTAGGATATTTCCTCAAGTTGTTGTATTTCTGTTATTCATATCTCTTGTACAGTTTTTCTGTTTGTACTTGAATTGGCTATTTATAGTTTTTCTGTTTGTACTTGTATTGGCTATTTATACAGCCTTCATCAATAAAGATTTCAAGGCAAATATTATTTACCTTCAGTTGTAATATTATGTTTTGTAATTGTTAATTTTTTTACAACATTTTATTCAGATAATTGGACATGAGAATTTTTAAAATGGAAAACAAATAAACACAAATACCTCCATTGAAACCACATTCTTTATATTCAACCTCTATCTGTTTCTCATTTTTGCTTATTTCATCTTCCAATGTCAGAAAATCCCGTTAGAGCAATGGAGGTTCAAAATTTCTATCCCCCTTTCATCCATTCTCTCTGCTTCTATTCCAACCACCTCACATGGTGGCGAAGAAAGTTGAGGGGTTGTCATCAATGGCGGAACAGAGACTTGACGCAGAGTTAAAGACGAAGAGGAAATTTCTTCATCAAAACCCAAAAAATAATGTACCTCCGAAACGCCTCTTTTAAAATCAAACCCCTCTTTAAAATCTTTCCAATTTTGACAATGCTGAAGAGAATCCAAACTTATAGATTGATAATTCTAATACTATTGTTAGTAATCGACAAAAAGAAGAATGCAATAAAAAATACTAATAAAAGAAAGGTTTTGGATTTGGAGGGCAAACTCTACCTTAGCAACTCCATTGAGCATGATCCTTCTTATAGCTATCCCTCTCTTTCCTCTCAGTCCTCAATCAATTAAATCAATAAAACACTCAACTTTCTTACCAAACGAAGGAGACTCACAAAACTAAAGAGAAAAATTAGTGCGAAAGTAACTAGGATTCAAATGATGACCCAAAAAGAAAGTAGATGAGAAGGGTGATTGGAAAAAGGAAAGAGAGAGCTAGGACGTGAAACATGGTAAATAGAGGTGGCCAAGAGGACATATATGGAAATTTCTACAATATGGAGCCACATGTACAAATGTGTTCTTTTGCTATTAAACCAAGAGAGATGAAAATTTATGAAAACGTTAATAACCATAAGTAAAACGTATAAGCAAGTCATTATTATTTTCTAATTTGATGAAGGGGCCAAATTATAAACGAATTATAATTAAACCATAAGAATTATCCCTCTTTAATTTATGGTTGGTTACAAAGTCATTTATGGTCCCCATGTCAGATACTTTTCACGTCGCTTTTCCTCTCATCCCCATCAGAGAGGTTTGCCTCTTCTTCTCCCTATAAAAGAGAGTGAAAGCATGAAGATAAAAACATAAGAAGAAAACGTGATCTATCTAGACTTGGAAGATCATATCTACTATCAACAACTTTCCACAATGGATTCAGGTAATGCTTCGACTTCCGCTTTTTAAGCTTAGTTCTCTTGAATTTGACATGGGAAATTGATCTTTGATTTTAAGTTTATTGATTTAAAGTTCCTTAAAATTACCAACAAGTGGTATCAGAGCCATCCTATTGTTAGTTCTTGAGAATTAAATTTGATTATTAATTAATAATAATTTTCCATTGTGAGAATTTCATCGGATAGTTCCATTCAATATGTGTGCATCCCTTCAAATTAATTTGGTGTTATTAAGTTCAATTGCTTTCATAAGCATGTTATGGAATTCATACGGTTTTGTAGCATATATTGCTTTATTAAATTGTTAATTGAATACTGTAAAGCAGTGACCAAATCCCATCTAAACACATCACAAAATATAAAAGAATTAGTTGGGCAGTTCAAAGACAACAGAAAATTAGTTCTCTTTACAACTAATTTTAGTTAATACAAATACTCTCTCTTCATCTATAAATAGAGATTTGTATTGATACAAAAGGGTGTGAAATCTGTGTGAAAAATCTAAGAGTGAAATCTGAGAGAGAAGCTTTGTAAAAGGATTTTTGTAATGTGTTTTGAGGAGAGGAAATAAAAGGATCAGCTACCTGTTTGAAGAGTGGATGTAGGCACCATGCTGAACCACTATAAACCCTTTGTATCATTTCTTTCTTAGTTGCTTCTTCATCTTTTTCTCCTTGAGCCATTTTCGTTCCTTGTTCCTCTGTAAAGAACTTTCTTTCTTTTGATTTTGCATGCTGAAAGAAGGGAGAGAGAAACCAAAGATGAAAGAGATTAATTTTTCTTTAGTTTGATTGATGTGTTGCAAAACGTGTAAAGAAGCAACAATAATAAAGTGGATGTGACAACTCACTATTCCACTGACAAAACTGGTATCAGAGCCAAATTCAAGATCAAGAACCAATCAAGCATCATCAAGAACTCATCAAGATTCAATCAAGAAGTCTCAAATGGTTGTAGCAAGGTATGGAGTTGAAAAATTGAATGGGCAAGGAAGCTTCAGGCTATGGTCAAAGAAAATCCAAGCAGTTTTGATGTCACAAAAGACTCTTCTTGCCTTGAGTGATCCAAAAACATTTCCTACCACTCTCACAGATGCAGAAAAGAAAACAATTGAAGAAACCGGCTACAGTGCTCTAGTTTTGAACATCTCAGACAATGTTCTAAGGCAAGTTGAAGATGAAACTACTACTTTTGGAATTTGGGGGAAGCTGAAAAATCTTTATGAAAGAAAGGACATTCCAAGCAAAATCTATGTAAGGGAAAGGTTATTCACTTTCAAAATGAGTTCATCTAAGTCTTTGGATGACAATCTTGATGATTTCAAGAAGTTGACAAATGAATTCAATCAATCTGGAGAGAAACTAAGCAATGAAAGTGAAGCTGCAATCTTGATAAATTCATTGACTGAAAGCTACAAAGATGTGAAGATCACTATGAAATATGGGAGAGATTTCGTTACTGCTGATATAGTAATTTCAGCCTTGAAATGCAAGGAGTTGGAGCTGAAAACAGAATCGAAAGGGAGTGGAAGCAATGAATCTTTGTTCATCAAAGGTAAAAACTCTTTTAAGAGAAAGGGTTTCAATCGAAAACAAAAGAATAAAAAAAGGGAAGACAGTTTTAAAATGCTTTATTTGCCACAAGGAAGGGCATTTTAAAAGAATTGTCCTGAAAGAAGAAAAGATTTTCACAAGAGAAAGGAACATGGCAAAGGAGAAGCTTCTGTTGGTGAAGAAGGTTATGAATACTCTGAAGTTCTTGCTGCCACTAAGGAAAAGGCCATTGAAACCAATGTGGAAAAGGAAGACTGGATCTTGGACTCAGGGTGTACCTATCACATGACTTCTTCAAAGCAATGGTTTGTGAATTACAAATCTTGGGAAGGAGGTTCAGTTTTTATGGGAGATAACCATGGTTGTGAAATTGTGGGAATAGGCTCAGTGGTGTTGAAACTTCAAAACAATGAAGAAGTTTTACTAAAAGAAGTAAGACATGTTCCTAAGTTGAGAAGAAATTTAATTTCTGTGGGAATGTTAGATGATCAAGGATGCACATATCATGGGAAGAATGACATTTTTGAAATCTGGTAGTCTAATAGACTTGTGTTCTCTGGGGAAAAACAGAATGGACTTTTTGTCCTAAAGAATGTTACATTTCCTAATCATGCTGAAGTTGCACAAGCTGAAAAGTCAGGAGATATTGAACTTTGGCATCGAAGACTATCTCATATTAGTGAGAAAGGTTTACAAGAATTAATGAGACAGGGGCTGATTAAAACACATGGAACTAAAAGGCTAAATTTCTGTGAACATTGTGTTTATGGAAAGGCAAAGATGATGAAATTTTCCAAAGGAGAACACACTACAACAACAATTTTGAACTACATTCATGCTGATCTATGGGGGCCAAACAAGACTCCATCTTGGGGAGGATCAAGGTATTTTCTATCTCTAATTGATGACTTTTCTAGAAAAGTTTGGACTTTTATTCTCAAATCTACAGATCAAACTTTTGATAAGTTTAAGGAATGGAAGATTAGAATTGAGAATCAAACCGACAGAAAGATAAAATACTTGAGAACTGACAATGGCCTAGAATTTTTGGGAAATCAGTTTAATACTTTCTGTAGGGAAAATGGTATAACTAGACATAAGAGGGTTACATATACACCTCAACAAAATGGGGTGGCTGAACGCATGAATAGAACTATTATGGAAAGAGTTCGATGTATGATGTCAGAGGCAAAAATTGTTGAAAATTTCTGGGCTGAAGTTGTAGCAACAACCACTTATACTATTAATAGGTGCCCTTGCACCTCAATAGATCTTAAAACACCAGAGGAAAAATGGTCAGGTAATCCTCCAAATCTTTCTAATCTGAAAACTTTTGGGTGCACTGGTTTTGTGCATGTGAGACAAGGAAAGGTGCTGCCAAGAACCATTAAATGCATGTTCCTAGGATATCCTGAAGGAACGAAGGGATATAAGCTTTGGGACTTCAATACTAACCGAGCTATTGTCTCTAGAGATGTTTTCAGAGAATCGGAATTATATATGAATTCAAAAGAGGCAGAATTTGAAACTAAAACCATTGGAGGAGAAAGCTCTAGCACTAAGGTGGAGCTTCTAAAGAAGACTGCTTCTGAAATTAATGCACAACCCACTGAAAGTGACTCTCCACAATTGGAAAGTCAAGAAACAACAACTAAAATTGAAGAAGAAGCTGTTGAAAATCAAGAGGAAGACTTGACTAACTATTCTCTCACTATAGATAGACAAAAAAGAACAGTGAGACCTCCCTCGAGGTTTGTTCAAGCTGATTTTGCAGCTTATGCCCTCAATTCAGTAGATGAAATAGAAGAAGATGAACCAAGAACTTTTGAAGAAGCCATGAACTCTAAAGAGTCATATAAATGGGTTAAAGTTATGGATGAGGAGATGAATTCTCTTCATAAAAATCAAACTTGGGAGTTGGTTCCATTACCACAGAGTAAGAAGGTAGTACCTTGTAAATGGGTCTACAAAAGGAAACTTGGAGGAATTGATCAAAAGTCTATAAAGTTCAAAGCTAGGTTGGTAGCTAAGGGCTTTACTCAAAAGGAAGGAATAGACTACAATGAAATATTTTCTCCCGTTGTCAAACACACATCCATCAGAATCCTACTTGCTATTGTTGCCTGCTTAGACCTAGAACTTGAGCAAATGGATGTGACGACTGCTTTTCTCCATGGAAGTTTGGAGGAAACTATATACATGGCACAACCTCGCGGATACGAGAAGTGGAAAGATAATGAGATGGTTTGCCTATTAAAAAGATCGTTATATGGGCTAAAACAATCACCTAGATGCTGGTACAAGCGTTTTGATGACTATGTGACAAAGATTAACTTCAAAAGAAGTCTATATGATCCATGTGTTTACTATAAAGAAGCTAACAGTGACAAAATTTACCTCCTATTATATGTGGATGACATGTTACATGCTGGAAAAGATCCTTTAGAATTGAGGAAAATAAAACAGTTGCTAAAAAAAGAATTTGATATGAAGGACCTTGGTCCTGCTAAAACCATTTTGGGAATGGAGATTACAAGAAAAAGAGAAGTTGGTGAACTATTTGTTTGCCAAAGGGAATATACAAAGAAAGTGTTGAAAAGGTTTAATATGTCCAATGCTAAGTCAGTTAGCATGCCCTTAGCACCACATTTCAAACTATCAGCAAAGGACTCTCCTAAAGATGAGGAAGATAGAAAATTAATGGAGAAGGTACCTTACTCTAATGCTACAGGGAGCTTGATGTATCTAATGGTCTGTACAAGACCAGACTTGACTTATTGTTCAAGTCTTGTAAGTCGTTATATGGGAAATCCTGGAAAAACTCATTGGGAAGCCGTGAAATGGGTACTGAGGTATCTAGTTGGGACTTCTCAAAGGGGTCTTCTATATAAAAATCCTAATGGAATGATGCTGAAACTAATTGGCTATGTTGATTCTGACTATGCGGGTGATTTGGACAAGAGGAGTTCACTCACAGGTTACACTTTCCTATTTGGAGGTAATGTGATTAGCTGGAAATCAAATTTGCAATCAGTAGTAGCCCTATCTACTACTGAAGCAGAGTTCATTGCTGCAACAGAAGCTGTAAAAGAGGCCATATGGCTTCAAGGATTAATCAGTGAGCTGGGTTTCAATCAAGAGGTTGTAAGTGTGTTGTGCGACAACCAAAGTGCTAACATCTAACAAGAAATAAGCAATATCATGAGAGAACTAAACACGTTGAGGTAAAATTACATTTCATTAGAGATATCATTGACAAAGGCAGTGTATGCATCTCTAAAGTCAAGACAGAAGAAAATGTAGCTTATTTTCTAACTAAAGTGGTAGCTCGATCTAAATTCCAACACTGTCTAAACCTACTAAAGGTTATAGACTCACCTAGCTGAAAAGTTGCATAAAATGGAAGCGGGTAGCTGAGGCGAGATTTCTTCAAGGTGGAGATTTTGTAAAGCAGTGACCAAATCGAACCTAAACACATCACAAAATATAAAAGAATCAGTTGGACAGTTCAAAGACAACAGAAAATCAATTCTCTTTACAACTAATTTTAGTTAATACAAATACTCTCTCTTCATCTATAAATAGAGATTTGTATTGGTACAAAAGGGTGTGAAATCTGTGTGAAAAATCTGAGAGTGAAATCTGAGAGAGAAGCTTTGTAAAAGGATTTTTGTAATGTGTTTTGAGGAGAAGAAATAAAAGGATCAGCTACCTGTTTGAAGAGTGGATGTAGGCATCATGCTGAACCACTATAAACTCTTTGTATCATTTTTTTCTTAGTTGCTTCTTCATCTTTTTCTCCTTGAGCAATTTTCGTTCCTTGCACCTCTGTAAAGAACTTTCTTTCTTTTGATTTTGCAAGCTGAAAGAAGGGAGAGAGAAACCAAAGATGAAAGAGATTAATTTTTCTTTAGTTTGATTGATGTGCGGCAAAACGTGTAAAGAAGCAACAATAATAAAGTGGATGTGACAACTCACTATTCCACTGACAAATACAATTCAATGTTACATTTGCATTTATTGCTACAAATTTACACAATTTTGTAATTACTTAGCTGTTAATGTGAAATCTGTTGGGTTTTATGCCCTAAAACTCGTAGATAGTGAATGTAACCGTTGACCGGATATTAATGAAATAATATTGATATATTTTTCCATTAATTGTTATTAGTTATTTTATATTTGTCTTTGCCTAATAATAACCCTAATCCAATAAACTAGACATCCAAGGTTATAATATGAGTCTTGAACTATATGTAACGACATATAGGATCATTGTTCAAGAAACAGTCTAAAGGGTCTATAGTATAGGGATAAGACTGGGTGCCTTATCCTGGTGACACTATGGATACGGCCCACTTTGTATTTGATACAAACGCTGCGATCCAACGCGTTCGTGTAGGAGACATGCGAGTGGGGGTATCCTATGCAATGAGTTTGCATAAGATCGGACCGCAAAATAGTAACCATTGGTTATAACACCGTTAACTAGTTGGTTTTCTATTTCACTAGGACGACCTAGACAACTTAGTCTTAATCCTGAGTTGATTATGGACTCCTGCTCATGAGAGATTGTCCTTTGATTTGTATGGGCGAGAGTGGCCAATACGCCGACTCAATAAGCCTACCACTTTGGGGACAATACCGAATGGGGAGCTGGGAACATAATCGTACAAGATGGAATTCACTCCTTCCCGACTTTAGGGAAGTAGATGAGTGTTCCCTTAAGTGGTTACTCCGAGTCATGAACAAAGGGCCCTACCCTCTCAATGGCACGAGAGGGTTTTCTGTTTGATGGTTGGACCACAAACAGGTTGTTCATTAGAGGAGAATTGGTACTTAAGGAAATAGAGGTAACCCAGGGGTAAAACGGTAATTTGACCCAGCTGGTGTTACGGACACTCGTAAAGGACTAACTAGTCGATATTGGTCTAGATCCGTGGACACAGAAAATATGTCTGCAGTGAGAAGAGTGCAACTGTGAGTCTATAGTGGAATGTACACACAGTTAACGAATATTGATTAATGTGGTTAATGAGTTTGACCAATTAATCTCACATCGTTGGAGCTTCTGATCTGCAGGTCCATTAGGTCCCACTGGTAGCTCGTAAAGAAATTTGAGGCAACTAAGTAATAAAAGTAAATTGAAAATGTTCAATTTATTAAGGGAAACAAATATAATATATATTGATATATTATTATGAGAGAAATTAATATTTGAAAAGTTCAAATATAAATTTATGGAAGTTTGAAAGAGTTCAAATAATGAATTAATTAATTTAAGGCCTAAAAAGTGTTTGGGCAAATTAATTAATTCTAGGCCGGGAATTAAATATGTGATATTTAATTGGTGGTTAATTAATTAAAGAATTCATTAACCGGGAATTAATCAATTATGGAAATAATTAATCACTTAAGAAAGTGATTAATCATTTATGGAAATGATCTAATCACTTATGGAACTAATTAGTCATTTGTGGAAAAGATTAATCAATTATGGAATTGATTGATCATGATTGATTAATTAAGGAATAAGATTGAATCAATTTTGGAAAAGATTGATTTAATTGAATATTTTATTCATGGCCTCTCTTCTATAAATAGAACACTAGACCTAATTGGTCATGACACTTGACACTCTTGCTCTTGCTCTTAGACTCTCAAAGACAAGACCTAGAATTCTCTCTAGTCTCCCTCTTAGAGAAAGACTCCCACAAGACTTTTGCCTCCTAGACTTAGAGACATACCGGTGTAACCTCTGTGGTTATTGTGTCATTCAAAGAAGGAATTTCTAGCGAAGAAAATCAAAGGCGGCTGTTGCATTTTGATCGTTGGAGCATCGTTGGCAAAGAACGGTCAAGTCTACAACGGAGGTTTGTAACGATTCTTCCTCTTTTCTTTAGAAAAGCATGAAAATAAATTTAGATTTATTTTTCAGCATGTTTAAACCAATTTTCCAGCAGCTTTAAAGTATGTTTAAAGTTTGATTGAGTTTTCGTAACGGTATTTTAATGTTAATTAATATACGGCGTAAGGTCCAATCGATGCGCTTCCGCTGCGTGGGGACTTTTATTCCCTTCACCAACAAGGTGCACCTTCATTTTCGGTGGCTCAATCATAGGAACTTTGAAGTTAAGCGTGCTTGACTTGGATAAGTTTTATGTTGGGTGACCTCCTGGGAATTTTCTTTGGGAGCATGTGAGTGAGGACAAAGCATGCTAAAAGGACCTCGTGTTGGTTTGTGGAGACAGTCTTCACTCTTGGAAGTAATTTAAGACGAGTATGGTAACGTGGCCAAGTCGCTGGGGAATGTCAGGGGCCTTAACTGCCGAATCCGAATTCCGAATCCTGGGCCTGGGGCGTTACAGATGGTATCAGAGCGGAACCTCTCCCAGTAGGATGTGGTTCGGGGACGAACCAAGGTGGAAGTTGGTGGGCATGTGACACCCGAAGTTAGGAGGGGTACATGAATGAACAGAGATCACATCCGAATGAGAGGGATCCTGAGGACATGAAAGTATGGCCTAGATAAGCTTAAAAGAATTGATAGATACTACCTATACCAACAAGGTGCACCTTCCTCTTCGGTGGCTCAATCATAGGAACTTTGAAGTTAAGCGTGCTTGACTTGGAGAAGTTTTATGTTGGGTGACCTCCTGGGAATTTTCCTAGGGAGCATGTGAGTGAGGACAGAGCATGTTAAAAGGACCTCGTGTTGGTTTGTGGGGACAGTCTTCACTCTTGGAAGTAATTTAAGACGAGTATGGTAACGTGGTCAGGTCGCAAGGGAATGTCAGGGGCCTTAAGTGCCGAATTTGGATTTCGAATCTTAGGCCTGGGACGTTACACTTCCGACACAAATAAGCGTTGATAAAGGCATCAAAACAAACTCACCAACAGAAGTTTTGCCAACGCCAAAATAGGCTGGTGTCGACAAAAAAGACTTTCGTCGATACCATTTTACTGGTGTCGATAGAAAACAGCAGAAGAAACTTATGTCAGCTAGCATCGACAGAAGGGACGAACTTTTGTCGATGCAACCTTAGGCGTCAGCATAAGTAGCAAATGGGACTTCTGCTGTTGTAGTAAAGGTCACATCGGTAGAAGTTTGAATGTTTTTTTTATCCTTTTGAATATTAATAATATAACCCAAATATTTTTGGTACCTAAAACAAATTGTAGATAAATTCAAATATTTTTTAATTCTCATTCAAATAAGTTAATGAACCAAATTTGTTCATACAATTTTGAGATTCAAATAAAATTACAAAGTACTACACCTTAAAATTCTAAATTACAAAGTACCTAAACTTAAAACCTAACACCTAGATTTCTCGTATATGCATCTTTATTCTCCTATGCATAATCTTGCTCCTACATCAACCTCGAAGAACCCAAGAAAAAAATATATATTAATTAGGGTTCAATACTAAGTCAATGAATTTTCAACTTAGGGGTCGTTTGGGCCTCTATGTAATTGGTTATAATAAGTGGTGAACTGGGTTATTTTTACTCCCGTGTTGTTATAGTAACCATCATTCAACACACCCGATTATTCAATCGATCTTTTACAGTAACAATCTCCTCTCTTCTTCATTACGACTGCTTGACTTTTCCAGCGATCGTCGGTAGGCGACTTTTCCGATGACCAATTTTTTTTCTTTTCTTTTTCATCTTTCTTCTCATTTTCATTTAGAAAAATATGAAAAATTAAAATAAGGAAAAGAAGAAGAAAAGTAAGGGGAAAAAAAGAGGGAAAACTTTTTCGGTCGTCGAAAAATTCGTCAGAAAATTCGTCGGTGGTTGCTGGAAAATTCGCTGGCGTTAGGGTTAGAGGAAGAAGAAGATGATGAAGATGGAACATGGGGTTGAGGAAGAAGATGAAGATGATGAAGATTTAATGGAAATGGAGAAAGAAGATGATGGAGATGAAGATGGAAATGGAGGAACAAGATGAAGAAGAAGAAAAAAGAAAATGAAAAACTAAATAATAATAGTATAATAAAATATTATTTACTTAAAAAATTCAGAAAACTATTTTTTTTAATAAAAAAATTACATGTCACGTCAGCAATTCGTTAGGGTTTAACGGAAAATTGGACGGAGGGACCAAAATGAAATGAAACCCAAACCTTAAGGGTTAAATTGTCAAGTTCGAAAACTCAGGGACCAAAATGAAACTTAACCCAAGCCTCTGGGACCAAAAATGTATTTTTCCCCCAAAAAAAAAAACTAATATGGTTTTTGAACTAAACACTTACAATTTTTTTAGGTCAAATTTCTTCCCTACTGTCGGCAACATTGAAGCTTAACTAGGGTTAACAACTTTAAAAATAAAAATAAAATCAAACGAAATTATATTTATCACAATCAAGTTTATTTCAAATGATTTTATTGATAAAAAAAATGGTTCTTGAACTAAGCACTTACCATTTTTTTTTTTTTTTGCAATACTGAAAGTTAACTAATATGATTTTTCTATATTAAATCTTAATCTTCTTTTTGTTTTAAGATTGATGGAACAAATATTTCTTATTGATATTTGCAAGTCATTCGTGACTCTTCAGGTTCTCTAATGGGTGCTGGAGGCAAGAAGATGGTTAGGAAATGGTCAATCAAAAGCCTCGAAGGTTTTGCTATGCTCGAGGGGCTAAAAGCTTTCCAGAGGATGATCGTCAACCTTGCCGATAGGGGCGATGGAATTCCGCTCGAAGTAGAATCTGATGCTTCGGAGCTTGTTAAATGCATCCAGGGAACATCTTCGGATCTCTCTGAGACGGGCCTGATCATGAGAGAGTTGAAAGATTTCACTGCGGGATCGAACATCTCTTTCGCCTTTTGTCCTAGGAGCAACAATGTTCTTGCTCATTCGTTAGCGCGCTTGGCTGTAGAGCGGAGTAATTTCGTTTTTTTGGAGCCCTCTGGTTTGTTCGATGGGGTTTTTTTTGGTAAGGGATGATGGGATCCCTGATTGTTTATTTAATTGGGTTGTTGAAAACTCTGATGGTGATTGTTTCTAATAATGCATTGTTTCTTCTAAATAATAATAATAATAATAATAACCACTGACTATTATAACCAACTCAGCGCCCCAAACAACCTCCTTAATGAACATAGTATCAAAACATAACCAAGTTATCAAATTTTCAAAACTTAGGAACATAATTTCAAATTCAGTAATTTTCAAAACTAATCAATATAATAAGATTAATTAAAACTTTTCAAAACTTAAGAACATACCAATATTTCCTCACTCACCCCTATACTCAAACAATCCATCACCCACCTTAGACTCAAAATAATCAAAACTAGAATGAATATAAAATGCCTAAACTAACTTCAATCATACAAATAAAACTCCAAACTCCAACTCCAACTCCAACTCCAACAAAGAAACTCAATATCATATGAGCACAAACTCAATCTCAAACTCCAAACTATAATCTCTCAACATTTATAAACTAAATTTATAAGTAAACACTACAAATAAAGAGGAGAAACAACTCACAAGGGCACTTTGAACTTGTCGATATGGCCTTTACTAGGACGATGGAAGAAAACCTACAAAGAGAATTTTGCAAACATAAAGTGAGTTAATTTTTCTTAACTTTCTCATAACAACAAACTACACAACACCCTAAAAAAAATATATCAAACAATCACGCCCTCTAAGAAAACAATCTCAATATCTTACAAGTACAAACTCAATCTCAAATTTCAAACTCCAAACTCCCAATAAACAATCTCAAATTCCACAAACAACTATAAATTTAGATGCTACCATAACGGTGGGATATCAACATTTATAAACATAACGCTAAATTTTTCTTAAGAGAGATAAACTAAATTTACAACTGAACATTGAATTTGCTAGGAAACTTTGATCTCGTCAATGTGACCTTTTATCAAATGGAAGCAAACCTACCAAGAGGAAAATTTGCAAACATTCCTTTTAAAACTAAATGCAATAACAACATATAGAACAAACTTCTCAAACTAGGCTCAAAATCATATTTTAATCACATGATAAGCTCAACATATCCTAAACAGACTTATCATGAAAATCAATTTTAACTCTTTCAAATAAAACAAACCACTGAACTTAACCTAACATATCCAAACTTATAAACTCAACCACTTAACTAATAGCTTGACATAAAAACATGAACCCAAAAACTAAGGTCTCGTTTGATGACCATTTGGTTTTTTATTTTTTGTTTTTGAAAATTAAGCCTTGTTTTCTTCCAATTTCCTTACAATGGTTTGCATATTTGTCAATGACACATTTGAATTACTAGCCAAATTCTAAAAACAAAAACAAGTTTTTTTAGGCCTCATTTGATAACCATTTAGGGGTCGTTTGATAACCAATTGGTTTCTTGTTTTTGGTTTTTGGTTTTTGGTTTTTGGTTTTTAAAAAACAGATTCATTTGCTAACCAATTCAGTTTTTTGTTTTCAAAATTCTAAAAACGTTTTTGGATTTATAAGGAAAACTGGAAAACGGAAAATTTTGACCCCGTTTGATAACCATTTGGTTTTTGGTTTTTGGTTTTTGAAAATTAAGCTTATAAACACTAACTTCACCTACAAGTTTCTTTGTTTTTCTAATACATTCTTTCCATGTTTTAAAAAACCAAGCCAAATTTTGAAAACTAAAAATAGTAGTTTTCAAAAACTTGTTTTTGTTTTTGGAATTTGGCTAAGAATTCAAATGTCCCTTGATAAAGATGAAATTGGGGGAAAACAAGCATAATTTTCAAAAACAAAAAACTAAAAATCAAATAGTTATCAAACGGGACCTTTGGTTTTTAAAAACGTGATTCTGTTTTGGGAAAAATACACTTTTGGTCCCTGAGGTTTGGGTTAAGTGACAATTGGGTCCCTGAGTTTTCAAACTCAACAAAAATACCCCTGAGGTTTGAGATAAGTAGCTTTTTGGTCCCTGCCGTCAATTTTTCCGTTAAATCTTAACAGTTGCTGACGTGGCACTATTATTTTAATAAAAAAAATTATTTTTCTAATTTTTTTAAATAAAATAGTAATAAATTAAATAAAAAAAATATTTTTAATTATTATTTTTATTTCTTTTTCCCTCTCTTTCTTCCTCCTATTCTTCTTCCTCTTCTTTTTCCTCTTCTAATCCATCATCTTCCTCTCTTACTTCTTCTACCACCGGCCGCCGCCCGTCGCCGGCACCGGAGACAGCCGGCCGGCGCCGACGACGGGCGACATTTTTTTTTTTTTAATCTTTTCTTCTCATTCTCTTCCCTTTCCCTTCTCTTCTTCCTTCCTTCTTCTGTTTTTTTTATATAAACGGTAACGGAGAGGGAGGGAGGTCCCTCCCTCCCTCCCGCGACTCCGACGCTGGAAACGCGAGAGGGAGGTCCCTCCCTCCCTCTCCGTTACCGTTTATAAAAAAAAACAGAAGAAGGAAGGAAGAAGAGAAGGGAAAGGGAAGAGAAAAAGAAGAAAAGATTAAAAAAAAAAAATTGTCGCCGGTCGCCGGCGCCGGCCGGCTGTCTCCGGTGCCGGCGACGGGCGGCGGCCGGTGGTAGAAGAAGTAAGAGAGATGATGGATTAGAAGAGGAAGAAGAAGAGGAAGAAGAATAGGAGGAAGAGAGAGAGGGAAAAAGAAATAAAAATAATAATTAAAAATATTTTTTTATTTAATTTATTACTATTTTATTTAAAAAAATTAGAAAAATAATTTTTTTTTATTAAAATAATAGTGCCACGTCAGCAACTGTTAAGATTTAACGAAAAAATTGACGGCATGGACCAAAATGCTACTTATCTCAAACCTCAGGGGTATTTTTGTTGAGTTTGAAAACTCAAGGACCCAACTGTCACTTAACCCAAACCTCAGGGACCAAAAGTGTATTTTTCCCTTCTGTTTTTTAATTTCAAACATCCCACCCCATCATTCCCTGTCTTTATTTTCCACGGTCTCCATTCAATATGCATTTTTTTAATCCTTTTCTTTTTTTAACTTTTCAAAATTACATTTTTTTTATATCTTAAATAACTTTTTTTTTTCTAATTTATCTTTTTTAATTAGGTTATTTTAGTAAATTTAAGAATGGATTAATTTTAGTTTGTATATTTTTATTGTTATTCTATTTTGATCTATTACTTAAAAAAAAAAACATTTAAATATAATCTTTGTGCATCGAACAAATATAAAAAAACAATCGTCTTCGTTATGCTTCTATTACTTTTTTATTAACTTTGTTTGTCATATCATATAAAAGTTAATCACAAACTTGATTTATTCAAGGCATAAGGATGAGATTTGCATAATTTGAAATTACAAGAACTAAAATGATATTTTATGATACTTTAGTTTTATTGAAATATTTTACAGGCTAATTTAAGTATGTCAAAAGATCCTTAATCTTTCCTCTAATTCTAAATTTAATTCTAAATTTCGATGTCAATCATCCATGATCATCACCTCCCCCACCATGCTACCTTTGGAGTGGATTAGGGGAGGCAAAAATAACAAGGATCAGGATCAACAATGAAAAGAGGTGGTGGCAATAGAATGAAAGAAGAGACCGAGATTATCATGCGAGAGAAAGAGAACATTTTTTTAAAAAAAAGACATATCATACAAAATAATAATTTTTCAAATCAACAAAAAGTGATCACCACCAAAGTGAGCATAGCTCGACGGTACTTGGCAATATACTCTCGACCAAGAGATCAGAGATTCAAATCTCCCACTCTCCAATTGAAGTTGAACTAAAAAAAAAAGTTTTATTAATGAAAGTGTAACATTTTGAAATTGACTCCAACAGAATATAGCAATAGATCAAACCATTGTATAGTTAATTTAGGTTAGTGGCATGTTTGTTGAATATTTTTTATCACTCTTACCAAATGGAAACTAAACCGAAAGATCAATTATTCAAAACCCCCAAAACATAAATATTGAACTAAAAAAATAATTATTAATATAAATTATAAATCTCTCCAAAATTTAAAATTATAAAAATGGTTATATTTTATTTTTATAAAATATAAAACAAAAAAAAATTATCAAGTAATTGTTTGGTTTTTTATTCTTATTTTAAAATATAGAAAACTAAAAACAATAATCAAATATATATTTAAAAAACAAAAAAAAAACAAAAACAAAAACATACATGTTTGGTAACTGTTTTTGGTTTTTAGTTCTTAAAAAACAAAAAATAAAAATTAGTTACCAAACATGTATAGTTTTTGTTTTTTAAAAACTAAAAACCAAAAACACAAAACCAAAAACCAAAAACAAAAAATTGAAAACCGAAATGGTTATCAAACGGGGCCTTAGTTTTTGGTTTTTGGGTTTTGAAAATTAAGCTTATACACACATATTTTCACTTATAAGTTTCTTTGTTTTAGTATCAATCTTCTTTCTTGTTTTCAAAAACCAAGTCCAATTTTGAAAACAAAAAAAAAGTAGTTTTCAAAAACTTGTTTTTATTTTTAGAATTTGGCTAGGAATTCAAATGGATCCTTAACAAGGATGAAAGTCATGGTAGGGAATTTAGGAGAAATCAAGCATAATTTTCAAAAACAAAAAACCAAATAATGGTTATCAAACCAGGTCTTAGTTTTCAAAATTTGACTTGTTTTTTAAAACATGGAAGGAGGTGATAATAGAACCAAGAAACTTAAAAGGTGGAAATAATGTTTTTAGGCTTAATTTCTAAAAATAAAAAACCAAATGGTTATCAAATGAGACCTAAATTAGCGAAATCAAGTTTCATAAACTTATAAACATAACTGCAAAATATAGTTGATCAACAATGGTATCCACATCCGGATCATCAAGTAAGTTCATTTTTCTCTACTTTCTAATCACAACAAACTAAATGAAGAAGAAGAAGAAAACGCATCATATTGCCACAGAACTGAAGACAAATAAACCATCAGCACTTCATGAGCAATTGATTGCTAAAAAAAAAAAAAGAAGATATTGTGGAAAGAAATAATCAGAATACGATTTAGCCAATACATCCACAGGAATCTCATAGCCATATTGAAATCGAAACTCTGCTGCTTCATCCCTTGCTTATTGAACCAGTGATCTTGCATCAGCTGAGTGACATAGACAAAGTGGATAAAGAATTCTATCATTCAAATTTGGGCAAAGTAGATTTTTACATTGAAGAATCTGCATGGTAGGATTTTAAAACTAATATAAATAAAAGATCATGCAACCGGGTTAGTCATGGTAAGTTCAATTCAATTAAATCATCAATTTCACTAATAAGTCAAAACAAGTTTACCCGGCGTATTCCGACAACAAACCGAGAACCATGATCCACTATCACAAACATGCAAACACTAAGTTTGATTCTAGTTTAAACTAATTAATTGGCCGATTAATTAACCTAAACCACAATGGGATCTAGCCGAGTTAATTTACATGCAATGGGCAACAAACCACAATTACAATTAATTAAATCATTTAGTTCTAGGGACGCATGCGCGATAACATAACGTTAACCTATATGCTACTAGATTTAGCAAGTAAATTTAGAGAGGGCGCAGTCGAGGTTGTCAATCTTTCCTACCACAATCTAAACTTATATGAAAAGAACTAAAATCACATAAACATGCTTTGGTAATTCAAACAAGAAATTTCATTAAAAGAATATGAACTTACTCTTTAATACCCCAGTTACATGAATGAAGAATCTAGCCTCTCATGGAACAAGAACAAGCTTGAATCTTCATTGAATATATAAAGGAAAGCAAGAAAAACTAAAACTAAAAATAATGGTGGAAAAGGGGGAGAGAAATGGACTACAAAGTTGTAGTGAATTATGGGTTGAGGGATGATTCTAAACCTACATCAAGGCCCTCTATTTATAGTGTTTCTTGGCCTTCAATTCGTGGTAGAATGGTGCTGAATTGGGTCTTCAAACAAGAAAAATTTCCAGCCAAAGACGGGTCGAGACGCTAGGACACAGTGTCGCGACGCTAGGCCTTCAGATATGGGAAAAATTTTGCGGATCAACACAGCGTTGAGAAGCTATGGTGAGAGCGTCGCGACTCTAGGTCTTCATCTTCACGCCCAAGTCTTTTCCTTATTTGAGTGGCGTCCCGACGCTTGGATGGCAGTGTCTCGACGCTTCGACGGCTCCAAGGGCATAAAAGTCATTTTACACTCCGGTTTCGCTCGTTTTAGCCCCGAATCGCTTCCAAAGCTCCGGTGAGAACCTATAGACATATTATACTCATTTTAAAGCATTTTTCGCAAGGAATTCAACTAAGATAAGAAAATTGGGAGATTCTAAGTGTATAACAAATTGGACTTATCAATTAGGCCTGGTTACATCACAATAAAATGAGAAAGAGAGACTCCTCGGTTCAACCACCAACAAAATAGATAGAAAAAAGAAAGCCCAAGTGTTATTATAAGCATGGTTATTGGGAACATTATAGTAATGTGTAGGGCGAATGGAGCAATGCAACTTAGCCATAAAAACACTTAAAACAACCCTATTCAATTCCTCAAGTCTTGAGAGAGAGAAAAAACAGGAACACAAAGCTAAGGAAGAAACAGATGGGTGGTGAATTGGCGCAACCTATTCATCGAGGGGTGGCGTAGGTGGCCGAAACTTCGTCTTATTCACCCTCGTCATAGAGTTTCCACTCATGAACTAAAAACAATTTACACATTACCCTAGGTTCTCAATGAACTCGATTCTCGAAATCAACTTTTCTTCAATGCTACAGAAGAGTAAGGAAGTTTGTTTTATGTACCTTGGATATGTCGATGCTTTGTAGGAAGTATAAAGTTAGACAACCGATTCTTCACACTACAGACAAGCAATCTTGGGTGTTGATTGATGACGTGTTTGATGTCAAAGGCGTCGAGAAACCAACACTAGCGCTACCAGCCTCCTGAATCGATACTCATGGCAACACTCTGGTGAGAGACCGTCTCTGAATCGAAACCAAAAAGAAAACACAAGACCCACAACGTTAGTCTCCCAAATCGAGACCCACCAATACCCTTCTACTCTGAGACCCAATCCGATGTGATACCGAGACCAATACCAACAATGAATAGACCTCTGAACTAAGACCCATGCGAAGAATGGTGATCGACAGATGCGTTCTTTCATTCCTTTGTTTCTTTTGGTTTTTCCCTATCTGTGTGTTGTTCAAAAAATTGTGATTCACAGCCCTATATCGAAGAAGATAGCCAAATTACATAATTGTCCCTCTCAAAATTATAAAGAAAAGTATTCTTGACATTTAAAACATGACAAGTAAATTATGAATAAACTTGACATTTTTGAAATGTCAAGTTTTATGTTGGCGTTAAAATTTCCGAAAAATTCCGTCAAACTCTGCATTTTTTTAATTTTTCTTGACGTTTTCCATTTAAAAATACATTTTTCTTGACATTTTTCTTTAAAAAAAAGGTGTTACTTGACATTTTTTCATAAAAACATCAAGTATTAGAAAGTTACAAATGTCAAGTAATATTGAATTTGTAGTAGTGTACTATCACAAACATGTGAACGCTAAGTTTGATTCTAGCTTAAATTAGCTAATTGGTCAGTTAACTAATTCCAACCGCATTAGGATCTAGCCGGATTAATAACACTTGCAACGGGCAACAAATCTCAATTACAATTGATTAAATCATCTAGTTCTAAGTGACGGATGAGCAACATCACAACGTTCTCCTATTTACTAGTTAGATTAGCAATTAAATTTAAGCTATCTGCGATTAAAGGTTGTCAAGCTTTCTCTAACATCACCTATACTTGTATGAACAGAACTAGAATCACAAAAACGTGCATTTGAAGAATTAAAACACAAGAGATTTCATTAAAAGAATATGAACTTACATCTGACATCCCGATTACATGAATGAGAAGTTTGGCCACTCATGGAACACGAACAACCTTTCTCTTTTGCTTGGTAAATCATGAACTCACACAGAAACTAACTAAAATCTAAATGAGTGTTGGAAAAGTAAAGTGAAAGGTGGCTACAATTGATAGATTGTAGGGAAAAATACACTTTTAGTCCCTGAAGTTTGGGTTACGTTTCATTTTGGTCCCTCAGTTTTCAAACTCAACAATTTAGCCCCTGAGGTTTGGATTTCGTTACACTGTTGGTCCCTCCGTCAATTTTTCTGTTAAACTCTCACGGAATGCTGACGTGGCATCATTTTTTATTAAAAAATTATTTTCTTAATTTTTAAAATAAAATAACAATAAATTAATTTTAAAAAATAAACCCTAAACCGATTGCTGACGTGGTTTTTTAAAATACACTTTTGGTCCCTAAGGTTTGGGTTAAGTTACACTTTGGTCCCTAAGTTTTCATTAAAAAATAAATTAATTTTTAAAATACACTTTTGGTCCCTGAGGTTTGGGTTAAGTTACACTTTGGTCCCTAAGTTTTCAAACTCGACAATTTAGTCCCTGAGGTTTGGATTCCGTTTCATTTTGGTCCTTCCATCCAATTTTCCGTTAATAATTAACAGATTGCTGACGTGGCATGATTTTTTTTTATTTAAAAAATATATATTTTAATTTTTTGAAATAAAATATAATAAATTAATTAATTTTTTTTTATTATTTAATTTCTCTCCCCCTTCTTCGTCTTTGTCCCCTCCTTCTTCGTGCTCTTCTTCTTCCCATTCACCAATCGGCGCCGACTGGCCACCGACGGTCGGTTGCCGGTGCCGGCGATTTCTTTTTTTTTTTTTATCCTTTTATTCTTCTTTTCTTTTTTTTTTCCTTTCCCCTCCTCTTTTCCTCTTTTTCTTTGTTTCTTCTTCCTTTTTCCCTACCTTTTTCTCCCTGCTTTTAGATAAAAAAAATCAACACCCAAGATCGTTGAGTTCGTGAGCTACTATCGAGCTGGAACCGTCGAGGAACGCTCAGATCTGGAACCCAACGTCGATCGCTCAGATCCGAAACCCAACGCCGGTGCTCAGATCTGGAACCCAACGCCATTCGCTCAGATCTGTAACTCCACGTCGCCGTTAAGGTTGAACCGCACGTCCGATCAGGAACACCACGCCGTCGTCGAGCTTGAATCGCGTTCGTGAGCTGAGTTCGTGAGTTAAGGATGGAACACCACGTCGCCGTCGTCGTCGAGCTGGAACACCACACCACGCCGCCGTTCAATTTTTTAGATCTGAAAGCAGTGAGAAAGGGGTATGGGAAAAGGAAGAAGAGAGGAAGGAAGGGAGGAAAAGAGAAGGGGAAAGGAAAAAAAGAAAAGAAGAAGAAAAATATTAAAAAAAAAACAGAAGAAAGAAACAAAAGGAGAAGAAGGGAAGAAGAAGAAAGAAGAAAAAAAAAATTTCCGACAGCCGCCGCCGCCGTTCGCCGGCAGTCGACGGTGGTCGGGCGGCGGCCGGTCACTGGAGTTGAAGGAGATGGAGAAGGAAGAAGGAGATGGGGAAGGAAGAAGATGAAGAAGGAAGAGAGAAAGAATTAAAAAATAATAATAAAATAATAATATTTATATTATTTTAATATATTTTTATCTTAAAATTTTAAAAATTAATTTTTTTAATTAAAATAATAGTGCCATGTCAGCAGTCCGTTAATATTTAACGGCAAACTGGACGGCAGGGAACAAATTGCTCCTTATCTCAAACCTCAGGGACTAAATTGTCGAATTTGAAAACTCAGGGACCAAAGTGTAACTTAACCCAAACTTCAGGGACCAAAAGTGTATTTTTCCCTTATTATTATTATTTCTTTTCTTCTTATTCGTCATTACCCTTTCTTCCTCTTCTTCATTATCCTTCTTCTTCACATCTACCTTCTTCAACCTAAACCCTATCGCTGACAGTCGTAGGTCGCCGCAGATCACTGCTCACCGGCAGCCGACTATCGCCCCCGGCGACTGATATTTTTTTCTTCTTCTTCTTCTCTTCTTTTCTTCTTCTCCTTTCTTCTTTTTTCAAAGCTTCTGTTTTACAAAAAAAAAAATGAGGAGGGACAAAGGAACCTCTGTTCTCCGTTTTCTAGCGCCGAAAGGGAGGGAGGAGGTCCGTCCCTCCCTCCCTATTACAGATCTGTAACGGGGAAGAAGGGAGGGACCTCCCCTCTCCATTCTGGCGCCACAAAACGGGAGGAAGGTTCCTCCCTCTCTCCCTCCTCTCTCGGTTTTTTTAAACAGAACCTTTGAAAAGGAAGAAATGAGAAGAAGAAAAGAAGAGCAGAAGAAGAAGAAGGAAAATAAATCAGTTGTCGCCGGCGATGGCCGGCGACCGACAATTACTTGTGGTAAGGTTTGGGTTGAAGAAGGGAGATGAGAAGAAAATGGATAATGAAGAAGAGGAATAAAGGGTAATGGGGAAGAAGATAAAAAGAAATAATAATAATAAAATATTTTTTAAAATTAATTTATTATTGTTATCTTTTAAAAATTAGGAAAATATTTTTTAATAAAAAAATGAGGCCACATCAGCATTTTCTGAGAGTTTAACAGAAAAATTGACGGAGGGACTAAGAGTGTAACGAAATCCAAACTTGAGAGGCTAAATTGTTGAGTTTGAAA
Source organism: Luffa acutangula (assembly GCA_036850905.1). Taxonomy (NCBI): domain Eukaryota; kingdom Viridiplantae; phylum Streptophyta; class Magnoliopsida; order Cucurbitales; family Cucurbitaceae; genus Luffa; species Luffa acutangula. Next base: position 43,319,859 of record CM072097.1, on the reverse strand, counting down.
ACTAAGGGACCAAAATGAAACCTAACTCAAACCTCAAGGACTAAAAGTGTATTTTCTCTAGAATGTATGATGAAACAACCCTAAACGAAAGCTACATATTTATAGAGGTCTTTGATCGTGAAGATGCTTCAATTTGGCGTTGAAACGCTAGCTCAAAATATGAAAAATCATCGAGCAGATAAGGAAAGTCGCAGATCTAGAAATTGCCTAGCATCGAGACACTGGTTTGAAAATTTTGCGGCGTCAAACAAGGGTGTCCAGACGCTTTGTTCTTAGATTTTTTGTGCGGAAAACTTGTCCTCAGAGCGTTGAGACGCCCTAGCCTAGCGTCTAGATGCTCTGGTCACGTGAAGTTTTGCTCATTTGGTTGGAATGCTCTGGTTTAGCTCGTTTAGGCCCTGAATCGACTTGGAACCTTCATCAAGGACCTATACACATATTGTACTCATTTTAAAGAATTTTTCGCAAGAAATTCAATAAAGATAAGAAAATTAGTAGTAAATAAACATATAACAAATTAGACCTATCAAAATGTCCCAACCTAAACGCCTTGCTAGTCCTCGAGCAAGCCTAAGACTAAGATTATAAAGATTGTAATGCAATGTCAAATTCATGATTCAATTTCTCAAAGATAAGCATGATCAAAATTTTACTCAAGAGAATCAAATGCAAGTCTGGCATAATTAGAGACAAATTAAAATTGATCAAAATCTTTTTCATGCATAAATGTGAGCTAAATCTTCTCTAGAGAAATTTTAAAAAGTTCGAGAAGGACTTATAAAATTCACATTCCATCTTCCACCTACACTAGACGAAGGCATAATGCTACAAAGGAAATGAACAAATTAATTTGCTAAAATGCAATGGGATGCCTCAAATACTTTCTTTCTTATCTTCTCAACTTAGACCCTAAGTTTGCATATATATGATCTTTAAGGGGCACTAGCTTTCAAACATCTACTATATATGCCAATGCAAAAACGTGCTTGCAAAAAGCAGTTTTGTGTCAGTAAAAGTCCCTAATGACCTAAGAATTTCGTCAACCATTTCATCGGCATAGACACATCGGCATATCAATACACGCCGACACAAAACTTATATGTCGGCATAGATGGTCTACGCCGACACAATTCACATCGGTACGAAAGAAATCAAGTTTTGGTTAATGGAGGGATTTATGTTGATGCAATATTGTGTTGACGTAGACCATTTTCCTCTAATTTTATATGCCTACACATCCTTGCGTCGACATATACAATTTTTTTATTTTTTTGTTTATTTTTTTGTTTTTTTTCCGCTCATTTTCCCTCATGTTTCTTTCACTCTTTCGTCTATCTTGTTGGGTTTTATGCCCTAAAACTCGTAGATAGTGAATGTAACAAATTATATACTTGTTCAATAAAGTCGTTATTGAGGTTTATTCACTAAAGTTGTTATTGAATAATTAAATTGTGCATTAGGTAACCCAAATCCAATAAACTAAGAACCTCTGGCTATAAGATGAATATTTAAACTATATGTGGAGACATAAGAGGGGATCAAGATCAAGTAATAGCTAAAACGTTCTAAAGTAAAGGGATAGGGTTGGGTACCTTATCCTAGGGACACTATGAACGTAACTCACTTTGTATTTAAGTACAAACGATGTGATCCCTAATCGTTCATGTGGAGATATGCGAGTGGGAGCGTCCTATGCAATGAGTTAGGTAACTCGATCTTAACCCTGAGCTAACTATGAACTTCTTTTTATTCCGGATTATCCTCTGATTTGCATGGGTGAGAATGGCCCGAGTTCGCTGACTCAATAAGCCTATCATTTTGGGGATAAGACTAGGTAGATAGCTGGGGACATAATCCTGCAAGATGGAATTCACTCCTACCTGCTTTTAGGGATAGTAGAGAGGTTGTTCCTTAAATGTTGACTCCGGTTCTTGAACAAGGGGTCTCACCCTCTCATTGGCCCGAGAGGGATGATAGGTCTAATTTTTTATACGTTTAGAATCTCCCAATTTGCTTATGTTTATTGAATTCGTTGTGAAAAATCCTTAATGTGTATAATATGTGTGTAGGTCCATAACGGAGGTTCGAAGCCAAAACATGACCTAAACGAGCAAAACCGAAGCAAAATGAGTCTTAGAGCCTAATTATGGAGAGCTCAGCGTCTTGTAGCTGCTTGACACTAAAACTCAACATTGTGACAAAAGGGACCAACATCTCGACGTTAGATGCTAGGCAATTTCCTTATACGAAGTTTTCCTTTTGTTTCACGAATTCTTCCCATCTTTGGAGGCTCGTTTCAGTGCCAAAGTACCACGACTTGGAGGCCAAGGAGTCCTATAAATATGTAGCTTTGGTTTAGGTTTAGACATCAACTCATTCTCTTATTTTCATAGCCTTTTCCCTCATTTTCTCTATCACTATTGCATATACTTAGACTAGATTTTAGTGTTTTTCATGATGTATCCAAGGAAGAATCAAGCTTGTTCATGTTTGATGATCGGCTAGGCTCCTCCTTCATGTAATCGGGACGTCAAATGTAAGTTCGAATTCTTTTAATGAAGTCTCTTGTGCTTTAATTCTCCATGCATGTTTATGTGAATTTAGTTCTCCACATATAAGTTTAGGTAGTGCTAGGAAAGATTGACAACCTTTACCGTGGTTTACCTAAATTTAATTTCTAATCTAAGTAGCGAATAGAATAACGTTTTGATATTCATTATGCGTCCCTAGAACTAAAGGATTTAATCAATTGTAATTGAGGTTTGTTTCCCGTTGCATGTGTATTAATTCAACTAGATCCCAATGTGATTTAGATTAGTTAATCGACCAATTAATTAATTTAAGCTAGAATCAAACTTAGCGTTTGCATGTTTGTGATAGTAGGACCACAGCTATCGGGTTGTTCCCGAAGTATGTCAAACTTAGACATGTTATTGATTGTCTAGTGAGATTTATGATTTCATTGAATCAAACTTACTGTGACAACCATGATTGCATGATTCCTAAGGGATTGACTTAACTCTCACTATTTCTTTAATCTTTACTTTTACTATCTTTTACTTTCCATATTTAAATTTCTTTCCTAATCTAAAAATCCTCATTTTGGTTACTTTAAACAAATAAGGAAACTAGAATTTGTTTGCATAGACTTTATGTGATCGACCCTGACCACTATTGCTACGAGTTAACTTTAGTTGTTGTGGATTATAAATTTATTTGATATGACCTTCGACAAGTCATCCATCAAGAGACTCGATTTGATGGTTAGACCACAAACTAATTGTTCATTAGAGGATCAGTGGGAGTTAAGGTGCAAAAGGTAACTTCAAGGGTAAAACGGACATTTGACCAAATTGTAGTTACGAACAACCTGTGAAGGATCGACTTACTAATCATGGTAATCATGGTTATATCGAGTGGACAGGAATATATCTACAGTGAGAGGAGTGCAACTACTGGGCTATAGTGGAGTGTCCTGGTGGTTAACGAATGTTGGTTAACTAGGTTAAAGAGTTTAGTTGGTTAATCTCGAATTGTTGGAGCCCATGATCTACGAGTTAGCTTTAGTTGTTGTGGATTATAAATTTATTTGATACAACCTTCAACAAGTCATCCATCAAGGGACCCAGTTTGATGGTTGGACCACAAACCAATTGTTCATTAAAGGATCAGTGGGACTTAAGGAGCAAGAGGTAACTTCAGGGGTAAAACGGACATTTGATCCAACTGTAGTTACGAACAACCTATGAATGATCGACTTACTAATCATGGTAATCATGGTTATATCGAGTGGACAAAAATATATCTACAATGAGGGGAGTGCAGCTACTGGGCTATTGGGAAGTGTCCTGGTGGTTAACTAATGTTTGTTAACTAGGTTAAAGAGTTTAGTCGGTTAATCTTGGATCGTTGGAGTCCATGATCTGTAGGTCTATTAGGTCCCCTGCTAGCTCATATCGGACTAAACATTAGAACAGTGTGATGGAAGAATTTGAAGCGTTCAAATTCAGGTTTAGGGAGTTACCATTAATTATATACGATATACTTAACGTGTTATAGTTTAATTATGAATTAAACTATAGGATACATATTTCGGTTTGAATTTGAATAGTAATTCATATTCATAAGTTTTGAGAGAGATCGGGATTGGTGAACTATTTAATTTAATATTAGATATTAAATTAAATATAATTTATTTAATTATCTGAAATTGATTTTAATTATCTAAATTAATATTTTGAATTAATCTAAAAACTAATTAATGAAATCAATTTCGTTTTAATTAAATCATCTTAGGAGGAAAATTACATGAACAAGAAACCAAAACACCATGACTCTTTCTTTCCCCTCATGAGGTATGTTCTCTTACTTAAATTTGGATGCATGTTTCTTTTCTTTAAAAGAAGTGTATTAAGCTGAATTTAAAGGTGAAACATTCTGGAGTTTTTCTCTAAGAAAGGATAATCGATTTCTCTCTCAAAAAGGAAATATACTTTCTCTCATTTTGGCTTGAACCTTCGAGCATTTCCCTCAATCCCATCACAATTAGGCTCCCACAAGCCGTTCTAAGGCCGGAGGATAGTGGGGAAGACTCTAGCGGTGGTTCATGACGCGTTCGTGACTGGAAACAACCATCGGTGTGGAGGAATTTCGAACTACAAAAAGGTTGGTTCTATTCCTTTGTTTTTCGTTTTAAAGAACATGCTTTTTAATCTCTAAAATTAATGTAGTTTAAGTGTCTAAGTGAAGGGATAAAAGCCCTTTCGCAGCGGAAACGTACAGAACCTTAACTCTTATTTAATTTGAATTAAAATACCATACATTAGCAAATTAAATCACAACAGTAAAATACTATAAATCATGCTGTAAATTTATTATAAAACATGCTAATTTTATATAAAAAACCTTAGATCTAATCTAAATTGGATCCTATTGATCCAAGATCAAGAACACTTTACCGTTATGGAAATTCCTGATCACCTCGCCAAATTATACCCTTTGAATTTAAAAATCCAGCAACTTCAAGATCCTTCCTTGTTGTGGTTTGACATGAAACACCACCAGAAAAAGCACACCGGTATTCTCCTTAGGTATCTAATTGAGTGGCTTGTGGGAACCAATTGAATTCTAAGGTTTGGAGATCATATTTTAGCCTCTGTTTTTGCTAGAGAGAAAATACACAGAGTGGTGATTTTTTTTAGAGAGAGGGATTTTTCGTGTGAAGCCCTTAGAGAGATTCTGAAAAGACCAAGCAATTGATCGTGATAAAACTGAGGGAGTGGTTATTCAACAGATGAAAACCACCACTCCCTAAAAACTCTCCCTATCACGCGTGAAGGCTAGGTTAGTGGACGAATAATTCCATCAGTTACTTTAACTGATGGAATACTTAATTTAATAATAATATTAAATTAATTCAATTAATTAAATTAACATTTAATTTAATAATCATATAAACCCTTTATAATAATTCCACATATAACCTATTGTTTTAATAAAATTCAATTAAATCAAATTTAATTAAATTAATTAAAACTAATTAATTAATATAATAACTAATTAATATATTAATTAATTTTATAATTAAATATCTCATATTTAATTATATCTCTCTCCAAATAAACTATAGCATTAATGTACATCTAATGTGCATTAATTATAACCTATAGTTTTAAAATATAAATCAAATTCATATTTTATCTTAATATTCGAACGCCTTCGAATATTCAATTCTCCCTTAGAAATTTACCTCAACGCTCTTATAGAGCTACCGGTGGGACCTAATGGACCTACAGATCATAAGCTTCAACGATATGAGATTAGTTGGCTAAACTCATTAACCAAGTTAATCAATATTCGTTAACTGTGGTTCACTCCACTAAAGAACCACAACTGCCCTCTTCTCACTGCAGATATATTTCTGTGTCCACGGATATCGATCGTCAACACCAAGTTAGCCCTTCACGTGTGTTCGTACCCCAGCTAGGTCAAATTACCGTTTTACCCCTAGGCTACCTCTTGGTCCTTAAGTACCAGTGCTCCTCTAATGAACAACCTGTTTGAGGTCCAACCAACAAACAGAAATCCCTCTCGTGTCATAAAGAGGGTAGGCCCATTGTTCAAGACCCGGAGACACCACTTAAGAGAACACACCTCTACTTACCCTAATATCGGGAAAGAGTGAATTCCATCTTGTAAGACTACGTTCCCAGCTCCCCACTCGGTCTTGTTCCCAAAATGGTAGGCTTATTGAGTCGGCGAACATGCCACTCTCACCCGTACAAATCAAAGGACAATCCCTCATGGACAGGAGTCCATAATCCACTCAGGATTAAGGCCAAGCTGCCTAGGTCATCCTAGTGAAATAGAAACCAAGCTAACTAACGGTGTTACAGTTAGTGGTAAACTATTTCGCGGCCCGGTCTTTGTGCAAACTCATTACACAGGATACCCCCACTCACATGTCAACTACACGAACGCGTTGGATCATTACGTTTGTATCAATATACAAAGCGGGTCGTATCCATAGTGTCATCAGGACAAGGTACCCTAGCCTTATCCCTATACTACAGACCCTTTAGGCTAAAACTTGAACATTGATCCCCGTATGTCCCTACATACTAGTTCAAGCCTCATTCTATTAGCCTTGGATGTTTAGTTTATTGGATTAGGGTTATTAAGACAAGATATAATACAAACATTGAATAATACATCACTTTTATTAATGTTCGGTCAAATGTACATTTACTATCTACGAGTTTTACGGCATAAAACCCAACACTAAGATCCTAATCGCTTCCGCATAAGTGTTGTACACCCCTTCATATCTGCTACCTAAAAGTTCAAATATCATAATGGGATAATCTAAATATATATTTTTATTTAAGAAATTCGACATAATGTCTAAAAATATGTCTAACATAACGGAGTAAAATTAAGTACACAAAACAAGAATTCGATAATATGTCAAAACAGAAGAAAAAAAAACCAACATAAGATTTACTACATTGTCCACTGTCCAAAGATAAAATTAATAAATAAAAAAGAATCCATGTGATCTTGTTCTAAAAAATCATCCTCAAAGATCACCAACACTGCTACAAACTTGAAATGGAAAAAAAAATGATTATTGATAGACGACTTGTCAAGGGTCGTATCAAATAAATTTATAATTCCACGACACTACAACTACTTTTGTAGACATAGTGGTCGAGGTCGAACACAGGAAGCAACCAAATTAATTAAATTAACTTAAGATTTTTCAATTAGTAACCGGAGGGGGGTTTGGCATGGAAGAAGATTTGAGGATGAAAACAAATGAAAATGCTAGAAATTAAATTGCAGAAGTTTAAAATAAAAGGAAAATAAAACGATGGGATGACTAAACTTACCTCGAGATCGCACAATTGGTTATCCGAATTCAGTTTGGCAATTCCAAATCATAGACTCCCTTATTTATCGAATTATTGGTTAATTGTCTAACTACTCACTGGAAAAGCCAGCAGGATTAATGATCCCAATTATTTCTAACCCGGCCAAAGCATCGAGGCCAGAAACTAATAAAAAATCTAACCAATGACGTTAAACTAATTAGAATTTAATTGCATTAAGAATGATGGAACGTTAGATAAAATGCATAAACTAGGGAAAGTCTAAGTTCATACGATTCTAAGCCTTAACTCCTAAATCTATCATGCAATTTTGACCAATTTAGATAAAACGCCTTTTAATCAAAATTCACAATAAACTTATTTGCTACCAATTCTAGCAAAGCAATTAATTTAAACACCACAGGCTGTCAATCTAAGCATTCAAATCAATTGTAATACAAACTGGAATTAAGAACACAATTAAACATAATTCTATGAAATCCGAAATACAAGGTCTCAAAGGATTGCCAAACTTACATTAGGAGTCCCCAATTACGAAGATCTACACTTAGCCGAACATTGCAACGCTCCAACTAAACGTCGGGACTCGATTAGCATTCCTATATCTAAAAACTAATCTAATCTAATGCAAATACACTAGTAACTAGAAAAATACAGAGAGAATCGGAGAGTTGCGGCGAAAATCGGAGGAAAAACGGACTTCCAAAACCTAAAACGTGAAAAAAAAACATCTTTTATATCATCGCTGCAGCGTGGAGACGCTAGGCACAACGTCTCGACGACACACCCCGTCCCAGACTACTCCTAACAACTAGTGACGTGGCGTGCCGACAATGAATTCTAACCGACCATAAGACCCTACTGCCATCTACCATGCCGTCTAACCATTCTTAAGCTCATTGTCAATCCAACAATAACTTAAATAACCAAAAATTTGGGCAGAGTTTCCTCTAAAACTTGGTTAAATACACACCTAAAAAAGGGCGACATATACGCATATAAACTCTCTAGAAATAAAGATAATATATCACACCCTGGAGCTAGACTAGAGACAGACGTCTCAAACCACAATACTCAGCTCGACACTTCATTACCAAACCTTATACATAATAAGTGATATGCATCGAGAGGCAGAGACTGGTGGCAGATTGTGACTAAGCTTACCCTGGTTAATCAACTCTGGTTGAAACTCAAGAGCAACGTGGTGGAAAAAATAAAAATAAAAGAATGAGCTGAAAAGCCCAATGAGTGGTAAGCTCATAAATAAAATAATTTCATAAAACTGATCTCCTCTTTAAGCATAACTTTATAACTCTGGAAAAACAATGTAAAATAGGAGATGTTTAATAACTCTCAATATAACTAAAACATAACGATATTAACAATGGTAACTCTTGAAAACAATAACACATGTTAGAAAGAATTATCATCAAACCTGTACCCAAATCTCTAGTCATACTGGCATAGAGTAAACTCAATATGCTCAGCAGAGTAGTCTCTGTCATACTATGCATTGAGTAATCTCGAAATGCATAGCAGAGCCATCTCTGTCATACGTGCACGTAGAGCTACTCTCAAGGGCTAAGCACCCTAGCACACGATCCAAAACCTACACGTGCGCTAAAGTGGCTCCTAAGGACCGCTCTCTATACTACGGAAACACACTCACATGGTATACGGGTAATCACCATGGGTACATAGATCTAGTGGATTCAAATCACTATGAACATAAAAACTCAACATCATCCAATAGCTCTAAAACCGTTCTCTTTTTCTAAAACAATATTTCGTAAACTAGAGAGATTCCTCAAAGAACACGAATAATTTTAATTACTCAAATCACCATAAAATATCTCACATAGCTCTAAATAATAATTATGGCTAAAAACATAATATACGGAAACTTTGTAACACTTGTTTGAATTCTCAAATGACTTGAAAAGATCTCTAATATCTATAGACGATAATTCCAGCAAACACAATAATATTGGTAATTCATAGCAACTCTTTGTAAATCTCATAATAGTTTCTTTAAAATTCCAACATAGTTGTAAAGCTCTTGAAATCTCATAATAATAATTAAACAACAATGAAACATTTTGTAAAATAACCACTCACAATACTATTAATGAGAGAAATTCGGGTCGTAGGTCGTCCCCATCTCCGTTTGACCTGAAATAATAATTAGCCAACATATGAGTTTCCACTTAATTTACCTACCAATCTAGCTTCCTAATACATGACCTCATTCCATAATTTAAATTTCTCCATTTTTCATCCTAAAGTACTCTTTTGCCCTCTTTCATCCCATTCTCCATTTAAATAGCATTTTTCTTCAAGTGAGCCCATTTTCTCCTAACATTTATCCCTCCATTCTCTCTCTCATTATCACTAAAGTACAACTCACCTCTTTTCCTAATGAAATTATTTTTCCTTTTATATATATATATTATTCCAATTTGTCATTTCTTTTCCTTTTTGCTTTAATCACCATTTTTCTCTTTCTTCACTACATCATCTTCATCCTCTCAACCCACTGGTTTTTGCCCTCTTTTTAAACAAAAGCCCATAAACCTCTCCACTACTACACATCTTCTTTTACTTCTCTTTCCACACAAAATTTCACATCAAATTCCTCCTCTTTTCTTCCTAGGAAAAATCATATCTCCAAAACCATTATACCTGTTGATATGCCTTGAATCTGATATGAAGTTAAATTATGTATAGAGATTAGCTATGACTATGATTTTCCATTTTGGGCTTTTATTTTGGGTCTATTATGTTAGGGTTAAGAGTGGTGTCATATATAAACTCTCTTAACCTAATTTGCCCTAATCTTTAAGTTGTAATCTGCATTCGTTTTACTCCTCACTAATAAAATTGTTCTTTCCCTCTGCCTGTGGACGTAACTAACACACCGTTAGTGAACCACGTAAATCTGTGTGTTATTTTCTTCACCCTTTTATTCTTACTTCGTTGATTTACAGTTTCTGTCATAACAATACCCATAACCAAAATCCCAAGAAACCAAAGAAAATTCAAAACCAACTTACCGAATTTTATTGAGGGAAATGTCGGGTTTAAGCTCAAATCTTCAAAATCTAATATCATCTCCTCAAATCTCCCTTCTCGACAGCTTTTCCTTCTCACGTTCTCGTTTTTTCTCCCTCTCGTTCTCTCCTTCTCTCTCCCTGACGACACTGCCTCTCTTTTTCCCTCTTTTGTTTCTTTTTTTTTTAATCTCTCTCTCACTTTGGGTTTCCTTCCAACCTATCTTTTCTTTTTCATTCTTTTTTTTATTATTATTTTTTCCACTAGGTTGCTCTTGAGTTTCAACCAAAGTTGACTAACTAGGGTAAGCTAGTCAGAGTTTGTCACCAGTCTCTGCAACTCGATGCATATCACTTATTATGTATAAGGTTTGGTAATGAAATGTCGAGTTGAGTATTGTGGTTTGAGACGCTTGTGTCCCTAGTCTGGCTCCAGGGTGTGATATAGTATCTTTATTTCTAGAGAGTTTATATGCATATATATCACCCTTTTTCAGGGGTGTATTTAACCAAGTTTCAGAGGAAACTCTGCCCAAATTTTTCGTTTTTTAAGTTATTGTTGGATTGACAATGAGCTTAAGAATGGTTAGGAGCATGTTAGATGGCAATAGGGTCCTAGGTCGATTAGAATAAATTGTCGGCACACCACATCACTAGTTGTTAGGAGTAGTCTGGGGTGAGGTGTGTCACTTGATGTTGACGGTGTCTGGGCGCGCCTCTGGTTTACGTAGCGTCTCAACGCTACCCTCTCGGGAAAATGGTTGAGTTTTGATCCATGTTGACTTTTAATTACCAAAATGCCCTTCTTGATCTCGAGAACACCAAAATGACCTATAGATCAATAAGACTCAAAATTATTCAATTTCACAAATAATAACATTAGGATAAACAAGATTTACATAAATAATTAGCACTAATTTGGTGCTATCAAATTACCCTCAACCTAAATCTTGCTAGTCCTGGAGCAAGTTTATAGATAAAAACGAGAATAATGAAGATTCATTGGTTGCAAATAACTCATCTCAAATCTCGATGTCTAAAAGCAGCATAAAATTTGTTAAATGTAAGCTACCACATACAATCAAACATTGAAACAAATCAAAACATTTTCATGATAACTTTTGCGTGTGTATGCGCGTAGCCTTCCTAAAGAGCTTTTACTAGCCCGGGTCATCCATATGAGGGCCTCAATTCATCATCCATCTACACTGGCACAAAAGACTCAACTATTAAGTAACTCGAACAATCAAACAAGTAATACATTACTAGGCGCCTGGAATCACATCACATGCGAATAACTTGCATTTTAATGAAGGCCCTAGCTTTCATAAACCTGTTGCAAGGACTCATATCTCGAGTTTAACCCTTGGACGATCCTAACTGATCACAACAAGGGTAGCTCTTTTTTCCTTAAACCCTTTTTACATATTGCAAGGTGATTTTCCTTTTTTTTTCTTTTTTTTTTCAAATAAAAATTTTCTTTTAAGCACTTTCTATATTCAACAAGCATATATGCATATCATTTCTCCTAAGCAAGGCAGTACAAGCAATCATGCTCAAAATCACCATCTAGCTAAATCTCGCCTATCAAGGTGACAAAGAACATATGAAACCCATAAGACGAACCTAGGCTCTCAAAGCAACAAAAGGAGGGCTAAGTGCTCAAAATTTTGCAAGAAAAATTAGAATTTTTTTAAAAAAAACTCAAATTTTTACTATATGTTTCACAACACCAAAAACAAATAAAATGACTCAAATAGACATCTCATAGATCATCATAACAATGCTACAAACAACCTATTCATCACATCATTTAGATCATCCAAACATGCTCAAGAAGCTTAAAACTTTTAAAAGAGCATAAGAGGGTGACAAAAGTGCCAAAGTGTTTAATAATAACTCCAATCTATTTGCCCCGCCCCTCAGTGACTTTTAAAGGGCCTAAAATGTTCAAAATGACCTATAAAGTTAAAAAAAAAAAAAAAAAAAAAAAAAAAAGGGCCTAAGTGATTATTAATGACCCTGACTAGCCCCTTGGTGATTTCAAAAAGTTCTAAAACCTTCAAAATGACTTAGAATGTTAAAAAAGTGCCTGAGTCACCCCAACTCGCCCCTCAGTGACTTCAAAAGGTCCTAAAATGTTCAAAATAACCTAGAAGGTTTAAAAAAGTGTCTAAGTGTGTATAAGTGACCTCGACTTACCCCTCAGTGACTTCAAATGTAACACCCCAGGCCTAAGATTCGGAATCCGAATTCAGCACCTAACGGCCCCGACATTCCCCTACGACATGGCAACGTCACCATACTTATCTAAAACTGCTTCTAAGAGTGAAGACTATCCCCAAAAACCAACACAGGGTCCTTTTAGCATGCTTTGTCCTCACTCACATGCTTCTTAGGAAAATTTCCAGGAGGTCACCCAACATAGAACTTCTCCAAGCCAAGCACACTTAACTTCAAAGTTCCTATGATTGAGCTACCGAAAAGGAAGGTGCACTTTGTTGGTATAGGTAGTATCTATCAATTCTTTTAAGCTTATCTTGACCATACTTTCATGTTCTCAGGATCCCTCTCATTCGGATGTGATCTCGGTTTATTCATGTACCCCTCCTATCCTCGAACGTCACATGCCCACCTGCTTCCTTCAAAAAGTCATAAAACGTCCAAAATGACCTAAACAGTTGAAACAAGTGTCTACGTGTGTATAAATGACCCTAACTTTCCCTTTGTTGACTTCAGAAAAGTCTTAAAATGCTCAAAATGTTGGGTTTTATGCCCTAAAACTCGTAGATAGTAGATGTACATTTGACCGAACATTAATAAAAGTGATGTATCATTTATGTTTGTGTTATATCTTGTCTTATTAACCTCAATCCCAATAAACTAAACATCCAAGGCTAATAGAATGAGGCTTGAACTAGTATGTAGGGACATACGGGGATCGATGTTCAAGTTTTAGCCTAAAGGGTCTGTAGTATAGGGATAAGGTTGGGTACCTTATCCTGGTGACACTATCGATACAACCCTCTTTGTATAATGATACAAACGTATTAGAGGGAGATGGAGTCTGATTTCCAGATGGCCATAAATTTCATTTTAAAAAAATCAGAAGTTTGGAGTGTTGTTGAGGCTGCTGTCATGGATATTTGGGATCTGATGCCATCATTTAATTGTATTTCTTTTTCATTCATTAATAGGCAGAATAAAAAAGAGGCAGTTATGCTTGTTAGATATGCTAGAATCAAACGGACTGATGAGTTTTGGATAAATAAGAGCCCAAGTTGGTTTTGTAATCAGGCCGTGTTTGGCCATTTTCCTGATGCCCATGTGGCGTAATAAGATGATTTTACTTTTAAAAAAAAAAGTAACTGATGGAATTATTTGTCCACTAACCTAGGCTTCACGCATGATAGGGAGAAATTTTAGGGAGTGGTAGTTTTCATCCGTTGAATAACAACTCCCTCAGTTTAATCACAATCATTCACTTGTTTTTCTGAATCTCTCAGACCTCTCTCACACGCTTTCTCGCTCTCTCGCTCTCCAGAACTCTCTGTGATTATTCTCTCAAGAATACAGAGAAGAAAATTCCTCCTAACCCTTAGAAAATCACGCTCCCACAAGCGCCTAATGCATATCCTTCCAGAGAATACCAGTGCAACCATTTGGTGGTGTTTGGGATAAATTTCCAGCAAGAAAAGGAGCCTTTTTGCTGCTGTTTTTGGGTGGAGAACCAAGGAAATTTGGTGAAACGGGTCAATAACGTCTTCAAAGGTATAGTGTTCTTGATCTTGGATCAATAGGATCCAATTTAGATTAGATCTAAATATGAATTAGCATGTTTTATAATAAATTTTACAGCATGATTTATACTATTTTATTGTTGTATTTTTTAATCCAACGTATCGGTATTTTAATTCAAATTAAAACTGAGTTAAGATTCTGTATGTTTCCGCTACGCAAGGGTTATTATCCCTTCACAAAATGACCTAGAAGATAAAAAAAAAAGTGCCTAAGTGATTGTCAATGATCCTGACTTCGATTCACGGTGACTTCAAACGATCCTAAAACATTCAAAATGACCTAGAACGTTGAAATAGTGTCCATGTGATAATCAATGACCTTGACCCGCCCGTTGATGACTTCAAAAAGTCCTAATATGTTCAAACTAACCTAAAAGATGGATAAAAATGCCAAAGTGTTTAATAATAACTCCAATCTACTTACCCCACCCCTTGGTGACTTCTAAAGGGCCTAAAACTTTCACAATGACCTAGAAGGTTAAAAAAAGGCCTAAGTGATTATTAAAGACCCCGACCAGCCCCTTGGTGATTTCAAAAAGTCGTAAAATGTTCAAAATGACCTAGAAGGTTAAGAAAATGCCTAAGTGTGTATAAGTGACCCCAACCCACCCTTCAGTCAGTTCAAACGGTCCTAAAACGTTCAAAATTATCTAAGAGGTTGAAAAAATTGCCTAAGTGATTATCAATGACCCCTACCTGCCCCTCGGTGACTTTTAAAGGGTCTAAAACGTTCAAAATCACCTAGAAGGTTTAAAAAGTGCCTAACTGATTATCGATGACCCTGACTTCGACACACGATGACATCCAAAGGTCCTAAAACGTTCAAAATGGCTTAAAAGTATAGAAAGTGCCTAAGTAATTATCAATGACCTCGACTTCGACCCACGGTGACTTCAAAAGGGCCTAAAATGTTCAAAATTATCTAGAAGGTTGAAAAAATGTCTAAGTGATAATCAATGATCTTGATTCGCCCCTTGGTGATTTCAAAAAGTCCTAAAACGTTGAAAACGACCTAGAAGGTTAAAAAAAAATGTCTAATTTTATATAAGTGACCCCAACCCACCCCTCGGTGACTTGAAACGGTCCCGAAACGTTCAAAATGATCTAAAAGGTTGAAAAAAGTGTCTAAGTGATTATCAATGACCCCGACCTGCCCTTAGTGACTTCTTGTTTTTAACATTATGTATTTGTTCAGTGGATTAATTTGTTGAGATTGATGTATGAATTACATAAAATGTATATATGAATTAAATGAGTGTTTAAAAGCCTACTTCAAAGCAACCGATTTTGACATGGTTTGGATTCAAGCCACCACTTGTTGTTGAGTCGGATGCAGTCGAAGTCGTTAGGGCCATTAATCACAAGTCTGAAGACTTCTCGGGCATGTTGCTAATCGTGGAAGAAATTGAAGGGCTTAGGGAGAGCGCAAACGTTAGATCTTTCTTCAAATGCTTGAGAGCTAGGAGCGAAGAAGTCCACAATCTGGTGTGAGTGGCAGTTTTCCATGGTGATTTTGATGGTTTTTTTAGTCTTTCACCGTTCCCTGATTTGGGAAAAAATGACTGCAATAGGGATGTTGTTATCCCTTTTTGGATATTTTCTAGTCAAATGTGGTGGGTGTAACTACCTTCGGTTTTAATGCATTTATTTTCTCCTCAAAAAAGAGAAAGCAAGAAAACAATATAAAAATTATTAATCAACTAAAAGATGTAAGATCACTCGTGTTTATGGTGAAATATGTAACACTCCCTTATAAACAAGGAAACTCTCTCAAAATATGAGACAAGTAGCCAAGAGTTTGCAATATAAAATATTTAAGGAGAAAACCTTGAAAATAAAAAAGTAGGATTGACGTGAAGTATTTCTCAAGAAAAGAAACAAGTAGAACCAACAAAAATAAGAAAACTAAGAATTAAGAACGTAATATCCTAGATCCAACAAACTAGGATACTAAACAACTAAAATAAGATAATTAGAGTCAAATATGTAAAATTCAAGACTCAATGAATTATGGTTATAAAAAAACAAAGACTCAATGAAAAGCAAACAAAATTAAACAAAGAAACAAAATTCAAGAAATAGAAACAAAATTTCACCGAAACTCTAAATTTGTTACGATTTAGCCTTTACAAGCCTTGGAGTCAAAATCTCAAATGATTTTTAGAGTTTATCTTAAAAAATTTAACCAATTGGATCAATTGGGAGAACAAAACATCACTTACTAATCTTCTTCTTGAATGTGAAAATAAAATGTGCAATCCTGCTTACACATTCAAGCTGCAAAACCTATGAAAATCCAGTAGCTTAAACCATCTAAAAAAAATCACGCACTTAAATTCATTCCACCAGACTTTACGTTTCAAGTCCCCCCCCCCGGCCCGACCATATTCAATCGAAATTAAGCTAAATTCCTTCGAAAAGAAATCTAGCTACTTCAATTTCTTCACACCATGCATCACGCTTCAGGTATTTTAATAATCTAAGAGCAATGTTAAAAAGAAAATAAGGTGAAATCAAGCATAAAACAATAACGTAAGCAACTAAAACCCAGAAAAACAGCAGATAAACAATTTTTTTTTTTTTTTTTTTTTTTGAGAAGAAGCAGATAAACAATTTTAAACACAAAAAAAAAAAAAAAAAAAAAAAAAAAATGACAAATCCAACATAAAAAAAAAAAAAAAAAAAAAAAAAAAAAAAAAAAAAAAAACCAATGTAAGCAAATAAAACCATCATAACTTACCTAAAATCAAAAGTCCGACAAGAAAATCAACCAAAATGGAGCAAAACGAGCGTCAGGGACGAAAAACCAGAGAGACCACTATTTGCAGCACGAAAAAAGTGATGTGGAAAGGGGAGACGAGGGTTTATTTAAAGGTCTATGCCAACACGACATTGTGTTGGTGTATACCACCCCAAGCGTCGGTGTATACCACCCTAAAGAGCATTTTGGGTCAGTTTTTTTAACTTATTGCGTCAGCAAGTGCCTAATATAAGCGTTGGTGTATCCTCATTTCACAACTCATGTTTTAAACTATATATATGCGATGCGATTGTGTTGGTGAAGATCTTTATACGCCGATGAAAGGTGTAAGTTAAATGGTTTGAGAAGTTTAATAGTTTTCTTCATTAAATTCATCCTCAATGCATAAAAAAGTTTAGGGTCCGTTTGGTTGGTGATCTGAAAACAGGAATTTGAAAACAAGGGATTCAATGAAAACAGAGTTGTATTTCATGTTTTCAGATATGTGTTTGGTAGCAGATTCAGAAATTAGATCTGAATTTAAATAATGGTTCAGAATGTGTTTGACAATATATTTATAAACGATAAATTATTTGTAGTTATCAACTAAATACTAAGTTGAATATAAAATATTATTAATTAATTTATAAAAATGTTATGTATTATAAATTTATTAGGGAAAAATACACTTTTGGTCCCTGAGGTTTGGGTTAAGTGACACTTGGGTCCCTGAGTTTTCAAACTCAACAAAAATATCCCTGAGGTTTGAGATAAGGAGCACTTTGGTCCCTGCCGTCAAATTTTCTGTTAACTTTTAACGGTTGCTGACGTGGCACTATTATTTTAATATATAAAAATTATTTTTGTTTTATTTTTTAAATAAAAAATATTAAAAAATTAAAAAATTAATATTTAATTATTTTTTTTATTCTTTCTCTCTTTCTCTCTCATCTTCTTCTTCTCCATCTTCCTTCTTCTCCATCTTCTCCCTCCTCCTTCTTCTTCTTCCTAAGTCCGGCGACCGGCGGCCACCACACGCCGCCGGCCGCCGGCGACTGAATTTTTTTTTTTTTTTCTTCTTTCTTCTTTCTTCTTCTTCCCTTCTTTCTTCTTCTCTTCTTTTTCTTCAATGTTTTTTTAAAAAAAAAAATAGAAAATGGAGGGCCTCCTCCCCGGCCAAGCAAATGTCAGGTACATGCAGTGTGGGGCAAACAGACACAGTGAGATTCGTAAAAAGATCAATGAATTGCATTAAATTAAAGCCCTTGAAAATTCACCTGTCGAGCAGAGGCCTTTCTGTAAGTCAGCATATGAGCCAACGCCGGGATAATATACACTGTAAAGCTCACCAACAACGCCCCAACGGCGGAGTTTATAGGCCCAAAGAAAGGGAAAATGATAGCCAAAAACCAGATCGGAATCACCACTGGCAACCTCGCAACAGCCCTCAAGCAAATGCTTTTGGTATCGTGCATTCCAATGACTTTCTCCCACACGAAGTACAAGGGCGTACAAGCGAAACCGAACGTAATAAACTGCACCCACAAGAACCCATGTCAGAATTCAGGCGAATTCGTACGAATTTCTCTCAGAGGACTTTTCACAAACACCTTCCGTGCATTTTGGTTTTTACCTGGTGGATGAGCATGAGGATCACGGCGGCGTCGCGGAAGCCGGATTTGGGGAGGAGGGAGAAGGCGTTGGAGTGGTTGAGCAGCTCGTCGCCGAACGCCCAGTAGACGGCGGTGGCCGACGGAATCGTTAAGGTGAAAACGTACAACGTGGCCATCAAATAGATGTACTTGAACTTCTGAGGCTTCCACATGGCGTGCATAATTTCACTGAAAAGGGATTAAAATTAAAGCGTTTTAAGCATAAACAGTTGAGAAAAACAATACTTAATCTTCAAATGATTTTGCTTTGTGGGTCAAAAAATTGCTTTTAGAAAGAACTTACACAGTCACGACATGGCCTCCAAACGTGTAAAGAATGTTAGTAGCGCCGGTGAAGTACAGAACCAGCTTCTTTGGTCCAGAGTGCTGCACACCCTCAACCTGAAATTTCCCATAAAGTCAGTTAGATGAAGAACAGGGCGGCGGCGGCGGCGGAGGAGGAGGAGGAGGAATTACCTGGCCGTGGACAAGGGCGGCGATGGCCATATACCAAGCAGTGTAAGTGGTCATTCCAAGGCCCAAAAACGACCAAATCCGGTAGTTGTGGAAAGAAGGAATGAAAACGGTCGTAGCACAGCAAGCTCCAAAAATGTAAGTCCAAGTCCGCTTGTCCAAATGGTCATTGATGTAATAAATATTGCTGTTGAAAACCAACACAAGTGCTCAAAACAGAGCAAACCCAGATGAAATCAAGCATCAAAAATGGTAAAAATTGCAAGAATTTGCAACCTTGCACAAGCAATGAGTTGAATGACAGAGCCAAACAAGAGGAAGGTACAGTTAAACGCAAGGCCAACAGCTTTCCAATAAGGCCCCAATAAGCCATCGAGCACTTCAAACCACTGAATCACATGGTTTTTGAAGCTCACGTCCAACGGGGAGGGAGGAGGGACCTCCCTCCTCCTCCGTTTCCGGCCGGAAATGGAGGAGGAGGGAGGTCCCTCCTCCCTCCATTTTCTATTTTTTTTTTTTTAAAAAAAACATTGAAGAAAAAGAAGAGAAGAAGAAAGAAGGGAAGAAGAAGAAAGAAGAAAAAAGAAAAAAAAAAATCAGTCGCCGGCGGCCGGCGGCCGGCGGCGGCGGCGGCGTGTGGTGGCCGCCGGTCGCCGGACTTAGGAAGAAGAAGAAGGAGGAGGGAGAAGATGGAGAAGAAGGAAGATGGAGAAGAAGAAGATGAGAGAGAAAGAGAGAAAGAATAAAAAAAATAATTAAATTTTAATTTTTTAATTTTTTAATATTTTTTAATATTTTTTATTTAAAAAAATAAAACAAAAATAATTTTTATATATTAAAATAATAGTGCCACGTCAGCAACCGTTAAAAGTTAACAGAAAATTTGACGGCAGGGACCAAAGTGCTCCTTATCTCAAACCTCAGGGGTATTTTTGTTGAGTTTGAAAACTCAGGGACTCAAGTGTCACTTAACCCAAACCTCAGGGACCAAAAGTGTATTTTTCCCAATTTATTATTATTATTATTTTACAATATCATATAATTTATAATACATTATATTATACAAATTTTAATTTTACAAAAATAAATTGAGTTTATAATATGAAATACTATATTTATTAAAGTTTTTATCTTTTTTAAATTAATTCTGCATTTAAAATTTTGAAATTCAAAATCTGGATACAACGAAAACATAAAAAAGTTGTTTTCAGAATTTTCACTATTTGGATCACAGAATCCGAAAACAGTTTTCAGAAACACGTCTACCAAACGCATATTCACTGAATTCAGTGAATCTGAAAACATAAAACATGATCCGGATTGCCTACCAAACAGGCCCTTAATAGTTTCATGGATTTGAATTACAAAAATAAGTGTAAGGGTAAATTTGGTATGTAATTTTAAATGAAAGGGCAAAAGTGGAACACAAAGTTTCTCCCTATAGTGGCTTTTATATAGGAATGTAGGGGAAGCCAAATGGTTTGAGAAGTTCAATAGTTTTCTTCATTAAATTCATCCTCAATGCATAAAAAAGTTTAATAGTTTCATGGATTTGAATTACAAAAATAAGTGTAAGGGTAAATTTGGTATGTAATTTTAGATGAAAGGGCAAAAGTGGAACACAAAGTTTCTCCCTATAGTGGCTTTTATATATACTATAGATTAGTTTAGAAACACGTGTGATGCACGTTAAATTTTACTGTTTTAATTGAAAATAATAATAATAAAAAAATTGTGCCTAGAAGTCTAAAAGTATATATTAATTGTTCTATGTTCATTTATAATGAATATGAAATACTTTGCACGTGGTTTGAAATCTTTTGAATATAATTTTTATGGTGAAAGTTAACTTTTGAATAAATATATTTTTCATCAAGTTCAAATAATAAATATTTGACATTAAACTATAATGTAAGAGATAAAAATAATAATAATAAAAGATATATAATTAAAATTAAAATACATATAATAGTTGTAAACTAAATTGGATAAAACATAAAAAGTGGCATCATAAAGATATTTTATTATCTCATAGGTAATTCATCGGTATGCTTCGAGATTGTATTTTGGAGAAAAAGAAAGAAAGGAATATATTTCATGAGAATTATATAAGTTGATTTAAAAAAAAAAAACTAAAGTATTTAATAAAGTATAAGCTCTTTAAAAATAACATTTTTTTTTGTATGTTTGGATGACAAATTTTGATCTTCAAGTGATTCGATAAGAATTTTTGTATTGACATTGAAAAAAGTTGTTAATGTGAAATTACATATTTAGAAATATATTTTCTAATATTCGGAACAATTTGTCCTTGTGTTTTGTTTAACATCCAAACCAACACAGGGTCCTTTTAGGAAAAAATTCCTATGATTGAGCCACCGAAAAGGAAGGTATACTTTGTTGGTATAGGTAGTATCTATCAATTCTTTTAAGCTTATCTAGACCATACTTTCATGTCCTCAGGATCCCTCTCATTCGGATGTGGCCTCGGTTCATTCATGTACTCCTCCTAACTCGGGTGTTACAGATATCATTTTGTGCCATTAGGTGGACTTAATTAATGGAAATCATGATATCAAAACGTGTTTTCCGACATGTTCTCCCATTACTACTTCGAAAATTTAAATATAGTTCTTATACCTTTTCTTGAAGAACTTTCTCCAAATAGGTAAATATAAATTACATAGGACTTTAAAAGAATGATACAAAAGATTGCAAGAAAAAATTATAAATTTAAGAAAAAGAAAAAAAATAATTGTATAATAATTAGACTATTAATATATTGATACCAAAAAATGTTTATTAGTGATTTAAAAAAAAAAAAAGAATAATTTTTTTAGTAAAAAGAAAAAAGAACAAGTTAAATGCATGTTAATGAATGTGACAACTCAAATTTAATATACTACGTGGATTTTTTTTTAATTTATAACAATATACTAAGTGAAACTTGTGAGAACATTTGTGCAATAATTATTAAATAGAAGAATATTTTAATGTTATTCAAATCTTATATTTCAATCCAAATGAGTTTTAATTTTAATGAATATTGTACTTATTTTAATAAAATGATTTTTTTTATTCTTTAAAATTTTAAAACATGTTTCATTTATATATTTTAAGTAAAATGAAGCAAGACATTCAACAAATTTTTGAAAAAAAATAAAATGCTCACTTAAAAAAATGCTCACTTAAAAAGAAATAGAGAATCTCACTATATAACTGTTGAAGGAGAAATTAAGTTACGTGTGGACAATAACTAATAGAGAATGAATTAAAAATTTTGGTAAAAAACCACATTCTTACAATTTTTATTTTTTATTTTTACTTCCACATTCTTACAACTATGTACCTTTAAAAGAGTAATTTCTACAATTATATAAGTTTATTACTTAATTTTTAAAACTAAAAATTTAGGATAGCAATGGTAACAATCACCTATATGTTATTGGTGCTTTATGCATTTTTTTTAATTTTTGTTTTATATAGATTTTGATACAAAAAATCCATACAGATC
This sequence comes from Luffa acutangula, assembly GCA_036850905.1. Classification (NCBI taxonomy): domain Eukaryota; kingdom Viridiplantae; phylum Streptophyta; class Magnoliopsida; order Cucurbitales; family Cucurbitaceae; genus Luffa; species Luffa acutangula. Next base: position 43,297,238 of record CM072097.1, on the reverse strand, counting down.
AAAATAGTGATGAAATTAGAGTCGAAAACTCAAAAGTTATATGAATATTATACAATAAAGTTTTTCCCTTAAGTCATGAGTACGACTTCTCAAAATTTTTACCATCAATAAATCATGCCAATTACCCTAGTATTTTTAATTTTAATTCTCAAACTGATGCATCTGATGTGTAACTTCCTCTGCTTGAAAAGTCGCGTCCCATTAGCAAAAATTGAAGGACACTTTAACTCGAAGGGCACTTTAACTCGAAGGGTTGTGTCTCTCTAACAAATATTGAAGGGCAAAATGGACATTTATTAAAATTATAAGGGCAAAAGAGGAAAGCAAAGATTCTCCTCCTTAAGCCCCTTTTATATATTACTAGTTAAACAATACGTGCAATGCACGTGAAAGGTTATTGTCTTAATTGAAAGTTAAAAAAGAAAGTGAAAAAAAAATTATATATATCTTATTGTAAGTTAACTTAGAATGAATATGAAATACATTACATGTGATGAAATTTAAATTTTGAATGAAAAACATCTTTTGTAAATATTTGACATACAATCAAAAAGTAGTGAAAAAGATAAAAATGATAAAGAAAAAAATAATGATTAAAAAATATATAATGTAATTGAAATTGATATTGGTAAAAGAAGTGACATAATAAGATATTTTATTACTTCATGGATAATTCTAGAAACAAAAAAAGAAAAAAAATAACTACTTAATAAATATACCTTGATCAGAGGAGAATCGCTTTGATAAACAATATCTTAGACACATCTCCACCATTTGATCATGATGTTTTACATCTACAATTTGGTTCACACCTATGTGAATGAATGCGTCATGTTTACCAACCTCCACTTGAACAACTGTGTCCATCTAGCATAAATTGCAACTATTATATTATTCTCTCAATGGACGGCTCAACTCAAAGAGTAGCGTTTTTTAAAAAAAAAAAACTCAAAGAGTAGCGTATTGTTAGCAAAGATTGAAGGACAAAATAGGAATTTGTTAAAATTGTAAAGGTAAAAGAGGGAAGTAAATTAAACTTTTTCCTCTATAGTCTCATGAAATTAAAAAGAATTTAAATATATAAAAATGATAAAGAACACATGGATGATTAAAATTAAAATAGATAACATAAGTGGAGTAAAAATTAGAGTCGAAAACTCAAAAGTTATATGAATATTATACAATAAAGTTTTTTCCTTAAGTCATGAATACGACTTCTCAAAATTTTTACCATCAAAATCATGCCAATTACCCTAGTATTTTTTATTTTAATCCTCAAATGGATGCATCTGATGTGTAACTTCCTCTGCTTGAACATTCGCGTCCCATTAGCAAAAATTGAAGGACACTTTAACTCGAAGGGCACTTTAACTCGAAGGGTTGTGTCTCTCTAACAAATATTGAAGGGCAAAATGGACATTTATTAAAATTATAAGGGAAAAAGAGGAAAGCAAAGATTCTCCTCCTTAAGCCCCTATTATATATTATGTACCTTTAAAAGAGTAATTTCTACAATTATATAAGTTTATTACTTAATTTTTAAAACTAAAAATTTAGGATAGCAATGGTAACAATCGCCTATATGTTATTGGTGCTTTATGCATTTTTTTTTTAATTTTTGTTTTATATAGATTTTGATACAAAAAATCCATACAGATCAAAATAGTGATGAAATTAGAGTCGAAAACTCAAAAGTTATATGAATATTATACAATAAAGTTTTTTTCTTAAGTCATGAATACGACTTCTCAAAATTTTTACCATCAAAATCATGCCAATTACCCTAGTATTTTTTATTTTAATCCTCAAATGGATGCATCTGATGTGTAACTTCCTCTGCTTGAACATTCGCGTCCCATTAGCAAAAATTGAAGGACACTTTAACTCAAAGGGCACTTTAACTCGGAGGGTTGTGTCTCTCTAACAAATATTGAAGGGCAAAATGGACATTTATTAAAATTATAAGGGCAAAAGAGGAAAGCAAAGATTCTCCTCCTTAAGCCCCTATTATATATTATGTACCTTTAAAAGAGTAATTTCTACAATTATATAAGTTTATTACTTAATTTTTAAAACTAAAAATTTAGGATAGCAATGGTAACAATCGTCTATATGTTATTGGTGCTTTATGCATTTTTTTTTAAATTTTTGTTTTATATAGATTTTGATACAAAAAATCCATACAGATCAAAATAGTGATGAAATTAGAGTCGAAAACTCAAAAGTTTATATGAATATTATACAATAAAGTTTTTTCCTTAAGTCATGAATACGACTTCTCAAAATTTTTACCATCAAAATCATGTCAATTGCCCTAGTATTTTTTATTTTAATCCTCAAATGGATGCATCTGATGTGTAACTTCCTCTGCTTGAACATTCGCGTCCCATTAGCAAAAATTGAAGGACACTTTAACTCGAAGGGCACTTTAACTCGAAGGGTTGTGTCTCTCTAACAAATATTGAAGGGCAAAATGAACATTTATTAAAATTATAAAGGCAAAAGAGGAAAGCAAAGATTCTTCTTCTTAAGCCCCTTTTATAAATAGTAAGATTATAGATATAGATATGTCGAATATATTAAATATTAATCTGAACACTTCAACTTAATTAAATATTAATTTGAACATTTCAAATTTTCTTTCAACTAAATTGATATTCTTTAGTGTTACTATAAGCTATCAAGGGGACCTTAAGGTCTTACAGATTATAAGGTCCAACAATACAAAATTAATTCATTAAACTCTTTAATCAATTAATTTTCATTAATTAACTATAGGTCACTCCACTATAGACCTAGAGTTCCACTCTTTTGCACTGTTAGACAAGTTGTGTCCATGGATATAACCATTACATGCAAGTTGATCTTTCACAAGTTGTTCATAATTATAGTTGGGTCAAAAGTTCGTTTTACCCCTGTAATTACATCTTACACCATAAGTACCGTTGATCCTCTAATGAACAATTTGTTTATGATCCAATCATAAATCAAGTTCCTCTCTAGCCGTTGAGAGAGTGGGGCCCCATTAATCAAGTGTTGTAATCAGTATTTAAGGGAACTACTCATCTACTTTCCCTATATGGAAAGGAGTGAATTCCATCTTGTGAAATTTATATTCTCACTGCTCCCTGTTTGGTCAAGTCTCCAAAATGGTAGGCTTATAGAAATTGGCTACAAAAGCCACTCTCACTCATGCAAATCAAATGACAAGCCTGATAGCAACCAAATTCGTGCTATTTATTTACCTTTAATTTGATCTTGTTAGTTTGCATTTGATGGTTAAATTGTTTGTTTTATAGGAATTTGAGAACAAAAGGTTTACGAGGCCAATTTACCAATTTGACGCTAATTCGAGCAATTTAAGGTGTTTTTGAGCTAACTTGGAGTCCACTGGATGACGAGGAAGCAAAAAGGTCATGAGCAGAACATTCAAGCCTCGAAATTGGAGTCAAATCACTCAAAGTTTTGTAGCCCAAGCCAAATTTCCCGAGAGCTTAGCGTTGAGGCGCTAAAAATAATGGGTGTCTCAACTCTAAATGAAGCTAGCCTTAGCGTCTCGACGCTACCCCGATTTCAAGCATCAAGTGTGCGACAAAACAAAGAGTGTCAAGATGCTGGCCTTAGCGTCTTGATGCTCTGGTAAGGTTTATAAATAGAAGTCTTTCAATTTTTAGCCTTCTAGGTCAAATTTTATCCGTTTTTCTTCATTTCTTCTCTATATTTTCATACTCTTTTCAGAATTCCTTGTTATTTACATTAGTTTTCTTTGATTTTTTTCCATGTATTTCATTTATATTGTTGTTTTCTTTCAAATTATGCTAGGCTAATCTAGTTGATTGTTGGATTGTGATTTATTTTGGGATTGTTCTAAACATTGGTTGAGTTTGCTGGAATTTTATGAAACTTTTTGGATTGTTCTTATTGCATCCTAGCGTTCTTGTTTAAACAGTCATGATTTTATGTTTCCATTGAATTGACGTCTCTTAAGTTGCATGAGAATTGTGGTTTACTTGTTATTTTTATATAGTCACTAGGTTGAGGCAAATTCATCACTAGTTGCATTGTAGGCTAGCGTAAACTTTCGATAGCCCTAAGAACCTAGGAGAAATTAGATTGATTTAGTTAGAGACTTAGAACTCCTAATTTCGGGCCTTGTATGTTAATGCGGTTAATTAATTAGTAGTTTTGAGGATTTATCGGATTACTAATTTAATTAATTAGATTTAGATTGGGGATTTATCGAATCTAAGCATGAGGGGTTACATACGCAATTTAAATAACTAATCGATTAGAAAATTCACGGATGTAGGTGGATTATCTGTAAAGCCAAGAAGTACATCGGGCAATAAAAATAATCTATTAAGTGACTTTTATAGCAAACGATGAAGCCAATTGAATGAACAACCCTAGAATTGCCCAATCCGACAGTCTCGTCTTTCTATTTTTTTTCTTGCTATTTTTCGCTGTCTAATTTTATTGCTTACTGTTTGTTATTTTTGACAATTTAATTATTTTTTCTGCGTTTTATTTTTGTAGTTCGTGAAAAAACCCCTCATTTTTACACCCTTTTTTTTTACTAGCAAGAATTCGAAAATTGAATAAGAAACTCTTTCCTGTGGACGATCCAACCACTACCTATTGCAAAGTAGCATAGAGCCAGAGTTTACAAATTTTATTTGATTTAGAGACCTCGACAGTCTTTCTGTCAAAGCCCTCACTGGCAAGAGTTCATAACAAACTCAAAATTAAGATCGAGTCACATATGATCATCCTATTGAAATATTAATCTTTTCAATTAACAGATTTATAAAGAGAGATTAAATATTTCATGGTTCAGTCTTATACAAACTCATTATATATATGACACCCACACTCACATGTCTCCACATGAATGATTTAGATCAAATCATTTGCAACTATTACAAAGTGGGTCATATCAATAGTGTCACCAGGATAAGACACTCACCTTATCCATATACTATAGCCCCTTTAGGCTATTTCTTGAACATGATCCTCTCGAATGTCAACCACATATTTGTTCAAGATTACACTAATAACCTTGGAATTTTTTTATATAATGGATAATGTAAATTGCAATCAAATAATTATTAAATAATAACTAAATAATAATAAAAACATTAATTATGAGGCTTTAGGGCATAAATCCCAACAAACATGTAATGTGAGTCCCAATATCGAAATGGTAGGACAATATCGAAGTTCATAAAGGTGATATAGGAGGAAAGCCTAGAAATAGGAATTTAGTGTTACGAGGAGTAACAATTATCGAGTCTTAAGGTTGTGCATGCTTTATTATTGATCTAAGACTGAGGTCAGCCATATAGATATATGTGTTTGACTCACTTAATATAATCTCCTAACGGTACTTCAATCAAGGCTAAATAATAAAAGTTAAACGTGACCCAACACGTAAATAGAGTAAGGTTATCAAATGAGCTAGTTTAACAAGTTAGTTTAACTTGGATTGAAACTAAATTGGATCCCCATTGTTTATTTTCTTTAAAATCAATCACTCAAATCAATCTCATTCTACTAGGTTATCTTGTCACACTTTTGAGTTGTTTCTTCTTCAAATCTGAGTTTTAATTAATCATAGTCTCAACTGTGCGATTGATACCTTGTAATACTTTCATGTCTTTTATTACTACATGTGACAGTGTACACTTGCACTCAACCAAAATCTTTTTAACATGTTTTTAAGTTATTGCAGCACAGTTAGGACACCAATATACGATGTCGTTTAAGCTTGGCCCTTTTCCTTCTAGCACTACGGTGTCGTTTGGGTCTATTTTGTTTCTGTTATTTCCTTGTATACGTGGTGTATTTTGAGAGGTGGGAATCTTTTCGTTGTGGTCTCCCTCTCCTATTTATTCATTCTTTGTAGCTGTAATAATTATTCAATATACAGAGAAAGCATTCTTACCATAACCTAGCTGCTATTCTCTCTCTGCTCATAATCTATCTTGGTATCAGAGCATTAGGTTTAGCTCCAATGGCTGTCGATAGCTCAAGCTCCTCTACTGCTGCTGCTCAAATCTCGTCATCAGAATCAGCGATTGCAGCTGCTGCTCCTGCAACAAATATCATCAGCTCCTCCTTTGGTCATCCCCTGAGGACAGCGTGTTAACAGTCAAGCTTGACGAGAAAAATTACCTCCTATGGAGAGGTATGGTGCTCTCTATTCTTCGGGGACAAAAAGTCGACGGATATGTGTTGGGTACAAAAGCTACCCCAGTTGAATTTTTGGAGACAACTACTGAATCAGGCACGGTTCGTGAACGAAACCCTTTTTTCGATGAGTTGGTCACTGTTGATCAGGCCCTCTCAGGCTGGTTGTTCGGGTCAATGACTACAGCCATAGCAGCAGACGTCGTGAACTTTAAAACTTCAAGAGAAGTTTGGAAGGCCATTGAAGAGGTCTACAGAGCAGCGAGCAAAGCCAGAGTGAATCATCTTCGTGGAATCTTGCAGAATACTAAGAAGAGCTCAATGAAAATGGTGGAGTACCTTGCTGTTATGAAGCAAGCATCGGAAAATCTCCTTCTCGCAGGTAACCCCGTATCTCTAGGGGACTTAATCTCATATGTTCTGGCTGGTTTGGACCCCGAGTATATTCCTATTGTCTGCACAATCGAAGATAAAGATATTAAGACCTGGCAAGAACTTACATCTATTCTCATTAATTTCGAAGGAACCCTCGCCCGATATACTATTCCTAGTAATGTTACCTCTGACCTTCCTGACCTGGCAGCTCATTTTGCTGCAAGTAGACAAAATCGTTTTTCAGGACAAAGACAGTTTACTCCCAACAGGAGCAACAATGGTCAGGCAGTGCTCAGTCCTCCTTCAGCAACAACACTCAATCCAACTTTAGCAACTTCAGAGGTGGCAATAGAGGCCGTGGGCGAGGGCGTAACAATCAACAAAGGGGTTCCAAACCAACTTGCCAACTGTGCGGGAAATATGGTCACTCTGCACCATATTGCTACATGCGTTTTGAGGAGGAATTCAATAACCCTCACGCTGCTGGAAGTGTTACTCCTCAAGGTAATCACACTGGTAATTCATCTGCCTATGTTGCAGCCCTAGAGATCCTTAACGACCCCAAATGGTTGGCTGACAGTGGGGCCACAAACCACATAACAGCTGATGTTGGCAATATTGGGATGAAGACTGATTACAATGGTAATGAAACTCTCACTGTTGGCAATGGTAATAGGCTTCGTATTACTCATATTGGTGATAGCAGTGTGCCTTCTGCTCTTGATAAATCTTCTTGCATTCGGTTGAACAACATGCTTCATGTTCCTCAAATTAAACGCAATCTTGTGAGTGTTGCAAAGCTGACTACTGATAATAATGCTATTGTTGAGTTTCATTCCAATTTTTGTCTTGTGAAGGACAAGGATACAAAGAGGGTGATGCTGCACGGAACTCTTAGAGATGGGTTGTACCAACTTGAGCTTCCTTCGATTCAAAAGTCGCCTTCCAGAGTCAGTTCTTCTCCTTTTGTTGCCGCTGCTTTCAATAAGTCCATCAATCTTTCGAGTCCTACCGCCTATCAAGCTACCAAGTCCGAGTCTAAGTCATGTCTAGTGTCTAAGTCTTTATGGCACTGCCGTCTTGGCCATGCCTCAAGTCGTGTTGTCAATCAAGTTCTTAAGTCTTGTAATATGAAGTTATCCATGAATGAAAATGAAAATTTCTGTGATGTCTGTCAGTATGGGAAGTCTCATCGATTACCTTTTTCATTATCTACTAGTCGCTCTAAGCAACCACTTGAACTTATCCATTGCGATCTCTGGGCTCCCGTCCCCATTCCATCTATCCTAGGATTTCGATTCTATATAAGCTTTGTTGATGATTTCTCTCGCTTAACCTATATTTATCCACTTAAGTTGAAGAGTGATGCCTTGAGCTCTTTCTGTCAATACAAAACCTTAGTTGAAAATAAATTTGGGAAGAAGATTAAAACACTCCAAACAGATTGGGGAGGCGAATTCCGGTCCTTTTCTCCCTTTTTAAAAGATTCTGGCATAGAATTTCGTCATTCTTGTCCTCACACAAGTCAACAAAACGGTGTTGTTGAGCGTAAACATCGACACATCGTCGAAATGGGCCTCACTTTCTTGGCTCAATCTCACATGCCTCTTCGCTTTTGGTGGGATGCCTTTTCTGTTGCTGCCTTTGTTATAAATAGGCTTCCATCTTCGGTTCTTCTTCATAAATCCCCCTAGGAGGTAGCCTTTGGTCATTCCCCTGACTTCAAGTTTTTTAGAACTTTCGGGTGTGCTTGTTTCCCTTGCCTAAGACCTTATCAAAACCACAAGTTTCAATTTCATAGCTCGAAATGTGTCTTTCTTGGGTATAGTTCCTCTCATAAGGGTTACAAATGTTTAAGTTCAAGTGGTCGAGTCTATATATCCCGCCATGTAGTCTTCAATGAACTTGACTTCCCTTTTGCCTCTGGTTTCGGCTTGTCCTCCTCTACCTCCACAACTTCTGAGTCTATTGTTCATTGGTGTCCTTTTCCAGCCTCAGACTTGCCTCAGCCTGCTTCTTCAGCTATTCCCCTTTAGTTAACCACTGCACCTGATACACCCAGTGCTTCTTCATCTGAGTCCCTTCTACCACCTGCTATACCACCATCTCCTGAGTTCCAGGCGCCATCACCCTCTGTGTTTCCTGGTTGTGCTACACCTGTGCCTTCATCTGGAGCTCCTGTTTCTGCTGCTACTGAACAATTGGAGGGTTCAATGCCTGTTGTGACAAATACTCATCATATGCAAACAAAAGCCAAGAGTGGTGTCTTTCGGCCAAAGAATTGGGGATCCTTTCTTGTCACAGGTATATCTGAGGAACCTGTTTCTGAACCTTCATCTATTTCCGAGGCTCTTCAGTCCTCTTACTGGCATACGGCTATGGAATCAGAAATGGCCGCTCTCCTCAAGAACAGTACTTGGTCTCTAGTCCCTGCTCTTCCTGATGTAAATCTTGTTGGCAATAAATGGGTGTTCAAGATTAAACGCAAGGTGGATGGCTCTTTTGATCGGTGCAAAGCCAGGCTGGTGGCCAAAGGTTTTCACCAAATTCCGAGTGTTGATTATCATGAGACATTTAGTCCGGTTGTCAAAGCTCCTACCATACGCATCGTCTTAGCTTTTGCAGTGTCTCGCAACTGGATGGTTCGCCAACTGGATGTCAATAACGCTTTCCTTAATGGCAAGCTCGATGAGGTGGTTTACATGGTGTAACCTGCGGGTTTTGAGGATCCTATTCATCCCGAATATGTCTGCAAGCTTAATAAGGCTCTATATGGGTTGAAACAAGCCCCTCGAGCCTGGTATGATCGCTTTCGGTCCACTCTTTTAGACTGGGGATTTCGGAATTCAAAGGCTGATAATTCGGTTTTCTTTTTCTCAAGCCCCAAGATGACAGTAATCATATTAATTTATGTTGATGATATTTTAATCACAGGGGACTGTTCTGATTTCATTAACCAATTTGTTGTTCGGCTTCACACGGTCTTTGCTCTCAAAGACCTTGGTCCTCTCAGCTACTACCTTGGTGTGGAAGTCTTTCGCACGACTTCTGGTATGTTTCTCCTTCAATCTAAGTACATCTCTGATCTTTTGGAGCGCATAGGCCTATCCCATATAAAGCCATGTTCCACACCTGCTATAACCGGCCGTAAGCAACTGTCTGCTTTTGATGGTGAACCGATGTCTGATCCCAAGCTATACAGGAGTGTGTTAGGTGCCCTTCAATACCTTACACACACTCGCCCGGACATCTCCTACATTGTCAACAAGCTCAACCAATTCCTCCAGCAACCGACCTCCATTCATTGGAATGCTGTAAAACGGCTTCTGCGATACTTGAAAGGGACCCGTGAGTTTGGTCTTTTTCTGCCACAATCTTCATCTCTCAGCCTTGTGGCTTACACTGACGCCGACTGGGCGTGTGGTGTTGACGACAGGAAGTCTATCGCTGCCCACTGCATTTATCTTGGGAATTCTCTGATTTCGTGGTCCTCTAAGAAACAGAGTGTTGTGGCTCGCTCTAGTGCCGAATCGGAATATCGTTCACTTGCTCAAACTGCTGCCGAGGTTGCCTGGATTCAATCTTTGCTTCAAGAATTGTGTCTCTGTTCCTCGATCACTCCTATCATTTGGTGTGATAATACTAGTGCTATCTCTCTCGCTCACAACCCGGTGTTCCATTCAAGAAGCTAGCATGTAGAACTGGATGTTCATTTTATTCGTGATAAGGTACTAGCCAAAGAGATTAACGTTCGCTATGTTCCTTCTTCAGAACAGGTTGCTGATGTGTTGACCAAACCGCTAAGTGAGCCTTTGTTTTCATCCTTTCGCAGCAAACTCAGGGTTACTCTTTCACCCTCTCGTTTGAGGGGGGATGTTAGGACACCAATATACAATGTCGTTTAAGCTTGGCCCTTTTCCTTCTAGCACTACGGTGTCGTTTTGGTCTATTTTGTTTCTGTTATTTCCTTGTATACGTGGTGTATTTTGAGAGGTGGGAATCTTTTCGTTGTGGTCTCCCTCTCCTATTTATTCATTCTTTGTAGCTGTAATAATTATTCAATATACAGAGAAAGCATTCTTACCATAACCTAGCTGCTATTCTCTCTCTGCTCATAATCTATCTAGCACGGTAGGTTTCAGTCACATCTATAATGCGTGATGCAGACTTCCTTTTATCTTTTACGACTAAAGATTACAACTTGATAAAAGTACACAAAGGGGAGAGGCTAGTAATGTAAACTAATCTAATTAACCCCTAAATTTTAGGGACCATATAAAATATCACAAAAAAAAGATACAATAAATCTAACTTTTCTAAAAGTTTGTTTGCTATGGCCGAACTTCGACACTCATCTCAAAACGTAGATTAAAACTTCTCCCCTTAACTAAATGACTCAAAGCAACAATATTTTAAACTATGATGAACCACCTAAACGTATTTGAGAGCCCTCGATCAAATTCAACTGTCGAACTATAGTGTTGTGACGAATGAGATCATCGAAATCATTCAGTAGCTCTAAAAAAATCTAAGCATCTTTCAGTCGCAAGTCCTTGACTCCAAAAGGTCTGGTAATATTCAGAATAAGAAAAGTTTCTATACACAGCTCCATGTTCATCGTCGAGCAACTCCTTGACTGGGCCGATCATGGCCTCCGGCGACGGACAGTAAAACGTCGGTATCGAAATTCGCTCTTTTGCATTATTCACAACAGCCCGATGAAGCACGCTTTTGTACCTGTCGTTACTCAATGCCTGAGAACAAAAAAATCAAACACGAAAACCCACTTTCAGAAATCTCTGGCGCTCGGAGCATAAATCTCCAACTGAGTTTGAGCCCAAAACTGACGTCGACCGACCTTATTCAGTCTCTATCTTTTCGTGTATCCATGCAAATATAATTTTGTAATATTTATGGTGAAGATAAAGTAATATATGGATAGTGTTATATATACCTGCATCTGGTCACCGATGTTGATGATGAAAGTGTTGGGGATGGGGTTGAGTGAGACCCAGGCACCGTCGCGGAGGACTTGGAGGCCAGGGACTTGGTCTTGGAGGAGGAGAGTGATGAGGTTTGGGTCAGTGTGGCCGGACAAGCCATAGGTGAGCTCTGGCTGTGGACATGGCGGGTAGTAGTTGAAGGCCATGTGTTGGCCGTGGCTCCCAATTGAGTTGGCTATGGAACCTTTTGACAAACCCAAGCTCTCAGAAATGGCCTCTAGTAGCTCCAATGTCAACTGTCTCACTCTAGTACAGTACTCCGCCACTACTTTTCTACAAGTGAGCGATAAAACCATATAAATTATAGTACAAACAAATCTAGGTGATTGTCATAGTCATCTCTAAGTCATTTGGGTTGAGGATCCCACGTTGAAAAAATGAGTGGAGAACTCACAATTTATAAGATATATGGATTATTCCATTCATTGTCAATTGGTTTTGAGATGAAACCCCATGTTATCTAATATAGTATCGAATACAATAACTTGTGTATAAAAACTACACTTATGAGAAAATGTAACAAAAATTGTGAGTGTTTAAATTCTAAACAATTTTTAAACAAAATGTTTTTTAAATAATGCATTCCTGAAAAACATTTAAGTTTAAATGTATTCCAAACAGACCGTAACAATTACCTACAAAAGGAAGAATATTTTGGATATTTAGCATCTCTAGAATTAATAAAAGAAAATGTTATATCAACAATTTTAGATAATCATTTAAGTAATTATAATTTTTTTTAGTACGTTTAAGTAATAAACTCTATCACATAGTGTGTTGTATTGATGGTTGAGTATGATCATTCTATCTCTGTCCTCGTGCCTTAATAAAATAATATTTTTCTTCTAAAAAAAGTAATTTTAAATTTTATTTAGTACGTTTAAGTAATTGTAATTGCCATGGTTTTAAACGTGAAAAGAAATTAATAAATTTAACTTCTAAAATAGAAAATGTTATCATCAAGGACTCAAGAGCTTAGATATTCCATATTCGTTTTATATTTTATTTTATTAAAAAAGGTACTTACGTAATTATGTAACCTTCAGAAATATAGAGAAACAATTCTTCGTGACCGAGGTTTTCAAAAAAAAAAAAAAAAGAAAGAAAGAAAAAAATTGTTCGTGTCCGTGAGTCAGCGTGGTTGGTTTGCTTATAAAATTATATTATTTTATAAGATGAAATTTATAAAATAAGATCAAACCAACCTTGAAAAGTATAAGACAAAATTTAAAAGAAAAAAGATCACCCAAATACAACTTTTTCTTTTTTCGGTTATTCTAAAAATTGGATGGTTTTGGAGTTTGGAAAGTGGGCCCACGATTTGAAAATGAGTTTTCTTTACCCCTTTTCCATAAGAAGAAATTTGAAATGTAAAATTTCTTCTTATAGAAGAAATAAGAATTGGAAAAAAAAAATGTTTAAAAATTCTTGAACTTTTAATGTTACTTTTTGTTATGTCAAATAAATTTCTATTTTTATTTCAAAAAAAATTATGTTTTGTATCCTAATTTAGGTCTTGTTTTATATCTCTTTAGGTCTCGTTTGAGAATCATTTCATTTTTATTTTTGAAGATTATATTTATTTTTTTTCAATTTCCTTACTATGTTTTCATATTTGTTGATGATACATTTTCATTCTTAGCTAAATTTCAAAAAAAAAAAAAAAAAGAATTGATCATTATTTTTTTTTGGGTAAAATACCTTTTTGGTCCCTCATGTTTTAGGTCAGTTTCCAATAGGTCCCTAGGTTTCAAAATCGAACAATCAAGTCCCTACTGTTCCAAAAATAGTTCAATTTAGTCCCTCCACCGTTAATGTTTTTAACGGTGCTGAGGTGGCAACGTTTAATAATAAAATATTATTTTGTTTTCAAAATTTAATTTTTAATTAAAATGATAAGTTAATAAAAAAGGAAAAAAAAATTCTTTCCTTCCCTCTCCTTCCCCCAACCCTCGATCCCCTCCCCTTCCCCTTCCTTCCCTTTCCCCTTCCCATTCCTCTTTCCTCTTCCCCTCATCGGCGTCGGTGAGAAGATGATCGCCATCGCCGCTGTTGCCTTTTTCATCTTCTCACTGGTGGCCTCCTCCTCCTTTTCTTCTTTCAAACCGAGCCCCCTCTCCCCTTTCCCCTTCTTCACTCAAATGCAAAAGTATAATAGTTAACGAAACAAGGGTTTTCACCATTTGTACCATCACGATCTTGTTCTTCTTCCTTATCATTATAGAACTTCACAGTCGAATACCTCAAATAACACCCAGCATTCAAAGCCCTCCCTTCTCTACTCGGCGAGTAGCTCCTAATACTCCTCTTCGCCTTCTTCAATCAAACCCTACACCTCTCAGGCTCCACACTCCCCCAACACTGCGCCAAACCAAACAACCCATTCACTTCCCCAATCCCAAATCCACCTTTCGCCATGGCTGTCCTCGTCACAGCTTCAATAACAACCCTAACATTCATCTCAAACCCTAACCTCTTCGATTCATCGATTTCCCCCAATTTCGAAGTGCAGTTCACAGAATCCCTAACCTAATCGGCGGATTCTTTGTAGAAGTTGTAATTGTCGTAGAGGAGGAAGCATCTGTCGAGGAAGATTCGGGCGGCGACGGCGGGTAGGCGCACCGCGACAAGGAGGTGCGGCTGGCGGCGTAGCAGAGAAGGCAATCGGTGAGAGAGAGATTGTTGAAGCATTGCGATACGGCGAACATTGGGGGAGTGGAATTGACGAAGTGGGTGGTCCAACTGCGAGTTGTGAGAAGCTCGAATATGGCTTCCATTTCTTCGATGAAGGTCGAGATGAATCTGGAGTTGGACGGAGGCTTGGAGGCTCCGCAGAAGCTTATGGATTCTGAGATTCGGGGATCTAAGAGAGAAACAAAGAAGAAGAGGAAGAAGAAAGAAACTTCATGGATTGGAATTTGGTTTGAGAAATGGATGAAAATGGAAGCCATGGTTTTACTGAAGCTGAAAAAATCTCTCCCTCTCTACTCTGTAGATTTTTTTTTCTTTTCTTTTCTTTTTTATTATTTTATTATTTTAATTAAAAATTAAATTTGAAAAAAAAAAAATATTTTATTATTAAACGTTGCCACGTCAGCACGGTTAAAAAAATTAACGGCGGAGGGACTAAATTGAACTATTTTCGGAACAGTAGGGACTTGATTGTTCGATTTTGAAACCTAGGGACTTATTGGAAACTGACCTAAAACATGAGGGACCAAAAAGGTATTTTACCCTTTTTTTTTTTTAGTTTTCAAAACTTGAGTTGGTTTTCACAAACATGGAAATGAGTTAGATAACCAAACAAATAAACTTTAGGTGAAAGTAGTGCTTATAAGCTTTACTTTTTCAAAAAAGAAAAAAAAAGAAAAAAAAAACAAAATGATTATGAAACGGATAAAAAATTTCATGATTCAAGACTGGTACCTGAAGGAGGGAGGATTGGAAGGCCATTCATCGACATAAAGCTCAAGAGGGTAACAATGGAGTCTCAAGAAATCTCTCCAGTTCGCCACCTTCTCTGTCTTCACATTGAAACTCGTCGACAGTCTCATCGTCTTCGTCGGGTCATCGGAATAGTTCTTCAACCTCTCACATTCCGATAGCCGGAAAAATTTCCTGGCCAAACTCAATATTCCATTGATCATCTCCTCCGGCACCTCATGGTTCTTCACCTGAACACCAAGCTCCACTCCTTTAATACCAAACTTTTTAAAGAAAACTTTAGGGTCCGTTTGATAACCATTTTGTTTTTGGTTTTTGGTTTTTGAAAATTTAGCCTATAAACACTATTTTGACTAATAAGTTTATTTGTTTTCTTCTCTACCTTCCTCTCATGTTTTCAAAAACCAACTCAAGTTTTGAAAACTAAAAAAAGTAGTTTCCAAAAACTTGTTTTTGTTTTTGGAATTTGGCTAGGAATTCAAATGTGCCCTTGACAAAAATGAAAACAATGGTAAGAAATTTGGGAGAAAATAAGCTTAATTTTCAAAAACAAAAAACCAAAAACCAAATGGTTATCAAACGGGGCCTTAGTCATTTGATTTGAAACATTTTTTTAGTAAACTATTTAGTCCCTTTTAAATTTCTTTGAAATCGTTAGAATTACTTCATAACATGCAACAACCAAACCACATTTAATTTTGTTAATAAAAACATTACAAGTTTATTCTCTCCATTTTTAAGTTTGTGCCTATTTATAATAAACACGATCAAAGATCTAAACTTTTAGGTTTGTCTATTAATAAACACGGTCAAATATCTATTATACATTTTTTAAAGTTTAGAAATTCAAAATATTAAACTAGTAATTTAACCCATATTTAATTAAAAAATGTTAAAACAGAAGAAACAGAATTATAACTTTTTAGGTCCTGTTAGATAACCATTTGGTTTTTTGTTTTCGGTTTTTGGTTTTTGGTTTTTGGTTTTTGAA
This sequence comes from Luffa acutangula, assembly GCA_036850905.1. Classification (NCBI taxonomy): domain Eukaryota; kingdom Viridiplantae; phylum Streptophyta; class Magnoliopsida; order Cucurbitales; family Cucurbitaceae; genus Luffa; species Luffa acutangula. The sequence goes on along the minus strand of CM072097.1, from coordinate 43,281,236 downwards.
AATTAAGCCTATACACACCTACTTCCACCTATAAGTTTTTTTGATTTAGTATCAATCTTCTTCTTGTTTTCAAAAACCAAATAAAAAAAATAGTTTTCAAAAACTTGTTTTTGTTTTTAGAATTTGGCTAGAAATTCAAATGGATGATGAAAGTCATGATAGGAAATCTAGAGGAAAACAAACATAAATTTCAAAAACCAAAAACTAAAAACCAAGACCCCGTTTGATAACCATTTGGTTTTGGTTTTGGTTTTTGGTTTTTGAAAGTTAAGCTTGTTTTCCTTAAATTTCCTAACCATGGTTTTCATTTTTGTTAAAGACACACTTGAATTCCTAACCAAATTCTAAAACACAAAAACAAGTTTTTGAAAACTATTTTTTTTAGTTTTCAAAAATTGGCTTGGTTTTTTAAAACATGGGAATAAGGTATGTGAAAAGCCAAAGAAACTTAAAGTTAAGAGTGGTGTTTATAAGCTTAAAAACCATAAACCAAATGGTTATCAAACGGGGCTCAAATGATTATCAAACAGGACCCAAATGTTTATCAAACGGGACCTTAATAATAAAAACCAAATTAAAGAAGAAGAATAGTGAACATAAGATTAGAACATATATTTAGAATAGCAATTTTTGTATACAATTGATTACCAGAAAGAAACCGTCGCGCTGGCAAGCTTGACCGATTTGGCGAACGACATCGGAGCGAGTGGGGCCGTGGAGGCCGAGGAGGTCGATGACGGAGAAAGAATAGCCGTCGGATGGTTGGATGTCGGAGAAGTTTGGACGGTCGGAAATGGGGCGGACGAACTGGGAAGGGACGTGGTTGACAGTGGAAGAGAGATCTGCCACAAGCAACTTGGTGGTGGCGGCGACGGTGGACATGGCCGGAATTATCAGGAAACAAGTTCCGCGAACACTAATTTAATTAACTCAAGAAAGCAGATGCGATGCTGTAATTTACCGTCCAATATATCACAGCTTCTTATAGGCTATTATTACGCGTGTGTAAAAAAAAAAAAAATAGTGATGTCTTTCGCTGACGTGTTTTACGCGTCTTATTAGCGTCTAGATTTTATTTTTGTTTTCCTTTTATTTTTTAAAAAGGAATCCTTTATTGGCACACGTTTAAGTACTGGAATGTATATATATAACACAAACCACTAATTCAAAAAAATAATAAACAAACAAACAAATAAAGTCATAGCCAACATAGTTCAACGATAATTGACAATATATTTTTTACTAAGAAATCAGAGATATGAATTTATTTGTATTAAATGACCTAGATAATTTGAAAAGTAGAAATAAAAACTATTGGAAGTGATCATAACAATATGATTATTTATTCCTGGATATATAATTGTTGAATATAGATCTAGAAATCAATATGCTTTTAATAATCATATTTTTAGGGATAGGGGATTTTCTTTAAAAGAGTATAAAATAAAATTAAAAAAAAAAACATAGTTTCGGAGGTGAACCTAAACCCAGATTGGCTAATTTATGAGGAATACAATTTTGGAGACATCAACGATGGGTAATCGCTATGCATTTTGCAGCAACTACTTGTCCATGAATGTCCTGTATCAATGCCCCAAAACCATACACATGGCCGCTTGCATCCATATAGATTACCTTTGCGTTCTCAGCTTGGCTACCAATAGTGGTCCTAAATGTCCCCAACTATCTTCTTCTTTGCACAGAAATTAGCAACTTGGAACTCTTGGACATATCGATGAGCCCATTCACATCGTTTGCTTAAAACCGAAGTTGAATTTCCATGAACCACATTATTTTGATCATTCCAAATAGTCCAAGCTCTTATACAAATCCAATCTAACCTTGATCATTTTGGTCTCTATATTTTGAACTTTGTTCCATTGTAGTCTCTGTATTTTTAATAAAGCTTAAATTGATCTCAATCATAAGTTTAAAGTTAATTTTTATCGAAATTGGTTAAATAATAATATTAATTTTCCTATAAAAAAACAAAGACACACTGTGAACATGTTTCTAAAATTTAAAGAACCCTCAAAATTTAGGGGCCCAAATTAAAAAAGCTGCATAATCGAAAAAAAAAAAAATTGACAAAAGTTAGACAAAAAAAAAATTTCATTTTCTCACCTCTCCATTATTTCTCTCTTATCTTCAAGAAAAAATCTTCTAATTATTCTTTTGTCAATTTTCATGCTAAATTAAACATAAAACCTTTTAATCTTTCCCCTTATCATCTTAGAAATTCAATTGTAATCAATTATCTCTAAAAAAAAATACCAAATTTATGGGATTTAACCGCCAAAAAAAAAAACTCATTTACCTCCACCCTAGTTTCAATATTTCTTCAATTATATTAGACTCAACTAGTTCAAAGGATGACACTTTTTAAATAAAATATCACTATTATAGAGTTGTTTGGTGAAATTTTCTTAGTTTTATATATATTTTGTTTTTTTAAGAAACAATCGTATAATACAATGAATTTTGATATTTTAAAATTTTGTCTTTGTTATAAAATATTTTAGGGTCTCGTTCCCATCTCATTTTGGGACGGGTCTGAAAGGCTAATAGAGATTAGTTTTTAAAGAAAAATTAACAATAAACTCACTAGAGAGACCAATTTTAAGCTTTACTTAAAATACATGAACTAAAACTAAGATTAAAAAGTACAAAGACGAAAATGGAACAAAATTAAAAGTACATGAACCAAGATAATATTTTCCACCTGAAATATTTCTTACTAAAGTAAATAAATCATCTATTCATATTTTTATATTAAAAAAAAAAATCTAGCAACTATAAGGACGAAAATGGAAAACATATTAAAATTTTATAACATAACATAAATGTAGCATATATATAATTTAACAGTTAAAACATTAGGACAATAATGAAAAAAATATATTAAAATGAATAAAATAATAATATTGATAATAATATAATAAGATCGGAGCATTCATTTCGAAGTCAATATGAACATAGCTCGTACTAAATTACTAATGATCTAGACTTTTGTAGTTCAAATGTTAAAATTAGAAGAAAAGAAAAATTGAAATGTTGAGGACTGTTCGATTTTGTTTAATTTATGGAGAGAATCGAAATCGACTGAGCAGAAAGAAACAAATTAAAGTTAAAAAACAAAAATGGAGTCGACGTAAGTGCCAAGTGGGCAATAGGTTTTTGAAATACTACAATATTGAAATTAAAAAATCCAATTAAACCCAATTTCGCTTTAGTCTTTCTTTTTCTTAGTTTTTATTCCTAATTTTAATTTCTAAAATTTTTTAAATAATTATTTTAGTTTTTGAATTTTAAAACTGTCTACTTTTATCCTTGACCTTTAAGAAAAATTTAGGTTATTTTATGGTGCAATATTTAACTACTACTAATTGTCTTCACTGATTTATATTATTAACTTTATTAGATGTTTGTGTTGATATAAATACTTGACGTCACATTAATCATATGTTATAAACAAAGTTATGTTATTTTTTCAAGAAAAACAAAAAAACAAAATTATGTTATTTCTTATTGCAAATTTTGAAAGTTAATTATACAATATATATATATATATATTTTTTTTATCAACAGAATATCATTCTTTCTTTCAAAAATCAAGAAGACGCAAGAGCAACATTACAGATGGATTAAAACAGCACAACCAAGAAACCACCACACACTAAAGGACAGTCTCGTTCCAACCCGTGAGTCATCATCAACCAAAGTCAAAATCGCCATCTAGAAGCCCAAACACTGGTCTCCCTCACGAAACTAAATTCACGGTCATCTCAACACAAAGCTTGTAACGACCCGACTTCTTAATAAGCCTTTAAGGGACCGTTACGATAATGCATGCTTTGGAGGCCTTTTTAAATAAAAATATTTTAGAACATAAACACCAAATTTGAGTAAAAACTTTGAAACAAAACTTTTATTCGGGATCCCTAATTTTAAAGGTTTTAAAATAAGCCTAAATAGTTTTTAAAACATAAATGTACTAGGCCTCTAGAAATTTCCTTAAAACAAATTTACAATTCGAATAAAGTAAAACAGTGTTCTTAACGCGGAAAAAGATAAAATATGAACTCAAATTCTTCCCATGACTGTCTATCGGATTTTCATCAATCACCTTTCATCTGCCCTTGCCTTTACCTGAAAAAAAATATTTTTGAAAATAATGAGTATTTTAAATACTCAGTAAGTGACCCTACTATTGAGTTTGGGTCACGCTTTAAAAACATTTTTAAAATAACAACAAATATAATTTTGGTGGCTCTAAACTTTATTTTTAAACTTACTAAGGATATACATCAATTTCATGCATATCTTAGACACATCAATTTCATGTGTCTTTCTAATGAGAGAAAATATACATCAATTTCATGCATATCTCAGACACATCAATTTCATGCATATCTCAGACACATCAATTTCATGTGTCTCCTTCAGAGGCCGTCAATTTCACGAAACATCGAGGTCGTCAATTTCACAAACCTCGACTTAGGTACATCAATTTCATGTCCCTAAGTCCTATGTAGGCATCTCTTAATGTACATCAATTTCATGTACACTTATAAAACTCATAAATAATTCCTTTAATGGAATATTGAGAGACCACCAACCAAATATTTCAAACATCAACAAATGCAAGCAAAAATAGTAAATTTCATGCTTTCAACAATTTTCAAAAACTCCTACATAATTAAAAATATACATTTTTCGTGCATAATTCTCATGCTTTTAAACAATAATAATAATTTCAAGAGCAACTCATAAGCACGAGAATTTTAGAAAAATCAAACACGCGCACCCAATTAAAAAGTTCAATAGTAAGTTCACTTACCTTGGCTTAATCAACACCCCAAACTAATCCTTCTCAAAACCTCTTGATTCAAAGACTTTGGCAAGCCAAATAAACCTTAGCTTGCGAGTCGAGAGTTTCCATTTCACTCTAATGCCAAAATCCAACTTCCTATCGCTATGGGTACCTTGAAAACAGTAACCAAAATTAATGGGTATTTCAATTAAACCTTAAAATCCAACCTAATAAACTTGAATCTCAATTACCCACCCAAGGTTTTTAAGCGAAGAACTAGTTGAACGAACTAATCAATTGATGGGTATTAAACTAAAAATTAAAATCAAGTAAAGACAATCTTCAATATGGCTTACACAATGTCGGAATCGTTCAAAATCTCGTTTAGACGACTCCTACAGTTGTTGGAAATTGACCCACGCTCAAGTCGTCGCCAAGCTCCAATCTCGCTGTAAAAATCGCCAGAAACACAACCAAAAGTCAAAACCCACGCTGCCAAACTCCCAAAATGCTGCTGCACGCTGGAACCCACGCGTGGATCGCTGAACGACGCTAGAAGTCGCTGCCTGCAGCCGCTGGAACGCGCGCCGTCGTGGCCCTTGGAAACTGTCGTTCACGCTACAGCCGCCGCAACTCCCTAGTCGACCTGTTCTGCTCGCCGAAGGGACACACTGCCGCACTGCCACCTGCCGTCACTGCTCGCTGCTCGCTGTCGCTGGAAGCTAGCTGCTCGTATGCTCCATACTTGCTCATTTTCACCTCATCTTGCCCCCGAGCTCATAATTTAGGCCTGTAAATATTACCGTCAGAACAAAGCGTTTTGTATATAGAGTTCAGCACAAGTAAGCAATTTAGGAAAAGATAAGCCTAAACACAATCGTTCCACCAAAACCCCCTACCTAAAACCTGCTAATCCCCAAGCCCTCCTAGACCTATGTAATATGATTGACAGAGATTCAAAAGTTGGAATTTGTCATGCTCGAGTCCCTACGCAAACTTATGCTAAGCCTTAATTTGTCTAAGAGAAGCTGTAGTAAGCTAAAATTAAGAAAACCAATCAAAACTTTCCAAGAAAATTCTCACGTGTGTGTGTGAATAACCTCTCTTAAAGCAGGCCATAAAAGCCCAGAAAAGATTTATAAGACTCTCCACCTGTCTTCCCCCTACATTGGCACTAAGGCCTCGCATGAAAGGCTAAAAGTCCAGATTAGAATGCCAACACATAACCTAGGAGCTTGAAATAAGGAAAACTTTCTTTTATTTTTTTATTTTTTTCTTTTCTTTTTCTTTTTCTTTCTTTTCTTTTCTTTTCCTCCTAGCATTCTTATAAGGCGGGGTACTAGCTTTCACACTACAGAGCAGGGACCCATAACTCGAGTTTAACCCTTGGTTGGCCTAATTGATCACACTGCAGGTAGCTCTTTTTATCCCCTAACACTCATGATTATTGCAAGCATGTTTATCTCATGAACAAAAACAAGAGAGAGCATAGCTTTAATTTCCACGCTCAGACTCCCTCACTCATTTTACTTCACAAATTCTTTCAGCAGGCATGTATTCTTTTTTTCCTAGACAAGGCTCACTCGCTAATTTGCAAATATAGACTTTCTAGATAAACCTTACACCTATCGGAGTGACAACAGATCTATGGGACTCATAAAACAGCCATAAGCTTTCAAGACAACTACAGAACAGACCAAGTGCTCAGAATATGCAAGAAACTCAAGAAATTTTTTGAAAAGGCTCAAAATTAGCTAGCAAACTTCACTTCAACAAAAACAAAAGGAGCATAAAAGCACATGAAGACATAAACATGATTGGAAATCCCAACCCCTAATTTCTGCTATTAAGACTCAAAAATTTCAATTCTGCTAAAAAATCAGGTCCACTGCTCAGGTGCATGGCCTCAATCCAATCATAACAGAGCAAACCAACAAAACATAACATGCATAAAGGTAGTTTGGTGCCTCAAGTGCATCCAGCCTCAACCTAGGAACCACTAGCATGCATATACTCCCCCCCCCCCCCAACCTAAAGCCATACATAAAACTCAACATAGTCCAAACACGAAAAACAAATGCATAAAAGAAAGAGGAACAGAAAACCTCCCTTGATTTAACATTACAACAATGCCATATCAGAAAAAACCAACGCCTCAACACACTGAGGTACAGATTCCATCCACACCATCGATTCTTCCTCCCTCAACACCAAGCAGGCAAGCTGATGCGCCACGTCATTCCCCTCTCTCCGAGTAAACATACACCTGGAAACGGAAGATGTCGGTATATCCTTCCGTAGATCGACCACTAACGCACCCAGATCCGAAAAATTATCTGTTGCCTCATCCTGAAAAGCGCCAGCCACTCGACTGAAATCCGTCTCCAGTACCAGTGGGAACAAACCCATCTTCACCGCCAATCTCATGCCCTTCACTGCCGCCTAACCTTCGGCCATCTCCGAACTCCGCACATACCGTTGCACCAATGTTGCTGACAGCATAACCCACCCTGCAAAATCCCGAACAACCACACTCAAACCTGCCCGCCATCGCTCTCTCCTAAAATACGCATCTACATTCACCTTATACCATCCAATCTCCGGGGGACTCCATCTCACCCCCTCTCTTGCCATCCCAATATGCTCACATAATCCACTAGACGCAGCAGTCTGCTGAAACGATGAGATATAACTCATCGCCCACTCCACTAGTCCCATCGTTGGTTCAAACCCCTTAAATTTTCCCTGGTTGCGGCAATTCCCGTCATCCTCCTCGGATGAGTCTCAATTATGGGTTGGTGGAAGGGGTGTTGGAGGATGGTGATTCCGAATAAGGTTTAAGATATTCTTATGGAGACTTTGTTTAGATCGCCTGCCTACAACTGAGAATTTGATTTTCGCGGCGTGGATGTGTTAAATGTGTGTAGCCTTTTGTGGCCTGCGGGGTGAATCTAGCTTGCATGTCTTTTAGCCTTGAATGTCGATATTCATTTTCTTTTGAGAATAAAATTTATTAGAAAAACCATGTCAGATGCCTTCAGTTGATTTACCAAAAGACTTCTTTATTTCATGGTTGAATTCTCGGTCTTATGCTTTAGGGTGGGAGCAATATGTGCTCATTTGTAGATTTTTCGTTTTCACATGGTTATAAGTAATTTTGCACAATATCAATGATCAAGGAGATAATAGAACCAATATAGGGTTAATCCGAAGAAGCATAAAGAATCAAACTCTCGATCGTAACGAGAAAAAAATCTGCCCAGTTCCTTGGTCTTGGCCTTAGCCTAGCAAGTCGTCACCTGCCTTGCACACTCTTATCTCGATGAGTCTCCTGGTGACCCAATTTGATTCATTCCAACCATAAATCGTTCTCAAATGGGTCAAATCCTAAAACAGACAAGGTACAAATATCATACCCTTCTTCAATTTAGGAGGAGTCTTTTTCCTCATTCTTAATTACTTGCTACACTTATAACCTCCTAGTTGACTTAAGCATTGGACCACAGTGCAGCTTTCTTGTCTTGCAAGACATGTTTTCTCTTGTTCAAACAAATTTACTATTGTTGTCACATAAAGGCAAGGTGTGTTTTTGCCCTATCTAGATTTTGGCAACAACACATTATTTACATTAAAAAGTCTCCTTGGACATTGTGTAGCACCAAGGTGCCTATGTAGGGCAAAACGTACATCTTAGACTCGTTTGATAACGTTCCAATTTCCTATTTCTTGTTCATGTTTACACTAGCTCTTGTCTACAAGTTCCCCCGCTTAACAAAACCTCTCAAGCTGAATTATTAATATATGCCATTAATTCAACTCTTCCACACGCTAGAACTAAGTTTAAGAATCAACTCTTCTAAATCTAATAGGAAAAAAGGCATTAAAAATATAATATCCAGACAACTCATGAATCGTAAATCAGAATCAATCCATTATAAATTCAAATAGAATTCCTCAACCCTCCACTCAACAAAATGATTTAAAAATAATTCTTCAAAAAAAAAATAAATAAATCATCTGTCGACACATGTTGAAATATGCTAGGGATATTTATGTGTGGCAAACCACAGCTCATGATAGACTCTCGTAATACACTTGTACATAGGGTGACGTCATTTCGCTGACGTTCACATGTTAAAGTTTTCTAAGATATTTATGTGTCATTATGCTATTCCGCATATTTACAAACACATTTTTTTTTTGTTTTTTTTTATAATGATTCCAAATTTGTATTTCATGTAAGTTCAAAGAGTTTTTTTTTTTTTTTTTTTTTTTTTTTTTTTTTTTAAGAAAAGTAAAAAAATAAAATAAAAAAAAAATTATAGAAAAAAAGTGTATTTGAAAATATTTAGAAAAATCACGAATTGCATTTCTTGTCGAAACGCAACCATTTGTCATTCAGCAGATCGCTAGAGCATGTCACTTATGTTGAAGAGACACCTCCAAGGTGCATGTGTCTCTTCAATAAACCACCTCTTTTTGTCAACCATTTTTTCAATTTTCTTTTGGGAAAAATACCTTTTTAGCCCCTAAGTTTTAAGGGATAGATGTATTTGGTCTCTAGGTTTTCAAAATATACCCCTTTTAGTCCCTAAGTTTTTCAAAATAGATTTAAAAGGTCCTCACCACTAATAGAACCATTAGAAACAAACAGAAAGCTGAATAGACCATTTAACTGCTTACGTGGCTTGCTGACAAGGCCTAAATAATTTGATGACTGGGCTTTACAATAATTGTAATTTTTTTTAAAAAAAAAAACCCTAAAATAGATTAAACCACCCCTTTAGAAAATGAAAAAAACAATCGACTAGATGTGGCTTGCGTGAGACCTGTAGAGGTTTCTTGTCTATGAACTCTAACAGCGAGGGACTAATTCCACCGGCGAGGCACGAAGAAATGTTAGACACTTGCGTACGAATTTACAACGGCAAGATAATTTTTCCTTGAAACTCGATTCTGCCAGCAGACATCTTAGTGATTTTTTCCTTGAAACTGGATTTCGTCGGTGAGGTTTCAAACCTTGAAATTCCATGTGAGTATAAAAATATTTCCCCTCATTTATTCTTTGTTTTTTTTTTCGATTTAATGTCATTTTCTAGTGCTGAAACCCTCGTTGTAATGTTCATCTGAGAACATTCTTTTTTTTTTTTCTTTTTGGCTAAGCATACAAAATTTAGATCTAAATCTATAATAAAGCAAAAGAGAAGCAAACCTCCGTTGACGATTCTGAATACTTCAAGAATGATTCTTGATTGCTTTGCAACAACGAAGAACACCACCATTTGATCTCCCCCGCTATAACTCTGAGCTTAGGAACGTAGTTGTGGGACTACCTAATCTTGAATGAGAAAAACTATCAGAGAGAAAATTCTCCCTAGAGTTCTTGAGTTGAGAGAATATGAGAGGGCCCTATGGTGGCCATATGTTGTAGTCCCTAAACCCTAAGGTTAGTGTTTATGTATAGGAGAAAGACCATGAATAAAATATTAATTTAAAATCAATTATTTCCATAACTGATTTAATCTTTTTCCATAATTAATCAATTCCATAATTGATTAATCTTTTCCATAAATGATTGATCACTTCCATAAGTGATTAAATCATTTCCATAAATGATTAATTACTTCCATAAGTGATTAATTTTCAATTAATTAATTCGTTAATTAATTAATCACCAATTAAATATCATATATTTAATTTTAGACCTTCTATTAGTTAATTAATTAATTACCCAATTAAATATCATATATTTAATTTCAGACCTTCAATTAATTAATTCTATAATATGAATCAAATTCATATTAAAATTTGAACTCCTTCAAATTCTATTATATCCCATAAATCTAATATGAATTAAATTCATATTAATATTTGAACTTCTTCAAATATTTATTTCTCTCCTAGACTATAGTTTAATTAAATCTCATTTAATTTAAACTAAATTGAATAATTAATTAATTCATCTTCTAATTAAATACCATATATTTAATTAGACATATATTTGAACTTTTTATCTCTCAATATAATAAAGTTTAATCTCAAATTAGACTTTATATTTTAATGCATCACTATACATTATATTAATTTGTATCTCATACAATTAACTTAATTCCCAATATGAATTTTAACTATTCAAATTCTCTCAAGATATATTTGTTCCTAATTACTCTTTACGAGCTAGTAGGGGGACCTAATGGACCTACAGATCATAAGCTCCAATGATATGGGGTTAATAGATTAAACTCATTAATCAAGTTAACCAATATTCATTAACTGTGGGTCATACCACTAAAGACCCACAGCTGAACTTTTCTCACTGTAGAACATTTATGTGTCCACGGATATAGACCTATACCGGTAAGTCAATTCTTCGCAAGTATCCGTAACTACAGTTGGGTCAAATTACCATTTTACCCCTATGTTACATCTGTCTCCTTAAGTACCAGTGCTCCTCTAATGAACAACCTGTTTATGGTCCAACCAATAAACAGAAAGTCCCTCCCGGCCCAGTGAGAGGGCGGGATCCCTATGTTCAAGTCCCGAAGTCACCACTTAAGGGAACGCTCATCTACTTCTCCTAGAAGTGGGAAGGAGTGAATTCCTTCTTGTGTTGTCATGTCTCCAGCCTCCCACTCGGTCTTGTCCCCAAAAAGGAAGGCATATTGAGTCGGCGTATTGGTCACTCTCACCCATGCTAATCAAAGGACAATCTCTCATGAGAAGGAGTTCATGACACACTCAGGATTAAGACTGAGTTACCTACGTCATCCTATTGAAACAGTAACCTAACTAGTTAACGGTGTTATATTTAGTGGTTTACCATTTCATGGTCTAGTCTTATGCAAACTCATTGCATAGCATACCCCCACTCGCATGTCTACTACATGGACGCTTTGGATCAATACGTCTGTATCAAATACAAAACGGGTTGTATCACATAGTGTTACCAACCTTATCCTGGTACTATAGACCTTTTAGGTTGTTACTTGAACACCGATCCCCGTATGTCCCCACATACTAATTCAAGTCACATGTAAACAACCTTGGATCTTAGTTTATTGGATTTGGGTCAAATTGTGCAGTATTTAACAATAACACTTTATTGTAGAAACTCAATAACACTTTATTGAAACAAGTATACAATTTGTTTACATTCACTATCTAGAGTTTTAGGGCATAAAACCCAACAGGTATGTGGCTGCTTCTCATCCCTATTAGATTAGATCTAATTACTAAATGTATGCTTAGCCTAGACTAATTTATAAAATTGTTATTTGAATTCTTTTGCCAATATAGTGGTGTTTTGGAAACTTAATTAACTACGAACAGTCCCAATTCGCTTCCACTTATGAAATTAGGTAATTCCAATCCTACAAAGAGAAAAAAGGTAGTTTTGGCAGATTATGATTCTTTTCATGTATAGCAAAACTCATGGGTTTTTTTGTACGGATGACCCAATTCGCGGGATGCTAATGAAATGTAACCCGATGCACCTTTTGATGACGTCACAATGCGACCAAATTACCTCCACTACCCCCGTCTCCCCAGCCCAACTAGACATACGCCAACCCACCTTGCCAGATGCCCGCACGATTCGTGCCATCCACGACCGCCCCGTCGTGTCTACTTTCGTTCAACCCTGTGGCCGGGGACTTTGGTTGCACTCCCAAAAGAAGTCAAATTGAAACTAAACTCAAATGATATGGTGTGAAATAGTATTTTATCTAGCTCATTGAAATAAACTAGTTAAAAAAACACTTTTGGTTTTAAAAGTCATATGAGAGTAAAAATTTAGACCCTTGAATTTTAGTTTGTAATAATGTAATCTATACTGTAAGACTACCAAACACACACATATCTCCATAATGGTATGATATTGTCCACTTTGGACATAAACCCTCATGGCTTTGCTTTTGGTTCACCCCAAAATGCATGATATCAATGAAGATATTTGTCCTCCCTTATATACTCATGATCATCCCCTTATCTAACTAATGTGGGACTTTGGTCGCACTCCCAACATATACACTTTCAAATTTTTAACACGTTAATCTCTAAGGTGCAAAACCTCATAAAAATTAAGTGTCATATTTAATTATGTAACTACTTAATCTTGTAGTTTAGAAATATATTTGGTCTCTAACCAGTTTATCAATCAACATACATAAAAATTTAATTAAATCTTAATAATATGTCTAACCATAGGGGACTAAATCGTTAAATATTCAAAAGTATAATAACTAAATTGTTACTTATTAAAGTTCAAGAACTAAATTGTTATAAAATTGAAAGTACAAAGACTAAAAAATTATAAGCTAAAATTTAAGGACCAAATTGTTACCTTCATGAAAATTTGAAGACTAAACTGTTTTTTTAACTAATAAAATTGTTATTATTTTGACAAAGAAAAGAACCTTAACCTTAAAAGTGGTCGGGATACATTATTAAAAAAATAGTGCTTGGGATACATGAAATGATTTTTTAACTAAATTACCGTGCAATGAAGTCAAGAAACTTGTCCTATAAATTAAAATATTATTTTATGATACGTAATCAATGATCGAACTTTATGGATGACAGTTCTCTAAAAAATTTTCACCAACTTAGTTTATTATTATTGTTAGTGTTTTTTTCCCCCTCAAACAATGATCGTTTTTCTTTTAGTTGAACGCAATTATGCAGATAGGAGATCGAATCATCGATTTTTAGAATATTTTTTTTTGTTCAACAATATTTGGAGAGATGGAGAGATTCAAACTTCTAGCCTCTTGATTAACGATATATGTCAATTACTGTTGAGAGCTATGCTCACTTTGACTCATAAACTTTTAGGTTACTAATGAATGTTGTATACATTATGCTATGTTTGGATTGACTTGGAAAATGGCGGTTGTTGTTACTACTAATATAATATACACTAGTTGATTGAAAGGTGTCATGATTATTTCGTGTTCTAGGTAATTCTGGATAATCCCAATAATAAATAAGAGGGTAAGACCAACGTAGAATAAAGTAGAAAAGACGTAAAATGATCAAGTCTTAGAGTAAGAGAAGACCATGGGACCTCGGCCTAGTTGGTGGGCCACCTGTCCTGTACAATCTCGACTTGGTGAGTCATCTCGAAGTTTGATTCGATTCACTTGATACCTAAATCATTTACGATACGATAGAAAATCCTAATAACTCCAATATAAATACCATTTTTCAACCTAGGGAAAGTAAGCTTCTTTCTCATTTTAAATACTTGCTACACAATAAATCTCTATGCTAACTTAGGGATTGGAACCCGTGTGGCTAGTATCACAATAATGTACAGGTTTTTCTTGTCTTACAGGTTACGTCTTCCTTTTCAAACAAATTCACTATTGTTATCACGTGGAGATAAAATGAGTTTTCTAAATTATGATAACAACATTTTGTATTCATTCAGTACCAAGGATGTGAAATTATTCGAATAATTTCACATATGAGCTCTATATGTATAATTATCTAATACTTGTTGTTGAGGATCCCACATTGAAAAGATTAGTGGAGACCTCACAATTTATAAGATTCAAGGGTCGGTCCCGTTTGATAACCATTTGGTTTTTGGTTTTTAAAAATTAAGCCTATACAACACCTACTTTCACCTATAAGTTTCCTTGTTTTAGTATCAATCTTCTTCCTTATTTTAAAAAACCAAATCCAATTTTGAAAACAAAAAAAAAAAAAAGTTTGTTTTTGTTTTTAGAATTTGGCTAGGAATTCAAGTGGATCCTTAACAAGGATGAAAGTCATGGTAGGGAATTTAGGGAAAAACAAGCATAATTTTCAAAAACCAAATGGTTATCAAACGGGGCCTAAGTGTTTCTCCCAAAATTGTTTATTTATCAATCTCATTTTCTAATAAGTCATTTTTAGTGGTTGTCAAACATTAGAAATTTTTTCAAAATGATCTTTTTACAAAATTAAAAACACTTGAAAAGTTAAACCAAACACACACATAATATCCAATAAAGAATAATTTTAGTTCCTATAACTGGATATTTGTATCTTTTTTAGTTTTGAATTTTTAAAGTATCAATTAATCTTTCAATCTTGATTATAATAGATCTTTTGTTAATTACTAACATATATTAGATAACATGGGTTCAATGTGGGATCCTCAACAACATACCACCTAATATTGACACTGTACACTAATTTAGAATAATGGGTGACAATATATTTGGTACAATGTAATCCATCTGCGTAAATAAGCTTAATAAATATACATGTGTACCAAAAAGATTCAATGTGACAAGACCACCAAATTTTATGGCTTTCTAACTAGCCTACAACTCAATCGTTGCTACTTCATATATCAAATCACATGATTTCTTAGTCCAACCAAACATGGTATCTAAACATTTTTTCTTTTTGAAACAATATAAGTATCTAAACATTTAAGTAATAGTCTTACCAACAAGAGTATTAAAAATTAAAAAAAAATCCAAAAATTAAAAGTCGAAGTATTTAATTACTTATAGAAAATAAATTATGGACTTAAAATATAGTTGAACGTCAAAATATTAGTTAGCTCTAAAAACAATGGAAGATTCAAATTCTCATCTATCATATTTGTTAGGTAATATTTCAATCACATGAATTAAAGGTCACATCCAACCATTTTTCCCAATCAGCGTCGGCAATAAAGAAAACAGTCACTTTAGTACAAATGGTCGGCAAATTTTTTTGTCTTTTAATTGGAAAATAAAACATGTCGCTATTTGACCTTTCATTTAGGCTTATGATTTATAATCTATGGCAACACAGAAGTTGGTGGAAAAGTTCATATCCACGTATTTTTAATCTGTGTCGGCAATCACTTTATTAGACTACAATAATGCACCATAAAAACGAAATTATTAATTGTGTTACAAATGGCAACGAGGTGGGAGAGATGACAAATAAATTATTGAAAAATATATGAGAAAAGATTACAAAAAGTATCTTACATTGACAAGATATACTAAATTGTCTAGGAATAATTTTTAATTTGGTCTTTGATTTCTTTTTTTTTTAAAAAAAAAATCTTGAATTTTCTTTTAATATATCGAAAATTCTCCATTAAGCTTTTTGAAAAAAAGAATTTGTTGAAAGATTTTCAATGAAAAAAATTATGTTTCATTCATTGTTATTTTATTTACTGTAACGTCCCAGGTTCTACAAACCACTAGTCACTACCCTAGCAGCACTACTTCAACTCTAAACCATTTACTACAACTTAATTCCATTCAAAATCAACTGCACCGAAAATTTCGGCAGCATAACGACATAAAACTGGCTAACTCAAAATTTTCTAACACCTGATAAACAAAACAAACATTTCTAAACACTCCCAAAACCAAACTCCACCAAACTACAAAGCAGATTTCACAACCTAGTTTCACTATACGAGTCAGGCTTCCTAGAAACATCTAGAAGAAAGTATTAAACTAAACCATGCCACAGAACACATTTCTAACTCTTTATTAAGACTAACAACTTAAATAGCAATGTTATGGATAATTTTGGCTTGGCAGGTACACAAGGGCGGAACGACTTCAGGCCCAGTTGAAATTGGCCCAAAGGAGCAGAAACCCACCAAAGGTGGACCAACACCTCGGCCTCGGCCCAAAGCCGAGGCCGAGGATCTGGTCGGCCTCGGCCCACGGCCGAGGCCGACCAGGCGAACCGGCCCGTCTGCTGCCTAGGCCACCTGGATGGATCCCCTTAGGCCCGGGAGCGAGGAGTCACGTGCAGTGTACGGTGCCTGGAAGGAAAAACCCTAGCAAGGGGAGAGCTATAAAAGGAGAAGCATGACCCAGGCGAAAGGTAACTAAGATCTGAACCCTTAAACTCCATTGAACTACCGTTTTGACTGGGAGATTGCCCGTCCACTGACTTAGGCATCGGAGCGGTTGTGGCAAGCACCACACCGATGTGCAGTGTTCACTTTCCTTCTTTGCAGGTCACGTCTTCCCATATCTAAACAAGTTCATTGTTGGTGTCACGTGAAGGGCAGGTGAGCGCTTGGCCAGATTTTGGCATCAACAGTTGGCGCCGTCTGTGGGGAAGATTTGAATTGGCACGGGAGCATTGCAAGCCGGTGCGGAGGTTGAAAATTAGGAGAATGGAGCAGGAAAGTCCGTTGGGGGAAGGAAGTCGTCAGCCCAAGACAGGCACCTCGGACACCGAGATGGAAGTTCTTAGAGGAAGAATGAACGAGATGGGACAAAGTTTGGCAGAGATTTTGGGTATCCTGAAACAGCCGAATCCGAGCACAAGGTACCAGAAGAGTTTCGCGCGGGATCGTGAGAAGGGGAAAAGGGTTTACGACGAGGAAGAAGAGGAAACAGGTAGTGCAACCAGCAAACCGCGCAAGCCGAGGGATGGCAAAGAGCTGGCCTTGAAGGAGCCAGGTCCAAGCAGAAGGGTAGAGCGCAAAAGCGCACTGGATATTGTAGATGAGGTCAGTACAGTGGGTGCATGTGGTAAGGTAGGAGCCGAGGCCGAGGCCAAGGCAAGGGAAAAATTAGAGCTTGAAGCAAGGATCCGGGTCGAGATTGAAAGTAAGTTGAGAGCCGAGGCCGAAGCGGCGGCCAAGGCAAAGGCCGAGGCCGAGGCGGCGGTACGGGTCAAGGTTAATACCCAGGGAAGCGCCAAACCCAGGGAGGCGGAGAAAGAAAACCTAGAGAGCCTGATAGGGCAGGCCGACCCTCCTTTTGTTGATGAGATTATGCAAGCCGAAGTCCCGCATAAGTTTAGATTACCTACTTTTCCGCAGTATGATGGGAAGAAAGACCCGGTTCAGCACCTGGATACCTACCGGGCATGGATGGGGTTTCATGGGGCCACCGAGGCAACAAAATGTCGTGCGTTCTCTCTAACCTTAACTGGGATAGCACAACAGTGGTACGGCAAGTTACCGCCTAAGTCAATTGATTCATTCAAAGAATTGTCACGCCTTTTTGCCACGCAGTTTTTGGGTGCTAGGGACCGAAGGAAGCCGCAATTCAACCTGTTGACCGTCAAACAAAGGCCGGGAGAAAGTCTGAATGGGTATATCACACGGTTCAGCAACGAAGTCGTGCAGGTAGAGGGGTACGATGATGGAGTAGCACTAACTGCAATTATTTCAGGGTTGCAAGATGAAAAACTGTTAAACTCCGTAGGGGAAGAGCAACCGCGAACGTATGCTGAGTTCGTCGCTAGGGCGCAGAAGTACATAAACGCAGAAGAGTTAATGAAGTCCAAACGGGCGGAGAGAGAAGCGCGGAGGGTAACCACCATCGATAAGAGTAGAAGAAAAGATGAAAGGGGCAAGAGGCTGCGGGAAGAGGACGAGGGTCGCGACCACCTTAGGTATTCCACTGGTCGGGGTCGGCCGGACCAGGGCGAAGGCCGAGGCCGACCAGAGCTCAAGGGAAGGTTTGGGAAATACACTCCGCTCTCTGTCTCGCCAGACCAGGTTTTAGCTGCGGTTCACCACACAGATTTGCTGAAGCGTCCGGATAGACTAAAAACAGGCCCCGATAGAAGGGATAAGAGCAAATACTGTCACTTTCACCGGGATCACGGTCATACAACACGTAACTGCATACAACTCCGAGATGAGATAGAGAGTCTGATCAGGGAGGGGTATCTGAAGGAATTTGTGAAGGGGGAGGAAGGGAAGAAGCCGAAGCCAACCGGGGGGGTCACAACGAGGGGTGCACCGACCCGCCGCTGGAAATTAAAACGATTTTGGGAGGACCGGCAGGAGGTGACTCGAATCGGAAAAGGAAAGCAGCCGCCCGGGAGGCAAGGTTTGAACTTGAAGAGCGAAGGGTATGCTCGGTGAGGATTTCGAAGGGAGTACGGTCAGTGGAGTTCACCGAGCTAGAGGCCTCCGGTATACACCAGCCTCACAACGATGCACTGGTGGTAAGCCTGATGATCGCCAACACGCGGGTCCATCGAATTTTGATTGATGGAGGAAGCTCAGCAGACATCTTGTCTACAAAAGTGTTCGAGGCCATGAAATTGGGAAAAGAGCGGCTGAAGGTGAGCGCTGCTCCGCTGGTTGGTTTCGGAGGAGAGAAGGTACTGCCCGAGGGTAGCATAGAGTTGCCAGTGACCTATGGGGAAGGGCAGGAAGTGGTGACGAAGATGGTTAATTTTTTGGTAGTAGACTGTGTGTCCGCTTATAACGCCATTCTCGGAAGGCCAGCGTTGCATGAATTGAGAGCTGTGGCATCAACCTACCACCAAGTGGTAAAGTTTCCAACTGACACCGGTGTAGGGATTGTGCGGGGAGAGCAACAAGCTTCACGTGAATGTTACTTCACTGCGCTCAAAGGAGCAAGCGAGCGAGCGGGGCAGCACGGCTCGTGGGCGAGCGAAGGCCGAGGCCGACCAAGCCGAGGCCGAGCAGGGGAATGCTCCTCACCAATGGAGTTCTGATTAAAACTTTTCCATCTTCATTTATCGCTTTCTTGCATAGGATAGTGTTGTTTCCTATTTTGTCCGTGAGCCTCATTGGATGATAGATGAGGCTGGAATTGAACTTCAATTTTTATTCATTAATAAAGTCTTCCAGTTGATTTCGTTATAACAGGCGTCTACCTATCGAGAAGTCCTTGTAGGAGTGGCAATGCCTATACTCCTAGGGCGTGCCCCAATGGCATCTACTCATCAAAAAGTCCTTGTAGGAGTGGCAATGCCTATACTCCTAGGGCGTGCCCCAATGGCGTCTACTTATCGAAAAGTCCTTGTAGGAGTGGCAATGCCTATACTCCTAGGGCATGCCCCAATGGCGTCTACTTATCGAAAAGTCCTTGTAGGAGTGGCAATGCCTATACTCCTAGGGCGTGCCCCAATGGCGTCTACTTATCGAAAAGTCCTTGTAGGAGTGGCAATGCCTATACTCCTAGGGCATGCCCCAATGGCGTCTACTTATCAAAAAGTCCTTGTAGGAGTGGCAATGCCTATACTCCTAGGGCGTGCCCCAATGGCGTCTACTTATCGAAAAGTCCTTGTAGGAGTGGCAATGCCTATACTCCTAGGGCGTGCCCCAATGGCATCTACTTATCAAAAAGTCCTTGTAGGAGTGGCAATGCCTATACTCCTAGGGCGTGCCCCTATGGCGTCTGCTCACCCAAAAGTCCCTATAGGGATCGCAAAGCTTCGCGGTGAAGTAAGTAATGTCCAAGGTATTCTTTATTCAAGTATAATTCGTTAAATGTGAATAACACTTGAATAGGGGGCAAGGGCTAGGAGAATTGTCGAGATTGTGTTCTGTGCATGAGCCACACCCGATCGAGCCGATGGTCATCCTCGGTATTTTCCTGAGGCCGACCTCGGTTTAATGTGCCGCGCAGGTTTAATTTATCTGATTGTTGCTAGATTTCTGCTATTACGCATGACTAAGCCGATGGTCATCCTCGGTATTTGCCTGAGGCCGACCTCGATTTTATGTGCCGCGCAAGTTTAACTTATCTATTATTGCTAGATTTCTGTTGTTACGCATGACTAAGCTGGCCTGATGCACGTCTATGGTGCTTGAATTAGCAATCGATTGAGCCGATGGTCGGCCTCGGCATTTGCCCGAGGCTGGCCATGCACGTTTGTTTGATTTTAGCCTTAAGCGGGGATAGCCAAGGAGGAGTGAGTAAAGGAAACCAAGGCATTTTCATTAAAAATATTGTTAAGCCACATGAGTTGTCATGGTCGGACCGAGGCCGAGCAGACGAAGGCCGACTTGGCCTGCTGCACAGGTTTGATTTATGGACTTTTTCAGTTCCTTGTATTGTGTACGAATGTGCTGAGATGGTCGGCCTTGGCATTTGCATAAGGTCGACCGTATGAATTTGTTCTAGGTTAACTCGGGGTGGCCAGAAAAAAGTGATCAATGAAGAAACAGGACATTTTCATTAAAAGATTAAAATAAGGCGCATAAGGGCTACATAAGGTTACATAACGAGAAAGCAAAGGCAGATAGCAGCAAGGGCAGCAAAGACCCTCAGAGGTCCATATGATCTCTACCGCCGGAGGAGTCATCAGAAGAGGCAAAGGCATCAGGATTGGCGGCGAGAGCAGCGAGGTCTTCTTGGATGAAGGAACCATCCACGGTGGGGTGGTGTTTGCTGTATCTCTTTTCTGCCCACTTTATGCCATCGTTCCATATCTCGTCTTGCATGGCATAGAACTCGCTGGTTTTCTTGAATTCTTCAGTCAGAAAATCGGCGCTGGCCAAATGGGCTTTAGCCTCCATGAGTTGAGCTCTTGTGGACTCCAGCTCAGCATCCCTGGATTTGAGTTTCGCTCGCACTTCCTCTAGCAGGCGGTTGGCCTCGTTGAGCCTCTCTTGGGCTTGAATGAGCTCGCTCCGTGGGACGCTGTTCAATTGAAGCTCGTTGATTTTGTTTGCCAGGCTAATCGCAGAGGCAGTGGCCTTCGTGAAAGCCTATACCCAAAAAGGAAAGCCAGGTAAGGGAGGGGAGTAACAAGAGTTGAGTCAAAGGGATAGAAGAGCTTACGTCACGAAGATGCCTCTGGAATTCTCGCATTCCTTGGGCAGGATCCTCAACTCCTAGCTTACCTTCTGGCCTCCGAGATTGCAACCCTTGCCAGCACATGAAGTTTTGGGTTAGGACCTCTACCTCATTGCCGCCGCTCCCGTAGTCCTCGGGAAGGGCAAAGACCGGGATGCCTGTGCTAAGATCTGTCTCGGTGACCGAGGAGCGCGTCTGATATCGGGTTCTGCGGGTAGCAGCTGCAGGGCGGCGAGAGGTCTCAGCAGTAACCCGCGGAGCCTCATCCTCGGTTAGGTCCACAGAGGCCCGGGAGGTTCCAGCCCTGTTACGTGCTTCACGTCTTTTCCGCTGAGAATCGTACATCCCACGGAAGGCCATTTCTGTGAAAGAACGGGGAAAAACAATGTTACAAAAAAAATATTTTTTTTGGCGAAGCCGAGGCCGACCGTGCCGAGGAAGACCAGGCCAGGGCCGACCGTGCCGAGGAAGACCAGGCGTTGGGGGGTTTACCTTCAGGATTGATGGTGCGGCGCCTTGCTAGCCCAGACGCTTCGAGGACACTTTGATCGACTAAAAAGGGACCGTGGCGATTAATCTTTTCGAGGGTCAGGACGTATTTGGAAAACTTCTTAGCAGTCGGGGAGCGTCGAACGTTGCGAGGCACTGAAAAGCAAAGAGAAAAGTCAGCAAAGGAAAAGAAAAGCAGCAAAGATTGGATTCCAATGGGGAGGAGAATAGAGAGCTCACCATATTCTCCAAACCTCATTGGAACCCCGAAAAAACAACCGTCTTCCGTTCATTCAAGCCAATTGCCACTAACGAAGAACCAACCATTTTTCCACTTTTTTACGGAAGTGGGTCCGCTGATTAAGGTGCCTTTTTTGGTACTTGCGTAATAAAAAAGGTCACCAAAAGCGGGATTGCGATTGATGGTATGCAAGGACAAGAAATCGTCAACGGTCATTAGGGATCCCCCACCGTGCATCGCCCAAAGGGTGAAGCAACCGATGAGGTGGCACCACCCGTTTGGAGCAAGCTGGGCAGGGGCTAGACCCGTACAGACCAGGAAGTCTTGCAAAAACAATGGCAGCGGCAAGCGAACCCCAAACTTAAACATGGCATGGTAAAAAGCAACCTCTCCATCCGGGGGATTCTCAAAGTTCTCGTCAGCATTAGGGAGCCGGAGATGCACATCGTCGGGAATATCATACTTGCGCCGCAAGAACTCTAAGCGGTCCGCGGTCAACGAGGATGATAAGTCCGATGAGTGTGCAGGGGGCTCCCCATCACTGCTATCCGAAATCTCCGGGTCCACAAAGCAGCCCGAGCTTGAGGGACCGTCATCGGAATAAGATTCCTCCACGTCCGGAGAGGTAACAGAGCCTTCGCTGGCCATATGCGTAGCAAAAGAAAGTAAAAGTGTAAAAGCTCTTGCTAGAAGCCTACCGTGGTTGAAGCAAGGTCAGTAAGCGAGCAAGCAAGAAATGAAAGTGCTGATGGAGAAGAGTGAATGAGGAAAGGGGGGCTTTTATAAACCGAGATTGGTTGAAATGGAAGGAAATTCAAAATTCGAATTTTGAAATTTCAAAAATGTTTGGCAGAGTAGATGACGTGACGGGACCAGAGGGTCCCGTCGGGTCACGTCGGCCTCGGCTTTTTGCCGAGGCCGAGGCGCGCCTGCAGCCCAGCAGGCACGCCAGGCGTGTCAGGCGCTGCCTGACACGCCAGACCGAGGCAGATAAGCCTCGGTCCCCGTTCATCTCTCTCTACTCTTTTGTCTCTTTTAAGCGTTTTGTCTTTTTCTCTTCTTTGTTAATTTTACCACCTCAGCAGGTTGACACAGTTGCAATGCAACCGGTTTGATATTTATCCAACTAGAGAGTTCAACGAGAACTCCCATGTGACAAGCTTGGAGGGTGAATTCGATTTTGTTGCACATTCTCTTATAAGCTACCAAAATTGAGCGTTGTGCTCTCTAATTGGGTTACCGAGATTGGCCAGGCTGAGGCAAGGTAATCCAATAAGAGAGCGGGGGCTTAATGTTATGGATAATTTTGGCTTGGCAGGTACACAAGGGCGGAAGGACTTCAGGCCCAGTTGAAATTGGCCCAAAGGAGCAGAAACCCACCAAAGGTGG
Source organism: Luffa acutangula (assembly GCA_036850905.1). NCBI lineage: Eukaryota > Viridiplantae > Streptophyta > Magnoliopsida > Cucurbitales > Cucurbitaceae > Luffa > Luffa acutangula. The sequence continues at coordinate 43,257,769 of CM072097.1, read as the reverse complement.
ACCAACACCTCGGCCTCGGCCCAAAGCCGAGGCCGAGGATCTGGTCGGCCTCGGCCCAAGGCCGAGGCCGACCAGGCGAACCGGCCCGTCTGCTGCCTAGGCCACCTGGATGGATCCCCTTAGGCCTGGGAGCGAGGAGTCACGTGCAGTGTACGGTGCCTGGAAGGAAAAACCCTAGCAAGGGGAGAGCTATAAAAGGAGAAGCATGACCCAGGCGAAAGGTAACTAAGATCTGAACCCTTAAACTCCATTGAACTACCGTTTTGACTGGGAGATTGCCCGTCCACTGACTTAGGCATCGGAGCGGTTGTGGCAAGCACCACACCGGTGTGCAGTGTTCACTTTCCTTCTTTGCAGGTCACGTCTTCCCATATCTAAACAAGTTCATTGTTGGTGTCACGTGAAGGGCAGGTGAGCGCTTGGCCAGATTTTGGCATCAACAAGCAACATACTAGCTAATTCAAATTATTCTTTCATCAAGCTAACCACAAGGATAGACCACAAGTTTATCAAAACAAAATAGCAACTACGTGAATCTCTCACCACAACAGAACAATATTTCAACCAAACCAACACTAAAACTAGTCTATCCAAGCATAACCAGAAAGAAATCCAAAACACTAGAATTCCTCCTCGTTGTTCTCCTCCTCACCACCATGGTCCAGCTCAGTACAATCCACAGTACTGGTAAGAAGCTCACACTTGTTAGGTCACAAACAACACCCAATGTCAATGACCATGTTTCTCACATGCAAACAACATGCTTAAAAAGCCATAACACTCAACATGCTTAGAAAGCAATAAAAACGACCACCATGCATATGCTTCCCACACTATTCACACACCCTTCTAGACATCACATGATTTACGCGCTATGCTCCACACCTAACGCATGAAATACGCGTCATGTTGTGCAAACTAACACGTGAATTAAGCGTCACACTGAACACCTACACATGAATTATGAGCCATGTAACGCAACCACTAGACCCATGCTACACATCCCGTGACAACATGCTAGCCTAACTAAATATGCTTAACACGACATCCCATCATGCTTGAACAACACAAAACATGTTCATCTCAAGCAACACAACATTCTATATGCACAACAGGTCATGCTTTAACTCAAACATCTCATCTAAGCTTTAACACAACAAGTCATGCTTAATGGAAGAGCAAAGCAACAGTACAACATACATCATGCAATCAAACAAAACCCAGCATGTGGAAACTACTTACCTAATTCTAGACGCTCCTACACAATCTCAACAAGCCTAAAGCAACCAAGATAAACTCTTAAATCACAAAGGTAGCTAAAAGGTTAGAACCAACCTAGAGATCTTTAAGATATGCTAGAAAAGCCAAATTCCACTTTACTAAGCCTATTTCCTTGTAGGACAGCCTTCAAGCATTTCCCAAAATGAAAACCCAAAAGCTTTAGACCATGGACAACCATGTCTAAGGCACTACAAGCCATGGGTATTCAGTGAATAACCATAGTTAAGGCTTTTCAGCCACTGGACAACAAGTAAATAAGACACATTTCACATTTTAAGAATCTACAGAGGCTAGGTAAAACTAATTAAGCGACAACACTTAATAATGGGCAGTGAACCTACATGTTTTAAAACCAAAAACAACAAGTTATAACCCTTTTTCCTTTCATTCCTAGGCTCCTAGAGATGGAACAACACTAACAGGGCCTAACAAAAGACTGGTTGTGATTTAAATATGCTTATAAAGCTAAAACACCTAACGAGCAATAATCCTTTATGCTACTAGACTAACGACAACAATGAACCTTACCCAAATGGACCCGATTTCACACTAGACAGGTTATATTAACCTCGAATAGTGTGCTAGAATGATCCTTGGGCAGTGGGTATTCGAGCTTAGGTGATTCGAACCCAATCGATCACTTAGACAACACTGTAGAACAAAAAGATAAACCTGAGGGCGTTTCCATTCTCTCTAAAAGATCAAGTCAAGGATTGGCTATATTACCTACCATTAGGCTTGGTGACTACCTAGAACGAGATGAAAAGTCTACAAACCTGGGCACCACGCAAAAGACGCCTAGTATCTCGACACTAAGCATAGAGTGTCTCAATGCTAGGGCTGCTGGAGGCTTATATTTAGTATGTTTCTCTTTGGGATTTTCATCAAGCAAAGTTTGGAGGCTAGAATGAAAGCCTTTTAGAGAGATAGAGATTAGAGTGAGTGAGTGGGTACTCTCGGGGAGCGATTGGAGGCTTTTTCGGGATCCAATCGAGGCTTAGATCGTGATGGATCAAGGGCGCAAGCAAGGGATTCGTCATTGGTTTAGTCTTTTTTACCTATTATTGTTCATTTACTGCTTTTGTAATGAGAATGCTGGAATTTTACTTTCATATCATGACAATGTGTAGCTAAATTCTTGGAATTTCTATCTTGAATAAAGAAATGTGATTGTTTTATCATTCTAATTATCTAATTATTGTTTGATAAACTAATTATTTGTATGAATGTTCTTAATGTTGGGTTTTATACCCTAAAACTCGTAGATAGTGAATGTAACCGTTGACTGGATATTAATGAAATAATATTGATATATTTTTCCATTAATTGTTATTAGTTATTTTATATTTGTCTTTGCCTAATAATAACCCTAATCCAATAAACTAGACATCCAAGGCTGTAATATGAGTCTTGAACTATATGTAGCGACATATGGGATCATTGTTCAAGAAACAGCCTAAAGGGTCTATAGTATAGGGATAAGACTAGGTGCCTTATCCTGGTGACACTATGGATACGGCCCACTTTGTATTTGATACAAACGTTGCGATCCAACGCGTTCGTGTAGGAGACATACGAGTGGGGGTATCCTATGCAATGAGTTTGCATAAGACCGAACCGCGAAATAGTAACCACTGGTTATAACATCGTTAGCTAGTTAGTTTTCTATTTCACTAGGACGACCTAGACAAACTTAGTCTTAATCCTGAGTTGATTATGGACTCCTGCTCATGAGAGATTTTCCTTTGATTTGTATGGGTGAGAGTGGCCAGTACACTGACTCAATAAGCCTACCATTTTGGAGACAAGACCGAATGGGGAGCTGGGAACGTAATCGTGCAAGATGGAATTCACTCCTTCCCGACTTTAGGGAAGCAGATGAGTGTTCCCTTAAGTGGTTACTCCGAGTCTTGAACATAGGGTCCTACCCTCTCAATGGCACGAGAGAGTTTTCTGTTTGATGGTTGGACCACAAACAGATTGTTCATTAGAGGAGAACTGGTACTTGAGGAAATAGAGGTAACCCAGGAGTAAAACTGTAATTTGACCCAGCTAGTGTTACGGACACTCGTGAAGGACTAACTAGTCGATATTGGTCTATATCCGTGGACACAGAAAATATGTCTGCAGTGAGAAGAATGCAACTGTGAGTCTATAGTGGAATGAACGCACAGTTAACGAATATTGATTAATGTGGTTAATGAGTTTGACCAATTAATCTCACATCGTTGGAGCTTCTGATCTGCAGGTCCATTAGGTCCCACTGGTAGCTCATAAAGTAATGAGTTTGATACAAACGTTGCGATCCAACGCGTTCGTGTAGGAGACATACGAGTGGGGGTATCCTATGCAATGAGTTTGCATAAGACCGGACCGCGAAATAGTAACCACTGGTTATAACATCGTTAACTAGTTGGTTTTCTATTTCACTAGGACGACCTAGACAAACTTAGTCTTAATCCTGAGTTGATTATGGACTCCTGCTCATGAGAGATTGTCCTTTGATTTGTATGGGTGAGAGTGGCCAGTACGCTGACTCAATAAGCCTACCATTTTGGGGACAAGACCGAATGGGGAGCTGGGAACGTAATCGTGCAAGATGGAATTCACTCCTTCCCGACTTTAGGGAAGCAGATGAGTGTTCCCTTAAGTGGTTACTCCGAGTCTTGAACATAGGGTCCTACCCTCTCAATGGCACGAGAGAGTTTTCTGTTTGATGGTTGGACCACAAACAGATTGTTCATTAGAGGAGAACAGGTACTTGAGGAAATAGAGGTAACCCAGGAGTAAAACTGTAATTTGACCCAGCTAGTGTTACGGACACTCGTGAAGGACTAACTAGTCGATATTGGTCTATATCCGTTGACACAGAAAATATGTCTGCAGTGAGAAGAATGCAACTGTGAGTCTATAGTGGAATGAACGCACAGTTAACGAATATTGATTAATGTGGTTAATGAGTTTGACCAATTAATCTCACATCGTTGGAGCTTCTGATCTGCAGGTCCATTAGGTCCCACTGGTAGCTCATAAAGTAATTTGAGGCAACTAAGTAATAAATGTAAATTGAAAATGTTCAATTTACTAAGGGAAACAAATATAATATATATTGATATATTATGAGAGAAATTAATATTTGAAGAAATTCAAATATAAATTTATGGAAGTTTGAAAGAGTTCAAATAATGAATTAATTAATTTAAGGCCTTAAATCTATTTGGGCAAATTAATTAATTCAAGGCCGGAAATTAAATATGTGAAATTTAATTGGTGGTTAATTAATTAAAGAATTCATTAACCGGGAATTAATCAATTATGGAAATAATTAATCACTTAAGGAAGTGATTAATCATTTATGGAAATGATCTAATCACTTATGGAAATGATCTAATCACTTATGGAAGTAATTAGTCATTTGTGGAAAAGATTAATCAATTATGGAATTGATTGATCATGATTGATTAAATAAGGAATAAGATTGAATCAATTTTGGAAAAGATTGATTTAATTGAATATTTTATTCATGGTCTCTCTTCTAAAAATAGAACACTAGACCTAATTGGTTTAGGATACTTGACATTATGCTCTTGCTCTTAGATTCTCAAGACAATACCTAGAATTCTCTCTAGCCTCCCTCTTAGAGAAAGACTCCCACATGTCTTTTGCCTCCTAGACTTAGAGACATACCGGTGTAACCTCTGTGGTTATTGTGTCATTCAAAGGAGAAATTTCCAGCAATCACAAGAAGAGGAGGCTGCTGCGATTTCGTTCGTGGAGCGTCGTTGGCGAAGAACGGTCAAGTCTACAACGAAGGTTTGTAACGGTTCTTCCCTTTTTTCTTTAGAAAAGCATGAAAATAAATTTAGATTTATTTTTCAGCATGTTTAAATCAATTTTCCAGCAGCTTTAACGAGTGTTTAAAGTTTGTTTGAGTTTTCGTAACGGTATTTTAATGTTAATTAATATACGGTGTAAGGTCCAATCGATGCGCTTCCGCTGCGTGGGGACTTTTATTCCCTTCACTTAATGCCTTATAAATTCTAGCCAAATTTATATTGATTTGTTTCTTGGCGGAAACTCGACAGAGAGAAACTAAGAGTAACATAATTCTTACAACTAGGCTTCACTGCTTGTAGTGACAGCGATAGTAGTTGGTTAGGCTTAGAGATCAACAATGAACCAGGGCTTAATTAATTATTACTTGATTAATGGTGCTAAGGACACTTAGGTTGTTAATTAAAGTTAGTTATAATTAGGAGAAACTGACAGAAGATCCTATGTTTGCAAGAAAGTTCTATATTTATAATTACATCAGACTAATAATTAGCAATTGTGATAAATAATCAATCATATTTTGGAATTCAAGACCCTGCCTCTCTACTGAGTTTGATACTGATAGCATGCAGAAATGCTATCTATTTCCTATTAATTTTAGCTAGTTTTGTGCTTGAATTGTGTGCTTTGAAGTGTTTTTATGTTTAAATTTCAGAAAATCGAGCCAAGGAAGAAAAACCAGAGTTTTGAGAGATTTTGGATGATTTTGGAAGGCTTTTGGAGCATTTTGAAGAAGTCCATTGAAGATCCAAGCCCAAAAGTCCAAGAAGAGAAAGTTGGAGGCCCAAATTGAAGACTAAAGGGTCATTTTATAGGAGTCCAAGGCCTAACGTCTCGTCGCCAGTTTTGGGTGTCTCGACCCTAGCACGCTGCGAAGAAAATTCCAGAAGTAGTACAGCGTCGAGACGCTGTGGCGACTTGGGCACCAAGTTTGTGACATAACGGTGTCGAGACGTGTGACGTCAGCGTCTCGACGTTAGGGAGGTTGGACATCTATAAATAGTGCATTTTCCAGCCGAATTAAGGGAGCCAATTTGAGGGTTTTCACCCTATTCTCAATTCAACACTAAAATTGGAGGGTTTTGGGAGAGTTTTGGAGCTTTGTTGAAGATCTTGGGAGCTCGGGATCGATGACGGTCGCCATGGGATCGAGGAGATCGACATTTTATTGAGCATTTCTCTTCCCTTTCCTTTACTTTTAGTTTCTAGAATTGTTGTGATTAGGAATTATTGGATGTTTAGTGATTATGAGTAGTTAATTCCTAAATTCTATGAGTTTTGATCTAGTGGTAGAACCTTTGTTTAATTAATGAAGTAATTTGGTTTGATGGTCATTATCATTCATTTTTGCATTTTGTCCTTAATACTTTTAATCACCTGTTTACTGATTAAATGAATTGTTACTAAGTGGAAACTCGACGGAGAGAAGCTTAGACTAGAATTGAATGCATGACTGACGTTTATTTACCCAAGTGACACTGGATAAGATAAATAGTGTTAGAGGTTGTTATTGAAGGGTCGTAATGCCATGCTTAGTAAATAAAGAGGAAACCAAAAGGAGATTCTTTATTGAAACGCATGAGAATAGGAGGAGACTGACAGGAGAGTCCTTGACATTAGGCTTCTAGACTTATGAATCAAATGACTAATTAATCTGAGTTAGTTAATCGATTAAACAATTAAAGGTCCAATTAATAAAGTCAACACTCTAGAATTTGTTGGGTTTTATGCCCTAAAACTCGTAGATAGTAAATGTAACATTTGACCGAACATTAATAAAATGATGAATTATTCATTTATCTTGTTTGTATTGAGTAATCTTGTCTTATTAACCCTAATCCAATAAACTAAACATCCTAGGTTGTTAGTATGAGGCTTAAACTAGTATGTGGGGTCATACGGGGAACATTGTTCAAGATACAACCTAAAGGGTCTATAGTATAGGGATAAGGTTGGGTACCTTATCTTGGTGACATTATGGATACGACCCGCTTTGTATTATGATACAAACGCAATGATCCAACACGTTCATGTAGTAGACATGCGAGTGAGGGTATCATGTGCAATGAGTTTGCACAAGACCGGTCCGCAAAATAGTTAACCACTAGCTGTAACACCGTTAGCTAGCTAGGTTTCTATTTCACTAGGATGACTTAGGTAACTTGGTCTCAATCTTGTCCATGAGTGGGTTATGGACTCCTGTCCACGAGAGATTTTCCTTTGATTTTTATGGGTGAGAGTGGCCTGCACGTCGACTCAATAAGCCTACCATTTTGGGGACAAGACGGAGTGGGGAGTTGGGACATTAATCACACAAGATGGAATGCACTCCTTCTCGACTCTAGGGTAAGTAGAGGTGTGTTCCCTTAAGTGGTGCCTTCGGGTCTTGAACAATGGGCCTTGCCCTCTCTATGGCACGAGAGAGACTTGTGTTTGTTGGTTGGACCTCAAACAGGTTGTTCATTAGAGGAGCACTGAGACTTAAGGATAAAGAGGTAACCTAGGGGTAAAATGACAAATTGACCTAGCTGGGGTACGAACACACGTGAAGGACTGACTTGCTGTTATTGGTCGATATCCGTGGACATAGAAATATATCTGCAGTGAGAAGAGTGCAGTTGTGGTTCTTTAGTGGAGTGAACCATAGTTAACGAACATTGATTAACTTGGTTAATGAGTTTAGCCAATTAATTTCATATCATTGGGGCTTCTGAACTGTAAGTCCATTAGGTCCCACCGATAGCTCATTTAGGGAGTTGAGGTAAATTTCTAAGGGAGAATTGTATATTCAAAGGTGTTCGAATATTAAGTTTAAAATATGAATTTGATTCATATTAAAACTATAGGTTAAAATTAATGTTCATTGGATGCACATTAATACTATAGTTTTTTGTGCGAGAAAAGAATTGAATATGTGATATTCAGTTAATCAATTAATTAATTAAAGAATTGATTAATTGTAAGTTCTAATTTATTTGAATTAAATTTGATTTAGTTAAAATAAAATTAAAACTATGGGATATTAAGGAATATTCATTTAATTAAATGATGTTAAATTAATTAATAATGATTAATTAAGTTGGTTTTAATTTTAATTTTAATTTTGTTTTTTAAATTAAAATTAAATTAAAACTCAAATAACTGACTTGGTCAGCCAGATATCCTAATTGTGGGTCTTTGCACGATTAAGTCCTCCTTAATATACTGAATGAGATGAAATTAAGGAGGCAAGTTGTTATTTTGAAGGGTTTCTCTCGATTTCTCCCCCTCTATCTCGTTATCCATCTATTACAAAGAAAGAAACTTCTCCCAATCTCTTAGAAATTTTGGGTGTTCCCACAAACCACTCAAGCATTATTCCTGTGAGGATACAGGTGTAACCTTTGGGTGTTGTTCACGATTTTTGGGGAGAATTTCCAATGAAGGGAACATTCTTGGTTGTTGTATTTTCTGCTTTTCGGCAAAGGATTTGGCGAAACGATCAAGAATTTCAAGAAAAGTAAGTTTTCTTTGGCCTTTGATCACTAGGATCAATTTTAGAATTGATCTAGGTAGTTTTTATCTAAACCTAAGCATGTCTTTATAGCCTTTACAGTAGTTTCTTAATGTATTTTACTGTTGTGTTTTTATTGTCGTCGTATTGGTATTCCAATCAACATTTAGATCGATTTGGTCCTCTGATAAATTCCAATCAAAGCAAGATTATTTGCGGTAATTAAGTGAATAAATCCAATCCCTGTGGAGACGATATACTCTATGTTCAAAATCACTGTATTACTTGACGACTCGTGCGCTTTGCGGTCATCAGATACTTACCTCCATTTGCACGTCTTTGCTTGTTCAATTTTGCTTTATTGCTTTGTTTTAATTCAATCTGCAATCCCGTTTTACTTGAATGATACCCCTAGATAATGCATATCTTAAGTACTTCTAGTGTTTAGTTCTATGATTCACCTAATTTCAAACTACTCATTGTCCTTGTGGATACGTGTTGGTGGTTTCCGCAAGTGCACGGGCCACAAGTAATATAAAACGGAAAGTATTCCGAGTATCGAATCCTCAGGGAGGCGAAGCGAAACTTAAGCAATTAATTAAAATTCTCTTGAGCACTGAAAATACTTAGGTGAAATAATATTTAGGGACTATGCTCATGTAATAAAAAGATTTAAATTCAAGACAATTAATGAAACAAATTTGATCAATCAGAAATAAAATGTGGAGAAAGAGTTTCTTTAAGCGGGAAGAGGGGTCTCGAAAATCAATGATTAGCTAAATAATTGCTATAATTATCCTATCTCATTGCCCAACTAATTATAAACCTAGAATCTCCGTTAATCACATAGGTTCTCCTGTCGGTTTCCCCTAATTGTAATTAATTCATTTTAACAACCTAAGTGTCCTTAGCGCTATTAAAAATCATTAATTATTACGCTCTGATTCATTTTAGGAATCTAAGTTTAATCAACTAATCCCGGCGTCACAACGGGCAATTAAACTAGTTGCATGGATTATGATCTATCCTAATTTCTCTCCGTCGAGTTTCCATTAAGAAACGAATCATTACACAATTGGCCAGATTGAGTAAAGCATTAAGCATATCCATACAAATAATTAGGATATGGGCAAGAGACAAGAAATTATAACAATATTTCCACTAACATTTCATTTCAAGACCCCAAATTGGGGGTTTAGCTACACATAATATTCACAATAATTACAAGGGAAAGCATATTAAAAGACATAAAGGAAAAGGAATTGACCGTCGAAAAACCCCTTGCTGACGCTTGGAGCCCCCGCTGACTACTCCTCGAGCCTCTAGAATTGCTTCCCAAAATTCCCCAAAAATTCCCACTAGAAGAACCCTCTCAAAAAGGCTCAAAAGCCTTGAGAGGGGCTCCAAAAAAGGAGTCTTAAGAAAGGAAAGAAAGGAATTGGAAGGTGAGTGATGATTGATGATTGATGATTCAAAATGAGGCACCAAGGGCGCCTATTTATAGGCCTGGAAAAGGGGTAGCGTCGCGACGCTGCCTTGCCAAGCGTCGCGACGCTGCTGCGCACGCGGCTTGGGCAACAAGAAAGGGCAGCGTCGCGACGCTGCCTTGCTAAGCGTCTCGACGCTGTCCAGATTTTCCAGAAAAATCAGCTTCCTTTTGGGCTGATTTTTGGGCCTTCTTCTTCATTTCTCTTGGACTTTTCTTCATGGATGTCTTCTTTGGGCTTCCAAATGCCTCATACTTTGATTTGGGTTAAAATTACTTCAATTATGGCTCTTTTTCTCCCAAAATCATCATTTATGCTCCTAAAGACAAAATAACAAAATTCATTACATATATTCATTAAAAACACGATTAAAGCACCAAAAAGCTTAATAAATTGAGACGAAAATAGCGACATTTCTGCTCGCTATCAATACGATACTTGGTAAATACTTATCATTTTATATTACTTGACTCGTGCGCTTGCGGAGCATTCCATACAACGCCCATTAGGTATGAGGCTTTTTGAGTGAAACCAAAAGTAAAATAACGAGGATTTATGCCAAAATGGACAATATCATATCATTGTAAAGACATGTGGAGAGTTCTAGTATAGAGTCTTTAACAAGTTGTATCAAAGCCACACCCCTGACTTAGTCTGGTTGGTATGCCTCGATGATATAATCACATTAATCTGTGGTTTAACTAATTAGATAGGTATAGGGATGTCCACGGGGGCGGGACGGGGATGAGGATGGGGATGGCTTCCTTGTCCCGTCCTCGCCTCCCATTTCAATCCTCATCCCCACGAAATTTCCTATTAAATTTCGCGATGGATGGGGCAGGGATTCCCCACAAGGAATTTGCGGGGATCGAGTTCCCTGTGAGGAATTATTCTCCATTTAATTTTTTTTTTATCTTCATTGAATCAAATATTTTTTTTAATAAATTTTAAAATGGTTAACTTCTCATGGAAAATATTCATTAATTTTCAATTAGATGGATAATTAACATATGTATGTATGTATGTATGTATAAGACAAAATTCTTAAATCTCCTACTAGAAACAAAATAATATTTCATATCAAATTATCTAATTATCTATACGTTTGTTTAAACCATATAATTCAAACATATCCAATTTTCTAAATCATGAACACTAACACTTTAAATTTATATATAGAGAGAAATAATAATAATAATAATAGTAATAGTAATAATAAATATAAATAAATAAACGGGAAGGAGAACGGGGATGAGAAATACATTCCCCTTCCCCAACCCGATTTAGCTCGTGGGGAATTTTTTTTCTCCCATTCCCTCCTTCATTGTTCTGCGCCCCTACGGGGGCAAATGGACATCCCTAGATAGGTGTGGCGTGTTCCAATTAATAGGAGTTTGCTTGGTTAAAAGCAATATGCTTGAGAGCAAACACAAATGAATGAAAATTTGAGGGAGGCTTATAGGGTTGGTTTGGGATTGCGTTTGAAAGCGTGAAAAGTGATTAGGGGAGAATCTTAACCGTCTAGGTTGTTTAGTAAAACAAATTATTAATTAATCTATCTAGAATCATTTCTCAATTTACTCTAACGTGCAAAAGTTGATATATACCAGCTTTTAGATTTTGCTTTTCTAAAAATCTATCGCATTGTTTTCAAATCTCAAATTTAACCTTCTTATATATATTTCTTCACATATGTTCTCTCTTATATCAATAAAAGTTAAAAGAAGCTGGAATAGCTTAGTTGGTTAGAGCGTGTGGCTGTTAACCACAAGGTCGGAGGTTCAAGCCCTCCTTCTAGCGTTAAATAAATTTTCTAAAAAAAAAAAAAATATATCAATAAAAGTTTGATTGAATCAATTTTTTAACAATTATTTTTCTTAAATTTTCATTAAATATTTTATATCAATAAAACATAATTATATGCAATTAAAATCATATAAATAATTTTTCTAAAAAAAAATCATTTAAATAATTAACTTATGATAAATTATAAATTAAATATCAATATGAAAATCATTGAAATAATAAGTCTTTGTGTGGTCCTTCGTTTGAGGACTATTGAAAATAAGACCAAAGTCCCACATTAGTTAGAAAAGAGGAAGATTGTAGGTACATAAGTAGCGAACAATACCTCCATTAATATGAGACCTTTGAAAAGAAACAAAAAAAATAAAGTCATAAAGGCTTATGTCCAAAGTTGACTCGAATGACGTGATCTCTCCCGTTATAGTGTTGTGACTAATAAAATTGAAATCATTTAGCAACTTTAAAAAAATCTAAGCATCTTTGAGTTGCAAGTCCTTCATTCCAAAAGGTTTGGTAATATTGAGAATAAGAAAAATGTGTATACACAGGTCCATGATCGTCGTCGACCAGCTCCTTGGCCGGCCCAATCATCGCCTCCGATGATGGACAGTAAAACGTTGGTATCGAAATTCGCTCTCTTGCGCTGTTCACAACAGCCCGATGTAGCACGCTCTTGTACCTGTCATTACTCAGCGCCTGAACAAAAAACAAAAAAAAAAAAAAGCGCTTTCAGAGAATCACTAGTGCTACCAAACTAATGGGAGTGATTTTAAAATGGTTAAAATCACTTTTGTCATATTCAAAATTATTCCGAAACATGTTTTTTATAATTCAAAATCATTTTTAGTGATATGAAAATCACGTTTAAAAGTGTAAAATCAAACATGAAATTGATTTTGAATAATTAAGGATACGTTTTGGGGTGATTTCGAACATGACAAGAGTGATTTTAGTCAATTCAAAACCACTCCCAAGCATGTTCTAAAATGTGTTTTTTAATAATTCAAAATCAATTTTGATAATAAGAAAATCACGTTTAAAAGTGTAAAATCAAATATGAAATTGATTTTGAATAATTAAAGGTATGTTTTTTAGATGATTTCGAACGTGACAAAAGTGATTTTAGCGATTTCGAAATCACTCCCAAACATGTCGTTAGTAGTGTTACATACCTGCATTTGGTCACCGATGTTGATAATGAAGGTGTTGGGGATGGGGTTGAGTGCGACCCAGACACTGTCGCGGAGGACTTGGAGGCCAGGGACTTGGTCTTGGAGGAGGAGAGTGATGAGGTTTGGGTCAGTGTGACCAGGCAAGCCATAGGTGAGCTCTGGCTGTGGACATGGCGGATAGTAGTTAAAGGCCATGTGTTGGCCATGGCTCCCAATTGAGTTGGCTATGGAATCTTTTGACAAACCCAAGCTCTCAGAAATCGCCTCTAGTAGAGTCAATGTCAATTGTCTCACACTAGTACAATACTCAGCCACTTCTTTTCTGAACTTAAAATGATATTATTATAAACAAACCAAAAAAAAAAAATGAAAACTACTTTTTAATCTATTATTGAGTTGTACGAATTTGGTCTCTTACTAAAAATTATGATTTAGTGTACTAATTTGAGAAATATATCTAAAAGATTCTATCCTCTTTATCTTTTCTCTCCTTGTTGCCCTCTTCCTCCTAGTAAGATCTCTTCAACAAAATTCTTCACTACTAAATTGAAATTCTTCACTGCATAATTGAGGTTCTAAGCCGTTAAGATTCAGATCGAAGTTGTTGAGGAGGTCATCTCCGACTTGCTTGAATGAGTTCAAATCTAGAGTGTAAGTGTCGTTCGACCTCATTTCTTTGAGATCTGGTCCTTCATGGAGGAGTAGCAAGTTTAAATATCCAAATATTTTTATACTAATAATTTAACTATATATTACCTTTTTGTTAAAACAAAATTTATTGAAGAATGTAATTGAGAATTTTTAATATATTAAAAATACAATTGAGATTTTTTTTTTTGTAAGGGAAAAAAATTGAGAACTTTAAAAAATTAAAAGATTATTTTGTATATTTAGTCTTTTTAAAATTGTTTTTTAAAAAAAAGTCATCAAACAACTCTAGATAATCGTTTGAGTTTTTTTAGTTCAATAATATTTAAAGCAAGGGAATTTGAACTTCAGATGTTTCGATTTGAGTGTCAATTATCGTTGAGATGACAACTAATAAATTTAACTTTTAAAATTAAAAAAAATAATAATGTTATCATCAATAGCCTATATATATATATATATATCATATTTGCTTTGTCTTTTATTAGAAAAGGTACTTACGTAACCTTTTAAGTAACTAATTGTAATTAACTTTTTAGAAATATATATAAATAATTAGCCCCTCCAAATCAATTCTCCGTGTCCATGAGTCAGCGTGGTTGGTTTGCTTATAAAATAGATGGAATTTTATTACTATAAAATTGGCAAACGAATTTTCTTTCTTTTTTTTTTTTAAAAAAAAAAAAATTAAAAAAAAAAAAACCCAAATAACATATTCTTTATTGTGGGTAAGTACTTGTTTTTGGTTAGTACTTTTTCCTATATTTTAGGTGGGTTAGCACTTTTACTTTTTTAGTGGTAATACTTTTTTGGTTACTACCTATTATATACATTTACCTCCATACACACACATATATAGTTTTTTAAACAAAAATGATCAATTCTTAGTTAAAATTTTGATATATAAACTTTAAGAGTTGAGTCCTCGAATTTTGGAAATGTCTAATAAATTTTTTGAATTTTGAATTTCATAGTTAATTTAATCATAAAGGACCAATATTCATACAGGATGCCAAAGTATGTTACCTAAAAGAGGGAGGGTTGGAAGGCCATTCATTGATGTAAAGCTCGAGAGGGTAACAATGGAGTCTCAAGAAATCTCTCCAATTCGCCACCTTCTCCGTCTTCACATTGAAACTCGTCGACAGCCTCGTCGTCTTCGTCGGGTCAGCAGAATAGTTCTTCAGCCTCTCACTTTCTGGCAATCGAAAAAATTCTCTCGCCAAACTCAGTATCCCATTGATCATCTCCTCCGACACCCCATGGTTCTTCACCTAAACACCAAAATCCACTCCTTTAATACTAGAAGGATTTGTTTTTCATTAGTTCAATTACAAGTTTAGTCCCTGCAATGTCGTGTCAATTTAGTCCCTGAACTTTAAAAAGTTTCAAATAGACCCTCAAATGTTCAATTCTGTGTCCAATAGGTTCTTGAATTTTAAAAAGTACTAAGTGAGTTCTTAACTTTCGCTTTTGTGTCTAATAGGTCTCTCAACTTTCAATGTTGTGTCTAATAACTCTGTGACCTATTCAATATTTTTAAAAATTCACAAGCCTACTAGATATAAATTGAAAGTTTAGAGTTTCCCAGTAAACATAAAATTCAATTTTATCTCTAGTATATTGGTTAATTTTAAAAAATCTCGAATATATTAAGGACCTATTAGACATTTTTAAAGTTCAGAAACCTATTAGACACAAAATTAAAAGTTTAGGGACTATTAGATACTTTTTAAATTTCAGGGACCAAATTGACACAACCTTGAAAATTCAGAGACTAAACTTGTAATTTAGTTATTTTTATTTTTTTTTAATTATTATATTCTTTATAGTTTAGTCTTTTTTTTAATTCATCATTTAGAGAAGAACGATTCGAACTTTTGATCTCTTAATCGAGACAATTACCAAATTATGCTCACTCTGACCTCTTTATTGTTTAGAAAGTTTCCATCTAGAACATTTTTCTATTATATTCCTTTTTTTTTCTTAATAAATGTTTTAATGTAGTTGAGACAATGTAAATCTTATGGGCATATGATATTCTAGCTAGGAGAAATCTAGAAAAGGAATAGCCCACCAAGGAATAAAATTTTGGGAAAAAAAATCAATTTTAATTGTTAACTTGTTAGGGCGGATGATTTCAACCCAAGTTTTCAATTTCATCCAATTGAACCTTAACTTTAATATGTTTTACAATTTTTACCCTGATTCAAAATGTGTTAATTCATCCACTAATTTTAACCAAAAAAATCTTCATAAACTTATTAATTTTACTCTAATGTTGTTTTTCTCTAAAAATTTATCAATTTCGTATGGTACATATATGGTTTATAATTTATTGAACTCATAAATTAACCTTTTATAACAAATATTTGGAGCTAAAACTTATTGAAGGTTAAAATTACACACTTTTAAAAGTTTAAGCTTAAGAATTCTCAAAAAAAAAAAAAAAAAAAAAGTTTAAGCTTAAGATTATAACAATTATCTAAGGGTTGGTTTGGAATACATTTTAGTTTAAGTGTTTTTCAAGAATGTATTTTCTTTGAAATATTTTGTATTAAAAACTGTTTAGAATTTAAACACTCATATATTTGGCTACATTTGCTCATATATATTTTCATACCCAAGTTATATATATTTAAAAACTCTTTATATATATTTAAAAACTCTTTTTAAAGAATTTTCTTTTAAGTGTTTCTCTCAAAACGGTTTTCATCCAAAAATTAACAACAATGGTATTTTTTAAATATTTTTTAAAGTTTGGGAGTATTTTTTAAATTTTTTAAAGTTCAGAAGCATTTTTTGAAACAAACCCCATTGTTTAGGTATATTTTTTATAATTTAGCCCAAAAAAAAAAAAACTATTTTCAATTTTTAGTCAACTCCCTAAAATATTTTAATTTTTTTCTTTTTGATTAATTTCTTTTAGAAAAACATTTAAAATAAGGAAGAGTAAAAAAAAGAAAGCATGATTTAATGAGTCAATTACCAGAAAGAAACCATCGCGCTGGCAGGCCCGGCCGATCTGTTGGACAACATCAGAGCGATTGGGGCCGTGGAGGCCGTGGAGGTCAATGATGGAGAAACAATAGTCGTCCGATGATCGGACATCGGAGAAGTTTGGACGGTCGGAGATGGGGCGGACGTAGTGGGAAGGGACGTGGTTGACGGTGGAAGCGAGATCTGCCACAAGCAATTTGGTGGCGGCGGTGGAGGTGGACATGGCCGGAACGGAATTACTTTCAAAACGCAAATTGAATCAATCAAATCAATGGAAGACAACCAATCCGTTGCTGTGTTTCTCTGGTCGCCAAAATCAAGCCTTATTTATTGACACTGTAACTGTAAAATGCATTCGTCACCAAGCTGACGTCCACTGTGCTACGTCGTTCCTCACACGTCAGATCATCTCATGAATTTTTTATCATAAAAACGGTCTTGTTATTTGACACTTGGAACTTTTTTCGCCAGAGATACCATTTATTGCGCCACATGTAGTGGCACATTCAGGGGCCAAGATTTTTTTTTTTAATTTTTAAGAAGAAAAACAAAAACTTTAATTTTTTAGGTTGTATTAATTTGGAGTTAAAAGTTTCAATTTCATCTAATTTGCCCCTAAACTAAACTAGATGTTTTAGTTTTTACTAATTCATCCACTAATTTTAACCAAAAACGATGTAAAAACATGTATAAACTCGTTAATTTCAATAAAATAAAGTTTTGCACAAATATAAATTTATAACCAATACACAGATTATCTACTAAATGAATTTGTCAAAATTCATAAATTCAACCAAAAAAAAAAGAAAAAATTAGCTTTATTGTTGTTTTTCTCTAAAATATTATCAATTTCATATTTTTACATATGGTTTATAATCCACTAAATGCATAAAGGATAACTTTTTTATAAAGATATTTAAAACTAAAACTTATTAAAAGATTAAAACTGTAACAATTTTCAAAGTTCAAAGTTAAAGTCTCGTTTGATAACCGTTTGATTTTTTAAAATTAAGCTTAAAAACACTACTTCGAGTTATAAGTTTCTTGATTTTGTTATTTACCTTCTTTCCAAGTTTTCAAAAAGCAAATCAAGTTTTGAAAACAAAAAAAAAATAGTTTTCAAAAACTTTATTTTTGTTTTTGGAATTTGGCTAGGAATTCAAATGTGTCATTAATAAAGTTAAAAACCATTAAAAGAAAATTTGGAGAAAACAAGTTTAATTTTCAAAAACAAAAAACCAAATAGTTATCAAATGGGTCTGAGATTGAACACTTATCTAAATTTGAGGTGCAATTTGATGAAATTGAAAGTTTATGATGAAAATGATACAACTTGACAAGTTTAAAGGTTCAAATTAATTTTTTCCCTATTATATATATATAAACATTGAAAATGAAAGGACCAAATTTATAATTTGCCTAATTTTATATCAAAATATATAAAATAATATCAATATATATATCAACACGTTGAATATTATTTCTTTATACAACCCCTCTAACAAACAATTGTGGATCCACCACTAACTCTAGCTGGGATATTTATGTCTAAATATGTCATTTTTGTGATGACGTGAGGATAGTCCCATAGGTATTAATTGATTTTTAAACTTTTAATTTTATATTCAATAGTTTTTTTATTTTTAAAATTGATGTCTAATAGATTAAAAATAAAAAAGAATAAAGGACCAAACAAATGGACAAAAATAGTGGATGGAGAAAAAAAATAAGAAGAAAATGAGTGAGAAAAAGAAAAGAAAATAATATAGGTGTTCATGCACCATTATATTTCTACTCATATCTTTGCTAACACATGGGATCTAAGGAGCTGAGTCAGTGGAAGGTGATGACTTGTATTAAAGGAATTTTCGAAAAAAAATCTAGTACGGTCCCTACCTTCAATATTTGACACGTCATTTAATGATATAATATTTTATTGCATTGGACCCACATCATTCTTAAATGTTTCTTTCACGGCAAACAATGAATAATATGAAAAAATTTTCATACCTATCATAGTATTAGAATTTTTTTTCCAAGAATTCTCATGTATATGTGGTGTTGTGTTTGTTGATGACAAAATCAAGCAAAACAATTCACATGACCTCCACGTGACACCAACATTGTATTTGTTGAAGACGGGGAAAACGTGACCTGCAAAATCAGTAAAAACCACTGCACATCGGTGTGGTGTAGGCCACTTACACTCCGATGCTTAAGTCAAATAAACAGTAAAAAGTATTTCTGAATCTAGTTTCACTACAACAAATTTGGCCTTTAATGTCGGGCAATGCCCGAAATTAAAAGTCTTTAATGTCGGGCAATGCCCGACATTAAAAGTCTTTAATGTCGGTCAGTGACCGACATTAAAAACACCGACATTAAAAACACCGACATTAAAAGTTTAATGTCAGTCGCTTTTAATGTCGGACATTGCCCGACATTAAAAGCCTTTTTTAATGTCAGACACTTTTAATGTCGGGCAATGACCGACATTAAAAGCTCTGTCCGACATTAAAAGTGTACTTTTAATGTCGGTCATTGCCCGACATTAAAAATGTCCTTTTAATGTCAGTAAACCAATCTTTGACCGACATTAAAAATGCCCTTTTAATGTCGGTCTCTTTTAATGTCGGGCAATGCCCGACATTAAAAGCTGTGACATTAAAAGTATCTGACATTAAATGTATGACATTAAAAGTGTCCGACATTAAATGTATGACATTAAAAGTGTCCGACATTAAAAGTGTCTAACATTAAATAAAAAAAAAATTGTTGCTTGCACATGTAGCTAACCAACAATACTATTTCTTTATTTTGTAAAAACCTATAAACAAAATATAATTTCAACATATACACAAAATAAAATCCCAAACGAATTTAATTAATAAAATGTAATAGTGTATATAATACATGAAACTTTTCGTCCATCCACAAATCACATCCATGAACCAATTTACAGAGAAAAAGGAAAATTACTAAACAAAATAAGTAGACAACTCCTTAAAACGCTCTTTCCCAAGTTCCTCTTTGAACTCCTTTTTCGAGAATATCCATTTCATCATCTGCAACACAAAGCATAACTAAGTATTTTAAAGCCTATGATTGATATAAACCAACACAAACAAACAATTTCAAAGCATAACTAAAGTATTTCTCAACCTTCAACTCAACTAAACTTATAAACTAACACAAGTAATTTCAAAATATAACGATAAAGTCATACAAACAATTTCAAAGCATGAATCAAGTATTTATCAACTTTCCACTAAATCCAACTAAAATCATAAACTCACATAAACAATTTCAAAACACAACACAAGTATTTCTCAACCCCCTCCCACACTAAACTTATAAACTAACACAAACAATTTCAAACTCACCCCCCCAAAAAAAAAAGTTATAAACCTACACAAACAAACAATTTCAATATTGATCTTATCAATCTATGCTATGAGCTTATCTTCCTTCTTGTGATATCGATCTTATACCAACCTGAAAAACCATACGGACTTGATATATCGTATAAAAAGAAAGTCAATGAATCTCCCACTACAACCAATACGGACTTGATATATCGTATAAAAAGAAAGTCAATGAATCTCCCACTACAACCAATACGGACTTGATATATCGTATAAAAACAAACAAAACCATAAACACCCAAATGAACCCCTCTTTTTTTACATAAGCTGGCAGAATCAGAACTAATACCAAAAAGTAGTGATCCGAACGAAAAAAAAAAACACAAAATATTCTTAAAATAATACTTTTAAATGAAAGAAACTTGCCTGCAAAAGTCGTCTGGCATAACCACCCTCCATTTTCAACTTGAAATGTGTCCTAAATGTCATAATTCCGATGTTCTTATCTCCACTCTCGCATTATGGCATTATGTAGAAGAAACATGTCCATGTTAGAAAGTTAAGGAGGAACTATTCCCGAGAAAAATTACCTTCCTAGGCGCAGCCTCTCAGCGAATATGAATGAACTAATCACAACAACTATCACCATGCTGAGAGGATTAAATGCAGTAACAAACACAGGTCCTTTTAACTTCACCACAATTCCTTGGAGATAATAGGCAATCCCAGAAGATACTATTCCCTGCAAATGACATGGCCTTTAGATTTAGTAATAAACGATACTTGAAATGGTGATAACAATGGCAGCCTTAACAGGTTCTTGCTTATTTACAATGTTAGAATAAGAGTGAGGGTTGAAATTCTCTTTGGTCCAAGGCAAACTCAACATGGGTCCTTTTATAAGACCCATCATCATTGCTCCTCATACTGTAACTAAAGTGCCTAAAATCTTTGTCTGGCTTCGTAAACTTTTAATATTCACCTTCTCCATTCTTCAAAAAAAAAAACATAATGATGATCTTGAATCAATAAACAAACAGAAAACATTAGGATCTTATTCTATGTGCATGAGTGCGTTTAATTTAAGTTGGTATACAAAACAAGTACCTGCAAATCCAAGCCATTAGAAACGCAAAGGCAGGAAGAATATTGCACATGGCAGTTGCAAAAGTTGCAGTTGTGTATTTAGTACCAGAGTAAATCAAGCTCTGGGCTATTACAGGCATGTCATAATGAAAAGAAGGTTAGTTTTTGAAAGACAGGTAAAAATAGAGAAATTACTTTGAAGTGCACGGATTGAACCGATATAACTAACGATTTTATAGTGTCAAAATATATGCAAAGTGAAATATATAAAGGACAATATTTTCACTATAATAGTTATGTGGGACAGTCACATTGTGGTGATCACGTTGAATAATTTTTTTGTAAAGATGACGAAGGGGGTTAAGTTCTTACTCGAGTAAACCCAGTAAAAGAATCTTGGCGAAAATCCGAAGAGTCATCTTTGGCCTTATTTTTCTGCCAATGAAATGGGTTAGTGATGATGAAAGGCTAGACAAAATATAGCTTAGAGCGAGAGGAAATTAGTACCTGTCCAAGACAAAGGCAAAAGGAGCAACAACAGTGGCTCCAATAGTGTGTAACGATAAACAATGGTAACAAGTTGGTTCATTCCTTGGTTTAGAGTAGCCTTAGAGATAATAGACATTCCTGCAGAAGCAAATCTTAGTGCAATTACTCCCAAATATGGCTTTGCCTTCTCAAACATATGTCCTGCCTATTCCATTTCTCTCTCTCTCTAGAAGTGTTTGTCAATAGAATAGATCAATCAAAACAAAAGCAGAAGTTTCAGCATGCTTTTATAATGGATTTGTAAGCAAATCTTTGGGTTAATTGATATGTTATATATCATCATCCAACATTAAAAATCTAGAAATAATGTTAGATTATGCTATTACATCATATTATTAGATTTGCTACCCACAAACAGAGATTGAGCACACAAAATTGAAACCCACGGTCTGTAAGGTTAGAAGAAAATCGAAGCTAGATCTGAAACCCACAAACAGAGATTGAGCACACTTACTGGAAAAAACCCACGATCTTGCCGAAACCCACTTGCTGGAGATCTGAAACCCACGGTCTTTAGAAGAAAAGCCACGAAAAGTGACCCACTTGCTGGAGAAAACCCACGATCTTGCCGAGTTTGAGCTCAAAAAACCCCCTTGTCGAAAAATCGAAGCTAGATCTGAAATATTGTGGTCGACGATAGAGAAAGGTTCAAGCAAAGAAACCCACGCACGCGAGAAGCTAAGACAGTCGACGTCGGTGAGGGAGAAATCTTCGGACGCCGTCGGTGAGCTCGTCGTCGAGGGTTGCCGTCGATGAGGGAGGAAATGTGCTGCGAGGGAGGAAGCGACGCCAAGGGTTTGGGTTTGTTTTCGAAGAGAGAGGGAAAAACGAAGCTGCTGTTGGGGAGAGAGAAACACTTTACCTTTTTACTGTTTTTAAAATTAAAAAAAAATTAAAATATCTTTTAATGTCGGGCAATGCCCGACATTAAAGGCGTCTTTTGATGTCGGGCAATGCCCGACATTAAAAGTTCGAAAATTTTAAAAAACGTGCGTCCGACATTAAAAGGCCCGCACATTTTTTTGTCCGACATTAAAGCTTCTACGCCTATTTTTTTGTCCGACATTAAAACTATAATTTGTTGTAGTGTTTTCCGAACTCTTTTCCATGTGTGAAGGACCGAATTTATACTTGTGTCCTCTGCTAGGGTTTTCTCTCCTTTTCCGAAGCCATTCGGGGCTAAAATCGGATCAAATCGGGACACAAAGATTAAGTAGAAGGAGAACGGACACGACCCACCCGGTTCCTCCAGCATGTCCCTCCTCCAGTGTTCGACTCTTTGGTATGCTTCTGGATCGGTGTTGGGTTGTCCTTGCTGTCCCCGCGCTTTTCGGAATGGATCAAAATCACCTGCAATAGTGTTCAATACATTTTAATCAAGGTGACGTGGATTTTGCCGATGGCAAACAAACATGTGGACTCAACTTGTCATCTAGTTGCATGCCTAGCTAATTGGAAATGGGGTGTCGACTCTTCTCATTGCTTCTCTTTGACTTGTCTAAGGTCTCCTTAATACATGACCTAATGGGAGGGAGGCAAGTGGAAGACTTTTTTTTCTCACCCAATTAACAATGTAAGAAAAATAATTTGATCCATTTATATCCCTAAATTTTATCTCTTAAAACATTTTATATTTGGTTCCGTTGTTGAAATAATTTTCATTTTAGTTTTGAAATTTAAAATAATTATTTAATTTAATTGAGAGTATTGATAATTGGGTTAGGATGAGTTTGGTTGGTTTTGATGTAGTCGTGTAGTTGGAGAAATTATTAGGTGCTCCAGATGCAGTGTGACAAGTAGTTTTTCATCGTTGGGTGTAAGAGAAAGAAATTGTAAAAGTACCCCGTTTTTGTATCCAACAGATATTAATGAAAAAAAATTTGAAAATTTATATCCGACGATTTTAAAGAAAAAAGTCTCATTGTATTAGGAACACTTAATAATTTGTCGTGTAGTTGTAGTGTGAAGGGAGCATGTGTGATGTGGGTATCAGAAAGAGAAATAGATACCGATTGTGAGGTGGGAAAAACAAAGACATTTTTGAAAATCTAGTTGGTTTGGTTTCTAGAAGTGTTACAAAATCAAAATCAAAAGCAATAATTGAACTGAACTAATTTGGTTTTAGTCCGATTTTTATCCAAAATTTTGAAAATGACCAAAACTTAATTTCTTGGTGTCTACCGTTAAATCTTTTTTATTTTATTTTTATTTTTATTTTTTTAACAAATTAGAAGAAAAAAGAAGATATAAATACACTTTTCTTTTAGAAAACGTAGTAAACACTTGCTAGACAACAGCGTAAATTTTCGGCTGCCCCATCAACATAAAAGTATTTTTCGAGGAAGGTATATATGGGAAAAATATATTTTTAGTCCTTGAGGTTTGAGTTAGATTTCATTTTGGTCCCTGAATTTTCAAACTCAACAATTTAGTCTATGAGATTTGGTTTTAGTTTCATTTTAGTCCCTCCATCCATTTTTCTGTTAAATGTTAACGGAATGCTAACGTGGCAATATATTTTTTATTAAAGAAATTATTTTTTCATTTTTTAAAATAAAAATATGGGAAAAATACACTTTTGGTCCTTGAAGTTTGAGTTAAATTACACTTAGGTCCCTGAGTTTTTAAGTTATTTATTTTTGGTGGTTGCCTAGAGTGGGTTAATTTTATTTAAGCCAAGAAATTATTTTTCCTTCGAGAATTAAATTTAAAATTTGGCCTAAATCCTTTTAGCTAATCTAAGATTTGATTGGGGTTTTGGAGACCTTAATTGAGTCTTTAAATATGAGGCTTAGGTTATTATTTTTAATTTAAGAAAAGAAAAGAAGGAAGCCCTAAACTAAACTCTCTCTCCCTCATTCTTATCGTGAAGCAGCAGCCGCAAGCCCCCTTCTTTTTCTTCTCGTTTTCTTCCTCTCCCGCGCAGCCGAGTGTCCCCGAAGGCCGACTCCGGCGTTTCCCTTTCTGTCGTGTGTTGCGCCGCCACCAGCAGTCAAGCCCCGCGTCCCCTTCGGCTCTTCCTCTCTTCGTGTGTCGCTTACTGCTCTGTGGGTTGGTCTCCATCGATCTATCTCTCTCTCTCTCCCGTGTTCAGTCGCCAACAACAGCAGTCCCGTGACCCCTGTCTTTGCGTGCGTCGACCAGTACCTCCAGCCCGAGTTTTCTTCTCCGTTTCTCGCTCGGTAATATCTCTTCCTCTCTTTCGTTCTTTCTTTGTTCAGCAGACCCGCATGTAAACCTTCTTTTTCTCTCTCGGTTTTGGTCAGGACCCGCGCGATTAACCATCAAGTTCGTGGGTCTTTGCGCGTTTGGTTCTAACAGCGGCAGATTCTGTATTCCACATCCATTCCATCGTGTGGACTCTGTCGGTAAGTATTCGACACTAACCCATGCTTTATAAACCTCAAATTCAGCTTACCCACTCTTGTTCGGCCTTAGAATTGAGTTTCGTGATTGATTTCTTGACTTTCCAGCGCTGTGCAGTGCCGTCTTGGGTTCGAAATCATCTTTGTTTTTTGACCCATTGTCCGTTGAGCCTTAATCTCGAACACCCATTGTCTAAGGACTTTAAACAAGTGGTTTCAAATCACTTGGTTCGTTGGACAACAAGTGTTTGGGGCTATTTGGTCGCTGAACGGTAAATTCCAGCACCTCTAGTTCTTTTTCTCAAGTCTATTAGGTGCTTTAAATTATTTCCTTGTTGGGTTTTATGCCCTAAAACTCGTAGATAGTAAATGTACATTTGACTGAACATTAATAAAGTGATGTATTATTCAATATTTGTATTATATCTTGTCTTAATAACCCTAATCCAATAAACTAAACATCCAAGGCTAATAGAATGAGGCTTGAACTAGTATTTAGGGATATACGGGGATCAATGTTCAAGTTTTAGCCTAAAGGGTCTGTAGTATAGGGATAAGGTTGGGTACCTTGTCCTGGTGACACTATGGATACGGCTCGCTTTGTATATTGATACAAACGTACTGATCCAACGCGTTCATGTAGTTGACATGCGAGTGGGGGTATCCTGTGGAATGAGTTTGCACAAAGACCGGACCGCAAAATAGTTTACCACTAACTATAACACCGTTAGTTAGTTCGGTTTCTATTTCACTAGGATGACCTATGCAACTTGGCCTTAATCCTGAGTGGATTATGGACTCCTGTCCATGAGGGATTGTCCTTTGATTTGTACGGGTGAGAGTGGCCTGTTCGCCGACTCAATAAGCCTACCATTTTGGGGACAAGACCGAGTGGGGAGCTGGGAACGTAGTCTTACAAGATGGAATTCACTCCTTCCCGATATTAGGGTAAGTAGAGGTGTGTTCCCTTAAGTGGTGTCTCCGGGTCTTGAACAATGGGCCCTACCCTCTTTATGGCACGAGAGGGATTTATGTTTGCTGGTTGGACCACAAACAGGTTGTTCATTAGAGGAGCACTGGTACTTAAGGACCAAGAGGTAGCCCAGGGGTAAAACGGTAATTTGACCTAGCTGGGGTACGAACACATGTGAAGGGCTAACTTGCTGTTGACGGTCGATATCCGTGGACACAGAAATATATCTGCAGTGAGAAGAGTGCAGTTGTGGTTCTTTAGTGGAGTGAACCACAGTTAACGAATATTGATTATCTTGGTTAATGAGTTTAGCCAACTAATCTCATATCGTTGGAGCTTCTGATCTGTAGATCCATTAGGTCCCACTGGTAGCTCATTTAGGGCGTTGAGGTGAAATTCTAAGGAAGGATTGAATATTCGAAAGTGTTCGAATATTAAACTAGAATATGAATTTGATTCATATTAAAACTATAGGTTATAATTAATGTGCATTGGATGTATATTAATACCATAGTTTTGAGAGGGAAAATAATAATTGAATATGTGATGTTCAATTTTATTATTTTTAAATTAATTAATTTTGAATTAATTAATTGATTAAGTTTAATTAAAATTGATTTAATTAAACTATAGGTTAAAGAGGGATTAATTTAAATAAGAATTAATTTAATGATATTTCAATTAATATTGATTAATTGAATTTTAATTAATTATAATTTAAAATTCTGTTTTTTAAATTGATAATTAATTATCTGGTAACTGAACTTCAGTTACCAGAAATAGGGCGTGCAGTTATCCTCCTGATCGATAGGTAAGGGGTTGATTTTTCAGTTTTGGAGAATAACGCTCTCTCAGTCTCACGCCTCTCTCCCTCTCTCTCGCCCTCTCTCTCGTTCTGCTCTCTCTTTGAGAATACAGAGTCCTTTTTCCAGAAAAAATCCTTAGAGTTTTCGGCTCCCACAAGCTCTCAACGTGTACTCCCTTTGAGAATACCGGTGCAATCAAGTGGTAGTGTTCGTGGTGTCTTTTCCAGCGAAAACAAGGATCGCTTGCTGCTGTTTTTGGGAGCAATTCGGAGAAAATTTGGCGAAGCGATCAAGAGTTTCTTCAAAGGTAATTATTTCTCGGCCTAGGATCAATAGGATCCATTTTTATAGATTAGATCTATATTTTTAGGGTTGTATCAGCATGTTTTATAAGCAATTTCCAGCATGTTTAAACTTGTTTAAATTGTTGTAATTTACCCAACGTATTGGTATTTTGTTCTTAAATTAATTCGGGGTTAAAGGTTCTGTACGTTTTTTCGCTACGCAAGGGCTATTATCCCTTCATTCCTAACCCTTGGTAATCATTGCTTGTAGTTTGAGCTCTTTAGGCTCTTCCTGTTGGTTCTGTTAGTCTTTTAGGATCGTTTAGGAGCGTTAGAGCTTTCGGTAAGTAGTTCCTATCTGATGTAGTCTGTTTGACTGAGTGATGCATGCTGAATGTTTACTCGCTTTATAATTATTCTCATGTTTATTGTTCCTCTGAATATATGTATATATATGAAATTGTTGAAAGCCATGACTGTTGTTACGTGTTGATTGGATGTAAATCATGTTGATTCTGTTTTGCATTCATGAGTCAAGCATGAGTTGAGAGCATGTGGGTTACGTATATGCTTAGTGAGCATAGTACGTGAGTCGAGAAGCATTGTAGGGCATATGCATTCTAGATAGATGCGTGATAGAGGTTAGGGACCTAAAGTGTGAAAGAATTGAAAGTTTGGTGAGTGTCAGTGCACCTCGGGTACAAATGGTCGAGGGGTGGCACATCACTATTGGTTTAAGAGGAGCATCGAGGCCTTAGGTACAAATGGTCAAGGGTTGGTGTGATGAGTCTAGAAAGCAAGTGTTGAGCGCCTGGGGAAGGGCCAATACCTTGCTAAGTCATCGGTGCACCTTGGGTACAAATGGTCAAGGGGCGATGCACAGTTCGGGGCCTTGGGTACAAATGGTCAAGGGTCGAACGCAGAGCTCCGTAGAGAGCATTGTAGCACTGGGTACAAATGGTCAGGGGACAGTGCAACTCGAAGGTTAGTCTTGGAGAGCCATGTGAGGGCTAAATATGAGCGTTGAGTGAGCTCGTGGAGCTTGAGTGGTTAGCAAGTTGCATAGAGAGATGCAAGAGTTATGGCTTAGGAGAGTCATTTGTTTTACTAGCTTTTGAGCATGAATTTGTGTTTACCGCTTTTAAGAAGCATGTTGTTTGCGCGTGAAGAGCATGTTGTTTGCTTGTTGCTGTTTGATGGCTTCTCAGGTAGGGGTTGCTTACCAGTACCTTAGTGTACTGACCCCCTCCCCTCTCTCTCCCCCCAACTACCAGATTTTGCAGGTTATGAGGACTGCGATGACCATGGTGATGCGGAGGAGGCTTATGAGGAGGGACCGTAGTTAGGAGCATTTTTCTTGCCCTTTATTTTCTTTAGTTATGGTTAGGGTAGTTGTTGTTTGTTATTGCTGGATAGTTGTTGTCCCGTTGGGTTAGTTCTGGAATTGTTATTGTTGAACTCCAGGACTAGTTGTCTTTGTTTAAAGAACTCTATTTATTCATTCAGTTATTAATTATTAAGTTTGTTTCGAATGAGCTAATGTTTATAAGCTTGGTTAAACTCGTGTTCCTGGTTAGTTAATAGTTGAAAATGCGAGACCTGACTCGCAGCTAGTTTTATGAATGTTCTATTTCGTTGTAGTTTGGTGGAGGCGTTTGATAATGTTATATAGAAGTGTTTTATGCTTAGCAGGTTAAAGAAAAAATTTTGGGTTAGACCTATGTATGTCGTTATGCTGCCGAAATTTTCGGTGCACACGGTTAGTTTGGGGTTAAGAGTTAGTAATGTCGCTAGGATAGCTATTAAAATCCTAGGGCGTTACATATATTTTTATTTCTTTATTTCTCTCATCTTCTTCTTCAACCCTCAAATCATCACCAACCTCTCTCTTCTTCTTCACACTCTCATAGAAGTTCCGCCACCGCCGCCGACATTTTTTTTTCTCTTTTTTTTTTCTTCTTTCTTTTTTCTTCTTTATTTTCCAATCTCTCTTTTCTTCTTCCTCCCCTTCTTTTTCTCCTCTGTCTTCCTCCTCCTCCCAGTCGCCGATCACCACTCCCGCCGGTCGCCATCATCGCTGGCGCCAGATTTTTTTTTCTTTTTTTTTCCTCTTCCTTTCTTCTCATCTTCTTCACATCTCTTCTCCTCTCTTTCACGCACGACAGCCTCAAAGTCCATCTCCGGCGAAGATTTATTCCTCTTGAGTTTCTCTTCGTCGCCGGCTGATGGTTGTTCGTCTCCAGAGTCAGCGATGCGCTGGCAGTAGTTGGTTTTTTCTCAAGTTTCCAGATCTCGAGCTAAACAGATCTGAAGTCACGAACGTGGGTTTCATTCGAGTTTCCAGATCTGAAGCTCACGAACGTGGGTTTCACTCGAGTTTCCAGATCTGAAGCCACGCCCAAATCGCCCTTCTTTTCTTCCCTCCCTCGTCTCTCTTTACAAAGACCCACGACGAGCGACCTCTCTCTCCATCGAAAACCCACGGCCTCACTCTCTCCCTCGTCCTTCCTTGCGCGCGAAGACCCATGACGAATGACTCGATTCTCTCCCTTCTCGCATGCAAAGGGGAACGGTCTGAAACGAAACCCAAGACCGATTCTGAGAAAGAGACGGAGATGGCGCAAGAGCGGCAGCACGAGGACGGAGCGGCGGTGGAGAGAGATCTGAAATGGGAGAAAGATTAAAAAAAAAACTTCGAGATCAAGGAGAGAGGAAGGAAGGGAAGAAAAGAAAAGAAAGGAAAATAAAAGAAAAAAGGAAAAAAAAACTTCACTGGCAGTGGCCGGCCATCGGCAGCTGGCGAGTTGAAGAAGAAGAATAAGAAGAAGGATGATGAGGTGGAAGGAGAGAGAAACCGTGAAAACGGGGTTGTGGGAGAGCAATACAAGCGTCGTTCTGCTAGGCGAAGCGGTGGAGTGCAGCACCCTAGATGGCGAGAGTCCAGTAGCCGAAAGCAAAACGACTGGATTTTGATCTTCTACTTCATTCCTATCTGCTTCGTGGATTAAGCGGTGGTGGTGCCTCTCCCACTGCTTATTGGTGGGTTCGAATATGGCACAGGAGTTGCTGACTTCATTCAGGTGGACACTGCAATTATGGCTCGATCGAATATCCAAGAGATGACTTGTATACCAACTGTACAGCAGCTAGCTCAAAAGCGGATGGATCAACAATGGTAACTCAAACAGGCTCCGAAGGAGTATAGCTTTGTTGGGGGTGAACTTACTGCTCCTGGCTTTCCTCATAGGGGTAGACAGGCATCTTTTTTGGTTCAAAGTCGAGGTAAACGACAGATTCTTAGTCAACTCGGTTAGCTTCCTCTGCTTCTGGTGGTGGGCCAACCACTGATGCGGACAGAGGCTAGGTAATGTCTCTCCAACTAGCTCTACCCTGGTCACAGGGTCAATAATGGGTCTGGTGGTTCTTCGACTTTTTGTTTTGGCATTAAAGAGTTGCAAATCTTCTTTTACGAGAGTCAAAAAAAAGAAAGAAGAGAAAACCGGCTGGCTTTGCCTTCAACAGTAACAAAAAAGGAAATCAGGGGCTTTTTAAGACACTGACGGTTGTAAGATCAGACAAGTCCTCTTTCTCCAAATTGGGGATTTCCGTCTGCTGTTAGAAAGATGATACCTCTGCTACAATCAACTGGTGATCCTCTGGGTACTATACACATGAGTGAAAGATAGAGACCTACCTTGCTCAAAAGATCTGAAAATCCTTGTGCTGAAAACTCTTTTTGCTTACCGAAATAGGAACAAAAACGTCATGACAATAACGACTATGTGTAAATGGAATATAAATATAAAAATTAATAAAAATTTATTGTTTTTATTAAAAAAATAAAAATAAAATATTTTTTTATTAAAATAATAGTGCCACGTCAGCAACCGTTAGTATTTAACAGAAAAATAGACGGCAGGGACCAAAGTGCTTCGTATCTCAAACCTCAGGGGTATTTTTGTTGAGTTTGAAAACTCAGGGACCAAAGTGTAACTTAACCCAAACCTCAGAGACCAAAAGTTTATTTTTCCCTAAAAATAATAAAAATATTAATTTTTTAATATACTTTTATTTCTTTTTTTCTTTTTCATCTTCAACACACCCTCATCATCACCAAACTCATTCTTCTTTTTCAACACTCCCACCAAAGCTCCAATAGTCGTCGTTGCCCGTCGTCGCCTACAACTTTTTCCTCTTTTTTTCTTCTTTCTTTCTCCCTCCCTCACCATCTCCCTCACCTCACTGTCATCGAAAAACTTCACCTCAGCGCCCCTTGCCGGAAGTACAGTTGTTGCCCCGTGCCTCGAACCAACTGAAAATCCCACGAACAGATCTGTAACCGCGAATAGATCTAGAAATACTATCACCGCTAGTAATCGCGAATAGATCTGGAACGCAACATTCTGCGGTGACCCACGAACAAATCTGGATCCCGTTGCGCCGTCGCACTGCTGCTCGACGGAAAAGACGTCGAAAACGAGTGGGACAGTCGTCGATCTGCTTAGATCTGCAGTCGATCTGCCCAGATCTGTAGGACCGCCACCATCAGAAACCAGATCTGCCAGACCGTCGCCATCAATACGCAGAAGAGAGAGTGAGAGAGACGAGATTGGTGTCGTGGGTTTTTCTACCGGCGAATGAAAGAGTGGTTTCCGACAGAAAGGGGAAGAAGAAGACGAAAAAGGGAGGAAAAAGAATAAGGAAAAAAGGAGGAAAAAAATGGAAAAGAAGGAAAAAAGAGGAAGAGGGAAGAAGGAAAAAAGAGGAAAAAAATGGAAAAGGATGGTTTCCGACGGTGGTGGTCCAGTAGCGGGCGACGAAGATGGTGGTGACCAGTGGTGGAGCTTGAAGTTGAAGAAGAAGATAGGGAGGAAGAAGATGGAAGAAGAAGATGAAGAAAAAAAAAGAGAAAAGAAAAATAAAAAATAAATATTTAATATATTATTTTATTAAAAAATTAGAAAAAAATATTTTTTTAATAAAAAAAAATGCCACATCAACATTTTGTTAACATTTTAATGGAAAAATGGATGGAAGGACTGAAATGAAATGAAATCCAAACTTCAGGGACTAAAATGTCGAGTTTGAAAATTCAAGGACCAAAATGAAACCTAACCCAAACTTCAGGGATCAAAAGTGTATTTTTCCCTATATATGATTATTTTGGTCACAAAATTTC
Organism: Luffa acutangula; assembly: GCA_036850905.1. Lineage (NCBI taxonomy): Eukaryota > Viridiplantae > Streptophyta > Magnoliopsida > Cucurbitales > Cucurbitaceae > Luffa > Luffa acutangula. The sequence continues at coordinate 43,225,441 of CM072097.1, read as the reverse complement.
AAAGCGTCAACTTTAATCCTTGACTTCAAAAGAATAAAAAAATTATCATTGCAATGAATTCATGTAATATCTAATGGCGATCAAGGTATATGTTTTAGTCTCTAATGTTTGAGTGTTTATTTTTTCAATTTAGTCTCTACTATTTAAAAATGTTCAAATTAATCTCACATGTATTTACATTTTTCAATTATACATTTTATATTTGTAAATGTTAAAATTGGTTGATGAATACATGACGTGATACTTTTAATGAGTTGAAACTAAAAGACAACTGCAAAAAGCATGCAATCTCTGCTTACTTCCGAGTGAATGTGCCAACACATGGTGAAGAGTTTTGCATCCATTCAAACTTGATAAGACACTCATTTATCCTAGAAGTATAACGAATCTAAAAATCCAAAATCATTCATACCTTTAATGCATTATGTGTATCTATTAAATTCGTACGTTTTCATTTAATAGAAGGTACATGGTACAGATTTAAAATGGTAGAGCTGAACTTGGACTCGATAGGTTAAGGATTGTGTTCTTTCATTATGTTTTTTCAATTAGTATAAATAGAGATGTAATTTTATCATTTGGTATCAGATCCATACATGAACCAATCAAATATAATCAAATATCATTCGAAGGTAGGTATAAAAAAAGATCTCGTGGGCTTAGCTTTTACATTTGCAAATGGTGTGGTTTTGTTTTCCCTTTTTCTTCTTCTTCATCTTCAAATGCAGCATTAGTTCTTGTTTGATGCATGAGAATTGATTTGTGGGAAAGAATTTGTGCATGTTTGGGAGTGATTTTGAAATGATTAAAATCACTTTTGTCAAATTCAAAATCACTACGAAACATCCTTTTAATAATTCAAAATCAATTTCATGTTTAATTTTACACTTTATGTTTCGAGATGATTTCGAACATGACAAAAGTGATTTTAGCCATTTCAAAATCACTCCCAAACATGCACTCATATTGGTTACATATCTAGTGTAGGTATCATTCTACATAATGAAATTGTTGGCTTGTAGAGGGGTTTTGTTCCAAATGCTGCAGCTTGACACTCACTCCTATGGTATATATGCTAATATATGTTTCCCCCTGCGGCTCAATATACATACATAAGCTTTTTGTTGCTTCATTTCCCTATTTTTGCCAATTGATTTTAGACATCTATTCTCTTTGTGATTTTGATATTTGAAAGTCCAAAATAATTTATTTGAGATTGTTTTTAATTTTAGAGAATGTCAGTTCATCTCCTCTAACGACAAATGTATTTTTTTTTTTTTTTTTACATTTTTTAAAAGTCAAAGATATTAATGAAACTGTTTCAAATTCAATGATGATATTGAAGTGAAATTTTGATAAAATGAACATAGTTCAGAGGTAATTGGCATGTACCATCAACCAAGAGGTTAGAGGCTCGAATCCACCTCCAAATGTTATTCAACTCAAGAAAAAAAAAACTATTGAAGTGAAATCCAAAATGAAGGCAAAATTATAGTGTGAACAAAGGAAATGTAGAACTATGGTAGTACTAGGGTCCGTTTGAAATACTTTTTAGTTTAACTGTTTTTTAAGAATGCATTTTTTTTAAAACATTTTGTATAAAAATTGTCTAGAATTTAAACACTCATATGTTTGGTTACATTTCATCCTAAATGTTTTTATATACAAGCTTAAGAACTAATTTTAAAAAATTTAGTTTCAAGTGTTTCTCTTAAAATGATTTGTTTCTCAATCTCATTTTTTAATAAGTCACTTTTAGTAGTGGTTAAACACGGGAAAATTTCTAGTACTACCGTATGGAAAATTTTCCATACTATCTCCATTCATTGTTTGCCATGTAAGGAGTATCTAAGAATGGTGTGGGACCCATAGAATAAAATATTATATCATTAAAGGTTCATTAAATGACGTGTCAAATGTTCAATGGAGGGAGTAGGTACTACCGTAGTACTATAAATTTTTCCGTTTTATACTAGAATTTTCTTCAAAATGATTTTTTTTTAAAAAAATTAAACCCTTGAAAAGTTAAACCAAGCATACCTAAGAAAATTTTCCTAATGAATCCATGCATGTAAGAGAGAATAGATGTAATTATTTGCATGTTAGACAGAGTCTGGTTGGAATTTTGCATGGGTAATTGAGAATAATTAATGAATTAAAAGAAAACGAGAGATGGATTTAGGGTGTGTTTGGTTTAACTTTTCAAGTGTTTAATTTTGAAAAAATCTCTAGTGTTTGACAACCACTAAAAATGACTTATTAGAAAATGAGGGTGATAAATAAATCATTTTGAGATAAACACTTGAAACCAACTTTTTAAAAAAGACTTCTTAGGTAAACAATAACTTGTGTATAAAAAACACCTATCAGGATATGCAACCAAACATATGTGTGTTTAAATCCTAAACAATTTTTATACTTAAAAAATGCATTCTTGAAAAACATTTAAATCAAAATGTATTCCAAACGGACCCTTAGATTTTTTTTCGTTTTGAAGGAAACTAGGGGAAAAACACCAAAAGAGGAGAGGGTAGGTATGAGAAAATTTCTAGTACTACGGTAGCTCCATTCATTGTTTGCCATGAAAGAAGTATTTAAGAATTGTGTGGGACCCATGAAATATAATATTATATCATTAAATGCTCATTAAATGACGTGTCAAATGCTGAATGGAGGGAGTAGGCACTACCGTAGTACTAGAAATTTTCTCGGGTAGGTATACCTTCGATTGCCAGTTGATTGAGATCGACGTCCCACCAATAATGTAGATTCCCATAAAATTTCTAGTATTATTGTAATATTTATTCACTACTTTTAATTTTTACTATAAAATTTTCTTTATAAATAATGTTTAATATTGTTGGATCTTACATCATTCTTAAATGATGTTGACGTGGCGATAATTAATAGGAGAAATACCTTTTTTAAAAAAAAAAAACAAAAACAAGAAAACACTTTCATTAGTTAGTAGAAGGTCCCCGAAGAGGTACAAACATCGATTTCTCAATCTCACACAAATTTAGTATCCAGAGTGGATAATCTTGCAACCAAAGCTTTGGGGGTGAGGACACCCCAATCTAGCTAATTTATGTGCTACAACATTAGACACCTATTAGTATGAAAATTCTTTTGAATTTCACCTATGTCCCAAAGGATAGAATACACACCTCTGCAGTTTTTCCAGTCTCATCATTTAACATGGAAATCAAAGATAGAGAATCTGAAAATACTATTAAATTATGAATATCCAATCTGTGAGCCAATTTTAGACCTTCCAGCATAGCACGTGCCTCAGCACACAATGGGGACATATGTACAGAGTGTAGAGAGAATAATGTGCACTGTGAAAATAATGGAAATGCTCGACAACCACGCCTGAGCACAGTGCACTGAATAAATAGGAATGTTCTTAAGGCACGTGCAGAAATACAAGCCAGAGAACAAATACAGAAAGGAGACCAAGCAAGAATAGGCCAACAAGGGCCAAAAAGAGAATAGAAAAGCCCAATACAGACAATGGAAAACAAGCCCACTAACATCCCCCCCCCCAAGCACACGAGGTTTAGAAACCAAGGTGAGCTTGGTCCTTAAGCTGATGAAGCGCGGTGATGGCAAGCCTTTGGTCATGATATCAGCTAGCTGGTCCTCTGAAGGCACGAACCGGACGACAAGCTGTTTCCTAGCTACCCTCTCCCTGATGAAATGATGATCTAATTCAATGTGTTTGGTTCGGTTATGCATCACCGGATTTGCTGCAAGGTAAGTGGCACTCAAATTATCACAGAGAAGTAGAGGAGATGGAGAAGGAACACCAAGTTCCGAGAGAACCGATTGGATCCATGCGACTTCAGCAGCAGTGTTCGACATTCCCCTATACTCTGATTCGGCACTGGACCGTGACACTACTTTCTGTTTCGCCGAGTTCCAGGATATCAGATTTGAGCCAAGGAAGATGCAAAAACCACTTGTGCTGCGTCTGTCATCTGGGCAACTAGCCCAATCTGCATCCGTGTATGAGGTGATTGCAGTTGAAGAAAAGGAGCTAAAGAACAACCCAAGATGAGCAGTTCCTTTGAGATAACGAACTAGACGCTTGACTGCTTGCAGATGAGTTGTCGTAGGCGCATGGAGGAATTGGCAAAGCTTATTCACAGTGTAACAGATATCTGGCCTAGTTAGTGTGCAGTACTGCAAGGCCCCAACAAGGCTTCTGTAATCAGATGGATTTGATAGAGGCTCACCATCATTTAATGACAATGGAGTGCCAGTGGCAATGGGAGAGGCAACAGGTTTGCAAGTATCCAAATTCGCACGAGAAACAATGTCAGCAATATACTTTTCCTGCGATAAAAACAAACCGTTGTGATTCGAGGATACTTGCACGCCGAGGAAGTATGACAGATCTCCCATGTCTTTGAGCGAAAACTGAAAATTCAGAGCTGAAATAAACTGATGAATTAGAGAGGACGAAGAACCGGTAACAAGAATATCGTCCACATAAACAAGAAAAATAACAGTAGTTGAGCCAGAATTATAAATGAACATAGATGTATCAGCCAACGAAGCAACAAATCCCCATTGAATTAGACATGAGCTCAATTTGGAGAACCATGCACGAGGGCTCTGCTTAAGGCCATATAAAGCTTTGTGCAGCCGTAGCACATGGTTAGGATATAATGAGGATTCAAAACCAGCGGGTTGCTTCATGTACACCTCCTCCTTTAAGACCCCATGAAGGAAAGCATTGTGGACATCCAACTGACGAATTGACCACCGTTTAGAGACAGCTAGGGATAAAACAATGCGAATGGTTGTTGGTTTTACTACTGGACTAAACGTTTCAAAGTAGTCGATCCCGAAAGCCTGAGTGTAACCTTGAGCGACCAACCTTGCTTTGTACCTGTCAACCTCTCCTGATGGTTTTAGTTTGATTCTAAAAACCCACTTACAACCAGTTATGGTTCTGTCAACAGGTGGAGGAACGAGAGACCATGTGTTGTTCCTAATCAAGGCATTATACTCGGCTTGCATTGCAACTTTCCAGTTGTCATCTTTCAAAGCTTCCTTGTACGATTTTGGCTCGGTAGTTTTGACCAAGTTTGAAGCATGGGACAAGGCTAACCAAGCTTTGGGCTTAAATATCCCATCTTTTGATCGAGTAATCATTGGATGAGTATTCAGGGAAAGGGGTGGCTGAGAGGAGGGTGGTGGTGAGGGAGATGATGCGACAGAAGGGGAAGAGGAGGAATCAGACCGAGATGAGGAGGGTGAGGAAGGAAGGGAAGAGGAATGAAAGGATGGAGAAATAGGATTGCAGACTGCCGAAGGTAAACAAGGGGAAAGAGATGGAGAGGAGGGACAAGATGAAGCAGTAGGATTGGATTGGACAGGAGCAGGAGGTGGTGGCAAAGGAGAGTCAAAATTAGGTGGAGAAAGACACTGAAGTAAGGACCCCAAGGGATATGAATAATCAGGACAATAGTCCTGAACCGAAGATACAGCAGAAGGTGGGAGAACAGAAAACGGGAAGGACACCTCATTAAATACAACATGCCTAGAAACAAAAATTCTTCCAGAAGATGGATCAAGACAGGTATATCCCTTGTGACAGTTGCTGTACCCCAAAAAAACACACTCACGAGATCTGAATTGTAATTTGTGATCATTGTAGGGTCTTAGGAAAGGGAAACAAGAGCAGCCGATGATTTTTAATAATTTGTAATCAGGAATTTTTTGATATAAAGCAAAGTATGGAGATTGATTGTTTAGAATTGAAGTAGGTAACCTATTTATGAGGAAAATGGTTGTTTGAAAAGCATAGGACCAAAAACGTTTAGGCATAGAGGACTGAGCTAAGAGGGCAAGTCCAACTTCAACCACATGGCGATTTTTTCTTTCAACGCAGCCATTTTGCTGAGGAGTATAGGGGCAGGAGAGTCTATGAACAATTCCATTTGCGGCGAAGACAGAATACAGAGGTTTGAATTCTGCACCCCCATCAGTCTGAATCGATTTTATGGAGCAATTAAACTGATTTTCAACCATCAATTTAAAACGAAGAAAAATTGAAGCAACGTCAGACTTGGATTGAAATAAGTAGATCCAAGAGAAACGAGTACAATCATCAATAAAAAGGATAAAATATCTTGCTCCATTGATTGATAAGATAGGGGATGGACCCCAAATATCAGAATACACAAGACTAAAGAGAACTAAAGAACGTGAAGCAGACAAGGAGAAGGGGAGTCTATGGCTCTTTGCCAATTGGCAAGAGGTACAAAAATGACTCGGGGAAGGAGATTTAAACTCATAGTTACAACTTCTTAACACTCTTTGAACAACAGGAAGTGAAGGATGGCCAAGCCTGCGATGCCACAAAGACACATCCTGAAAACGAGACACAAAGGCAGCAAAATTGGACTTAGCCGAGGAGCAAGAACTTGATGAAGAAGGGATACTGAGCTTGTAGAGTCCACCATCAAGAAGACCCTGAAGCAGAATGCTCTTGGAGAGTAGGTCCTTCACAAAGAAACGATCATGGTGAAACTCAACAGAAGCATAATTGTCATGGCACAATTTAGCAATACTAATGAGATTGTGTGATAAGTGGGGTGTGTGTAAGACAGAATTGAGTTTCATAGGAAAAGGAGAAGAAGAAGGGAAGGATCGAAAACCAATGTGATGAACGGGAAGGTTACCGTTGCCGACCACCACCTGCTCTTGTCCATAGTAGGGAGAGGGTTGCTGGATATTATTGATATCGGGGGTCATATGATGAGTGGCTCCCGAATCCATGAACCAAGCCTCATCCGGATGATTTAAAGAGGATGAGGACTCAGTAGTGGTAGAAGGTTGAGAGGAGTGAAGGGAGGGTTGGGAGAAATGGTTAAAGAGAGCATGAGGGGATTGAGAGGTGGGGGATGAGGCTGAATAAAGGGGATTATGTCTGTTGTAGCAAACAAGAGCTGTATGTCCTAGTTTACCACAAATTTGGCACTGGGGTCGGTTGGTATTAGACGAAGGCCAGCGATTATAACGAGTTTGAGGGGATGACTGAGGGCGGTTAAAAGCACTCTGATTAGGAGAAGGCAGCAGGGGTGGAAAGGGTTGGTAGGGTCGTGGAAACATATTTGATTTGGGCTGGTTGTTGGGACGAGAAAACTGATTTTTCTTCTGGTTTTGGGTGACCGAAAAATTAGCAAGGTTAGCCTGTACCATGTTCAATTGATCGACCGAAGATTGTTTCTCAAGACGAGCCTCATAAGCAATCAATAAGCTTCGGACATCAGCAAGAGAGGGACGGTCAGTTCTGTTTTGAATGGAGGTAACAAATGGGTTATATTCTGTTCCTAGTCCCTCAAGAATGTAGCCGAGGTGATCCCTGTAGGATAATGGCTCACCGATGGCCGAGAACTGATCAGCTATGTCCTTTATCTTAGCTAGAAATTGAGAAACTGTGAGTCCATCTTTGCGTATTTTCTGTAACTGAGACCGTAACCCCATAATGCGAGCAGTGGATGATGATTCATACACTATTCTAAGATGCTCCCAAATCTCAAAAGCAGTAGAACAGCCAATAATTTCACCTATCTTATCTTCAGTTAAGGAAGAGTATATCCAGCTCATTAACGTACGATTGTATTTTTGCCAAATAGGGAAAAGAGGATTTACCTGAGTTTCCGCAGTGTCTAAGAACTTAGGAGGAGCAGGGGTACCGTTTATAAGACTCTCCATATCGAAGGCGAGAATGTGGTTCAACAGTTGGTTCTTCCAGATGAGGTAGTTGGAATCTGTCAATTTTATGTTGAGGGGTGGGGTAAGGGAGGGAAAAGGATTTGTTGCAGGTTGGGGACTTGGGAAAAAGGGGGCAGAAGCTTGAAAAGGAGGGACAAAAGGATAAGCGGTAGCAGAGTGGGGAGGGTACTGAAAACCAGGTTGAAAGGGAGCATGAGGAAAAGGAAATGTGGAAGAAATCGGGGGTGGTTGATATTGGGATTGAAAGGGGTGAGTATTAGGGTTTAGGGGTCGAGTATAAGCAGTGGAGATGGGGGTGGAGCCTCGGATTTGAGGGCGAGGGGTAGAATCAGGTGTCAAAACAGGGGAGGTGACAACCGAAGTAGAGACAAGGGAAGGGATTGATAATACCGTCAAGGTGGTGGGAGCAGTCGGGGCAATGTCCTGACCGGAAGAGAGTGAGCTGGAGCTTGAAGCCATTTGAGAAGATGTGGCCCAGAAAAAAAACGAAGAATGAAGATGAAGAGAGCCTATAGCTCTGATACCATGTACAGAGTGTAGAGAGAATAATGCGCACTGTGAAAATAACGGAAATGCTCGACAACCACGCCTGAGCACAGTGCACTGAATAAATAGGAATGTTCTTAAGGCACGTGCAGAAATACAAGCCAGAGAACAAATACAGAAAGGAGACCAAGCAAGAATAGGCCAACAAGGGCCAAAAAGAGAATAGAAAAGCCCAATACAGACAATGGAAAACAAGCCCACTAACAACATAAGAGTAGTAGACTGATCATGCATGACAGCATATATACCTCCATGGATATTTCGAATTATTGCTCCAAACCTTGAACCCCCCACCCTTCGCATCGCATGCAACATCAATGTGTGTAGGACTAAAGTATTTATCTCTTGGATCGATAGAGCCATCATAATTTCATCAGCCTCCATCCTCTTCTCGCACCCGTATTAGCTTGTTTAAATTCATTGATATATCGACTAATCCAATCACATTTAGCATTCAGATCTGGAATCGGTTGTTGATGAACCACATTATTCCAATCATTCCACATTGCCCAAGCGTCCACACAAATCTCTTCTAACATCTCTCCTTCGGAATAGACTCATGCAAATCCAAGAACTTGTCCTGAACGGAAAGATGTTTATAACTATCAGAACTTATATGGTCATTCCATATTCTCCAAAAATTCTTTGTCCTCGAGCATCGAAACAGTGCCTGGTTTGTCGTTTCTAGATGCTTATTACAAATAAGACACAACCCATCTGTCTCCACATGATGACTATGTAAGTTAACCCACCGTCGGAATATAGTCATGAAAAGATCTCCAAATGAAATATTTAATTTTTGTTGGGATTTTGAGTTTCCACAATTTCTTCCACCACTTCACCACCTGATCCGACTCTGATGTTGATTCTTCTTTTTTTAGCATCATATGAAGTTTATACCCACTTTTAAATGAGTATTTACCATGCCTATCATAATGCCAAACCCATGTATCCGACACCGTTCAACTGATTGGAATTGTCATAATAAGATCCACATCATTTGAGCAAAAACAATTCCTCAACTTGAAACTATCCAATTGAAAGGTTGGAGTGAAGAACTCATTTGCAAAACAGGATAATCTGTCAGAATTCAGTGTAATCACCTTGAAAGAGATAGGTCTTAGGAAACCAAGGATCCGAGAAAATTTGAATTGTAGAGCCATTTCCCAGATTTTTCCTCAACCCCAATTTCAGCAAATTCAAACCCCAAATGAATCCTTTCCGAAAATAAGACGATGAACTTGTGGCATGAGCATCATGTAGTGTCGATGTTGGAAATGTTGGGTTTTATGCCCTAAAACTCGTAGATAGTGAATGTAACTGTTGACCGGATATTAATGAAATAATATTGATATATTTTTCCATTAATTGTTATTAGTTATTTTATATTTGCCTTTGCCTAAAAATAACCCTAATCCAATAAACTAAACATCCAAGGCTGTAATGTGAGTCTTGAACTATATGTAGCGACATATGGGATCATTGTTCAAGAAACAGCCTAAAGGGTCTATAGTATAGGGATAAGACTGGGTGTCTTATCCTGGTGACACTATGGATACGACCCACTTTGTATTTGATACAAACACTGTGATCCAACGCGTTCGTGTAGGAGACATGCAAGTGGGGGTATCCTATGCAATGAGTTTGCATAAGACCGGACCGCGAAATAGTAACCACTGGTTATAACACCGTTAACTAGTTGGTTTTTTATTTCACTAGGACGACCTAGACAACTTAGTCTTAATCCTGAGTTGATTATGGACTCCTGCTCATGAGAGATTGTCCTTTGATTTGTATGGGTGAGAGTGGCCAATACGCCGACTCAATAAGCCTACCATTTTGGGGACAAGACCGAATGGGGAGCTGGGAACATAATCGTACAAGATGGAATTCACTCCTTCCCGACTTTAGGGAAGTAGATGAGTGTTCCCTTAAGTGGTTACTCCGAGTCTTGAACAAAGGACCCTACCCTCTCAATGGCACGAGAGGGTTTTCTGTTTGATGGTTGGACCACAAACAGGTTGTTCATTAGAGGAGAACTGGTACTTAAGGAAGTAGAGGTAACCCAGGGGTAAAACGGTAATTTGACCCAACTGGTGTTACGGATACTCGTGAAGGACTAACTAGTCGATATTGGTCTATATCCGTGGACACAGAAAATATGTCTGCAGTGAGAAGAGTGCAACTGTGAGTCTATAGTGGAATGAACACACAGTTAACGAATATTGATTTATGTGGTTAATGAGTTTGACCAATTAATCTCACATCGTTGGAGCTTCTGATCAGCAGGTCCATTAGGTCCCACTGGTAGCTCATAAAGCAATTTGAGGCAACTAAGTAATAAATGTAAATTGAAAATGTTCAATTTACTAAGGGAAACAAACATAATATATATTGATATATTATTGTGAGAGAAATTAATATCTGAAGAAATTCAAATATAAATTTATGGAAGTTTGAAAGAGTTCAAATAATGAATTAATTAATTTAAGGCCTAAAATCTATTTGGGCGAATTAATTAATTCAAGGCTGGAAATTAAATATGTGAAATTTTATTGGTGGTTAATTAATTTAAGAATTCATTAACTGGGAATTAATCAATTATGGAAATAATTAATCACTTAAGGAAGTTATTAATCATTTATGGAAATGATCTAATCACTTATGGAAGTAATTAGTCATTTGTGGAAAATATTAATCAATTATGGAATTGATTGATCATGATTGATTAAATAAGGAATAAGATTGAATCAATTTTGGAAAAGATTGATTTAATTGAATATTTTATTCATGGCCTCTCTTCTATAAATAGAACACTAGACCTAATTGGTCTATGACACTTTGCTCTTTCTCTTAGACTCTCAAGACAAGACCTAGATTTCTCTCTAGCCTCCCTTCTTAGAGAAAGACTCCCACAAGTCTTTTGCCTCCTAGACTTAGAGACATACCAGTGTAACCTCTGTGGTTATTGTGTCATTCAAGAAGGATTTTCCAGCGAAGAAACTTAAAAGGGGGCTGCTGTGCTTTGATCGTTGGAGCATCGTTGGCGAAGAAGGTCAAGTCTACAACGAAGGTTTGTAACGGTTCTTCCCCTTTTCTTTAGAAAAGCATGAAAATAAATTTAGATTTATTTTTTAGCATGTTTAAAATGATTTTCCAGAAAATTTAAAGTATGTTTAAAGTTTGTTTGAGTTTTCGTAACGGTATTTTAATGTTAATTAATATACGGCGTAAGGTCCAATCGATGCGTTTCCGCTGCGTGGAGACTTTTATTCCCTTCAGAAAAATATCGACATTTAAGAACCCTTGCTAATAGAGAGTTAGGATTTTCGAAAACACGTCTTGCTTGTTAGCCAACATGGCTTTATTAAAGCCTTCAATGTCATAATGCATCCAATGTATCTTCTGCTTTCCATCCTTACTACCCCACCAAAATTTAGCACAAAGTGAGGAAAATTTAGATAAGAAACCTTTTGGTAGCCGGAAGCAACCCATCACATAAGTAGGTATTGCCTGGACAATACTCTTTAATAATATCGTCTTCCCACTTTCGGAAAACAACTTCAATTTCCATCCCTGCAATTTATTCCAAACTCTATCCAATAGATATATCCTTGCCTTTGCTTCAAGAAAAAGTAGATGGAAGACCGAGATATTGACCCAAATTCGCCACTACCTTCATTTGGAGAATATTATTTATATAGGACTTTGATTCCCATTGGACAAATGGAGAGAAACACATCATCAATTTTGATAAATTAATAGTTTGCCCAAAGCCATCTCATAATCACTAAGTACTCTCTTGAACACTCCAAACTCGGCTGCTTTTGCTTTAAGAAAAACCAGATTATCGTCTGCAGAAAGGAGATGAGAGATCCTGGGGGACGATCTAGCAATTGAAATGTCAGATATCAAATTATTCCATGTTGCATGAGACATCATAGAAGATAGACCTTCTGAACACAGAAGAAACAAATAAGGGGAGAAGGGATCTCCTTAACGATGTCCCCTAGATGGGACAATGAAACCCTTTGGTTCACCATTCAGATTAATAGAAAAAGATGCAAAAGAGATACATTGCATTACCAAGCGAATCCACTTTGGGTGAAAACCCAATTTGTTCATTAATTAACTGAGATAAGTCCATTCGACTCTGTCTAAACTTTACTCATGTCAAGTTTTAACGCCTCATAACCTTTCATAAACTTTACTCATGTCCATTCGACTCTGTCCTTTTGTAATGTCGCAAATAATGCAAACTTTCATGCCCAAGAATAATATTATCTGCTAATGTCCAACCCGGAATAAAAGTCGATTGACAATCATCAATAATGTTGTTAAGAACCTTTTTCAGCCTATTAGTAATCGACTTAGTCATTATTTTATATGAGACATTACATAAGATAATTGGTCGGTAATTCATTACTGACCTGGCCTCTCGTACTTTTGGAATGAGTGCAATGTTAGTATGTTTCCAGTCCTTCACTGAGCAATCTTGGTTGAGGATCTTCAGGCAGTCAGTAACCGTTTGATCACCAATAATGTCCCAGTATGTTTGATAAAAAAAACTGTTGGGAATCCATCTGGTCTTGACGTCTTTGTTGGATGAAATTCTTTTACTGCAAATTCAACCCCAACCCTAGTAAAAGGTCGTACTAGTTCAACATTCATAGCATCCGAAACTCGATGAGGGATATAGGAAACTATACCATCTATCTCCTCCATAGAAGGTTCATTATACTTGAAAATACGATCAAAATACTCCTCAAATATACCGCTTATAACTGTGGAATCTGTTTGCCATACACCAAGTTGGTCCAACACCCCGACAATTTTGTTATGTCTTTTCCTGTTTGTTGCTTTATAATGAAACCATTTTGTGTTGTGGTCTCTCCATTTAATTTCAACCAACTCTCTCGAAATCGTTGTCTCCAATACATCTCCTCGTTTTGAAGAAGAGGATCCAATTGATTTTAGTATGTATAATAACTTAATTTTTTTAGTATATATAATAACTTAATCTTTTTAGTTTATAAGCACACTTTGAACTTTTTTTTTTTTTTTTTGAAAAGTGCACACTTTGAACTTAAATCAACATAGGTAAGAAATTTCATTAAATCTTAATAATATTTTTTATTTTTAAGTATAAAAATTATATATATTTGCTGACAATCATAACAACTAAATTATTATATATTAAAGTTCATTAAACTAAATTATTACAAAATTGAAAGTAGAAGAATTAAATCCTTACCGGTTAAAGTATAGAAACTAAATTTGTTACTTCTATAAAAGTTTAAAGACAAAAATATGTTTTTATCAATAAAATACAATTAAATCCTAAACAAAACCTTATCTTTTTTTTTTTTTGAAAGAGAAAAAAAAAAAAAACATCTTATCTTTGAAAAGTGGACGGAATACTTGAAATGAATTTTTAAGAAAGAAGTCAAGAAAATTGTCCTAGAATATTCTTTTATGATACGTAATCAATAATCGAACTTTATGGACAGTAGTTCTCTAAAAAAAACACATATGATGACAATAATATTTGGAAGGAGAAAAAAAGTCTTCCCGAGGTAGTTTATTATTAATATAGGGATGGTGGTTCTTTTTTTAGGTAATATAGTGGTGGTGGTTGCTATTAGAGAGAGAGAAAAAAAAAAACTTTTTTGATCTCTGAATTTGTAGGATAGAGTTGTAAAATTTCAAAAGCTACACCTTTAGGGCCCGTTTGATAACCATTTCAGTTTTTTGTTTTTGGTTTTTCTGTTTTTTGTTTTTTTTTTTTTGGTTTCCTGTTTTTTAAAAACAAAAACCACATATGTTTGATAACTGTTTTTTGTTTTCTGTTTTTAAAAAACAGAAAACCAACCTTGTTTGATACCTGTTTTTTTATTTCAGTTTTTTAAAAATTAGAAAGATGAAAAAGATATTTTAGAGAGAGAAAAATGTGTAAAGACGTTGAAACAAAAATTTAGAGACACAAATATAAATGTTTTCAAGAATGAAAGAAAATGTTTAGAGAAAGAATATTAGTTAGACTCGAGAAAAGATATTAGTTAGAGAAAAAATAGAAAACATGTTAGAGTAAAAGCGATAAATTTTAGATTAAAAAAAATAAATAAATAAAGAAAATTTAGAGAGATAGTAAAGTTAAGAGTAAAAGATATGCTAAATAACTAACGATAAATTAGAAAAATAAAGAAAATTATAGCGATAGAAAATTTTGGTGACTTTTTTTTTTCAAAAGAAAATTTTGAACATGTTTATTAAGGAGAGAAAAGGTATTGACAAATTTTTAGAAATAGACAAGTTATAGAGAAAAAAAAAGTTTTGAGAGAGAAAAAAAATAGAGAAAAAAATTTGTTGGAGAGAGAGGTAAAAGAGGAGAAAAATAAGCATTAGAAGAAAAATGAGTTTTTGAAAAACAGAAATCTGTTTTTAAAAACTACTTTTTTTTTTTTTTTTTTTGAAATTTACTTATAATTTCAAAAACGTTTTTAAAAAACAAAAAACGGATAACATAAATGGTTATCAAACACCTCTGTTTTTTAAAAATGAAAAACAAAAACAGAAAACAGAAAATAAAATGGTTATCAAACGGACCCTAAAAATTGAGCACACTATAAATTGAATTCACTTTTCTAAGGATGAGAGTCTTTTCTAAGGATGAGAGTTGTTTGAAGATTTAATTTATAAAGAGGGATTGAAGTGTGGCCTTTGGTTCGCCGCTCCTCTGTCTCAATAACAAGCAAAAGGTGAAAAGAGGGAGAGGAAGAAGAGAGGGAGGAGAGAGATTTTTTAAAAAAAAAAATAAATTATTATTTTATTTTTATTTTTGTCAATTATTAGTTATTTTATAAATTTTCTTGTCAACATAAAAAATTATATAAATTACTTCATTACTATGGCAAACAGTAAAAAGTAGTTTTAGAGAACTTTTAAACTTATTTCTCAGAAGTCGAAATTAAAGAGGTACATTTTGAAACTTTAGAAACTAAACGTACTTGATCCAAAAAATTCAAGGACCAAAAAAGTAATTTTTCCAGATTATTATATAAGCACCAATTGCAAAAATCGTTTCAATATGATGGTTGTAGATATTGCACTTCTAAACTTTAAAATGCAAACATTAAGACTGCAACTGATTGATAATCATTTGGTCCTTAACAAACACGAAACATTTGAATTCTTAACAAAATTCCAAAAACAAAAACAAGTATTTGAAAATTACTTGTTTTTTAGTTTCTAAACTTGATTGGGTTTCTAAAAAGAAGTAAATAACAAAACAAAGAATCTTACCATAAAATTAGTGTTTATAAACTTAATTTTGTAAAACCAAATAGTTATCAAACACCCTAAACTGAAGTGTATTTTCACCAAACCAATTATTTTCATCAATGATCAATCATGAACTGTATTTTCACCAAACCAATTATTCATCTTACTTTTTTTTATTATTAATTTTCTCCTTTATTTTTTCTTCTTGTCGTGATACTTTGATGTTGGGACATGTGCGAAGATCGACCACACTATTTTAAATTCAAGTCAACAAATGTCACATATTTTCGTCCACACTTCCCCATTTCTTTTCACGATTATATATCATTATACATTTCATATCCACATAATTTTATTATATTGTTGAAAAATTCGATGAAATATAAACTTATGTCAATAGAATATCACGAATGTGGACATATGATCATATTGATAATAAGAAATTTTATTTCGTTTAAAAAACTATCATGTGTTTATTTTGTTCATTTATTACTTTTTTAATGGATTTCTTGATTTTGTTTCAGAATCTTGTTGGAATTAATTAAAATTAAAATAATATGTGGAAATCCTCGGATATGACCCGTAATTATCGAGTTGTTTCGAAAATGGCCAATCCGTATTTTTTTTTAATGAAAAATGGCGTTTTTTCAACCTATTTTCATGCGATACAAACTTACATTTTTACCCTTCAGCCATCCCCTCGTCTATCATATATTTGTGCAGTCGTATCTATTTTTTTTTTTTTTTGGTCAAAATTATTCTATAACATCCCATTCCATGAATCAAGGATTTTTAGTTACAGGATCAACTCTCCCTCTCTTCCATTTATCGTTTTGTCGACATCCGTACTCTATCGTTTTTCATTTTCTTATTAAACGATGGGTCCTATTTGTAAGTAAAAAATTTTTCATATCTATATAAACAGAAAAAAATTAGTAGAGATTGAAATATGCATACCCTAGATGTCAACAAAACTCGCTCGAGCTTCTGAATGTTCTTCGGCTGTCTGTGTAGATTCAGTGTAAGTTTGTCGAGGATCTTGGTTATGAGACGAAGCTTGAAGGGGATTTAGTTTATCTGTGAAGAAGTATGGAAGAATCGATGAATGTAGAAGAAGAACGATGGAAGAAGCAGAAGGGTTTCTCTCGAAGGATCGAATGATGGAGGAAAGGGGAGGGGTTCTCTCGCTAAACGGTAAGTTGAAAGGTTTGAAATGAGGAAGGGAAAAGGGTATTTTTTTACCATGAGTGTGTTCCCAAGAGAGGAATGATGCCTTAGGGTTTTCCAAAAGGCTATCAATCCACTCGTCAGTTGTTTTCTTTGAAATTGGGTATCAATT
This sequence comes from Luffa acutangula, assembly GCA_036850905.1. Taxonomy (NCBI): domain Eukaryota; kingdom Viridiplantae; phylum Streptophyta; class Magnoliopsida; order Cucurbitales; family Cucurbitaceae; genus Luffa; species Luffa acutangula. The sequence continues at coordinate 43,208,520 of CM072097.1, read as the reverse complement.
TTTTCATTTGTTCTTATTATACTTTAATTCTGATTTGATGTTTTAGGTGTTCATCTCATATTTTAGGTGAATATCCATTTATGCAAGCAAAATGTGTGATTTCATTTTTTTCTTCTTTGATTTGGTGTCTGGAATATTTTTTAGTTGAAGTTCGTTGTTCTTCGTTGTTATTGAACCTTAGTTGCAACTGGTAAGCTTTTTACTTTTTTCGGATATACAGTGTTTAAATTTAAGTCCTCCTATTCTTTCTCTCTGTTTTTGAATTCAAAACTCTTGTTTTAAATAAATTTACATTGCCAGATTTATATTCCATTTAGTTTGAATTTCTGCTATTGATTTACTAGATGAATTAATCGGTAAGGAAGCTAGATTCTCTCCCTTGTTTAGAGTGTATTTGGTTTATTTTATTTTCTGAATTAAGATTTGGATAGGGGGTATTTTTGTCCACTTTGTTGCCAAAAGAGTTTACTACAAATAGCTTTTGGCCATTTATCAAATTGGAAATCCGAAGGGCCCTTTTTCCAAACCGCAATTTTTATTTGACCATTTATCTGTTGCCCCTAATTATATTTGAACTATTTAATAGACATCGTATGGTACTGATTATGGGTCCATGAGCACAAACTTAGCCTGTTAGGAATTAATCCTAGGATAAAATTATAAATACAAGGTTATGGTCCCTAAAATACTATGTCCTCCTCAGTCTCCTTTCCTCATCTGACAGAGAGAATTAGTAGAGAGAAATACTCATTCAGGTCCATTGAGGAAGACACAAACATAACAAATTTTGTCGGTGATGTGTTCAATCTATCTAATGGTTCCAGATAATTCTAATATACTTAGTTTTGGATTTCTAATTTCATGTTTAGATCCTATTTATAAATATTATCATCATTGTTCTTGAATTGTATGCTTTCTATTTGTTCTTAAATTGTATGCTTCCTATTTATTATTGAATAATCCTTAATTGAGTTTTCTTAATAAATTCCAACAAATGGTATCAAAGCGGATTTGGTAGGAAGAAATAGTAGAATCAAGTCAAATTAAATTACAACATGTTGTATGAATGATTGGGACATTTGAGTTTTATGCTTTTTGTTTTTATTTTAAATCTAGAATGTTTTGTGCATATGAGCATATCTTGATGTATTAAATTAATCATTAAAAAAAAGTGTGTGAATACATATATACATGTTTTTTTTTTGAAGCAATACATATATATACATGTTTGGTTCAAGAAAATGGAGTTTAAAATTGTTTTTTAATGATTCCGCCCCGTTTAATAACCATTTGATTTTTGAAAATTATGCTTGCTTTCTTCTAAATTTTGTACCATGACTTTTATCCTAGTTAAGGTTGCATTTGAATTCCTAGCTACGTTTGTTTGGATACTAGCTACGTTTGTTTGGTCAAGAAACTCATTCTTGTAAGTGTAACTACCCTCCCACTTTCAGGATCCCAGAGGTATGCACAGCTGTTGGTGACTGACCTTTATACATATATACATGTTTTTTTTTTTTTTGAAGCAATACATATATACATGTTTGGTTCAAGAAAATGGAGTTTAAAATTGTTTTTTAATGATTCCGCCCCCATTTGATGACCATTTGGTTTTTGAAAATTATGCTTGCTTTCTTCTCAATTCTGTACCATGACTTTCATCCTAGTTAAGGTTGCATTTGAATTCCTAGTCATGTTTGTTTGGATACTAGCTAAGTTTGTTTGGTCAAGAAACTCATTCTTGTAAGTGTAACTACCCTCCCACTTTCAGGATCCCAGAAGTATGCACCAACAGGCTACTGTTAGGAAAAGACAGTTGTTGGTGACTGACCTTTATACATATATACATGTTTTTTTTTTTTTGAAGCAATACATATATACATGTTTGGTTCAAGAAAATGGAGTTTAAAATTGTTTTTTAATGATTCCGCCCCCGTTTGATGACCATTTGGTTTTTGAAAATTATGCTTGCTTTCTTCTAAATTTTGTACCATGACTTTCATCCTAGTTAAGGTTGCATTTGAATTCCTAGCCAAATTTTAAAAACAAAAACAAGTTTTTGAGACTTATCTCAGCCAATATCTAAAACCAGAACATCTCATATTCTTTTAGATACTAGCTACGTTTGTTTGGTCAAGAAACTCATTCTTGTGAGTGTAACTACCCTCCCACTTTCAAGATCCCAGAGGTATGCACCAACAGGCTACTGTTAGGAAAAGACAGTTGTTGGTGACTGACCTTGCGTGGGCCGAGTCCTAGCCACCCCGTTTGGTCCCTGATGTCCCGGTTCCACACGTCACAGCCCTAAATCGCCTCCGAACGCCAAATAAACCCTAACAGAAGATACATGTATAAATGGGGTCTCCCACACCCAGAAAAGGGGTTCGAAATCTATCTATTAAAATATTTTTTACAGTTGATCTGACTTAGGCATCAAAGTGCATGAGGCCTACACCACACCGATGTGCAGCGTTTTTTACTGATCTTGCAGGTCACGTCTTCAACAAATTCACTACTGGTGTCACGGGAAGGTGGCTTGGCAAGATTTTGGCATCAACATGTTTTAATACCCAAGTTATCATATACATTTTTTAAGTCTTTTTTTTTAAAAAAAAAAAAAAAAAAAAAAATTACTTTCAAATGTTTCTCTCAAAACGGTTTATTTCTATCTCATTTTTCAATAAGTGATTTTCAGTGGTTGTCAAACATTATAACTTTTTCCAAAATGATCTTTTTCTCAAAATTCAACTCTTGAAAAGTTAAACCAAACATACCCTAACTTTCTTGAGTTTTTAATCTAAACTTTTTTAAGGGTATTTATTTAAAATAAAAGACACTAATATGACTACTCTAAGATAGACTTAAATTGACATAATCGATAATTTCCACGTTCGATGATTTTTTTTTTTGAAAAACCACGTTCGATGATTAAGATAGTATCATGATAGAAATATATAAATATAATTGTATACTTTATGGTAAAAATCCACTCTATTAATCTACCAATCAATCTTTCTTTATACTTATCTTAGTGATTCTTTCCTTATCTATTCGAGTGAATAAAGAACTAACTAATAAAATGTAAAATACTTTTCTGAGAAAAGATAATATAGATAAACTCTTAATCAATAAAAATCTTATCTAGAATAATGTACTCAAATACTTTTCCTAATAAATAATTACAGATAAACTCTATCAAATAAAAGATCTTATCTAGTATGATAAATTTGAATATTTTTTAATAAAAATATTATAGATAAACTCTATTTTTAATATTGTAAATATTTTTCTTGTTGGTATAGTATGTGAAAGGGCGTTTCCTTCTCAAAAAAAAAATGTGAGAGCACAATTGATTCGGAAGACAAAATATAAAATTTAATTTAAAATGGTCGATTACTTTATAACATATAGTATATTTTTTGAACTTTGTTAAAGGGAAGTGATTTAGCATATTTTTTTAAGAAAGAAGTGATTTAGCATTTAAAAGTCTAAAGTATAGAAAAATCACTAATCATAGGAAAAAACCATTAGGTAGCACAGGAAGAAAAGATTATTTCTTAGACTTTTGTAAAGGCTTGGAGTTCTTGATAGAAATCTTTAATTACTATTATAAAAGCTTAAGATTCTTTATAGCTTTTATTCAACGCGATAAAAATGCTATAATGAATGGTAGGAAAAAGCTATAATGAACGAACCACGAATAATTCATTATAACGTTATGTAAATTTTGGAAAAATTTTAAATGTGTTCGTACATTTTGTCAAAATAGTTGACTTAGCTTTAATCTTAAAGTTTTTACTTTTTACAATTTTGAAATTAAATTTAAATTATGAAGAAATAAGGGTCGATTGCAAGTATAGCAAATTAGACCAAAATATTTGCAAATCCTGCAGCCCGCAAAAAAAATTGCAAAAATGACAAAAATTGATGGTCTGAGTATGGCATTTACTAAAATGCCCTTTCCTAAACCTTGAACTATCGGTTCTATCACTAATTGAAATCTATCATGGATAGATTCTATCAGTTCTATCAGTGACTGATGACTGATAGAATCTATTAGTGATAGAGTTCTATCACCTAATTTTGTTTTGTTGCATCCATTTTTCTGTTGTTTCCGCTCATTTTTATCTTTCTATCAGTGATAAAAAGATTGATTTCTATTAATGATAGAAATCTTCTATACTAATAAAAAGGTTTCTATCAGTGATGGAAATTTTCTATCATGGATAGGTTTCTATCATAGATATAAATCTTCTATCGCTGATGGAAAGTTAGAATTCTATAACTGATAGAAAACTATGATAGAAACCGACCTTTTTTGTTTCTAAAACTTATATCACTGATTTTGTTTTTATAGATAATGTCGAAGCAAAAAAAAAAGTATGGAGAATCAACCAGACAAGAAGAAAAGCACGAAGAGAAAGTTGAAATTTAAAGGAGGAGAGACCTCATCAAAACCAAAAAAAAAGAAAAAAACAAAATGTATGTACAAATATACACTGTTGGTTTCTATTAGCGATAGATTCTACCAGTGACAGAAGTTTATCACTGGACTTCTATTCTATCAGCGATAGATTTATATCAATGATAGATTTTATCAGTGATAAAATTTTATCGCCGACAGAACTCTATCACTGGAGTGACAAAATTCTATCGGTGATAGATTCTATCCGCCAACGGTAGAATTCTATCGCTAATAGAACTCTATCGTCGATAGATTCTATCAATCAACGATAGAATTCTATCGTTGATAGAAATCTATCAGCGATAGAGTTCTATAACTGATAGATTCTATCAAAAAGCAATAGAATTATATCGCTCTATCATTGATAGAAAATACTCAATATCAAACAAACGAAAGAAAATAATGAAAAAAAAAAGGAAAAAAACAGAGCAAATAAGAAGACGAAGAAATTGATCAAGAACATAAGAATAAAACCTGGAAAAGAAATAGAGAAAAAAGAAGAAAACAATCAAAGCTGGAAAATGATCCATGAGAAGAAGAAACCAAATCGGAAAAAAAAAAAGAGCAAAGGAAAAAGAAGAACATAAGAAAAACAGAAATAAGACAAACCTGAAATTTCCTAGCTTTCGACCGAAGAAGAGCAGAACGAAATCCACGAGAAGATGCGATCGAAACCAAAACGAGAAAAAAAAAAGACGAAACCGACGAAGAAGAAACCAAATCGAGAAAAAAAAAAGCTGATTGAAGAGTTGATAGATCAAAACCAAATCGAGAAAAAAAAAAAAAAAAAAAAAGAAGAAGCTGATGAAGGAACCGATCGAAAAACGAAGAAGAAACTGATCGGAAAAAAATAAAACAAAACAAAACATGCAAAAGGAAGAAGGAGGAGGACATGGCCAAAATCAGGGCAAGACTGGGATTTAGAAAAATAATTTTAAAACTTTGCTATATTTGCAATTTTTTATAAAACTTGTTATATTTGCAATTAACCGCTAAACATTTGCCACCCATTACAATTATCCAAGAAATAAATACCATCTTTGATGAGAAGCTAGAAAATTGCATAAAAACCAACCTAATGGATTAAGTATAATAGCCAACATGAGTATTGATACGCAAATTGCTAACCGCAAGTGTACGAGCCCAAGTTATAATATAGTGATTTAAAATCGAATGTCGTCCTCTGGATTGGTTTTCTAGTTTCCCTAATTATTAAAGGTATAATCGCCCAATTTTATTTAGAGAAAAGAAACGAGAGATGTGCAAATCAATGAAAAACTAATAAAAGCAATAAAATATGGAAACTCAATGGAGAAAGGCCTTAGGGAATTGATTTCACCTATTAGATGCATGAATTAATTTAAAGAATAATTTGGAACAAATTCGTAACAAGTTCATAAACCAAGGATTTTCAGTACTTAAAGCCTCTCCCGAGAGTGCATTTAATTCTTTATGCAAATTAAGAAATTGATATCCCTATCTAATTTCAACAACAAGCATAAGCAATGAGATCAATCCTATTAACGGCTTCTCAAACAATCCCAAATCTCCCGATTAAAGAATCACCTAAGTCATGCAATTGAGAGTCTAATCTAAACTACCCTCTCCCGAGCGATTAGTTCAGAAACAACAACATACAATCCGTGATCAAGAGATTATAAGCATGAATCATATTATTGCATAAATAAACCGCATTACGAAACGTCCTAAAAAGCCGTAAATTAATTCATACAAACTAATGGCTACATCAAGCCTCTAAGAAACGAAATCTAGCTACACATGGTCTCTAAAATACAAGCGAAAATTGTCCCAAACATGCTAAAAATCAGTACGAGAAATAAAGGAGAAAGATTAAACTCGCTAGCCGTGATTCTCGTGCGTTCCCGTCACGATCCTCCCGATCCAAGCTCCCAAAATCAAGCTCCCTCGCTCTCTGCCTTATTCTGCCCGTTTTCTCTCTCTAGAAGTCGTGTTTCTCTCTCCCCATGAGCTCCCCTCATCAGATTGCATCGCAAAGTATATATACTGTTGAATCTGCGAGACAGCATCGAGACGCTAAGGACATAGTGTCTCGACGCTGTATCAATGTACGCCCTAACAAATGTTGAAAGTCTCGCAGCGTCGAGACGTTGTGGAGGTAGCGTCTCGACGCTGCCTCGAATGTGCGCGTGATGTGGACTCTTCCTTACCGCAAGCGCACGGGTCAAGTAATAATAAAGTGTTCGTATAAACGAGTGTCGTCCTCTGGATTGGATTTTTAAGCAAATCAAGTATTGTGAATTATCTTGCTCAATTTTATTTAGGGATCAAAAAGTAGTGAATGAATGGTAGGAAACTTAAATCAAAACACGTAAAAAGTGTGGAAATTCAATTGGGAAAAATACTTAGGGAATTGATTTCACCGATTTAGTCTAGGATTGATTTTAAGGAGTAAGTTATTATGCACAATGAAATTATGAGCCAAAGACCCTTTAATCACAACTACCTCTCCCGAGTATAATTGATTCTCATGCAAATTAACCAACTTGATATCCCTATCTAAGTTTATTAATCATGCAAGGCAATTAGATCTTTTAACCAATTCTAAAGTTAATCTAAAACCGTCACGAATTAGAAACTAAACTTTAGTCATGCAATCTTGAGTAAGTCTAAATCAAATCCCCTCTCCCGAGCTAGATTCGAAACTTAAATCATCCAACTAATGGCCAATTAATTGAAAGCATTAAATCAAGATTACAAACATAATAACATTGCACAACTTAAACCATAAATCAATCCATAAACACAATCAACTACATCAATCCCTAAGCTTACAAGTTTAGCTACTCATGATTAAAATTACAAGCTCAACTAAACATGTAAAAGCCATAAAAATCTAACTAAAGTGAGGGAAAGAAGAATTAAACTCGTTGTAGGCCGAGACCGAACGTCCCCGTCACGATCCCCACGAACAATGGGTTGATTTCCAAATTTTCCCCTTTGCTTTAGCCTTGAATTCCTCTGATTTTGCTCTGTTTACGGCTCTAAGAAGTCCCAAAATTGGTTCCCCCAAAAACCTAGCCGAAAAGAACTATTTATTCTGAAATTTCATTGTAGCGTCGAGACGCTGTCAAGACAGCGTTGCGACGCTGTCGCTAAACACGCGCGTTCTGGAAAGGAAATTACGGTAGCGTCGAGACGCTAAGGTCGCAGCGTCTCAACGCTGCGACGATTTCGCGCCTATCCGAATAAGGAATGCTAGCATCAAGACGCCTAAGGGCTAGCGTCTCGACGCTAGTCACCTTTTGACCGAATTTTGACTTTTTTCCCTTTTTGATTCTTTTTCCTTCCTTTGCATCTTTTCGCGTCCCGAGCACCCGATTAACGCCATTATTGCGCTATAGCTCCAATCAACCATTTCCTACAAAATAAACAATAAAGTGCAATAAAATGGTCAATAATCATCAAAGACTAGCTAAATTCAATAAGGAAAGATAGCTAGCTATGCTCGCTATCAGCGCGCCTCCTGATTTGCGCCCAGCCTTGAGACGCTCCAAGGGCTAGCGTCTCAACGCTAGGCCTATAGTTTTACTTCCTTCACTTCTTTTCTTGGCTCGAACTCATTCTTCAGCTCTTAAATCACCGGTAATATTCAAAAATGTCGAATTCCATTGAAATGCTCGATTCCTACAAAACAAAACTAAATAGACATAAAATTGGCCAAAAAGTGCCCGAGACTAACGATAAAAGCATATAAAATATAGCACAATAAATTGCGCTATCAAGTCTAGTTCGACTAGGTAAGATATATACCTACGACCAAAGAGGTTGGAAGTTCAAACCTCCCACCTCACATATTGAACTCAAAGAAGAAAGAACTATGCAGTAAAAAAAATGGTTAACAGACAGAATAGACAAAAAAAAAATATATAAAAAACAAATAAATAAATTTTAAAAAAATAGCAACCCACCCAATTTTTAGGAAAAATGGCCAAATTGTTTTTCTAAATTTAAAAATTCGAATTTACAACTTACTGAAATTCGGATGAAAAAGTAAATAAAAACGATTCAAATAATCTGTTTTAAATTTCCTTAAAAGGGGGACACCGATGATTTCAAAATCCAAAAAAATACAGCAACACAAATTGAAAGAAAAATAATCAAGCTTAGAGATTGTAGGAATGCAACCATTTAATCAATTAAAACATGAAAAATGTGAATATACTTTAGGGGAAAATACGAGTATGGAGGATTTGAACCAGTGTACCAACTAATTGGATTAAGCATACCAAATCCTACCAGTTTCAAATAACAATTATAGTTTTAATCTAGAGTTTTCATGTTAACCTCAAACCAAATCCTAAAGTTTCAAATACATGGTATTGAGAAGTTGGATAATGTATAATCAAAGAATTTAAAACCTAATGACAAATCAAGAACTGCAAATGTAAAATCATTAATTAATTAATAATTTTCCAAACATTGCATGCAACGACTAAAAAAATTGAATTAAGTCTCACTCTACCCTGATGGACTAAAAGGAAAAGTTTGGGGAAGAACTATTTATCATTGTTCTTCAGTCGATCCTCAAGTGTGAATACTTAGTATCTTGCAATTTTGATTTGGAGTTTTTTTCATTTGATTTCAATTTTCAATTCCTTCTTCACAGTTATTCAAGATAACCCATAGGAGACAACAGAAACAATTATAAAGGGGTTTTCTTGTTCTACAATCGTCTGCTTGTTTGATCGATGGCCCCATAAAATCTTGTGATTCAATTGCATCATTCATAGAATAATTCAACTACTTCAGGATCTCATATTTTTATTCAATAAATAATCCACGCAGTTAGAAGATAATATATTTTAGATTTCAAATACTTTTATTTAGATTTCAAATTTGAATGAATTAAGATTAGATTCCGAGAAAAGTTGTTTAGACCTTCCTTAATTTTTGTCTACCTATCTAAATCAGTAATTTTTTTTTTTTTTTTATCATTTACAAGGATTTCCCAATAAAAAAGAAATAGGGTTTGTTGCGAATAGCCATTGAATTTTCTACTAACGAATGGACAAAGCCATTGAATTTTCTACTAACAAAGTTGAATGTCACCTTTTCAAATTCCGATCGAGTTGCACGGATATCCCACAAAGTTGGCGCGATACAAGATTCACCCTGGATCTCCTCATTAATAGATTTAATCAAATTCAGAGAATAAGACATAACCGTCAATCGATGAACGCTCAAAGATCTGGCTAGGCGAAGCCCTTGTAAGAAACATTTCAACTTATGTTTCATATATACATTTCTATGCTTATAAATGTTTATGTATGTTTCCTATATACACACTCAATTACAGTGAACACTAAAATCCTGTACAATTGTTTCCATTTGTATGTACATATGACTATTGTTTACATGTTCATGTAAATTCAATACTAAAAACCTGTTGAATATATGTAATATGATATAATTATATATAGAAATATATGTATATATGATATATATTAGGTGTTTAAATAAACTTCAATAGTAATATAATAATGTAAATATACTCATCACATTATGCATGGTGATGGTAAAGTTCAACTCAAGATTTTTTAAAAAATTAGGGGAAAAAAAGTACAATAACAAAGAACAACTTGAATAACATTTCTTATAGAATTATGCATAAATGTAAAAAAAAAAGTCTATTGTGTAAGGAAAAATTTGCAAGACTTCTGATTATGACCCACCCTTCCACAACGACCACATTTAACGTATTTTTTAAATTTCATTTGTGAAGTAATTCTAATCTTCTTCACGTTGGGGTGGAATGATATTGATGTTCTTTACCTCTTCAAGAATAATGTGTCAATTAACTAGCATTCATGACCTAATACATGGATTAAGCCACCGTAAATTAAAAGCATAAATACCAATACATTATATATTAAAAAATAGAAATCGATATATATCAAATAGTACATGGTATATTTGAGATTGGTATGAAATACTGTAAAAAAAAAAACAAAAAACAAAAGCAAAAACATTTGGATTTTATGGGCTCTAATACCATGTTAGATGGTTCCATCTCGTAACCAATTGAAGTAAACCATCTATCTTATAAATTGTAAGGTCTCCACATAACTCATGTATCTTATAAATTGTGAGATCTCCACCTATCTTCTCGATGTGGGATCCTCAACAGGTTATTTGATGCGGATACAATAAACTGAAGTAAACTGGTTATTTGAAGTGAATAAAATATACTATGAATAATGACAATGAAGGATCTTGAAACTATTTTAGGTCGAAAATAGGGAGACAGAAAGAAAAAATGTCGATGAAGGAGACGAAATATGGAAGAAGAATTTCATTAGGTATGTACATAACTAAAATTGTGGAGTAATTCGTGGGATCAATTAGTGATATATTTGGAAACTAAATCCTAAAATCATGGGATATTGAAATACAATAAATAGTCAAACCTAGATAATATCTATAAATACATTAAAAAAATGTCATAAATATATTTATTCATTTAGTAGATAAAATCGAAAATAGAGACATAATTATCTAAAATTTCACGTAAAAACTATAAATGAAAATATTCATTAATTCGACTATTTTTGTTAATAGGATCTTGAATTAACTCAGAGACAAGAACCATTTTCTCACTAACCAACGTTTGATTGCATCAAGGAGCATCTATTGGGAGAGTTGATCAACACCCTCATGTCAATTTCATTATCCACCCTTAGGTTAAATTTGTTAGAGATATTTTAGATCATGTTTGATAACCGTTTGGTATTTTGTTTTTTAAAATTAAGCTTATAAACACAACTTCCACCTAGTTTCTTTGTTATGTTATCTACTTGTTTCCCATGTTTTCAAAAACCAAACCGAGTTTTGAAAACTAAGGAGTCGTTTGGTAACCATTTCGTTTGTTGTTTTCTGTTTTTGTTTTTCATTTTTAAAAAACAGGATTGTTTGATAACCATTTTTTTTTTTCTGTTTTTTAAAAACTTTTTTGAAATTATAAGCAAAATTTAAAAAAAAAAATAGTTTTAAAAACAGATTTCTGTTTTTCAAAAACTCATTTTTCTTCCCATACTTATTTTTTTTCTCTTTTACCTATCTCTCCAACAAATTCTTTTTTCTATTTTTTTGTCCTCTGTACAAAATTTCTCTCAAAACTTGTTTACTCTATAACTTATCTATTTCTAAAAATTTATCCATAATTTTACTCTCTCTAAAAAAACATATTCTAACTTTTTTTTTGAAAAAAAAAAATCTCCCAAAATTTTCTCTCGCTACAATTTTTCTTTATTTTTATAATTTATCGTTATTTCTTTGGCATATCTTTTACTCTTAAGTTTATTTTTTTTTACTAATACTCTAAGTTTATTATCTCTCTAAAATTTCTCTTTTTATTTAATTTTTATATCTAAAATTTATCTCTTCTATTCTAAACTTTTTTTCTTTTTTCTCTAACTAATATCTTTTATGGGGTCTAACTAATATTCTCTCCCTAAATATTTTCGTCTCTAAATTTTCTATGTTTAACTTTTCTCTTGAAAACATTTATATTCCTATCTCTAAATTTTTGTTTCAATGTCTCTACACATTTTTCTCTCTCTAACACATCTTTTCATCTCTCAAATTTTTTAAAAACTGAAAACCAAAAACAGTTATAAAACAAGTTTGGTTTTGTATTTTAAAAAAACAGAAAGCAAAAATAGTTATCAAACATATATGATTTTTGTTTTTAAAAAACAAAAAACAAAAAACAAAAAACTTAAATGGATATCAAACCGAACCTAAAAAAAATTAGCTTTCAAAAACATGTTTTTGTTTTCAAAAGTCAGCTAAGAATTCAAATTTCTTCCTAAGATAGATGAAAAATCATGGTAAGAAAATTAAAAGAAAACAAGCATAATATTCAAAAGCCAAAAACCAAAAGATTATCACACCCGCCTTAGTCTTTTGATTTCTTTCATCATTTCTTTCATCATGTTTGATTTGATTTAGGCCTTACAAGATATGTAGGGCTAACCAAAATTATAAGAGTTTTAAATGACTTAAAAGACACCTAATCCAATCTTTTGGGATAGGGTGGATTGGTTTAGAAGCTATCAACAGCCTCGCCATTAGTTATTATTCTCTCCTTCCCAGATTGTTGTATTTTACCGTTAAAGATTTTGATTACTTACATCTGTCAGCGAGAAAGCTCGTTAAAATATATATAAATCTTGTCATTCACCTCAACCAACTTAGCGCCTTGAGTCGTCTTAATCCCTTGAAATTCTAGTTCTGAATGACATGCTATGCTATGCACATCCAACCACAATAACTCTTATCTTCTAGAGTATTTGATCCTTCAGTCGAGGGATTTGTACTTTGTCTCAAGAGCTTTGATCAAAACAATCCGAATATAACTTTATCCAAAAGATTGATTCTCATATTGATGAAGTATCTCTACGTCAACGAGTTACAGTCACATGAACAAAAGGTTTCTAGCTCCCATTCATGTAGGTTTCCATATCAAGTTAGTTTAATTACTAAGATCAAAACATTGTCAATCACTGTTAATGTTTCTACAGAGATGCAAACATTATAGATCAACACTGTAGCTCATATTCTAGCAAGGTTAGCAATGAGAGAGAATTTTTCATTGCTGGTCCTATCAAGTACGGCTACCTTGATCGCAGCCATGTTTCTCGGCCTAGTCTAATTAAATATCCCATCATGCAGGCCTTTTCAATGTCGATAGTGACCATGTTTTTAAGCCTAGTCTAAATATGTTCTATTCTTTGACGAATCGTCTGAAAATTACTACCAGCACAACTTTCACTGTACTTTTACCTCGTTCTAGCACTATTCTATTTTATTGTACAAAGTACCAGCTTGGTTGAGCAGTTTGCATTAATAGTTCAACCTGACATGGTAAAAGGCAATTACCCCAATTGAAGCATGTTAATTGACAAGAAATGAGTTTAATTGACCCAAAGTTCACATGTCAGCAAATTGAGTACATGATTCCAATATTATCTATGGGCCTCAAATCAAAAGTATGTCTCTCCTGGCGAAAGATTCTAGAGCTGGAAAACAAATATCAGATGGGGAATCTCAGAAAAATTGTAGGTTGCTAAAGATACCTTGAACTCATAATCTCTCAGCAAAACATTTCTTTCAGTGTGGTGTCTTAAACAGGGCTCTACTGACGATGCTGGTGGCCTCAATATAGCGCTCCATGCACCTGGAGATGCAACTGCTCTCACTCCCACTAAGGCTGGATCCTGGCTTTGTGATACACTTGTCAAAGCACTTCGCTCTTAAGGTCTGCAAGGAAGTTCAATTAGCAATTCAAAATTGTCCAAATAGAGGAGAAATAATAAAGCCAGAACAACACGCAGAGGTAATCTAATCCAAGGTCAGAGTCAGAGAGAAGACTGGCTCGTGAATCTTTTGGTTCAAAAGTCTAGCCTTTCAGTTCATTAATCGCAACTATTATCAAGAACCATGATGCTACTACGAGGAATATACACGGTGCAAGATAATATAAATGAGCAAATTTAAAATGATCCCGAAAAGAAAAAAAATTCAAAAACTTAATTTGAACAAGAAGTTTGATATTACAAAGCACACACAAGATGCGAACTGCAAAGGAACCAGCGAGCACAACACCACATACCCATAGGCACACTCCCCAAAAACACTCAAGACAATCGAGACTCGCAGCAAGGAAAATTGTACTGAACTCAATATCTTCAATGTCCTATCCTGAAATCTATCCCATAAATAAAATTATTAAATTTATATTCGCATAAATTAAAGTCTTAAGAATCGCCAGGAAAAAAACATGTAATATGATTTTTTTTCCTTTTTTTTTTTTACAAGAATATAAGATGTAGTCATGAGTGAGCTTGATGAGAAGAAGATGACGTCAGTCATCCATAGAAGGTTAGACTATCTGGTCATAGAATCATAGCATTCCGGATATTATTCTACAACCATCCTTTCTTTTCCTAATCTTCCCTTTACAGTTTCAATAGAACACGCAGAAAATTTTGTGCAGGTTGCCAAATTCCAAAGAAGCAATTTTCCCATTTACGAGATACCTGCTAGCCCAAAGAGTCTCTCATAGTCTCATTTTTCTTTTAAATCTCCTTAGGTAAAATACTCCGAATCTGAAAAGAGAGAATACATAGGGGTACTAGACAACATCAATTGAACCAACCACCGAAATATGTTTTCCTTTAAAAGCAATGTGCTTTTCCATTTCTGCAGTCCCTTTTCCACTCTAAATAGTAAATACAGCAGGTTTGAAATGTACTTTTTAATGGGTTCTCCTCCAAGAGGCATACAGATTACTGAAGTCTGCAGGGGTGATTAGCCCCTTCAGTGCCTCTTGATGTGCCATGTCTAATAGCTAGCTGTCGCACCTCCAGATTACAAATATAGATGCCCACAATCACAACTTTCCTCACGTTAATCTTAAGGCTTGAGAACAACATTGAAGAGGTCATCCATCTATTTATCCTTCTAGAAGAGAGGAAAAAAAACAAACAAGAAGAAGAAGAAAGAAGTGCTGTCAGAAAATTGGGGGTGGCCACCATGACTTGAAGTCATTCCCTCTACGCCCTTTATTATTTACATGGCCTTTATTGACCACTAGGCCAATCCATGACGGTTACCTTTGGATTTCCTTTTTTTACAATCCTCCACCAACTTATAGGCAACCAAAATTAGATCCAAAAATTGCATATTACTTACAATTACTCACTTGAGATTGTACAGGGGAGTATTACTTTAAGGCTCTCATGAAGCACTTCCACAAATGATCTTGTAGACACTGTTGAGAAGACTTGTCAATTTTAGAGTGTATTCAGCACAACTTTTGGACTAATGGGAAATGGTTTTAACTAATCAAAGGCACGTTTAATTTTTTCAAGATATTGTGCTTCACCTAAAAACACTACTGCCAAAAATCATCTCAAAATACTGCGAAGTTTTCATATCAACTATCTCCTTTTTCGAAATCAAGAGCATGTCTAAGTGGAGCAGTTTTCCCAAAAAAAATTAGAATTCCCGGAGAAACTGACTTCAAATGTTCCAACATTTCAAAATCTTTACTTGGTAAAGCCATCAAGTTGCTCAACTTTGTTCTTTCCAGATTATATCTTCCTTAAAGTGAAGCTCAGACCATTGTCTGTAATTCACTAAGAAGTCACCAAAAACAGGTTTCAAAGAACATGTCCACGGGCCCCACTCTCATCTTCTTTAACAATGCAAGTGGCATTAATATCAATGATTCAAGTATGGTTTCTTTCTTCTTCTAGCATTGACCACATTGTGGTGTGGAAAGGGTTGGAATCTCTCTGACTCTAAACTCTCTATTGTAGCTCTCTTTTCTTCGAGGTATAGGAACTATATACATGCACATGTGACATGCCAACCTTTGTAATTTCCAAGTGATTGGTTAATCCTACTATTTTTTTTTTTTTTTTTTTTTTGATAAAGAACCAACCTTTCATTGAGAAAAAAAACCAAGCCCCAAAAGGAGATCTCCTTAAATGAAGGGATGTCAATCTAACAAAATAAGACCTATAGAATAATTACAAAACAAACGCGTCACCAACACCCATAACGAGACAGAGTATTTAATAAGGTCCCAAGTATCCTCCGCATTCCTCTCCTTCCCTCTAAAAATTCTATTATTTCTCTCCCCCCACAAACCCCAAATGATAGCGCAAATCCCAGCTTGCCATAAGAATTTCCCCTTGTCCCGAAACGGAGGATGGGGAAGGAACTCCTCGATCATCTCCCTAACATCTCTGTGTCTAGCAAACTGAAGCCCAAAAATCTCGAAAAAAGCATTCCACACCGAACGTGCAAAGTCACAATGCCACAAAATATGATCAAGGTTTTCCTCCGCCATCCTACAGAGAATACAGCAGAACGGGCCTATCAAATTAGGCATCTTTCTCGCAAGCCGATCAAGGGTGTTTGCTCTTCCATGGAGGACCTGCCAAGTAAAAAACTACACCTTCTTTGGAATTTTCACTTTCCAAACCAGAGAATAAACGGATTTCTCAGGAAGAGAAGAAGGGTCAATAAGACAATGAAAGAACTAATATTGAATACCTTGGCTAATCTGCAATAACTAGAAAGGTGTGATGATTGATACCAAAGGAATTTCTTCCTGCATCAAGGGATTGTGAGCAATTTCTTGCACCCTTGACACTAATGCCTCCCATGTCTCCAATTGAAGTTTGCCACTTCCTTAGATAACGAATCCATAGTATTACAGCTACTTATTGAAGATACTAGGATCAAGAAGCAATTGAGCTGAATCAGGGCTTGTTCTGAAAAAATATACCCCCATCCTTTTCTTTTTCCTTCTAACAAGATCTTATTCATCTTCTACATACTTCAAAAAAAGCCCAGGTCATTTGAGGTGTAGCCCATTTCTCCTGAGTTTAAACTTATAATGGGGCACAATATTTAAAATGTTTTAAATTTTCATTGGTTGTAAAAACAACCTTTAAATTTTGAAATCTAGTTACTCCTTGGGCCTTATTTACTAAATCTAGTTTTTATTATCTCTGTCAAGTGACACAAGTATCATATGTGTCTACAGTCTATTATTGCCACTTTTGCTAAGCTTATGGTTCAGGACTGTATAACAAATTAAAGGGTGAAAAAGAAGAAAGACAGCCTCTAAAATTTGAAATACATATTTACTCCTTAGACCTCCTTAATTTTTTTCTTTCTCCCTTTATGTTAGATGTCTCAAGTATCATACCTGTCGGCTAATGCCACTTTTGCTTGCTTCAACTCATCAGACACCCCAACAGTTTATCTCAAAGCAACTGACTGTCAGAAGAAACGTGGTATCTCAAAGCAACTGGTATGTGGAACCATGAATGGAAGGCAACTACTCTACTCATCAATATCTTAGGATAACAAAGTGAAAACCTGAACATGACCTTCATTTTCTAATTAATTAATGCACGAGCCTCAAAAGGAATGAATCAACATAAATTCTCCTCCAATTTAATACAGGCTCTTGTACCTTCTATTGAATTTAATGTTTTCTAAGAGCACTCCAAGAAACCTTCACATATATTGCCAATAGATCTTAGTCAAAAAACCCTATAAATTCAACAATAAGGGCTTACTTGGGAACTATTCTCAAAGTAGTTTTTATTCTTTATAACAAAAATTCAGTGAAAGTATTGCCAGATAATTTTTTTTCTAAGTTCATTTTCTTGTTTTTCTTTCGTGTCTTTTCATGGATAACCAGGATTTTTGAACTAAGTAAAATTATTCTTTCTTTCAAAATCATCAATTTTTGTATAATAACATCATTTTTGCACAAAAACACTAACCATTACAAGTTATATCCCATCAAAATTTTAAAAAATACTGAAAACAAAAACAGAAAACTGTTTTGAAAATGGTTTTCCAAAGAAGCCAGAAGTTTATAATCCTAATCCCAACCCCATAAGATGGAACCACTTTCATTCAAGCTTCCATTTGTTTCGTAAGAATTTCCTAATGATTAATGACATAGGATGACATTGTCCCATCAAATCTTCAAACTTCCTATTTTCCTAGTGTCCTGTGGTCACTTTTCTATGAGCAGAAGGAAGGTTCAGTCACAAAGAGCTACCCTTTTCAGAAGACTTCTAGGGGCCTAGATTGCATGTCAAACTCTCTAGAAATGATTTCTAATCTTTCATTTCCACTTGCACAAACAATTTCTCGTGTGTTGATCTTGAACAAATTCTGAATCACAAAGAAAATCCCCTTCTAGCCCTTCCGGTTAACCTCAACAGAAACAACTAGATTTTTCTTTCTCCTATTGCTCAAGACTTCTTTACAAAAGCCCCTATCTTATTAGAGAACTTTTTTATCCAACTCTCTCCACTATTCTTCATGGAGAACTTATGGTTACCTAGCGTGAGAAAATTAAGGAACGAGAGTCCTCTAACACACCAACAACAATTTCATGCAAAATCACTAATCATAAAGGTTCAAGAAATTGCTTTCGGAAATTTTGTTCCTCCTACTAGTACTAGGCTACTAGCCACTCCCTTCTCCATTAAAATCAACGGGATGAAATAAATTCCAATCAATAAATCCTACAAAACAAGTTAGACAACAAAACTACAAGATACCGGCGAACTCATACTCACCAAGATAACCCATTGGAAAAGAAACTCCAGATACAGATGAAAAGATGACGTACTTAATTCCTATTGCACTCAAATCACTAAAGAACTTCCACATGGATTTTACATTTCTACATCGTCAATTAATAAAAACAAAATACGAGGATATAGAAAACGAGTTCGAACTAGTACTGAGAAATGAGAATGTAACCGATTCCATTATACGTTGCGATAGAATACTCCAAAATCTATAGCCTCAACAACCCTCATTGGTTAATTCTTACATCCCATCTTTAAAAGCCATCTCCTATCGCTACCCAAACTTCAAAACCAGAAATGGCTAATTCATTTCTCTCATTTCAACCGTCACATAACACACAATAGTAAACGCAATCATCAAATCAGATACACATACAAGCACACATGCATATCGGTAACCCGACCAACAAGTTTGCAAGAAAAGAAAGTAGGGAGAGTTGAACCTCAAGAAACTCCTCGGCGTAGGCCTGGGCAAGCTGAGTCTTGAGCTGATCCCTGAATTCAGTGGCCGAAAATTGGGAAGAAGAACCGCTAGAAGGCGATGAAAATGAATCCATTTGTTCGGTGGTTGCAAAACCCTATAAACCACTGCGCTTTTGTATGTTGGTTGCGCCCTAGACCTGATTTTGTTTTCGAAGGAGGCGATGGCTCTGGTAATGGAATTAGGGCGCGTTTGATGTGGCTCAACCTCCCCGAAGTACTAGAATAGGTTTCAAAATTTGGGCTAAATTCACCCAATAATCTCGATGAAATTATCAAAAATATCTCTTAACTGTAGAGTTGGTTTCAAAAATTTCATTTTAGTTCTTCAAGTTTGAAGTTTGTTTCAAAACGATGAGACATTTTCCATTAAATTTATAAACAAGAAATGATGTGTATTAGGTCCATCTTTGAAGTCCATGATATAGGTTCATTAGGTTCCCCGTTAGCTTATATCGAATTAAACATGGAAGAATTTGAATCGTTCAAATTCGGTTTAGGAAATTAACGTTAATTATACATGATATTATTAATATAATAGTTTAATTATGAATTAAACTATAATTTAAGAGAGTTGAAAATATATAAATATGATTTAAATGTAGCACATATGAATCGGGATTCATATTCGAAAGATCGGTTTTGAGAGAAGTCGGAATTGGTGCAAATAATTTAATATTTGATATTAAATTAAATTAATTAAAATGTTTAATTAATTATTTAAATTTAATCTAATTTTAAATTAATTATTTGAATTAATTTGATTTAAAATTAAATAAAATTTATTTTAAATTGAATTTTGGAAATTCAATAAAAGAGTAAATTTTAGGAGGTGATGTTTGTTGTGTAATCTCATGCACAAAACCTACATTAGCCACCTTAATCCCCACTCAAATTGAAGCTTGATTTGGTGTCAAATTTACCTTGCATTAGCCAAAGCCAAAGCGAGTTTAGCTTAATGGTAATTGACATGTACCTTCGACCAAGAGGTCAGAGGTTCAATGTTGATGTACTCAAAAAAAAAAAAAAAACCTTGGCCGACGAGGGAAGGAGGTCACCGACGAGGGAAGAACGAAGGAAATAGGAAGAATCGACGGTTGGTGATTGGGTTGCTGTCGACGAATGAGAAAATCATCAGGGAGTCGGTGGCCGAACGAGAAAGAAGATAGAGGATTGATCGAATATTACACTTGCAGTGAGCAATTTGTGCAACAATGAGTAGCTAAGGGCTTGTTTGGTAGGCAATCCGGATTCTGTCTTATGTTTTCAGATTCATTTGATTTAATGAATATGTGTTTGACAGATGTGTTTTTGAAAACTGTTTTCGGATTCTGTAATCCAAATAATGAAAATTCTGAAAAAACAACTTTTTTATGTTTTCATTGTATCCAGATTTTGAATTTCAAAATTTTAAATGCAGAATTAAATAAAAAAAGATAAATAAATATAGTATTTCATGTTATAAACTCAATTTATTTTTGTGAAATTAACATTTATAATATATTGTATTATAAATTATATGATATTGTAAAATAATAATAATAATAAATTTATAACACATAACAAGTTTATAAATTAATTAACAATGTTTTATATTCAACTTAGTATTTAATTGATAAGTACAAATAATTTATAGTTTATAAATATATTATCAAACACATTTTGAACCATTATTTAAATTCAGATCCAATTTCTGAATCTGCTATCAAACACATATTTGAAAATTTCAAATATGAAATACAAATTTGTTTTTATTGAATCCATTGTTTTCAAATTTTTGTTTTAAGATTACCAACCAAACTGACCCTAAATTTCTTATTATCAAGGATTGATATAGCCATTAGATTTATGGCTTCATTAATTGAATGTTTATTGCCTTTTTATTCCATTCATGCACTTAATGCTTTTAATCTAATTTGATCATTGTTGTGAATTTGAAGTTTTGGAAAGAAGTAGATTTAATGTCTTGCATATTATTAAGACTAGATAGGGATATTGGTTTCTTAATATGCAAGAGATTTTTATCAATAAATATATATATATATATATATATGCATATGCAAGAGATTTAACTGTGCATGGGAGAGAAAGTTAAATCTTCCATCAATTTCTTGACTTATGGAATATTGCATGTTTGCTTTTGTCATTCAACTTAATTGAGTTATAAATCAAATTGGTGAAATCAACTCCCTATGACACTTTTCCATAGATTTTCTCACTTACATTACTTAGGCTCCGTTTGATAATCATTTGATTTTTGGTTTTTGAAAATTAGACTTGTTTTCTTAAAATTTCCTCACCATGGTTTTCATTTTTGTTAAAGACATACTTGAATTCCTAACCAAATTCTAAAAACAAAAACAAGTTTTTGAAAACTGCATTTTTTAGTTTTCAAAAAATGGCTTGGTTTTTGAAAACATGGGAAGAAAGTAGGTGAAAAACCAAAGAAACTTAGAGTTGGAAGTAGTGTTTAGAAGCTTTAAAACCAAAAACCAAAAACAAAAAACCAAATGGTTATCAAACGGGGCCTTAGTTTTTAGTTTTTAATTTAATATCTCACTCCATGTTTATCTCTAAATAAAATCGAGCATTAGTATTTGTGGTACTTAAATGAGCTAGAAAACCATTCTAGATGACGACACTTTCACACGCATTCACTATATTAAAATTTGACTTGTACACTTGGGGTGAGTGTTTTGAAACCTAAGTTATGCTCACGTTGGTGATCACTAATCCACTTACCCATGATTTTTTTTTCCTCTCAACTTTCCTAACTTTTTAGGTCTAAACCACTATAAGGAACGAGGACACTCCACATTATCTCCATAATGATATAATATTGTCCACTTTGGACATAAAGCCCTCATGGCTTCGCTTTTGGATCCACCCCAAAAGGGTTCATTCCAATGGAGATACTTATTCTTTCTTATATATACTTGTTCATACCAATGTGGAACTTTCGTCGCACTCCCAACAACCACAAAATATTGTATAGTTCTTTGATTGTTGGGTGGACTTTAATGATTTAGATGAATGATTGTACCTTCCATGTGAAATTTTCTTTTTGACTTGTGAGTATGGGATTTGGCTATGCTAATCATTAAATAGAGACATTTAAGAAACAATTAATGTATTTTTCAATTGTCTATTTGACTATATGTTGATGTACTTTCATCCACTAAACAATTGAAAATTGCATAGTTGATAGCCCCTTTTGATGAACTTTGGAAGTTTTTTTTTTTTTTTTGAAAGGAAAATACAACCAAAAAAAAATTACAACAAGACAAAAGATGCGGTTTGGGTGTCTGTTAGACACATATCTTGAGCTAAACTACTTTGAGCCCAAAGAGGACAATCTTCTAGCCAAATTTCACAATGTTTTGTTGTACGTGCATGAGTAGCTAACTGGTGCGCTACTTTATTTCCATCCCTTGGTGCTAGAAGGAACCCCCTTATGTGATGATCTGAGGCGAGCAACTTGAGGTGTTGGATTAAGGGGGCTATTTCATTTAGATATTGTCCTCGATCATGAAGTAAATTCCAAACAATTTTGGAATCCATCTCTGCCCAAACTGGAGATAAGCCCGAATCCATAGCTAACTGCACACCCTCTACAAGAGCCTGGGCTTCTGCCCATTCTACAGTGCAACTTGTTCTCCTAAAATTTTTAGCAGCCATCATTTCACCCTTTGAGTTTCTGATGATCATTCCTGATCCCATCTCCCCATTTGTTAAGGACGCATCTACATTTAACTTGAACTGGCTTTGGGGCGGCGGTATCCACTCTACTTGATGGGACTCAGCAACTTCTCTTGATCGCTCTCTGGTTCCATAATGCTTTGTTTGCACCTCCACGAACTCCGAAATGTAATCTGCCGCCCAATCGACGAGATCTTCTACCAATTGGTATTTGTTTCGTGTGTCCTGAAAAATAATTTTATTTCTATTGTTCCATATGGTCCACAGAATTGCCACAAAGATTGCCATGTCACCAGAGCTTAGATTCTCCTGAACCCTGCATAACAAATCAAAAGAATCATCAAAATGGTTATTTAAGAGAGATTGCACTGGGCTCCAGCGAGCCCAGTGCTTTCTTACCTTCTTGCAAGCCCATAGAGCATGAAACGTTGTTTCATTTGCTTTCCCACAGTTTGGACATCGGGGATCATTAAGGACTCGACGGTTGACAAGATTCATTCTGGTAGGAAGGATATTCAGTCTGGCTCGCCATGCAAAGATCTTAAGCTTGATTGGAATGTTTAGCTTCCATAATGTCTTCCACCAAGGACATCCATGGGAATCCGCTGATGTGGACGTCTCATGAGATCCATCTATTGCTAGTTTGTAACCGCTCCGGACTGAATATTTTCCTGTTTTGTCATAATGCCAAAAGAAAGTATCTGGACGATTATCACCTGCAATGGGCATATCTTGAATTTTTTCCACATCATCCTGCACAAAAAGATCTGTTAGTAACGGGATATTCCATGCTTGACTACCTGAAAAGAGACTGTTAACTTTACGGTTTGTTAACGGTCGTTGAGGAGATAACAGCCTGAAAGTTGTTGGTCTTGGGATCCACTGATCGTCGTAGATGTCAATAGATTCTCCGTTTCCAACTCTCCACCTTCCTCCCTTCATGGCCAGCTCTCGACCCCATATTATTCCCCTCCAAACATAAGATGGTTTGTTTCCCAGCTTTGCTTGAAGGAAATCTTCTTGGGGGTAATATCTGGCTTTCAGGATTTGGGCCATTAGAGATTGCGGTCTATATAACAGTCTCCATGTATGTTTGGCCAGTAAAGCCTGGTTGAACAAGCTTATGTCTTTGAAGCCCATTCCTCCTCTATCCTTCGGTTTTGTCATTGTTTCCCATTTCAGCCAATGAATTTTTCGCCCCTGTTCTGAACTACCCCACCAGAAATTAGCCATTAACATGTTTAGATCATGACAACACCCTTGAGGCAGCTTGAAACATGTGAGAGTATAAGTGGGTACTGCTTGGGCTACAGCCTTGATTAACACTTCTTTTCCTGCCGTTGAAAAAAGCTTTGCTTTCCATCCCTGCAACACTTTTTGAACTTTATGTGTGATGTAGTTCAAAGACTCTTTTTTGTTTCTAGATAGGGTAGACAGACATCCAAGGTACTTTCCATGGTCTTGGACTATCTTGACTTTTAAAATGTTGGCTAAGAAGTCTTTTGCATCATTGACCACTCATTTCCCAAAAGCTATCTCCGATTTTTCAAAATTAATGATCTGCCCAGTGGCTGCTTCATATACTTTCAGGATTCGTTGCATTTCCTCAAATTCCTCCTTTCGCGCTTTAAGGAAAAGTAAACTATCATCTGCAAAAAAGAGGTGAGAGATAGCTGGTGTAGTTTTGGCAATTCTAAGTCCTGAAATATTACGAGATATCTCAGCCTTTTTTAGGAGGCTAGATAGGCCTTCAGCACACATGAGAAATAAATATGGAGATAGGGGATCGCCCTGTCTTAACCCTCGAGTAGGTTTAAAGAAATCAAAACATACACCATTTATAAGTATCGAAAAAGAAACAGATTCCACACACATGCCAATCTTTTTAATCCAGGTTGAACTAAAACTCATCTTTGCCATTATTCTTCTAAGAAATGTCCATTTCACTCTATCATATGCTTTACTCATGTCTAATTTTATGGATGCAAAACAATTTTTCTTGGATTTAGAACCTTTAATGTAATGCAAACATTCATAACCGACAATAACATTATCAGCTATTAATCTACCCGGGACAAATGCACTTTGATTATCAGATATGACAGAATGGAGAATAATTTTCAATCTGTTGGCAAGCACTTTAGCAATAAGTTTATAACACACATTGCATAAACTAATAGGGCGATAATCGTTCACCGTGCTAGGGTTTTTCTTCTTCGGTATGAGAACTATCATTGTTTCATTGAGCTTTTCTGGCATTTCCCCCTCATTAAGGCATCGAAGGCATGTGTGAATCACTGCCTCTCCTACTATATTCCAGTATCTTTGGAAGAAAAGAGCTGGTAAGCCATCAGGTCCAGGAGCTTTGGACGGGTGCATTTGTTTCAAAGCTTCCTCCACTTCTGCAACGACAAAAGCACGATCTAAATGAATATTCATCTCTTCTGTGACTCTTGCTGGGGTAACTTGTAAGATTTCATCCATCGCCTGCATATTAAAAGGAGAAGATTTAAAAAGTTCAGAAAAATAATGAAAGAAAGTTCGTTCAATATCTTCCCTATTTTCAAAACAATGTCCCTCAGCGTCAGTTATTTTCTGGATTTTATTCTTCTGTCGTCGGGATGTGGCCTTAGAGTGGAACCATCTTGTATTGCGGTCCCCCCATTTGAGCCAATCTTCTCGAGATCGTTGTTTCCAGTAAATTTCTTCCTCCATAAGAATATTATCTAGGCACTTCTCCTCCCGCTTTAACATTTGCAACGTGCTTCCCTCCAGTCGCCCATCGTTCAACGCCTCTATTCTCCTTTTACTCTCAACAATTCTTATTTTGAATCTTCCTGTTTTGTTTCTGCCCCACCTTTTAAGCTCCTCAGAAACACTCCGAATTCGAGTAAGTAAATTGCTAGGCGAGTCATCTCCTCTTCTCGTTTCCCATCCGGCCTGAATTGTAGAAACACAATCCTCATAAAGAGTCCATGTTTCTTCAAATTTGAAATGGGGAGTTGTTTTCCTTGTGTAGAAATGATCTCTGGATTCTTGTAGAAATGATGAACTTTGCAAGTTGTTGTGCATTTAAACTATTATTTTACCCTTTCAAATTTGATAATTAGTTCTATAAATATTTCATTAGACCAATTTGAGAACTTTTTGTCTTAAATGTAGGAACTTGAAATCATGGAGAAGAATGATGAAGCAAGAATAGTTATAATATAGAAAATTTCAACTATGAAACACTTATTTAAAAGAAGTATAAAGATGTTTTAGGCGCTGCAACACTCCAAATCTATCTATAATCTATAATCTATAATCTATAATATATAATATATTAAAAAGCCACAAATTTTAAAAAACTTTTTTAGACTATATTACACTTTGTCAAATTTTATTATTACAAATCCCGCCACCCACAATTAATTACTAATAATTATTAAATAATAACATATAATGATTTTAATAACATACATTTAATGAAATAAAGTAACACATAACATATAAAAGAAACCACACACAAAAAAAACAAAAAACAAAAACAAAAACGATTTTTATTTTAATTATTTTTTTGTTTTCACAAAAACGAATTTCAATCACGTACATTTAATCACATATAATATAATATAACATAACAATTTATTATCAATTATCTAATAAAATTTTACATAAATGTTATATTATAAAAAAAATTAAAATAAAATAAATTAAGAAAACGTAAACTATATATAATTAATTTTAACAAAAAAAATATAATATTGATGCAAAATTAAGAAAATAATTTTTAAAATAAAATTATTATAATATAGAAAAATTAGAATATGAAAAGGTAGAATATAAAAGGTTTTGTTGATTTAATTTATATAAATTAATTATGGAATTAATAGCTTTGTCTATTTAATTATTACTTAATGAAATTTAATATAAATGTGATCCTTAAAAAATAAAATAATTAATTAAAAAAAACGTAAACTATATAATCAATTTTAACAAAAAAAAAATTGTAATTTATTTTAAATAAAAGAAATTGTAATATTGATGTAAAGAGATAATTTTTAAAATGAAAGTATTATAATATAGAAAAATTATAATATGAAAAGCTAAAATATAAAAAGTTTTGTTGATTTAATTTATGTAAATTAATTCTAGAATTAATAGTTTTTTTTTTTTTTTTTTTTTTTTGAGAATAACAGCTTTCCCCATTTAATAATTTTTAAAATAAAACTATTATAATATAAAAAAATTAGAATATGAAAAGGTAGAATATAAAAGGTTTTGTTGATTTAATTTATATAAATTAATTATGGAATTAATAGCTTTGTCTCTTTAATTATTACATAATGAAATTTAATATAAATGTGATACTTAAAAAAATAAAATAATTAATTAAAAAAATGTAAACTATATAATCAATTTTAACAAAAAAAATTGTAATTTATTTTAAAGAAAAAAAAGTAATTTATTTTAAAATTTATCTCTTTACATCAATATTAAATTTTTTTTCTAAAGAAATAATTTTTTAAAATGAAAGTATTATAATATAGAAAAAGTAGAATATGAAAAGCTAAAATATAAAAATTTTTGTTGATTTAAATTATGTAAATTAATTATAGAATTAATAGTTTTCCTTTTTTTTTTTTTTTTTTTGAGAATAACAGCTTTCCCCATTTAATTATTACTTAATTAATGAAATTTTATATAAATGTGATATTTAAATAATTAAAAAACGTAAATTATATATAATCATTTTTAACAAAAAAAAAAAAAATTGTAATGATGATGTAAAATTAAGAAAAGACGTTTTAAAATGGAAGTATTATAATATAGAAAAAAATAGAATATGAAAAGACATTTTAAGAAGTTTTGTTGATTTAGTTTATGTAAATTAATTATAAAATTAATAGTTTTTGCCCATTTAATTATATTTAATTTAATGATGGAATTAGAAGAGTTTTTCAATCTCCAACAACTTCTAGCTACAACTATATAAACAACTATTTCCCATCATTTTTCTATAAAAATTTAGGCATCTTCTTTTGTTTCTCTTCCTCTCTAATCCATTCTCTAAAGTTTCTAAGTTTTTGTGTGAATATTGCAAAGTAGAGTTAAACATTGGGTGAGACACTTGATGCATCAATAAAATACTCTAAAACATAGGTATCCATTTTTTCTATAGATATTTTCAAGTTATTTTATAAGTTATATTTGTTTTTTTAACACTTTTTATGTTACAATTAGTTTAATTGGATTTTTAAGTGGTCCTAATTCAATTTGTTTTTTTTTTATTTGTTATTTAGAGACAGAATTTAGCAGCGGATGAAATCGCTCGATGAACTTTGAATGCGGTTCTTGCTCATCTGTGGGTGGGTGATCTCCCTAATGATAATGTTATGCTTTTTGTTTCTTAGTTTTATTAGTTAATTACAAATATGTCATTTTGCATCTCTTTTCTATAATTATAAACAAATCATTTTTTTATATATGAAACTCTACGTTCATTAAACGGTCAACAAGTAAATTCATGGGAAAAATACACTTTTGGTCCCTGAGGTTTGGTTTAGGTTTCGTTTTGGTCCCTGAGTTTTCAAACTCAACATTTTAGTCCCTAAGGTTTGCATTTAGTAGCATTTTGGTCCCTCCATCCATTTTTCCGTTAAAATTTAACAGATCGCTGACATGGCATTAATTATTTTTATTAATAAATTATTATTTTATTTTTTAATTAAAATAATACTAAATTAATTAAAAAAATACATTTTTTATTATTATTTCATTTCTCCTCCACTTCTCCTTCTTCTTCCTCACCACCCTTCTCCTTCTTTAACTCCAGCCGCCGCTCCTGTCACCATCGCCGTCGCCGCCATCGCCGTAGCCGAAGTTGTTTTTTTTTTCTCCTTTTCCTTGTTTTCATTTTTTTTTTCTCCACATTTCAGATTTCTCTCCCAGCCACCCTTTTTCTTCTTCGTTTTTTTCTTCCCAGCTACCTCGCCGTCCGTTCCGTCGAGTCGTCATCGCCGCCCCCTACCTCCTTGCACCATCTTCGTCTGTTTCATCCTCGCGCCACTGCCTCCTTGCACCATCTTCGTCTATTTCTCTCAAAATCGAAGTGGATCCCTTCTATTCGGTTAGATCTGGAATGAAATCCAGATCTGGAACTTCGTTTCAGTTCCAGATCTGAAACGAAGAGGTAGCAGCGTTTCGTTTTAGTTCTAGATCTGGGAGAGAAAAATGGAGGTGTGGAACGAGAGGCAGCAGCAGGAAAGAGGCGGACTTCATTCGCAAAGGCTCCCATTCGATTTCGTTCCAGATCTCTCGTTCGATTTCGAGAGAAAGTTGCGCGGAACGAAGTGGCAGCGACTAGGCAAAATGGGCGGCGAAGGGTTTGCGAGGACTTCGAGATCGACGAGGCTTATGGACATTTTTTTTCGAGAAAGTTCGAGGCTGACTTCATTCGTGAAAGCTCCATTAACGGAGGAAGTGAGATGAGAGAATGAAGTGAGATGAGAGAAAGAGGAGAGAGAAAAGGAAGAGAAAAAAATAGAAGAAACGAAATTTTTTTTGTTGCCGGCGATGGTCGGCCGACCGCCGGGGAGCGGCGGTCGTCGGCGACCGAGGGCTACCAACGGCAGTTTTGGTGGTGGTGTTGGAAGAAGGGGGTGAGGAAGAAGAAGGACAAGGGGATAAAAGAAATAATAATAAAAAAATATATATTTTTTAATTAATTTAGTATTATTTTATTTAAAAAATAAAAATAATAATTTTTTAATAAAAATAATTGGTGCCACGTCAACGATCTGTTACATTTTAACGGAAAAATGGATGGAGGGACCAAAATGCTACTAAATGCAAACCTTAGGGACTAAAATGTTGAGTTTGAAAACTCAGGGACCAAAACGAAACCTAAACCAAACCTTAGGGACCAAAAGTGTATTTTTCCCTAAATTCATTTTTATTCAACAACCTTAGTATTCTTGATAATTGATAATTTATTCATAAAATGCCTTCAATTTTAGTAAAAGTAGTTGAAAATTTAGAGTATTTGAAATTCACAAATTAATTACCTCAAAATTAATTAAAAATTATAAGGTTAAATAATTACCAAGATAAATTTACCCATATTGACATTATTATTATTATTATTAAAATAAAGAAAGATGCCTATAAAATCCCTCATAACATAAACTCATCAAATTCAATTTTATGAAACTCCAACACAAATGAAACTGTCACCAAATGAAAATTTATTGACACAAATTAAATTGATTCATAATTGATAATGAAATTAACAAAAAAAAAAAAAAAACTAAGTTAATTATGCATAAATGAAATAGAAACCAATTTCTCAAAAAAAAAAAAAAAAAAAAAAAAGAATTTCAAAATCCATCTCCCTGTCTATTTCTGTCTCTATTTAAACATATATAAACAAAAGATGTTCCCGTGTAATTGAGAATCATCAAAGGAGAAAGAAAAGAGGAAATTGAAAAACGAAGGATGTTGAAGTAGCTGTGATTTTTAGTTTCCTCATATTAGTCCTAGCGATTTCTTCCTCGATTCTATCAACATTCACTCTTGGAAAGATTTCAAAGGCAATTTATTTAGTTGATTGATCGATGGGTGGTCTGTTGAACTACAATAAACATAATGGGATCAAAGTGAGTTACAATTGTTGTAGAGTGATATTACATATTGGTGAAATTATTAACCAAACATGATTATTATATATATTTTTTTTCATGTGTACAACAAATGTGAGGGAGGATTTGAGCTTCCAAACTCAAGTGGAGCATGATTTTTTTTTTTTTTAGGAGAATTACTTAAATGTATGTATTTGTGCTAAGCATTAATAAATAAAACAATCTTTGGAAAAAAAAACTTTGAATTTTCCCTCTACAATTATAATATTATATTCTAAAATAATTGAAAAGGATATTTAAGATAGTTACATCAAAATTAAATTTATGATAGAGCCAATTTGTAAAACACAAATATTAAACCAAATAAATATAACAAAAATATAAGAAAATATGAAAATGAATCTTAATTTATTTTAAAAATAATTACCCTTCAAATATTCTGCCAAAATAATTTAAAATTAAATTATTTTAAAATAAAATAATACATGTGCATTGCACGTGGTAATACACTAGTATTTTTAAATGTTTGTATTCTACATCTAACAGACTACCAGTAAATGGTCTTTTCTTCATTTTCTTTAATTACTTTTTTTTTTTCAAAAGAAAAATATTCTTGAAATTTAAACTTCTTAACAGCAAAGCTAAAATTTTGGAAAAAAAAAATTATGAGGATTTTTTAGTTTTTAAAATTTTACTAAATTTTCAAAAATATTTGTATAAAGGACTAAAGGAGGTTAAGAATAGAGAAAAATATATTGCTAAATATGTATACTTTTTTAAATCAGAAAATTCAAAAAAGGAAAAAGGAAAAAAACAAAAATGATGAAAGAAGGGCCCCAATTGAAAAAGATTTTTTCCTTTTCTTTATAAGAAAAAAAAGATTTTTTTTCCTTTAATGTTTTGTATCATTTTTTAATAATTTCCGCCACAATATTCAGAAAAAAAAAAAAAACGAAAAAGAAATTAATAGCTACTTTAAAATAATCACAAAATGGGAAAATGGAAAATCAAAAGTAGATGGAAACTCATTTTGATAGATCACTTAAAGTGCTTCAAAAGATGCCACTTACTGGCCTTCTAATAGAACTTTTCTTTATCACCTCTTTTACATTTTTTTTTTAAATTTTTAAAATTTTATTTTTTGAATTAGCACCTCTGTTACATTTTTATATAATATCCTTATTTACGTCAAATAATAATTTTTTTAAATATCACTTTATTTCATGCACTTATAATTTATAATATAAAGTGAAAATTACATCCACTAATATAAAAGTAACTCAACTATTAAAACATTAATAACATCTTTTATCTATCGAAGGTTTGAATTTCATGTCTCTCATTTCTCATTTCATATTTTTTGTTGCCTTTGTACTAATAAAGCAAAACAAAACTATGTTTGATAACAACTTTTTGTTTCTCGTTCCTTCCTTTTTTATCGATAAATGAAATAGAAATATGTTTGGCATAATCATTTATTATTTCTCGATCCTTTGAAATTTTAAATTAAAAATGTAAAATTTTGTATGAAAATTAGTTTTTAAAATTAAATATCCAAAATCTTTATGTTACTGTTGAAGGAGAAATTTCGGCCAATCACAAATTGCCACGTCATTAATATAAATTAATGATAAAATAAATTTGGGACCAGTTACACATTTACACGTGTGCCTAAATTAAATTAATAGACATTAAAATTCGGCAAATCAAAGAATGCCACTTGTCTATTAGTGATCCATCAAATAACATCAACCAAGTTCAATCAGATTATGCCACGTGGCAATTGGACCCAAGCCCAAGCCCATATGAGGTCCATCAAACTCTATAAATAGAGGAGGCCACCATTCATTCAGGGGGGATTCGGATTCGGAGATTCAGATCAGAGAACTCAGAGTCGAGAGAATTCTGTCAGAGTCTAGAGTCATCAGAAGTCAGAGAGTCTAGAGAATTCAGAAGATCCTAGATTCAGAATTCAACCAACTCAAGACTCAGAAGGTTTGAAGACTAGAAGACTCTAAGAAGAGATCAATAAGCCAACCGACCGATCAAGAAGATCAACAAGTCAGCAGGCCGACCATCCAAGAAGAGATCAGCAAGCCAACCGACCGATCAAGAAGATCAACAAGTCAGTAGGCCGATCATCCAAGAAGAGATCAGCAAGCCAACCGACCGATCAAGAAGATCAACAAGTCAGTAGGCCGATCATCCAAGGAGATCAATAAGCCAATCGACCGATCAAGAAGATCAACAAGTCAGCAGGCTAATCATCCAAGAGGATCAACAAGCTAACAAGCCGATTCGACAGATCAATAAGCCAATCGACCGATCAAGAAGATCAACAAGCTAACAAGTCGATTCGACAGATCATCAAGCCAATCGACCGATGAAGAAGATCAACAAGTCAGCAGACCGATCATCCAAGAAGATCAACAAGTCAGCAGACCGATCATCACACCGATCATCCGAGAAGATCAACAAGTCAGTAGACCGATCATCCAAAAAGATCAACAAGTCACAACAGGCCGATCCAAGAGATCATTAAGCCAGCAGGCCGATCATCCAAGAAGATCAACAAGCCAATAAGCCGATCCAAGAGATCATCAAGCTAACATGCCGATCCAAGAGATCATCAACCTAGCAAGCTGATCATCTAAGAAGTCCAACAAACCGGCCCAAGAAGAGCAACAAGCTAGAGGCCAAAGTTTATATATTTAAGAGAGAGAATCAGAGGATTAAAGTTAGAGATTGTACACTCACACACATACAATATCAATACAATATATTATTTATTCCACGTGTCTCCATCTCCGAAGTTACGTGTGAACAGTTACATTGATCTTTAGATAATTGTTATGGATTTTATAAGTCAAAGAATAATAAAATAAGTTTTTGTTTATGTCTTGAAAAACAGGAAAAAGATAATTGTTTTTTTAGTTGTTAGATCTCCAAAACTTTAACACAAGTTTGAAAACGTTTATGAAGAATGAGAAATACGAAACAAGAACAATTACCAAAAACATTTCTATTTCTTAAAAAACCGAAATAACTTTTTAGTTATGAGGGTTACTCAATCGTCCCTCATGCCACAAAGATTTGTGTTGTTTGATTACAAAATTTTGTATGGCTCAATATTGAAATTTTTAGTTTTGAACGCGTTCAATTAGCTTAATTTTTCTTTTCAAAGGGTTTTCTTCTTAACTTTCGTGAAAAGGTGGGAGCAAGCAAAAAAATTTTACTTATGAGAAAATGGGAGGATAAGCGCCTTATTACTAGGAAATGTATGAGTGATGTAATAGAGTGAATATGTAATTAATATTATTTATCATTTAGAACCGAGTCTGTTAGAGTGGTTAGTCTTTATGAATCACTCGTGTATGTATATAAACTGGTATCTCTCTTAGTTTAAAGTTAATGAAAATACACTGAGTTGTTGACTCTCTCTCAACTGTTATATGGTATATCATAGCCATTTTTTGACAAACGTCAATGGCTTCCTCTTCTTCTTCCATGGCTTCCTTTTCCTCTGGTCTTTTTGGGAATCTTTCAGGCGGATTTCAACCTAATTCTTCAATTTTTCTTCTATCATACATTTGCAACCTCGTTCCTATTCGTCTGGACTCGTCAAATTACTTGTTCTGGAAATTTCAGGTTGAATCTATGCTCAAAGCACACTCTCTATTCAGTATTGTTGATGGATTTCAACCTTGTTCTCCAAATTTTTTGTGCAACGATGAAGGAGTTCTTTCTACTAAAATCAATCCAGCCTATACTCAGTGGATTACTCAAGGTAGTGCATTAATCACTCTGATTAATGCTACTCTTTCAAAGGCTGCTTATTCGTTTGTTATTGGTTGCAAGTCCTCCAAAGAGGTATGGTCTGCTCTGGAAAAGTGTTTTTCATCTCTTACACGGTCGCACATTCATGAACTCAAATCCTCTCGTCACACTATTACAAAAATTTCAACTAAATCTATTGACGATTATTTGATTTGAATTAAAGATTTATTTGATAAATTAGCAACTATTTCTATGGTAATTGATGATGAAGATCTTCTTCTATATACCTTGAATGGCCTACCATCTGAGTACAACTCTTTTCAAACTTCTGTTCAAACTCGAGGACAAATTGTAACTCTTGAAGAACTTCATGCTCTTTTAAAGTCGGAAGCAAAACTTTTAGAGCAGCAAAATAAGTCTATTTCGACTACTCCTTTTAATCCAATTGCGATGTTCTTGTCAGTCCCTTAAGGACAGGTTAATTCAAATCGCGGTCGTGGCTGAGGACTTAATTATGGTCCCAATGGATCTAATCGCGGTCATGGTTCAAATCAGGGACAATTCAATTTCAGTCCTTCAACTCCAAATCAAGGTTAGTTTAATCAAAATCCATTTAATTCATGAGCATATGGA
This sequence comes from Luffa acutangula, assembly GCA_036850905.1. Classification (NCBI taxonomy): domain Eukaryota; kingdom Viridiplantae; phylum Streptophyta; class Magnoliopsida; order Cucurbitales; family Cucurbitaceae; genus Luffa; species Luffa acutangula. The sequence continues at coordinate 43,173,664 of CM072097.1, read as the reverse complement.
TCTAGACGAGGTGGATCTGGTGCAATTTTTTCTAGATCTGAACGAGGTGTTTTCTGTCAGATTTGCAATTGATCAGGCCATGGTGCCCTCGATTCTTATAATTGCCTTAATCTTTCTTTTCAAGGCACGCATCCTCCATCGAAGCTTGCTGCCATGGCTTCTGTTTATGATTCTGCTTCAAATAGAAGTAATACTTGGCTTGTCGATAGTGGTTGTAACTCTCATGTTACACCTGATATATCCAATCTGACATAGAATTCGAGTTATAATGGTGAAGATGTGATCACTGTTGCAAATGGACAAGGTGTTTCTGTTTCTCGGAATGGTTTTGGTACTCTTTCGACTTCTTAGAGTGACTTCAATCTCTCGAAAATACTTTGTGTCCCTAACCTATCAACAAACTTGTTATTTGTTTCTTAGTGCTGTGTTGATAATAATTGTATCTTTGTCTTCGATGCTGATTGGTTTTCTATACAAGACAAAGTCACTGGTCGAATTTTATACAAGGGGCAAGAGTAAAGATTCCCTTTATCATATATCTACAGTTGACTCTACTGCCACTGGTTTGCCTAAAACTCCTATAGCTACTTGTGCTTCTGTTTTTGTTTCGCATTTGCCTAGTACTATGTTGTGGCATTTACGTCTTGGTCATCCATCATATAATGTTTTGCAAAAGATATTGTCTGCCAATTCTATTACTCATGACACAAAGTTTACCTGTCGTGAATGTGTGAGTTGTTTGCAAGGAAAAGCTACTAAGCTTCCTTTTACTGTATCATCTTCTGTTACTACTAGTCTTCTTGCCTTGTTGCATAATGACGTTTGGGGGCCATCTCCGTCAGTTTCAGTTTCTGGTTTTTTGTATTATGTTAGCCTTGTGGATGATTTCAACAAGTTTATGTGGATTTTTCCTTTGGTGTATAAATCTGATGTTGCATTTGTTATACAACGTTTTGTTCCGTTTGTTGAGAATCAACTTTCATGTTCAGTGGAAATCTTTCGCTCAGATGGTGGTGGTGAATTTGTAAATCATACTATCAGTGAATTTTTCTCTGCTAAGGGTGTTGTTCATCAGCGGTCTTGCCCGTATACACTTGAGCAAAATAGTGTTGTTGAATGTAAACATCGATCTATTATTGATACTACTTTGGCTCTTCTTTATCATGCATATGTTGAAGGGGATAAAAGCCCCTACGCAGCGGAAGCGCATCGATTGGATCTTACGTCGTATATTAATTAACATTAAAATACCGTTACGAAAAGGCAAAATAAACTTTAAACATGCTTTAAAGTTGCTGTAAATAACTATAAACATGCTTGAAAATTAAATCTAATTTATTTTCATGTTTTTCTAAAGAAACGGGAAAGAACCGTTACAAACCTTCGTTGTAGACTTGACCGTTCTTCGCCAACGACGCTTCAACGAACGAAAACGCAGCAACCCTCTTGTTTTTTATTCGCTGGAAATTTCTTCTTGAAGGACACAATAACCACAGAGGTTACACCAGTATGTCTCTAAGTCTAGGAGGCAAAAGACTTGTGGGAGTCTTTCTCTAAGAGGGAGGCTAGAGAGAATTCTAGGGTCTTGTCTTGAGTCTAAGAGCAAGAGGAGAGTACTGGACCAATTAGGTCTAGTGTTTTATTTATAGAAGGGAGGCCATGAATAAAATATTCAATTAAATCAATCTTTTCCAAAATTGATTCAATCTTATTCCTTATTTAATCAATCCATGATTAATCAATTCTATAATTGATTAATCTTTTCCACAAATGACTAATTACTTCCATAAGTGATTAGATTATTTTCATAAATGATTTATCACTTCCTTAAGTGATTAATTATTTCCATAATTGATTAATTCCCGATTAATGAATTCTTTAATTAATTAACCACCAATTAAATATCACATATTTAATTTCCGGTCTTGAATTAATTAATTTGCCCAAATAGATTCTAGACCTTAAAATTAATTAATTCATTATTTGAACTCTTTCAAACTTCCATAAATTTAATGTGACTCAAATTTATATTAATATTTGAATTTCTTCAAATATTAATTTCTCTCATAATAATATATCAATATATAGTATATTGTTTCCCTTAGTAAATTGAACATTTTCAATTTACATTTATTACTTAGTTGCCTCAAATTACTTTATGAGCTACCAGTGGGACCTAATGGACCTGCAGATCAGAAGCTCCAACGATGTGAGATTAATTGGTCAAACTCATTAACCACATTAATCAATATTCGTTAACTGTGTGTACATTCTACTATAGACTCACAGTTGCACTCTTCTCAATGCAGACATATTTTCTGTGTCCACGAATATAGACCAATATCGACTAGTTAGTCCTTCACAAGTGTCCGTAACACCATCTGGGTCAAATTACCGTTTTACCCCTAGGTTACTTCGATTTCCTGTTCCAATTCTCCTCTAATGAACAACCTGTTTGTGGTCCAACCATCAAACAGAAAACTTTCTCGTGCCATTGAGAGGGTAGAGCCCTTTGTTCAAGACTCGGAGTCACCTCTTAAGGGAACACTCATCTGCTTCCCTAAAGTCGGGAAGGAGTGAATTCCATCTTGTACGATTATGTTCCCAGCTCCCCATTCGGTCTTGTCCCCAAAATGGTAGGCTTATTGAGTCGGCGTATTGGCCACGTTCACCCATACAAATCAAAGGACAATCCCTCATGAGCAGGAGTCCATAATCAACTCAGGATTAAGACTAAGTTGTCTAGGTCGTCCTAGTGAAATAGAAAACCAACTAGTTAGCGATGTTATAACCAGTGGTTACTATTTCGCGGTCCGGTCTTATGCAAACTCATTGCATAGGATACCCCCACTCATGTCTCCTACACGAACGTGTTGGATCATAGCGTTTGTATCAAAGACAAAGTGGGTCGTATCCATAGTGTCGCTAGGATAAGACACCCAGTCTTATCCCTATACTATAGACCCTTTAGGTTGTTTCTTGAACAATGATCCCATATGTCACTACATATAGTTCAAGACTCATATTACAACCTAGGATGTTTAGTTTATTGGATTAGGGTTATTTTAGGCAAAGACAAATATAAAATAACTAATAACATTTAATGGAAAAATATATCAATATTATTTCATTAATATCTAGTCAACAGTTACATTCACTATCTACAAGTTTTAGGGCATAAAACCCAACATCTGTACCTCTTGAGTTTTGGTGTCATGCTTTTGTTACTGATGTATTTTTTATTAACTGATTACCTTCAAGTGTTATTGGCTTTATGACTCCATTTTAAAAGTTATATGGTTATGCTCCTGATCTTTCTCATCTACGTGTGTTTGGTCATGCTTGTTATCCTGTTTTAAAGGCATATAATTCTCATAAGCTACAACCCAAGACTATTCAACATGTTTTTATGGATTATACATTGGAGTATAAGGGATATCTTTTGTTATAATCTTGCAACTAAAAAGATGTTTGTTTCTCGACATGTTGTTTTTTTCATGAGGATGTTTTTCCTTTTGCCAACCTTAATCTTTTTGTATCCCAGCCAACACCAACCTCTCTTGTCCCTAATTTTTCTCCTAATCCAGCTATGGTTGCTACTTTTCTTTCTCCCTGTAACCTTCCTAACCATACACAACCACAGCCAACCACACACTCATATCCTCGTCAAACAGATACACAACTTATTCATTCTCCTAATTCTGTTTCACACCAAGCAGTCCCACAGCCTACTGTGCCTACAACACAAAACCGAACGACCACAACAATACCATCCCAACAACCCGATAGCTCAATGTCTCAACCTTCTCTTATCTCAAACATCCATTCTATGATTACTCGTTCTAAATCGGGCATATCCAAACGAAAAGTCTTTACAACTACATCTAACTTTTCCCCTAGTTCTATTCTTGAACCTACATCTTTCATAGTTGTATCTAAGATCCTTGAATGGAAACAAGCCATGCTTGAAGAATACTTAGCACTTAAAAGTCAGAACACTTGGAGTCTTGTTTGACCCACTGATGGCATGAATATTGTTGGCTGTAAGTGGGTTTTTCGAACTAAGTATAATCTCGATGGTTCGGTTGCTCGTTATAAGGCGAGATTGGTTGCCAAAGGTTATAATTAGCTTGAATGAGTGGATTTTGATGAGAGTTCAGTTTTGTGGTTAAGAAGACTACCGTGCTAGTTATTCTTACTTTGGCTACACAATTTGGCTGGAATTTACATCAATTAGATGTTAAAAATGCATTCCTTCATGGTTATCTTAAGGAAGATATTTTTATGGTGCAACCTCTTGGATTTAAGGAATTTTTTTGTCCTATGTTTGCAAATTGCACAAGTCTTTGTATGGTTTAAAACAAACTCCTCGAGCTTGGTTTGAGTAGTTTACTACTCATTTACTTACGCTTGGTTTTGTGGCTTCCTCTGCTAATAGTAGTCTTTTTGTTCGTGTTCAAGGTCATTCTTTCACATTCTTGCTTTTATATGTTGATGATATTATCATCACCGACTTTGACTTAGCATATATCTCTGATTTGAAAATTGCCCTTGGTCTGGAATTTCAATTAACTGATCTGGGATCTCTGAAGTACTTCCTTGGTCTTGAGATTCATTACTCGTCTGCTGGTCTTCATGTTACTCAATTGAAATACCTCACTGATTTTTTGAAAAAGGCTGGTATGGTTGATTCGAAATCTTGCAACACTCCTATGTCGAGTTCTTGTGATTTCTATGCTGCTTCGTCATTATTTTTTGATCCATTACTTTATCAGAAAATTGTTGGCTCTTTACAATATCTAACCTTTACAAGACCGAACATTCAATTTGTTGTTAGTAAAGTGAGCCAATTCATGCATAATCCGACTGAGATTCATTTTTCTACTGTCAAGCGAATTCTTCGCTATATCTTAATGGCACTCGTGATTATAGTGTTTTATTCTCGAAATGGAATCTTGAACTTACTGCGTATAATGATGCTGACTGGGCTAGTGTCTCATTTGATCGTCGGTCTACATCTGGTTTTGTTATTTTTCTGTGGGGGGCACCAATTTCTTGGTCTGCTAAGAAACAAAACATTGTTTCCCAGTCTTCTACTGAGGCAGAATACCACGCCTTTGCTCAAACGACAACTGAGTTGTATTGGGTTCGGCAGCTATTATGTGATCTACGTATTTTTCTTCCCAAGCCACTTGTGTTGTTTTGTGATAATGCATTTGCTTTAGCATTGGCTCGGAATCTAGTTTTTCATGTTCGGACCAAGCATATTGAGATAGACTATCACTTCTTGCGTGAGAAGGTTGTTCGAGGTGATCTAGAAGTATGTTACACTTCAGCGTCTTCACAGCTTGCTGATCTGTTTACAAAACCGCTTGGTGGTGCTTTGTTTCATCAATTCTCTATCAAACTTTTGAAGTCTTCTTCCTCAGTTTGAATGGGTGTAATAGAGTGAATATGTAATTAATATTATTTATCATTTAGAACAGAGTCTGTTACAGTGGTTAGTCTTTATGAGTCACTCGTGTATGTATATAAACTGGTATCTCTCTCAGTTTAAAGTTAATGAAAATACACTGAGTTGTTGACTCTCTCTCTCAACTGTTATATGATGTAAGTATTTGTGTCTCACTCCACTTCTAATGTGCAAAGAAGCAGTGTTTGGGATACTCACATTTTTCCTCTATCTATTTCTTCCACTCTATACACTCTTTTTGTCTTTCTATATATCACACATTGTTTCAGTCGTACATAATATTGTGTATTTATATAGAAACACAATTTGTTTGTTAGGGTTTCTTAATGGTCTCTCATGCCATGAAGATTTTTGTGATTTGAGGATAAGGTATTTGTGTGGTTCAATGCTGAAATCTTTAATATGGGCATTTAATTCTCTTAGGCCTAACCATTTGGTTTTTGAAAATTATGTTTGTTTTCTCTCAATTTCCTTGCAATTGATTTTCATCTCTGTTTAGGATGCATTTGATCGAATTTTAAGCCAAATTCCAAAAACAAAAACAAGTTTTTGAAAACATTGGAAGAAGTTAGATAACAAAACAAAGAAACTTATGGGTTGAAGTAGTATTCGGAAGCTTAATTTTCAAAAACCAAAAACTAAGGCTTTGTTTAATAACCATTTGGTTTTTGGTTTTTGGTTTTTGAAAATTATGCATGTTTTCTCCTCATTTCCTTACCATGTTTTCATCTTTGTCAACAACACATTTGAATTCCTAATCGAATTCCAAAAACAAAAACAAGTTTTTGAAAAATACTTTTTTTAGTTTTCAAAAAGTGGCTTGGTTTTTGAAAACATGGGGAAGAATGTATTAAAAAGGCAAAGAAACTTGTAGGTGATAGTAGTGTTTATAAGCTTAATTTTCAAAAATAAAAAACCATAAACCAGGTTATCGGGACCTAAATAGTTATCAAACTGGATCGTAATTTTTAATTTTTAATTTAAATTTCAAATTTTTTTAGTAATTAATTTCATAAATGAGTTTAATTATCTTGATTTAAGAATAATATAAAAAATGTCAAAATTTCGAATCTTCATTTCACATGTGTGATTGAACAATGAAAAAAAAGTTCAGAAACCAAAATGATATTTAAACGATTTCTTTAATTTTTGTACTTTGATTGATATGTGACCACCATAATCCAAAATAAACTTACCCCTTATGATTTAATTGATAAAAAAAAAAAAAAAACTAAAGGAAAAAAAAAAAAAAGAGATAAAATTTTGAAAAAGATGGGCCTTTATCTCAAATTATGGCAAATTCATCATGATGAGTTTGGATGAGGTAGTTGATCATATTCTCCACGTTTCTCCAAAGTGACAAGAGTTTTCATCATGTGGACCCAAATATTGAACTTTCAAATGTTGAAAATATCTTTAGATACTATTTGAGAGTATTTTGGAAAATAGCTTTATATGTTTAAAAGCACTTTCTCTTCTTTCAAAAAAAAAAAAAAAAGAAAAAAAAAAGCACTTTCTCATAATTTATTTGTACATTATGAATCATTTCAACGCACCAAAAATATAACATATTTTTATATTTCATCTAGAACTTTTCCTTAAAAATTTGTTGAAAATATCTTGGATACTATTTGAGAGTATTTTGAAAAATGGCTTTATGTGTTTTAAAAGCACTTTCTCATAATTTTTTTCTACATTATGAATAGTTCCAAGTGCACAAAAATAAAATTTATTAAAAAATATTTTTGAAATTATATATATTTTTTTATGAATAACCATCTATTGGAAACTGGGAGGTGCAACCAAAGTCCTACATTGGCTAGATAAAGGGATGATCAAGTATCTCCATTGGTACGAGACGACCTTTTGAGTGGAACTAAAAGCAAAGTCATGAGAGCTTATGCCTAAAGTGAATAATATCATATCATTGTGGAGTATGTGAAGTATGTGGAGTGTTTTGACCTTAACAAATGGTATCAGAGTCAGATCTTGACTTAGCCATGCTAGTAGAATCCTCGGGTGTCAAACAAGGAAATTGTGAGCCTTGAAGAAGTAGTCATGGGGAGATCGCAGTCAGGCTCTATTGGGCAGGCATTATACTCCAAAGACGAGGAGTTGGCTTGGATAAGAGCAAACTCCTAGGTAAAAACCTTTCGAATGGAGTGTTTGACGGATAGATGACTATTTCATGAGAGACTCGTTGGTGGTACTTTATTCGAGGAGAGAAAATATATTGTTGGGAATTAGAAATTGGGACCAAAGTGCCACATTGGCTAGATAAACGACTTGGGTGGAACCAAAAGCAATGCCATGAGGGCTTATGCTCAAAATAAACAAATATCATACCATTGTAGAGTATGTGAAGTGTCGTCGTTAATGAAAATGTTGATATTAATTGATGAGATATTTCAAAAAGGAAGAAAAAAAAAGTTACAAAAATAAACAAAAATTCATATCATCAATTAGAGTCGTCCTTACACTCACATTGTCTGTTGTGTATATTTCATCAATGTTGTAAAGTTTTTTTTTTTTTTTTTTTTTTAGTACGTGTTCTTGATGTCAAATCTTCCCATTATAAAAAACAATATCAATAGCAATATCAACATGCGATGAAAATGATGTGGTCGGGGATGAATGCTATTTAGAACTATATAAAACTATAAATATTTATTTAAATATTTACTTTATTGTATTGAGTTAGTAGTACATTGATGAGCTGCATGCCAAACATATATGCAAAGGTTGGTAGTTGGTACGATAAAAAAGAAAAGTTGAATGTCTCAAGTTCCTAATTGGTTTTACTTTTTTTCTCATAAAGTTGGTGACCTTCATTTTCTCAGATAGTTCTGTACTTGGGTCCTTTTGCAACTTTATTTTACCATAGAGATGAATCAATAATTACTCTAATCATTAATCACATTCTTTTTCTAAATCTAGCTTTAAATTCAAATATTCAAATTTCAAATCTTAACTCGACCACAAAGCTATTGATATTAATGGTCACACACAATGAACAATGTTTGGGGTGGAAGATTCGATCTCTGAATTCTTGGTTAAGAGTATATATCAACTAAGCTATGTTCATTTTGGTATTTATGGTATCTCTTTTTGTTACCATGTATGTAGTCTATGACATTTAGTGTGATAGTTTATGTGAATTCAATAAATAGCCCAAGTGTATATTGCCCATATTGGTGTGGGATTTTTAATGCACAGTATCAAAGTGTAGGGTCAGATTTTCCTCAATAATACAAATTTATTGCTTTAACGTAGACTTTACCTTTGTTTTATTTTCCTTTTTATAATTTTACGTTATAAATGCGAAAAAAAAAAAAAGACTTTGTCTATGTAAGCTATTTTTAAATCAATGCACATTTAACAAAAAAGAATGCAAGCCAATCTAAACATAATTCAGTATTACTTATGTGAAAGATTTGATCATTTTATTTCAAAAAAAAAAAAAGAAAGAAAATTTTGATCTTTGCTCCAGAATTTGACAAATTAAAATATATATATATATATATATGAACTACAAATGTAGGTTGAGATTTCTAACCTTCTAACTTATAAAGATTTTTTTTCCCTTTTTTTAACCATATAACATTGTAAATATGAAATATAAATCCATCTTTAAAGAGTTACCAGAAATTTTATTAATGTCTTTGAGCATAGAATTGTGTTTAGATTGATAGTCATGCCAATAGTTGGAAATCTAAACTAATAGATTTTTTTTTTTTTTTTTCTTTTTGAAACATAAACAACAACATCGTGGGTGATCAAGTTAGATGCGAAAAACTATACATTATTAAACAAATTATTTCAAAAGACTTCATCCAATCATCTTTTTCCTTCTTTATGATTGGGAATACATGCAATAATTACCTTTTAATCTATTACCAAAACTAGTGAAAGTTTACCTTTTCCTCAATAAAATAAGCATAAAAATAGGGTAATAGAATGAGATTCTTTTTAAAATTAGGTAACTTGAGGGGTGGAATATCTAATTCCAATTTGATTCCTTTATTCCCAAAAAATAAAAAATAAAAAAAAAATAGAGAATTTTGGTGAAACATTTATTACTGTTGGATTCGAAAATACCATTAATTAACGTATCTCATTGAATTCAATCGAGTGTGATGTGAGATATAAGAGAGGGAGTGATTTCCAACGCGGAAAAAAAGCAACCAATGTTATAAGGAGGTTTGGTTTAAAAAAGAAAAAGAAAATGAAAAAGAAAATGAAAATGGAAGAAATTTAATTTAATTTAATGGGCATATTTATTAGGGTTTTTTTTTTTTTTTTTTGAAAGAAAGTGAAGGTCCAGAGTACTGGATAACCATGAAAAGAAATTTATAACGGACGGTCAGAAACAACAATGAGTACTTTGAAATGGTCTAGAATAACAGAATCTCTATGCTCTCTCATCATCCAATATGGTAAATGCTTACAACTCTCACACCAAAATCACACATATCAAACCCTAAATATATAAATTGTTCGGGACAATCCACATATCTCCACAATGGTATGATATTGTCGGCATAAGTCCTCATGACTTTGTTTTTTATTCACCCCAAAAGACCTCGTACTAATGAAGATACTTGTCATCCCTTATAAGCTCATGATTCACCCCTTATCTAGCCAATGTGGGACTTTGAGTCGCACTCCCAACAATCCTTGTATATCCATGGTCATCCACTTATCTTCACAACGGTTTGATATTGTCTAACGACATAAGTCTTGGTGGCTTTGCAAAGGCCTAATACCAATTGAAAAGCTATCTCATTTATATACTTGTGATCTTCTTTTTCTAGTCTGTGTAATGTTGAGAAATTGAAAGGTTTTCATCATTCTTAAACTTTATTTGTGGCATTTAGTGTGGTTTTTGATTTTTTGTGACAGGTGTAGTGACTTTTGAGTTATGTGAGTTATTGAGCATTTGATGACATTTATAGTTTTTAACCATTGGTATTCTACGTATATTTTTGTAAGTCTATATAAAAGCATGCTTAGTTGAAGGATACATAGTCTCCCTTCATATTTTGTCCTTCACGTTTTATCTAACATGTGAAATAGACTTTGGTCGCATTTTTGAAATAAACATAAATAAAACAACAAATCTCTTTATATTCTCTACAATGGTACCAATGTGAGTATAATTTAGTGGTTGAGGCATGTGGTTGAGGCATGTTCTGCATTTGAGGTTGAAGTTGGAGGTTCAAATCTCTTCCCCCCACATTTAGTTGTACTAAAAAAATATACTTTATTTAAATGTACTATTGTAATATAATAAAGAAAAACTTAAGTTCACAAGTAATTATCAATATTAATTGCCAACAAGAGCATAGCTCAACCGGTATAAAATTGTGTACTGATAACTACGAGATTTATGGTTCAAATCCCCCCACTCCATATTGTCAAAAAAAAAAAAAATTATCAATATTAATTGGGGAGAAAAAATAATGTTAGAGGAGTTCAAACATCTAACGTCCTGCAATAATACTTTACGAGAAACCATTCAAAACCATTATGGTGGTGATCGAGGTGTGTTTAAATGATAATTTGTGTTAAATATAGAGACCTATAATGAGATAGAACTAAAAAACCACTTAGCATAGAGACCTATCATAGGTGGTGAACAAAATAACTTTTAATAATAATTGTGCCAGTCAATTTAAGATAGAACTAAAAAAATCACTAGTATAGTAGCCTAAATTAAGGAATCTATATTTGCAATAGTCGTTTAGAGACTAAATTTTATAATAAACCTAACTAGAAACCATGCTAACACAAATAACCTTATAGTATCCAACAATAACATAGTTCAACTGGAAAGGTCCGTGGTTCGAATCTCTCCACTTCCATATTGTCAAAAAAAAAAAAAAAAAAAAACTTATAGTAATGAGAGGAAAAAATAAAATGGCTTCAAGCTACGCTGGTACCAAAATGGCTTTCTAAGTTAGCATTTATATTGATCGATTTATAAAGATTTTCAAATCAAATTGTTTGAAGAGTCATGGACATACTATTGTTCGATCACTTTAGATTTTAATCGAATTTCTAACCTATTATCTAATGATACGTATCGATTATCTGGTTGAGCTATACTCACAACGGATCCAACCCTACAAAATTTTGTCATTTTGATTTCTAATGAATGAGACTATTGTGTTTGATGGGAGTGGGAGAAGGGGAAAAAGGAAATCTTCCCCATCCCAATAGATTCTCCAACATGCAGCATTGGTAAAAGCAAAGAGACCAAAATTAAAATAAAATAATAAGCAAAGGTGGGAAATATTATTATTTAAGAGATCTAGGGAGAGAGACATTAGGAATTGCGAATGTCTTGCATTTATCAATTTCTTTAAAAAAAAAAAAAAACAAAACAAAACAAAAAACAGTGTTCATAAAACAATGTCTTTACACGTTGGAGCGTGGTGCAACAGACTTTGGCTTTACCTTTATACTTGTCATGTTTTTTTTTTTTTTTTTTTTTTTTTTTTTTTTTTTTTTCTCTCTTTTCTTTTCTTTTCAACAGTAACCCTTTTAGATTTGACATATTGTTCTTCCTCTTATAACCCCTCTAACTCTCTAAATTATTTTTAAAAAATCCCAAATTTTCACACATCCCCTTCCAAGCTAGGGTTTTTAATTTAATTATTGGAACTTAATTGAGATTTGTTGATGGTCGGTTTTGGCCAGAGGAACTCACCTGACCTTCACGTGCCACCAACGGTAAATTTGTAGATGAAGGGGGAAGACGTGGCCTGCAAGACAGTAAACCTGCACACCGGTGTGGTGCTCACCACACCGGCTCCGATGCTTAAGTCAGCAAACAGAACGGTAGGAGTGGAAAAGTAAGAGCAAGAGGAGAGAATAGAGAATATAGAATAGTGTTTAGGGATAGAATTCGGAATCCCCTCTTCAGTGGCGAAGAGGGATATAAATACCTGCTCATCCTCCTAGGGTTTTTAGGTATTCGGAGGCGTTTTAGGTCAAACCAGGCGAAACCGGGGCACCCAGAGGCGGTGGGGACTAGACGAGACCGAACGGGCTCGGCCGAGGCCGAGCATGGGGTCGGGTAAAAAACCCGACCCCTTCGGCCTTGGCCCGTCCCGCTTGCTGGCTCTGCCTCCTTGGCCCGTATCCCAGCCCGATTTCTCCCCGATTGTCCTCGTCAGCTCCTCGTACATCGGGGTGGTCCAAAATTGCCTATAACAAGATTTGTTTTTCAAAACTAATTCAAAGTTTCAAATCCCTCATTCTCTCTCTTGTGCATTGACTTCTTCCATGCAAAGAGTATCAAAAGTTTGAGTTGGATTCTTTTTGGAGCTCTGAATTAATTAATATATACTCATAATATGTCTTTAATAATACATTTATATGAGTTGAATATAATGTGTTGTTCTTGTTCTACATGAGGTTTTTATTTTTATTTTTATTTTTATTTGGGTGGGGGTGTCTGATCATCTCTTTAAATTCAGACCACAAAATTAAAAAGTTATGATATGACACAAAATGGGAGAAAAAAAAAAAATACAGAAGATAAGCATGATAAATTAAATACACTATTCTACTTCAAATTTTTTTTACCATAAAAGAAATACAAATCTAGCAACATGGGGTATTTTGATTTTTTTATTTTGGCTAGATTCTTTGCTCAAATAGACACAATTTTAAATATGTTTAAATACATGTTGAGAGGTATATATTAATTATATAGGCAGACCAAACACACCAGAGAGATCAAATAATATATCAAACTTCTCTTCTCCACCACCCCTTAGAAAAAGCTAAATCTATAGCTTTGTATATATGCCTTTTATTTTACATGTATGGTTGAAGAAAAATACAATACAAATTTAAGATTTTTTTTTTTTTTTAATAAATGGGAAATTCATGTTCTATATATCTATATATATATACTTGGAATTGGCTTAGGCTTACTCAAAAAATGATAACTGTTCTTTTTGAAGTTTAATGATGTTTGTGATTCTACTGTGGGAAAATATGGTTGGTTACTGGTTATTGGTCAATTGGTTGTAGGCATAAGGCATTAAATAATAACAATATCTAAGCTAATGGTTTAATGATTCACCCCCATTAATTAACAACAATATTTAAGATAATTAGTGGTTTTTTTTTTTTTTTTTTGTCGGAAATTGCAATGGATAACAAAAAAATCATTATGATATTTGCAAATCTAGTCATGGTTTTTTAGATTTGCGAATATAGCAAAAAAAAAAATTAATTTAATTTCCGTTTATTTATTATTCCAATTTTACCTTTGTTGGTGTAATATCAACTGATATATCAGATAATATATCAGTAGTATATCAGATCTGCTTTATATTTGTTAACTGATATACTTGAAATTAGTCTAATCCATAAGAGAGTTCTAAAAAGTACCGATTCATGTCTTTTAATATATTCAAAACACTACTAAAATGATACACTCATATTTTACCTCAAATGAAAATTGATTGATGTATGATACTTTGCTAATATATTCAAAATACTACTAAAATGATACATTCATGTTTTGCCTTAAAATGAATATAATAATCTATCTAACATATTAATGAGCTGATAAATATTTGATTCGATGAACTTTTGATATACTTGATACACTTGTATGAATGTTGATACACCGAAATGATATACCTCATATGTTACTTCTCTTTACGTATATCATTGATGTGAAGGGAATAAAAGTCCCCACGCAGCGGAAGCGCATCGATTGGATCTTACGCCGTATATTAATTAACATTAAAATACCGTTACGATAACTCAAACAAAACTTTAAACAACCTTTAAAGCCGCTGTAAAATTGGTTTAAACGTGCTAAAATAAATCTAAATTTATTTTTAATACTTTTCTAAAGAAAAGAGGAAGAACCGTTACAAACCTTCGTTGAAGACTTGACCGTTCTTCGCCAACGACGCTCCACGAACGAAAACGCAGCAGCCGCTTTTGTTTTTCTTCGCTGGAAATTTCTTCTTTGATTGACACAATCACCACAGAGGTTACACCGGTATGTCTCTAAGTCTTGTCACCACAGAGGTTACACCGGTATGTCTCTAAGTCTAGGAGGCAAAAGACTTGTGGGAGTTTTTCTCTAAGAGGGAGGCTAGAGGTCTTGTCTTTCAAGAGTGTCAAGTGTCATGACCAATTAGGTCTAGTGTTGGCCTTAAATTAATTAATTCATTATTTTGAACTCTTTCAAATTTCCATAAATTTATATTTGAATTTTTCAAATATTAATTTCTCTCATAATAATATATCAATATATTTATTTCCCTTAATAAATTAAACATTTTCAATCTACTTTTATTACTTAAGTGGACCGTATCCATAGTGTCAAATATATCAATATTATTTCATTAATATCCATGATGTATATATCAATATTATATATATAAGTATTTTTTTTTACAACATGTGGGGGTGGGGGGATTCGAACCACAGACCTGTCGGTCATTAATACACGACTTATGCTAGTTGAGCTATACTCATGTTGACAAATTCATTTCAAGTATAACATGTTTGATACACTAACAAGGTATATCATTAGTATTTCAATGTTATAATTGTTGGTGTATCGTGAAGGTCATGAAATGTAAATCTATTTATAAGTATATCAACAAGTTGCATTTTCAAATGAAAATTGATTGATGTATGATACTTTGCTAATATATTCAAAATACTACTAAAATGATACATTCATGTTTTGCCTTAAAATGAATATAATAATCTATCTAACATATTAATGAGCTGATAAATATTTGATTCGATGAACTTTTGATATACTTGATACACTTGTATGAATGTTGATACACCGAAATGATATACCTCATATGTTACTTCTCTTTACGTATATCATTGATGTGAAGGGAATAAAAGTCCCCACGCAGCGGAAGCGCATCGATTGGATCTTACGCCGTATATTAATTAACATTAAAATACCGTTACGATAACTCAAACAAAACTTTAAACAACCTTTAAAGCCGCTGTAAAATTGGTTTAAACATGCTAAAATAAATCTAAATTTATTTTTAATACTTTTCTAAAGAAAAGAGGAAGAACCGTTACAAACCTTCGTTGAAGACTTGACCGTTCTTCGCCAACGACGCTCCACGAACGAAAACGCAGCAGCCGCTTTTGTTTTTCTTCGCTGGAAATTTCTTCTTTGATTGACACAATCACCACAGAGGTTACACCGGTATGTCTCTAAGTCTTGTCACCACAGAGGTTACACCGGTATGTCTCTAAGTCTAGGAGGCAAAAGACTTGTGGGAGTTTTTCTCTAAGAGGGAGGCTAGAGGTCTTGTCTTTCAAGAGTGTCAAGTGTCATGACCAATTAGGTCTAGTGTTGGCCTTAAATTAATTAATTCATTGTTTTGAACTCTTTCAAATTTCCATAAATTTATATTTGAATTTTTCAAATATTAATTTCTCTCATAATAATATATCAATATATTTATTTCCCTTAATAAATTAAACATTTTCAATCTACTTTTATTACTTAAGTGGACCGTATCCATAGTGTCAAATATATCAATATTATTTCATTAATATCCATGATGTATATATCAATATTATATATATAAGTATTTTTTTTTACAACATGTGGGGGTGGGGGGATTCGAACCACAGACCTGTCGGTCATTAATACACGACTTATGCTAGTTGAGCTATACTCATGTTGACAAATTCATTTCAAGTATAACATGTTTGATACACTAACAAGGTATATCATTAGTATTTCAATGTTATAATTGTTGGTGTATCGTGAAGGTCATGAAATGTAAATCTATTTATAAGTATATCAACAAGTTGCATTTTCAAATGAAAATTGATTGATGTATGATACTTTGCTAATATATTCAAAATACTACTAAAATGATACATTCATGTTTTGCCTTAAAATGAATATAATAATCTATCTAACATATTAATGAGCTGATAAATATTTGATTCGATGAACTTTTGATATACTTGATACACTTGTATGAATGTTGATACACCGAAATGATATACCTCATATGTTACTTCTCTTTACGTATATCATTGATGTGAAGGGAATAAAAGTCCCCACGCAGCGGAAGCGCATCGATTGGATCTTACGCCGTATATTAATTAACATTAAAATACCGTTACGATAACTCAAACAAAACTTTAAACAACCTTTAAAGCCGCTGTAAAATTGGTTTAAACATGCTAAAATAAATCTAAATTTATTTTTAATACTTTTCTAAAGAAAAGAGGAAGAACCGTTACAAACCTTCGTTGAAGACTTGACCGTTCTTCGCCAACGACGCTCCACGAACGAAAACGCAGCAGCCGCTTTTGTTTTTCTTCGCTGGAAATTTCTTCTTTGATTGACACAATCACCACAGAGGTTACACCGGTATGTCTCTAAGTCTTGTCACCACAGAGGTTACACCGGTATGTCTCTAAGTCTAGGAGGCAAAAGACTTGTGGGAGTTTTTCTCTAAGAGGGAGGCTAGAGGTCTTGTCTTTCAAGAGTGTCAAGTTTGTCATGACCAATTAGGTCTAGTGTTGGCCTTAAATTAATTAATTCATTATTTTGAACTCTTTCAAATTTCCATAAATTTATATTTGAATTTTTCAAATATTAATTTCTCTCATAATAATATATCAATATATTTATTTCCCTTAATAAATTAAACATTTTCAATCTACTTTTATTACTTAAGTGGACCGTATCCATAGTGTCAAATATATCAATATTATTTCATTAATATCCATGATGTATATATCAATATTATATATATAAGTATTTTTTTTTACAACATGTGGGGGTGGGGGGATTCGAACCACAGACCTGTCGGTCATTAATACACGACTTATGCTAGTTGAGCTATACTCATGTTGACAAATTCATTTCAAGTATAACATGTTTGATACACTAACAAGGTATATCATTAGTATTTCAATGTTATAATTGTTGGTGTATCGTGAAGGTCATGAAATGTAAATCTATTTATAAGTATATCAACAAGTTGCATTTTCAAATATATCATTAGTATATCACTAGTATGTATGATCAGTACTCACTAAAAATGCAATTTCAAGTATATCATTAATGACTCAATAGTATATCATTAAGATGCATAACTCAATTGACACAAGACATGTACATTTGATCAAAAGGTTAGATGTTTGAATCTCCCACTATACATATTGTCCAAAAAAAAATTAATATACTTAATTATTCATTAATGAATTATATAAACAATATTCAAACTAATAAAAAACTCGTGTGTATACTTCATGATAGAGTATATTATATTCACGAAATATACATCTAATATACTATATATTTAGTAGATCAATAGATTGATATACAAATTTTAAAGTAGATCGGTGGATTGATATACCAAATTTAAAGTGGATCGATTGACGATATATCAAATATATCAGACACAAGCTAAATAAATAAATGATGTACTTGATATACGATATATCAATAACACTATTGATATACTTCTTAAACCTCCGTATTTTTAAGGGACTTTTTCGACTTTTCAACTTTAATGTTTGGGCTGGACTTTTTTTTTTTTTTTTTTTTTTTTTTTTTTTTTTTTGCTATATTTGCAACATACAAAGGCACGACCAAATTCTCTCTTTTTTTTTTTTTTTTGTTAGTGTTGCCATTGGTCCTTTTTTTTTTAATAAAAAAAAAAAGAAAAAGAAAAGCCAAGAAAGGAGGAGAAGAGAGGGAAGACAAGAGAGAATAAATAGAATATAATAAAAAAAAATTATAATAAACAAATTTGAAAGTTGTGGTTGCTTAAAGCCATTGATGTGATTTAAAGGAATTTTAATCTTGCTTTGTGCCCACTTATTCCACAGGCTGAGCAGACCCCTTTTTTGGGGTCACTCTATTTATTTTCACCCTCACTCAGCTCTCTCTCTCTAAAAAAAGAACACCAAGAACAACAAGAACAGAGTTTTTTCTTTCTTTTTTCTTTTTTTCTTTTCCTTTTTTTTTTTGTTGAAGTTGAGCAATTTTGTGAAGAGAAAAAAGGAAAGTTGAAAATTTGAAGAGATGGGTTTGTTTAGAATGAAGGGTTTAGATGATTGCAAGCCTTTGATGGCGATGGTGGCCATAGATTTGGCTTTCGCCATTGTGAATATTCTGCTGGAGACAGTTCTTGATCATGGAATGAACCATTTGGTTCTCATCACTTATCGTCTCTCAATCGCTGCCATTTCCTTGGCTCCAATTGCCTACTTTTGCGAGAAGTAATCAAATTTCAATCTTTTTTTTCTTTTTCCACTTTGGGTTTTGTGAGGATTGTGAATTTATCTGCTCTGTTTTTTGCTCTGAAGGGATGGCAGAGCCAATCTCTCTGTTCGAATCCTCTGTTACTTGTTTTTCAGCGCCATTGTTGGGTCAGTTTAAACTCAAAGCTCATCTTTTTAGGCTTGTTTTTTTTGATTAATCAATGGGTTTTGATTTGCTATCTGTGTTTGTTGCAGGGCTTCGCTGACCCAATACTGCTTTCTTCTGGGCATCCAACACACATCTGCCACTTTCGCCTGTGCATTTGTCAACATAGTCCCTGTCGTCACTTTTCTACTCGCTCTCCCATTTGGGTAATTATTTCTAAAGCTCGAAGTCGAAGGAAGGACGACACAATTATCTTTTTCTTTTTCTTTTTCAACTGCTTGAGAGTTGAGATTTTCGAGACGAGAGTTTTTGATTTGGGTGACTTTGACTTAAGATGTCGAATCCGACCAGTTTGTCAAATTTGGACTTGTTGTTGTTGACAAACTCCTGGATTTCAACACTACTTCATACTCTCACTTTCTCACTACCCTTTTCAACTTGGACCCAGAACACAAATCTTTTAATATTTCGTGCTTGTTACATACCCTTTACTTAACTCTTAAGCTTTAGCTTAAATGCCAGCTCAATAATGATACGGTATGAAATATTAATTTTTTTTAAGTTTTCTTCTTAACCCGGATGGGTAATTTCCAAATTTTCTGCCCACAGGTTGGAGTCGGTGAAGTTGAAATGCAGCAGTGGGAAAGCGAAGGTGATCGGGACGGCGGTGTGCATCTCCGGCGCGGTGCTGTTGACGGTGTACAAAGGCCCAGCATTGGTGAACGGTTCATACGCCGCCGCCGCTGTCTCCGCTGCACACGGCGGCGATGCGAAGCTGAAGAAGACGGCGGAGAGTTGGACGGTGGGCTGCATCGCTCTCGTCGCCGGAACTCTGCTCTGGTCTTCGTGGTTTCTGTTGCAATCGAACATCGGAAAGAGATATCCGTATCAGTACTCGAGCACCGCCATCATGTCCGGCTTCGGCGCCGTCCAATCCGCCGTCTTGAGCCTCTCCACCGGCGCCAAGGCCTCCGCTTGGGCTCTCAACGGAAAGATTCAGATTCTCACTGTTTTGTACACTGTAAGTCTCACTGACCCCTTTTCTTTCTTAATCTCATAAATTCAACAAAATTAATGGAGAGATTTTTTTTTTTTAATTTTTTTTAGAAGAGAATTAATGGAGTGTTTTTTTTTTTTTTTTTTTTTTTTGAGTGGGGGATTCGAACTCGAGAAAATTTATAGTACTCATTTTACTCCCGGCTCGTTTTGGCAATTAATAGAGAGAAATTACTCCACCAAACATTTAAATTTGCATTTTTTTTTTTTTTGAGTACATCACAACATTTGGGATGGGGGGATTCGAACCTCTGACCTCATGGCCAAGGGTATATGCCAATTACCGCTGAGCTAAGCTCACTTTGGCTTTTAAATTTGCATTTTGAGTATATAATATATGTTTTTAAATTTGCATTTTGAGTATATAATATGTTTCAAGTTAATAAAGTTTTGATTTTTGAGTAATATATAATATGTTTTTAGTTGATTTTTTTTAGTACTTCAATATTTGAGGGTGGGGGAATTTGAACCGATGCCAATTACCGCTGACCTAAGCTCGCTTGGGCATGTTTTTAGTTGAATTTGTTAGTAAAATTACTCTACCAAACATTTAAATTTGCCTTAAAATTAGTCAAACAATACTTGCAAGAAATCTCTGACCACCTATTAAGATTTTGTTAGGAGTGAGAAATGACAAGAAAAGAGAGCTTTTTCTTTTAAAAATAAATATATATATCTATTATCAAAACCTTAATGGGTGACAACATGTTGGAGATTTCTAATTACTTGTTAGTGGAGCTTAATTCTTAAATAAAAATGTTTGGCATATCTTAAAAATATTAAACAAAGTTAGAGACATTATATAAGCACGGGAACTAAATTAATATAGTCTTGAAAGTTTAGGAACTTATTCGATTTTTTTACACTAAAAGGGTTTAATGGACAACTCTAAAAGTTCATGACTAAAATTTTTATTTTAAAACATAGAATTTTACTTCTCCTTAAGAAATTATCTAACTTTGATCTTGTCACAGGGAATGATCGGGTCGGGGATATGCTTCGTGGGAATGTCATGGTGTGTCAAAAAGAGAGGGCCAGTGTTCACAGCAGCATTCAGCCCACTGGTTCAGATAATGGCAGCCATGTTTGACATCCCTATAATGCACCAACCACTCTATCTTGGAAGGTAATTGAAAAAAGAAAGAAAAAAAAAGCTTCTAACTCATTTGCATTTCTTCAAAAACCAAACTTTAGACAACATTAATATTCAATAACCTAAATCAGCATTGATGGAACAGCTTGTTGGGGTCAGTCATTGTGATAATTGGACTCTACATTCTTCTATGGGGGAAGAACAAAGAGATGGAGACTTGTGCTTCAAAAGTAGTGGTGGTGGAGGAAATTACAACAACAATAAGTACTCAAGATCAAGTAATGATGAAGGAGTTACAAGATCAGCCATAGGGAGATGAAACCACAAAGATTTGAGATATGTGGTTGTGTAATTTAATCTGTGTTTTTTCTCTAACAGTGTTACCGATCAATAGAGGGACGAAAAAACGAGATTGAGAAGCAAAGTAGGATTTCGTTTTATCAGTACCTATTGTCAATCGAAACCAAAACATTATAATATATATATATATATATATATATATATATATATATATATATTAATTTACTCATCAAGTTAAAAATATAACATTACAAATGTACGGTGAATTTAATTACCTTGTCACTTTATGTCGTTTTCGGTGGAAGGCTCCCTCCATGTTACCTAGGTTATGAATCATGGTCCTCTTTAGCCTTGTGATCAGAATGTAAAGAAAAAAAAAGTTGAAGAAAAAGAGAGGATTTTTTTTTTTTTTTTTTTGGAACACACAAAAGAGATAGAGAGGATTGGGTTTATGTGAGTTGAAACTATTTGACCATTTGTCCCATCACAAGATATTATTCAATTTGATAAAAGATAGAGAGAATTTCAAAGCTACCCTTTGATTTTGTTCTCTTATTTATGGGTCAATTTCAGATTTGAATTTGAATTTGAGTTTAACTTTTTGGTATCAAATTCACAAACAAAAATAATATGAAATGGACCATCTTTTAAACAAACATTTGAATACACAAAATTGTTTAATTTTTTTAAAAAAATGAGTGAAAGAATAAGAATTTCAACCCCAATGAATACAATTAAAAAAAAAAAAAAGATATTCATAAGAATAATACAGGAAAGTTCTCATTTGTCTTTTTATTTAACAAGTTAAAAAAAAAATAAATAAATTAATCGGTCGTCGCAGTTGCGGGTCTCTTTCGATGTGGGAGTGAGATTTGGCGCCTGAATTGCTAGAGCAATATCCTTGTGTTTGTTGAAAACCTACAAATAACGTGGATTCATATACTCTTCTCATTAATACGTAATTTATTTGCGTAAATAAATTGGGTTTTTTTTTCTTTTGGCTGTTTGTTGTTCAGTTCATTCAGCGTCAAATTCATTTTTTTTTTCTCAATCAACCAGTATTCACGACGCAATTTCAGAACCAGTTTTTTCTTTGCCTTTCAATCTCTTCTCACCTAATAAAGAGAAAAGTTGGGTTGGAATTGAAATTTTCTCTTGTTCCCTTTTTCTCGTTTCAGCTCAATCTCTACTGCTTCAACAGTAGAACCTTCAATCCTTCAAATCTGAGTCTCCCCAGGTACGACCCCTTTTGATTCTATTCGATTTTATTCTCGATTTTGCTACTGTTGCTCTGTTTACTTCGTTTGTGATTTTGTTTACGATTGCTGCGTGTAATGAAATCGTTTCAGTGGGCTTTTGTGTGTCAGTCGTTTGTTTGGACTGATTGAAGTTTGGTTGGAGAAAATTTTGCTTCAATTTGGTTGGTGGGCTTGGATTTATGAAATTGGGTTTTGCGGATTGAGGTTCGTTCGTGATTTTCGCTTTTGTTTGGAGTGAATTTTTTAAGTTCAATTGTGACATGTAATGCAAAATCTCAATGTATTTTGTGTCTCACTTGTTTGTTTGGACTGAAAGAAATTGGTAGGTGGAAAATTGGCTTCAATTGGTTGGTGGGCTTGTTTCCCTCTTTCTTTTTTCTTCTTTAATGGTGTTGTGGGATGAAGACTGAGTTAAAGAAATTTTCTATTCAATTTAGGGGTGAGAGAAATTGGGGAAAGGGATGATGCTCAGAAATGTCAGCCAAGGATTTTTGTTCGATTGATTCAAGTTTTTCTAGTTTGAAATTTGAATGACCTTTCAATATGTCGGATTTCCATTCAAATGATGTAAAGGCCAACACCAGCTCCAACCACAACCAGAGCAATGGAGGTGACCTTGAGAAGCAGAGGGTTGGTCAGCCATCAGCATCAGAGCCCTCTACCAGTGATGATGCTGTTGATCATACACCATTGACAATTGTTGTTTCTACTGGGGAGCCCAAATCAATCCCTGAGGTTCCTGGGACTCCTCAAGGGGAATTATTGCCTTGTGCAGTTTCCCCCAGAAAGGAGCTCTTGTCTACTACAACTTCTAGTTCTGATGAGCAGTGCAGGTACACTTTAATTGCTGCTCTTCCCTGAAAAATGCTCTTCTAGTTGTTCTGTTCAATTTCGCTGGTCCATTTTGGCATCACTTTTAGTTAGTTCCTCGTCTCTTCCTCGTACTGTTGTTATTTATGTTGTTTGTTCATTGTTTGTCAGCCATAAAACATTCGATACTCCTTGTCGAAAATTGATGCTTTCTGTGGTTTGTTAAAGCGCCACTAAATCCAAAAGGTTAACTGGGAATCAAATATGTGATCTATTAATTAATATAAACAGGAGAGGAAATGACTTTTCGGGAGAGTCTGAAATCATGTGGAACTACCACTAAATCTAATAGCTTAAGTTGATAGAACATATTTAAACTTTTTTATTTTATTTTATTTTTTTTATATAGTCTTAATAAGATTAAATTGCCACTATGAGCATAGCTCTATGGTTAAGGCATTTACTCCTCCGGTTGAGGTTAAAGGTTCAAGTCTCCACCTACATATCTGTTGAACTAAAGAAAAAAAGATTAAAACCTTATTGTTGTTGCTTTGGCATCATGATGCTATTGGTTGTCTTTTGGAAATCTGACCTATGTTGTACGTTATAAATAAAAATTTTTCAAATACTGTTGTCTTTCCATGTAATCTTCATTATAATGGATTATGTCCACAATTACCATTGGCTTCATTTATCTGGTTAGTGTGTTGTAAAGGAAGTTGAGGCCATTAAGCCTGAATACTATTATTCAGAATTTGTCAGCAAGAAAAGGAAGAAGTATTGATAGAACTTGGATGTCATTGTCGAGGTGGTCTGGCAAAAGCTCATCGGACTTGCATAGATACCTGGTTTCGTTCTAAAGGATCAAACAGATGTGAGATATGCCAGTAAGTTTGTCTTTTTGAGGATGAAATTCATTGACTTAGTTAACATAATCATATTGTTTTGGGGGCATTTTGACATGTAATTTTGCTAACTTTTGCAGGGTTGTAGCGGCAAATGTATCAGCTCCACAATCACATCATGGTGTACGTATTCCATAGCTTCTGATGCAATGATTTTAATTAGTTTTCAATTCCTAGCCTTTTCCATCTTCATTAAGCCTAATTGTAAAACTTATAAAATCAACGCCTCAATGGATATTGAATATCTTTATCCTGACTACAGTGTTAGTGTTATTAGTTGATGATCAACATGAGGGTTTTAGTTTTTCATTTGCTACATTTTCTTACTCTCTTTTCCCATATTAGGAAAATATCATCATGACATTTTCATCTGTAATCTATGCTTCTGTGCGTTCCTTTTAACTTGAAAGGCTTTATGAAGTTGAATAGTGAATATTTGTGAATCCAGCATATTGAACTTGCTTTACTGGTTCACACTGAATTGAAATGAAAATACAATAAGTATTATAGGCGAGGACAACTGGTTCCTCTCCTCCCTGAATTTAGAAATGGCTCGTTAAAGTGGCAAGGAGTCACTCGCTCTCTAAACTATATACAAACAAAACCAAACTCCTGAACTAATTACTTGGCTTGAAAATGATCAAGCTTCTGTTTTCATTGAAAGATGAGTTTTCTTTTGCTTTGTTCAAACTATTGATTCATGAGAATTGCAGCGTACAACTATTTATTTAGCATTGAACTTATGATCTTGATGGATATCGTATTGAAGTAACCTCAACTTCGATTGTTCCTTATATTTGACAAGCACAGACCAACTACTGGATTTGGAGGATTGATCCAACCTACAGAACCCCAGATCCTGAAAGGGTAAGAAGTTCACTTTTCCAATGATATGCTTGTTTCATGAGTAGTCAAAAACATCAACCTTCTTCATGACTTTTTGCAGCAGCACTGCTTCAGTCCACTGTGGTTGGCTTTTGCCATCCTCATAGGGGGTCTGCTACTGGACATTCTTATATCCATCACCCTTGGCGTTTCGGCATTGCCTGTAAATATCATCATCGGTACGTTCATGCTTTTTGTCAATCGAGCTATCTAGTTTCATTCATGTTGTGCTTTTTACGGTTATTGAAACCTTGAAGAACAGGAGTTATTGTGGTGCTTGGACTTGGAACTGTGTTTCGACTTGCCCTGGAGTTCTTACAGGAATGGAATTCATCAAGAGGATCGCAAAGGGTGGAATCAAATGTCACTATCGGGTACTTTCCAGCTATATAGTCTTTGACAGTTTGTTTAAGTAAAAAACGATACATAAATAAAGTGAAAATATATCTTATTCTTGTCTTTTCCAATATGTATTAGCATCTTGATCAAACATATTAATTTAGGATATTTGTTCTAATGGTAAATTTGACCATAAACTAGTAAATAAGTTTAGTGAGATTTTGGGAGTGACAAGTAATAAAATATTATGTTTTGACACGACTTTATATTAGTCAAAGTCTTGTACTTATGGTTTCTTTTTAAATGCTTGAAAATATTTTTTTAAGCACTTAGAAAATCATTCCAAATAGGCCCTAGTCATTTTTTTTTTCTTTTTTCTTATTCATATTTTTCTTCTCCCAATCTGATAAGCCATAACGAGATGTCTTTTTGTAGATATTGGATATTTTTTTTTCCCTTTAATCTTGCTTATACTGAAAGACCACCCAACAACCTGAGGATAACTTAATTTGTTAAGACATATACTCTTGACTAAGAAGTCCGATGTTTGAACCTTTATCTCCACATGGTGCCATTGCTGAACAAGGAGAAAAGAAAAAGGTACTGAAAGACCAACAAAGATGTTAAGAAGAAAGAATAAATGCAAATATCACAGAGATTGATGTGGTACATTTTTTTTTTTTTTTTTTTTTTGAAAAAAGATTGATGTGGTACATCATTTCATGGGTAGGAGAAAATAAATTCTTTTATATTTGAAATTTGCCCAAGGAATTTTAACAAACAATTTGTATTCAGTTGCCACATTTATAAAATGTTGAAAAATTTAAGGTTCAATTAAATTTTCAGGATTGTGTCAATTTGGTCTTTGAACTTTAAAAAGTATCAAATAAGTTCTCAAATTTATAATTTTATGTCAAATAGGTTATTCAACTTTAAAAAGTATTTCGTGGAGCCTGAAACTTTCACTTTTGTATTCAATAGGCCCCTCATCTTTTGATTGTGTTTAATAAGTTCTTACCTATTTGATATTTTTTTTAAAAAATTCACAAGCCTGCCAGATACAAAATTGGAAGTTTAGGTTCTCAATAACATAAAATTCAATTTCATATTTAATAGATTGATTAATTTTTAAAAGTTTCGAATATGTCAAAGACCTATTACTAGACATTTTAAAAGTTCTGCAAACTATTAAACATAAAATTGAAAGTTCAAAGACCTATTAGACACTTTTGAAAGTCCATGAACCAATCGATACAACTATGAAAGTATATGGACTAAACTTGTATTGAACCAAAATTTAGAGGGGCAGTTGCATAGATGACAAATTGGACCAAATTAATAGCAAATATAGCACAGTTGCAAATTAATTGCATATATACCAAAATTAATTGTACAAGACCAAAAAGTTGTCGTCAGGTTCTATCCGTGTCTATCATTGATAGACTCTGATTATTCAAAGTCTATCGGTATCTATCATTGATAGACTTCGGTTAATCAAATTCTATCCATGACTATCACTGATAGACTTTGATTAATCAAATTCTATCAATAATGGTATATCAATTAACTGGAGTCTATCAATGATAGACACTGATAGACTCTGAATAATTGGAATCTATCAGTAGACTGATAAATTCTGATTAATCAGAGTCTATTGTTGATAAGCTCTGATAATCGAAGTCTATCAGATATATTCTAATTAACTAGAGTCTATCAGTGTTTATCAGTAATATACTCTGATAGATTTTGCTATATTTGCAATTTTTTTTTACATTGTGCTATATTTGCAATTATATAATTCTTATTTGTCACCCACTGCAAATTCTCAAATTTAGACTATATTAGTGAGTCCACCATGGCTTCTTGAAGAATTCAACCTTAAAAAAATTATGGTCCCGTTTGATAACCATTTGGTCTTTGGTTTTTGGTTTTTGAAAATTATGCTTATACACACATACTTCCACCTATAAGTTTCTTGGTTTTAGTATCATTCTTCTACATTGTTTTCAAAAACCAAGTCCAATTTTGGAAACAAAAAAAAAGTAGTTTTCAAAAAATGTTTTTGTTTTTAAAATTTGGCTAGGAATTCAAATGCATCCTTAACTAGAATGAAGGTCATGACAGGGAATTTAGGAGGAAACAAACATAATTTTCAAAAACCAAATGGTTATCAAATAGGGGCCTACATCATTGGTTTTCAAGTCAGGTTGTTAAAGCGATAGATTTAAACGAGTTACAAAGCACATATGGTATATATGTATGTATATCCCTATTTTGTATTGAACGTATATGGTATATACCAAACCAAAATTTCATTTATAGGAAATCAACTACAAAGGCTATATGGACGAACAGAGACCAATCTATAGAAGAAGAAGTAAAAAAAAAAGAAAAGAAAAAAAGTACTAAAGAAGAAAGAAAATTGAAAATTGAAACACATTTTCCGTGTAAAAGCAAGAGTCTTACGCCCACTCGGAAGAAATGGAGGAACGAGAAAAGAAGCAAAACTGAAGGCTTTTTTGTGGCAAGAACCTTGTGAATTTGCAAAAAAGAAGTAGATCACTTGTCATTATTTATTTGCCAAATATGATTTACATAAACATTTCAAATGTTCAAATCTAGGGCCAAAAAGGTAGGAGTTCAAATTCTAAAAATAAAGATGATCCGTCGTTGTGAAATTTATGGGCCCGTTTGGTTTCGTTCTCGTTTCTTGTTAAAGAAAAATAGAATTTCATGACCCTAACACCTATACATTCAATAATAATAAACCTATATTCTTATTTATGTTTGGAAAAATTTGGAAACAAGAACAAAAAAGGAGAAACTAGTTTTAGTTGTTCCCAAAAGTTCTATACAAATTTCGGGAGTGTTTCTAAAAAATGAGAAACAAGAAACATACATAATTATTAAATGTATAGATTTCTTAATAAAATTAGAAACAAGAAACAAGAAACGAGAACGTTACCAAACGAGCCCCATATTTACATTGTAAAAAATAACCTTGGATGATCCAATGAATTGGAAGTATTTTGTTACATTTTTGTTCTTAGAACCCCTAATAGTCCATTAACTTTGTGACTATTATTTGTTTAGTTCAAAGCTAGGATGAGGGATCCGTTTGACGTTTGGTCCCTCGTTAGGTTTTATGTTTTTCTCTGGACTTCCGTGTCTAGGTTTTTGTGTAATTACTCTCTAGGCACTATTATTCTTGATCACGGCCGTTCCTATAAGAGGGTCTTTTTTTTGGGCTTGGTTTTTTTTTGATGCCCTTGTATTCTTTCATTTTTCTCGAAAAAAGTTGGGTTTTTCATTAAAAAAAAAAAAAAAAAAAAGCTAGCATGAGGGTTAAAAAGTCATCTAGTTTTCTTTCATTTCAACTGAGTTCTTTGTCATTTGGACAGATTAATTCGTCCATAAAGTTGGACTGAAGCAGTAATTGGGCTTTTGGCCTAAATCTTGAAATAAAATACATTTGGTAGCCACGTGGAAATGGAAAGCCAAATTAGCTCTTTTAAGAAAGGGGAAAAAGGGAAGATGAAGAGAAAAATTGCATAGATTTACTGTCAAAACGAAAAAGAAGAAGCTCTATTCGTCTTTTACAATTTTTCTTCCTCATTTCCTTCTTACTTCTTACCTCTTAACTTCACTTTTTTGTAATATCTTTAGTATTTTTAACGTTTAAAGTGAGAATATCATACTCTTTTTGATAGTTTTGTTGTAGTAAACATATTGAATTTCTTTTAGATTGTTTTCTGTTTTGAAATTATGGGTTAAAATTTAATCATGTTTGTTGAGAATTTCACATTGAAAAGATAGGTGGAGACCTTATGAATTATTAGATACATCCTATGTAATCTAAAAATGTTCAATACTGATTCAGTAAACTTCAAAATTTAAGCAACACCCTAAAAATATGAGAATCAAACCAAAGTAATCGAACAAATGCAACATCCCTTAATCTAATCAAACCAACGAAAATTTAACTTATCCAAACATATCAGACCATCTCAAACTCTATCAAACACCACAACTAAATTTAACATATTCAAACTTATACACACAAGAACTAAAACGAACTTTTAGCTAAAATCATCTAAATTCAAAACAATCTCTTAGTGCAAACTCCAACAAACAAACATATCAAACGAGTACATAGGGGTGAAATGAACCGACCCGAACCGAACGCGGTTCGATTCAGTTGTAACCTTTAAATCTGATCAAAACGAACCGAATCGAAAGGGTTTGGTTTGGTCCTCACCTAGCCGAACGCGAACCCATATAAAAAAAAACTTGTCTTTCTTCGATTTAGGGTTTCAGCAATCAGCAGGTTCCTCTTCAGCAACTCAATCTCGTTCAGTTCCTCTTCTTCGTCTTCCTCACCTCGCCTTCCTCTTCTTCGATTTAGGGTTTCAGTAGGTTCGTGTTTTTGTTCGATTTAGGGTTTCAAAGTTCGAACGCGAACGCCGCTTCATCTTCCTCTTCTTCGTCTTCATCGCCTTGCCTCACCTCATCTATCGCCGGCGTCGGATTTTCGTCTTCGTCTTCGTCTTCCTCGCGTCGTCGTCGCCTCGCCTCACCTCATCTGTCGCCGGCACCAGATTTTTGTCCTCGTCTTCCTCGCGTCGCCTCGCTTCGACTGTCGCCGACGCCTCTTCATCTTCGTGTCTTCGTCTTCCTCGTCGGTGCCGGTGTCTTCGTCTTCGTTTTCATGCTTCCCAGATAGATTCGAACTTTTCGTCCTCACCTCATCTGACTTTATTATTTTTTATTTTTTTTTGGGAAAAATACACTTTTAGTCCCTGAGGTTTGGGTTAAGTGACAGTTTGGTCCCTGAGTTTTCAAACTCAACAAAAAATACCCCTGAGTTTTGAGATAAGGAGCATTTTGGTCCCTGCCGTCAACTTTTCTGTTAAATTTTAACAGTTGCTGACGTGGCACTATTATTTTAATAAAAAAAATTATTTTTAAAAATAAAAAAATAAAAAATATTAAAATATTATTATTTTTTTAATTATTTTATTTTTTCTCCATTTCTTTACTTCCCTTCTTCTTCTCCATCTTCTTCCTCTTCATCCTTTCATTCTTCTTCTTCATATCTCCGGTGGCCGGCGGCCGGCGGCCACCGCTCGCCGGCGCCGGCCGCCGGCACTCTTTTTTTTTTTTTTTTTTTTCCTCCCTCTCCTTTTCTTTTTCTTCCTCCCTCTTTTACTGTTAAAAAAAAAAAAAACAAAACGAAGGGGAAAACCCCCTTCGATTCCGGCGCCGGAGAGGGAGGAGGGAGCTCCCTCCTCCGTCTCCTGCGGCGAGACAGAGGAGGGAGGACCCTCCTCCCTCTCCGGCGCCGGAATCGAAGGGGGTTTTCCCCCTTCGTTTTGTTTTTTTTTTAACAGTAAAAGAGGGAGGAAGAAAAAGAAAAGGAGAGGGAGGAAAAAAAAAAAAAGAGAGTGCTGGCGGCCGGCGCCGGCGAGCGGTGGCCGCCGGCCGCCGGCCACCGGAGATATGAAGAAGAAGAATGAAAGGATGAAGAGGAAGAAGATGGAGAAGAAGAAGGGAAGTAAAGAAATGGAGAAAAAATAAAATAATTAAAAATAATAATAATATTTTAATATTTTTTTATTTTTTTATTTTAAAAAATTTTAAAAATAATTTTTTTTATTAAAATAATAGTGCCACGTCAGCAACTGTTAAAATTTAACAGAAAAGTTGACGGCAGGGACCAAAATGCTCCTTATCTCAAAACTCAGGGGTATTTTTGTTGAGTTTGAAAACTCAGGGACCAAACTGTCACTTAACCCAAACCTCAGGGACTAAAAGTGTATTTTTCCTTTTTTTTTTTTTAACAATAAAGCTGGGCCATGGTTTCTTGCCCAAAATACCAAAAGAAAGTATAAACAAAATCCGACCCGATTCGGGTCAACAATGAATCGGGTCAGGTCAGGTTGTCTGTACAACCGACCCGACCCGAACAATTTACATCCCTACGAGTACAAAAACTCCAACAAACTACTCAACTCAAACTTATCAAATAATCTCAAACTCCAACAAGAAACTAAATTCAAACTTATCAAACAATCTCAGGTTCCAACAAACAACTAAACTTACATATTCAAATTTACAAACAAAAACTAAACCAAACTTTTAGTCAAATTCATCTAAACTCAAAATGATCCCTTAGCATCCTAAGAATAAACATATATGAATAATCAAACAATATATCAAACATCAACTACACCAAACAAAAATATCAAAACAATATCTCAAACTCCAAGAAACAATTTCAAATCCAAACACCAACAAACAACTAAACTCAAACTCTCAAATATAGGCCCCAATCAATCCTCCAAACAAGCACCAAAACTCACCCCTCCCCGCCCCCCTTACACTATGATGCTACCATCACTGCAGGATAGAAACCTCATACTTATTAAGATGTACATCCAAACTTAGAACATAACAACTAGTTTGATGTTGATAAATAACTATGTTGCTGCCATAACTACAAAATAACATCGGAAGTTCATTACAAAAGAAGAGAGTTCATATCTACTTGGATGTTCCTCTTATGATTCCATGAACTCTCTTTTAGCATTTCCCTAGCTCCTTTTTACTCTTGTTTCATCTCTTTGAGCATTGAGAATTGTCGCCATCTCCGCTCTCGTTGCTTTTCTTGTAGCGTTGATCCTTTCCTCTACATTTGTTGAACTTCAATTTGTGAGGAGGATGGACTTGATGAGGAGCTACATCCCCTTTATAATTAGACAATAAATTGATTTAAACTGATATCTTAATGGTGACTTATGTTAAATTGGCCATTAAACCCATTTACATAAAAAAAAAAATTAAATCCAAAATTGAAAAATTGAAACATCTCCTCCCAATCTTTTATTTATTTATACTTTTTTGCAAACATTCCAAAAGTTTGGCAAGGAAATTAAAAGATAGAAAGGAATTTGCATATAGTTTAATTAGCAACCCCTTGGACGTCAACCAAATCATTTCATATGATACGGGCGTTTAGTTGCCAAGAAAACGAAAGAAAAATCTATACTATATTAAAAGGTGGTATCTCATGTTGCTCCTCATAGATTAGCATACTCAAATCTAAAATATCCTCACGCTCCCCCTTTCAGAATCTGGTATACCCGCAGCGAGTCCGTCTCCACAACTGTCGATCGAAACCCCAACTCCACAACCAGCTTCAACCCATCAACCACAACCGCTAGTCGAAACCCCAAATTGAACTTAAAGATGTGGAAAAGAATGTTGCATGTACGCAATTTATTATTTGCCAAAATGAGCACAATTCAGTGGTAATTGACAGGTACTTTTGACCAAGAGGTCCACCCATAAATGTTGATGTACTAAAAAAAACAAGATGAGGAAAAGGAAAACGAACAATGGAAACGTATTGGTAAGGTCCAGTTTGATAACCATTTCATTTTTTATTTTTGAAAATTAAGCTTATAAACACTACTTCCACCCACAATTTTCTTTGTTTTGTTATCTACAACATTCACATGTTTTCAAAAACCAAGTCAAAATTTGAAAAAAAAAAAAAAACTAGTTTTCAAAAACTTGTTTTTGTTTTTGAAATTTGGCTAAGATTTCAAATGTCTACTTAACAAAAATGAAAATCATGAGAAGGAAATTGAGAGAAAACAAACATAATTTTCAAAAACCAAAAACCAAATGGTTATCAAACGGGACCTAAATTATATAATTCAAAACCCTTAGGTTAGAAATTATATAATTCAAAACTCTCAGGAGGTTCGAGGTTTATTTCGAGAAGGCAGAGGAGGTGGTCGGAAATCAAAGATTTACAAAACTGCAATAGTTGGAGATAATACATGAATTAAAAAAAGAAAAGAAGAAGAAAAGATAATATTAGACCATACCTCTAAAGGAAAGAATAGGGAAATCAAAATTCAAATAAATTGTTTGATTTCATCCTAGATTTTAAGTTTCTCAAAATTGAGAAAATTTCATTAATTTTAGATTTTTAGTTAAGTCAAATTAAATTTTGTGAGAAGTCAAAATTTAAATAGTTTCCAAATTTCTAAATTGGAAAATTTATGAAACCAACTAGATTCACTATAAAAGGCCACTTGAAATACATTTTAGTTTAAATACTTTTCAAGAATGCATTTTCTTAAAAATATTTTGTATAAAAATTGTTTAGAATTTAAATACTCATATGTTTGGTGATATTTCCTCACAAGTATTTTTATATCCAAGTTATCATACACTTAAAATCTCTTTTTAAAAAATTTGCTTTCAAAGTGTTTATTTCAAAATGGTTTATTTCTCAATCTTATTTTTTAATAAGTCATTTTTAGTGTCGGTCAAACACTAGAATTTTTTTCAAAATGTTTTTTTTTTTCAAAATTAAACACCTGAAAAGTTAAACCAAACATACCATAAAGTTTGATGAATAGTGCCCTTGACTAAACACCTGAGAAGGAAGCAAAACAGAGCCAAATTGAAAGGAAAAAAAGACAATTGATAGATTGAAATTTTCAAGAAAAGAAAGTGGAGAAATTTATATTGTAAAAAACAAAAAGGAAAAACACACTTTTGGTCCCTGAGGTTTGATTTAGGTTTCGTTTTGGTCCTTGAGGTTTCAAACTCAACATTTTAGTCCCTGAGGTTTGCATTTAGTAGCATTTTGGTCCCTCCATCCATATTTTCGTTAAAAACTAATGGTTTGCTGACGTGACACCTATTTTTTTTTTATAAAAAATTATTTTTTTTAAAT
This sequence comes from Luffa acutangula, assembly GCA_036850905.1. Taxonomy (NCBI): domain Eukaryota; kingdom Viridiplantae; phylum Streptophyta; class Magnoliopsida; order Cucurbitales; family Cucurbitaceae; genus Luffa; species Luffa acutangula. The sequence goes on along the minus strand of CM072097.1, from coordinate 43,139,369 downwards.
TTCAAAAATAAAATAATAATAAAATAATTAAAAAAATATATATTTTTAAATTTTCATTTCCCTCTTCTTTTTTTCCCTCCTTTCTTTGTTCTCTTCTTCCTCCACCCTTCCACCTTCTTCTTCTTCTCCAAATCAGCCATGGTCGGCGGCCGGCGGCAGGCGACCACCGCTCGCTGGCGGTCGGCGACCGCCGCCTGCTGGAGGCAACTTTTTTTTTTCTTCTTCCTCCTTTCTCCTTCTCTTTTCTCTTCTCTCCAGATTTTTCTTTTTTTTTTAAAAAAAAAAAAAAGAAAGAGAGGGAGGGAAACGGGAAGGGAGGGCTCCCTCCCTCCTTTGTTTTCATCGGAAAACGAAGGAGGGAGGGAACTGTTGGGTTTTATGCCCTAAAACTCGTAGATAGTAAATGTAAACAAATTGTATACTTGTTTCAATAAAGTGTTATTGAGTTTCTACAATAAAGTGTTATTGTTAAATATTGCACAATTTGACCCAAATCCAATAAACTAAGATCCAAGGTTGTTTGTATGTAACTTGAACTAGTATGTGGGGACATACGAGGATCGATGTTCAAGTAACAACCTAAAAGGTCTATAGTACAAGGATAAGGTTGGGTACCTTATCCTGGTAACACTATGAGATACGACCCGCTTTGTATTTGATACAGACGTATTGATCCAAAACGTCCATGTAGTAGACATGCAAGTGGGAGTATCCTATGTAATGAGTTTGTATAAGACCGGACCACGAAATAGTCAACTATTAGTTATAACACCGTTAACTAATTAGGTTACTGTTTCAATAGGATGACCTAGGTAACTCAGTCTTAATCCTGAGTGTATCATGAACTCCTTCTCATGAGGGATTGTCCTTTGATTAGCATGGGTGAGAGTGGCCAATACACCGGCTCAATATGCCTTCCTTTTTGGGGACAAGACCGAGTGGGAGGCTAGGGACATGACAACACAAGAAGGAATTCACTCCTTCCCGCTTCTAGGTGAAGTAGATGAGTGTTCCCTTAAGTGGTGACTCCGTGACTTGAATAAAGGGATCCCGCCCTCTCACTGGCCCGAGAGAGACTTTCTGTTTAATGGTTGGACCATAAATAGGTTGTTCATTAGAGGAGCGCTGGTACTTAAGGAGACAGATGTAACATAGGGGTAAAACGGTAATTTGACCCAACTGTGATTACGGACACTCGTGAAGGATTGACTTACCGGCATATGTCTACATCCATGGACACAGAAATGTTCTACAGTGAGAAGAGTTCAGCTGTGGGTCTTTAGTGGAATGACCCACAGTTAATGAATATTGGTTAACTTGATTAATGAGTTTAATCTATTAATCTCATATAATTGGAGCTTCTGATCTGTAGGTCCATTAGGTCCCCCTGCTAGCTCGTAAAGAGTAATTATGAACAAATATATCTTGAGAGAATTTGAATAGTTCAAATTCATATTGGGAATTAAGTTAATTGTACGAGATACAAATTAATATAATGTATAGTGATGCATTAAAATATAAAGTCTAATTTGAGATTAAACTTTATAATATTGAGAGATTGATATATTTGAAAGAGTTCAAATATATGTCTAATTAAATATATGGTATTTAATTAGAAGATGAATTAATTAATTAATTATTCAATTTAGTTTAAATTAAATGAGATTTAATTAAACTATAGTCTATGAGAGAAATAAATATTTGAAGAAGTTCAAATATTAATGTGAATTTGATTCATATTAAATTTATAGGATATAAGAATTTGAAGGTGTAACGCTCCAGGTTTTATTATTAACTAACCTAATGACATTACTAAATTCCTATTCAGCTAACCGAGAGCTCCGAAAATTTCGGCAGCATAACGGCATACATAGAACGAAACCAAAAATTTTTAAACACCTGTTAAACTCAACGACACTTCTATATTGATTCATTCAACTCCACAACTCCACAGAACAAGTACCAACAGGATACGAGTCAGATCTCGCATCTCCAACCAACAACAGAACCTAACTCTACCAGATCAAGCATATCCTTAACTTTCTAAAACAGGTCGTCTTTATTAAACAATAGCATATTCACAACCTAACGAGAAACATGAAATCTAAACATGCTCATTAACTAGAAACAAAAACTACACCACCCTAGCTACAAGGCTAAACAAATCAACCTATCATCAATTAATGAACAGACGACCATCCTATCTACCAAAAGGAAATAAACAGGTAAATGGGCCCATGTGGTCATCCCTCGTGAATCTCCTCGTCAGCATCACCGGGCACATAAAACTCATCACCTGCATAATCTGAAATTGTTGGGGGGAAAGAAAGGGGAGGGATATCAGTACAACCACAGTACTGGTAAGCAGCTCACACCCGGAGAGCCACCACACAACCAACAACCATAACAATATACTTTGCACACACAACATGCTCGTGAAGCGATAACAACTCAACATGCTTTTAAACACGAAAATAACATCAACACATGCTCATGCTAACACGGGACGACAACATGAATCCACACATCATGCTATGCACCCCCACATGGTTTCCGCGCCATGCCCGCACACTCACACGTGATTTTTCGCGTCACGCTCCGCACTCACAACCCACACGTGATTTTCGCATCACGCTCCGCAAGCCCACCCAACACATGTATTATCTCGCGCCATGCGCAGCGCCTCTCACACGTGATTTCCGCGTCACGCTCCGCACTCACACCCACACGTGATTTCCGCGTCACGCTCCGCACACACACCCAACACATGATTTACGCGTCATGCTCCGCCTCTCCCCAATGCACACATACTATGCAGACACGTCTAACATGCAACTTAGCCCACTAACAATAACTTTCTTAGACATAACCAAGCATGCTTAAGGTACCTCATGCTTAAGGAAAAAAACATATCAACATGCTTACCTTACTTAACGAATTATATAAACGTATATATGTCAAACACAAACGTATTAGCAAGCAAACAATCAAGTAACATGCTCAAGCAAACAACCAAGCTCATCCAGATAGAAACTACTTACTCAAGCTTACAAGCGCTCCTAAACCAAATCAACGCTTGCTGGAAAAATAACGGAGTAGGCTCTAAGCACACCTACAAGCACCGTAAAGGCTCCTAGAGGTTAGGGAACGACCTACCAATGTATCCTAACACTTAGCATCGATTAAAAATGGACCTAAGGTGCTGAAAACTTACCGAACAGGGGCTGGAACCTTGCTGGAAAATACAAAACAGCACAGAAATACCTTATACACGTTGCTGTCCCGAGCCCGAAATGAGATTAAACTGAACCTAATGAATACCCAAAGGTTAAAAAGCATTCTAAAGCTACCTAAGGCAGTTTCTAGAGACTTTAAGGCCACCGGAACGTACCGAACAGAACTGAACAGTGACCGATACGTGTTGTACAGTGTCCAAAATGGCCAGAACCTGCAATTTAGGAAGCGATAAAGAGTGGGTAACTCAGATTAACACCTTTTGGGTCATGGGTAACTTGAATTCCATGCCAATACATAATGGGTTAGGCCAAATCTTACCGAAATCGCTGAAAGGTAGAGGAATTGCACTGGTATTTGTAGCTTGAAGCCAAACGGAGGGGAAATAGCGTCGATGAGGGCTGAAACCACACTAACTTCACACCGAGTGAAGGTAAAATTGCAAGGAAAACGATGGTTGATGCGATAACGAACCTGCGGCCGAGTTGAAAGAAGAACACGAAGTCTGGCGACCTGGGATCTGGTCGCCGGAGGGGAAAACGAATGGGGAAGGCGGCGGCTAACGGAAGGGGACAGCGGCTGGCGGCACGCGGGCAGCAGTCGACGGCGGCGGCAGCGGCTAAGCACGGCGGTTGAGCGACGCGAGGAAGAAAAGAAGCGGACGACGTGCGAGAGAGGGCAGCAGCGGAGGAGAAAAATCGCAAAAAGAAAAGGGGGGGTCTGCCGTGCGTGCGAGAGAGAGGGAGAGAGAGAGAGAGATTCTGATAGGTTCTCTTTTCCTTTTTCTTTTCTTTTTTTTTTAAAAAAACCCAACTAAACCCAAAATCAACCACCACTCAGGAGAAAAAAAACACCACCACTCGCTCAATAACCTAGAAAAATTCAACCAACTCAACGATCAGCTCTGACACACAACAAGGGGCAAAAAAAAAAAAAAAAAATCTCCAATGGGTAAAATATAAGATAACACTTTAATTAAAAACTTTGGGTTACCTGCAATGCGGAGCGTTACAGAAGGAGTTCAAATTTTAATATGAATTTGATTCATATTATAGAATTAATTAATTGAAGGCCTCAAATTAAATATATGATATTTAATTGGGTAATTAATTAATTAACTAATAGAAGGTCTGAAATTAAATATATGATATTTAGTTGGTGATTAGTTAATTAAAGAATTAATTAATTGGAAATTAATCAATTATGAAAATGATTAATCACTTATGGAAGTAGTTAATCATTTATGGAAATGATTTAATAACTTATGGGAGTGATCAATCATTTATGGAAAAGATTAATCAATTATGGAATTGATTGGTCATGGAATTGGTTGGTCATGGAATTGATTAATTATGGAAAAGATTAAATCAATTATGGAAATAATTGATTTTAAATGAATATTTTATTCATGACCTTTCTCCTATAAATAGAGCACTAAACCTAGGGTTTAGGTACAACAACATAAGGCCATAAGAATGCACTCTTGCATTCTCTCTAGCCTCCCTCTCATATTCTCTCAACTCAAGAACTTTAGGAAGAATTTTCTCTCTAGAGTTTTTCTCATTCAAGATTAGGTAGTCCCACAACTACGTTCCTAATCTCAGAGTTATAGCGGGGAATATCAAATGGTGGTGTTCTTCGTTGTTGCAGAGCAATCAAGAATCATTCTTGATTTTCAGAGACGTCAACGGAGGTTTGCTTCTCTTTTATTTATTATAGATTTAGATCTAAATTTTGTATGCTTAGCCTTAAGTTTCTATAGAATTTGTTCTATGTTTTTTTTTTTTTTTGCCAATGTTATGGTATTTTTGGATAAACAAAATTAACTACGAATCGGTCCCAATTACGCTTCCGCTTTAACGGAATTGGGGAATTCCAAATCCTTACAGGAACTCCCTCCCTCCTCCATTTTCCGGCGAAAACAGAGGAGGGAGGGAGCCCTCCCTTCTCCATTTTCCAGCGAAAACAGAGGAGGGAGGGAGCCCTCCCTTCCCGTTTCCCTCCCTCTCTTTCTTTGCTTTTTTTATTTTTTTTAAAAAAAGAAAAATCTGGAGAGAAGAGAAAAGAGGAGGAGAAAGGAAAAAAGAAAGAAGAGAAAAAAAAAAAAAAAAAAAGTCACCGCCGGCGGCCGCCGGCTATGGCTGAGTTGGAGAAGATGAAGATGAAGATGGTGGAGGAAGAAGAAAGGGAAGAAAAGAGGGGGGAAATGGAAATTTTAAATATATATATATTTTAATTATTTTATTTTTAAAATTTAAAAAATAATTTTTTAATAAAAAAATAGGTGCCACGTCAGCAAACTGTTAGTTTTTAATGGAAATATGGATGGAGGGACCAACACCGAAATTTAGAAAATATGGTTTTCTAATATTCTCTAATGAGAAAGTTGCTTTCAAATATCAAAATAAATTTGAAGACTTTTATGACCTCGAGCCACTCATCATTATTAGTATTAATTCATATTTTACACTAAAACCTGAATTAATAAATTAGAGAAATCCAAAAGAAAACCAGAAAATAATTTTCTGTCTACAAAATTGATAAATAAAATGAAATGTGGTAAACGTTTTTCAGAAACGGGTGTTGTAGGGTGTTGAAGATCCCACATTGAAAAGATTAGTTGAGGCCTCCTAATTCATAAGATAGATGGGTTACTCTACTCATTGCCAATTGGTTTTGAGATGGAATCCCATGTTATTTGATATAGGGATGCTTAACACCTTTCCTACCATTAATCGACTTCCAAGCCTAATTTTTTTATTTCACAGATTGTTTTTTAATTATAAAATTTGAGACCAATCACACTCCACAATGATTGGTGGAAACAATGTTTGCGATGAGGTTGCAACACGTGTACATCCCATTTTGGGACCTAAACTTCTAAGGGGCTGTTTGTTTTTTGGGAATCTAGATAACTGGAATATTCAGATGCTTGAAATTATAGATACTCATAAATATAGATGTCTAGGATTTTAGATAACTATGTTTGTTTTGAAGGAATAATTTATAAGAATGTCTGAAAATATTCAGATAACTATGTTTGTTTTGCAAGATTTTTATACAAGAAAGTTTTTAGATTATGTATAATAACAATAATGCCCTTACTAATTTTTAGCTAATTTACTAATTAGTTTAATATAATTTAAATTTATATAACGTTTTGGTCTTTGCTAATCTAATGTTTTGTTTTTATATCAATTTAATTTATACTATTTTTTTTTTGACAACATGTAGGGGTGGGTGATTGAACCTCTGACCTCTTGGTCGGGATACAGGCTTTATGCCAATTAATTTATACTAATTTAATTTGTTATTTTTAGAACAAATTAATTTATATTAGTTTAAGGTTTTTATAAAATATTTAATTTTAAAAACTAATTTCAACTTTAACGTTTTTTTTTAACATGACAATTAATATAATTCATGGTGTATTTTAGAGGATTATATTGATCACATTATCAAATCAATTTTTTAGCTTCCTGAATGCCTCCCATATGGGCATCCTGAGATTCCTGGGTATCCATCATTATTGCAAAACAAACGAGGTAATACAGATGCTCGTTCCATAGGAATCTTGGATTACCAACAAACAAACGTCCCTAAGACTTTTCTATTTTTGTTCTTAGAAGTTTTTTCAAAATGTGTGTATAACCATTTGGTTTTTTATTTTGAAAATTATGCTTGTTTTCTTCTAATTTTCTTACAATGATTTTCTTCTTTGTTAAGGACACATTTGAATTTCTAGCCAAGTTTCTAGAAAAAAAAACAAGTTTTTGAAAAAAAATATATATATTTTTAATTTTCAAAACCTTGGTTTTAAAAAATATAAGAAGAAAATAAATAAAAAAAAATAAAGAGACTTGCAGGCGAAATTAGTGTTTATAAACTTAATTTTCAAAAACAAAAAACTAAGGGCTCGTTTGATAACGTTCTCGTTTTTCGTTTTTCATTTTTCGTTTCTTGTTTCTTATTTGCTGTTACTTGTTTCTTGTTTTTTTAAGAACTAAAACAGAAACATGTTTGATAACTATTTTTGTTTCTTGTTTCTCTAAAAAAAGAGATAGAAACAAATATGTGTTTGGTAACTGTTTCTCGTTTCTTGATTTTTAGTTGAAATAAAATTTGGTACATATAATATAAAAATGAGAAAAATACACTTTTGGTCCCTAAAGTTTGAGTTTAGTTGCACTTAGGTCCCTGAGTTTTCAAACTCAACAATTTTACCCTTGAGGTTTGCATTTAGTAGCATTTTAGTCCCTCCGTTAGTTTTTCCGTGAACAAGCTAACAGAAAACTGACCGTATCTATTTTTTTATTACTTTCCTAGATTGATATGGTATTTATTTTATTAAAAAAATTAATTATTCATTTTTTAAATTTGTTTTAATGTATTTTTTTTAAACAATTTGTTTTAATGTATTTTACTTCTCTCTCGTTTCTCTCTTATCTCTCATCCATCTCACTTTCCTTTTCACTCTGATTGCTGCTGCTGCCGCCACCGCCACGGAGACCCATCGCGGCCGCCTCCTTCTTTTTTACCTCTCTTCTTCTTCCTTCTTTTTTCTGTTTCATCGTCGGCGATCTCTCTTCTTCTCTTCTTATTTTTTTTTTCCGTTTCCATCACTCGACTTGCTTCAGATCTAAAGCAAGAGGTCACGACCTCCTTCGATTCAGATTCGAAACGAAGGAGAGACTCCTTCGATTCATATCTGAAACGATGAGGGTCCTCTGTTTCAGATCTGAAAAAAAAAAGGTTCCTTCGTTTCCGATATGAAGCGAAATACTCTTGCGTTTTGGATCAAGGAGTCTTTCTTGAGTCATTAGCTTTAGATCGAAGGAGAAGCTTTGACTCCACGACTTGGAGATTTCACGGAGAGGGTCGATTTTCCGATGAGATAGAGGGCATTCCAGATGCTGAGATGCACAATTTCGTCTTGGAGAGCTTGTCGGAGGTGGATTTGGAGAAAGTGGGGATTTGGAGGTGAAGGTGGATTTGGGGAAGACTATGAGAGAATGCATAATTTCTCACTTGGAGCTGGAAAACGGTGGAGGAAGAGATAATTTTGATACTCCAATTTAGCTTGGTCGTTGCTGTCGAGGTGATTTGGGTATTGCCCACAAGCAATGTGTTGAGATTTGGTTCAAAATCAAGGGAAATAAGTAATTACTCTGTTGAACTTCCAGTTTTCCATCAGATTTCATCCCTTTTTGAAACCCAGTTCTTACTTTTTTTTCTCTATCTTTCTTCAATAGTTTGAATCTTTTGATGATCAATGGTTTTGATGTAGTTTTGCCTAGACTTGAATGAGCTTAGCTCTTGCAAGAGCCTGGAGTTTTTTTTTTTTTAAAAAGTCGTCGCCGTGACATTCTGATTTAAAAAAAAAAAACAGAAAAAGGAAGGAAGAAGAGAAGAGAAAGAAAAAAAAGGTCGGCGTCGGTCGCCGGCGGCAGTCGGCTGTCTCCGGCGACGGGCGGTGGTCGGCTGTCTCCGGCGGCCGGTGTGGTTGAAGAAATAGAAGCGGAAAAAGAAGATGAAGGAGTAGAAGAGGAGAAGAAGAGGAGAAGGAGAGAAAGGGAGAAAAAAATATTTTTTTTTATTTAATTTATTACTATTTTATTAAAAAAATTAAAAAAAAAATTGTTAATTAAAATAATAGTTCCACGTCAGCAATCCGTTAGATTTAACGGCAAAATGGATGACAGGGACCAAATTGCTCCTTATCTCAAACCTTAGGAGCAATTGTTGAGTTTGAAAACTCAGGGACCAAAGTGTAACTTAACCCAAACCTTAGAGACTAAAAATGTATTTTTCCCTATAAAAATTATATATAACATACATTAAAATTATAGTCTGAGGTTGCCAGTGGCGGCTGGTTGGTGGAGGTCGGCGATGGTCAGTAGTTGGAGGTCGATGGTGGCGGTCGGTTGGCAGAGGTCGACGACAGGCAACAGTCAGGAGTTGACTGTGGCGGCCGATCGGCGGAGGTCGACGACAGCTGGTAGTTGGACGTCAACGGTGGTGGTCGGTCGGCGAAAGTCGGCGGCACCAGGTAGTCGGAGGTCGACGGTGGCAGCCGATCGACGTAGGTCGACGACAACTGATAGTCGGAGGTCAATGGTGGCGGCCAGTAGTCAGAGGTCGATGGTGTTGGTAGGTCGGTGAAGGTCGATCAACAAAGGACTACGACGCCCAGTAGTCATAGGTCGACGGTGGTGACCGGTAGTTGGAGGTCCACTGTGGTGGTCGGTCGGTGGCACAACAGCCTATAGTCTGAGGTCGATAATGGCGGTCGGTTGTCGGAGGTTGACGATAAAGACCGGTAGTTGTAGGTCGACAGTGGTGGTCGATCGGCGACATGGCGGTTGATAGTCTGAGGTCGATGGTGGCAACTGGTAGTCAGAGGTCGACGGTGGCGGTCGGTCGATAGTCTTAGGTCGACGATGTCGGTCGATAGTTGGAGGTCGACGGTGGTGATCGGCCACAAAGGCCGATAGTGGCCGGTAGTCCGAGGTCGACGGTGGTGGTCGGTAGGCGACGAGCGATTGTTGGAGGTCGACTGTAGCGATCGGTCAATGACGACCAGTAGTCAGAGGTTGACAATTGCGGCTAGTTGGTGGAGGTCGGTGGCGACCGGTAATCGGAGGTCGACGGTGGAGGTCGGTAGTTTGAGGTCGACAGTGGAGGTCGGAGTCGGAGGTCGACGATGGCAGCTGGTAGTCAGAGGCCAGCAACAAGCGATTGTCAGAGGTTGACGGTAGCGATTGATTGGCGGTAGCCGGTAGTTGGAGGTTGACGGTGGTGGCTGGAAGTTAGAGGTCAATGGTAGAGGTGAACACAACAAGCCAAAAAATCGAGTCGACTGACCGAAACCGACCAAACCGATGTCGGTCGGTCGGTTTTATGATAGCATCGGTTGGGGGTCGATTTTGCATAATGCAAAATCGACCTGTCGGTCGGTTGGCTCACCTAAAATGGCAAAAACCGACGACTCCGACCGAATTCTGCTCCTACATTAAAATAAATAAAATGGATTAATGGGGATTTGACGTGATGGGGAGATTCAAGATGAAAAGGGATTAGACATGGTAGGTAATCATTACCTATTTTAAATTTTTTAAAAAAATACTTTTTTTTTATTTTATTGTGTTTTTTTAATCTTTCTTCCAATTTCTTTTCTTTTTTCTCTATTCTCTCTCATCTCACTCTCTCTCATCTGATTTCTTTTCATCTTTTTCACTTTCTCTCATCTGATTTCTTTTCATTTTTTTTCTTCATTCTTAGTTCTTTTCTCCTTCTCTCTTCTCACTCTTTCTCTCATCAAGCTTCAGCTACTTGCCGGATTTACTTTGTCGATCGGAATGAAACTTCCTCGTCGGAACCCACAGCCAGTGCCACGACCACGAAGTTTTTTTTTTCTCCGTTCTTCTTCTCATTTCTCTCTTTCTCTCCAATCATTATTTTCTTTTTGTCGGATTTGCTTCGCAGTTCGCCGGAATTTTCTATCTCCTATCTTCTCCATTTTATTTTACTTTTGGTCGTTCTCTCGTTCTCCGGAATCACAAAACCATAATTTTGTCGTTCTCGAGTTCGCCGGAGTCACAAAACCGACCAAATCCGACCGACCGTTGGTGTAGTCGGTCGGTCGACGTCTCAAACCCATCAAAAACTGACAACCACCGACCGATCAAAATTGAATGTCAATTTTCGGCGACGGTTTTGGTAAAAAACTGACCCCAATCGAGGGCTGATCACCCCTAGTCAATGGTGGTGGCTTGTCGACGGAGGTTGACGATGACCGGTAGTCGGAGGTAGGTGGCGACCGGTCGATGGAGGTTAGCGACGGTCGGTAGTCAGAGGTCGGCGATGGCGAGAAGAGATTGGTGTAGGAATGAGAGTAGGGATGTCCACGGGGCGGGGCGGGGACGGGGATGGCTTCCCCGTCCCCATCCCAGCTTCCCGTTTCAATCCCCATCCTCGAGAAATTCTCCATTAAATTTCGCGGAGAATGGGGCGGGGATTCCCTGCGGGGAATTTGTGGGGATCGGGTTCCCCGCGGGGAATTTTTCCCCATTTAGTTTTTTTCTTTTTTCTTTTTTGTCTTCATTGAATCATATAATTCTTTTGATAAATGTTCAAATAGTTAACATGGAAAATATTCATTAATTTTCAATTAGATAGTTAATTATTCACATAAAATTTTCATTTGAATAGTCAATTTCATTAAAAAAAATCTCTTTTAAAACTTTAAAGATCAAATTCTTAAATCTCCTAATAAAAACCAAATAATATTTCATATCAAACTATCTAATTATATATACATATAATTCAAATGTTAAACCATAGAATTCAAACATATCTAATTTTCTAAATCATTAACCATCAAACTTTAAATTATATATATATATATATATATATATATATATATATATATATATAATAATAATTATTATTATTAAAAAAAAAGTAAATGGGGCGAGGAGCGGGGAACGGGGATGGGGAATGCATTCCCCGCCCCCATCCTCGTTTAGCTCGCGGGGAATTTTTTTTCCCCACTCACTCCCCCATTCCCAGCTTAAACGGGGATTCCCTGCCCCATTAGGGACGGGTCCCCACGGGGCCCCGACCCCGCGAGGCAAATAGACATCCCTAAATGGGAGAGAGATGGATACATACATGAAAGATAAGAAATTTTTTTTTTTTTTTTTTGAGAAACAAATTTGTGTAGTTTCTCAAATTTTGTTTCTTTTTTAGAAACGTTTCTAGAAATTTAGAAACAAGAAACAATGATGAGTTATCAAACATGTTTGTTTCTTAAAAAAGAAGAAATGAGAACAAGAAACAGGAAATGAGAACGTTATCAAATGAGCTCTAAATGGTTATCAAACTAGACTTGAACTTTTAGTTTTGTTTCATTTTTTTCATTGATTTTAATGAATGAAAAACATAGTTTTGACTACATGTATTAACGTGCTGGTACAAACATGTATAGAAGTCATAAATTAGCTTTGGAAAGTGTTGACCGTATAGATCTTACGTGACAAAATAATAACAAAACCAAAATAATTAGGGCCTGTTTGGTAGGCAATCTGGATCCTGTTTTATGTTTTCAGATTCACTGAATACAGTGAATATGCGTTTGGCAGACGTGTTTTTGAAAACTGTTTTCAGATTCTGTGATCCAAATAGTGGAAATTCTGAAAACAACTTTTTTATGTTTTCGTTGTATCCATATTTTGAATTTCAAAATTTTAAATGTAGAGTTAATTTAAAAAAGATAAAAACTTTAATAAATATAGTATTTCATGTTATAAACTCAATTTATTTTTGCGAAATTAAAATTTGTATAATATAATGTATTATAAATTATATGATATTGTAAAATAATAATAATAATAAATTTATAATACATAAAATTTTTATAAATTAATTATTAATACTTTATATTCAACTTAGTATTTAGTTGATAACTACAAATAATTTATCGTTTATAAATATATTATCAAACACATTTTGAACCATTATTTAAATTCAGATTCAATTTCTGAATCTGCTACCAAACACATATCTGAAAACATGAAATACAACTCTGTTTTCATTAAATCCCTTATTTTCAAATTCCGGTTTTCAGATCACCAACCAAACGGACCCTTAGTTTTTGGAAATTGAAAAATTCTTAGGATTATTTTATCATAAAAAATGGGTCATAAGACCATATCTTTTAGATTACAAGTTTCCAAATATTTATGACAGGAAAACCATGTAAGCAAATTACAGCTAAGTTGGACACATTCTATTGGGCCTAGAAAACCCATTTCATTGCTAATAGGTTCAGCCCAATATTGAGTTTACCCACAACTACAAGCATGGTCCTCGTACGTTTGGTATATACAACACAATGAAAAAACTGGCCTAAGTTATCTTAATTTCTTGAATGTTTAAACGACACACCAATCACATAATCGAGTTCGTACTGAAAATCAGAATCAAACGAGCTTTTACCTTTTTATTCTATGCAAAATCTTAATTAAACTCATCGTATAAGATATTACTATTAACAAATATGTGTTCCTAATTAAATATTTATTAGACAATATCTTTGCTCGAATTTACCTAACAAGGCAAGCCTTAGATCCGAAAAGAAAGTGAAAGAACTCATTGCCATCATAGGAATAAGTAAAATAAAGCTAAACTCGAAACCAAAATCACAAAAACTACACTTAGAAACTTGGTAACACAAATTAAACTTGCTTATAATATAAACTCATGCTTACAAATATAAGGGACATTTTACATACTGTACATATGACTTAGAAGTTAGAAACAACATGATCATTCACCCTTCAATTCCAAGATATACAAAGCAAATATGTAGAGTACTTAAGCCCCATTTTAATGATTTCCATGCATGATAGAGCTACCACTCGATCAAATTCATATATAATCATTTATTTACATGACATGACAAGCATTGACATTGTCGTCGTTGAACATGTTGCTCACTTTGTCATCGCCTCGATGAGACATCGGAATCGTCCCGTGTTTCTCTCCGATATTGTAACCATGCCTGTAGTAGTTATAGCTCTCTTTGAACTCACGGGTCGTATCTTTGAAGTAATCAGTCGTTGATGTGAAGTACAGTGGCGGCTCTGGATATGGCCAAAACTCCGCCCTCTTCCCAGCCCTTCGGACCACCTTCAGCACCTTGTTGCGATCGACATACCCGATCACCGTCACTTTCTCGAGCTCCAAGTTCACCTCAACCGAATCGACTCCTACTCAAAACAAACACAAACCCTAATCATGTTTTTTCCTCACTAAAAACAACCCTAATCATGTTTTTTTTTTTCTCGTTTTTGTACCGACCTCTAAGTTTGTAGATCGCATCTTTAACGACCCGTTCACAACCACTGCAACACATCCTGACTTTTAGTTCAACAGTCTGTAAAAGCAAAAACAATCAGCAATAGATAGATATAGATTCTCTCATGATATTATTATTATACCTTTGTTCCTTTTGCTGATCTGAGGAAAAAAAAAAAAGACCCTTTCATAAGGGGTTAATGGAGAAGCCCTAGGGAATTAAGAAAAAGTCATATTGCAGCAAATTGTAGCTCCTTTTCACATCTAGAAGATTCTCACATCCATTAACAACTTTGATCAAAACCCTTTGTTCATCTTTTTCTCTTTAAACAAAAGAACTAAAAAACAGAAGCTCGTCAACATGGCTCAAGAATTATACCTTTAAAATCAAGTTTTTTTTCTCAAAAGTTCAAAGTACACCCACATGAAAATTTGACACAAAAAGCCAAGAGACATGTAAAAAGAAAGAAAAAAAAATCTCAAAACCCCATCAAAAAGATCGATTTTTTGTTTTTTGTTTTTTCATTTTTGAGCATGAAAAAAATATCAAAATCAATCTTTCTCCCAAAAAAAGAGAAGATACATAGAAACTACAATAAAAAGAATACGTTTTTATAGAAACTTAATCACCTGCAAGGAAAGGGGTTTTGCCTTTGGCATGTTGAAGTGGATATGATTGAAGCTTTTGTGACGATGACGATGACGACGATGATGATGATTATGATTATGAGGATTGCCAAAACAACGTAGGAAATACGAATAAACGACCGAACCGAACGTAGCTCGATGGAGTACGGTAGCCATATTTGAAGACACAAAAACTTGTTATATAAGAAAAGAGAGAGAGAGAAAGAGGGAAGAGAAGAGAGAGAAACAAAGCATAAAAGCTCAAAACAATCCCCAGCCTTTGAAGATATTCCTCTGTGTCAGAGCAGAGGCATCGCCTCTTGAGATCTCAATGGCTTCCTTAATGCTTAATCCAAAAACACCTTTTTCCCTCTTATGAAAAAATAACTCTAAAGTTATTAATCAAATCCAAATCCCAAAGTTTCTTCTTTTCTTTTGTCTATACTTTTATATATAATATGTGGCTTGCAGATTATGGAGGGTTTATTTACTAAAACCTTGAGAAGAAGGGAATCAAATTGGAATAAAAGAAGTGGTAAAAAGTTATGCTTTTTATGAAGTTTTTTTTTTTTTTTTTTTTTTTTTTTTTTTTTTTTTTTTTTTTTTTTTGGTCAATTGATCAATGGAGGGGAAACCCTTTTTATTTTTTATTTTTTTGCAGTAAAAGATGTGAACTTTGATGCTGAGAGTAACAACTAACATATATTCCAAATATCTTCTTTTTTTTTTCTTTTTTTTTTTTTTTTTTTGTTCTACTTTATGACAATAATTAAATTTGGAACAGCCCAACAGAATCAACATCTGTTTCTCTCTCTGTATTTGTTTGAGTGTGTGTGTGTGTTTTTTTTCTATCACTTTAGGGGCTTTGATTGCAAAGTAATATGCCCCACATTGCTATTTGTCAAATCTTATGTCCCAGAATACTAAAGAGAACATTTTCAGTTTTTGTATGGTTCTCTCTTGTGTTCATCTTAGTTAGTGATAATGGAAAAATAATACTCATACAGGCTAGGGCCACTTTTCTTTTTACTAATTAAAAAATGTTTTCATTTATAATTTATTTTGGAGATGTCAAAAACTAAACAGTAGTTTAGAAGAAATTATAATATTAGGGCTAAATTATAAATTAGTTGATGAAAGCATAGATATATGTCATCTAGTCGTTTTTTTATTTTTTTTTTTATATATTTTTTTAATTTTTTTTATTCTCATTTCTAATGACATTTTCTGAATATTTGATTTTGATTCTATTAAGTTCTTGTGGACAAACATAATTTCCTTAATTGGACTAATGAGCTATAATTTGATATGACGTGATATAAAAAACGTATGCAGTTGGATTGAATAAAGGTGGATGAACCTAATATCATGTTAAATCAACACTCTATTGATTCGATTAATTAGCTTGTTATATTAATATTAAATAAGCATATGTAATGTATAGACTTATTAGAATAAAGTTGGAGGTTTAAAGAGGTAATTAAAACCTTTTAAAGTCCAAGAAATAAATAAACATGATCATTAGATAATTAAATATGTATCTTAGCTAAATATTTAGGTTGGATATATGTTTTCTTTTTTCTTTTACATTGGTTAGCTATATGTTTTATTTCTTAATGTTTGTGTGTTTTCTTCCATTTCATTTCTAGGATTTAAAAAGAATGTTAAAATCAGTGGCGAATCTAGAACTTATATTAGGGGAGGCTTGGTATATTTTGATATTAGTTTGTTTAACAGAAAGTATTATCGACATTTTTAGGTTAAAATATCATTTTGGTCAATGTACTTTTAAGTCTAATTTCATTTTAGTTTGTATACTTTTAAGTTTTCAAATTTAGTCCACGTAATTTCAATAAATTTTAAAATTAGTACTTATTTTGGTAGTTTAAAGTAAATTTGTATTAAATTTGGTAAAAATAATTATAATAATTTCTATTTAAGAGAAGACACAATGTGAATATGTTTCTATACAAAGAGGGCTAGAGACAAAAAAAAAAAAAAAAAGAAAAAAAGAAAAAAAAGTTAACAATAGGTAAGATTTACATAAAGTACAAATGACTAAATTTGGACATTTGTAAACAGAAGGACTAAAATAAAACAAATCTCATAATAAAATACAAAAATGGTATCTTTTACTTATTTTTACTAAAAATATATAAAAATGAAAATCATAATAATTATAGTTTTCAAATATAATTAATTATTAAAAACAATCTATTAACATTTAAAAAAATTATAGATCATGTCTAATTTCATTTCCTTGAAAACTATAGTTTTCTATGAATTAAATCAATGAAAATAATAACTTTTTTTACTCATATATATCTTATAAAAGGTTTATAAGAAAACGAAAACTAAAAAGTTATTAAAAAGAAAAAAGAAGAAAACAATTTTTTCTAATATATTTTTAGTAAAAAAACGGACTTAAAGTGAAAAAAAAAAACAAAAACATACGTTTTATTGGACTCGAACTCGTTCATTGGGAAGAAAACGAAGAAAACAGTTTTTTCTAATATATTTTTAATAAAAAAAAACAGACTTAAAGTGAAAAAACAAAACAAAAAACATACGTTTCATTGGGTTCGAACTCGATCATTGGAAAGAAAACAATTTTTTCTAATTTTTTTTTTTTAAAAAACGGGCTTTTAATAATAAAGAAAAACGGCTATGGGCGGACGAGGGGGGCTACAGGCACTTGTGCGAATGAGGCAAAAAGGAAACTTTGTAAGAGTAGTGAACTTTTTGATATTAATATAATATGCCGTAAAGTTCGAGGGGGCTCGAGTCCCCTGGACCTACCGTAGCTCCACCGTTGGTTAAAATTAGCTTCTAATAAGCTTACATGTTGTAATAAGTTGGCATAAATTTCAAGTAGAAATCAGTTCATCTGAAAGAGTTTGATTACAAGACATAATACTTCTAAGTTGGCAAAAGTTTCAACTTTTCTTCTCTTAGGAAGCATAATTGTTTTTCCTCTAAATTTTTACTGACTTTGTTATAGGTAATTTTGGACCACACTGACGCACAAGGAGCTGATGAGAACAATCAGGTCGAGGTAGGACAAGAAAACCGACCCAGAGGAAGACCGAACCAAAGAGTAGGGCCAACATGGCCCGACCATTCGGCCCGCTTGCACGGGTCGAGCTCGGTCACCTCCTTTTGGACCCTGACGCCCCGAATCACCCCGGTTTCGTCTGGTTCGTCCCGAAACACCTCTGAATTCCTAAAAACCCTAGGAGGACAAACAGGTATAAAAACCCCTCTTCATCACTGAAGAAGGGGGCCGAAACTCTATTCTCGACTTCTTCTATTACTCTCTAGCTTCTCCTCAGTTTTCTGACTTAGGCATCGGAGGCGGTGTGGTCAACACCACACCGGTGTGCAGCTTTTTGCTGGTTTTGCAGGTCACATCTTCCTCAGCTTCTACAAATTCACTGTTGGTGTCACGTGAAGGTCAGGTGAGTCCTCTGTCCGGATTTTGACTTCAACAGACTTACTAAGTATTATGTCTTGTAATAAGTTTTTTCATATACAACTTTAATATTCACCAATATAATTGAAAAATGTTAAAACACAATAAACTAAATTGAAACTTTTTAAACAATAGGAAAAAATTGAAAAAAAAAAACCCAAATATTAGAAACTAAAATATATATTAACCAAATATTTATTTCTTAGAAGTTTGGCACATATTCTAAATAGTTGTAAAAGTCTCTAACCTTAATAAGAAGTAGCATCCTTCCTAGTCTATTCAACTATTCTTTGTATCATGTCAAATCAATCAAATTTTTTTATTTTTTCTTTTAGTTCCTCAAACCGGATTTTTCTAATTGGCATAACACTTCAACCATTTGTTAACAGTGCCAACAATTGGGCCTAACTAGTGACCAGAGAAGCATATTGGTTAATACATATTATTTAGACTCCGTTTGATAATCATTTGGTTTTTGAAAATTATGCTTGTTTCCTCTCAAATTCTCTAGAATGATTTTCATTTTTGTTGAGCATCCATTTGAATTCTTAGCCAAATTCCAAAAACTAAAACAAGGTTTTGAAAACTATTTTTTTTTTTTTCAAAATTTGACTTGGTTTTTAAAAACAAGAAAGAAGGTAAATATACTAAAACAAAGAAACTTATAATAGAAATAAGTTTGTATAGGCTAAATTTTCAAAAACAAAAAACTAAGGCCCCGTTTGATAACCATTTGGTTTTTGAAAATTATGCTTGTTTTCTCCCAAATTTCTTATAATGTTCATGTTTGTTAAAGATCCATTTGAATTCCTAGTCAAATTCCAAAAACAAAAACAAGTTTTTGAAAACTATTTTTTTTTTGTTTTCAAAATTTGACTTGGTTTTTGAAAACAAGGAAGAAGGTAGATACTAAAACAAAGAAACTGGTGGAAATAGGTGTGTATATGCCCCATTTTCAAAAATAAAAAACCGAATGGTTACTAAACGAGACCTAAATGGACAGGCCTTAGATACTTGGTCCAAACCCCCAATTGTTGTTGTGATATCATATTAAGAAAAAGGCCGAATCAAAGTTAATTTAGAAAAGTACTTAAATTTAAATATTTAAAAAGATATTTAATGGTAGGAAAAATATTTCACTTGTAAGGGATGGTTTTAAAAAAATGGGGCAACTAGATAAATGGCTAATTTTAATTGGGCATTTTGAAAAATGGCCATATGATTTTTCTATTTGAAAAATGACCAATTGCTATTTTTAGTAGATTTTTTTTACAATGAATCAGACGAAAATGCCCCTCAACCGATCAATTCAAATACAGCGTGCAGTTAACTATAAATACAAATACAACTCAAATTTAGGAGAGAATCTAGGGTTTACCCTTAAATTGAGGGGTTTACCCTTAAGGGTCAGTTGAAAATAAATAACAAACCTAACAAATAAGATAACAAAAATCAACTAATTAGCACGAATTAAGGGAGATAGTTGTAGATTTTTTTAAAAAAACTGTTAACTCTTACCTTAAGAGTAGAGAGTGCATGAAAATGATTGAATCGGTTAACTTGTGTGTATTTAAATTACTAAATTCATTTAACACAAAACCCTATTTTCTTTTCCAAACCCTCACCAAATATTGTTTAGTTGGGTATTTATTTAGTAAACTTGCAAATAATTACGAGAAGAAATCATTACTCAATTATGCAAATACGGTGTATTCAGTAAACAAATTATGCAAATACAGTGTATATAGTAAACTAATAATTTACTATGGTAAACATCAAATCATCTAAAAACGAGAAAAAATCATTACTCACTATTTCCCTTAAACTTAATTCGAAAATTGGGATTGAGTATTCGCCTTGTTTTTTTTTATAAAAAAAACTGAAACCCTTGAGATTCTTCCCATTTTCTTCGTTTTGTGTGGTCTTTCCCATTCTCATCTTCTTCAAACCATTACAAACGAAATCCTTGAGAAACATCTGATTTTCTTTTGGGCACCTTCCTCCAAATGTTTCTTCCTCCAAAAGTTTTCGTTTGGAAACCAGTAAAGACTTTGAAAAAAAAATAAAAAATACTTTGTATTGGAAAATATGATACAAAAATGAAAATAATGATAGATAAATACAAAATACAGTATTTAACATACCTATGATGTAGATCAATAACCCTTCCAATGGAGATATGAACGACAGAGCAAAAAATCAGATGGCAAAAAGTTGGGAAAACGATGAAGATGCTAATTAGATAATTAAAATATAAGAATCTAATCGAAAATTAAAAATGAAAACCTAATTTCTATGGAATCTTTTAGTTTTAATAAAGATAAAATCTGAATTTGAATTTTGAGAGATGAGAGAGAAGATAGATACAGTAATTCCATGATTTATGGGATAAACTGTTTTGTTTGGAGAGAGAAGATAGATACTGTAATTCCATGATTTATAGATAAATTGTTTTTTTTTTAATTAAATCTGAAACTTGACTCAAGGGTATAATTGGAAAGACGATCCTCACGAAAATAGGTTAAAAAAACGGTTTAGCCATTTTTTCATTAAAAAATCCAGTTTGGTCATTTTTCAAAACTACCCTATAATTTTTTGCCATTTCTAAGGATTTCCCTTAAAAAATTCTTTCAATAGAAAAAGGGTTTTATTTGAAGTAATTAAACATTTTAAAACACACTCTTAGAATAATTTTATAATATTGTTGACTTGGGCAAAAAACACTTTTTACTCTAACCAAAATCACTTCTCTCTCAAAATCATAATGTTTATATTTTTAAAAGAAAAATCGAGCACCCTCAAGGTACAGTGCGAAAATGCACTTATAGACGAAGAAATTTGATTCAAGTACATGGGCTCTTTTGCTTGGATTTTTTTTTGGTTTTTTTTTTTATTATTATTTTTTTTTACAATATGGAGGTGGAGAGATTTGAACCACATGCCTCGTGGTGATCAATACAACGTTATGCCAGTTGAGTTAGGCTCTTGGATTTTTACTTGGACTTTTTATTCTAATCTTTTACATGAAAAGAGTGGAATAATCTTTCATTTATATTATATAAATATGAAAAATAAATATTGAAAGTATGAGTTAAACTCCTTTATTTTCAACCATTGTGCTTTTAATTTACATTTAATTGTTTGAGAATTTTCGTGCTAAAAATGATAAAAGGAAGTTTAAGGCTTACAATTATTGCTCCTTTCGGTCCCTAATGTCCCAGATCGCCTCGGTTCGCCTGGTTCGTCCCGAAACACCTCTGAATTCCTAAAAACTATAGGAGTAAAAACATGTATTTAAACCCCACTTCATCACTAAAGAAAGGTTCCAAAACTTTATTCTCGACTTCGCCCCTTACTTTCTAGTCTCCTCGGTTTTCTGACTTAGGCATCGGAGGTGGTGTGGCCTACAACACACCAGTGTGCAACGGTTTTTGCCAGTTTTGTAGGGCACGTCTTCCCTAGCTTCTACAAATTCACTGTTGGTGTTACGTGAAGGTCAGATGAGTCTTCTGTCCGGATTTTGGCATCAACACTCTTCATGAAAATCAAAACCTTACTCTTGGGAGTAATTGAAATCTCCATTGTTTTAATTTTGATACAAAGTTATGAATTCTCAAAGCTTGACATGACTCATATTTCCCTTATAAGGAATGAAAACTATCCATTTTCATTCTTTTTGATAGCTTTTGAGTTCTCTAATAAAAGAAAAGGTTTTGCTATCACTTAACATTTTGATAGAAAAAAGAGACCACGTATGTATATTGACAATCATGTTTATTTCTTTTTTACACATGAATCACACCCATATATGTCTAGTTTCATTGATTCAATATATAACCACCTACACTCGAATAGTTATGTCCTATCAACATAAATTACACCCATTCAACTTAAAAGTTTAGGGTCCATTTGATAACCATTTGATTTTTGGTTTTTGAAAATTATGCTTGTTTTCTCCCAAATTTTCTATAATGGTTTTCATCTTTGTTAAGGAACCATTTGAATTCCTTGCCAAAATTCAAAAACAAAAACAAGTTTTTGGAAACTACTTTTTTTGGTTTTAAAAAATTGACTTGGTTTTTTAAAACAAGGAAGAAGGTAGATATTAAAACAAGGAAACTCATAGGTAGGAATAGGTGTGTACAAGCTTAATTTTCAAAAACCAAATGGTTATCAAACGGGGCCTTAGTTTTCACATTTATTTTATAAAGTGAATATTTGAAGGACCACCTCCAATTTTTTTTTTTGAGTACATCAACATTTGGGGATGTGGGGATTCGAATCTCTGACCTCATGGTCGAGGGTACATGTCAATTATCGCTGAACTATGGCGAAGGACCACCTCCATTATCCTAAGATTTCTTTCAATAGAGATAACTAAACTTGAAGGTTACATCCCAAAGATTGAAGAGAAACATAGAAATTTACTAACACTACTACAAAAACGAACTTTAATGTCGGATAGATAAAAGGGCGCGGAGCCTTTAATGATAGAAAAAAAAAACGCGTGCCACTTTTAATGTCGGACGCGTGATTTTTTGAACTTTCGGGCTTTTAATGTCGGGCAACAAATTTCAGACGCGTCATAAAAATCTTCCCTCCCGTTTTTTCATTTCTCCCCTTTCTCTTCCATCTCTCTTCACTCTCATGTTACAACAAAACCCTCGCATTCCGACAAACCCTCGCAGTCTCCCACTCCGCCAATGCCCTCAATGCCCTCAATCTCACTGTTGATCGCCCCTCGCAGTCTCCCTGTCGGTCATACCTCACCGTCTCAAACCCTCGCAGTCTCCCTCTCTCTCACAAACCCTCGTCGTCTCCACCCTCAATCTCACGATTTCTCGTAGCGCAAGATTTGTTTTTGTTTGCTAGCATCAACTATGAGTGTGAGGCGGAGGCACGTCGTCTTGTCGAAGGAAATGGGTGCAGACGAAGAAAGAAAAAGAGCGGACGAAGCTTCACGAGCGCCATCGCTGAGCCATTACTAGTCGAATACTGGCGGGACTCCGCCAGTACGGTAACTTCCCCTTTCGTGCTCGCGCTGATATGAACGGTGTGCTGGCCGCACTTGCTAGGGAGGCTGGCTGGGTTGTCAAGGCGGATGGCACCACCTACAGGCAATCCACTCCGCCTTCTCAGTCCCAAGGGGTTGGTACTTTTTATTCAACTCTTCGTGTATTTCAAAAATTCAATTTAAAAGTCATTGTGACGCTAATTTTTTCGTACTTAGATATCTTTATGGTTTCTTTAAAATAATTATTGATTGATCTCTGTTGCCGCTAAAAGAATTGAGAATGAACGAATATGATTTAATGGAATATGAGAACATCACTACTCTGAAGTAACTAATGATCAATGTTGTAAAAGGAAATAGGGAATATAAATGAAGTTTCAATTATTGGTGATAGTATCAAGCTCAAAAGAATAAACTCGTCAGTTATTCTCGCAATTTTATGGATACTCTTAAAGACAAATGTGTTAGTTGAGATTTATGCTGCATTTTAGGTGTGGATATCTTGCAATGCTTCATAGGTTTCTACTGTCATTGGAAAACCTTCGTGTATCTGTCATATATGTTTGCTTTATACTAGTAGACAACGTAGATGGTGTTAGAGTTTCAACATGGGGAAGATCATATAGGCAGAACCCTTTGCACTCTACTCATCTTGCCAATGAGGATTATAAAAGTTAAATTTTAGGTAATGTACATGTGTTTGTGGTTTGGAAAAGTTACTTATATAGCTTTGTAACTTTATTTTACTTGATAAAGTTAGATCAATATGGTTGTTTTTCTTAAATTTGGCGTTTGTTTAAATTTGGTGTTTTGCTTGTATAGTTTTGTAACATTATTATTAGGTCGTGAGGTGTAGAATTACAATTTGGAAGTCCGTTGAGCATTGCCCAACACATGTCTGAGTTGTTAGGTGCTATTCGGTAAGTTTCAGCACTAGCCTATGTTTAAATTTGTTTTTGAGTAAGCTTGTTCCTCCTAAATACCTTTTGAGCTTGAATTAAGGTTTGGAGTTGATGTTAAAAGTAAAATTCTCTGCTTGGGAATATGACCGTAAAATTGCTTCTGTGGATGATAATGACCAATTGAACTATCACCCTTAAACTTAGCTTTTTTGGATACATTGTTTTAGATTTGAAGGATCTATTTTACTCCCTCTCACATCTCATTTTCTCTCTTACTCCATCTCTCTCTTGAAGAGCAATAACATAGTTTCTGTCCTGCACAATCAAATCTTGGTGCAACACAGTTTTTCATTCCAATGATGTTTGTTAATTCATCTCCATCGTGGAGAAAGCTTGGGCTTGAATTGGATTACTTCCCCTTGAAATAGTTCCATGCTTAGGCCCGCACATAATTACATTGGTGGTCAAGATTATATTGTTCTAACTCTTTGTGTTACATGCTTAGGCCTGAAATAGTTCCATGCTTTGGTGGATTTTTCCTGGAATGTAAGTTTCATTAAAATTCTTTGGGAAATCCTACTTTGCATGAGCTACCTTCTACAATCTTGCTCTAATTGTTTTCAAGAAAATAAAAATCTTGTTCCCATTCTAAATAAATTTAGAGCACAAGCATGTTTTGATTGTACCATAAAAAGGTTTATTGAATTATAATTTTTTCTTTGACTGATTTGCTTACTATTGATATTCTATCCTCCATTGATTCTTAGTGATCTTACCTTTTGAAATGTATATGGAGCTCACATGTTATTGTTTTATCTGCAGTAGATTCGCGCAATCTATTTGAATCGACTTGCGTTTTGGTTGTGCTTGATTGATGCTTTAGTTTTAGTTTGAAGTCGTGTAATTGTGCTTGTGATGTGGGAACTTTCCAACGCTTTCACTCAAGAATTTTAGTCTTGGGATTCAGCTTGGGCATTGGAAGCATTGTATGTAGTTGCTTATGAGATTAGGATTATTGTAGAGAGGGTATGATCTGTGATCTTAGGTCTTATTTGGAATTTTATATGTTGTTAAGTGTGGTCAATTTTCTGTGATTCATTGATATCCAGCTTCATTCTTGTTGGACCATCCATCCTTTTATTTCCCCAGCTTCAACTCACTGCATCACCTTCACTTCAGTAAGTACCTAAACTTGCACTGACTTGAAATCTTCTCCATATTTACTTAGCAATAATACTAGAAAAATGTCATATTATGTGATCTAAGTGAAGTAAAAGACTTTCTATTATTGACAAAAAAAGTTATATGATGCATTCCAAATCTCCAAGGTCTTTATAGCTCATATGGTAGTTTTATCATCTCACTCATTGCAATTATTGTTTTTTTGAGTTTATATTGGTTGTGGTTTGAACTTGAATAGTTGACTATATAATTGTTAGTATATGTAGATATAATCACTTTAATCTGTTTGTCATTTATCATTTGTTACTGTTATTTGTAGCATCGCCATTTTTTAAAGAATAATCTACCTGTCTCTTCATTTCATTGTTTCTGCTACTTTTTTTTTTTTTGTTATATACTGAACTCTAATGAATTATGAGATTTTAGTTTGGTGTAAAATGATTTCAAAAGGGATTACAAGCATGCTTATATGAAGAAAGAGGTAGGCTTATGTTTAATGCCCACCAACTATTTGTTGTTTGTTCTACACTTTCGTTTCTTGGGGCTTTTCTAGTATTTAACTGTGCAATTTGATTAGCTCTGCTGTTGGAGTGATTTGGGAATGTGGGCTTTGCAATGTGATGGTTTTTTTTTTGCAGGGGGAGAGTTGGGAGTGGAATATGGAAGTTTGAAGTGATTTTCTTTGTGGTTAGAGTTTGATTGTTTGAAAAGAGGCATGGCTTCTTAGGATTTCAAAGATGTTTTCTTCCTCTTAGTTCTAGTTTTTAAGTTTCATTGGAGTTTAGATGGTAGTAGTTGGAAAAGAAATGCCCATATTTTGCCCAAATAGTGATATTTTGAAATGATGATTAGGCGATTGTTTTCCCAAATGGTTGGTACTGATAACTGTTGTCTAGATTTTGTCATTTGCTGGCTGAAAATTAGGAAAATATTTGCTTTGTTGAAGTCAACCTCGTGCCTTTGTCAATATTGCTTTACAATTGACAAAGTGTTTTAGTGCTCTTGATTTCAATGCTGGGAATTCAATGTCAATGCATTTTTTTCTTTCACATAGTTGATAACAGTCAATTTACTTTATAATTATCCAGATCTACGTTATTATTGCTTCAGGAACTGTTAAGCATGAGGATTTTGTTGAGCAAGTAAAGTAATTGTTCACTAAGTAGTTAGCTGGACCAATCACAACTTCTCAGTCAGTTGCAAAGGAGCCAACAATTTTTACTTATTTTGAGGTTAGGAATAATTGATGACGATGTTCCTTTGGCACAATTTGCTTTTGCTTTTAACAGAGCATCCTGGACAGATCTAGACTCCATCACTCTAATGGTTATGCAGGCTATGTTAACTTCTCCATTGTTAATGGGTATGGATAGCTCGGAGACTTGGTATTTACAGGATACTAGTCTTGATGACAGGAAACTTAAAGAATGCCACAGTAGCTGTCATTGCATTATCCATATGGTACACAAATATTTATTAATTATCCTTCATAGAGCTCTCTGTAAGCCTTTCCATATACTCATTTGGGTCAAACTTGTGCAGCATGAGAATCAATGGATGGGAGATGATGGTTCCTTTAGCATCCTTTGCGGGCATAGGGTACACTTTTGTGTGTTTTTTTTTTTCTTTATCCCTTTTCCTGCCATACTTTGCTTCCTTTATAGACACAAAAAGTTTCTTAGAATTTCAAACAAATGAACAACAGAGTTAAAGTGTCAAATGAGCTAGGAGCTGGCAATGGGAAAGATGCCAAATTTGCAACAATTGTAGTAGTAGCACAGTCGACAGTGATTGGAGTTTTAATATGCATTGTTATAATGATCCTTTGATTTCAAACACCTTTTGATTTCAAAATTTCATTTTACAGGTAGGTATCAATACTATTTGCTTAATTGTACCGGATATGTGAGCTTGCACTGTGCTCTTGGATTGGCTCGCTTTGAGGCACAACGTTGTAAAGATGCTACTCGTCAGGTTCGGTTTAGTTTGCTTTAAAATCTCTAACTGTTTTTTGGTTGAATCTTCGATTGTTCTTTTATTGGAAACATCTAGTAGCTTGAGCATGCATATTTGTTTAGTAATTGTTGTTTCATTTGGCTTTTGGATGTCTGCCAATGTCTGGATTTCATGGATGGTACTGTTAAAATAGTTTGCAACCATTTGTAGTATTTTTACTATTTACCTAATTACAATTTGCTTTTATCCTTTAGATTTCACAGTGGTTATTATTTGTGGATTTAATACATATTACTGCACACCAAGTGTTCTATAATCCTCTAGATGTTATTGGTTATTAGCTCTAATTTACTCATATGTTTTGGAGCTTTAGTTTTAGTTTAAGGATTTGATTGGAGATATGTGTCGATTGTATTTTACTCACGTTTTTACTTTGTATAAGGTTTGGAATTCATCTTGTTAAGCGAGAACTGTTGCAGATGATGAAATGGATATTCTCGAAAAGGAGCTCGAAGAGGAACTTGGCTGGAAGAGTGTAGAAGGAGTTGTGTACTTATTTTACTTTTTCTTTGTAAATTAGTTCATGGATGTGATTTGTGGATAGACGGAAAGTTTCATGTATTATATACACTATTATATTTTATTAATTAAATCCATGTTCGTTGAGTTGTTGTGTAAAAATACTTTCGAGATTTTATTTTGTGTGTATGTTGAAATTTTATTTTGTTTACAGGTTTTTACAAAAGGAAGAAATAGTATTGTTGGTTAGCAACGTGTGTGCAACCAACAATTTTTTTTAATTTAATATCGCACATTTAATGTCGGGCGCTTTTAATGTCGGACACTTTTAATGTCGCACATCTAATGTCGGACATTTTTAATGTCACAACTTTTAATGTCAGGCAATGACCGACATAAAAACCTGACCGACATTAAAAGTGACTTTTAATGTCGGTCAAAGCTTGTTGAATGACATTAAAAGGGCCCTTTTAATGTCGGGCAATGACCGACATTAAAAGGGTACTATTAATGTCGGACAGAGCTTTTGATGTCGGGCATTGACCGACATTAAAATCGACCGACATTAAAAGCGACCGACATTAAAACTTTTAATGTCGGTGTTTTTAATGTCGGTCAGTGACCGACATTAAAGACTTTTAATGTCGGGCATTGCCCGACATTAAAAGCCAAATTTGTTGTAGTGTAAAAATGTAGGACAAAAGAAGAAAACAAATATTGATTCTCTTCCATAGCCCCATTTATATGTACTACTCAAGAAACACAAGCAATGCACGTGAAATCTCGTAGTTTTAATTTACAATTAGAGAAAATAGTGTTTTTTTAATATGTAATTTGTTGATGCCAAAATTTGGCCAAGCAATCCACCTGCCCTTCACGTGACACCAACAATGAATTTGTAGAAGCTGGGGAAGACGTGACCTGCAAGACCAGCAAGAATCGCTGGACACCGGTGTGGTGTAGGCCACACCGCCTCCGATGCCTAAGTCAAGAAACTGAGCAGCTAGAAAATAGAGAAAGAAGTCAAGAATCGAGTTTTCGGCCCCCTTCTTCGATGGCGAAGAGGGGTATAAATACCTGCTCGGACTTCTAGGGTTTGGAGGCGTTCTGGGACGAAGCAGGCTGGACCGAGGCAGCTGGAAGCGGTAGGGGCCGAGCGGAGGCAAACGGACTCGGCCCGCGCAAACGGGCCGAGGCCGATCGTACGGGTCGGGCCACGTTGGCCCGGCCCGTCGGTATGGTCTCCCTCTGGGTCCCTTTCGTGGTCCTATCTCCTCCCGGTTGTCCTGTCAGCTCCTCGTACGCTGTGGTGGTCCAAAATTACCTATAACATAATTAATAAATATTATATAATTTTTTTAATTACCATAAACTTTTTAATGTTAGATAGTTCAGCACGGGTTTTAAATTATCTGTTGTCATCGATAAATTCTAACAATTACAAATAAGGATCAACATTTTTGAATTAATTTACATCCGTTTTAAAATATGATATTTTAAATAAAACTTTGATGAGACTTTAGATGAACATTTTCATAACTTTTTTTTTTGTTAAGACCACTTGATTTTTACTTTTTCTTTGTTTCTATATTTAGATGTACATTAGATGAAAGAAAAAAAAAGCATTTTTATTTCAGTTCTAAGTTTTTTAAAAAATTAAAAACAGTTAAAAAATATATATAATTCATAATATTGAAAAAGAAAACTTATAATGTATTCAAATTCTTTAGTATAATTTTAATTTAAAAAAAAATCTTTAGTATAATTTTAAATAATTAATTTTGTTGGAAATATAACTTAATCCTATATATAGGATACAAAATTTAAAATATTTGAGATTTGGAAACATAAGGTAACCCTTCTAAAATTATATTTACGGGAAGGAATTTACGATTTATCAAAAATTATACTTAAATGAAGAATGTAAATAACATTTGATGGTCTTTAATATATATATATATATATATAGACATAAGAAAAAAAATGATATACAATAATACCTCTTCATCGAAAAAAATGAGTCTTTGAATTCTCAAACTTCACTGTGAAACAATTAAATGTTTCACGTATGAAGAATAATTTTTATTTCCATTCTTTTTGAAAAACTTTGAATTCCTTTTTATAAAAGGAGAATTTTTGCTATATCATGACTTGATATTGATAAAAAAAAAACAATAGACAAGGTATGTAAAGTATTGTCATTTACGTTTCTTTCTTTTTATACATGGATCATACACATAGGATGCACAAATTCATATGTAACCATCTAAGAGTCGCACCTTGTCGGCATCATATTACACCCATACAATTGCCAACAAGAGCTTAGTTCAACTGACATAAAGTTGTACTGATAGCCACAAGGTCTGTGGTTCGAATCCCCCTCCCCACATGTTGTCAAAATATATATATATATATATATATTACACCCATACAAATTGATACACTTGAAGAGTTGCGTCCCGTCAACGACAAAGGACAAAACAGGAATTTATTAAAAATGTAAGGGTAAAAGAGGAATGCAAAGATTCTCCACTTTAAGCTCCATTTATATATACGAGTAATCAACAAGTGTTATGCACGTGAAATTTGTAGTTTATTTTAAAATATAAATAATTGCAAACATGGATAAAGTAGTAAAAAGGAATATATATATATATATATATATATATATATATATATATATATATTATTTAATTTAATAATTACAAGAAGTTGGTTTCAACATCTTATTAATGTTCATATACATAAATTAGAAATTAATTTTATATTATACAAAAATGTTAGTTGAAATTTAGATTAACAACGTGGGAGAAAGAGGGAGAGAGTGCAGGGTAGAGGAGAGAGAATGAGTTCTTTTGAGCTTTGACCTACCAAAAAAAAATCTATCCTCTAAACTCAAAAGTTAGAGTCTAGATGAACGTTGGTGGTTATGATAAATCTTTTTAAATTACAAATTTTGGAAATTTAACAAATCTATTTTAATTTTAGTATTTCAAATTTAATTTTAAAACTTGATTTAGTTTAATTGAAATTAAACTCAATTATTTTTTTTATTTTTGAAAAATAAAAACAATTCATCTAAATTTAGATTTCACAAAATTTAATTTAAAATTTTGATTAAATTCCAACCGAAAATCTAAATTGAATTATTTTTTTATTTATCAATTAAAAACCAATCGTATTTTGACTTTTAAAATTCTAATTTTCAGAAATTGAAAAATCAAATTTGAGACTTCTTTATCCCAAATTAATCCCATCTTTTTTCTTTTAAAAAATAAACTTTGGAAACCAATATCAAATCATTTAACGTAGTTTTACCACAATTTCTATCAAAGATAAAATTTTTAGTTTTTATTGATTTTTCATGTTATTTCTTTATTTTTAAAAAATTATTCTAAGCTAGACCAAATACAATGTCTACATAAATCATGAGATATTTTTGACATATACTTTGTTATAGGTAATTTTTTACCACTCCGATGGAGCTGACGAGGACAATCTAACACGAGCCCAGAAATAGGATCGACGGATAGACCCTGGAGGCAAAACGGGTCAGTGGGTCGGGCCAAAGCTCGTTCGGTCCCCACTGCCTCTTGCCGCCCCAGTTCCGCTTGGTTCGTCCCGAAACACCTTCGAATTCCTAAAAACCCTAGGAGCATAAGCAAATATTTAAACCTCTCTTCGCCACTAAAGAAAGGATCCCGAACTCTATTCTCTACTCTCCCCTCACAAACAAATTTACCGTTGGTGGCACGTGAAGGTTAGGTGAGTTCTCCCTGTCCAGATTTTGCCATCAACATACTTATTTTTTTTTTTTAAAAAAAAATGGTGATCTCATTTTAAAATATGCATTAATTTACTATTTTTTGTTAATAAGTCGTGATATTAATTTCATATATTTAGGAGATATAGATAGAAATTTTAGAAATTTTATAGATTTTATCAATTTATTATTTTTTTTCCAATCAGTTTCGAGTTTGAAGGTTAGCGATAGCATAGAGATTTTAGAAATATATAATAATGTATTTAATATAAATAATATAATAAATTAAAAAGGGTAAAAGAGAAATATTCGAATTAAGAAGAAGCAAAAGGGAAAATCGAAAGTTTCTCCTTTAAGTCCCTTTTAGATAGTATAGATAAATTATATATTATAGATTTAGATATACATTAGTAATAGTTAAACTGTTAAAAACATTTCTTTCAAAAGCACTCTCAAACATGTTTCTTTCTCATAGGTATCATTTGCATTGCATAATATACAAGTGTATGCCATTGCCATGAAAACAAACACTAATCTACACTTATTGTATGTTTGGTATAACTTTTCAAGTATTTTATTTTGAAAAAAAAAAATTGAAAAAAAAATTAGTGTTTGGCAATCACTAAAAATGACTTGTTAAAAAATGAGATTGAGAAATAAACTATTTTGAGAGAAACACTTGAAAGCAAATATTTTAAAAATAGTTTTTAACATAAAAACACTTAGGATGAAATGTCACCAAATATATGAATGTTTAAATTCTAAATTTTTTTTTTACAAAATGTTTATTAAAAAATGCATTCTTGAAAAACATTCAAACTAACAAGTATTTCAAACGGACCTTTAATCAGGACACTGACACATTAGCTAAAAGATGCATTATTCTTATATTATCAAATCTCCTCTCTATTTGATATATATGCTTCAAATATATTTTTGTTCCCTTTACTTTTCATTATGTTTATTCGATCGGTTGAGTAGTGTGAACATAAACTATATATTCTTATTCAGTTTCTTTTAGTTTAAGATGTCGTTCATGGACTTCTGAGACCTAATCTTTTAATCTATTTTTGAAATAGCAACACAAAAATTAAAAACAAAAGTCATATGAAAGAAACTAAAAAGAAATAATTAACTTTTGGTGGTTTGGAATTTCCAAATGCATGGGGCACACTGCGCATTTGGAAACGGCACAGCACATGTTCTCCATATACAAAGTCACTTCATATTCTTATCCACTTTTATGTGTTTTAATAATGTCTTCTGTGATCAAATGTGCGACAGGAACAACTTTCAATAGTTGTTCTCTTTATTGTTGTGGAGAGAGGGAATAAAGCAATCAATGGTAATTACTTCGGCCCCGTTTTATAACCATTTGGTTTTTGATTTTTGGTTTTTGAAAATTAAACTTATACACACATATTTCCACCTATAAGTTTCTTGGTTTTAGTATCAATCTTCTACTTGTTTTCAAAAACCAAAATCCAATTTTGGAAACAAAAAAAAAAAAAAAAAAGATTTCAAAAACTTGTTTTTTGTTTTAAAAATTTTGCTAGGAATTCAAATGCAACCTTAATTAGGATGGAAGCTGTTGATGGCAAAATCTGGACAGGCAAAACTCACCTGACCTTCACGTGCCACCAACGGTAAATTTATTTGAGAGGGGGGAAGACGTGGCCTGCAAGACAGAAAAACCTACACACCGGTGTGGTGCTTGCCACTCTGCCTCCGATACTTAAGTCAGAAAGCGGAAGGAGGAGAGCAAGAGAGCAACAGGAGAGAGTAGAGAATAGAGTTAGGGATCCTTTCTTCAGTGATGAAGAAGGGTTTAAATATCTGCTCATGCCCTAGAGTTTTCAAGCGTTCAAAGGCGATCTAGGTCTGAATCACGCGGAATCGGGGTTCCTATAACCAAACGGAGACGGAAGACCTCGGCCTCGGCCTCAGCCCAAGGCCAAGGGCGAGAAGGGGTCAGGCCAAAGGCCCGATCCCTCCGACCTTGGCTCGTCCTTTTGGCCCGTTTCGCCTCCGGAGTCCATCTTTCGGTCATGTTTTTGAACTCATGTCGGGTTGTCCTCGTCAGCTCCTTGTACATCGGAATTGTCTAAAATTACCTATAACAAAAGCCATGATAGAGAATTTAGGAAAAAATGAGCACAATTTTAAAAAACAATAAAACAAATAAATTAAATGTTTATCAAACCGGACCTTCATTTTTTGTTTTTCATTTTTAGTTCAACAATTGTCGGAGGGAGGATAGAAGATCAACCTTTAAGATGGAATAGTGTGGCTTATCTACTAAGTTATGTTTTGGTTGAATTTTGTTTATTATTCCTCGTTTCTTATAATTTCTTTTAAGAAATGTGCTTAATATCCGTTTGCATCCATTTTTTAGAATAGATATACTTGGATTTAATTGTTCATATTTCTCATTTTCTTTTGGGGCAACCAGATAAATGACAAAAAAAATAGCTGATTTGAAAAATGGCCAATCGTATTTCCAATTTGATAAATGGCAAAATCCTATTTTTAGTAAACTATTTTGGCATGAAATTGGACGATACCCTTTAACAAATCTTAAATCTGAAAATAAAATAAAACAAATAGGGAGAAAATCTAACTTCCTCCCCCATTGATTCATCTAGCAAATCAAAACTACTGGAAATTCAAATGAAATGGAATATAAATCTGGCCACCTAAATTTAAAACAAGAGATTTGAATTCAAAAAAAGAGAGAAAAAATAGGTGGACTTAAATTTAATCAGTGTATATCAAAAGAAAAAAAATGAAAGAACAACTTCAATTAAAAAAAATTCCAGATTCAAAGAAGAATTAAAGTATAATCAAAATTAAAGTATAATCAGAAAAAATCTAGATTCACCTAAAATATGGGATGAACACCTAAAATATCAGAATTAAAGTATAATTAGAAAAAAAAAATGAAAAAATTGATACACAATTTCAAACAATCAAATCTAGCTTCCTTACCGATTGATTCATCTAGCAAATCAAAACTACCCGAAATTCAAATGAAATGGAATATAAATCTGACAACCTAAATTTAAAACAAGAGATTTGAATTCAAAAAAAAAGAGAAAAAATAGGAGGACTTAAATTTAAAAGTGTATATCAAAAGAAAAACTGAAAGAGCTTACCAAATTCAATAACAATGAAGACACAACTTCAATTAAAAAAAAATCTAGATTCGAAGAAGAATTAAAGTATAATCAGAAAAAATCTAGATTCACCTAAAATATGGGATGAACACCTAAAATATCATAATTAAAGTATAATCAGAAAAAAAAATTTATACACAATTTCAAACAAACCTCTGGATTGATAGCTTCTTGAAAAAAACCCTAAGGCATAATTACTCTCCTGGGAACACACTCACGTTCCAAAAAAAACCCTTTCCACTTCCTCATTTCAAATCCTTCAAACTTACCGTTCGCGAGAGAACCCCTTCCCCTTCCTCCATCATTCGAATCTCTATCAAACCCTTCCATCGTTCTACCATCAGTCTTCTTCTACATTCATCGATTCTTCCATACTTCTTCACAGACGCCTTCAAGCTTCGCCTCATAACCAAGATTCTCGACAAGATTACACTGTATCTACATGGACAGTCGAAGAACATTCAGAGAAGCTCGAGTGAGTTTTGTCGACATCCAGGATTGAGTTTCTGTTTATATAGATATGGAACATTTTTTACTTACAACTAGGACCCACCGTTGAATAATAAAATGAACGATGGGGAGAGATGATCGTGTGACTAAAAATCCCTTGATTCATGGAATGAGAGATTATTTTTGAAAAAAAAATAAAAGATACGACTGCACAAATATAGGATAGACGTGAGGGTGGTTGAAGGGCAAAAAAGTAAGTTTATATAGCACGAAGATAGGCTGGGAAAACTGGTTTGGCCATATTTTTCGAAACTACGCTGTAATTTCTAGCCATTTTTGAGGATTTCCCTTTTCTTTTTGCAACGTTTCTCAAAACTTTGTACGAATTTAGAAAAAGGGACGATTATTTGGTTTCAAATTTTAAAAACAAAAAATAAATAAAAGCATGATTTAATTACAGCGGCGGAAGTAGCATGGGCCCGGGAGACCCCCTCAACTTTTTCAAATATTATATTTATATCAAATATCAGGATTGTTTAATATGTTATGAAAACGTTGTAGTGGCACAAGCCCCTTCGGGAAAGCCTCCAGTCTCGTTGATCAAGTCCCATGCATGCGTTTTTGTCCTTTCATTTTTCCCTTTTTTTTTTTTTCCTTTTTTTTTCTTTTACATTTTTTTTCCGTTTCTTTTTCGTTTTTTTTTTTTTTTTTGCTTGTTTTTGTTTTTTTAGTTTCCTTTTTTCCCTCAACTTTTTCCATTTGTTTTCTTTTACATTTGTTTTCCTTTTATTTTTCGTTTTTTTTCCGCTTGTTTATGTTTCTTTTTTCGTTTTATTTTTTTCCCTCCTTCTTTTTAGTTTTTTTTTTCTTCTTGTTTTTGTTTCTTTTTTTCTCTTTTTTTTATTTCGTATTCTTTTTCGTTTTTTTCTCCCCGTTTAGTTTTTTTTCTTTCTGTTTTTCTCATTTTTTTTTCATATGTTTAAAATAGTTTAAATTAATTTTTAATTTTTGTATTTACAAATATAAAATAATAACATATGTATTAGAGTTCTTTCTCAACTTTATTTTTAAATTTTCTTTATATTTTTTAGTCAAAGTAAAGATGGAACAATAGAAATATTTTAAAATTTTAGTAATAGACTTTTGAATTAAAAAAAAAAACGTGCAATTGTCCCCTAAACTTTCAATTTTGTATCTAGTAGGTTTCCAAGTTTTCAATTTAATGTCTAATTGATTTGTGACCTAATAAACTAATAAATTGCAGATACAAGATTAAAAATTAAAAAATCTATTAGATAGATAAGTGAAAGTATAGGGACTTAGTAGAAAGTTTTTAAAGTCAATGATTTATTATGCCAAATCTTGAAAACTTAATGACTAAATTTATAATTTAACAAATTTAATATCAAAACATACGAATTGATATTAACATATATCAATGTGTTGTTTTTTTTTTTTTTTTTTTTTTTGGCTTTATATATCAATGTGTTTAAAATCTTATTTGGGTTGTTTTTTTTTTTTTTTTTTTTTTTTTTGTTGAAAAGTTATTTTGGTTGTTGTACTCTTAGTTTTGTTTCATTTTATTCATTGTACTTTAATGTCCAATTTTAGTTTAAGTATTCTCAATAAAATTAATTTTTTTTTTTTTTGAAAATCAACAAAATTTAAAATTGGTCTCTATAGTGAGTTTATTGTTAATTTTTCTAAAAACATTGGTCTCTATTAGTATTTTTTCTATAAAGTTTAGAAATATATTCACGTCGTATCTCTTATTGTATGAAAATTATTATTTAACAAATTTTGATGAAAATTAACTTAAACTTATGGTATGACCAATTTTAAGCATAGACTAAAACTATTCTATATAACCCCCTCACATAAAATTCTGGATCCGCCACTGTTTTATTACATTTAATTATATATATATATGATACAAAAATGATGAAATTTCAAACAAATATAACACTTGAGCTAAACTTTAGTTGAGTTGGTGAGTTTTTGAAGATCTATTCAATGTCCAATCTTTTATATTAACCGAGTTTAATTTTGTGCTACACTTAATTTTTGTTGAAACTAGTCTATTTTAGAATATTTTTACTTATTTTTTTGTTCAAATGAGTGTATGGATTAATTGGATAAAATTGAACGTTTAAGAAAAAAATAGACATAGACCAAAAACAGTATAAAATTTGATATTTTCCCTAAAAAATAGAAAACAAGAAATTGGAAATGAAAAATAAAAAAGTTTAATCTATTAAATATTTTAATGGCAACCCTCAACTTTATTTTCAATTTGACAATATTTTCTAGTTGTATAAAGTAACATAACAGACCAGCTAAAAAATTCAATAGTATAGGCAAGTGGAATACATTTTGAATTGAATATTTTTTTGCCTGCTCACCCCTATTTTATCTAACTAGTCTACCCTACTTTATTCAACTAGTCTACTCTTTCTCTCATTTGACTAAATCATTAATCTTTTTTTTTTTTTTTGTTCAGTTACTGATCACTAGTCGATAGTTCAATGTCAACATTTAACTAACAACCAATGTATTAAATTTCTGTACATGTCTATATTTTCACATGTCCATGGATTCGACATCGACGTGAGGGATGAATCGACATTTATAATATATCATAGAATATCGATAAAATATAAACAAAATTACAACAAAATGTAAACTAAAGTGGAGATAATATTTACAAAAAAAATTTTAACCCATTTTAAAAATGAAAACATTTATTTATTAATTTAAATATATTTTTTGAATTTTTTGTTTCAGAAATATCCATCAACTTGACATTTTATAGATATTTCCAACAACATTTTCATAAAATTGAGACCTCAACATTTTCATTGATATCGCGTTTTAATCTTGGCTAACAACATCGATGAAAATTTACCAGAATCAAAATCAAATGTAATTAAAACTTTTATTTAGTTTAAGAATTATCCAACACAACCAACAAAATTCATAGACAATTTATAGTTTAACCAAAAAAAAGAAGGGAAATCCTTGGGAATAGCCAAAAAAAAAAAATACACGGTTTAAATAGATGTGGTTGTATTTGTTACCTGATCTTCCCTTCATTTTCATAACTGTCTTTCTACAACAAAGAAACTGTATTTGTAATCTTCTTCTCTCTCTTTTTATTAACTGTTTTTGCATTCTCCTAAAATCAAGGATTATGTGTATCTTAGTATCTGATTCACTATCTTTTAATTATTATTATTTTTAAATGTATCAAATAGATTTTGTTTACCCTAGATTTTGTTTTCAAATGTATCGTTTAGTTTTAAAATCAGATATTTTTTTTTTTTTTTTGGATTTTTTCTGTTTGCTAAAGATTCAATTTTTTTTCACCCTCCTTTACGCTATAGTAGTTTCGATCCGTTTTCAATCAACGCTTGTCGTGTAAACCTCCAGTAAAGAAACCTAGTGTTCTTGCGATCGATTTTTATCTATTCAACAGAGTAAGGTATTTACAAGCCTCTAATTTAATTGTTGTTCTATTGTTTATTTCTGTTATATTGACCATGATTTCTCTTAATTTTGAAGGCCAAATATCGCTTCAATCAGTAAATATATTATATGATGGTGTATAGGGATGAGCATAAGCGGTACCAGAACTTCAAGGTGACCACCATATCCGTTGGAATGGAGTCAACATTTCGACACTTCACTGCGTTAGGAACAAACTCAAATTGAGGTAATATCTAAAACTTGGATTTTTTTTTTTAAAAAAAAAACCCTTAAAATTTTAAAATTTTTTGAAATTGAACTTTCAAATAGTAGGAAGATTTGGTTGAATTTATGAAATTTTAGAATCTGAAACACGAAAATACTAGTATTCCAAAAGCATAAAATAACTTAAAACCTAAAAATGAAAAATAGGGAAAAGAAAACTTTAAATTTAAATTTAAAACATGCAAATACCTAGGCCCCGTTTGATAACCATTTGGTTTTTGGTTTTTGGTTTTTGAAAATTAGGCTTGTTTCTTTAAATTTGCTCACCATGGTTTTCACTTTTGTTAAAGACACACTTGAATTCCTAACCAAATTCTAAAAACAAAAACAAGTTTTTGAAAACTACTTTTTTTAGTTTTCAAAAATTGGCTTGGTTTTTGAAAACATGGGAAGAAGGTAGGTGAAAAGCCAAAGAAACTTAGAGTTGGAAGTGATGTTTATAAGCTTAAAAACCAAAAACAAAAAACCAAATGGTTATCAAACGGGGCCCTAGTATTTCGACAGCAAAGATTCACTGCAAGAATAGATAGAAAAATACCTTGGATATGGCCTTTGTTCTTTCCCATTCCACTTCCCTCCCAACGACAATTTAAATGTTCATGAATATTTCAGAAACATTTAAAATGCCTTTAGTATAGACAAAAAGTTTCAAATATGAAGGTCTTGTGTTTGTCGTTTCACTTTTTTCTTTTCTAGAAAAATCGTATTCATATCACAAATTTGAAAATCTGTTTTTGTGTAAGTTAAAATTGTCGTCAATAAAAGTAGTGGGGTTTTGTAGGTTATATGTAAAGACACTTTAAAATGTGAGTAACCTCGTTTCGACTTCGTTGAGGCCAGCATCCCTTTGAAAATGACCTCAAATTCTGAGAATTCTAAATGGTTGAATTCAAGTAGAGAGTGTTGTTCTTCATTTTTCGGAGTGGGGGATTAATTCGTTTAAGGAGAAGATCCTTGAGGTTCCAAAATATTGGGACTTTGAAGATAAGAGGCTTGCATAGTTTATAACGAGGAGTTGCTACTTGCTACATTTGTCATCGGCGTTGTTTAAGAGGTTTTCTGGGTTCTTCAATGGCTTCTTCTCTGCAGTCTCTACTCAAACCCATTCCTCAGGCACCGATCAGCTCTGCAGGCTTCTCTAACCATTCTCAAAGGCCACTGCGTTTTGCTCGATTTCTCTCTCTCTATGCACGAATCGCACAATACCCGACAGTTGTTTTTCAAAGGATTCAGAATTAGAGGTTCGATTGCTTGTTAGTTCTTCTAATTCGTTGTGAGATTGTTCAATTTAACTGGGGCACTTGATTAAAAGCTTAAAGATGTTTATCAAAGCAAATATGTTCGGCGCGTGTTTTGTTGCAGATACTATACTTTTGATTTTTGGGTTTGAATTTTTGTGTATCATCGATTTTTTTAATCACTAGATTTAGCTAAAATTTGAATTTCAAATCTAATTCCTTAATTTTAGGTTTCTGTATTTGAAATTAATTTTATTTAAATTAAATCATGTAGTCGGTTGGATGTACCGTGTATTTAAGTGGTTTTTGCTATTTTAGTGTTTGGGGTATTTTGATAAATCGATAATTCAGATTAATTAATGCATAAACTCGAATTGGTCATTTATCTAATAAATGAGTTAGGTTTCCATTTTTCAAAACGCGTATTTCATTTTGGTCATTCTTGTCGTTAGCCCAAAAAAGAAAAGAAAAGAAAAAAATCAAGGACCTTTTAAACAAAAAAAAAAAAAAATCAAAAGGAATAAAGCTTTCATATTTGATGGTGCACTGCAGCTGATATATATAAGTATTTGATTGCAGCTTCTCAGCTATAATTAACATGTATCCTCGATCAAGAGGTCAGAAATTCGAATCCTCCACCTCTGAATGTTGATGTATTATATATATATATATGATTCAGCTTATAATAATTAATCGATGTCGTTAACTAATATATATATATATATATTTCGAATTTATTATTATTATCATGATTTTTTGTGGATATTTCTGGACTTTATTGGAGTTTAGATGTTGGCTTAGGCCCCGTTTGGTTCATGATTTGTTTTCGTTTTTATGTTTTCGAAAATAAAAAATACAAGGGAAACCATGAAAACGTGTTTGGTATACCTATTTTCAAAAACAATTTTCGAAAACAACTCAAAAAATGGCCTGTTTTAAAAAACGATAAAATGTTGTTTTCATTGTTTTCCAATTTTGTTTTCAAAATAATAGAAACACGATATACAACTTTGAAAACATAGGATACATCTTTCTTTCCATCAAACAATGTTCATTATCTACAAACAACATTTTTTATTTTTGATATCCAAATTCTCTTCGACTCTAAAGGGGAAAAAATTCAAAATTACTGTTGTGTAAATAGTGTGTTTGATTGATACTGATATTTTGGTTGTTATTTGTACTTTTTACCTAATTCTATCTATTTTGATATATTCCACTTTACAAATAAAAAAGTTTCATATAATACAACTATATGGTATATCTTATTTTTTCTCTTATAATTTCAATTCCAACAATTTTTTTTTTCTTGAAGAATCAATTCCAGCATCATTGATCTATAATCTCTCTAAAAATGAATAAAAATCAAGTAGAAAAGTAATCATATTAAATTAACTTTTTCTAAAAAAAAAATATAATTTTACCAAGCACATATTAATATTTTCATGCATTTTCAAATTCATAACCAAACACAGTTTTCAAAATTTGAATTCAAATTTAAAGTTTTTAAATTGGAACCAAACATGTTTTTAGATAGGATGGAAATAAGAAATTTGTTTTCGTTTTCTGCTGAATTTTTAATTTTTGAAAAAAAAATTCAAATCACGAACTAAACGGGCCTTAATATTTGAAGTTCCAAAGGACTTTTGATCCACAAGATACCATGTGCTGCACAAACACAACAACCCAACAAAACCACTGCCTAAACAGAGAAACAAACATCACAGTAGCCAGCAAACAACAGAATATAAATGTCATTTCATGGTACAACAAGAGATTTTCGAGTTCAACTTTCTGTATAGTTGTTTTCTCTACGTCCACTTATTGAGTATCGTATATCAATTTAATATCCAACGACTTACGTGTAAAGGAGAGCATATGTTGTAAGAATATATTAAACAGTTGAATTTATAATGACTTAAACAAGATTTTAGATCTATGGTTATTGGCATAATCGTTCGAGAATAATATTATACTCTTCTAATTGAAAGGAAACCGAATGCGAATATAAAAGAAGCCGATGCTTGGATGATAAGGATTAAATCTAAATATAGAACACATGCGAGGAGCGAATTCATTAGAATTATTTGATATTTGCAACATTGATGATCTTGCTACAACTTGATGGAATAAGAGATTAAAATATGCCAGTATATTGGAAATCAAACTTTAGATTAATAGTGTTGATTTCAGGAGCTTTATAATTTTTGTTATAGGCAATTTTGGACCACCCCGATATACAAGGAGCTGACGAGGACAACCGAGGAGAAATCGGGCTGAAAGATGGACCAAGGAGGCAAAACCGGCAAGTGGGACGGGCCAAGACCCAAGGGGTCGGGTTTTTGGCCCGACCCCCTGCTCGGCCTCGGCCATGGGCCGAGTCCGTCCGATGCCGTTAGGCCCCTACCGCCTCCATCAACCCCGGTTTTGCCTGGTTTGACCTAAAACGCCTCCGAAACCCTAAAAGCGCTAGGAGGATGAACATGTATTTATACCCCTCTTCACCACTGAAGAAGGGACTCGGAATTCTATCCCTAAACACTATTCTATATTCTCTACTCTCCCCTCTTGCTCTTACTTTTCCACTCCCTACCGTTCTGTTTGCTGACTTAAGCATCGGAGCCGGTGTGGCGAGCACCACACCGGTGTGCAGGTTTACTGTCTTGCAGGCCACGTCTTCCCCCTCATCTACAAATTTACCGGTGGCGCGTGAAGGTCAGGTGAGTTCCCTCTTACCAAAATCGACCATCAACAATTTTCATAGGATTACCAAGTTGATATATTTTCTCAACAATCGACTACATTTATAATTAATTTTTGGT
Source organism: Luffa acutangula (assembly GCA_036850905.1). Lineage (NCBI taxonomy): Eukaryota > Viridiplantae > Streptophyta > Magnoliopsida > Cucurbitales > Cucurbitaceae > Luffa > Luffa acutangula. Next base: position 43,096,404 of record CM072097.1, on the reverse strand, counting down.
TACTATTATGTACAAGAGTACTGTTATTATTATTATTTTTTGGAGTTCAATATAAAACTAGATATATCAATAAACATTTAGAATAGAAAAAAAAAACCAAGAACTTTGAAATTAAATACTCAAATTTTGAACACAAGTAATTGAGAGGATTTTCTTTTTCTTGCCTTCATTCTGTGGTAGTGGAGCCAATAAATACAGCAGAAGGAAAAACCTCCAGATATGGAAAATGCATACAAAATAAATTACATAAGGAAAGAATAAATAAACAATGAAAATATATAAATTACATAAAGGAAAATAGGCTGCTTAAATAATGGGATTGATTCCATTATATTTGACAACTGAATCAATAAATCAATTGGTTGTCATTGGAGAGATTTCAACTTGTCTTTGGAGAGATTTCAGCAGATTTGATTTAAGTGGATTTGAAGCAGTTTTGGCTTGTGCAGTGACATAAATAAACTCATCATAAATTCATTTCTTTTACCGAAATTTATTATTTTCTCAATTTTAAGTATAAGCAAACAAAGACGAGTTATCAATTGAATGAAAGAATAATCTCCAAAGATTGTAAAATGAAATTTTATATAAAAAAAAACATATTACATCATAAATGTAAGGGTAGTTGTTTGAATTTATGACTATAAAATGAGATTATTTAAGAATATTACATCATAATATAAGAGTGGAGATTCAACTTTACGACTCCTTGAGAAAGGTCGAAATATCTTAACCTTTGAGTTGTACTCATGTAAATTGTAAAATGATCCAATTTGAGACACTGTCATTTCATGCCTTAGATTCTTAAGCCTAACTTCAATTACTAATTATCAACATATCAGTAACTAAGCAAGTTATGCTAAGATGATAAACAACCAATAACCAACATTTCCAATCTATCAATTGCTAACAATCACACTGAATAAAGAAATAAGGAAAGGGTACAGAAGAACACCGATTTATAGTGGTTCGATCAAATGCAATCTACATCCATTGAATCACTCTTATTATCATTAATCGGCAGCATTCATCCAATGAAACCCAACTGAAAAACCCAACTCTCACTAAGGTAATTACAGATCAGTATACTCTCACCTCTCAGCTCCTCACCATCAACCCTCTGTGCTTGTTGTTCAACCTTCTCTCTCTGAAAAACTTGAACTGTTATAGGCAATTTTGGACCACCCCGATACACAAGGAGCTGACGAGGACAACCGGGGAGAAATCGGGCTGAAAGATGGACCAAGGAGGCAAAACCGGCAAATGGGACGGGCCAAGACCGAAAGGGTCGGGTTTTCGGCCCGACCCCCTGCTCGGCCTCGGCCATGGGGCGCCCCCGCCCCCCGGCCCGCCCGTGCGGGCCGAGCCCGTTTGGTCCCGTCTGGTCCCCACCGCCTCTGGATGCCCCGGTTTCGCCTGGTTTGACCTAAAATGCCTCCGAAACCCTAAAAAGGCTAGGAGGATGAACAGGTATTTATATCCCTCTTCGCCACTGAAGAGGGGATCCCGAATTCTATCCCAAAACTCTACTCTCTATTCTCTGCTTTCTCCTCTTGCTCTTACTTTTCCACGCCCTACCGTTCTGTTTGCTGACTTAAGCATCGGAGCCGGTGTGGCGAGCACCACACCGGTGTGCAGGTTTACTGTCTTGCAGGCCACGTCTTCCCCCCTCAACTACAAATTTACCGTTGGTGGCACGTGAAGGTCAGGTGAGAACCTCTGGCCAAAATCGACCATCAACATGAACAATCCTCTCTCCTATATTGAATGTTGCATGTGCCACTCACGCCGGAGCTACAATAAAAATACTCAGCTGAGAAATAACAAAAATAATAACAAAGCTGATACAATGGCCACATCAGAGCTGAAAGGGATCCACGTCATGTCCTCTTTAGATATTTGCCATAAGATGAATTGTCACGGGAATAACAGATGACAATTCGAACGAAATTTAATTGGTAAGACACTAATTATCATCATCAAAGTTGATGGTTTTATCTCTCACCCTCGCAATTGTTGTACTAAAAAATATTGATGTACAAAATAAACAAAAACAACCTTGGTTAATCAGAAAATATATCTCATTCAATATCCTGAATAGAATTTCGTATAAGAAAACACAGAAAATTCCATATGAATTATGGAAATGTCAAAAACCGACTTATAAATTTATGAAAGTGTGGGGGTGATTGGCAAAGTGGATATATTTTTAAACTTGGAAGTGGTGTTATATCCTGGAAATCTTTTAAACAAACTTGTATAGCAAGGTCCACTATGAAATTTGAACTCATAGCTTTGGACAAAGCAGGGGAAGAAGCCGAATGACTACGTAACTTTTTGGAAGATATTCCTAATTGGACTAAACCTGTACCCTCAATATGTATACATTGTGATAGTCAGGTTGCTATTGGAAGAGCGCAAAACTTGATGTATAATGGTAAGTCTCGACATATACGTCAAAGACATAATACCATAAGATAGTTGCTCTCGAATGGAATTATATTTATTGATTACGTAAAATCGAAAGATAATATTGCGGATCCACTTACGAAAGCTTTGGCAAGAAAGCAAGTGAAATTGTCTTCAATAGGAATGGGTTTGAAGCCTATAAAATAAGAGTGAACATAATGGTAACCCAACCTAGCTGACTGGAGATACCAAGATCTAGGTTCAAAAGGGAAAACAAATTTATGTATACAACTCAGTGGAGCACTAAGAAGGAATCGTGAATTCCTAACCATTCCTATTATAATAGTGCTAACCTGGAAATGGATGAGGTTAAGATATACTTTTAATGACTCTTTAGCTCTTTTATAAGAGTGGGGTATTACCAGGATACTCTTTAAAGAAGTCACCTATGTGGGTGTGAAGGGGCCGCTTCTATGAGAATTTTTAAGGCTGAATTCTATAAAAACACTCATGAAACCAGGCGGTATTCAGGGCCAAAATGAATACAAACATGAGAACCAAGCATAGTTCGAAGAATATCTATGTAATTATTATGGATTTGATTTACTCTGAAAGTTGACAGTTCAAAGTTCTTTAACTACTGATCAACTATGTAAACTCCATAGTTTTTACTAAGGAAAGTTCAAAGTCTTAGACTACTTATCCTGATGTTGTTATCCTTCATGAGTAATCGTACACGTTTTTAAAATAAATTTCATTCATGTGGAGGATTGTTGGATTTATGAAGGATTTATGAATAAAATTATTTTAATAAAATAAAGAATCACAACTTTACGGGAAATGACACAACCATATGTGAAAGGATGTGTCTTTTGTAAAGGACACAACCTTATGTGAAAGAGTGTGTCTTTTGGTAAAAGGATACAACCCTATGTGAATGGATGTGTCCATTTGTCAAAAGACACAACTCTTACACGAAAAGATGTGACTATTTGAATGGCCACAAATAGTCTATAAATATGTGATTCATTTTGAGTTTTAAAAACAAGAACAAGACATAAACTCTTCTTTCAAAAAATCTTCTCCTACTTTTCTCTGTACGATTACTTAAATACCAGTGTTCGAGAGTCCTATGATTGGAGTGCTACATTCATAGGTGGGTAATCCATCCTATCCTGGGAGACAATTGTTCATGATACCTTGAACACCATAGAGGGAACAAAATTGTCTTAAGGAAACAACACTATCGTTGGGTTCGAATTGATTTGGTCTTTCGTGTTTTCTTAAGTGTTTATGCAAAGGGTGCCAGCACAAATTCCTAGAAATGAGAAAGATCACAACTGCATTTGTAAGGAATGGCCAATGGCCATATTGCCCATATTGCTAGATGCTTCGTATTTGAGGTGCATTTGTTCCATATTGTGATAAGGTGGCTGCTGCTATAGTGTTGATGTGGATTGTGGAGGTTGATTGTTGCGTTGTTTGGCATTCTTATATCTTTTCTCAAACTGATGGTAGTGGTTGAACAGTCAGTTTGCTTCGTAAGGTTTTGAATGACTGTTTGAATATAGAGGTCTGGTGAAGATGTGTAGGCAACTTAATGAAGGAACGAGAGAGTCGAACTCAAATAAAATTTATAAACTTCGACTACTAAACTACTTTGCAGTAGTAGTGGTCGGGTCGTCCACATGGAGCGGCGGTGGACAATTATTTCCTAATTTTTTAGAGTTCAAGTGATCGAAATGGGAGATTTGCATGAAAAGAGATGACGAGAAATTTAAATGCGAGAAATTAAAGAAGGAAGTAAATTACCAAAAAGATAAAAGCGCAAGAAAAACTAATTCTACTTAGCGACAATGATTTGGAAGACTTTGGAACTAATCAATTAATCCGAATAATCCATCAAATTAATTAATTAACTAACTGTCGATCCCACTTGTCTTCAGCTTCAGGTTCCGTTTCTTCGTCGGAGCTTTGGTCGTCGCCTCTAGTTGGATGGTTGAAGTTGAACGTCGATGGATCTTGGATTTTTTCTTCTCAAGAGGTTGGCGCGTTGGTTTTGTTATTCGAGATCATTCTTCCAGATCTCTCGTTGCGTCTAAGTGTGTTTGAGGGGGGTTTTTTCAGAGTGCCCTTCAAGTGGAGTTTTCAGTCGTTTGTCAAGGTTTGTCGAAGGTATCAAATAACATGGGCTTCCATCTCAAAACCAATTGGCAATAAGAGGAGTAGTCCATGTATCTTATAACTTGTGAGATCTCCACTTATCTTTTCAATGTGAGATCCTCAACATGCCCCCTCAAGATGGTGCCTCTTTTGGGTTCACCATTCTTTGATCGAATTCCAAATTTTTTTTCTTGGATCGAATACCCGTTTGGGTTTAATGGGCTCTGATACAAACTTTAAAAAACTTGTTTCTAGAAGTTTTGTATTCTCACACTTGTATTGATACAAAATGTAAAGTAGTATATATATATACAAGTTCTTGAAACCCTACTAGAGATGTAGGCTCAACTCAATACACACAAGCCCCTCAAATATTTATGACTAAACATAATAAATGAAGGGTTAACAGCAGGAATGGCAAATTTCAAAACATGGAATTGAAAAATGTCCAAAAAAGGAATCCTTTCAAAAATGGCAAAAGGGTATAAATGGGAATCTACTAAATGTTGCGTACTGACCAAAATGCCCCTGCCTGGTTGAAAATACGGTATCCCTAAAAAAGGGGAGAGAATGGTCTACAGTGTATCACAAAATCATAACAAACTAACATCTTGTATTTTTCTTGTTGAATTTCCCAAAAATCAAACACACATACTGACTCCTGAAAAAAAAAATCTTATAAAAAAAAACTCTTATTCAAAAACACAAAAAACAAAAGAAAAACACAAAAAAAAAAAAAAACTCGTTTTGAAGTTAAACATGGTTCTACTGTATCCAATTTAGCAAACCTCTAGAAAGAAATCCATGAAAATTATGCCAAAAAATGCAGAAGTGCTTTATATCTGGAAAAAATAAAATGTTATGTGAAAAAACAGATATATTAATGAGGGATTTGAACCAAAAAAGGTCAAAGAAGGATAAGGTAATTTAATAAACAGTAACTTACTAACCTTTCACATGTGTCCAAACTTTAAAAAAGCTTCCATAGTAGTTGAAGAACTTGCCTGAACATAAAAAAAAAAAAAAAAAAAAAAAAAAAAAAAAAAAGAAAAGCCAGAAAAGCATACCCTGTGTGTGTGTAATTATGGTGTATGTGTTGTATGGCCATAGAACATTCTAGGTATTTTGTTTACTCGGTGTTTATCTTTTTGCAGACTGAGGGTAGTACAGAAAATGAGAAAATAGAAAATGAAGAAGAATCTGGACACCATTCGACGTCTGAGTCTAGAACTAATACTGTATCTGAAGAACGCAAACCTACAAAAAAAAAAGGTATGCACTGTGTGTGTTCCTGTTACACATTTTGTCCACCTGTTACACGTTGAAATAACCCCCTTGCTACATAATGTTAGACTGCCAACAAGAGAGACATGGCGAAATCAGTGAAAAAACTACTTCCGGGGGACATAGGCTGCAACGAATTTCTGTGGAAGCACCAGAGGTAACCACAAAAACCCCTCCTGATTGTAAGTTATAGTCCGTTCGACATAAATGCTGATCCCATCCATCTTCAATGTGGCAAACCAAAACACAAGATACTTTGTACTTAATGTCGAAGGCAAGAAGGACGCAGCCGCTGAAAATTCAGCAATGATCATCCAACAATGTTGATGGTGAAGACGCTTGATTCGAATGTTCGACGAAGAATCCAGAAAATTGTTCGTGTTCGTTGATTTTGGCAGTCGAACATGCACAGTAAAAACTTAATAAAAGTAAAAAAAAAAAATATCCAACCATATGACGTTTAAAAAAAAACTTTTTATTCAGATTTGAATTTAGTTTTCAGAATCTATCATTTGAATTGAATATCGAAAAACGAGGAGGATTCTAGGGAGATTTTGTTGGTGTGAAGGTTCGGATACTGTGTACGTATGTGTAGGGAAGGTTAGTTTTACTTACTACGCGAGGGGTATAAACGGAATACTACAAATCCTTAGGGTCACACGACCAACACGTGTGGCCATAACTCATTTGTTTTTTCCTTTTGGCTGTGTTTCAGTTTCACCCCCACTAAATGGCTATACCCCCAAATTTCTCATAAATGAATGTGAAAGTTGTTGGGCCATAAATAATGGGCTGATAATAGGGTAATCCTTGTAAATGGCAAAAATAAAAGAGAAATCCTTAGAAATGGTAAAAAATTACTGGGTACTTTTGAAAAATGACCAAACCGGATTTTTTTAATAAAAAATGGCCAAACCAGATTTTCTAACCTATTTTCGTGCAATACCAAATACCATTTCTACCCTTCAGTCATCCCCACGTCTCTTCTGATTATTTTTTTAAAAAAAATAAATTTGTAACCTCTAATTTCATGAATCAAGGAACTAATAGTTACAAGATCAATTCTCTCTCTTCCATCTGCAATCTGTTTTCTAGAAGATTTTCACTGCGCAATTTCTCCCTCTTCATCGTTTCTTCGAAAAATATACGTTTTTTGGTTTTCGAGAAGATTTTTACAGCATCAATTCTTTCTCTTCATCATCTATCCAAACAAGGTTGATCGAACACCATTGGGCGACCACAGAAAAATGGTCATATTTACACCGTTTTTTTAAAAAATGGTCAAATAGATTTTTTCAATGAAAAATGGCTAAATCGTTTTTTTAACCTATTTTCATGAGGATTGTCTTTCCAATTATACCCTTGAGTCAAGTTTCACGTTCACACCCTTTTTAGGAAGCCACTATTTGATTTAATTAAAAAAAAAGTTTATCCTTAAATCAAGGAATTACAGTATCTATCTTCTCTCTCCTATCTCTCAAAATTCAAAATCAGATTTTATTTTTATTAAAAGTGAAAGATTACATAGAAATTAGGTTTTCGTTTTTAATTTTCGATTAGATTCTTAGATTTTAATTATCTAATCAGCATATTTATCGTTTTTCCCAACTTTTTGTCATCTATCGATTGTTTGCTTTGTCATCCATATCACCATTGAAAGGGTTATTGATCTACATCATAGGTATGTTAAATATTGTATTTTGTATTTATCTATCATTATTTTCCTCCTTGTATCTTATTTTTCAACAAAAAGTATTTTTTTAATTTTTTTTTTCAAAGTCTTCAACGGTTTCCAAATGAAAGCTTTTGGAGGAAGAATTTGGAGAAAAGTGCCCAAGAGAAAATCGAAGGTTTCTCAAGATTTTTTGTTCGTAATGGTTGGAAGAAGATGAGAATGGGAAAGACCGCACAAACCGAAGAAAATTGGGAAGAATCTCAAAGGTTTCAAATATTCTTTTTTTAAAAAATAAGGTGAATACTAAATCCCAATTTTCGAATTAAGTTGAAGGGAAATAGTGAGTAATGATTTCTTCTCGTTTTTTAAATGATTTGATTTTTACCATAGTAAATTATTTGCATGTTGTCTAATATGTTAGTTTACTATATGCACTGTATTTGCATAATTTGTTTACTGAATACACTGTATTTGCATAATTTTTCTTTTTATAAACTTGAATGTTTTTTATTGTTCTAGTAACCATTTGTGAGTAATGATTTCTTCCTGTTTTTGCAAGATTGAAATCATTTGCAAGTTACTAATTACACTTTGAAGTTAGGTTACTGAGGGTTTGGAAAAGAAAATAGGGTTTTTGTGTGTAAGTGAATTTAGTAATTTAAATACACACTAGTTAACCGATTCAATCATTTTTGTGCACTCCCTATTTTTAAGGTAAGAGTTAACATATTTTTTTTTTAAAAAAAAAAAATCTACAAACTCTCCTCCTTGATTTGTGCTGATTGGTTGATGTTTGTTATCTTATTTGTTATGTTTGTTAAATTTGATTGATTTTCAATGGGCTCTTAAATTAAGGGTAAACACTAGATTCTCTCCTAAATTTACGTATTTGTATTTATAGTTCACTGCAATTATGTTGTATTTGAGTTTATCAGTTCATTGGATTTAGATTTCGTTTAGGGGCATTTTCGTCTGATTCGTTGTAAAAAAAAACCTACTAAAAATAGCAATTAGCCATTTTTCAAATGAAAAAATCATATGGTCTGTAGACACCGTATTTGGTCCGGCTTACTTTTTAGTATTAAAGTTTGATGTTGAATTTTATTTCATTTTATGTTATTTTTCTTTTTGGTTTTTATTATTTATTTTATTTTCATTTTCATTTTTCAATTAATTTTGAATTTAATTATTCTTTTATTTTAATTTTTGTTTCATTTTTTTTATCATTTTCAAAGTCTTCATATTCCTATTCCTTCTCCTTCTCCCTCTCCCCTTCTTTCTCAACACACTTCTCCACTTCCCTCTCCCTCTCCCCCTCTTCCTCAACTCCCCACCATTTTTTCTCTCCAACCACCATTCAAGCTTCCCTATAAAAGGATAACACAAGAAAGAACAAAAGGGGGGGGGGGGAGACAATTAGAATGAAATTAGAAAAAAGAGAAGCAAAGAGAGAATTATAATGGGGAGAAGAAACTTCATTTCAACGAAGATTAGAAGCCATTTTTCCTTTTACCCATAAAATCCTCTTTCTCTCTCCAAACACCATTGTGACCTCCACCCAAACTCATTTTCTTCTTCCTCCAAAAACCCACACCTCAACTCTATCGCCGCCACTCGAAGATCATCGCCACCGCCAGTTCCGTTCGATGCCTTTAGTTTTGTCTTTAAGTTGATTCAATTTCATTTTTTAAAAATCATTCTCATCCCTATCCTTTATCATTTTTTTAAAATCATTCTCATTAAGTTGTTTTCAAGTTTTTTCTCTCTCTTTATCTTCCAATTTGATTTTAACTTAAAATTTCTTACATGAATTTTCCAATCAATTTTAAGTCAGGCTTTAAGTTGAAAATCTCAAGCAAATTCCAATTTAGTTTTAATTTGAAATTTTGGTTTCAATTCCATTTTGATTTTAAATTTGGATTTCCAATTCAATTTCATTTTTTTTTTAAATTGATTCAATTTTAATTTGATTTTAAATTTGATTTCCTAAATTCATTTCAAATTACCTTTACTATGTCATTTCCCAGATAAATTTGGTTTCAAATTGGATTTTACATTGAAATCTCCAAATCAGCCTTAAATTTGTTTTAATTTGAAATTTTCAATAGGTTCTAATTGGAATTTCAAAATCAATGTCTATTTGGTTTTATATTAAAAATTAAATTGGAAATCAATCCATGGCGATGAATTTTTAATTAATTTGGAAATCTATTTCAATTGTTAAATGGTTAAATCAAATTTCAAAAACCCAAAATTCAAATGTGTGTTTTTCAATGGGGTTTAGCCCATTTTCTCTTCTTTTTATTTTGTTTTTAATATTATTATTTTAGTTATTTAATATTTTGGAAAGTTAAAATAGATTGATTATGGAAACGTTAAAGCTAATTTTGTCTAAGAATGGGTACTTAAGCTGACCGAAAGGGAACACCCTGCCTGGAAATTAGCTTAATGTTTAACTAGTCAATTATTTTGACAATCAGAATTTCAATTTGATTCTAAATTGTTTTTTTCAAAAGAATTTCAAAAATAGTCTTACTTTAGTAATTCCAAATGAATTTTATTTAAAAATGAAAATTATTTTTTTTTCATTGAATGGTGTCATACCACTCATGATTATTAGTTCACATTTTATCTTTGAAATGTGAAATAATAGATGTGAGACAAAATAGCTCATGTGCAACCTATGACGGAGTTGAGATAATTTCTCAAATTCTTGAGGTGACAAATTTTCTTTTAATTAAAAGAAGATTTCAACATGACAAACAATTATTGGGTATAACCTCACTCACTACATCAAAACCTTACTTTAATTTTAAAAGCTAAGGTAAGATCAAGCGGGACATTTGTTATTTGATTTTTTTTTTCTTCAAAGTAAAGGACCGTTCCATGTTATAAAATGATTTTAAAAATAAAATGTGGTAACCGTTTTTAAACGGGTGTTGTAGGGGTGCTAACACCTTCCCTACACTCAATCGACTCCCGAACCTAATTTTTGGTTTTCAAAGACCGGCTTTTCTTTAAAGAGGGTGACCAATCACACCCCAAGATGATTGGTGGTGACTCCGAACCTTTAACCTCGAAAGAGACCCTTAGGGAAGGACGTCGGCCGCGCCGCGTCGCGATGACGTTGCGACAGCTTGGCGACTCCACTGGGGACCTTAGAGAGTCAAGCCACTTCAATTTTATTTTTCTATGATCCTTTAGTAATTTATTTGGTCCATTCTGCTATTTTTTTGTGTATAATTTATTTATGTAATTTTACTTTCTTTAGATCATCATGCATTTCACACAAATTCACAAGCCTCCTACCCGGGCTATACCCTTTAAGATTAGAATTGAGAATGTAGTAGTGTCGACCTTCAAGGGGTTCCGGCCCCCGTGCAGGCACACGAAAAATTCTCGCTCAGATTAATCCTATTATTATTTTTTATAATATCAGGATTGATTTGAGAGCCTTATCCATTTAGGATTTAGACATGACAAACACTTCATCATTTTGTATCTGGTAGTTATTTCATGTATTTATATTGATATTTTATTTATTTATTATTCTATCCAATTAATGTCGTTTATTTTGTACTATCATTTTTGGTGTTATAATTAATTTTGTTTTAAATGGGTTAATCATGGTTATTAGGTTTCAACTCTTTTTTCTTGGTGTCATCTTATATTCTTTGTTTTTGGGAAAAATACACTTTTGGTCCCTGAGGTTTGGGTTAAGTGACACTTGGGTCCCTGAGTTTTCAAACTCAACAAAAATACCCCTGAGGTTTGAGATAAGGAGCACTTTGGTCCCTGCCGTCAAATTTTCTGTTAACTTTTAACGGTTGCTGACGTGTCACTATTATGTTAATATAAAAAATTATTTTTGTTTTATTTTTTAAATAAAAAATATTAAAAAATTAAAAAATTAATATTTAATTATTTTTTTATTCTTTCTCTCTTTCTCTCTCATCTTCTTCTTCTCCATCTTCCTTCTTCTCCATCTTCTCCCTCCTTCTTCTTCTTCTTCCTAAGTCCGGCGACCGGCGGCCACCACACGCCGCCGCCGGCGACTGATTTTTTTTTTTTTTCTTCTTTCTTCTTTCTTCTTCTTCCCTTCTTTCTTCTTCTCTTCTTTTTCTTCAATATTTTTTTAAAAAAAAAAATAGAAAAGGGAGGGAGGAGGGAGGTCCCTCCTCCCCCCTCGTCCAGATCTGGGCTGTAGATTATTGTGATGACTATAATTTTGTGATGACTATAATTTTGTGCTGTAGATTCCTGTCTCTAAGCTTGAAGGGAAAGTGATTGGGCTGTACTTCTCAGTGCACGGCCATGGGCCTTGTGATGAATTTACGCCTGTTTTGGTTGATGCTTACAAGAAACTGAAAGAGAAGGGACAGAACTTTGAGATTGTATTGATCTCTTTAAATGATGAAGATGAAGAATTCAAAGACGCATTAAAAGCAATGCCATGGTTGGCATTGCCATTAAAGGATGAGAAATGTAAAAAACTCATTCGTTATTTTGAGCTTAGTACTATTCCTACCCTTGTTATAATTGGGCAGGATGGAAAAACTTTGATCTCAAATGCAGCAGAAGTCATTGAAGAGCATGGTATTGATGCATACCCTTTCACTCCAGAGAAACTTGAGGAACTTGCTGAGATTCAAAAGGCAAAGCTCGAGTCGCAGACACTGGAGTCCACTTTAGTTCATGGAGAAAATGATTTTGTTATTGATAAAAATGGTGCAAAGGTAAAGCGTTGCTACTTAGCATAATCTATGAGTTAAGTTTTTTCTGTATTTTTACGTTTGTGTTTGATTGCCTTTCGTTTGTGTTTGGCCAGATCCCAGATCTGGACGGGGAGGGACCTCCCTCCCTTTTCTATTTTTTTTTAAATATTGAAGAAAAAGAAGAGAAGAAGAAAGAAGGGAAGAAGAAGAAAGAAGAAAGAAGAAAAAAAAAATCAGTCGCCGGCGGCCGGCGGCGGCGTCGGCGTGTGGTGGCCGCCGGTCGCCGGACTTAGGAAGAAGAAGGAGGAGGAGGGAGAAGATGGAGAAGAAGGAAGATGGAGAAGAAGAAGATGAGAGAGAAAGAGAGAAAGAATAAAAAAAATAATTAAATATTAATTTTTTTAATTTTTTAATATTTTTTATTTAAAAAATAAAACAAAAATAATTTTTTATATTAAAATAATAGTGTCACGTCAGCAACCGTTAAAAGTTAACAGAAAATTTGACGACATGGACCAAAGTGCTCCTTATCTCAAACCTCAGGGGTATTTTTGTTGAGTTTGAAAACTCAGGGACCCAAGTGTCACTTAACCCAAACCTCAGGGACCAAAAGTGTATTTTTCCCTTTGTTTTTTTATTAAAATAAAACTTTCATTCAAAAATGAAGTATTCTCTTTGTTTTGCAAAAAAACTTTCGTTCAAAAGCAAGAAGTGTTCATATCTTCCTCGTTTTTTAAAGGCTTTCTTTAAAAATAAAAAACCTTTATATCTTTGTTGTTTCAAAAAAAATAATTCAAGTATTCCCATCTTTCGTTTCTTGTAAGTTTTTTTTCCCTTCTCTCTTCCTTGGATTTTTTTCTTTTAAATTTTTTAAAAAGTCTCTCCCAAATGAGCGTTTTTTTTCCCTTGGCTCTCAATTATTTTCCATCTCATTCAGTCATTGACCTTTTTTTTCTCTTTTTTTTTCTTCATTCCATTGATTCATGCATCACATTCGAAATTAGCAATGCCGACCTTCGAAGGGACATCATTGTCCCCGTGTAGGCGCATGAAAATTTTCGCTCAAGTTTATTTAATCGTTGTTTTATAACATTGAATTAATTTGGGACCTTTTTTCTAGGATCAAAATTTTAGTCTCACGCTATCCTCACCTCTCATGTTAATTCATTTGTTATTTTATAGCATTTGAATGAATTTGGAACCATTTTCCCTTCTAGGATTAGAATTTTATCCTCACATCATTTTCCATCACTCAAGTTAACTTCATTGTTATCTTATAACATTGGGGTTGACTTGATATCTTTTTTTTTCTAGGATCAAAATTTTAATTTCACATTATCCTCACCACTCAAATTAATTCAATTGTTATCTTATAACATTGAAATTCTCTTGAGATCCTTTGTTTCCTAGTGAACATTATCCATCATCACCACTCAAGTTAATTCAATTGTTATCTTATAACATTGAAATTGACTGGAGATCCTTTGTTTCCTAGTGAATTTTAATCCATCCTCACCACTCAAGTTAATTCAATTGTTATCTTATAACATTGAAATTAATTGGAGATCTTTTGTTTCCTAGTGAATTTTAATTCATCCTCACCACTCAAGTTAATTCAATTGTTGTCTTATAACATTGAAATTGACTGGAGATCCTTTGTTCCCTGGTTAATTTTAATCAATCTCCATCAGTCCAAGTTAGTTCAATTGTTATCTTATAACATTGAAATTAATTTGGGATCCTTTATTTCCTAAGATTAGAATTTTATTCTCCGTCACCTTTTACAATTCTTTGTCAAATATCTTCTTCATTATTTTCATTTTATTCATTTGTAAATATTTTTATGAAACAAAAAAAAGATGAATATTAATGTTTTCTTTGTTTGGAAACAATAGGATCTTTTGCAAAAAAGAAACAAAAAGAATTTCTTTTATTGGTTTTATGTTGTTTCCTTAAAAAAGAAAGAAAGAGGGTTCGTCCCAAAAAGAATTTGAGTTGCACGCCTAGCACATATTGAGTCGTAGGAGTCATGCACCATTTAGTTTATGTTTAATTCATTCATGACCTTTGGGATCATACTTTTCATGATGGAGTAGTGTCGACCTTCGAGGGGTTATTATTGCCCCCGTGTAGGCACACGAAAAATCTTCACTCAAATTAATTCTTTTGTTATTTTATAGCATTTAAATTAATTTTTGAACCTAAAGTTTATGATTTCTCACATTTTCTTTTATTGTTCACATTCATTTTAGATCTTTATTCCACCCTTCATCACGACATTTTCTTCATAAACCATCATCTAAGGTTAGAACATTCGTATGATAGAATAGTGTCACTTTTTAATACCCTCGTGTATAAGATCTTTCCTCATATCCACTCATTCATCACAAGAATTCCAAGGAGCTCATCTTCATTTTATGGAATAAAAGGGTCATGCATTTTGATCCATGTTCACACCAATGTAGAGTGGTGGGACATTGACTCTCATGCAAACACAAAAAAAAAAATAAAATAAAAAAATCACTCATGTTTATGGTTAGGAGACCTTTTTTCTCTTCATAGGATGCATTTAGGACATTTTTCATGCATTTCAATCCATGTTTACAATTTACACATTTTTCCCATATATTAGTATCTCTTATTCCATGTTAAGGTCATTTTTTTTTATTAAAAAAATCTTCTTGCATTTTTTTACTCAATAATGACAGTATCTTCTCATGCATCAATTTTTTTTATCACATCATTCACTTGCATTTCATGGAAAAACCTGCATAGTCATTTTATCTTTTTTCTAAAAGCAAATGGCTCAACAACCACATGTTCATCGTTCTTACAGACTACAAGGCAAAGACATGGAAGGAAAAAATGTTGAGCAGTCTCATGAACAAGCCATGAAAATTCTCTCTTTTGGAGAAGGGTGAAACAATGGTAGATGACTCTCAGCCTGACATCCCAGTCAATAATCCTGGTGACTCACCTCATTCGCATAAGTTGAAAGTATCTCTTTGTTAACCAACTAGAGATTTCACCCAACAACGATCATCACCCACCTTGAATCTCCCTACTATGATCGAATGATAGGAAGTGCATCCACCAACTTTTCAGACATCATGATGATTGGAAAAATAATAGAATACGGGGTTAAGCAGGGAAGGATATTCGATGATGCAATTGAATCATCAATCGAAGACGAAGACGACTACTTAAGGGATCAACAAGTCCAAGTAATATTTTCTACGCCAAGACTCATGCACAACTACAAAGGAAATCGACAAAGTTCTCCTCAAAGCCATTTGTTTGTTCACCTATTTTGCAGCACAACCAACAAGGTTGACTGTTTCTTACAATCATAATGGTAATAGGCAACAAAGGTGGAGAATGTCGATCCAATACCAATTGCATTTATCGAGTCTTTGTCGTGCTTATTCCGGAAAAACTGGTACTCACAATGTGATCCCAATATCATGGAAGAGCTTTAGGCCACGCTTGAAAGAATCGAAGCATCATGTGCAAGATCAAATGAAGGCAGTTCAGGCGTTAATCACTAGAGCTTGGGGCTTCTATGCATCATGGGAAGCAATATTTAGTGTATCTAATTGTTCTTCATTATTAATAAAGTCTCTACTTCTCTTTGGATTGTCTTTAAGATTATGAAATTCAAAGATAGACAAGGACCCATGACTCAAGAACACATGCATGAAATATGATTATCATAAGTTAGCTAAGTAGTCAAGAAGAACGTGGGCATGTGAAAATTGAGCTATTTTCTTTTGGTCAAGGTTTCATCATACATGCATTTATGCATCATTCATTTCATATGTTTTTTTAAGAAAGAAAGTGGTTTTTTATTGCAAACAAAAGTAAAACCACATGTTTCTTCCAGAAAATTTTTAGGATCAAAGCTTACTTTGATCATTCTTGTCAGTTAAGAACTTAGCAAGAATCTTGGACAACCATAGTGAGTTTCCATTTGGAGGAAATATATATATAAAAAAAAAAAAAAAAGAAGAAATAAGAGAAAAGGGAAAAAAAGAAAAGAAAATGAATGCTCTCACTACTCTCACCGAGAAAAAGGGAAAAGTGGTCAAGTCTCAATCATTTTTGTTTCCTTCTAAATGTCTTTCACTCCATTGTTGCAAAACCATAGTCTCAATTAAAGACAATTTTATTTTGACCTTCATTTTTCTCATGTGCTAAAGAATTCACATTACCATACCTCATTGAACAAGGTTTGAATTTTCACGCTGGGGCAAATACCTTTTAAAGTGAGGATCTAAAATTACTCACTGAAAAACCTTGAGCCTAACCAACCACAAATGTAATTTTGTGGTAAGCCAACTTGAATTACCGATTTCACCATCAAACCCTTTGCTGAACTCATCACGTATAGCTGCGGTGAATCTCCATATTTGTCTACCCACCTAAGAGCCTTTTGCTAAGCCGACCACATCTAATTATGTGACAAACATTCAAAACTATCCACCCAATATTACCAAGAGACCTTCAATAGTAATGAAATAGGGATTAAACTCTTATGATTTACTGCTTCATAATTAAGATTTGTAGTTCTTTGACTATTCCTATATTTCAACTTTTTTTCAATCTACACTCTTCCTACCATTTCTATCTTTTGTCTTCTCTCCTTTTATTAGAAGGTGACTCCAAGACTAAGGATGATAATCTTGAGAACTTGGACTTAGTAACTTGAGAAATTGTCTCGAAGTCTTAAATTCTTTCAATGAGTTTTGCCTGAGAAATAACCCTATCATGGTACCACGGAAGATCGACAAAGAAACAACATGGAGTGATTATTGAAGTTGGCAAAGGATGACTAACACATGATTGATTTTCTATATGTGATTGCACCATATTCTGCTAGTCGTGGAAAAAATATATTTGGCCTAAAAAAAGAGTTATGAAAAACGGGAAAAGGAAAAGAAAAAAGAAAATGAAAAATGAAAAAAGAAAAAGGAAAAAGGAAAAGAAATGTACAAGGCCAGGATAATTCTTAAATTGCATGATTGGGGCAATCAATATAGATCAAGAGGTCACACCTCCAAACGATTTGAAGATTTTCTTTATCAATCATCAACTGAGCAAGAACCTTCATCACTATACTGGGACAAAGTCTTCATCACTATATTGGGACAAAGTTTTCATCACTATACTGAGGCAAAACCATCATCACTACGTAAGAGTAAATCCTTCATAACTACACTGGGGCAAAGCTTTCATCATTATGCTGGGGCAAAACCATCATTATTAAATTGCAGTAAGGGCACTCACCACTACACTAGATCAAAGTCATTTCACAATTTATGTAAGCTGTTTTAAACTGGGACAAATGCCAAGTTAAGAGAATCACACTTCTCTTATGAATAATCTTTCAATCTCGAGCGGTTCACCACATTCAAGAATGGAAAGCTGAATCACATTTTCATAGAAGAATCACATTCAGGGAAAGGAAAATAACAGTAATGAGGGTTTTTCATCAAAGATCTCGAGTTGGCTTACAGAAAGAACGAGGTATATGAGATGATCTCTTGAGGAGCTACTCCTTGTTCTCACAGTGGTTGTCCAAAGAATTGAGATCACCTTAACAAATATTTTCGTTTGAATCATATTCTAATCATGTTCAATCTCTTATTGTTCAAGAGATTTTTTATAAAGACATTTGTGACCCATGTTTTCTCTTTCTTCATTCCTTTCTCTTTGGAAAAAGAAACTTAGTTTCTTTCTTTGTTGACTATCATCCTCATTTGTCTCTAAGCCAAATTCATCTTCTTGTATCCAACCTCTTTGTCCACTACAAGGCTAAGGTTATGAAGCAGTTGAATCAAGTAAGATGTTTAATGCTATGAATTACCATTGATAGTTCTCTAAACTAGCACACGAGACACTTCTAAAAAACCCTACCATACCCGATATGATTGAGCAATCTATGATTGACATATATGTTTCCTCTCGGATTGACAAATCTCTGATTAATCCCTTTCAGGTGAAGACATTCAAAAAAAAAAAAAAAGAGAAGAAAAACAAAATTGAAAAATGAAAAAGGAAAAGGAAAATAACATGTTTCCTCCAATGATGACAACGAGGTTCTCCTTTGATTACTTTCTAAATATTGATTGATAAGAATGATGAAAGTAAGCAATGACGATCATTTTGTTAAATATGGAAAACACATTTGGTTATCTTAATTGATTTCACATATCAAGCTCTTCATCATCGTTTGCATCGCTATTTTTCACAAAATTTGATTTCATACTACGAAGTTGGTGAAAATAGATCACATGAATATCATGCATACATGACACTATTGATCAACCTTAGGTATGCAT
Source organism: Luffa acutangula (assembly GCA_036850905.1). Classification (NCBI taxonomy): domain Eukaryota; kingdom Viridiplantae; phylum Streptophyta; class Magnoliopsida; order Cucurbitales; family Cucurbitaceae; genus Luffa; species Luffa acutangula. Next base: position 43,077,817 of record CM072097.1, on the reverse strand, counting down.
ATGCATCCCTACATCATGTCTTCAGAGTCGAATTTATTGACTTAGCCAATTCATCATCAGGGCATATGTCATCATACATGGTTAGTTGCATCATCATTGCTTAGAGTGGTTAATGAGCATGTTCAATCCATGACACTGGGGCAAAAGCACCCATCTATTTCACGTAGGATATTCACATGAAAATAGTGTATCATATCTTACATAAATGTTATAGCTTGACATTGCATATCTACACAACCTCTTTTGAGTGTGTTATCTATCATTTCAAGACGATTTTTCATATATAAAACTAGCATTTCATGCATATGGACATGCTCCATTCACGAGAATTCCCAATATGTTCAAAAGAGCAGTTTCTTTCTTATAATCGAATCTTTTTCTTTTTGGCAACTAAGTTTTGGAATAAAAACGTTGTCTCCTTTTAAAACAAATTTCTGAAATACAAAATTCCAATTTTGTTTTCTCAAAGATTTGTCTTCGGTTAAATCGAACCTGACTATTTAGTCGAGGTCGAAGCCTGTATCCATCAGGTCCAATATATTTCGAACCCAACCCTAGAGCTGAGGTCAAAGTCTTCTCAAAGTTTGTTTAAATCGAACTCAGTCCTGGAACTGAGGTCGAAACCTGTATCCATCAGGTCCAATATATTTCAAACCCAGTCCTAGAGCTGAGGTCGAAACCCTCTCAAATTTTAGTTAAATTGACCCAGTCCTGGAACTGAGGTCGAAGCCTGTATCCATCAGGTCCAATATATTTTGAACCCAACCCTAGAGCTGAGGTCGAAGTCTTCTCAAAGTTTGTTTAAATCGAACTCAGTCTTGGAACTGAGGTCGAAACCTGTATCCATCAGATCCAATATATTTCGAACCCAGTCCTAGAGCTGAGGTCGAAACCCTCTCAAATTTTGGTTAAATCGAACCCAGTCCTGGAACTGAGGTCGAAACCTGTATCCATCAGGTCCAATATATTTTGAACCCAGCCCTAGAGCTGAGGTCAAAGTCTTCTCAAATTCTGGTTAAATCGAACCCAGTCCTGGAACTGAGGTCGAAGCCTGTATCCATCAGGTCCAATATATTTCGAACCCAGTCCTAGAGCTGAGGTCGAAACCCTCTCAAATTTTGGTTAAATCGAACCCAGTCCTGGAACTGAGGTCGAAACCTGTATCCATCAGGGCCAATATATTTTGAACCCAGCCCTAGAGCTGAGGTCAAAGTCTTTTCAAATTCTGGTTAAATCGAACCCAGTCCTGGACCTGAGGTCGAAGCCTGTATCCATCAAGTCCAATATATTTCGAACCCAACCCTAGAGCTGAGGTCGAAGTCCTCTCAAATTTTGGTTAAATCGAACCCAATCCTGGAACTGAGGTCGAAACCTGTATCCATCAGGTCCAATATATTTCGAACCCAGCCCTAGAGCTGAGGTCGAAGTCCTCTCAAATTTTGGTTAAATGGAACTCAGTCCTGGAACTGAGGTCGAAGCCTGGATCCATCAGGTCCAATATATTTCAAACCCAGCCCTAGAGCTGAGGTCGAAGTCCTCTCAAATTTTGGTTAAATGGAACTCAGTCCTGGAACTGAGGTCGAAGCCTAGATCCATCAGGTCCAATATATTTCAAGTCCAGCCCTAGAGCTGAGGTCGAAGTCCTCTCAAATTTTGGTTAAATCGAACCCAGTCCTGGAACTGAGGTCGAAGCCTGTATCCATCAGGTTCAATATATTTCGAACCCAGCTCTCAAGTTGAGGTCGAAGCCTTTTCAAATTTTGGTTAAATCGAACCCAATCCTGGAACTGAGGTCGAAGCTTGTATCCATCAGGTATAATATATTTCGATCCCAACCCTAGAGCTGAGGTCGAAGCCTGTATCCATCAGGTCCAATAAATTTCGAATCCGACTATGTAGTTGAGGTCGAAGCCTGTGTCAATCCAGGTCTGTTTTTAGCTTTTCTTTTGGTTAAATCGAATCCTATTCTTGTTTAGAGGTCGACGCCTGATCAGAGTCAAGTCCATTTCGTTTCCTTTTGATTAAATCGAACCCAATCCTGGAACTGAGGTCGAAGCCTGTATCCATCAGGTCCAATATATTTCGAACCCAGCCCTAGAGTTGAGGTCGAAGTCCTCTCAAATTTTGGTTAAATGGAACTCAGTCCTGGAACTGAGGTCGAAGCCTGGATCCATCAGGTCCAATATATTTCAAACCCAGCCCTAGAGCTGAGGTCGAAGTCCTCTCAAATTTTTGTTAAATGGAACTCAGTCCTGGAACTGAGGTCGAAGCCTGGATCCATCAGGTCCAATATATTTCAAACCCAGCCCTAGAGCTGAGGTCGAAGTCCTCTCAAATTTTGGTTAAATCGAACCCAGTCCTGGAACTGAGGTCGAAGCCTGTATCCATCAGGTTCAATTTATTTCGAACCCAGCTCTCGAGTTGAGGTCGAAGCCTTTTCAAATTTTGGTTAAATCGAACCCAGTCCTGGAACTGAGGTCGAAGCTTGTATCCATCAGGTCTAATATATTTCGATCCCAACCCTAGAGATGAGGTCGAAGCCTGTATCCATCAGGTCCAATAAAGTTTCGAACCCGACTATGCAGTTGAGGTCGAAGCCTGTGTCAATCCAGGTCTGTTTTTAGCTTTTCTTTTGGTTAAATCGAATCCTATTCTTGTTTAGAGGTCGACGCCTGATCAGAGTCAAGTCCATTTCGTTTCCTTTTGATTAAATCGAACCCTAGGTCGAAATCTGGTCAAAGTAAGGTTCATTTTCTTCTTTCCAACTTTAGGTCATGTTTGGTTTAGGCATGAAGCCATTTCTTTTATTTTTAACTAAAAATCTTCGCCTTCCCAATACTTTGTCTTTTTCCTTTGTCTACCCTTTCAATCCTTCAACGATACACAAAGGGGGGCAAACTGTAGACACCGTATTTGGTCCGACTTACTTTTTAGTTTAAAGTTTGATGTTGAATTTTATTTCATTTTATGTTATTTTTCTTTTTTGTTTTTATTATTTATTTTATTTTCATTTTCTTATTTCAATTAATTTTTAATTTAATTATTCTTTGTTTCATTTTTTTTTCTCATTTTCAAAGTCTTCCTATTCCTATTCCTTCTCCACTTCCCTCTCCCCCTCTTTCTCAACACACTTCTCCACTTCCCTCTCCTTCTCTTCCTCAACTCCCCGCCATTTTTCTTTCAACCACCATCCAAGCTTCCTTATAAAAGGATAACACAAGAAAGAACAAGGGGGACAATGAGAATGAAATTAGAAAAAAGAGAAGCAAAGAGAGAATTATAATGGGGAGAAGAGTTTTTTGTTCAAAACTTCATTTCAACGAAGATTAGAAGCCATTTTTCCTTTTACCCATAAAATCCTCTTTCTCTCTCCAAACACCATTGTGACCTCCACCCAAACTCATTTTCTTCTTCCTCCAAAAACCCACACCTCAACTCCATCGCCGCCACTCGAAGACCATCGTCGCCGCCAGTTCCGTTCGATGCCTTTAGTTTTGCCGCCCACGCCGCCATCACTATGAGGGAGGAGAGAGAAAGAATGTGAGGATGAAGAAAGTTTGGTGGGCTCATCCCTATCATTTATCATTTTTTTTTAGGTTAAATTATCAAAAATACCCCTAAACTTTAGGGTTTGTTTCAATTATGCCCCTAGACTTTCAAAAGTTTCAATTATGCCCTTGAAGTTTCAAAATTGTTTCAAAACTACCCTTGAAGGCTTTTTTTTGTTAAATTCATGGATGTAAAATGACGTGTTTGCATATATATAGTTGCTTATGTGAATAGATTTGAACACATACGTGGAAAAAACAATAAAAACACATGCAAACGCATCAATTTTTGTCGATAAATTTAACGGAAAATGTCTCCAAGGGTAGTTTTGAAACAAATTTGAAACTTCAAGGGCATAATTGAAACTTTTGAAAGTCCAGGGGTATAATTGAAACAAACCCTAAAGTCAAGGGGTATTTTTGATAATTTAACCTTTTTTTTAAAATCATTCTCTTTAAGTTGTTCTCAAGTTTTTTCCCTCTCTTTATCTTCCAATTTGATTTTTAACTTAAAATTTCTTACATGAATTTTCCAATCAATTTTAAGTCAGGCTTTAAGTTGAAAATCTCAAGAAAATTCCAATTTAGTTTTAATTTGAAATTTTGGTTTCAATTCCATTTTGATTTTAAATTTGGATTTCCAATTCAATTTCGTTTTGTTTTTTTAAATTGATTCAATTTCAATTTGATTTTAAATTTGATTTCCTAAATTCATTTCGAATTACCTTTACTATGTCATTTCCCAAATAAATTTGGTTTCAAATTGGATTTTACATTGAAATCTCCAAATCAGCCTTAAATTTGTTTTAATTAGAAATTTTCAATAGGTTCTAATTGGAATTTCAAAATCAATGTCTATTTGGTTTTATATTAAAAATTAAATTGGAAATCAATCAATGGCGATGAATTTTTAATTAATTTGGAAATCTATTTCAATTGTTAAATGGTTAAATCAAATTTCAAAAACCCAAAATTCAAATGTGTGTTTTTCAATGGGGTTTAGCCCATTTTCTCTTCTTTTTATTTTGTTTTTGATATTATTATTTTAGTTATTTAATATTTTGGAAAGTTAAAATAGATTGATTATGGAAACTTTAAAGCTAATTTTGTCTAAGAATGGGTACTTAAGCTGACCGAAAGGGAACACCCTGCCTGGAAATTAGCTTAATGTTTAACTAGTCAATTATTTTGACAATCAGAATTTCAATTTGATTCTAAATTGGTTTTTTCAAAAGAATTTCAAAAATAGTTTTACTTTAGTAATTCAAAATGAATTCTATTTAAAAATCAAAAATATATTTTTTTTCATTGAATGGTGTCATACCACTCATGATTATTAGTTCACATTTTATCTTTGAAATGTGAAATAATAGATGTGAGACAAAATAGCTCATGTGCAACCTATGACGGAGTTGAGATAATTTCTCAAATTCTTGAGGTGACAAATTTTCTTTTAATTAAAAGAAGATTTCAACATGACAAACAATTATTGGGTATAACCTCACTCACTACATCAAAACCTTACTTTAATTTTAAAAGCTAAGGTAAGATCAAGCGGGACATTTGTTATTTGATTTTTTTTTTCTTCAAAGTAAAGGACCGTTCCATGTTATAAAAGAATTTTAAAAATAAAATGTGGTAACCGTTTTTAAACGGGTGTTGTAGGGGTGCTAACACCTTCCCTACACTCAATCGACTCCCGAACCTAATTTTTGGTTTTCAAAGACCGATTTTTCTTTAAAGAGGGTGACCAATCACACCCCAAGATGATTGGTGGCGACTCCGAACCTTTAACCTCGAAAGAGACCCTTAGGGAAGGACGTCGGCCGCTCCGCGTCGCGATGACGTTGCGACATACTTGTGCTAATAAATTGTGTTCAAAGTGTGATGTGAATCATGTTTGTATAATTAAAACATGAATAAAATGGGGGGGGGGGGTCTTTGTTGTTTTCACTTTACTTATGTTTTAAAAAGGGAGATGTTGTTTCATTTATCCTTTAAGTAGAGTTAGTAGTGAGATTTGTAAATGTGGTTTTAGTAGAAGGATTGATAGTTTTTACGTCCATTAGAATTTAGTGAATGTAGTTGAGAATTAGGGAGGGAGGTTAATGGGTTCGTTATTGTGATCTTACTAATTATGCAAAGGAGATTGACTTGAGAGTTCTAGTTAATAGGATTGGCTTAAGTCGAGTTAGGGGCCGGTTGTGTTCTTATAATTATGTTTTTCGAGAGGTTTGTTCGTTTCTTATTTAAGGTTCATCATTCAATGTCCATTGGAAGTTTGGGTGTGAAGTGTACACAAAACGCTTGAATGTGTTTGATGTATAAAAGGATATGTTTTTGTTTACGTTTATTTATGTTTATGATAGTTCGTTGATGTTATGTTTATATTTTTTAAAGGTTTGAAGTTTTTGGTTGTTTTTGTATATATGTTTTGATCTTAGACTTATAAAATTTTGATCGTTCATTATAGTTGGCGATATGTTTTGTTTTTAATGGTTGATGCAATGGAAAAAAAAAATCTTTTGAGTAGGGGGTGATGTTTAGAGATTGATTTGAGGAGGGGTGAGAAATTGCTTTGAGTGTAGGGGGTGGGTTGTTGCTTAGAGAGATTGTTTAATTTATAAGTTTAAGTTTTTACTTTAATGTTCATTGAGATTGATTAATTGTAATTATATGGATTCATATGATGAAAATTATTGTATGGTCTAGATTTTTTCATTGGGCTCATAGATGTTTTTTTATGTGTTTAAAGCAAAGAAGAAAATATGTGTTTGCTTGGCGAGACGTTCGAACTAAGTTGAACTGAGATTTTGGGTAAGATTATGCCTTTTGAATGCTCTTTTAGTTTCAGTTTATATTGTTGTTATCCTGCAGCTATGGTAGCTAATGATATTGTAGTTAGTTTTTTAAGCTAGAATTATTGTTTGTTCAATTTCTTTTCTTTAGTTAGATTGTTCTTAAATGACTTTAACTTTGTTCTTAAATGACTTTTAGTTGGGGGCGAGGGTGTCATAAGTTTGACATTTGTAGGACTATGTTGTTATGTTTAGATTGATATGTTTTATGAGAGTTTGATTGCTTGTAAGGAGTAATTTATTGGTTCTTACGTTCTTTGTTGGTTCTTAAGTTATTTGTTGGTTATATTATGGCGATAAATTTTTAAATTGTTTGTTGGTTATATTATGGTTCAATCTTGAGGTTGAGAGTTTATAGTTATTTGTGTTTTTATTAGTTGGTGGTAAAAGAGATAAGTATGACTATTTTATAAGTTCTTATGTTCTTTGTTGGTTATAATTATTGTGTTTCATTTAGTGGTAAGAAAGGTAAGTTTTACTTTATGAGCTTAGTTATTTGAGATAAGTTATTATGTTTCTTTTGCTAGTTATAGTTATTGTGTTTTAGTTTATGAGATTGTTAAGTTTTAGATTATGAGATAAGTTGAAGGTTGTTATATTTTTTGGTGGACTTTGAGTGAGTTTTGTTATGTGTTTTTCTCACTTTTGATTGGTTTATGTTATTATGTTATTAAGTTTCAATATTGAGATTGATATACTTTTTTAAGAAGTTAGGTTCATTATTTTGTTTAAATTGTTTGACTATTTATATTAACATAATTAACATCTCTTTTTTTCTTTTATATAGGTGATTAGAGTGGATGGTTGGACACATGTGTATCTTTTGGAGTCCACGAAGAGCTCGTTAAGTGACGAAAGACCTTTTATGCGCTTTTATTTTTCGTTTAATAACTCTTTAATTTTGTGTACCAACTTTTGTATTTATGTATTTAATTTATGTGTTCATTAGGAATCATGTATGAACATATGTATTTCATTTGTGGGAATAAATAAAATGCAATTGGGTTAATTGTGTTTTTTTAATTAAATTATATATATATATATATATATACATACATAAATATACATAATTAATTTTTTTTTAAAAAAAATCACTTTCTGCCGATGCCATGTCGACGGCGTCGGCAGAGACTATTTCTTCTGACGCCATGTCGACGGCGTCGGCAAAGACTATTTCTTCTGACGCCATGTCGACGGCATCGGGAAAGACTATTTCTGCCGACGCCATCCACGTGGCGTCGACAGAAAGTAATCCGGACGACTTTATGTCGACACTGTTAAAAGTGGCGTTGGCAGAGGTTCTGCCGACTACCTTTTTTCGACTTTCTTCCCGGCGCCGTAAAATGCGTCGAGAGAACCTTTGCCGACGCGAAAACTAACTTTTGCCGACGCTTTTGCGCGTCGGGAAAAGGTGAATTTCTTGTAGTGTTGTAATATTGATTAATTAATTAATTTAATTTTGAGTTCAACAAATAATATTGAAATTGACCAAAGATTATCCCATTCAGATCCAAAAGAGGGTGTTTGGCTCATGGTTTCAGAATCAAAATCCTGGGGGTTTCTTTTGGGGGTCTGAAGCATGAGAATCAGAAAATAGTGTTTGAAGTGTTGTGTTTCAAATCCTGAAAAATCAGAGAACTGTGTTTGGAGTGCAGAAACCCCAGGTTTGGACAATTTTTTTTTCCCGATTTTCCTTTTTTTTTTTTCTTTTTTTTCTTTTTTTTTCTTTTTGTGATTGATTTATAAATTGCAAACGTTTTGTATAACATGGATCAATTTTTAAGAGAATTTTGAATTAAGCATTTAATTTATAGGATATTCTAAGAATAAGAAAATTGTTTCTAACAATCAAAATATCAATTATCATTAACAAAATGAAACATAATATGAAAATCTTAGTTCTCCGTTTGAAAATTAAAAAGTCTTGAAACTAAAAAAAAAAAAAATAGTTTTCAAAAACTTGTTTTTTTTTTTTTTTTTGTCTAAGAATTTAAATGTGTCGTTAAAGATGGAAATCATCCTAAGAAAATTGAGAGAAAACAAGCATAATTTTCAAAAATAAAAAACCAAAAGCTAAGACCCCGTTTGATAACCATTTGGTTTTTGAAAATTAGACTTGTTTTCTTTAAATTTCCTCACCATGGTTTTCATTTTTGTTTAAGACACCCACTTGAATTCCTAACCAAATTCTAAAAACAAAAACAAGTTTTTGAAAACTACTTTTTTTGTTTTCAAAAATTGGCTTGGTTTTTGAGAAGGATAAAACTTCCCTGCACCTGCTTACCACCATTATTCCTTTTACATGTGGCATTTTTTTTATTTTTTATTTACTTTTATTAAATGTCAAAATCTCAACAAAATCTAATCAAAATCTCATATAACAGAAATTACTTTTTAATTAGATTTTTTTTTTTTTTGTTAAACACGCTTTTCCATTTTAACGCTTCAAATTCCTCTACCCTTTTTTTCTATCTTTTCAATACACACCTCACCATTTCTCTCCTCTCTCTATTTTTCTTTTAATTTATTATAGTATCTTTTAAATACACATATGAGAGCTCACACAATCTTTTTATTTTTTGTTTTTTTATTTATTATATCTCTTCAATATTTCACAATTATATTTCAAAGTAAATATATATCACATTTCTTAATGTTTTTTCTTTTACCATCCTCAAACAAAACTCTGAAAGATGAATCCATTTTTTTAAAAAAAAAAATATATCATGTCTTTTCATATACTTTTTTTATCTCATTATTTAAATGTTATAATACCATTTATTTTTAATAGTTCACTAAATTGTGGTGTTTTAAACAGCCATATCTATCTGAGAAAGACATCTCATAACCTGAGGAGCAACAACTAACTTAGAACGATGTACTTTTTCATACAATCATAAAAATAATGCACTTTTATAGTTTACGGCAAAGATTAACATAGTACCATGTATTTTTCATAAAAATAATAAAAATCAAACTCTTATTAATAAATCAACAAAAGATAAATCAAAATGGACTTATAGAAAATACCTCATATTCATAATTTCCTGTCAAATTCAACAAAATATAATTTGTGACTAAAGATAAATCTATCTATTTCTTTCTCTCAAAATATTTCAAAATAAATAAATTTGATCGAGTCAAACTACTCAAAATATTTCAAAATAAATAAACTTGATAAGTCAAACTAATGCTCCAATGAGAAATGTTGAATGATAGAGGAAAGAACAATGAGAAATGTGAGAAGATGAGAGATGATGAGGTGTGAGGTGTATGGTGGAAGGATACAATAGATTCAAAAGAAAAAGAGAGAGAATGCTAGGGGATCTGAAGCGTTAAAAATGAAGGGAGAGAAAAGCGTGTTTTTAAAAAATGGAATAAAAAGTAAAATCTGTTAGATGAGATTTTGATGAGATTTAAGTGCCACATGTCAAAGGAATAATGGTGGTAAGCAGGGAATTCCTACTTACCGTTATGCAGGGAAGTTTTATCCTTTTGAAAACATGGGAAGAAAGTGGGTGAAAAGCCAAAGAAACTTAGAGTTGGATATATGCCCTTCTTCTTGCGTTAGCATCCTAGTAAAATTATCATTTTACTCTCTACCCTAATCTCGCTCTCTCCCGCTACTCTCACTCTAGCTTCTTGCTCTTTGTCCAATTTCTCTCTCCAATCTCTCACTCTCTCTCCAATTTCTCTCTTCAATCTCTTGCTCTCTCTTGCTTCTCGCTCTCACTCTCGCTCTCCCTTCTCGCTCCCGCTCTCTCTCTTTCCAATTTCTCCCTCCAATGTTTTACTCTCTTTCTAATTTCTCTCTCCAATCTCTCTCTCTCTCCAATCTTGCTCTCGCTCCAACCTCTCGCTCTTAAATACCTTAAATGCGTGTTTTTATATAGAGAGTAAAATGATAATTTTGCTAGGATGATGACGTAAGCAAAAAAGGTATATATTCTTATTTTGAAAAAGTAGAACATTTTTCATTTTAACCTCTCAAAATGGGTCATCCATGCAATTGTTTCATATCAAAACACTGAACTCAAACTCCATAATTTTGAATTCTCACGCCACTTTCTCGCTCCCAAGCCGTGTTAAACTCAATAGATAAGTAAATAAATAAATAAAAGTTTACTTCTTTTTTTTTTTTTTTGAAAAGAATAAATAAAAGTTTACTTGGAATTGGAACACTACAAAAACAAATGTCAACAAGAGCCTAGCTCAACTGACATAAAGATATATGGATAACCACGAGGTCTGTGGTTTGAATCCCCACCTCCATATTATAAAAAAAAAAAAAAAAAAAAAAAAAAAAAAAACTACAAAAACAAATTCTTTTCTCACTACTGTGTTAAAGTTTTTTTTTTAAAAATCAACTAAAGTTTCCTTTTTAACATGTTGATTGGATTACATAAAATAAATGTGGAAACGCCAAAAATAATAATTAATAATAATAATAACTGTAGGAACTTACATTGAATTTTCATACCCACCCACTACCATCCAACCGGTCTATATTCTTTTCCTTTTTTGGGTATCATTTATTGCCATGTCATGTGAAATAATAATAATTCCGAGTTAATTCAAATGATGATATTAACAATCCGAACTCATGAGAAATTGTGGAGTAATTGACATGTACCATCGATCATTGATATGTACCATCGATCATGAAGTCAAATGTTCGAATCTTGAACTAAAAAAGTCATGAGAAATTAGAAATTTGTTATTTGTTATTTTCCAAAAAAAAAAAATTGTTGAAGTTCAGAAGTTCGTCAGACTAAATTTGTGTTCAATCTTATTAATTCTTTCCTTTAATCAACGAAAAAGATCCGCCGATCAACATCAATCTGTGCCCAGCAATTCAAACAGAGCAAAACAGAGATCCAAATTCTCAAACTCAATTACCGAAAAAATCAATCCAAGAATCAAAATCTACCAAAAGAAAATGGTTAAATAGCTCGATTTGAAGATCTACATCCCACCATGTTTTAAAGAGGTAAGCTGGTTGCTAATAATTTGGCGAACATAAAATCCTTATAATCTGAAATTGGAAGAAGAATCCAGAGATGGAAAGAGTAAGCAGTTGCAGAGATCAAAGGAGAAGAAGAAAATGGAGGGATGATATGTGATAGAATTGAGAGAAGAGAATTAAGAGAAAATGAAAATGGTCTATGCCGCTACGCCGCCAGGGGCCGGGCGGAGGAGGAGTTATCGGCGAAAGGAAGATTGTGAAGGATGAGAAATCGGACTCGGCGAGGAAATGGCGCGGAATGGAAGAGCTGCCGGAGCACCTCCGCCAGCAGCACCGTGTACTCCTCCAGAAGCTCCGCCACTACCGACACGAGCATCATCTCCGGCGTCAAATTAGGGCTCTGATTGATTGATTCACTGAATCTGCAAAAGCAATTGCGTCGCACTTTTTCTTCTTTCTCTCCGCGTCTACGAAAGATGATTTTGATTTTGATTTTGATTTGATAAAGATACCAATTTTTGGATTATTTATGGACGATGAAAACCGCAGCCCGTTTCTGGTAATCCGGTAGATGGCCCTTGAAAATGACGTAATAATAATTGTTTTCAACTTTCAAGTTAGGATCACCACTTGGATATGTAACTATTATTTTAGTTCAAAAATCCAACTACTTCTTCATATTTATCTTCCCTAAATTTTAGATTTCCTTTTTTTACATTCATTTTAATATAAATCATTTTGAAAATAAATAATGACGTCTTTTGTGAATTAAACTAATATTTGAGTAAATATTCCATGGTAAATTTTCTTTATTCAGAACAACTCTTAATAAATAATGGGAGAAATATCTTTTTAGTTCCTAAGTTTTGGAGAATATTTGTATTTGGTTCCTGAGTTTTCAAAATAAATCTTTTTCGTCCCTAAGTTTTGAAAAATAGGTTTATCCCTAAGGCTCCGTTTGATAACCATTTGGTTTTTGGTATTTGAAAATTAGGCTTTTTTCTTTAAATTTCATCACCATGGTTTTCATTTTTGTTAAAGGCACACTTGAATTCCTAACCAAATTTTAAAAACAAAAACAAGTTTTTGAAAACTATTTTTTTTTTTAGTTTTCAAAAATTGGCTTGGTTTTTGAAAACATGGGGAGAAGGTGAGAGAAAAATCAAAGAAACTTAGGGTTGAAAGTGTTGTTTATAAGCTTAAAAACAAAAAACCAAATAGTTATCAAACAGGGCATAAGTTTTCAATATATACCTTTTTAGTCCCTGAGTTTTGAAAAATAGGTTTAAAAGGTCCATCATATTATTTTTTAAAATTTTTTTAATTTAAAAAACCATTAAATATTAAAAGATAATAAAAAAATATTAGTTTAAAAAAGTTGTAAAAATAATATGACGACTTTTAAACCTAATTCTCAAAACTCAAGGACTAAAAATGTTGGTTTTGAAAACTTAGGGACCTTTTAAACCTATTTCTCAAAATCTAGAGACTAAAAATGTCTATTTTAAAAACCCAAGGACCAACAAAGAAATTCTCCCATAAATAATATAATGAATCTAACTCAACTCAAGGATGAAATTTTTGGAATGGTTATTATTCAAAATTATGTTTTAGAAAATGTTGATTTCAAAAATCTATTTACTTGCTTTCCCACATATTGAATTAAAATTTCAATTCTAATTTGTACTACAATTTTTTTTTTTAATCTTCATATTTTCATTGAAGTAATCATTTTAATCATTGAATTTTATTTTGTAATGTTTCTGTCCTTACACTTTCGAACCTGTAATTATTTAGTCTTCGTAGTTTAAATTTTGCATCGATTTAGATTCAATTACAAAAATTATTGTTAATGTTAAATGAAGTTTCTTATAAACGTAGATTAATAAATAGATTAGGAACACAATAATAAGTTTATAAATGAATAAAAATACTAAATCATTACCAAGTAACAATCAATCCTCTGTTTTGGTGATTTTTTTTTCCAGAAATTTAATAAAAAAAAAATAAACTCAACACTTAAACAACTATTTTAATAATGTTAGTAAACAAATTTTAAAAAAAATATATTGAAAGAAATAAAATTAAAAAAAATAAAAATATTCACACCTAAAATTTCTGATAAGTAAAAGAAATATTCTTCAAAATGAATTATAAGTTGAGCGGCTGAGTTTAACCCAAACTAATTTTCAGTGAGCTCGAAAATGGAACCAACTCAATCTACAAAAAATTTTGTTTTATTTGAACATAATGCGACCCAAAATTACATGGGATTGAGTTGAGTTGACCAGATTTTTTTGAGTCATCATATTTTTTGAATACCTCAAATAAATAAATAAATATATATATATATATATATATATATATATATATATATATATATATATATTTTGGAGAAGTATTATAAAAATAATAATTGTTATAGGTAATTTTGGATCACTCTACTGCACAAGGAGTTGAGGAGTACAACCGGACAGAGATAGGACCAAAAAACCGACCCAAAAGAAGATCAGACCAAAGGGTCGGGCTAAGATAATTGTTATAGGTAATTTTGGATCACTCTACTGCACAAGGAGTTGAGGAGTACAACCGGACAGAGATAGGACCAGAAAACCGACCCAAAAGAAGATCAGACCAAAGGGTCGGGCCAACTTGGCCCGACCCATATGGTCGGCCTCGGCCGACCATTCGGCCCGCTTGCGCAGGCCTAGCTCGTTCGCTTCCGTTCGGTCCCTGCAACCTCTGGCCGTCCCGGTTCCGCCTAGTTCTTCCCGAAACGCCTTCGAATTCCTAAAAACTCTAGGAGCATGAGCAGGTATTTTAAATCCCTCTTTGTCACTGAAGAAGGGATCCCAAATTCTACTCTTTACTCTTTACTCTTTCCTCTTGCTCCCATATTTCCGTTTTTTGACTAAAGCATTGGAGGCGGTGTGACAAGCACCACACAGGTGTGCAAATTTACTGTCTTGCAGGTCATGTCTTCCCATACAAATTTAATGTTGGTGGCACGTGAAGGTTAGGTGAGTTCTACCCGATCAAATTTGAGCATCAACAATAATAATAGATAAATAAATAAAAAGTTAGGATTGGAATTGGGGATTATTAAAAGAAATAATGGGGAGGCCAATGCCACGGCGGCAGTGTAATGTGGAATGGAATTATTGAAACAATCAATGTGCGGCTACCATTTCCACGTGGGCGACCCTGGTTTCTTCATATGGATGCGCGTCAATCCGGATTCTTCTTCTCGTTCTTTTTTTTTTTGAAATAAAATCGTTTTCTTTTCTTTTTTCCTCTCTCTTTTGTTGATTTATGCATATTATAATAAATTATTAAAAAGAGAGAGACATTAAAATGAATAACAATATTAAAGTCAGAAAAAAAAAGAGTGGGACGTATGGGAGCTCTCATCCTTATCTGCTTTCTTTGTTTATTTCTGTTTTCATGTTTTACACTTTGACCCACCAACACTTCCAATTTGTCAATTTTTACTTAAATTACCAAACTTAGTTTGAAGTGAATTTTTTATTCATAATTTTAAATGTTTTATTTTAGTTTCTACTATCAAGTTTTATTTTTGCTTATATGGTTTTCATTAAATCTCATCATTTTCGTCACTGAATAATCAATTATTATCCACTTCAAAATCTATTTCTTCTTTAAATTTTTTTACTTTAGTTTAATTTCTAATATACACTAAACTAATGTAATCAACCAAATGAAAAATACTAGGTAATAAACATACAAATATATTTAGAAAAAATGTTTTATATATTGATAGCGAGCATAGCTAGCTATTTTTCCTTAATTAATTTAGCTAGTCTTTTATGATTTTTATTGGCCAAATTTTATGCATTTTTATGCATTTTTATGTTATATTTGTAGGAAATTAATATTGGAGCCAATTGGATGTTCGGGAGGCGAAAAGAGGTTAAAGAAGGAAAAAGAATCAAAGAAGAAGAAGTCAAATTAAACTCAACCGCAGACCAGCGTCTCGACGCTGCCTTTCCTTATCTGATTAGGCGCGAACAGGTCACAACGTCTCGACACTGTGTGTTTTCCATTCCAGATTCTACGATAAGGCGACAGCGTCGAGACGCTGTCTCCTCAGCGTCTCAACGCTATGACAAAAAAAATCAGCCTATTTATAATTTTCGATTTGGGCTGATTGGGGGAGTTCTTTTGGACATCTTGGGGTTGTAAAACAGAGCAAAAACAGAGTCTTTTGAGCTGAATAAAGGGGAGCAAAGTGGAAATCAACTCATTGTTTGTGGGGATCGTGACGGGGACGTTCGGTCTCGACCTACATAGAGTTTAATTCTTCTTTCCCTTCCTTTAGTTAGTGTTTATAGTTGTTTTAGATCGTAGCTATATTGTAACACGTTGTATGATTAACTAGGTCTTTACTCTTAGGAATTGATGTAGCCGTTGGGGAAATTATGTATTGATGTTATGGATTTGTGTTATTGATTCTGTTCTCACGTAACTTCCGGGATGGAGACACGTGAAATAAACAATATATTTGTATTTATGTAATATGCGTGTGGGTGTACAATCTCTAATGTTAATCCTCTGATTCTCTCTCTTGTGTGTGAATGTGTTTCACTCGAGGGTCGGAACGCTTGATCTCGAGTCTGAAGCTTCAATGGATTCTTGGAGCTTGAAGTCTTGGAGTCTTGAAGAGTCTTTGGTCTTCAAGGATTGTTGAAGTCTTCTAGTCTTGAAGGATCTTCTTGGGTCAGTTTGTTGAGCTTCTTGGATGATCGGTCTGATAGGTTGATGATCTCTTGGATCGGCCTATTGGCTTGTTGATCTTCTTGGATGATCGGCCTGTTGGCGTGATGATCTCTTGGATCGACTTGTTGGCTTGTTGATCTTCCTGGATGATCGGTCTGTTAGGTTGATGATCTCTTGGATCGGCCTATTGGGCTTGTTGATCTTCTTGGATGATCGGCCTGTTGGCGTGATGATCTCTTGGATCGGCTTGTTGGCTTGTTGATCTTCCTGGATTATCGGTCTGTTGACTTGTTGATTTATTGGATCGACCTGTTGGCTTGATAATCTGTTGGATCGGCTTGTTAGCTTGTTGATCCTCTTGGATGATCAGTCTGTTAACTTGATGGTCTCTTGGATCGGCCTGTTGGCTTGATGATCTGTTGGATCGGCTTGTTAGCTTGTTGATCCTCTTGGATGATCGGCCTGCTGACTTGTTGATCCTCTTGATCGGCTTGTTGGCTTGATGATCCTCTTGGATGATCGGCCTGCTGACTTGTTGATCTTCTTGATCGGTCGATTGGCTTGGTGATCTGTCGAATCGGCTTGTTAGCTTGTTGATCCTCTAGGATGATCGGCCTGCTGACTTGTTGATCTTCTTGATCGGTCGATTGGCTTATTGATCTCTTCTTAGAGTCTTCTAGTCTTCAAACCTTCTGAGTCTTGAGTTGGTTGAATTCTGAATCTTGGATCTTTTGAATTCTCTAGACTCTCTGACTTCTGATGACTCTGGACTCTGGCAGAATTCTCTGGACTCTGAGTTCTCTGATTTGAATCCCCCCTTGAATGAATGGTGGCCTCCTCTATTTATAGAGTTTGATGGACCTCATATGGGCTTGGGCTTGGGCTTGGGTCCAATTGCCACGTGGCATAATCTGATTGAACTTGGCTGATGTTATCTGATAGATCACTAATAGACAAGTGGCATTCTTTGATTTGCTGACTTTTAATGTCTATTAATTTAATTTAGGCACACGTGTAAATGTGTAACTGGTCCCAAATTTATTTTATCATTAATTTATATTAATGACGTGGCAATTCGTGATTGGCCGAAATTTCTCCTTCAACAGATTCATTTATGCATAATGTATGTTTAATGCTTTCGGTTTACCGGCCATGAATTGAATGTTGTTTGTGCTTAAATCTAACTCGGGAGAGAGGATTTGGCTAAGAAATCATTATGCATAACTAGGATTTAGCTAAGAAATCATTATGCATAACTAGGATTTAGCTAGAAATCGGGAGATAATAGTTAATTCTAGAAATTGCTAAAAAGGGTATCCTTAATGCCTTGCATGTTTAATGAATTTAGATAGGGATATCAGGTTCATTGCATGTGGGAGAATCATGTATGCTCGGGAGAGATGTGTGTGATTGTAGTTTCCCAAGATTTATGAATCATATCATGTTGATAATCCATTAATTAATTATTAAGTAATGTAGCAGTTGTTAGTTTGTTACCTAGTCTGTTGTAAATAGTTTTACCACTTGTAATGTTGATGGCTATTTATACAGCCTTTTCTCTTCAATAAAGATAAGAAAGGTTTATATTTACCTTGATTCTTAATATGGTATCAGATGAAATAATCTCTTCGCGCGTCTTCTTCTAAATCCTCGCGTGTCTTCGTCATTCCCACGACTATCTTCGTGTGTCTGCTCCAATGACGGAAACGAACTCCACGATTCCGCGAGATTCTTCTTCTCCCGATCGTTCGACGAATCAGTCCATCGTCGATCAATATGATAATCCATATTTCTTACATCACTCGGATAGCACCAGTATCAAATTGGTGTCTGATCTGCTCACAGAAACGAATTACACTTCTTGGAGCCGCGCCATGATTCTTGGTTTGACCTTCAAGAACAAAATGGGTTTCATTGACGGTACTCTTCCGCAACCTACTGGAGAGATGAAGAAATCATGGATTATCTGCAACAGCATCGTCACGGCTTGGATTCTGAATTCCTTGTCCACAGAAATCTCTGCAAGCGTTAATTTTGCGGATTCTGCAAGAGATATATGGCTTGATCTTCAACAACGCTATCAACGGAAGAATCGCCCAAGAATCTTCCAACTTCGGCGTGAGATATCAAACCTTGTTCAAGATCAGAATTCTGTGACGACTTATTTTGCCAAGCTCAAGACTCTGTGGAACGAACTCAGTTCCTATCGACCTGCTTGTTCGTGTGGCCTCTGTTCTTGCAATGGAGTTAAGGACCTGAACACCTACTTCCAGACTGAGTATGTCATGGCATTCTTGATGGGTCTAAATGACTCTTTTGCCCAAATTCGAACCCAGCTCTTGCTTATGGAGCCTGAACCGACGATTCAAAAGGCGTTCTCCCTCATTGCTCAAGAAGTAGAGCAGCGTGCTTCTGCCTCACTTCCATCCCCGACTGGTTCATCTCCTTCTACTGACACTGCCTTACTCGTCAAAAATTCTACCCCGAATTCTCGTCCTCAGAATGGAACTAACAAGAAGAGAGAGCGTCCATTTTGCACTCATTGCAACATTCTAGGGCACACAGTTGACCGATGTTATAAAATCCACGGTTATCCACCTGGATACAAAAACCAAAGGAGCAATACCACCAGGTCTGATCCTCCTTCGGACGGTTCTCCATCCTTAACCACCGAACAGTGCCAGAACCTCCTGGCGTTACTCCAATCTCACCTCACCAAGGCGAAGGTGACTTCTACAGAACCAACCTCTGCTACCACACATGTAGCAGGTATATGTTCTTCCCTTATGCCTTCTATAGATTGTTGGGTGCTTGATTCTGGTGCTTCCACGCACATCTCATTTAATCGAGCGTTCTTTACTACCTTACATCCTGTTACTGGGAAATTTGTCTCTTTGCCCAATCGAACTCGTATTGCTGTCAAGTTTATTGGTGATATTCAGCTAAATGATCACATATGCCTTCGGAACGTCATGTTCATCCCAGAATTCAGCTTCAATCTCATTTCTATCAGCGCCTTGACCATTAATCAGAATTTTCTTGTCAAGTTTGTTGATGATTCATGTCTTATTCAGGACAAGTACTCCTCGAGGACGATTGGGAAGGCTAATAGTTGGCATGGGCTGTATCTGCTTCAGGCCACCCCGGATAAGTCTCATTCTTGCTCTACTATTACTGATAATAATGCTCATGATGTTGTGTGCAATTCATTGTCCATTGATGTATGGCATGAACGACTAGGCCACCCGTCTTTTAAGCATCTGTCAGCATTGAAAGACATTTTACATTTCAATTCTAAGTCAATTCATAAGCAAATTTGCTATATTTGTCCTCTAGCTAAACAAAGGAGACTACAGTTTTGTTCACACAATCGTTTAGCTCAGAATAGTTTTGACTTAGTACACTGTGATACTTGGGGGCCATATCGAATGCCTACTCATGCTGGTTTTCGCTATTTTTTAACTATAGTTGATGACTCTTCTCGTTACACCTGGGTCTATTTGATGAAGCATAAATCTGATGCGCTGCATATTGTTCCAAAGTTTTTTAAACTAGTAGAGACACAATATGGAGCATGCATAAAGATGTTTAGGTCTGACAATGCCCCTGAATTAAGCTTCAAAGATTTCTTTGAGTCCAAGGGTGTTATTCATCAGTTCTCTTGTGCCAATAGACCTGAACAAAACTCTGTTGTGGAGCGAAAACACCAGCATCTGTTGAATGTTGCCCGCTCTTTGCTTTTTCAATCCCGGGTGCCCATTCGATTTTGGGGAGAATGTGTCTTGACTGCTTGCTTCCTTGTCAACCGAGTCCCATCTCCACTGTTGGATTGGTCTACTCCTTTTTCTAAGTTGAATGGCAAAGATGCTGATTATTCAGCCATTCGAGTGTTTGGTTGCCTGACTTTTGCCTCAACAAACACACAGCACAGGTCTAAATTTCAGCCTCGTGCCATTCCGGCTGTGTTCCTTGGTTATCCACCAGGATTCAAGGGCTATCGGTTGTATGACATTGCAAACAAAAGAATATTCATATCCAGAGATGTTGTTTTCCATGAGCAGGTATTCCCTTTCCACACCATTACCCCAGCAGACGAGGCATTAACTTCCTTTCCTGATTTGGTGCTACCAACGCCGCATGGATCCTCTGGCATGTCCCAAAATGCAGTAGTTCTACCTACTGATCAGCAGCAGCAACATCCTACCGAGCCTGATATATTTCCAGTCTCATCTAGTGAAAATAATGAGATTGGTGGACAAAATTCCACTGCGAATGACACTTCCATCACAGATGCCTTACCATCTAGTGTGAACATTGAAACTGATGGACAAATTGGTATTGGGAATGGCCCTTCCAGTACCACTACTTCACAGCCAATTTCAGAAGATGTCTCTGACCCACTAAACATAGAACTCAGACGTTCCTCTCGTATAACCAAGATTCCTTCCTATCTCCGAGATTATCACTGCAGCCTGTTACACCAGCTTGACCTACCTGCATCATCCAAAGCCAAGCATCCAATATCAGATGTTTTATCCTATGACAGACTTTCTTCCAAACACAGAAATTTCATTCTCAGTGTTTCCTCGGTCTATGAACCACAGTATTATCACCAGGCCGTTCCTTTTCCTCATTGGCAAGACGCTATGACTGAAGAGTTAAAAGCCATGGAGCGGAACCAAACCTGGACCATTGTACCACTACCACATG
Source organism: Luffa acutangula (assembly GCA_036850905.1). Lineage (NCBI taxonomy): Eukaryota > Viridiplantae > Streptophyta > Magnoliopsida > Cucurbitales > Cucurbitaceae > Luffa > Luffa acutangula. The sequence goes on along the minus strand of CM072097.1, from coordinate 43,056,998 downwards.
GACACCATTCCATTGGTTGTAAGTGGATTTTTAAAATCAAACACAAGGCTGATGGATCTGTAGAACGCTATAAAGCACGCCTCGTGGCGAAGGGTTACACACAGAAGGAGGGCCTCGATTACATCGAGACATTCTCACCAGTGGCTAAGCTAGTCACTGTCAAAGTCCTTTTATCCATTGCTGTTTCTTTTCACTGGGACTTAGTTCAGTTAGACGTAAACAACGCCTTCTTACATGGAGACTTACATGAGGAAGTGTACATGGACCTACCTCTCGGTTACAAACACGATGTCTCTGCACCTAAGGGGGAGCGTTTGGTTTGTAAACTCCAAAAGTCCATTTACGGTCTCAAACAAGCCTCTCGGCAATGGTTTGACAAGTTTTCTCATGCCCTTATCATACTTGGATTTCAACAATCCAAATCTGACTACTCATTATTCACCCGAGGTAGTGGAACTACGTTTGTGGCATTACTTGTATACGTCGATGATATCATCATCACTGGTGCCTCATCCCGTGACATCAAAGCTCTAAAAGTTCATCTCAACAATGTCTTTAGACTTAAAGACTTGGGTCAATTGAAATATTTTTTGGGTTTAGAATTGGCAAGATCTTCCAAGGGTATTTTCTTGAATCAACGCAACTATACCTTGCAGCTTCTGGAAGACACAGGCTTCTTAGCCGCTAAGGTGTCTAATCTGCCATTAGATCCTAACCAAAAACTGTCTGCAGAACATGGTGAACTATTGACTGATCCTTCTGCATATCGACGCCTCATTGGTCGTCTATTGTATCTTACCATTTCGCGCCCTGACATTACTTTTGCTGTTCATAAGCTAAGCCAATTTGTAGCAAAACCAAGGGCTCCTCACCTCACAGCTGCTCACTATTTGTTGCGATACTTGAAGGGTTCACCTGGGCAAGGAATATTTTTGCCTGTTTCCACTACTCTTCAATTAAAAGCCTTCACTGATGCTGATTGGGCGTCGTGCGTTGATACACGCCGCTCCACTTCAGGATTCTGCATCTTCTTAGGTGACTCTCTTGTCTCATGGAAGGCCAAGAAGCAAAGTACTGTATCTCGGTCCTCCGCTGAAGCAGAATATCGTGCACTTGCTGCAACTACTAGTGAGATAGTCTGGTTGCAACAACTCTTAACTGATCTACACATTCCGATCATCAAACCTACTTTGGTCTTTTGTGATAATAATTCTGCCATACATATTGCATCTAACCCTATTTTTCACGAAAGAACAAAGCACATTGAAATTGATTGTCACTTTGTTCGTGACAAAATTACAAGTGGTGATGTAAAACTCTTACCAATTCGCTCTCAACTGCAGCTTGCTGACATTTTTACTAAGGCCTTACCCTTCACAACATTTTCTTCTCTGTTATCCAAGATGGGTATACTTAATATCCTTCATCCATCTTGAGGGGGAGTATTAAGTAATGTAGCAGTTGTTAGTTTGTTACCTAGTCTGTTGTAAATAGTTTTACCACTTGTAATGTTGATGGCTATTTATACAGCCTTTTCTCTTCAATAAAGATAAGAAAGGTTTATATTTACCTTGATTCTTAATATTAATTCATAGTCCCAATTGGTGAAATCACATCCCTAAGACCATTGTTCCCATTAGTTTATCACATCTTTTTGCTTTATTTTGTGTTTGATTTAATTTCATTCTCACTTAATTCGGATCCCTAAATAAAATTGGTCAAGAGTATTTCTGGTAATTAAAATCGATTAGAAACCAATCCAGTGGACGACATTCGAATTTCACATTCACTATATTATAACTTGACTCGTACACTTGCGGTAAGCAATTTGCACATCATATATACCTATACATATATATTTTGACGTGTATAAAGATCAAATTCAAAGTTTTTTTCAAAAAAAAAAAAAATCAAATTCAAAGCTTTTCTAGTTTATAATCTGAACATAGTTTAGTAGACAAAATGTTTATGACTATCTCAAATATCGATGGTTTGATCTCCTACCCCTACATTTTTTTTTTTTTAAACAGTATACCCCTACATTTGTTATACTTAAAAAAATATTGAAAATGTTTATTGAAACTTTCAAAAGCATAAAATACTAAATTAAATCTAAGCCAAAACCGAGAGACCAAATCTATATGTACATGTATATTTTTTAGTTAACCAAATAGGTAATTTAACCTCCAATTATATATATATATATATATATATATATATATATATAAAAGCAATGCATTAACTAAAAAGGGAGTTTGTTACACCAAACCCATCGGGTAGAACCGATAAAAACCATCTGGGAAAAGACGTTTCCCTCCAAAACACTTCACCTTCTTCACAGAGAAGAGGCGAGCGACCAAAAAGGCAAAAATCGTCATTGAAAGACGCCGTTCGAGGAAGATCGTGCGCCACAGTATTACAACTACTCGGGCACTTGGAGAAAGATGCAATCTGGTTCGAAAGCTTAATCGAATTAATCTCCTCAACAATGAAGCTAAGTTCCGACTGATCCTAGACCTTGTGATTAACGACTCCTACGACTTCGACGAAATCAGATTCAACTACCAGCGGTGGCTTACATCTTCTTCCATTGATTGTACGCTCTTAAACCTTCCACGATGGCCTCTGCTTTCAGGTACTTAATCGCCCACTTCCTAGTGATTTTCTGGCATCCAACTCCGATTAAAGACCCGTTAGAGTCACAGATTGTCCAACCTAACCCACCTCTACCTTCTTTCTCGAACTAGGTGGCGTCGACGTTTAACTTCCAGCAACTGGGCTCCGAGGGTCTCCATTGCGCATGACTCAAATGGGTCTCCATCTGAGGGGCGGTCATATTTTGGAAGGCACCTTCTGCATTTTCCTCAATGTTATTTTGAATTGCTTTGCTAATTTGGTTGTGATCTAGCTTTTTCTTGTTGATATTGCTTAAATTTCTGGTATTCCACAAATTCCAAATCACTAGAATAGCCTTCTTTAGCTCCTTAGCATTTAGGTTCATTTGCATTTGATCCTAGAAATCGATAGGCTCTCCCGACTTCGTTCCAACCCCCCTCATCCTTGATACGATCTCTCACTCTCTTGATCCCCCACTCTCTCTCTCCCTCTCTCTATATATATTCTAATATGCTAATATTTCAATTATACTTTATTTTGTAATTTTTTTTTACAGTAAGGTGGAAGGTTCATCTCATATCTGCATTTGTTGAAACGTTTACATCATCAGAGATGGAATTAGAAATTTGGAGTGAAGATCTAAACACTATCATTTTTCGAGTCTGTTTGGAATAATACTTTTAGTTTAAGTAATTCTACTATTTCGGGTCTGTCATTTGAAGGGTTCAGAAAATTAAACTCTCAACAAAGACAAGGATTCAGAGAGACTCCACAAGAAGATAGGGTAGAAAAGATTCCTTGAAATCCATAATTAGTCTTTTAGTGTTGAACACCCCTTTAAGACCAAAGATCCTTCAAGATCGAAAACTTCAAGACTCCAAGGATTAATTGAAGCTTTAAACTTGAAAACAAGTATTCCAACCCTCGAGTGAAACACACATGAACCCAAGAGAGAGAATCAAAGAATCATACATTGGAGATTGTACTCCACATCCAAATAAAATCAATACAAATATAAATTTATTTCACGTGTTTAAGTTATTTGAAATAACGTGGGACCAATCTTGTGTTATGGTTAATTAAAAATATATATTAAATGTTCCACAATGGTTTTGCTTAATTTTATATTATTTGAATGCTATGTTAAATAGATACAAATTAAATTGATAAATGTCATGTGTATTAGATTTTAAATGGAAAAAAAAAAAAGAGTAATCTTCCCTTTACATAAAATTTGATAAATTATTTAGGACTTTTTTTGGTATGTATTTATTTTATTTTCTATTTCCCACTTTATCTTGGATTCATATTTTTTTAAGAAAGAAAATATAAATATGTTAAACAATGGTTTGTTGTTCTTTGTTCTTTATTTTAAACGATATTATTTCTTTTCTTTCTCTATCTAAAATGTTAAATTTAACAGCCAACAAGAGCATAGTTCAACTGGCATAAAGATGTATTGATAATCACGAGATCTGTGGTTTGAATCCCCCACTCCATATTGTAAAAAAAAATGTTAAATTTAACCGAATATAAATTTACTTAAAAAATACGTATTCAATTTGCTTTTTCATTTTTTATATTTAAAATATATTTAGGAAGTAAAAAGTAATTAACAAGAAACCAAACTTTGACACATAATTTTGAATGTATTTCTAAAAAATTAGGACAAAAAAAAAGTTACTAAATACACATATTTCTAAAAGATAACTAACAAAAATGACAATAGAAAACGAGAATTAGGAATGTTACAAGAAATTAAAGATGGTAAGAAAATATGTAAGGCATAAATTTCCTTAATGTTTTTAAGTTTTTTTTTTTTTTTGTTTTGTTTTGAGCAAATGTTTTTAAGTTCTTTGTCATACTTTCTCTTTTATTAGCAAGAATAGAGAATTTTCCTTTTCAGAAATAGGCAAAAGATTGTTAGAAGATATAGAAATTCTTTAATCTTTGTAAACAAAACAGGGTAGAAATTGGATATTTCCTAATAACTAAGTATAGACTTTGTAGTGCTAATGCAAAGAAATGAAGGAAATGGAAAAAAAAAATACGAGACAATAAATGTTGTGAAATAATTAGAGAATTTTGATAATTAAATAATTTAAAGTATCATTTACAACGATGATGATGCTAATCATCTCCTCAATGAAAATGCACAAAATATAATAAAATATAATATTTAATTTATAAGGTCAAGCTTCAAGAAGGGTATTGTTGTCCTAAATAATTTTGAAAAATGCCTAACAATCCAAATATGTATTTTTTTTTTTAGATATTTGGACATTCGTGAAATATGGGTTGTAAAACAACCCATCTACCATAATTTCTGATTTAGATTTGAGTTTGGTTTATACTTGACTCAAATACCATATGGACAAAATCGAATGACTCAAATTTGATCAAATTTAAATTTAATTATTTGATCAAAAAGATATTTTGCCTTAAAGTTTTATAATTGGTCAACTTTACCATTCGTTCCAAATTTAATTATTTGTAACCATTCATTAATTTGAATAATGACATGACAAAGTAGCCAAAATATTTCCACAATCAATGAAATTTATGATTTTAATTAAACCCTAAATTTCTATTGCGCCAATTATTTAATACCATATAGTGTTTTCTGTTATTTGTATTATTTATTCTCAAAATGTATTCTCTCTTTAAGTGGGTTACTATAAATACCCACTTATGTACTCTGTTTACAATTAATGAGAAATAACACTTTCACATTTTGTTTGTATGTGAAAGATTTCATTATTATAGATTCAAATAAGACAAAATTAGGGAAAAATCATTTTTAACCCTAAAACTTTGGGGCTATATCAATTTTAACTCTAAACTTTCAATTTCATCAAATTGAACCCTAACTTAATAAGTTGTATCAATTTTAACTCTGAACTTTCAATTTCATCAAATTGAACCTCGAACTTATCAGATCGTATTGATTTTAATCTCAAACTTGTGTAAGTATTACAATGTATACCTTTGGTTAACTTTTCGTTTGAACCACCGTACGTAATTGATTATTAATTTTTTAATTCACATTGTACTGATGCGCAATTTGCTTACCGCAAGTGTACGAGTCAAGTAATAATATAGTGTTTTCGTGTAAAACGAGTGTCGTCCTCTGAATTGGTTTTCTAGCAAATTAAGCACCGCGAATACTTTTGTTCAATTTTATTTAGGGAGCAAGACTCAATGATAAAGATAAAAATAAAGACTAAAAGCGTAAAAATAAAAGTGGAGACTCAAATGAAAAGACTCTTAGGGAATTGATTTCATTGATTAAGATTGAGGATTGATTAATAGGAATGAATTGACCATGCAATTATTCTACAAGCCAAGGAAACTTTTATCACGATTACCTCTCCCGAGTATAATTGATTCTCATGCATATAAACTAACTTGATATCCCTATCTAAGTTCATTAACATGCAAGGCATTATTCGGTTCGGTCCTTGTTACACTTCTAAAGATATTCCAAATCCCGTCACAAACTTAGAATTTCTACTCTAATCATGCAATTAAACAAAGTAAGTCTTAGGCCAAATCCTCCCTCCCGAGTTAGATTCAACACTTAAATCATTCAATTAGTGATCAAGTAATTGAAAGCATTAAACAAAATTGCATGAGTAAAATAAAAACACATTCATACCTAAAAATCAATCCAACAACTAAAACAATTACATCAATCCCTAAGACAAACAACTAGCAATTCATAGTCTTTAAACCACAAACACTAATTGCAAGAAAAACCATAAAAACTACAAGAGTTCAGGGAAAGAGAAAGGAAAACTCGAATCCGCCAACACCGCACATCCCCGTCACGATCTCCACGTCTTCTCGCTTGATTCCCGCTCCTTGGCCTTGCCTTTAGCTCCCACAAAAGGTCTCTAGTCGAAATTAGGGCTAAAATCTCACCAATTGGACTCCCCTTGGCCGTAGCATGAAAAGATGAATTTATAGAAAATCTGGCGACAGCGTCGAGACGCTATGGACAGCGTCGCGACGCTGTCGCGATACCGCATTTTTGGAACATTTGCCGATAGCGTCGTGACGTTTTTTTTCTTTTTTAGATTGAAGACTCCATTTGACTCCAGTTGCTGAATTAAGCTTCAAACACATACTTCCTACAAATAAAACATAAAAATGCATAAATTTAGGCAAATAATTGTAAAAGACTAGCTTAATTAATCAGAGAAAAATAGCTAGCTATGCTCGCTATCATGTACCTAAATTGGTTTCTTATAAATAAAATATTGGAGAAACTTTATTTTAAATGACTTTTTCTTGTTGTTGATTACTTTAATTGTGAGGGTTTTTTCGCTTCTTATTAAGATTACGAAAACAAAGAAACTTCGGAGGTTTTTTATCTTCAAATATTTGCTTGTTTTTTATTGTTGCTAAGAACTTCGTGGGATTTTTTTTTTCTTTTACGGTTCTTTTCTTGCTTATTAGAAGAATGTACAAATTTAGGAAACAAAAATAAAGAAATTTCGATTTTTTATTTTTCATATTTGTTGAATTTTTCTTGTAGCCAATAACTTTGTGATTCTTTTTTAGATAATAATAAGAAGAATAGTATGGAATATTTGATTTCTTCTAGTTTTTCCAAAAAATTTCTTACAAAACACTAACTCAGATGCATTGTGAATTTAAAAAAACGAAAAGGAAATTGTCAATTACATGTTTTAATAGCCATTCAAATGAAAAGTTGACCAAAGGTCTACATTGCAATATTTATGCAAGTTTGATGTTCAAATTGATACAGTTTGTTAAGTTTAGGGTTCAATTTGATGAAATTGAAAGTTTTGAGTTAAAATTGATACAACCTACTAAGTTTAGGGGTCAGAATTGATTTTTTCCCACAAAATTATTATGGAATACTTAATATCATTTTTTTTTTAGTTCAACCAATAGTTTATATCAAATAAACTCATTAGCGTATATCTCTCTCCACACAGACAAAGAAGATGTGAAGAGATTTATACTCTTTCAACCTGTGCATCTTTCCTTTGGATATGGTAGAGAGTAAAAAAGAAAAAAAAAAATGTCAGTTTCACATTATACTCTAAAGGGTATTTTGAAATTCCACCGAAACCTAAGAATCAAATTGAAAATTTTAAAACTATCAAGCTAAACACAAATCACAAAGAATCAAAATACCCTTGGCTCATGAATGATAATAATTGGAAGACTAAGAATCAAAGAAGGTTGGAAGGGGAGAAGGGTCAAAGATATCATAAAGGAGGATGGGGTGTGGAATGAAAGTCTTATCAAAAAGATTTTTCTTCCTCGTGACGCTGATACGATCCTGAGCATGTCTAAGAGAAACATTTCCGAAGAGGATGAAATTATTTGGGGTAAAGACTTAAAAGGGTGTTTCTCAGTGAAAAGCGCTTATCATTTGGCCGTGTAAATTGATTGCCAATTCAAGGATTCAGGATCAGATCACTCCTCAGCGAAGAAGATTTGGAAATCAATCTGGGATTCGGATGTCTGGCCTAGGGTGAAAATCAACCTGTGGAAAGCTTTGAACAACGCGCTGCCTACAATTGAGAACATAAAAAATAGGGGGGTGGATACTAACAATAAGTGCTTTTTGTGCAGGAACGTTGCTGAAACCGTGGAGCATTATTTATTCTGTACATGCAAGATGGTAAGGAATATTTGGGATTTTTTACTTCCTAAAGTAACCCAGGTACTATCGGTGTGCATGATGTGAAATATTGCCATGCCCCTCATACTCGTGCAAGCCCATACTTGAAGTTTTGTTGAAGCCCACTAAGCCCAATTACATTTGTATTTCCAGCAACCCAACATTATTTCTGATGTATATTCCTCTGGGCCCAATTGTCACTCTCATTCTGTTGTAACTGAAAGTAGGCTATAAGTATTATTTTCGTTTCCTTCTTTCAGTGAGTTTTAGAGAGTTTTTCAGGGGAGTGCAGAGTGAATTTGTGAGCTGGGAATTTCCTTTGGGAAGTGAGGTTGAGTGAATGGAGCTTCTTCTCCATTGTTGAGTGATTGTATTCAGTAAACTTCTGGTGTGAATAAGATCATTCTGCTGCCCCTTGAAGAGTGGATGTAGACCATTATCAAATGGTTGAACCACTATAATTCTGTGTGTCTACTCTCTTCTCCTTTACTGATTTTGTTTGCATTTGTTTCAGTGTTTTAGTTTTTTTGCATCACAAATGGTATCAGAGCACTAGTTCGGTGATGACGTTCGAAGGCCAAGTGCTGGTGCAAACATAAATCAGTTGAGTCGATGATCAAGCTTGATTAATCATCGTGAGCCGAAAAACAGAGGTTAGATACTCGATCGATTAAATTAGGTTTTATCGCCTGAATCAGTGTCGTTCTGCCATTTCTGATTATTTGTGTGTTGAAATCGATCATGTCTGCTAAATTTGAACTTGAAAAATTTGATGGGAAGGGCGATTTTAGCCTCTGGCGTAAGAAACTTAGAGTCATGTTAGTACAATTCAAAGTAGCTAAAATTTTAGAAAAACCAGAAGATCTAGATGAACCTTTATCAGAAGCAAAAAGAAAAGAAATGGATGAAATAGCTTTCAGTACAATGATCTTGTACTTATCAGACTCTGTGCTCAGGCAAGTAGATGAAATAAACACAGCAGTTGAACTATGGAAGAAGTTAGAGTCTATGTATCTAAATAAATCTTTGACAAACAAGATCCTCTTAAAGGAAAGATTATTTGGCTATAGAATGGACCCATCAAAGCCTTTAGAGGACAATTTAGATGAGTTCGTCAAGATATGTTTAGATGTAACAAACATAGGAGAAAAAATTGATGATGAGAATCAAGCGATAATTCTTCTAAATTCCTTACCCGAAAGCTATAAAGAGATAAAGGCTGCAATCAAATATGGGAGGGATTCTTTAACCTTAAGGTTGGTGCTTGATGCACTTAGATCAAAAGATATGGAGACTAGAACACAAAAGAAGGAAAATGAAGCTTTGACCGTAAGGGGAAGAACAGAAAACAGACCTAATACTCCAAAGACTAATAAGAGAGAACAAAGTAAGCATAGATCTAAGTCTAAGGGAAAGGAAACCAGGGAATGCTATTATTGTCGAAAACCTGGTCATTTAATTAAGGATTGCAGAAAACTTCAGTATAAAAACAAGCACCAACCTAAGAAAGAAGGTCAAAACTCAGCAAATGTACATGAAACATATGAATCAGCAGAGGTCCTCACAATTTCTGAAATTAATCCTATAGATGAATGGATTTTAGATTCGGGTTGCTCCTACCACATGACACCCCATAAACATTACTTCCTAGACTTTAAAGATTTAGATGGAGGGAAGGTGTTGATGGGAAACAACCAACAATGCTTGATAAAAGGTGTTGGGTCAGTCAAACTTTGTTTATCCAGTGGAACACAGAAAATCTTGTCTTCAGTTAGGTATGTTCCAGATTTAAAACGAAACTTAATATCTTTGGGAACATTGGATAAAGCTGGATACAAATATAAGTCTGAGGGAGGTGTCATGAAAATTCTGAAGGGATCCTTGTTGGTAATGACTGGAAATTTGAAGAATGGCCTGTATACTCTTAATGGTTCCTCATGCACAGAGTCTGCAAATGTAGTCCCAACTAAAATTGATAATGATGCACTGCTGTGGCATAAGCGTTTGGCTCATGTTAGTGAAAGGGGATTAGTGGAATTGAAGAAGCAGGGACTATTAGGCAAGACCAAGTCAGTAGACTTACCATTTTGTGAACACTGCACTCTAGGAAAAACAACAAGGGTGCAGTTTAACCGTTCTGTGCAAAAGACACAAGGCATCTTAGACTATATCCATTCAGACCTATGGGGACCAGCAAGAGTGCCTACTTTAGGAGGAGCAAAGTATTTTTTAAGTATAATAGATGACCACTCCAGAAAATTATGGGTATATATGCTGAAAAGTAAAACTGAGGTGTTCGAAACTTTTGAAAACTGGAAAACATTAGTTGAAAATCAGACTAATCGCAAAATAAAGAAGATTAGAACAGACAATGGACTAGAATATCTCAATGAAAATTTCAAAAATATGTGTGTAAAAGCTGGAATACAGAGACATTTAACAGTCCCGAACACCCCACAACAAAATGGCCTAGCCGAGAGGTATAATAGGACCATTTTAGAAAGAGTTAGGTGCATGCTTGCCAATGCTAAGCTACCTAAAGTATTTTGGAGTGAGGCTGTTAACACAGCAACGTATGTGATAAACAGAAGCCCTTCGTTAGCCTTGAACTTGAAAACACCTCAAGAAGTGTGGTCGGGTAAGCCTCCAAACTTAAGTTACCTAAGGGTCTTTGGATGCTCAGCATATGCTCACATAAAGCAAGATAAATTAGCACCTAGAGCTCAAAAATGTATCTTTTTAGGATACCCGGATGGAGTGAAAGGTTATAAATTGTGGCCTTTAACTCATGGTGAAACTAGATGTGTCATTAGCAGAGATGTAAGATTCAATGAGGAGGAAATGCCTTGGGAAAAGGAAGGGAGCTTGAGTTATGGTAAAAGTGTCGTAGGGGAAGAAGACTCCTTTGATATTCAGTTAGCCAATGATGAGGGTAGCAGTGAACAATCAGCCTTCAGCTCAAACCAAAATTTAGATGAATCAAACTCCCCTCCAGAACTCAATACTGAAATACAAAATGACTTCTCCAATCAAGAATCAATAGAAGACCAGGTTCAAGCTACCAATTCTGAAGAAAACTTAACTAATTATCAACTCACTCGAGATAGGCAAAGAAGAACAATTAGACCTCCTGCAAGATATGAACAAGCTGACTGTTCAGTAGAAATTCCAGAAGCTGCAGCATATGCCCTTTTGTGTGATGAAGAGAATGAGAACTCAGAACCTTTAACCTATAGTCAGGCCATGAACTCTGAACATAAAGAACAGTGGTTATGGGCAATGAAAGAAGAGATAAACTCACTAGAGAAAAATAAAACATGGGTCCTAGTTGACAAACCAGAGGGGCATAAATTAGTGGATTGTAAGTGGCTGTATAAGATCAAACCTAGTCTTAAAGGAGATGATAAACCCAGATTTAAGGCTAGGTTAGTAGCTAAGGGGTATATACAGAGATATGGCATTGACTATACTGAAATATTTTCCCCTGTTGTTAGATATTCCTCCATAAGGGTCTTGTTGTCCATTGTATCTCAATTCAATTTAGAGTTAGAGCAAATGGATGTAACCACTGCTTTCCTACATGGAGAGTTAGAGGAGGAAATCTATATGAGTCAGCCACTTGGTTTTGAGGTAAAAGGAAAAACAAAACTGGTGTGTAGATTGTTGAAATCATTGTATGGCCTCAAACAATCCCCTCGCCAATGGTATAAACGCTTTGATAGTTTCATTCAAAGCTGTGGGTTTATCAAAAGCATGTATGATAGTTGTGTATACATAAAGCAAGAGAGTAAAATAGCCACTGTGTACTTATTACTTTATGTAGATGATATGTTAATTGCCTCCCAAGACATGAAGAAGATTAATCAGTTAAAACTACAACTAAATAATGAGTTCGAGATGAAAGACATAGGCCCTGCTAAAAGGATATTGGGAATGAATATCTTAAGAAACCGAGACACTGATGTCTTAATGATAAATCAGACTGAATATTTGGAAACAGTGGTGAAACGGTTCAATTTACAAAATGCTAAATCTGTAACAGTGCCATTAGCTCAGCATTTTAGGCTCTCAAAGGAACACTCACCAAAAGATGAAGAAGAGATGAAAGAAATGCAAGATATACCATACACTAATGTAGTAGGTAGCCTTATGTATGGTATGACATGCACTAGACCTGATTTAGCCTTTGCAATGAGCATAGTAAGCCGGTTTATGTGTAACCCTGGAAAGCCTCATTGGGAGGCTGTGAAATGGGTCATAAGATACTTGAAAGGCAGCTCAAATGTAGGGCTTATATATTCAAAAGGGAGGTTAGATAGTGACTGTCTGGTAGGCTACACAGATTCTGACTTTGCTGCTGATTTAGACAAACGAAAATCGACTTCAGGGTATGTTTTTACACTATTTCAGAACACAGTTAGTTGGAAATCAAATCTACAATCAGTTACAGCTTTGTCAACAACAGAATCTGAGTACATTGCTTTAGCAGAGGCGGTGAAAGAGGGAGTTTGGTTAAAAGGCTTAGTAAATGAAATGCTTGGATATACTAATTCATTCTCTTTTTTTAGTGACAGCCAAAGTGCTATTGCACTTGCAAAAAATCCTCAGTTCCATGACAGGTCCAAGCACATTGACATTAGGTACCACTACCTAAGAGAAAAGGTAAATACTGAAGAGGTGAAACTGTTGAAGATTGCTTCAAGTAACAATCCAGCAGATATGCTTACTAAGCCCATGTCTGCCACCAGAATTCAATACCTTCTGAGCCTACTTAAGGTAGGCATCGGCTGAAGGCAACAACAAGTGTTTGAAGACCAAGGGATATCAGCAGCAGTAGTCAATACTTGTTGAAGTATGAGAGTCATGTCAAGAGGGAGATCTGTGAAATATTGCCATGCCCCTCATACTCGTGCAAGCCCATACTTGAAGTTTTGCTGAAGCCCACTAAGCCCAATTACATTTGTATTTCCAGCAACCCAACATTATTTCTGATGTATATTCCTCTAGGCCCAATTGTCACTCTCATTCTGTTGTAACTGAAAGTAGGCTATAAGTATTATTTTCGTTTCCTTCTTTCAGTGAGTTTTAGAGAGTTTTTCAGGGGAGTGCAGAGTGAATTTGTGAGCTGGGAATTTCCTTTGGGAAGTGAGGTTGAGTGAATGGAGCTTCTTCTCCATTGTTGAGTGATTGTATTCAGTAAACTTCTGGTGTGAATAAGATCATTCTGCTGCCCCTTGAAGAGTGGATGTAGACCATTATCAAATGGTTGAACCACTATAATTCTGTGTGTCTACTCTCTTCTCCTTTACTGATTTTGTTTGCATTTGTTTCAGTGTTTTAGTTTTTGTGCATCACACAGGAGTTGGTGGAATTTTTCCGATTACTGGAGAGGTTTAATCAAGAATCTCGACAAATCAAAAGTGGGGATAGCCAGTCAAGTCATTTGGGCGGTTTGGAATGGCAGAAATCAAATTAAAAAAAAAAAAAAAAACACAAATCACAAATACTAATAAGCAAACCATAATTTGAAGGTAGGGGCTTATTAAGAAATATTGCATACATCAAAGGTAAAACTAAATATACTAAACCATTAGAAACTAAAATAAATAACTCCTAAAAAAAAAAAAAAACTAAAATAAATAAGTAGCATATGTATTACACGGAGGAAATTATACTTTATGCATTTATCCTTTTTTTAATAAATAAAATTAAATAACATTAGAAGATTTTTTTAAAGAGAAAATAACATTACAAGATTTATTATTTTTTTTTTTAGAAACATTACAAGATTTTCAACCTTGAGATTTGAACTTTAAATAACGTACACCTTAATTAGTTAGAATTATAATCAACGTTTACATCATTTACCATTTTTAATCTCTCAGAAAGTGCAAGAAGGAATTTTCATCACGAATCTAATGGATCTGTCAATCATTTATATCTATGGATTACTTATAATAAATTTTAGTTTTAAGGTTTGAGTTTAGGGTTTCACCCAAGTTTGGAATCCTATACAAACAAGAGGCTAGCTCGCAATGAATTTCTCTAATAGGAATTCACTCCTTCAAGCGAAACTTGCTGCTTTTTATTTTGATAGGAGTAGGTACTTACTGCTCTTTAAAGTCATAGCTTAGCTTGTTGTCTATTAAACAAACCTTCACTGTCTGTTCGACCTCTATTTTTTTTAATCTTAAGTAAAGTGAAGTGATCAGATCATGAAGTGAACAACCTAAGCTCTTTGTTTTGAAGCTTTGCTACAAAGGAGCCGACTTGTTATGTTTTAACTAGATGAGTTATGTTCAGGTTGGCTTTTCATTTAACTTCTTTTTCTCTTTTTTTTGTTTTTGTTTTTGTTTTTGTTTTGTTTTATTTTTGTTATAGACAATTTTGGACCACCCCGATGTACAAGGAGCTGACGAGGACAACCGGGGAGAAATCGGGTTGGGAGATGGACCCAAGAGGCGAAATCGGCAAGTGGGACGGGCCAAGACCGAAGGGGTCGGGCCATGCGAGCACGGGCCGAGCCCGTCCGACTCCGTTTGGTCCCTACCACCTCTGGCCGCTCCGGTTCCGCCTGGTTTGTCCCGAAATGCCTCCGAATTCCTAAAGACCCTAGGAGCATGAGTAGGTATTTATACCCCTCTTCGCTACTGAAGAAGGGGACCGAACTCTCTACTCTCTTCTTTTACTCTCTAGCCCTCCTACCTCCGTTTTCTAACTTAAGCATCGGAGTCGGTGTGGCTAGCACCACACCGGTGTGCAGGTTTTCCGTTTTGCAGGCCACGTCTTCCCTCGCTCTCAAACAAATTCACTGTCGATTATCACGTGGAGCGAAGGTAATTTACCTAGCGAAATTTGATCATCAACAATTTTTATTTTTTGTGTTCAACAACATTGGAAGTTGGGAGGAATTCGATCTTTTTTTTTTTTTTTAACAACATGTGGGAGTTGGAAGGATTCGAGCCATAAACCTCTTAATCATTAGTACAAGTTTTATGTCGATTGAGTTATGCTCATGTTGGTAAGAAATTTAAACCTCTACCCTCTTAATCCATGATACATGTTAATTACCACTAACCTATGTTCATTTTGACCAATTTAATATTGATACGATAGTAACAGCATTGTATTTTCATAAATCTTATTCATAAATGGTCATATCATATATAACTTTTTTCTTAACCAATCAAATCCTATATGTTAATAAAAGATTTAAGATTAGGATTCTTTTTAATTATTTCTCTTGTCTCATATAGCTTTAATACTTAAACATGCACTTGCAATCCCATCAAGTTATCTTTTCACTCTTCTTTATTTATTTTTTTATTTTTTGAGAAATTGTTTTTTCCCATTAATTTTTTAATTCTTTTTTGAGTTCCGTCCATTTTCATCCAAGTTTATCTGACTTATTCTTTAATAAAACAAAAAACAAAGGCATCAATCGTTTTTCTTTCTGTAGAATAAACATGATCAAAACGTGGCTTCAGTCAGATTCATTTTTTTCCACACTCTGAACAAAGAAACCATGATGAATTTGTTCTTTAGTCTTCAATTTTCCTTTTTTGTTGGGCCTTTGCTCATCAGATCAAGCCCAAGGAATATTTTTGCTGTTGTGACTGGCATGTGTAAGTCATTCAGCAGGTTGCCAAAGAAGGGGAGAAATAATCATCAACGGCATTTCGATTAGGGCAGTGTTGTATTCCAGCGATTAGGGGACTGATTGAAGCGTCATTGAGAGTGCTGATCATTCGATGAGGGAAGAAGGAGCTGGTTCATAAGCTGCCTTCATCACTGAAGTTGTGTTGAGTATGGTTGAAGCAGAGGAAGTCAGTCTGGGCTATCACTGGTGTGTTTGATCCTTGTTTACTCACTGTATTCTTCTTCTCCCTTTGTCGGACAAATTGATTGTATGGAAGACTGAGATCATTGTTGAGATAATAAAGTCATTGGACACCATAGTGGATGCAGGTCACATTGACTGAACCACTTTAAAACTCTTGCGTCCCTTATTTCATTTTTCCTCTTATTACTTGTCTTACTCGATTGGATTAGTTGCTGTGAATCTGTTTTTATGTGTCATTTGTGCAAGCTGTTAATTGGCAATCAGGCTTAAGGTTCAACACAAACTACTTTGAATTTCAATCATTTTAACAATAATATTAGTTATGCAGCCATATCATAGTATGGGGCTAATTATAGGGTTAGCTGTTAGCATGTGAAAGCCGTGGCAGATCGAGACTTTTTGTTTAGGGGGGCTTCCCTTAAATTCTGTAAAAGTAATTTACAAGTAAACAATTTTAAAAATTCATAAATGAAAATTTAAGTACTAATTTAATTCATTGCAATTGTCGTTGGTAAGTTTTAATATTATGAAATTAATTTTTAAAAAATAACGTTTTTTTTTTAAAAAAAAATATTTGGGAAAAATACACTTTTGGTCCCTGAGGTTTGGGTTAAGTGACACTTTGATCCCTGAGTTTTCAAACTCAACAAAAATACCCCGAGGTTTGAGATAAGGGAGCACTTTGGTCCCTACAGTCAATTTTTCTGTTAAATCTTAACGGCTGATGACGTGACACTATTATTTTAATAAAAAAAATATTTTTCTAATTTTTTTAAATAAAAATAATAAAATAATAAAATTTTATTATTTTATTATTATTTAATATTTTTTATCCCTCTCTCTCCTCCTCCTTCTTCTTCATCTTCTTCCTCTTCACCTCTTCCTTATTCTTCTTCCTCCTATGTCCTCCTATATCCGGCGATCGGCGGCTGCCGGCAACTTTTTTTTTTTCTCTTTTCTTCCCCTTTCTTCTTCCCTTACTCCATTTTTCTTCTTCTCTTTTTTTTTTAAAAAAAATATACAAGGACCTCCCTCCTCCCTCCCCGACCAGATCTGGATGGGGAGGGAGAAGGGATCTCCCTCCTCCTCTGTTTCCAGTCGGAAACGAAGGAGGAGGTCCTCCTCTTCTATTTTTTTTTTTTAAGGAAGAAAAATGGGATTAGAGAAGAAGAAAGGGAAAGAAAAAAAAAATGTTGTCGGCGGCGACGAGCAGTGGCCAGCCGCCTATCACCGGTCGCTGGAGACTTGGAGAAGAAGAAGTCAGATGTGGGAAGAGATGAAGGAGAGTGGAGGGTGAGGATGAAGAAGAAGGGAAAAAGAGAGAGATTGAATAATAATAATATTATAATAAAAAATAATAATATTTTTATTTTTTTTATTTATTTTTTATTTTAAAATAAATAAAGGAAATTTTTTTAATTAAAAAAATGTGGCCACGTCAGCATTAGTATTTAACAACAAATTGGATGGCAGGGACTGAAGTGCTCCTTATCTCAAACCTCAGGGGTATTTTTGTTGAGTTTGAAAACTTAGAGACCAAAGTGTCACTTAACCCAAATCTCAGGGACCAAAAGTGTATTTTCCTAAAATATTTCTATCTGTTTTCGTTTATATTTAATACAAAAAATTTAAAGAATAAATTAAAATAAAAATTATAATCTTATATATTTATTAGGGTAAAATACTAGTTTAGGTCACAGACTTTCATTTTTGTGTCTAATAGCTCTTGGAACTTTCAATTTTGTGAAAATAGGTTTTCGAACTTTAAAATGTCGAATAGGTTTCTAAACTTTCAATTATGTCTCTAACAAGTCCTTTACATGTTCAATATTTTTTTAAAAAAAATTAGCAGTCATATTAGACATAAAATTGAATTTTCTGTCTAACATAGTATCAAACTTTCAATTTTATGTTTGATAAATTCATGAGTTTTAAAAAATGTTGAATAGGTTCAAAGACTTAATAAATACAAAATTGAAAGTTGATGATTTTTTTTTTTTTTTGACGTGGAAGTTCATGAATTTATTAGGTATAAAATTGAAAATTCAAACACAATCTTTTAAAGTTCAGGGATTGATTAACGCATAAAATTGAAAGTTTGACCTATTTGATACTATCTAAGTCTAGGGATGAAATTTTATAATTTAATCTTTTTTTATTGTTTCATATTTGTAAATAACTTATGCCTAGAACTTTTTAAAGGATATAGCCTACAATTTAAATTTATAAAATATAAGTTTTTTGAATTACAAAAGTCAATTTTAGAAAAATAGTTTTTGTATATATTTTTAAATAAATCAAATAATCACATTATTATTACTATTATTATTATTATTGACAATATGTGGGGTAGGGGATTCGAACCACAAATCTTGTGGTTATTAGTGCAACTTTAATTATGTCGGTTGAGCTATGCTCTTCTTAGCATAATCACATTATTTTAATCTTTTTCTTGTGTGCATATATATATGTTAAAAAAAAAAGATTAAAAACACACTGAATGGTGAAACAAAAAAGAAATAAGGAGACAAAGAATGTTGTTGATGCCATCTTCTCCCTGAGCTACGAGATGAGCAAGATCGAGTTTTAGCATTGCCCTAGACTGCAAAACACAGTAGCCCACTGTGATTCTCGACATGCTTCGAGTTTTTTTTGTTCGCAGGAACAGGGACTTTCTCCCTCGTAGGAAGGAAGTTTTTTTTGGATCTCTAATTTCCCTAGGTTGTTTTATTCCCTTTTATATAAGGGTAGATGTACCGAACATTTCTCTTATTAATGAATTGATCTTTTTCTCAAAAAAAAAAAAAGAGAGACCTCACGTGCTTTGAGACTTCAAACAATGGACTGCACACTCATTTCAGGAGAGGCTGAAGCGCCCATGCCAACATAGTAGAGCTACACTTTTGGTCTAAAATATGAATATTTATATACTAATAACAAAATATTTATAGTTGAGAAGTGGCTCAAGCCCCCAAGCGCAAGGTAAATCCATTGTTGTGTGAAAGTGACTCAACTCTATAAGAACAAGAGAGAAGGAATTTTGAAAAATACGATTTTTTCATGTTTAATCTTTTTTCTCCACTGAATATTGAAAAGTTTTTTTTTTCTATATCGAATCTTGAAAAGTAATAAGAATTAGAGGTGTTAAGTTTTTTATCATCCTGACATCAAGCTATTCTTCCAAAGGACCTTTCCTACAATAGCGGTCATCGTAGTAGATTTAACTACCAAGTTCGAAATGATTTTCAATTGGTCCATAAAGTTGAAAAATGGTTTTTTAAAAAATATCCAGTAGAATTGACTATTAGTAACAGAAAGATGTTGTTGACTTCTAAAACTATATCAAATTGACCCTCAAACTATATTTTTTGGATCCGCTCCAGCCTATTGTTAGTTTGAAGTTAATTTTTTTTTTTTTATTGAAATTGATTAAACACTAATAACAATTTCCATACAAATAAAGACACATTGTGAACATGTTTTTGAAATTTATAGGTAAAAACTAGTCTAGGGAGAAAAAGTTAACCAGAAACTAATAGTAGTAGTAGAGACTCATTCTAAAAAGAACAAGTATACAATTTGGACCTTTGAAAGTAAGGGTAGGTACATTTTTCCAACCCTTCAAATAATTTCTCGTGAAAAATGATGATCAAGACATGTGGGTTGTTTTTGTTCTAAAAAAAAGTAAATTCACAAAGATTCAAAACAAACTTTGATTTTCCTGGGTGGTTTTATTCCCTTTTCTCGTTTGTTTTTTTTATGATTGATTAAAAGTTTAAATCTCATTTTAATTCTTGAACTTTTAAGTTTGTTCTATTGTAGTCCTTAAACTTTTAAATTGTTTATTTTGGTCTTTAAACTTTCAAAATTGTTCTATTATAGTCTCTGAACTTTCAAAATGTCTATTTTAATTCTTAAAATTTTTTAAAAATAATCATTTTGGTCCTTGTTATGTTACTTTTATACTTCAAGTCCATTTTGTCTAATGTTCGTCTGTAACTTATTTGACTTGAAATCATGTTCATATTAACAATCTAATACACATACTCCAAGCTATGTCATTATTAATTTGTTAAAACTGAAATAAAATTAAGGAAAAAAATAGTCATTTTTTGAAAGTTCATAGACTAAAATACATTTTAAAAGTTTAGGGACAAAAATGGAACAAACTTGAAAGTTCATGGACTAAAACAAATATTTTAAAAGTTCAAGAACCAAAATAGAACAACCCTAAAAATTTAGGCCCCGTTTGATAACCATTTGGTTTTTGGTTTTTGGTTTTTGAAAATTTGGCTTGTTTTCTTCCAATTTTCCTACCATGGTTTTCATATTTGCCAATGACACATTTGAGTTCCTAGCCAAATTCTAAAAACAAAAACAAGTTTTTGAAAACTACTTTTTTTAGTTTTCAAAATTTGCTTGGTTTTTAAAAACAAGGAAAGAAAAGTATTAGCAAAACATAGAAACTTGTAGGTGGAGGTAGGATTTATAAGCTTAATTTTCAAAAACTAAAAACCAAAAACCAAATGGTTATCAAACGGGGCCTTAGGAACCAAAATAAGATTTAAAACTAGATTAAACTATTTTTCTTATCCTATTTGAATGGAAAATAAGTATTTCTCTTGTTAGAGAAATAATCAAACCAAACATGGATATGTGGTATTTGTGGTCATTTTTGTCGTGAGATTGATGTTTGAGTCTATTTGGTTGCTAAAGTTTCAAAAACGAGAAATGGTTCCTAGATTACTTTGACAGTTAATTAAAATGATTTGCTAATTAAATTCTAGTGACATGGCAGTTTTAGATGAAGTCACAAGGATTGGTTGGGTCGTGCATGACTCGAATAGGTACCTAATCTGCTTTATAATCTAAAAAATGTACCGAAAATGGGATATCAACAGCCTGGAAGCAAAGGCTATTCTTGAAGGAATCAAAGCAATCCAACATATCTGTACTCAAAGACGGATTGCTCTTGAGGTCAAGTCTGAATGCCCTCGGGTGATCATAATTCTAAATGGTGAAGAAGACGACCTAACTGAGACGAAGTTGCTCGTGGATGCCGCTGTCGAAGCGTCGTTGGGTCTTTGTCTTTTGTCTTCAATTTCGTTTGTACATTGTAATCTTTGAGCCAATTCAGTAGCCCACTGGTTGGCAAGGCTTGTTGGGACTTCTCATTCCATTTTTGTTGAAGGTTAGGATCATCCCCATGGGAGGGATTTTGAGCGCATTTTTTGGTCCCCTGACCTCCCGTCGTGGTTTTCCCCTCCCTGTTTTGAGGTTGGTTGTTCTGCTAGTTGAGCCTATAATGAATTTCCGTATTAAAAAAAAGATGAAGTCACAACGAAAAGTAATTTTTATATTTTTATTAGTTGACATAGACTCGCTGACAAGGATAATTTATTGTCATTTTCTCCTCTTTGGACAAAATGAGTTTTTCGTACGGATGACCCGATAAAAGAGGTGAAAATGAGAAATATCATACCTTTTCAATTTAAGGTTATATGCCATCTTGCTTGTGTCAGTATCCTAGTAAAATTACCATTTGACTCTCTATTCTATTCTCGCTCTCTATCTACTCTCGCTCTCGCTCCAACCTCTCACTTTCATCCCAATTTCTCTCTCTAAATATCCCGCTCTCTCTTCAGTCTCTCACTCTCTCCCCAATCTCTCACTCATCAATAATCTTGCTCACTCTCTAATTCTTGCTCTCCAATCTGGTTCTCTTTCTAATTTCTCTCTCCAATCTGGCTCCAATCCCTCTCTCTCCAACTCTCACTCTTGTTGTGTCCTATTTGGAGAGAGAAAAAGGAGAAGAAAAAAATTGAGCGAGAAACGAGAGATAAGACATTAGTGAGAGTGAGAAACGAGATGAGAGAAAAAATAGGGAGAGAAAAAATGTGTGTTTTCATATGAAGTGTAAAATGGTAATTTTGCTAGGATAATTATGTAAACAAAATGGCATATAAGGTAGGGTATTTTTCATTCGGGGCTCTTTAAATGGGTTATCTGTACAATTCTTTTGGACAAAATCTTTAGCCATTGTCAAAATAGAAAGCAACCTCATTTCAATTCTACTGTAGTGTAACATTTCCCAAAACAAAATTCCATAGAGATTGTTATAGGCAATTTTGGACCACCCCGATATACAAGGAGCTGACGAGGACAACCGGGGAGTAATCAGGCTGAAAGATGGACCAAGGGGGCCAAACCGGCAAAGGGGACGGGCCAAGACCGAAGGGGTCGGGTTTTCGGCCCGACCCCTTGCTCGGCCTCGGCCCATGGCCGAGGCCGCCCCCCGGCCCGCCCGTGCGGGCCGAGTCCGTTTGGTCCCGTCTGGTCCCCACCGCCTCTGGATTCCCCGGTTTCGCCTGGTTTGACCTAAAACGCCTCCGAAACCCTAAAAAGGCGAGGAGGATGAACAGGTATTTATATCCCTCTTCGCCACTGAAGAGGGGATCCCGAATTCTATCCCTAAACTCTACTATTGACTCTCTACTTTCTGCTCTTGCTCATACTTTTCCACGCCCTACCGTTCTGTTTGCTGACTTAAGCATCGGAGCCGGTGTGGCGAGCACCACACCGGTGTGCAGGTTTACTGTCTTGCAGGCCACGTCTTCCCCCCTCAACTACAAATTTACCGTTGGTGGCACGTGAAG
This sequence comes from Luffa acutangula, assembly GCA_036850905.1. NCBI lineage: Eukaryota > Viridiplantae > Streptophyta > Magnoliopsida > Cucurbitales > Cucurbitaceae > Luffa > Luffa acutangula. Next base: position 43,034,221 of record CM072097.1, on the reverse strand, counting down.
GTCAGGTGAGATCCTCTGGCCAAAATCGACCATCAACAGAGATTATGCGCCATTTTCTCAGATTTCATCCTTCTGAGTTGAAGATTTCGAATCCATTTGGAATGAATTTCTAAGTATTTTAAAAATTATTTCTAAGTGTAAAAAAAAATGTTTTTAAAAACTTTGAAAGTCATTTCAAACATACATTTCGTATCCTAGAAAATCCTTGCAACAGAAAAATTGGAATAAGCTTTGAATTTCTGTTTAAGTTCTGTTTTAATTGAAGGAACTTTTACTATTTTAAAGAATATTCTACGTCTTCTTTCTTTCATGTGTTGAGGATCCTACATTAAAAAGATTAGTGGAGACCTCATAATTTATAAGCTACAAGGGTCACCTCACTCATTGTCAATTAATTTGAGATGGAACTCCATGTAATTGATAGTTTGTAATGTTGTTGGGTGATTAATTGGAAGATAGAGTTGTGGTTGCTTTAAGAATGAATTGTCAAATGAGTAATCATGTGAAGTACTTGGTTGAAGAGAAGAAGCCAAAGTAGAGGGGAGAGAAAATAATGAAAAAGTGGCAATAGAAATAAATATCCATTAGAGGTATTGGAGAATAAAGAGGAAAAAAATATTGGATTGGTTAGATTTGAAAATCTGGAAGCTTCCTAATAATGATTTGATACAAATTTGAACTATTTTTACCGTTTCTCCTTCATACATCCAACAATGCATTTTGGGTTGTCGATAATTACATTAAGCACTTTTATAATCACATCATTTTCTAATGGTCAAAAAATCTAAAGATCATTTAAAATCATTTCTCAAATCTTAAGGCTTAAAAATCTCTCCTAATAAGTCCTTGAATTTACAATCTTGGATCTATTAGGTACTTGACCTTATAGGTTTCGACAAATTCATAATTTTAAAAATGAAGTTATTTTATATGATATACTTTTAATTTTATGTATGATGAAATTCTAAAATTTCAATTTTTTATTTAATAAATCTGTTAATTTTAAATTAATTAAATACTCTAAGACCATAGATAGAAAGAGAAACCTTAAAAGGATTAAATTTAATTTTGGAAATTGTAATAGTAAGATCTCATTTAATAACATTTTTTGTATTTGAAAATTAAGCTTGTTTTCTTTCAATTTCCTAACAATGGTTTACATCTTTGTTAGTGATACATTTTCATTCCTAGCCAAACTTCAAAAACAAAAACAAGTTTTTGAAAACTACAAACCCTATTTGATAACCATTTCAGTTTTTGGTTTTTCAGTTTTTGGTTTTTTTGTTTTTGGTTTTCTATTTTTTAAAAACAAAAATCATATATGTTTGATAACTGTTTTTTGTTTTCTATTTTTAAAAAATAGAAAACCAACCTTTTTTTATAACTGTTTTTGGTTTTCAGTTTTATAAAAATTAGAAAGATGAAAATATGATTTAGAGAGAGAAAAAAGTGTAGAGATGTTGAAACAAAAATTTTCAAGAGATTTTTTTTTTTTTTTTGAAAAGACAAGAGAAAAGTTAAACATAGAAAATTTAGAGAGGTGAAAGAAAATGTTTAGAGAGAGAATATTAATTAGACTCGAGAAAAGATATTAGTTAGAGAAAAAATAGAAAAAAAGTTAGGGTAAAAGCGATAAATTTTAGATAAAAATTTTTAATAAAAAGAGAAAATTTAGAGATAGTAAGGTTAAGAGTAAAAGATATCTAAAGAAATAACCATAAATTAGAAAAATAAAGAAAAGTTGTAGCGATAGAAAATTTTGGAGAATATTTTTTTTCAAAAGAAAAATTAGAATATGTTTATTAAGGAGAGAAAAGTTATTGATAAGTTTTTAGAAATAGATAAGTTATAGAGAAATACAAAGTTTTGAAAGAGAAAATTTTAGGTAGAGAAAAAATTTATAGAGAGAAACACGTTTAAGAGAGAAAAAAAAATAGAAAAAGGAATTTGTTGAAGAGAGATAGGTAAAAGATGAGAAAAGTAAGCATTAGAAGAAAAATGAGTTTTTGGGTCCCGTTTGATAACCATTTGGTTTTTTGTTTTTGGTTTTTGAAAATTAGACTTGTTTTCTCCTAAATTCCCTACCATGACTTCCATCTTTGTTAAGGATTCATTTCAATTCCTGGCCAAATTCTAAAAACAAAAACAAGTTTTTGAAAACTATTTTTTTTTTCAAAATTGGACTTGGTTTTTGAAAACAAGAAAGAAGATTGATACTAAAACAAAGAAACTTATAGGTGGAAGTAGGTGTGTATAAGCTTACTTTTCAAAAACCAAATGGTTATCAAACTGGGCCTCAAAAACCTGTTTTAAAAACTTTTTTTTTGTTTTTGAAATTTGCTTATAATTTCAAAAATGTTTTTAAAAAACAGAAAACAAAAAACATAAATGGTTATCAAACACCACTGTTTTTTTAAAATGAAAAACAAAAACAAAAAACAGAAAACGAAATTGTTATCAAACGACCCCTACTTTTTTTAGTTTTCAAGATTTCGTTTGGTTTTTGAAAACATGGAAAGAATATAGATAATAACACAGAGAAACTTGTGGAACAGTGGAAGTTGTATTTGTAAGCTTAATTTTCAAAAACAAAAAACAAAAAAACGAGACCTAAGGCCCCGTTCGATAACCATTTCAGTTTTTGGTTTTTGGTTTTTCTGTTTTTGGTTTTTGGTTTTTGGTTTTCTGTTTTTAAAAAAAAAAAAACCATATATGTTTGATAACTGTTTTTTGTTTTTTGTTTTTAAAAACAGAAAACCAACCTTGTTTGATAACTGTTTTTTGTTTTCAGATTTTTAAAAATTAGAAAGATGAAAAGATGTTTTAGAGAGAGAAAAATGTGTAGAGAGGTTGAAACAAAAATTTAGAGACACAAATATAAATGTTTTCAAGATAAGTTTTTTTTTTTTTGGAAAGACGAGAAAAGTTAAACATAGAAAATTTAGAGAGATGAAAGAAAATATTTAGAGAAAGAATATTAGTTATTAGACTCGAGAAAAGATATTAGTTAGAGGAAAAGTAGAAAACAAGAGTAAAAGCGATAAAATTTATATTAAAAAAATTAAATAAAAAAAGAAAATTTAGAGAGATAATAAATGAGGTTAAGAGTAAAATATATGCTAAAGAAATATCAAAAAATGAGAAAAATAAAGAAAAGTTGTAGCGATAGAAAATTTTGGTGACTTTCTTTTTCAAAAGAAAAATTAGAACATGTTAATTAAGGAGAGAAAAATTATTGATAAGTTTTTAGAAATAGCTAGAGAAAAAAAAAAGTTTTGAGAGATAAAATTTTAGAGAGAGAAAAATAAATTTTATAGAGTAAAAAAGGTTTTAGAGAAAAAGAAAATAGAGAAAGGAATTTTTTGGAGAAATATAGGTAAAAGAGAAGAAAAGTAAGCATTAAAAGAAAAATGAGTTTTTGAAAAACAGAAATCTGTTTTTAAAAACTACTTTTTTTTGTTTTTGAAATTTACTTATAATTTCAAAAACGTTTTTAAAAAACAGAAAACAAAAAACAGAAATGGTTATCAAATACCCCTGTTTTTTAAAAATGAAAAACAAAAACATAAAATAGAAAACGAAATTGTTATCAAACGGCACAGTTTATAACTTAAAACTCAAATGAGTTTCTTTCTAAAAGAGAAAAAAAAAAAAAAAAAGTTATTTCGAAATTCTAGGATCCTCACTAGTGAAACCACAATGGAAGCCCGTGACTGACTGTCACTGTAACCGTGTCACATTCCCCAGCGCAGACCCACCAATTCTTCAAGCGCTCCAAATTCCAATCACGTTCACAAAAACCTCTTTTCTTTCGTCAAAATTAATACATCAATTGGTAATTCCAACCTCAAATTTAATGTCACTTTTGTTAGAATATCAATAAATAATCAAATACTTATAAGGTCAACACCGATGCTTCAGCTAAAGATCGAGTGGTTGGTAGAGGCATTATTATCCGAAATGAGATCGGTGAGGTCATGGCAGTTGGGTCCAGATACAAGAACAGTCGAAGTAGCTAAAGCTTTAGCAATCCGTGATGGGATCAAAATTTTCAAATCCGTTGGTATACATCCAATATGGATGAAAACTGACTCTCTTCTTGTGTGGCATCTAGTTCAGGAGTAGAATCTTACGACAACAAAACTCAAAGCTTAATCGACGATATCTAACACTACCATCGTCAAGGGGAAATGAAAGGGCTTCTACTTACCTCTAGGTTGACAAATCAAGCTACCAATGCATTAATAACATTCAAGCAATCGAAGAGATGGTGTCTGGCTCGAGGAGGTTCCAGAATAATGGACGGCTCTAGCTATTCGCAATGACAGAGATGGTGTTCAAATTGAACACTTCTTAAGGAGGGAGATGATCGGACACTTTGTTAGTTTGTTTTGCATTTTATCTTTTCATTTACTCAAAAAAAAAAAAAAATATTGAAAAATAATACATGATTTGGTTTTCCTTTTTTTTTTTTTTCTTTTTTTTAAATACACTATCTAATTTTATTTTTTCTTGAGATATACCCTATCCGATTTAAGTTTTGTGTCTATTTGATCTTTTTAAGGTTTTAGATGAGACGCTTTAAGTTTTGTATAGTTATTGAGTTCATTTGATCATTAGTAACTAAAAAAAGATGTCATGGTATTGGTGATTGAACTTGTGGTAAATATATTAGTTTATTAGTACTATTATTGAGTGATCGGACAATGAGGTGGTTTTCCTCCTCTTTCCCTTTCCCTTTCTCCTTTGCTCCTACTCCAACAAATTCCATTATATCCTTCTTCCTCATCATCTTTAGATCTCCTTTAATCCCTAGAAAGAATTAATGTTGTCCAGTTATTGCTTATCTAGAAGGAAAGTTTATTTATTTATTTTTTTGTTCTAGATGTGGAATGAATTTGTTTCTTTACTCTAGATCTAGAACAAAAGGACGATCCTTCATTTTGAATCGTCCAAATGCTAGATTTGAATAAAGAGCAACATCAACAACGATTGACAAGGGGACGCAACAACAACTGAGAGAAAAAGAGAAATTCCACTTCCGAAGTCCAACCACAAAAAACAATAGTAAGGTTGTGTTTGGTTTAACTTTTCAAGTGTTTAATTTTGAAAAAATTAAAACAACTCATTTTGAAAAAAAATTCATAGTGTTTCACAACCACTAAAAATGACTTAGTAAAAAATGAGATTGAGAAATAAATCATTAGGAGAGAAACACTTAAAAGTAAATTTTTTAAAAAGAGTTTTTAAGGATATAATAACTTGTGTATATAAAAAAAAAACACTTATGATGAAATGTAACCAAACATATGAGTGTTTAAATTCTAGACAATTTTTATACCAAATTTTTTTTTTTTAAAATGCATTCTTCAAAAACACTTAAACTAAAAGGTATTTCAAACGGACTCTAAATATATTTTACCAAATTAGCAACTTAATAGCCACTTTATCTTTCTATTAGTAAATTAATAGTCAAACGAACTCACGAACCAATTAAAATGTTACCCCTCTCGATTTTTGAAACCTTATAGACCAAATAAACAAACACAAAACTCAAATTTCTGAGACTGAAAGTTTATTTTACCCTTAAATACATCTATCCTTCACCAAAAGTTAAATCTTTGGATTTGATTGCCATTTGATGAAGCTAACTATTACATAATTGGTGTGCAATGATCAACAAATCTACATTTAATGGCCAAATTCCCACTCAGATTATATTGAACTCACAAACAAAACATGATGATATTGTACCAATTTCTTAGTTCATAAATTCAGAATAAAACTCTTCTCAAAAAATAAAAATAAAAAATAAAAAATCAGAATGAAACAACTTTTTAATCATTGAGATCCAACAATTTTCATATCTACAAAAGAATCTTCCCCCACAGCTCCACCCCCACTACCTCCATTTCTGTCACATTCCTCTGCAATTCAGCTTCACACAAAACCATCCATGGCGGAAATGGGTCGCCATTTTTCCTCCATCTTCATCCTCACATTCCTCCATCTCCTCAATCTCTGCTCTCCAAAGCTCCACCTCTCAACCCCGCCGCCATTGCCAGTCCTCCCTCTCCCTTCTTTCTCCCAATTGAAATGGCAGCAGAGAGAAGTCATCATGTTTCTCCACTTCGGCCCCAACACTTTCACCGACTCCGAGTGGGGCACCGGCGCCGAGTCCCCCGCCCTCTTCGACCCCGCCGCCCTCGACGCCTCCCAGTGGGCCGCCACCGCCGCCGACGCCGGGATTTCTCTCATGATTCTCACTGCCAAGCACCACGACGGCTTCTGCCTCTGGCCTTCCCAATACACCACCCACTCCGTCGCCCGTAGCCCTTGGAAGAACGGCCGCGGCGACGTCGTTGAGGAGTTCGCCGCCGCTGCCGCCGCCCGTGGAATCGACGTTGGGCTGTATTTGTCGCCGTGGGATCGGCATGATCGGAGATATAGCCATGATTTGCCGTATAATGAGTACTACTTGGCTCAGTTGCAAGAGCTTCTCAAAAAGTGAGTCAATCCAATTTTTTTTTTTTTTTTATGGTTAAATTCTTTTTTTTTTCTCAAGGTTGGTTAAATTATCTTCTATTTGATCTCAATAGTTTTGTTCTAATTTTTATTTAGTCTCCGTTAATATCATTATATTTTGCATCTGTCAAAAGGTTTAGAATTCTCATCCTTATATTCTTGAACTAAGAAATATTTCATTTCGACATTTTATAGATCCACATAAATATTTTGTCTACTTGGATGTTGTTGCAAAGTTTGTAAGAAAAAGTTACATTTATATTCTACAACTTCCACGCAGGATCACTTTTGAATTCTTAGTTTCTAGCCATTCTAACTTTAATCTTTTTTCTTGGAGAAATGAGTTTTTTTTTTGTTAGTTCAACAACATTCGGAAGTGAAAGGAATCATACATTTGACCTTTTGATCAATAGTCTAGATAAATTATCGTTGAGTTATGCTCACTTTGACTTGGAGAAATGAGTTTAGAAGGCTTTGAAATAACTTTTTTTATATTGGCGGTCTATATTGCTTTAGTGAATAGAAAAAGTGATGTCGGGAATCTTTTTTCTTTCAAAATTCATATGTAACTTTTGAATTATTGTTGCAATTTTAAAAGTTGGATGATCCAAAATTTATAAATTAACCATTTTTCATTCAATCTCTTTCAACTAATATTTTGATTTTGAGTCAATTTTAGGTATGGGAATGTGAGGGAGATTTGGTTTGATGGAGCCAAAGGTAAGAATGCTCCAAACATGTCATATTACTTCTCCGACTGGTTTGCAATGGTGAAGGAGTTGCAGAGCTCCATCAACATATTTTCCGACGCCGGACCCGACGTTCGATGGGTCGGGAACGAGAACGGCTTCGCCGGAACGCCGTGCTGGTCGACCATCAACCGGACTATGCTGGCCATTGGAGCAGAAGGCATTTCCGGGTAAGTGTTATTCCAATGCCATATATTTTGACTCTGTTCCTGAATTCAATGCATTTTTGCTACTTTACACTCGAATCTCATTAAAGATGGCGAAAAGTTTTTTCAATTACTCACGCGTGAATTTAATATAACTTTTTTGATGGAATAAAGTAGCTCCTTAATGCTTTTCAAAAAAAAAAAAAAAAAAAAAAAAAAAAAAAAAAAAAAAAAAAAAAAAAAACTCCTTACTGCAACATTTTTTTCGAGCTCTAACTCTGATTTTTTCCATAGTGGGTATCGGTAAAGTTTGGAGATTTATGTCTGATAAGTCTTTTTGACTTTAAAGGAAAATGTCTACTTAGCTCCCGTTTGATAACCATTTGGTTTTTGGTTTTTGATATGTGAAAATTATATTTGTTTTCATCCAATTTTCATACAATGATTTTCATCTTTGTTAAAGACACACTTGAGTTCTTAGCCAAATTCCAAAAACAAAAACAAAATTTTGAAAACTATTTTTTTTAGTTTTCAAAATTTTACTTGGTTTTTTAAAACATGGGAAGGAAGTAGATAACAAAACAAAAAACTTGTAGGTGCATGTAGTGTTTGTAAGTTTAATTTTCAAAAACGAAAAATAAAAAAACCAAATAGTTATCAAACGGGGCCTTAGTTATTCAACTCTGAATTTTGTGTCTAATAAAAATTTGCACTTTAAAAAGTATATAATAGGTCTTTAAACTTTTAATTTTGTGTTTTATGTTTTATAGGGTCTTAGACTTTCAAGTTTGTGTTTATAGGTCTTTAATTCTATTTTTTTTTTTTGAAAATTAATCTATTTGAAATTTTTAATAGGGGCAGTTGCATAGATGACAAATTGGACCAAATTAATAGCAAATATAGTACTGTTTCAAACTAATTGCAAATATAGCAAAATTAATTGTACAAGACCAAAAAGTTGTTGTCGGATTCTATCCGTGTCTATCACTAATAGACTCTGATTATTCAAAGTATATCAGTGTCTATCGCCGATAGACTTCGATTAATCAAAGTTTATCAGTGATAGTCACTAATAGACACTGATAGATTTTGATTGACCAGAGTTTATTAGCAATAGACACTGATATAGTCTGAATAATCATAGTCTATCAGTAGACTGATTGATTCTGATTAATCAGAGTCTATAGTTGATAAACTCTGATAATCGAAGTCTATCAGATAGACTCCGATAGATTTTGCTATATTTGCAATTTTTTTTACATGGACATGGTGCTATATTTGCTATTAATTTGATCCAATTTGCCACCCACTGCCATTTTCCTTTTTAATAACTCAAGTACTACCCATTATAATCAAAATTTAAAGTTTAGAGTTCTATTAAACACAAAAATTCAATTCAATTTTATGTTCAATAGATCCATCAGTTTTCAATAAAATGCTAAATATGTTAGAGATCTATTTGCCACAAAATTGTAAGTTTAGATCTATTAAACACAAATTAAGAATTGAAAGACCGAAATTAAAGAGTTTTTTTTTTTTTTTTTTTTTTTTATATGGTTCTTAATTAGTCACCCCCTAATTGTGATACTTTCAAATGTTCTACTTGGCATTAAATTCTTTTAGCCTACTTTGATAGGAATTTTATGCATTATATCATGTGGGGTTTGGGCTTCAAGCAAATTTGGACAAAGGGTTAGTTGCGTAGTTTAATTAATCGATGAAGATATTTGATAACCTCTTTTAGACTTAAGAGGTTAGAATAATTCTCTCATCTCTTGTTAAACTAAAAAAAATATGGTGACTCATGTCTTTTTAGAAGATTGAATAGTGTTTTAAACTGATTTTTTTTCCTAATTTTCCTAATATTTTGGTTATTTAAAAATGGGTCAGTTGCAAGGATAGCAATATGAACCAAAATAATTGCAAATCTAGCAACCCACAAAAAAAATTTGCAAAAATGACAAAATGTCTTCCTGTTGCATTTACTAAAATACCCCTCCAGATTTTCTATCACTAATAGAAAGTTTTTCTATTGATAGATTCTATCAGTAATAGAAAGATTTTCTATCAGTGATAGATTCTATCAGTAACAGAAAGATTTTCTATTAGTGATAGAAATTTTCTATCACTAGATTCTATCAATGATAGAAAAGATTTCTATCCATGATAGGTATTTTTCTATCAATGATAGAAAAATTTTCTACCACTGATAGAAGATTTCTATCAATGATAGATATTTTTCTATCAATGATAGAAAGATTTTCTATGACTTCTATCCGTGATAAAAATCTTCTATCAATGATAGTCTATCACTGATAGAAAAGTTTCTATCACTAATATAAAGTTTCTATCACTAATAGAAAAACTTTCTATAAGTGATAGAAAGTTTTCTTTCACTGATAGAAAAATCCAACATACAATAACAAAACAACAAGTTTCTATCAGTGATAGAAACTGATAGAAAAACTTTTTATCAGTGATAGAAAGTTTCTATCATTGATAGAATGTTTTTCTATCAGTGATAGAAAAGTCATGATAGAACACAACAACTACAAAAATATATAGAATGACAACAATAACCAAACAACTAACAAAACAATATGATATCAGAACACCAACACTTATAGAAACTTTCTATCACTGATATAAAGTTTTCTATCACTAATAGAAATTTTTTCTATCACGGATAGATTCTATCAGTAATGGAAAGAAATTTTATCAGTGATAGAAATATGAGCATTATAAACCAAATAAAGAAATTTACTTTTCAATCGTGTTGTTTAGTTTTCAATCTTCTATCAGTGATAGGTGATAGAAAGATGGGCATTATGAACTGATTAAAAAAATTTACTTGAACAAGGTTTTCAATTGTGTTGTTTGGTTTATGATAGAAAAGTTTCAATAGTGATATAGAAAGTTTTTCTACCACAATCTATCAGTGATAGAAAATAGATTCTATCAATAAAAAAAAAAAAAAAAAAAACCAGGATGATGAAGATGTGTGCCAATCAGAGTCAATTTGGAAATATAAAAACTTCATTTAAAATTTTTGTCATATTTGCAATTATTTTAAAAACTTGCTATATTTGTCATTATGCACCATAATTTTGCCACCCATTAGAATTATCCTTTAAAAATTTTAAAAACATCTCTGTGTATTTTAAAGTACTCTTAAAGTAAACAATTAAGTAAAGTAGTTTTAAATTAGGGCGAGTTTAGAATGAATTTGGAAAGAAATGATTTTGAGTGCATTTCTTTGTTTCTATAAAATATTTTTAGAATGAGTACTAATCAAGGTTTTCCTCCATTGAAGCAATTTTAAGTATATTAGAACTTTTAGAATAAAAATTGTGTTATCAAACACCATTAAATTTTAGAAGACACTTTAATAAGTTAAATACTTTTTTTCTTCACATAATTCTAAAAGTAACCCCAAAGATATCAAACTCAACTTCAAAGTTTTCCCCAAAAGATACTTTAAATGTCATTTCAAATTCCCTCTAAATTTGTCGGCCAGGACTAAATTATAAGAATTTTATCTATAGAATATATAATAGTACGAACAGAGAAGAAACTTTTTTTTTTTTTTTTATGATATTAACCTAAATTATTTTTAAAATACCTAACTCATCTTCCATTTTGAACTTCCTTTAATTATTTATCTTTTTTAATTATACTTGGTTTAAATATTATTTTGGTCCCTATATTTTTTACTTTAATTCATTTTGAGTCATGTACTTTAAAAATGTTCATTATGGTCCTTGTACTTTGGACTTTCGTTCATTTTGGTCATTGTTCTTTCAAAATTTTCATTTTAGTCCTCGTACTTTTACAAAGTAACTAATTTGGTCCCTATATGTAAAATATAAGCATAAATTTTATACACAATGAAAAGTTGTTAATCAAAATTGGTGACTATATTTCAAGAAATTTAGTAAGTGAAGTATCATACTAAAATTATTATAAAAAAAAAAAAGAGAAAAAATTGAAAATATGAAAGGACCAAATTTATTACTTTTTATAAGTACAAGGACTAAAATGAATATTTTGAAAGTAAAAAAACCCAAATGAACAAAAGTCCAAAACACAAGGACGAAAATGAACAGTTTTATAGTTTAGGAACCAAAATGAATTAAAGTCAAAAGTGTTAGGACCAAAGCCAAAGCGAGTTTAGCTCAGCGGTAATTGGCATGTACTCTCGACCATGAGGTCAGAGGTTCGAATCCCCCCACCCCCAAATGTTGATGTACTCAAAAAAAAAAAAAAAAAAAAAGTGTTAGGACCAAAATAGTATTTTAGTCATTATACTTATTTCTCTCTCCCACCTATCTATCTCGATTCCACGTCACTATCTCTCCCACTCATTCTCTACCTCTCTCAATTCCCACATTTAATTATCTCTTTCATTCTTCCACCCATTCAAATTCCTCATTCTCACCTATTAACTTTTGATTCTCTCCATTCTCAAAAAAAAAAAAAAAAAAAAACTTTTGATTGTCTCCACTTTTCAAAAAAAAAAAAAAAAAAAAACTTTTGATTCTCTCCCACCAACTAAATTACCTTCTCTAAAATAACCATTCAAAATCTTTATAATTTCAAAAACTTTATTGTAAAAGGTTTTGATTTTTTTTTCAAAATTTAATTTTAAATTTACGACTTTACTCTTTTATTTTTTATTTTTGAAAGAAAAAGACTTTACTTTTAATCATAACTAATGATGAAATCTTAACCATTTTAGAATTTTAATAAAATACTTTATAAAAACAAACTACATCTATATCTATATGTATCTATACCTATTTATCTATACTATCTAGAAATGACTTAAATGGAGAAACTTTTAATTTTTCCTTTCACCCCATCATAAATTAAGGATTTCTTCTTTCACCCTTTTTAATTTAAATATTTATTTATTTATTTATACTTATTTAATTATTATATTAAACAATATTTGAATAAATGTTCTAAAATTTCAATCTATATCATCAATCTTCCAACTAAATTGTTTATTAACAAAATAACAAAATAATGCATATCCGAATAAATATGTTATCCTTTTTAAGAGAAAAATCTTCCTCTCCTGAAAACCCTATTGATCAGCCAAAGCTCCCCTCTAAGAAATATGATTCCAAACACCGGCCAACAAGAGCCACTAGGAAGGCCTCCGCTTCCTCTTCAACTGTCTAATCCAGCAAACCTCCAACTAGCAAGCTCCTCCAGAGCTAGTTCTTCAAAGGGCAAATGCCCGATCTCTCCAGCATCTGCACCAGCTCCAATGTGTGCAGATAATTACTCCATGCACCTCGGATATCAAACCGTATCGAAAAGGCGACCGGATTCCTCTTCAAGGAACTTATCAATTAGACCATTGATGCGCAATTTGCTAACCGCAAGTGTACGGGTCAAGTAATAATATAGTGTTTTCGTGATTAAACGAGTGTCGTCCTCTGGATTGGTTTTCTAGCAAATTAAGTATCGTGAATACTTTTTTTCAATTTTATTTAGGGAGAAAAACTCAATGATAAAAGATAAATCTAAAGACAAAAAGCATAAAATAAAAGTGGAGACTCAAATGGAAAGATTCTTAGGGAATTGATTTCATTGATTAAGATTGAGGATTAATTAATGGGATGAATTTAGCATGCAATTATTCTACCAAGTCTAGAAACCTTTTATCACAACTATCTCTCCCGAGCATAATTGATTCGCATGCATGCAACCAACTTGATATCCATATCTAAGTTCATTAACATGCAAAGCTTTGAGTTTAGTTCTTCAAGCAACTTCTAAAGTTATTCCAAATCCCGTCACAAACTTAGAATTTCTACTTTAGTCATGCAATTAAATAAAGTAAGTCTTAGGTCAAATCCCCTCTCCCGAGCAAGATTCAACACTCAAATCATTCAACTAGTGATCAAGTAAATGAAAGCATTTAACCATAATTGCATAGGTAAAATAAATGCATATTCATACCACAAATCAATCCAACAAACTAAAACAACTACATCAATCCCCAAGACAAAAAAACTAGCAATTCATAGTCTTTAAACTACAAACACTAATTGAAAGAAAAGCCATAAAAACTACAAGAGTTAAGGGAAAGAGAAAGGAAAACTCGAATCTGCCGACACCGCGCATCCCCGTCACGATCTTCACGTCTTCTCGCTTGATTCCCGCTCCTTGGCCTTGCCTTTAGCTCCCACAAAAGGTCTTTAGTTGAAATTAGGGCTAAAATCTCACCAATTGGGCTCCCCTTGGCCGTAGCATGAAAAGAAGATTTTATAGAAAATCTGGCGATAGCGTCGAGACGCTACAGACAGCGTCGCGACGCTGTCGCGATCGTAATTTTGGAAAATTTGTCGCTAGCGTCGCGACGCTATGATTTTTTTTATTTTTTATTTTTTTTATTTTTTTAAAAGATTGGAAACTCCATTTGACTCCAATGGCTCAATTAAGCTTCAAACACATACTTCCTACAAATAAAACATAAAAATGCATAAATTTGGGCAAATAATTGTAAAAGATTAGCTTAATTAATCAGAGAAAAATAGCTAGCTATGGTCGCTATCAACCATATGTAAGTCTCCCTCCGCATCCGTCTACTGCCTTGTTGCGTCCCTTAGGCGCTTCAACTCCAAACAGGCGACCTTCTTCACCTTCCTCTTTGGTTCTTTAACGGAACACTCTATCATATGCTCGTACCGTGAAACCAGCCGCGTTTGCACCACGACCACCGGTTACTGGGTATCAAACAAAAGACGACTCTGGAAGATATTATTATCGAACCAGAGTTTGACGACCCTTCAGTTAAAGAAGTGTGCTCTCAAGTTTATCCACATGTGTTCGACTTCACTCCTGAGGATATAAAAAAGACTAGACAATTCTATGAGTTTATCTTGGTTGATACTGTATCAGCCAAAATAATCCATGTTTCGGACCGAAACGATGCATCCAAAATTGTCTACTCAAAATTAAAAAATTTCAGGGTTCTGATGTCATCCCACTGGTCAGAAGGGATGTTCGTACCCAAAAAATTTTCAAAATCATTCAACCCACAAACATTCAACTACCGTGACTATATACAAGGCATGGTATAATGTTTTCTGGTTTCAAACCTATAACCACTCAGAAGAAGATCAGTTTCTTCTTGCCAAAAATTCAATTATGACGTCCTTAGTTGGAGCAACGTCGTCTGAGTCAGACCTTCAGAACGTCATTCAAACAGTCGTCCAAAGTCTTTCAAAAAATGATGACATTCAAAATGAAGATAATGCTGAAGCCGCTGATGTAGCTTCAGAATCATCTATCAATGATTTCGAAGATGATGAAGAATACGATCCTTATGCACATTTCGACATTTTAGATCCTTACTATGACTCCCAACCATGATGATTAGTAAGTAAATTGTAAAAAAAAAAAAATCTTTTGTATATTTTTGTATAGTTTTGTCAAGTCTGTACAATATCATTGTCAATCGTTCTAATCTCCGATTGAAGGGAGGATGTTGGAGATAGCAAGCTTCTGAAGTGGACTAAGCAACCACAGACCAACGCAGATAGCGAGGATTAAATCCAGTTAGGAAAAGACTACCACACCCAATTGATTGAATAATTTCCAAGGAAAAAGATGCTTAGGTCAGTAATGGCAGGGAAACCAAGTAAGATTCGGGATGCATCCAATTCCTCAGAAATTAGGAAGATCAATATTGTTGATGTAAGGTAGTTCGATCCAGGCCATTCAGGAGAAGCTGGGTGACATCATCGCCTCATCACATCAAGATAAGGATGAAAGATTCGAAGATCATGCAAACATATCTCATCTATCTTTTTTGCTTTCCTTTAACTTTCCAACTCTGTATTATAGTGTGTTGTACCTTTTATTCGATTATGAAGAGATAAGGTTATGTGGAGGTCTGGCCCACCAAATCTTATCGTGATCTTTAATTTTCAAAAAGAAAGATTCCAAAGAGATAAAATGTCAGTCAAGGGTCCTATCCTATCGGCCACTCTTTGATTTATTTCTTCATGTACTCAATTATTGTCGTTGACATGTGTAAAAATCTTTATAGTTATTTGATATCTGTGCCTTGCACATGGCTATATCAAATCTCTATATAAGAGCATGAAGTCCGACCATCAATGGTATCAGAGCCTTTCTTCTCTCTAAAAATTTTTCTCTTCTCTCCCATGGAGTAAACCTCTCTTTAGAATCCGGGAGGGATGACAGCTAATGACTATTGATCTCCTTTTAAATTTTATATCTATCTCTAATCTTTTCTTCTTCAATCTTTCTTAAATGTGGTTGTCTCTCTTTGATAGTAATCTTTCAAGAAAAGAAATAAATTTATGATAATTCTTATTCAAGAAGCATGAGAAATGTGTGGTTAACCTTCATGCTAGAATAAGAAGTGATCATAAAAATATTAATTTTCTTGAAAAGCTTTCTAGTCTAAGATCGATTGATATAAACAGTTAACGAAATCACGAAGAAGGAATGGTTAGCATAGAACTAAAATTTACAAGGATATCACTAGCCTGCAGTGATCTGAATTACTAGATTCGTTTCTTCCACTCCTTTTCCTAATGCTATCCAAGCTAAAGAAAAAATTCTCCTTTGGACCGACAATTATTGACTCTACTGCTTACTCCTCCTCCACCTCTTCTTCTTCAAAAGATCTGAAGCTCAATGCTAAGGATTTTGAAAAAAACACTATCCAAACAAAAAAGGATAAAATCTCAAATATCTCAGGTTAAGGGTTGACTCCAAAATTGGTTTGTTCCCAAGCTAGAAATCAATACCATCTATAAGGTGAGTCCATTCAATTTCTCAGAAACTGATGTTATTAGAGTTTCTGAAGACAATATTCCAATGGAGGATGACTATACAGAATATCAACTCCTCATCAACGAAGACATCGATATGTATCACAGATACTTCAAGTATTTATATATCGGGTGTAACGACCCAACTTCTTAATAAGCCTTTAAGGTACCGTTACGACAATGCATGCTTTGGAAGGTCTTTTTAAATAAAATAATTTGAAGCATAAACACTAATTTAAACAAAAACTTTAAAACAAAACTTTTATTCGGGATCCCTAAATTTTAAAGGTTTTAAATATTCTTAAACAATTGTTAAAATATAAATATACATGGCCTCTAGAAAATTTCTCAAACAGATTTATAAATCAATAAAATAAAGCAGAGTTCTTAAAGCGGAAGAAAAATATGAAACTCAGGTCCTCTCATGGATGTCTATCGGATTCTCATCAATCGCCTTTCATCTGCCCTTGCCTTTACCTGAAAAAAATATTTTTGAAAAGAATGAGTATTTTAAATACTCAGTAAGTGACTCTACTATTGAGGTTGGGTTAGCTTTAAAACCATTTAAAAAAAAAATCAATAACAAATATAATTTTGGTGGCTCTAAACTTTATTTTTAAATTTACTAAAGATATACATCAATTTCAAGCATATCCTAGACACATCAATTTCATGTGTCTTCTATGGAGGCCGTCAATTTCACGAAACCTCAAGGTCGTCAATTTCACAAACCTCGACTTAGGTACATCAATTTCATTTCCCCAAGCCCTGTATATGTACATCAATTTCATGTACACTTATAAAACTCATAAATAATTCCTTTAATGGAATTTTAAACTCATTCCTTTAATGGAATATTGAGAGCTCTGCATGTACATCAATTTCATGTACATTTATAGAGTTTAACAAAATTCATAAATATTTAAAACTCATACATATAATAAAATTCTAAGAGACCACCAACTAAATATTTCAAACATCAACTATTGCAAACAATTAATAAGAAATTTTCATGCTTTTAACAATAATAACAAATTTCATGAACATCAAACAAATCATAAAGCACAAAAATTTCATAAAATCAAACACGCGTACCCAATTAAAAGGTTCAATAGTAAGTTCACTTACCTTGGCTTAAATAACCCAAACTATTCCTTTTCAAAACTTCTTGATTCAAAGGCTTTGACAAGCCAAATAAACCTTTAGCTTGCGAGTCGAGAGTTCCAATTTCACTCTAATGTCAAAATCCAACCTCCTATCGCTATGGGTACCTCGAAAATGATAACCAAAATTAATGGGTATTTCAATTAAACCTTAAAATCCAACCCAATAAGCTTGAATCTCATTTACCCATTCAATATTTGTCGGGATAGGTTGCTGGTTGTGCGAATTGGTTGCTACAGTCGCTAGAAATATTTGCTACACGCTGAACGGTCACCGATCTCGTTGTTGGGCCCTCACCGACACCCCTCCGCACCACACTGCCGCCGCCATACTCCGACCATGTCGGAAAACGAACCCCAACACGCTGCAAAAGCCGTCGCACGCCCTTACCGCTGTACAGTTGTGATACTCGTTGGAAACAACAAAAAATGTAGAGAAGGAACGCACGTCGATCTCCTTGCTGTCACCGCCGCTCGAGCCGCTGCACTGCCGAAAACGCTGGTCGGAGAAAGACTCGCGAGGGAGGTCGCCGGAGAACCGTAAGTGACGTCGCCGTTGATGGGGGGTGCTGCCGGTCGAAAAAAGAAGAAAAATAAAATAGGACTGCTGGTCGTGGGTTTGGAAAGAAGATGAAGATGGAAAAATAAAAACTCCTAGGGTTGCGTGCAACTAATTTAAAAGAAGGAGACTTTGGGCTTGGGCTTGGCTAAAAAGTTCATTTAATTACAATTTTGTCATGCCAACTCTAATTTTAAATTTTCACCATTTTTTTTTCAAATCTTTAGTCTCCCTCCAACTCCAAATTTAGCTCCAAGACTATTGAAATTCAAAATTTTCCTTAAATTATGGGTGTTACATCAGGTGTATTCAAGTAGCCATTAAACCTCTCTTCAGGACAAGACTAAATGTTCTAGTCCATATTGCCCTAAGAGACAAACAACATTTGAAATTTTCCGACTCTTTACTAGGAATAGTTTAGTCGAACCTCGAGAACGGACAAGTATTCTTCTAATGCAAACTCAGTTTCACTGTTGCTCTTTAAGATAAGAATATCTTTGATGTCCTCAGTCTGGATATTCGCGAAAAAGGGCTATGACTCAAAGACATATCACTCTGAATACACTCTGAATAGGATGGTGAATGGGCGAAGGGGTACGATCTGTCTTTGAGTCGTAGCCCTTTTCCGCAAATATCCAGACTCAGGACATCAAAGATATTCTTATCTTAAAGAGCAACAATGAAACCAAGTTTGCATGAGAAGAATACTGGTCTGTTCTCGATGTTCGACTGAACTATTCCTAGTAAAGAGTCGGAAAAGTTCAAATGTCGTTTGTCTCTTAGGGCAATGTGGACTAGAACATTCAGTCCTGTCCTGAAGAGAGGTTTAATGGCTACTTGAATACACCCGATATATAAATACTTGAAGTATCTGCGATACATATCGATGTCTTCGTTGATGAGGAGTTGATATTCTGTATAGTCATCCTCCATTGGAATATTGTCTTCAGAAATTCTAATAACATCAGTTTCTGAGAAATTGAATGGACTCACCTTATAGATGGTATTGATTTCTAGCTTGGGAACATACCAATTTTGGAGTCTACCCTCAACCTGAGATTTTTGAGATTCTATCCTTTTGTGTTTGGATAGAGTTTTTTCGAAATCCTTAGCATTGAGCTTCAGATCTTTTGAAGAAGAAGAGGTGGAGGAGGAGGAAGCAGTAGAGTCAATAATTGTCGGTCCAAAGGAGAATTTTTTCTTTAGCTTGGATAGCATTAGGAAAAGGAGTGGAAGACGAATCTAGGAATTTAGATAACTGCAGGTTAGTGATATCCTTGTAAATTTTAGTTCTATGCTAACCATTCCCTCTTCGTGATTTCGTTAACTGTTTATATCAATCGATCTAAGATTAGAAACCTTTTCAAGAAAATTAATAGTTTTATGATCACTTCTTATTCTAGCATGAAGGTTAACCACACATTTCCCATGATTCTTGAATAAGAATTATCATAAATTTATTTCTTTTCTTGAAAGATTATTATCAAAGACAGACAACCACATTTAAGAAAGATTGAAGAAGAAAATATTAGAGATAAATATAAAATTTAAAAGGAGATCAATAGTCATTAGCTGTCATCCCTCCTGGATTCTAAAGAGAGGTTTACTCCATAGGAGAGAAGAGAGAATTTTTTAGAGAGAAGAAAGGCTCTGATACCATTGATGGTCGGACTTTGTGCTCTTATATAGAGATTTGATATATCTCTGTGCAAGGTACATATATCAAATAACTATACAAATTTTTACACATGTCAACAACAATAATTGAGTACATGAAGAATACCTTTCAAGAAATGACTTAAACAGAGAAACTTTTGATTTTTCCTTTCACCCCTTCATAATCTAAGGATTTCTCCTTTCGCCCTTTTTAATTTAAATATTTATTTATTTATATTTATTTAATTATTATATTAAACAATATTTGAATAAATGTTCTAAAATTTCGCCAACAAGAGCTTAATTCAATTGACATAAAAGATGTACTGATAACCACAAGATCTGTGGTTCGAATCTCTCTCACCACATATTATCAAAAAAAAAAAAAAAAATTCTAAAATTTCAATCCCTATCATCAATCTTCCAACTAAATTGTTATGAACAAAATAACAAAATAATGCATATGTGAATAAATATGTTATCCTTTTTAATTTAAATATATATTTATTAAATAAATCGAGAAGGAATCCTTCTTCTTCTTTTTTTTTTTTTTTTGAAGTACGAGAAGGAATCCTTCTATATACACATATATATGGATATATATGTATGTATGGTTATTTAATATAAATGTTCCGTGTTTAGATCAAACTAATAAATTTAGAGGAGATGAGCACATATTTTAGCATATGTTTTTAGATTCTAAAATTATCATTTAATATAGATTTTGGGTTTTGTTTTAAAACGCATTTTGAAGTCTTAACAAACCTAGAAAACAAAACATCAGTTTCTTTTTTTATCTTTATTTTTTTTTATTTTTTTTAAAAAAGGACCTATTGATATGGAAGGGGAGAAATTTTTATTTTTCCATTTTGCACATTTCTTGAAATTTTATGTTTCCATAACCCTTTTTCATATTTAAAACTCTATATAACTAAATTATATTTTCAACATAACGTATAAAAAAAATTGAAAAGTGTTGCAACCAAAATAAAACAATTTCCAAGTAAAACAAAACAAAATAAATACATGTTTAGGCTTTATATATTCCCAACATTTTTAGACTAAAATATATGTTTTATTAGTTTTTTCAATTTAGTCTTATTGTTTAAAAAGTTCTAATTTATTCTCTTCTATATTATAAATTCTCAAAGAATTCTCAATTTAGTCGTTTATTATAAACTTACATGATATAAATACTTAGTGTATTAGGTGAAAATTTAGGAAGTATAACAATCACATGAGAAAGAATAGAATTCAATTTCTACCAAATTTTCCAAAAAAAAAAACGACGAAGAATTAGAAACTCTCCCCTCTTAGATTACCTTTTTCCTCTAAATTTCGTTAACTCACAAAATACTATGTCAGATAAGTCGTCATCATCCAATCTCAACATTCACCCAAGAGCGAGACACCAAATTGAAAAATATTAAAACACAGGATTAAATTGAAACATTTTAAACAATAGGGACTAAATTGAAAAAATAACGAGAGCACTTGTAAATTTGCAGGTACCTAAACAAAGGAGACCCAAAAGGGACACATTGGATACCAGCAGAATGTGATGTATCCATAAGAAAGGGATGGTTTTGGCACAAATCAGAGTCCCCAAAAAGCCTAAAGAAGCTGCTGAAAATCTACTACAACTCAGTGGGAAGAAACTGTGTCCTTCTCTTCAATGTCCCTCCCAATTCCACAGGCCTAATTGCCCAGCAAGATGCCAACACTCTCAAGCAATTCAAAGCAGCCATTGACACAATTTTCTCCACAAATTTGGCTCTAAATTGCTCACTGAAAGCCAGCAGCCAAAGGGGTGGCAAAGGAAGTGCTTTTGGGCCTGAAAATGTGTTGGACAATGACCATTTGTGGACTTATTGGGCACCCAAGGAAGCTGATGCTGATGCTGGCCATTGGATTGAGATCAGAAGTCAGCAGAACCAACGGCTGAGATTCAACGTGGTGAGGATCCAAGAGGCCATTGGGCTTGGTCAGAGGATCAAACGGCATGAGATTTATTTGGATGGGAAGAGGATTGTGGAGGAGAGTACTGTTGGGTACAAGCGGCTGCATAGGATTAAAACTGGAGTGGTCTCTGGGTATGTTGTGAGGGTTAGGGTCAATGAGTTTAGGGCTGTTCCTTTGATCTCTTCTTTGGGTCTCCATTTGGATCCTTTTTGGCACCCAACTGGGCTGTCATGACCTACAAGTTAACGGGTGGGAGTCCTATTATTCAATGATTAAGATAGACTACAAAGTAGTGGCAGATCCAGAACTTTATGTTAGGGGATACAAAGTTCATTTAAGGTTGAATAAATTTAGGATAAGTACATGATTAGCCTATAAATAGACCCTATATTTCGTTTTTGTCAAAACATATCATTTTTTATGCAAATAGCGTAGAGTTTTTTCATATAAGTTGTTATTCAATTATCATTTATGTCATCTTTCATATTTTTTTGTATTTAAAATACAACAAAGGAAAAACTATATTTTATTCTTTCCTATTAAAAAAATCAACCCATTAATTCACTCTCCAATTTTGGAAGGATCCCTAAAATCATTCACCATCTTAAAAAAAATCTCGATTTTATTTTATGCATATTTTCCTTCCATTTTATTCAATTAAAAGTAGATTTTTCTCCCATTTTTTCGTGCTCTGGTTTGGTCTGAACGTTTTTTTTTCATTTAAAAAAAATTGTCGATATTCGTCTATAATTTCATATATACCTTATATATATCATGTATGTATGTGTGTGAATATATATATACAATACGAAGCTTATACAATACGGAGCTCGATGAGAAGTCACATGGTTGTCGGGGAATGAGAGTTTTTGAAAAATAATAGTTTTATATATATATATATATATAGTTGTATATTTGTTTCATAACATGGTGTTTTTTATATATATAGTTGTATATTTTGTTTCATATCATGTATATATTTCCTAATGTAGTAATATATTAATATTATGAAGGATATTGTATATAACTTTTTTTTGGAAAAGATATATATATCTGTGTATATATTTATGCAAAGAAGTGGTAATGAACAAATATATGGAGTATATATTTGCAAATAACAAAATATATAGAGTGTATTTGATGAAATCCAAAATAGGAGAAGATTTTTTATTATTATTTAAAATAGTAGAGATTTTATGGTTGTATATTGATTTTTTCAATATTAATGTATATTGATTTTTTCAATATTAATGTAGTATATTTTCTTAAAAAAAAATATAGGGGTATATATATTAGCAAGTAACTGTATATATTTAATACTATAGTTATGACAAAAAAAAAAAAAAAAAACTCAGGTATATGTGGCTACAATAATGATTAAAAAAATAAAAACTTAGTACATATTATATATAAAATGGTATATATAAATATAAATGTTTTTTCGCAAAATAAAAAAAATGGAAAAAAAATATGATATAAAATCAATGTTAAGATTGTGAGACATTTAAGAAAAACGTATTGTGTATATATATACACATACATATATGATATATATAAAAGTATATATGAAATTATATACGAATATAGACACTTTTTTTTTGTAAAATAAAAAAATCTAGAAGAAAAATCGTTTAGCAAACCAGAGCACGAAAATCTGAAGAAAAATCTGCTGGTAATTGAATAAGATGGAAGAAAAATCAACTTATTCATTATGACATGAAATAAAATCAGTACAATAATATTTTCCTAAAATTAAAGAATTTTTTTAGATAATATTTTATATAAGAATTTGCTAAAATCAGTTATGCTAAAATTAAGAATCTGCTAAAATTATTATTTTTTTATTGATAGCATGAAAAAAATAGACAACATTGAGTAATTATTGATAGCCTAAAATTGGGAAGAAAATCATGCAACATAATAATTTGTAAAGGTAGAAAATAATAAAAGAAATCGGAATTAAACCACCATAATTATTGAGGAGAGAGATATTAAAGCATGGGTATAATGGTCCTAAAAATCACGAAATTTCTACTCTTGTAAAATATCTATATTTTGGACATTCTTGAAATATATGGTTGGAAGATGGGTTATCTAGCATAATTTCTCATATAAATTTAAGTACCATGAATTTTTGGATCCGTGTATATATTGTCCCTACTCTAAAAATGTATATTAGGTCCCTAAATTTTTATTTTGTGTCAAATACATATTTGGAGTTTCAATTTTTATGCCATAAGTTCTTACATATTATTTAATTTTAAAAAATAAATGTTATTTTAGACAAAAACTTTAATCTAATAGGTCTTATTGGATATTTTTTTTAAAAAAATAATATACCTATTAATTACAAAATTAAAAGTTTAAAGTTCAATTAGACACAAAACTCAATTTTATATCTACTAAAACTGTTAATTTTTAAATTTTTTTAATATGTCTAAGACTTATTAGATTCAAAATTAAAATTAGCCTATTTTAAAACATTTATCAGACACAAAATTGAAAGTTTAGTGACCTATTAGGTACAAATTTGAAAATTTAGGTCCTGTTTGATAACCTTTTCGTTTTTTGTTTTTGGTTTTTGAAAATTAAGCCTATAAACACTATGTTTACCCACAAGCTTCTTTGTTTTTTATCTACATCATTTCCCATATTTTCAAAAACCAAGCCAAATTTTGAAAACAAGAAAAAATAGTTTTCAAAATTTTGTTTTTGTTTTTGGAATTTGGCTAAGAACTCAAATGTCTCCTTAACAAAAATGAAAACTATTGTAAGAAGATTGAGAGAAAACAAACACAATTTTCAAAAACTAAAAACAAAAAGCGAAATGGTTATCAAATGGAGTCTTAGGGATTAAACCTATAGTTTAACCTTCTTTTAAATGTAATATCAAATGTAGTAATACGTAATATTTACGGTAAGTAATATTCATTACAAAATTATAATAATTCATTATAGAATTACCCACCTAATTATAAATTTAAAATATTTATTAAAGTTGTTTGAAATACAATTAATTTGTTTATACAATCAATTTTTTTAAGATTAAGAAATATTTGTATATTTGCATGTGTAAACATAGGTGAGAAAAATTAAAATTAAACTAAATTCTAACTAGTTTCAAGGACTAAGAATTATATATATATATATATATTTAAAAATTAAAAATTAAAAAAAAATATAATATAAATTGCAGCGTATAGAAATCAAATTAGGACCTGTAAGACGAAATTAAATTTAAAACAAAATCTGTATTTTGTAGGGTTTGAAACCAGAACCTATAGACCGAATGAAATTGGAAAAAAGAATTTAAAACAAAATGTGCATTTTCTAGGGTTTGAAACTAGGACCTGTAGACTGAATGAAATTGGGACAAAAATATACGCTTTCGTGAAGATTTGAAACCACACCAACAAACCAATAATAATCATATTTTAAAACATTATAGTTAAAACAATGTACATATATGTAAAATTAAGAAATTGAGGGAGCCCCCTTTGGCCCCACATGGATCCGCCCCTCCCAAAAAAGATGTTTCTTTATGGAATTGGCAAATGGGCTAGTTTTGTTTTAGACTTAGTTTGGAGTTGCTGTAGCTTTTAAAATAATTGTTGGCAACTGTGCTTTTAAAATAATTAGCTGTAAATAGATGTAATTAGTGTTTGTTAAATTTTAGTGCCAAACATGAAAAAGTAGGTTATAGTGTTTGGTAAATTCAAACGAGATTGTTGCGATTTAACTATAATGACGAAAATGGACATGCCCATTTTGATTATTTTTATATTGATACTCAATATTTAAATTGTTATAAGATAATTATTTAAATTTTATTATAGTTTAAATTTAAATTTCTATTTTGTTATTCTATACAAATTTATACTTTGTTATTTTAAATTATATGATAAAATATTATAACATTGTAATGAACAAATATTATTTCAATTTAAGTACAAACAAAATTTAAGAAAAAATATGATTAAGGATAATTTATTTTGCTCTCATCAAACTTATAGCGATACTGTATCTTAGAGTCTCCAATTCTTGAATTTGAAAATAATTATTATTGTGATTCACTTCAGGAATATTGATGGCATGCTCCATTTCTTCATTTAAACCATTATTCTGAATATCCCAATCTTTCTCAAAATGACAATCACTTCGATCATATCTTTTTATATAGTTGTGAAGTGTCATAGTTGCAATAATTATCTTCACTTGCTTTTGAAAAGGATAATTAGGCATATCTCTTAAAATCTTCCACCTCTTCTTCCATACTCCAAAAATTTCGCTCAATGTCACTTCTAAGAGAAGAATGTGCTTGGTTGAATATCTCTTGATAACCCACTGGTTGGCTACCCCGACAAAAATCAGGAAGGTGATATCTCTCTCCTTTATATGGTCCTAAATATCCTTTCATTTGAGGGTACCCAACATCCACCAGATAATATTTTCCTGTTGAATGTGATATACAGTAATATAATTAGGGGTCTTTTAAAAGAAGAAAAAAAGTGAAAAACATTCATTCTAAGTGAAAAATGTTACCTTCATGTGGCTTTGGAAAATTTAAGTCACCATTGCGTAGAGCAAACATAAATATTATTGCTTCGTGAGCAGTGTCTTCCCAACCAGCATAGACAAATTTAAATTGCATATCAAAATCACAAGCAGCCATTATGTTTTGAGTAGGTTGTAACGACCTGACTTCTTACAAGAGTCTTTTCGGGACCGTTACGATATGCATGCTTTGGAGACCTTTTTAAATAAAAACATTTTATAACATAAATACTAATTTAAGTAAAAACTTCAAAATAAAACTTTTATTCGGGATCCCTGATTTTAAAGGTTTACAATATTCTTAAATAATTTCAACCATAAACATACATGGCATCTACGAAATTTCTCAGAAACAAGTTTACAAATCAAATAAAATAAAACAGAGTTCTTAAAGCGGAAGAAAATAAAATATGAAATTCATAGTCCTATCATGACTGCCTAACGGATTCTCATTAATCGCCTTGCACCTGCCCTTGCCTTTACCTGAAAGAAAACATTTTTGAAAAAAACGAGTATTTAAAATACTCAATAAGTGACCCTACTGTTGAGGTTTGGTCACGCTTAAACACGTTTCAAAAATCAACAACAAATATCTTTTTGGTGGCTCTAACTTTATTTTATACTTATTAATTAGAGAATATACATCAATTTCATGAATATCCTAGACACATCAATTGGGAGGTGTTCATATAACACATGCGGAAGCAATTTTAGGATCGGAGGCACTTAACTACATCAATTTTAGAAAATGAAAACATGTCCAAATACCGTAAGGAGAGAGCAAAATTTTACCAACCTTTTGGAGACCGATTCAATAACTCCCTTTGATTCCTTTGATCACGAACGGTGTGTGGACCACCTCTAGTGTCTTCCTTACTATTCTCCGGGCCAAGAACGACTTGTGGGAGTCTATAGAGATAGGGAATGGGAAGGGAATGCTTGAAAGTTCAAGCACTAGAGAGATATGTGGAGATGAGAGAGTTTGAGACCAAAATCCAGCAGCATAACAATATGGAAAATGGCTCTATTCCTTTGAATCTAATTCATACTCCTTATATAGACATCTTCCATGCAAAGATAAGCCTCATGACACTAGACACATGGTGAAAATGCAACTCAAAGTGGATTCTAGGTGTTTAATTCACAACACATGCAACTAGTGCATGGTTGTGTTGTTTTCCACTATGCATCAACATGCAAGAGTGGGAATGCCACTAAATCCACTTAAAATTGAATCTAAATTCTCAATTTTCAGCTTGCAATTCATTCCTATTTCAATTCAAAATTGAAATTAATTTCTAGGCAATTAATTGGTACAATTCCAAGTAATTTTTACATGATTAATCCAATTAATCTTTATCACCTAGTGCCATGAATTATATATGATTCCTAATACATATATATGGTATTCAAAACACTTTTAAATACTTCATCTCTCATTTTCTAATTTAATTCATAATTAAATTATTGTGTCAAACACAATTTACGATAATACCCGTTTTCCCGATTTTGAACGATTCAAAGCTTCCTATCTTTTTGTTCTAGGTTTTGTTCCGATATGAGCTAGTAGGGGGACCTAATGGACCTATAGATCACGGGCTCCAACGATTCGAGGCTAACCGACTAATCTCATTATCCAAGCTAGCCAACATTCGTTAACTATCGGGACACTCCACTATAGCCCGATAGTTGCACTCCCCTTACTATAGATATATTTCCGTCCACTTGATTTAACCATGATTAGTAAGTCGATCCTTCACAGGTTGTTCGTAGCTATAGCTAGGTCAAAAAGCCGTTTCACCCCTATAGTACTTCTAGTTCCTTAAGTCCCACTGATCTTCTAATGAACAATTGGTTTATGGTCCAACCAATAAACCGAGTCCCTCCCGGGCCAATGAGAGGGTGGAATACCTTTGTTCAAGCCCCGGAGTCAGCACTTAAGGGAACAACCTCTCTACTATCCCTAATTCGAGTAGGAGTGAATTCCTTCTTGCACGACTATGTCCCCAGCTATCTACCCATTCCTATCCCTGAAATGGGAGACTTATTGAGTCGGCGATACTGAGCCACTCTCACCTATGCAAATTTAAGGATAAGCCCGAATAAACAGGAGTTCATAGTTAGCTCAGGATTAAGATCGAGTTACCTAGGTCATCACATGAAATAGTCAGTCTCGTCAGTAAACAGTGTTATAAAGCGAGAGCGACTTATTTCTCGGTCCTGGTCTTATGCAAACTCATTGCATAGGACGCCCCCACTCACATGTCTCTACACGGACGATTTAGGATCACATCGTCTATACCATCTATAAAGTGGGCCGCGTCTCATAGTGTCTTCAGAATAAGGTACCCAGCCCTATCCCTATAATATAGATCGTTTTGGCTATTACTCAAGCTTGATCCACTTTTATGTCTCTACATAAAACTCAAGTGTTCATCCTATAGCCATGGATCTTAGTTTATTGGATTTGGGTTATTATATGTGCAATTTACTTTATTCAGTATTGACTTTTACTGAATCAATCTCGATAACGCCTTTACCGAATAAGTATATAATTCGTTTAACATTCACTATCTACGAGTTTTAGGGCACCAATCCCAACAATCTCCCACTTGAACTAAAACTCTAGTTTAGTGGGATGTACTATAATCTATAACAGCAGTGGATGAATAAATACTTGTATTAATAACTGAGTAAAAATACAATAAACCAGGGCATCTAAATACCCAGTATACTGAGGTATCGATATACCGGTTACAATTCTCCCACTTGACCTAGATTATTTCTCGTACATATCTCGCAGACCTAGACCTTCTAGATGACTCTCGAACACTTTAGCCGTGAGAGCCTTCGTGAATGGATCAACAATGTTGTGCTCCGACGCTATCTTCGTGACGATCACGTCTCCTCGGTGCACAATCTCCCTAATGAGATGATATTTCCTTTCGATGTGCTTGCCTCTCTTATGGCTGCGAGGTTCCTTTGAGTTTGCAACTGCGCCGCTATTATCACAATACAAGGTGATAGGCAGATGCATATTTGGAACGACTTCCAAGTCAGTTAGGAACTTCCTAAGCCATACTGCCTCTTTTGCTGCTTCGCAAGCAGCTACATATTCAACCTCCATGGTCGAGTCTGCAATGCATCCTTGCTTGATGTTGTGTCATACTATTGCTCCTCCATTTAGAGTGAATACTAACCCCGATGTAGATTTCCTCGAATCTTTATCGATTTGAAAGTCAGAATCAGTGTATCCTGTAAGGATCAAATTCTTCGAACCATACACGAGCATATAGTCCCTCGTTCTCCTTAGATATTTGAGGATACTTTTAACGGCTGTCCAGTGATCGAATCCTGGATTTGATTGATATCTACTGACAATCCCTACTGCATAACAAATGTCAGGCCTTGTACACAACATGACATACATTAGGTTACCTACTGTAGAGGCATAGGGAAAACGTCTCATGTCCTCAACTTCTTGAGGTGTCTTAGGACACTGTTCCTTAGACAAAATAATTTCGTGCCTGAAAGGTAATAGTCCTTTCTTGGAATTTTGCATTTTATATCTAACCAACAATTTGTCGATATAAGACGCTTGGGACAGGGCTAGCATTTTGTTCTTTCGGTTTCGAACAATTTGGATCCCTAGAACAAATTGTGCCTCACCCAAATCTTTCATTTGGAATTGAGTTGCTAGCCATAGTTTAATGTCAGTTAGATAACCTACATCATTCCCGATGAGTAGGATATCATCTACATACAATACTAAGAAAGCTACGGAGTTGTTGATGATCCTTTTGTAAACACAAGGCTCATCAACGTTTTGTTCAAAGCCATAAGATTTGATCGCAGTATCAAATCTCATATTCCAGGATCTAGATGCTTGTTTTAATCCATAAATGGATCGTTTAAGCTTGCAAACTTTTTTCTCTTGATCCTGAGCAATGAACCCCTCTGGCTGAGACATGTAGATACTTTCTTCAAGATTGCCGTTCAGAAAGGAAGTCTTGACATCCATTTGCCATATTTCATAATCGTAAAACGTGGGAATGGATAAAAGTATCCTGATCGACTTCAACATAGCAACAGGGGAGAAGGTTTCTTCATAATTAATCCCCTCCTGCTGGGTAAAACCCTTTGCCACAAGTCGTGCTTTAAAGGTCTGTACCTTTCCAGCAGCGTCTCGTTTTCTCTTGTAGATCCATTTGCACCCTATGGGTCTAACCCCTTCAGGTTGATCTACAAGATCCCATACTGAATTAAAATGCATGGACTCGATTTCCAAGTCCATGGCCTTAATCCACTCGTTCTTGTCAACGTCATCCATTGCCTGTTTAAAGGTTAATGGATCCTCGATCCCGTCATCAGGTATGACAACTGGAGTTTCAATTAAACCCAAATAGCGATCAGGTTGTCTAACAACCCTCCCACTACGTCGAGGTTCTCTTATTTCTTGAGAAGGACGCGATTGACTCGAGGTGCCAGCATCATCAACAACTCTTGTTGATGTTTCAGTAGCTTCGTTAGATAGTTCACTTAATACGACTTTACTTCGTGGCTTGTGTTCTCTGAGGTGGTCTCCTTTTAGGAATGTAGCATTTGTCGATACAAGTACTTTATTTTCATTAGGATCGAAGAAGTATCCACCTCTCGTTTCTTTGGGGTAGCCTACAAATAGGCAAAATCTAGAACGAGACTCCAATTTCTTTAGGTTTGCATCTAGCACGTATGCAGGGCATCCTCAAATTCTGAAATGTCGTAAACTAGCTTTTCGTCATTTCCAGAGCTCAAACGGTGTTTCAGAAACACTCTTTGAGGGAACTACGTTCAAAATATAAACTGCAGTCTCTACTGCATAACCCCAAAACGAGTTAGGCAACTGAGCATAAATCATCATCGAACGAACCATGTCCAACAAGGTTCTGTTTCTCCTTTCCGATACACCGTTCTGCTGAGGTGTACCAGAGGCTGAGAGTTGGGACGTAATTCCATGCTCTATCAAATAGTCTTGAAAACTTGAGTCCATATACTCTCCACCTCGATCGGATCAAAGTGTTTTTATCGTCTTACCTAATAGGTTCTCAACCTCGGCCTTGTACTCTTTGAACTTTTCAAAAGCTGCAGACTTATGATGCATCAGGTAGAGATAGTCATACCTCGAATAATCATCAATGAAACTGATGAAATATTCGTACCCACCTCGAGCTCTAATGTTCATTGGTCCACAGAGGTCCGAATGAATGAGCTCTAGGGGCTCTTTGGCACGATAACCTTTTCCGGTAAAAGGTCGTTTTGTCATCTTGCCCTCAAGGCATGACTCACAAGGAGGCAACGAGTCTTCTTCTAACTTGTTTAGAAGTCCACTCCTGACCAATCTCCCAATCCTATTGAGGTTGATATGGCCTAACCTTAAGTGCCAGAGATAGGTATCTTGAGAAACTCTTCATTTTTTAGGTTGAATCTTAGCGGTTTTAAACATCTCGTGATTTAAAATAGCTTTAGACTCAATTGGTCTCAAAACATACAATTTATTCTCCAAGTTTGCAGAGCAAACATTAATACCTTTTTAGTTATGAACGCTTCATTAACAGAAAAAGAAATTGAGTAACCTTGTTCCAATAAACAAGATAAAGAAATCAAATTTCTTTTAATTTTCGGAACTATGTACACATTATCTAATATCATGTAACGTTCCTTGGTGAAGAATAATTTTATGCCTCCCACTGAAATAGCCGAGATGACTTCTCCTGTTCCAACTTTAAGAGTCATCTCTCCAGCTTTTAGTTGTTGCCAGGAACTCATTCCTTGAAATGAAGAACATACGTGATTAGTGGCACCTGAATCGAGTATCCAGGCAGAATCGTCGTTTTCCACTAAACACGTTTCCAAGACTAATAAATCGCATTTAGAGTCGTGGGTTATGTTTTTCTTGGCTATGCAGTTAGTTTGAGGACATTCCTCAGTTAAGACCAAACCTAAATTCTTTGCCACGTGGTTAGTGTTTAAGTAAGTATTCTTAGTCGTATGTACTAAACCTAAATTCTTTGCCGCCGCAGACTTCTATTCGTCGGAGATGTCATGCGTCGCCGTGGAGCTCGCCGGAGTTAACACACTTGCCGGAGAAGACAATGAATCCCACGGTTGGAGAAGAAAATCGAAAAGGAGAAGGTTGTTTTCGGATGGGTAAGGAAAAAGAAGGGAAAAGATAGGAATTGAGTGGCTTGACTTATGGCTCACCTAGGGCTTCGTGCACTATTTAAAAGAAAAAGTCTTGGACTTGGGTTTGACTCAAAAATCTATCTATTCACGAAATTGCCATCCCTGATTAATTTATTTACATTTTACTAAATCCTTCTATTATATTTAAATTTTAAACTTTACTCTAATCTTGAAATAAAATGAAACCAAACTAACCCAAAATTAGAGAGATTAATTTCACCTTGAATTAGCGTCGTTACATAGGTATTCCTTTTCTTCCAATATATGGTAGTTGATCTTCATTGGGAATGAAAGCATGAACATGTACACCATCAATTGCACCAATACAATCCTAAAAAAGTAAGCAAAGGTAAATGATAAAGTTTTTTTAACTTGTAAAAAAATAAAGGTAAATAATAATAATGAAAAGAAATCAAAATTACCTTAAAATGCGGCATATATCTTGAATCTCTTGAGATTTCATCTGGTATGTCTCTAAATTCAAGGTCTAATGGCTTAATTATATCTATAGCCATGAGACACACAATGTCTAATACTTTACTAAAATGTCTACTAATAGTTTCACCAGAATGTTGAAGTCTCTCTTGTGCTAATCTATTACCTATTCCATGTCCAATTATGTGCAAAAACATAACCAACATCTCAGTTGTACATAATCTTCTAGAACCTTTTAGTCCATAATTCATTTGCAACTCATCACATAATTGGACAAATATTTTTTTTTTCATTCGAAACATATTATGACAGCGACTCTCATTCCCTTGTAAAATTTCATTTAACCACATATCCCCGTCTGTGCAGAAGTCATGCAAGGTCTTTTATAAATGAATGTCAAATAATAGTATTCTATAGCTCGAGCCAAAATGCAAATAATTGTTTCAAATTCTTCATTGTCTTCTTGCATATCCATATTTGACATAAAACCTGCAAACTACTTCAAAAACTAATCAATAGAACTAAAGAAAATTAACCATCATAAATATAATAAATATCTTTAAAACATTTCTCAAATTCCAAAATAAACAAATGTCAAAATAATATTAAAACAAAATATATAACTCACAATGTTAATAACATTTATTTTCAAGATGAAAAATAAAAATTTGCGATGATAATCCTAAAGTTTTTTCATAATTAAGTCATTCAAGCTTTAACTCAGGCTCTTCCATAGTGCAAAACATTTCTCTCTTCTCTTTAATAAAAAATAGTCTTGTTATGAAGAACCATAAATCGCTCCCAATTTGCATTCCAGGCAAACCTTTAACCATACGCATCACTTCTGCTATTGATGGTCGATTTTGGCCAGAGGATCTCACCTGACCTTCACGTGCCACCAACGGTAAATTTGTAGATGAGGGGGGAAGACGTGGCCTGCAAGACATTAAACCTGCACACCGGTGTGGTGCTCGCCACACCGGCTCCGATGCTTAAGTCAACAAACAGAACGATAGGGAGTGGAAAAGTAAAAGCAAGAGGAGAGAGTAGAGAATATAGAATAGTGTTTAGGGATAGAATTCGGAGTCCCCTTCTTCAGTGGTGAAGAGGGATATAAATACCTGCTCATCCTCCTAGGGTTTTTAGGGATTCGGAGGCGTTTTAGGTCAAACCAGGCGAAATCGGGGCAGCCAGAGGCGGTGGGGACCAGATGAGACCGAACGGGCTCGGCCAGCGCGAGCGGGCCGAGGGTCGGGCCAAAAATCCGACCCCTTTGGCCTTGGCCCGTCCCACTTGCCGGTTTTGCTTCCTTGGTCCATCTCTCAGCCCGATTTCTCCCCGGTTGTCCTTGTCAGCTCCTTGTATATCAGGGTGGTCCAAAATTGCCTATAACATTAAGCCCCCACTCTTGAATTGGGATTCAGGGTGACTTATTGCTATAAGTTGAGCTCCTTAAGCCCGATTTAAAAGTAATGACCCTTGCCTTGGGCTGGCTTATGTGTAGCTTTGTTGTCATCCTACAAAGTAGGATAGAAGTAGACACTCCCTGAATAGGGGTTAGATGAAATGGAAATGAAAAAGGGTGAGAGATTACAAAAGTGGTGTTGGTCGGGTCATTCGGAGTGCTTCATTTCAGGTTGTCTGCAAGAGAAAAGTTAGGGAAAAGGCTAGGGTCGGCCTCGGCCTCAAGCCCCCGTTAGCCTAAAATTTGGCTCCCTGCATCCATATGTTAGTCCTTGTAGAAAAATAATAAGAGAATAGGTTTGAACATGTAAATTTTAGTAGAACATGCTAAACATAGGTGCTTTTTGTTTAATAGGGAGTGCATATCCCCGGTTACTTGTTTTTTGTTTAATAGGGAGTGCATATCCCCTCTGTAGCCCCCAATATTAAGTAGAACTTCACTGAAACATAAAGTATAGTTTAGTAAATAGGAGAATACCTTTAAAGTTTGTGCTCGGCCTCGACAAGAGGTGCTCGGTCCCGACTTCTGCAGGGTGAGCTTGACTTAGATGAAGTGTATGGACTCATGCCAGGTGAGGTGAGGTAGACTCGTTGGTCCAGGCTCACATAATCTCACTCTGGATGAGGCGAGGTAGACTTGGCAGTCCAGGCTCGCCTGATGTAAAGATGCTCAGGCCTGAGGAGGTGAGGTAGACTCGTTGGTCCAGGCTCACATGGTCTCACTCTGGATGAGGCGAGGTAGACTCGGCAGTCCAGGCTCGCCTGATGTAAAGATGCTCAGGCCAGAGGAGGTGAGGTAGACTCGTTGGTCCAGGCTCACATGGTCTCACTCTAGATGAGGTGAGGTAGACTCGGTAGTCCAGGCTCGCCTGGTGTAAAGATGCTCAAGCCAGAGGAGGTGAGGTAGACTCGTTGGTCCAGGCTCACATGGTCTCACTCTGGATGAGGCGAGATAGACTCGGTAGTTCAGGCTCGCATGATGTGGAGATGCTCAAGCCAGAGGAGGCGAGGTAGACTCGTTGGTCCAGGCTCACATGGTCTCACTCTGGATGAGGCGAGGTAGACTCGGCAGTCCAGGCTCGCATGTCTTGATGCTTGAGTCGGTTGCCATGCGCACACTCCTGAATAATGATATAATGCAATAAACGAAAAGCCCTAAAACTCCATCAGTTCAGATTCAGTGTTGGTGGAAGTGTGTGCTGCTCGGCCTCGGCTCATTCTCTGGTCGGCCTCGGCCCTCTGTGGCTTGACAGCTTTTAGTGTGGTCCAGTAACACTTGACCTTCTGCATGGTTGAGCTCCTTAAGCCTGATTTAAGAGTATAACTCTCATTCCATGCCGACTTATTTATGATTCCTTGTTATCCTGCAAGATAGGACAAACTGGACAAAGTAGACACTCCTTGAAAAGGGGTTAGGTGAAATGGAAATGAGAAAAGTTGAGAGATTACAACAATGGCTCTAGTCGGCCTCGGCAAGAGGCCGAGCACAGCAATCTCCCCCTTTAGCTTATCTGGTCGGCCTCGGCCTCGGGAAGAGGCCGAGCACAGCAACTTCCCATTTTGGTTTATCTGGTCGGCCTTGGGAAAAGGCCGAGCACAACAGCTAGACCCCTGTACTTGGTCATTCAGAACGCTTCATTCCAGATCCGGGGCTTATCCACAAGTTAAAAATAGGATAAGCAAAAGATTTCACAATCCTGCATTGAAAAGTTAATCTCTGCTGTAGACACCGTATTTGGTCCGGCTTACTTTTTAGTATTAAAGTTTGATGTTGAATTTTATTTCATTTTATGTTATTTTTCTTTTTGGTTTTTATTATTTATTTTATTTTCATTTTCTTATTTCAATTAATTTTGAATTTAATTATTCTTTGTTTCATTTTTTTTTCTCATTTTCAAAGTCTTCCTATTCCTATTCCTTCTCCACTTCCCTCTCCCCCTCTTTCTCAACACATTTCTCCACTTCCCTCTCCCTCTCTTCCTCAACTCCCCACCATTTTTCTCTCCAACCACCATCCAAGCTTCCTTATAAAAGGATAACACAAGAAAGAACAAGGGAAAGGAGAATGAAATTAGAAAAAAGAGAAGCAAATAGAGAATTATAATGGGGAGAAGAGTTTTTTTGTTCAAAACTCCATTTCAACGAAGATTAGAAGTCATTTTTCCTTTTACCCATAAAATCCTCTTTCTCTCTCCAAACACCATTGTGACCTCCACCCAAACTCATTTTCTTCTTCCTCCAAAAACCCACACCTCAACTCCATCGCCGCCACTCGAAGACCATCGCCACCGCCAGTTCCGTTCGATGCCTTTAGTTTTGCCGCCCACGCCGCCATCACTATGAGGGAGGAGAGAGAAAGAATGTGAGGATGAAGAAAGTTTGGTGGGCTCATCCCTATCCTTTATCATTTTTTTTAAAATCATTCTCTTTAAGTTGTTTTCAAGTTTTTTTTCCTCTCTTTATCTTCCAATTTGATTTTAACTTAAAATTTCTTACATGAATTTTCCAATCAATTTTAAGTCAGGCTTTAAGTTGAAAATCTCAAGCAAATTCCAATTTAGTTTTAATTTGAAATTTTGGTTTCAATTCCATTTTGATTTTAAATTTGGATATCCAATTCAATTTCATTTTGTTTTTTAAATTGATTCAATTTCAATTTGATTTTAAATTTGATTTCCTAAATTCATTTCAAATTACCTTTACCATGTCATTTCCCAAATAAATTTGGTTTCAAATTGGATTTTACATTGAAATCTCCAAATCAGCCTTAAATTTGTTTTAATTTGAAATTTTCAATAGGTTCTAATTGGAATTTCAAAATCAATGTCTATTTGGTTTTATATTAAAAATTAAATTGGAAATCAATCAATGGCGATGAATTTTTAATTAATTTGGAAATCTATTTCAATTGTTAAATGGTTAAATCAAATTTCAAAAACCCAAAATTCAAATGTGTGTTTTTCAACGGGGTTTAGCCCATTTTCTCTTCTTTTTATTTTGTTTTTAATATTATTATTTTAGTTATTTAATATTTTGGAAAATTAAAATAGATTGATTATGGAAACTTTAAAGCTAATTTTGTCTAAGAATGGGTACTTAAGCTGACCGAAAGGGAACACCCTGCCTGGAAATTAGCTTAATGTTTAACTAGTCAATTATTTTGACAATCAGAATTTCAATTTGATTCTAAATTGGTTTTTTCAAAAGAATTTCAAAAATAGTTTTACTTTAGTAATTCCAAATGAATTTTATTTAAAAATGAAAAATATTTTTTTTTCATTGAATGGTGTCATACCACTCATGATTATTAGTTCACATTTTATCTTTGAAATGTGAAATAATAGATGTGAGACAAAATAGCTCATGTGCAACCTATGACGGAGTTGAGATAATTTCTCAAATTCTTGAGGTGACAAATTTGCTTTTAATTAAAAGAAGATTTCACATGAAAACAATTATTGGGTATAACCTCACTCACTACATCAAAACCTTACTTTAATTTTAAAAGCTAAGGTAAGATCAAGTGGGACATTTGTTATTTGATTTTTTTTTCTTCAAAGTAAAGGACCGTTCCATGTTATAAAAGGATTTTAAAAATAAAATGTGGTAACCGTTTTTAAACGGGTGTTGTAGGGGTGCTAACACCTTCCCTACACTCAATCGACTCCCGAACCTAATTTTTGGTTTTCAAAGACCGGTTTTTCTTTAAAGAGGGTGACCAATCACACCCCAAGATGATTGGTGGCGACTCCAAACCTTTAACCTCGAAAGAGACCCTTAGGGAAGGACGTCGGCCGCTCCGCGTCTCGATGACGTTGCGACAGCTTGGCGACTCTGCTGGGGACCTTAGAGAGTCAAGCCACTTCAATTTTATTTTTCTATGATCCTTTAGTAATTTATTTGGTCCATTCTGCTATTTTTTTGTGTATAATTTATTTATGTAATTTTACTTTCTTTAGATCATCATGCATTTCACACAAATTCACAAGCCTCCTACCCGGGCTATACCCTTTAAGATTAGAATTGAGAATGTAGTAGTGTCGACCTTCGAGGGGTTCCGGCCCCCGTGCAGGCACACGAAAAATTCTCGCTCAGATTAATCCTATTATTATTTTTTATAATATCAGGATTGATTTGAGAGCCTTATCCATTTAGGATTTAGACATGCCAACATTTCATCATTTTGTATCTGGTAGTTATTTCATGTATTTATATTGATATTTTATTTATTTATTATTCTATCCAATTAATGTCGTTTATTTTGTACTATCATTTTTTGTGTTATAATTAATTTTGTTTTAAATGGGTTAATCATGGTTATTAGGTTTCAACTCTTTTTTCTTGGTGTCATCTTATATTCTTTGTTTTTTTTATTAAAATAAAACTTTCATTCAAAAATGAAGTATTCTCTTTGTTTTGGAAAAAAGCTTTCGTTCAAAAGCAAGAAGTGTTCATATCTTCCTCCTTTTTTAAAGGCTTTCTTTAAAAATAAAAAACCTTTATATCTTTGTTGTTTCAAAAAAAATAATTCAAGTATTCCCATCTTTCGTTTCTTGTAAGTTTTTTTTTCCCTTCTCTCTTCCTTGGATTTTTTTCTTTTAAATTTTTGAAAAAGTCTCTCCCAAATGAGCGTTTTTTTTTCCCTTGGTTCTCAATTATTTTCCATCTCATTCAGTCATTGACCTTTTTTTTTCTCTTTTTTTTCTTCATTCCATTAATTCATGCATCACATTCGAAATTAGTAATGCCGACCTTCGAAGGGACATCATTGTCCCCGTGTAGGCGCATGAAAATTTTCGCTCAAGTTAATTTAATCGTTGTTTTAGAACATTGAATTAATTTGGGACCTTTTTTCTAGGATCAAAATTTTAGTCTCACGCTATCCTCACCCTCTCATGTTAATTCATTTGTTATTTTATAGCATTTGAATGAATTTGGAACCATTTTCCCTTCTAGGATTAGGATTTTATCCTCACATCATTTTTCATCACTCAAGTTAACTTCATTGTTATCTTATAACATTGGGGTTGACTTGATATCTTTTTTTTTTTTCTAGGATCAAAATTTTAATTTCACATTATCCTCACCACTCAAATTAATTCAATTGTTATCTTATAACATTGAAATTCTCTTGAGATCCTTTGTTTCCTAGTGAACATTATCCATCATCACCACTCAAGTTAATTCAATTGTTATCTTATAACATTGAAATTCTCTTGAGATCCTTTGTTTCCTAGTGAACATTATCCATCATCACCACTCAAGTTAATTCAATTGTTATCTTATAACATTGAAATTGACTGGAGATCCTTTGTTTCCTAGTGAACATTATTCATCATCACCACTCAAGTTAATTCAATTGTTATCTTATAACATTGAAATTGACTGGAGATCCTTTGTTTCCTAGTGAATTTTAATCCATCCTCACCACTCAAGTTAATTCAATTGTTACCTTATAACATTGAAATTAATTGGAGATCTTTTGTTTCCTAGTGAATTTTAATTCATCCTCACCACTCAAGTTAATTCAATTGTTGTCTTATAACATTGAAATTGACTGGAGATCCTTTGTTCCCTGGTTAATTTTAATCCATCTCCATCAGTCCAAGTTAGTTCAATTGTTATCTTATAACATTGAAATTAATTTGGGATCCTTTGTTTCCTAAGATTAGAATTTTATTCTCCGTCACCTTTTACAATTCTTTGTCAAATATCTTCTTCATTATTTTCATTTTATTCATTTGTAAATATTTTTGTGAAACAAAAAAAAGATGAATATTAATGTTTTCTTTGTTTGGAAACAATAGGATCTTTTGCAAAAAAGAAACAAAAAGAATTTCTTTTATTTGTTTTATGTTGTTTCCTTAAAAAAGAAAGAAAGAGGGTTCGTCCCAAAAAGAATTTGAGTTGCACGCCTAGCACATATTGAGTCCTAGGAGTCATGCACCATTTAGTTTAGGTTTATTTCATTCATGACCTTTGGGATCATACTTTTCATGATGGAGTAGTGTCGACCTTCGAGGGGTTATTATTGCCCCCGTGTAGGCACACGAAAAATCTTCACTCAAATTAATTCTTTTGTTATTTTATAACATTTAAATTAATTTTTGAACCTAAAGTTTATGATTTCTCACATTTTCTTTTATTGTTCACATTCATTTTAGATATTTATTCCACCATTCATCACAAAATTTTCTTCATAAACCATCATCTAAGGTTAGAACATTCGTATGATAGAGTAGTGTCAATTTTTAATACCCTCGTGTATAAGATCTTTCCTCATATCCACTCATTCATCACAAGAATTCCAAGGAGCTCATCTTCATTTTATGGAATAAAAGGGTCATGCATTTTGATCCATGTTCACACCAATGTAGAGTGGTGGGACATTGACTCTCATGCAAACACAAAAAAAAAAAAAAAAAAAAAAAAAAAAAAAAAAAAATCACTCATGTCTACGGTTAGGAGACATTTTTCTCTTCATAGGATGCATTTAGGACTTAGTAGACATTTTTTATGCATTTCAATTAATGTTTACAATTTACACATTTTTCTCATATATCATTATCTCATATTCCATGTTAAGGTCATTTTTTTTTTATTTATTAAAAAAAAACCTTCTTGCAATTTTGACTCAATAATGACAGTATTTTCTCATGCATCAATTTTTTTTTATCACATCATTCACTTGCATTTCATGGAAAAACCTGCATAGTCATTTTATCTTTTTTCTAAAAGCAAATGGCTCAACAACCACATGTTCATCGTTCTTACAGACTACAAGGCAAAGACATGGAAGGACAAAATGTTGAGCAGTCTCATGAACAAGCCATGAAAATTCTCTCTTTTGGAGAAGGGTGAAACAATGGTATATGTCTCTCAACCTGACATCCCAGTCAATAATCCTGGTGACTCACCTCATTCGCATAAGTTGAAAGTATCTCTTTGTTAACCAATTCTAGAGATTTCACCCAACAACGATCGTCACCCACCTTGAATCTCCCTACTATGATCGGATGATAGGAAGTGCATCCACCAACTTTTCAGACATCATGATGATTGGAGAAATAATAGAATACGGGGTTAAGCAGGGAAGAATATTCGATGATGCAATTGAATCATCAATCGAAGACGAAGAAGACTACTCAAAGGATCAACAAGTCCAAGTAATATTTTCTACGCCAAGACTCATGCACAACTACAAAGGAAATCGACAAAGTTCTCCTCAAAGCCATTTGTTTGTTCACCTATTTTGCAGCACAACCAACAAGGTTGACTGTTTCTTACAATCATAATGGTAATAGACAACAAAGGTGGAGAATGTCGATCCAATACCAATTGCATTTATCGAGTCTTCGTCGTGCTTATTCTGGAAAAACTAGTACTCACAATGTGATCCCAATATCATGGAAGAGCTTTAGGCCACGCTTGAAAGAATCGAAGCATCATGTGCAAGATCGAATGAAGGTAGTTCATGCGTTAATCACTAGAGCTTGGGGCTTCTATTCATCATGGGAAGCAATATTTAGTGTATCTAATTGTTCTTCATTATTAATAAAGTCTCTACTTCTCTTTGGACTGTCTTTAAGATTATGAAATTCAAAGATAGACAAGGACCCATGACTCAAGAACACATGCATGAAATATGATTATCATAAGTTAGCTAAGTAGTCAAGAAGAACGTGGACATGTGAAAATTGAGCTATTTTCTTTTGGTCAAGGTTTCATCATACATGCATTTATGCATCATTCATTTCATATGTTTTTTTTAAGAAAGAAAGTGGTTTTTTATTGCAAACAAAAGTAAAACCACATGTTTCTTCCAGAAAATTTTTAGGATCAAAGCTTACTTTGATCATTCTTGTCAGTTAAGAACTTAGCAAGAATCTTGGACAACCATAGTGAGTTTCCATTTGGAGGAAATATATAAAAAAAAAAAAAAAAAAAAGAAGAAGAAAAAGAAGAAAGAAGAGAAAAGAAAAAAAAAAAGAAAAAGAAAATGAATGCTCTCACTACTCTCACCGAGAAAAAGGGAAAAGTGGTCAAGTCTCAATCATTTTTGTTTCCTTCTAAATGTATTTCACTCCATTGTTGCAAAACCATAGTCTCAATTAAAGACAATTTTATTTTGACCTTCATTTTTCTCATGTGCTAAAGAATTCATATTATCATACCTCATTGAACAAGGCTTGAATTTTCACGCTGGGGCAAATACCTTTTGAAGTGAGAATCTAAAATTACTCACTGAAAAACCTTGAGTCTAACCCACCACAAATGTAATTTTGTGGTAAGCCAACTTGAATTACTGATTTCAACATCAAACCCTTTGTTGAACTCATCACGTATAGCTGCGGTGAATCTTCATATTTGTCTACCCACCTAAGAGCCTTTTGCTAAGCCTGCCACATCTAATTATGTGACAAACATTCAAAACTACCCACCCAATATTACCAAGAGACCTTCAATAGTAATGAAATAGGGATTAAACTCTTATGATTTACTGCTTCATAATTAAGACTTGTAGTTCTTTGACTATTCCTATATTTCAACTTTTTTCAATCTACACTCTTCCTACTATTTCTATCTTTTGTCTTCTCTCCTTTTATTAGAAGGTGACTCCAAGACTAAGGATGATAATCTTGAGAACTTGGACTTAGTAACTTGAGAAATTGTCTCGAAGTCTTAAATTCTTTCAATGAGTTTTGCCTGAGAAATAACCATATCCTGGTACCACGGAAGATCAACAAAGAAACAACATGGAGTGATTATTGAAGTTGGCAAAGGATGACTAACACATGATCCATCTTCTATATGTGATTGCACCATATTCTGCTAGTCATGGAAAAAATATATTTGGCCTAAAAAAAGAGTTATGAAAAACGGGAAAAAGAAAAGAAAAAAGAAAATGAAAAAAGAAAAAAGAAAATGAAAAATGAAAAAAGAAAAAGAAAAAAGGAAAAGAAATGTACAAGACCAAGATAATTCTTAAATTGCATAATTGGGGCAATCAGTATAGATCAAGAGGTCACACCTCCAAACGATTTGAAGATTTTTCTTTGTCAATCATCAACTGAGCAAGAACCTTCATCACTATATTGGGACAAAGTCTTCATCACTATATTGGGACAAAGTTTTCATCACTATACCGAGGCAAAGCCATCATCACTACGTAAGAGTAAATCCTTCATAACTACACTGGGGCAAAGCTTTCATCATTATGCTGGGGCAAAGCCATCATTATTAAATTGGAGTAAGGGCACTCACCACTACACTAGATCAAAGTCATTTCACAATTTATGTAAGCTGTTTTAAACTGGGGCAAAGGCCAAGTTAAGAGAATCACACTTCTCTTATGAATAATCTTTCAATCTCGAGCGGTTCTCCACATTCAAGAATTGAAAGCTGAATCACATTTTCATAGAAGAATCACATTCAGGGAAAGGAAAATCACAGTAATAAGGGTTTTCATCAAAGATCTCGAGC
Organism: Luffa acutangula; assembly: GCA_036850905.1. Taxonomy (NCBI): domain Eukaryota; kingdom Viridiplantae; phylum Streptophyta; class Magnoliopsida; order Cucurbitales; family Cucurbitaceae; genus Luffa; species Luffa acutangula. The sequence goes on along the minus strand of CM072097.1, from coordinate 42,990,481 downwards.
TGACTTAAAGAAAAAACGAGGTATATGAGATGATCTCTTGAGGAGCTACTCCTTGTTCTCACAGTGGTTGTTCAAGGAATTGGGGTCACCTTAGCAAATATTTTCATTTGAATCATATTCTAATCATGTTCAATCTCTTATTGTTCAAGAGATTTTTTATAAAGACATTTGTGACCCATGTTTTCTCTTTCTTCATTCCTTTCTCTTTGGAAAAAGAAACTTAGTTTCTTTCTTTGTTGACTATCATCCCCATTTGTCTCTAAGCCAAATTCATCTTCTTGTATCCAACCTCTTTGTCCACTACAAGACTAAGGTTATGAAGCAGTTGAATCAAGTAAGATGTTTAATGCTATGAATTACCATTGATAGTTCTCTAAACTATCACATGAGACACTTCTAAAAAACCTACCATACCCGATATGATTGAGCAATCTATGATTGACATATATGTTTCCTCTCGAATTGACAAATCTCTGATTAATCCCTTTCAGGTGAAGACATTAAAAAAAAAAAAAAGAGAAAAGAAAAACAAAAAAGAAAAATTAAAAAGGAAAAGGAAAATAACATGTTTCCTCCAATGATGACAACGAGGTTCTCCTTTGATTACTTTCTAAATATTGATTGATAATAATGATGAAAGTAAGCAATGATGATCATTTTGTTAAATATGGAAAACAGATTTGGTTATCTTAATTGATTTAAAAAATCAAGCTCTTCATCATCGTTTGCATCGCTATTTTTCACAAAATTCGATTTCATACTACGAAGTTGGTGAAAATAGATCACATGAATATCATGCATACATGACACTATTGATCTACCTTAGGTATGCATATGCATCCCTACATCATGTCTTCAGAGTCGAATTTATTGACTTAGCCAATTCATCATCAGGGCATATGTCATCATACATGGTTAGTTGCACCATCATTGCTTAGAGTGGTTAATGAGCATGTTCAATCCATGACACTGGGGCAAAAGCACCCATCTATTTCACGTAGGATATTCACATGAAAATAGTGTATCATATCTTACATAAATGTTATAGCTTGCAATTGCATATCTACACAACCTCTTTTGAGTGTGTTATCTATCATTTCAAGACGATTTTTCATATATAAACTAGCATTTCATGCATATGGACATGCTCCATTCACGAGAATTCCCAATATGTTCAAAAGAGCATTTTCTTTCTTATAATCGAATCTTTTCTTTTTGGCAACTAAGTTTTGGAATAAAAACCTTTGTCTCATTTTAAAACAAAATTTTGAAATACGAAGTCCCTGTTTTAAAATATTTTCCTTTTTGATAACCGAGTTTTGAAATAAAAACGTTGTCTCCTTTTAAAACAAATTTCTGAAATACGAAATTCCAATTTTGTTTTCTCAAAGATTTGTCTTCGGTTAAATTGAACCTGACTATTTAGTCGAGGTCGAAGCCTGTATCCATCAGTTCCAATATATTTTGAACCCAACCTTAGAGCTGAGGTCGAAGTATTCTCAAAGTTTATTTAAATCGAACTCAGTCTTGGAACTGAGGTCGAAACCTGTATCCATCAGGTCCAATATATTTCGAACCAGTCCTAGAGCTGAGGTCGAAACCCTCTCAAATTTTGGTTAAATCGAATCCAGTCCTGGAACTGAGGTCGAAGCCTGTATCCATCAGGTCCAATATATTTCGAACCCAGTCCTAGAGCTGAGGTCGAAACCCTCTCAAATTCTGGTTAAATCGAACCCAGTCCTGGAACTGAGGTCGAAGCCTGTATCCATCAGGTCCAATATATTTCGAACCCAGCCCTAGAGCTGAGGTCGAAGTCCTCTCAAATTTTGGTTAAATCGAACCCAATCCTGGAATTGAGGTCGAAGCCTGTATCCATCAGGTCCAATATATTTCGAACCCAGCCCTAGAGCTGAGGTCGAAGTCCTCTCAAATTTTGGTTAAATCGAACCCAATTCTGGAACTGAGGTCGAAGCCTGTATCCATCAGGTCCAATATATTTCGAACCCAACCCTAGAGCTGAGGTCAAAGTCTTCTCAAATTCTGGTTAAATTGAACCCAGTCCTGGAACTGAGGTCGAAGCCTGTATCCATCAGGTCCAATATATTTCGAACCCAGTCCTAGAGCTGAGGTCGAAACCCTCTCAAATTTTGGTTAAATCGAACCCAGTCCTGGAACTGAGGTCGAAGCCTGTATCCATCAGGTCCAATATATTTCAAACCCAGTCCTAGAGCTGAGGTCGAAACCCTTTCAAATTTTGGTTAAATCGAACCCAGTCCTGGAACTAAGGTCGAAACTTGTATCCATCAGGTCTAATATATTTCAATCCCAACCCTAGAGCTGAGATCGAAGCCTGTATCCATCAGGTCCAATAAATTTTGATCCCGACTATGCAGTTGAGGTCGAAGCCTGTGTCAATCCAGGTCTGTTTTTAGCTTTTCTTTTGGTTAAATTGAATCCTATTCTTGTTTAGAGGTCGACGTCTGACCAGAGTCAAGTCCATTTCGTTTCCTTTTGATTAAATCGAACCCTAGGTCGAAATCTGGTCAAAGTAAGGTTCATTTTCTTCTTTCCAACTTTAGGCCATGTTTGGTTTAGGCATGAAGCCATTTCTTTTATTTTTAACTAAAAATCTTCGCCTTCCCAATACTTTGTCTTTTTCCTTTGTCTACCCTTTCAATCATTCAACGATACACAAAGGGGGGCAAACTGTAGACACCGTATTTGGTCCGGCTTACTTTTTAGTATTAAAGTTTGATGTTGAATTTTATTTCATTTTATGTTATTTTTCTTTTTGGTTTTTATTATTTATTTTATTTTCATTTTCTTATTTCAATTAATTTTGAATTTAATTATTCTTTGTTTCATTTTTTTTTCTCATTTTCAAAGTCTTCCTATTCCTATTCCTTCTCCACTTCCCTCTCCCCCTCTTTCTCAACACATTTCTCCACTTCCCTCTCCCTCTCTTCCTCAACTCCCCACCATTTTTCTCTCCAACCACCATCCAAGCTTCCTTATAAAAGGATAACACAAGAAAGAACAAGGGAAAGGAGAATGAAATTAGAAAAAAGAGAAGCAAAGAGAGAATTATAATGGGGAGAAGAGTTTTTTTTGTTCAAAACTCCATTTCAACGAAGATTAGAAGCCATTTTTCCTTTTACCCATAAAATCCTCTTTCTCTCTCCAAACACCATTGTGACCTCCACCCAAACTCATTTTCTTCTTCCTCCAAAAACCCACACCTTAACTCCATCGCCGCCACTCGAAGACCATCGCCACCGCCAGTTCCGTTCGATGCCTTTAGTTTTGCCGCCCACGCCGCCATCACTATGAGGGAGGAGAGAGAAAGAATGTGAGGATGAAGAAAGTTTGGTGGGCTCATCCCTATCCTTTATCATTTTTTTTAAAATCATTCTCTTTAAGTTGTTTTCAAGTTTTTTTTCCTCTCTTTATCTTCCAATTTGATTTTAACTTAAAATTTCTTACATGAATTTTCCAATCAATTTTAAGTCAGGCTTTAAGTTGAAAATCTCAAGCAAATTCCAATTTAGTTTTAATTTGAAATTTTGGTTTCAATTCCATTTTGATTTTAAATTTGGATATCCAATTCAATTTCATTTTGTTTTTTAAATTGATTCAATTTCAATTTGATTTTAAATTTGATTTCCTAAATTCATTTCAAATTACCTTTACCATGTCATTTCCCAAATAAATTTGGTTTCAAATTGGATTTTACATTGAAATCTCCAAATCAGCCTTAAATTTGTTTTAATTTGAAATTTTCAATAGGTTCTAATTGGAATTTCAAAATCAATGTCTATTTGGTTTTATATTAAAAATTAAATTGGAAATCAATCAATGGCGATGAATTTTTAATTAATTTGGAAATCTATTTCAATTGTTAAATGGTTAAATCAAATTTCAAAAACCCAAAATTCAAATGTGTGTTTTTCAACGGGGTTTAGCCCATTTTCTCTTCTTTTTATTTTGTTTTTAATATTATTATTTTAGTTATTTAATATTTTGGAAAATTAAAATAGATTGATTATGGAAACTTTAAAGCTAATTTTGTCTAAGAATGGGTACTTAAGCTGACCGAAAGGGAACACCCTGCCTGGAAATTAGCTTAATGTTTAACTAGTCAATTATTTTGACAATCAGAATTTCAATTTGATTCTAAATTGGTTTTTTCAAAAGAATTTCAAAAATAGTTTTACTTTAGTAATTCCAAATGAATTTTATTTAAAAATGAAAAATATTTTTTTTCATTGAATGGTGTCATACCACTCATGATTATTAGTTCACATTTTATCTTTGAAATGTGAAATAATAGATGTGAGACAAAATAGCTCATGTGCAACCTATGACGGAGTTGAGATAATTTCTCAAATTCTTGAGGTGACAAATTTGCTTTTAATTAAAAGAAGATTTCACATGAAAACAATTATTGGGTATAACCTCACTCACTACATCAAAACCTTACTTTAATTTTAAAAGCTAAGGTAAGATCAAGTGGGACATTTGTTATTTGATTTTTTTTTTCTTCAAAGTAAAGGACCGTTCCATGTTATAAAAGGATTTTAAAAATAAAATGTGGTAACCGTTTTTAAACGGGTGTTGTAGGGGTGCTAACACCTTCCCTACACTCAATCGACTCCCGAACCTAATTTTTGGTTTTCAAAGACCGGTTTTTCTTTAAAGAGGGTGACCAATCACACCCCAAGATGATTGGTGGCGACTCCAAACCTTTAACCTCGAAAGAGACCCTTAGGGAAGGACGTCGGCCGCTCCGCATCTCGATGACGTTGCGACAGCTTGGCGACTCTGCTGGGGACCTTAGAGAGTCAAGCCACTTCAATTTTATTTTTCTATGATCCTTTAGTAATTTATTTGGTCCATTCTGCTATTTTTTTGTGTATAATTTATTTATGTAATTTTACTTTCTTTAGATCATCATGCATTTCACACAAATTCACAAGCCTCCTACCCGGGCTATACCCTTTAAGATTAGAATTGAGAATGTAGTAGTGTCGACCTTCGAGGGGTTCCGGCCCCCGTGCAGGCACACGAAAAATTCTCGCTCAGATTAATCCTATTATTATTTTTTATAATATCAGGATTGATTTGAGAGCCTTATCCATTTAGGATTTAGACATGCCAACACTTCATCATTTTGTATCTGGTAGTTATTTCATGTATTTATATTGATATTTTATTTATTTATTATTCTATCCAATTAATGTCGTTTATTTTGTACTATCATTTTTTGTGTTATAATTAATTTTGTTTTAAATGGGTTAATCATGGTTATTAGGTTTCAACTCTTTTTTCTTGGTGTCATCTTATATTCTTTGTTTTTTTTATTAAAATAAAACTTTCATTCAAAAATGAAGTATTCTCTTTGTTTTGGAAAAAAGCTTTCGTTCAAAAGCAAGAAGTGTTCATATCTTCCTCCTTTTTTAAAGGCTTTCTTTAAAAATAAAAAACCTTTATATCTTTGTTGTTTCAAAAAAAATAATTCAAGTATTCCCATCTTTCGTTTCTTGTAAGTTTTTTTTTCCCTTCTCTCTTCCTTGGATTTTTTTTCTTTTAAATTTTTGAAAAAGTCTCTCCCAAATGAGCGTTTTTTTTTCCCTTGGTTCTCAATTATTTTCCATCTCATTCAGTCATTGACCTTTTTTTTTCTCTTTTTTTTCTTCATTCCATTAATTCATGCATCACATTCGAAATTAGTAATGCCGACCTTCGAAGGGACATCATTGTCCCCGTGTAGGCGCATGAAAATTTTCGCTCAAGTTAATTTAATCGTTGTTTTAGAACATTGAATTAATTTGGGACCTTTTTTCTAGGATCAAAATTTTAGTCTCACGCTATCCTCACCCTCTCATGTTAATTCATTTGTTATTTTATAGCATTTGAATGAATTTGGAACCATTTTCCCTTCTAGGATTAGGATTTTATCCTCACATCATTTTCCATCACTCAAGTTAACTTCATTGTTATCTTATAACATTGGGGTTGACTTGATATCTTTTTTTTTTTTCTAGGATCAAAATTTTAATTTCACATTATCCTCACCACTCAAATTAATTCAATTGTTATCTTATAACATTGAAATTCTCTTGAGATCCTTTGTTTCCTAGTGAACATTATCCATCATCACCACTCAAGTTAATTCAATTGTTATCTTATAACATTGAAATTCTCTTGAGATCCTTTGTTTCCTAGTGAACATTATCCATCATCACCACTCAAGTTAATTCAATTGTTATCTTATAACATTGAAATTGACTGGAGATCCTTTGTTTCCTAGTGAACATTATTCATCATCACCACTCAAGTTAATTCAATTGTTATCTTATAACATTGAAATTGACTGGAGATCCTTTGTTTCCTAGTGAATTTTAATCCATCCTCACCACTCAAGTTAATTCAATTGTTACCTTATAACATTGAAATTAATTGGAGATCTTTTGTTTCCTAGTGAATTTTAATTCATCCTCACCACTCAAGTTAATTCAATTGTTGTCTTATAACATTGAAATTGACTGGAGATCCTTTGTTCCCTGGTTAATTTTAATCCATCTCCATCAGTCCAAGTTAGTTCAATTGTTATCTTATAACATTGAAATTAATTTGGGATCCTTTGTTTCCTAAGATTAGAATTTTATTCTCCGTCACCTTTTACAATTCTTTGTCAAATATCTTCTTCATTATTTTCATTTTATTCATTTGTAAATATTTTTGTGAAACAAAAAAAAGATGAATATTAATGTTTTCTTTGTTTGGAAACAATAGGATCTTTTGCAAAAAAGAAACAAAAAGAATTTCTTTTATTTGTTTTATGTTGTTTCCTTAAAAAAGAAAGAAAGAGGGTTCGTCCCAAAAAGAATTTGAGTTGCACGCCTAGCACATATTGAGTCCTAGGAGTCATGCACCATTTAGTTTAGGTTTATTTCATTCATGACCTTTGGGATCATACTTTTCATGATGGAGTAGTGTCGACCTTCGAGGGGTTATTATTGCCCCCGTGTAGGCACACGAAAAATCTTCACTCAAATTAATTCTTTTGTTATTTTATAACATTTAAATTAATTTTTGAACCTAAAGTTTATGATTTCTCACATTTTCTTTTATTGTTCACATTCATTTTAGATATTTATTCCACCATTCATCACAAAATTTTCTTCATAAACCATCATCTAAGGTTAGAACATTCGTATGATAGAGTAGTGTCAATTTTTAATACCCTCGTGTATAAGATCTTTCCTCATATCCACTCATTCATCACAAGAATTCCAAGGAGCTCATCTTCATTTTATGGAATAAAAGGGTCATGCATTTTGATCCATGTTCACACCAATGTAGAGTGGTGGGACATTGACTCTCATGCAAACACAAAAAAAAAAAAAAAAAAAAAAAAAAAAAAAAAATCACTCATGTCTACGGTTAGGAGACATTTTTCTCTTCATAGGATGCATTTAGGACTTAGTAGACATTTTTTATGCATTTCAATTAATGTTTACAATTTACACATTTTTCTCATATATCATTATCTCATATTCCATGTTAAGGTCATTTTTTTTTTATTTATTAAAAAAAAACCTTCTTGCAATTTTGACTCAATAATGACAGTATTTTCTCATGCATCAATTTTTTTTTATCACATCATTCACTTGCATTTCATGGAAAAACCTGCATAGTCATTTTATCTTTTTTCTAAAAGCAAATGGCTCAACAACCACATGTTCATCGTTCTTACAGACTACAAGGCAAAGACATGGAAGGACAAAATGTTGAGCAGTCTCATGAACAAGCCATGAAAATTCTCTCTTTTGGAGAAGGGTGAAACAATGGTATATGTCTCTCAACCTGACATCCCAGTCAATAATCCTGGTGACTCACCTCATTCGCATAAGTTGAAAGTATCTCTTTGTTAACCAATTCTAGAGATTTCACCCAACAACGATCGTCACCCACCTTGAATCTCCCTACTATGATCGGATGATAGGAAGTGCATCCACCAACTTTTCAGACATCATGATGATTGGAGAAATAATAGAATACGGGGTTAAGCAGGGAAGAATATTCGATGATGCAATTGAATCATCAATCGAAGACGAAGAAGACTACTCAAAGGATCAACAAGTCCAAGTAATATTTTCTACGCCAAGACTCATGCACAACTACAAAGGAAATCGACAAAGTTCTCCTCAAAGCCATTTGTTTGTTCACCTATTTTGCAGCACAACCAACAAGGTTGACTGTTTCTTACAATCATAATGGTAATAGACAACAAAGGTGGAGAATGTCGATCCAATACCAATTGCATTTATCGAGTCTTCGTCGTGCTTATTCTGGAAAAACTAGTACTCACAATGTGATCCCAATATCATGGAAGAGCTTTAGGCCACGCTTGAAAGAATCGAAGCATCATGTGCAAGATCGAATGAAGGTAGTTCATGCGTTAATCACTAGAGCTTGGGGCTTCTATTCATCATGGGAAGCAATATTTAGTGTATCTAATTGTTCTTCATTATTAATAAAGTCTCTACTTCTCTTTGGACTGTCTTTAAGATTATGAAATTCAAAGATAGACAAGGACCCATGACTCAAGAACACATGCATGAAATATGATTATCATAAGTTAGCTAAGTAGTCAAGAAGAACGTGGACATGTGAAAATTGAGCTATTTTCTTTTGGTCAAGGTTTCATCATACATGCATTTATGCATCATTCATTTCATATGTTTTTTTTAAGAAAGAAAGTGGTTTTTTATTGCAAACAAAAGTAAAACCACATGTTTCTTCCAGAAAATTTTTAGGATCAAAGCTTACTTTGATCATTCTTGTCAGTTAAGAACTTAGCAAGAATCTTGGACAACCATAGTGAGTTTCCATTTGGAGGAAATATATAAAAAAAAAAAAAAAAAAAAGAAGAAGAAAAAGAAGAAAGAAGAGAAAAGAAAAAAAAAAAGAAAAAGAAAATGAATGCTCTCACTACTCTCACCGAGAAAAAGGGAAAAGTGGTCAAGTCTCAATCATTTTTGTTTCCTTCTAAATGTATTTCACTCCATTGTTGCAAAACCATAGTCTCAATTAAAGACAATTTTATTTTGACCTTCATTTTTCTCATGTGCTAAAGAATTCATATTATCATACCTCATTGAACAAGGCTTGAATTTTCACGCTGGGGCAAATACCTTTTGAAGTGAGAATCTAAAATTACTCACTGAAAAACCTTGAGTCTAACCCACCACAAATGTAATTTTGTGGTAAGCCAACTTGAATTACTGATTTCAACATCAAACCCTTTGTTGAACTCATCACGTATAGCTGCGGTGAATCTTCATATTTGTCTACCCACCTAAGAGCCTTTTGCTAAGCCTGCCACATCTAATTATGTGACAAACATTCAAAACTACCCACCCAATATTACCAAGAGACCTTCAATAGTAATGAAATAGGGATTAAACTCTTATGATTTACTGCTTCATAATTAAGACTTGTAGTTCTTTGACTATTCCTATATTTCAACTTTTTTCAATCTACACTCTTCCTACTATTTCTATCTTTTGTCTTCTCTCCTTTTATTAGAAGGTGACTCCAAGACTAAGGATGATAATCTTGAGAACTTGGACTTAGTAACTTGAGAAATTGTCTCGAAGTCTTAAATTCTTTCAATGAGTTTTGCCTGAGAAATAACCATATCCTGGTACCACGGAAGATCAACAAAGAAACAACATGGAGTGATTATTGAAGTTGGCAAAGGATGACTAACACATGATCCATCTTCTATATGTGATTGCACCATATTCTGCTAGTCATGGAAAAAATATATTTGGCCTAAAAAAAGAGTTATGAAAAACGGGAAAAAGAAAAGAAAAAAGAAAATGAAAAAAGAAAAAAGAAAATGAAAAATGAAAAAAGAAAAAGAAAAAAGGAAAAGAAATGTACAAGACCAAGATAATTCTTAAATTGCATAATTGGGGCAATCAGTATAGATCAAGAGGTCACACCTCCAAACGATTTGAAGATTTTTCTTTGTCAATCATCAACTGAGCAAGAACCTTCATCACTATATTGGGACAAAGTCTTCATCACTATATTGGGACAAAGTTTTCATCACTATACCGAGGCAAAGCCATCATCACTACGTAAGAGTAAATCCTTCATAACTACACTGGGGCAAAGCTTTCATCATTATGCTGGGGCAAAGCCATCATTATTAAATTGGAGTAAGGGCACTCACCACTACACTAGATCAAAGTCATTTCACAATTTATGTAAGCTGTTTTAAACTGGGGCAAAGGCCAAGTTAAGAGAATCACACTTCTCTTATGAATAATCTTTCAATCTCGAGCGGTTCTCCACATTCAAGAATTGAAAGCTGAATCACATTTTCATAGAAGAATCACATTCAGGGAAAGGAAAATCACAGTAATAAGGGTTTTCATCAAAGATCTCGAGCTGACTTAAAGAAAAAACGAGGTATATGAGATGATCTCTTGAGGAGCTACTCCTTGTTCTCACAGTGGTTGTTCAAGGAATTGGGGTCACCTTAGCAAATATTTTCATTTGAATCATATTCTAATCATGTTCAATCTCTTATTGTTCAAGAGATTTTTTATAAAGACATTTGTGACCCATGTTTTCTCTTTCTTCATTCCTTTCTCTTTGGAAAAAGAAACTTAGTTTCTTTCTTTGTTGACTATCATCCCCATTTGTCTCTAAGCCAAATTCATCTTCTTGTATCCAACCTCTTTGTCCACTACAAGACTAAGGTTATGAAGCAGTTGAATCAAGTAAGATGTTTAATGCTATGAATTACCATTGATAGTTCTCTAAACTATCACATGAGACACTTCTAAAAAACCTACCATACCCGATATGATTGAGCAATCTATGATTGACATATATGTTTCCTCTCGAATTGACAAATCTCTGATTAATCCCTTTCAGGTGAAGACATTAAAAAAAAAAAAAAAAAAAAAAGAGAAAAGAAAAACAAAAAAGAAAAATTAAAAAGGAAAAGGAAAATAACATGTTTCCTCCAATGATGACAACGAGGTTCTCCTTTGATTACTTTCTAAATATTGATTGATAATAATGATGAAAGTAAGCAATGATGATCATTTTGTTAAATATGGAAAACAGATTTGGTTATCTTAATTGATTTAAAAAATCAAGCTCTTCATCATCGTTTGCATCGCTATTTTTCACAAAATTCGATTTCATACTACGAAGTTGGTGAAAATAGATCACATGAATATCATGCATACATGACACTATTGATCTACCTTAGGTATGCATATGCATCCCTACATCATGTCTTCAGAGTCGAATTTATTGACTTAGCCAATTCATCATCAGGGCATATGTCATCATACATGGTTAGTTGCACCATCATTGCTTAGAGTGGTTAATGAGCATGTTCAATCCATGACACTGGGGCAAAAGCACCCATCTATTTCACGTAGGATATTCACATGAAAATAGTGTATCATATCTTACATAAATGTTATAGCTTGCAATTGCATATCTACACAACCTCTTTTGAGTGTGTTATCTATCATTTCAAGACGATTTTTCATATATAAACTAGCATTTCATGCATATGGACATGCTCCATTCACGAGAATTCCCAATATGTTCAAAAGAGCATTTTCTTTCTTATAATCGAATCTTTTCTTTTTGGCAACTAAGTTTTGGAATAAAAACCTTTGTCTCATTTTAAAACAAACTTTTGAAATACGAAGTCCCTGTTTTAAAATATTTTCCTTTTTGATAACCGAGTTTTGAAATAAAAACGTTGTCTCCTTTTAAAACAAATTTCTGAAATACGAAATTCCAATTTTGTTTTCTCAAAGATTTGTCTTCGGTTAAATTGAACCTGACTATTTAGTCGAGGTCGAAGCCTGTATCCATCAGTTCCAATATATTTTGAACCCAACCTTAGAGCTGAGGTCGAAGTATTCTCAAAGTTTATTTAAATCGAACTCAGTCTTGGAACTGAGGTCGAAACCTGTATCCATCAGGTCCAATATATTTCGAACCAGTCCTAGAGCTGAGGTCGAAACCCTCTCAAATTTTGGTTAAATCGAACCCAGTCCTGGAACTGAGGTCGAAGCCTGTATCCATCAGGTCCAATATATTTCGAACCCAGTCCTAGAGCTGAGGTCGAAACCCTCTCAAATTCTGGTTAAATCGAACCCAGTCCTGGAACTGAGGTCGAAGCCTGTATCCATCAGGTCCAATATATTTCGAACCCAGCCCTAGAGCTGAGGTCGAAGTCCTCTCAAATTTTGGTTAAATCGAACCCAATCCTGGAATTGAGGTCGAAGCCTGTATCCATCAGGTCCAATATATTTCGAACCCAGCCCTAGAGCTGAGGTCGAAGTCCTCTCAAATTTTGGTTAAATCGAACCCAATTCTGGAACTGAGGTCGAAGCCTGTATCCATCAGGTCCAATATATTTCGAACCCAACCCTAGAGCTGAGGTCAAAGTCTTCTCAAATTCTGGTTAAATTGAACCCAGTCCTGAAACTGAGGTCGAAGCCTGTATCCATCAGGTCCAATATATTTCGAACCCAGTCCTAGAGCTGAGGTCGAAACCCTCTCAAATTTTGGTTAAATCGAACCCAGTCCTGGAACTGAGGTCGAAGCCTGTATCCATCAGGTCCAATATATTTCAAACCCAGTCCTAGAGCTGAGGTCGAAACCCTCTCAAATTTTGGTTAAATCGAACCCAGTCCTGGAACTAAGGTCGAAACTTGTATCCATCAGGTCTAATATATTTCAATCCCAACCCTAGAGCTGAGATCGAAGCCTGTATCCATCAGGTCCAATAAATTTTGATCCCGACTATGCAGTTGAGGTCGAAGCCTGTGTCAATCCAGGTCTGTTTTTAGCTTTTCTTTTGGTTAAATTGAATCCTATTCTTGTTTAGAGGTCGACGTCTGACCAGAGTCAAGTCCATTTCGTTTCCTTTTGATTAAATCGAACCCTAGGTCGAAATCTGGTCAAAGTAAGGTTCATTTTCTTCTTTCCAACTTTAGGCCATGTTTGGTTTAGGCATGAAGCCATTTCTTTTATTTTTAACTAAAAATCTTCGCCTTCCCAATACTTTGTCTTTTTCCTTTGTCTACCCTTTCAATCATTCAACGATACACAAAGGGGGGCAAACTGTAGACACCGTATTTGGTCCGGCTTACTTTTTAGTATTAAAGTTTGATGTTGAATTTTATTTCATTTTATGTTATTTTTCTTTTTGGTTTTTATTATTTATTTTATTTTCATTTTCTTATTTCAATTAATTTTGAATTTAATTATTCTTTGTTTCATTTTTTTTTTCTCATTTTCAAAGTCTTCCTATTCCTATTCCTTCTCCACTTCCCTCTCCCCCTCTTTCTCAACACATTTCTCCACTTCCCTCTCCCTCTCTTCCTCAACTCCCCACCATTTTTCTCTCCAACCACCATCCAAGCTTCCTTATAAAAGGATAACACAAGAAAGAACAAGGGAAAGGAGAATGAAATTAGAAAAAAGAGAAGCAAAGAGAGAATTATAATGGGGAGAAGAGTTTTTTTGTTCAAAACTCCATTTCAACGAAGATTAGAAGCCATTTTTCCTTTTACCCATAAAATCCTCTTTCTCTCTCCAAACACCATTGTGACCTCCACCCAAACTCATTTTCTTCTTCCTCCAAAAACCCACACCTTAACTCCATCGCCGCCACTCGAAGACCATCGCCACCGCCAGTTCCGTTCGATGCCTTTAGTTTTGCCGCCCACGCCGCCATCACTATGAGGGAGGAGAGAGAAAGAATGTGAGGATGAAGAAAGTTTGGTGGGCTCATCCCTATCCTTTATCATTTTTTTTAAAATCATTCTCTTTAAGTTGTTTTCAAGTTTTTTTTCCTCTCTTTATCTTCCAATTTGATTTTAACTTAAAATTTCTTACATGAATTTTCCAATCAATTTTAAGTCAGGCTTTAAGTTGAAAATCTCAAGCAAATTCCAATTTAGTTTTAATTTGAAATTTTGGTTTCAATTCCATTTTGATTTTAAATTTGGATATCCAATTCAATTTCATTTTGTTTTTTAAATTGATTCAATTTCAATTTGATTTTAAATTTGATTTCCTAAATTCATTTCAAATTACCTTTACCATGTCATTTCCCAAATAAATTTGGTTTCAAATTGGATTTTACATTGAAATCTCCAAATCAGCCTTAAATTTGTTTTAATTTGAAATTTTCAATAGGTTCTAATTGGAATTTCAAAATCAATGTCTATTTGGTTTTATATTAAAAATTAAATTGGAAATCAATCAATGGCGATGAATTTTTAATTAATTTGGAAATCTATTTCAATTGTTAAATGGTTAAATCAAATTTCAAAAACCCAAAATTCAAATGTGTGTTTTTCAACGGGGTTTAGCCCATTTTCTCTTCTTTTTATTTTGTTTTTAATATTATTATTTTAGTTATTTAATATTTTGGAAAATTAAAATAGATTGATTATGGAAACTTTAAAGCTAATTTTGTCTAAGAATGGGTACTTAAGCTGACCGAAAGGGAACACCCTGCCTGGAAATTAGCTTAATGTTTAACTAGTCAATTATTTTGACAATCAGAATTTCAATTTGATTCTAAATTGGTTTTTTCAAAAGAATTTCAAAAATAGTTTTACTTTAGTAATTCCAAATGAATTTTATTTAAAAATGAAAAATATTTTTTTTCATTGAATGGTGTCATACCACTCATGATTATTAGTTCACATTTTATCTTTGAAATGTGAAATAATAGATGTGAGACAAAATAGCTCATGTGCAACCTATGACGGAGTTGAGATAATTTCTCAAATTCTTGAGGTGACAAATTTGCTTTTAATTAAAAGAAGATTTCACATGAAAACAATTATTGGGTATAACCTCACTCACTACATCAAAACCTTACTTTAATTTTAAAAGCTAAGGTAAGATCAAGTGGGACATTTGTTATTTGATTTTTTTTTCTTCAAAGTAAAGGACCGTTCCATGTTATAAAAGGATTTTAAAAATAAAATGTGGTAACCGTTTTTAAACGGGTGTTGTAGGGGTGCTAACACCTTCCCTACACTCAATCGACTCCCGAACCTAATTTTTGGTTTTCAAAGACCGGTTTTTCTTTAAAGAGGGTGACCAATCACACCCCAAGATGATTGGTGGCGACTCCAAACCTTTAACCTCGAAAGAGACCCTTAGGGAAGGACGTCGGCCGCTCCGCGTCGCGATGACGTTGCGACATCTGCAAAAGAAGAATGAGGGAAGAGGCTAGGGTCGGCCTCGGCCTCGGACCCCTGTTAGCTCAAAATCTAGCTCTGGCCTCGGTCTCGGCCAAAGGATGACCGTAGTTCAGGATGACGACATTCTTTTCCTGGTGTCTTCAATCTTGTCAAAGTCTCTGTTTGTTGTTGATTTGTCCTCCAAAGGTGGTTCTGATCTCTTGTGGGGTTTCCTCCTAATCGGTCTGGATGAACACCTTCGGTTGGCTTGGCATGGTCGGCCTCGGCCTTGGTCCCAGCCTTCGCACTGTTCATCTAGCTTCTGCAGGTCTCCTTGATGATTTCCGAGTTCTTTTTGGGTGAGATCATCTTTTTTGGCCTCGGCCTCGGCCAATTTAGCCTCGGCCTCGGCTGCACTGGCCACGGGCTTAGCAGCCTTGGCTTCCGCTTCGACAGTTTTGGCACTTCTGCACTTATCCTCGATCAAATTCCTTTGGTCTATCTTGGTATGACCGTAGCTTGGTGTTGAAACTGTGTGGTCATGACCCTTTAGCGTGCTTGGTTCTGGGCTCCTCGGAATTATGTGATCTGTAGGTTTGAGCCCCCTGACCTTGCTGCTCACGTTGTCAGTCTTCTTTTGATTTCTGCGGTTGATGGTTATTTTCGGAAGGGTTTGGATTTCGGTTTCCCTTTTCCACCCTCTTACTCATTGAACAACCGATGTGCAGATTAACAGGCTTTCGTCCCCACAGACGGCGCCAACTGTTGATGGTCGATTTTGGCCAGAGCATCTCACCTGACCTTCACGTGCCACCAACGGTAAATTTGTAGATGAGGGGGGGAAGACGTGGCCTACAAGACAGTAAACCTGCACACCGGTGTGGTGCTCGCCACATCGGCTCCGATGCTTAAGTCAGCAAATAGAACGGTAGGGAGTGGAAAAGTAAGAGCAAGAGGAGAGAGTAGAGAATATAGAATAGTGTTTAGGGATAGAATTCGGAGTCCCCTTCTTCAGTGGCGAAGAGTGATATAAATATCTGCTCATCCTCCTAGGGTTTTTAGGGATTCGGAGACGTTTTAGGTCAAACCAGGCGAAACCGGGGCAGCCAGAGGCGGTGGGGACCAGACGAGACCGAGCGGGCTCGGCCTCGGCCTTGGGGTCGGGCCAAAAACCCGACCCCTTCGGCCTTGGCCCATCCCACTTGCCGGTTTTGCTTCCTTGGTCCATCTCTCAGCCCGATTTCTCCCCGGTTGTCCTTGTCAGCTCCTTGTATATCGGGGTGGTCCAAAATTGCCTATAACATCTGCAATACTACAACTAGAAGAATCATCTTGTTTTACGGTATTTGATTTACTTTTTTTCTCAACTACTTCAATGAGTTTATCAATTTGTTGGGAGAGTTTTATAGCACCTCTCATCTTCTTTTTTCCTTTTATATTTAGTTTTCCTTTTTTTACTTTATTCAACACCTCTTCCTTATTTCCTAGTTCTATCATAGGCTCTTTACTGGCATTATCTGATCCATCACTGTTGTTAAGTGAAATGGCATCTTCCTTATACACTTCATTATCATAAGTAGGAAGTATTCCAGATGAAGGCACACAAGCATAATCACCAGTTGCAATGGTACTCATGAACATTCTTTCAAATTTTTCAACCAACTCCGGATCTATACCTTCCTTTCGAAACTTTAATGCATTTGGAACCATCTGCATTTTTTTCAAAAGTATTTATTAATTACCTTGTGGAACGTCATATCTAAGAAAATTTTAAAATAATTAAAAAGTATCTACCTGCAATTTTTTTTTTTCACCATTCTTCAATTGCATCAATGGTTTTCTTTTGAGGGTTCCATCCAATGTAAGTGTCCTTTCCAATTAAATCTTTCCATAGATTCCAATCATTTTTTAGTACATCCCACTTGTTCTTCAATTGTTGTCTACAATATTGTTTTCCAGTTGCTCTACAAAAATTTGCTGCCAAATTCTCCCATCCAAGTTTCGTGAAATGAGTGTCAGGATGATGTCCTGCCTCAATTTCCATGATGCATAAATCACAAAAAATACTTATAGTATGACAATTCCAAATGGCCTTATTTCGCAAACCAGTAGTTGCACTTTCGAAGTTGTTGGGTAAATTACTATTCTTTTCCATATCTATTAAAACATAAAGAAATGAATTATAAACTTAAGTTAGTTGTTCTCTTTTACTTTTATTGTATGAAAATTTAATTAATCTAGTTTGGCAAGATTTTTTTTTTTTTTTTTTTTTGAAAACTTGACAATTAGAGATTTGATATAGAGTTTGACAATTAGAGATTTTGTGAAGAATTTGAAAATTAAAGATTTTGATAGAATTTGATAAATTTGATTTTGAACAAAATTAAAGCCAAATTTTAAGATACCTAATTGAAAGTGAAAACATACCTAAGCTTAACAAAATCATTGCATGTATTCATAAAAGTTTAATTATTCATGGAAGTTCAATTTTCTACTGCCACTTCAACACAAAATAAAGCAAAGTTCATAGAGAAATTCAAAACTAGTTCAACACGACAATCAATGGATCTCTAAGCTACTAAATTGTGAGAAGAGCATCACAAGAATGGAGCAAAAATCAAGCTAAGAATATGATTAGTCTTTTAATGTTAAAAAGGGAAATTAGCTATATGAGATGTATAAATTAAAAGAGAAATTAATTTAAATTCTTTTGTTGCACCAAGATTCTAATATGGGATTCTATTACTCATGTTAATATCGGTTAATTTTATTTGATATGTGTGTCTGATATCAGCCTACATAGATCCTCCATGGTTGCTTTTGTAAGGATTGGAATTCCCTAATTCCGTTAGCGGAAGCGAATTAGGACCGTTCGTAGTTAATTTTGTTTCCACCAAAATACCAATACATTGTCAAAATTTAGAAAACTATTCTAAATCAATCATTAAGGCTAAACATATAACCTTAGAACTAATTCTAAAGGAGATGAGCAAACATACCATCGTTGTCGTCTCTGAAATATAAAGAACGTCTTTCTTGATTTCATTGGGACCAAACATCAACAATTGAGACACCACCAATTGATTTTACTCGCAATGACTCTGAGATTAGGAACGTAGTTGTGGGACTACCCAATCTTGAATGGGAAATACACAAGAGGAAAAAGTTTCTCTATGTATTCTTGGTTGAGAGAATATGAGAGAGTGGTTAGGGAGACTAGAGAAAATGCAAGAGTGCATTCTTGTGGGGGAAATTTTCTAGTACTATCTACATTCATTGTTTGCCATGTGAGAAGTATTTGAGAATGGTGTGGGACCCATAAAATAAAATATTATATCATTAAATGCTCATTAAATGACGTGTCAAATGCTAATTAGAGAGAGTACGTATTACCATAGTACTAGAAATTTTCCCTTCTTGTGGGCTTATGTTGTATCACCTAAACCATATGTTTAGTGTTCTATTTATGGGAGAAATGTCATGAATAAAATATTCATTTAAAATCAATTATTTCCATAACTGATTTAATATTTTCCATAATTAATCAATTTCATAACCACTCAATTCCATAATTGATTAATCTTTTACATAAATGATTGATCACTTCCATAAGTGATTAAATCATTTCCATAAATGATTAATTACTTCCATAAGTGATTAATCATTTCCATAATTGATTAGTTTCCAATTAATTAATTCTTTAATTAATTAATCACCAATTAAATATCATATATTTAATTTCAGACCTTCTATTAGTTAATTAATTAATTGTCCAATTGAAATCATATATTTAATTTCAGGTCTTCAATTAATTAATTCTATAATATGAATCAAATTCATATTAAAATTTGAACTCCTTCAAATTCTCTTATATCCTATAAATTTAATATGAATAGAATTCATATTAATATTTGAACTTCTTCAAATATTTATTTCTCTCATAATTTATAGTTTAATTAAATCACATTTAATTAGACTAAATTGAATAATTAAATTAAATATCATGTACTTAATTAGTCATATATTTGAACTTCTCCAAATGTATAATTCTCTCAATTAATAAAGTTTAATCACAAATTAAACCTTATATTATAATGTATCACCATACATTATATTAATTGTTTCTCACACTATTAATTTGATTCCCATAACGAATTTGAAGAATTCAAATTCTTTTCAAGATAATTTTTTCCTAATTACTCTTTACGAGCTAGCAGGGGGACCTAATGGACCTACAGATCAGAAGCTCTAGTGATATGAGGTTAACTGATTAAACTCATTAATCAGGTTAACCAATATTCATTAACTGTGGGTCATTCCAATAAAGACCCACAACTGAACTCTTCTTACTGTAGAACATTTCTGTGTCCACGGATATAGTCCTATACCGATAAGTCAATCCTTCACGAGTGTCCGTAATCACAGTTGGGTCAAATTATCGTTTTACCCCATATGTTACATTTGTCTCCTTAAGTATCAGTGCTCCTCTAATGAACAACCTGTTTATGGTCAAACCAATAAATAGAAAGTCCCTCTCGAGCCAATGAGAGGGTGGGATCCCTTTGTTCAAGTCCTAGAGTCACCACTTAAGGGAACACTCATCTACTTCTCCTAGAAGTGGGAAAGAGTGAATTCCTTCTTGTGTTGTCATGTCCCCAGCCTCCCACTCGATCTTGTCCCCAAAAAGGAAGACATATTCAGGATTAAGACTGAGTTACCTAGGTCATCCTATTGAAACAATAACCTATCTAGTTAACGGTGTTATATCTAGTGGTTTACTATTTCATGGTTCGGTCTTATGCAAACTCATTGCAT
Organism: Luffa acutangula; assembly: GCA_036850905.1. Classification (NCBI taxonomy): domain Eukaryota; kingdom Viridiplantae; phylum Streptophyta; class Magnoliopsida; order Cucurbitales; family Cucurbitaceae; genus Luffa; species Luffa acutangula. Next base: position 42,970,403 of record CM072097.1, on the reverse strand, counting down.
ATGATACCCCTGCATGCATGTCTACTACAAACATTGCATGTAGTAGACATGCAAACTCATTGCATGTCTACTACATGGACGCTTTGGATCAATACATTTGTATCAAATACAAAGCGGGTCGTATCTGATAGTGTTACAAGGATAAGGTTCCAACCTTATCCTTGTACTATAGACCTTTTAGGTTGTTACTTGAACATCGATCCCCGTATGATCCCACATACTAGTTCAAGTTACATACAAACAACCTTGGATCTTAGTTTATTGGATTAAGGTCAAATTGTGCAATATTTAACAATAACACTTTATTGTAGGAACTCAATAACACTTTATTGAAACAAGTATACAATTTGTTTACATTCACTATCTACAAGTTTTAGGGCATAAAACCCAACAGCTTTTACAGCAATGAGTGATGAAAAAGAGATTTAACTAAAAAAAATCAACCAAATTTTCCAAGGGCCAAATTCTATTACAAGGACAAATGACATATAAGAGAACTAGTTTTTGTGTTAATATCATTTTTTTTTTTAATTTTGAAAGAGTTCGTTTGCATGAGTTGCCAAGTTTTTCTAAAAAAAAATACATAACACATTTCTCAAAAAAAAAAAAAAAAAAACACAAAATTGATAAACCAAGAACACAAATTATTGAAAATTTAATCATTGTTTTTATCATCTCAAATGTAGAAGAATGATTACGAAAAAAATTTAAAAAAAAAATAAAACTAACCTGAAACACAGAGGAAGAAGAACCACAAAGCTCCCAGTTGATGCTGTAGAGTTTCTAAGATAGAGAGGATTATGTGTCCTCACTGGATATGACAAAAGGGATCGATAAGAGGCGTGAAAATAAAATTAGGGAAGGATATAATTGATATTTTGTAAAATTGTTAAAATAGGTGCTTGATTGTTCGAGAAGTTACTTTCAAAGAGGACTTGTTTTGAAATAATCAATATTAAACATTTTTAGGGGCAACAAGAAAAATGGCTAGGATTTAATAGTGGATTTGAAATATGGTTAACTATCTTTAGACATTAAATAATGGCAAAACCTAATTTTTATTATAATATAAATTATTAAAATGGACAAAAGTGTCCCTAACGTACCGTTTAGATTTTTTAGAAAAAAAAAATACAACCTACAATAGTGGACCATGATAAGGAATAAAGAAAATCTAATTTTAACAATAGACTAACCAACTAAATCAAAGCAAAAAAAAAAAAAAAAAAAAAAAAAAAAAAAAAAAAAAAACCGTAATTAACATCATTTAAACAAAAATCCTAAATTCTTAATCCTGAAAAAACTTATGTTGAACTATCAATATACATTTTTCATACAAAATCACTCAAAACTTATGTGTATTTACAAACATAGAAGAACAAAAATAATTATATACAAACACGCAATCAGTACAACAACATATATCTATATATGTGTATGTACAAACAAACATCATACTCAACGATCCTATATATCGCTCGCATATGGATAAAAGTATATATCTCTAACATCTCTCTATGTACATAAGAGTATATGCATATAGTTAATATAGTAACTCAACATTACCCGGTTATCGCCATCTTCCTTGACAATGGATTCCTCATCATTCTTCGCTTTCTCTTTTTGTTTGCTCAATGGAGACCCAAAATTGATGATGGTTATTGATGAAGTTTACTTTTGGGAAAAATGCACTTTTAGTCCCTGAGGTTTGGGGTTGATGTCTATTTGGTCCCTGAAGTTTCAAATGTTATACTTTAGTCTTCCAGGTTTGTAAAACTATTCTAAATGGTCCCTCACTTAACTTTAGTCTAACAGAATGTTGACTAGACCGTAATATGCTGACGTGAACATGATGACAAGACTATTTCATATGTTTACTAGAGAAATAAATTTAAAAATTAATAAAAAAAACTATACTATTAAAAAATGTTAAAAATTAAAATTGTTTTAAACAAATAAGGTGTAAAAAAAAAATCTATTCTTCTCCCACAATCGATCAATTGGCCTGTCTAGTAGCAAGCAATGCCCCATCCACCATTGCAGTTCGCCGGTGATACCTACTTGTCATCGTAGTACTCCGATGACCCCTCAACTGTTGTCTGTCGTTAGCTTGCCAAACACGTTCACCAATGGCCTTTTTCTTCTCTCTTGGTTTGTACATTTTGACCTTGACAGAAGAGATTGTCGTGGTCTCTTGTCAAATAAATTTGTAATCCTCAACCTCTAAAGCTAACTTGTAGCAGTAGAGGCCAGGGTCGATCACAGGGAGTCTATGCAAACAAATCTTTATTTCCTTAATTGTTTTAGGTAACCAAAAAGGAGGGTTTTGTGATTGGAGGGAAAATAGTTATGGAAGCAAACTAATTATGGAAAATATTAAATAAGAAAAGTAAGAGAATCAAATAAAGGAAAGAAATCAATACCTCAAAGATCATGTAACCGGGATAGTCATGGTAAGTTCAATTCAATTAAATCATTAATCTCACTAATAAGTCAAAACAAGTTTAAATTCGACGTATTCCGGCAACAAACCGAGAACCATGATCCAACTATCACAACCATGCAAACGCTAAGTTTGATTCTAGTTTAAATTAATTAATTGGTTGATTAACTAATCTAAACCGCATTGGGATCTAACCGAATTAATTCACATGCAACGGGCAACAAACCACAATTAAAATTGATTAAATCATTTAGTCCCAGGGACGCATGCGTAATATCATAACGTTGACATATTTGCTACTTAGATTTAGCCAGTAAATTTAGAGAAGGGGAAATCAAGGTTGTTAATCTTTCCTACCACAATCTAAACTTATAAACAAAGGACTAAAATCACATAAACATGTTTTGAGAATTCAAACAAGAGATTTCATTAAAAGAACTTGAACTTACACTTAGACGCCCCGATTACATGAATGAAGAGTCTAGCCTCTCATGGAGCAAGAATGATAACTGCCCAAAAGGTAGTTATTTAGGCCTCATTTCTATATTGATTTGTGTGTCTTTTGTGCTTAATAGGGTTGGTTTTAGATAGATATTATATGTTTTAACCCATTTGGAAGAATGGAAGCTTTGGAGATCATTTTGTGCAGAATCTGTTGCTGGACGACTTAAGGGAGCAAAATCTGTGCTGCAGCGAAGCTGGGAGCAAAAACTGCCACATCACAGCTCGTTAGCCAACTTCATGAACCGACTTCTGTTGAGTTATTTTCGGGATAAAGGAGCAAGGAGAGCCCTACACGTGTCCAGGTTGACCTAATTCAAGCCTCCTATCCTTCTATAAAAGGAAGTAGCCGTCCAAGTCAAAGAGATTCCACTTTTGGGAGAAAACATTCCATTCTTGGAAAGTTCCTTCCATCTTTGGGAGCCGAGTAGTGAAGAGAGATTGGAGATCACCTAGAAGACCATCATTGTAAGCTGAACGAGGAGATTAACATTTCCTTTTATTATCTTGTAATTATGGACATGCCTACTCAGATTGTAGCATGCGTTTCCATGCATATTATGAACTAAGTAGCTTAGGCGTTGGTTAGGAATAATGTGTTTGTCGTGCTTAACTTTAGTAATATATATTGATTATTGCATCTTGGTTAATTGTTGTGCTAATTTATATTTAATGCCTGTCTGGCCAGCCGATATGAATACCTCTCTCTAGTTTCAGGGATGATTTAGAGAGTGTGTGACGGTTAACCACACTACGATCATTGTGTATTGGTGAACGCCAGTGACTGAGCTAGGGATAGCCAGTTGCCTAGTGCTTGATCGGTCGTGTTTCATTGGGGTTGAAACACATTTCAAAAGATCCGGAGTTTCGGGAGGAATCTGCTAATAATACTGCAAGAGTTTGCATGATTAATAATATTGCTAGAGCATCTTTTAAAACAATTACTGAATCTTGACCAGCGCCTGTCTCTAATCTATCTGCCTATTTGTTTACTTGTTGTTCTGTCATTTACTTTGCTTCAGCAGAATTCATATAAAACCCAATCATTTTTATTACCTTGAAACCATTAAAAGATTTATACAAAATAGATAGAGTGGAAGCTAGTTCAGGCCTTGGATTGACAAATACTTATTACTTGCTGCGGACTGTGTATACTTGCACCGAGTTCTAGAGTCTTTCTACACCATATTTTTACTCACTCTAGGAACCCAACAAAGAGCAAGCTGAATTCTTCATGGAACACATCAAGGAAAGCAAGAAAGACTAAAAACTAAGAAGAATGATGGAGAAAGGGGAGAGAGATGGACTACAATGTTGTAGTGAATTGTGTATTGAGGGATGATTCTAAACCTACACTAAAGGCCTTTATTTATAGTGGTTCTTGGCCTTCAATTCGTGGTATTTTGGTGCTGAATGGACCCTCCAAATATGGGAAAATCTCCAGCCAAATATGGAAAACACCAATTCTGGAAAACTGCCTAGCGTCGAGACGCTATGATACAGTGTCGCGACGTTGGGCCTTCATATAAGGAAATAATCTCTCGGATCTTCATAGCGTTGAGACGTTATGATACAACGTCTCGACATTGTTGCTTCAGCTTGACTCCCAAGTTCTTTCTTTATTTGAATAGAGTCCTGACTCTGATGATGGAGGGTCTCGACACTGGGAAAGCTCCAAGGGCAGAATGGTCATTTGACGCTCTGGTTTCGCTCGTTTAAGCCCTGAATTGCTTCCAAAGCTCCGATGAGGACCTATACACATATTATACTTATTTTAAAGCATTTTTCGCAAGGAATTCAACTAAGATAAGCAAATTGGGAGATTCTAGGGTAATTGACAAAAATAGGACAAAAAGGAAGGCATTAAAGAGAAATAGGACTTATTTTAAATTGGAAGAGAAATGAGATTTTTAGGGCTGTGAAATTACTAAATTACCCTTAATGAAAATCCCTAATTTTTTACCCTCATCCACGAATTTCTCCCAACCACGATTTTCTCCCAACCACTTTACGACAGGCACGACGACAAGTACGACGAAGGCGACGACGAACAAGGCACAACAACAGCGACCACGAACGATTTTCTCCAACGAGTTCGACTGACGGCGACCACTGACCAAGCGACGACAATGACGACTGACGACAACCACTCCAAGCAGCACATTGACGGCACGTTCGCGACTGAAGGCGACCATTATCTCTGTAAGAGTTTTTATGTCCTTCGAATTGCGAAAGTAAATTTTAGGGAGTAGAGATTCCAATGAGACACAACACCAGAACTGCAAAAGTATCTTTAGGAAGTCAATTTATGCATGTCTGAGCTTTTGGGGAAGTGGTTGGAGTCAACTTGGTTGGAGTCAATTTCTGATGATTCTTGTTTTGGGTGATGGTCCCACTTGGTCGGTGTCAAGCCATTAGTTACTGTCCACATGTGGTTGTTTATTTGTTTTTTCTGTTTAGGGTGATGGTCCAACTTGCTTTTGGAGATTCTGATTATTCTTGCCTACTTAATGGGCATGTTTGTCCTTCATTCTAAATTTCACAATATGTCATGTATTTAAAATAATGTACGTTCTTGTTGGTTATATTGATGAGAAATTAAGGTCCTCTTTGATAATTATTTGGGTCCCAATTGATAACCATTTTATTTTTTATTTTTGGTTTTTCAAAATTAAACCCATTAACACTACTTTCTACCCATAAGTTTCTTTTCAACTCAAAGTTTTGAAAACTAAAAAATAGTTTTCATTTTTTTTTTAGAATTTGGCTAAGAGTCCAATGAAAATCATAATTATTTGGGTTCCGATTGATAACCATTTTATTTTTTATTTTTGGTTTTTCTAGGGTTACCCATGGCATTGAATGAACCCCCAAATACTTGATAAAACCTTCAGATTATTTTCAAGCTCAAGTTAGTAGTCGATCCCACTTTGGGATGACAACAGGAAACATTATATCTAAGCTAAGTCCTGTTCAACTGGCGATGTTTAAACAAACACGCTTTGGTAGGTTTCTTGATGTGAAGATTACATTTAACGGACAACTCATCCATTATTTATTACTGAGAGAACTGGAAGAGGGAAAGAACGATTCTATAAGTTTTATGATAGGAGGCGTAGTTTGTAAATTTGGACGAAGAGAGTTTGAGATGATTACTGGGTTATGGCATGATGGGAGTTCGAATAATGAGGTTAAAGTAAATAATAGGTTACAGAAAAAGTTTTTTGATGATAGAACAACTGTATACGCGAGTGAGTTAGAGGAGATATTCTTGACATATGGTGGGAAAGATGAGGACATGGTGAAATTGGCTCTAATATACCTTATAGAGTTGGCTCTATTGGGCAAAGAGAAAAAATTAAAAATGGTCACGGGATTATTGAGAATCATTGATGATTGGGCTACCTTCCATGCTTACGATTGGGGCGCACTTATTTTTCAACGTACATTATTGGGATTGAAAAAAGCATTAAACAAGGCAAAGGGAGAGAAGAAAGGCACCATAGAGAAATATAATATAATGGGCTTCCCACTTGTGTTGCAGGTACATTAATTATCTTACATAAAGTTGCTTTTGTTTAAATTAATTATATTATATAAGTATTTCTTTTTTTATTATGGGTTATAAGTATGGGCATATGAGTCAATATCAACCATAAATGGTTGTGTTGCAAAGAAGATAAATCATAATGTTATCCCCCGCATGCTAAGGTGGTCTTGTTCACAATCTCCCAATGCTAACATTATTCATAGTCAAGTGTTTGATCAAAAAAAGGTATACATAATCACTTTCACTTTCTTTCCTTTTACAATTAGTGTTATGTTTACCGTATTTCCCTTTTGTTTTTTTCTAGGTAAAAATATCGACATTCCTTGAGATGACAAAGGAGGAAAAGAACTTTATTAAAGTCATTACTAGTGAACCACCTCCCAAACCTTGTCAATTGAACCTCAATGAAGATATTGTTCCATCAAATGAAAAGGTGCCAAGCGAGGAAGAGTCCTCCAAGGAGAATGCATCGAATGAAAGATGCAAGGTGAATTCAGTGTCCTATGAGGAGTTTAGGAGGCTTGAGGCTCGTGTCCTAGTGTTGGAGAAGGAATTGAATATTGTAAAATTTGACGTCTCAGAAATAAAGTTAGTGTTATGTTTATCGTATTTCCCTTTATAATTAGTGTTATGTTTATAATTAGTGTTATGTTTCTTTCCTTTTATAATTAGTGTTATGTTTATCGTATTTCCGTTTTTTTCTAGGTAAAAATATCGACATTCCTTGAGATGACAAAGGAGGAAAAGAACTTTATTAAAGTCATTACTAGTGAACCACCTCCCAAACCTTGTCAACTGAACCTCAATGAAGATATTGTTCCATCAAATGAAAAGGTGTCAAGCGAGGAAGAGTCCTCCAAGGAGAATGTATCGAATGAAAGATGCAAGGTGAATTCAGTGTCCTATGAGGAGTTTAGGAGGCTTGAGGCTCGTGTCCTAGTGTTGGAGGAGGGATTGAATATTGTAAAATTTGACGTCTCAGAAATAAAGTTGATGCTATCAACCCTCTTAAAAACGAATGGAAGAGTAGGTAATGTATGTAATTTTAATATTATTTTTTATAAACGTGTATATTTGGCTAATATTTATTGGTTAATGCAGAGCAATCAAGAAAATGATGTAGAGAACCAAACTTCGGGCCAAGCGAAATTGACTAAGAACAAGAAGGAGGAGGAGCATGAAGATGTTCAAACTGGAATATATCGGCTAGCAACAACTTTTGATGAAACAATGATTCTAGTGTGTCCATCCAATATGCTTGAGGAAGTTCAAAAAGAGGATGAAATGACGAGTACAACCCTTGTGGTTAAAGATGCATACGGATGAATATGAGGAGGTACAACATCTTACCACACACGAGGCAAAGAAAGAATTTGTTGAGAGCGTGGCTAATGCCCCGGTGGTTGACCTACTGACCAAAAGTATTCCATCAGAATATGAACAGGAGTTGGATGTAATGGAGATACCACCACCCCCAGCTATATGTCAATATGTTCGTTCTGCACGTAAAAGGCGTGCGAGTGTTTATCTTAGTACTCCATTCACAACCTTCAGTAAACGGCCCAAAGATTTAAATAGTACTCAAAGTTTGAAAGATGATCCAAATGTCTACGATCCCATGCATAAAATACCAACGAATGAATTGGATAGGCTTAGGCAATGGATTTATGACAAGACTACGGACAATGATCTATGTGACACCATCACCGGAAAAAAAAAAACCAAAGGAATTTTTTAAGGATTTGTTTACATGTCGAAGGTGGCTAACAAATGAGGTAAATGATTTTCACTTTAATATTGACTTCAACGTGGATTTGGTAAAGGGTTCGAATATTAAAATAAAATATGAATTTGATTCATATTAAAACTATAGGTTATAATTAATGTGCAGTGGATGTACATTAATACTATAGTTTATTTGAGAGAATTATAATTAAATATATAATGTTTAATTATAATATTAATTAATTGAAGAATTAATTAATTGTTTGTTTTAATTTAATTTAATTTAATTTTGATTTAATTAAATTGCATTGAAACCATAGGTTATGTGAATGATAATCATTACAGTTTAAATGAGTTGGTTATTTAATTATGAATTAAATAACTTATTTTTTAATTTAATTAATTTGGTTATTAATTAAATTGAATTTTAAATAACTGATATTTTGATCTGTTAAAGATAATGGGTGGTTGACCTACAATTACTCTCCTTCAGGCCTATAAGGGAGATAGTTACGGGGATTATTTCGGTAGTTGCTCATTCTACGTATTGTGGCGTTGTGGGTTCTCTCAGAACACTCTTCAGAAATCCCTAGATCTCTCTTGCTTCTCTCAATTCTCCTTCTTAGAGAAAAAAAGAGTTCCCACCATCTCACTCATGATAACCTTTTGAGTCCATCGGTGAATCCTATTTGGTGGTGTTCTTGGGGATTTGCAGCGAAAAAAGGAACGTTTCTTGCTGCTGGAAATTGCAGAATTTCGAGGGAATTTTGGCAAAACAATCAAGTGCTTCATCCATAGTAAGTATATCTTGATCTCGGATCATTAGGATCCAATCTAGATTAGATCTAGAGTTTGTTTATTCTTGTTTCAGCATGCTTTATAAAGTTTTCTAGCATATTTAAAGTAGTTTATGTTGTTGTAAAATTAGTTTTCGAATTGTATCGGTATTTTAATCTTGAGAAAAATACAGTGTGGTTTTATGATTATTTCCGCTGCGTTGGGGCTTTATCCCTACAGAAACCGAGGAGGCGGAGCCTGAGGAACATCGCTTACCTTACGAGCGTTTCGCCAATAACCTTGCTAGGGCAAAGTACCTGGATATGCTGAAGCGAGGTTTTCTGTTCGAGCGAGGGTTAGGCAACAACCTACCGCACTTTTTGAGAGCAAGCATCACAAACCATGGCTGGGAGCAATTTGCGCCAAGCCAGAGCCCGCAAACTCGCAAGCGGGCGAGAGTTCTACCCGAACATTGATGAGGAAGAGGGTTTTCAGGTGATTGTTCGCGGAGTAGCAGTAGACGGGAGCCTTGGGGCTATAAACTCACTGTTCAATCTTCAAGATTTCCCTCATGCTGGTTACAATGAGATGGCAGCAGCGCCATCTAACGAGCAGTTGAATGTGGTTGTTCGAGAAGTGGGGATTGAGGGGGCACAATGGCGACTCTTGAAGACTAAGAAGAGGACCTTCCAGGCTGCCTATTTGAAGAGCTAAGCGAATACTTGGATGAGATTTAACAAGCATAGGTTGCTTCCTATAACTCATGACTCCACAGTCTCCCGTGATAGAGTTCTTCTGGTTTTTGCTATTTTAAGATCTCTGAGTATTGACATCAGCAAGATCATCTCCAGCGAAATTCATAGTTGCTAGAGGAAGAAGGTGGGAAATTTTTTTTCCCTAACACGATCATTATGTTATGTCAAAGGGCAGGGGTTCCCACAAGCGTTGAAGATGTAATATTAATGGACAAAGGGATTGTGGACACACCATACTTGGCAAGGCAACAGAGGACGCAGGAAGCTCGCCAAGGTGGATTGGTGTGCGACATCCATATTATCCAAGAACAACCTCAATTGCATTCTAGCCGAATGGAGTTTGTCGAAAGGCTATTCTAGACGTATTGGAATTATGTTAAAATGAGGGATGGCACACTTAGGAGGGCTTTACAATCAAAATTTTCCAAACCATATCAAGCTTTCCCCGTTTTCCCTGATGATCTGTTGAATCCTTGGATTCCACCCCCACCGATTAAAAGAGAAGAAGAAGAAGATGATGTTGGTCAGGAAGATTAGAAAAGGGAAGAAAAGTCCAGCGAGCTTTTATTTTGATTAATCATTTTTGTTGCTCGCATGTTGCTGACCCAGTTTTTTTTCTACTTTTTATAATTTCTGCTTTTGTTGTTTTTGTTTTTGCTGGCCTAAAAAAATTTATCTCTGATGATGTAAATCTTCTCTTGTTTTTAATGAAATTTCCGAAGTTTTCTATGGCACACCTGAGTATTCCTAACTTAACTTTGAAGGATTTGGAATTCCCAATTCCGTTACAGCGGAAGCAATTGGACCGTTCGTAAATTAATTTTGTTTTACAAAATACCAATGCATTGGCAAAAGGTTAAGCGATGAGAAACATACCTCCGTTGACGACTCTGAATACTTCAACGGATGATTCTTGATTGCTCTGCAACAACGAAGAACACCACCATTTGATCTTCCCCGCTATAACTCTGAGATTAGGAACGTAGTTGTGGGACTACCCTACCTAATCTTGAATGGGAAAAACTAGAGAGAAAATTCTCCCTAGAGTTCTTGGGTTGAGAGAATATGAGAGGGCCTTTGGTGGCCATATGTTGTGGTACCTAAACCCTAGGGTTAGTATTCTATTTATAGGAGAAAGGCCATGAATAAAATATTCATTTAAAATCAATTATTTCCATAACTGATTTAATCTTTTCCATTAATCAATTCCATGACCAATCAATTCCATAATTGATTAATCTTTTCCATAAATGATTGATCACTTCCATAAGTGATTAATCATTTCCATAATTGATTAATTTCCAATTAATTAATTCTTTAATTAATTAATCACCAATTAAATATCATATATTTAATTTCAGACCTTTTATTAGTTAATTAATTAATTACCCAATTAAATATCATATATTTAATTTCAGGCCTTCAATTAATTAATTCTATAATATGAATCAAATTCATATTAAAATTTGAACTCTTTCAAATTCTCTTATATCCTATAAATTTAATATGAATCAAATTCACATTAATATTTGAACTTCTTCAAATATTTATTTCTCTCATAGACTATAGTTTAATTAAATCTCATTTAATTTAAACTAAATTGAATAATTAATTAATTCATAATTAATTAATTCATCTTCTAATTAAATACCCAATATTTAATTAGACATATATTTGAACTCTTTCAAATATATCAATCTCTCAATTTAATAAAGTTTAATCTCAAATTAGACTTTATATTTTAATGCATCATTATACATTATATTAATATGTATCTCATACAATTAACTTAATTCCCAATATGAATTTGAACTATTCAAATTCTCTCAAGATATATTTGTTCCGAATTACTCTTTACGAGCTAGCAGGGGGACCTAATGGACCTACAGATCAGAAGCTCCAATGATATGAGGTTAATAGATTAAACTCATTAATCAGGTTAACCAATATTCATTAACTGTGGGTCATTCCACTAAAGACTCACAGCTGAACTCTTCTCACTGTAGAACATTTCTGTGTCCATGGATGTAGACCTATACCGGTAAGTCAATCCTTCACGAGTGTTCGTAATCACGGATGGGTCAAATTACCGTTTTACCCTTGTGTTACATCTGTCTCCTTAAGTACCAGCGCTCCTCTAATGAACAACCTGTTTATGGTCCAACCATTAAACAGAAAGTTCCTCTCGGGCCAGTGAGAGGACGGGATCCCTTTGTTCAAGTCCCGGAGTCACCTCTTAAGGGAACACTCATCTACTTCTCCTAGAAGTGGGAAGGAGTGAATTCCTTCTTGTGTTGTCATGTCCCCAGCCTCCCACTCGGTCTTGTCCCCAAAAAGGAAGGCATATTGAGTCGGCGTATTGGCCACTCTCACCCATGCTAATCAAAGGACAATCCCTCATGAGAAGGAGTTCATGACACACTCAGGATTAAGACTGAGTTACCTAGGTCATCGTATTGAAACAGTAACCTAACTAGTTAACGGTGTTACATCTAGTGGTTTACTATTTCGTGGTCCGGTCTTATGCAAACTCATTGCATAGGATACCCCCGCTTGCATGTCTCCTACATGGACGCCTTGGATTAATACGTCTGTATCAAATACAAAGCGGGCCGTATCACATAGTGTTACCAGGATAAGGTACCCATCCTTATCCTTGTACTATAGACCTTTTAGGTTGTTACTTGAACACCAATCCCCGTATGTCCCCACATACTAGTTCAAGTCACATGTAAACAACCTTGGATCTTAGTTTATTGGATTTGGGTCAAATTGTGCAATATTTAACAATAACACTTTATTGTAGAAACTCAATTACACTTTATTGAAACAAGTATACAATTTGTTTACATTCACTATCTACGAGTTTTAGGGCATAAAACCCAACAAACTCCCACTTGAACTAAAACTCTAGTTTAGTGGGATGTACAATAATCTATACAGCATTGGGTGTATAAATACATGTATAAAACATATACAATGTACAAATACAATAAACTAGGGCATCACTATACCCATTACATAATGGTATCACTATACCCATTACATTTCTCCCACTTGCCCTAGATTACACCTTTGTACATATCTCGTAGATCTAGACCTTCTAGATGACCCTCAAACACTTTAGCCGAGAGAGTCGTTGTAAATGAATCAACAATATTTCATTCAATGTAATGTGTCTACTTGTCTTAGGTTGCAATGTTCTTTTGAATTTGCCACAACACCACTATATCACTATAAAGTGTGATGGGCAAGTTCACATTTGGAACACATTCCAAATCAATCAAGAACTTTCTAAGACATACAGTCTCTATCGCTGCTTCACAAACAGCTAATTTTTCGGCCTACACGGTCAAGACTGTAACTATGTCATACTATAGCTCCATCGTAAAGAGTGACCACAAATACTGATGTAGATTTCCTCAAATCCTTATCAGTCTTAAAATCTGACTTCTTTCTTCCTTTCTTCAGGTATCTGTCAGTGTATCCTGTAAGGATCAAATCCTTAGTCCCATACACGAGCATATAGTTCCTCGTTCTCCTCGAATACTTGAGGATATTCTTAACGGTTTTCCAATGATTAAATCTTGGATTAGATTGATACTTACTGACAATCCCTACTGCATAGGGCATTCGTCTCATGCCCTCAACCTCTTGAGGTGTCTTAGGAAACATTTTCTTAGACAAAAGAATTCCATGTCTGAAAGGTAGTGAACCCTTATTGGAATTCTGCATCTTATATCTAACTTACATCTTGTAGATATAAGACACCTGAGACAATGCTAGCCTTTTGTTCTTACGGTTCCTAAACAATTTGGATCCCAAGAACAAACTCAGCTTCTCCCAAATTTCCACTTGGAAATGAGCTGCTAGCTCCTTTAATGTCAGTAAGATAACCTACATCATTCCCAATGATTAGGATATCAATCATATACAATACTAAGTAAGCTACTGAACTATTGATGATTACTTGTAAACACAAGACTCATTAATGTTCTGATTAAAGTCAAAAGATTTGGTCTCTTTATCAAATCTTATATTTCAAGATCGAAATGCTTAGGTTAATCCATGAATGGATCACTTAAGCTTGCAAAACCTTTTGCTTTCGATCTTGTTGTATGAACCCTTCTGGTTAAGACCTTTAATGTCTCGTTTTCTCTTGTAAATCCACTTGTAACTAATAGGTGTTACCCATCAAACAGATCTACAAGATTCCATATGGAAGTGAAATACAAAAGACTTCATTTCCAGGTCCATGACTTTAATCCATTGGTCCTTGTCAACATCATTCATTTTCTTTCTAAAAGATAATGAACCCACTATGCCATCATCAGGTATGATGACCTAGGCTTCAAACAAGCCCATGTAACGTTCAGGTTATCAAACAACCCTCCCACTACATTGAGGCAATCTCAACTATTGAGATGGATGTGACTGACTAGATGCACTGATCCATCAACAACTTTTGTTGAACAGCCAACCTCATCAACAACTCTTGTGGATGTTACTGTAGCTTCATTAGTTAACTTACTTAAATCGACTTTACTCTGTGGTTTATGTTTTTTTTTTTATGTGAACTTCTTCTGAGAATTTAGCATTTGTCGATACAAATTCTTTATTCTCTTGTGAATTGAAGAAGTATCAACTTCTTGTTTCCTTTGGGGTTGCCTACTACAGTATGCAATGCAGTCAACACTACATGACCCCAAAACGAGCCAGACAATTGAGCATAGCTCAACATGGAATGAACCATATCCAATAGGGTTCTATTTCTCCTAAATGAGATTTAGGGTGTGATCCCATGTACTATCAAATAGTCTTGGAATCTCAAATCCCTATACTCAACACTTTGATCTGATCAAAGTGTTTTTATCATCTCACCTAACAAGTTTTCAACTTCAGTCCTAAGCCCCTTCGAATATCTCAAGAGCTTCAGACTTAAGTTGCATTAGGTAAAGATACTCATACCTTTGAATAATCATCCAAAAGAGATGAATTATTCATGCCCTCCCACTGCTTTAACATATTGAACCACAAGGATCCAAATGTACAAGCTCCAAGGGCTCTTTGGCTCTTAGATCTTTTCCAGTAAAATATCTATCAATCATATTGCCCACAAGGCATGACTTACAAGGTAGTAGAGAGTCATCTTCTAACTCGCTTAGAAGTTCACTCTTGACCAATCTCCCAATCAAATTGAGATTAATATGGTCTACCTTAGAACCAAAGAAAGGTATTTTTCCTTTAAGAGAAATCCTTTGCCTCTTTTCACATTGAGTAGTAGCGGTCTTAAACAACCCAGTGTTCATGACTGCTTTACTCTTGATTAGTCTTAAAACATTTAGGTTACTTTACAGTAAAGCTAAACAAATGTCAACTCCCTTTCTTGAAATAAAACTGCGTTAGCAGAGAAAGGTAAAGAGTAACATTGTTCCAGCAAATAAGACACAGAAATCAAATTTCTTTTGATCTTACATACACATTATCTAATAATATGTATTTTCTCCCACTGAGAAAAAATAACTTAATGTTCCCCACTGATATAGCTAAAATAACCTCTCTAATTCTAACTTTGAGAGTTATTACACAAGCAGTAAGCTCTTGCCAGGAACTTATTCCTTTAAAAGAAGAACACACCTGATTTGTGGTCCTTGAATCAAGTATTCAGGGAGAATCACTATTCTTCACTAGTCACGTTTTCAAGACAGGTAAATGAAAATTACGGTCTTGAAGAAGTTCTCTTTTTGCTAAGCAGAGTTCTATGTCATATTCACCAAGAACAATTCTTAATGAATTAAACATATGGGGCATGAGGACATTCCTCAGTTAAGAATAATCCTAAACTTATTTACCACAATTTATCGTTTAAGCTTGTTGTATTACCGTTATTTATAAAATGACATAAGACAACACACATAAAATTATTATATAATTGCTGAAGTAACAAACTACTTGTATTATTAATTGCACTAACCCATTACAAATAATCCAATCAAATTCTGCAAAAACAAATAAGCAATCAAAGAAACCCTATAAAACTATTGATTTGGTTTTTGCAACGGTACTTCAAAGGTTTAGAACAACAGCCACCGAAGGGTGGTCAGCTACTCCTCCTCTGAATTGAGACAATCTCAACCAAACTCTAACACCAGAATAACTCATATTCAGTTAGCGTTTAGTTACCGTTGTTCGGTCAAAGGTTAGTTAACACATTTAACTCATCCCCGTAAGTGTAACCCTCCCACTTTCAGATCTCAGAGGCACGCACCAACAGGCTACCGAAGGGAAAGACAACTGTTGGTGATTAGCCTAAGTGACCCTATCCTATTCAGGAGTTCACGGTGTTCCGAATCCTATGATCAGGCCCTCCGAAGGGATGGTTGCGCCAGGACAACCTGCAGGCGGATCATAGGACTCTCACGGTGTGAACTAGGGGTGGAGACCGAGGGATACGTTGACACGTGTCCCGCTCCCACTTACTCTAGACATTTTTCCCATTCACCTTGTTATTGATCCATGCAAACACTTTCCGAAGGGAGGCCGCTCCTAGGGCGACTCGAAGCCGAGCATGAACCTCACGTTGTGAATATAGGGACGTAGGAGCAAAACTTGATTTAAATCTCGTTTTGTAATTTTCCTCCCACTGAAAATGTCCTAAGGTTAATTTAGGGTTGTTTAACTTAGATAAAATTCGGCTAAGTCAATCTATCTAAGTCTGATCCTATTATAACAATTATGGAAAGGATTCAACCACAATGTTTTAGGTGAATTAAACTTCTTTTAATAAACCCAACATTGCAAGTCAACATTACTGTGGTTAATTCAACTCAAGTTTCGGGTCAGTTCCCAGGTAGGAGGTGTTCCGTAAACCGTCAACTTAAATACCCCCAACCTTAGACAGAACTTCACCAAGAGAGTTCCCTTATAACCAAAGTAATGTAAGGTCTTTACTCTAAAGATCTAGGTGCATTAAACACTTTTAACAAACCTAGTGACATTGCATGCTAACATTTAACTATGATTAATTCAACTCCGGTATTCCGGGTCAGTTCCCAGGTAGGAGGTGTTCCGTAAAGCGTCAGCTTAAATACCCCCAACCTTAGACAGAACTTAACCGGTGGAGTTCCCTTATAATCATAGTAATGTTTTTCCTACTTAGTCAATTAAAACTAATTTTAATTCTAAGTAAGAATAATTCTAATCCTATTAGAAATGTGATCTTAGATCTAATTAATTTTAAACATTTTAAAATTAATTCATTTATCCTAAGATCCCATGTTTGCATGCAATTCTTTGTTATAGGTTAACGGTTTCTATTCATTAATATTATAACTATTATAAATTTTAATGAATTAACCCTATAACATGCTACTATGGTGAATAAATTAACAATCAAATTCTAATTAATTTATAAAACCATACATTAGCATAACATACCAAAAATATAACAATTATATTAATCTAAGGTAATGTCATGCTCAATGCAATTTAATTTCCTTTTAATTAACCTAACTCTTAAATTAATTATACAAGAAAATTAAAATTAGCATTACCATTTTCATACATTAACATAACATTTATATTAATAGCTCATGAAAATTAAGCATGTAAATTACTAATATAAATATAACTCTTATATTTTTTAAACTAAAGTAATTTCATGCTCAATGCAAATTAATTTTCTTTAATTAATCTAACTCTTAAATTATTACCAAAGAAAAATAAGCATTCACATTTTCATGCATTAACATAACACTTTATATTAATAGCTCATGAAAATAAACAAGCATATAAAATACTTTCATAAATATAACTTTTTATATTTTAATTAAAGTAATTTCATGCTCAATGCTTCTCAATTTTCATCCATTTAATCATAACAACTTATATTAAATACCCATGAAAATTAAATTCATGCATGATACTTATATTATAACAATTATAATTAAAAATGCATGAATTTGCTTAACCTATGGTGAGATTTTAAGCTATATGGCATTCATAAAACAATTAAATAGCTAAGTAGACGGGTTTTGGCATCCTAGGACTCAAAACAATAGAAAAATTACAATAATTAGTCTATCTAAGTCCTATCCTGCCGTGAACAAGCTCAAAACAGCCTCAAACCGCATCCAAACCCTTCGAACCGGCAAGAAAACAAGATGAACCAAGCTGAACCGTGCAAAACCAACCTCAAAAGTGCTTGAACCGGCCCAAATCTGCCGAATCTGTCCAGAACCGCGCCTGAACCGGTCAAATTTCGAGAAAATCGTTGAAAAACGGCCAAACCGGTCAAGAACCGGTCACAGACCGCTGGAAACCGGCCCATCTCACGCACGCGAATTCGATAAGAATTAAAACCGCTAACTTTGATAATAAAACCGGTTATTCCTTAGTGGTTGGCACTGTGCTTGCGAAACCTGATGCGCGCACGCGCGCTGGAGTTCGATTCCTGACGAATGTGTTTCCCTTTTTTTTTTTTTTATATTATTATTATCATTATTTCCGACTGCGGCCAGGTTCGAACCTGCGCCCTTGAAGCCGAAAACGCGCCTCCAGCCTAACGTTGACATTTTGAGTTCGAAGTCCATCCGTGCGTTTTTTTTTTTTTTTTTTTTTTTTTTTTCGATTTTCTTCGTTTTTCCGATTGTTCTTCCGCACCAACCAGTTTTCAGCACTGTTTTCTTCGATTTTGGCCTTAAATTTCAGTAAATCTCCATGGAATTTCACCAAAAATTATTGACACGGACTTACAGACTCGATTGCAATTAAAAAACCCAAAACAAAGGGCCCTTACATTGATCAAATCAACTTAAAATTGCAAAAACTAATGCCAAAACCTTAAACATCTACTAGCAAACCTCATACATCAAATGCATAATTTAATCCCACCAATCAACCAATGCAAATTTTGTAAAACAAAGTTAAAATTACGATCGGCTCTGATACCAATTGATGGATTTGGAATTCCCAATTCCGTTACAGCGGAAGCAATTGGACCGTTCGTAAATTAATTTTGTTTTACAAAATACCAATGCATTGGCAAAAGGTTAAGCGATGAGAAACATACCTCCGTTGACGACTCTGAATACTTCAACGGATGATTCTTGATTGCTCTGCAACAACGAAGAACACCACCATTTGATCTTCCCCGCTATAACTCTGAGATTAGGAACGTAGTTGTGGGACTACCCTACCTAATCTTGAATGGGAAAAACTAGAGAGAAAATTCTCCCTAGAGTTCTTGGGTTGAGAGAATATGAGAGGGCCTTTGGTGGCCATATGTTGTGGTACCTAAACCCTAGGGTTAGTATTCTATTTATAGGAGAAAGGCCATTTAAAATCAATTATTTCCATAACTGATTTAATCTTTTCCATTAATCAATTCCATGACCAATCAATTCCATAATTGATTAATCTTTTCCATAAATGATTGATCACTTCCATAAGTGATTAATCATTTCCATAATTGATTAATTTCCAATTAATTAATTCTTTAATTAATTAATCACCAATTAAATATCATATATTTAATTTCAGACCTTTTATTAGTTAATTAATTAATTACCCAATTAAATATCATATATTTAATTTCAGGCCTTCAATTAATTAATTCTATAATATGAATCAAATTCATATTAAAATTTGAACTCTTTCAAATTCTCTTATATCCTATAAATTTAATATGAATCAAATTCACATTAATATTTGAACTTCTTCAAATATTTATTTCTCTCATAGACTATAGTTTAATTAAATCTCATTTAATTTAAACTAAATTGAATAATTAATTAATTCATAATTAATTAATTCATCTTCTAATTAAATACCCAATATTTAATTAGACATATATTTGAACTCTTTCAAATATATCAATCTCTCAATTTAATAAAGTTTAATCTCAAATTAGACTTTATATTTTAATGCATCATTATACATTATATTAATATGTATCTCATACAATTAACTTAATTCCCAATATGAATTTGAACTATTCAAATTCTCTCAAGATATATTTGTTCCGAATTACTCTTTACGAGCTAGCAGGGGGACCTAATGGACCTACAGATCAGAAGCTCCAATGATATGAGGTTAATAGATTAAACTCATTAATCAGGTTAACCAATATTCATTAACTGTGGGTCATTCCACTAAAGACTCACAGCTGAACTCTTCTCACTGTAGAACATTTCTGTGTCCATGGATGTAGACCTATACCAGTAAGTCAATCCTTCACGAGTGTTCGTAATCACGGATGGGTCAAATTACCGTTTTACCCTTGTGTTACATCTGTCTCCTTAAGTACCAGCGCTCCTCTAATGAACAACCTGTTTATGGTCCAACCATTAAACAGAAAGTTCCTCTCGGGCCAGTGAGAGGACGGGATCCCTTTGTTCAAGTCCCGGAGTCACCTCTTAAGGGAACACTCATCTACTTCTCCTAGAAGTGGGAAGGAGTGAATTCCTTCTTGTGTTGTCATGTCCCCAGCCTCCCACTCGGTCTTGTCCCCAAAAAGGAAGGCATATTGAGTCGGCGTATTGGCCACTCTCACCCATGCTAATCAAAGGACAATCCCTCATGAGAAGGAGTTCATGACACACTCAGGATTAAGACTGAGTTACCTAGGTCATCGTATTGAAACAGTAACCTAACTAGTTAACGGTGTTACATCTAGTGGTTTACTATTTCGTGGTCCGGTCTTATGCAAACTCATTGCATAGGATACCCCCGCTTGCATGTCTCCTACATGGACGCCTTGGATTAATACGTCTGTATCAAATACAAAGCGGGCCGTATCACATAGTGTTACCAGGATAAGGTACCCATCCTTATCCTTGTACTATAGACCTTTTAGGTTGTTACTTGAACACCAATCCCCGTATGTCCCCACATACTAGTTCAAGTCACATGTAAACAACCTTGGATCTTAGTTTATTGGATTTGGGTCAAATTGTGCAATATTTAACAATAACACTTTATTGTAGAAACTCAATTACACTTTATTGAAACAAGTATACAATTTGTTTACATTCACTATCTACGAGTTTTAGGGCATAAAACCCAACAAACTTTTCTTCTAAATTTTTGAAGCTTGGA
The DNA here is from genome assembly GCA_036850905.1 of Luffa acutangula. Lineage (NCBI taxonomy): Eukaryota > Viridiplantae > Streptophyta > Magnoliopsida > Cucurbitales > Cucurbitaceae > Luffa > Luffa acutangula. Next base: position 42,949,555 of record CM072097.1, on the reverse strand, counting down.
TTAGTAAGCTTAATTAGATCAAGGTATTTTGATCTTCAGACACCTTTTGCTTGAACATTCCTTCTAGCTTGGTCATCGTTGCGGCAAAGAGTTCTAAGGTAGCATTGTCTTATTTTGATCCACCTTAAGCTTAGTCCTAGTCTCACGCTTAGTTTAAAATTCGGAATACAAAAATTAAGTTTGGGGGAAATACTTATATGTTGTTAATTCATTGGGGACAATGAATAATTTAAGTTTGGGGGCCTTAGAGACACTCATCTTGTTTTGTCCGAGCATTCCTCTCCTTCATAATATTTTCTAGGTTATTGAGTAACCAGAGACATTTGTGACACCCACAGTTTGTCTTTGCGTCAAAAGATGGGCTAGGGAATATTGAGAAAAATGATGATAAAAAAATTATTATTATGTATGCTGAAAAGAAAAGCGAAAATTTTGTTGTAAAAATTGATAGAGCAAAGCTTTTGAAGGATGAATGAAATCTAGCAATTGTTTATCTCCTAGGGTTTTGAGCTTCATCATAACATGTCGCCATTCTGAGAAGCAAGGGATAGATAACTAAAGATTTTTGGCTTTAACAATGAGTGTTTAGCCTAGTTATGGTGATAAGCTTGAGGCAAGGGTATACTGTATCATAAAATGGGTCATCTCATGTTCAAGAGCTTATGACTGTAGGGTTGCTTTAAGTCTGAGGAACAAAAGAATAAACCCCTAGAAGTTTGTTAAAAATGTCTGATAATATAGCTGAGTTGTGGTAGTTTTTAGGATTGAATTAAAGGTGGTGATTATTTGTTCAATGCTAAAAGAACTGTTTTGCTGCAACAATACGTGGTTTTGCAGGATGCTTAGGTAAAAGTTGAAGGTAGTGTTGGATTATCTGTTCTAATTGAGTTGTGCTATTTTTAATGTTTTGAAATTTCTGAGAAAGTGAGTTAGTATTGCTCTGGACGCGCAATAGCTCAAGTTTGGGGGTATGATAACTCTCCAAAAGGGAGTTATTTAGGCCTTATTCTATGATGATTTATATGACATTTGTGCCAAATAAGTGTGTTATTAGTAGAATATAATGTGTTTTATCCTAATTATAAGAATTGATGCTTTGGAAGTTCTTTTGTAGAGAAATTAATGTCGATCGACTTGAGGGAGTAAAATCCATGATCTAGCAAAGTTGTGAGCAAAACTGGCCACGTGAGTTGCACGTAATTCATTAATGAAGTGGCGTTTCCAGCAGTGATCTCAGATTTAAGAAGCTTGGAGAAAGTTCTACGTGTAATATTTGACCTAATTAGGGTTGACTTCACTCTATAAAAGGAAGTAGTCGTCTCAAGTCAAAAACATTCTAGGGGAGTTGAATTCTTTCCATCTTTGGAAGCTGAATAAAGGAGGAAAACGATTGGAGACCTTAGAAGACCATCATCTACGGATTCCCTCAAGGAGGACCATTTCTTCTTGTAGAGTTTGTAGTTATGGATGCAATTGAACAGATTGTAGTGTGTGTTGTTTCCAATTTCATGAACTAATTTACTTTAGGTGTTGGTTGAGATTATGTAATTGTCATTCTTTTATAATCTAGCAATTCATATTGATTCTTGAGCATCTTGATTACTTGTTATTCTTAATATCATTTTGTGTCCCCCTGGCCAGTCGGTATGAATATCTTCTCTTAGTTTCAGGGATGATTTAAGGGATGTCTGGCTTGTAATCACACTAGACCATTATGAGTTAGTGAACTCCAGTAGTTGAGCTAGGGATAACCAGCTGCCTAGTAGCTTGATCGGTAGAACATCATTGGAGTTGAAACCTATTCCAAAAAATCCAGAGTTCCGGAAGGATCCTGCTGATAATACTGCAAGATATTGCATGACCAATAGAATTACTAGAGCATCTTTTAACAATTATAAAAGTCCTAACCAACGCCTGTTTCCAATCTCCTTCTTTATCCGTTTGCATTTCTACTCTGTTATTTCTTTTGTTCCAACATTATTCCAAAACTCAATCAATTTATCAACTTTGAAATCACTAAAAGACTAAGCAAAATAGGTAAAGTGAGACTATTCAAAACCTCGTGGATACGATAAATTCCTTATCACTTGCTGCAGATTATGTGAACTTGCATAGTATTCTAGAGTTAATTCATATCATATTTTTAACCACTCCAGAATTGCAACATTAGCCATTGTAAATCATTTGTAAATCTTTTTGTTACTATTAGTTAGCCTAATATTTGACTATATGTTAGTTTGTTATAGTTTTTTTTAGCCAAGTGTCTCTATATATATATATAGCAGAGAACTTTCTTCCCTCATATTGCTTCACGTGTATTAAATGTATTCCAAACGGACCCTAAGATTGTAGAATCAATATATCAAATTGACTTGATCTAAAAAAATATATATATATAAATAAATTATTTGTTACTAAGAAATTTTTACTAAAAAATTTTTAGATAAAATTACTAAAAGAAAACTCATACAAATGTTTAGGATATGTTTTTTGGAGTACTTGATATATGAACACAAACATTTTAAATGGTTGAGAGTATTCATCTCTCAAATGTCTATGTTCAACATTTGAGAATATCATACCAATGTTTGGAATAACTTTCTAAGTACGTAAAAACACTTTTTTCTTTTATAATGTTTTTCTTTTTCACTTAAAAACACTTCTTTAAACATTTTTTTTAAAAAAAAAAAAAAACTTTTATTTTTCACTTAAAAACACTTCTTTAATTTAAACATTTAAATTGTCATTCTAAATAGGCTAGCAGAGTGATCAAGTGATTGTCACATAAAAGTAGTTGAAATTTATTCAAACGGGTTCGAACACTCTCGGTTATAAAAAAAAATAAATGAGAAGTTTCCAATATGATGGAGAGACAAATGATAATTTTCTCATTGATCTTGAGATTAAACTCTCTCTTAAATACATGTACATAGGTTGGTAAAATAACAACTTTGAGTAACCAATGCTACAATTATAGTAAAGTAACAACTTTGAGTAACCAATGTTGGTAAAGTAACAACTTTGAGTAACCAACTACAACCATAGTAAAGTTAATTAACTATAATACATATATATCTAATATCTGCCCCTCAAGATGGACAATGGAGATTGAGGATGTCCATCTTGACCATGAAGTCCTTTAAAACAGTAGCTACTAACGGTTTAGTAAACATGTCAGCTAGCTGGGAAGAAGACCGAATGGGTAGAAGCTTGAGAAGACCTTGATCAATCTTCTCTCGGAAAAATGGTAGTCGATTTCAATATGCTTCGTACGCTCGTGAAAGGTTGGATTCGAAGCAATTGAGATGGCAGCCTGATTATCACAGTAAAGAGCAGGCATAGGAGAAACAATATGCAAATCAGTAAGTAAATGAGATAACCAAGTCAACTCACTAGAAACTGTAGACAAAGCTCGATATTCGGCTTCTGCAGAGGAACGAGAAATGGTGGCCTGTTTCTTAGTTTCCAAGAGATGAGAGAATTGCCCAAGAATACACAGAAACAGTAACATACTTTCGAGTGTCAGGACAAGACCCCCAATCCGAATCTACAAAGGCCTTTAATCGAAAATCATTAGTAGCTTGTAGCAATATACCTTGACCAGCCATTCCTTTAAGTTATTTGAGCAAATGATGAGCTGCTTTTAGATGATCAGAATAAGGCTTAACAATGTATTGACTAAGCTTATGTACACAGAAACAAATGTCCGGGCGAGAAATTTGCAAATAAAGCAGTCTACCAATTAATCTACGATATTCAGATGCAACAGAAGAATCCAATATGGTGTCGGATGTAGCAGACAGACGAGAAGAAGGTGGCATGGGATGAGCAACAGGCTTAGAAGCCAAAAAAAAACCACAATCCTCCAAAATCTATAAACAACATTTCCTTTGGGAGAGATAAATCCCAGTAGTGGAACGAGACAACTAAAGCCCAAGAAAATATTTAGCAGCTCCAAGATCCTTCAACTTGAAATGTGTATTTAACATAGATTTTACAACAACAATTTCAGAAGGAGAAGGGCCAGTTATGAGGATATCATCAACATACACCAACAAGGCCACAAAAGAAGAGTTTTTCCCTCTAGTAAACAATGAATAGTCAACCTTAGATTGAGAAAAATCATGAGATATAAGTACTTGAGAAAACTTGAAAAACCATTGCCTTGAAGCTTGCTTGAGACCATAGATTGACTTATGTAGTTTGCACACAAGGGGAACACCAGTGGAAGACTTATGATCATTATAATAGTCAAGAGGCAAGGACATGTAGACTTCCTCAAACAAATCCCCATTCAAAAAAACATTGTTTATGTCTAATTGTGCAAGGCCCCAACCAAAAGATGCAGTGAGAGACAGTAACAACTTGATGGTAACTATTTTAGCTACAGGTGAAAAAGTATCGAAAAAATCAATACCTTCCTGCTGACTATAACCCTTTGCAACGAGGCGCCCTTTGTATCGATCAACCGAACCATCTGCTTTATGTTTAACGCGATATATCCACTTACAACCCACAACTTGATGGCCAGGAGGCAAAGGAACCACACTCCAGGTTTGAGTTCGTTTCATAGCTGTAATTTCCTCATCCATAGCAGTTTTCCATTGAGGAAATTTGATGGCTTGGTGGAAATATGATGGCTCAAAATAGGTTGAGATATTGAAGATAAAGTTCCTGTGAGGGACAACAAATCGGTTATATGATAAGTAACCTTGAATAGAATAGGGAAACTTATCAAATTTCGTAGTAGTCTGATGTATTAAGTTGCAATGATAGTCCTGTAGAAAACCAGGAGGATGACGAACTCTAGAAGATCGCCTGATGGGTTCCACTAGCTGAATAAGAGCATCAATATGAGAATCAAGCTCGTTTGAATTAGTGCCCTGTAAATGCAATTGACCAACATTCGAACTAATCACAGAGTCAGTAGGACCATGAATATTTGGAGACATATCATCAGAAACAATGCTCGAAGAATGAGTAATAGGATCAACAATAGCAATGTTAGGATCGACAACACCAATAGGTTGAATAACATTAGTAGGTTCAACAACAGTAGAAGGTACAATAACATCAGTGATAACATTTGGAGATTCAGTAGGGATAAACCCAGAGGCAGGACACGGTAAAACAAAGTTAGGGAATATGTCATCAACATCAGGCACATCTTTAATGTTGTGAAAGGGAAACTGATCTTCTATGAATATAACATCACGAGATACAAAAACTTGTCGCGTGGCAATATCATATACTCGATATCCTTTCATACCAGGAGGATATCCAAGAAACACACATGCAGTAGCTCGATGATCAAACTTAGATCGATGCACAGTCAAAGTAGATACATAGCATAAAAAGCCAAAGGTACGCAATAAAGAATAATCAACATCCTGCTTGTGGACTATGGAAAAGGGTGTAGCATAGGATAATAGAGGCATTGGTATGCGGTTGATGAGATATGTAGCAGTTAATACACATTCACCCCAAAAACAAATAGGTACCTTAGATTGAAAAAGCAGTGCACGAGCTACATTGAGGAGATGTTGATGCTTCCTTTCAACTACTGAATTCTGTTGGAGACGTTCAACATAAGAGAATTGGTGTTGAGTGCCAGTGGATGCAAAAAAATCATCAAAGCGAAGCTCGGGGGCATTGTCAGACCTGAAAGTCTTAATAACTTTGGAGAATTGAGTCTGAACTAGTTTAAAAAATTGTGGAATAATAGTGTGCACATCAGACTTTGCACGTAAGAGATATACCCAGGTATACCGAGAGCAGTCATCCACAAGTGTCAAAAAATACCGATGACCATTATATGTGGGTGTCTTAAAGGGACCCCAAATGTCACAGTGGACCAAATCAAACACATTATCAGCTACATGATTGTTAAAAGGAAATGACAAACGTCTTTGCTTAGCTAAAGGACAAACATCACAATGTTTATTATGAAAATCAGGAAAAGAAAGAGTATCTTTCATTAATAATAATCTTTTAGGAGATAAATGGCCTAAACGACGATGTCAAGTCTCTGCTGAAACAGAACAAACAGGTACTTCAATCTGTGGAGCCAACAGGTACAAGCCATTATGGCAACTAGCCTTGCCAATCATCTTCGACAGGAGATTGTCCTGTATTGTGCAGTAATTACCAGAGAATTGAAGTGTAATGTTAGGTGACACCAATAGGCAACTCACAAAAATGAGGTTATATGAGAATTTTGGCACATATAAGACATCTCGTAGAATAAAGTCTAGACTAAGTTGAATATCTCCAATATAATCCACATCAACACGATAGGAGGTTGGAAGAACAATCGGTATATCATGCACACGACGCCAATTATGAAACATAGAGTAGCAATATGATATATGTCTGGAGGCACCCGAATCAACAATCCAAACATTAGATGCAATTGATGAAGAAGTCGCAGAACAAATACTTGAGGCATGTAATGTAGATGTAGCAACTGTTATCAGCTCAGTTTTGGCAGCTTGAAGATGCAAAGACAGAAGCTCCATAAGTTGGGAGCATTGGCTAGCATTCAAACTGGAAAAGAAATTCCCTTCAACCGAAGTAGGTTGCGCATTCTGAGAAACAGAATTAGTACCAACAACTTTAGAAGAATTATTCATACCATTTGTTGGCTGTGAATTCTGTTGATTTCGTGTCCTATAACTCGGCGGATAGCCATGAATTTTGTAACACCTATCAACAGTATGACCTTTTATCTTGCAATGTGAACAGGTTGGTGGTTGATCATCTCTGGAATTATCTTTGTTTCGTGGAGAATTAGAATTATGTGAATAATTCCTTTTCACATTCGACTATTTGCATTGAGTAAGACAACCAGATAAGATTTTGGAGTAGAAATTACAACATTCCTTTGTCGTTCCTCTTGAATAACTAAAGCAAAGACTTTACTGATAGAAGGAATAGGGTTCATTAAGAGAATTTGTGTACGGATGGGAGCATACTGATCATTGAGGCCAATAAGGAAGATCATAATGTATTCAGATTCCAAATGCGACAAAAATTCCTTAATCTTTCCGCAAGAACAATCAATATTAGGGCGAAAATCATTGAGGTCTTGCCATATAGTTTTTAATTTTGTAAAGTAAGCCTCAATAGACAAATTACCTTAAGTGGTAGTGATTAACTCCTTCCGTAATTGATAGATTTTTGGTCCATTGCTTTCCTTAAATCTATCAGCAAGTTCGTCTCAAACATCTTTAACAGATCCGGTGTAAACTATGCTGGCTGCAATCTCCTTCGAAACTGAATTCATAATCCATGATGCGATGATGTCGTTGTTGCATTTCCATGCCCTGACCATTTTAGTCGAAGCAGGTTTGGTAATCATGCCATCGATGAAACCATCCTTATTCTTCCCGGAGAGAGCCATCAGAACTGCTCTGCTCCATGAGACATAATTATCAGCACCAATTAGTGGTTGATTCACGAGAGTAGTCGTCGAAGTGATGCAACAAGAATGGATTCAGTTGAGCGTCGATGTCCAAAGCTTGATCGCCAGAGGTTTCTTTGTCCGCCATTGAAGAGGAACGAACAAGAATGACGAAGCCGGGAAAAAAACGTAAAAAATAAAAAGAAAAAAAAGAATCAGATATGCTCTGATACCATTTCAAATATGATGGAGAGACAAATGATAACTTTCTCATTGATCTTGAGATTAAACTCTCTCTTAAATACATGTACATAGGTGGGTAAAATAACAACTTTGAGTAACCAATGCTACAATTATAGTAAAGTAACCAACATTGGTAAAGTAACAACTTTGAGTAACCAACTACAACCATAGTAAAGTTAATTAACTATAATACATATATATCTAATAAGAAGCACTTTCTAGAAAAGTGAAAATCAAAAGAAGCAAGACTTATATATAGGTTGCTTTATCCAAGGAATTGACTTAAACACTTCATTTTTTAGAGTTCGTTTGGAATACATTTTAATTTAAATGTTTTTCAAGAATACATTTTTTAAAAAACATTTTGTATAAAAATTGTTTAGAATTTAAACACTCATATGTTTGGTTGCATTTCCTCATAGGTGTTTTTATACACAAGTTATTGTATACTAAAGACTCTTTTTCAAAAAGTTGGTTTCAAGTGTTTCTCTCAAAATAGTTTATTTACCAATCTCATTTTCTAATAAGTCATTTTTAGTGGTTGTCAAACACTAAAAATGACTTGAAAAGTAGTTAATCCAATCACACCCTTAATCTACCATGATACACCTTTCTTCCACTACTCGGACTCTTTTTATACATGTTGAGGATCCCATATTGAAAAGATAAGTGGAGATCTCACAATTTATAAGATAGATGAATTACTCCACTCATTATCAATTGGTTTTGAGATGGAAAACCATGTTTTTTAATATCCTCTCACCAGCTCCTCTCTATATACGCTTCTTCTCATTATTCTCTCTCTCCTCAAATTTTTCTTTTACTAACTCTTCATTACTCGCACTTTCTCTCACCAGTTTCTCTCACTAACTTCTCTCCTCTTATCTCTCTTTATAAAAACTCTCTCTCTTACTAATCTCTTTGTACACCACAATTTTTCTCTCACCAAATATCTCATCTCTACACAAATTCTCTTTCTTGCTTAATTCTTTTTATAATCTTAATTTCTTTCATTTTAATTATCTTTATAAGAGTTTTTTTTAAAAAAAAAAAAAAAAAAACTTTTAAAATTTAGGCTTGTATATTAAGTAAATTTTAATGTAGAAACAGTACCTTTTTTAGACTATGACATTAGAAATGTGGGGGGTTAACACGTGAAATTTCAACTTATTTTAGAGAGTATACTAATATAATTAAATCGTGCTCTAGTTAGAAAATACATCTAATTAGACCAAAAAGTACTTTTGAAATATTAGAATCAAATTATAAAGGACTCGTTTGATAACGTTCTTGTTTCTTGTTTCTCGTTTCTTATTTCCTGTTTCTTTTTTCTTGTTTAAGAACTAAAAACAGAAACATGTTTGATAACTATTTCTGTTTCTTGTTTCTCTAAAAAAAACAGAAACAGATATATGTTTGATAACTGTTTTTCGTTTTTTGATTTTTAGTTGAAATAAAATTTGGTACATATAATATATAAAAATTATATATAACATACATTAAACTTATTGTAACGACCCGACTTCTTAAATAGTCTTTCCGGGACCGTTACGACAATGCATGCTTTGGAGGCCTTTTTAAATAAAAATATTTTTAAATCATAAACACTAGTTTAAGTAAAAACTTTGAAACAAAACTTTTATTCGGGATCCCTAATTTTAAAAGTTTTAAATATTCTTAAATAATTTCTAAAGTATAAATGTACATGACCTCTAGAAAATTTCTCAAACAAATTTACAAATAAAGTAAAACAGAATTCTTAAAGCGGAAGAAAAATAAAATATGAAATTCAGGTCCTCTCATGGCTGCCTAACTGATTCTCATCAACCGCCTTTCACCTACCCTGGCCTTTACCTGAAAAAAAAAATATTTTTGAAAAGAATGAGTATTTAAAATACTCAGTAAGTGACCCTACTATTGAGTTTGGGTCACACTTTAAAAATCAATAACAAATATTTTTTTGGTGACTCTAAACTTTATTTTAACTTACTAATGAGAGAGAATATACATCAATTTCATGCATATTCTAGACACACATCAATTTCATGTCTCTCCTATGGACGCCGTCAATTTCACGAAACCTCGAGGTCGTCAATTTCACAAACCTCGACTTAGGTACATCAATTTCATGTCCCTGCGTCCTGTGTAGGCATCTCTGAATGTACATCAATTTCATGTACACTTATAAAACTCATAAATAATTTAAACTCATTCCTTTAATGGAATTTTGAGAGACCACCAGCTCAACTATTTCAGATATCCACAAATACAAACAATAATAATAAAGTTCATGCTTTCAACAATTTTCATAAACGCATACGTAATTAAAATAATAGATTTTTCATGCACAATTTTCATGCTTTTAACAATAATAATAAATTTCATGAACAACTCATAAGCACGAAAATTTTAGAAAATCAAACACGCACACCCAATTAAAAATTCAACAGTAACGTCACTTACCTTGGCTTTTTAACTCCTTAATTTAAAATGAAAATTTAATTCTAGCAAAGCCGATCTCGCCCTTAATTGAACTAAGCGATTCCCAAAACTCCAATTAACGGCTGGACAAACTTCAAATTCCTTCGAATTCGACGATTCGACTCCAAATCGCTTGAAATACCAAAGATTCAACAAGCAACATCAATGGGCATTCATGATTGCACTTTAAATAAGCCAAATATCATTCTAAAAACACTTACCCACTTCAAGTTTGCTGAACTCCAGTGACCCATGCTCGAATCGCCAAGATATGAATGAAGAGCTTGCTGAAAGAAGACGATAAGGAGTGGGTATTCGACTAAAAGCGAAAATCAATCAAAACGACCTTCAATCCAACTTACCCAAGGTTAATCTCGCTCAAAAATGCTAGAAAAGAGAGCCTACAATCGCTGGAATTGCCTGATTTCGCCCCCAAACGCCGTTGCCACGCCCAACGGAAGAAAGAGCTCCAAACCGACCACGGTAACCACCTGCCGCCACGAATGCGAACACCCGCTGCTCTGACGTCAAACTTCTGCTAGAGTACGTCGGAGAGATGCACCGGAGGGGACGCTTGAGGCCTGCCGCTGGCTGGAGTTAGTGACTGTCGCGCCTCCCATGCAACTGCCAAAGAAAGAATGTGCCACCGCCTTGCTTGCTGGAAATCAAAGGTGACACCGCCGGAGGAGATGACTAAAAGAGCTGCCACTGGCCAAAGTGAAACGCCGCTGGAGATGGTGGTCTTGAGTCTGCTGGTCGGGTTGGGTAAGGAGGGAAGGATGAAGAAGACAAAACCTAGGGTTGCGTGCATGGCTATATAAAACACCTAATGGGCTTGGACTTGGCTCTAATTTCAGCCTATTTACAAAAATGTCATTCTAGCCCTAATTTTAAATATTTCACCAATTTTCAAATTTTCAAATTCCCTATTAACTCAAAATAACACCCAAACTAAAAAAAATTGAATTTTCCTTAAATTACGGGTGTTACACTTATAGTTAGAGGTTGTCGGTGGCAGCTAGTTGATGGAGGTCGACGGCGACCGGTAGTCGGAGGTCGACGATGGTAGCCAGTCAGTAGAGGTCTGGCGACCAGTAGTCGGAGGTTGACGGTGGAGGTTGGTAGCCAGAGGTCGACCGTGGCAGCTGGTCGGCAGAGGTGATAAAAAAATAGAGAGAGGAAGAGAAGAGATTAGTGTAGGAATGAGAGAGAGATGAATACATGCATGAAAGATAGAAAAAAAAAACAGAAACAAAATTTGAGAAACAACTTTTTGTAGTTTCTCAAATTTTCTTTTTATTAAAAACATTTCTAGAAATTTAGAAACAAGAAACAGGGATGAGTTATCAGACAAGTATGTTTCTTAAAAAAGAAGAAATGAGAACAAGAAACAGGAAATGGAAACGTTATCAAACGATTCTAAAGGGTTTAAAAATTATGAAGAATATTCTAATAAAGTAAAGTTTTCGAGAGGGAGACTATATTTTTTTTTTTTTAAGAAAGAGATACATTTCTCACTCATCGAACGAAATTTATTTAAGGGAGGGTAATGTAAGACCATTATGCAAAGTTTGAGGTTTGCTTTTTACGTTTGAAAGTTTATAAGTATAATTGTAACCAACATTTGTTTTTAGGTGATCATTTCTGGAATTTTCCCTCATAGAATGTTCTAATAAAGTACTACTTGGAAAAGCACTCTCAAATACACTAATAGAATGTTTTGATAGAGTACTACTTGTAAAAGCACTCTCAAATACACTAAATAAGTTAGACAATTGATTAATCCATTAGCTTTTTTTTTTCTAATTTAATTAATTACTTGTATTGATCATTTAATTAGGGGACAGTTGCATAGATGACAAATTGGAACAAATTAATAGAAAATATAGCACAGTTGCAAACTAATTGCAAATATAGCAAAATTAATTGTACAAGACCAAAAAGTTGTTGTCAAATTCTATTCGTGTCTATCACTGATAGACTCTAATTATTCAAAGTATATCAGTGTCTATCTCTGATAGACTTCGATTAATCAAAATCTGTCAGTGACTATCATTGATAGACTTTGATATCAAAGTCTATCAATGATAGTCACTGACAGATTTTGATTAACCAGAGTTTATCAGCGATAGACACTGATAGACTCTGAATAATCGGAGTCTATCATTAGACTGATAGATTCTGATTAATCAGAGTCTACCGCTGATAAACTCTGATAATCGAAGTCTATTAAATAGATTCTAATTAATCAGAGTCTATTAGTGTCTATCAGTAATATACTTTGATAGATTTTGCTATATTTGTAAATTTTTTTACATTGTGCTATATTTGCTATTAATTTGGTCTAATTTGCCACCCATGCAAAATCTCTTTAATTAGCATTAAGGTATATTATAACTCTCATATGGTCTTGAAGGTATATTATAACTCTCGTGGTCCTCTAAGATATTATAAACAATGGAATCATACATTTTTAGAGGTGGACAAAATTTTATATTTTAATGGCCTGATTGATAACTATTTAATTGGTTTTTAGTTTTTTTGTTTTTGAAAATTAATTTTATAAGTTTGTATGTTTTGTTATCTATACCTTCTTTCCAAGTTTTCAAAAACTAACTAAAGTTTTGAGAACTAAAAAAGAAAATAGTTTTCACACTTGTTTTGTTTTTGAAATTGGACTAAGAATTCAAATGTTTTTTTAACAAAGATAAAGGGCATGTTTGGAATACCTTCTAGTTTAAGTGTTTTTCAAGAATGTATTTCCTTTTAAACATTTTGTATAAAAGTTGTTTAGAATTTAAACACTCATATGTTTGGTTAAATTTATTCATTAGTGTTTTTATACACAAGTTACTATTTACTTACAAACTATTTTTAAAATTTTTGCTTTTAAGTGTTTCTCTCAAAATTATTTATTTCTTAATCTTATTTTTTAATAAGTCATTTTTAGTGGTTGCCAAACACTAGAATTTTTTTCAAAATGTTTTTTTTTTTTTTTCTAAATTAAACACCCAGAAAAGTTAAACCAAACACCCTCAAAATCGTAAAGAAATTAGGAGAAAACAAAACATCATTTTTTAAAAACCAAAAATTAAGGTCTCATTTGATAACGATTTGGTCTTCAGTTTTTGGTTTTTGAAAATTAAGCTTATAAAAATTACTTCAACCTATAAGTTTCTTTGTTTTGTTTCTACATTCTTCTCATATTTTCAAGAATTTGTTTTTGTTTTTAGAATTTGGTTAAGAATTCAAATGTGTTATTGACAAAAATTGAAAATTATTTTAAGAAAATTTGGAGAACAAACATAATTTTCAAAAACCAAAAACCAAAAATAAAATGGTTATCAAACAGGATCAAAATGGTCTCAATTTTGAAAATTTAGGTATATAGGAGTGAAATTAGAAAAGAAAAATTTTAAAATCTTAAGCTGCTATAAATCTTTTAATCTAAAACGAGAAATAAAGTAGTGGCAGTTGCTCCCTTTCCTTCTTCAATCCACCCCGGACTATAAATATAGCTATTATAAATAGGGTTCTATTGGAGACCTTTCAACTATATGAGTACTTGAATTTTCATTTTTTTTTTACAATGTCTCTCATTTATTTGGGATTGACGTCCTACGTTTCAAGGATTCAATGTTATAAATAATTGCATTATTTGTTGCATTAATTATCTCATTAGTCAGTTTTTTTTAGTTTAACAATGGCAGGAGCATCGACTTTTGGAATAATAAATGCCAAATGGTCTCTTATCCAATGAGTTATGCTTAATTAGATTGAATCTCATTAACCAGACTTTGATAATAAAAATCAATTTGTTTTTATTTTATATGATAATTTTTTTTTACAATATGTGGGGTGGGAGATTCGAACTACAAACCTTGTGGTCATCAGTACAACTTTGTATCAGTTGAGCTATGCTCTTGTTGACTTATTTTATTTGATAATTGTTGATTAACCTATACAATAATTGATTATAAAATTAATCATAATAATAATCATTAATTAATTTAGATATATAGTTTATTTTTAAAAGAGGTAATATTACTAGTTTGGTTCCATAACTTTCATGTTTGTTTCTAATAGGTCCTTGAACTTTCAATTTTGTGTCTAATGGTTTCCTAAACTTCACAAGTTCATGTTAGGTAGGTTCCTAAACTTTCAATTTGTGTCTAATATTTGTCCACAAATATATTCACAGTTTTTTAAGTTAACAAAACTATTTGACAAAAAAAAATAAATTTAGTGTCTAATAGGACATTAAACTTTCAATTTTGTGTATCCAATAGGTTCGTGAGTTTTAAAAAATATAGGTCAAGGAACTATATAATAGACAAAAAAAAAATTGAAAACTTAGGGACTTATAGACACAAAATTGAAAATTTAGAAACATGTTATACATTTTTTAAAAATTTCAATGACCTATTAAATCCTTTCTAAAGTTCGTAGACCTATTTAACACAATTTTTTTTTTTTTCTGAAGAATTTAACACAAAATTTGAAAGTTCAATAACTAAATATTACAATTCAAACAATTGAGACAAATTAAAACCTACTAACTTGAAAGAGGATTACTAATTTGCTGACCAATTAAACTATACTCCAGTCACTATAATGTATAAAAATCACAGTAATTATATGGATTATTATATAATGGTCAACTTTATATTGCATTTGAAATTATTTATTTAGCTATTTTGTAATTTTATATTAACTATGATATAAACTACAGAATACTCAAAAAAGAAAAAAAATAGCAAGTCAGAAGGCTTGATGGGCATGCCCCATCTCTCCCCAATAAAATTGGACAAAAAGAATGCAAATTAGTTGTCTTGGAAGGCTCAAGAACTACAAAAATGTACAAAGGGATGATATACAAAATTAAAGAACAAAAGTTCACAAAAGTAAGTTGGCACATTGACAAGTACCAAAAGTGAAGATGAGCTGAAGAAGTTGAAAGCAAACCAGTTCTTCACAAAAAAGAAAAACAAACAAAGAAACTTAAAAGAAGCTCTTATCCCATAGAGAAAAAGAGAGAGAGTAATGAATTAAGATGAAAATGGCATAGTAATAAAAGAGTTAGAAAAAAAAAAAAAAAAAGGCCTAAACCCTAATAAATATACATGGTCCATTATTTCACCATTGAAGGAGGGGGTGCCCCAGCTTTGGAGGACAGTGACCAAAAAGGAAAGGGTTAAACAAAGAGAGTGGATTGGGATAACACAGAAATTAACAATACCAAAATGTGAGTCTCAAGGCATTTAATAACCCCTTCCAAAGGGGTCAGAACAGAGAAACAACTTTGCTGCTCTCAGCTTTAAACAAAATGCAGACACATTATTCATAAAATAAAAAAAGAAATTTCAAATTTTGATCCAAAAAGTGGTGTTGGGTATTGGGTTTTCGTTTGTTTGGAAAATTAGGGTTTTTTTTTTTTTTTTTTTTTTTCTGATGATGGATATGGAAGGAAGATGATATGTCACTTTCGTGTGAAGCTTTTGTGTATGTGTATATGTATGTATGTATGTATGTATTCAATCATAATTATTGATTTATGGGATCGGCTGCCACGCTTTGCACTGTCATTGTTAAATGCACTGTCTCAAAACAAAACAACCAACCAAGCCCCCCTCCCACCTAGCTGCCTATACTACCCAGTCCCCCACCACTTTTTTTTTTTTTTTTTTTTTTTCCTTTTCATCCTTGTCGGAGATGCGAACATAATCCCAATCGTCTCGTCTCGACTAAAAAGAAGAGCATATATGTGATGCATAAGCAAAGACAATATCTCCATTGATTTGATTCGTCTACATCAACATTTAACACCATAAACTTCTACATCATCAACTAAAAATAAGGAATATCTATGGTATATAAGTCGAGTCCTAAATTTGAAAATTTCCCTACCTGCATTTCTTTTTTCTTTGGGATATCGAAGATGTGAACATTGTCCCTATTAGATAACATGAGCTTCCATCTCAAAATCAATTGACAATTATGAGTGGAGTGACCCTTATAGCTTAAGGTCTCCACTAATCTTTTCAAGATGGATCCCACGTTGACTAAACGAGGAATATCCATTGTATATAAGTAAGAACAATGTCTTAATTTCTTTTTTCTCTTCCCTATCCTAGATTTCTGCATGAATAATAACAGGCCGTACTTTATACGTTAACAGAATCAAACTTAAGGACGCTCTGCAAATTCTTCACAATTTCTGATCTGTTTCTTCTCTCTCTATCTGTGTGTGTGTATTGTGAATGAAGGGAAAAAGAAAGAGAGATGGAAGAGTGTAAATGTGAGTCGTGGTCCATCCATGGTACCTTCAAAGCAATTGGGTTTTGGGCCATTTTGGGTTCATTTGTTTACAAAACTTGAAATAAAAACTTGTATGTCAGTGGTTTGTTATTGATTTATTGATTTGTGTGGTCATTAAATACGTCTTCTTTACAATATTCACCCTAATGTGTGAACCTCTCAGCTGCCTTAAGAAAAAAAAAACATTAATTGTTTGTTTTATGATGATATGATGAAGAAGAGAAAATGAAAGGGTTTGTGAATTATGTCTGCCACCTGACTGGCTGCCTACGTTTTGTACATAAATTAACTAATTCCCACTTTGGCTTTCTCATTTCTTTGGTCCATGTAGGAGCACGCCACACCGCCCCATCCACACATTTCTTTTTCTTTTCTTTTTTCCTCATAAAAGTGGGGTTTAGAAACGATCTCGAGAGTAGTAGCTTCGAACATCTGACCTGATTAAAAGATATATGTCTAAACCAGTTTGAGTTATATATGTCAGTTTTAACTTCGAACATCTGATTTCGAGAGTAGAGATTTGAACATTTAACCGTTTAATTGGTAATATATGTTTTAATTTGTTGTTTATAGGTAGATTTTGTATTAAAATAATGGTGGGGTAAAAGGTTAGAAGGTTAGGTGAGGTGGGGAGGCACAAGAGTCAAATTATTCCTTTATTATTCGTTGTGGGTAGGTTTTCATGTAATTTACAACTTTATGTGGGCAGATTTTTGAGTCGAATATGTCCAATTCCTAATGATAGATTCATTTTTTACTGTCACATCGTACTTCAATTGAAATGCAAAGAACAAAATGGAAGATTGCCAATTGCACTCTCCCTAGCTAGCTAATTTTTCTTTCATTTAAAACATATATATAAATGAAATTATAACAATAATTAATAATTAAAAGATAATGATTTTTTGTTTTAGTTCAAAAAATAATGAGTTAAAACATATAAACTTACATGCTTTAACCTTAATTACATTTTTAAAAGATAAGAGGACAAATTTAGCAAAGATTATAAACAGTATAGGACCCATCTTAATATTTAACCAAATTATTAGTCATCTAAAATTAATATCCTAACAAATTAATCAAGATAATTCAAAACTTAAAATAGGTTAAAATTTCACAAGTCAAACTATTGAGGTCGACCTTTAATCTTCCACTGTCTTTTATCTTTTTCTTAATTAGTGGCTAGCTTTTTTCCTACCCAAAGCAAGAACCTTTAGAAGCTGGTTAAATTTGATTAGCCACGTCCTTAATCCTTTCATTACCACAAATTAAATTGAGAAATTGGCATTACAATTGTAAAACGTGAGAATTATTTCCTCATAAATCTTTATCATATAAATTAATCAAATTAGTTCAACTAATAATGTTCATTTAGTTTTAAAAACAACCAATTTGAGTAAGATACTTATTACCATATTTCAAAAGCCTCTAAAATTGTTGAACTAAAGAAAAAAAATATAGTTTGAAGTTTTGATTTTATCCATACCCTTTAATTTGTGACAAAGGCAATCCTATTCCTTACCAATTAGGGGCTAAATTGAATCTAAAGACACAAGTTTAAAAGGGCACCATTGAAACTAAATAAATTATATACAAAGGCCCAAATGTATGTGGTAAATTTGAGTAACAAACGTTTTTTAAAGAAAAATGTTTCAATTTTACCCTAACTTTTTTAAAATTTCTATCTGGTTATTTTAAGAGAACTTTCTAATGGAGAATGCTTTGGAAACAAATTAAAATTTTGAGATGAAATTGAAAAACTTTGAACATCAAGGGCACAAATGGAAACAACAGATATCAAAAGAATTTGATATATAATTTAGCTTAGTTTGAATTACTTGTCACGTTCAAAATAAAGGAACGGTCCAGAAGAATGCACACATTTTCAAGAATACTTCTCATCTTTTACAAGTCACAAAAAAGAATTTTCCTTCTCTATTTTCTCTCAAATCACAAGCCCTAACCCGCCAAAAAAAAAAAAAAACATACACACACACTTTGTCGTTTGCCATTACGCTCCACCACATTTTCCCTTAAAACAAACTCTAATAAAAAAAAGACCTAGGACATCATTTTGCCCAACTTGCATTACAACACAAACTCCTTTTGTATTATAGATGCGCGTGTAGAACACACACAACTATAGGTTCAAATCTCTCGCCCAACTTCTACCTTTGCCGAACAAAAAAAAAAAATAAAAATCAAATCAAATCATGACTAAAATTTCCCAAGAAAATGATTATGATTAATATCCAAACAAAGCCACTTTTGTATAAAGGAAAAAAGGGGGCATGAAAGACACATTTCTTACACAAAAAAGACCAAAGTGAAGGGAAAAAAAACAATAAGATATCAAATGAAGAATTGTCTTTCTCATTGCAAACCAATTATTTGGTCACATGCTAAGTTTCTCATAGTCCACAAAAGCTGCTAGAAGTTGGCTAAAACTAAAGCCAGTTTCATCAATAAATACAGAATAGTTTCATTTCACTGCCCTCACTGCTCCATCTTTCTGTACTTGTGTATTGCTCTTAAATCCCTTCTGAAAAATGATTAATAATTAAAGCCAAAAAAAGATGAGATCCAATTTTTTTTTATTTTTTATTATTATTAAAAAGAAAAAAAAGATTAATTATAAAGAGATGGGAAAGTGTGTGGTTTTTGTTTTGGGTTTCTTCAGTCTCTTTCAAAATAAGAGTTGGCAAAAGCAATGATTTTGCCCTCAAAGCTGACAGAGATATGGTGTTTGGGACAGTTATAATTTCTCTCTCCCTTTTTGGTACAAAGTTTTGGGTAAGAATCATTCACAAATGCCATTTTTTTGTTTGTAGCCTCACCCCAACTTTAAACCAAATGCAATGCTAATTTGCAAATTCTTCTCCTCTTTGATTTTTGTGTTGGGTTCATGAATGAGATCTAATGTCATACACTCTTCATCTATCTAGTTCGTTTCGGTTTTGTCTCTAGCGTATACACAGTTTCAATTCTACTTAACTTAGGTATTTAATGTCAATGTTGCCTCTAACAACATTTTCAAAGTTAGTATTGTAAACAAAAATTGGTAACCTAGCTCGTAATTTTTTTGTCCCAAATTAAAAGGTTTCAAATGGCTAGGACATAATTAATCAAAACCCAGCGGTAATTTACACATATCATCGATCAAAGAGGTCAAATGTTCGTATCCTCTCACTCCAAATATTGTTGAATTAAAATATATATATGTGGGTTATTGAGGTCGCTTGTTGTGATGACTTTTGTAATTATTATTTTTTTTAAGAGGTATCAATATCTAAGGAGAATGAAACTAGACATCTGTCTATTTGTATAAAATAATAAGAAAAAGTATCATATTCTCACATTTTATTGGGTCAGTGTTTTTCATACTAATTCAGTTCAAGATTCTATTTGTTGAACATAGATTAATAAGTTATAATATAATTTTAATAATTTGAACATGGTATAAGATAAAAACATGCCTGACATCATTCTCAAAGTCAATCAATGATTTTTTTTTAAAAAAAAAGTATGTTTTATTAGAACCTAATTTTCTTTTTATCACTTTATTTATATTTATATAAATATTATAAAATGAAAATTTTGGTAATAAGGACTAAGGAATTAAAGTAATCATTCCATGTCAAGACAAACATTCTTAATAAAACCAAAGAGATAGGTTAAAAGAAAAAAAAAAAGGGGGGGGAAAGCTTTTTCGATTTCAGGGTTCTCCTGTAGCTGGATTCTCTAGACCCGCAAGAATCCTTAGGTCATCAAGTTAGGCAAATGAAGTACCGATTAAAGATGATTTTTTTGATGTAGTTGTCAATAAATCGTCCGGCCATTAGGTTTCATATCTTTTTCATGTGCAACCTTATGTTCTCACTATTTGTTCCAAATCATGGAGAAATCAACAAGTAATGAAAATGCCCCCCAAAGCCAAAAAGGAACAAGAAACTATACCACTTGACCAAAAAAAGAACCAATGTTTCTCAAATTTTTTTAAATTTAAAGTACAATTTCTTAAGGAGATAGAGTGTGTGAAAGTTAGTTAACAAATTTCAATGATAAGAAGGAATGTTCTTGCCGCAAAGTAAAATGAAGAATCAAATTCGATTTATAAAAAGATGTATAGATTAGATCGAATGTTTTGATTGACATGATTCAATGTTCAAAATATGAAATCATTTGGCTCTTAAAACTAGTGAATAAGCTCTCCCACACATATTTAATGTCTTTTCATTAAGTTCAAAATTGTTCAATGAATTCTAAGTTAGAGTAGTAGAATGAAATCAAAATAAATAAATTAGTTAATGCACAAACAATCTCAAGACATAAAAATCATTCACTCTTTTTATTTAAAGTGTAATATTTTAAAAGTTATAGTTCAATGTGATTGTTATTCTTTTATAACCATTAGATGCAACGATATGGTGTCATTTATAGGTTTAAATCTCATTTTAGTCTATAAAGTTTCGAGATTTATTTTTCCATTTTGGTTCAACTTTTTTGTCTTTTTTGTCCCTATAAGAATAATTACGAAATTTGCACTTAGACCCTAAACTTTCAAAATGTCAATTCAAAAAGGTAATAACCATTTTGATCCTTACGGTTATTTTGATTTTAACAAATTAATATCATGGTTTGGAGAGTATATGGATAAACATGTTAGGGTCCGTTTGAAATACCTTTTAGTTTAAATGTTTTTTAAGAATGCATTTTTTTAAAAACATTTTGTAGAGAAATTGTTTAGAAGTTAAACATTCATATGTTTGGTTACATTTTTTCATAAGTGTTTTTATACGCAAGTTATTAGATACTTAAATTTTTTTTTTAAAAAAATCTGCTTTTAAGTGTTTCTCTTAAAATGATTTATTTTTTAATCTCATTTTTTAATAAGTCATTCTTAGAGATTGTCAAACACTAGATTTTTTTTAAATGATTTTTTTTTTCAAAATTAAACAAAAAGTTAAACCAAACATACTCTCAATCCACGAGTATGTATTCAAATTACATACATGGGTTGAAATCGGGTATTGAGTAAGCTAATTTTAGAAGGCTAAAGGTACAAGAACCAATTGGTTATATATTAAGAAAAAAAAAGTTCAGAAACAAAAATAATTGCATTATGAAACTTTTGGGACCAAAATGATTGTAAAAAAAAAAGATAAAAACAAAATTAGAGGCTTAAATAGACATTTTAAAAACTCATGGACCAAAATTTCAAAACTAATTCAAAGGCTAAAGAAGGATTAAATCTCATTTATATTAATTAATTTCTTGAAAGTAGACATCTATATCGTCAATGATTCAATTAATAGTATGACACAAAAGAAAAATTAAAAATAAAATTGGTTAACGTCCGACCTTTTTCAATAATCTTGAATTTAAAATACCATTAAATATACTAACTCCAAAAAGGAAAAAACCAATTAGTTACTTATCTTCTATTTCCTTTGAGTTTAATATAATTGCAGAGGTGAAAATGAAACTATATAAATATTTGAAATGATAACAGGTATGTTTATCCAATAAATTATGTCTGAAATATCAATTGATTACACATTTTCTTAGCATACTACAATTAATTACACATCTCATACCATATAAATTGTTGCAAATACAATTACTGATCATCCATGAAAAGGTTTATATGGGCAAGTGCAAACTTAGAAGGATTAGCCAAAGTGAGCTTAGCTTAGCGGTAATTGACATGTAACTTCGATTCAGAGGTCAGAGGTTTGAATCTCTCCACTCCAAAGGTTGATATACTCAAAAAAAAAAAAAAAAAAAAAAAAAAAAAAAAAAAACTTCAGAAGTATTGGAGAATGATTTATAGAAAGACAATAATTATATTTATATTGTTTGCTAATAGTACTTCTAAATATTTTTAATATAATGTGTCTCAATATATATATTTTCCTGTAGTCCAACCCCATGAATGATTTGAAAAGTACTTTAATTAGCTTTTAAAATATTTAAGAAATAATCTCAAAACACGCTATTCAGAAGATTTTTTTTTTTAAAAAAAAAAGTACTAATTTCAAAGGTGTATATATATATATATATATATTCATCTCATCACATTTGATTGCATATCAAAAAGGGTTTTCAGGCAATTTGAAAAATGGGTTCCTAATGCTATTCAAAAGAAGTATAAATTAAATTATATTTTTAGTCGTTATAATATTCTAACCTTAATTTCAATTTGAATCCTATACTTATAAATATAATATATTTTTTTATTATTCCTATCCTTATAATTTGCTAAATGTGTCCCTGAGAAATAAAATATATATACACACATATATACACACATCCAACCTAGGTAACAAGTTATTTGTGATTGAATTTCCAAATGAATAACAACATTTCAACAAACTCTATCATTGCACTTGTGCAATAATTAGATCAATCCTGGCCTCCTTTAGCTGTTCAATAAAAATAACGTCTTGACATGGAACTCAAATTCATATTTTCCAACGTACTAAATCCCTAATTAAAACAGAAATGTCCTATTGTGAAACCTATCTAACTTACCTACCAAAATAACGTGTCATGGTAGACCTAACATCACAGTTATTCAGTAAACTTTAGTGAAACTACGATGAAACATTTAAAAGTATAGAAATCAAAATGATAAAGTACACTTGAAATATATATAGGAACTAAAAGTGTAATTTAACCCTAAGCATTTCTCTACAAAAATGAATGATTTCATCTACAAAGGCTATATATGAATGTTTTTCCTCCAAGGTAACATTTCTACAGAGATGATGAAGAACTCCCATCATTTCACCCGATGCAATTATTCTAAAGATGGATAATAATCACTTCCAATTTAAAGCAAACATGAGAGAACATGAGAAAGATTCAAAGGTAAAGAAGATAAGAAAAGAAAAAGAAGCAACTTTTAGTACAGATTGACTACTTAATTAAACAATCCACTTTTTGTTTCAAAGTCAGGACACCTAAAAGTCAATTAGCTAGATTAGTACTTCAAAAAAGGTTAATGTGTATAATCTAAAAACTACTAAAACTACAAAGCCCTTGAAAAAGAAGGGAAGAAAGCTAGAAATTTAATCCTAACCATTCAATTAGAAAGATGAGGCTGATAATTAGGTTAGAGCAATAAATTCCCACAATAATGAACATAAGAACGGAAGGAATTAATCCCAACTACAAATGAAGCAGACATTATAAACACATAATAATAATGTCAAATGATGAAAATCCCCAACTTGCAAACTAAAATTGCAGAGAGAAAGAAGGGAAACAAAAAAAAAATAATTGAAACATGCATTGAATAGTGTCTTCAATTTCACAATTAAAGAAACACATAACTTCCTATATGGTTTATTATTTATAATGCAATAATGAATATAATCCTAAAACCCCAACAAACTTTCCCCCAAAAACACAACAAATTAAGAACCCACAGTGAACATTATGGCATTGCATGCAAATAAACAAGAAATGGGGAAACGGAATTAAAAGAAAAAATTATTCAATGTGGGCGTTGGATGAATGATAAAATCATAATTTAGTGTGTTTCGTTCTTACATCAAACGGTATAAAATCGTCAGTTGAATAATTGATCGAAGAGAAGAGAAGAGAAGAGAAGGAAGAAACAAAGGACTGAAAAAACAGCAGAGCATGCCCAAGGAAGCAGTGACAAGAACAACAAACTAATGAAGAGAGGGGCAGTGTGTGAGTGTTAAAAGTCCAAATACATTGTCAGATAGCTTAGCCTAGCTGCCTCTAATTAATCCCACACTGCCAAATTCTGAAATTTGGAACAACAAATTTCTTTTTTAAAAAAAGGGGGTTACCTCATCAATCTCTAGAAATTGAGGGTTGTTATTATTTGAAACAAAGAGCCTTTTTCTCTGTGGGAAATGTGAAGAAAAAAGAAAGAAACAAACAAAGAGAAACATGGTAGTTGGAAGAATTTGCCAAACAGAATATTATTAAAAAAGAAAAAACATGTCCATTTCCAACCACTTTCACACTGCACTTAGAACAACAATCACTTGTTCATTCACATAATCCACTATACATATAAAAATGTGTTTGACACTTTGTGATTTGATTGGAAAATTCTCTCATGATATGATCTAACTTAACTTTGCTTTGCTTTATTATACACAAAACAAAAACAAAAAGGGGTGAAATTGAAATTGGAAATACATAGAGAGAGAGAGAGAAAGAAAAAAAAGTTGCTTACTTGTAAATATATAAGATAAGTCATGATTGATGATGATGAGAAGGATTTGAAGGCAATTGGAATTGGAAGTGAGTGGTGGCTTTGGGGTTTGAATTAGAAGAAGAAGAAGAAGACAATAATAAGTCACATTCCTCAGAAGAAGATGAAATTGGACACTCCATCTCCATGTTTACACCAAAAAGCCTCAGCCTTGATTTCTTCACTGGTGTATCTTGATCTTCTTCACTACTCTTTGTTCTTGTTTTTAATTCTTGGACCACCACCATTGAAGAACAACCACCTCCACCTCCACCTCCACCACCACTACTGTACTCTTGCTGCACCTGATTATTACTCCTCCCTTCCACCTCCATCTCCATCTCCATCTCCATCTCCAACTCTTCCCCTAATCTGCGGCTTCCCCTTGAAAATGTTTCAACACCACTCCCATATCCGTACGGACAACACCCTCCATTCCAATCATACATAACATTACTACCGTTGTTGTTGTTGTTGTTTCTTTGCTGCGACAAGTGCGTGTGGTCCCGCGGCGCTACGGTAGCTGGGTAGTGGTGGTATCCAGCTGCAGGTGCGGTGAGTGGCCGCCACACGAGAGACCCCCAAGCGGTAGCACCGGCGGGGAGGACGATGCTCGGTCGGATGCCGAGGGTGGTGGGAAAGTGGTGGTGGTGGTGGTGGTCGATGGGGAGTTCGGGGCGGCGGCGCCAGTCAATGTAAAGGCGATCTCTTCCAATATCACCGACCCCACGTTGGAATGAGACGATGTCACCGGCGTCGAGGCGCTTCTCCTTGACGAAGCGACTCCAGCCTTTGGTCATGACGTAGCTCTGGCTGCTGTTCCAGTAAGAGTAACGGAAGCGCCATGATTTGCCGTTGCGATCTTCGAAGTTGAGGAGCAAACCCTTGTCGTTGGTGGAGGAATCTAAGGGGAAGAATCTCTCGGCGTGTTGCTTTGGAATGACCAACCGGTTCAATTTCCCGACATCACTCGGCGTGACCACCTTGTCGAACATGTGTTCCCTCTCCACTTCCACTACTCCCACGGCGGCGGAACCAGCTTCCTCCACCGGCTCCGGCGGCTCCATGATCAAATCGAGCCTAGTTCTTGGCTCGAGATGGTGATTCTGGAGACGATTCAGCCCAAAATTCATCCTTTAAGAAAACCCAATTCGAAATTTAGCGTTTAGAAGATGAAAACTTGAAAAGAATGATGGATGGGGAAGTTTAGGGTTGAGAACGAAAAAAATAAAGAGGGAAAGAAGAAGAAGAAGAAGAAGAAGATGGATGTTGATTAATGAATAGAAAGAAAGGGTGGGTGCAATCTAATTTGACCAACAACAAAAAGCTCCAAAAAAACGAAACTGGCTGAGAAGAACAAGAAATCATATCACTACACCACCGACGTTAAAAGAAAAAGAATTTCAAAATGATCAACTAGTGTATAAGTAAAAAAAAAAATAATAAAAAACAAAGGAGTAAGAAGCAAAGCAAAGAAAGAAGTTGAGAATAGGATAGGTATCTAGGGAAAGGAAGAGAAAGGAAGTTTTTTTTTTTTTTTTGGTTTTGGTTTTGGGGTAATGGTCCCTGATAAGGGTAGAGAGAGAGAGAGAGAGAAAATAGTGGGGTATGTTTATAGGGACCCCACCCCATATACTATCTGCTTAGGGGTCTCATGTGAGGCTGTCCTTGTCAACATCCTGGGTGGTACACACCCTCACCACTCTCATTTATATTCTTTTTTCTATTTAATTTTTTCTCTTCTAGCCCCACTGCATGCTTTTTTCTTCTCTCTCTATTTTCTCTCTCCTAAATATCTTTCATTTAATACTTTCCATTTTTCCATTACCAATCCCATCTTTTCTTCTTCTTTTTTTTTTTCCTTCATAATATTATTAGGGTTTTTTTTTTTATATATATATATATAAAAGAGATTGGGGGGTAAATTTAAATGGAAACTCCTAAATTCTATACCCATTTGCTCTTTGCTATTTTTTCACATGGTGGTTTATTTTTTAAAGTGAGTGTTGAAAATTTTAAAAAGAGAAAAAAAAAAAATAGAAATTTTAGCTAGGGTTTTGATTGTGTGTGGATGGAAGTATGATGTTGGTTGCCGACCATCTGTTCCTTGATGAATCCAAATCCGAGATTACTGCTGGCATTTGAAATGTTTGACTCTTTGACTTTTTTTTTTTTTTTTTTTTTTTTTTTTTTTTTTTTTTTTTTTTTTTTTTAATAAGCCGCTTCGGTTTGTGGATTAGCCACGTTTTAAATACTAAGTGCTGTTGTGTCAAATTACACATTAAATTGGACCTTCTATTTTCTTCCTTTGCTCACAATCTTCCCATCTTCCAACCTTTTTCTTTAATGTTTTGTTAAATTAACTATTTTAGTCTTAATACTGCATCTTCCATTTTTAATTGAATTCTTATGAGTTTTATTAAAGCCTCATTTGTGTTTATGAGATTTATCAACAAGTCATTTTACTATGTTTTGTCCTCACTCACATTGAGAGCTATTAAAAAGGAAAATGCACCTTGATCATGCTTAATCTTGATCATGCTTTCATGTCCTTAGAATCTCTCTCATTCGGATGTGATCTTGGTTCATTCATGTACCCCTCCTAACCTCGAGCATCACATCGTTTGAAATTCTTAATTTAGTTTTTATGGTTAAAATCTCTTCTCCACTTAAAACCGACCATTTTTTACGTGTAATATGTATTTTTAATCTTGACAGGGAACGACAATAAATAGTTATCTAAAAAACACATTTCTTCATAAATTTAATGAAATTTTGAGGGATTTAACCAAACAATTAGCTATCAAACTGAAATCAATCCTAACCTATGAAGGCTAAGTTAGGCATAATAGCATCTTCAGTAGACTTTAAACTTTTTGGTTAATTTTTTTTAGTTTATTTATTTTCAGGTCTTTGGAGCCTCAAGAGCCAAAGTCATATACAAAGACACTACTTCTGACTTTGTGACTTTGGCTTTGGCCCTCTGTTAGGTGTAACAAATTATTTTAAATTAAAAGAGAAATTAAAATGAGTGACAAATTATTATTATTATTTTTTTATTATTATTTTTTATATCATAGGAGATTTCAACCATGTACCGTTTGGTCATGTACACAAACTAAAATGTACTTTTCAAGCTTTCATGCACTAATAATGTTTCTAAATTAAAAAAAAAAAAAAAATGTGACAGTCTTTTTTACAATAGTTTGCCATTATAGTCCATTGATTTGATTAGATTAATTACATTTAAATCGTTAGTCAGTACTTATCTTATCAATCATATTATCAATAATTATCTGTAATTTTGTAATTGGAAATATTATTCCTATAATTTTATACGTTAATAAAGTCATATTGTACAACCAGTCAAAACATGATTTGATATATTCACTAATTTACTAAAAGTAGGATATCTATTCACGATGCATAGTCTTAATAAGTTAAAGAATTAAGGATTCTAATCTTTTAATTGTTTATAATATAATAATTCTTTTACTTATTCGTTTAATTTAATTATTATTCATTAAATCTTTTCTGTCTGTATAAAGAATCTCACAAGATTGATTTAGTGAGACACTCAATTCAAGCTAATTTAACTTTTCTATTAGTCTCTTTAGTCTATATAGGACTTTATTTGCCCTATAAGTACCTAATTTTTTAATTCAAATTCATATAATCTGTGAATTTCTTGTTAAGATTTTGTAATTAATTAAACATACAAAAGTACATTTTAATATGCCAAAAAAAAAAAAAAAGGTTTAGTTCATATTTATTCTTTTATTATTCTTATTATTATTTTAATGTGGGAAACGAGAATTAAGTCTTCAAAAAGAAATTCTTCTTCAAAAGAAACACACAACACTTTGTTGGGCAAGAAATTTAATGTCATTATCGACCGATTTTCTTTTTCTTTCTTCGTTTTCAAATCTCGAAAGATCTTTACGATACACCATACAAAATATTGGTCCCCTTCGAGTTTTGCCGACCAGAATTTTCATTTTTCTTTTTAGTATTATAATTTAAATATGATAGACACAAACTCGAGCCTAATCTTTTTGAAGAAACTACTAATATCTAGTTGAGTTATGTTCAAATCAACAAAATTTGTCAACTTTTTTTTTTTTTTTTGTGAGAGTTCAACAACATTTGGGGTGGAAGAATCCGAACCTCTAACCTCTTGGTCGATGGTACATGTCAATTAAAAATTAAAATTTTCAACCTTTAAGTATAAAAAGGTTAATCTAAAAATTATATGTAAGAACTCTTACTTATGGGAACTTTGGCTTAAAAATAAAAATTTGAAAAAACACCCACACAATTTGATATCTTGAGAATTAAGAAGGTTTTTTTTTATTTGATTTTGGTTAAAATACTATTTCAGTCTATATATACTTTTAAACTTGTTTTGTTTGGTTCTTTCAAATTTAGTTTTCATATTTTCAATAAATTTTATACTAGTCTTTACGGCTCCTCTATGAATTTTGAAAGCATTACATTGTATTTTTTCTTGAATGAAAATTATTATTCTTATTCAACTAATTTTGGATCAAAATTAACTGTAAACTAATTAACAATAAAGATTAATTTTAAGATTTTTCGAAAGAAAAAAAAACTAAGTTTAATTTAGACATTTGAACTAAATTAGAAGAACTCATTCAAATCTTGACAACTAAAAGAGAAAAATGTAGAAAAATGAGATTTTTTTTCTTTGTTGTCAATATTTTAATGGTAGTATCTAAAGAGGTTACTACACACCGATGTGTAGCTAAGTATCATCCAAAATATGATGAAATTTAAAGTAGACAAAAATGATATTTTTAACCTTTAATTTAATTATTATTTTTCTCTTTAATAATTAACTCATTTACTATCTCTAATTATTATTATTTTTTTCTTTTTGAAAAATACTATCCCTAATTATTAAGTCTAAAACAGTGGGTGAAAAAATTATTGTCTAAAGGGTGTTTGGGGCACTGAATAGGTTATAATAACCCCTTATTATAACCTATTCAATGTTTGGGGCACCAACAAAAATGAATGGTGAGGTGGATTATTTTTACCCCCAATTATTTTATCCATTCTCTACCGTAACCACCATTCAACCCACCCGATTATTCTATCCATTTTCTAGAGTAACTCTCTCCTCTCTTCTTCTATGTGACTCCTTGACTTTTCCGACGACCGTCGGCCATCGTCGGCCGGCGAAGTTTCCGACGACTTTTCCGACGATCGCCAACGACTTTTCCGGCCACCAATTTTTTTTTTTCATATTTCTTCCCATTTTCATTTTGAAAAATATAAAAAATAAAAATAAAGAAAAAAAAAAAACATCAAAGGTTGTCGGAAAATTCGTTGACAACATTGAAGGTTAATCAACTTAAAAAAAACATTCAAACGAAATTATATTTACCACACTCAAGTTTATTTCAAATGATTTTATTGATTAAAAAATATATATACTAATATGATTTTTGAACTAAACATTTACAATTTTTATTTTGAGTTAACTAATATGATTTTTCTATACCAAATCCTAAACTTTTTTGCTTTGTAAAAAAAAAAAAAAAACATAACCCTAAATCAAAGTGAATTGTATATCATATAAAAAAAAAACTAGAAAAAGAAAACAGTGAGTTTGAACCTTTGATTCAGAACCCCATGTTAAAACAGATCAACACTCCAAACACAGATTATTTTATTCCAGACTAAAATAATCTGCACCCCAAACAGATTATTTTATCCCAGACTATAATAATCTGCACTCCAAACACAGATTATTATAACCCCAAACTATTAAAATCCTCAGATTATTATAACCACCAGATATTATAACCAATTCAGCTCCCCAAACAGCCCTAATACATAAAAGAAAATTGAAGCACGACTCTATAAAGGACACGTGGATGGTGGACATTAATAGTATGTACACCTGAAAATTAGATTATTTATTAAGGAGTGACTAAATTATACCTCATGAGGGTCAAATGTAAACTTGACATTAATAATTCAAAATCTGTTTTTTTTTTAATCAATAATCTTTTATTTTGAAAAATATTAAAAATTCAAAATATAAGACAAAATTTTCAACCACCACCTTACTTTTTATGATTGAAATTTTACTGTAGATTCGAAAATGTTCTTAAATTATATAGTAGAGAAAAATTAAGTGTTGTTGAGAAGATGGCTAGGAAACAGACTCTTGTTTGATAAATTTTTTTTTTTTTTTTTTTTTAAATAATACATATTTTTAAGTGGTTAATACAATACAGGTCCAATTTTTCAACCAATTTGAACATAAATTAATTGGTTAAGGCATATTTTTTAAAAAAAGAAAATTGGTTAAGACATATATATCTTCAGGATCAAAAGTTCAAATCTCCATTTTTCACATTTGTAGAACTAAAAAGTTGTAATCAAAATGGATTCTTAAATATCAAAGTTAAGGGTTTGTTTAGGAAATTGTTAACAAACAAAAAAAAAATTCTTTTGTATTTCAAAACTATGTTTTAAAATATAAATGTCAGTGCCAACATGAACATAAGTCAACGGACATAGAACTTGTATTAATGATCGAGAGGTTTGTGGTTCAAATTTTGTTCACAAACTTTGATTTATTGTTAAAAGAAAGTAACTTAGGTGAGAACTCACCTAATAATATAATTTTGACTTATAAATTTCAACGTTATTATAAATATCGTTACTTTCTAAATGAGTTTAGAAGTAATATTTATGTGTTCTTTTCTTTTCTATAGCTACATCATTTGAAATAGAATTAAAAATTTCAAACAAACCCTAAGCCAACATTTTTTTTTTCTCATTTTTTCCATAATAATATTACACCGTCCAAAATAAGACATACACATATATAAGATAATACCTATATATATTAAAAAAAAAAAACCAAAATAGAAGAAGAAGAAAAAAAGATAAGAGAAGTGGATAGGACCACAAATGTTAGGACAAAAAAGAAAACAAAAAAACACTCGAGTTTAATTTAGAAAATGTAGTATATTATCAATCAATTTATAAACTAATTAATATCATTATTATTAGCATCAAACTTACGTACTCAATATGTATTTTTATTAACCTAAAGACAAATCAATATAAATTTTTGATAATGAAATTTACAAGCAAAAAATAAAAGAAAAAAGCACATTCCCCACATGTGATGCTGTTGTCCCCTTCAAAGTCTCTATCCCTCGCGCTTTCTAATTTGGATTTCTATGCTCCTATTTTTTTTTCCTTTTATTATTATATTTTTATTTTTTTGGCTTTTTCGAAGCTATGAAAATATACTATCAACTACAATATTTTCGTCGGTATTTTCATATTTCCAAAGACTTGTACGGATTTGTGGATATGCTCATTTATATTATAAAAATACTGTCAAGATATAAAAAAAACAATATTGTACCCTCCATCAAAATATCAGAAGTTTAAATCTCCACCCCACATGTTATAGGCAATTTTGGACCACCCCGATGTACAAGGAGCTGACGAGGACAACTGGGAAGAAATCGGGTTGGGATACGGACTAAGGAGGCGAAACCGGCAAGCGGGACGGGCCAAGGCCGAAGGGGTCGGGTTTTTGGCCAGACCCCCTACTCGGCCTCGGCCATGGGCCGAGCCCGTTCGGTCTCGTCTGGTCCCCACCGCCTCTGGCTGCCCCGGTTTCGCCTGGTTTGACCTAAAACGCCTCCGAATCCCTAAAAACCCTAGGAGAATGAGCATGTATTTATACCCCTCTTCGCCACTGAAGAAGGGGACCCGAATTCTATCCCTAAACACTATTATATATTCTCTACTCTCTCCTCTTGCTCTTACTTTTCCACTCCCTACCGCTCTGCTTGCTGACTTAAGCATCGGAGCCGGTGTGACGAGCACCACACCGGTGTGCAGGTTTATTGTCTTGCAGGCCACGTCTTCCCCCCTCATCTACAAATTTACCGTTGGTGGCACGTGAAGGTCAGGTGAGTTCCCTCGGACCAAAATCGACCATCAACACCACATATATATATTATTAAAAGAAATGTTAATAAACTATGGTTGCTTATGAACGCAAGATACTAATGGTAAGATTTTTTTTTAAAATACATGTAAAAAAGTATGAAATGTTTCTTTATTAAATTTTTATTTTTATGATTTTTTCAAGAAATATATATAGATAGTAATGTTTTTGTTGATATTTCTATAAAATTAAGATCACTCTTGACATTTTTTTGAACATCGAAATTTAAGTCTGTCTACAATTTTTCATCTTTCCATCAACAATACAATTTTTTTTTTATATCATTTTTAATTAAGTTTTTATACATCTTTTTTTTTTCTTTTTCTTTTTATTTATTTATTTTAATTTTACACATAGGTAGAGAAAAGGACGGGGCCTTGGACTTCTTTTTGAGAAATTGATAATACATATTGTGTTTTGTTTCTCAAACATGTAAATTGAAGGTGTTTGCTTGTTCATTTTATAATTTCCATTGCATTTATGAAGTGCTAGTTGAAAATAATTATGTGACACAAAAGAGATATCTCCACTAATATCTTTTTGCTCAACATAATAAATTAAAATTTTGTGTCTTTTCAAATTCTTATAAATTCTTTTAATATTTTTAAATTTGAATTCCACACCTCCAAATATTATTCAACTCATATAAAAAAAAAAAATCTTGTAAATTCAATTCATTTTCGGAAAAAGGTTTCACGAACTATTTGACAATCATCCTATTTTATGGAAAAGTTAGACATTTTCTTGGTCGGAAAAAAAAAATGTTAAATACGTATAACTTAATCCTTAAAAAAGTTACACCATTTCTTTAAATATTATTTTCGAGTTTTGAAAGTTTTTAGTTTGTTGGTAAGGTATAGAATTCTTGAGTATATTCCGATTTAATTAATATATCCTTAGAATGGAATAAATTAATAGCTATAAAACACTACCTTGCTATATTGAAAATTTGTCCAACTCGAACTCGTAAATATCTACCTGCTTAGAATTGAATAAATTAATAGCTATAAAACGTTACTTTGCTATATTGAAAATCTATCTGACTCGAACTCGTAAATATCTACATGCTAGCGCTGCCAGATTTCCAATATATCAAAGTAGTGGTTTGTTTCAAATCATGCGTAGGTCGTCTCTTTACATTAACAAACGTTTTTTTTTTTACAAAAATTAAGCATATGTTAGCGTGTTTTTTAATTTCAAATTGTTGTAGGTCGTCCCTTCTTAAAAACTGTTTTGTTTTTAAAATTTTCTCTGAGTTAGCTTGCCATGTCAACAAGTTTTTCTTATTTAACCATCCAAATTTTTAGTTCAATCTATGCATATACATAGTATTGATTATTTACTACCTAAAATTTTCATGGTGGGGTTTCATCCTACATATACACAATAGTGTTTATTTAACTACCCAATTTTTTTTTATTACTCCATGGTGGAGGTTCGATCCTGCATATATGCAATACTGTTTATTTTCTACCCAATTTTTTTTTTTGCCTTGGTTATTACATGGTGAGAGGGTTCGATCCTGTCTATACACAGTACTGTTTATTTACTACCCAAAATTTGCATACATGCAGTATTATTTATTTGCTATCCAAATTTTTTGATCCTGCATATATGCAATATTGTTTACTTACTACCCAAATTTTAGGTCAAAGTAAACATAGCTTAGTGGTTTTGGTTACTCCATGATGGGGGTTCGATCTTCCATATACTCGGTATTGTTTATTTACTCTTCAAGAGAAGACGATCGAGCTGCTGACGTGGATTTTATACTACAATATTGAAATAATAAGTTTCAAAACAACCTTATTTTACTAATAAGTTTTAAAAACTATAATTTTAATAAAAAA
The DNA here is from genome assembly GCA_036850905.1 of Luffa acutangula. Taxonomy (NCBI): domain Eukaryota; kingdom Viridiplantae; phylum Streptophyta; class Magnoliopsida; order Cucurbitales; family Cucurbitaceae; genus Luffa; species Luffa acutangula. The sequence continues at coordinate 42,915,011 of CM072097.1, read as the reverse complement.
AATGTCTCACATTTAAATTCTTGACCAAATTTTAAAAACAAAAACAAGTTTTTGAAAGCTATTTTTTTTAGTTTTCAAAATTTGATTTTGTTTTTGGAAACATGAGATAAAATAGATAACAAAAGAAAGAAACTTATAGATGGAAGTAGTGATTATAAACTTAATTTTTAAAAACCAAAAAACAAAAACCAAATGGTTATGAAAGGGATCTAAATCTTATTATTTATATCTAATGCATCTATATAATCTCTCATTCTCTTACTCCAAGATGGATGTAAGATTCGGAGTGTTGAACATTTTGCTATTACCTGCAGATTAACAATAAATCTCTTTAATTACTTACTTTGGTAATTTGAATTAATTAGTTAGCACTAGTCTAGTCTGACTAAATATGTGTTTGATAAGTGAACATTAAAAAAAAAAAATTATGCATGAATTTTTTTTAAACTAAAATTGTGCATGAAATTAGATGTGAATAATAGGTAGACAACTCAAATTATCTCAAAATTTCACTGTGATACAATTCAATGTTTTCTTTACAAAGAACACACACTTTTTAACTCTCATTTCTTTTGCAAACTATTGTATTCTTTAATATTGAAATTTTGATAGAAAAAATAGACAATTTATATTGACAATTATGTTTATTTCTTTTTATACATGAATTGCACCTATATATGAATGAATACATTGATTCGATGTGTCACCTGCCTCCACTCGAGTAGTCGTGTTTCATCGGCATAAATTGCACCTATATATTTGACTTAAAAGTTTAGGACCTGTTTGGTAGGCAATCTGGATTCTGTTTTATGTTTTCAGATTCATTGAATTCAGTGAATATGCATTTGGCAGATGTGTTTCTGAAAACTGTTTTCGGATTATGTGATCCAAATAATGGAAATTCTGAAAACAACTTTTTTTTTTTTTTTTTTTTTTTTTTTATGTTTTCGTTGTATCCAAATTTTGAATTTCAAAGTTTTAAATGCAAAATTAAATCAAAAAAGATAAAAACTTTAATAAATATAATATTTCATGTTACAAACTCAATTTATTTTTGCGAAAGTAAAATTTGTATAATATAACGTAGGGGAAAATACACTTTTAGTCCCTGAGGTTTGAGTTAGGTTTCATTTTGGTCACTGAGGTTTCAAATTCAACAATTTAGTCCCTGAGGTTTGAGATAAGGAGCAATTTGGTCCATGTCATCCATTTTGCCTTTAAATCTAACTGGCTGCTGACGTGACACTATTATTTTAATTAAAAAGATTAATTTTTTATTTTTTAAATTAAAAATATATTAAAATAATAAAATTATTAATATTATTAATTTATTTTTTATTCTTCTCTCTTCCATCTTCTTCTTCCTCATCTTCCTCCTTCTACTTCTTCTTCTTCAATATTCCTCCATGGTCGGACGTCACCGCAGGCAATGACTTTTTTTTCCCTTCTTTTCATGAACAATCGCCACAACCCACAGACCATCGGCGCCAATGCCTCGTCCGCAACCAGCGACGTCCAATCGTCGCAACCCACGAACCAGCGACGTCCAATCTCTCTCTCTTTCTCTCGAAATTGGTCTGAAACAAAACCCAGATCTGGATTTCGTTTCAGATCTGAAACAAAGGGGATTTCCCCTTCGTTTCCTTTGCACGCGAGGAGAACGATAAGAAGACGTGGGCTTCGCGCGGAAAGAGGAAGGAGCGGCGGTTCGTGGGTCTTCGTGTGTCTTTACCGTGGTCTACTCGCCGACGCAAAAGAGAGCAAAGAAGGGGATGCGTGTGGGTTTTCTAGCCGATGGAAAGAGTGATGAGGGAGAGAGAGGTAGTGAGAAGAAAAAGAAAATGAACGAAAATCGGGGAGGGACGGAGCTCCCCGTTTTCCGGTGAAAAATCGAGGCCATCCCCCCTCGGTTTATTTTAAAAAAAAAAAACTGGAGAAGAAGAGAAAAGAGAGGGAGAAGAAAAAAAAAGTCACTGCCGACGGCAACCGCCAGCCATGGAGGAAGATTGAAGAAGAAGTAGAAGGAGGAGGATGAGGAAGAAGAAGATGGAAGAGAGAAGAATAAAAAATAAAATAAATGAAATTAAAAATATTAATATTTTTTTTAATTAAAATAATAGTGCCACGTCAGCAGCCGGTTAGATTTAACAGCAAATTGGATGACAGAGACCAAATTGCTTCTTATCTCAAACTTCAGGGACTAAAAGTGTATTTTTCCCTATAATGTATTATAAATTATATGATATTATAAAATAATAATAATAATAAATTTATAATACATAACATGTTTATAAATTAATTAATAATATTTTATATTCAACTTAGTATTTAGTTGATAACTACAAACAATTTATCGTTTATAAATATATTATCAAACACATTTTGAACCGTTATTTAAATTCAGATCCAATTTCTGAATCTGCTACCAAACACATATCTGAAAACATGAAACACAACTATGTTTTCATTAAATCCCTTGTTTTCAAATTCCTGTTTTCAGATCACCAACCAAACATACCCTTAATTTATATATATATATATATATATATATATATATATATATATATATATATATATATATATATATATATATATATATATATATATATATATATATATATTTAAAAGTCAAAATTTAAAGAAACATCTTCATTGTCCTAACATCTCTTAACAAACACAACATCCAAAAGATTGAAGAACTACTCTATTGGACAAATTTCTCTCAATGGACACCTCAACTCAAAGAGTTGTGTCCCATCAACAAATAGTGAAGGGCAAAATAGGAATTCAACAAAGTTGTAAGGACAAAATTGGTATGTAAAGATTCTTCCCTCTTAGCCCTTTTATATATAGTATAGATTTTATATATAGTATAGATATAGATTGAAATTTTTTTAAGACATTTTAAATTAGTTAAAAGTACTAACTGAATTGTTATTTTATGTTGTAATTAGTTTATTTTAGTTGTTAATCCGTTGTTAATCTTTGCTTACTCTCTATTTAAATAAAGGGAGCTGATAATTCAATAATATCAGTGTTATCTTTTCTCATTCACTTGTGTAATATCAATGTTATTTAAAGTTTTGCTCACTTTAGCTACCACTTACAACTGCCTCTTGCTCAGATGGATGTCAAAAACATCTTCCTCAATGGAGATATGTTAGGAAAAAGTTTATATGGCTCTCAAGGTGAAAAACAGCTATGTTTGTCGACTCAATAAATCGATTTATGGTCTCAAACAAGTCTCTAGATAGTGGTTCAATAAATTTTCCACTGCTTTACTTAGTCATAGTTTTACTCAATCTAAGTCAAATTACTCACTTTTTACACGACGCACAACTAGCAATTTTGTGGCTTTTATTAGTACTAGTTCAAAACACGTGTGATGCACGTGATATATTACCATTTTTGTAAGTATAAATATAAAAATACAAAAATAAAGGAATATTAACATTTAAAAATAAATTTTATTAAAACAAATAAAATGAAGGAATAAAAGAAAAAGTTAGTAAACAATGAATAATGTTCACTATATTTATAAGTCATGTACAACACATTAGGTAAAAAAAACAAACAAACAAACAAACTTGAATTTAAAATTGAAGACATATTAAATAACTTAAATTAATATACACTAATTTTTTTATTAAAAAGAAATAAAATGAAGGAATAAAAGAAAAAGTTTGATTCTTGTTTTCAACCCAATACGTTTTTTTTTTTTCTTTTTTCTTACAACATTTTCAACCCAATACTAATTCACTCAATGAAGGGCTATTAAGACTAAGAGGGCCAAATAAGCGTTCTTAACAATAAAAGAAATTCTTTGTAGAAAAAAAAAATAAAAAAATAAAAAACGAAGAATTTAAATTTTCAAAAAAAAAAAAGATATTACATAAATTGAAACCCTGAATCTTAATCTTTCCTGGATTTCTCCCTTTTATTTTCTTCTCTGCAACCCCTTAGTCGCAATGCATCCACCCTGGATTTTACTCTCCTGAAAAATGAATGATTCTCTTTCTTCATCTCTCTTCTTTTTCCCTTTATTCTTTACCAAACATGCTTTTTGCTATCGCCACCCACAAACAAAATTTTTTCCCTAATGCACTACCTTTCAACGAAAGTAATATTACTCTTTGCTGCTTGGTGTGAAGGGTCGACATGGTGGCTGGACAGTTATTGTTGTTGGAATTAGCCAGCATTGGATGCTAGAGTGGATCATAGGTAACATCGATGGTGAGAGTGATGGATGATTTCATGAAGAGAAGCTGAACAACAAAAGTGAAAATGTGATTGTGTATGACCATATTGAACTGTTGAGAAAGTGAAAATTGAAAGAAGATCAATTGGAGAGAAAATATTTCTCTCTAAATCCGACCACAATGTCGCTCTCCATATCTTCCTCTACCACATTTTTTTTTAGAATAACGAACATTTCATTCAAGGTAATCATGGTGAAAGAGAGATTCTATAGTAGTATATATATATATTCATAAAAGTATGAGGAAGATAAAAGGTTCCTTCGGATAACTTGAATGAAGTGGAGTAATAGTATTCATTGTGAGATAGTATTTATTAAAAAGAAAGTGGGAGGTTTTTTTTTTTAAAAGGAAAATGAAAGGTTAAATGAGTATTATTATGGAGGGGATTGAATGTGTAGAGAAAATGGGAGGTTTTTTTTTTTAAAGGAAAATGAAAGGTTAAATGAGTATTATTAGAGGAGATTGAATGTGTAGAGAAAGTGGGAGGTTCTTTTTTAAAGGAAAATGAAAGGTTAAATGAGTATTATTATGGAGGGGATTGAATGTGTAGTGTGACAACGAAGAGGGAGATGAAAGGTAAAGGGACAACTTAAGATGAAGGGGCAAACTTGGCAAGCAAGTTGAAAATGGAAGGATAAAATTGGCACAAAAAGTTTCTCCTCATTGTGGCTTTTATATATAGTATAGATATAGATACGTTGACGATATCATATTGACAGGGTCTTCTCTAGATGAAATGAATGTTGTTAAATGTATTTTGCATTCTCATTTTCTACTTAAGAACCCTGGCTTAGTCAAATATTTCATTGGCCTCAAATTATCAAGGTCTCAACAGGGATTATAACTATCTCAACGTAAATACTGTCTTCAAATCCTTTCAGATACTGGTTTTCTTGAAGCTAAACCTGCTTCTCTAGAAGGTTATTATCTGATGAAGAGGTTGTTGGATATCACAGGCTCATTGGACGATTATTATATCTTCAAATATCACGTCCAGATATCTCTTTTGACGTGCATAGATTGAGTCAGTTTTTGCAAAAACCTACAACCTTCCATCTAATTCATACAACTCGTCAACTTTTATGTTTCTTGAAGAATTCTCCTGGACAAGGAATTCTTCTTAAACCTATCTCTTCTTTTTAGCTACGAGCCTTTGTAGATGTTGATTGGAGAGCTTGTTTAGATACTCGACGGTCTGTAACCGGTTTTTGTGTCTTCTTTGGAGATTCATTGATCTCTTGGAAGTCGAAGAAGCAAAACATAGTGGCATGTTCTTCAGTAGAAGCTGAGTACAGAGCTTTGGCAGCCGTAACCTCTAAGCTATTATGGATTCATCAGTTATTTACTGACTTACAAACTGAACTTGTGCTTCCTGCTGCCGTTTTCTGTGATAATCAAGTCGTTATTGCCATTGCGTCTAATCCTACGTTCCATGAGAGAACCAAACACATCGAGATCGACTGTCACTTTGTCCAAAACAAAATTTTAGATGGTTTTCTTAAGCTTCTTCCAATTCGGTCTCATGCTCAGTTGGCTGATGTTTTCACTAAGGCTTTGCCATCTTCCACTTTATTTCCTATCATGGACAAGTTGGGTATTCTTAATCTTCACATTCCAACTTGTGGGGGAGTATTCGTGTATTAATTGAATTGTTATTTTATGTTGTAATTAGTTTATTTCAATTATTGTCAATCTTTGCTTACTCTCTCTATTTAAACAGAGGAGATCTTTGTATTCATTAAGCTGATAAGTCAATAATATCAGTGTTATCTCTCCTCATTCACTCGTGTAATACTCTATTAATTTTTAAACATATACTTTTAGTCATCTATAAGCAATTTAAATTATATGTCAAACACGTTTAAAAAAAAACTATCCTCATATTTCTAAGAAATTATTTAATGAAATTGTCAAAATGTTTGTCTCCTAGGAGGTAACTAAATTTTAGGGTCCGTTTGGAATACATTTTAATTTAAATGTTTTTTCAAGAATGCATTTTTTAAAAAAACATTTTGTATAAAAATTGTTTAGAATTTAAACACTCATATGTTTGGTTGCATTTTCTCACAAATGTTTTTATACACAAGTTATTATTTACTTAAGAAAGTCTTTTTTTAAAAAGTTGGTTTCAAGTATTTCCCTCAAAATGGTTTATTTATCAATCTCATTTTCTAATAAATCATTTTTAGTGGTTGCCAAACATTAGAATTTTTTTCAAGATGATTTATTTTCAAAATTAAATATTTGAAAAGTTAAACCAAACACACCCTTAAAATCTATATCTAATAGTTATTAAGTGACAGTCACATTGTAGCATGCTGGCAGTATCTCGAATAATCTCTTCATACTTTCACTCAAATATTTTGTCCAAAACCTACTTTTATTATTATTGTTTTTTTAATCTAATGTGTATTTTTAAACTCGATCATTTTTAAAAAAATATATCTAGGACTGTTTAGGTTAGCTTATTCACATTTTGTCAGAAACTCAAAACCACAAATTTTTAAGAATCTTAACATTACTAAATTTAATCATTATTTGAATTTTTTATTGTACCATTAAAAAAAGAATTTAATAAACCTTGTATCTTGTACTTTTAAAGTATGTCAATTTTGTCTTTATATTTTTTAACATTATCTAGTTTTTTAATACTAATTAAAAAAATATGGACCATTGAGATTAATCAATTAAAATATTTAGATAGATTATAAAAATAGAAAAAAAAATACTTGGTAATGACTACATATTGGTGTGTAGGTATTTGATATTTTTTACTTTCTCTCTCCTAACAAGAAAATTTTGAATGGTGATGTGTAGGAAGATACCTAAACATTAGTGTGTATCCAAGTATGATTCATTTAGCAATTATTCCTCAAAATTATGAAATCTAATTAAATTCTATCAATGTACTCAAAAAAAAAATATTAAATTCTATCCATTATAACTTTATCCTTGATTGGTTTAATTTACTTGAATTTTAAACGTATAGCCAAACACCCCCAAAAGTTTAGGAGTTAATTTTAACAACTCATAATCATCTAAGGCAATTATCGGTGTACTTTTAAATTTAAAGCTTACAATGTTATAACACCTCCAAGTTCAATTGCAACACTTTCAAAAGTTTAATGAGATTGTTATAGGCAATTTTGGACCACCTCGATGTACAAGGAGCTGACGAGGACAATCGGGAAGAAATCGGACTGGGAGATGGACCCAAGAGGCGAAACCGGCAAGCGGGACGGGCCAAGACCGAAGGGATTGAGTTTTTGGCCCGTGGCCGAGGTCGACCCTCGGCCCGCTCGCGCAGGCCGAGCCCGTCCGACTCTGCTTGGTCCCTACTGCCTTTGGCCGCCCCGGTTTGGTTTGTCCCGAAACGCCTCCAAATTCCTAAAAACCCTAGGAGCATGAGCAGGTATTTATACCTCTCTTCGCTACTGAAGAAGGGGACTCGAACTCTCTATTCTCTTCACTTACTCACTAGCCCTCCTACTTCCGTTTTCTAACTTAAGCATCGGAGTCGGTGTGGCTAGCACCATACCGGTGTGCAGGTTTTCCGTCTTGCAGGCCACGTCTTCCCCCCTCATCTACAAATTTACCGTTGGTGGCACGTGAAGGTCAAGTGAGTTCCCTCTGACCAAAATCGACCATCAACAGAGATGAATGCTCAATTTGGTAGTATGAGGATATGATTGTGACAACACATATAGCAAGTTTTTCTTAAGTTTCTTAAAATACATATGAGGAAAAGGTATAATTCAAACATTAGAAATATGATAGGGGGCCGAAAAGAATCTACAAAATTTCTAAGGGGTTGTTTGGAACGCTAAGTTGGTTATAATAGTCCGTAGTTATTATAGTCTAGGGGTTATAATAATCCGTAGAGTTAAATAGTATGTGTTTGGGATGCAGATTATTTTAATCTTGGATAAAATAGTATGTGTTTGAAGTGCATATTATTTTAGTCTGAGATAAAATAGTTTGTGTTTGGGGTACAAATTATGTTAGTATGGGTTAAAATAGTCTGTGTTTGGGGTTGATCTATTTAACATGTGGGTCTGAATTAAAGGTTCAAGCTAACTGGTTTTTTTTTTTTTTTTTTTTTTTTTTTTTTTTTTTTTTTTTAATTTTCCCCATACAACTTTGTACAACAAATATCATATTTTGCAAATATCAATAAAAAATGTTTGTTCTATCAATCTTAAGAAATTAGCTGAGGGTTTTAAGTTATGTTATTCTTTGACAATTTGGTCTTGTTTGGTTGTATGAATATCGTAGAATATGCACAAGATATGATTAGGATATATGTTTTTTCCTGTCTAAAAAAGCTTTTTCGTGGTAAGTATTTCTTAAAAAGAAAAAAAGTTAAGTTTTCGGGTGTAGGGGTTAAATGATGTGATCAATTAAAATAAAAACAGAAAGACCGTTAGAGTAAGTGTTCGATACTTAAAAAGAAAAAAAAGTTTAGGATATATGATTCACTTTGATTTAGGGTTATGTTTTTTTTACAAAACAAAAAAGTTTAGGATTTGGTATAGAAAAATCATATTAGTTAACTTTCAGTATTGCCAAAATAAAAATTGTAAGTGTTTAGTTAAAAACCCATATTAGTTAGTTAGTTTGGTTTTTTTTTTTTTTTTTTTTTTTTTTTTTTTTTCAATAAAATCATTTGAAATAAACTTGAGTGTGGTAAATACAATTTCGTTTTAGTGTTTTTTTTTTAGTTGTTAACCCTGGTTAACCTTTGATGTTGCCAAAAGTAAGGAAGAATTTTGACCTAAAAACTGGTAAGTGCTTAGTTCAAAAACCATATTAGTTTTTTGGGAAAGTACACTTTTGGTCCCTGAGGTTTGAGTTAGGTTTCATTTTGGTCCCTGAGTTTTCAAACTTGACAATTTAGTCCCTGAGGTTTGGATTTCGTTTCATTTTGGTCCCTCCGTCTAATTTTCCATTAAACCCTAACAAATTGCTGACGTGGCATGCTCTTTTTTAATTAATTTTATTAATTTTTAAAATAAAAATATGTTAAATAATATTTTATTATTTTATTTTTATTTCTTTTTTCTTTTTCTTCATCTTCTTCCTCCATATTTATCTTCTTCCTCCATTTTCATCTTCATATTCATCATCTTCTTCCTTCATTTGTATTAAATCTTCTTCCTCAACCTCAACCTTCATCTTCATCATCATCATCTTCTTCTAACCCTAGTGTCGGTGACCACCGCTAGCTGCCAGCCGCCAATAAGCAACTTTTCCGTTGACCACCGAAGAATTTTTTGACGAATTTTCCGACCACTTTTCCAGTGACTAAAAAATTTGCCCTCTTTTTCCTTTCTTTTCTTCTACCTCTTTTCTTTTCTTTTCTTTATTTATTTTTATATATATTTCGAAATGAAAATGAGAAGAAAGATGAAAAAAAAAATCGATCGTCAGAAAAGTCGCCTGCCGACAACGGCCGACGATCGCTGGAAAAGTCAAGGAGTCCCATGGAAGAAGAGAGAAGAAAGTAACTGTAGAAAATCAATAAAATAATTGGGTGAGTTGAATGATGGTTACTGTAGCAACATGAGGGTAAAAATAACCCACTTCACCACTTATTTTTGTTGATGCCCCAAACACTAAGTGAGCTATAATAGCCTACTCGATTATAACCAACACAGGGCCCAAACGACTAATAGAGTATCATTTATCCTTATTTCTTTTGGGTTATTTTTCTATATATATCTGTATTAGGTTTGTTATTTTATAGCCTATAGATTTGCTGTGCGTGGCTCCTTTTTTTTTCCTTTGCTTTTAGGTAGCTGTTGTATCTTTGTTTTTGTAAGGAGAATATATTTTTCATTCTCTGGAATTCTCTCAATACAGAAACATCTTTCTCTGCTCTTCTTTCATCTTCTTCATTCTTGATGGTATCAGAGCTCTGAGATTCTTCAGATATGTCAACCGAAGCCTCTTCCTCTTCTTCTTCGACTGGTGCCCTTACTCCACCACTGGTTACTCCATCTACCCCAAATACAACCCTTGTTGTTACCCCGATTGCACAGCGTTTTCAGACTCCTATTCCTCCTCGACCCACCGTCGCCCCTACTCCTCAAAGTTATCCCAATGTCCCTCCTACTCAACCCCCCCTTAATCCTTATCCTTCTCAACCGTTTTATCCCTCTTCAACCTTTTTTCAGCCCTATTACCCAAACAATTTTCAGCATTTCCGATTATTCATTCTGCTTCTCCTTCCCCTTTGCTCTCTTCTTCTAACTCCCCTTCCTTATCTCATCCTCCTGGATTTCCATCCCCTATAGTGCACAATGTTCAGCACCACTTTTCTCCTTCTGCCTCGTCTGCTGCTAGCCTTTTGCCCTCTACCTCATCCTCGGCACCCCATGATTCTGCCTCTTGCCCATCCACATTGCCTTCTCCCGAGTTTGTCTCTAACTCCCTTGCCCCTGTTTCCCCTACTCTTCCAACCGTTTCCCCTTTCCCATCTGCTACTTCAGTCCCTGAATCTACTGTATTTTCTTCTTCTCAGCTCACTACCAACATTCACCCTATGATAACTCGTGCTAAAGCCGGTATTCATAAGCTCAAATGTTGGTTATCCATTTCCCCTTCTACTTTATCTCTTCCATCCGAACCTTCAAATTTTAAGGCGGCTGTTAAAATTGTGGAATGGAGGGAGGCTATGCAAAAGGAGTTTGATGCTTTGGTTAAGAATAACACTTGGTCTCTTGTTCCACCGTCACCAACTTACAAGGTAATCAGTTGTAAATGGGTTTATAAGCTTAAACTTAAGCCAAATGGTGAAATTAAGAGGTATAAGGCTCGTTTAGTTGCTCGTGGTTTTGATCAGGCTTATGGAATTGATTACTTTGAAACTTTTAGTCCGGTTGTCAAGCCCGCCACTATTCGCTTAGTATTGTCTCTTGCTATGCATTTTAATTGGGAAGTTAAGCAACTTGATGTGCATAATGCCTTTCTCAATGGTGACCTCCATGAAAACGTATATATGGCTCAACCCAAAGGTTTTGTGGATGACTCTCGGCCTGATTATGTGTGTAAGTTGCGAAAGGCGCTTTATGGTTTGAAGCAAAGTCCTCGTGAATGGTTTATTAAACTCAGCAAGTGTCTTTTACAGTGGGGATTTTTTGCTTCGCAATCTGATTCTTCTATGTTCATTTATAAGAAGCAGTCGGTTTTGGTTATATTTCTTATATATGTTGATGATATTTTGGTAACGGGAAATTCATTGCCTCTCATTCAGAAGTTTGTTTCTTCCTTAAATGCTCTTTTTGCCTTGAAAGATCTCGGTTGCTTGTCCTATTTCCTCGGCATTCAATTCAAAAGGGACTCCCAGTCTTTGCACATGAGCCAAAGTAAGTACTTCTTAGACATTTTAAAACGTGCTGATATGCTTGACTGTAAACCCATTGAAACTCCTATGGCTGCTAGTTTGGTTTTATCTTTACATGATGGAGAGCCTTTGCCTGATCCAAAGAAGTATCGAAGTATTGTTGGTGCGCTTCAATATTGTACGTTGACCCGTCCTGATCTCAGTTTTGCAGTAAATAAGGTATGCCAGTTTCTTCATGCCCCTACTGTGATTCATTGGAATGCTGTGAAACGCATTCTTAGATACTTGAAGGCAACCATATCTCTTGGTATTTATTTCTCTCGTTCTGAAAATCAGTCCTTGTTATGTTATACTGATGCGGATTGGGCAAATTGTCCTGATGATCGTCGTAGCACTAGTGGTTATTGTGTGTTTATTGGTAATAATCTTATCTCGTGGTCGTCTGCCAAACAAAAAGTTGTTTCTCGCTCTAGTGCTGAGTCTGAATATCGTGGTATGTCAAATGCTACAGCTGAGCTAGTGTGGCTTCAATCGGTTTTGTCTGAGATTGGATTTCCTTCTTCTCCGCCTTTGTTATTGTGTGACAATATCAGTGTTACATACTTGGCGGCTAATCCGGTGTTCCACAACCGTTCGAAGCACATTGAAATAGATCACCACTTCATTCGAGAGCGTGTTTCACGTCAACATCTTTTAGTTCGTCATGTTCCTTCTGAAGATCAGCTTGCCGACATTATGACTAAACCACTACCTACTGTTCGTTTTCAGTTTTTGAGGACCAAGCTTTCTGTCCATAGTTGCCCAGTTCAGCTTGTCGGGGGATAATAGAGTATCATTTATCCTTATTTCTTTTGGGTTATTTTTCTATATATATCTGTATTAGGTTTGTTATTTTATAGCCTATAGATTTGCTGCGCGTGGCTCCCTTTTTTTCCTTTGCTTTTAGGTAGCTGCTGTATCTCTGTTTTTGTAAGGAGAATATATTTTTCATTCTCTGGAATTCTCTGCTCTTCTTTCATCTTCTTCATTCTTGAACGACCCTTAACTGTTTATAAAATTGACCATTGGTAAAAGCTGTGTTTGAAACATTGAAAACTTTGTCAATTGGTCCATTTTCTTGGAAATTTCTTTGGGTTTATTCACGGTCAAAATTAGGCAATGGTTTTTTTTTTTTTTTTTTTTTTTTTTTTGAACATTGAAAACTTTGTCCAATGGTCAATTACTTGGAAATTTCTCAGTGTTTATTCACGGTCAAAATTAAGTTTCTTTTTTCTTTTATAAATTAAAAAAGGAAGGAGAAAAAAAAAAAAAAAAAAGAAAACCTTCCCAATTGACAAATTGAATTCCCAGGGGACTGCAAAGGGTGAGAAAAGGCGGCCAAATTAACCAAATTCTCCTAATATATATTACATATTTAAAATTTGTACCCGATATGGTAGATTTTTTTTTTTTTTTTTTAAAAAAGAAAAGAGTGAGAAAAAATGATGAAATTTATTTGATATATATTTTTCCAAAAACATTTGAAAAGAATAGAAATATTATTTAGTTGAGCTGACCAATTTTAATCGTAAGCTTTTAATTTTATCGCCTTGAACCCTTAAATTTGAATAAATTTTGAAATTAATACGTTTAATTACATTTTTTTTGGTAAAGATTCAGCTCTAATTATGAGTATTGTTGTTGTTGAGTATATTTTAATTATTTTTCATTTAATTATGTTAAAACACGTTTTATTAGGGAGTTTGGATGGTTTTATCTTTTATTTTTTTTTTTATTTTTTTTTAGTACATCAATATTTGAAGGTGGGGGATTCGAACCTCTGACCTCATGGTCGAGGGTACATGCCAATTACCGGTCGAGGGTACATGCCAATTACCGTTGAGTTAAGCTCGCTTTTTACTGGTTTGATTTTATAGCTAGGTTTGAATCTTAATTAAATAGATTAATTTAAGCATTATCTTTTAAGTTTAGGTTTCATTTGATAAAATCAAAGTTTTTAGAGGTTAAATTAACTAATTTATATCAAACTTTTTTTTTTTGGTACATCAACCTTTGAGAGTGTGAGAGATTTAGACCTCTGACCTCTTGATTGATGGTACATGTCAATTACCGCTGAATTAAAGCTCACTTTGACTAACCCATATGAAACTTAAGTAGAAAAGAAATGAAGGAAGTTTCATGTCCATTAGTCATAACTCAATTAAGAAAATTCAAATAATTTAAAGTTAGAGTTGAAAATTGAAATTTTGCTGGCAGCCAGGAATATTTTTATAAAAAGAGAGAAAAAAAGTTTAAACAAAAGAGATGGGGATTATCCTTATTAAGTTATTATTACTCACCAAAAAGAAAAGAAAAGAAAAGAAAAGAAAAAAACTCACTTTGTTGATATTTTCTTTCACTGTTTCACATGCAAGCTTATCCTTTAATTTGATTACAAGTGTGAAAATTTAATTTCAAAATAAGGACAGAATAAGAAGACAAGAAATATTTGAAACTCTTCTGACACCACACTTGTCCTAATGCTCAAATTATTTGTCGTGAATTCATCAAAAAGATAAAATTTATGTAAATAAATTTAAATTATTAGTTACTAATTTCACCTCTTTATTTAATTTTATCTCCCATTTAATCCGTTTCAAAAGTTATTATTATTATTTTCTTTTAAGAAAAAAGTTATTATTATTATTTTAGTTCAATACTTTTTTTTTGAATTATTATTTTAGTTCAATATTAAATGAGATAACGATTTAAATCTTTGATATTTTGGTCAATGTTATAATGTTTTAACCAGATTTTTTGGAAGAGTATAATGTTTTAACCAATTGAACTGTATTTGAATTGACCAAAATATTTTAATTTGATTCTCTTATGATTTGGCTAAACTTCTCAAACTGTCCCTAAACATTCTTTAACCTATGCAAAAGTATGCACTTTTTCCTACTTTTTCTTTTAAAAAAAATGCTTTAAATTACTCTAATACAATCAACTACAAAATCAATAAAAAAAAAAAAATCATTTTAGTGCCACACAATTAAAGAAGGCATGTCATATATTCAACGTAATAATGAATGTATAACCACGTAGATATTTTGTGAGATACAACCATAACATATGGGATCATCAAATGAACCATAAAGACCATCTAGAAAACCAAACCTAATAGTTAGGGATAAAAAAAATAAAACATTTAAAGTTGCGAGAATCAAACCTGAAAGTAAACTTAAACCATAAGGACCAGATTTGGTAATTTGACGTCGTTTTAACGAGACCAGAGAGAGGATGATATATATAGATGATTAAGCATATAGAGTAGGAGAGGCATATAGGGCATAAGTAACATAAGAAATGAATCAAGCAATGTGCATAAGAAAGGAGAGAGGGAAAGTGTAGGACCCCTACCCTCTCCCCTTTGCCTAACCCCCATCCCCATGCCACTTTCTCATGCTCCCTACCCTAATTCTCTCTCTCTTTCTACCCTACATATTCCTCTCCTTCTCTCTCTCTAAGTAAAATTTGGACATGGGTATTGGTGATTTTCAACATGGCAAAATTAAAGAAGGGTTAGACTTTGAAGTGGAGAATGGGAGTGTATGTGTACCTTTCTCTATCTCTATTAATTGTTGCTTTCATTTTTATGGGACACCCACCCCTCCTAAATTTAGTTGAAGGGATGGACCAAATATGTTAATGATATGCAAAAGTAACTTTAGGGACGACACACAAGAATAATACATTAGGAAATGAATGTGTGTCAATTCCCTTTATATCTTCAATTTTAGGGTTTTAATTTAGTCCTCCCAACCCATTGCCTCTAACCCCCCCCCCCCTCAAAAAAAAAAAAAAAAAAAAAAAAAAAACTTTTTTTTTATTTTAATTTTTATTATAAGAAGATATTTTAAGAACATGTAAATATATATATTGTAACCTAAATAACTTTTAGAATTTTCCAACTTCAGCACAACTTAGTTGGTTAAAGACATCAACTCTTTTCTAGGTTGGAGGTTTAAATCTTCACTCTTAAATTTATTGTATTTAAAAAAACAAATTTTAAAATTTAGTAGTGGCTTACCTAAAAAATGATATATCAAATAAAGTAAGAGATTATTTGAGTTGGAACTCTTGAAATAATTATTTCTTTTCCAATTAATATAGTGGAGGTGTCGAACTTTATGAGTTAGATCAATATTTGAGCTAAAAAAATATATTAAAAAATTAATTTTTATCTTTGAATTGGCTAATAAGTTGGTTTTTATCAAAAAAAAAAAAAAAAAAATCATCAAATTAAATCTTAGACTTGGATAAGTATTACCGTTTTTATTCCGTTAGACTTCTATTTTGAAAAATTGTTATACAAAATCCTCAAGATCACAAATTTAAACATAGTATAAAATTAATGGCGTTTAAAGAGAGTTGATACTATGGCTAAATTTTTGTTGAAATTTTGTGGGTTTGAAAAAGATTTGTTCAACCGCCCATCATGTACATTAATTTATTAGGATTTCATTTCTATTGAGATAACTATTATATTTTGGGTCAACATGATCATGACTCACCTGACATAAAATTTTGTATTAAAGAACAAGAGGTCCGTGGTTAAAATTTCCCACGTCACACGTTGTAAAAAAAAAAAAACTAATATATTTTGGAAAGAAAAAACAGAAAATTGTATGTTACTTTTGGTTGAAAGACTAATGTGTGAATATAACATAATATACAGCATAAAAGATTAAAATTGCAACACAACCAAATCTAAATGAAAAATACGTACTTACATAACAATTAACCAACAACAACCTCTCGTAAACCACTATTATGTTTTTGACAAGTTAGACAAAGAAATGCAAAAGGGAAAGAGAAAAGGAATCTTTTTATTTCATTAAAAAGTAAATAGCTTGTTATAGGCAATTTTGGACCACCCCGATATACAAGGAGCTGACGAGGACAACCGGGGAGTAATCAGGCTGAAAGATGGACCAAGGGGGCAAAATCGGTAAATGGGACGGGCCAAGACCGAAGGGGTCGGGTTTTCGGCCCGACCCCCTGCTCGGCCTCGGCCCATGGCCGACCCTCGGCCCGCTCGTGCGAGCCGAGTCCGTTTGGTCCCGTCTGGTCCCCACCGCCTCTGGATGCCCCGGTTTCGCCTGGTTTGACCTAAAACGCCTCTGAAACCCTAAAAAGGCTAGGAGGATGAACAGGTATTTATATCCCTCTTCGCCACTGAAGAGGGGATCCCGAATTCCATCCCTAAACTATACTCTTTATTCTCTGCTTTCTGCTCTTGCTCTTACTTTTCCACACCCTACCGTTCTGTTTGCTGACTTAAGCATCGGAGCCGGTGTGGCGAGCACCACACCGGTGTGCAGGTTTACTATCTTGCAGGCCACGTCTTCCCCCCTCAACTACAAATTTACCGTTGGTGGCACGTGAAGGTCAGGTGAGATCCTCTGGCCAAAATCGACCATCAACATAGCTATCAAATTTTTAATAACAGTTAATGATTGTTGAGGATCCCACATAGAAAAGATAAGTGAAGATCTCCTAATTTATAAGATACATGGGCTACTCATCTCATTGTCAATTAGTTTTAAGATGGATCCAGAGAGACACTATTTTGAGAGGATATGTTGAGGATCCCACATTGAAAGTTAAATGTTACAAAAAGTCGAACTAATTAGATTAAGTGTAACTTGAGTAAAAAAAGTGGACTCATATTACCAAATTGAATCAAAGTAAAATGAATATTTTACAAAAGAATAAAATATGTATATATGTATATGTATATGTATGTATATATATATATGTGGTTGAGTTAAAATGGGTAGGAGTTTTATGGTACATTTGGTAGAAGAAAAGGACCACGCGCCCTCGCTCTGTTTCTCTCTCATTGATCTATTTGGACCACCTACTACTCTCTGCACCCTCCCCCTACAGTTGGCGGCTATCTTGTCTTCTTCTTTCCTTTTTAATTTCCACATAAACATATCATCCAAACAAAAACTCTTTCTTTTTTTAATTATTTAAAATATCACTCAAATGACACGAGCAAACACATCATTTCTTTGTGACAAAAGTCTTCGAAGTTCATTTACACTTTAAGGATTAAAATCAAAGTTTTTAAAATTTTGGATATGATTGAAACCAACCTCATAGCTAAGCGTATTTTTAATAATTCAACTTTTTTTTTTTGTTTTTAATTTTGTTTTTGTAAAATAAAATTAATTATGTTATGACGAAAACAGTAACAACGTAACAAGAACGAAAGGGCGAAGAGAAACAACACACAGATATACGTGGTTCACTAACGGTGTGTTAGCTACGTCCACGGGCAGAAGTGAGAGAACGATCTTATTATGTGAGGAGTATTCAGAACACAGAGATTAGGACAAAAAATAGGTTAAGAGGGTTTATATATGGCACCACTCTTAACCCTAACATAATAGGCCCAAATAAAAGTCCAAAACGAAAATATCATATCTAATCCCTATACATAATTTAGCTTAGGGGGCATTGCCCCCGAACCCCCACCGCGCGCTTCACCCCTGGACCTCGACTCACTGACCGGGCAGCGAGACCTCTGGGTCGTTCGGAGCGCTTCATATCAGATTCAAGGCATATCAACAAATTAATTGACAAATGTTGGTTTATCTTCTGCATCTCTTTTGGTTTTGGATACGTCATTTTAGGTTGATGTTGAGACACCACCTCCTTTGGAATAAGAGGAAGAAAAAAAATTAACTTTGTTTGTAGTTTTATCTTTTCCAAAATTAACTCACATTGTCTTTCAAAATCTTTCACCTTCTTTAGAAATTCATCCGAATTTTAAGCCAAATCTTTAAAACAAAGTCAAACTTTTTTAAAAACTATTTTTTTTTTTCAGTTTTCAAATTTTGAAAAAACATTTTTCCTAATAGTATTTATAAATTTAATTTTTTTTTTTAAGAAAATGCAAATGATTATTAAACATGAATTAAGTTACTTAAGCTCTGTTTAATAACTACTAGTTAAGAGACACGTGCGATGCACGTGATTAAAAAATTTTAAAACATAAATTTTTATTGTGAAATTTAAATGTTAATGAATATTTTTAGTTAATTTTTTTAAACTATGAAATTCTAATTTTATTATTTATGTAAATATTTAATGGAACATAATAGTATATTCTTAATTAATTTTTTAAAAAGTTTGAAATATACTTTAAAACTTGTAAAAAAAAAAAAGTTTCCCTCAAAGTGTTGTTTTAAAAAAAAATGTATATTTAAAACATTTTGAAAAAAAAAACCTTTCGTCTATGGAATAATATTAAAAGTAAAGATATTTGAATAAGATAATTTGTTTTTCCAACGATTTTATAGAATCACTATTTTGAAATTAATTATTTAAAATCTTTTGCAATATATTTTAAATACATGTTTTATTATTTATCTATCTTTTTTACATTCTCATCTATTTTACAATATATTTTAACCATGTTTGAACCAAGGAATATCAACTAAGTCATTCATTGGTGGGTGGTAAAAAACATATGAGAGATAATCAAGCAATTAGTATATAAAAAATGTGAAATTTTTAAAATCTAAGAAAAATCAATATTATAATATTGGAGCAGTTAAAATTGGATTTCTTCCTGAAATAATATATATACATATACATACATGAAGAGTGAGAAACTACTTTTATTATAAAAGAATTTCTTTGTAAACAATATTTTTTGTGAGGTCACTTACAATGTCTTGATTAGTGTCTGATCCAACTAATACTTTGGTTGTTTTCATAGAAATTCCTCTAGACAATGCCACATATAATTGTCCATGTGAGAAAACATGTTGTGGGAGATATATTCCAACATGAGGCACTGTTTGCCCCTGTGCTTTGTTAATTGTCATTGCAAAACACAATCTCACAGGAAGTTGTTTTCTTCTAAACCGAAATGGGTATCCTTCATCATTTGCTGGACTTAGGGGAATTCTAGGTAAGAAAACATGTTTTCCAGCATGTTGTCCCATTGTGACCTCTGCATGTATGACATGATCTCCAAACGCACGACAAACCATTCTTGTTCCATTGCACAAACCATTAGATGGGTCTAAATTTCGTAGCAACATAATTGGACAATTCACCTTCAAAGTTAATTTATGTGGAGGTACTCCATTTGGCAATAATGTATTCAAAAATTCTTCTTGATAATAATTGTTTGTATCATCTATTGCTTGATCGAAACTAAAGAATGTCCTGCTTTCTCCTGGAAAAAGATCTATCAATATTCCATTTAACTGATCGACTTGGTCATTTGTTGTTGCAAGAATTGCCCGATTTGTGACATACTCATTTGATTGTGCTTGATTTTGTAGATCGGGGTAAATATTATTGATCAACTCTAGTATTCCATTGTTTCCAAAGTTACGTATCAATATTTCCTTTGGCAATTGTATGAAGTCATCAACTATATGCGGTTGATCTCCATTTCCAACTCTTAATAAGAAGTCTGCAAAAAGTAAATCATTTTTTGCCCTCATATTTGTTTGTAATTGTATTTTATGCATTTCATTCCATAGATATGATCTACTCAAGCTAGCAGCAACCGTTTGTTCTCTTGTAGCTTTGGGAAGCACTGGAAGAACTTGACGAAAATCTCCTCCGAAGACAAATATCTTTCCACCAAATGGTTTTGAAGAATCCATTAAATCTCGAAATGTTCTATCAACAGTCTCAATTGTATGTTTTTTAGCCATTGGTGCTTCATCCCATATTATTAGTTTTGCCCTACGAAGCAATTCAGCCCTTGAACTCTGCTTTGATATATTGCACAAAGTTGTTTCATTTGTTTGCAAAGGTATTTTGAATCTTGAATGTGCTGTTCGACCGCCAGACATAATTCCAGCAGCTACACCTGATGTTGCGGTTGCTAAAGCTATCATACCTTTCGACCTTATAGTTGCTAGAAGTGCACGATATAAAAATGTTTTACCTGTTCCACCAGGTCCATCAATGAAAAACATTCCTCCTTCATCATTATTTATTTTTTCCATAATTTTGTCAAATGCAAACCTTTGACGTTCATTCAAGATAAAGGATGCTTGAAGGTCTTCTTCTCTTATTTCAATTGATTTCTCTTCTATGATTTCTCTAGATGAATTCATGTCTTCTAAAGAGTTATCTTGTTGTAGCATTGGCATGTCAAAATATTTAAGGTTTGTCCCCATAGATTCTAAAAAGAAATTGATATCTTTCAATACCATTTGTAGTTTATCTGACGAAGACATTTGAATGTTCTTGTCAAAATCTTGTGACATGGTTTCATAATAAGTATTCCACAACTTTCTAACTTCGGTAGGCTCACAATAGACCAATAAGGTTGCAAAAAGCCGTCTAAATGTGTATGGCATTTCATAAACTGCAGCTTCATCTAAGCATTCAATGATGCTTTGATCTGATTCAAGCAACCCTCGTTTTAAAGCCGATTCTTTAAATGTAGAATATTCGATTCCTTCAACAGTCATCAAATGTTTAAAAGATTGAGGCCCTCTGACATGATTTAGTAAAAGGCGTAGATAATATCGCTCTCCTTCTGATGGATTTGCTCCATTAATTCTTGAAATTACTTCTCCTCTTTTTCGAGGTGACCATTTCTTTATTCTTTTGTCCCATACATAATGCTCAGGAAATTCTTTATAAAGAAAAGTCCTTGAATTTTCATTATTTGTACACATGTCAAAGTATTCTGTCAACATTGTTCTCGATGTATCTTCCATCTGAACAACTTCCTTCAGATTTTGATTGTCCCAATATGAGACATATTGTTGATTTGGTAAATGTAGTTGTAGGTTTATAACAGGTGGAGATATCTCATTTAATCTAAAATCGTAAATTCTCCACAATGCTTCTTGTGCTGAAACCCATCTTGCATCTTGAAAATTTCGTATTTCGTTGATTATTGTCTCTTCTTCATCGCTGGTTATGGAAACTGCTGCTTTATCATGGCCTTTGTAGATATATTTATATAAATACTTGACAGCCTTGATAGCAGAACAAATTTCAACATTTATATGACAATTATATCTTGTAAGGAGATATGGATTATAAGGAGCTACCCATTGATTATTCAAGGTTGCATTCCTAACATTTATCTGTGAATTTAAGATAAAAAAAAAATTAATAATTTATTTAAATTGTAATTAGAGGCAAAAATATAATTTGAATATGAAAAATATCAAGTTTAATCTAAATATGAAATAAACCTGTATGCCATTATTTCTCCTTCGATATATTGGGTATAAATCTTTTCCTTGTATCGTCTTTGCAGAAAAGGGTCTTGGATAGTGAAATCTACATGTTCCATTGATCATACATGAACTTCTGTTGTTAAAGCTTCCACATGGTCCATGTATCATATGTTTGACGACGACATCATGAAGAATAGAAGATTCATTTCTATCTGGAATTTCAGCACACACATATTTATCATATTGATCTGCATTTGTGATTTTGTATTCATTCTTAAAAATTATGAGGATGTGTGCATGTGGCAGGCCCCGCTTCTGAAATTCAATCACATAAACAAATGCTGCCACTTTTCCAAATATTTCTTTCTTAAACAATTGGTGTTTGAGATCTTGTAACTTAGCTCTGAAAACTCGTGATGTCAAATCAGGCCTATCTTGAGACTGCTGACCTTCTTTAAGGTTGTCTTTGATCTCCTTCCAATCTTGATTACATGTCATTGTGATGAAAAGATATGGTTTTCCAAATCGTTGGACCAAAGCCATTGCATCAAGATATCTTTTTCGCATATCTCTTGGACCCCCAACAAACGAAGCAGGAAGTACAATTCTTTTTCCTACTTTATTAGCTCTCGTTTCTCCAGCATTTACAACGTCTACCAATCCTTGATATAGTTCAGACCTAATATGAGATTGTTGTGTCTGAAAGAAGTCTAATCTTGTTGTCTCCAACTTTATGTACATATCCACTGCATATTGTTGCATCAATCGTCCAGCAAGAAGAATGATCGATGCATTTAAACTCCTGATTTGAAACTTGAAGCAATAGTATTCTCTACATGAAATATTCCCAGACGTTTTTTTGAGCTTTTCTGTTAACAACAAACATTTAGTATTGTTATAAAATATAAAATATAAAATGAATTATTAATTATTATATATAATTAAGATATTCATACCTTGACATTCATTTTGAAGAACTTGATGGATATCAAATGATCTCACTGCGCAATTATCACTTTCGTGATTTTCAATAGTATTGTTCTTTCTATTAGAATATTTATTTCTGTTTATCTGTTGGTCCCAACCCGGCTCTCCCTTCGGAAACAATAATGGATATTGTAGAGAGTCATAACAACTAAAATAATGCTTTATTCGATGTCGATTTCCTGAATGTTCAGTCAATACAATGTCCCTTTCAAAAGGGATGTCTCCATTGTTTCCTTCAATCCATATAGCAGCTACTTGACTAACCGTTGGTGCATTATATACTCTTTGGTCAACCTTTATATTGCTTGCAATATGAAGATGAATGTCTGTCAAGTTTGGATAGTCTTTTAGGCTTCGGAAGATTTTTGCATATGGATTTTCATCTAGGACGACTCTTAGTTTTGCAACAATATCTTTATCAATTTGTCCATCTTCAAATATTCCAACTCTATTGTCAATTTCATTCTCAGTGTCATAAAAATATAACTGAAAGTATCTAGGACGATCTTGAGGAACTAAAGCAGGCAAATCATGGTAAATTTGTCCTTGTGCTCTAAAAGTGTAAACACCCTTTCTTGATGATGCTAGAGTTTTGTCCAAATTGACTCCAAATGATGTGAATGAAAAAAGACTATTGTATGCGCGAATATTTTTTCTAAAGAATACCCCTTCTTGTGATTGAGATGTAAAAAGATGAAGTAACTGATCAGGGATCTCATTGTCTGCAAGGCAAACTTCTCCATTGTAGCAACAAAAAGTTGGTGTTTCATATTCAAACCTTTTTGCTTTGCAATGTTTGCATGGTGGAACCTCTTTCAATTCATAACATACTGTTTCTTGAGGAAAAAAACATATTCCTACTTTACAATAACACAATTCATCTAATTAATATTTGTATAACTTAAATAATGCTATATTACATGATAAAATAAAATATGTATGAAAAATAAATATTCTAACCTTCACTCTGGTAGTGAGATAGGTCTTCCATTAATAAATTGTTCCTTGAATTCATTGTTTTGGGGGAAAGATTAATTCTTTGATGAGATGACATCTCAATTTTTTTTAATCGGTCTTCCATTGATAACTCTGCATATTTTTTCCTCTTTCTTTCATTTGCTTTCATTTTTTGTAACTCTGCAATTAAAATATCCAATAGTCAGTTATTATAGAAGATTGAAATTTATCATTGTTTATTTCTATAGAATGTAAACTTTATTTAATTTACCCTTGCGTGAAACACTTGTAGAACTGGTTGATGCCATTATAACTGCAATGACTTATAAGTATATCTGCACAAAACATTAAAAAAAGAATTCATCTCTGCTACTCATTTAAGAGAACATACCGTTTCAAAAATAAAAAGTTTAAGAGAACATGCCATATTTTAAATATATTTCATTGGAGATTTGGAATTGACATGTTAGACTTTAAGAAGAGAGATAGAAAAATTTTTTTAGCAAATTTATTTTGCATATTAAATAAATTTAGAAGAAATTCAAGGAAATTAAACTATCAATAACAATATACATGGCTATATAATTTAATTCAAGTTAAAATAAAAATCTAGTCTTTAAATTTTAACGGTTGTGCACACCATTTGATTCGTAAAGTTTTAGAAAGTCTCAACTATATATTAGAATATTCAATACGATTTTACCATGTTTTTGTTATTAATACTATTAAAATTATGTCATTGCAAACATAATTCGGTCCATAAGGAATCAACTACCATTTCAAATATCTTCATCACAATTGTTGAACATTAAAAAAAAACTCCAAAGATGAATAGGTAAAATGAAACTTTTGAAGGTTTAGGTATAATTGAAAGTTTTTTTGATATGTATTATTTTTTTAAAATGTGATTTGAAAAGTGGTGAAATAAAAAAAACACACGTAGAAAAATACGGCTGAATAATCATGAGGTTAAAATTGAAAGGAAAGACCAAGTAAGTTTTTGAATCCCAACAAATTATAAAACAAACTCTTCCACTATTCAAGGTCCGAATTTCATCTTTTTGTTCTACTATGAAAGGGAGTTGCTTCTCAGGAGTCCTATAAACTAAATTACTAAGAGTTTGATCTGTTCATTGATCGTTGTGAATTTATGTTAGATATCAAGAAATATTAGTCAGTTGTGAGCCAAGACAAATTTTAATCTGTGGTTATGTACTTCTGTTAATTTCAATTGCTAAAGGTATGATAAGTTTTGAATGTGGAGGCCAATATGAACTAAATTTGAAAAGAAATATCTAAAAGAATGAGTGAATATAAGAAAATTAAGCATACATAAAAGTATTTACCCATCCCATTATTCAACCTTTTGATTCAAGAAAATTAAGCATACACAAAAAGAAAGAATGAATATAAGGAAAATTAAGCATACATAAAAGGATACCATCGGAAGGAATGAATGAATATAAGAAAATTAAGCATACATAAAAGTATTTATCCATCCCATTCAACCTTTTGATTCAAGAAAATTAAGCATATATAAAAAGGAGTGAATATAAGGAAAATTAAGCATACATAAAAGGATACATAAGAAAATTAAGTATACATACAGAAAATTAAGCATACATAAAAGCTTTTAAGTGGAATATTAGTTTCGTTTCTCTCTGTATCTTGAGGTAAAATTGAAGAAAAGAAAAAATTACCGTAGGGGAGCGTCTCCTTGCCATACCGCACTGCTTGCACCGCCCACCCAAGAAACAACCAACACACCCCTCTCAACCCAGTCGAAATTGCCCAGTCGATCCAATGAGAATTATACCACGATCACAGCACTAATCCAATCAACAACCAAAGGAAAGAACAATCCAGAAATCCCTTAGACACTAAAGCAATCAAACAGCCACTGAAAAAGGGTGAAAGAGGAAGCCATGATTTTGTGGAGTTTAATAGTGGAGAGGAAAATATTCCTGCAAAAAACCCAATCCTATAATTCAATGTGGGTCAAGAACCGTAGTCCGATTTGAAGGCCGCTTGCCTCCTCAAAAACCATAATTCTACCAAAGTATAGCAACAAAAATAGTGGATCATACCCACACACAAAGCAAGATCAAGAGCTATGCCCTAATTACCTTCGTATTCACGTTGATTTTTTTTCGCTGTTTGCCGTTCCCTCTGCGTTTTTTCTTATAAGGGTTTTTGTGGGTTCATTGTTTACGGAAGCGAGGACTGAGGATATTTATATATTTATAAATGGGATACATGCTCTTAAAAATAAAAAATAAAATCCAAAACTTTTACCCAAATTTGACAAAAAAAGTAAAGATTTCAACTTGGATTCTCGTAATCTTTTTCGTTTTTTTTTAACCCGGAATTTCATAATCTTAAACTTAAAATAATTAAAGAAATTCAAAATAAATCATTTTTTTAATTAAAAAACTTAAAAAACTTTTTTAAAAATTACAATTTTGCATGTCACAAATTAAACCCAAAAATTAAAATTAAATATAACGAATTATAGATTTCATTACATTTATATTCTTGTACTATGTTTAGTCTATTAGATATGATTTTATTCCTCATCCCATTTTTAATATCGTCGGTATGTATTTTTGCAACATATTTTTGTAATCTTAATTGGAGGGTACATCTTGTTGTTTATAGATGTTTATTTAAAATGACAAAACATTATCAATATTCCTTCTTAAAACGATGCTAATACATTATTATAATTATAAACCATAAGATTATTCACTTGCTTTATCATATCATATATACAACCAGTTTAATTATGATTTATCATGATATTTTATCCAAAATTTCAACATAATATCTAGTGATTTTTTTTAAAAAGATTTTTATGGCAATCAATGATTGATTAAAATTGTACATAATTTTAAAAGGTAACGAATACTGAAGAGAAAGAAAGTGAAAGTAGAAAGGCATAGAGGCATTTGAATCATAATTACTAATAGGAAATTTTAAGAATGAATTACTATTTCTAAATAGAATAGAAGAAAAAAAAACGGTTCTTTAATAGGAAATAAAAATAAACAAATGCCTAATGTATAACTATTGTTCAACTTCTACTAAAAAACAGATTGTTCAACTTTATAAAAATGCTTAAAAAAACTACTTTTCAACTTTGATCTTTTTGATGAGGTGGCCTGGTTCAAATTCCAAATAAGATTCTCCACTGTATGCTTCTGTGATTTCTTGTGCAACGAATTGTTTCCTTCCTCTGTCTTCTTCATTCTTCTCATCCATCTTTATGAGAAATTTGTAATATTTATTTTGTGATAAGATAAGATTGTTATAAAATATGGACTTCTCTTTATTTTCTACCTGAAGAATAAGAATTAGAAACATTTAATAATTTAATAATAATTAAAATGTAAATATGTAAATAATTGTCTAAGTGTGAAAATATCAATATCCTTTACCTTGAAAATCTCCTTTGCATATTGAGAAACACCACATTTTGTCAACCTTTCAGCAGCTTCAAATGCTGTAACATTAGCTTCAATCTCTCCATTTGAAACAACTAACTTCAACATGTATTTTCTAATGAAAGGTACATCTTTTTCACAATGATTGCAATATAAGAGATCTTCATTCATGGATGAAAATACTCTTTTATTACAATATTTGCAGCGTTCAAACCATGGATTTTCTTTGTTCAGGACCTGAATAATGGTTGCTTTGAATGAACAGAATGTGTGATCATTTTTATTTAAAATGATCTTTTCCAATGGAACCTCGGGGGCATCAATCATTTTTTTTGAAGGAGATATCATTTGTCTAATGTTTTTGCCCTTCAACGTTTTTTCAATCCTATAAAAAAATGAATTATAAAGATAAGAAATTTAAAATTTTCAATAATTTAACTTTAATTATTTAATTTACCTTTCTCGTAGTTGATCACTTTCCGGCAATTGAGGTTCAATGGTAATATGAGTGATGAAGGTGGTAGAAATACTTATTTCTCCTAGAATTAAAATTAGGATTAGGATTATAATGCAGTACAGATATAATAAATAATTATTAAATATATATACATATATAATAAAATAAAAATAAATCAATATACCTTCATATAGTGATGTTTTAAGATTTGAAGCAATAATGATTGGATAATGATGGATGGTGTTTTCCAACTCTTGTCCTTCAAATTCAGCAAGATCTCCCCATAATGTCATTTTAATGGTCTGTAATCTACATTATTTTACGAATATATATAAGAATATGAAAAATGTTGATATTATTTTACAAATCTATGTTTATATATAAGTAAAGGAAAAATTTTGTTCATGCAAAAACAGTAATTAGGTTAAACATATCTACTATTGAATAACATCTCAAAACATACCTACTATTCATTAGAATAACCTCTCTTTTCTGCACAAACTTGGTTGATTGCCTTTGTTTGATCGGTAAAGTAGATTTTACTGAAATAACCATCCCAATCAAGTCTGTATGGTAAAACAAAAAATAATATTAATGATTAATAAATAAATAATTAAAGACTCATAAGAGTAATATTAATCAAATATCAATGCATATAAATAAATAGGTAAGATACATTACCTAACATATTCTTTTCTTCTGTGAGAGGAAATTCACTCAAATTTCGAATCATTGATTCAATAGGAATTGGTTCGTCAATTTCAGTAACTTCAGTGGTAGTAGATAGTGTTAGTTCTAATTTATCATGCACATTTAAAAATTGATGGTTGATTGAATTTATATTACCATTTTTTATAATATAAGTATTATCTTTTTTAAGTATGTGACCTAATTTTTCAATGGTATTGTTGAACAATACTGCTTGGATCTTTGTACCCTGAAAAGTTAGAAAAAAGAAAATGATTATTATGAATAAAAATGGTATATGAAAAAATAAATAAATAATTACCTGTTCATCCAATAGGATGATCTTTAGAATGTGTAGGTCATCACCGCCACGTTTGTGGAATTCTTCAACTTGTCCTTTTCTTAGAATGAGGACTTTAATCGCCCATTCTCTTAGACCAAGTTGAAGATTGTTGATTGGGATGACTTTGGGAGACATTATTTCAAGATTTCAAGGGGGATGGAAATGGTTTGAAGAGAAAATGAAAGTAAGGAAAAAATGGAAGTATGGAAAAAAGATTGTATGAGGACAATATATAGACGGATTATGTGAACAAAAAGGTGAGAGTCATGATTTTCTTTAAAATCATTTCTCTTATTAACAATTCTTAATTTTTTTTTTAAAAAAATACATAAACGTGATAATAAGATACTTAACAATTCTTAATTTTTTTTTTTTAAAAAAAATACATAAACGTGATAATCAGATAATTGTTAACCAATATACTTTTTTTTAAAAAAAAATACCGTGATAATGAGATAATTGTTAACCAATTCTTATTTTTTTAAAAAAAATACCGTGATAATGAGATAATTGTTAACAATTCTTTTTTTTAATATATTTTTTTTAAAAAAATACCGTGAGATTTTTTTTATAAAAAAATAATATCAATGAGATAATTGTTAACCAATTCTCAATATATTTTTTTTAAAAAAAATACATAAACGTGATAATGAGATAATTGTTAATCATGAGATTTTTTTTATTAAAAAATAATATCAATGAGATAATTGTTAACCAATTCTCAATATATATTTTTTAAAAAAAATACATAAACGTGATAATGAGATAATTGTTAATCATGAACTTTTTTTTAATATATATTTTTTAAAAAAAAATACCGTGATAATGAGATAATTGTTAACCAATTCTTTTTTTTAATATAATTTTTTTAAAAAAAATACCGTGAGATTTTTTTTTATTAAAAAATAATATCAATGAGATAATTGTTAACCAATTCTCAATATATTTTTTTTTAAAAAAATACATAAACGTGATAATGAGATAATTGTTAATCATGAGATTTTTTTTATTAAAAAATAATATCAATGAGATAATTGTTAACCAATTCTCAATATATATTTTTTAAAAAAAATACATAAACGTGATAATGAGATAATTGTTAATCATGAACTTTTTTTTAATATATATTTTTTAAAAAAAATACCGTGATAATGAGATAATTGTTAACCAATTCTTTTTTTTAATATAATTTTTTTAAAAAAAATACCGTGAGATTTTTTTTTATTAAAAAATAATATCAATGAGATAATTGTTAACCAATTCTCAATATATTTTTTTTAAAAAAATACATAAACGTGATAATGAGATAATTGTTAATCATGAGATTTTTTTTTATTAAAAAATAATATCAATGAGATAATGAATTTTTTTTTTAAGATTTCTAATAAAATATTGAATAATTATTATTTTAAAAAAAATACGTGATAAGTTAACCAATTTTAATTTTTAACCATTGTTTTTTAACCAATAGGATAATGATTTTTTTTTTTTTTTAAAGATTTCTAATAAAATATTGAATAATTAAATAGGATAATGATTATAAACGTGATAAGTTAACCAATTTTTATTTTTAACCATTGTTTTTTACCCAATAGGATAATGAATTTTTTTTTTTAAGATTTCTAATAAAATATTGAATAATTATTATTTTAAAAAAAATACATAAATGTGATAAGTTAACCAATTTTAATTTTTAACCATTGTTTTTTAACCAATAGGATAATGATTTTTTTTTTTAAAGATTTCTAATAAAATATTGAATAATTAAATAGAAAGGACAAATGAGGAATTTGAAGATTAAAAGGGGACAAAAAAGGAAATCAAAAGTTTCTCCCCTTAAGCCCCTTTTAATATAGTATAGATTTAAAAAAAATACATAAACGTGATAAGTTAACCAATTTTAATTTTTAACCATTGTTTTTTAACCAATAGGATAATGATTTTTTTTTTAAAGATTTCTAATAAAATATTGAATAATTAAATAGAAAGGACAAATGAGGAATTTGAAGATTAAAAGGGGACAAAAAAGGAAATCAAAAGTTTCTCCCCTTAACCCCTTTTAATATAGTATAGATTTGGTTTTTTGCTTCTCATGTTTTCAAAAATCAAGTCAATTTTTTAAACTAAAAAAAAGTAGTTTTTGTTTTTGGAATTTGGGTAGGATTTCAAATGGGACCTTAACCAACATGAAAACAATGGTAAA
This sequence comes from Luffa acutangula, assembly GCA_036850905.1. Taxonomy (NCBI): domain Eukaryota; kingdom Viridiplantae; phylum Streptophyta; class Magnoliopsida; order Cucurbitales; family Cucurbitaceae; genus Luffa; species Luffa acutangula. The sequence continues at coordinate 42,884,110 of CM072097.1, read as the reverse complement.
AAAATTGGAAGAAAACAAATTTAATTTTCAAAAATCAAAAACCAAAAACCAAAAACCAAATGATTATCAAACGGGCAGTATTTTTCTGCTTCTTGTTTATTATTTTATGTTAGGACATTTACAATTACTTGGAATGTTAATTAGGAAAAAGAAAGATTGATATGGACCACCTCAGTGCCTATAATGTCTTTGTTAACCATTTATTCTTTCTTTATCATTATTTTTTATTAAAGAAATAAACTTTTTTTTTTTCTGTGAAAATAACCTTTTTTTTTTTTTTTTTTTTTTTGAAAAAACATACTAAGTCATTCAAAATCCATAACCGTTCATTTCACAACATTAATTTTTAGCATTTTTTTTTTTCTTTTGCCAAATCTCTGAGTGCACATCGCCATTGATGATGAAAAAACAAAGGAGAGAATTCAATTGGGATTCCCTCTCTCCTCCAATTTATATCATTGAATTTGGGAGTCTTATTACTTAAAACTCCAAACTAATAATTATATTAATTAAAATCTTAAACTTTCGTAAGTGAATCAATTTAGACTCGTCTCCTCCGTTACAATTTCAGTTTAAAACTATTAAGTTCTAATTTTCACACGTGTATAAAATTTCTTTAAATGTAGGGATTAACATAATAGTAGAGAGGCCAAAGTGAGCTTTGCTCAGCGGTAATTGACATGTATTCTCGACCAAAAGGTCAAAGGTTTGAATCTCTCACCCCCAAATGTTGATGTACTCAAAATAAATAGATAGTAATAATAGAGAGAAATGTTGGAATCAAATGGATATATAGTCGTAGATTTTAATTAATATGAGTTGTTTTTCATCTTCTCATCTTTCTTAATTTTTTCTCTACTTATTCAGGAATTATTACATGTTTTTCTTACTACTTGATAGAATTTTAGGAGATGAGTAAAGTCATTTAGGTGATTTTGAATCGGTTCTCAAGGGAATCAAGTAAAAATAGTTATGAATCTATATTGATCCACTTATGAAAGTTTAAGGTTTAAATTATTACAGTTATTAGTCAAGAGTTATTAATCGATATAACCCCAAGTTTAGGGGGTATAAATTGATTTTTTTTTAAAAAAAAATATAAACATATCATATCCTATACGTTTAATTTTTGAGTTGAAATGCTAATTTAATTTATACTTTTTTATAGAAGTTATTAAAAAATTGTTACTGTTTCTTAAAAAACAAAAGAAAACAAAAGATTACAACAAATAGATCAGTGATGATCTTGAATTTTTATCTTGGAATTTGTTTATTTATTTATTTATTGATTGAGTTCAAAAACAGTACCTAAGACTTCTTGATTGGTATATGTCAAAGTTAAGCTGATTTTGACTTAAATTTTGAATTTTAAAGTTTGAGGGTTAACTTTTAAGTTTTAATCCACACCATGCATAGGATATTTAACTGTACAATTTAGCTGAATGGGTCCTCAAAGCTCTGTAAAAATCTTAAATGATGTAATATGAAATCTTTAATGACAAATAATGATATTAGAGATTCACCTTGAATAATTTCTTTACAGTTTATAATTATACAACTATAAAGTAGTTGGTAATTCAACCCTACCATCTAACCTATTCCATGATTTTTAATGTCTTTCTCTTTAATTCTTATATATATATATTTTAGAATTTCAATCCAAATAGGGGTAGATACCAAATTTATGACTTTTATGGGGAAGGTTACTAACCTACTTTGTTTCATCTGAGTCCTCACACTTTTATTATACCTTTTAAAGTCTTTGAACTTAGGAAAAAAGAAATTGTTTTGGTCCTTATCATTATTATGTCATTAATTATTTAGTTGATAGATGATAAGACTTCAAATATATTTATTGCATGCTAAGATGAACATATATTTAAACTACATAAGTTAGTTTGATTAGACACATTAAATAAGACATATATTATGTGAGATGAGTTGTTGAATTTCAAATGACTTGATTCAACTTGTTCAAGACATGCCACATATTAATATATGTTAATACTCACATCCCAAACCACATCATCTGTCTATTAAGTTATCAATCACATCATAATAGGAGGGACAAAAAATGATTATCTTAAATAAAATTTAAGGACTAAAATACAACATTTCAAGAGCATTCCAAATACGAAAATCAGATTTAAACCTACTTTTGTATGTGTTTATAGGGTTTATATATATATTGAAACTATATCAATGATAAATAAGGGAAAGAAATAAAAATTTAAGGATGAAATTAATGTGAAAAAAATAGAGATATTGAGGAATTTGGTGGTGGCTAAGAGCTATAGCTTCACGAGGATCTTAAAGAACATCAAAATTGTCCCCACAATGAACACTAAATCCTAGGTATAGTTGGAAAAAGAGATTAATTCAATTATTTGTGCCTACTTGTGTGCTACATATAAGTGTTTTAATATCTAAATATATAGTTCTTCACTTCACTTGGTCTAAATAATATAAATTTTACTGTTTACTCACAAAAAGAATATCACTTTTTTTTCACTAATAATAAAGAAATAATGGTGACCCAACTTGCCATATATATGCTTTCAGTGGATTTTCATGATTTCAAGCAAGTGAAAATGTATTTTACCAATGGTGGAAATCCTTAGGGAGCTATGACACAAAACCCTAGTTCATATAGATGTGGGAAAAACTAGGAAAATGAAAAGAAGTAAGCTTTAGAAAACTATCCAAACTTGAGTTGGTTTTTGAAAACATGGGAAGAAGATATATAACAATACAAAGAAACTTATGAGTGAAAATATAGTTTGTAGACTTAATTTTTAAAAATCAAACGGGATCTTAATGTCTTTAATTAGTATACCGATCCAAGAAAATCATAGCTCATGTATCTTTTATATAGACTCTTCCCTGGCTCCATTAAGTTTTAGTAAGAATTAATGAGAAAATACTCATGAGTCTATACTCAATAAACAACTATGGCCTCACTTCACCATATGGACCACATTACAAATTAATGCATTATATATAGTAAATAATAATAATATATATTTATACAAACTTTTTTTTTTTTGAGTAATGACAGTGGGTGGCAAATTAATTATATATAATAGCAAATTTAGCATAAGGTAAAAAGAATTGCAAATATGGCAAAAAAATTAGAATATTCCCATTTTACCATTCTCTTTCTCTCCTTTCTCATTTACCCTTTCTTCCCTTATTTATAGTGTAAACGTTTTTTTTTTTTTTTTTTTTTTTTTTTTTTTTTTCTTTTTTGCATTTATGAGTCTTTCTTCCCTCATTTCTTTGTATACAATTTCTTCTTCTTCTCTCTTTTTTTTTTTTTTTTTTTTTTTTTTTTGCATTTATGAGCGGTTATGATTTCTTTTTTTTTTTTTCTTTTTTTTATAATGAGCTATTACGATTTCTTCTTTTTTTATTTTTTTTATTTTTTTGTGCATTTATGAGGGTGGAGTTCTTGTGTGATTAATATGCTTTTTTCCTCTCTGTTTTGTTCTATGCAGTTTATTAGGTTGTGCATTTTCTAGTACAACTTTATGCCAATTGAGCTAAACTCTTGTTGGCCTTCTTTTTAATTCAAGAATGTCAAAATTACAAAAATAGCAATTTTGGTGAGTGTTTGTATAGGTATATCAAAAAGTATATTGCTGATATACTCCGGTTAATCGTAGTCTATCACTGACAACCACTAGTCGAAGTCTATCAGGGCTATAATTGATAGATAATGAAATACAAAGAATACAAGAATAACAATTTTATGGTGGTGGTCACGGAGCTTGTGTGCTAGGCTTTAAAAATTATATTGTTGATTGAGAGTCGCTTGTTCGTAATGGTTATTTTTGGATTTTATGTTCTAATTACCACAAGAGACTTAAATTTTTTGTTCAATTTATGATTGTAGTATAATAATTTTGGATGAGTTTCTAATTACCGAGATGATTGCAGTGCAAAGTACTTTACTGATAGATTTCAATTAAATTGATTTCTATCAATAACAATCATTGGTAGACTTCAATTAATTGATAATTAACTAATTTCTATCTGAGATAGAAATTGATAGACTTCAGTTAACTGATTTCTATCCTCGATAGAAAATGATAGATTTGAATTAAACTAACTTCCATCAATGATACAAGTCAATATACTTTAATTAAATTGATTTCTGATAGAAACTAATAAACTTCAATTAAATTGGTTTCTATCAGTGTGATAGAAACTAATAGTCTTGAATTAAATTGATTTCTATTAGCGACAGAAACGGATAACTTTGAATTAAACGGTTTTCTATTAGTGATTATTACTGATAGACTTAAATTAAACCGATGTATAGAAACTGATAGTCTTGAATTAAATTGAACTAATAGCCTTGAATTAAATTGTTTTCTATCAGCATCAATCACTGATAGGCTTGAATTAAACACGACAAAAACTTATAGATTATGATCATCAAAGTCTATCAGTGACACACTAATAGACTTTGATTAATCAAAGTCTATCAGTGTCTATCACTAGTAGACTCCGATTAATTGAAACTTATCATCCAAGTCTATCAGTATTTATCATTGATAGACTCCGATTAATTGAAGTCTATCAGTGACTATCAATAATAGGGACTGATAGACTATTGGAGATACTAGGGGTATTTTTGTAATTTAACGTATTTTTTGCTATTTCCACAAATAATTTTAATTGTTTTGCTATTTTTGCAATTCTTTTGCTGGTTTTTGCTATCTGTGCAAAGCCCCTTTTTTTAGTTCAATAATATTTGAGGGTGGAAGAATTCGAACTTTTAACTTCTTGATTGAAGGTACATGTTAATTACGGCTATCCTCATTTCAACCTAAATGTTTAGTAGCTAAAGACTTATGTGACGAAGTTGAAATCCTCGTGAATTGGATGTTACGATTTTTTTATATTAAAATAATCTATAGATTTTTTTTTTTTTTTCAATTAAAATTACATCTCCGTAACTTCTATAACGATGTAGCCCATGGTTTAGTTGGGGAGATTCTATGTGTTTATGTTATTTGGACCTTTTTTTTTTTTTTTTTTTCTTAAGATTGACAAACTCGTTTTGTCAGGTTATATGTTTAATTGTTTATTTAATAGTAGTTGTTTCTTTTCTCTTTAAAAAAATAAAATGTTTTTTACTTCTTTAATTTGGTAACAATTTTGTTTAAATTTATCCATATCTAAAATTCAAACTTATCTTCTCTCATAAACTTTATTTGTTTTGTTCTTTCTTTGAGGAGGAATTTTGATTTTTTTTTTTTCTCTGCATTATCTTCCTTTAAGTTTAATATTATGAATTTATATAGAAACTTAGATACTTTTGGAGAGACGCCCGCATTATTCTCATGCTATTTAATTTTTTTTTCTTTTTCCTTTTTAATTTTGTTTATTTATATATAAACAGAAAATTAATATAGCCTACTTTGTCATTTTTGTTACAAAATTTATGTATAAACTAACCAAACAATTTATAACACATTTAAATGTACGAAAGTATTAATTTTTAGAATTACATAAATTTGATGAGTTGATTAAATTCCATGTTTACCTAATTTATGGCAATTCCTTGGGATCAATTTTTTCTTTTGTGTTCATTCATATTTATAATTTTTATTGACATACATGTGAACCAAATTATTTGGTACCTAAATTTATAAGAATTGATATAATATATTATGAAACCAATAGCTAAAATAATTACAAACACAATAACAAGTAGAACATATATTAATCATAATTAATATAATGATAGTATTGTTTTTCAAATATATATATATATATATATATATATATATATATATATATATATATATATATATATAATGATAGTATTGTGAATCAATATCTAAGGTCAATTATCATTATAAAATAAAATCATATTGATTATCATTATATCAAGATTCAATAAGTGATCAATAGATTTTTTAAAATTTTCTATATTTGAAAATATTTCTTAAATTATACCATATTTTTGTTTTTTCTAATCAAAATACATAAATGTAAATATATTTAGACAATTTGTCTAACCACTCAAATTTTTTGTTTTAGAGAAAATCAGGGAAGCTTGAAAAGCCAAGTATACCAAGAGACTTCAAGTTGGGCTTTGAATACAACAACCAGCTTGAAAGCCCCAAAAAAACAAGAAGAAAAGAACACCAATTCAGCAAAAAGAGGTCCAAACTATTTGTACCCTCTCTACCACAAAAAGGAGGAAAAATTTAAAATACCATTTTGATGCATGTACTTTGGTTTTTATTTTATTTTATTTTATGTATTTTTAAATGTCCAACTTTAAACTCTGTATATTCCATAAAAAAAATGATCCTTATAGTGAGTTTAATTGAAAGTATTAGAACTAAGATTAAACATTTGAAAATATATGAACTAAAATAGGACAAAATTCATCCGGATCCAAATGGTATTTTAACCCAAAAAAAAAAAAAAAAAAAGAAAAGAAAAAACTTAAATTTGTATATATAAACAGATTTTCTTGATCAAAACATTTTCAAAATATTTAACTAATGAACCAATTTCCCTTTTGATCTATCCAGTTTAGTAAGCACCAAACAATCAGTGTGCAAAGAAATCTCAAAGCACTTCTGTTCCCACATAATTCTAAAAGAATAAAACAAGTGGAGTAAATTTGTATTTGTATTGGTGTTGTATGAATGTGAGCGTACAATCTCTAACTTTGATCCTTTGATCATTTTCTCTCGCGTGTGTGAGTGTGTTTCACTCGAAGGCTGGAACGCTCGTTCTCGAGTTTTAAGTCTCAATCAATCTTAGGAGTCTTGAAGTCTTTAGGTTTTGAAGTGTCTTTGGTTTTCAAGGAGTGTTAAGGTCTCAAAGAGTTATTTGGTCTTCAAAGAAAGAGTTCAACATTCAAGGACTTAAGGATATCATAGAGTTTTCTAGCTTTATCCTATGGAGTTTCTCTGAATTCTCATGTCTTGATGAGAGTGTAAAATATTTTTGAACCTTTGAAATGGAGTTTTTCCATGGATAGGTGGATTTAGGCTTGAATGAATTTTAGGCTTAGCCATTTGAATTTGGACTTTATTGACTTTGTGCCTAGCCATTTGGATTTGGATTTGGATTTGGGTTTGGTTTAAACTTCACCCAAATAACATATGACCCAAATATCACATAACCCAATTTGACCAAATTAAATTTTTGGATAATTGTAATGGGTGGCAAAATTAGGGTAAATAATTGCAATTTTAGCAATTTTTTTAAAATATTTGCAAATATGGCAAAATTTTTTAATTAATTTTTTATATCCCTATTTTTTCCTTAATTGCGCGCGCATCTGGTGGATTTTTCTCCTCTATTTTTGTTTTGGTAGGTTTCTATCTGATAGAAAATTTTTCTATCACTGATAGATTCTATCAGTGATAGAGAAAGTTTTCTATCAGTGATAGAAAACTTCTATCACTGATAGAAAGTTTTTTTTATCACTGATAGAAATCTTCTATCAATGATAGAATCTATCAGTCATAGAAATCCTGGGGAAATCATGATGCTCATTGTGGTAACCAACGCTCCATGTAAGAAGATTGAGCGGACCGTAGTACGAATACGTCTCCTGGTCGGGGTTGAAGACATAATGTTCTGAAATGAAGTGACCAGCCATTTGATGCATACCTCCTCCAACAAATGTGGAAAGGATCAGATAAGCAAAAGACTTCCAGCCCCAAAGGCAAACTATAGCCACATCAAGAGATGGTGAAGTTTATGAACTCCCAGTAGCCTGGAGGCTTTGGTTTGAGAAACAGAGGCCGAAACGCATAGAAGAAGAGTTGGAAAATGACCCATATGGCTTTTGAGAACAAATTTGTCACTACATGAGCTTCGGTTCGGCTCAGATTTTTCTCCTCTATTTTTGTTTTGGTAGGTTTCTATCTGATAGAAAATTTTTCAACTTTCTATATGATAGAAAATTTTTCTATCACTGATAGAATCTATCAGTGATAGAATTTTTCTATCACTTATAGAATTAACTTTCTATCAGTGATAGAAAACTTTCTATCAATGATAGAAGATTTCTATCACTGATAGAACGCTTTTCTATCACTGATAGAAAAATTCTATCAGTGATAGAACGTTTTTCTATCACTGATAGAATCTATCAGAGATAGAAAAACGTTATATCAGAGATAGAAAAACGTTCTATCAGTGATACAAAACTTCTATCATTGATAGAAAAACTTTCTATCACTAATAGAATCTATCACATCAATGATATAAATCTTCTATCACTGATAGAAATGTTTCTATCAGTGATAGAAATCATAATTCTATCGAAGATTTCTATCACTGATAGATTCTATCAGTGATAGAAAAGTTTTCTATCATTGATAGAAATCTTCTATCACTGATAGAAAGTTAATTCTATCAACTTTCTATCAGTGATAGAAATCTTCTATCATTGATAGAATTAACTTTCTATTAGTGATAGAAGTTTTGTATCACTGATAGAAAGTTTTTCTATCACTGATAGAATCTATCAGTGATAGATTCTATCACTGATAGAAACTTTCTATCAGTGATAGAATTAACTTTCCTATCAGTGATAGAATTTTCTATCACTGATAGAATCTACCACATCAATGATAGAAATCTTCTATCACTGATAGAAAGGTTTCTATCAGTGATAAAAATCATAATTCTATCGAAGATTTCTATCACTAATAGAAAATTTGTCTATCAGTGATAGAAAAGTTTTCTATCACTGATAGAAAGTTAATAGAATTAACTTTCTATCAGTGATAGAAATCTTCTATCATTGATAGAATTAACTTTCTATTAGTGATAGAAGTTTTGTATCACTGATAGAAAGTTTTTCTATCACTGATAGAAACTTTCTATCAGTGATAGAATTAACTTTCCTATCAGTGATAGAATTTTCTATCATTGATAGAAAAACTTTCTATCACTGATAGAATCTATCACATCAATGATAGAAATCTTCTATCACGGATAGAAAGGTTTCTATCAGTGATAGAAATCATAATTCTATCGAAGATTTCTATCAGTGATAGAAAATTTTTCTATCACGGATAGATTCTATCACTGATAGAAAAATTTTCTATCAGTGATAGAAATCTTCTATCACTGACAATCAACTTTCTATCAGTGATAGAAGATTTCTATCAGTGATAGAAAGTTAATTCTATCACTTGTAGAAACTTTTCTATCACTGATAGATTCTATCAGTGATAGAAAAATTTCTATCACTGATAGAAATTTGGGTGACTTTAAAATTCTATCCCTCCGATGAAATCGTAATCCTCCGACATCGCCGCCCGATCATCCAAATCCCTAATCCCTCAAAAAATCAAAATCACGCAGCTAATCCCAAACTCCGCTCTCCATTTAACGCCCCCGACTCTGTCGACCTTGGGATTGCCCGTTGGAAACTCGATCTCGAGTACCTCGCATGTAGAGAGTCCCCATTCGTTGCAGCGCCGCCATCAAAACGGCGACGGTGGTCATCTTCACCGTGGTCATCTTCACCGTGGAAATTTGGGAGAAGAACTGATAGAAAGAAATGAGAAGCTAATAAAAAAGAACACATTGATAGAAAGACTTTCTATCAGATAGATTCTATCAGATAGAAAGACTTTTCTATCACTAATAGAGATAGATTCTATCAGATAGAAAGACTTTCTATCACTGATAGATTCTATCAATGATAGAAAAATGTTCTATTTGATAGAAATGGCATTTTAGTAAATACACATCCCATAACTTAAAATTTTGCCATTTTTGCAAAATTTTCTACTGGCTGCTAAATTTGTATATATTTGGGCCGATTTGCTATATTTGCAACCGGCCCTAAATTTTTATTATTTGACCAAATGGTCAATTTTACCTTAAAACTTTGTCTTCAAATTAAATTTGTGACATATGTCAATTTATAATTGGTTCAAAATTTAATTATTTGTAATTTCGTCATTAATTTTGAATAACGGTGTGACAATTTGTGATTGACCAATATTTCTAATTCAACAACGTCGATCAAAGTTAACATTTTGAGTAGATGAATCAAAATGAACAAAAATTGAAAGTAAAGAGACCAGAATAGTACTTATTTATTTATTTTATTTATGTATTTTGGCCCGTAACAGGGTAAGAACTAAGTAGCAATTTATTTTCAAAAGTGATCGATAGCTGAGCTCTCATCATAAATCCTCCAACAAAACACACATGTTTTTCTTCTTCAAATTTCACTCACTCCTTCATACATAATTCTTGCTTTCATTTTCACACTACCCATCATTCTTGTTCTTATAAATTATTGGTTCCTCCACATACATAACCATTTAAACTACATAACACATTTTCAATACCCTCCTCTTCTAGTCCACCTGAAACCACCGGCCACGCGTATATTCCCACGGCGGCGGAAGCATTGAACCACCCACTTCCTCCGCCAGAATCCAGATCTGCGGCTGCAGCGTCCACTTGGCTTGCCGGTGGTTGCTGGTGGAGGTCACCCTCAATAATGGTTTCATTATGACTATTATTGCTTGTGTTTACATTATCCGTGGTTGAGCAGCACGTTGTTTGCGCCACCGCCTGCAGCACCCGCCGCCCCTTCCCGTCGAACAGCTTCGCCCTCAAGGCCCCCAGAAGCCCGTCGTCTTCTTCGATGCAACCATCCTCGAAAGAGAAGGGCGGCTCAATGCTTTGGTTAGTGTCGCCTGCATCCACTGAATTATATATTCATCGACATGTCTACATTTTCATTTAATTTATTTCGATTGTATTATACAAATATGAATGAAATTTTAAACATAGGGAAGTTTTTATAATTATTTACCTAAACTTAACTCAATTTTTCATTTTATTAGATTAGTGGAATTAATCTAATTAGATTAGAAAAAATTTTATGAACCAACCAATAAAGTAGGAAAAATTCAATCCATCAAAACACTTCAAATCAAGTATAGACATCCCTAAGTTGAATCATGCAAATACTTTGAACCTAGCTATGAACAAATTTAAGTTAGTACAAAAGTGCTCAACCTCAACAATTTTTTTTTTTTAATTTTTTAATTTATACTTCAACAATTGAAGGGTGGAGAGATTAAACTATCAACATTTTGGATGATATAATTGGTGTATTATCCACTATGCTATATTCAGATTGACAACTCAACAATAAAACGTTTTTTTATTGTTGAAGTTATAAAAAAAAATATATTAAACATAATGAAAGTATAAATTCCCACAAAAATAGTTCCAAAAAATATAACCCTTTTTTTAAGTTCACAATACGTAGAGTGAGGGTTTATGAAACTTTAATCTCTTGGTTGGTCAAGTGTATATGTCCTAACCATTTGAGTCCTAACCATTTGAGTTACGTACAAATTGATCTAAAAAAAATAAAGTAAACCAATGGGATGTATTTTAGAATTTCATTGGATGAAATTTGAAATTTTAATTCAAATTGAGAATTTGATGGAAAATAATTTCTTTTCCATAAAAAAGACAAACAAACAAAATATCACACTAATGTAAACAAAATCATTAATAATTAAAATTGTCAGAAACATTTCAAAAGTGTGAGATAATTGTTGATTTAAGTATTTTATGTCAATTTTGAATGATCTTGAATTTTTCTTTCTCATGATTATCCATCCAAATCATTATCGTAAAACTAAAATCTCGACATTTACATCTACATCAACATTTTAATCCTTACCTACAACAGAGCACAAAGAGCTCGGAGGCAAGTAGTCAAAGTTGGTGCGAGCGTTGGAGCCACGCAGTGCCCTCGCTGCATCATCATAAGCCCGAGCTGCCTCCTCCGCCGTGTCGAACGTCCCAAGCCATAGCCTAACCTTCTGCAAAGAGTCCTTGATCTCAGAGACCCATCTGCCGGAGGGCCTCTGGCGAACTCCTACATAGCGATGGTGGCCTCTTGATGATGCCTTCTTTCTGCAGCTCCCCATGGCCATGAGGGGCCTCAAATTTGGAGCTTTAATTTGGCTTATAATTGCAAGTAAATGAACGAGGACAAAGAAAATGGGAGGTGGGCCAATGGGAAAATATGTTAATTTGAGAAGAGTTTTGTTTATTGTTTTGAGTTGATTCCAAGTTGCAGGCATCGTTGTTTGTGTCGAGCAATGTGTTTTTTAATGCCTGATTTCAACTGTGTACGATAAACCCAAGTTATGATGATGATGAAAGAGGATAAGTGTGAATTTTTAGCTAGTTAAATGGTCAATTTAATCTTTAATGTTCGAGATTAGTTTTAATTGTGATGTGATTCTAAATTTTTTAATTTGATGTATATATGAAAATTTGGTTGATGTGATGGATTTTTAACTATTTTTAATTTCTGTTGATTTAAAAAAAAAAAATCAACAAAAACAAGAATGAAAGGGAAGAAGACAACATAGATTTACGTGGTTTACTAACGGTGTGTTAGCTACATCCACAGGTAGAGCGAGAGAATAATCTTATTAAGTGAGGAGAAAACATATGAGATTAGGACAGAATAGGTTAAGAGGGTTTATATATGTCACCACTCTTAACCCTAACAAAATAGGCCCAAAATAAAGCCCAAAACGAAAATAACATATCTAATATCTATACATAATTTAGCTTAGGGGGCGTTGTCCTCGAACCCCACCGACGCTTTGCCCCTGGACAAGACCCCCGAACTTGGTCATTCGGAGCGCTTCATAACAGATTCAAGGCATATCAACATATGATATTTTGACTCGGTTTTAATTTAGTCTCGATGGTTTTTTATAAGTTTTGATTTAGCTTCCATGGGTTGATTACTAAACTTCACAAATGGTTTCTAAATCTGTATTTTTTCCAAATTTTTCCCTAATTTTACTCAATCCTAAACCCTAGGGGATTGGAATACATTATCTATCATTTTTATATAGATAGAAAATGTGTTGCTTATATTAAATATGATAAAGACTAGTAATGATAGAGATGATTTTGTAAAGGTTTGACTAAATTGTAGAGATTATATTAAAACTTTTAAAATCATAAAGACCAAATTGAAACTTGTTATGTGAGTGAAAAAATAATTTAGGTGGTTTGTGATGTTTACTCAAACTATAGAAACTAAATAGATATTTTAAAATAGTACGTTGGGTCCCAGCTCTCTCATCCCTTCCGGAGGAAGAGACTAAGAGTCGTGGACGAAAGAGGGCAACAAAGCTTGCAGGAAAGGAGACGGAAAAACTAGTACCCGAGAGCCGGAGAAGATCATCCAGGGCAATGATGGAGGAAGCATATGTAAGCAAACAATTGGGAAATTTAAAGCTAATGGATGAGGAAAAAGGAAATGTGGTGGGGAATGGAAGACAAAGAATTGAAATAGTCAGTTCAAGATCTTCAAAACATGCTAATTTTCAAAATCCTAACCGAAAAACACATTAATCTAGAGATATTCATAAGCATGGACCCAAGGATATAGAATATAGAAGGGAACGTTAGAATCAAGAAAGTAGGAGAGATCCTATACGAATGTAGCTTTAGTTCACAGAGAGGGAAGAGGAAAGTGACTCAAGACAAGCCATGGAGCTTTGATGCAATTTTCCTTCTCTTTGAAGAAATATAAGGGAATGAAAGAGGTTTTCTTCATTCGACAAGGATAGGAAGAAAGACAAGAAACAGCAGACAGACGAGGGTGGTCGAGGTCGAGTTGACCATAGTCATGGCCGAGACCGACCAGACCGAGGAGACTAAACAAGTAAGTTTGAAAAGTATACTCCTACCTCAATCCCACTGGAGAAAATCTTGATGGAAATTCGAAATACGAACCTCCTTAACGTACCTAGAAAGCTGAAGTCAAATCCTGACAAAAGAGACAAAGGCCAGTATTGCATCTTCCATCGAGATCATGGACATTCAACTAGGAACTGCATTCAACTGAAGGACGAAATTGAAGCACTAACTCGGAACGGGTATCTTAAGGAGTTTACCACTAAGGTCGGGGCCAACCAGAGGTGACCTAGACAAAGATGATGATGGACCCCCTCTGGAAATCCGTTGAAGGTCGAGACTGGCTCTCCTATTGTCGAGGTCGAGGCCAACCCTCTTATGATCGAGGTCAAGGTCGAGCCCGGCCATACTTCATGCTAGGGTCGATGATAGCATTCTTGAAAACACATTGAATCTGAGCTTAGGAAGTTCAAGTCTTGTACTTATTGCGCTTTTGTCATTTAATCAGAGCATTGTTGCTCATTTTACTTTTGGTACGTAGGAATAAATGTTTTCTCTTTTGTTTTACCATTCAAAGTTGAATGTAAAGATTATTATTAATGTCAAGTCTTAATTCTTCACTTTCAAGGCTCAGAGCGTGTTTCAAGGAATTTATCAAGACTACATGCGAGCCTAAGCCTTTTAGCTTAGAGCCCTCGCCTACATGCGAGTCTAAGCCTTCCAGCTTAGAGCCCATGCTTACATGCGAGCCTAGGCCTTTGAACTTAGAGCCCACGCCTACATGCGAGCCTAAATATCCCTGCTTAGTGTCCACGCCTACATGCGAGCTTGAGTCTTCGAGCTTAGAGCCCACGCTTACATGCGAGCCTAAAGTTTCCATGCTTAGTGCCCACGCCATCACATACGAGCCTAAGTTTTCGAGTTTAGTGCCCACACCTACATGCAAGCCTAAGCATCCCTACTTAGTGTCCACGCCTACATACGAGCCAGAGCCCTCAAGCTCACAACCCACACCACTACATGTGAGCCTGAGATATTGAGCCCACGACCCACGCTAACATCAAGTCCGAGGCCGACCCTAAACTTTAAAGGTATTTTTCTCTTTACTCAATGATAACTGCCCAAAAGGTAGTTATTTAGGTCTCAATCATATAGGGATTTGTGTGTCCTTTATGCTTATTAGGGTTGGTTTTGGATAGATATTACATGTTTTAACCCATTTGGAAGAATGGAAGCATTGGAAATCATTTTGTGCAGATTATGCTGCTGAGCGACTGGAGGGAGCAGATTCTATGCTGCAGCAAAACTGGGAGCAGAAACTGCCACATCACAGCTCGTTAGCCAACTTCATGAACCGACTTTTGTTGAGTTACTTTCGTGATAAAGGATCAAGGAGAGCCTTACACGTGTCCTAGTTGACCTAATTCAAGCCTCCCATCCTTCTATAAAAGGAAGTAGCCGTCAAAGTCAAAGTCATTCCATGTTTTTCCTTGGAAGCCGAATAGTATAAGGAGATTGAAGATCATCAAGAACACCATCTACCGCAAGCTGATTAGGGAGTTTATTTTCTTTATTAACTTGTGGTTATGGACATGCATACTCAGATTGTAATTCGTATTCCTATGCCTATTATGAACTAAATAGCTTAGGGTGTTGGTTAGGAATAATGTGATTACTGTGCTTCATCTCTAGTAATAAATTGACTATCGCATTTTGGTTAATTGTTGTGCTTATTCTTATTTTATGCCCGCCTGGCCAGCCGGTGTGAATAGCTCTCTCTAGTTTCAGGGATGATTTAGAGAGTGTGTGGCAATTATCCACACTACGATCATTGTGTATTGGTGAACGCCAGTGACTGAGTTAGGGATAGCCAGTTGCCTAGTGCTTGATCGGTCGCTCTTCATTGGGTTTGAAACATATCCCAAAAGATTCGGAGTTCCGGGAGGAATCCGCTAATAATACTGCGAGAAATGCATGATCAATAATATTGCTAGAACATATCTTAGAACAATCACTAAAGCCTAACCAGCGCCTGTCTTTAATCTGTCTATCTATTTGTTTACTTATTGTTCTGTCATTTATTTTGCTTCAGCATAATTCCGATAAAACCCAACATTTTTATTATCTTCGAAACCATTAGGAAGTTACGCAAAATAGATAAAGTGGAAACTCATTCAGACCTTGGATTGATAATATTACTTGCTGCAGACTGTGTATACTTGCACAGGAATTCTAGAGTATTTTATACTATATTTTTACTCACTCTAGGAACCCAACACTCAACTATATTTTATATTTTAATAAAATTATACTTGAGTAAGGGGGCTACACAAGGGATATGCACTCCCTATTAAACAAAAAACAAGTATAGGGGTTATGCGCTCCTTATTAAACAAAAAGCAAGCTAGGTTAGCATGATTGCATGTTTTAGCCTATTCTCTCATTATTCTTCTATAAGGATTGACATATGAATGAATGGACTCAAATTTTGAGTTGGTAAGGACCTAAGGTCGAGGCTGACTATCGGGTTCCTAGAGTGAGTAAAAATGTAACAAGAAATACGATATAAATGGACTCTAGAACTCTGTGCCAGTATACACAGTCCGCAGCAAGTAATAAGTATTTATCGAATCCAAGGTCTGAATTAGCTTTCACTTTATCTATTTTGCTTAGTTTTTCAATGGTTTCAAAAATGGTAAAAATGATTGGTTTTTTATAGAATGCTGAAGCAAAAGAAATGATAGAACATAAAGTAAACAAATAGGTAGACAAATTAGAACATGCGCTAGTCAGGATTTAGTAATTGTTTTAAAAGATGCTCTAGCAATATTATTGATCATGCAAAACTCTTGCAGTTTTATTAGCAGATTCCTCTCGGAACTCCAGATCTTTTGGAATGTGTTTCAACCCTAATGAAGTACTACCGATCAAGCACTAGGCAACTGGCTATCCCTAGCTCAGTCACTGGCGTTCACCAATGCACAATGATCTAGTGTGATTAAATGTCACACACTCCCTAAATCATCCCTGAAACTAGAAAGAGGTATTCATACCGGCTGGCCAGGCGAGCACAAAATATAAATGAGCACTGTAACGCCCCAGGCCCAGGATTCAGAATTCGGCTTCGGCACCTAAGGCCCCCGACATTCCCCTGCCACCTGGCCACGCCACCATACTCGTCTTAAAGTGCTTTCAAGAGTGAAGATTATCCCCACAAACCAACACAGGGTTCTTTTAGCATGCTTTGTCCTCACTCACATGCTTCCTAGGAAAATTCCCAGGAGGTCACCCAACATAGAACTTCTCCAAGCCAAGCACGTTTAACTTCAAAGTTCCTATGATTGAGCCACCGAAAAGGAAGGTGCACCTTGTTGGTATAGGTAGTATCTATCAATTCTTTTAAGCTTATCTTGAACATACTTTCATGTCCTCAAGATCCCTCTCATTCGGATGTGGCCTCGGTTCATTTATGTACCACTCCTAACTCGGGTGTTACATGCCCACCATCTTCCGCCTTGGTTCGTCCCCGAACCACATCCTACTGGGAGAGATTCCGCTCTGATACCATCTGTAACGCCCCATGCCCAGGATTCGGAATTCGGCTTCGGCACCTAAGGCCCCCGAAATTCCCCCGCCACCTGGCCACGCCACCATACTCATCTTAAAGTGCTTTCAAGAGTGAAGACTATCCCCACAAACCAACACAAGGTCCTTTTAGCATGCTTTGTCCTCACTCACATGCTTCCTAGGAAAATTCCCAGGAGGCCACCCAATATAGAACTTCTCCAAGCCAAGCACGCTTAACTTCAAAGTTCCTATGATTGAGCCACCGAAAAGGAAGGTGCACCTTGTTGGTATAGGTAGTATCTATTAATTCTTTTAAGCTTATCTTGAACATACTTTCATGTCCTCTAGATCCCTCTCATTCGGATGTTGCCCACCAGCTTCCGCCTTGGTTCGTCCTCGAACCACATCCTACTGGGAGAGGTTCCGCTCTGATACCATCTGTAATGCCCCAGGCCCAGGATTCGGAATTCAGCTTCGGCACCTAAGGCCCCCGACATTCCCCTGCCACCTGGCCACGCTACCATACTCGTCTTAAAGTGCTTTCAAGAGTGAAGACTATCCCCACAAACCAACACGAGGTCCTTTTAGCATGCTTTGTCCTCACTCACATGCTTCCAAGGAAAATTCCCAGGAGGTCACCCAACATAGAACTTCTCCAAGTCAAGCACGCTTAACTTCAAAGTTCCTATGATTGAGCCACCGAAAAGGAAGGTGCACCTTGTTGGTATAGGTAGTATCTATCAATTCTTTTAAGCTTATCTTGAACATACTTTCATGTCCTCAAGATCCCTCTCATTCGGATGTGGCCTCGGTTCATTCATGTACCCCTCCTAACTCGGGTGTTACAAGCACAACAATTAATCAAGTTGCATGGAATCAATATTTATTACTAGAAATTAAGCATGGCAATCACATGTTCCCTAACCAACGCTAAAGCTACTTAGTTCATAAAATGCATGGAAACACACGTTACAATCTGAGTAAGTGATAACTGCCCAAAAGGTAGTTATTTAGGCCTCATTTATATAAGGATTTGTGTGTCTTTAATGCTTAATAGGGTTGGTTTTAGAGAGATATTACATGATTTAACCCATTTGTGTGTCTTTAATGCTTAATAGCGCCTGTCTTTAATCTGTCTGTCTATTTGTTTACTCGTTGTTCTGTCATTTACTTTGCTTCAGCATAATTCTTATAAAACCCAACATTTTTATTATCTTCGAAACCATTAGAAAGTTATACAAAATAGGTAAAGTGGAAACTCATTCAGACCTTGGATTGATAATATTACTTGCTGCAGACTGTGTATACTTGCACAGGAATTCTAGAGTATTTCATATCATATTTTTACTCACTCTAGGAACCCAACAGTAAGCATGTCCATAACTACAAGGTAATACAAGAAAAGATTAATTCCCTTGAACAGCTTGTAATTGATGGTCTCTTGGTGGTCTCCAATCTTCCTCTATTCGGCTCCCAAAGGTGGAAGTAACTTTCCAAGAATGGAATGTTTTCTCCCAAGGATGTAATGTTTTTTACTTGGGCGGCTATCTCCTTTTATAGAGTTGAGGAAGACTTGAATTAGGTTGACCTAGACACGTGGATGGCTCTCCTTGCTCCTTTATCTCGAGAATAACTCAACAGAATTCAGCTTGTTAAATTGGCTAAAGAGTTGTGACGTGGCAGTTTTGCTCCTCGCTTTGCTCCAGCACAGAATTTGCTCCCTCCAGTCGCTCAGCAATACATTCTGCATAAAATAACTTCCAAAGCTTCCATTCTTTCAAATGGGTTAAAACATATAATATATATCTAAAACCAACCCTATTAAACACAAAAGACACACAAATCCTTATAGAATTAAGACCTAAATAACTCCCTTTTGGAGAGTTATCACTGACCCTAGCCTCTTCCCTTACTTTTCTTTTGCAAAAACTAATGTATGAATGCAGGGGCTGACATTTGAGCTAACAAGGGCTTGAGGTCGAGGCTGACCCTAGCCTCTTCCCTCATTTTTCTTTTACAAAAACTAGTGTATGAATGTAGGGAGCTAAAATTTGGGCTAATAGGAACTTGAGGTCGAGGTCGACCGTAGCCTCTACCCTCATTTTTCTTTTGTAGAAACGAATGTTTTGATGCAAGAACTCAAAATTTTCAATAACATGGAAAGTGATCGAGGAAGACCCTATGGTCTTACCACGTGTGCCACATAAATGACTAAGCAAGAGAAGCACTTGCATTGGGGGCTTCAAAACAAGGTAATGGACTAAACGACGTTCAAATATGAAGGAATGAGAATGAGAGGTCCAAAAGAAAGGCACAAAGGTTTGGACTCGCTCCAAACCTTAGCCTCGACCTCATCCTACAATCCCTCATTTTTCTCATTTTTACCTTATCTAACCCCTATTCAGGGAGACTCTATGTAGCGACCCAACTTCTTAAGAAGTCTTTAAGGGACCGTTACGACAATGCATGCTTTGGAGGACTTTTTAAATAAAAATATTTTAAAACATAAACATTTAATTTAGGTAAAAAAAAAAACTTTAAAACAAAACTTTACTCGAGATCCCTAATTTTAAAGGTTTTAAATAATCTTAAATAATTTCTAAAATATAAATGAACATGGCCCCTAGAAAATTTCTCAAAACAAAATTACAAATCAAATAAAGTATAAACAGAGTTCTTAAAGGGGAAGAAAATAAAATATGAAAATTAGGTCCTCTCATAGTTGCCTAACGGATTCTCATCAATCTCTTTCATCTGCCCTTGCCTTTTTTTAAAAAAAAAGAATATTTTTGAAAAGAATGAGTATTTTAAATACTCAGTAAGTAACTTACTGTTGAGGTTGGGTCACACTTTAAAAACATTTTAAAAATCAACAACAAATATCTTTTTGGTGGCTCTAAACTTTATTTTAAACTTACTAATGAAAGATGATATACATCAATTTCATGCATATCCTATACACATCAATTTCATGTGTCTTCTATGGAGGCCGTCAATTTCACGAAACCTCGAGGTCGTCAATTTCACGAACCTCGACTTAGGTACATCCATTTCATGTCTCTAAGTCCTATGTAGGCATCTCTGAATGTACATCAATTTCATGTACACTTATAAATACTCATAAATAATTTAAACACATTCCTTTAATGGAATTTTAAACTCATTCCTTTAATGGAATTTTGAGAGACCACCAACTCAATTATTTCAGATATCAACAAATACAAAGCAATAATAATAAAGTTCATGCTTTCAACAATTTTCATAAACGCTTACGTAATTAAATTAATAGATTTTTCATGCACAATTTTCATGTTTCTAACAATAATAATGAATTTCATGAACAACTCATAAGCACGAAAATTTTAGAAAATCAAACACTTGCACCCAATTTAAAAGTTCAACAGTAAGTTCACTTACCTTGGCTTTTAACTCCTTAATTTAATTTGAGAATTTAAATCTAGTAAAGCCGATCTCGCCCAAATTAACTAAGTGATTCCCAAAACTCCAATTAGTTGCTGATCAGAGTACCAAATTCACCCCACATCCAAAATCCGATTTCCAACCGATATGGGTACCTTGAAATCAATAACCAAAAATAATGTGTATTCAGTTAAACCTTAAAATCCAATTTAATAAACTTGAATCTCAATTACCCACTGATAACTGCCCAAAAGGTAGTTATTTAGGCCTCATTTCTATATTGATTGGTGTGACCTTTGTGCTTAATAGGGTTGGTTTTAGATAGATATTATATGTTTTAACCCATTTGGTAGAATGGAAGCTTTGGAAATCATTTTGTGCAGATTATGCTGTTGGGCGACTAGAGGGAGCAAATTCTGTGTTGCAGCAAAACTGGGAGCAGAACTGCCACATCACAGCTCGTTAGCCAACTTCATGAACCGACTTCTGTTGAGTTATTTTCGGGATAAAGGAGCAAGGAGAGTCCTACACGTGTCCAAGTTGACCTAATTCAAGCCTCCTATCCTTCTATAAAAGGAAGTAGTCGTCCAAGTCAAAACCATTCCATTTTTCCTTGGAAGCCGAATAGTATAGAGGGATTGGAGATTACTAGAAGACCATCATCTGCAAGCTGATTAAGGAGATTATTATTTTCTTTATTATCTTGTGATTATGGATATGCTTACTCAGATTGTAATTCATGTCTCCATGCTTATTATGAACTAAGTAGCTTTAGGCGTTGGTTAAGGACTATGTAGTTGTCGTGCTTCATCTCTAATAATATTTATTGATTATTGCAACTTGGTTAATTGCTGTGCCTATTTCCATTTTATGCCCGCCTGGCCAGCCGGTATGAATACCTCTCTCTAGTTTCAGGGATGATTTAGAGAGTGTGTGGCAATTATCCACACTACGATCATTGTGTATTGGTGAACGCTAGTGACTGAGCTAGGGATAGCCAGTTGCCTTGTGCTTGATCGGTCGTACTTCATTGGGATTGAAACACATTCCAAAAGATCCGGAGTTCTGGGAGGAATCCGCTAATAATACTGCGAGAGTTTGCATGATCAATAATATTGCTAGAGCATCTTGTAAAACAATTACTGAACCTAACCAGCGCCTGTCTTTAATCTGTCTGCCTATTTGTTTACTTGTTGTTCTGTCATTTACTTTGCTTCAGCATAATTCTTACTAAACCCAATCATTTTTACTACCTTGAAACCATTAAAAGATTCATACAAAATAGATAGAGTGGAAGCTAGTTCAGGCCTTGGATTGACAAATACTTATTACTTGTTGCGGACTGTGTATACTTGCACAAGAATTCTAGAGTCTTTTCGGATCATAATTTTACTCACTCTAGGAACCCAACAAGTTTTTAGCGTCGTTGCCGGGGACTTGAATAAGTTTTTATCTGATTTATTTTGTGTATGTGTTTTAGTGGTTTGGTGCTAGAACTTTTTTATTGTTTCTTTTGTTTTTGCAGGTGTGAGTTTGGTGCATGAGCGATCCGCCTGGGGTGAGGTTCGAACTTGATCCAGAAATCGAGAGGACATTCAGGATAAGAAGGAGAGAGCAGCGCAGAAACCAGATGGAGAACGTGTCGCGCCTCCCACAGGGTCCTGAAGATCCAATGAACAACCCCCAGCAGAATCTGTTGTTGCAGCAAAATCCGCCGCTGGAGCAAAATGAGCAGCAAAATTATCAGGCTGAGAATCCTATCTCGGTAGCGAACGATAGGACCAGAACCATTCGAGCATATGTTGTCCCAATGTTTGATGAGTTGAATCCAGGGATTGCACGTCCCCAAATCCAAGCGCACTACTACAAATCTGACCTTTATTGACATTTGCCTTTTTAGATTTGTTGACGCTTGTATTAAGAAAACGTCAATAAAGGTATCATTTGTACTTTAAAATAAATTATTAATAAATAAATAGATATATTGACGTTCATATGGTGTCAACAAATGATCCGATTTATGTAGATTTTCGTCCAACTCCACTTTTCATATAGTTGATGGTCAAAAACCATCAATGAAAATGGTTTTGTTGACGGTTTTTATTGACGCTTATTAGCCGTCAAAGAAAACAACGTTCATTGATGTCTAATAAGTGTCAATAAACACTACTATATTAACGTGCAATAAACGTCAATATTAATTGGGGTTTCTTGACGGGTATTAAACGTAAAAAAATTTCAGCTTTTTTGGGATTTTAAATTTAAGTTTAAATTACTCCCAAATTTAAAGTGATTTTAGGTGTTTAAATTAAGCTTTTAATTGAAAAAGAGAAAGTTGGAAAAAAAAAAGAAACCCAAAACTCTCATTTGTTTTGTTTATTTGGGTGGACTAAAAGAAATAAAAGAAAAAGGAAAAAATAAAAAATTAAAGAAAAGAAAAAAAAAAACCTTAAGACTCCTTCCTCCTTTCTTTTTCCATCTCTTTCTCGTTCACGCAGCCCCTCCCATCTTCGCGCACTGCAGATCATGTCGTTCAACCCTAGCCTTCCGTTTGTTTTCATCTCCGCGTCGTTCGTCTTCACTGTTGTTCGTCTTCGCGCTATCGTTTTTCGTCTTCGCCCACCCCACCATTTTTCGTCTTCGCGCACCCCCACCTCCTGCCGTTTTTTGTCGCACGCCTAATTAATGTGGTCTTTGCAGCACCGTTCAGCCGTTGTTCAGCCGCCATTCAAGTTGAAATAACTTGTGAATTTGAAGAAGACGATGGAGCATCAGAAGGAAGGGAATGCGAGAGCCATGAGAGACGTCTTTGCTTCGCTCTTCAACTTATTCCTCCTTATATTTCTCATTCCCCATTCTCGGCTATCGGGTTTTTTTTCTCTTCGATCTATCACCAATTGCTTGCAACTTTTTTCTGCCTTGATCGCAAAAATCAAGATACGATAGGCATCTTTCGCTCTCATTGTTCGATTGTCGCGTCTAATGATATTTTATGCGAAAATATTGGAGGCTTGCAGCGTACTTCATTTACTCTCAGATGCATGTCGAAATTCCAATCTTTTTTTAATCATATGTTCATCTTGATTCTTGGAGCAGGGGAAGTGTATAGAGAGATAGTGGTAAAAAAATGTGTGCAAATGAAAATTACAAGAAGAAATGTGTCGAACAAGATTCTTTAAGCTTTACCAATTGCTTTTGCAAAAAGAAAAAGTAAATATAAATTCATGGTTTGAGTTGTTGTGGTGTTGCAGATTATATGCTTGGTGGATTTGGAGTGTGACTATATCAATCTCTTCGATTCGACATCTCAGATAAACAGAGATGTAATTGTCCAGGCAGTTTTCTGCTTCGTTCATCTTCTAGCACGCCACTGGTTTATGTTTTTTGTGTCTCTTCCATGCCTATGCTTTAATGTCCGACTGTAAGTTTTGGTTTCCTGAATCCATTAACTCAACTGAACAACATTATATTAGTTTAGGTCTCAGTGATCATTATTTAGTGTTGTTTCTCTCTTTTACTAGCAAACATGAAATTCAATTGGAATGCAAAATTTACTTGAATATTGTAAATTCAAAGTTCAATTGTTAGTCCCTGATGCATCATATAGAAAAGATTTGCTTTAGGAAGAAATATATTATATAGAACTAATGATTTTTTTTTTTTGCCAATAAAAGCACTTGAGCGGATTCTAAGCATCTAGTTTGTTTAAGAGATTGGATTTCTATTTCTTGATAAGATGCCTGATTACAATTTGGTTTGCATCTTCTAAGAAAACTACCTGTAATTGATATAAATGCATATTTCTATTGTTTTGATTGGACATTAATGATTTAATTTGAAACTAACATGGGTTGCCTGATGGTTTTTTTGTTTTGTTTTGTTGTTTTTTTTTTTTTTTTGTTTTTTTTTTCTATCCATGAGTGTCTGAGCATATTTGCGCACACCTCTACTAATCTAACGGAACAATCACCTTACCCTATTACAACGGGTTACCAAGAAACACGTAGGATATTAAATTCTAGATAGGTTGCCTAATGGTTATTTGGGCATGAGAAAAAGAGAAAGAATCGTACGAGTTCCCAGGCGAACAAATGTTATAGGGTCAATGGACACCTACATGTATCAAGACATCCACTTTTTTTGTGAGCCAAACCAAGTTAAACTCTATTCTCTTTCTAGAAAATTTCTCTTACCTTTACTTGAGCACAGTTGAATTTTGAACTCATGGGATTCCATGTACTTGATCAATTACAGTCGTAGGGTAAGTTTCTTAATTTATTTGGCTTTGACTTAATGCCATCTTTAAACCTTTAGTATGGTTCTAACCATTGAGTTTCTTTTTTTCAAATTAAGTTGAAATATTTATGACTTATATGTATAGGTTGCTACAAAACTGGAATTACCAATCAATATGATTTCAAATACGTTGAGGTGGATATCACATGGTCCTTCGCCCACTGTGATAACCTATTTAAGTTATGTACTGAGTGGTGTTCACTATAATACAAAATTACGCGATGACTCTCGTAA
Organism: Luffa acutangula; assembly: GCA_036850905.1. Lineage (NCBI taxonomy): Eukaryota > Viridiplantae > Streptophyta > Magnoliopsida > Cucurbitales > Cucurbitaceae > Luffa > Luffa acutangula. Next base: position 42,858,889 of record CM072097.1, on the reverse strand, counting down.
TGTGCAAAATAGTGGAGTGTCTTTAGTAGCAAGAACAATGCAAATTTCTAGTACAAAAGATTAAAAAATGTATGTTTAGTTAAGAAGCACATAATATATTAATTTATATTATATATTTTTTTAATAAGGAATACTTGTTACGTGGGAACCTAAGAAAATGCATCGTGAATTAGCTGCAAAAAATGAGAAGAAGTCAAATAGTCAAGTGTCAAAAGTGCCGGTAGCATTACTTAGATATATTACAGTACCCGATCACGTGTTCGACTACCACTTCGACTTCCATCTAATTAAAAATAGCATGAAAGAATTTTGCTTGATGGAGGAATTAGCAATCACTGTTATAACAATTTATATCGCGTAAGTAACATTTACTTTAACAAATTGTCATTAATTTTCTTATGTTTTTAATAATAATATGAATTTATTTTGCTTTTAGATACCTATGCGAGTCTGACCCATCCATCTTAGAGCAATATGCATTTCTACATCCAACATTGATCTCAGTTGGCTCGGGACCTGAAGAGAACCGCTCTCGAGTCCTATGTAAAAGGTTAGGACATGTCAATGACAAATTATTGATATGTCCTTTTAATCCCGAGTAAGTATGAAAACCACGTATATGTTAAACTTTGCACCTTTGTTTTTGCTATAACTCTATTGTATGATTGTTGTCTATATAGATATCATTGCATATTGTTGGTGTAAAAACATTCAAACTTTATTCAATTGACTCTCTGAGGCATGGCTTTCATGATGATGTGAAGAACATAGTTAATACGTAAGTAAATAGTTATTTTAGCATATGTAAGTGTATTATTTATTTTTTTTTAGATTCTTATTATTATATTACTGTGTTAGGGCTATAAGAATGTTCTATTCTCAAACTAATATACGAAGTCCCCCCCTTCAAATGGGTATATGTTAAGGTAATGACTTTTACTTATTTTTTAGGTTATTTTAATCATATTATACAAATTCTTTTATTACATATGTTGAACTATATATGTAGTGTGCTCAATAATTTGGGATCTACTGGGTGTGGATACTACACTTTAAATTTATACGAAATATAGTATCCCATAGGAGCAGAGTGATTACAGATGTGGTACTAATCGATTTAGCCTTGTATTAAACTTAACTATTTATATTTATTATAATTTTTGTAATGTAGTATGTTTACTTCATTTTTTTTTTTTTTTTTTTTTTTTTGCAGTTGATGAGAGGAACTGCATTTAGTCAATTAGAATTCGATGAGATAAGAATTGAATTATGTGAATATGTAGCACAAATATATGGGATGATTGTTTGTTAATGTTATACTTCGTTTTTTATTTGTTTTTTAGACAACTTGTTAGACATTGTGATATGTCCTTAGTTTGATGAAATTAATATTATGACTTACATATGTTGTGTTCTTAGATAACTTTTTGGTTAATGAAATCTATTATCTCATTATGATTTCACGTTTGGTTGAAATTATGATTCATTTTATTTTATATTTCTATATGAACAATAATGTGTTTGTTATGAGATCTGACTCGTTCTATTTATACTTGCGTTTTGGTGTTACATTCGTATAATGTATTGAATATGTCATGTTATTGTCAAGTGAAGTGACGGTTGTGTTCTGGGTTTAGAAGTGCATATTTCTGTTCTTTCAGGTACCCAAAAATTTTTTGTTAGTTATAATTACGTCGTTGTGTTGTCGGATTTTTGGTAAATCAAACTTGGTTACAGGTTAAAATTTAGTAATGCCCTCTATATTATGTTGAATTTTGGAGGCATTACAATAGGTAGCTAGCTACTATTGTGTAAATGCAGGTTGCAATGCAGGGGTAAAAACCAACGTGAGGTTTTTTTTTTTATTTTTTCCAAACATGTATCGTTGACGGTTAAAAAACGTCATAACAAACACCATAATTGACATATATTAACCGTCAATGAAAATACACAATTTGACAATTTAATACGGTAACTTGACAGCTAATAAACGTCAATAAAATGATATATTGACAATTTATGAATTTCATTGACGGACAAAGAAATCTTTGTTGACGTCCTATAAGCGTCGATGAAACCAGTAATATTGACGCTTTAGTTTTATTGATACCACTTTAATTGACTTCTAAAAAGTGTCAATGAAAGTGATAGTTGATACTTTTTAGCCATCAACAAAGGCCAAATTTGTAGTAGTGGCGGCAAATTTTGAAATGAAACCGGTAATGTTTCAGATGTTGCAAACCGTGGGTCAATTCCATGGTTTGTCATCTGCAGATCCTCATTTACATCTTAAGTCTTTTCTAGGAGTTAGTGATTCTTTTGTAATTCAAGGAGTGCCTAGAGATGCCCTTAGATTAACTTTGTTCTCGTATTCTCTTAGAGATGAAGCAAAGACATGGTTAAATTCTTTTGCTCCAGGATCAATTAGGACATGGAATGAGTTAGCTGAAAAATTTTTGAGTAAATATTTTCCACCTAATAGAAATGCTAAACTAAGAAGTGAAATAGTAGGGTTTAGGCAACTTGAAGATGAGACTTTTAGTGAGGCTTGGGAGATGTTTAAGGAGCTTTTACGAAAGTGTCCCCACCATGGTTTTCACATTGTGTTCAAATGGAAACATTTTACAATGGATTAAATGTGGTAACCCAGGGCATGGTCGATGCTTCGGCTGGAGGGGCCCTTTTGGCAAAAACTTTTAATGAAGCCTATGAAATTTTAGAAAGAATATCTACTAATAGTTGTCAGTGGTCGGATGTTAGAGGCACAAATAAAAAGGTTAAGAGTGTGTTAGAGGTTGATGGTGTGTCCACCATTAGGGTTGATCTTGCAATGATTGCTAACGCTCTTAAGAATGTGACAGTGATTAGTCATCAGCAACCACCAGCTATGGAGCATGCTGCAGTGGTGAACCAAGTCACAGAGGAAGCATGTGTCTATTGTGGTGAAGATCACAACTACGAGTTTTGCCCCAGCAATCCAGCTTCTGTGTTTTTTGTAGGTAATCAGAGGAATAACCCTTATTCTAACTTTTATAATCCAGGTTGGCGCAACCACCCCAACTTCGCATGGGGAGGTCAAGGAAGTAATGTGCAAACACAACAAAATGTGAACCAGTCGGGATTTGCTAAAGCGCAGGTATTGCCCCAGCAAAATAAGCAGGCTTTGCCCCAGCAAAATTCGAGAAGTTCTCTCGAGGCAATGGTGAAAGAATTTATGGCTCGTACAGATGCCACAATTCAAAGTAATCAAGCTTCAATGAGAGCCCTGGAATTGCAAGTGGGTCAGCTAGCTAATGAGCTGAAGGCAAGGCGTCAAGGGAAACTTCCCTCGGATACTGAACACCCTCGAAGGGAAGGTAAGGAGCAGGTAAAGGCAGTGACTCTTAGGAGTGGTAAGCCTCTAGAAGAGCCTAGTAAAACCCAGAGTGTGGATAAAAATGGTGATAGTGTTGTTGAGAAAGAGTTGGAGATTGGTCAGGGTGCTGGGGGCAGCAATAAAGATTCTGGAGCATCTGGTTCTGTTCCAGATGTGGAACCACCTTATGTGTCGCCCCCACCTTATGTACCACCTCTACCTTTTCCACAAAGGCAAAAGCCTAAGAATCAGGATGGTCAATTTAAAAAGTTTTTAGAGATACTTAAGCAGTTGCATATAAATATCCCTTCAGTAGAAGCTATAGAGCAAATGTCTAATTATGCTAAATTTCTTAAGGATATTTTAACTAAAAAGAAGAGGTTAGGTGAGTTTGAAACTGTATCTCTTACTGAGGAGTGTAGTGCTATTCTTAAAGTGGGCTACCACACAAGGCTAAGGATCCAGGATCATTTACTATACCTGTGTCCATAGGTGGAAAAGAGTTAGGTAGAGCACTCTGTGATTTAGGTGCAAGCATTAACCTTATGCCTCTTTCGGTCTATCGAAAGTTAGGTATTGGTGAAGCTAGGCCTACCACAGTCACACTCCAATTAGCTGATAGGTCTATTACATATCCAGAGGGTAAAATTGAGGATGTCTTAGTGAAAGTGGATAAATTCATATTTCCAGTTGATTTTATTATTTTAGACTATGAGGCTGATAAAGATGTCTCAATTATTCTAGGTCGTCCATTTTTTGCTACTGGTAGGGCGTTAATAGATGTCCAAAAAGGGGAATTAACAATGAGAGTTTGTAATGACGAAGTAAAATTTAATGTGTTTAAAGCCATGAAGTATTCGGATGAAACGGAGGATTGCTCCTTCATTAGGATTCTGGAGAGCACAATTATTGAGACAGCAATATAGGATTCGGCTAGTAAGCATTCGGAAGAGCATGGAGAGGTTAGTGTAGAGGATTTGCAGGTTTGTTTGTTAGAAAGAAAAAATGAAAAAGAGTTGTTTAGGTGTGAGGATGTTTTTGAGTCTTTAGATTTAGATCAGAGGAAAGCTCCTCCTATTAAGCCATCCCTGATTGAGAAACCTACTTTAGATTTGAAGCCCTTGTCGGATCATCTAAAGTATGTGTATCTTGGGGAAGGTGAGACGTTGCCTATTATTGTTGCATCAGATTTAATGTCGGAGCATGAAGAGGCCTTAATAAAATTGTTGCATCAATACCGCAAGGCTATAGGTTGGACATTGGCTGACATTCAGGGAATTAACCCATCTTTTTGTATGCACAAAATCACTCTAGAGGAGGGATCCTTTAGGAGTGTTGAGCAACAAAGAAGGCTTAACCCTGCAATGAAGGAGGTTGTTAAAAAGGAGGTGATTAAATGGTTGGATGCTGGGATCATTTATCCAATTGCCGACAGCAATTGGGTAAGCTCTGTCCAATGTGTTCCAAAGAAAGGAGGTGTCACCGTGGTGAGCAATAAAGACAATGAGTTGATCCCAACCAGGACAGTAACTGGCTGGAGGGTTTGCATGGACTACAGAAGGCTTAATAAAGCCACCCGTAAGGACCATTTCCCTCTACCATTTATTGACCAGATGTTGGATAGATTAGCTGGTCATGCCTACTACTGTTTTTTAGATGGTTATTCGGCGTATAACCAGATTACTATTGCTCTTGAGGATCAGGAAAAAACCACTTTCACCTGCCCTTATGGGACGCTTGCTTTTAGGCGAATGCCTTTTGGCCTTTGCAATGCTCCAGCAACATTTCAGCGGTGTATGTTAGCAATTTTTTCTGATATGATTGAGTCTACTGTTGAGGTATTTATGGACGATTTTTCAGTGTTTGGAGGGTCTTTTAAGAGTTGCTTAGATAATTTAGGAAAGGTATTAAAGAGGTGTGAGGATACCCATCTAGTTCTTAATTGGGAAAAATGCCACTTCATGGTGAAGGAGGGCATAGTGTTAGGTCATAGGATTTCTAAGAATGGTCTAGAAGTTGATAGAGCAAAAATAGAGGTGATTGAAAGACTAGAACCACCGAATTCAGTGAAGGGAATTCGGAGTTTTTTGGTGTTGGGTTTTATGTCCTAAAACTCGTAGATAGTAAATGTTAACGAATTATACACATGTATCAATAAAGTGTTATTGAGGTTTATACAATAAAATGTTATTGTCATTTTAAGTCTAAAATTGCACAATATAACCCAAATCCAATAAACTAAGATCCAAGGTTGTTGATATGTAACTTGAACTAGTATGTGGGGACATACGGGGATTAGTGTTCAAGTAACAACCTAAAAGGTCTATAGTACAAGGATAAGGTTGGGTACCTTATCCTGGTAACACTATGTGATATGGCCCGCTTTGTATTCGATACAGACGTAATGATCCAAGGCGTCCATGTAGGAGACATGCGAGCGGGGGTATCCTATGCAATGAGTTTGCATAAGACCGGACCATGAAATAGTAAACCACTAAATGTAACACCGTTAACTAGTTAGGTTACTGTTTCAATAGGATGACCTAGGTAACTCAGTCTTAATCCTGAGTGTGTCATGAACTCCTTCTCACGAGGGATTGTCCTTTGATTAGTACGGGTGAGAGTGGCCTACAGGCCGACTCAATAAGCCTACCTTCTTGGGGACAAGACCGAGTGGGGGGCTGAGAACATGACAACACAAGATGGAATTCACTCCTTCCCACTTCTTAATCCTGAGTGTGTCATGAACTCCTTCTCACGAGGGATTGTCCTTTGATTAGTACGGGTGAGAGTGGCCTACAGGCCGACTCAATAAGCCTACCTTCTTGGGGACAAGACCGAGTGGGGGGCTGAGAACATGACAACACAAGATGGAATTCACTCCTTCCCACTTCTAGGAGAAGTAGATGGGTGTTCCCTTAAGTGGTGACTCCGAGTCTTGAACAAAGGGATCCCGCCCTCTTACTGGCCCGAGAGGGACTTTCTGTTTACTGGTTGGACCATAAACAGGTTGTTCATTAGAGGAGCACTGGTGCTTAAGGAGTCAGAGGTAACTCAGGGGTAAAACGGTAATTTGACCCAGCTGTAGTTACGAACACTCATGAAGGATTGACTTACCGTTATTGGTCAATATCCATGGACACAGAAATATTCTACAGTGAGAAGAGTGCAACTGTGGGTCTTTAGTGGAGTGACCCACAGTTAATGAATATTGGTTAACTCGATTAATGAGTTTAGTCAGTTAACCTCAAATCATTGGAGCTTCTGATCTGTAGGTCCATTAGGTCCCCCTGCTAGCTCGTAAAGAGTAATTGAGAACAAATTATCTCGAAAAAATTTGAATTGTTCAAATTCAATTTGGGAATCAGGTTAATTGTATGAAGTACAATGAATATAATGTATGTTGATACATTATAGTATAAAGTTTAATTTGTGATTAAATTTTATTAAATTGAGAGAATTATACATTTGAAATAGATCAAATATATAACTAATTAAATATGTGATATTTAATTAGTGAATAAATTAATTAATTGTGAATTAATTAATTATTCAATTAGTCTAATTAAATGTGATTTAATTAAACTATAATATATGAGAGATATATTAGAATTTGATTCTAATATGTAATTAATTAATTATGGTTGATATTTAATTAATTATAAAATTAGTTAATTTTGAATTAATTAATTGTTCAATTTAATTTAGTTAAATGTGATTTAATTAAATTGATAACTATAGATTAATTTTGATGTGAATTAGATTCGTATTAAAACTATAGGTTATAAGAGAGATGCATATTTGAATATGATTCAAATGATTGATTTATTAAATATGTGATATTTAGTTAATCATTAAATTAATTAATTATGAATTAATTAATTAGTTGGGTTATATTAATTTGGTTAAATTGGATTTAATTAAATTAATTGAAACTATATATTAAGGGAGGGATGTGCATTTAATATGATTTAATGCACATGTAATTAAATATTAGATATTTAATTATATTATTAATTAATAAATTAATATATTTAATTAATTATTATATTAATATTATCTTTTTTCTCTCACTTAATCTCTCACATTGCAGGGGGCTTCCTGATGCTGCAGCAAGTAGAATGCTCTCTCATTTTTATCTCCCAAGATATCTCTCACTCTCATGCTCTCTCTAAAAGAAAGAGACAGAGAAGTTTAATTTTACTTTTCTGTGTGATTCTCTCCCAAAAGTTCAAGAGTATTCAGTCCCACAACTGAGTTCTCATACTCAGAGGATAGCAGGGTAATCTTGTGGTGGTGTCCCAAGATTTCATTTTTGGTCCCTGGCATTCAAGAAGACGTTCTTGAAGAATTCGGAGTCGTCAGACGACGGTGAGTTTGCTTAACCTTAGTTTTGTAGAACTATGAATTCGTAATTGCCAATGTACCGGTATTTTGTAGAACGAAATTAAATTGCGAATCAGTCCAATTGCTTCCGCTGTAACGGAATTGGGAATTCCAATCCTTCATTTGGGACATGTTGGATTTTATAGGAGGTTCATAAAGGATTTTTCCAAAATCAGTAAACCTCTTTGTAACTTATTGTGTACTGATCATGTTTTTTACTTTAATGCAGATTGTAGGAAGGCTTTTGAGACTTTAAAGGTTGCTTTAATCTCAACACCCATTCTTTGTGCACCTAATTGGAATTTACCATTTGAGGTAATGTGTGATGCGAGTGATGCTGCAGTAGGTGCGATGCTGAGGCAAAAGCAGGGCAAATTTATCCATCCTATATATTATGCAAGCAAGGTTTTAAATGAGGCACAAGTCAACTACACAACTACTGAGAAGGAGTTGTTAGCTGTTGTGTTTGCTTTTGAGAAATTCCGACCATATTTGGTTGGATCCAAAGTCACGGTGTTCATGGATCATGTTGTAATAAGGTATTTAATGTCTAAAAAAGATGCAAAACCGAGGCTAATTCCTTGGGTTCTATTATTGCAGGAGTTCGACTTGGAGATAAAGGATAAGAAGGGATCGGAGAATGTCATTGCAGATCATTTGTCTCGTCTTGATCCATCATCATCTTTGCTGGAGCAATCTGCCACTTCCGATTCTTTCCCGGATGAACAACTTTTTGCTGTTGAGGTAAAGGTAGTCAGGGATATCCCTTGGTATGCTGATATTGCCAACTTTTTGGTAAAGGGAGTCACTCCTATTGACATGGTTTGAAGGAAGAAGAAAAGGTTTAAGCATGATGCAAAATTTTTCTATTGGGATGAGCCCTTCATGTATAAGCAATGCTCTGACGATATTATTCGTAGGTGTGTTTCAGGTGCTGAAGCAAAGGAAATCCCGGAGCAATGTCACTCTTCGCCGTATGGAGGTCACTTCAGGGGTCAGAGGACAGCTATGAGGATTTTGCATTGTGGATTCTTATGGCCCACCTTATTTAAGGATGCCCATTAGTTTTACAAGCAATGTGATGCTTGCCAAAGGAGGGGAAACTTGGGGCCTAGAGATAAAATGTCTCTTACTTACATTTTAAAAGTTGAATTATTCGATGTATGGGGTATTGACTTTATGGGGCCATTTCCCCCTTCTAATGGCAATGTTTTTATCTTATTGGCAGTTGATTATGCGTCCAAGTGGGTGGAGGCCATTGCATGCCATCAGAGTGATGCCAAGACAGTAGCAAGGTTTCTTCAATCGCACATCTTTGTGCGGTTTGGGACACCTAGAGCTCTAGTGAGTGATGAGGGTACACACTTTGTTAATAATATCTTAACTAAGCTTTTAGCTAAGTATGGGATTAAGCATAGGATAGCTACTCCTTATCACCCACAAGCAAATGGTCAGGTTGAAATTAGTAATAGGGAAATTAAATCGATTCTAGAGAAAGTAGTCCATCCATCTAGAAAGGATTGGTCTTTTAGGTTGGATGAGGCTCTTTGGGCTTATAGGACAGCCTATAAGACTTCTCTAGGTATGTCTCCCTACATGTTAGTATATGGGAAAGCTTGCCATTTACCACTAGAGCTAGAGCATAAAACGTTTTGGGCTTTGAAAAAATTGAATTTTGACCTGAGTCGTGCAGGAGCAATAAGAATGCTGCAGCTTAATGAATTAGAGGAATTTCACCAATTTTCTTATGAGAATGCGAAAATGTATAAGGAAAAGACTAAGTTGTGGCATGAAAAGAAAATAAAATCTAAAGAGTTTGTCAAGGATCAGAAAGTCTTGCTTTATAATTCTAAATTAAAATTGTTTCCTGGAAAGCTAAAATCTAAATGGTCAGGACCGTTTATTGTTATTGAGGTTTTCCCCCATGGAGCAATTACTTTGCAGGATGAAAAAGATGAGAGAGTGTTCAAGGTGAATGGACAGCGTGTGAAGCATTAGTGGGGTGAGGAGTTTCAGTCGAAATACCCTTCCCTAAGGTTGGTCGATGATTGAGAGAGCAGGATTTTTGCGGGAGCATTTCACAGAGCAAAATTTGGAGCTCCCAGTGTTTGTATCGATTTTATGTTATGCTTATTTGTTTTTAATTTCGAATAGGTTAGATTTGATTGTGCATGGTTTATTAGATTTTATCTCTGAGTATTTGTTTATTTTTAGTAGTTTAGATTTTATCTAGTTCGTTTTGAATTTAATTTTATTTTCGGGTCATTTATTTGAATTATCTTTTAATTAAATTAGATTTTATTAGATTTTGGTTATTTAAATTCTATTTAGGTTTCGATTGATTTTCTTGATTAATTCAGCTTAAAACAAAAGATAAAGATGTAATTGGGTCTGTTACATTTAAATTTAAATTCGATTTGAATTTCGTATCCAAGATTCGTGTTGCTCAGGAGTTTGTTACGGCAAAGTTATAGCTGAAGCAAAACCATCCGGATAGGAGGGATTTCGTTGTAAATTGTTTATTTTTACCGTTGGATTATTTTTATCATTAGGATTTTATTTGAATTTTTTTTGCAGGTAAAATTTACATGAGTTATCTGATGAGGCCACGTGTCATAAAGAGATGATCCAACGGTCTCATTAGTTGACAGCGCATAATTAATTACTGCGGGCGATTTGAAATCAGGAATTTACCGTTTACAGATTTAAAAGATTGCAGGTGGTTTTGAACGGTAATTTTATTTAATGGGAGCGAATCTTTTCAGTTAAGAATTTAATTTGTTGGAGCTATATTTATTTGCAGACCCTGGTAAGTTTTTTTCTTTCACTCCAACTTATTTCAATCTTGCTATTTGCATTCCTCTGTTTTCGTTGCTATCATCCTTTCTCCTTGCAACCACCCCTTGAATCCTTAAATGGCAAAAACAAGAGCGAGGAAAGAAAGAGATGAGGAGGAGGAGGTACCGGTTACTCCGGAAGTGAAAAAATGGAAAACCAAGAAAAAGAGAACGCCAGAAGAGAAAGAAGTTAAACGGAGAAGAAGGCAGCAGAGGGCTGCGGAGCAAGAAGCTATCCAAGAAGAAGTAGTGAATGACCTAGATACGGAAGGAGTTCAAAATCTTGAGGAAGAATCGATAATCCTAGATACGATTCAAGAAGAAAAGTTTGAGGAAATTCAAGAAACACAGGCTGACGAAGTTCGAGAGGAAGAGGCAGCGGTTGTGCCTGCGAAAGAGACTGAAAGGGAGTCAGTTTAGGAGGCTCGAGTGGAGGTGATCATGTCGGATGTACCTAAGCGTCGCCGCATTAAGCGAAAAGTCGACCGTATTCAGGTAGATCTAACTGATACCCCCTCGCCTCCAACTACTGACTCTGAGAGGAACGATGCAGAGCGAGAGGAACGAAAGAAAAAAGAAGCTGAGAAAAATGAGAGAGAAGAAACAGAGAAGAAGGCTGAGGAAGAACAGTTGCTCAAGCGAAGGGCTGCAAAGGGCAAAAATGTTACTGAAGCATCGAAGGATCACGATGAAATAGAAGAACAGCGATTACCGTATGATCGTTTTGTCAATAATTTTGCCAGAGCAAAATACGCCGAGCTTCTGAAAAGAGATTTCTTATTTGAGCGGGGATTCAGCGGTGATCTTCCACAGTTTTTGAGGACCGGTATTGCAGACCACGGCTGGGCGCTGTTTTGTGCGAAGCCCGAGTCTGTAAACACACATGTGGTGCGTGAATTTTATGCTAACATTGACAAGGAGGATGAATTCCAGGTGATTATCCGAGGAGTCGAGGTAGATTGGAGTCCTAGTGCTATCAACGCACTGTACAATCTTCAGAACTTCCCCCATGCGGCGTATAATGAGAAGGCTGTAGCGCCATCTAATGAGCAGTTAAGTGATGCTTTGAGGCAAACTTTAACCTTCTGGAACTATTTTAAGAATCGAGATGCCAGCTTAAGGAAGGAGCTTCAAGAAACTTTTTCCAAGCCATATCCAGCCCTTCCTACATTCCCTGAGGATCTGTTGAACCCCTGGATTCCACCCCCACCGGTTGAAAGAGGAGAAGAGAATGATGTCAAGAGCAGGGTCAGAAAGATTGATGGATGAGATGATCTTCCACGAGCATTACTTTTGTTCCTATAATTTTGTTTGCTCGCTCATATCTGACCCCGCTTGCTAATATGTTTGCTTGTTTCTTTTTAATTTTTTTGCTCTAAAAAATTATATCTCTGCTTTTTGTAATTTCTCTTTATGTTTTTAATGAAATTTCTACAGTTGTTTCTATTCTATGAGCACTGAGTAACTCTAACTTAACTAATTTTCTTCTGAATTTTTGAAGCTTGGACTGATTAAGCTTAATTAGATCGAGGTATTCTGATCTCCAGAAACCTTTTGCTTGAGCATTTCTTCTAGCCTGGACTGTTGCTGCGGCAAAGAAGATTTGGAGGTAGTGTTGACTTATATGATCCACTTTAAGCTTAGTTCTAGTCCCACGTTTAGTTTAAAAATTCAGATAGAAAAATTTAAGTTTGGGGGTACATTTGCAATAATTAATGATTCATTGAGGACAATGAATAATTTAAGTTTGGGGGACTTTTTGCTACTCCAATTATTTTGCTCAAGCGTTCATCTCCTTCAAGTAAAAATTTGTTAGGTTATTGAGTAACCGGGGACATTTGTGATACTCACAGTTTGTCTTCGCGCCAAAAGATGACCTAGGAAATAGGGAAAATGAGAAAAATTATTTGTTGAAAAAAAACTATTTGTTGAAAATTTTGTTGAGAAAATTCATGGAGCAAAAGTTTTGAAGGATGAATGTTGATCCAGCAGTTTTCCTATCTCCCAGAATTTAGGTGAGCTTCATCACAAAATGTCACAATTTTGAGGGGCAAGAGATAGAATAACTAAGGATTTTTTAGCTTTATAAAGAATATTGAGCCTAGTTGGTGATGAGTTTGAGGCAAGGGTATACTGCACCATAAAGTGGGTCATCCCATGCTTAAGAGCTTATGACTGTAGGGCTGCTTAAAGTCTGAAAAATAAGAATATAAACCCCTTAAAAATGTGTTTTGAAATTTCTGATAATAGAGCTAGGCTGTGGTAAGTTCTTAGGAATGAGTAAAAAGTGGTGATTATTTGTCCATGCCGGAGGAATCATTTTGCTGCAGCAGAGCTCGGTTTTGCAGAGTGCTCAGGTAAAGGTCTAAGGTAGTATTGGACTGTTTGGTTGGATTAAGCTATTCTTTGTCTAATGTTTTGAATTCTTGAAGGAAGGTTGTGTTGGGTTTTATGCCCTAAAACTCGTAGATAGTGAATGTAACCGTTGACCGGATATTAATGAAATAATATTGATATATTTTTCCATTAATTGTTATTAGTTATTTTTTATTTGTCTTTGCCTAATAATAACCCTAATCCAATAAACTAGACATCCAAGGTTGTAATATGAGTCTTGAACTATATGTAGCGACATATGGGATCATTGTTCAAGAAACAGCCTAAAGGGTCTATAGTATAGGGATAAGACTGGGTGCCTTATCCTGGTGACACTATGGTTACGGCCCACTTTGTATTTGATACAAACGCTGCGATCCAACGCGTTCGTATAGGAGACATGCGAGTGGGGGTATCCTATGCAATGAGTTTGCATAAGACCGGACCGCGAAATAGTAACCACTTGTTATAACACCGTTAACTAGTTGGTTTTCTATTTCACTAGGACGACCTAGACAACTTAGTCTTAATCCTGAATTGATTATGGACTCCTGCTCATGAGAGATTGTCCTTTGATTTGTACGGGTGAGAGTGGCCAATACGCTGACTCAATAAGCCTACCACTTTGGGGACAAGACCGAATGGGGAGTTGGGAACATAATCGTACAAGAAGGAATTCACTCCTTCCCGACTTTAGGGAAGCAGATGAGTGTTCCCTTAAGTGGTTACTCCGAGTCTTGAACAAAGGGCCCTACCCTCTCAATGGCACGAGAGGGTTTTCTGTTTGATGGTTGGACCACAAACAGGTTGTTCATTAGAGGAGAATTGGTACTTAAGGAAATAGAGGTAACCCAGGGGTAAAACGGTAATTTGATCCAGCTGGTGTTACAGACACTCGTGAAGGACTAACTAGTCGATATTGGTCTAGATCCATGGACATAGAAAATATGTCTGCAGTGAGAAGAGTGCAACTGTGAGTCTATAGTGGAATGTACACACAGTTAACGAATATTGATTAATGTGGTTAATGAGTTTGACCAATTAATCTCACATCGTTGGAGCTTCTGATCTGCAGGTCCATTAGGTCCCACTGGTAGCTCGTAAAGTAATTTGAGGCAACTAAGTAATAAAAGTAAATTGAAAATGTTCAATTTATTAAGGGAAACAAATATAATATATATTGATATATTATTATGAGAGAAATTAATATTTGAAAAGTTCAAATATAAATTTATGGAAGTTTGAAAGAATTCAAATAATGAATTAATTAATTTAAAGCCTAAAAAGTGTTTGGGCAAATTAATTAATTCTAGGTCGGGAATTAAATATGTGATATTTAATTGGTGGTTAATTAATTAAAGAATTCATTAATCGGGAATTAATCAATTATGGAAATAATTAATCACTTAAGGAAGTTATTAATCATTTATGGAAATGATCTAATCACTTATGGAAGTAATTAGTCATTTGTGGAAAAGATTAATCAATTATGGAATTGATTGATCATGATTGATTAATTAAGGAATAAGATTGAATCAATTTTGGAAAAAATTGATTTAATTGAATATTTTATTCATGGCCTCTCTTCTATAAATAGAACACTAGACCTAATTGGTCATGACACTTGACACTCTTGAAAGACAAGACCTAGAATTCTCTCTAGCCTCCCTCTTAGAGAAAGACTCCCACAAGTCTTTTACTTCCTAGACTTAGAGACATACCGGTGTAACCTCTGTGGTTATTGTGTCAATCAAGAAGGAATTTCCAGCGAAGAAAAACAAAGGTGGCTGCTGCGTTTTCGTTCGTGGAGCGTCGTTGGCGAAGAACGGTCAAGTCTTCAACGGAGGTTTGTAACGGTTCTTCCCTTTTTCTTTAGAAAAGCATAAAAATAAATTTAGATTTATTTTTAAGCATGTTTAAACCAATTTTACAACAGCTTTAAAGTTTGTTTAAAGTTTGTTTGAGTTTTCGTAACGGTATTTTAATGTTAATTAATATACGGCGTAAGGTCCAATCGATGCGCTTCCGCTGCGTGGGGACTTTTATTCCCTTCAGGTTGGTTAGTGTTGCTCGGGATGCGCAATAGTTCAAATTTGGGGGTGTGATAACTGTCCAAAAGGTAGTTATTTAGGCCTCATTTCTATATTGATTTGTGTGGCCTTTGTGCTTAATAGGGTTGGTTTTAGATAGATATTATATGTTTTAACCCATTTGGTAGAATGGAAGCTTTGGAAATCATTTTGTGCAGATTATGCTATTGGGCGTGTAACGCCTCAGGATTTTAAAAGCTAACCCAGCGACATTACTAACTCCTAGACCAAAACAAACCGTGAGCACCGAAAATTTCGGCAGCATAACGACGTACATTGGACTAACCCAAAATTTTTACTAAACCTGCTAAGCAAAAGAAACACTTCTAAGCAACATTATTCAACGAACTCCATCAACTACAACACAACAGAGCTTCGCAGAAACTAACAGCCAGACAGGCCACACATCACAACTAATAATCAATCAGAAACACAACGTTAACGGAGCTTTTAACATTAAACGCTAGAATTCAACTTATTGATCACTAACTGAATGAAACAATAGGGTTCATTAAAACAATGCAACTAAACCTAGAGACTAACAAAAGTAAATCTGAATTAACCAAGTCCAACATCTTTCAAAACGACAAGCACATCTATCCTAGCTAAACCAAGAGAAATAAATGGACAAGAACAAGCTACAAGCTATGGTTCCTCCTCATAAGCCTCCTCCGCATCACCATGGTCCACGCAGTCATCATAACCTGCAAAATCTGGTAGTTGGGGGGAGAGAGGAGGGGGTCAGTACACTAAGGTACTGGTAAGCAGCCCCTACCTGAGAAGCCATCAAACAGCAAACAACAAACAACATGCTCTTCATGCGCAAACAACATGCCTTTCAAAGCGGTAAACATAATATCATGCTCAAAAGCTAGTAAAACAAATGACTCTTCTAAGCCATAACTCATGCATCTTTCTATATGCAACTTGCTAACCACTCAAGCTCCACGAGCTCACTCAACGCTCCTATTTAGCCCTCACATGGCTCTCCAAGGCTGATCCTTCGAGTCGCACTGTCCCCTGACCATTTGTACCCAGGGCCACAATGCTCTCTACGGAGCTCGGCGTTTGACCCTTGACCATTTGTACCCAAGGCCTCAAACTGTGCATCGCCCCTTGACCATTTGTACCCAAGGCGCACTGATGACTTAGCAAGGTATTGGCCCTTCCCCAGGCGCCCAACACGTGCTTTCTAGACTCATCACACCGACCCTTGACCATTTGTACCCAAGGCCTCGATGCTCCTCTTAAACCACTGGTGACGTGTCACCCCTCGACCATTTGTACCCGAGGTGCACTGACACTCACCCAACTTTCTTTTCTTTCACACTTTAGGTCCCTGACCTATAACTCACATCTACTAGAATGCATATGCCCTGCAACATGCTTCTAGACTCATGCATCATGCCCACAAAGCATATACGTGTGACTACTTCTCTTAACTCATGCTTAACTCACTGACGCAAAACAGAACCAATCATGCTTTTCATCCATTTATCATGCAACAACAGTCATGCTTTCCAACGATTCATATATATATGCATATATTCAAAGAAATAGCAATCACGAGAATAGTTTTAAAGCGAGAAAACACTCAGCATGCATCACACAATCAAACAGGCAACATCAAGTAAGAACTACTTACAGGAAGCTCAAACGCTCCTAAACAATCCTAAAGGGCCAATGGAAACAACCGGAAGAGCCTAAAGAGCTCAAACTACAAGCAACGATTACCAAGGGTTAGAAAACAACTTAGAGCACCTAGTAGACTTGAGGAAAGGGTCTAGGGATGCTGGAATTTACCGTTCAGCGTCCGAAAGACCTCGAACACGTGCTTTCCAGCAGGCAAAGAGATTTAAAACCACTTGCTTAGAGGCCCTAAGCACTGGGTGTTCAAGCCTAAGGCTCAACGGATGATGGGTCACAAGGCAAGAATGATTTCGAACCCAAGACGACTCCGAACAGCGCTGGAAAAACAAGAAACCAACCACGACACTAAATTCTAAGGCCGAATAAGAGTGGGTAATCCAAATTTGAATTCGAACAAGCATGGGTCACGACGAAAACTTACCGAAAACGCTAAACAATGCCGCAATGACCCAAAACGGGGTCGAACACCATTGGACAGAAGCGAAATCGCGAATGACAGGGCCCCGAACTGCTACCTGCGCGAGATTTAACCAAAACCACGCAAGGATTCTTAGATCAGGCCTTAAACAACCTATAAGGAGGAGGAAAACGGCTTACCCACGAGCCTATAGGGCTGAAACACAGAGGAAGGAGAAAAGAAGCCACATATCTGATGAACCAACGAGCAGAAACGCGCGGAGCATAAGACCCACGTGGCGGCGACGCTCGGCTACGACGGCCGGCGATTCAGATGGTGGTGGCTCGGCTTTCGGCGGCTGCAACACACGCTAGAGGAGGGCGGACGGCACAGACCAACCACGGGAGAAAGAGATGCGCGCGGGGGAGGAAGGACTTCGCGAATCCTGCAACTGACGGACGAACGCGCGAGAGGAAAGAAGAGATTGACGGCGGCAACGCGACGTGCACAGACGGCGTACTCGAGCAGTGGCTGGAGGAGGTGGCCGGCGCTGGAGCTTCACGGTGAAGGATTTGGAATTCCCAATTCCGTTACAGCGGAAGCAATTGGACCGTTCGTAGTTAATTTTGTTTCTACTAAAAT
This sequence comes from Luffa acutangula, assembly GCA_036850905.1. Taxonomy (NCBI): domain Eukaryota; kingdom Viridiplantae; phylum Streptophyta; class Magnoliopsida; order Cucurbitales; family Cucurbitaceae; genus Luffa; species Luffa acutangula. The sequence goes on along the minus strand of CM072097.1, from coordinate 42,841,156 downwards.
ACCTATGCATTCGCAAAAGGTTAAGCGTTGAGAAATATACCTTCGTTGACGACTCTGAATTCTTCAAGAACGCCTTTCTTGATTGCTCTGCAACAATGAAGAACACCACCATTTGATCTTCCCCGCTATAACTCTGAGATTAGAAACGTAGTTGTGGGACTACCTAATCTTGAATGGGAAAAACTCTAGAGAGAAAATTCTCCCTAGAGTTCTTGAGTTGAGAGAATATGAGAAGGCCTTATGGTGGCCATATGTTGTGGTGCCTAAACCCTAGGGTTAGTGTTCTATTTATAGGAGAAAGGCCATGAATAAAATATTCATTTAAAATCAATTATTTCCATAACTGATTTAATCTTTTCCATTAATCAATTCCATGACCAATCAATTCCATAATTGATTAATCTTTTCCATAAATGATTGATCACTTCCATAAGTGATTAATCATTTCCATAATTGATTAATTTCCAATTAATTAATTCTTTAATTAATTAATCACCAATTAAATATCATATATTTAATTTCAGACCTTCTATTAGTTAATTAATTAATTACCCAATTAAATATCATATATTTAATTTCAGGCCTTCAATTAATTAATTCTATAATATGAATCAAATTCATATTAAAATTTGAACTCCTTCAAATTCTCTTATATCCTATAAATTTAATATGAATCAAATTCATATTAATATTTGAACTTCTTCAAATATTTATTTCTCTCATAGACTATAGTTTAATTAAATCTCATTTAATTTAAACTAAATTGAATAATTAATTAATTCATAATTAATTAATTCATCTTCTAATTAAATATCCTATATTTAATTAGACATATATTTGAACTCTTTCAAATATATCAATCTCTCAAATTAATAAAGTTTAATCTCAAATTAGACTTTATATTTTAATGCATCATTATACATTATATTAATTTGTATCTCATACAATTAACTTAATTCCCAATATGAATTTGAACTATTCAAATTCTCTCAAGATATATTTGTTCCTAATTACTCTTTACGAGCTAGCAGGGGGACCTAATGGACCTACAGATCAGAAGCTCCAATGATATGAGGTTAATAGATTAAACTCATTAATCAGGTTAACCAATATTCATTAACTGTGGGTCATTCCACTAAAGACCCACAGCTGAACTCTTCTCACTGTAGAACATTTCTGTGTCCATGGATGTAGACCTATACCGGTAAGTCAATCCTTCACGAGTGTTCGTAATCACGGATGGGTCAAATTACCGTTTTACCCCTGTGTTACATCTGTCTCCTTAAGTACCAGCGCTCCTCTAATGAACAACCTGTTTATGGTCCAACCATTAAACAGAAAGTTCCTCTCGGGCCAGTGAGAGGACGGGATCCCTTTGTTCAAGTCCCGGAGTCACCTCTTAAGGGAACACTCATATACTTCTCCTAGAAGTGGGAAGGAGTGAATTCCTTCTTGTGTTGTCATGTCCCCAGCCTCCCACTCGGTCTTGTCCCCAAAAAGGAAGGCATATTGAGTCGGCGTATTGGCCACTCTCACCCATGCTAATCAAAGGACAATCCCTCATGAGAAGGAGTTCATGACACACTCAGGATTAAGACTGAGTTACCTAGGTCATCGTATTGAAACAGTAACCTAACTAGTTAACGGTGTTACATCTAGTGGTTTACTATTTCGTGGTCCGGTCTTATGCAAACTCATTGCATAGGATACCCCCGCTTGCATGTCTCCTACATGGACGCCTTGAATTAATACGTCTGTATCGAATACAAAGCGGGCCGTATCACATAGTGTTACCAGGATAAGGTATCCAGCCTTATCCTTGTACTATAGACCTTTTAGGTTGTTACTTGAACACCAATCCCCGTATGTCCCCACATACTAGTTCAAGTCACATGTAAACAACCTTGGATCTTAGTTTATTGGATTTGGGTCAAATTGTGCAATATTTAACAACAACACTTTATTGAAACAAGTATACAATTTGTTCACATTCACTATCTACGAGTTTTAGGGCATAAAACCCAACAAACTCCCACTTGAACTAAAACTCTAGTTTAGTGGGATGTACAATAATCTATACAGCATTGGGTGTATAAATACATGTATAAAACATATACAATGTACAAATACAATAAACTAGGGCATCACTATACCCATTACACAATGGTATCACTATACCAATTACATTTCTCCCACTTGCCCTAGATTACACTTTTGTACATATCTCGTAGATCTAGACCTTCTAGAAGACCCTCAAACACTTTAGCCGAGAGAGTCTTTGTAAATGAATCAGCAATATTTAATTCAATTTAATGTGTCTGCTTGTCTTAGGCTGCGATGTTCTTTTGAATTTGCCACAACACCACTATATCACTATAAAGTGTGATGGGCAAGTTCACATTTGGAACACATTCCAAATCTGTCAAGAACTTCTTAAGCCATACAGTCTCTATCGCTGCTTCACAAGTAGCTATATTTTCGGCCTATATGGTCAAGATTGTAACTATGTCATACTATAGCTCCATCGTAAAGAGTGACCACAAATACTGATGTAGATTTCCTCAAATCCTTATCAGTCTTAAAATCTGTGTCAGTGTATCCTGTAAGGATCAAATCCTTAGTCCCATACACGAGCATATAGTTCCTCGTTCTCCTTGAATACTTGAGGATATTCTTAACGGTTTTCCAATGATTAAATCTTGGATTAGATTGATATTTACTGACAATCCCTACTGCATAGGGCATTCGTCTCATGCCCTCAACCTCTTGAGGTGTGTTAGGAAACATTTTCTTAGACAAAAGAATTCCATGTCTGAAAGGTAGTGAACCCTTATTGGAATTCTGCATCTTATATCTAACTAACATCTTGTAGATATAAGACACCTGAGACAATGCTAGCCTTTTTGTTCTTACGGTTCCTAAACAATTTGGATCCCAAGAACAAACTCAGCTTCTCCCAAATTTCCACTTGGAAATGAGCTGCTAGCTCCTTTAATGTCAGTAAGATAACCTACATCATTCCCAATGATTAGGATATCAATCATATACAATACTAAGTAAGCTACTGAACTATTGATGATTACTTGTAAACACAAGACTCATTAATGTTCTGATTAAAATCAAAAGATTTGGTCTCTTTATCAAATCTTATATTTCAAGATCGAAATGCTTAGGTTAATCCATGAATGGATCACTTAAGCTTGCAAAACCTTTTGCTTTCGATCTTGTTGTATGAACCCTTCTGGTTAAGACCTTTAATGTCTCGTTTTCTCTTGTAAATCCACTTGTAACTAATAGGTGTTACCCATCAAACAGATCTACAAGATTCCATATGGAAGTGAAATACAAAAGACTTCATTTCCAGGTCCATGACTTTAATCCATTGGTCCTTGTCAACATCATTCATTTTCTTTCTAAAAGATAATGAACCCACTATGCCATCATCAGGTATGATGACCTAGGCTTCAAACAAGCCCATGTAACGTTCAGGTTATCAAACAACCCTCCCACTACATTGAGGCAATCTCAACTATTGAGATGGATGTGACTGACTAGATGCACTGATCCATCAACAACTTTTGTTGAACAGCCAACCTCATCAACAACTCTTGTGGATGTTACTGTAGCTTCATTAGTTAACTTACTTAAATCGACTTTACTCTGTGGTTTATGATTTTTTTTTATGTGAACTTCTTCTGAGAATTTAGCATTTGTCGATACAAATTCTTTATTCTCTTGTGAATTGAAGAAGTATCAACTTCTCGTTTCCTTTGGGGTTGCCTACTACAGTATGCAATGCAGTCAACACTACATGACCCCAAAACGAGCCAGACAATTGAGCATAGCTCAACATGGAATGAACCATATCCAATAGGGTTCTATTTCTCCTAAATGAGATTTAGGGTGTGATCCCATGTACTATCAAATAGTCCTGGAATCTCAAATCCCTATACTCAACACTTTGATCTGATCAAAGTGTTTTTATCATCTCACCTAACAAGTTTTCAACTTCAGTCCTAAGCCCCTTCGAATATCTCAAGAGCTTCAGACTTAAGTTGCATTAGGTAAAGATACTCATACCTTTGAATAATCATCCAAAAGAGATGAATTATTCATGCCCTCCCACTGCTTTAACATATTGAACCACAAGGATCCAAATGTACAAGCTCCAAGGGCTCTTTGGCTCTTAGATCTTTTCCAGTAAAATATCTATCAATCATATTGCCCACAAGGCATGACTTACAAGGTAGTAGAGAGTCATCTTCTAACTCGCTTAGAAGTTCACTCTTGACCAATCTCCCAATCAAATTGAGATTAATATGGTCTACCTTAGAACCAAAGAAAGGTATTTTTCCTTTAAGAGAAATCCTTTGCCTCTTTTCACATTGAGTAGTAGCGGTCTTAAACAACCCAGTGTTCATGACTGCTTTACTCTTGATTAGTCTTAAAACATTTAGGTTACTTTACAGTAAAGCTAAACAAATGTCAACTCCCTTTCTTGAAATAAAACTGCGTTAGCAGAGAAAGGTAAAGAGTAACATTGTTCCAGCAAATAAGACACAGAAATCAAATTTCTTTTGATCTTACATACACATTATCTAATAATATGTATTTTCTCCCACTGAGAAAAAATAACTTAATGTTCCCCACTGATATAGCTAAAATAACCTCTCTAATTCTAACTTTGAGAGTTATTACACAAGCAGTAAGCTCTTGCCAGGAACTTATTCCTTTAAAAGAAGAACACACCTGATTTGTGGTCCTTGAATCAAGTATTCAGGGAGAATCACTATTCTTCACTAGTCACGTTTTCAAGACAGGTAAATGAAAATTACGGTCTTGAAGAAGTTCTCTTTTTGCTAAACAGAGTTCTATGTCATATTCACCAAGAACAATTCTTAATGAATTAAACATATGGGGCATGAGGACATTCCTCAGTTAAGAATAATCCTAAACTTATTTACCACAATTTATCGTTTAAGCTTGTTGTATTACCGTTATTTATAAAATGACATAAGACAACACACATAAAATTATTATATAATTGCTGAAGTAACAAATTACTTGTATTATTAATTGCACTAACCCATTACAAATAATCCAATCAAATTCTGCAAAAACAAATAAGCAATCAAAGAAACCCTATAAAACTATTGATTTGGTTTTTGCAACGGTACTTCAAAGGTTTAGAACAACAGCCACCAAAGGGTGGTCAGCTACTCCTCCTCTGAATTTAGACAATCTCAACCAAACTCTAACACCAGAATAACTCATATTCAGTTAGCGTTTAGTTACCGTTGTTCGGTCAAGGGTTAGTTAACACATTTAACTCATCCCCGTAAGTGTAACCCTCCCACTTTCAGATCTCAGAGGCACGCACCAACAGGCTACCGAAGGGAAAGACAACTGTTGGTGATTAGCCTAAGTGACCCTATCCTATTCAGGAGTTCACGGTGTTCCGAATCCTATGATCAGGCCCTCCGAAGGGATGGTTGCGCCAGGACAACCTGCAGGCGGATCATAGGACTCTCACGGTGTGAACTAGGGGTGGAGACCGAGGGATACGTTGACACGTGTCCCGCTCCCACTTACTCTAGACATTTTTCCCATTCACCTTGTTATTGATCCATGCAAACACTTTCCGAAGGGAGGCCGCTCCTAGGGCGACTCGAAGCCGAGCATGAACCTCACGTTGTGAATATAGGGACGTAGGAGCAAAACTTGATTTAAATCTCGTTTTGTAATTTTCCTCCCACTGAAAATGTCCTAAGGTTAATTTAGGGTTGTTTAACTTAGATAAAATTCGGCTAAGTCAATCTATCTAAGTCTGATCCTATTATAACAATTATGGAAAGGATTCAACCACAATGTTTTAGGTGAATTAAACTTCTTTTAATAAACCCAACATTGCAAGTCAACATTACTGTGGTTAATTCAACTCAAGTTTCGGGTCAGTTCCCAGGTAGGAGGTGTTCCGTAAACCGTCAACTTAAATACCCCCAACCTTAGACAGAACTTCACCAAGAGAGTTCCCTTATAACCAAAGTAATGTAAGGTCTTTACTCTAAAGATCTAGGTGCATTAAACACTTTTAACAAACCTAGTGACATTGCATGCTAACATTTAACTATGATTAATTCAACTCCGGTATTCCGGGTCAGTTCCCAGGTAGGAGGTGTTCCGTAAATCGTCAGCTTAAATACCCCCAACCTTAGACAGAACTTAACCGGTGGAGTTCCCTTATAATCATAGTAATGTTTTTCCTACTTAGTCAATTAAAACTAATTTTAATTCTAAGTAAGAATAATTCTAATCCTATTAGAAATGTGATCTTAGATCTAATTAATTTTAAACATTTTAAAATTAATTCATTTATCCTAAGATCCTATGTTTGCATGCAATTCTTTGTTATAGGTTAACGGTTTCTATTCATTAATATTATAACTATTATAAATTTTAATGAATTAAACCTATAACATGCTACTATGGTGAATAAATTAACAATCAAATTCTAATTAATTTATAAAACCATACATTAGCATACATGACATACCAAAAATATAACAATTATATTAATCTAAGGTAATGTCATTCTCAATGCAATTTAATTTCCTTTTAATTAACCTAACTCTTAAATTAATTATACAAGAAAATTAAAATTAAGCATTACCACTTTCATACATTAACATAACATTTATATTAATAGCTTATGAAAAAATAAGCATGTTAATTACTAATATAACTCTTATATTTTTAAACTAAAGTAATTTCATGCTTAATGCAAATTAATTTTCTTCAATTAATCTAACTCTTAAATTAATTACCCAAGAAAATTAAAATAAGCATTCACATTTTCATACATTAACATAACACTTTATATTAATGGCTCATGAAAATAAATAAGCATATAAATTACTTTCATAAATATAACTTTTTATATACTAAAGTAATTTCATGCTTAATGCTTCTCAATTTTCATCCATTTAATTATAACAATTTATATTAAATACCCATGAAAATTAAATTCATGCATAATACTTATATTATAACAATTATAATTTAAAAATGCATGAATATGCTTAACCTATGGTGGAATTTTAAATACTATATGACATTCATAAAGCAATTAAATAGCTAAGTAGACGGGTTTTGGCATCCTATGACAAAATAAATTAGAAAAATTACAATAATTAATCTAAAAATGCCCTATCAAGCCGTGAACCAACCCAAAATAGCCTCGAACCGCGTCCAAACCCTTCGAACCGGCAAAAAATTGAGCTAAACCATGCTGAACTGTGCAAAACCAGCTTCAAATAAGCTTGAACCGGCCTAAAACATGCTGAACCAGACCAAAATAGACTGAACCAGCCCAAAATCATGATGAACCGGCCCAGAAAACGGCCAGACCGCACGAACCGGGTCAAAGATGCCTCGAACCGGTCAAGAAAGCATGAACCGCGGGAAGAAAAAAAATTCACTAAAATTGACAATTAAATAGCTAAGTAGACGGGTTTTGGCATCCTATGACAAAATAAATTAGAAAAATTACAATAATTAATCTAAAAATGCCCTATCAAGCCGTGAACCAACCCAAAATAGCCTCGAACCGCGTCCAAACCCTTCGAACCGGCAAAAAATTGAGCTAAACCATGCTGAACTGTGCAAAACCAGCTTCAAATAAGCTTGAACCGGCCTAAAACATGCTGAACCAGACCAAAATAGACTGAACCAGCCCAAAATCATGATGAACCGGCCCAGAAAACGGCCAGACCGCACGAACCGGGTCAAAGATGCCTCGAACCGGTCAAGAAAGCATGAACCGCGGGAAGAAAAAAAATTCACTAAAATTGACACGATCCAGGCTCGAACTGTAGACCTCTAATTTCGAAAACACGGAATGAACCAACCCACCAGCACGCGTCTTCATGTTCTTAATCGTTTTGCTTTTATTTTAACTGTAATCCAGCACGCAAATACACCGCACGGAAAGAAAAAAATAAAACTTTTGCACGCACGTCTGCTCGAACTTCCGCACTCACGGATACACGCACGCGCGCGCGCTTCAGGTGCTGGAGTTCGAATCCTAGCGGACGCTGCTTCGCCTTTTTTTTTTTTTTTTCTTTCATGCGATTGCAGCCTCTGTTTCTGCAGTTTATCTCTTCTTCCAGCCTTTGTTTTCTTCGTTTTTGGCCCCAAATTCTTCAGCTTTTCATGGAATTTCATAAAAACTGATTGACACGGACTTACAGACTCGATTGCAATTAAAATACCCAAAACAAAGGGCCCTTACATTGATCAAATCAACTTTAAATTGCAAATCTATATGCCAAAACCTTAAAGATCTACTAGCAAAATTTCATACATCCAATGCATAAATTAATCCCACCAATCAACCAATGCAAATTTTAGAGAAACAAAATTAAAATCTACGACCGGCTCTGATACCAATTGAAGGATTGGAATTCCCAATTCCGTTACAGCGGAAGCAATTGGACCGTTCGTAAATTAATTTTGTTCTACAAAAATACCAATACATTGGCAAAAGGTTAAGCGATGAGAAATATATCTTCGTTGACGACTCTGAATTCTTCAAGAACGCCTTTCTTGATTGCTCTGCAACAATGAAGAACACCACCATTTGATCTTCCCCGCTATAACTCTGAGATTAGAAACGTAGTTGTGGGACTACCTAATCTTGAATGGGAAAAACTCTAGAGAGAAAATTCTCCCTAGAGTTCTTGAGTTGAGAGAATATGAGAAGGCCTTATGGTGGCCATATGTTGTGGTGCCTAAACCCTAGGGTTAGTGTTCTATTTATAGGAGAAAGACCATGAATAAAATATTCATTTAAAATCAATTATTTCCATAACTGATTTAATCTTTTCCATTAATCAATTCCATGACCAATCAATTCCATAATTGATTAATCTTTTCCATAAATGATTGATCACTTCCATAAGTGATTAATCATTTCCATAATTGATTAATTTCCAATTAATTAATTCTTTAATTAATTAATCACCAATTAAATATCATATACTTAATTTCAGACCTTCTATTAGTTAATTAATTAATTACCCAATTAAATATCATATATTTAATTTCAGGCCTTCAATTAATTAATTCTATAATATGAATCAAATTCATATTAAAATTTGAACTCCTTAAAATTCTCTTATATCCTATAAATTTAATATGAATCAAATTCATATTAATATTTGAACTTCTTCAAATATTTATTTCTCTCATAGACTATAGTTTAATTAAATCTCATTTAATTTAAACTAAATTGAATAATTAATTAATTCATAATTAATTAATTCATCTTCTAATTAAATATCCTATATTTAATTAGACATATATTTGAACTCTTTCAAATATATCAATCTCTCAAATTAATAAAGTTTAATCTCAAATTAGACTTTATATTTTAATGCATCATTATACATTATATTAATTTGTATCTCATACAATTAACTTAATTCCCAATATGAATTTGAACTATTCAAATTCTCTCAAGATATATTTGTTCCTAATTACTCTTTACGAGCTAGCAGGGGGACCTAATGGACCTACAGATCAGAAGCTCCAATGATATGAGGTTAATAGATTAAACTCATTAATCAGGTTAACCAATATTCATTAACTGTGGGTCATTCCACTAAAGACCCACAGCTGAACTCTTCTCACTGTAGAACATTTCTGTGTCCATGGATGTAGACCTATACCGGTAAGTCAATCCTTCACGAGTGTTCGTAATCACGGCTGGGTCAAATTACCGTTTTACCCCTGTGTTACATCTGTCTCCTTAAGTACCAGCGCTCCTCTAATGAACAACCTGTTTATGGTCCAACCATTAAACAGAAAGTTCCTCTCGGGCCAGTGAGAGGACGGGATCCCTTTGTTCAAGTCCCGGAGTCACCTCTTAAGGGAACACTCATCTACTTCTCCTAGAAGTGGGAAGGAGTGAATTCCTTCTTGTGTTGTCATGTCCCCAGCCTCCCACTCGGTCTTGTCCCCAAAAAGGAAGGCATATTGAGTCGGCGTATTGGCCACTCTCACCCATGCTAATCAAAGGACAATCCCTCATGAGAAGGAGTTCATGACACACTCAGGATTAAGACTGAGTTACCTAGGTCATCGTATTGGAACAGTAACCTAACTAGTTAACGGTGTTACATCTAGTGGTTTACTATTTTGTGGTCCGGTCTTATGCAAACTCATTGCATAGGATACCCCCGCTTGCATGTCTCCTACATGGACGCCTTGAATTAATACGTCTGTATCGAATACAAAGCGGGCCGTATCACATAGTGTTACCAGGATAAGGTATCCAGCCTTATCCTTGTACTATAGACCTTTTAGGTTGTTACTTGAACACCAATCCCCGTATGTCCCCACATACTAGTTCAAGTCACATGTAAACAACCTTGGATCTTAGTTTATTGGATTTGGGTCAAATTGTGCAATATTTAACAACAACACTTTATTGAAACAAGTATACAATTTGTTCACATTCACTATCTACGAGTTTTAGGGCATAAAACCCAACACACGGAAGGCTGGGCGGCTGCGCAAGGGAGAAGGGGAAAAAACGATAATTTTTTTCTCTTGGGGAGCGGCGGCTGACGAGAAAAACAAGAAAGGGAAAAGAGAGTTAATTCTAGGGTTTCCTTGCTCCCTCTTTTCTTAAGACTAGAATTAAAAAAATATATATAACCTTCCCTCACATTTAAAGACTCAATTAAGGCCCTTCAAGCCCAAATCGACTCTTAGAACTCTATAAGGTTTAGGCCATACTCTTAAAATTAACTTCACGAAGGAAAAAGAATTTCTTGGCCCAAATACAATTTACCCACTCCAAACAACCACCAAAAATAATAAATAATCAACCTTAAGCAGCCAACAGGTACTACAACTCCGAATTAAATAGAAATTTAATAGAATTACTCGCACCTGGAAATGCGGGGCGTTACAGGGCGACTGGAGGGAGCAAATTCTGTGTTGTAGCAAAACTGGGAGCAGAACTGCCACATCACAGCTCGTTAGCCAACTTCATGAACCGACTTCTGTTGAGTTATTTTCGAGATAAAGGAGTAAGGAGAGCCCTACACGTGTCCAAGTTGACCTAATTCAAGTCTCCTATCTTTCTATAAAAGGAAGTAGTCGTCCAAGTCAAAACCATTCCATTTTTCCTTGGAAGCCGAATAGTATAGAGAGATTGGAGATTACTAGAAGACCATCATCTGCAAGCTGATTAAGGAGATTATTATTTTCTTTATTATCTTGTGATTATGGATATGATTACTCATATTGTAATTCATGTCTCCATGCTTATTATGAACTAAGTAGCTTTAGGCGTTGGTTAAGGACTATGTAGTTGTCGTGCTTCATCTCTAATAATATTTATTGATTATTGCAACTTGGTTAATTGTTGTGCCTATTTCCATTTTATGCCCGACTGGCCAGTCGGTATGAATACCTCTCTCTAGTTTCAGGGATGATTTAGAGAGTGTGTGGCAATTATTCACACTACGATCATTGTGTATTGGTGAACGCCAGTGACTGAGCTAGGGATAGCCAGTTGCCTAGTGCTTGATCGGTCGTACTTCATTGGGGTTGAAACACATTCCAAAAGATCCGGAGTTCCGGGAGGAATCCGCTAATAATACTGCGAGAGTTTGCATGATAAATAATATTGCTAGAGCATCTTTTAAAACAATTACTAAACCTAACCAGCGCATGTCTTTAATCTGTCTGCCTATTTGTTTACTTGTTGTTCTGTCATTTACTTTGCTTCAACATAATTCTTACAAAACCCAATCATTTTTACTACCTTGAAACCATTAAAAGATTCATACAAAATAGATAGAGTGGAAGCTAGTTCAGGCCTTGGATTGACAAATACTTATTACTTGTTGCGGACTGTGTATACTTGCACAGGAATTCTAGAGTCTTTTCGGATCATAATTTTACTCACTCTAGGAACCCAACACCCACTCAAGATTTTGCTGGAATTTAAGTGGAGAACTTGTCGAACGAACTAATCAATGAATGCGTGTATTAAACAAAAAACTAAAATTAAGCAAAACAACATTCAATCTAGCTTACCCAATTCCAGAATCGTTCAAAATCCCGCTTAAAGCGTCACCTACAACTGCTGGTCGGGTAACAAAGTCAGTCTGATTCCGTTAATTTCGACTCCAATAACTTGGGGGACCTTAAATCGAAGGCTAAACTTCAATGGGTATTTGTTTAGAGAGTAAAATTGACCAAAATAATCTAGAATCTCACTTACCCAATACCAAAATCGATGAAAAACGCCCAAGAACGTTGCTGAACGCCACCCAACGCCGCACACTCGCCAGAAATTACTCAACACACTGCAACACCGCCGCACGTCGCCTCTGTCGCTGTACAGCCGTGAGACCCGTCGGAAAAACCCATGAAAACTGGTCCTTGCTGCTGTGAACGACGCAAGAGAGATGGAGATTGAGTGGCCGAAAAACACCACAAACGAGACATCGCGCCGCCGTGGTCCTGGGTTGGCTGGAGAAGTCGATCAGAGCGCCGCCCTCACGCCGTCTACTACACCGCTGTCTGCTGTCGTTTGAAGTCGTGGAGAAGAAAATGAAAAAGGTGAAGGGCTAGGCGGCTAGAGGTTCACAGCAAGGAGAGAGAGAAAGGGGAAAAATGGTGAAGAAGATACTCATAGGGTTGCGTGCGTGGCTTTTAAAAATGCTTGGCCTTGGCTTAAACTTCAAAATAATTACAAAAATGCCATTCCAACCCTAATTTTTAAATTTTCCCCAATTTTCAAAACGCAAATTTCCCTCTTAACTCAATTTAACTCCAAACTTAAGAAATTTGAATTTTTTTTCTTAAATTACGGGCGTTACACTCTGCTTTGTCTAGTTTTGTTCTCTCTTGCAAGATAACAAGAAATCCGCACATGAATTAGCACAAGGGGAAGATCATTACTCTTAAATCGGGCTTAAGAAGCTCAACCTAAAGCAATAAGTCACACTTGAATCCCAATTCAAGAGTGGGGGCTTAATGTTATAGGTAATTTTGGACCATTCTGGAATCTAAGGATAGACGAGGACAACACGACACCAACCCAAGGAAATGACCATGGAAAGACCCCGAAGGAGCCAAGGATCAAAGGAATTGGGGTCTCCCAATCCCCTCGGCCCACTTCGGTGGGTCAAATCCCTTCCCCTTTGTTTGGCTTCTAGTGTCCTTGGAGAACCTTATTCGATTTGGTTCAGCCCTGAACCGTCTCCCAATGCCTAGAAACCCTAAAACAGGAAAAAGGTATATAAACCTTGAAGAAGGGATCCCGAAACTAGTCTTTAAACTCTCTTCTCTTCCTCTAACTCTCTGGTTTGCTCATCTTTGTTCTCCTTGCTAACTTAAGAATCAGAGGCGGTGTTGCAAGCACCATGATAACTCTCCAAAAGGGAGTTATATAGGCCTTAGTTTTATAATGATTTGTGTGTCATTTGTGCTAAATAGGGTTGCTTTTAGATGAATATTGCATGTTCTAACCCATTTGGAAGAATGGATGCTTTGGAAGTTATTTTGTGTAGAATATATTGTTGATCGACTTGAGGGAGCAAAATCTGCGATCCAGCAAAGCAGGGAGCAAAACTGTCACGTCACAACTCGTTAGCCATTTTAATGAACTGAAGTTAGTTAAGCTATTTTCGGATTTAAGAAGCAAAGAGAGCCATCCACGTGTCTAGGGCAACCTAATTTGAGCTTGTCTTCATTCTATAAAAGGGGAGAGTCGTTCAAGTCAAATTCATTCCACTCTTGGGGAAGAGATCATTTCTCATTTTCATCATTGGGAGCCGAATAGAGGAGAAAGATTGGAGACTTCAAGAAGACCATCAATTACGGATTTGACCAATGAAATTAGTATTTTCTTGTAATTTCTTGTAATTATGGATGCACATACTCAGATTGTAGTGTGTGTTATCATGAGTGTTATGAACTAAATTTCTTTAGGTGTTGGTTAGGAGTCATGTAATTGTCGTGCCTTATTCTCTATGCAATATATGTTGATTTTATGCAACTTGATTATTTGTTGTGCTTATTTATATTTTGTGCCCGCTTGGCCAGCCGGTATGAATACCACTTCTTAGTTTTAGGGATGATTTGGGAAGTGTGTGACATTTAATCACACTAGATCATTGTGTATTGGTGTACGCTAGTGACTGAGCTAGGGATAGCTAGTTGTCTAGTGCTTGATCGGTAGTGCGTCATTGGAGTTGAAACACATTCTAAAAAATCTAGAGTTCTGGGAGGATCCTGCTAATAAGACTGCAAGAGTTTTGCCTAATCAATAATATTGCTAGAGCATCTTTTAAAACAATTACTAAATCCTGACCAACACTTGTTTCTAATTTGTCTGCTTTATTTGTTTACTTTCTGCTTTGTCATTTCTTTTGCTTCAGCATTTTATCAAAATCAATCATTTTAACCATTTTTGAAACCATTAAAGAGTTACACAAAATAGATAAAGTGAGAGCTATTCAGACTCTGGATTCGATAAATACTTATTACTTGCTGCAGATTGTGTATGCTTGCACAGTGTTCTAGAGCCTATTTTTACCTTATTTTTACCCACTCTTGAAACCCAACAAGTTCTTGGAGCCGTTGCTGGGGACTTGAATAAGTTTTTATCTGATCTGTTTTGTGTATGTGTTTTAGTGGTTTGGTGCTAGAACTTTTTTATTGTTACTTTTGTTTTTGCAGGTGTGAGTTTGGTGCATGAGTGATCCGCCTGGGGTAAGGTTCGAGCTTGATCCAGAAATTGAAAGGACATTCACAAGAAGAAGGAGAGAGCAGCGTCGAAATCAAAATCCAATGGATAACATGTCGCATCTCCCGCAAGTTCTAGAAGATGATCCCCAGAATTGTGTGTTGCAGCCAAATCCGCTGCTGGAGCAAAATAGACAGCAAAATAATCAGGCTGAGAATTCTATTTTGGTAGTGAATGATAAGGCCAGAGCCATTCGAGCGTATGTTTTTCCAATGTTTGATGAGTTAAATCCAGGAATTGCACGTCCTCAAATTGAGGCAGCAAATTTTGAAATGAAACCGGTAATGTTTCAGATGTTGCAAACCGTGGGTCAATTCCATGGTTTGTCATCTGAAGACCCTCATTTACATCTTAAGTCTTTTTTAGGAGTTAGTGATCCAAAATGTAAGTAAGAGGAATTTCATCTCTAGGCCCTAAGTTTCCTCTCCTTTGGCAAGCATCACATTGCTTTTAGAACCAATGGACATCCTTAAATAAGGAAGGCCAAAAGAATCCACAATGCAAAATCCTCATAGTTGTCCTTTGTCCGCTGAAATGGCCTCCATACGGCAAAGAGTGACATTGATAGCGAGCATAGCTAGCTATTTTTCTCTAATTAATTAAGCTAGTCTTTTTCAATTATTTGCCCAAATTTATGCATTTTTATGTTTTATTTGTAGGAAGTATGTGCTTGAAGCTTAATTCAGCAATTGGAGTCAAATGGAGCTTCCAATCTTAAAAAAAAAAAAAAAAAAAAAAAAAAAAAAAAAAAAAAATTAGCGTCGCGACGCTATAGAAAATTTTCCAAATTTGCGGATCGGGACAGCGTCTCGACGCTACAACGAAATTTTGCTATTTAAGCATCTTTTCGACTAGGTTTTTGGGGACTTCGAATGGGGGACTTTTGGAGCCGACTTTAGAGCAAAAAGAGGATAGAATTGAGCTGAAGCAAAGGGGACTAAGTGGAAATCAACCCATTGTTCGTGGGGATCGTGATGGGGACGTTCGGTCTCGGCCTACAACGAGTCTATTTCTCTTTTCCCTTACTTTAGATAGTTTTTATGGCTTATTTAGACTTAGTTTATATTGTAACAAGGATTATGTGTAGCTAAGTTTAATTCTTAGGGATTGATGTAGCCATTGCGCACGTTTTGGATTGATTTACGGTATTTATGCTATTGATGTCATTTATGCATATGTTGTATGCTTAGTGCTTTCGATTTACTGGCCATAAATTGATTGATGTTTAAATTTGAATCTAACTCGGGAGAGAGGATTTAAATTAGTAATCAATATGCATAACTAGAATTTAGCTAAAAATCGGGAGATTAAGGTTAATTCTAGAAATTGTCATAAAGGTTAGCCTTATTGCCTTGTATGTTTATTGGATTTAGATAGGGATATCGGGTTCAATTGCATATGGGAGAATCATGTATGCTCGGGAGAGATATGTGTGATTTTAGTTGCCAAGATTTATGAATCATAGCATGTGTTAATCCGTTTATTAATCCATAACTCCAATTGGTGAAATCAATTCCCTAAGACCAATTATTCTCATTTGATTGTCACTTTTTACTTTAGTTTTATATTTGATTAATTCATATTCTCATTCAATTTGATTCCCTAAATAAAATTGGTCAAAAGTATTTTCGATAATTAAAATTTGGCTAGACACCAATCCAGAGGACGACATTCGATTTAAAAATCACTATATTATTACTTGACCCGTACACTTGCGGTTAGCAATTTGCACATCAGACATTACTCCAGGATTTCCTTTGCTTCATCACCTGAAACACACCTACGAATAATACCATCAGAGCATTGCTTATACATAAATGGCTCATATTTCCTATTATTCAAGATGCATCAAACCAACATATATTGCATAGAGATTATAGCACGACAATTACATATTTCCTAACCAACACCTAAAGTTACTTAATTCATAAAGTGCATTGCAACATACGTTACAATCTGAGTAAATGCATCCATAATCACAAAATAATACAAGAAAATACTAATCCCTTGATTGACTTCGTAATTGATGGTTTTCTTGATGTCCCTAATCTTTCTCCTCTATTCGGCTCCCAATAATGGAAATGAGAAGTGATCCCTTTCCCAAGAGTGGAATGAATTTGACTTGGGCGGCTCTCCCCTTTTATAGAGTGAAGACAAGCTTAAATTAGGTTGACCTAGACACATGGATGGCTCTCCTTGCTCCTTAAATCCGAGAATAGCTTAACTGAATTCAGTTCATTAAATTGGCTAACGAGCTGTGACGTGGCAGTTTTGCTCCCTGGTTTGCTGCAGCACAAATTTTTCTCCCTCAAGTCGCTCAGCAATATATTCTGCACAAGATAACTTCCAAAACATTCATTCTTCCAAAAGGGTTAAAACATATAATATATATCTAAAAACAACCCTATTTAGCACAAAAGACACACAAATCCCTATAGAAATAAGGCTCAAATAACTCCCTTTTGGAGAGTTATCAACACCTAAGGCCCCGATATTTTCCTACGACCTGGCCACGTTACCATACTCGTCTTAAATTGCTTCCAAGAGTGAAGACTATCCCCACAAACCAACACGGGATCCTTTTAGCATGTTTTGTCCTCACTCACATGCTTCCTAGGAAAATTCCTAAGAGGTCACCCAACATAGAACTTCTCCGAGCTAAGTACGCTTAACTTCAAAGTTCCTATGATTGAGCCACCGAAAAGAAAGGTGCACCTTTTTGGTATAGGTAGTATCTATCAATTCTTTTAAGCTTTTCTTGAACATACTTTCATGTCCTCAGGATCCCTCTCATTCGGATGTGGTCTCGGTTCATTCATGTACCCCTCCTAACTCGGGTGTTACATTTCCCCTGTTCTACTTCACAACTTGCTTTATCATATCTTGCTGGTCGTTTAACAACTCTTCTCTGTCTATCTCTAGATAAATGATAATCGGACAAATGAGATTCTGATTGATCATTTCCATAACCTACAGGCTCAGGTCATTCCTCTGATGACTCACCAGTTAACTAATCATCAACCCTTGCAGCTTCATTATTAGAAACAGATTGCTCACCTGAAGATCCGACAATGTGTGTGTTTTCTAACTCAATCTCAAAAGAGTTTGAAGACACATTATCAACATATTTCTTAAAACTCACACTACCTGACAACTCCCAAGGCATGTCAAATTCATCAAATTTCACTTCTCTACTGATAATAAACCGTCCCTCACCTAGTTGAAGAAGCCATAGTTTATAACCCTTCACCTCAGATGGATAACTAAGGAAGATACACTTCCTTGCAGGTGGCTCTAGCTTGTCTTGTTTAATATGTGCATATGCAGCACATCCGAATACCTTCAAATGATTGAGATCAGGAGGCTTTCCTAACCAAACTTCTTGAGGAGTTTTCATATTCAAGGCGACTGAAGGACTTCTATTTATGAGCTACGTTGTTGTCGAAATTGCTTCACCCCAAAACATCTTAGGAAGCTTTGCATTTGCTAGCATACATCTCACCCTCTCAAGCAAAGTCCTATTGAACCGCTCAACAAGACCGTTTTGTTGTGGCGTGTAAAGAACTGTGTGATGTCGCTTAATTCCATCTTTTTTACACAAAGTTACAAAGTTATCATTTAAATACTCTAGATCATCATCTGTTCTCAAAACCTTAATTCTTCTCCTAGTTTTATTTTCAACACGGACTTTCCAATCTCTAAAGGTTTCAAACACACACAATTTCCTTGAGAAATCATCAACAAACTCATAAAGTATTTTGCTCCTCCAAGTGTTGAAAACCTTGCTGGTCCCCACAAATCTGAATGAACATAATCTAAAATCCCTTTGGATAACTTTGTGCTCTTAGAAAATTTCATCCTGGTTGATTTTTCAAGAGTACAATGTTCACAGAAAGGTAATTCTGAAGGCTTGAACTTACCAAACAAACCTTGTTTGTGCAACTCATTTAAGCCTCTTTGAGAGACATGGGCTAATATATTGTGCCAAAGGACATTTTCTTTATCACCTTGTCCTAAAAAGAAATTTGCACAATTAGCTACAATTGAGGTTCCATTCAAAACATACAAGCCATTTCTAAGATTGTCTTTCATGTCAAGAAGTGAACCTTTATAAATTTGAAGTACACCTCCCTCTAACTTGCAACTAAAACCTCTTTTATCAAGTTGTCCAAGAGAAACTATATTTCTCTTTAAATCTGGAACAAATCGAACATCAGACAGGATATTTTCTATTCCATCATAAAGTTTCAACCTGATAGATCCTATACCCTTCACAGGACAATGTTGATCATGAAGGAGTGTACAACACTCAAGCGGAAGCGATTTGTATCGAAAGGACTCTAATTTCATTGATTTTACTAAAGAAAAACATGGTTATCATGAACAGAAAACAAAGCAAAGATAATACCAACCTTTTGGATCCGAATTCAACTACTCTGTGACTTGTAATTGATCACGAACGCACTGTGGACTACCACCAACGTCTTCTTCGCTATCCTCCAGCCTTAGAACGACTTGTGGGATCCTAACTAGTGATGAGTTTGGGAAGAAAAATATGAATATGAGAGAGTTCTTGAGTACCCTTTTGACTGAGAGAATCTCAGCTTCTTCAACCCTTGTTTCAACTTTCTCATGGGCTACTTGAGCATGAAATCATGCACACAAGTAAACCTCATCAAGACACCAAATTATCCAAGCCTAAGGACGTCTAATTTTGGTGTCTTTGAAAAACAAGAGTCGTGGGTTTATGTGGGACATTTTTTTATTAATATTGTATTTTTTAAAACTTTTTATTAAAATATAGTTTTTTTTAAACTTATTATTAAAATATTGTTGTTTTAATTTTCGGTCAAAGGTCGTCTCTTGAAGAGACGACCTTCAAACACGCGTTTGCATGTTGTCTCTTGAAGAGACGACATGTAGACGTGGAGAAATTTTTTAAAAAAAAAAAAAAAAACGTATTGTGCAATATATTTAGCATTGCCAACGTGGTTTAGCGTGTATTTACTTCTTTTCGTGCCTGAGTTGGAATCTAAGCGGCCGCACATTTCAAATATCTTTTTCTTTTTCTTCCGTTTTTAGTTTATTTTCAATTTCTTTTTTTTTCGTTTTTAGTTTATTTTCTTTTTTTTCGTTTTTAGTTTTTTATATTTTCAAAAAATGCAAGCAACTTTTTATCATCTTTTTTGAATTTTTGAATTTTTCTTTGAAATTTGAAATTTATATAGGTAATTACCAACAATTAAATTTAATGTATAAAATACACATTTTCTTTATATTTTTTTTATCTTGAATTATAAAATTGTTATTATCAACTTTTTATTTTAGGTCACACATTTTTTTAGAAACTTTTGTCTGTTTTTTCTTTTAATTTAAATTTTTTATCTTTTTTAAAATTTTGTACAGATTTTTTTTTTAAAAAAATATTTTCTTTTGTTTTTTATTTTCCTTTTAAATTATTGTTTTTTTTTAAAAAAAAATAAAGATAATAATAGTTTGATTTATTTTCCATATTCCTTCTTTTTATTTTTCTTTTATCACAATTAGCTAAATATTTTCCTTTATTTCTATCTTTCTTATTTTTTATTAGATAACAAAAAAAAAAAATTCTTTCGTATTTGTTACTCTTACTAGTGGTATCTTTATTTCTTTTTTAGAAACATAAAAGTTTAAAAGTTAAAGAAAAATCAAACAATAATTTTTAAAAATATATACTAAATTAAACGAAATTCTTGTTATCTTTATTTTTTTTTTAGATTTAAAAGTAAACAAAAAAAAAATACAAAGAATATTTTTTAAAAATGTGTGACCTAAATTAAAAAGTTGATTATAAAAATTTAATAATTAAAAAAATATAAAGAAAATGTGTATTTTATACATTAAATTAAATTGTTGGTATTTATCTATATAAATTTCAAATTTCAAAGAAAATAAGAAAATAAAAATTTGTTTGTATTGTTTGAAAATAAAAAACGAAAAACGAAAAAAAAAAATCTGAAAATAAACTAAAAACCAAAAAAAAAGAAATTGAAAATAAACTAAAAACGAAAAAAAAAAAGAAATTGAAAATAAACTAAAAACGAAAAAAAATTGAAAATAAACTAAAAACGCAAAAAAAAATGAAATTGAAAATAAACTAAAAACGAAAAAAAAAAATAGAAATGTGCAGCAGATGAGATTCAAACTCAGGCACGAAAGGAAATAAATACAAGCTAAACCACGTTGGCAATACTGAAAATATTGCATCATGGTGCGAAGAGAGACGACATGTAGACGCGTGTTTGTTTGACCGAAAATTAAAACAACAATATTTTAATAATAAGTTTCAAAATAACTATATTTTAATAAAAAAAAATTTAAAAATACAATATTAATAAATAAAAAATGTTTGGTTTAGGTGGCAAGATGAGGGAATTAACCTCTTGGGATTTTTGAGAAATTTAAAATCAAAATCAAATTGATTTTTTTCAATTTCCACTAATTAATTTAAAACTAAAATTAATTTAATAATTAATTTTAAAAAAATTATTAAATTTTTTTAAATTAATTATAATTATTTAATTTAATACCAAATATTAAATCAAATAATTCAACCAATCCCAGCATCTCTCAGAACCGATCGTTTGAATATGAATCCCTAATACTATGCAAACCGAAATATATATCGTGTACACATTTACAATATTTAGATCATATTTAAATATTCCTACTCTCCTTATAGTTTAATTCATAATTAAATTATAATACGTTAAGTATATCGTATACAATTAACGGTAACTCCCTTAATCGAATTTGATCGCTTCAAATTATTTCATCACATTGTTCTAAGGTTTAATCTGTATAAGCTAGCGGGAGGGCCTAATGGACCTCAGATCATGGGCTCCAACGATCCGAGATTAACCGACTAAACTCTTTAACCTTGTTAACCAACATTCGTTAACTACTAGGACATTCCACTATAGCCCAGTAGTTGCACTCCCCTCATTGTAGATATATTTCTGTCCACCCAATATAACCATGGTTAGTAAGTCGATCTTTGTCACACCCCGCCCTAGATTACCCTACCAAACCTAGGACGTGGGGTGCTGACAATAGATCTCAACTAAACTATGAAATTCATTGTCAAACTTAGCAAAACAAAACTCATTTTTGTTTAAAACCATGGGTTGCTAGCAAAACTTTACTATATAAAAGATAAAAATTTCAGCAGAGTTTCCCCTGAAATTTGGATAAAACACACCTGCAATTGCAAATACAATCCCAAATGATTTCTTTAAAATCCAACACTACTACCAGTATGTCACAATCACAAATCAGATCAGAAACCACAACCACAGCACAACCACAAACCAAAACCACTAATGGAAAACATAAGTCCCCAATTTAAAACTTAATATAAATTCAAATGGTACAACTTCCAGAATGATGCTAGCCACACTAGTTATAAAAAAAAACATCAATATTATATTTACATGCAAAATGATGTATAATCTAAATAAGACTAGTGGCAGATCTCGACCTCGATAGGCTCGTCAGAAACTCAAATTGTAACACCCCAAGCCCAGGATTTGGAATCTGGATTCGGCACCTCACGACCTCGACATTTCCCTGCGACCTGGCCACGCCACCATACTTGTCTAAAACTATTATGATTGAAGAATGTCCCCCACAAACGAACACGGGGTCCTTTTAGCATACTTTGTCCTCACTCACATGCTTCCTAGGAAAATTTTCAGGAGATCACCTAACATAAAACTTCTCCAAGCCAAGCATACTTAACTTCAAAGTTCCTATGATTGAGCCACCGAAAAGGAAGGTGCACCTTGTTGGTATAAGTAGTATCTATCAATTCTTTTAAGCTTATCTAGACCATACTTTCATGTCCTTAGGATCCCTCTCATTCAGATGTGATCTCGATTCATTCATGTACCCCTCATATTCTCGCGGGCGTCACATGCCCACCAACTTCTGCCTTGGTTCGTCCCTAAACCACATCCTACTGGGAGAGGTTCCACTCTGATACCATTTGTAACAACCCAACTCCTTACAAGAGCCTATTCGGAACCGTTACTACATGCATGCTTTTGAGGCCTTTCTAAATAGAACATTTTTTTTTTAAACATAAACTCAAATTTAAGAAAAATCTCAATCAATACCATTATTTGGTATTGTAACGTCGACAATTCAAGGTAAAAACTCAATTTCTCTAATTGAGGGTTTATTTGGTTTAATTTTGCAAATTTGGAGTTAAAAGGGAGAATTGAATAGAAGGTTTTGGTTAAATTGTAAATTAATAAGCTAGGATGGCATTTTTGTAAATAGATAGATGTTTGAGCCAAGCCAAAACCTAAGACTTCACTTTAAATCTTGGTGCACGGAGCCCTAGGGTGTCTTCATCTTCATCTTCCTCAACTCACCTTCTTCCCCAACCCGACGATGTTGGGTTTTATGCCCTAAAACTCGTAGATAGTAAATGAAACAAATTAATCGATCTCAATAAACCGTTAATTGAGTAATTGAGTAATTTAGTTATTGAATAATCAAGTTTGCATTAATAAACCCTAAATCCAATAAACTAAGATCCAAGGTTGTTTAAATGAAACTTGGACTGGTATGTGGGGACATACGAAGATCGATGTCCAAGTAACAACCTAAAAGGTCTGTAGTATAGGGATAAGGCTAGGTACCTTATCCTTATCTTGGTGACACTATGTGATATGGCCCACCTTGTATTTGATACAGATGCAATGATCCAAAGCATCTATGTAGGAGACATGCGGGTGGGGGTATCCTATGCAATGAGTTTGCATAAGACCGGACCGCGAAATAGTAACCACTAGATGTAACGTCGTTAACTAGTTTAGGTTTCTATTTCAATAGGATGACCTAGGTAACTCAATCTCAATCCTGAGTCTGTTATGAACCCCTTTCAGGAGGAATTGTCCTTAGATTTGTATGGGTGAGAGTGGCCAGTTCGCCGACTCAATAATCCTACCATTTCAGAGGCAAGACCGAATGGGGGTTGGGAACATAACAGTACAAGATGGAATTCACTCCTTGCCCTATTGGGGTAAGTAGATGTGTGTTCCCTTAAGGGCTGATTCAGGGGCTTGAACAAAGGCGCGTCGTCCTCTCCTGGCCCGAGAGAAACTCCTGTTTAGTGGTTGGACCCTAAACAACTTGTTCATTAGAGGGATCAGTGGTACTCAAGGAACCAGAGGTAACCCAGGGGTAAAACGGTAATTTGACCTAGCTGGTGTTATGAACACACATGAAAGATTAACTTATTGCATTGGTCGATATCCGTGGACACAGAAATATTCTATAGTGAGAAAAGTGCAGCTGTGGGTCTTTAGTAGAGTGACCCACAGTTTACGAATGTTGACTAACTTGGTTAATGAGTTTAGCCAATTAGTCTCGTATCGTTGGAGTTTCTGATCTGTAGGTCCATTAGGTCCCACTGGTAGCTCGTAAAGAGACTTGAGACAATTAAGTATAAATTGTAAATTGAAAGTGTTTAATTTATTTAGGGGAATCATATAATGTATATTGATACATTATAATATAAAGTTTATGAAACTTTATAATATAATTTTTAAATTAATTTCAAAAATTAATTCTTGAGAGAAAATATTTGAAAGAGTTCAAAGAAATTTTAATATGAATTGGATTCATATTAATTTTAATTTTAATAAAATCCCTAAGATTAAATATATGATATTTAATTGGGTAATTAATTAATTATGGAATTAATTATTTATTTATTAAAATTAGATATTGTTCAGATAATAGATTTGAACTTATTAATAGACTTTTTCCTATTAGGAAAAGGTCTTGGCATTTACCTATACTAGATTTTTACCACGTGCGTTGGACGTGTAATAATTTGACTAAATTATTATGAAGTAAATTTAATTTAAAACTAATTAGAATTCTCTATACATTCTTATATTAGTTTTGTTGTTTTATAATATGACTACTTTGAATATAATATAATATATATGTGATTTATTATAGCAAATGGAGTAACAATAATTATGCTAGATAATAATAAAAATACATTTTTAAAGAAACCGGTTTATAAAGTCAAAACTTCTTTATATACAACATTTTTGGTCAAATCGCCGCTTGATTTGATCAATACCTTTGTCGTTGCCATAGAAATCCCTCTTGAAAGTGCTACATATAGTTGTTCATGCGAGAAAACATGTTGAGGAAGATAAACTCCAACATTAGGTAATGTCTGCCCTTGAGCTTTGTTAATAGTCATGGCAAAGCAGAGTCGTACGGGAAATTGCTTTCTTTTGAATTTAAATGGATATCCTTCATCATTTGCAGGGCTCATTGGTATGCGTGGAAGAAAAACTTTCTTCCCTACATGTTGTCCAGTTGCGATTTCTGCATAAATAACATTTTTGTGAAATTCACGACAAACCATTCGAGTTCCGTTACATAGACCGTTTGGTGGGTCTAAGTTTCTCAATAACATGACTGGACAATGTTTTTTCAATAACAATTTGTGAGGAGGGACACCATTGGGCAATAATGAATTGAGGAATTCTTCTTGGTAGTAATTATGTGTGTCGTCAATCGCCTCATCAAAACTCATGAATTCCTCTATTTTCCCAGGAAATAGATAAATCATTTTCTCATTCATTTGATCAACATATTCATTTGTGGTTGACAGAATTGCCCTACTTGTAATATATTCTATCAAAGTAGCATTTTTTTCAAGATCAGGATAAACAATATTCAATAATTTTAATACTGCATCATCTTCGCTTTCACCTGTAACGACAACATCATTTGGGAGGCAAATATAATCTTCTTCTACAAATGGTTTTGTTCCATTACCAATCCTTAATAGATATTCTGCAAAATGTCTGTCATTTTGGGCTCTCATATTTTTTGTTAGTAGTAGTTTTTCCATTTGTTCCCAAAGGTATGACTTTACCAAACTTTCATTGACAATCTGTTGTCTTGTTGCTCGTGGGACAACAGGTAGTACTTGTCGAAAATCTCCTCCAAAGACGACAACCTTTCCACCAAATGGTTCTGAACTATCCATTATATCTCTAAAAGTCTTGTCAACGACCTCTATTGTGGCTTTTTTGGCCATTGGTGCCTCATCCCAAATAATGACTTTTGCTTGTCTAATCAATTCTGCTCTATGACTTTGCTTAGAAATATTGCATATTGACGATTCGTTTGCTTGAAGTGGTATGTTAAATCTAGAATGAGCAGTCCGTCCTCCTGGCAGAATCGAAGCAGCAACACCTGATGTTGCTGTTGCAATTGCTATCATCCTTCTCGATCTTATAGTAGCTAGCAATGCACGATACAAAAATGTTTTTCCTGTTCCTCCTGGTCCATCAATAAAAAATACACCACTTTTATTATTCGTGATTCTTTCTATAATAATATCATATGCCAATTTTTGTTCTTCATTCAACTTTAATGAAGCTTGAATATCTTCGTCTGAGACTTCAATTGACTTTTCATCCAACACATCTTTTATATAGTGTTCATGTCCATGTATTGTCATATCTTTGATTTTTGGTAAATCATACATGGTAATTTGTTTGCCCATTGACTCAAGGAATAATTTTATATCTTGCAAAGTACATTGCATTTGATATTCCAAATTATCTGGCTCATCTTTTCTATAATTTTCTGATAAGAATTGAAAATAATCCTCCCATAATTTTCTAACATCAACCGGTTCACAATATACTAACAATATTGCAAAAAGTCTTCTAAAAGCATAAGGCATCTCAAATGATACTGCTTCATCTAAACATTCTAGAATACTTTGGTCAGACTCTAAAAGTCCTCTTTCATGTGCTGCCTCTTTAAATGTGGATAATCTTTTTTCATTAACAATCAATAAAGACTCAAATGACGTTGGCCCCCTAACATGGTTTAGTAACAAACGTAAGTAATATCTTTCTCCTTCTCTTGGATTTGCTCCAACAATGCGTGATATAACTACTCCTTTTTTCCTTTCTTTCCATACTCGAAGTTGTTTATCCCACACATAATGTTCAGGGAATTCTTTGTATAGAAGATTTCGAGCAGTTTCATATTTTTGACACATATGAAAGTACTCTGTTAACATTGTCTTTGATACATGATCCCAATGAATTAGTTTCTTCAAATCCTGATTTTCCCAATAAGAAACACACTGCATATTTGGAAGATGAAGTTGTAAGTTTATCACTGGGGGAGATATCTCATTCAATCTAAAATCATAAATTCTCCATAAGGCTTCTTGTGAAGATACCCATCTCGCATCCTGATAATCCTTTATCTCATCAATACTTTTACTATCATTATCATGTGATATATAAACTGTTGCTCTATCATGTCCTTTGTAGATATATTTGTATAAATATTTAACTGCCTTCAACCCTGAACATATTTCTACATTTATGTGGCAGTTGTATCTCAAGAGTAGATATGGGTTATAAGGGACCACCCATCGATTATCAAAAGTTGGGGGAAAAAAAAATTAAAGTCAGTTAGTCATAACATAAAATATTTGAGAATGACTTTCTTCTAATTAAATTAATAAAATTAAACAAAAATATTATAATTATAATTCAAGAGATGTACCTGAAACCAACAATGGAGGGGATGAATAGTTTTGATGTGAAAACTAATGGGAGAAGGTGAACAATTTATATAGGGAATTTAGATTCAAGTTCTAATTTAATTAGAGTTTGGATAGAGTGTATATAGATCAGCTGATAATTTGATTAGATTTTGGATGGAGTGTATATTGTTTTTTATTTCTTACTTTTTAATTATAATAATAATAATTAGATTTAACTAAAATAATTATCTTTAAGATTTGTTTTTTTCAATTTTTTTTTTTTTATTCTTAGTAATGAGCTTTTTTTTTTTTTTTCTAAACTATCAAACCAATATTTTTTTTATCATTTATTATAGATAATTATTAAAACCATAACTTAAAGATTTTTTCCCAATATTTCGTATTGGTTTTCCAAGATTTCATATTAGCATTGGAAGATCTGTTGATTGTTTGGTGTGTTGTTGTTTATCGAGTTTTGTTGAATATTACTCGAGTTCGGATCCTTTTATCTAGTCTCCTGTTGTTTTTCCTTTCTTAATTTGACTTTTCCCCCTTTTGTCTGGCTTTAGAATTTGTGTTGTTCTTGCCATCGGGGTTTCCAAAGGATTTTTAAAGGTTGTGGGTTGTCAGGTAATTCGGATCAAGTGGAACCATTGTGATTGATTGTACTTAGTTATTTTTAGTTTCAATAGAAACTTTTCTTTTTCCAACATCAATCTATGCATCTAGTTATATATTTTGAACAAAGTTAAATAAATCTCTAACCTAATCCTTTCTAATTCAAACACATCAATTAAAAAACCAAACTAAAAAAAAAACTTGAAATATAAACAAACAATTGGAAGAAATTGAAAAATACCTTAAATATAAACGAACAATTGAAAGAAACTGGGAGAGATAAGTAATTTTAAACCTGAAAAAAAAAGTTGGAGGAAAAAAAGAAATTAAAGTTAGTCAGTCATAACATAAAAATATTTGAGAATGACTTTCTTCTAATTAAATTGATAAAATTAAATAAAAATATTATAATTATAATTCAAGAGATGTACCTAAAACCAAGAATGGAGGGGATGAATAGCTTTGATGTGAAAACTAATGGGAGAAGTTGAACCATTTATAGAGGGAATTTAGATTCAAATTCTAATTTGATTAGAGTTTGGATGAAGCGTATATAGATCATCATAATTTGATTAGATTTTAGATAAAGTGTATATTGTTTTTTATCTTTTACTTTTTAATTATAATAATTAGATTTAACTAAAATATTTATTTTAAGATTTTTTTTCCAAATTTTAATTGTGTTGTTGTCACGTAATGCGTTTTCTTATTATTATTATTATTTTACTTTTTAATTAAAATAATTATATTTAATTAAAATAATTATCTTAAGATTTGTTTTTTTAATTTTTTTTTTTTTTTGTTATTCTCAAGTTATTTTAAGATTTTTTTTCCAAATTTTAATTGTGTTGTTATTGTCACGTTTTCTTCTTTTTTTTTTTTTTACTTTTTAATTAAAATAATTATCGTTTTTTATTATGTTTAATTAAAATAATTATCTTAAGATTTGTTTTTTTAAATTTTAATTTTTTTTTTGTTATTCTCACGTAATGGGTTTTTTCTTTTTCTTTTTTTTAACTTTTTAATTAAATTAATTATATTTAACTAAAATAATTATCTTGAGAGAAGTTGAACCATTTATAGAGAGAATTTAGATTCAAATTCTAATTTGATTAGAGTTTGGATGAAGCGTATATAGATCATTTGATAATTTAATTAGATTTTAGATAAAGTGTATATTGTTTTTTATCTTTTACTTTTTAATTATAATAATTAGATTTAACTAAAATATTTATTTTAAGATTTTTTTTCTTCCAAATTTTGTGTTGTTATTGTTATTGTCACGTAATGCGTTTTATTCTTTTTTTTTTAACTTTTTAATTAAAATAATTATATTTAATTAAAATAATTATCTTAAGATTTGTTTTTTAAAATTTTTAATTTTTTATTATTCTCACGTTATTTTAAGATTTTTTTTTCCAAATTTTAATTGTGTTGGTATTGTTGTTGTCACGTAATGTGTTTTCTTGTTATTTTTTTTACTTTTTAATTAAAATAATTATATTTAATTAAAATAATTATCTTAAGATTTGTTTTTTTAAATTTTAATTTTTTTTTTGTTATTCTCACTTATATTTTGTTTTTTTATCAAATTACAAAATTTGATTCTGAAATTTGAAAACTAATTATGTAATTATCTTAATTTTACAGGGGTATTTTAGTCTAAAAATGTTTTTCACGGATCCTTGCTTTTTAATATATTATAGATATAGGACCCCTAGGGTGGGGTGAAAAGCATCTCATTCATTCTTCTACTCTCAGAGAATTCCCCTGAAGGCTCCCTTTAGACTCCTACCAGTCTCCTGTCTCTAGAAGTCTCAGAGTCATACTGGTGTAGCTATAGTGGTGGTGTTCGCAATAGTTCGTGATTATTTCACAAGCAGTTGGTGAATTTAATCTTAGTCATCAACGAGAGTAAGTAATTTGTTAATATACATATTAGATTTAGATCTAATATTTTTATATGTTTAGCCTTAATATAAATTTAGAATAGTTCTAAGATTATTGCCAATGTATTGGTATTTTAGATTAAACAAAATTAATTACAAATCGGTCCCAATCACGCTTCCGCTTTACGAAATTACGGAATTCCAATCCTTCAGACGGCAGCCCTCAAGTCCACCTCCGACAGTATTTTCCAGCGGCTCTCCGACGACGTCTTTCCTTCCGATCGTCGTCTCCGGCAGCGGTGTTGTTAGTCTCAACAACTTCTGGCCGACCCGAGGGCTTCGACGCTCGGCTGCAGCAAGTGGATCCCCGTTTTTTCGGTGATTCCTCTTGATTTTCTCTCTTTGTCTTCTCTCTCTAACGCTCGAGCTGTCTCCTACCAGTTGTTGGTCGTGTTTGCGAGTAGGTGGTCGCCGGTGAAGGTGGGTGTTGGGTTCCTAGAGTGAGTAATAATATGGTGTAAAAGACTAGAATTCCTGTGCAAGTATACACAATCTGCAGCAAGTAATATTATCAATCCGAGTCCTGAATTAGTTTCCACTCTACCTATTTTGTGTAACTTTCTAATGGTTTCAAAGATGGTAAAATGATTTGGTTTTATAAGAATTATGCTGAGGCAAAATAAATGACAGAACAACAAGTAAACAAATAGATAGACAGATTAAAGACAGGCGCTGGTTAGAATTTAGTGATTGTTCTAAAAGATGCTCTAGCAATATTATTGATCATGCATTTCTCGCAGTATTATTAGCGGATTCCTCCCGGAACTCCGGATCTTTTGGGATGTGTTCCAACCCCAATAAAGTACGACCGATCAAACACTAGGCAACTGGCTATCCCTAGCTTAGTCACTGGCGTTCACCAATACACAATGATCGTAGTGTGGATAATTGTCACACACTCTCTAAATCATCCCTGAAACTAGAGAGAGCTATTCACACCGACTGGCCAGGCGGGCATAAAATGGTAATAAGCACAACAATTAACCAAAATGCGATAGTCAATATATTACTAAAGATGAAGCACGACAATCACATTATTCCTACCAACACCCTTAGCTACTTAGTTCATAATAGGCATGAGAATACAAATCACAATCTGAGTAGGCATATCCATAATCACAAGTTAATAAAGAAAATAAACTCCTTAATCAGCTTGCGGATGATGGTGTTCTTGATGATCTTCAATCTCTCTATACTATTCGGCATCGAAGGGAGAACATGGAATGAATTTGACTTTGACGGCTACTTCCTTTTATAGAAGGATGGGAGGCTTTGAATTAGGTCAACTAGGACACGTGTAAGGCTCTCCTTGATCCTTTATCACCAGAATAACTCAACAAAAGTCGGTTCATGAAGTTGGCTAACGAGCTGTGATGTGGCAGTTTCTGCTCCCAGTTTTGCTGCAGCACAAAATTTGCTCTCTCCAGTAGCCCAGCAACATAATCTACACAAAATAATTTCCAATGTTTCCATTCTTCCAAATGGGTTAAAACATGTAATATCTATCCAAAACCAACCCTAATAAGCATAAAGGACACACAAATCCCTATATAATTGAGGCCTAAATTTACCTTTTGGGCAGTTATCAGTGGGCAGTAGCAGGTTTTCACGGGTTGAGCGTGGTACAGCAGCAGTCGCACGTGGGCATCGTCGTTTTGGGCATTTTTCAGCAATGGGTCTTTGATTTTCAGTAGGCTTAGAGAGTGTAAGTGAGTTCTAGAGAGTTTTTTTTTTTTTTTTTTGGTCTAATTTATCATTTAATCAAGAGTGTCCATTAATTTTAGTCTTTGGATCTTTGTTATCTCAAGCGATTTGACCCAACACGTGAAATCTTAGAGCAAGTTGAAGTTGGACCAGCAAGTTTGAAGTTTATTTTTGGGTAAGTTTCGATCTCGATTTAGGCTTTCTTGGTTAGTAGAATTAGTAAGGAAGTTAATTGATTTATTTTGGTGTTATGGATAATTTTGATGTGGAAGGTAATCATTTGATTGAGGTCAAGGGCAGCGTTGCTGGAGTTAGTTGGGATTCTAGATCGAGAATATTTAAGCTAATGTTGAGTTTTGAAATTCTTGAGTTGGTGGTCTCTCAAAAATTCCGTAATATGTATGAGCTTGAATGACCTTGGATTTTCTTAAATATTGAAAGGGTACATGAAATTGATGTACTTAGATGCCTACACATGACTTAGGGACATGAAATTGATGTACCTGAGTCGATGTTCGTGAAATTGGCGTCCCTCCATAGGCGACACATGAAATTGATGTGTCTAGGATATGCATGAAATTGATGTGTCTAGGATATGCATGAAATTGTTGTATATCTCAGTAATTAAAAAGTTTACACATGAAGAATTTTAGAGCCACCAAAATATGATTGTTATTGATTTTAGAAACGTGCATAAGCATGACCCAACCTCAACAGCAGGGTCAATTACTGAGTATTTCAAATACTCATTCTTTTCTTACAAGTTTTTCTTTCAGGTAAAGGTTGGGGCATGTGAAAGGTAATTGATGAGAACTGTTAGGCAGCCATGAGAGGACTACGATTCATGATTTTCATATTTTCATCCGCTTTGAGAACTTTGTTTTACTATACTCTGATTTGTAAACTTGTTTGAGAATTTTAGAGGCCATGTATATTTATAGTTTGGAAACTGTTTAAGAATCTTTAAAATCAGGGATCCCGAATAAAGGTATTGATTGAGATTTTTCTTAAATTTGAGTTTATATGTTTTTTTTAAAAAAATGTTCTATTTAGAAAGGCCTCAAAAGCATGCATGTAGTAACGGTCCCGAATAGGCTCTTGTAAGGAGTCAGGTCGTTACACAAATGCTACCTGGTAAAAAAAATTAGGAAAATAATGAGCTAAATAGCCCAGTGAGTGGTAGAGGTTTATAAGAAATTAAATTTGAGGAGAGTAATATTATAAACAATCATAAAAGGATAGTTAATAAGAATTTAAAAAAACTTCTGAAAGAAACCTTGAAACACTTGTAACTTCTATTGCAAGTACACAAAGCTAAAGTATTTTATACCATGAGAATCTTTTAAACATAAACTTTAACACATATTTGTGTGGTTAGGAAATTCATCACTAAACATGTACCCAAAACTAGTCGTACTGGCGTAGAGTAGTCTCAATACGCACAGCAGAGCAAAACTAGTCATACTACGTACGGAGGATCTCGACGTATATAGCAGAGCAAACTAGTCATACTATGCATAGGCTAAACCCCCATACATAGCGGAACAACTAGAAATTCAGTGAAAATCCATGTATTCAGTGAAAATTGTGATTCGAACATCGTGAAGTCACTTTTAAAACTACTGATAGTGAGCATAGCTAGCTATCTTTACTTATTTAATTTAGCTAGTCTTTGACGATTATTGGCCATTTTATTGCACTTTATTGTTTATTTTGTAGGAAATGGTTGATTGGAGCTATTGCCCAATAATGGAGTTAATCGGGTGCTCGGGACGCGAAAAGATGAAAAGGAATGAAAAAGCTTCAAAGAGAAAAAAGTCAAAATTTGGTCAAATGCAGGCTAGCGTCGAGACGCCAGTCCTTGAGCGTCTCGACGCTGGCATTCCATATCGAATCAGGCGCAATAAGGTCACAGCGTCGAGACGCTGTGACAATAGCGTCTCGACGCTACCGCATTTCCTTTCCAGACACGCGCGTATAAGAGCCAGCGTCTCGACGCTACGACGAAATTTTGCTATATAAGCATCCTTTCGGCTAGGTTTTGGGGGGAATCAATTTTGGGACTTCTTGGGGCCGTAAACAGAGCTAAAACAGAGGATTTGAAGGCTGAAGCTAAGGGAGAAAATTGGAAATCAACCCATTGTTCGTGGGGATCGTGACGGGGACGTCGAACTCGGCCTACATTGAGTTTTCTTTTCCCTTTCCTTTTCTTTAGCTAGACTTTATGGATTTATTATGTTTAGTTGAGCTTGTAATTAGTTAATTTGCATGAGAATCAATTATACTCGGGAGAGGTAGTTGTGATTAAAGGGTCTTTGGCTCATAATTTCATTGTGCATAATAACTTACTCCTTAAAATCAATCCTAGACTAAATCGGCGAAATCAATTCCCTAAGTATTTTTCCCAATTGAATTTCCACACTTTTTACTTGTTTTGATTTAGTTTTCATACCATTCATTCATCACTTTTTAATCCCTAAATAAAATTGAGCAAGATAATTCACAATACTTGATTTGCTTAAAAATCCAATCCAGAGGACGACATTCGAATTACATTCACTATATTATTACTTGACCCGTGCGCTTGAGGTAGGAAAAGTCCACATCAACTCCCAATATTTGAATTTATCTCAAACAATTTGAACTTCTGCCATTTGGCTAAAATCAAGAGATTTCTAGAAATTTGCCTTTAATAACTCAAATAATAATGAAGTAAATCGAAATAGCTAAAATCGTATATAAGTACAAATCTTTTGCAATTCCATGGTACTAATCTACAATTTCAATTGAAAAACAGAAATCATTTCTTGCAATTTCAATTCATTGCTCTAAATAATAAATCAACTCATGGAATAAACATAGATCCTTTGAAACCTCCATAATTTTCAAATATCCAAATTTTTCATAAGAACACAAATCACAATTCATTTCAACTTTCACCAATTAGTAAAATGGTAGAAAAATTGGTAAAGTAGCCACTCAAAATATCAATGGCGAGGATTCCAACTCATAACTAGTCAACTCGATCAATCTTCATTCGTCCTAGAATTAATGTGAACATAAGATGTGTAGCTCCTTTATTTACCCATTTAAAACACCATAATAATTAATCCCAAGGATCCAAGCTAAAATTCAATGCACCATAGATTCTATCTCCTCCTTGACTCTTATGTCCCCTCATTGTACTTTTCAACAATAAAATACTCTCCAACTTTTCAACTCTTTACTATTCACTTTCTTCTTCATTTCCTTTTCCCAATTATTGCTCTTTTTCCCCTTTTCATCTTTTCCATTCTCACACTTCCATTCTTTATAATTTCCATCACATTAACCTAATGAAATCACAATTGGTAGTAAACAACTTCATCAATTGAGAGAGGATGTAAAAATCCACAAGACCCATTATCTTTATTTTCAAAATGACATACTTTCCCTATTGCTAATTGGGGGCAAGGTGTGACAGTTTGGTATCAGAGCATTAAGATACTGCATAGTTTTTTTAAAGAAAATGTTTTTGCTGAAATGATTGTGTAATACGCATTACATCATAGCTAGATCATGCATCAAGTGGCAGAACTCATAGGCCTAAAGGATCGGAACTCAATTGACTACTATTAAACATAGTGCATGGAAGAAGAATTGGTTGATGAACCTTTAGTCAACAACGAGTAGAAATATAATAACAAAGAAATGTGAGGGAGAAAGTCAATAGTTGGAGAAATAAAAATTGTTTTATAAGTAGCATTTAGAATAGAAATTCTCAAGAATGACTTGAGAAAAATTTGAAAATTGAACGAGTAGAAGTTAAATAATCTAACACAAAATAATTACTTGGAGGATGAACCATGTTGGTGTAGAGATGTGAATGAGCAAGTTCGAATAATGTTTGATATACTAAGATGTCTGGGGAGAGCTTGCAACTGCCTTTATTATGAAAGAGCTCAGGTTATTTGGACTTCATAATAAGTAAGGGGTAAAACCTTGAATTAAGAAAATAAATTATTTCAAAGAAGTCTTTCATGGAGAATATTGTTTGTGGTCATATGAAAATGTACTCAAAATGATTGTTTGATGTTAGTACAAAGATTCAAGTCCATTTTGTAGTATCCAAAGATATGCTTGGAACTTCCTAGGTGTGTCATCATCATTAGTGAGCGTAAGATTACTAAGTGCAAGGAATATAGAAGATCAAGGATGAACTCTTGTCCTAATAATAAGGTAAAATAGATGGAAAATTTGTAGAAACATCTATGGAGTTGAAAAGAGTAGGTTTAAAATGAAGAAGGTATAGAGGACCGCTAAAGATCGTACGTGGGCTCGTAGTTAGTACAATAAATATTTCAAGCGTTAAGTGGATATATTAGACCTAGCATCTTATCATAGGTATGATGACATTATTTGTTGGACAAAAGAAGATATTATGAGAGGGTGCATCAATTGTAATAATTTTGAATAAGGGGTTGTACATAATGATGTACCCACTATTCAATAGAGGTCTTCTTGATTTGTTTGAAGGTGGCTTAATGCATTCTAGGATTGTTATGCGATAAGGGTACCAATTGAAGGAGTGTACAACACTTAAGCGGAAACGATTTAGATCGAAAGCACTCTAATTTCATTAATTTTACTAAAGAAAAACATGGTTATCATGAATCGAAAACAAAGCAAAGATAATACCAACCTTTTGGATCTGAATTCAGCTACTCCGTGGCTTGTAATTGTTGGGATTGTTGCCCTAAAACTCGTAGATAGTGATTGTTAAACAAATAGTATACTTATTCGATAAAGTAGTTATTGAGGTTCATTTAGTAAAGTCGTTACTGAATAAGTAAATTGCACATTGGATAACCCAAATCCAATAAACTAATATCCCTGACTATATGATGAACACTTGAGCTTTATTTAGAGACATAAAAGTTGATCAGGCTCGAGTAATAGCCAAAACGGTCTATAGTATAGGGATAGGGCTGGGTACCTTATCTTGGGGACAATATGAGACGCGACACACTTTGTAGTTAGTACAGAAGATGTGATCCTGAATCGTCCATGTGGATACATGCGAGTGGGGGTGTCCTATGCAATGAGATTGCATAAGACCAGGACCGAGAAATAAGTCACCCTCACTTTGTAACGTCGTTTAATGTTGACTTGAGACTGACTATTTCATGCGATGACCTAGGTAACTTGATCTTACTCCTGAGCTAACTATGAACTCATGTTTATTCGAGATATCCTTTGATTTGCATGGACATGAATGATTCAAGAACCAAATAAAAAAAATTACACTAAAAAAAGGAACCAAAAAAAAAATTATAATTATGGGGACCAATTTGAAACAAACTAACAAAAATATGCCTAACTAAAATAAAACTTTTAAAAACATTGAATTAAAACCATGTCCAAGTGATTAAGACAAAAAACATTAATTTAACCTCGTATTTATTATAAATATACATAAACATGTAGGTTCTTCTTTTTTTCTTTTTTGACAAAATATTAAAAAGAAAGTGATCTCTCTTTCTTCTCTCTTTCTTCTCTCTTTCCTTGTCTTGAATTAGATTTTAGATAAGCAGATAAGCTCACTAAGCGTTGATTGGATTGGATGTGGACGTGGTAATTATAATTCTCCATCTACGGCTGGTCGGTTGATTTGCAAAACAACTTTTATACTATTTGAGCACAATGCATTATTTTCAAGAAGTATATCATTTTTAAATTCATTGAAATTAAACATATTCTAATTTTTTAAAATTTATTTTGGTAGTGGAATGTTTTAATGTATTATTCATTACACTAATATCAATTTAATCACCTTATTCAAATATTTTTTTTATATTAAAAAATAAACTACATTTTAAAATGTTTTATATTCAATCACTTTGATATTGAATAATTAATTAAGACTTAAAAAAAATGAACTCTTAGAGTTTCAAAATTAGTACAAAATTAGATTTGTATATTTGAAACTAATGAAAATAATGAATATAATTTATTACATCATGATTAATCATTCTTTAATAACCAAATGAATAATTAATGAATTTTAGATATTATTTACATTAATTTTAAATATACTTGTAATTTTATTTACTAAAAAAAACATGGATCTTCATTCTAAAATAATTAATAAGTTTGATACAAATAATTTAATTGTTTTAATTTTAATTAAAATGCTATAATTTAGACTTTTGAACTTTCAAATCTAAACATTATATTGAATAGAAAATATTGAATTTCAAATTTTTTTTAAAATGAAACAAAATGTTTCTAATAGTAATATTTTATTAATATTATAGAGGATATTATCTTTAAAAATTTATAATTTCAATTAATTTGATACTTTTTTAAACTTCAAATGTAAGTTATTAAATTATATCGAACCTCTCGAATTTTATTTTTTTAAAATGAAATTTAAAGTTTTTAATCTTTATTTTTATCCTAGGATAATATTTTAGTTTTGTATTATAGTTGAAATGAATGAATAGTAAATTAACAAAAAATAGGAGAAAGTGTATAATTCATATAACATGCTAAATTTATTATGAAATATTACATGAAATTGAATTAACAAATTCAAAGTATGCACAAACATTTCAAATAACAAACGATGCAGCTATCAAATAACAATAAAAAATAAAACTAAAAAACAACGATAAGAAAATCAAATACCATATTTATACATATATTCCTTAAAATAAATTGACTCACCAGATAAATGTTAGACGAACACATCTTTATTTGACTTCATCAAAGTGGAATTTTAACGTATCAAATCTAATTAGGATTCGATATATATATTCATCATATGCACATCTCTCTTGCTCTTGCAACTCAAATGTCCCAAGTAACTTAGGTTTGAAAAAACTTCGAGAGTAGTGAATTGGGAGAATTGAAAGTTTAGAAAAAATGGAGCTTGTTGATGAAAAAATGGTGGAAGAAAACCTCTTTTTATAGTGGTAGATAACTAAAAGTTACAAACTTTTAGAATTCCAAAACTATATTAATTCTAGGGAAAAATACACTTTTAGTCCCTGAGGTTTGGGTTAAGTGACAGTTTGGTCCCTAAGTTTTCAAACTCAACAAAAATACCCCTGAGTTTTGAGATAAGGAGCATTTTGGTCCCTGCCGTCAACTTTTCTGTTAAATTTTAGCAGTTGTTGACGTGGCACTATTATTTTAATAAAGAAAATTATTTTTAAAATTTTTAAAAATAAAAAAATAAAAATATTAAAATATTATTATTTTTTTCTCAATCTCTCTTTACTTCCCTTCTTCTTCTCCATCTTCTTCCTCTTCATCCTTTCATTCTTCTTCTTCATATCTCCGGTGGCCGGCGGCCGGCGGCCACCATTCGCCGACGCCGGCAACTCTTTTTTTTTTTAATTTCTCCCTCTCCTTTTCTTTTTCTTCCTCCCTCTTTTTACTGTTAAAAAAAACATAGAAACGAAGGGGGAAAACCCCCTTCGATTCCGGCGCCGGAGAGGGAGAGAGGTCCCTCCCCGTTCCAGATCTGGAACGAGGAGGGAGGAAGGACCTCCCTCCTCCGTCTCCGGCGGCGAGACAGAGGAGGGAGGACCCTCCTCCCTCCTCCCTCTCCGGCGCGGGAATCGAAGGGGGGTTTCCCCCTTCGTTTCTGTTTTTTTTAACAGTAAAAAGAATGATGAAGAAAAAGAAAATGAGAGGGAGAAATTAAAAATAAATAAAAAAAAATAGAGTTGTCGGCGCCGGCGAGTGGTGGTCGCCGGCCGCCGGCTACTGGAGATATGAAGAAGAAGAATGAAAGGATGAAGAGGAAGAAGATGGAGAAGAAGAAGGGAAATAAAGGGAGATGGAGAAAGAATTAAATAATTAAAAAAATAATAATATTTTTTTATTTTTTTATTTTTTTATTTTTTTATTTTAAAAAAAAAATTAAAATAATTTTTTATTAAAATAATAGTGTCACGTCAGCAACTGTTAAAATTTAACAGAAAAGTTGACGGCATGGACCAAAATGCTCATTATCTCAAAACTCAGGGGTATTTTTGTTGAGTTTGAAAACTCAGGGACCAAACTGTCACTTAACCCAAACCTCAGGGACTAAAAGTGTATTTTTCCTTTAATTCTATTATTAATTGTAATTAAAGAAAAAATATTTAATTAATGAAAAACTTTTTATATTCTAACTTCTCATATTCCATATCAATAATTTAATAATATAATTATTTTTCATAAAATCAAGTTGACTGTACTATTAATTAAATAATAAAATATTAACAAAAATAAATTTTATTTATTTGATTTGATTTTTTAAAGATA
Source organism: Luffa acutangula (assembly GCA_036850905.1). NCBI lineage: Eukaryota > Viridiplantae > Streptophyta > Magnoliopsida > Cucurbitales > Cucurbitaceae > Luffa > Luffa acutangula. Next base: position 42,801,162 of record CM072097.1, on the reverse strand, counting down.
CATAACGTTTTTCTATTTTTTTTAGTTCACGTGAAGTCTAACTTATTTATTATAAATAATATTTACATATATTTATTTAAATACATTTCTAATTAATTAGAGGAATTGTATTTTTAATATTTTAATAATACATTAATTATTAATAATCAATGATAATGACATGGTTCTAAATTTAGAAATTGAAGTAGGGGTATAATAGTCCAAAAATGTTTTTTCAAGATCCCCTTTTTAATATAGTATAGATATAGATATAGATATAGATATAGATAGTATAGATATATACTAGTTTGAACTGCGTGCGTTGCACGTGTTTTAATACTTTTTAAAGTATAAGTTAATTAGAAAATTTGAAATATGACTTGATAATGTATCAAAAAATATAAAAACGAATAAATACTACACATGAATTTATAATTATTGCAAAAATTGATCATATGTAGATGTATGTGACCAAATTGAACCAAAATCAAAAGTATAGGAAGCTCATATTCTAATAAAAATGATTTATAACCAATATCATAGATATAAATCATACCTTATACAATATCAAATTTTTAAAAGTTTTTTCTTTATTGCACATTTAAATTCTCAATATTATTTGGATGTATAAATTATCATATTTATTTTATTTATCATAAAATTTTAAATATAAAAAATCTAACTCGCTTAAATCATTTTTTAAGATTAAAGATAATGAAAAATCTTTCAAATTACCTAGGTAAGCATTTATATTTACCAAAATCTTAATTTTGTAATCAATTAATAATTAATCATTCAATTAAAGTTATGTTTAATCCAACTGTTAAATGAGTACTGATTAAATAAAAAATGTCATTTTCTTCCTATTATCTTGTCTTAAAAAAATCCCAAAAATATATGAAAATTTTTGAAGGCCGAAGAAAAGCATAATGAAGAGAGATCGATTTTAAGAAAAGAGGATAATAGTGATTAATCTCCTTTCCCATTTCAGAAAGAATAAAAAAGGCAATACTAATGAACTCACACAAAGGTGTACTCGCTCCTATTAAATAAATAAACAGAAAATATTTCTTATTCATATGAAACTCGTAGGGGTGGCGAAAATATAATATAAACTAATAGAATCTTGATACTAAAGAAAACTAACAAAATCTCCTAAAGATACATTAGTCTATTTGAAAAAGAAATAAGAAAAAATTATATATATTTACACTAAATGAAAAGACTATATTTACTCACGTTGCTAAAGATGGAGTACGAATGAATTTTTTTAATTCGTCATGCTCCACACGATGAAAAGCTCCACCCCCATCTCTCAATTTGTCTTTGGATCTTTGTGTCGTTTTGGCAAACTGTGGCCATAAAAATATAAAAAATAATAAATAAAAATAATAAAAAAAAAGCTTTGACCAAGATTTTTTTTTTAAAAAAAAAAACTTTATATCTTCTAAACTCAATTTCACCTTTTTTCATCGATGATTTTAGGTCTGTCTTTCCGTGGTGGTAAAGGATGAAAAGTCTCCAATATTTGCTGATATATCTCCGATATATTTGGAGATACCGATAGAGATATGAGGGGGTAAAGTCTTTTTTACTCCCTCATTGCTGAAATAGCGGAGATATCGCGATATATCAACGATATTGTCGATATTTTGAGGATATCTATGATATTTCAGCGATATTTTAGAAACCATTAGAATTTATAGTGAGAATAGGAAAAAAAAACATTTTTCAATAAGAGTATTTTTTAATTTTTTTTTTTAATTTTTTTTTTTTTTTAAAGTTTAAGGGTAGTTTTTAAACTGAAACTTTAATGGTTTCTATTAAAAAATTAATGGCAAGAGTATTTTTGAAACATTTTTCAAAGTTCAGGGGTATTTTTTATAATTTAGCCTTGATTTATATACTCTCTAAAAATGAATAAAAGTCAAGTAGAAAAATAAACATATTAAATTAACTTTTTCTAAAAAAAAATATAATTTTATCAAGCACACATTAATATTTTCATGCATTTTCAAATTCATAACCAAACACAGTTTTTAGATATAATGGAAATAAAAAATATGTTTTCGTTTTCTGCTGAATTCTTTATTTTCGAAAACAAATTTCAAATCACGAAAACAACTTTCGAATTCCAGATACATTTACAGATGCTAAAAAAGTGATCAAGTCACATATACCAGCTGCAAATACACCATCGAAAATTGATATCCCAGTGCAGCAAGTTATCATAACTAATGAGTCTACGACACGCCAGAAGCGTGGTAGATCAATGAGTTCCAAAGATAAAAATCCTCGAAAAAGAAAAGTAGTCAATAATCAAAATGATGTAATTGATAATGTGGATATTCTAGAAGAAATCCCGAATGTGACTACTCATAATAATATCAAAGAAGGTGAAATACATGAGGATAATAATGAAATTTCGATAAATTATGTAATGAATGGAAAAGATGGAACCGAAACAATATAGTTGTTGATAACATTTTTGCGTATAATGTTGCTTACGACATCATTTATGAAAATGATGATTATGAACCAAAATCTGTCGAAGAATGTCGACATAGAAAAGATTGGCTTAAGTGGAAAGAAACAATCCAAACAGAATTAAACTCACTTTCAAAACGTGAGGTTTTCGGACCAGTAGTCCAGACACCAGAAGATGTCAAGCTTGTGGGATACAAATGGGTATTTGTAAGAAAAAGAAATGAAAAGAATGAGGTCACAAGATATAAAGCGAGACTTGTTGCACAAGGATTCTTGTAAAGGGCTGATATTGATTATGAGGAGACATATTCTCCTGTGGTGGATGCAATAACATTGAGATATTTAATTGGCGTGACTGTGTATAAAAAGCTTGACATGCATCTCATGGATGTAGTTACATCATATTTATATGGGTCTCTTGATATTTATATGAAAATCTCTGAAGGATTAAAAATCCCAGAGTCATATAATTCAAATCCTAGGGAATTATATTCGTGTTGGGTTTAATGTCCTATAAACTCGTAGTTTGTAAATCATTAAACATATACTATTTCCAATAAAGACGTTATTGAGGTTATTCAGTAAAAGATGTTATTGAATATATAAATTGCGAATGATTAACCTAAATCCAATAAACTAAGATCCTTGGCTATAAAATGAATACTCGAACTATATGTAGGGACATATCGTAGGATCAAGTTCAAGTTTATAGTCAAAATAGTCTATAGTATAAGGATACGGTTGGGTGCCTTATCCTGGAGACACTATGGACGCGGCCCACTTTGTATTAAGTACAAACGATGAGATCCTAAATCGTTCATGTGGTGACATGCGAGTGGGGGCATCCTATGCAATGAGTTTGCATAAGACAGGACCACGAAATAAGTCACTTTCTCTTTATAACGTCGTTTACCGTAGAAACTGACTATTTCACATAGATGACCTAGGTAACTCGTTCTTAATCCTGAGCGAGCTATGAACTCCTGTTTATACAAGATTATCCTTTGATCTGCATGGGTGAGAGTGGCCAGCATCGCCGATTCAACAAGCCTACCATTTTGGGGATAAGATCGAATAGATAGCTGGGGAGATAGTTTCGCAAGACGAAATTCACTCCTACCCTTTTCAGGGATAGCAGAGAGGTTGTTCTCTTAAGTACTAACTCCGGGACTTGAACAAGGGGCCCCACCCTCTCGTTGAATCGAGATGGACTTAGTTTTGATGGTTGGACCACAAACTGATTGTTCATTAGAGGATTAATGGAACTTAAGGAACAAGAAGTACTATAGGGGTGAAACGGTTATTTGACCTAGCTATAGCTACGAACAACCTGTGAAGGAACGACTTACTAAACATGGTTAAATCAAGTGGACAGAAATATATCTATAGTAAGGGGAGTGCAACTATCGGGCTATAGTGGAGTGTCCCGATAGTTAACGAATGTTTGCTAGTTTAGATAATGAGATTAGTCGGCTAGCTTCGAATCGTTGGAGCCCATGATCTATAGGTCCATTAGGTCCCCCTACTAGCTCATATCAGATTAAAGCCTAGAATATTTTGATAGGAAACTTTGAATCGTTCAAAAACGGGAAATAGGGTTTTATCGTAAAACGTGTTCGACACAATGATTTAATTATGAATTAAATTAGGAATTGAGAGATGAGGTATTTAAAAGTGTTTTAAATACTATATATATGTATTAGGAATCATATATAATTCATGGCATTAGGTGATAAAGATTGATTGGATCAATCATATCAAAATTACTTTGAAATGTCCAAATTAATTACCTAGAAATCAATTTCAATTTTGAATTGAATTTGAAATGAATTGAAAGCTGAAAATTCACAATTAGGATTCAATTCATAGTGGATTTAGTGGTTTTTCCACTCTTGCATAATGATACATAGTGGAAAACAACACAAACATGCATTAGATGCATGTGTTGTAAAGTAGACACCTAGAATCCACTTTGAGTTGCATCTTGACCATGTGGCTAAGTGTCATGAAGCTTGTCTTTGCATGGGAGAGGTCTATAAAAGGGGCTTGAATTAGATTCAAGAGAGCAAGCTTTCATTTAGTGTTATGCTGAAAATTTTCTCCCTCAAATTCTCTCTCATTTCATCTCCTTCCAAAAGCTTGTACCATCAAGCATTCCCTTCCTATTTCTTTCTTCTATAGACTCCCACAAGTCTTTCTAGGCTCAAGAGAATAGTAGGAAAGACACTAAAGGTTGTCCAAGAGAAGTTGGAGAAAGATAATATCACAAGGAGTTCCTTACAAGTGAGCATCAAAGAGGTTGATACTCATTTACTCTCTTTTCTACCCTTTCTAGAACATGCATGCTTTAGGTACAAAATTGAATGTCTTAAGTGCTTTCGATCTTCAATTGCTTCCGCATGTGTAATATGTACACCTTCAATTCGATCAAATTATAGAGATCTTTATATGGATTAAAACAATGAGGACGAATGTGGTATAATCGCCTGAGTGAATATTTATTGAAAGAAGGGTATCAAAATAACCCAATTTGTCCATGTTGATACGCAAATTGCTAATCGCAAGTGTACGGGCCCAAGTTATAATATAGTGATTTAAAATCGAATGTCGTCCTCTGGATTGGTTTTCTAGTTCCCCTAATTATTAAAGGTATAATTACCCAATTTTATTTAGAGAAAATAAGCGAGAAATATGCAAATCAATTAAAAACTAATCAAAGCAATAAAATGTGGAAACTCAATGGAGAAAGGCCTTAGGGAATTGATTTCACCTATTAAATGCATGAATTAATTCAACGAATAATTAAGAACAAATTCGTAACAAGTTTATAAACCAAGGATTATGAATAATTAAAAGCCTCTCCCGAGTGCAATTAATCCTTTAAGCGAATTAAGAAATTGATATCCCTGTCTAATTTCAACAATAAGCCTAAGCAATAAGAACAAACCTCATGACGGTTTCTCAAGTAATTCCAAATCTCCCGATTAACGAATTACCTAAGTCATGCAATTGATGGTCTAATCTAAACTACCCTCTCCCGAGCGATTAGTTCAGAAACAACAACATACAATCCGTGATCAAGAGATTATAAGCATTAATCAAAAAATTGCATAAATAAACCGCGTTACGAAACGTCCTAAAAAGCCGTAAATTAATCCATACAAACTAATGGCTACATCAAGCCCCTAAGAAACGAAATCTAGCTACTCATGGTCTCTAAAATACAAGCAAAATTTGTCTCAAACATGCTACAAATCAGTACAAGAAATAAGGGAGAAAGATTAAACTCGTTGGCCGTGATTCCCGTGCGTTCCCGTCACGAACCTCTAGATCCAAGCTCATCGAATCAAGCCCCTTCAGTTTCTGCCTTGTTCTGTCCGTTTTCTCTCTCTAGAAGTCGTTTTTCTCTCTCCAAAACAGCTCTCACAATCTGAAAGCATCGCAAAATATATATACTGCTGATTCTGCGTGACAGCGTCGAGACGCTGAGGACATAGCGTCGCGACGCTGTCACGCGTACGCCCTAATTAAATCTGGAAAGTTCGCAGCGTCGAGACGCTGTGGAGGTAGCGTCTCAACACTGCCTCGAATTCGCGCTCGTGCTGACTTGCGCCCAGCGTTGAGACGCTCCAATGGCTAGCGTCTCAACGCTAGGCCTATAATTTTGCTTCATTTTCTGTTTTCTTGGCCCGAACTCATTCTTTGGCTCCTAATTCATCGGTAATGCTCAAAATTATCGAATTCCATTGAAATACTTGATTCCTACAAAACAAAACCAAATATAGATAAAAATGCCCAAATAATATTCAAGACTAACTATAAAATCATATAAAATATAGTACAATAAATTGCGCTATCACATGTGTTTTTATAAAAAAATCATAGTCAGGATTTGCTATCATTACTGTATATGTTGATGATTTGAATATAATTGGAACTCTTGAAGAGCTTCCAAAGGCAATAGAATATCTTAAAGAATTTGAGATGAAAGGTCTCGAGAAAACAAAGTTTTGCCATGGCTTATAAATTGAGCATCTAGCAGATGAAATATTTATTCATCAATCAACTTATACAGAAAAGATATTAAAGAGATTTTACATGGACAAAACACATCCATTGAACATTCCAATGGTAGTTCGTTCACTCGATGTAAAGACATCTTCCGACCTTGAGAAGATAATGAAGAGCTTCTTGGTCCAGAAGTACCATATCTTAGTGCAATTGGTGCACTTATGTATCTTGCTAATAATACACGACCTAATATAGCATTTTCAGTAAATTTATTAGCTAGATATAGTTCTTCTCCATAAAAAAGACATTGGAATGGAATTAAACACATCCTCCGTTATCTTCGAGGGTCAATTGATATGAGTTTATTTTATTCTAATAAATCAAACTTTGATCTAGTTGGTTATGCAGATGCAGTATATTTATCTGACCCACATAAAGCTAGATCTCAAACATGGTTTTTATTTACATATGAAGGAACTGTTATATCATGACGATCTATGAAGCAGACAATAACAACTACTTCCTCAAACCATGCTGAGATCCTGACATTTCATGAGGCTAGTCGAGAATGTGTATGGCTAAGATCAATGACTCAACACATTTGTGAAACATGCGGATTGTCCTCTAACAAAAATTGTCCAACAACGTTATATGAAGACAATACAACATGTATAGCCCAAATTAAAGGAGGATACATTAAAGGAGATAAAACGAAGCACATCTCACCAAAGCTCTTCTACACTCATGATCTTTAAGAAAATGGTGATATCACTGTTCAACAAATTTCTTCAAGAGACAATTTGGCAGATCTATTTACGAAGGCATTACCTACTGCAACCTTTGAGAAGTTGGTGCACAACATTGAAATGCGACGACTCAGAGATCTCAAATGATGTTTTCATGAGGGGAGTAAATACACTGCACTCTTTTTCCATTCGCTATGGTTTTTCCCACTGGGTTTTCCTAGCAAGGTTTTTAATGAGGTAGTTGTTAATGTATATAAATATAATGTACTCTTTTTCCTTCACTAGGGTTTTTTCCCATTGGGTTTTTCCCAGTAAGATTTTAACGAGGCATATATTTTATATACAATGGATATCTAAAGGAGAGTGTTGTAAATATACCTTGGTATATATTAGATATCTGTTGTAAATATACCTTGGTATATATTAGATATCCATATTACCCCATTAGTTTTAGTCAACCCATGATTGTAGCTATTCTTCCCCATGACTCTCCCACTCCCTTAGGAATAGCCATGAGACTCTCAACTCTCTTCTATTTAGCATTTTGAAGTTGTAACCTACTCCATTGCATTAGTATAAATAGTGGTTGTATGAAGTATTGAAAACACACTTGAATAAAAAAGGATTAGCTCTATTTTCTCTCTACTTTGCTCTCTCAAATTCTCTCTTAGTTGTTTTATTGCTCTTCACGTTTTATAACACTTTCAAATTATTCCATTTTTTCCTAGCTATCTATCTGATTATATAAACAACACATAAGTAAATACAACATTTTCCATCAATAAATTTAATGACAAAAGCCTTCCATAGCCATTTTAGAATAAAACTTCAAAATTCAAGAATTAAAATGAAACTCTTAAAAGTTGGAAGATATAATTAAAAGGAAAAAATACACTTTTGGTCCCTGAGGTTTGGGTTAAGTGACACTTAGGTCCCTGAGTTTTCAAACTCAACAAAAATACCCCTGAGGTTTGAGATAAGGAGCATTTTAGTCCATGCCGTTAATTTTTCTGTTAAATCTTACCCGTTGCTGACGTGACACTATTATTTTAATAAAAAAAATTATTTTTTTTAAATTTTTATTTTTTTAATTTCGGAAATGGATAAAAAAAAAAAAATTTACAAGTAAACCAAGATTAGGCAAAGGAAAACGACGTCGTATTAAATAAATGAAGCCCTTCGTATTAGGGGACTTGTTTTTAACGCTAATACGGATTAGGGAGTACGGACTTAGTTTCGACGCTACACGCTTCATTCCTTCCCATTTAAATAACGTCGTTTCATTTCATCGTCCGTCGTTTATTTGTTCCTTCTTCCTCTTCTTCTTCATCTGGGCTTTCGCTTTTTTCCCTTCGACCTCACTGCTTATGCTCACATAATCGATTCGGTAAGCTTCTCTTTCCCTTATTCAGATCTATGCCTACTGTTCCTCTTCCAAATCCCTATCTTCTCGCATTTTTCTTCTCGATTAGTTTCCTGTTTTTCCCTCCCCTTGTTTTGCTGTTGTTGATGGCAGAATTTGTCGTTTCCTTATCGGAGGCAGCTGGGCTTTTGGTTCTTGGTTGAATGGTTTGATGCTAGGGTTTTTTTCTTTATTCGGGCGCGAGGGGATTTGATTGTGCCATTGTGGATTTTAATCGTGATTTTTGTGTCTATGTGTTAATCGGTGTTGTTTTTTATTTCAATTTGGGAATCGGAAAATCTGCGGAACTTACGGGATGCCCGTGTCCTGTCTTTGGTTGTTGATAATTTTCTTTTGACTGTATGCTTGCTTTGTGTTTGTTTATTCCGTTATTGGGTGCTCCCTTGGGGGCGTGTTTTCCATTCTGGACGTATTTTCATTTTACCTGCTTTGATATTTGATTTTTGTTGAACTACTAATTTTCTTTCTTCATTGTTGGTGAGAGTAAGAATATCGTTTTTGTTTGTTTATGCGGTTTGTGTGTGACTCAATGCTGGTGGTAGTGGAGACTTTTGTTTTATGTTGTTTGCTCCATGATTGATTGATTTGGGTTCTGTTTCTTTCTCAGTTCGAGATCAGTGGCTAACCTACTCAGTTGCGTCTGGGGATTAATTAAGAAGGATGTTCGGTTCTCCCAACCGTAAGTATTTCTTTTCTTTTACATTTTGAAGGATTGGTGCTAGTCTTCGCATTAGTTTGTTATCCTAACTACAGTATGTTTGTTTAGCTGCTGAATCCTCCTCACCCTATATTTCATCTTTTAGTTAGGTAGAGAGGTGTTTTTTTTTTTTTTTTTTTTTTTTTTTTTTTTTTTTTTTTCTGAAAAAGATATGGAGGAAAGGAACGAAGTGGGAAATTTTTGGAAGTAGTCGTCTAAATACATTGTTTAATCTCTCATCTTCAAATTTCCTTTAAGTTCAAAAAGTGATGGGATTCTATATCTTGTTTCATAATTAAGTTGCACTCTTCCCGAAAGTATTACATGTAGATTGTAGTCTTATTCTATGGGATTTTGTTTTGTCAGTTTTCCATGTGTGCCTGTGTTTCAGTATGTGTAAAACTTAGGCCTTGTTTGATAAACATTTGGTTTTTGGTTTTTAAAAATTAAGCTTATAAACACAACTTCCACCTATAAGTTTCTTTGTTATGTTATACATTCTTCCTACGTTTTCAAAAACCAAATCAAGTTTTGAAAATTAAAAAAAAAATTAGTTTTCAAAAATTAGTTTTTGTTTTTGTAATTTGGCAAATGCCTCCTATCCTTAGCAAATATGAAAGCCATGGTAAGAAAATTGAGAGAAAACATGTATAATTTTCAAAAGCCGAAAACCGAAAACCAAATGGTTATCAAACAAGACCATTTTGATAAACTTTCTATTTCTTTCTAGCTTTCTAGTGTATGTAAATTTGCATTTGTATATGGATTCATGAGTCGTGTCGTGACTTAACTTGTGAAATTCTTTTTAACACTTTGAAAATGTCTACTTATTAAGCTTTGCATATCTCTTCAACTTCTTTTGTCTTTGAACTTTCTTTAGCTTTTTTACTGGTTGAAATTTTAAGTTCTTGTACTACGTGGGCTTGATTCCTTGTACAGCTTTTGGGCAACCGTCTAGTAGCCCTTTTGCATCTCAGCCAGTCTTTGGGCAAACTGCCAACTCTAGTAATCCTTTTGCACCTAAGCCCTTCGGCAGTACATCCCCATTTGGCTCACAGACAGGAAATTCAGTGTTTGGTGGTACATCAACGGGTGTGTTTGGAGCAGCCCAGTCTTCTTCCCCCTTTTCTTCCACCACAACGTTTGGTGGTTCATCATCGCCAGCTTTTGGAGCTACTCCGTCCACTTTTGGGTCATCATCAACTCCTGCTTTTGGTAGTTCATCATCTTCATCGTTTGGGGGTATGTCTATAAGTTGTTATCTTTTCTTCACTGACCCTATGAGAGCTTCGGCAATGCTATTGTCTTTTACATGGAGTAAATGAAAAATGTGGTAGATTGTGCATGCATTTTATTTTCTTCTTCAGCTATGAGAAACTTTCCTTGTGTTCTTGAACAATCATTTGTCTGCAAATGCAGTTCTCAAATCTATATTTTATTTTGAGTTGACCATATCTTCAATGAACATTAGAGAGTTGATCTGATTTTGTGTGAACAAATTTCTGTCAATGTGTAGATCTATTCATTCATGAAGGACCGAAATGAATGGTTTAGCAATTTTGGAGTGAAAATAAAAAATGAAAACTAACATGAAAGTCAAGTCAAATAACTAAGTATCAACAGATTTTCAAAAGTTTCCTTGTGGGATTATGAAATGTGTTTATTGTAATGGTTGCTTTTTTTTCCAGCTTATATGGATATATTTATTGTCTTCCTTGCGTGAAGAATTAACTTTTCTAGTATTATTTTGTTTGATAATATATTGTCTCTTTTAATTAGAAATTGTTTTGTACTTTTTCTTTGCATATTCTTTTGATGAAGCCACTGTACATTTCCTGACTACCATTACTATTAAATGACATTCAATTCAGAACACAGATTGGAACTAGGAAAATTTGAAAATATTTTATCAATTATTTCATTTATTCTGTGGGTTTAAATCTGATGCTCTCTTTTCTGGCAGGTTCTTCCATTTTTGGGCAGAAGCCCCTATTTGGAGGCTTTGGATCTACTCCTACACAAACAAACCCATTTGGAAGCACAAACCAGCAATCTCAGTCAGCATTTGGAAGCAATGTCTTTGGTTCTTCATCACCTTTTGGTGCCCCTAGTCAATCTGCATTTGGAGCTACTAGCACTCCTGCCTTTGGCGCCACGAGCACCCCAGCATTTGGCGCCACGAGCACCCCAGCATTTGGGGCCACGAGCACCCCAGCATTTGGGGCCACGAGCACACCAGCATTTGGGGCCACGAGCACCCCAGCATTTGGTGCCACGAGCACCCCAGCCTTTGGTGCCACGAGCACCCCTGCCTTTGGTGCCACAAGCACTCCTGCCTTTGGTTCAACAAGCACTCCTGCATTTGGTAGTACTGGGAGTGCATTTGGTTCATTAAGCACCCCTGTTTTTGGATCTGGAGGTGGATTTGGTGCTTCTAGTACTCCTGCTTTTGGAGTTTCTAGTACTCCTGCTTTTGGGGCTTCAAGTGCTCCTGCTTTTGGAGCTTCTAGCACTCCATCCTTTAGCTTTGGGTCCACTCCAGCTTTTGGTCAGTCCACTTCTGCATTTGGTAGCAGCACTTTTGGCACTAATACATCTCCTTTTGGAGCCCAGAGTTCTCCTTTTGGTGAGCCATTCTGAAATATCTTATTATTATTACAGTTAAAATTTCTTTCCTAGCAGACTTTTTTGCTTCATTGCTTATGAATACATGTTCTTTTGAATTTAATACAGGAGCACAGTCTACAACTACATTTGGGAGTAGTGGTTTTGGGCAGGCTGGTTTTGGTGGTCAGCGTGGTGGCAGTAGAGTATCTCCATATGCACCAACAACTGAGCCAGATCCTGGAAGTGGTAGTACACAAGCAGCTGGAAAGTTGGAATCTATATCAGCCATGCCTGCTTACAAAGATAAAAGTCACGAAGAGTTGAGATGGGAGGATTATCAATTGGGAGATAAAGGTACCTATTTCTTTCCCTTTTTTTCCTGAAAAATGTACATAGGTTAGTCCCTGATATGAATAATTCTGAATTCTTGTGTTTGTTCTGCAGGTGGACCTCTTCCTGCTGGTCAGTCTGCTGGTGGTGTTGGCTTTGGTGTTTCTGCTGCACAGCCTAACCTTCTAGCTTCTTCAACATTTAGTCAACCAAGTTCAAATCCTTTTTCTACAGCCACGTCAACCAATCCATTTGCCCCTAAACCTTCTGGTTTTGGTACTTTTGGACCTTCAACTACGTTTTCATTTAATTCTTCAGCATTTGCTCCTTCCTCTTCATCAAACCCCTTTGCATCGACGGCAGCAGCATCAACATCATCTTTTCTATCATCAACAACCTCTCAATTTGGAAGCTCATCCTTATTCAGTTCATCTAACACTCAACCCCTTGCCTCACAATCGGCTTTCAGTTCAACTACATCTCCAGGAACAAATCTTACTTTTCCTTCCAGCTTAAATTTTAATAACACCCAATCGTCTTCCCTTTTCCAATCCACAACACCTTCAATTGGGCAGACAGGTTCAGCCTTTGGCCCTCCCTTTTCACAACCCAGCTTGTTTAGTCAACCTTCATCTGGGGTTGGAGGGAACCTTTTCTCAAGCTCGCCATCACTCCTAACTTCGAGCAATCCAATGGGTTTTGGTCAATCATCTGTAAGTAACTTTTTCATGTTACCATATTACTTTGTACTTTTCTTGAGGTGAGAGAATCGTGTATTAATAATTAATAGACCACATCATTTTTGTGTATCATCATATGTCATTGGTATCCACAAAATCAACCAGATCTACCCTTTTTTTCCCTCCATGGGATGGCGGCAGGATTAGAGTAAATAGATGGAGTTGACAGAGACAAAAAAACTCAAGATAGAAAAGCTATTTGCTCTTTTGTTTTCCCTTTCTTTCCTCAATTTGTCAGGTGTTATGTTGGGGAAGGTTTAACCGTTTATTTTTGGGAGGATTATTGGGTTGGGGATAAACCTTTGTGCATTTTGTTTCCTTGTATTTATTTATGCATTTTGTTTCATGTCTTTATTTCCTTGCTGAGAAGAAGTTGCTTTCATTGACCTCTGTGTTTTCCTCTTCTGACCCCTCTCCATCCGTCCCTTTGGGTTTTCGTCGATCTCTTACTGATAGGGGAACGATCGATGTGGTGAGTCTCCTTAGTATTCTTTATGACCAGTATACCATCCCTGGGAGGAAAGACGCTATTACGCTAGAGTTTGGACTTCTGATTTGTCTAGGGGTTTCTCCTGCCCGTCTTCCTTTCACCCTCTGTCCCTTTCTTCTACTTCTTTAGCTACTCCTGAAGCTTCTGTTTTTTCTTCTCTTTAGAAGGTTAAAATCTCTAAGAAAGTGAGATTTTTTGTGTGACATGTTTTACTTGGGAAGGTTAACACTTCAAATCGTGTTTAAAGACACTCTTCCTTAGTTTTGTTCTCCAATGATGCATTCTCTGTAGGAGGCATGAGAAGGACTTGGGACTTGGAGCATTTATTGTGGGAGGGCTAGTTTGCTAACTTCCTTTGGGGCTATTGGAGATCTTCATTTGGGGTTAGCAGGGTGCATCATAGGGATAGAGATCTTTGGAGAAGGTGCTCTTGCATCCTCCCTTTAGGGAGAAAGGAAAAGTGTTGTGGCAAGGTGCTCTTGCATCCTCCCTTTAGGGTGAAAGGAAAAGTGTTGTGGCAGGCCAGTTTCTTTGCTCTCTTGTGGGGTATTTGGCTCGAGAGGATTAGTAGGATCTTTAGAGAGAGAGAAAGGTCGGGTGAGGAGGTCTATGAAAGTATTAGGTTTATTAATGCTTCTTTGTGGGTGTCAGTCACTAGGCTGTTTTGTAAGTATGATCTTGGTCTTGTTCTTTTGGATTAGGGTCCTTTTTATAGCTAGTTTTGGATTCCCGTTGCTCTTGAGCTTATTTTTTGTATGCCCTTATTTATTCATCTCTTAAATGAAAGTTTGGTTTCTTAAAAAAAAAAAGAAAGTATCATCATATGTCACCATATTCTTCCTTGTGTGTGAAGAAATGGAAAAAAAAGCTTCATAGAGTAAAATATAAGTGTATGATAATGGAACTCTATATTGGCAATTCACTCGATATTACTTTGGTAGGTGGAGTTGTAAAGTTCATAATTTCCCACTCTCTGATGTACTTTCTTTTATGCACTTTATGAGTTGGGCTCTGATTTGAAATTGGTTTGTTTATTTTATTTTTAATTTTTTCTTCAAGATCAGTGAATTTAGTAATGCTTATTTATTAATGCTCGCGTGTAATTAATAGTCTTTCAATTTCATGTAACACTAGTAGCTTGAAGGTTGCAGTTGGTTATTTGTAGTTTTTATACTAACAGGCTTGTAATCTTGTTGATACTGTAGGCCACTTTCTCTTTTCAACCGGCTCAAGCACAGGCACCCACTTCCTTTTTTAGCAACTTGGGTCAGAGTCAACCAAGTGAGTATTTCTGTAAAAATTGATCGATCATTTTGTTGAGCATTCAAACCTCTTATATTAATGTACTAACTTGATTATTTTTACCCCTAGTTGGTTCAAGTAGTTTTGCAGGAACTTCCAGCATTTTTGGCCAGAGTAACTTTGGACAATCGTAAGTCTCACATTCCTTTGTTATTGGCCCTGATTTACATAGAGTTGAGTTTTGATTTTGTTTTTGGATAAAGAACCAACTTTCATTGAGGAAAAAATGAAAGAATACAAGGGCATACAAAAAAAAACGAGCACACAAAAATAGAGATCCAATTAAAGGAAGGGATCCCAATCAAGTAAAATGATGCCTAACAAATAATTACAAAAAAGTTTTGACACTGGAGCCCAAAGGGAAGCATGGAATCTAGCGAGGGACCATGCATCCCTTGGGTCTCTCTCCAACCCCCTAAACACTCTGTTATTTCTTCCCCCCTAAAGTCCATTCATCTTGTGATTTTTGTTTTTGCATTTAATAAAGTTTGCATCTCTTGATTTTCCTAAGGGTTTAGGGGGCATTTCCCTTGAGACGAATATGCAAAGCACATAAATCAAGCGAATGAAACTGATATGAATTCTTTTTAATATGATATATGTGTTTGATTGTAAATTGTAATATTCCAAAAGTGTTTTAGGATGTTTTGATAGAAAAGTGTTTGGTTGAAAAAAATAATCAATGTAAAAGTAGAACTTACGGCTTTCCTTACATGTTGAAAAAGAAAATTATAATTTATAAATATTAGAGAAGATCAAATAATTAAAATATTTCTTTATATTGTTAAAGAAAAGGTGAAATAAAAAATACTCATCAAAGGTATGTTGAAAACTCCCATGAGAAAAAAAATGTTAAGATGACTTGAATCAGGATAATAGTACCAGCAGCCTATTCCATTCAGGTATATCAGATAAATAATCATTGAGTTATGTAAATTAAAAAATCAGTCCAAATAGGCAATGCATTGCAGGCACTGTTGTTCACGCTCCTGTCCTTGAAACAAGGGGCCATGCTGCTTTCTTTGTTGTCTAATGAAACACTTGGCTTGATAAGAATAGGAGTTTTAAGGGGTCTGTAGAGTTCTTTGGGAGGTTTGGGCTTTTGCTAGTTTTCTGTTGCCAAAGATCTGAACCAAGCTTTCATTGCTTTCATTGAGTGAAATGAAAGAGTATACAAGCGTATAAAAAAAACTACTAAAAGGCCTCCAATTTAAACGGATGAAAACTAGTTGATAATTACAAAAATCCTTACCTATAGTGCCCAAACCGAGACATCAAACCTAATCAACTCCCACAACTGCCCTTCGTACCTCTCACCCTCACTAAAAACTCTAGGATTCCTCTCAAGCCAAATCCTTCATACAATAGCAAAAAACAAGAAGCTTGCCAAAAC
The DNA here is from genome assembly GCA_036850905.1 of Luffa acutangula. Lineage (NCBI taxonomy): Eukaryota > Viridiplantae > Streptophyta > Magnoliopsida > Cucurbitales > Cucurbitaceae > Luffa > Luffa acutangula. Next base: position 42,784,957 of record CM072097.1, on the reverse strand, counting down.
ATTTTTGTCTTTCCCTGGAGGGAGGGTTCAGCAAAATCTCCTCAAACATCTCCCAGTCCCTACCTCATGTCAATGAGACACCAAAAACATCCAAAAATCTAACACCAAATCAACGTAAAATGGCAGCTCACAAGATTTGGTCTGGGTCTTCAAATGCACCTGTGCAGAGGAAACACCACTGAGGCTCCAAAAGGAAGGGATAGTCTTTTGCACACAGTTAAAACTATTGACTTTCCCATGTAAGATTTGCCAGACAAAAAACTTAACCTTGCAGAGTGAGGAAAATAAACATGTGTTAGAAGGAAGCAAGGGAGTGGTCAGAAGATGGAACAACGAACTGGAAGAGAAACCTTGAGATGGACAAAGGGGATCAGATATGAAGAGACCTCCCCAGTTGAATACGAGCATCCCTTCGAAGCAAAAGATAGAAACCATCAACAATTCCCTATCCTCTATAAGAGTGTGATGAAGCCCAAAAACAAAGGAAGGAGAAGACTCACCTAAAGACAGCAAAACAAAGGCGATAGATTGTAATTTCATAGCCAATAGGGTGGTACAAACGGGGAAAGAGGAGCAAAGGGGTTTTTCTCCCCCACCTGAAAGTCTTCCTAAAAATAGATATCCGGGCCATCCCCAATGAAGCATTTAATAAATTTAGAAAAAGAGGGGAAAATAGAAGCAATATCTTTCCAAGGGGTTTTAGGACAACCCATCTTACCATCTAGGATCCACTCAAAACGATGAAGATAGGACTTGCTCAAAATAACTGAACACCACAAAGCCTCAGGCTCCCTAGAGAAGTGCCACAACCGCTTAATCAACAAGGCCTCGTTTTGGTGTCTCAGATTACTGATTCCCTTAAACCCTCAGAATACAAAGTCCTCGAAACGACCTCCCAACTAACCACCCCCCACAATAAATCCCTCATAATCTTCTCAATGTTCTTACTAACTGATGCAGGAATATTGCCTAGGATTTTTAACTCTACTTTTTGGAGTTAGTTTTCTACATATAGGCTCCTTTTGTTTTGGGCCTTTTTCTTTGCGTTCTTTTGTATTCTTTCATCTTTCCTGAGGTTGATTTCTCATTAAAAAGAATAAAAAGAAATGCTGTTGTGTTCAATACAGGTGACAAAGCAATAGAGAATGAGCAAACTATTTCCTAACTTTTTAAGTTTGGTTTGTATCCAGATTTGTTTACAGAACATAGCCACAAGAAGTTTCATCCTATGATATGTTTGTTTTTGAAACAATAAACTTTCTTTTTAATTCTTTTACCAAATGGCCCTTAAATTTAGTCATCATTTTTACATCAGGCATTAATAATCTCACTGTAAAAATCTAATGTCTTGTACTTAGATTAATTAAGTCTGAATTTATGGATTTAGTTTCTGTAGTTGGTTGATACTAGTAGGTGATGAAGACTATGGCGTTCCTGAGCATTGCTCATGTTTATTTTCTATTTTTGTTGGAAGGATGTTCGTTTTTCTTTTGCTCATCATTTTCTTTTTCTTGTTCATGCCATTGATTCACATGGTGATTTTATCTGTCAGATTTTGATTTGTATTAATATAACTTGAGGGCCATGTAGATATTAAACATTCAATCTCTTGTGCCTATATATTCATTGCCATGTATCAGTAATTTGCGTGCATGTACTTTGTAGGCCTATCACTCAAAGCCCCGTAGTACAACCAGCACCGGCTACAAATCCATTTGGGACACTCCCTGCAATGCCACAGATGTCAATTAGTAGACCAGGAGCAGCACCTTCTATTCAATATGGAATTTCCAGCATGCCGGTAAATTGGACTTGTCTTTATTTACTGAAGCTTGAGTAGGTTTAGATCAATGGTTTTTAATTTCGGTGCCCATGTCATTAAAATCTGCAGGAAGAATATAGTTGGGTGCTGTTTTTTAATTCTCTATTAATTGATATTGCTAATGTAGGTTGTTGATAAAGCGGCTCCTGTTAGAATATCATCCTTCTTGACGCCCCGCCACCTATCTCACAGACGGATGAGATTGCCTGCAAGAAAATATAATCCTAAGAATGATGGCCACCCCAGGGTATGAATGTTTCTTATACCATAGTTAATCTTTTCCTTTTCCCCCTCCCCCCCCCCACATTCCTTTTGGGGTTGGCGGTTGCTGAAATGGTGCCTCACTTGAATTTATGTACAGACAACTTACAGCTCCTTATCTTGTATAGGTTCCGTTTTTCAGTGAAGATGAAGAAACACCAAGCACTCCAAAGGCGGATGCTCTTTTTATTCCAAGAGAGAACCCTAGAGCATTGGTCATTCGTCCAACAGATCAGTGGCCTTCAAGGGCCAGTTTGGAGAAAACATTGCCATCAAAGGACACCTCAGTGCGTGAAAATGGTATGGCTTTTTTTTTGCTTTTTTGCCTTCCAATGTTCATGTTCATAGTTGAGAATCCTTAAAAGGGTCGTTTTGTTGGTGATCATAAACCAGGAATTTAAAAACAAGAGATTTATTAGATTTAATCGAAAATAGAGTTGTATGTCATGTCTTCATTGTTTTTTAATATGTTTGGTAATAGGTTATTGTTTTTTTAATATGTTTGGTAATAGGTTTAGAATTTGTAAATATTGCAAAACATGTAAATGTTGTTTCTAAGGTCCCGTTTGATAACCATTTGGTTTTTGCAAATTAAACCTTGTTTTCTCCCCATTTCCTTACAATGGTTTGCATCTTTGTCAAGGACACATTTGAATTCCTTGCCAAATTTCAAAAACAAAAACAAGTTTTTGAAAACTACTTTTTTTTTTTAGTTTTCAAATTTTGACTTATTTTTTAAAACATGGAAGAAGGTAGATAACAATATTAAGAAACTTAAAAGATGGAAGTAGTGTTTTTAGGCTTAATTTTCAAAAACCGAAAACCAAAAACCAAATGGTTATCAAACGGGGCCTAAACTTTCCATTTTTTGAGTCATAAAATTGAAGTACAGTACTATTTTTAGAAAGAAACCCACTAAATAGAAATTCACTGAATTCATTTGACTGAGTATGAAAACAAAAAATTGAAGTGGGATAAGATACCAAACAAGTATATCTATTGCAAGGATTAATTAAGATCGTCTTGTAACTTTGTCTCTACATTTTTCGGTGAAATTTGTTTTTCTGCTCGTGGAATATTTGTTGAACTGCATTGTGTTTTACTGGTTTAAATTCTTTCATTGAACTGTGATATTTTTTTAATGAACCAACCTTTGATTGAAATAAAATGAAAGAATGCATGGACATAAAAAACCAAGCCCACCAGAGGGAACCTCACTAAAGAAAGGGGTTCGAATCAAGTAAAATAAGTCCTAACGAATAATTACAAAATACCCGTTGATGCCTAAAGAGGCACATGGAAGAACCTAGCAAGGGACCACATCTCGCTAGGATCCCTCTCAACTCCCTAAAGGTTCTATAATTTCTCTCACCCACAAAGCCCACAAGACCGTGCAAATTCTTGCTTGCCACAAGAATAGTCTGAGTGGCTTGTTCCATTGTATTAACAAAAATAGTTCTGAAATGTTTGTTCTTTTTACGTTTTTAATAGTGCTGGTTTGCTGAATAACTAGGTGGTATTTGGCTATAGATCTATAAAATGCGATTCAGATTATTATTTAGTTATAAGGAATTGGATTATTTTTTTTATAAATTAATTAATTGTTAAAGTTAAATGTAACTTATTAATAATGTTTTGTCGATAAATTACTTGATTTTAAATTTAGCATTTGTTATTTCCAGGTTTAGAAATTAAATTATACTAATATGGACTTTTGAAACCCATGTCTTCTCTTTGGTATTTGCTTATCAAAAGCTGAAAAGAGCGCCCTCATTAATTTCTGCCTCTGTATTTTTTTTACTCAATCGTATTTTACTTTTAAGACAATGTGATGTTATCTTTTACCAAGCGTGATAGTACAAAATTTCCCCCCGTTTTGCTAAGATCAAGTAATGGCCTGTGGCCCTGTGAGGTGGGATGAGATTTTAAGTTGAATATATTGTTGCTGACTGGCTAATCTTAAATCTTAATTCTTACCAGGTAAGATTGCTGAAGAGTCTTCCTCCTTGGCTGCCAACAATTTGAAGGATACCAATGGTTAGTTTTTCCCCTTAGAAATTCGGTTTATTTTTAGTTTTTCTGGCCTATTTCGCCTTTCCACACTTCAACGAACCAAGTTTTTATTTGTTCTTTTGGCTTCTGATACAATTTCTCTAGCTTATTGTTCTTATGAAATATTTTGTGGTGGAATCTATCTATAAAATTGCAGTCTCTAACAACGTTTATGCTGGAGGTTCTACATAAAGAAAACAATTCCATTATATAGATTGCTTTGTAACAAATGGGTTTTGCTCATATATATATATGTATGTATATATTTTAGAATGAAGTGGTGGACGAGGTGATTTGAATTGGTATCATCAGGCCTTGTTTATGGAAGTGTAGTGTACATCATAGCAGTAGTAGTTGCATTTTTTCGTGTTAAATAATTTCCATAGATTTCTTTTTTGCAGGAAATGTTGAGAATGGTACTAGCAAAGACAACGTCCATCCTAACAAAGTAAATCAAAAGCCTAATGGAGTCCATGAGGATCACTCTGCTCCAAAGGAGGACTTGTATAGGACATTTGGGGGGCACAGAGCTGGTGAGGCTGCCATTGTTTATGAACATGGGGCAGATATTGAGGCATTAATGCCCAAGCTCCGGCATTCAGACTATTATACCGAGCCAAAGATTCAAGAATTAGCTGCCAAAGAAAGGGCCGAACCTGGGTATTGCCGTCATGTAAAAGATTTCGTGGTGGGTCGTCATGGTTACGGAAGCATCAAATTCTTTGGTGAAACAGATGTGCGAAGGCTTGATCTAGAGTCCATTGTCCAGTTTAACAACCGCGAGGTGATCGTCTACCTAGATGAGAGTAAAAAACCCCCTCGTGGGCAAGGTCTGAATAAGCCTGCTGAAGTAACAATACTCAACATCAAATGCTTCGACAAGAAAACAGGGCATCAATATACCGAAGGGCCTAAAGTTGAGAAATACAAGGAGTTGCTAAGGAAGAAGACAGAGGCTCAAGGTGCCGAGTTTGTATCCCACGACCCAGTGAAAGGGGAATGGAAGTTCAGGGTCGAACACTTCAGCAGGTATAATATGGAAGATAATGACGAACTTGAAGATTGGGAATGAGTCTTCATACTTTTCTTGGGTTACTGAGTTGTTCAGAAGGAAGGGAGCTTATGCAATGCAAGTTGGTTGCTGTTTCCTGCTTTGTACTTTAGGGATTTTGTGTTGAATGTTCTTTGAATGGCTCTGTAAAGAAATATGTCCAAGTAATGAAGTACCATGTTATTTTCTTCTTTTTAGTTATAATAGTTAGGAGTCTGTATTGGCATTCAAATTTGGTTTCTAATTCAGTGTAGTGCTGTATGTTCAAAGGATTTTTTTACATTGATTTGTGTTACTGATAAAGATGTAAGCCTACAGATGTTCTTTTCTAAAATTCCAATTAAATGTTCAGGAGCTTTGGTTTAAGGTTTTATTGGATGACTGTAATGAATAAGATAAAGTAGGAGAATATGCTGTGGAATCAAAGAAAATTGTGTTTGGTACTACAATTAGAATTTTATGAAAATTTGCATTATTTGTGTTTGCTTTCTAAAATTAATTTTAGAATAATGGTGAAATGTTAACAAAATGAACGGATCAAAGTTAATTATAGATATTTAATCTAAATAAAATGATTTTTGAATAATTATTTTAAGGAAAAAAATACACTTTTAGTCCCTAAGGTTTGGGTTAAGGTATACTTTGGTCCCTGAGTTTTCAAACTCAACAAAAATACCTCGGTTTGAGATAAGGAGCAATTTGATCTCTACCGTCCAATTTGCCGTTAAACCCTAACGGATTGCTGATGTAGCATCATTATTTTAATAAAAAATATATTTTTTAATTTTCTAAATAAAATTATATAAAAATATAATAAATATTATTATTTTATTCTTTTTCTTTTTAATTATATCTCCTTCTCTCTTACTCTTCCCCTTCTTCTCCACTTCATCTTCTTCCTTCTCCTTCATAGCTCCGGCGGTCGACAGTCGACAGCCATCGCTCGCCGCCGGCGACAACTTTTTTTTTTTTTAATCTTCTTCCCCTTCTTTTATTTTTCTTCTTCCTCCCCAACATTGTAAAAAAAAAAAAAAAATAGAAACGAAGGGGGTTTTCCCCCTTCGATTCCGGCGCCGGAGAGGGAAGAGGGAGGTCCCTCCTCCGTTTCCCGCGCTGGAAATGGAGGAGGGAGGTCCCTCCTCCCTCCCCGTTCTCTGTTTTCTTCTTTTTTTAAAAAAAAAAATAGTAAGAAGGGGGGAGGAAGAAGAAAAAGAGAAGAAAAAAGAAAAAAAAATATATCAGTTGCCGGCGGCGAGCAGTGGCCGCCGGAGATAGGAAGAAGAAGAAGGAGGAAGAAGATGGAGAAGAAGAAGAGAGAGAGTGAGAAATAATAATAATAAAAATAATATTATTTTATTATTTTAATATTTTTATTTTAAAAAATTAAAAAAATAATTTTTTAATTAAAATAATAGTGCCACGTTAGCAACTGTTAAAATTTAACAGAAAAGTTGACGGCAGGGACCAAAGTGCTCCTTATCTCAAACCTCAGGGGTATTTTTGTTGAGTTTGAAAACTCAGGGACCAAAATGTCACTTAACCCAAACCTCAGGGACCAAAAGTGTATTTTTCCCTTATTTTAATTACATAAATAACTATAATTATTAAAGAAAGAAGTTGTCTACTAAAACCACTCAATACTTATGTGTACATAATAACACATACATGGAAGCACAAAAGTAATTGTATACAAACATGCAATAAGTACGACAACATATATCTATATACTTGTATATACAAACAAGCATCATACTCAACGATTCTATCAATCGCTCGCATATGGATAAGGGTATATATCTCTGGCATTTCCATGTACATACGAGTATATACATTTAGTTAATCCAATAACTCAACATTACATGGTTCTCGTCATCTCGAAACTGATGAACTTCTTCATCAATGTATCATTTCCTTATGAATTAAGAAACACAAACATCATCCTTTCTCGAGTTGCATTCCTTAGTGGATTTGTTCTAACACTGCCTTTGTGTATATTGGTATTTACAAGCTCAACATCCACAACAAAACTTCTCTGTCAATGTGTTGATTCCATTTGAGTTAATGAACCCAAAACCTTTCTCGAGTTGCATCCTTTCTCGAGCTGCATTCCTTAGTGGATTTGTTCTAACACTGCCTTTGTGTATATTGGTATCTACAAGCTCAACATCCACAACAAAACTTCTCTGTCAATGTGTTGATTCCATTTGAGTTAATGAACCCAAAACCTTTCTCCCTTAAGGTTGAACTTACTCCTGAACCGCCGTTGTGTAATTCAATATCTGCATTCTGAGAGTTTCAGGTGGTTTGCCACACATTCCTTGAGCTGATCAAGGTTGGAATCATACCAAACAAACACGGTTCCAAACTTAAAATCGTTGTAGAAGTTCTTTGCATTCCAAACACCGTCAAATACAATCATAATCTGTTATACGACAATTTTCTTAGATTTGAGAATATTTAAATTAAGTTATAATAATCATTTAAACAAATAACAAAAAATCATTAATGATAAATCCACGTAAATCTAGGAATGACTTGATTTTCGATTGGAGATGATATCGGTTACTCTTTTTTAAATTTGAAATCAAATTTGAAAAGAGATTCTATGTGAATAACGACCATTTGCAAACGGTAACTCGTACATGTGCGTATATACTAGGGGTAAAATGGGAATACAAAATACCGATTGGTTGTTTCTGCATTTTCGGTAAATAGAATCTTGGATGAGTAACAATAGTTTGCAAACTGTGACTTTAGCGGCTGTGTATGGACGTATATACTAGGGTTAAAATGGGAATACAAAATACTGGTCGGTTGTTCCTGAATTTTTGGTAAATAGATTCTTGGATGAGTAACGACAGTTTGTAAACAGTAGCTTTAGCGACTGTGTATGGACGTATATACTAGGGTTAAAATAGGAGTACAAAATATCGGTCGGTTGTTCCTAAATTTGTGGTAGCCATTCTCCAATTTCAAAACTAATTTAGCCAAACATCATAGTGGTCTTTTTTTTCTTAGTCACAATTCCCCTAAAAACTAAACAAGTAGCTACATGAAGATCATTGGGAATAATAGTGTAGTGGGACTTCTGAAGTAATTTGGTATAGTCCAATCTTGACTTCTCTCAAGAAATTAACAAATGTGTCTATTTCATGAGACTCATTTTCCAGGGGAGAGCTCTCTATCATTTACACTTTGGCTCTTAAAAAGTCTTCTGGTCAATTTCGTGTATGCTACTCCAATTGACGTGGGTCGTTGGTTATAAAAAAAAAAAAAAAAAAAACTTCCTCTCTAGATCTATCTTGATCTGTTTTGATTGTTTCAGATGGATATTGAATACTTGAAAGTTAATGGAGGCCTCATAATTTACGTCAAATACCTTAAAATTTGAAAATAAATCATCAATCAAAGAAACCACATGCTTAAAAATAAAACTAATGATTTTTTAAGAAGATAATGTTATTGAGATTGAAAAGTTGAGGGGGCAAGGAAAAGAATGCATCAACTTTATAAAATTGTTTTTGTTTTAGTATGATATGCTGTTATTTGTTAGATTAAAAAATAATTTATGTAATTATTCTAAACAAAGCAAGAAATTCATTCAAACTAATGTCTTTCTTGTGAAAAATTTGGACACAAAATCTTCTCATATTATTTGCCAAAATAAAATGTTATACAAAATAATTTTTTTGAAAAAAAAATCCTAAAGTTGGTGGCGTCGGTTGCGTCTGTTGAAGGAGAAATTTCGGCCAATCACAAATTGTCACGCTATTAATATAAATTAATGATAAAATAAATTTGGGACCTGTTACACATTTACACGTGTGCCTAAATTAAATTAATAGACATTAAAATTCGGCAAATCAAATAATGCCACTTGTCTATTAGTGATCCATCAGATAACATCAACCAAGTTCAATCAAATTATGCCACGTGGCAATTGGACCCAAGCCCAAGCCCATATGAGGTCCATCGAACTCTATAAATAGAGGAGGTCACCGTTCATTTTGGGGGGATTGAGCCAGAGGCAGAGAGAGCAGAGTCCAGAGCATTCTCCCAAGATCCAGAGTCGTCAGAATCCAAAGAGAGTCCAGAGAATTCAGAGATCCGAGATTTAGAATTCAAAGGATTCAAGACTCAGAAGATTTGAAGACTAGAAGACTCTAAAAAGAGATCAACAAGCCAACCGACCGATCAAGAAGATCAACAAGTCAGCAGGCCAATCATCCAAGAGGATCAACAAGCTAACAAGCTGATCCAACAAATCAACAAGCCAACATGCCGATCCAATAGATCAACAAGCTAACAAGCCGATCCAACAAATCAACAAGCCAACAGGCCGATCCAATAAATCAACAAGTCAACAGACCGATAATCCAGGAAGATCAACAAGCCAACAAGTCGATCCAAGAGATCATCACGCCAACAGGCCGATCATCCAAGAAGATCAACAAGTCCAATAGGCCGATCCAAGAGATCACCAACCTAACAGACCGATCATCCAGGAAGATCAACAAGCCAACAAGCCGATCCAAGAGATCATCACGCCAACAGGCCGATCATCCAAGAAGATCAACAAGCCAATAGGCCGATCCAAGAGATCATCAACCTATCAGACCGATCATCCAAGAAGCTCAACAAACTGGCCCAAGAAGATCCTTCAAGACTAGAAGACTTCAACAATCCTTGAAGACCAAAGACTCTTCAAGACACCAAGACTTCAAGCTCCAAGAATCCATTGAAGCTTCAAACTCGAGATCAAGCGTTCCAGCCCTCGAGTGAAACACAATCACACACACATAAGAGAGAGAATCAGAGGATAAAAGTTAGAGATTGTACACCCACACGCATATTACATTAATACAAATATATTATTTATTCCACGTGTCTCCATCACCGAAGTTACGTGTGAACAGCGTCAACCCTAGATAGATGGCTGGGACCTCAAAAAGTATGGGTACCAAAATTTTCTTCAAAATCTTTTGTAAGTTTGTGCTCAAGAATCAAATGTGAGGAATTTATATGACTTCAAAGAAAGCAACCCATGGTTTAATTTCCTTGTTTCTTCAAAGTTGAAAATTAGGTATTAAATATAAAAAAAATTTGATGTTCTTAGAACCTAGAAGTTTAGGAGAGTTTGTTTTGAAGTTTGATTTTATGGACTATATTTTATATGAGATACGAATATTGGACTTGTATTAAATATCGAAAATTTTGATGTTCTTAGAGTAGTTCTTTAGAGGAAAAACAGTTGTATCATATGAGTTGATGAAATATAGAATGATGAGTTTGGATTTTTTTTTTCCTCTTTTTCTTTTGACTTGTTGATATCTAAAAGACTTTTTTGGATTCATTGAATTTTATTTTTCTATGAAATGGAAAAAATAAAATTAATGTTGGAGATTGTGAAAGATTATGTCTTGCTGGACTTGAGAGTGTGGAAATATTAAATTGTGGATCATTGCCTTATGTTGGAGACGTGTAAGAAATTTGATTCCATTAAAATCTGTAATGTTTTTTTTTTTTTTTGAAAGAATAAATTTTCATTAAATAATTAAAATTTTAAAGTTATTCTTACTTGAATAATTGACAAGTGCATTCTTGAGTACAATTTTAGTAAAATTTTACCAATGTTGAATTAAAAATGAAAGAAAGAAATGTTAAATGACTACATCAATTCCTAAGAGAAACAATTTAGCTACTCATAGTCTTAGAACTACAATCACTAATTGAAAGAAAAAAGAGATAAGGGAAAGAAAGGGAAAAAAACTCAAATCCATTGAAAACTGCACGTCTTCGTCACGATCTCCACACTTTCTCACTTGGTTCCCGCTCCTTGTCCTTGCTTCAGCTCCCACAAAAGTTCTTCAATTGATTTTAGGGCTAAAAACTATCCAAATGAACTCCCCTTGGTCGTAGCATATCTTATTCTATTTATAGGAAAAATATCGACAGCGTCTCGAAGTTATGCCTTTGTCGACATGGAAAAATAAGGAAAATTGAGGTAACGTCTCGACGCTGTCCTCTCAGGAATTCTGGCTGGGAACTATCCTACAGCAGCGTCAAGACGCTAGTCTCTCGGATCAAATGGTTGTTGCAGGTCTCTGCTCGATTATTCTCTGCTTCCTTTGCTACTTTTTGCATCCCGAACACTCGATCAACTTCCTAAGTCTCCAATTCATCCTAGAACGTATTTCCTACAAAAGAAACATTAACATGCATCAAAATGGCCAAATAATCCTCAAAGACTAACTAAAATATACCGGGAAAAATAGCTCGCTTGTGCGCTATCAATCATCAAGTGTTTTAGTTCAGTTTTCTGTTTCTATTCTATCTTTTCGTGCAATTTAAATTTCCGGCACTTTTAGTTTCTTGTCTGTTAAATCAAACCTCTGTTTTCTAAACTCTTGTTTTTTCTATGACATTCATAAAAGCTCGAACTTAAAAGAAATACTCCTTCCTTGTGGACGACCCGACCACTACCACGCCAGAGTAGGTCAGTAGCAAGAGTTATAAATTTATTTGATTAGGACCCTCAAAAAGTCCTCCAATCAATAGGAGAATGTTGAATGTCACTTCTGAGTTCGTTTGGATTCAATCGATTTTGACAGAACTCAGATTTTCTCCCTCTCCACCACTTCTTTTGTGTGATAATGTAAGTGCACAACTTACTTGGCAGGTAATCCTGTTCTTCATAATCGGTTGAAGCACATCGTGGAAGAATGTCATTTCTCATTATTATCTTTTGGGTTATTTTTCTATTTCTTGTATTTCTATTCTGTTTTTGTCATGGCCTCTAAAGTTGTTCCAGCTGTCCTTTATGCTGCTATATAGCTTGTATTGAGGTCACTGTGCTGTACAGACAATTCCATAGAATTTACTAAATATTCTCCCTCTTTCTTGTGATTTTTGACATCGAAATCGATCATCATTTTATTCGAGAACAAGTTCCTCGCCACCAACTTTTAGTTCGACATGTTTCTTCCGAGGATCAACTTGCTAATATCATGACTAAGCCATCACCTACTGCTCATTTTTAGAATTTGCATACCAAGCTCCCTATGCATGGTCGCCCAACTTTGCTTGCAAGGATAATAGAATGACATTTCTCCTTAATTGTTTTGGGTTATTCTTCTCATTCTTGGACTTTTATTTCTGTTATTAATTGCCTTATTAGAGGTTTACACGTATTGCATGGTTTGTAATAATATATGCCTAATGGTTGCCTCTTAATGTATATAGACAATTCATATCTTTTCCATATCAGTAAAAGATTCTTCTTCCTTTCTGGTTTTCTCTCTTGTTTTCATCCTTCTTGAGAAATCAACCCAATATATCTCTACCAACCAATGTATTAAATTTCTATCGACATTGTTGAGTGTTTTTTTCACTTATGTGGAAATGGGCCCAAGGCCCACTAGGACCAACTTTGTTTTAATAAAGTTCTTGTAGCCGCCAGACACATACGCGTGAGAGTGAGTGGCGGCAGAGAGAGAAAAGAAAGAAAAAGAGAAAAGAAAAAGCATCCGTACAGTGCCGTCTTTCAGCCTTTTGGAGTTCGATCCGTGGTCCGATCGAGATGAAATTTTGACAGCGTGTTCCTGACACGAGGGTCTTCAAACTGAACGGTGGAGATTTCTTTTGGTGCTGCCTACAGTCAGATTGTAGTGGGTAGTTGGTTTCCACTTCGGTGAGATCTTTCTTATTTGTTCTCTTGTCGTTTGTTGCCGAGATTATTATCTTGAGATATATTTGATTGTATGCCTCTAGTTGTATCTAGAGAGAACTCGTTGTAACCCATTATTGATTATAGTGGAGATTTTGACTTCGGTCCGTGGTTTTTTACTCCTCACCTTGGAGAGGTTATTCCACTTTAAAATTGTTGGTGTCCTGTGATTGTGCATGATTAATTTTTCCGCTTCTACTTTACTAATTTCCTATTAGGTTCACACAAGAGGGGATAATTGATCAATAAAATATAGTGTTTATCCCAACAGACATGTCGATATTTCCACATTTTCATGGGTTCGACATCAACATGCAGGGTGAATCGACATTTCCATCATATCATAAAAAAATTGATAAAATGTAAACAAAATAATAACAAAATGTAACTAATGTAGAGATAATATTTAGGGTAAAATACCCTTTTGGTCCCTCATGTTTTAGGGTCGTTTCCAATAGGTCCCTAGGTTTGAAAATTGAACAATCAAGTCCCTACTGTTTACAAAATGCTTCTATTGAGTCCCTGGACCGTTAATTTTTTTAACGGTGATGACGTGGCAGTAACGGTGCTGACGTGGCATATTTTAAAAATATTAAAATATTAATTTTTTAATTAAAATAATAAAATATTAATATATTAAAATAATAATTAGTTTTTTTTTTAAAAAATACTCTTTCTTTCTCCCCCACCCACCCTCCTACCCGAATCCCCCTTCCCCTTTCTTTCCCTTTCTTTCTCTCTCCTTCTCGGCCCTTCCTTGCCGGCGATGGACGCGACGGTGATGGCGACGGCGACAGATTTGAAGAAAAAAAAAGGGCATGGGGTGGGGTGTTAGGATTCTGTTCTGTTTTGGTATTCATCAAGGTGAATCGCTCGATTCAAAAATCAAGAGCGAAGCTCTGAAGAAGGAAGGTGATAATCTGGTCGTGTGTGGGACCGAGAGGTTGGGGCCGGCGCCGGAAATCCAGGGACAAACACCACAAACCCCAAAATCAAAACGAACAAACACTTGAAATTCAACTTCTTACGAACTCTACAAAAAGCAATCGAACATTCACCGCACAGAAACCCAGAAGAGTCGCCACTCTGAGCCACCTCCCGACGCTGCTGCAGTGGCAGATTTTGCTCCTCCCCTTTCCCCATTTGCAGAGCATCTGTAACAATCACTCTCTGAATGAAAACAAAATCGGACTCGAAAACACACACTCAAGAACAAATCCCCTTGTGGGTTCCTTTACAAACAGCCAAAATTTCCCAAACTGAATTCGAACATATGGTCTTTTTGGGGCAACCCAACGTTGAAGACAAGCAAAGGTGAAAGAGAAGAAGGGTAAAGGGGAAGATGGGAATAAAGAGAGAAACCCCACTTGATGGATTTAAAATAACAAGAAGAGAAAGGGGTTAAAGAAAAGTTTCTCCACCAACAAATGGAAGATGCAGGGGAACTCGGCCACTCGCCTTCTGCAACTCTTCTTTTTACTGTCCATTGAATTGAAAATGGGTATTAAATGGATAAAAAACGGCCACTCGCCGTTGCACATCACCGGCAAGGAAGGGAGGGGAGAAGGAGAGAGAAAGAAAGGGGAAGGGGATTCGGGTGGGAGGGTGGGTGGGGGAGAAAGATAGAGTATTTTTTTTTTTTAAATAATTATTATTTTAATATATTAATATTTTATTATTTTAATTAAAAAAATAATATTTTAATATTTTTAAAAATATGCCACGTCAGCACCGTTACTGCCTCGTCATCACCGTTAAAAAAATTAACGGTCCAGGGACTCAATAGAAGCATTTTGTAAACAGTAGGGACTTGATTGTTCAATTTTCAAACCTAGGGACCTATTGGAAACGACCCTAAAACATGAGGGACCAAAAGGGTATTTTACCCTAATATTTATCATAAGTATTTTAACTTATTTTAAAAGTGTAAAATAATTATTTGTTAATTTAAATATTTTTTTTGAATTTTTTTGTTTTGAATTTTTTTTTTCTGAAATATCCATCGACATCGACAATTTGTCGATTTTTCCATCGACATTTCCGTCGACATCGACATTTCAACCCTTGCTACCAACACATTAATACACAAATATTCGTTAAACAATTGATAACAACATAATAGAAAGTACTAACAATTAACTTTTTAAAATTATCACAAAAAAAAAAAACAATTAACTTTTTAAAATTAGTTAATATATATGTTTTATTCTCTTATAGGTGTGTTTTCCCAATATTTAATCCTTATTCCAAGTTTTAGTTTTATCTCCCATGTATATTAGATATACTTTAACATTTTTTAAGTTTTTTAAAATATAAATATAATAAAATAATAAAAAAATTATTATTTTATAATTTGTTTTTAATTTCTTTCCCACCTCTCTCTGTTTCTTCATCCAACTTCTTCTTCTTCTACCTCTGGTGGCCAGTGTTGAATAAGAAGCAGACGCAAGAGTTGGGTGAAGAAGAAGAGGGAGGGGAAGAAATAAAAAAAATTATAAAATAATAATAGTGTTATTATTTTATTATATTTATATTTTAAAAAACTTAAAAATTAATTTTTTAATAAAAAATTTTGTCACGTTAGTAATCCGTTAATTATTAACAGAGCTTTCTTTCGTCACAGTAGTGGGACGAAAATGAAACTAAAAGTTAGGGACTAAAAGTTTATTTTTTCCTAATTAAAAAAAAACAAAATAAAATTTCAAAATTTAAAATGGGAATTCTAAAAAAATTTAAGATCAGAATATAAAAATGTGATTGACTTAAAAGAAAACTGATATTGGACTATGGAAAGTTAACTTATTGGGGACCATTTTAATGAGGCTTAACCGTAGGAATAGCTAAAATAAAATGTTGGTTTTGAAAAAGGACCAAAAATCTTTTTTATTGAAAAAATGGCAAAATGATAGGATTTAAAATTTACTGATTGCTTCAAACATACCCAAATGCCCTGGAATGGAAAGAAGGACATTTTCCTAATATTAAGGAGAAAACAATTTTTTTAATCTCTGAAGATTCTCAAATAATATTTTATTTCAAAGTATAAAAAAAAATCTTAGATAATATTGTTAAAATAAAAAACAAACATATTGTTCAAATTAACTAAAATACCTAAGATTAAGATATATAACCATAATATCTCATTTAACAACGTCATATTCAGCTAGTTAAGATATATAATTCGACTTCATATACAAGTTATTGAGTTAAAAAAATGTCATTTTCAAAAAAAAAAAAAGTTAAAAAAATGTCAAAGTCAAAGTCGAGGCAATGATGTTGGATTGAGATAGTAAAAGACGTGTGAGACTTTTATTTTCAAATTTTAAAGTGACCGACAGCAACAAAAACAAATAAACATTCTTTTATATAGAGAAAAAGGAAGAAAAAAAAGGGTAAAACGATGACGTTCTGATGGAATAGTTTGACCGGAAGTGGCTGTTGACCGATTCGAAGATATGGGCTAAGCAAAGCAATTCAAAATTGGAAATTAAATCTTGAAAATGTGATTCAAGATGGAGAGAAGTAAACTCCACTCCACTATTATACTTCAAATTATTGAAGTAGCCGTTTTAATAAAATTGTGAACCATTATGTATGTCATTTTTGACTTGTGACTTAGGAGCTTCATACATGAATCAACCATCATTTTCATGCTTTATCAAATATAATATTTATTGACATCTTCGTATAATTGAGATTCTGATATATATATATTTATAGAGATATCATAATGTGTACATAGAACTTATGGAAACTCGCAATATTAGCACGGAACTTTAAATAATTAATTTGATTCTAACCCTTACGTAGGCTGGAAAACAAACTTGATTAGGTTTGAGATAGATGATTAAAAATTTAAAAGAAAAAAAAAATTCATCGCCAAATTTTATATTTTTTGAATGCTCCACATGAAAATTATCGATCCATTTTATATGTAAGAAAACAACATACTTTCTAGCCAACTATCACACATTTTCTCTAAGATGTGACCCAAATTTTATTTTATGAATTCTACACGTCCTTCAAGAAGTTTGATATGAATTAAATTCCATAAAACGAGTAAACTTGTTTTAATCCATATTCTTTTTAGAGGCCATTTGTAACTCTTCTTATGTCGAACAATTTGCAAGATGTTAGAGATGAGAATTGATTGGTTATAAAAGTTTGTTAACTAGAGATGTAGGTTATAGCTAGGTCCATGCTAATTTGATCAAACCGAGAAACAACATAATCCTTGCCATCTTGAACATGGTGTACAAGGTTGCTCACTAATATATTGATAATTAAACTCTTAAGCAAAAAAAATTAAAAACTAAAAAATAAAAAACTAACGTGGATGGAATTTTCTATCTTATTGTAACAAAACTTATATGATTGATTCTAAATTTGATAGTACATAACTATTTCGATTCTTTTGTTAAATATCTTTAATTTATTATTTGATTTACGAAAATTCGTTCTATTTGAAAAAGTATTAGGACTAAAATAAATATTATTGTAAAAAAAAAATATACTCTCATTTTCAATTTGATCTTTAAAATTTATAAAAATATATAATATTTTATCTTAATTTCAAGATTATTATGGTGGAAGAGTTTGATCTATAATATAGATGGAGGATTCGAACCACAGACCTTGTGGTCATCAATATAGCTTTATGTTAGTTGAACTATACTCTTGTTGGCTTGATCTATAATATTTTATGTGAATAGAGTTATATCAATTTGACTTATAAAATTATATTTTAATTGGTAAAGTTTGAATAAGTTTAAGACTATGGTTTTTACCATTATCTTGTTGTTTAATGTCGAGGATGACACCCTCTAAGTAAAAATTATTTTCTTCGTCCAACTTTTTATTCAAGCCATGTGAAATATATTTATTTAGTCAATCTCCATCTCATCGACAACAAAATAAATTATGTTTACTTTTTTCTTTAAGTGACGAACAACGTTATGGAAGAAAACTATATTTTAAGTTTTAAACTAACAACTAAAATAAAATAGTCGCGTTCATAAATCTTAATTCTAGAAAATTACGTGACAGCCAAATTTGAAAAATAGCTCTCTTTCTTCAATATGAGCTTTTTCCAACGATATGCTGTCAGCGGGTCCCACGCCATTAATTCAGTTAAACTTCGAATTTCGAAACTCTCTATTTTTCAACATTAAATTTCATGATACGATCTGCTGTCAAGTCAAGTCAACTCCCAAATTTCTACATCTCATTAATAATTTCCATATTTTCCAATTCTAGAAATGAATATTAATTACAACAACCCAAATCTGAGGGAACCTTACGTGGCGAGTTTTTATTGGTGGATTTTGTGATACAGGTGGACTGATTTGGTTGAGATTTGTTTGTTATTTTGAACAAGCGACAACACGTGGTAATACCTACTCTTTAGGTTCCACACTTGTGAGTGCCCCCCATGAAACTCACCGTTTTTGTAGACTTTTTGGCATTTCTTTTCATTCTCTTTTTTTTTTTTTTTTTTTTTTCCGTTGACACAGGTATACAATTTTAATATTTAAAATCATAGTTGAACAATAATTGACATTTATCATTAATTAATAAGTCAAGGGCTTGAATCCCCGAATCTCTAACTTTTTAGATCGATGACATATGTCATAATTGAATTATGTTCAAATTCGCACAAAATTTTAAGGTCGAATCATTAACATATCTCAATCTCGCACGTCTCCTGGAGATATACTATACATTTACGAATGTAATAGATAGTTTTGAAAAATAGAAATCACGATTATATATATATATATATTATTTGATTTTTTGTTTTTGAGAAGTATTAATTAGTATAAAGTACAAAGTTTATTTGAGTGATTTATAAAACGTTTTTATATTTCACTAATATCTTAATGGTATAATAGAAATATCAAATATCTCTTCTTTGTTGTAGATGTTGAATATTTTGAACCATGTTTTGGAAGTTTAAACAATACAAAGCTATACATAATACGTGTAATTATTTAACGTGTTTTGGCATATGGGAATAATTATAAAATATCACAGAAAATGTATATGAATGTATCATTTCATTGATTAATCTTTAAGTTGATAATGAGCCAAATTAGAAATAAAGAAATTTGGGTTACGTTCCTCACGTCAAATAAAATGTGTTTTTTATCGTTATCAAATAGAATTTCTACTTCTTTATGGAGTGGATTGGAAAAACTAGACACTAGGCGATGATCTATATATCTTGACTTGGAAGATCAAATCTGTACTTCAATTTTCGATAATGGATTTAGATACATTTCTCTCCTTCTATATTGATCATTCTTTTGTATTAGACGTGAATAAAAAAATTATAATAATAATACTTGTAACTTAAAATTTATGATTTTTTTTTTTGTTCGCACAACAAAATATTGATGGAAAATATATATTTTTTTTGATACATAGAATTAGGCATAAACCAACCGAAAAAATAAGGTCCAAATCTAAGTAGACAGTCAATTGATTTCAACTAAACTTCAGTTAGCTTTCCAATCCACGATTATCTTCACTCCAAGCTAGAGCCACTAGTTTTGCTTCATATTCAACACTAAATCGGTCTCGAACTCATAGATTAAGCTTGCAACAATATTACCCTCAAAATTGAAGCATTTTACACAGATAATTCATCGAAATAATCAATTTAGGAGGGGATAACACATAAACAAATTAGCTCTATCGTTTCACGCCCAACCTAAATCATGCAAGACCCCAAGCAAGCCTAAACTATATAATATGTATGGAAGAGGCTCAAAAGTTGGAATTTATCGTGATCAAATCCTTGTACTACATATGCTAAGACTCTTGCCTAAGAGAAGCTAATGCATGCTAACAAATATGAGACAAGTCAAGACTTTCCAAGAATATTCTTGCGTGAGTGTGTAATGACCCTCGAGCAGTTCCTAATAACCCTGGCATGATTTATAAGAACCCTCCACCTATCTTCCCCTAAACTGGAACTAAGGTCTCGCATAAAAGGCTAAAAGAACCAAATTAGGTTGCTATCTCAATACCTAGAAACCTGAATAAGAAATTTCCTTTTTCTTTTTCTTTTTGCATTCTTTTAAGGCTGGGTACTAGCTTTCGGACTACAACGCAGGATCTCATAACCCGAGTTTAACTCTTGGTTGGCCTAACTGAACATACTGTAGGCAACTCTTTTTATTTCTTATTGCTCATGCCTCATGTAAACATACTTTTCCTTTTGAAGATAAAGCAAGAAAGAAAGTGTAATTTTGATTATCCAAGCTCAATCTTACTCACTCTTTTTCCACTCATTTTCTTTTAGCAGATATATATTATTTTCTCGATGGAAATATATTGATATATTATTGAAAGATGCGTAATACCAAAGGATTGAAACCTTGATCTAAACTTAATTTTTGTGGATTATCAGCTCATCCACTTCTCAAAAAAATTAGTGGGAAGATTTCTTTGGGTGCACTATATTATTGTCCATGTCCACTAATCAAAGTTCTTGAATATTTATTTCTTACTTTTTTTTTTTTTTTTTTGAAAAGGATTTATTTCTTACTTATTTGGAGAAAAAATGGCTTTTAATTCATCATCTTTGCATCCGCTCTTTATACAGAAAAGTTTGATCTTTAAATATTTTTCTTTTTCATGTTTTAAATAATATTTATATTAAATATTTATGGAAACATCTCGAATGGAGCTTTGTTATATTTGGTTGCTATTGAACAATATAAAGAAATACTTTTCTTGTGCAGTAAAATTCACTAAAAAGACAAATATTATTGCATAGATTCTTATTTTTGTTCGCTAGCGTGAGGAGAGTTCAATAGTTAAGACATTTCTACGTCAAAGAAATGGTAGGTTCGAATTCCTTTCTTCCATATATGATGTAATATCCATTAAAAAAAAAAAAATCAGCATAGCATTTTTCTCGTGATTTATTGTAATTGAAATCAAGTGCAGCTATTTATTATATTTTTGTTGCTATATTTATGTTTTAGGGTACTGGGTTTAGTTGGAAAAGAAGAAATTAGTTTTTTTTTTTTGGGACAAGGATAGGTTAGTCAATTTGATTACATAAAAGAAGCAACCAAATATGTCATACTCAAGACTTTAGCCCCCCAATTAGATAATCCAGATAATTCCTGGCTTAGTTGATTATTGCATTCTTCATACTTGAAACCTTAAGCAATAACAAAAGCTCTTAATGAATTTTAGTATATTATTACCAACTAGAAAGGTCTTTTCACAATATATCAAAATATAAAGTTGTGATTTATAATTTTTTTCTTTAATCCTGCACAACTTGGGAGAATAAAATAATTACTCTGGAATCTGGATGTTGATCCAATGACCAGAGATTTTGCCTAAAATATTTTTTATTAGAGAAGAGTATAACTTGCTCATCATGATTTTTTTTTTTGTTTTTATTTTTTTTTTGTCATGATAAATAAATAGAGTTGGATTCAAGTTAGAGAGAGCATGGTTCTTGATTTTTTTTTTCTTTTCATTTTTGAGTTCAATAATGCATGAGAATGAAGATTCAAATATCTGATATTATGGTCGATGATATGAAATTTCTTAATGCTTGAAATTAGTAAGTTATTTTGGATTATATTTTGTATATGGTTGAGAAAGATGTTGATTTGACATGAAAAGAGAGCTCCAAAATTGAGGGTAAAGTAGTTTCCATTAAGCAGCATAAAGTTTGGAAAAAAAAACTTTGTGAACTTTGCATATGTCATACCAAAAGCATTATTAATGGAAGAAAGAGGGAAAATAAAGTAGAATAGAAACAAGCAATTTTGATCTCCACACTTAGCTTTTAAGTAGGGTGGTTGTTTAGTCCTAAGCTTTGAAGTTTGTGTCTATTTGATCTCTGAACTTTCAATTTTGTGTTTAATAAAGATGACTAATAGATCTCAGAACTTTTAATTTTGCCTAATGAACTTTTGTTTAGTTTGAATGTAGCTTGCTATAAAAACAAATTATTTTCCTCGGTTAACAATAGTTATACATTTTCTAATATTGGCGAGTTTATTTTTTTTCCTTGGTTCCTGACATATTCAAAATTTTTAAAAATTAGCTGATTTATTAGATATAAAAATGAATTTTATGTTTAATAGAACCACTAAACTTTCGATTTTGTGTGCAGTAAGTCCATGATTAAAAAAAAAAAAAAAGTGAAATAACTAGGTTAATGGCCTATTAGACTCAAAATTGAAAATTCTAGGATCTATTGAACATAAAATTGAAAGTTTAACAACTTATTAGACATTTTTAGAGTTCAAAGACCTATTTAATATAAAATTGAAAATTTAGGAATCAAAATAGATCCATCTACAAATTTAGGGACTGAACTTGTAATTTAATCTATATATATCCTAGAACCAAATACTCCAATATCATTATATATTTAATACAACCCAAAAACATGAATAAAAGAATGATAAAAACTAAATAAAAAGGTAAAGTTACATAAAAACAATAATTTTTTTTTCTTTTTGAGTTCATGTGTATATATGTATTTGAGTTCATATATAGAACTATACTCGATGATTGAAACCGTAATATTTATATAATAAAAATTATTTTGAGAAATGATCATTAGGCCCAATTTGATAACCACTTCAGTTTTTGGTTTTTCTGTTTTTAGTTTTTTTTGTTTTTGGTTTTCTGTTTTTTAAAAACAAAAACCATATATGTTTGATAACTATTTTTTGTTTTCTGTTTTTTAAAAATTAGAGAAATGAAAAGATGTTTTACAGAGAACAATATGTAGAGACACTGAAATAAAAATTTAGAGACTCGAATATAAATGTTTTCAAGAGAAAAGTTAAACATAGAAAATTTAGAGACGTGAAAGAAATTGTTTAAAGAGAAAATATTAGTTAGACTCCACAAAAGATATTAGTTAGAGAAAGAAAAAAAAATTAGAGTAGAAAAGATAAATCTTAGATAGAAAAAAAAAAAAAAAGGGAAAAATACATTTTTGGTCCCCTGAAGTTTGGGTTAAGTTACACTTTGGTCCCTGAGTTTTCAAACTCAACAAAAATACCCTGAGGTTTGAGATAAGGAATAATTTAGTCCCTGCCGTCCAATTTGTCGTTAAACTCTAACGGACTGCTGACGTGGCACCATTATTTTAATAAAAAAAATATTTTTAAATTTTTCTAAATAAAAATAATAAAAATATTATTATTTTAATTATTTCTCCTTCCCTCCCTTATTCTTCTTCTTCTCCATCTTTATCTTCTTCCTTCTTCTTCATATCTCCAGTGGTCGGCGGCCACCGCTCGCCGCTGGCGACTGAATTTTTTTTTCTTGTCCCTTCTTTTTTTTTCTTCTTCCCCCTCTTTTCACTGTTTTTTTAAAAAAATGAAAACGAAAACGAGGGGGAAAACCCCCTTCGATTCTGGCGCTCCCTCCTCCGTCTTCGTCGAGTTTGACATTTGTAAATGGAGTCTGTCAGAGAAGCACAACGAGAATGCCGACGGCCCACCACCACCACCGCCACGTCAGTTTGGCCCCACGACGGTGATGAACTTTCGGTGCAAATTTCCATTTCCCGATTCCCTTTTCACTTTCCCCAATTTCCCCTTTTCTTTTAATTCTCCATTTCACCGTCGGTCCGCCGCATCCCCTTTTTTCACTGTACACACAAATCACAGATGGATTCTTCCCCCGCCGCCGCCAGCTATCTTCTCCAGCACTCCTCTTCTTCCAGCCACCACTTCCTCAACCTCTTCTCTTCCCCGCCGCCGCTGCCCTTCGCTGTTGTCTCTGGCTCCGATGAGTTCCACGAATTCGAAGTCTTCTGGACCGTCGATCTCGTCGTATCCAATAACCGTCCCTTCCGCTCCAGAAATATCTCCTCTGATGATCGCGCCTTGAGTTTCGCCCCTCCGAACTCCGGTATCCTCGCTGCCTTGTCCGATGACGCTGATAACTCCTAGTAAAAGAGTTATTTATCTTATCTTTTAGCTTGGATTCTTTAATATGGGGGTAATTGGCTAGCATATTTTGGTGTTGTTCCTCTATAAATCTCATGCTTTGGTCTGAATCATCTTTGAGGAAATAGTTAATATTTTGCTACTGTTTTGAATCATCTTTGGTGTACTTATAGTGCAGATCCATTAAGCCATTGTGGTAGCAGACTAAAGGCAGCATGTGTAGAGTTGAAGTGATTGAGGAGCTGGAGATGGAATTGCTGGATCAATTCTGGAGCAAAGTTCGCACGTGATTCACACGATGGAAAATTCAGTTCATTAAATGAGCTGGCACTTTTTAATACAATCAGCTCTTTCATCCAATGGGAGTCTGCCATCTTGCTGAAAAGAAGCTGATGTAGCCCTGAATTCAATGAAGAGAGGAGTATATTTTTTAGGGCAACCACATTTTGTGAGGAGATATAAAAAGGAGAAGAAGAAACCAAAAGGGGGGACACATATACAGACAACAAGACAGCAGTGTGGAGAAATCGAGAAGGGAAGAGAAGGAGATTCCATAGAAGAAGGAGAAGCTGACATTTGGAAGGAGCATCTTCAGCAACTTTTTCATTTCCGGCTACTTCTTCCTTTATTTTTCTTTCCTCTTCTCTTGAACTTTGTGTAGCTGTGTTTTAGTTTTCTTCATGGTTTTTTCTGGTTGTTTCATTTTGTTTTCAGCTTGTAACATGAACTAATCACCTTAAGGTGAGGATTAGGATACTTTTGTATTAATCTAAACATTGGAGTTGAGCTCCTTAGCTTTCTTAATCTGGTTTTGAGGGTGTTTAATGCTGAAGCAAAAATTTCGTCCGGCCAACCATTTCTTTGCATTGTCATCTTTAGTTTTGGGAAAAACAAGGGTGGCTGAATACTCAAAATCACATTAGCTCCTTGTTAGGGTTAGTAGCTAGCTAAGTGAAGGAGTTAGGGATAACACTTCACCTAATGTACATAATACATCATGCTTAAAATGAAGTGTGTTAATGGGAATTAATCTGCTATTTTAGGAGATGTGGGAAGATTCTGTGAGAATTTGTTGTGTGGATTGAGAGAGCAAAGTTCTTGCTCCAACATTCAATGTTTAGAGAGATACAAATAGTTCCTAATCCGAGCCTACTTTATTAACCTTGTTGCAAGTTTCGTTTCATTGAGCATTCTGCATTTACTTGTTTATGTTTGTTTCTGCAATTTATTTTATCAAAGCACCTTAGTTTAGACATTACTAAGATTTTATTGGTTACCATCTTGAATTTGCTAGAAATTAAGTTTGAGCATAGGAATTTTCTTGTTCTAATCCCTGTGGAGACGATATTAATATACTTATCACTTGCTGCTGGCCGTGTATACTTGAACATGCATTGTGTGGAACTTCATTGCATATTTTAACCCCACCTTACAAGGCAACAGACGCCGATTTTGATCGCAAAGAGAGAATCGACACGATTCTCACTCGTGAGAGTTTGATGGCGATGGCTATATCCTCTTCCTCCTCGTCGCGATCGATTTTGAGGCCGATTCGGAGTAGTAGAGATTATTCTCAATCTACGCCTTCTTGGAAGTTTTAGCAATTGGCTCTGATCAACGTGTCGATGAGGAAACAGAGGAACAATGGCGAGATTGTCGCGATAGAGGATGAGGATGATCAGGAGGAGGAGATGTTGTCCCCGCACGAGATTGTGTCGAGAGGCTCCGGCGTGTTGCCGAACACGACGTTTTCGGTGCTGGAAGGTGTCGGAAGGACTCTGAAAGGGAGGGATCTTCGTCGAGTTAGAAACGTCGTTTGGCACAGAACATGTTTTCCCCCTTCATTGTCGTTTTCATTTTTGTGTTTTTTTTTTTAAAAAAAATAGTGAAAATAAGGGAGGAAGAAGAAAAAAGAAGAAAGGAAAAGGAGAGAAAAAAAAAATTCAGTCGCCGACTCTGGTTCAGATCGGTGCTCCGACGTGACGTTGAGGCTATTCAAATCTGGAATCGTTCCAGATCTGAGTTTCAGTCTTTTAAAAAATAAAAAACATAAAGACAAGAAGGAGGAAGGAAGAAGAATAAAAGAAGGATAAGAAGAAAAAAACATGTTGGCTGCCGGCCGCCGGCGAGCGACGATCACCGCCGACTGTCGGAGTTATGTGGTGGTGAAGATTTAGGGTTGAAGAAGAAGGAGGAGGAGGATTAGGTTGAAGAAGAAGAAATGGAGGAGAGAGAAATTACAAATATTAAAAAAGTAATATATTTTAATTATTTTAATATATTTTTATTTTTAAAAATCAGAAAATAATGTTTTTTTAATAAAAAATAGATGTCACGTCAGCAACTGTTAAGATTTAATAGAAAAATTGATGGTAGGGACTAAATTGCTCCTTATCTCAAACCTCAGGGGTATTTTTGTTGAGTTTGAAAACTCAGAGACCAAAGTGTAACTTAACCCAAACCTCAGGGACCAAAAGTGTATTTTTCCCAAAAATAAAAAATAAAAAGAGAAATTTTAGAGAGATAGTAAGGTTAAGAGTAAAAGATATGCTAAAGAAATAACGATAAATTAGTAAAATAAAAAAAAAGTTGTAACGATAAAAAAATTATGGGAGATTTTTTTTTTCAAAAGAAAAGTTAGAATATGTTTAATTAGGGAGAGAAAAGTTATTGATAAATTTTTAGAAATAGATTAGTTACAAAGGAAAAAAAAATTTGAGCGAAAAAAATTTAGAGAGAAAAAAATAGATTTTTTAGAGATAAAAAAAATTGTAAAGAGAAAAATGTTATAGAGAAAAAAAATAGAAAAAGAAATTTTTGAAGAGAGATAGGTAAAAGAGAAAAGAAAAAGCATTAAAAGAAAGATGAGTTTTTAAAAAACAAAAATATGTTTTTAAAAACTACTTTTTTGAAAATTGCTTATAGTTTCAAAAACGTTTTTAAAAAATAGAAAACAATGGTTATCATACAACCTTTTTTGAAAAACAAAAACAAGAAATAGAATGCTCACACTTAAATGGCCTCTCGAATTTGCTCCACAGTATATTTTGTGAAGATCTGATTTTTTTTTTTTCTTTTGAAAAGTCTGATTTTTATTTATTTATTTTTTTTTTGAATTCTTGAAGTGCTGGAAATCGTTTGCAATTTAAATTAGGTATATGTCACCTTATTGGGGGATAAAATGTTTTACCCAAAATGTATGTTTATTCATAACTTAACTTTTTCTCTGTCTATCGATCTTGCGGGAAGCGGAGTTTGGAGAGATTTTGGAGAGAATCCGAGCGGGGTGTTGTCTACTACTATGTAGGGACATGAAGGAAGTGGTACAGGGTGAGAGTTTTAAGAAACTGGTGGTGTTATGGTGGTCAATATGGTCGGCCCAAAACAAAATTCGACTCAAAGGAGCTGATAGGCCGTGTGGGCTGGTGGAATGGGCGAATGAGTATGTGCTGGCTTTCCGTGAGGTTGGGAGGAGGAGTAGGGAAGGGGATCGAGAGACTGTCTGTCGTGAGAGAGTAGTGTGGAAGGCTCCGAGAAACGACTGGTATAAGGTGAATTTTGATGTCTCGCTCCTGTCTGACTCATCAAGGGCAGGCTTCGGGATAATTTTTCGAGACCCTATGGGCCAAGTGATGCTGTCGACGACCTTCACTCAGGATAATGTGAGAAATGTGGACATGGCAGAAGGATTTGCAGCGGTGAAGAGTCTGGAGTTGGTGGCAGATACGGATTTGGGTCTAGCAATTCTTGAGACGGACTCAAGAAGAGTTTTCCAGCTTCTTAATCGGGAACGTGAAGATGCCTTTGATCTGAGCATGATTATTGCAGATGCATTGATGGCGATTCCGGCTGGTCTACAGGTACTGTTCGATTTTACTCGCCGTGAAGGGAACCAAGCGGCACACTGACTGGCAAGATTAGCCATATTCCAATCGCGTGATGAGGTATGGATGGAGACTTACCCTTTGTGTCTAAAGGATGTAGTCTTGAACGAATCAGCTTACATGGAGGCTTGAGTTGGGGGACTTGGCTAAGCAGTCTTCAGGTTTCCTCTCCAACCGACGAATTTGTAATCAGGGAAGGTTTTCTGTTTCCTTTTCCTTTGATATTTATGTGTGCATGTTTAGATTACTTTGAGGAGATTGTATGATTTGAGTAGGGGATGGTAGTTTTGCATGCTAGTGGACTATGGGCTGAAACTGGTTGCAACTGAGCATCAGATCAATTTTTACTCATATTTAATTATTTATGTTACTCGCTTGTTTTATCAGGTTTGGTTTGAGGCCATGCATTTGAGCAGTGGTCCTATTTTTCCTTTTGGAAACAAAGAAAAGTTTGCTTTATAGTCTAATAGATGAGTTTTAGGTGCTTGGGTTTTTAGTCATGATAATTGCCTTCTAGTGCTCTTATGCTCTCTTTTGGTTTTTGGTGAAGTGTTTGCCTGTTAGCATAAATTAGAGGCCTGTTTAAATCTTTCTTGAATTTCTTGCATATCTGAGCACATGGCCTTTCCTTTAAATAGACTTAAAGATCTAAACCAACTTTATGGGGTTCATAAACTTGTTGTCACTCCGATAGGGACAAGGTTAAGCTAGGGAGTCTGATTTACTGCAAGTTAGTATGTGAGTCTTGCCTTTGGGAAGTTAGTATATGCCAAAAAAAAAAAAAAAAAAAAGAAAAAAAGAAAAAGCAAAGGTAAGAAAGATAGTTGAAAATAAAAAGAAGAGTATGAACGACATTTGAGCAAAGGAACCTAAGTGGGGAAAGTTAGTTTTCGTACCTTTGTGATACCATAAAAGATCACCTGCTTCCTAGAGTGTTGAGCGATACCGTGTAAAAAGAGCTACCTGCAGTGTGCTCAGTTAGGCCAACCAAGGGTAAAACTCGAGTTAGGGGTCCCTACACTGTAGTGTGAAAACTAGTACCACATAGTATTAGCATCATTAGTGTGCATAAGGAAAAGGAAAAGGAGAGTGAATTCTTTTCTAGCTTCTAGGCTATAAGATAATATTCTAATTTTGCTCCAGTTGGCCTCTCAATCAAAGCCTTAATTAGCTTCCAGTGTAGGGAGAAGATAGGTGAAGGACCTCATAAATCTGTGTGTGGTCCAGTAAAGGCTTCTTTAGGAAGGCTAATCACACACACACACGAGAATTTCTTGGAATGATTTGATTTGTTTCTTATTTTGCTAGCTTGTGACAATCTTAGACTAAAGGATGAGTAGATGTAGTGCGGGATCGTGAGCATGATTAATTTCCCCTCTGAATCTTTGCTATTGATATCTCATTTATTAGTTCTGGATCTACATGAGGTTTTGATGGGTTTAGGTTTGGAGGCGATTGAGTAGTCCATCTCCTACTTAACTGCTTACCTTGTTGATGTCTTAAACTGCTTTATTTGAGTGATATTTTGATGCAGGTAGCAGGGCTAAGGATACAAGCTTGCATGGAACAAACTAGCAACTAAATTGGAGTTAGGATGGAGGCTTGGGAAGTTAGCTAATAAAATCCAGATGAAGTCCACTGGTTGTATGGTTAGCTCTCAGTACACACTCTTCCGAGAGGGGATAGTGCTTCAATCTGGCTGGCGTGTTTGGCTTGGAGGGAGGACGTCCCTTAAGGTGTATAGATTTTGGTCTCCCCGTTCCTATCTTCTGTATTGTTTGCTTTAGAGCGATTGCCTTGTTTTTGCATGAAAGGTTGATGTTAAAAAAAAAAAAAAAAAAGAAAAAAAAAAACCTTTTCTCTGCCTGAAAAAAAATAATTAACAAACTTAATATACATATCATATTTGATTTTCGACTCTTACCTGTTTTTTAAGGTAGAAGATTTGATGTCTTAACCAGAAAAAAGCATAACCTAATATGTTCTTATCTAAAAAATCAACTTGTACATATTTATATAGGCTAAATAAATATTTTATGTTTTTTCAATTTGGTCTCTTATTTTTTAAAAGTTTCATTTTCAACCATTATGTATTAGTTTTTTTTTAATTAGGTTCCTACCATTGGTAATTTAAAAATAGTATTTATTTTAAGTTTATCCATTAATAGTATACTAACATTTTAACAAGTAATTTCAGGTCAAATAAATTATAACATACTATTACAACTAAATATTGTTATATTGTTTTTAGTCTGTTAGTTAGTTATCTACAGCCACTACATTTGTACAGGCTATTTATATCCCTTGATTCTGAATGAGAAATTACGCAAGTTTTATTTACTCTTGGTGTCAATATGGTATCAGATGAATATTAAATAATCTTCCTGAGAGTAGTGCTTTCTTGCGTCATCTTCCACTGAGAATGGTTGTAGTTGAGGAAGAAAATCCTCATGGTCCTGCTGCCAATCCCTCAAATCCCACTTCGTCCTCTTCCGCTAACCCTTCGAATCCTTCGGCTTCTTCGATCAATCAATCTATGGTTGGTCATTACGTCTTGAGTCCTTATTATCTTCATCACTCGGACAGCACTAGTTTGATTCTTGTCTCTGACTCTCTGACCGAATCAAACTACACATCCTGGAGGAATGCAATGCTTCTAGGTCTTACCGTCAAGAACAAGGTTTGTTTTGTTGATGGATCTCTCCCTTGTCCTACTGGTGATTTGAAGAATTCTTGGATAATTTGCAATAGTGTTGTCACGGCATGGCTCTTGAATTCTCTGTCGAAGGAAATTTCTGCTAGTGTCAACTTCACCGATTCAGCCAGAGAAATTTGGCTCGATTTGCAACAGCGTTACCAAAGGAAGAATCGTCCGCGCATCTTTCAGCTTCGGAAGGAAATTTCAAATTTGGCTCAAGAACAAAATTCCGTCACCACCTATTTTGCAAAACTAAAATCCCTCTGGAATGAGCTCTCTTCATATAGACCTTCCTGTACCTGTGGGAAGTGTTCTTGCGGTGGTATGAAGGAATTAGCTGAATATTTTCAAACCGAACACGTCATGGCGTTCCTTATGGGGCTGAATGACTCTTTCCGGCAAGTGCGTACACAACTTCTTTTGATGGAACCCGAACCGACTATTCAACGCGCTTTTGCCTTGGTTGTACAAGAAGTCGAACAATGCGCCTCTGTTTCAAATGATTCATCAAACGCTGCTGCTCTTCTGGTGAAGAATTCTTCTCACAATGCTGTTGGCCGACCTTCTTCCAATCCACCCAAAAAAAAGGAAAGACCTCTCTGCACGCATTGTAATATCCTTGGTCACACAGTTGACCGCTGCTACAAGATTCATGGGTATCCACCTGGATACCGTAATCAAAAGACGAAATCAGACGCTGCCGATACTTCTGCACAAACACCTGCTGACTCCCTTTCTAGTCTCAGTGCTGAGCAGTGTAAGGGTCTTCTCTCTATGTTACAGACACATCTTGCCAAAGTCGAGACGGACTCTGGTACTTCGTCCTCCCACGTCGCAGGTACTTGCCCTTCTACTTCAAATATTCTTTTGCATAAAGATGTTTGGATCATTGACTCTGGTGCTTCAACGCACATCTCTTTCCAAAGAGAGCTTTTTACTTCACTTGAACCGGTCCATGGTATTACAGTTTCTTTGCCGAATCATACTCGTATATCTGTTGAGTTTATTGGGGATGTGCATATATCTTCTGAGTTGGTTCTACATAAAGTGATGTTCATTCCTTCATTTCGTTTCAACTTGATTTCCGTCAGCTCTCTTACTGCTAAGTTGTCGTATATGGTTCAATTTGTTGGTGACTCTTGCATTATACAGGACAAGTCCTCTTTGAAGATGATTGGCAAGGCTAAGCTTTCTCAAGGCTTATATCTGTTGTCTGTTGCAGATTCCAAGAAGGATTTTGTTTGTCATTCTGCTGTCTCTGAGCCTTTACATTGTAAGGCTTCTACTTGTAAATCTTTTCACATTTGGCACTCTAGACTTGGTCATCCTTCTTCCAAATGTTTAGATGTTTTAAAGAGTCATATTTCTCTTAAGGCATTTCCAGACAATTGTAATACTCCTTGTTTTGTATGTCCTCTTGCAAAACAACACCGGTTATCTTTCAATTCAAATAACCATTTGGCTGATAATCCTTTTGACCTTTTACATTGTGATGTCTGGGGTCCTTATCCGTCTATGACACATTCTGGATATAAGTATTTTGTTACCCTCGTTGACGATCATTCACGCTACACTTGGGTGTATTTGATGAGGCATAAGTCTGATGTCATTCTTATTATACCTCGTTTCCTTAAGCTCATTGAAACTCAGTATAATGCTGTTGTCAAAATATTTCGTTCTGAAAACGCCCCAGAGTTATCCTTTACTGCCCTGTTCCAAAGCAAAGGTATCATCCATCAGTATTCTTGCGTGGCTCGCCCTGAGCAGAACTCTGTTGTTGAGAGGAAGCATCAGCATCTTCTCAGTGTGGCTCGAGCTCTATTTTTTTCAGTCACGACTCCCAATTCATTTTTGGGGAGAGTGTATCTTAACTGCCTGCTTCCTCATCAATCGGATTCCTTCTCAAATTCTTGGCTGGCAAACACCATTTTATCGAATGAATGGTAAGGATGCTGTTTATGAGTCTTTAAGATCTTTTGGTTGCCTCTGCTTTGCTTCCACTCTGTCTCACAATCGATCAAAGTTCCATCCTCGAGCAACACTATCAGTTTTCATTGGTTACCCACCGGGTATGAAGGCATACAAGTTATATGATGTTGAAAAAAGGAGAATTTTTATTTCTCGTGATGTAGTATTCCACGAGAGCATATTCCCTTTTCATCAAATTACCCCTCAATCCGAGGTCATTAACCATTTCCCAGATTTAGTACTACCTAAATCTTTCGAATTTTCTGGTACACAAACTTGGCCTTCTGTACCTGCTAATTCTGAAACATTGCCTTCGAATACCACAGAGAGAGATGAAAGTCCTGCCAACTCTCCTATATTTGAAACCTGTACTGAAGAAAATGCTGATGGGAATCCTGCAGAAGTTCGTTTGCCTTCGGATAGCACCAATGAACATACTATTGATGCCACATCTAATATTCATGAAGGATTATCTCAACTTCCTGTTCCAACCACAGTCAGCATTCCTGACAATAATGCTCTACGACGTTCCGCAAGAGCCACAAAGGCACCTTCTTATTTGCAAGACTATCATTGTAGTCTTTTACATAATACTTGTCTGAAGAATGTTGGTTCAAGGTTTCCTTTGAGTTCCTCCTTATCCTATGGTCGGTTGTCTTCAGAATTCAAGAATTTTATCTTGAATATCTCTTCAGAGTATGAACCTCAATTTTATCATCAAGCAGTTCCTTTTTCCCATTGGTGTGATGCAATGAAGGATGAATTAAGTGCTGTGGAGTCCAATCACACATGGACCGTAGTTCCTCTTCCATCCAGATCTCATTCTATTGGATGCAAATGGGTCTACAAAATTAAGCACAAGGCCGATGGAACCATAGACCGGTATAAAGCCCGTTTGGTGGCAAAAGGGTACACCCAACAAGAAGGACTAGACTTTGTGGAAACTTTTTCACCTGTTGCCAAGCTTGTAACTGTTAAAATTCTTTTAACCATTGCAGCTTCTTTCAACTGGCCTTTGATTCAGTTAGACGTCAATAATGCCTTTTTGAATGGTGACCTCTTTGAAGAGGTTTACATGGACCTTCCTTTAGGCTACAAACACGGTCGTGTTGTCAAACAAGGAGAACGATTGGTTTGTAAACTCAACAAATCAATCTATGGCCTAAAACAAGCTTCCAGACAATGGTTTGACAAATTTTCACATGTATTGCTTGGCCTTGGTTTCAAACAGTCAAAAGCTGACTATTCTATGTTCGTACGAGGTTCTGGAGATTCCTTTATTGCGCTCCTTGTTTATGTCGATGACATAATCATTACCGGAGCTTCTCTTGCAAACCTTGAGGTTTTGAAGATTCATCTCCATACTGCCTTCAAATTGAAAGATCTTGGATCCTTGCGTTACTTCTTGGGTTTGGAAATAGCTCGTTCATCCAAGGGCATTTTTTTATCCCAACGAAAGTATACTCTCCAGTTACTTGAGGATACTGGATTCTTGGCTTCTAAGCCAGCTTTGGTTCCTATGGATCCTAATCTTAAGTTGAAAGCAGATAATAGTCCTTTGCTTGATGATTCTACCTCATATAGACGATTAATTGGAAGATTGTTATACCTTACTGTTTCTCGCCCCGATATCACTTTCGCGGTCCACAAATTGAGCCAATATGTTGCTCAACCAAGGCGTTCTCATCTGCATGCTGTCCATGCTCTATTGCGATACCTAAAAGGAAGTCCAGGACAAGGAATATTTCTTCCTTCGTCTTCTTCGTTTCAAATT
Source organism: Luffa acutangula (assembly GCA_036850905.1). Classification (NCBI taxonomy): domain Eukaryota; kingdom Viridiplantae; phylum Streptophyta; class Magnoliopsida; order Cucurbitales; family Cucurbitaceae; genus Luffa; species Luffa acutangula. Next base: position 42,750,775 of record CM072097.1, on the reverse strand, counting down.
CGGGCCTTCTCCGATGCTGATTGGGCCTCTTGTCTTGATTCTCGGAAGTCAACCACAGGTTTTTGTATCTTTCTTGGTGAGGCTTTAGTCTCATGGAAAGCAAAGAAACAGACAACTGTCTCCAAGTCTTCTGCCGAAGCAGAATACCGAGCTCTAGCAGCTACTGCTAGTGAAATCATTTGGATAAATCAACTACTTACTGATTTACACATTTCCTCATCTCCCCCTGCTTTACTATTTTGTGATAACAATGCTGCTATACATATCGCCTCCAATCCTATGTTTCATGAAAGAACGAAACATATCGAGCTTGACTGTCATTTTGTGAGAGAAAATATAGTTCGCGGAGATGTCAAACTTATGCCTATCAGGACTCATTTACAGCTCGCTGATATATTCACCAAAGCGCTGCCAGCATCTTCACTCACTGTTTTATTAGGCAAGATGGGTATTTTAGATATAACAAGTCCATCTTGAGGGGGGAATATTACAACTAAATATTGTTATATTGTTTTTAGTCTGTTAGTTAGTTATCTACAGCCACTACATTTGTACAGGCTATTTATATCCCTTGATTCTGAATGAGAAATTACGCAAGTTTTATTTACTCTTGGTGTCAATACATACCAGTCGTAAAAAAAAAAAAAAAAGTTATTATGTACTGAAGTCATGAAACAAGTAAAATTTTTTTTAAAAAAATTCTAAGTACTATGTCTAATTCACAAAATTAAAATGTAGAGCATTTTAAACTCAATAATTAATAAGGTGCATTTTGACATTACATCATCATTCTATTAATTTATTTTGACATTTTGTGACAATAAGGACTTGATTTTAAAAAAATCAATGCAACAAAGATGAAATCAAAAGTTTGGAATAAATAAACATCCTAACAAGGCAAGTGCAAAGTAGAACAAATGGAAAGAAGAAATTTCTTCAATTTTTTTTTTTTTTTTTTTTTTTTTAAAAAAAAACCTTGTAGAGTGGGAGGGGAAAGCAATTACGTGCCAGGATATATATATATATACACACATATATATATATATATATATATATATATATATATATATATTTATATTTTATATATTTTTTTTAATTCCAATTTTTTCGAATTTCATGAAGGACGACACGTCGTTTACTTGGTTTCACATAATCTTTAATCTACTTTAATTGATTGAGAAATGCAACTACAAGCTGGAAAGTTCCCCACTGAAACGACTAGGTCCAAATTTTAGTGGAATCATTTGCCACGTAATTTCCGATTACTTTCCCTTTATATAAACTATTCATCAACTTGTATAAAATTTATGTTTCTATATTAATACAAAATTATAAATTTGTATAGTGGTGGATTTTTAATTTGTGAATTGTGGTTTGGAAAAATTAGAATAAATGACTTAGGGACGACTTAGATGTCCATGTTATCACTTATGTCATGTAAAAATTTATGGCCTTTGATATTTTATGGATAATGTTGATGTGGTTTCCAACACATTGATGTCTAAATCTAACACATATTTTAGGTAAATATTGTTTTTGGTGCATGAGGTTGTTGAGGGGAAAAAAAATCACTAGCTCGTTGTCTATATGTTTCGAAATTTTTTTGATTAAACCACAAAGTTCGGAGAAATTATTGAAGAACGACACGCAATGTAGTTTATAGTTTTTAATTGTTGTATGAGAAAGAAACTATGAAAGTATTTTAAATGTGTATTTATTGGTTATTAATTAAGGAGCTTACAAATTTTTTAATCCACATGGAACAGTTATTAAAAAACAGACACCATTAAATAAAATTTTCCAAGTTTGATACTAAATGACATGTTTGGAACTGATTTTGGATAACCAAAATCATTCTTGTTAGGTTCAATTCGGTGAAATGAAAACCATTTTTAAAAGTATGTAATCACATGTTGAAATGATGGTAGATAAACACCCCTAATGGATCTCTTATAAACAAATCAATTTAGCTGAAATTACTATTCTTAAAATCAGTTTCCAAACATGTCTAAAGTTTATTTTCGATCCATTTGGGATGATGCCATTATATATTTTTTTAAAAAAAATAACAAATTACTATATAAAAATCTCCGTTTTTCCATTCACCCCCTTCTTTTCAACTTTGCCCACCTACATTTAAAAAGTTAAATAAATTCTCACACTTTTGATATTTCTTTTTTTTTACAAGATGAGAGATTTAACCCGATTGAGAGTATAGGACTTTGGGCCAAGTGAGTTATACTCTCGTGAGCTATAATACCGAAATCCATAGACTAGAATTATAGTGTAGATTTGAAAAATGGCCCAACAGAATTTTTTAATGAAAAATGGTCAAACGGAATTTTTTAATGAAAAATGACTAAACAGTGTTTTTAACCTATTTCCGTGCATTTTATTCTTCCAATTATACCCTTGAGTTGTTTCCCACATCCCACCCTATATTTGAGGAACCCTTATCCAATTTAATTAAAAAAAATCATTTCTCCATGAATCAAGCAAGTAGTTACAACATATATATCCTCCCTCTTTTATCATTTGAAATTCAAATCAATATTTCATTCTCTTAGAATCTGATAGATTATTGGTAGTTACAACAATCTAGTAGATTTTGATTTTTGTAATCAACCAATAATCATTTCATCTTCATTGTTTTCTCCAACCGTTTAGAAGCTTGATCGATTTCTTGGCCTTCCTTATTGATCGTAGGTATGTTTCGTTATATTGATTTTCATTTTTTTTAATCTTATTCATTCTTGTATTCATGAAAGTATTCCTCTTTCTTTTCAAAATTAGATGTATATTGTTCTCCTTTTATATGGTATATGATGGGTTGTGGGATAATGACAATAAGATTCTTCCTTCCAACATCTCATTGATTGCATAAATAGTAAGCTTGAATTTGAGAATAATGAAATAACTAATCAACTCTCTATGTATAGCAATAGTTCCGATAATATAGAGAGTTTCATGTCTATTATTTTCCATCTACAACAGTGGAGTCAATTAAATCAGCAAGTAATAGACTATAATCATTATGAGACTGTAAGTGCTTCTAACATATAGTATGTATGCAAGAAAATCCTGAAGATTATGATCATTATGAGAATGTAAATGTTTTAAACATAGTGTATATGCAAGAAAATCTTGAGAAATCCCTCATTCTTTTTAAAAAAACAAGAATCTTAAGTTCATTAATTTAATTGACATTAATTCTTATGCCGTAAACATACCTTTGAAAGAAAAATATGTTTTCCAATCAAAGATTGATATGAAAAAACCCAGGTGCATTATTTAAATGATTAAATATTAGTTATGTATTAAAATTTATATAGTGTATTTGTTGTTCTCATTCTCACATTTGCTCAAGTGCATTATTTAAATTATTAAATATTAGTTCTGTAATTGAATATATACCATGTATTTGTTGATCCCGTTCGCACATATGCAACTGTATTCCTATAAACTTGTGCACGATTGAGATGAATCTGATAAGATCAATTAATATCATACTTATCTTTTTTATTTTGAAATTTGTTGATTTAATTTAGTGTTAAATTAATCTCTAAATCAACTCTCTACCCATTTTAGAGTGTATTTTAATTTAAATAGTCTTTAGATTTAGATTTAGATTTCGGTTAGGGACATGTTGGTCCATTTCGTTGCTAAACAAACTTAGGCATTCGGTCACTTTTCAAATGAAAAATTCGGATGACCATTTTTCAAAATGGCCAATTAAAAATAGTCATTATCCCCTTCATTTATGGTCAAATCAACATCAATTTTAATATAAAAGTTAGCACACGTCTCTTTGAGGTGTGACATTCAGCAAACTAACGCCAGTAAAAAGAGTAGCGATGCCGTCTCTTTCGTGGTGTGACATGCAAGAAACTAACACCAGTAAAAAGAGTATCAATCCTCTAAGATATTATTTCAAAAAAAAAAAAAAATCCTCTAAGATATGAAAAAAAAAATTATATGGAAAAAGAATCATCCTTTCTCTCTAAATTTATAGAGTTGGATCAATTATTATTTTAGGTCCCATTTAATAACTATTTTGGTTTTTAAAAATTAAGTCTTCAAACACTACTTCTACCCATGTGTTTCTTTATATGGTTACCTATCTTATTTCCATCGTTTCAAAAACCAAGTCAATTTTTGAAGACTAAAAAAAAAGTAGTTTTGAAAAATTTGTTGTTTTTGAAATTTGGTTAAAACTTCAAATGCATCCATAACATAGATGAAAATCATGGTAAGAAAATTAAAAAAAAAAAAAAAAAGTATAATTTTCAAAAACTATAAAAAAAAAAAAACCAAATAGTTATCAAACAGGACCTTAAACTTTCAATTTTGTTAAATTGAAAATTAGATAAGTGTTTTTTTTTTTTTTTTTTTGACAATATGAGGGAAAGGAGATTCGAACCACATATCTTGTGGTTATCAATACAACTTTATGTCAATTGACTAAGCTCTTGTTGGCAAAAGTTAGATACGTGTTTTAGTCTTAACCATAAAATTTTAAAAAAATATTGTTACATTTTTTACCATCTATTAATTTTTTTTAATGAAAATATGTTAAAAAAAAGTAATTTCATATGCTTTCAATGAATTATAAAACATGAGTATAGTACAAAATTAATAAGATTTCAAAGAAAAATGACATTAGTACTAAATTTTTGTTTAACATTTGTGAATTTTGACAAAGTTATTTAATGGTTAATTTGTGTCTTAATCAAATTTAGATTTGGGTAGAACTTGAGATTACAGAGATTTTACCTTTTGTTTTATTAAAATTAGTGGGTGAATTAGCAGATATTGAACAGATGGTAGAATCTATAAAGTTTAGAGTCTAGTGTCTAATTTTATGAAAATTGAAAGTTTATCGTGAAAATTGATACACATGATAAGTTTAGGAGTAAAAATTAAAATTTCCCTTTTTTATATTCTATATTCTCGTAGATATAATATTTCCACCTAAAGCCTAATTTTGGGAAAATTAGAATAAAAAACCACATTAAATATAGTTTAGTTTATAGGGGCAACAAGAAAAGTGGCTAAAAATAAATAGGTGGCTTGAAAAATGGCTACAAACGTTTATAAATTAAATAGATGACTAAACGATTTACTGATTAATAAATCTCTATTTGTAGAAGACAAAAATGCCCCCAACAAACTGCCTAGCGTGTTCTTAACGTTTAAAACTAAAATTAGAGTTTAAGAGAGATAAAATACACCCCTAAAAATAAGTTTGAGACATTTTTGGAAGTTTGAAATTCAAAAATCCAAGAAACTAATTTGAAAATCTAGATGGATCATATTGTTTCTATTTTGAAGTTTGAAATTAAAAAATCCAAGAAACAATCGTTTTCTACTGGAAAAATTTGTTTCCCGAAAAAAGGAGTCAATACCTTTATTGGGGGAGGAGTACAAAGTTCAGCCTCCCTCAGTAGAGAGAAACACCTTCGGATTGCGTTAATTGGAAAAAACAGTCATCTCAATCAGAATATATACTACTTGCAACTAAGAAAATCTGAACTTAAAAAACAACTAAGAACACGTTAGTAGTTGCCCAGGAATTGAATCAACTAAAAAAATAATACCTTAAATGCTACAATTATGACATGTCATATCACCGCCCACCCTCCCACCAGGACCGCCCTCATGCATTCGCTTCATCCCGTCGGTCCATCTTCGTCTTTCACACCTCGAAACCCTTGAGAGCCAAAAACCTCCATTTCCCACCGCCAAACAGAGTGTATATCGCTACCTACCTCTCACATCACGCCAACCACTCACTTCCGTCGTGCCGACGACCTTCCCCCGCCGCACCGATCTCTTGCATGCTCAATCGATTCTTCTTCCACGCGAGGACTGTACCAAAAAATTTGAACTAAGGTAACGGCTTCATTTCCCTTCCTTTATATTTGCAACGACCTCCCCCTACTTTATAGACAATTCCTTGATTTTAGGGATTTGTTTTTTTTTTTTGGGCAATATTTCGTGATTTATGTGAAAAAGGTCAACTACATCCAATCCTTGTGACATGTTATTGTAATTTGATTATTTTTTATTGTAAAAATCCTCCAGGATGTTGTCAAGAAGGACCTTGCAAGGAAAAAAAAAAAAAAAAGAACAAACGGATTAAGAAAGATGTAGTTGAAGAAGTTGACCCCGCCTGAGCGGTATGTACTGATATATACATATATTATTTACACCGTTTATGATTTGCTTGTGTGTACTAGAGCCTAAAATTGAGATGTATGTATCTGGATATAACTTTGACCTGTGTATTGAAGGGTGAAAGTGTGTTGGAATGCCTATTGAATGACACTCTGTTGTTTGTCTGTACTCTTATATACATGCATATTAGTCATCCAGTATATAAGTTGTGTGTCTCCCCCTACTTTATAGATAATCCCTTGATTTTAGGGATTTTTTTGGCAATATTTCGTGATTTATGTGAAAAAATCCAACTACATCCACCCCTTGTGACATGTTATAATTTGAATGTTTTTTATTGTGAAAATACCTCAGGATGCTGTTAAGAAGGACCCTGCCAGGAAGAAAAAACAAACAGATTAAGAAATATGTAGTTGAAGAAGTTGGCCCCATTAGAGTGGTATGTACTGATATATACATATATTATTTACACCGTTTATGACCTGTTTGTGTGTACTAGAGCCTAAAATTGAGATGTATGTATCTAGATATAACTTTGTCTTGTGTATTGAAGGGTGAGATTGAGAAAAGCTTTTAATTACAAACTTACAACTACTATTTTGATCATGATATGCAAAAAAATAATAATAATAATAATAAGCTATAATATTTAAATGAATAAAAAATATAGGAAGATTAATGAAACTTAACAAACGAAATCTTTTCCGAAAAATGGGGAAAATCTTTGCTGCTGTTAACGGCGTTTATGAATAGACGTATATACCAGGGGTAAAATTGGAAAAAAAAAATCTGAAAAGCAGTTCCTAAAAAGGTGGAAGTTGTGTCTGCAATTATTGAACTTCCTTAGCCAAAAAACAAGAGGGGTATTTTTTTCTAGCCATTTACTACAATTCCTCCATAATGTTTATGTCAAATAAGTTTTTTAACTTTAAAAATGGTTAGATAGGTTATTGAATTTTCAACTTTGTTTATAGGTCACTAAACTTTAATAAGTGTATAATAAATCTCTAAGGGCCCGTTTGATAACCATTTCAGTTTTTGGTTTTTGGTTTTTCTGTTTTTTTATTTTGGTTTTTGGTTTCCTGTTTTTTAAAAACAAAAACCATATATGTTTGATAACCGTTTTTTGTTTTCTGTTTTTAAAAAACAAAAAACCAACCTTGTTTGATAACTGTTTTTGGTTTTTAGTTTTTTAAAAATTAGAAAGATGAAAGGATATTTTAGAGAGAGAAAAATGTGTAAAGACGTTGAAACAAAAATTTAGAGACACAAATATAAATGTTTTCAAGAGATTTTTTTTTTTTTTCTGAAAAGACGAGAGAAAAGTTAAACATAGATATTTAGAGATGAAAAAAGTGTTTAGAAAAAGTATATTAGTTAGACTCAAGAAAAGATATTAGTTAGAGAAAAAAAATAGAAAACAAGTTAGAGTAAAAGCAATAAATTTTAGATTACAAAAATTAAATAAAAAAAAAAGAAAATTTAGAGAGATAGTAAGGTTAAGAGTAAAAGGTATGCTAAAGAAATAACGATAACTTAGAAAAATAAAGAAAAGTTGTAGCGATAGAAAATTTTGGTGACTTTTTTTTTAAAAGAAAAATTAGAACATGTTTATTGTGGAGAGAAAAGGTATTGACAAGTTTTTAGAAATAGACAAGTTATAGAGAAAAAAAAAGTTTTGAGAGAGAAAAAAAAAAGAGAAAGGAATTTGTTGGAGAGAGAGAGGTAAAAGAGGAGAAAAGTAAGCATTAGAAGAAAAATGTGTTTTTGAAAAACAGAAATCTGTTTTTAAAAACTACTTTTTTTGGTTTTTGAAATTTACTTATAATTTAAAAAACGTTTTTAAAAAACAGAAAACAGAAATGGTTATCAAACACCTCTGTTTTTTAAAAATGAAAAACAAAAATAGAAAACAAAATGGTTATCAAACGGGCCCTAAGCTTTTGATTTTGTTTCTAATTAAGTACTTGAACTTTCAATTTTGTGTCTAATATGTCTTTGATTTATTTAAAAAATTTTAAAATTCATCCTATTGGACACAAAATTAAAATTTTAGGTCTCGTTTGATAATCATTTTGTTTTTTGGTTTTGGTTTTTGAAATTTAAGTTTATAAACACTCTTCCCACATGTAAGTTTCCTTGTTTTTCTAATACTTTATTCTCATGTTTTCAAAAATCAAGTCAATTTTTGTAAACTAAAATTTCAAAAACTTGTTTTTACTTTTAGAATTTTGGCTAGGGATTCAAATGTGTACTTGACAAAGATGAAAACCATCGTAAGAAAATTGAGAGAAAACAAGCCTAATTTTAAAAAACCAAGTGATTATCAAACTAGACCTTAATGTTTGGTTAAACACAAAATTACTTATTTTAGCCCAAACCTCAGGGACCAAAAGTGTATTTTTCCCTTAAATTTTTTTGTTAAAAAAAAACTAATAAAATAAGTATATAGCTCAATGATAATTAGTATATATTTTGACCAATACCTCAAAGGTTCGAATCTCTCCCCGATTTAAAAGACTAAACTTATAATTTAATCCATAAAAATCATAAATATTATAACCAAGAAAAATCATAAATATTTTAATCGTTTACATTGACATATTTTCTTTATCTCCAAGACAAACGAGGTGCAATTGCCAATTGCCTCTTCGCTACTCCTATTTTTCAATGTTCATATTTCATATATATAAAAATTGGTATATTGAGATTTGTTTTAGTACATCAACATTTGGATGGGGGATTAGAACCTCTGATCTCTTGGTTGAGGGTATATGTCAATTAGCTAGGTCAAATCAAATGAGTAGACCGCTGAAATTTGAGACTTTTTGTTTTCATTTCAGAATTTTAATTTTCACTTTTATTAGACAAACATGAGGTTCATCTCGAAAATAATAATTAAAATATTTAAAAAAGATTGTGAGGTCTGTCGGAGCAGTTTCGTGGATTTGAAGAAGAAGATTTTTGGCTATTTATTTGCAGCAAAAGGAGAGAAGAAATGCAAAGTCTCGATGACGAAGCTTTACGCGTCGTGTGCTGCAATGGTGGTGGTGCAGATTGGGTATGGTGGATCCAACATTCTGATGAAAATCGCGAGCGAGAAGGATCTGAATCCTTTCGTGTTCGTGGTTTATCGCCATTTCATCGCCTTCGTCGTCTTGGCGCCTTTCGCATACGTGCTCGACAGGTGCGAGTGCGATTAATTAATTCCACCATTTGATTCTATTATTAATTAATTTCTCTGTTTCTTCCTTCGAGTTCGATTGATAGATGATCGATTTTTGTTGTATTTTGAATGTAGAAACAAACGGACTTCTCTGACGATTTCGACGGCGATCAACATCTTTCTGCTCGCAATTTTAGGGTCAACGATTCACCTCAATCTGTTCTATGCCGGAATCGGCTATACTTCGCCGACGGTGGCTTCGGCTTTCAGTAACATCATTCCCAGCTTGACGTTTCTCATGGCGCTTCTCTTCAGGTACTCTTTTCCATTTTCCTTTTTCTTACTTTCTTTTTTACCTTTTAATTAATGAAATTATGAAATTTGTCGTATGGTTTTTTTTTTTTTTAAAAAAAAATATCTCTATTCTTTTCAAAGTTGAATCTTGAAACATTATCTTTTTTTTTTTAATATGTCAAAACAATGGTCGATTTTTTTTTATTTTTTATAATATGTGGGGTGAGGGATTCGAACCACATATCTCGTGGTTATCTATACAACCTAGTTGAACCATGCTCATGTTGGCAATTATGGTCGACTTGGCAGTAAGTTAGAAGTGAAAGTCTGGCCTGAATTAAGTTCCAACCAACTATCTTCTATGTCAAATTAATTTCGTGTTCAACATTTCAATTTTTAAAAGAATAGGGATTTTTTTTATAATTTAATCTTAAACAGAATATTGAGAACCATCGTATGAAAAAAAGATATTACCATATGTCAACCGTCAAGATCATGTTTTCACGTTTTTGACGTGCAAAAGTTATTTGGGGATTTTTTTTTTCTTGGGAATATAATTTGCTGATTTTTTTTTTTTTAATTTGACCGGTTTAAAAAAAACAACTTGTTCTGTTATGAAATACAAGGGAATTTTCATTTCGTGTCTTTGTAGTTGTGATGTCGAATTTGAGTTTAAAGTTCTAATTTCATCATATTTAAAATTAAATATAAACTTATTTTTTTAAAAATAATAAATATAAACTAGTGTGAAGTTAATACCTATTTTTTTAAAAAAATTATGATTAAAGGGTATGTCTAGGAGTGCTTTTAATCATGATTTTGAGCCATACTTTTTACAAATATTATGTGTTTGGTTACAAATTTGGAAGCATTTCTAAACAAAATTAATACTACGTGCAAATTGGTTTTTTTTTTTTTTTTTTTTTTAACAATTACTAGGTGCTTTTCCAAGTGTTTTTAGCCTAACGTTTTCAATTTTTTTTTACAATATATTTTTTCCTTAATTATTCTCATTTTTTTTTTTGTCGGTCTAAACAAAACTCAATAGATAAACTATACATTACTTTTCTTGAACTTTTTTTTTTCTTTCACATGTATATTTGTTCAACTAAAACATACAAACCAATCAAAAAAAATTGTCAAAATGACAAGAGTCCGACAGTAATTGACATATATCCTTAACTAAGAGGTCAAAGGTTTAAACCTCAAATGTTGTTGAACGAAACAAAACAAACCAAAAACTTTATACATTCTCTTATTAACTTCTCTCTTTCATATATCATCTCACTAAATTATCTCCTTAATTTACATTTCTTCTTCTCACTATATTCTCTCTTTATATTCTTTTTAATTACTTTCACACACACGTCTCTCTAACTTATCTCTCTCTACCTTTTTTTCCTTATTTTATATTTTATTTTATTTTTAATTACTTTCATTTTAGTGATTTGCCCATACATATTAATCATTAAAAAAATATTTCTATTACTTTCAAAAAAAACCTTTAAAATATTTTTCTCAAAAAAAAAAAACTTTAAAATATTAAAACAAGTAGCTAAGGGCCCATTTGATAACGTTCTCGTTTCTTGTTTCTGTTTCTTCATTTTTAATAAATAAAAATAGAATTGCATGACCCTAACACCTATACATTTAATATAATAAACCTATATTCTTATTTATGTTTGGAAAAAATTGGAAACAAGAACAAAAAATGAGAAATTAGTTTTAGTTGTTCCCAAAAGTTCTATACAAATTTTGGGAGTGTTTCTAAAAAATGAGAAACAAGAAACATACAGTTATTAAATGCTTAGATTTCTTAATAAAATTAGAAACAAGAAACGAAAAACGAGGACGTTACCAAACGGGTCCTAAGTGATTTATGGTTAAACACTCCTTATTAGTGTACTAATTCTTGTTTTTGGACTTTAGCTAAAAATTTAAATGTGTCCTTAACAAAGTTGAAAGTCAAACCTGCCTAAACTTTTTCTATTTACTTTGTTTTTCTTTTTTGGAAAAGATTGTTGTTTGAAACCATTGAATGTTCAATTTTTAAATTTCAAAAAATTCATAGAAATTATAAATATTTTTCTAAAAAATAAATGTTACTATTTTTTAAACTCACTTTTTTTCATCGAATATCTTTGTTTCTATATCTTACTTTTGATGTTGGTCGAATATATTTTTGAAGGGTATTTTCTTCTTTATTCATTCAAATTCTAACCGTATATATAAAGATACAATTAGAAGTTTGAAAGGAACAAAAGTTATGGAATTTAAGATAACATTTAGGGTCCGTTAGGAATACATTTTAATTTAAATGTTTTTCAAGAATGCATTTTTTAAAAAACATTTCGTATAAAAATTGTTTAGAATTTAAACACTCATATGTTTGGTTGCATTTCCTCACAAATGTTTTTATACACAAGTTATTGTTTACTTAAAGAAGTTTTTCCTAAAAAGTTGGTTTCAAGTGTTTCTCTCAAAATGGTTTATTTATCAATCTCATTTTCTAATAAGTCATTTTTAGTGGTTGCCAAACACTAGAAATTTTTTTAAAATGATTTATTTTCAAAATTAAACACTTGAAAAGTTAAACCAAACACACCCTTAGACTATTAGAAGAAATTTTAAAACACTTTTCATAATGTTTGCTTTAAGTTTTTTTTTTTTTTTTTTTGGGACTCACTTAATTTTTGCTTCAGGTTCAAATAGTGTTTTCTTTTTAAATCTTAAAAATATTTATTAATCTTTTGAGGCAAGGTTTTGTTTGATTATTAGATGCTTAAGATTAGAATTTCAAGATTTGTAATTTTTAGATTATGTTTGTTATGTAATTCAAATTTTATTTCCAATCAATTGAATTTAGTATATTTCTATTTGGTCAATTTGTTTTTTAATTTGTTTGGATTATATGAGTTAAACAATTGAACTTCTCAAAATAACACTGGTGTGCTTCTAGGGGTCGTTTGGCCTACTGTGTTGGTTATAATAGTGGGGGCTATTTAGTATATTTCTATTTGGTCAATTTTTTTTTTTTAATTTGTTTGGATTATATGATTTAAACAATTGAACTTCTCAAATTTTAAATTTTTTTTAAAAAAAACCAAAATTATACTAAAAATAATAAAAATTTTAATAAATATATTATTTCATGTTATAAAACTCATTTCACTTTTGTTAAAGGTAAAATATGTATTACATAATATATATATATATATATTTTTGAAACTTATTACGTAATGTATTATAAAGTATATAACAAAAATTGAAACATAAAATATTATGTTAATAAATTTATAATCAAATATGAGATTCAATTAATTTTTTTATAGCTTTCACTATTTTTATTGTTTATAAATATATTACTTAGCACACTTTGAATAACTTAAATTGAAATCCAAATTCTCAATCTCCTATCAAATACATATTAAAAAAACACATAAAAACATTAAATAGATCTTTATTTTTCCAAAGATTTTTTTTATTTTTAAATTTCTATTTTCAATTTTCATCTCACTAACAAATGATCCCTTAAATAATTCAATTTCTATATCAGGGTAACCATCTTTGATTACTTATGAGTCAAATGCTTAAAAATTTAATGCATTTGTTTGATTTTTTTTTTTTTTTTTTTTTGACAATGTACGGGAGGAGGGGGATTGAACACCTGATCTCTTGATCGAAATATAAGCTTTATGTCAATTAAGTCGTGCTCTTATTAGCATGCATTTGTTTGATTCACTAGATAAATAAGAATATGACGTACTTTAATTAAAATATTATTTTATTTTTTTATAGTAAATAAAATTTTGTTAATTTATTGTTTCTTTAGTATCAAATTTTAATACCAAAATAAAGTAACGATTAAATCGTTAATTGATTTTTAATTGTTATTTTAACATGTAAAATTATAGTTAAGTAGTTGATAATTGGAATTAAAAATCAAACTATTAATAAAAAAAAAAAAAACATAGTTTAGTTGTAATGGACAGATATCATAGATTAAAAGATTAGAGCTTTGAATCCTCCAATCCCAAATGTTGTAGAACTAAAAAAACAAAAAGGTGCTAATAATTTAATAAATTAATTACTGGTTTTAATAATAATATATAAATTAAACGATTAATGTTTAATTACTCAAAATGTTAATCATAACTAATGAAACTAATCTTCAAATATCAAGATATATAAAATTTATGTATAAGAGAGGATTCTATATATTTATTTGGTTTTTTGTCTGTACATCAACATTTGGAGTGGGAGGATTCTATATATTTATTTGGTAGTCTTTGTAATTGTATGCTATCCTCTTTCTATTCTAAAAAAAAAAAAAAAAAAAAAAAAAAAAAAAAAAAAAAAAAAAAACTCCTCTTTCTCTCTTTTCCCTCTTCCTTCTCCCTCCCTAGTTCATGGTTTGTCCTTCGTCGTCATCGTTGCCGCTCGTCGACTCCTTTTCTCCTCCTCCTCTCATTTCTTCTTCTTCTTTCATATCCTCTTCCTTTCTCCCCTTCTTCCCCGTTCATGGAACGATTTCATAAATTTTATCATGATTTTTGTTTAAGAAAACCCGAGGAAGGAGAGAAAGAAGGAGGAGGAGAAAAGAGAAGAAGAAGAAGGACCCGTTTGGAATAGCATTTAATTTAAGTGTTTTTCAAGAATGCATTTTTGTTTATAAACATTTTGTATAAAAATTATTTAGAATTTAAACACTCTTATGTTTTGTTACATTTTCTTATAAGTGTTTTTATACCCAAGTTATTATATACTTAAAAACTCTTCTTTTAAAAATTTGGTTTTAAGTATCTCTCAAAATAGTTTATTTGTCAATCTTTTTTTTTTTTGCCAACGTGAGTTTAGCTAAGCGGTAATTGGCATGTACCCACGACTATGAGGTCAGAGGTTTGAATCCCCCACCCCAATGTTGATGTACTAAAAAAAAATCCCAATCTCATTTTTTAATAAGTTATTTTTAGTGGTGGCCAAACATTAGAATTTTTTTCAAAATAAACTTTAAAAAAAAAATAAACACTTGAAAAGTTAAACTAAACACGTCCGAAAAAAGGTAGAAGAGGAAAGAAGAATAAGATAAAAATGAAGGAAAAAGTTGGAGATGGGACAGTCGCAACAATGACGGTGGTGGGACATGGGTGTGACCATAGATAGAAGGAGGAGGATGGGAGAAGGGAAAAAGAGAAAATAAAAAGGAAAAATATATTTTTTATTTCAAAAAATAAAAAAATATAAATATATTTTTGATAAAAAAAACATTTAAAAAAATACGTTTTAATAAAAAGTAAATAATATATATTTTTAAGGATAATTGTAATGGGTGGCAACATGAAGGTAAATAATTACAAATATAGCAATTTTTAAAAATATTTGCAAATATGGCAAAATTTTTGAATTAATTTTTTATATTCCTAAATTGCCCCTGTGTGCCCATCTTCTTCTTCCTCGTCAGTTTTTTTTTTTTTTTTTTTTTTTTTTTTTTTTTTTTTTTACTGATAGAAAGTCTTTTTATTACTGATAGATTCTATCAGTGGTAGAAAAATTTTCTATCAGTGATAGAAAGTTTCTATCACTGATAGAATAAAGTTTCTATCAGTGATATTTCTATCACTGATAGAATCTATCAGTGGTAGAAAAATTTTCTATCGGCGATAGAAAGTTTCTATCACTAATATTTCTATGACTGATAGATTCTATCAGTGGTAGAAAAATTTTCTATCAGTGATAGAAAGTTTCTATCACTGATAGAATAAAGTTTCTATCAGTGATATTTCTATCACTGATAGAATCTATCAGTGGTAGAAAAATTTTCTATCGGCGATAGAAAGTTTCTATCACTAATATTTCTATGACTGATAGATTCTATCAGTGGTAGAAAAATTTTCTATCAGTGATAGAAAGTTTCTATCACTGATAGAATAGAAGATTTCTATCACCAATAGAAACTTTTTCTATCAGTGATAAAAGATTTCTATCACTGAGATAAGTTCTATCAGTGATAAAAAAAACTTTTTATAGAAAATCATAGAAAAACTTTTGATAAAAAATCTTTCAATCTCTGACCACCCATAAAAATCTTTCTATCACCGATATAATCTATAAGTGATAGAAAAACTTTCTATCACCGATAGAAAAGCTTTCTATCAGTGATAAAAGATTTCTATCACTGATAGAAATTTTTACTATTCTATCAGTGATAGAAAGATATTCTATCAATGATAGAAAACTCTTGATAGAAAATCTTTCAATCCCTGATAGAACCTATTAGTGATAGAAATCTTCTATCACTCATAGAAATTTTTTCTATGAGTGATAGAAAAAATTTCTATCATTCATAGAAAATCTTTCTATGAGTGATAGAAAAACTTTCTATCTCTATCACAGAGACTGATAGAAAAACTTTTCGTGAGTTATAGAAAATCTTTCTATCACTGATACTTTTCTATCAGTGATAGAAGATCTTTTGTTTCTATCAGCGATGATGATACATGGTGAAATCGAGCATTGAAAAATAAAGCAAAAACGAACGATTATAGAAATCAAACACTGAAAAGCAAAAACCAAACACTGATAGAAAACCAAATAACAACAACCAAACACTGATAGAACACCGAACAAGTGATAGAAAAATATCTATCGCCGATAGAATCTATCAGTGAAAGAAAATTTCTATCACTGATAGAAAATCTTTCTATCACTGATAGAATCTATCACTGATAGAAAATCTTTCTATTACTGATAGAATCTATCAGTATAGAAAAAACTTTCTATGAAAATTTGGAGGGGTATTTTAGTAAATGCAACACACAAACTATTAGATTTTGCCATTTTTGCAATTTTTTTTTTGTGGGTTGCTAGATTTGCAATTATTTTGGTTCATATTGCTATTCTTGCAACCGGCCCTATTTTTAATAGAAAACATTTAAAATATTTTTTTGAATAAAAATTTAAAAAATATATTTTTAATAAAATACGTTAAAAAAATATACTTTTTTAAAAATAAAAATCGCGACAAAAAAATATACTTTTTCCTCTCAGAGTTGTTTCCAAGTAAACTTTGTGATTACTATTATTGTTTGTGTGAAACCTTGTTTACTTATGTCGAATTCGTACGCATAAAGATTGGAGAAATTGAAGATTAGAACTGCAAGAGGTGCGGCTAAAGTGGTGGGTACCATTCTCTGCATTGGTGGTTCCCTAATTTTCACCTTTTGGAAAGGACCATACGTAACCAAAGCCATCTTCAAGGAACCACTCATAGACATATACAAGAATCAAGACTCTGGTAGTAGCACTGGCAAGGACTGGATCAAGGGCTCAGCTTTTATTCTTATAAGTGATATTGCTTGGAGTGCATGGCTAATTCTACAGGTAACTTCATTCAAACATTTATGTCTACTTTGCAGTTGGGCAAATTTTGCTACAAGAAAATGTGTTCATCAAAACTCAATGGCTTGCAGGCATTTGTCACCAGAAAATACCCAGCACAATTGACCATCACTGTTTTGATTTGCTTCTTTGCAACTGCACAATCTGGCTTCCTTGCCCTGATTTTTGCAAGAAGTCCAGACAAATGGAAGCTGCAATGGGATGCACGCCTATTAACCATCGTATACAGTGTGAGTATAGTCTAATAATTTGTTCCGACTTTCAAGACTCCAACTCTCAAATTGAGAAAATTTCTAATGCTATAATAGTATAAACACCACTCTCGTATTTTATCATCAACCACATCAACATTATTCCATTTGGAATGAGATAGAGTCCGAGTGCATTAGGGAATTGATAATATCCATCTCAAATTCCTTCTTAATCCTCTCTCCTGTTTGGCTACAGGGCATTGTGATTTCAGCCGTGGGGTACTTCCTACAAAGCTGGGTCATCAGCCGCAATGGGCCAGTTTTTACTTCAATGTTTAGTCCCCTACTGCTTATATTTGTGGCCATATTCTCTGCATTTGTTTTCTCAGAGCGGCTTCATGTAGGCAGGTAAGTCATTCCCTCCCTACTACGTCTGTATTGATTTGAGCTTGTAGGTAAGCTGCTAACCCTGTTTTCTGACACTGTTGTTTCTTTTTCAAGCCTGGTAGGAGCATTCTTTATCGTACTGGGTCTCTATTTAGTGCTGTGGGGTAAGAAGGCAGATCATATGGTTGCAGTTGAACCACAGGAGAATGACAAGGTCTTTGTTGACACTGAAATGCAGAATACATCTGTAAACGATAACCGAGTAAAGGATTCTGTAATAGAAACGAGAACGTGAATCTTTATTTGGTATACAAATGCTAAGTAGAAATAACATGCTGGTGTTCCAGTTTCATCTATGACTACTAGTCTATCACCTTTTCTCTCCCTCCCAACATCATTTTAGGGAACCTTGGATATCAATTACAAACCGGTACTTGACATCTTTCTTTATTACCCTTTCGATAGCTTCATTAGAGTATTGAATTGGAATCACTTCTATGTTTGGATAGATTCCATGAGCAGCACAGAAATCAATCATTTCTTGGGTCACTTTAGTGCCACCAGTTAAGCTACCAGAAACGGTTCTCAAACCTGCCAGAAAGTCCAATCCATTCAATTCATTAAGTCACCATTTCAGATACTTCGAAATGAGGAAGAATATAATCACATATTATATTTAATAAATGCCAGTTGCCTCAAAAACATACCCATATTCAGGCTTGCAGGACTAAACTTGACTTGAGAAGAGAAGGAAACCCCACCAGGACCATAACGCCACCAATCTTCAATGTAGACATGTATGGATCAAATGGGTGATCACCAGATGCGGAATCAATAATAAAGTCGAGGGACTTAGACAAGGCCTATTAAGAGTTACAATGGGAATTAATTTGAATACAACTAACAGATAAGAGGATGATTCTGATACATAAAATGCACATGAGAAAACTTATTCTATATAACCTCCATTTGCTCCTTGTCAGATGAGATAACAAATCTGTCTGCTCCAAGAAGGCTCAGGGCTTCTTCTTTCTTGGATATGCTAGTGCTAAAAACCGTCACATTCAGTCCAAAAGCCTTCCCAAACTTCACTGCCAAGTGGCCGAGACCACCAAGCCCAATCACTCCGAGAGATTTACCAGGTTGATTCATCTTATGTCGAATCATTGGAGCATAAACAGTAATTCCAGCACAGAGCAAAGGAGCAGCTGAAGCTAATGGATAATTGTCAGGTATTCTGTAGCAGTATCTGCATACCAATGACCAGAAAACAAAAATGAACCACCACAAACTTGCCATACGCTGAAGGATCATATGATAAGTAGATACGTAGTAATAAATAAGGTAGTAAAGGTACATTCAGCTTCAAATAATGAAGGTTAGACTTGAATACAACTAAAAGGCAAGGGAATAAATTGCCCTGAGCGTGGTATATTATATCAACTACTTTCCAAATTCATTTATTTCCATTTTTCTTTATCATTATTATTATTTTGGGAAGAAATACAAAAAGATCAATAGTCAAGACTGGTAAAGTTGATAAATAGTTACCAACCACTTGAGTTTATAATCTGAATGATAATTGAAGTTCATAGTTTGTTCTTTCAAATATTGTGTCAACCTATAAAAGTCTGTATTTCCCAAGTGGAAAGGTAAAAAGAATGATTTTTTCCATGAAAAGGTTTAAATATGTAAGAAGAAGAATATTGGCAGCAGACTAGCAGGAATAAAGAGTTTCACGCAAACATGAGGAGTTGTACTTCCTGCATAAAAGCGTGAATTTGAGGAAATGTTTACCATTTAATCAAATATTTGCCAAACTATAGATCTTATACCTCATAAAAAATGTTATTAATAGGCATATCAAAAACCTATTTAAGTAATCATGAATCGGTATATGTATGACTATCAGCAGGTAAGAAGCTCCCTCATAAGAAAAACGACATACAGTTATTGAAAAAGTGTCTTTTAACGCTACGAGATAGCTCACTCGAGACACCTGAAATTCACAGTACGTATCTCAGAAAGTATGCTTGAAAATAATTG
This sequence comes from Luffa acutangula, assembly GCA_036850905.1. NCBI lineage: Eukaryota > Viridiplantae > Streptophyta > Magnoliopsida > Cucurbitales > Cucurbitaceae > Luffa > Luffa acutangula. Next base: position 42,731,116 of record CM072097.1, on the reverse strand, counting down.
TGAAAACTTCTCAACCAATTTCAAGGGTTGCTTGAAAGTTAAACCTATTTAAGGATCGGGATCAGACATGTTTAAACAACTCCCATTACATATTTAGAAATGGTACAAAATTAATATCAAAATAATAAAAGAGAATAGGTCAGAGTTAGAACTTGCCTCTCATGGACAACTATGTAGTTGGAATATCCTCCCTTCGTAATTGTACCATCAACATCAATTGAATTAAAAGTATAAGTGGATCCACTCGTACAAACAGCTTCTAGGTCATTTTCACAATACTCGCACTGTCTACAAGTATTCACATAAGTACCTACCCCAACATGATCTCCAACTTTGAATCGGTGAACATTTGAACCAACATTTTTCACAATTCCTGCAATCTCATGACTGTTGCACAATTAATGAAAAATACTTCAAAAGTTTCAAAAAGATGAGGGTTTGTCATATCATAAGAAAGATTAACATACCCAGGCACCAACGGATACTTTGAATCTCCTAATTTATTTCTTGTCCATGCTACATCCGCATAACAAACTCCGCAATGTGTTATTGTAATTGAAACATCATCATCTCCAAGAACCCTGACAAAGTTAAAAGTATGGTCAAGGCTTAATCAACACATATCTGAAATATCAATAAGAAGAAAGTTTCATAGGGAAGTTTTGAGTTCATGAAATCGCATAGGTTTTTTTTTTTTAAAAAAAAAAAAAACAAGAAACAACTTTTCATTAAGGAAATGAAAAGAGACTAATGTTAAAAAAGATACAAACTCCACATGGGAGTGAAAAAGTAACAAGGAACAACAAAATAACAAAAATACAGCAACTAAAAAGAAATAAATACATCCCATTAATAGAATAAGCTGCAAAAGATTTGAAAAGTGTGCACTAGTAAGAAGGTGCTACATGGATGAGAGTCCCCAATTTTTAGATCAGCATCCTGGCTATAATGTTAGAGAAATGTGCTAAAAAACGAATGGATAAAAATATTGTAAACAGAACTGAACTGAACATCTCGCCTGCCAACTTGATCAAAATAATCTGATAGATCTTGCTCTTCAATAAATGCCTCTTTGAAATCGAGCGACTCAAAGATTTGGTTGGAGTTCCAAGTGCATTAATGGATGCTCCAAGATCCAAATCAACCTTTTGCTTTACCAAGAGATCCAAATTTAAGATTAACGTTGCAAATATTAACGAAAAACAACTGGTTCAAATTCTATTTCTCAGTGTAAAATCTCAAGCAAAGCAGAAAAAGCAGTGAGACCCGAACACGATCAACATTGATTCAATTACGTATAGTACCTCCAGAAAAGAAAGAAAAGTAAAAGGAATTTCAGTTAGCTCACTGCAATAAAGGATTAGGAGATGAGACATACCTACGACTGAATCTGTAAGGAGATAGAAAGCCAGAAGAGTCCCTTGCGGCCCATCCGAGACAGTCTTCAGCGGAATTCTGAGAGCTCATCGTTCTCCACAAACGAGTAAGTGAAGGATGAATTTGATTTTGACCACAAGGCGATGGCCTCAGAATGAGAGGAACGGGATACCATTAAATAACTGAAGATGAAAGGAATAGAAAATGACGATGGAGCGTGGAGGAGTTCAACCGTTAAGACCTTGGAAAAATAATAATAATAGTTTTTTTTTTAAAGAAAGAAATTTGCATAATCAGGTTTATTTGAAACTATTTAGAAAAACATTATTTTTCTAATAACCCGTACTTTTTAGATCCTTTTGGACTTTTCTGAAAAAAGAAAAATCGTTTTGGGATACGTTAGTTTTTTTTTTTTTTTTTTTTTTTTTTTTTTTTTTTTTTTTGAGAAATGGGATACGTTAGTTTTGTATCATAATTTAATCAAAAGTATTTTATTTTAGATTAAGTTAGGATCCGCTCGTTTTTCGAGAATCCCTTTTAAAGCATTTTTTTTTTATAAAAATTATTTAGAATTTAAACGCTCATATATGTTTGATTACATTTTCTCACAAGTGTTTTTATACACAATATATTATATATTTAAAAACTTTTTTAAAAAAATTTGTTTTCGAGTGTTTATCTCAAAATGGTTTATTTCTCAATCTCATTTTGTAGGTCCCGTTTGATAACCATTTGGTTTTTGAAAATTATGTTTATTTTCTCTTAAATTCCCTACTATGACTTTCATCCTAGTTAAGGTTGCATTTGAATTCCTAGCCAAATTTCAAAAACAAAAACAAGTTTTTGAAAACTACTTTTTTTTTTTTTTCCAAAATTGGACTTTGTTTTGAAAACAAGGTAGAAGATTGATACTAAAACACCAATGAACTTATAGGTGGAAGTACGTGTGTATAAGCTTAATTTTCAAAAACCAAAAACCAAAAGTCAAATGGTTATCAAACGGGGCCTTAATAATTCACTTTTAGTGGTTGTCAAACACTACAATTTTTTTCAAAATTAAACACTTGAAAAGTTAAATAAACCATACATACCCCTAATTTACTAGTTTAATCTCTAATTTTGTGTTTATTTGGTTCTAAACTTTAAAATATCTATTATCTATATTTTTAATCTATTATCTACAATTTATTATCTAAATTTATGAAATAAATTTGTAATTTAATTTTTATATTATTAAGCCAAATTATAACAAGGTTAAATTACACCTTTCATATTTTTATTTAATAGATCCCTAAATTTTAAAGAGTTGTTTGGATTAAAGGAATGAGGATGAGAATGAATATGAAAATATAGAAGGAATATATATATAATCTCTTGTTTGGTACAAGGTTTGAAAGATTGAATATAGGAATAAGTCATTTCCAAGTTTTACACTAGTTGAGTTTTGCTCATATTGACTGCATATAACAGTATTTGATACCCTTCCTTGGGATTTTCTTCATACCCCTTCCACTCTCCTCTATTTTCTTAGTATATTCTTCTCTCCTCTATTTTTTTAACATCTTGATACGTTGATTTATTTTATTTTCTTTAATTTTTGAATGTTTAAATTAAATTTATAATCAAATAAGTTATATAAAATTTTAGGTTAGAATACCATTTTGATCCATGTACTTTATGTTTTATTTCATTTTAGTCTCTATACTATTAAATGTCAAAATTTAGTCATTATACTTTCAATTAGGCTTAAAATTATGGTCTCTACGGTTAGTTTATTGTTAACTTTCCTATAAAAAAAAAAAATCTGTATTAACCTTCTCTTTGTCAATTTTAGAAATATGTTCACATTGTGTCTTTTCTTGCATGAAAATTATTATTATTATATAACCAATTTCAATTCAAATTAACTTCGAACTTACTGCAATGACTAATTTTGAGATTTTATTGAAAGTACATAAACTAATTTTGGACACATTTGAAACTACATAGGCGAAAATAGAATGAAGTCCAAAGTAAAGGGACTAAAATAGTATTTTAACCTAAATTTTAAATGATAATTGTTCACACGTAACTTCAAAGAATGAGACATATGGAATAAATTTTAATTTGTATTGATGTAATATGCGTGTGGGTGTACAATCTCTAAATTTAATCATTTGATTCTCTCTCTTGTGTGTGAGTATGTTTCACTCGAGAGTTAGAACGCTTGATCTCGAGTCTGAAGCTTCAATCGATTCCTTGGAGTCTTGAAGAGTCTTTGGTCTTCAATGAGTGTTCATGTCCTGAAAAGTCTTTGGTCTTCAAGGAGTGTGCAAGTCCTAAAGAGTCTTTGGTTTTCAAATAGTGTTCAAGTCTTGAAGAGTGCTTGGTCTTCAAGAAGTGTTGAAGTCTTGAAGAGTGTTTGATCTTCAAGGAGTGTTCAACACTTAAGAACTTATGGATTCAAAGAGTGATCTTCAGTCTTCAGTCTTGGTGCAATCTCTCTGAATTATCTAGTTCTGGTTGAGAGCTTCAAAATTTTGAACCTTTAAAATAGAGGAGAACCCCTCCATTTATAGAGTTTTCCATGGATAGACTCTGGTGACTTTTGGGCCTAACAACAACTTGGACTTGGACATTATATTGGTCTTGAGTTCAATTATTTGGTATTGAGTTTGATTTATATTTGACAAAAAAAACCATATGACCCAAATATTAAAAGACCCAAATTTGATCAAATTAATTTTTTTTAATTAATTGATCAAATTAATTTTTTTTAATTAATTGATCAAATGAACATTTGGCCTTAAAATTTTATAATTGGTCAACTTTGTCTTCAAATTAAATTTGGGACACATGTCAGTTTATAATTTGTCAAAATTTTAATTATTTGTAATTTCGTCATTAATTTTAAATAATGACGTAGCAATTTGTGATTGACCAAAATATCTCCTTCAACAATAACAATATATTAAATTAACATAACTATTGGGAAAAATACACTTTTGGTTCATAGGGTTAGGTTTCATTTTGGTCCCTAAGTTTGAAAACTAGACATTTTAGTTCTCGAGGTTTGAATTTCGTTTCATTTTGGTCAATCTGTCTAATTTTTGGTTAATTACTAATGGATTGATGATGTGACACTATTTTTTATTAAAAAAATGTTTAGAATAAAATAATATCAAATTAATAAAAATATTATTATTTTATTATTTTTCTTCTTCTTTATTACCACCACCACCATAACCCTATTTGCAGCCCTGCCACTGGCCATCGCCCATTGACAGGATTCTTTCTCTTCATTTTCTTTCTTTTTTTTTTAAAAAAAATAGCCCTCCTCCTAACCGGTGGAAGTTCCCCACGCCAACCCAAAACACTTCAAAGTGTTGCAAAAAGGAGAGAGAACTCTTCTTTCAGATCTGAAATGGGGAGGGAGGAGGAGCTCCCTCCTCCCTTTTCTATTCTTTTTTAAAAAAATTAGAGAGAAAGAAAAAGAAAAGAAGAAAGGACCCGATGATGTATTATAGTTAGCAAAATAAATGAACAACCCAATGTAAACCTTAAGTTGTTTTTTTTGTCGTTTTTTTTTTTTTTGTAAAAGGTATCGGGCCAGGGGTAAACAAGCACCCGATGATGTATTAAAGAAGTTGGAGGCCAGGGGTAAACAAGCACCTCCGTGATAAAGGTATCGGGCCAGGGGTAAACAAGCACCCGATGATGTATTAAAGAAGCTGGAGGCCAGGGGTAAACAAGCACCTCCGTGGTAAAGGTATCGGGCCAGGGGTAAACAAGCACCTGATGATGTAGGTATCGGACCAGGGGTAAACAAGCATCCGATGATGTATTAAAGAAGCTGGAGGCCAGGGGTAAACAAGCACCTCCATGACAAAGGTATCGGGCCAGGGGTAAACAAGCACCTGATGATGTAGGTATCGGACCAGGGGTAAACAAACATCCGATGATGTATTAAAAGTGATGGAGGCTAGGGGTAAACAAGCACCTCCATGATAAAGGTATCGGACCAGGGGTAAACAAGCATCCGATGATGTATTAAAGGAGCTGGAGGCCAGGGGTAAACAAGCACCTCCATGATAAAGGTATCGGGCCAGGGGTAAACAAGCACCCGATGATGTATTAAAAGAGCTGGAGGCCAGGGGTAAACAAGCACCTCCATGATAAAGGTATCGGGCCAGGGGTAAACAAGCACCCGATGATGTATTAAAAGAGCTGAAGGTCAGGGGTAAACAAGCACCTCCATGATAAAGGTATCGGGCCAGGGGTAAACAAGCACCCGATGATGTAGGTATCAGACCAGGGGTAAACAAGCATCCGATGGTGTATTAAAAGTGCTGGAGGCCAGGGGTAAACAAGCACCTCCATGATAAAAGTATCGGACCAGGGGTAAACAAGAATCCGATGATGTATTAAAGGAGCTGGAGGCTAGGGGTAAACAAGCACCTCCATGATAAAGGTATCGGGCCAGGGGTAAACAAGCACCCGATGATGTGGTAATATGGTGATATAAACTTCCACGGACAAAATTTAACATACTATGCTTATGAATGCACGAGTGTTTTTCATGATAAAACACTTTGTGATATGGACTCTCATCCAAAAAATTGCCCCAGTGTTTATGCATGAAGTTTAAAGCATAGCTTCGAGAAAATTAACCTTTTAAAGAAGTTTCCATCCTTTTAAAGAAAAAAAATCAAATCATGAAGGGGTTCTTTTGATTTTTAACTGCAATTTGTCCCAATATATATGCAAGATTTTGTTGTTGTTGTTGGTTTTTTTTATAATTATTTTTTTAACTCCATATCTTCCTTCCATGTCAATAACCACTCCCAATGATTCATGAGTGAGCAAAATTTTCTGACCGAAACTGGCTAATATGAATGCTCCTCTGTTACTTGCCTTGATTAGTTGTGAAATGAATCTCTCATTTCATCTTTCATTTTGGGAATCCTACTTTGTCTTGTAAGCACGCTCTTAATTTGTGCGACCTTCATTTTGCTTTTTTTTTTTTTTGGGTCCCCCCTATTTTGTATTCTCACAATGACTTATTTAAAAGAAAACTAACTGACTTTGAGAGAAAAAAGAAGAAAGGGGGATAATTTTATTGATAATAGAAAAAATACATGGATTTGATAACTAATTTGAAGGCAAAATGATAGCTTTTAAAGAATCTTGTCAATGTCCCATCATCCGTGGAGATACAAGTTTATGCGAAATATCTCTTGACATAATCAGAATTGATTGGTCCTGTCAAATCATCTCCGTCCATGGTTGTTAATAATAATGCTCCTCCTGAAAAAGCTTTCTTCACAACGAAAGGGCCTTCGTAACTTGGAGTCCATTTTCCTCGATGATCCTTCTGAATAGGGAGTATCCTTTTCAAAACCAGATCTCCTTCTCGAAAATGACGGTGACGTACTTTCTTATGGTGTGCTCGCATTATTTTCCGTTGATATAGTTGTCCTCTACATAAGAAGGTCAATCTTTTTTCTTCAATAAAGTTCAATTGTTCATATCTTGTTCGTAACCATTATGACTCTTCCAATTCTGTTTCCATCAAGACTCTAAGGGAAGGTATTTCTACTTCCATTGGAAGAACAGCTTCCATTCCATATACTAGAGAGAATGGGGTTGCCCCAGTTGATGTACGAATTGCAGTACGATATCCATGTAATGCAAATGGCAACATTTCATGTCAGTCTTTGTATGTGATTGTCATCTTTTCTACAATTCTCTTAATATTCTTGTTGGCTGCCTCTACTGCACCATTCATCTTTGGACGGTAGGCTGTTGAGTTTGAATGCTTGATTTGAAAGTGCTTGCACAATTCATCCATCATTTTACTGTTCAAATTTTTTCCATTGTCTGTGATTATTCTCTCTGGTAGACCATACCGACAAATTAAATCTTTCTTGATGAACTTAACAATCACATTACTCGTGACGTTTCGATACGAAGCAGCTTCAACCCATTTTGTGAAATAGTCAATGGCTACAAGAATAAAACGATGTCCATTTGTAGCTTTGGGCTCTATTGGACCGATGATATCTATTCCCCACATTGAAAAAGGCCAAGGTGCTGACAGTACATGTAAGGAAGATGCTGGGGCATGAATCTTGTTCGCGTATATTTGGCACTTATGACATTCCCTAGCATATTTGATGCATCTGACTCCATTCTGAGCCAAAAATATCCAGCATGAAGAATCTGTCTAGACATCATATGACCATTTGCATGTGTTCCACAAATACCGTCATGAATCTCTTTCATAATGTTGTTTGCTTCTCTCGCATCGACACATCTGAGAAGAACCATATCGTGATTTCTTTTGTACAATACCCACCATTCAAAAAGAATTTCATAGCTAACCTTCTTATAGTTCGCTTGTCATTTTCTGAAATTCCTTCAGGATAGTCTCTACTTTGTATGTATCGCTTAATGTCGAAATACCATGGTTTCCCATCTAGATCTTCTTCAATATGAAGACAATATGCGGGGACCTCTCTTTTCTCAATTCTAATTGGCTCTACTTCTTCATTTAGCTCAATTGTAAACATGGCAGACAATGTAGCTAAGGCATCAGCCACTTGGTTATTGTCACGTGGAATATGATCAAAAGCAACCATCCTGAAATCCTGGCATAACTGAAGTATATATTTTTTGTAAGGAATCAATTTTGGGTCTTGAGTTTCACATTCATCATTCAACTGATGTATGACTAATAAAGAGTCTCCATAAACTTGCAGTTTTTTCACATTCATATCACATGCTGCTCGAATTCCCATACTGCATGCTTCATATTCTGCAATATCGTTCGTACAATCGAAGTACAATTTAGCTGTTAGTGGAAACAACTTATTCTCTGGAGATATCAGGATCGCCCCAATTCCATGTCCTAATTCGTTTGAAGCTCCGTCGAATAACATAACCCATAATTCAGGATCCAAGCCTTCTTCTTCTGCATCAATAGCCATGATGCTTTCATCAGGAAAATCTGAGCTCATAGGTTCATAGTCCTCTAAAGGCAGATCTGCTAGATAATCAGCAAAAACACTTCCCTTGATTGCTTTCTTCGTGACATAGACTATATCATATTCTGAAAGCAAAACTTGCCACCTAGCAATCCTTCCTGATAAGGATGGCTTCTCAAATATGTATTTTATAGGGTCCATTTTTTAGATGAGCCACATCGTATAATATAACATATAATGCCTAAGTCGATGGGTCGTCCAAGCTAACGCACAACATGTTTTTTCGAGCAACGAATAATTGGCCTCATAATTTGTAAATTTCTTACTCAAGTAGTAGATGGCCCGTTCTTTTCTGCCTGAGCTGTCATGCTGTCCCAAAACACAACCCATGGATTCGTCGAGTACCGTCAGATATAGAATGAGTGGTCAACCTGGCGTTGGAGGGACAAGTATTGGTGGATTTTGTAAATAACACTTGATTTTGTCAAATGCAACTTGACATTCCTCATTCCACTGGGTCGTATTACTTTTACGAAGGAGCTTTAGAATTGGTTCACATGTTGCCGTCAAATGTGAAATGAATCTTGATATATAGCTTAGTCTCCCTAAAAAACTTCTAACCTCTTTTTGGGTTTGGAGAGGTTTCATTTCAACTATGGCTTTGACTTTATCTGGATCAACTTTAATTCCTTCCTGACTCACAATAAAGCCTAGAAGTTTCCCCGAAGAAACTCCAAAGATGCACTTTGATGGATTGAGTTTAAGTTGATATTTTCTCAAACGTTCGAACAACTTACGCAATGTGACCACATGCTCTTCCCCAGGTCGAGACTTGGCAATCATATCATCGACATATACTTCAATTTCTTTATGCATTAAATCATGAAATAATGTAACCATGGCCCTTTGATATGTAGCCCCAGCATTCTTTAAACCAAAAGGCATAACTTTGTAGCAGAACGTTCCCCATAGAGTAATGAACGTTGTTTTTTCTTGATCTTCTGGTGCCATTTTGATTTGGTTATACCCCGAGAAACCATCCATGAAGGAAAATGTTGAATATCCAGTCATGTTATCTACTAAAACGTCAATATGTGGCAAAGGAAAATTATCTTTGGGACTTGCTCGGTTCAGATCTCTATAGTCCACACACATCCTAACTTTTCCATCTTTTTTCGGAATAGGGACTATGTTTGCTACCCATTCGGGGTATTTAGCCACAGTGAGGAAACCCGCATCCAATTGCTTCTTCACTTCTTCTTTAATTTTTAACAGCATATCTGGTTTTAATTTTCTCAATTTTTGTCGAACTGGTCCGCATCCATCCTTTAGTGGTAGATGGTGTACAACTATATTCGTATCCAAACCTGACATATCTTGGTATGTCCATGCAAATACTGAAGGGAATAAAAGTCCCCACGCAGCGGAAGCACATCGATTGGATCTTTCGCCGTATATTAATTAACATTAAAATACCGTTACGAAAACTCAAACAAACTTTAAACAAACTTTAACGCTGCTGTAAAATTGGTTTAAACATGCTTAAAAATAAATCTAAATTTATTTTCATGCTTTTCTAAAGAAAAGAGGAAGAACCATTACAAACCTCCGTTGTAGACTTGACCGTTCTTCGCCAACGATGCTCCAACGATCAAAACGCAGCAGCCGTCTTTGGTTTTTCTTCGCTGGAAATTTATTCTTTGATTGACACAATCACCACAGAGGTTACACCGGTATGTCTCTGAGTCTAGAAGGCAAAAGACTTGTGGGAGTCTTTCTCTAAGAGGGAGGCTAGAGAGAATTCTAGGTCTTGTCTTTCAAGAGTGTCAAGTGTCATGACCAATTAGGTCTAGTGTTCTATTTATAGAAGAGAGGCCATGAATAAAATATTCAATTAAATCAATCTTTTCCATAATTGATTCAATCTTATTCCTTAATTAATCAATCATGATCAATCAATTCCATAATTGATTAATCTTTTCCACAAATGACTAATTACTTCCATAAGTGATTAGATCATTTCCATAAATGATTAATCACTTCCTTAAGTGATTAATTATTTCCATAATTGATTAATTCCCGGTTAATGAATTCTTTAATTAATTAACCACCAATTAAATATCACATATTTAATTCCCGGCCTAGAATTAATTAATTTGCCCAAACACATTTTAGGCCTTAAATTAATTAATTCATTATTTTGAACTCTTTCAAACTTCCATAAATTTATATTTGAACTTTTCAAATATTAATTTCTCTCATAATAATATATCAATATATATTATATATGTTTCCCTTAATAAATTGAACATTTTCAATTTACTTTTATTACTTAGTTGTCTCAAATTACTTTACGAGCTACCAGTGGGACCTAATGGACCTGCAGATCAGAAGCTCCAACGATGTGAGATTAATTGGTCAAACTCATTAACCACATTAATCAATATTCGTTAACTGTGTGTACATTCCACTATAGACTCACAGTTGCACTCTTCTCACTGCAGACATATTTTCTGTGTCCACGGATCTAGACCAATATCGACTAATTAGTCCTTCACGAGTGTCCGTAACACCAGCTGGGTCAAATTACCGTTTTACCCCTGGGTTACCTCTATTTCCTTAAGTACCAATTCTCCTCTAATGAACAACCTGTTTGTGGTCCAACCATCAAACAGAAAACTCTCTCGTGCCATTGAGAGGGTAGGGCCCTTTGTTCAAGACTCGGAGTAACCACTTAAGGGAACACTCATCTGCTTCCCTAAAGTCGGGAAGGAGTGAATTCCATCTTGTACGATTATGTTCCCAGCTCCCCATTCGGTCTTGTCCCCAAAGTGGTAGGCTTATTGAGTCGGCATATTGGCCACTCTCACCCATACAAATCAAAGGACAATCTCTCATGAGCAGGAGTCCATAATCAACTCAGGATTAAGACTAAGTTGTCTAGGTCGTCCTAGTGAAATAGAAAACCAACTAGTTAACGGTGTTATAACCAGTGGTTACTATTTCGCGGTCCGGTCTTATGCAAACTCATTGCATAGGATACCCCCACTCGCATGTCTCCTACACGAACGCGTTGTATCGCAGCGTTTGTATCAAATACAAAGTGGGTTGTATCCATAGTGTCACCAGGATAAGGCACCCAGTCTTATCCCTATACTATAGACCCTTTAGGCTGTTTCTTGAACAATGATCCCATATGTCGCTACATATTGTTCAAGACTCATATTACAACCTTGGATGTCTAGTTTATTGGATTAGGGTTATTATTAGGCAAAGACAAATATAAAATAACTAATAACAATTAATGGAAAAATATATCAATATTATTTCATTAATATCCGGTCAACGGTTACATTCACTATCTACGAGTTTTAGGCCATAAAACCCAACAAATACATCCCGATACTCATGTAGTAAAGCTATGAGTTGACTTCGGCTTTCGCCTTTAGAGGTATTCCCAACTCGAACCTCTTTAATCTCTTCACATGTTCCTAGATTGATAGTTTCTATTATTTCTTGGTGAGGTAAAGTGATCTTTTCCTCTTCTTGTACTAAACGTAACAACTCAGGAGATATTTCCTCGGTAATGCCACTATCTTCTTCATCATATTCAACATTCGAGATTGGAACATTGAAATCAAGCCTGAAATCACTACCGCTTTTGCTTTCAAATGAATTGTTATCAATCCTGAATTAATTCGTGAGATAGACGAGAGGGGGAGAAAAGAAAAAGAGAAGAGACTAGTAAATGATGTGAAATCAAAATGAGAAACAACTTTATTGAGAATGCAAAATAGGACGCCCTATTACAAAAATGAAAATTCCTACAGTCTTGGGCATAACTAGTAGGAAATAATGACAAAATGAAGGAAACTAAATTACTCTTTGGCTTTATCAAAATGAATAGGCAATTCTGTGGATTCCCAATTGCATAGTTCGAAACTTGGAGGGCACTTGTATACTAAGGAATCTGCAGATTCAACATGCTCTTTGATGATGGCAGTGATGGATAAATCTAACATCTCTAATACTAACTTGTCTGCTTCGACTTTGCTCCTCTTGAAAGTCTCATAGAGATGGGGTATGATCATTCTCTTGGTACTTATTTCTCGATTTTCTAATTTGGCGCTCCTTTGCTTTCTTTTTTCTTCTTGGACATTCTTCCAGTCTACAGCAGTTGGCTTATAACCTAAACCGAACTTTTCAACAGCTTTGGGCAGACATATTGGTTGTTTTCTCCCTTGTTGATATTTTCCTAGGCCTTCACCAGGTTCAAATCCTTCTTTCATCATGATTTTCGCAACCATCATTGAAGCTCTTGACACAGACTACTCTAGACCTCGATCCTCAGCATGGGTAAAAATAGTAGCATTTGCGATCTCAAAAGATTGGAAAGAACATTCCAAAGCTTCTTTTGTTGCCTCTACATAAGGGGTTGTAGTAGATTTAGTGGCCAACACATCTTCCTGGCCGAATATGCTCACCGGAGTATTCTCAAAAACAAACTTTAATCGTTGATGCAGAGTTGATGGAATAACCCCAACTGAATGAATCCAAGGCCTCCCCAATAGACAACTATAGGCCGAAGTTATGTCCATCACTTGAAATGTCACGTTCAAGGTGCGAGGTCCAATTTTAATGGGTAGTTCGATTTCGCCCACGACTTCTCTACGGGTCTCGTCAAAAGCTCTTACTACAGTGCTACTGTGTTTAATATGGGATGGATCTACAGGTAGCTTTAGTAGTGTAGACATTGGCATCACGTTTAGAGAGGCTCCATTATCAACAAGGACTTTAGCTATCGCATAATCTTTGCACTTTACAACTATGTGCAGTGCTTTAGTATGACCCATCCTCTCTGGCGGAATCTCTTCGTCTGTAAATGTAATAGTGTTGGATGCAGTGATGTTTTCCACAATTTCACCCAACTTTTCTACAACGATGTCATGATTCACATGTGCTTGGTTCAAAACATCCATTAAAGCTTTACGGTGTGGCTCTGAATTTAAGAACAGTGACAATATGGATATGCGAGCTGGTGTGCGATGCAGTTGTTCGATCACCTTATATTCACTGTGCTTGATCAACTTCAAAAATTCACAAGCCTCTTCATCAGATACAACTTTCTTGGATGAGCTACCCTTAGTTATGATAGGTCCTTCACTCCAAATTTCCTCTTGATCTTCTACAAAATATTCCTTCTCCTTTCCTTTTTCAACTTGGAGTTTTTGTTGGCTTTCAACTGGCAGTGCTTTTAAGATTTATGGCTTATAGCACCTTCCACTCCTTGTCATACCACTGACTCCCAAAATGTTGGTGACAATAGCAGCTTCTTCATTACGGCCATGGCAACCATAATTCCATGGTATTGCTTTGTTGTCCTTATATTTGTAAGAACTAGAGATTTGGATAGTTAACGGTTGTGAGATGGTCAAATCAGTTTGGACACCTGAAGGTTGCTCCTTAAAAAATATTACCAAGGGTTCCGACTTACACGAATCTTTTACTGATGTATCTTCTCCAATGATCATGTTTACAGAATGAATTTCTGACTCCTTTTCCTGCATTAGGCACATCACTACTTCACTGTAGGATAAACAATCATCCCTTGAACATTGATATACAAAGTTCGACCCTCCTTCACATTCCGATGAGACATGAATGGCATTGACTGCTGGATTGCCATGATTAGGGAGTGGATTTTGTGTGACATCTGGTGCCTCTTCTGCCTTTTTAAATTTCAGCCAACCGGATCTTATCAAATCTTGCACCTTTCCCTTGAAGGTAAAACAATTTTCTGTTGAATGTCCCACTGCTCCCGAATGATAGTCACATCTCGCATTTGGCTTGTACCATTTTGTATATGGTGGTTGCACAGGCTCCATGTGTATTGGAACAAGCTGCTTATTTTGAATCAACTGCGGGAGAAGCTCTGTATAAGTTACAGGGATGGGATCAAAACTCCTTAAATTGCTTCTAAAAACTCGCTGAGCACCCGATGGGTTGGAATTTTGAGCACCTGATGAATAATTCATTTGTCCCTGTACCGTTTGACGACCTTGTCCTGACATATATGAGTTATTATATTAACTCTGGTCCATGTTATTTGCTGATGGGTGGTGTACCATCGTTTGACTACTAAATGTTAGCTTCTGGCTATAACTTATCTCATAGACTTCACCCTCTTTCTTTTTTGGAATAATACTTCTTTTCTGGTTCGAGTCTAATACTGTGTCAACAATCCTTCCATATTTCATTCCATACTCGATTCTTTCTCCGATAGTTATGATATCTGAGAAATTCGTGGAAGCGTTCCCAATCATACGATCGTAATAAGGGGATCGAAGCGTATGTATGAACATGGTCGTTAATTCTTTATCTGTAAGTGGCGGTTGAATTTGGGCTGCCATTTCTCTCCATCTTTGCACATACTCTTTAAAATTCTCAGTACTCTTCTTTTCTAGTCGCTGGAGATCTAAACGGTCTGGAGCCATATCCAAATTATGTTTATATTGTTTGAGAAATAGATCTGCCAGATCCTTCCACTTCTGAACATGAGCTCTATTCAATTGTACGTACCATCGAGATGTTGGTCCCGTCAAACTATCTTGAAAAAAATGCATAAGTAACTTCTCGTCTTGGACGTGTGCAACCATCTTCCTGCAATACATAATCAAATGGTCTCTTGGACAAGATGTCCCATCATACTTCTCGAACTCGGGTAACTTGAATTTTTTAGGAATAACAACATCAGGAACCAAACACAGTTGTGTTGCATCTACGCTCCTAAATGCGTCAGCACCCTCTATTGCTCTCAATCTTTCCTCTAAGAAATCCAACTTCCCTTTAGATGCAGTGTTTTCACTATTCTCCAGCCCGTTTCCCAAATTTCCTGACTCGCGAATGGGATCGACCTTATATTGTCCCTGTTGTGCATAGGAGTGGACTTGCTCAGGAATGGGAAATGTGGGGTTTTGACCTGCCCCTCCTCCTAATGGAGGCATTTGAGGTGCATGAGTATAGAATATCGATTGTACAGATATAGCCGATGCCCCGCTATGCTGAGGTATTGATGGGGTAAACCCCGGAGGTGCGACATCTTCTAGTTCAGGAGTTTCAGCCGTAGATTTCCCCTTTTGTGCAGTAAGGATCTCTAGAATTTTTTATATTTGCTCCTTCAGAGATTCTACATCCTATCTCAGTTCTTGGTTTTGGTCATTATTTTGCTCACTCATGACTCTAGATTGTGATCTAGTTTGGTAAGGATGTCGATTTGGAGGTTGTCGGTGTTGGGTTTTATGCCCTAAAACTCGTAGATAGTGAATGTAACCGTTGACCGGATATTAATGAAATAATATTGATATATTTTTCCATTAATTGTTATTAGTTATTTTATATTTGTCTTTGCCTAATAATAACCCTAATCCAATAAACTAGACATCCAAGGTTGTAATATGAGTCTTGAACAATATGTAGCGACATATGGGATCATTGTTCAAGAAACAGCCTAAAGGGTCTATAGTATAGGGATAAGACTGGGTGCCTTATCCTGGTGACACTATGGATACGACCCACTTTGTATTTGATACAAACATTGCGATACAACGCGTTCGTGTAGGAGACATGCGAGTGGGGGTATCCTCTGCAATGAGTTTGCATTAGACCGGACCGCGAAATAGTAACCACTGGTTATAACACCGTTAACTAGTTGGTTTTCTATTTCACTAGGACGACCTAGACAACTTAGTCTTAATCCTGAGTTGATTATGGACTCCTGCTCATGAGAGATTGTCCTTTGATTTGTATGGGTGAGAGTGGCCAATACGTCGACTCAATAAGCCTACCACTTTGGGGACAAGACCGAATGGGGAGCTGGGAACATAATTGTACAAGATGGAATTCACTCCTTCCCGACTTTAGGGAAGCAGATGAGTGTTCCCTTAAGTGGTTACTCCGAGTCTTGAACAAAGGGCCCTACCCTCTCAATGGCACGAGAGGGTTTTCTGTTTGATGGTTGGACCACAAACAGGTTGTTCATTAGAGGAGAATTGGTACTTAAGGAAATAGAGGTAACCCAAGGGTAAAACGGTAATTTGACCCAGCTGGTGTTATGGACACTCGTGAAGAACTAACTAGTCGATATTGGTCTAGATCCGTGGACACAAAAAATATGTCTGCAGTGAGAAGAGTGCAACTGTGAGTCTATAGTGGAATGTACACACAGTTAACGAATATTGATTAATGTGGTTAATGAGTTTGACCAATTAATCTCACATCGTTGGAGCTTCTGATCTGCAGGTCCATTAGGTCTCACTGGTAGCTCGTAAAGTAATTTGAGGCAACTAAGTAATAAAAGTAAATTGAAAATGTTCAATTTATTAAGTGAAACAAATATAATATATATTGATATATTATTATGAGAGAAATTAATATTTGAAAAGTTTAAATATAAATTTATGGAAGTTTGAAAGAGTTCAAAATAATGAATTAATTAATTTAAGGCCTAAAATGTGTTTGGGCAAATTAATTAATTCTAGGCCGGAGATTAAATATGTGATATTTAATTGGTGGTTAATTAATTAAAGAATTCATTAACCGGGAATTAATCAATTATGGAAATAATTAATCACTTAAGGAAGTGATTAATCATTTATGGAAATGATTTAATCACTTATGGAAGTAATTAGTCATTTGTGGAAAAGATTAATCAATTATGGAATTGATTGATCATGATTGATTAATTAAGGAATAAGTTTGAATCAATTTTGGAAAAGATTGATTTAATTGAATATTTTATTCATGGCCTCTCTTCTATAAATAGAACACTAGACCTAATTGGTCATGACACTTGACACTCTTGAAAGACAAGACCTAGAATTCTCTCTAGCCTCCCTCTTAGAGAAAGACTCCCACAAGTCTTTTGCCTCCTAGACTTAGAGACATACCGATGTAACCTCTGTGGTTATTGTGTCATTCAAAGAAGGAATTTCCAGCGAAGAAAATCAAAGGCGGCTGCTGCGTTTTCGTTCGTGGAGCGTCGTTGGCGAAGAACGGTCAAGTCTTCAACGGAGGTTTGTAACGGTTCTTCCCTTTTTCTTTAGAAAAGCATGAAAATAAATTTAGATTTATTTTTAAGCATGTTTAAACCAATTTTCCAGCAGCTTTAAAAGGGTTTTAAAGTTAGTTTGAGTTTTCGTAACGGTTTTTTAATGTTAATTAATATACGGCGTAAGGTCCAATCGATGCGCTTCCGCTGCGTGGGGACTTTTATTCCCTTCAGTCGGGCTATCTTGAATCTTTGTTATTAACCCCTTTTTCTGTAACATGAAAACAAATGTTCCTTTTTATTTTTATACTTATTATTTTGTTTGTTTTTTTTTATTAATTTTAGTGAAGTGGAATGAATAATGTATGAGAAAAGAAATGAGCGTGAAATAGAATGCTAGTTGGCTCAACTTGTTGTGCGAAATTGGAAAGAAAAGACATCAAACTTCATTAAATGATAATAACTGAAAGAAATACATGACTTAATCCCAATCTACTAAAGAAATAAAACCAAACAATCTAAAAGAAACGACTGAAGTAAGATAACTCCCTACATAAGATGGCTAAAAATTCTCCTAACTCTTCACTGTTAGACTGCAGCGGCGAAATACCTCCTCTGAGCTCAAGTCCCCATTCAGCGAAAACTCCGGCTCTTCTGGCTATTACTCTTATTCTTTCCACAGCGTTTTCTATTTGGGCTCTCATACTTTCACAATCTCTGATTAAACTGAGGTTTTCTTGACGAAGAATCTCTGAATTAGCTTGATTGCTCAACAATAAATCATAGCTCCCCTTCAGCTGGTTATGCTCTGATAGAATCTTCGCTGCTGACTCTTGAACCCTTCGAATTCGATACTCCAAATTATCAATGACAACATGCAATGCCCCATTATTTTCTTCAGACTCAACAATTTGTCTGGTTTGTGCGTCGATTGAAGCATTTAATTCAGAAACAAGTTGTCGAAATGATGCAATACTGCTTTCTAAGCTGACAATTCGTGCATCTTTCTCCTTCAAAGCTTTCTGTAAAGCAACCTTATCCCCTCTCATCCTCCTGGTCTTTTTATCTAACTGCCTGTTACTAAGATCTAACTCTTTACCTTCTCTCTCGAGCCTGACTTGGTTTTTCAACAGCCCCTTGTTTCGATCAGATCTTTCTCTGTCTCTGCAACCTGTTGCTTCCATTGGTCTATTTCTCGAAGTAACTTCTCATTTTGTTGGTGAAGCGACATATTCTCAACCTTTAGGAGGATATATTCATTCGCACTTTGCCCTTGAACTGATGGCTCTCCCTTCTCTTCTGTCCTCTTTCTCTTTTGAGTGGTACGAGCTATCCGGTGAGTCTCATACCACATTTTATATTATGGTGTGGTTTCTTCGCTATGCTTTTCAATGTTAACTTTATTGACCTCCTTCCAAGCTTTTATTGCCTGTAACACCCTCTTCTCTGAGTCCTCTAACTCATAACCAAAATCGAAGTCACCTGGTCCATGTATCACGGGAACAAACTGTTCTATCCACATTTGACGTAGGACCAACAAAGGATTATAGCTGGCACCTCCCCATGGACCTAGTAATGGAACGTAGTGGAACTTCCCGCATCTATATATCACTGGATTTAGAGGCATCCATAAGGCTCTCCATATCACATCATCATTTGTCAAATTTTCCAAGAATACTATCCATGCTTCTTTACTCATAGCATTTCTCCTGCGTTCTACAACCCCGAATTCAGTGATAGGATTTCTAGCAAGATTCCATGGATTGGAAAACTTTACCTGTGGATAACCGAACTCTGCTGGACATTTCAGATGACTCATGAGCCAAATGTATAATAAAGGAGAGCAACCAATGAACCTGTCTTTCCCTTTTGTTTTGCAGAAATCCAACGATCTTATTGTTTCATCGAGGATGGGTATAATTGGGTTAATACCATGCTGGATTTGTAGAAACAACTTAGCGATTTTTACGTCTACATATCCTTGAAGATTTGGGAACAAGATCGTCCCAAACATGCTTAGAGCGAAAAGATCCAAACTCACTCCTTCATTCCTGCATCGTCGAGTTAGATCCATGAGGTAGTCCAGAGGTATCCCTTCATTTCCACCTTTCTTTTTGAGCTGGTGTTCTATCTTGGTGGCAGTCAAGTTAACAGCAATTTTTGCCAAAGCCCTCTTACCCATCAGTCTCTTGTCATAGAAATACAGCTTCACTTCAAACATTACTGGCATTCGAAGTAGTTCCTGATATTCCTCCACAGTTGGTGACAAATCATGAGAGCTAAATGTGAAACACTTATAGGCAGGACTCCAAAAGTGTAGAGTGGCTGCTAAAGCATTTGCATCAACTTGAATGTACAAGAGGCTGGCCACATATCCGTACTTGTTTGTGAATGCAAACTTATGCTCTAGTGAAAATTCTTCCCATACCTCCTTTAGTTTTTCAATACTTCGGGTGGAACAATTGAAGACGTCTGCTGTTGGAGGTTGATTTGAGATCTCTTTTGGCAGCTTCATTTCAGATTTGGCATGTGTCTTCTCAGACCATTCACGTACAAGTTTTTGGCTTTCAATGGAAACCAATGACTTTCCTTCCATTGTGGTCCTTGTATTCCTCTATATTTCAAATAATGAAGATTGATATATTTTCTTTCTAAAAAAATCTTTTATTTTTTCCGCACAACAATATACGAGCATGAGATGGAAAAAAAAGATCTAAGGAAAGCACAAGAATATGTTCATGAAGTATGCCTATAAAATTATACTAGAATCAAGAATATAAATAGACATGATAAGCCAAAGTAAATTAAATAAATAACACACACATTAAACTAGATCAATCATTACATCAAACATGTGTGGTAAGGCTCTAGTGTCTAACAGAGATGAGGTCCCCAAGCTGTCCTCGATTCTTTTCCTTTTTCAAGAAAAAAAATCAGGGCACCCTTATCAGCATCCTGAATAAGGTCGACTTGAGTGAGGGTTTTCATGTGCCTACACGGGAGTTAAAACTCCACGAAGGTCGCCACTACTCATCCTCGATCCTAATCCTAATGGTAAAGCCAGGGTAGGAGGCTTGTGTACGTGTGTGTTTAAAAATAAAGGAGAATAAATACAAAAGCCAAATACATAAAAAATAACAACACAAGAAAAATAAAAATGACCCGCTTAAAAGAAAGTCCCCAGTGGAGTCGCCAAGCTGTCGCTACGGGTTTGCGATGCGGAGTGGCCGACTTTGTTCCCAAGAGGAGGAAAATGGAGTCGCCACCAGTCTTGATTTAGAGGGCGTGACTGGGCACCCAACAATATGTTAAAATGGTCTGCAAACAAAAGATTTAAGGTTCAGGGGTCTTTTGTGTATGGGGAAGGTATTAGCACCCCACAACACTCGTTCGAAGAACGGAATTTTATTTTTCTTGTGTTATTTAAGGAAATTGGCTATGGTAAATATTAAAGAAGATTTTTTTGTTGATTTTTAAATGTCCCACATTTTAATTCTCATTATTCCATAAAGAAATAATGAGCAATAATTGTGAGTGACATAAGACCATTCAAAATTTGTATGAATTTAATTTGGCATCCCAAATTTAAATTCATTATACCTCAAGAATATTAGGAAAGTCAATATCTTGATTTCCTAATTTCCGTCATAGGAAAGTTTATTTAAAAAAAAAACGTTTGGTTTATTAATTTTGAAAATCATGTGAGTAAAAAATATTTTTTAAGGGAAACTCTTAATTAATTTTATTTTTGAAGAAAGTGACCTTTTTATGGAAAATAGATTTTTGATTGATTTATTATTTTGAAAATAAAGTTTATGAAATCAATTTTAGCAAAAACACATTCCTTAAAGCAAATGCAACTTATGAAAGGGGCAACAAGAAAAGTGGCTAAAAATAAATAGGTGGCTTGAAAAATGGCTACAAACGTTTATAAATTAAATAGATGGCTAAACGATTTACTGATTAATAAATCTCTATTTGTAGAAGACAAAAATGCCCCCAACAAACTACCTAACGTGTTCCTAACGTTTAAAACTAAAACCAAAGTTTAAGAGAGGTAAAATACACCCCTAAAAATAAGTTGGAGACATTTTAGGAAGTTTGAAATTCAAAAATTCAAGAAACTAATTTGAAAATCTAGATGGATCATATTGTTTCTATTTTGAAGTTTGAAATTCAAAAATCCAAGAAACAATCGTTTTCTACTGGAAAAATTTGTTTCCCGGAAAAAAAGAGTCAATACCTTTATGGGGGAAAGAGTACAAAGTTCAACCTCCCTCAGTAGAGAGAAATACCTTCGAAATGCGTTAATTGGAAAAAACAGTCCCCTCAATCAGAAGATATACTACCTGCAACTAAGGAAATCTGAACTTAAACTAAAAAGATAATACCTTAAATGTTGCAATTATGACATGTCATATCATCGCCCACCCTCCCACCAGAGCCACCCTCATGCATTCGCACCATCCCGTCGGTCCATCTTCGTCTTCCACACCTCGAAACCCTTGACAGCCAAAAATCTCCATTCCCCACCATTTTCCACCGCCAAACAGAGTGTATATCGCTACCTACCTCTCACATCACGCCGGCGACCCACCTCCGCCGTGTCGACGACCTTCCTCCGCCACGCCTACGATCATCTCTTGCATGCTCAATCGATTCTTCTTCTACGCGAGGACTGTACAAAAAAAAATTGAACTAAGGTAACAGCTTCATTTCCCTTCCCTTATATTTGCAACGACCTCCCCCTACTTTCTAGACAATCCCTTGATTTTAGGGATTTGTTTTGTTTTGTTTTTTTTTTTTTTTGCAATATTTCGTGATTTATGTGAATAAGGCCAACTACATCCAACCCTTGTGACATGTTATTATAATTTGATTGTTTTTTATTGTAAAAATCGTCCAGGATGTTGTTACGAAGGACCTTGCAAGGAAAAAAAAAGAACAAACAGATTAAGAAAGATGTAGTTGAAGAAGTTGACCCCGTCAGAGCGGTATGTACTGATATATACATATATTATTTACACCGTTTATGACCTACTTGCTAAAATTGAGATGTATGTATCTGGATATAACTCTGTCCTGTGTATTGAATGGTGAAAGTGTGCTGGAATGCCTATCGAAAGACACTTTGTTGTGTATCTGTACTCTTATATACATGCATATTAGTCATGTCAGTATATAAGTTGTGTGCCTCCCCTACTTTATAGATAATCCTTTGATTTTAGGGACTTTTTTTTTTTTTGGCAATATTTCATGATTTATGTGAAAAATGCCAACTACATCCACCCCTTGTGACATCTTATAATTTGATTAAGAAAGATCTAGTTGAAGAAGTTGGCCCCGTCAGAGTGGTATGTACTGATATATACATATACTATTTACACCGTTTATGACCTGCTTATGTGTACTAGAGCCTAAAATTGAGATGTATGTATCTGGATATAACTTTGTCTTGTGTATTGAAGGGTGAGATTGAGAAAAACTTTTAATTACAAACTTACAACCACTATTTTGATCATGATATGCAAAAAACAAATAAATTAAGCTATGATATTTAAATGAGGGAAAAATATAGGAAGATTAATTGAACTTAACAAACGAAATCTTTTCTTACAGTTGGAGAGATAGAAGAAGCCTAAAATATAGGAAAATCTTGTTCGACGATTGGAGAGATATCATAACCCGAAATCCCTGTAAATCAGGGTACATCCACTCGAAAAATGGGGGAAAATCTGTATGCAGTTGTTAACGGCGTTTGTGTATAAACGTATATACCAGGGGTAAAAATGGAAAAAAAATTCGAAAAGAAGTTCCTAAAAAGGTGGAAGCCATGTCTGCAATTATTGAACTTCCTTAGCTAAAAAACAATAGGGGGTATTTTTTCTAGTCATTTACCACAATTCCACTCTATGAAATATGCTTCTTTAAAAAAAGAGTTTTTAAAAGAAAAATATAAGAATGGAAGGAAATATTAAAATCAAATCCCGGCATTCCAAGATTGTATTTTTTCCTCAAGAAACTCAAATATCGACATCCCGAAAATTCAAGATTCCATCGTTGGAAGATATTTATTTTGGAAAATATTTATTTACAAAAAGAAATATAGAGGAATATAGATTAAATACAATATCATAACATAGTGAAGTAAAATAAGAAAAAAAAAATTCAACAATATATAATTGAGATAAAATGCTTAAAAAGAGAAGAAAACTATCATATTCAAGATTTAAAAATTCATTAAATTCATTTGCTTTAAAGGAACCGTATTGAAATCAAATCTCGGCATTCCAAGACATTGATTTCTTACCTCAAGAAAACTCAACATTGACATTCCAAAAATTAAGATTCCGTCGTTGGAGATTCCTTTATTTTTTTAAAACAATTAATAAAAGAAATATTGGTTTAGGCAAACTATCTCCATATTGGCTTAATGAAAATATATGACTAAACCATAAATAATAATACTAGATTCCATTGCAAAAAAACAAAATAAAACAAAATTAACAAGTTGAACATAAGCAAAATATAATAATCAACTTTTAAGTACATAAAAATAAAAATGATAAAATTGGAATCGAAACATGCATGCAATAATTGTCCAATGTTCCCTAAAGAAAAATCACATAACTTCTTGAATGCTAAAAAGAAATCATATTAGAATAAAGCAAAAGAAACGATAAATAAACTAAACTTTATAAAAGCATAGAACAAATGTTAACCTCATGGAAAGAAAGAAAACTATTAAAAAAAATACTTACAAAGAATGCTTGTGACCGTTGGATTGGGAATAGGACTTACGAAGTGACGACGTGAGATTGAGAGAGTGTGATGGCGAGAGGGAGAGAAAAGGTTGGGAAAGAGGGAAAAGTGTATCTAGGGTTTTTTTAGGGAGAGATTTGGGAGTCTATTCTTAACAAAAAAAAAAAAAAAAAAACGTGGGCTCTCTATTTATAGCCAATTCCAACCACCACAAATTTGGAAGGTGATATAAAATTAAATCCAATAAAATAAAAAATGAAAAGGGAATTAAATAAATACACAAATTCTACCTTCCAAATTTACAAGATATTATTTGACAATCAATCACCAACGAAACAAAATATTTTGTTTAATTAATCTCACCAAATACGCCTAATATTTGATTTGGAAAATTAATCAAAATAAAATATTTGACCTAAAAAAATTGAATTGGCTAAATTAAAGATCTAGAATATTCTTTTTTTTTTTCATTTTCGAAAATAGCTAAATTAAAATTAAATAAAATATCGGACAAATTTAGGGTCTACAAAATCTAGTCAAGCTCTTGGGATGATGTGTTGAAAGATGAATACATGAAAAATAGGTAAAGATTCTCATTAATTTTCATGGAAGAAGAATTTAGTGTGGGATAAGGAAAAAAAAAAGAAGCATTTTCTAATTAGGTTACTTTTTAAAATCTTTTGAAAGTTAAAGAGTATTAATGAAACTAAAATTTTTAATGGTTTTCATCCAAAAACCAACCACAAAGGATATTTTTGAAATGATTTTTTAAAGTTAAGGGGTATTTTTTTAACTTTTTAAAGTTAAGAGATATTTTTGAAACAAACCTCATAGTTCAGGGATATTTTTTTTATAATTTAGCCTATTTAATCTATATAAAAGTTGGTATACTGAGATTTGAATTTAGAAATTGATATGTACACTCTCTAGGTCAAATCAGATGAGTAGACCACTAAAATTGGAGACTTTTTGTTTTCATTTCAAAACTTTAATTTTCACTTTTATTAGATAAACATCAAATACCATCTCGAAAAGAATAATTAAGATCCGTTTGATAACCATTTGGTTTTTGAAAATTAAGTCTATAAATACTACGTCCACCTACAAATTTCTTTGTTTTTCTAATACATTCTTTCCATGTTTTTAAGAACCAAGTCAATTTTTTAAAACTAAAAAAAAAAAATATAGTTTTCATAAACTTGTTTTTGTTTTTGAAATTTGGCTAGGAATTCAAATGTGTCCTTGACAAACATGAAAACCATGATAGAAAAATTGGGAGAAAACAAGCATAATTTTTAAAAACAAAAAATTAAGGCCCGTTTGATAATCATTTGGATTTTGGTTTTTGGTTTTTGAAAATTAAGCTTATACACACATATTTCTACCTCTAAGTTTCTTGGTTTTAGTATCAATCTTCTATTTTAAAAAACCAAGTCTAATTTTGAAAAAAAAAATAGTTTTCAAAAACTTGTTTTTATTTTTAAAATTATGTTAGGAACTCAAATGCAATGTTAACTAGATGAAAGTTATCGTTAAAGATTTAGGAACATAATTTTCAAAATCCAAAAACAAAAAAGTTATCAAACAGGACCTAAATGTTTATTAAATGGAGCCTAAGATATTTTATAAAGATGGTGAACGTTTGTTTGAGCAGTTTCGTGGATTTGAAGAAGAAGATTTTTGGTTTTTTTTTTTTTTTAAAAGAAGATTTTTGGTTATTTATTTACAGCAAAGGAGAGAAGAAGTGCAAGTTGTTAAGAGAAAGGATAAATTAGTCAATTCTGATGAGTTGTGTGAAGAAAAAGATTCAGCATGAGCAAAGAACACGTCTTACTATTCCAGAATATTCCCTCAACAGAATTTGCTATGCCAGCAAATTCATTCTCCTATTAATCGTTGACACGTGTATTATTCTTTTATCATTATTCCTTATTGGGTCTGATACCTTAAAAGCCCAAAATTCGGATTTTTTTAGAGAAGTAGGAATTTTTTTTAAAAAAATTAGACAGAAGGGATGAGTTTGAAAACAATTGGGGAAATAAAGGCTTCCCGTCTGAGAGACGCGACCTGGCTGCCAGCTCAGCTTTTTTTTTTTTTTTCTCCATTTTTTTTTAATGATTATGCCTTTTTTCCTTTCTAAATTTTAGTTTCCATTCTTTTTCAAATTTTGAACCCAATGATCATGTTTTATTTTATGATCGATTTTTTTATTTATTTTAAAGTTTGAACAAAATCTTTTTTTTTTTTTTTAGAGAAAATAACAAAATCCATTTCACGTTTTAAAGTTACCTTATATTTTTTTTATATACGTTTCAATTCTTTTCTCCTTTATTTTCTTACTTTTTCGTTATTCTATTGTTGATAAATTAAACTCAAATTTTTCTAAGTAAAATCTTTTTGAACTTTCTATTATATCAAAAACTTTTTCAAACTGAATATAAAAAAATGTTATTTTCCATCTACATTATCGAGATATATTATTTCTACTTAATACTCATTTTTTTCCTCCTCAACATAAACGGTTTAAGAACTCTTTTATTTTATTTTTTTTTTTTTAAAAAAAACCTTATTCCATACTTAAAAATAATATTTTTTTTACCAGAGTTAAAATAATAATCTCATTTCATAAGTAAAAAAATCATATATTTTATTCAAATAGTTAGGTTAATCTTTTTTTGCAATAGTTAAGAAAATACATTTCATTTTATTTCATACTTAAAAAATAAAATCTAATATTGGTTTTTTTTTTCTTTGGTAGAGTTGCTTCCTATAAAATAAAAAAACAATACTCATTAATGTTAGAAACAAAAATGAGTGTAAATAAGAAATTACTAAAACTACTAAAACATGGAAAAAGACCGAAAAAAAAACAACGTAATGAAGAATGTGTAGTCCTTCAAAATCGATCTCCTAAAGAACAAAAAAACGGCAAATGGTTTAGTTCACCTTGTTGCCATCAACCTGCACATAGTCCATTATTTGGAGACCCACGACATACAAAACGACAAATTAGGAACTGACACCTTATTTCTCCAAATATTTCAGAGTCACTTTTTTCTTTTTCTTTTTTTTTTTTTTAACTTTTTCTAAAAAACTAGGTTTGTGTTTTTTTTTTTTTTTTTTTTACAATAAAAACTAGGTTTATATTGATGAGGGAAAAAGTGAGTATTAAGTAGAAATAATATATCTCCGTAATGTAGATGGAAAATAACATTTTTTATATTCATTTTGAAAAATATTTTGGTAATGAAAAAGATTTGAAAAATATTTTACTTAGGAAAATTTGAGTTTGATTTTATTGACGATATAATAACGTAAAAGTAAGAAAATAAAGAGGAAATGATTCAAAAAAAAAATAAATAAATAGGAAAAAATTCCAACAGTTAGTTATTTTTCAAAATCACAATTTAGATATAGTTACATTTTCTTATAAATTATACATCTAGGAAAAAAAAGAAGCAAACTTTAAAACATGAAATGAATTTTGTTCAGACTTTAAAATAAAATAAAAATAATCGTTGGGTTCAAAATTTGAAAAAAGAAATTGAAAACTAAAATTTAGAAAGAAAAAAAAAGTGTTTCAGAAAAAAAAAAAAGAAAGAAAAAAAGAGGAAAAAGAAAAGGGTCGGTTGCAAATATAGCAAACCGGCCCAAAATATATACAGATTTAGCAGCCGGCCCGAAAGATTTGCAAAATGGCAAAATTTTAAGTTCTGAAATGTGTATTTACTAAAATGCCCTTTCTATCTGATAGAAAGTTTTTCTATCACTGATAGAATCTATCAGTGATAGGAAGTATTTCTATCTGATAGAAAGTATTTCTATCCCTGATAGAATAAAGTTTCTATCACTGATAGATTCTATCAATGGTAGAAAAATTTTCTATTCTATCACTGATAGATTCTATCAGTGGTAGAAAACTTTTCTATCAGTGTTAGAAAGTTTCTATCAACTTCTCATTTCTTTTTATTAGCTTATCATTTCTTTCTATCAGTTCTTCTCCCAAATTTCCACGGTGAAGATGACCACCGCCGCCGTTTCGATGGCGGACCTCGCGGTCGTCCACGTACCGGAAAGACGTCGGAGAAGACGAGTCCACGTACCGGAAAGACGTCGGAGAAGACGACTCCGTATTCAACTTCCCCTCACCGTTTTCTTGGAGACTGTTTTCTATCAGTGATAGAAAACTTCTATCACTGATAGAAAGTGTTTCTATCACTGATAGAATCTATCACTGATAGAAACACTTTCTATCAGTTCTATCACTGATAGAAAGTGTTTCTATCACTGATAGATTCTATCAGTGATAGAAAAAATTTCCTATCAATGATAGAAAGTTAATTCTATCAGTGATAGAAGATTTCTATCACTGATAGAAAGTGTTTCTATCACTGATAGATTCTATCAGTGATAGAAAAAATTTCCTATCAATGATAGAAAGTTAATTCTATCAGTGATAGAAGATTTCTATCACTGATAGAAAGTGTTTCTATCACTGATAGATTCTATCAGTGATAGAAAAAAATTTCTATCAGTGATAGAAAACTTCTGTCAGTGATAGAAACACTTTCTATCAGTGATAGAAGATTTCTATCATTGATAGAAAGTGTTTCTATCACTGATAGAAAGTGTTTCTATCACTGATAGATTCTATCAGTGATAGAAAAATTTTCTCTCCCCTTCCCGTGGCCTCAAAGAAGCTTTGATCTGAAAATTTCCTCTTGCTCACAACTTTCCGCTTTCTTGGCGTCGTCGGGCAGCTTCGCACGGTCGGAATTCGATGTCGGAGAGATGTCGGAGTTCGGCAGCTCTCTCCGCCACCATCGGGTGCCACCTGAAGGGCTTCTCGACCGTCTTCGTCGTCGCTCCGATCAGCTTCTTCCAGTGGCTTTTGAGTTTGTACTGACTTTTGGAGATCGGATTTGTGAAATTCAGACATGGGGTTGAGAGAAAAAAAGAGAGCTGAGTTTTGAATTTTAGAAGATTTCTATCAGTGATAGAAATTTTTTTTATCAGTGATAGAAAAGTTTCTATCAATGATAGAAAAAGTTTTCTATCACTGATAGAATCTATCAGTGATAGAAAAATTTTCTATCAGTGATAGAAATCTTCGATAAAATTATGATTTCTATCACTGATAGAAACCTTTCTATCAGTGATAGAAAAGTTAATTCTATCAGTGATAGAAAGTTTTTCTATCACTGATAGATTCTATCAGTGATAGAAAAACTTTCTATCAGTGATACAGAACTTCTATCACTAATAGAAAGTTAATTCTATCAATGATAGAAGATTTCTATCACTGATAGAATCTATCACTGATAGAAAGTTGATAGAATTAACTTTCTATTAGTGATAGAAGATTTCTATCAGTGATAGAAAACTTTTCTATCACTGATAGAATCTATCAGTGATAGAAATCTTCGATAGAATTATGATTTCTATCACTGATAGAAACCTTTCTATCAGTGATAGAAGATTTCTATCATTGATGTGATAGATTCTATCAGTGATAGAAAGTTTTTCTATCAATGATAGAAAATTCTATCATTGATGGGAAAGTTAATTCTATCACTGATAGAAAATTTCTATCAGTGATAGAAAAACAAATCTATCAGTGATAGAAAAACTTTCTATTAGTGATACAAAACTTCTATCACTAATAGAAAGTTAATTCTATCAATGATAGAAGATTTCTATCAGTGATAGAAAGTTTTTCTATCACTGATAGAACGTTTTTCTATCTCTGATAGATTCTATCTGTGATAGAAAATTTCTATCACTGATAGAAAGTTCTATTAGTGATAGCTGATTTCTATCACTGATAGATTCTATCAGTGATAGAAAAACTTTCTATCACTGATAGAAAGTTTTCTATCACTGATAGAAAACTTTCTCTATCACTGATAGATTCTATCAGTGATAGAAAAATTTTCTATCAGATAGAAAGTTGAAAAATTTTCTATCAGATAGAAAGTTTTCCTATCACTGATAGAATCTATCAGTGATAGAAAAATTTTCTATCAGATAGAAACCTACTAAAACAAAAATAGAGGAGAAAAATTCACCAGATGCGCGCGCAATTAAGGGCAAAATAGGGATATAAAAAATTAATTAAAAATTTTTGCCATATTTGCAAATATTTTAAAAAATTGCTAAAATTGCAATTATTTACCCTAATTTTGCCACCCATTACAATTATCCAAAAGAAAACGTAATCATTAAAAAATTTGAGGGAAAAAAAAAAAAAAAAACAATAAAAGAAGAGGGAGAAGAAAGCGGCAGAAGGTTGTGTCTCTAGCTTATTTATCTAATTATTTTCAAACTCACCTTTCTGTCTAATTTTTTTTAAAAAAAATTCACCTTTTCAAAAATGCCCCCAAAATTCCTTGTATAAAAGTTAAGAGCCACTGTGCTCAATAATCAATTGAAAAGAAGAAAGAAACAGAGTCTTGCCTCAATTTATTTCGTCTGCGAGTTTTATCTCAAGTCTCGATGACGAAGCTTTACGCGTCGTATGCTGCAATGGTGGTGGTGCAGATTGGGTATGGCGGATCCAACATTCTCATGAAAATCGCGAGCGAGAAGGATCTGAATCCTTTCGTGTTCGTGGTTTATCGCCAATTCATCGCCTTCGTCGTCTTGGCGCCTTTCGCATTTGTGGTCGACAGGTGCGAGTGCGATTAATTAATTCCACCATTTGATTCTATTATTAATTAATTTCTCTGTTTCTTCCTTCGAATTCGATTGATATATGATCGATTTTTGAATATTAATGTAGAAACAAACGGACTTCTCTGACGATTTCGACGGCGATCAACATCTTTCTGCTCGCAATTTTAGGGTCAACGATTCACCTCAATCTGTTATATGCCGGAATCGGCTATACTTCGCCGGCGGTGGCTTCGGCTTTCAGTAACATCATTCCCAGCTTGACGTTTCTCATGGCGCTTCTCTTCAGGTACTCTTTTCCATTTTCCTTTTTCTTACTTTCTTTTTTACCTTTTAATTAATGTAAATTATGAAATTAATGTAAATAGCTCTATTCTCTTCAAAGTTGCGACATTATCTTTTTTTTTTTAATATTTCAAAACTATGGTAGCTTTTTTTTCTTTTCTTTTTTTTTTTTTGTTTGGGATGGGGGATTCGAACCTCTGACCTCTTGGTCGAGGATATATGTCAAGCTCGCTTTGGCAAGCCAGTGGCGGATCCAGGATTTTATGTCGGGGGCACAACATCATATGAATGTAATTTTTTATGCTTTGATGTAATATGCAAATTAAGTAATATCGATTAGATTAAACTATAACTTTAGTCTCTAAATTTATAGGGCTTGTGTCTATTTGATCCATAAACTTAAATTTAAGAAAAATAGAATAAGTCGAGAATCTATTAGACATTTTTAGAATTCAGAAATTTATCACACACAAAATTGATTTTTTTTTAAACTTTGGAAACCAAATAGACACAACCATAAAATTAAAGTTTAGGGACTAAATTTATAATTTAACCTACCTATCGATTACTAAACTATAATAAATCATTGTGCTTTTTCCAAAAAAGAAAAAAAAAAATTATTGTACATAGTATCATTTTTTTAATAGAAAAACAACAAAAATAAAATTTGTTTGTACATAATTTTATATTAATTTTTAAAAGAAAGTATAATTGAATTATCTAAATAAATATACGAAAAACAAAAAGAACTTCAAATAGGGAGTAAAGGTTTTCTAAAAATGCATCAAACTTTTTTATGTGAAATTAATTTTCTAAAATCAATTTACCAAAACTTAAAAAATGTTTAATATGAAAGGTATAAATTATTTACTTTGTAAACATAAATATATGCTATTTACCAATATTAAATATAAAACCCACGAGATTTATTATCAAGAAAGAAAAATGGAGTAGTTTTCGGAAGAAAAAAAAAAATGCCGTTGGTTTCGAAGTTCGAACACAGGGCAGCGGGTACTTTTGCATTTAATAATTGGGATTAACCAAAAGAAAAAACGTAGCCGGCTGGATTTGAACACGGGACCAACAGGAGGGCACTTGCGCACGGATGGGAAAGAAACCAACAAAGCAAAGCTATAATTTGGGTAAATGGTCAAATATTATATATAATAAATAAAAAATATTACCATATGTCTTTTTTTTTTTTTTTTTTTTTTTTTTAAAAAAAAAAAAAAAAACTTGTTTTGCTTTAGGTTCAAATAGAGTTTTCTTTTTAAATCTTAAAAATATTTATTAATCTTTTGAGCCAAGGTTTTGTTTGATTATTAGATGCTTAAGATTAGAATTTCAAGATTGGAAGTTTTAGATTATATATGTTTGGTATGTAATTCAAACTTTATTTCCAAATCAAATGAATGTAGTATATATCTATTTGGTCATTTTTTTTTTTTTTTTATTTTGTTTGGATTATATGATTTAAACAATTGAAGTTTTCAAAATAACACTTTTGTGATTTTAGTGTTTTCAAATTTTAAATTAAAAAAAACCAAAATTATACTAAAAATAATAAAAGCTTTAGTAAATATATTATTTCATATTATAAAACCCATTTCACTTTTGTAAAATTTGAAACATAAAATATGTTAATAAATTTATAATAAAATATGAGATTCAATTAATTTTTTTTTATAGCTATAACTATTTTTATTGTTTATAAATATATTACTTAGCACACTTTTAACAACTTAAATTGAAATCCAAATTCTAAATCTCCTACCAAATACATTTTAAAACACACATAAAAACATTAAATAGATCTTTGTTTTTCCAAAGATTTTTTTTTTTTTAATTTCTTTTTTCAATTTTCATCTCACTAACAAATGATTCCTTAAATAATTCGATTTCTATATCAGGGTAACCATCTTTGATTACTTGCGAGTCAAATGTTTAAAAATTTAATGTTTTTTTTTTTTTTTTTGACAACCTACGAGAGGGAGGGGAGATTGAACCTCTGATCTTTTGTCGAAGTATAAACTTTACGTCAGTTAAGTCATGCTTTGGTTAGCATGATATATAAGAATATAAGAATATGACGTACTTTAATTAAATTATTATTTGGAATAAATAAATTAAAAAAATCTAACCCAAAATTCGTGATAAAAAGTATATATTTCGTTTTATAGAAACAGAGAAAAAGACGCCTTGAGGTCAGAAATATTAAATCTTCGGGCATCAAAAGTTTTATTGTGCAAATATTAGTTAACAATAACAAGTAGTGAAACAGTGGAGATTGTGGCTACTTGAGGAATTAGGGCAATTTTCCTGCATAGATTGTTTATGCTACTTTACAATATGCTTATACATGTGCAGCACATGTGCCAAATTCAAAGTATCCTAAATTCTTGCAAACAAACTTATAAATCTTCTATACCTTCTAGTTTTAAGCAATATTTTAAAAAATATTCTTAACAAAACAAATATATTTTTATATCTTATATTTTTCAAAAAATTATGCTTTTTTACTGGCTACACATGAAGATTTTTTTTGTCAATTACTTTAAAGTTATTTTTTGGATAATGTCACTCAAGTATTTCTTCAGAATTAAAATTTAAATTTAAATTCTTATAGAGAAATTGATTTTGTATAAAAAGTTTTTTTTTTCCTCCAAAAGCTATTCCAAGCACCACAACATAAACTCCAAAATTACACAAAATAGACCACTCTGAAACTAATTTAATATATATATATAAATGCCTTTTCCTCTCAAAGTTGTTTCCAAGTAAACTTTGTGATTACTATTATTGTTTGTGTCAAAACCTGTTTACTTATGTCGAATTCGTACGCATAAAGATTGGAGAAATTGAAGATTAGAACAGCAAGAGGTGCGGCTAAAGTGGTGGGTACCATTCTTTGCATTGGTGGTTCCTTAATTTTCACCTTTTGGAAAGGACCATACGTAACCAAAGCCATCTTCAAGGAACCACTCATAGACATATACAAGAATCAAGACTCTGGAAGTAGCACTGGCAAGGACTGGATCAAGGGCTCAGCTTTTATTCTTATAAGTGATATTGCTTGGAGTGCATGGCTAATTCTACAGGTAACTTCATTCAAACATTTATGTCTACTTTGCAGTTGGGCAAATTTTGCTACAAGAAAATGTGTTCATCAAAACTCAATGGCTTGCAGGCATTTGTCACCAGAAAATACTCAGCACAATTGACCATCACTGTTTTGATTTGCTTCTTTGCAACTGCACAATCTGGCTTCCTTGCCCTGATTTTTGCAAGAAGTCCAGACAAATGGAAGCTGCAATGGGATGTGCGCCTATTAACCATCGTATACAATGTGAGTATAGTCTAATGATTTGTTCTGACTTTCAAGATCCCAATTTTCAAATTGAGAAAATTTCTAATGCTACAATAGTACATACACCACTCTCGTATTTTATCATCAACCACATCAACATTATTTTGGAATGAGATGGAGTCCGAATGCATTAGGAAATTGATAATATCCCTCTCAAATTCCTTCTTAATCCTCTCTCCTGTTTGGCTACAGGGCATTGTGATTTCAGCCGTGGGGTACTTCCTACAAAGCTGGGTCATCAGCCACAATGGGCCAGTTTTTACTTCAATGTTTAGTCCCCTACTGCTTATATTTGTGGCCATATTCTCTGCATTTGTTTTCTCAGAGCGGCTTCATGTAGGCAGGTAAGACATTCCCTCCCTACTACGTCTGTATTGATTTGAGCTTGTAGGTAAGCTGCTAACCTGTTTTCTGAAACTGTTGTTTCTTTTTCAAGCCTGGTAGGAGCATTCTTTATCGTACTGGGTCTCTATTTAGTGCTGTGGGGTAAGAAGGCAGATCATACGGTTGCAGTTGAACCACAGGAGAATGACAAGGTCTTTGTTGACACTGAAATGCAGAATACATCTGTAAACGATAACCGAGTAAAGGATTCTGTAATAGAAACGAGAACGTGAATCTTTATTTGGTATACAAATGCTAAGTAGAAATAACATGCTGGTGTTCCAGTTTCATCTATGACTACTAGTCTATCACCTTTTCTCTCCCTCCCAACATCATTTTAGGGAACCTTGGATATCAATTACAAACCGGTACTTGACATCTTTCTTTATTACCCTTTCGATAGCTTCATTAGAGTATTGAATTGGAATCACTTCTATGTTTGGATAGATTCCATGAGCAGCACAGAAATCAATCATTTCTTGGGTCACTTTAGTGCCACCAGTTAAGCTACCAGAAACGGTTCTCAAACCTGCCAGAAAGTCCAATCCATTCAATTCATTAAGTCACCATTTCAGATACTTCGAAATGAGGAAGAATATAATCACATATTATATTTAATAAATGCCAGTTGCCTCAAAAACATACCCATATTCAGGCTTGCAGGACTAAACTTGACTTGAGAAGAGAAGGAAACCCCACCAGGACCATAACGCCACCAATCTTCAATGTAGACATGTATGGATCAAATGGGTGATCACCAGATGCGGAATCAATAATAAAGTCGAGGGACTTAGACAAGGCCTATTAAGAGTTACAATGGGAATTAATTTGAATACAACTAACAGATAAGAGGATGATTCTGATACATAAAATGCACATGAGAAAACTTATTCTATATAACCTCCATTTGCTCCTTGTCAGATGAGATAACAAATCTGTCTGCTCCAAGAAGGCTCAGGGCTTCTTCTTTCTTGGATATGCTAGTGCTAAAAACCGTCACATTCAGTCCAAAAGCCTTCCCAAACTTCACTGCCAAGTGGCCGAGACCACCAAGCCCAATCACTCCGAGAGATTTACCAGGTTGATTCATCTTATGTCGAATCATTGGAGCATAAACAGTAATTCCAGCACAGAGCAAAGGAGCAGCTGAAGCTAATGGATAATTGTCAGGTATTCTGTAGCAGTATCTGCATACCAATGACCAGAAAACAAAAATGAACCACCACAAACTTGCCATACGCTGAAGGATCATATGATAAGTAGATACGTAGTAATAAATAAGGTAGTAAAGGTACATTCAGCTTCAAATAATGAAGGTTAGACTTGAATACAACTAAAAGGCAAGGGAATAAATTGCCCTGAGCGTGGTATATTATATCAACTACTTTCCAAATTCATTTATTTCCATTTTTCTTTATCATTATTATTATTTTGGGAAGAAATACAAAAAGATCAATAGTCAAGACTGGTAAAGTTGATAAATAGTTACCAACCACTTGAGTTTATAATCTGAATGATAATTGAAGTTCATAGTTTGTTCTTTCAAATATTGTGTCAACCTATAAAAGTCTGTATTTCCCAAGTGGAAAGGTAAAAAGAATGATTTTTTCCATGAAAAGGTTTAAATATGTAAGAAGAAGAATATTGGCAGCAGACTAGCAGGAATAAAGAGTTTCACGCAAACATGAGGAGTTGTACTTCCTGCATAAAAGCGTGAATTTGAGGAAATGTTTACCATTTAATCAAATATTTGCCAAACTATAGATCTTATACCTCATAAAAAATGTTATTAATAGGCATATCAAAAACCTATTTAAGTAATCATGAATTGGTATATGTATGACTATCAGCAGGTAAGAAGCTCCCTCATAAGAAAAACAACATACAGTTATTGAAAAAGTGTCTTTTAACGCTACGAGATAGCTCACTTGAGACACCTGAAATTCACAGTACGTATCTCAGAAAGTATGCTTGAAAATAATTGTGAAAACTTCTCAACCAATTTCAAGGGTTGCTTGAAAGTTAAACCTATTTAAGGATCGGGATCAAACATGTTTAAACAACTCCCATTACATATTTAGAAATGGTACAAAATTAATATCAAAATAATAAAAGAGAATAGGTCAGAGTTAGAACTTGCCTCTCATGGACAACTATGTAGTTGGAATATCCTCCCTTCGTAATTGTACCATCAACATCAATTGAATTAAAAGTATAAGTGGATCCACTCGTACAAACAGCTTCTAGGTCATTTTCACAATACTCGCACTGTCTACAAGTATTCACATAAGTACCTACCCCAACATGATCTCCAACTTTGAATCGGTGAACATTTGAACCAACATTTTTCACAATTCCTGCAATCTCATGACTGTTGCACAATTAATGAAAAATACTTCAAAAGTTTCAAAAATATGAGGGTTTGTCATATCATAAGAAAGATTAACATACCCAGGCACCAACGGATACTTTGAATCTCCTAATTTATTTCTTGTCCATGCTACATCCGCATAACAAACTCCGCAATGTGTTATTGTAATTGAAACATCATCATCTCCAAGAACCCTGACAAAGTTAAAAGTATGGTCAAGGCTTAATCAACACATATTTGAAATATCAATAAGAAGAAAGTTTCATAGGGAAGTTTTGAGTTCATGAAATCGCATAGGTTTTTTTTTTTAAAAAAAAAAAAACAAGAAACAACTTTTCATTAAGGAAATGAAAAGAGACTAATGTTCAAAAAGATACAAGCTCCACATGGGAGTGAAAAAGTAACAAGCAACAAGCAACAACAAAATAACAAAAATACAGCAACTAAAAAGAAATAAATACATCCCATTAATAGAATAAGCTGCAAAAGATTTGAAAAGTGTGCACTAGTAAGAAGGTGCTACATAGATGAGAGTCCCCAATTTTTAGATCAGCATCCTGGCTATAATGTTAGAGAAATGTGCTAAAAAACGAATGGATAAAAATATTGTAAACAGAACTGAACTGAACATCTCGCCTGCCAACTTGATCAAAATAATCTGATAGATCTTGCTCTTCAATAAATGTTAGGATACAGGCATACGACGCCGTTTTGGAAGACTTGCCTTGCTAAGGAACGATGTCGTTTTACTTCTTGTGCTGGATTATTCTATTTGTTATATTCTTTATTCTTTGCCTATTCGTGGCTGTGTATAATTGGTTGGGAATCTTTCTGTTATCCCATCCTTCTCCTTTATATTCTCTGCACTCCTGGTGTAATAGTGTGTGCTGAGTAAATCAATTTCCTCTTGGAGAAATTCCTCTTTGCTTTCGTCTCTAGGTTTATTTTCCTAAGTTGGTATCAGAGCTACCTACGGTATTCGCCATGGGAGATCAGAATGCTTCTTCTTCCTCTGCTTCCGCAGCTATCTCAGCACCTGCTTCTTCAGCTGCAAACATTGTAAGCTATTCTTTTGGTCATCCGCTCAGCACGGTTCTCACTGTTAAACTTGATGAGAACAATTACTTATTGTGGAGAGGAATGGTGATTGCCATCCTCCGTGGTCAGAATGTTGATGGTTTTGTATTGGGGACGAAAGCTCAGCCATCGGAATTTACTGAAGTCACTACTGAATCTGGTAAGAACCTTGAACCTAATCCCTCTTATGGAGAGTGGACAACAGTCGATCAAGCCTTGTTAGGTTGGTTGTTCGGTTCTATGTCGCCTGCTATTGCTGTAGACGTGGTTAGCTTCAAGACATCACGGGAAGTTTGGAAGGCCTTAGAAAAGGTATATGGTGCAACTAGCAAGGCCAGAGTCAATCAGTTGCGAGGTGTATTGCAAAACACCAAAAAAGGCTCGATGAAGATGGTTGAATTCTTAGCAATAATGAAGCAAGCATCAGAAAACTTGAAGTTAGCTGGTAATCCTATTTCTCTTAGCGATTTAACTTCCTATGTCTTAGCAGGTCTCGACTCAGACTATGTACCAATAGTTTGTACCATTGAAGACAAATATATTAGCACCTACCAAGAGTTGTCTTCGATCTTGATCACTTTTGAAGGAACTTTGGCTCAATATACAGTTCCTGCAAATGTCACAGAGCTCCCTGACCTAGCAGCACATCTTGTGTATAATCGTCAAAGTCAGGGCAACTATGGAAGGAATTTTAATCCTGGAAGAGGAAATTCTTCTTACAACCAAGGGGGCAGTCAACTTCAGCAATCAAAATTTTCAAATAGTCGTGGGAGTTCGTCGAGTGGCCGTGGCAGAGGACGCGGGCGGAATAATTTTCAACGCATCAATGGTTCCAAACCAACTTGCCAACTGTGTGGAAAATATGGGCACTCTGCACCATATTGTTATCAGCGTTTTGAAGAATCCTTTAACAATCCTCATGCCACCAACAACACAAATAACCAGGGGTTTCAAGGGGCAACTCAGACGAACACAGCAACATATATAGCAACACCTGAGATCTTAAATGATCCAAAGTGGTTAGCAGACAGTGGGGCAACGAACCATGTGACAGCAGATGGTGGTAATCTTATCCTTAAATCTAAATATTCTGGTAACAAATGCTTAACTGTTGGAAATGGAACCAAGCTTAATATTGAGCATACAGGCAGTAGTGTTGTTCCTTGTGGTGATAAGTTAATAAAGCTGAATAACATGCTCCATGTGCCTCTAATCAAGAGAAACCTAGTTAGCATTGCTCGATTGACTACTGAAAATAATGTTTATGTTGAGTTTCATTCGGACTTTTGTTTTGTGAAGGACAAGGCTTCAAGGAAGGTGATGCTGCGCGGAACACTTAAAGACGGTCTCTACCAGCTTGAGCTCCCTTCAATTCAAAGTCCTTGTTCTATTGTCAGTCCAACCTCCTTTAATGTTAATGTTTCTAGCTCAAATAAGTCTTGCTGTTTTAGTCCTTCCAGTCAGTCTGCTATGTGTTTTGTTGCTAAGTCTAAGTCCAAAGATGAGTCTAAACTGTTGTGGCATCGCCGACTTGGGCATGCTTCTGAGAGGGTTGTTGATGTTGTTCTTAAGTCATGTAATCTGAAGTCAGTATCAAATGAAAATGTTCCTTTTTGTGATGCATGTCAACTTGGAAAATCCCATCGGTTACCTTTCTTATCATCTTCCTTTACCTCCAAACAACCTCTTGAACTTGTATATTCTGATCTTTGGGGGCCTTCACCCATTGTTGCAACTTTGGGATATCGATATTACATAAGTTTTGTGGATAACTATACTCGTTTGACTCATATTTTTCCTTTAAAACAAAAGAGTGATGCACTCTCTGCCTTTCATCAATATAAAGTCCTTGTTGAAAACCAGTTTAATTCAACCATTAAAATTCTGCAAACTGACTGGGGAGGGGAATATAGATCTTTTATCTCCTCCTTAAAAGCTTTTGGTATAGAGTTTTGTCACTCTTGCCCTCATACTAGCCAACAAAACGGGGTGGTTGAACGTAAGCATAGACATATTGTTGAAATGGGATTGTCTTTACTTGCTCAATCCTCCATGCCTCTACGTTTTTGGTGGGAGGCTTTTTCTTCTGCTGTTTTTATCATTAATAGGCTTCCAATTTCAGTTCTTGGGAACATCTCTCCTTGGGAGAAAGCGTTCAATCTACCTCCTGACTTCTCCTTCCTAAAGACCTTTGGGTGTGCATGTTTTCCATGTCTCCGTCCCTATCAGTCACAAAAATTCCAATTTCATAGTTCTAAATGCGTCTTTCTTGGCTATAGCTTCAATCACAAGGGTTATAAATGCTTGAGCTCCAATGGTAGAATCTATATCTCTCGTCATGTTGTATTTAATGAGAGTGAGTTTCCCTTTAAGAATGGCTTTCTTCAGTCCTTCTCTTCTCCTCAATATACTGATACAGTAGTTCACTGGCTGCCTTTCCCTCACGTTTCAAGCTCTTGTTCACCTGTGTCATCCTCCTCTGTTCCTGTAGTGACCTCTCAAGCTGATAATGATCTGTCTCCTGTGGTCCGTGGATTATCTCCTACCATGGATGCCTTGCCTGATCAGTCAAATGCCCTTGCTTCGCCTGTCTCGGTTCCTTCACAGCACATGTCTCAGCCTAGTTCAGCTTCGGATAATCATGTGGTGTCTGCTCCTTCAGAACCTCCTGCAGTATCAGCTCTTCCGTCTTCAGTGTTGGAACCTTCACCTATTGAACATGGCATTCATCCGATGCAAACTCGTGCCAAGAGTGGCATTTTTAAGCCTAAAAACTGGGGTGCTTTCAATGTTTCAGTCTGCACTGATCCTCCTACATCCGAGCCCGTATCAGTAAAGGATGCCCTCCAATCTTCTCATTGGAAATCTGCAATGGATTCTGAGATGTTGGCTCTTCAGCAAAACGATACCTGGACTCTGGTGCCACCTCCTGCTCATATTAACCTTGTTGGCTGTAAATGGGTGTTCAAACTCAAAAAGCACTCTGATGGATCGTTTGAGAGGTGCAAAGCCCGTTTGGTTGCCAAAGGGTTTCATCAAATTCCAGGCATTGATTTCCATGAGAGTTTTAGTCCCGTGGTCAAAGCTCCCACGATTCGTATCATTCTTGCCTTGGCTGTTGCAAAGGAGTGGCCAGTCCGTCAACTAGATGTAAATAATGCCTTTTTGAACGGGAGTTTGGAAGAGGATGTCTTTATGAAGCAACCGGATGGTTATGTTAACTCTTCTTATCCTTCTCATGTATGCAAGCTAAACAAAGCTCTTTATGGCTTGAAACAGGCTCCCCGAGCGTGGTATGATCGCTTACGGTCTACTCTACTAAACTGGGGTTTCTCGAATTCAAAGGTTGATAGTTCGGTATTTTTCTTCTCCTCTTCCAGCATGCTTGTTATAATACTTATATATGTTGACGATATTTTGATCACTGGTGACTGCCCTGAGTTCATCAACCGTTTCATCCTTCGTCTCAATGATGTATTTGCTCTCAAGGACTTGGGCTTGCTTAGCTACTATTTAGGCGTGGAGGTGTTTAGAACTACTGATGGCATGTTTCTTCTTCAGTCCAAATATATATTGGACCTATTGTCTCGGATTGGAATGCCTCACCATCGTCCTTGTTCCACTCCAGCAGTTGCAAATAAAAAGTTCTCTCTGTACGATGGATCTCCTATGGCAAATCCAACTCTTTATAGAAGTGTTATCGGGGCACTTCAATATCTCACTCACACCCG
This sequence comes from Luffa acutangula, assembly GCA_036850905.1. NCBI lineage: Eukaryota > Viridiplantae > Streptophyta > Magnoliopsida > Cucurbitales > Cucurbitaceae > Luffa > Luffa acutangula. Next base: position 42,689,079 of record CM072097.1, on the reverse strand, counting down.
ACCTGATATTTCCTATATTGTTAACAGGTTGAGTCAGTTTTTACAGCATCCTACCGAGGCTCATTGGAATGGTGTCAAACGGATTCTTCGTTACCTTAAAGGGACATTAGAGTATGGTCTGTTTCTTCCCCGGTCCTCTTCTCCTTTGTCGTTGGTAGCTTTCACTGATGCTGATTGGGCCTGTTGTGTTGATGATCGACGCTCCATTGCAGCTCACTGCATATTTCTTGGTAATTCTCTTGTTTCTTGGTCCTCGAAAAAGCAGAGTGTCGTTGCTAGATCAAGTGCTGAATCTGAGTATAGGTCCCTTGCTCAAACAACGGCTGAAGTTATATGGGTTCAAGCTTTTCTCACTGAATTATCCCTACCGTCTGCTTCAACTCCTATACTGTGGTGTGATAACACTAGTGCAATCTCTCTAGCACGGAACCCTGTCTTTCACTCTCGAAGCAAACATGTGGAGCTTGATGTACACTTTGTGAGAGATAAGGTCTTGGACAAAGCCATTGACGTTCGATATGTGCCTAGTTCTGAACAACTTGCTGATGGTCTCACAAAGCCTTTGTCGGAACCTATGTTCGTATCTATGCGATCCAAACTCGGGGTGATCTTATCCCCCTCTCGTTTGAGGGGGGATGTTAGGATACAGGCATACGACGCCGTTTTGGAAGACTTGCCTTGCTAAGGAACGATGTCGTTTTACTTCTTGTGCTGGATTATTCTATTTGTTATATTCTTTATTCTTTGCCTATTCGTGGCTGTGTATAATTGGTTGGGAATCTTTCTGTTATCCCATCCTTCTCCTTTATATTCTCTGCACTCCTGGTGTAATAATGTGTGCTGAGTAAATCAATTTCCTCTTGGAGAAATTCCTCTTTGCTTTCGTCTCTAGGTTTATTTTCCTAAGTATAAATGCCTCTTTGAAATCGAGCGACTCAAAGATTTGGTTGGAGTTCCAAGTGCATTAATGGATGCTCCAAGATCCAAATCAACCTTTTGCTTTACCAAGAGATCCAAATTTAAGACTAACGTTGCAAATATTAACGAAAAACAACTGGTTCAAATTCTATTTCTCAGTGTAAAATCTCAAGCAAAGCAGAAAAAGCAGTGAGACCCGAACACGATCAACATTGATTCAATTACGTATAGTACCTCCAGAAAAGAAAGAAAAGTAAAAGGAATTTCAGTTAGCTCACTGCAATAAAGGATTAGGAGATGAGACATACCTACGACTGAATCTGTAAGGAGATAGAAAGCCAGAAGAGTCCCTTGCGGCCCATCCGAGACAGTCTTCAGCGGAATTCTGAGAGCTCATCGTTCTCCACAAACGAGTAAGTGAAGGATGAATTTGATTTTGACCACAAGGCGATGGCCTCAGAATGAGAGGAACGGGATACCATTAAATAACTGAAGATGAAAGGAATAGAAAATGACGATGGAGCGTGGAGGAGTTCAACCGTTAAGACCTTGGAAAAATAATAATAATAGTTTTTTTTTTAAAGAAAGAAATTTGCATAATCAGGTTTATTTGAAACTATTTAGAAAAACATTATTTTTCTAATAACCCGTACTTTTTAGATCCTTTTGGACTTTTCTAACAAAAATAAAATATAGATCCTTTTGGGACACGTTAGCTTTGTATCATAATTTAATCAAAAGTATTTTATTTTATATTAAGCTAAGATCCGTTTGCAACACCGCTAAGGGGGTGTTTGGGACACGTTAAGGGGGTGTTTGGGACACTTTATAACATATTCAATGTTTGGGGCACCAACAAAAATAAATGGTGAGGTGGGTTATTTTTACCCCCGATTAGTTTATCAATTCTCTACAGTAACCATCATTCAACCCACTCGATTATTCTATCTATTTTCTACCGTAACTATCTCCTCTCTTCTTCCATGCGACTCCTTGACTTTTCCGACGACCGTCGGCCGCCGTCGGCCGATGAATTTTCCGACGACCACCGACGACTTTTCCGGCGATCGCCGATGACTTTTTCGGCCACCGATTTTTTTTTTCATATTTCTTCTCAATTTCATTTTGAAAAATATAAAAAAAAAATAAAGAAAAAAACATTAAAGGTTGTCGGAAAAATCGTTGTCAACATCGAAGGTTAATCAACTTAAAAAAAACATTCAAACGTAATTATATTTACCACACTCAAGTTTATTTCAAATGATTTTATTGATAAAAAAAAAAAAAAAAACTAATATGATTTTTGAACTAAAGATTTACAATTTTTATTTTGGCAATACTAAAAGTTAACTAATATGATTTTTCTATACCAAATCCTAAACTTTTTTGCTTTGTAAAAAAAAAAAAGCATAACCCTAAATCAAAGTGTTGTATATCATTAAAAAAAAAAAACTAGGAAAAGAAAACAGTCAGTTTGAACCTTTGATTCAGAACCTCATGTTAAAACAGATCAACACTCCAAACACAGATTATTTTATCCCACATTAAAATAATCTGCATCCCAAACACATATTATTTTATCCCAGACTATAATAATCTGCACCCCAAACACAGATTATTATAACCCCAACTATTATAATCACCAGATTATTATAACCACTAGATATTATAACCAATTCAACGCCCCAAACAGCCCCTAAGTGTTTTTCAAGAAAGCATTTTTTTATAAAAATTATTTAGAATTTAAACGCTCAAATACATTTTCTCATAAATACTTTTATACACAATATATTATATATTTAAAAAATTTTTTAAAAAAATTTGCTTTCGAGTGTTTATCTCAAAATGGTTTATTTCTCAATCTCATTTTGTAGGTCCCGTTTGATAACCATTTGGTTTTTGAAAATTATGCTTATTTTCTCTTAAATTCTCTACTATGGTTTTTATCCTAGTTAAGGTTGCATTTGAATTCCTAGCCAAATTTCAAAAACAAATTTTTTTTTTTGAAAACTACTTTTTTTTTTTTTTGTTTCCAAAATTGGACTTGGTTTTGAAAACAAGGTAGAAGATTAATATTAAAACATGTATAGGTGAAAGTATGTGTGTATAAGCTTAATTTTCAAAAACCAAAAACCAAAAGTCAAATGGTTATCAAACGGGGCCTTAATAATTCACTTTTAGGGGCTGTTTGGGGCACTGGGTTGGTTATAATAGCTGGGGGTTATAATAGCTGAGGGGCTGTTTGGGGCGCTGAGTTGGTTATAATAGCTGGGGGTTATAATAGCTGGGGATTATAATAGTCTGGGGGTTATAATAGTATGTGTATGGGGTGTAGATTATTATAGTCTGGGATAAAATAGTCTGTGTTTGGGGTGCAGATTATTATAGTCTGGGATAAAATAACTTGTGTTTGGGGTGCAGATTATTATAATCTGGGATAAAATAGTCTGTGTTTGGGGTGCAGTGTTTTGGGATGCAAATTATTTTAGTATGGGTTCAAATAATCTATGTTTCAAGCTGACTGTTTTTTTTTCTTGACTTTTTTTTTGTTTGTTTGTTTTCCTCATACAACTTTGTATTTCAAATATTAATAATAAAAAAGGGTTTAGTTGTAAAAAAAAATAAAAGTTTTGGGTACAGGGGTTAAATTATGTGTTTAGCTTAAAAGGAAACAAAAATAACCTAAAGTAAAGGTTGATTTTCTTTGTGTTTAGAGTCATGGTTTTTTCACAAAATAAGTCATTTTATGATTTCATATAGAAAAACCATATTTGTTTCATTTATGTATTTCCAACATAAAAATGCTAAATGTTTATTAAAAACTCATTTTACCTTTATTATCAAAAGAATCAAATAAAATAGAAATCACATAAAATAAAAACTTGAGTAGTATTTTTTTAAAATTATTATTATCACGATAAACTTAAATACGATAAGTATAATTTGGAATGAAAAATATGGTACGATGAAGGTAAACATTCATATACTTCATTATCAAAAGTAATTATGTAATAAAACTCCATATTTATATATATATGTACAAAGACAACCTAGTATCTAACTCTCCCTAGAAATTTTATGATTTTTCCGACGACCACCAACAAATTTTTCGGCGATCGAAATTCTTTTCCTCTTTTTTCCTTTCATTTTCTTCTACCTCTTTTTTTTCTTTATTTTCGTTTTTTATATTTTTTGAAATGAAAATGAGAAGAAGATTTTCTTATAAAAAAAAAAAAAAAAAAAAAAAAAAAAAAGTCGTCGGAAAAGTCGTCGGTGATTGCCGGAAAAGTGGCCGGAAAGTCGACCGCAGTCATCGGAAAAGTTGTCGGTGGTCATCGGAAAAGTCGTCGGTCGGTCGTCGATAGAAAAGTCAATGAGTCACATGGAAGAAGATAGTAAAGAGTTACGGATAGAATAATTGGGGTGAGTTGAATAGTGGTTACTGTAGCAAAACGGGGGGAAAAATAACCAACTCCGTCCCTTATTTTTGTTGGTGCCCCAAACACTGGGTTGGTTATAATAGCAGGGGCTATTATAACCAACACAGTGGGCCAAACGGCCCCTGAGGGATTATAATAGTCTGGGGGTTATAATAGTCTGTGTTTGGGATGCAGATTATTATAGTCTGGGATAAAATAGTCTGTGTTTGGGGTGCAGATTATTATAGTCTGGGATAAAATGATCTGTGTTCAAGCTAACTGTTTTTTTTTTCTTGACTTTTTTTTTTTTGTTTATTTTCCTCATACGACTTTGTACTTCAAATATTAATAATAAAAAAAAGTTTAGTTGTAAAAAAAATAAAAGTTTTGGGTACATGGGTTAAATTATGTGTTTAGCTTAAAAGGAAACAAAAATAACCTAAAGTAAAGGTTGATTTTCTTTGTTTTAGAGTCATGGTTTTTTCATAAAATAAGTCATTTTATGATTTCATATAGAAAACCCATATTTGTTTCATTTATGTATTTCCAACATAAAAATGATAAATGTTTATTCAAAACTCATTTTGCCTTTATTATCAAAAGAATCAAATAAAATAGAAATCACATCAAATAAAAACTTGAGTAGTATAATTTGGAATGAAAAATATGGTACGATGAAGGTAAACATTCATATACTTCATTATCAAAAGTAAATTATGTAATAAAACTCTATATTTATATATATGTACAAAGACAACCTAGTATCTTACTCTCACTAGAAATTTTATGATTTTTCCGACGACCACCAACAAATTTTTCGGCGATCGAAAATTTTTCCCTCTTTTTTCCTTTCATTTTCTTCTACTCTTTTTTTTTTCTTTATTTTTGTTTTTTATATTTTTCGAAATGAAAATGAGAAGAAGATTAAAAAAAAAAAAAGTCACCGGAAAAGTCGTCGGTGATTGCCGAATAAGTGGCCGGAAAGTCGACGGCGGTCGTCGGAAAAGTTGTCGGTGGTCGCCGGAAAAGTCGTTGTCCGGTCGTCGGTAGAAAAGTCAATGAGTCACATGGAGGAAGAGAGAAAAGAGTTACTGTAGAGAATGGATAGAATAATTGGGGTGAGTTGAATAGTGGTTACTATAGCAACACGGAGGGGAAAAATAACCAACTCCGCCCCTTATTTTTGTTGGTGCCCCAAACACTGGGTTGGTTATAATAGCGGGGGCTATTATAACCAACACAGTGGGCCAAACGGCCCCTTAGTGGTTGCCAAACACTATAATAATTTTTTTCAAAATTAAACACTTAAAAAGTTAACTAAACCATACATACCCTTAATTTACTAGGTTAATCTCTAGTTTTGTATTTATTTGGTTCTAAACTTTAAAATATCTATTATCTATAATTTATTATCTAAATTTATGAATTAAATTTATAATTTAATCTTTATATTATTAAGCCAAATTATAACAAGGTTAAATTACACCTTTCATATTTTTGTTTAATAGATCGCTAAATTTTAAAGAGTTGTTTGGATTAAAGGAATGAGGATGAGAATGAATATGAAAATATAGAAGGAATATATATATAATCTCTTGTTTGGTACAAGGTTTGAAAGATTGAATATAGGAATAAGTCTTTTCCAAGTTTTACGCTAGTTGAGTTATGCTCATATTGACTACATATAAGAGTATTTGATATACCCTTCTTTAGGATTTTCTTCATACCCCTTTCTCTCTCCTCTATTTTCTTAGTATATTCTTCTCTCGTCTATTTTTTAACATCTTGATACGTTGATTTATTTTATTTTCTTTAAAATTTTGAATGTTTAAATTAAATTTATAATCAAATAAGTTATATAAAATTTTAGGTTAGAATACCATTTTGATCCATGTACTTTATGTTTTATTTCATTTTAGTCTTTATACAGTTAAATGTCAAAATTTAGTCATTATACTTTCAATTAGGCTTAAAATTATGGTCTCTACGGTTAGTTTATTGTTAACTTTTCAAAAAAAAAAAAAATTTATTAACTTTCCCTCTGTAAATTTTATAAATATATTCACATTGTGTCTTTTCTTGCATGAAAATTATTATTATTAGATAACCAATTTCAATACAAATTAACTTCAAACTTACTGCAATGACTAATTTTGAGATTTTATTGAAACTACATGAATTAATTTTGGACACATTTGAAACTACATAGGCGAAAATAGAATGAAGTCCAAAGTGAAGGGACTAAAATAGTATTTTAACCTAAATTTTAAATGATAATTGTTCACACGTAACTTCAAAGAATGAGACATATGGAATAAATTTTAATTTGTATTGATGTAATATGCGTGTGGGTGTACAATCTCTAAATTTAATCATTTGATTCGCTCTTTTGTGCATGAGTGTGTTTTACTCGAGAGTTGGAACGCTTGATCTCTAGTCTGGAGCTTTAATCGATTCTTTGGAGTCTTGAAGAGTCTTTAGTCTTCAATGAGTGTTCATGTCCTGAAGAGTCTTTGGTCTTCAAGGAGTGTTCAAGTCTTGAAGAGTCTTTGGTTTTCAAATAGTGTTCAAGTCTTGAAGAATGTTTGGTCTTCAAGAAGTGTTGAAGTCTTGAAGAGTGTTTGGTCTTCAAGGAGTGTTCAACACTTAAGAACTTATGGATTTCAAAGAGTGATCTTCAGTCTTCAGTCTTGGTGCAATCTCTCTGAATTCTCTGGTTCTGGTTGAGAGCTTCAAAATTTTGAACCCTTGAAATAGAGGAGAACCCCTTCATTTATAGAGTTTTCCATGGATGGACTCTAGTGACTTTTGGGCCTAACAACAACTTGGACTTGGACATTATATTGGTCTTGAGTTCAATTATTTGGTCTTGAGTTTGATTTATATTTGACCAAAAAACCATATGACCCAAATATTAAAAGACCCAAATTTGATCAAATTAATTTTTTTAATTAATTGATCAAATGAACATTTGGCCTTAAAATTTTATAATTAGTCAACATTGTCTTCCAATTAAATTTGGGACACATGTCAGTTTATAATTGGTCAAAATTTTAATTATTTGTAATTTCGTCATTAATTTTAAATAATGACGTAGCAATTTGTGATTGACCAAAATATCTCCTTCAACAATAACAATACATTAAATTAACATAACTATTGGGAAAAATGCACTTTTGGTTCATAGGGTTAGGTTTCATTTTGGTCCCTAAGTTTGAAAACTAGACATTTTAGTTCTTGAGGTTTGAATTTCGTTTCATTTTGGTCAATCTGTCTAATTCTTGTTAATTACTAATGGATTGCTGACGTGACACTATTTTTTTTATTAAAAATTGTTTAGAATAAAATAATATCAAATTAATAAAAATATTATTATTTTATTATTATTCTTCTTCTTTATCACCACCACCACCATAACCCTATTTGCAACCCTGCCACTGGCCGTCGCCCACTAACAGGATTCTTTCTCTTCATTTTCTTTCTTTTTTTTTTTTTTTTAAAAATAGCCCTCCTCCCAACGGGTGAAAGTTCCCACGCCGACCCAAAGCACTTCGAAGTGCCGCAAAAAGGAGAGAGGACTCTTCTTTCAGATCTGAAATGGGGAGGGAGGAGGAGCTCCCTCCTCCCTTTTCTATTATTTTTTAAAAAAATAGAGAGAAAGAAAAAGAAAAGAAGAAAGGAAGGAGAAGAAGAGGAAAAAACAAATTGTCGACGGCGAGTGACGGCCGGTGGCAGGGCTGTCATAAGTTTCTGCTTTTTGTTTGCTTCCATGTGTTAGTTTGTCTTATTAGTACTGGTTCTATGTTAATCTCTCCCTCTCCTCAAAGTTCTTTCCATTCCTCCTTTTATATTTTGTTGACTGTTATTCTTTTTCCCCTTTAGAAATTGCAATGGTTTGGTCATTGCTATGTTTCTGAATTAGAATTGATTGATTCACCCTAATACTCAATGGATCTGCAGTTAGGTACTAATAAATATATGAAACTAGCACTTATCCTTTCAAGTTTGGGGCAGATAATAACTAGTATCTTAGCCAAATTAGAGGGTAAGTTGTCTCCTTCTTTTTTCATGACCACCAGGTTGAAAACCCCCTTAAATAAGAATTCAAATTGTTAGAGAGTTATCAATGGAGGAAGTTTGAGGAATGACGAAGTAATTGACTAGTGTGGTATTTTGGAGTTAAGAGGGGGGATCTTAGTCATGTATTCTGTTCAGTGTATGTAGAGTAGGCTGGAATGGAACGAAGACCCCAAGTGAGGACCCATATATAGGCTGCACATTGCTTGAATTGGAGGTTTCCAAAAAGGGTGGCCAAAATGGGGCAATTTTTGCTGAATAAAATTTCAAGCAAGCCTGTGGCCCATCGCTTTTGTTGCGTCAATGCATTAGGAAGTTCTGATGGTGAGCAACCTAAAAAGGCCATGGTGCCTAGGTGCATAGTTACTCTATGATTAATATGATTATTGACATTATATAGAATAATTCAAGTTGAATGTATTTTTTCCTCCATTTACTCTATGCTCTACCTTGGTTATCTCTTTACTGGATTTTTTTTTTACTCTAAATCCAGAACTTTCATGTATTTTGCATCTAAATCAAGGACTTACATGTATTTTTTTAATAGAAATTTCTTATTTGTTCTTTCTATTTGACTAGCCATAGATGAATAAGTTTCAATGTGATATTGTGTTTATGAGTTTTAGATTTCGTTTAAGAAGTTTTGCCTAACCACTTTCAGCTAATCTTTTTTGTTTCATCTTTGTTTTACACACTTTAGAGCTTGTTCTCAAGTAGAATACAATATAGAAAATTGTGTAAAGATTTTGAAGTAAAGGACTAAACTTGTAAGATTAGTTACATTCAGGACTCATGAAGGCCAGTTGCATTGATGATGTTATTCAAATTGATAGATCAAAATATGATGGACCGTGGTCTTTCAAAAATGAAACAATTTTTATAGATTTGATGGATGAAGAAGTTGTGAAAGGAAATCGTCCAACTACAACCTTTACTTAAACAAGTTGGACTTACATGAAAGGAACAACTATTTGCTAAGACATGATATAGCTATACACATGATCAATTGAAAAACAAGTACAACAATCTTAGACAAGTTTATAAAGATTTCAAAAGTTTGTTGAATGATATTACTGGAAAAGGTTGGGATCCAGTGTTGGGAACTATTACTTTGGAAGAAGAGCAGTGGAGTGATCTTATTAAAAAGTTCAAAAAGAGTGGTTGTCCACATTATGATAAGTTGATGAGAATTTATGGAGATACAATGGCAACAGGATCTCATGCTCATCCATCAACAAAAGTTCCATCTGAAAATTCTGAAGATGGAACCAAAGCTGAAAGTGATGCTCCTATAAATAGTGAGGGTTATGGTCAAAGTAGCATGAGCAAGAAGTCTAAAAGAAAGAGAGGAGCATTGAGCGAGACCATGTCATCTTTTATAGATGCTTATGTAGAAAATTCAAAGAGAAGAAATGACATACTTGAGAAAAGACTTCTCGGCTCTTCATCAAGTGATATTAGTGAGAGTTCATCAAAATCAAAAGATTGTGTTGACGAAGAATTGGACAAATGCTTAGAAATTTTAAATAACATGGAGGATATTGATGATAAAGCTTATACCAAAGTATTGAAACGTTTGCTCGAGGACAAATCTTGGAGACAAGCATTCCTACGCATTCCTGAATCAAGGAGGAGAGGATTTATCAATTACCTTTGACCGAAAAGTTTGTTAATGTTGACAAGTTGATATGTTATTGATCTATCATTGATATTTTGTGTAAGGAAAAATTTTTAGTATGTTAATGTTGACTAGTTGGTATGATGTTGGTTCATTATATTTTGCGTAAGAAAAAAATATTTTGTTTGTTACTTTGATTAATTGATATGTTGTTGGTTTATTATATTTTGTGCTAGAAAGATTTTTGTTTTTTTTACTAGTAGTTTATGTTATTTGAACATGATTAAAACATGTATTAATTATGGATTTACATCCCAATTGTTCTGAAGCTCGCTTACTTTCTAATAATGAAGTGATGGACTTGCTTGAAGAAGAAGAATACGATGATGAAAATCTCTTGATATTTTTTCGTCTATTAAGGGAAGAATTGCATAAAGCACAAATGCTTAGACAACCCTGCAAAACTTCTACACTCAGAGGTCATGATTACGTGGTTGAATTGTTAAATGCTAACGATACAAGATGCTTTGATTGTTTTAGGATGAAAAAAGATGCATTTGTAACGTTTTGTGAAGAGTTGAAAAACACCACTAATCTAAAATCTTCCAGATATTTGACTGTGCAAGAACAAGTGGCTATATTTTTGCTCACTATATCACACAATGAAAGGAATCACCTAGTAGCAGAAAGATTCCAACATTCTGGCCAGACAATCTCACGATATTTTAATCACATACTAAAGAAAGTTTGCCAGCTTGGAACCAAGATTATTTGTCCATTGGAACTTGACAATGTCCCTCCAGAGATTATGTTCAAATCTAAATACTATCCTTTCTTTAAGGTAATTTTCTTGATTAGTTATTATTTTATAAGTTATTTTAATGAAAATTAGTTTGAAATATATACTTTTATTGAATAGGATTGTGTTGGTGCAATTGATGGAACTCACATTAGCGCATCTATTCCACAACATGAGCAAATTCCTTATCGTGGTAGAAAGACAAATCCCACATGGAATGTTATGTGTGTTTGCTCTTTTGATATGCGGTTTACATTTGTCATGTCTGGTTGGGAAGGAACAGCAAATGACTCTCGAATCTTTCTTGAATGTATTAGAGATCCTGCAAATAAATTTCCAATGCCTACAGGAGGTATATATCTATTTTTTTTTTAGAAAATAATATTCTTTCTATTTGGCTATTGTTTTATTGATTGGAAATATTCTTGATTGAACAGATCGATATTATCTTGTTGATTTTGGTTATACTAATATGCCTGGATTTCTATCACCCTATCGTGGAGAAAGATATCATTTACGAGATTTTAGAGATGATAGACGTCAACCACGAGGTAAAGAAGAGTTATTCAACTATCGACATTCATCACTTCACAATGTGATCGAGAGATGTTTTGGGGTATTAAAGGCTCGATTTCCTATTTTAAAGCAAATGCAGATATCCTATAAGCACACAAAAATATATACCCATAGCATGTTGTACAATTCATAATTTTATCAAATTGCATGATAGCAATGATGACATTTTGAATGAATATACTGGAGAATTAATGATCATTGAAGAAGAAAGCATGCAGTATGGAAGTGACATTTTGCAAACCCCTGTTGAGATAAATGTGAGTCAAAATCAACTTAGGCATATGGCTCTGGTGAGGGATCGAATTGCTGATCAACTTTGGATGTCAACTCAAGCACGACGTTGATTGTTATTCTTGTCAATTTTGTTATTTCCTTTTTATTAGTGAAGTTATTATTAAACATTATGAATATTTTTTATTGTTTATATGAATAGAGATTGTGGTGGTTGTCTTTTATTTTTTCCTTTTAGATATGTTCCTTTTGTATTTATCCTCTAATTTTGTTATGTTCGTCCGTACATATATTAAATGAAATAATATTATAAAAATAGTTCGATATTCATTTTGTAGAAAGCAAATAATAAGCATTTTTTCTTTTTGATTAAAAACAAAAACAAAAAACAGGTATCAAACAAGTTTTGATTTTCTGTTTTTTAAAAACCAAAAACCAAAAACCAAAAACAGTTATCAAACAAGTTTGGTTTTCTGTTTTTAAAAACAGAAAACAAAAATCAGTTATCAAACATATATGGTTTTTGTTTTTAAAAATCAGGAAACCAAAAACCAAAAACCAAAAACAGAAAAACCAAAAACCAAAAACTGAAATGGTTATCAAACGGGCCCTTAGTTTTGGTTTTTCAAAATTATACTTGTTTTCTCTCAATTTCTTTACCTTGACTTTCATTTTGGTTAAGGAGACATTAAAGTTCTTAGCCAAATTCCAAAAACAAAAACAAGTTTTTGAAAACGATTTTTTTTTCTTTTTTTGTTTTCAAAATTTGACTTGGTTTTTGAAACCATGGGAAGGATGTAAGTTCAAACCAAAGAAATTGATAGATGGGATGAGTGTTTATAAACTTAATTTTCAAAAACCAAAAACAAAAAACCAAATGGTTATCAAAGAGAGCCTAACCTATTCTTCTCAAAAAAAAAAAAAAAAAGAAAAAAAAAAAGCCTAACCTATTAGAGTTGGATTTGTCACCCCTTTAATTCTTAAACTAAAAGAAATATAAATTGTACTATCGTTTTTTTGTTTGGGCAACTAGATAAATGGCCATTTTTAAATTAGGTGTTTTGAAAAAATGTCATTCGTGTTTACAATCTGAGAAATGACCAAAAGCTAATTTTAGCAAATTTTTTTTACAACAAAATGGACAGAAATACCCCTTCCCCAAATCTTAATTCATAAATAAATTAAACCAAGAAAATCTAGTTTGTTACAAATTAATTCAATGTGTAAATCAATAAAATCTAGGAACTTAAATTTAAAACAAAAGATTTAAATTCAAATCAAGGAGAAAAAATAGGAGAGAACAAAAAAACACAGTATATTGGAAAAAAAAATACACTATAAACAAGGGAGAAAATCTAACTTTTGTTAGAGATTAATTCAACAGGTAAATCAATAACAAACTTTCAAAATAAAAAAATATAAATCTGGGAACTTAAATTTAAAACAAAAGATTTAAATTCAAATCAGAGAGAAAAAATAGGAGAGAACAAAAAACACAGTATATTGGAAAAAATAGAGAACTCAACTAGGATTCATATGCAAAATGAAGAAATTATGGAAGAACAACCCCATTTTGATTTGCACCTAAAACATCAAATCAAAATAAAGTATAATTTGAAAACAATAATATCACTGTAGATGAAAATGAATTTAAAGAAATTTAGAAGAAAATTAATTTAAAGAAATTTAGATGAAAATGAACCCTAGTTGCATTTGGCATCCATCACCTGGATTTTTCACATCATATTTCAAAAAAGAAAAAAGAAAAAACTCAAACTCTTCACGTTCTTCTTGGAAAACCCTCCTTCGAAAACCCCATTCCGAAAAAAAAAAGAGCGTTTACCGTTTGGCGAAAAAAAACCCCAACCGATTGAGCTTATTCTTCGAAACCCTTCTTCGAAAACCCATCAATCTCCTTCAAGCTTCTTCGGTTCTTCGATTCTTCTCTGCAAATAAACTCATTCTCCTTCAAGCTTCTTCTCCTAATCCAATTCTCAAACCCTTCGACAGATTTACACTATATTTACACAGACAGACATTCGATGGAACATTCAGAAGTTATAAGAGGTTGTGTCGACATTCCAGGGTATGCAACCGTTTTAATAAGAAAATGAAGAGAGAGAATTGATGCTGTAAAAATCTGGAAAACCAAAGCCAAAAAACGTATATTTTGGGAAGACAAGAGAATTGATTTTGTAACTATCATTCCTTATTCATGGAATTGGAGGTTATAGATTTTCATTCTTTTTTTAAATATTATCAGATACAACTGCACAAATATAGGAGAGACGTGGGGAATGACTCAAGGGTAAAAATGGAAGTTCCAATCCCACGAAAATAGGTTAGAAAACCGGTTTGACCATTTTTCATTAAAAAATCCGGTTTGACCATTTTCAAAAATACCCTGTAATTTTTTTGTCATTTCTAAGGATATTTTTTAATTATAAAAATTGCACGAAAAGTAGTTAGAAAAACGCTTGCAAGAAAATTTCTGCAAATGGAAGAATCTGATTTTGGCTTTCATAAATTTTCAAAATAGAATCTTTAAAAGCCATTTTTAATTTTGGTAAAATTTGAATTTTTTTTTGAGAATACAAAAAAAAAAAAAAAAAAACAAATTTTACCAAAATTAAAATTGATTCTTTGAAAACCAATAACCATATGTGGTTATGAGAGATAGGTAAGTTTCTTTTAGAAGAATGTTCACGTCAAGGTGAACATAGTTCAACGACAATTGACATGTACCCTCAATTAATAGATAAGAAGTTCAAATATTGTTTAACTCAGAGTAAAAAGAAAAAAAAAAAAGAAAGAAAGAAAGAGGAAGATGGCCCAGCAAACATTGACTTTCCTTATGTAAACAATGTTATGCTTTTAAAATTACTTAAAGATGGTCTTCTAAAAAAAAAAAACAAAAATAACTTAAAGATGGCTTGTAGGTTCTATCTTAACCTCATATATAATATTGAAAATGAATTTAATAATAGACATTTATGTCATTTGATTTTACCACATGTGTGTAGTTATCCTTAAATGTTGATCCAATGGTATGATTTCAAACGAAGCAAATAGGCAAGACTAGTCCATACGATCTCTCTATTTGCTACCTTTTTTTTTTTTAATAAAATTTCAAAATCTCAAATAAAAATAAAAAAAAAGAAATATAATTTTTTTAATAAAATTTCAAACTAAGTGGATAGGTAAGAACTAGCTCATACGATCCTTCTATTTTCTACTTCTTTTCTTTTAATAAAATTTTGAAATCTCAACAAAATTCCAAAACTAAGAGGTAAGTTTTTCAACACCCCAAAAAAAAAAGAAAAGAAAAGAAATGAATAAACTTTATTTTACTAAAATAAAATAGCTATTAAGTTGTCAATTAATTACCTATTGCTCTTGCTATCATTTATGAATAATCAACCACAATAATTAGTCATTTTAAGAAGATTTAAAAAAAAAAAAAAAGAAGCTAAAACCATTTACTTTTATTCAATCAATAATTTGATCATGTCACAAATTTGATGGATTTTAAACAAACGTGTAAAACTAAACAACCTTTAGCCAAGGAATACTTCAAACACATGAGAATAAGATATAAGAATATACTTAGTCTCAACACATGTGTAATACCGGGAGGGAAATGCATGATTAATTCTCGCTTAGGCATCAATAGTAGTACTAGTACAATGTTCTACGTTCCAACTGTTGGGTTTTATGCCCTAAAACTCGTAGATAGTGAATGTAAACAAATTGTATACTTGTTTAATAAAGTGTTATTGAGTTTCTACAATAAAATGTTATTGTTAAATATTGCACAATTTGATCCAAATCCAATAAACTAAGATCCAAGTTGTTTGTATGTAACTTGAACTAGTATGTGAGGACATACGAGGATCGATGTTCAAGTAACAACCTAAAAGGTCTATAGTACAAGGATAAGGCTGGGTACCTTATCTTGGTAACACTATGTGATATGACCCGTTTTGTATTTGATATAGACATATTGATCCAAAGCGTCCATGTAGTAGACATGCAAGCGGGGGTATCCTATGCAATGAGTTTGCATAAGACCGGACCATGAAATAGTAAACCACTAGATATAACACCGTTAACTAGTTAGGTTACTATTTCAATAGGATGACCTAGGTAACTCAGTCTTAATCTTGAGTGTGCCATGAACTCCTTCTCATGAGAGATTATCCTTTGATTAGCATGGGTGAGAGTGACCAATACGACGACTCAATATGTCTTCCTTTTTGGGGACAAGACCGAGTGGAAGGTTGGGGACATGACAACACAAGAAGGAATTCACTCCTTCCCACTTATAGGAGAAGTAGATGAGTGTTCCCTTAAGTGGTGACTCCGAGACTTAAACAAAGGGATTTCACCCTCTAACTGGCCCGAAAGGGACTTTCTGTCTACTGGTTGGACCATAAATAGGTTATTCATTAGAGGAACATTGATACTTAATGAGACAGATGTAACACAGAGGTAAAACGGTAATTTGACCCAACTATGATTACGGACACTTGTGAAGGATTGACTTACCGCTATAGGTCCATATCCGTGGACACAGAAATGTTCTACAGTGAGAAGAGTTCAGCTGTGGGTCTTTAATGGAATGACCCACAGTTAATGAATATTGGTTAACCTGATTAATGAGTTTAATCAGTTAACCTCATATCATTGGAGCTTATGATCTGTAGGTCCATTGGGTCCCCCTGCTAGCTCGTAAAGAGTAATTAGGAACAATTATATCTTGAGAGAATTTGAATAGTTCAAATTCATATTGGGAATTAAGTTAATTGTACGAGATACAAATTAATATAATGTATAGTGATACATTAAAATATAAAGTCTAATTTGAAATTAAACTTTATTATTATGAGAGAAATAAATATTTGAAAAAGTTCAAATATTAATATGAATTTGATTCATATTAAATTTATAGGATATAAGAGAATTTGAAGGAGTTCAAATTTTAATATGAATTTGATTCATATTATAGAATTAATTAATTGAAGGTCTGAAATTAAATATATGATATTTAATTGGATAAATAATTAATTAACTAATAGAAGGTCTGAAATTAAATATATGATATTTAATTGGTGATTAATCAATTATGGAAATGATTAATCACTTATGGAAGTAATTAATCATTTATGGAAATGATTTAATCACTTATTGAAGTGATCAATTATTTATGGAAAAGATTAATCAATTATGAAATTGATTGACTATGGAATTGATTAATTATGGAAAAGATTAAATCAGTTATGGAAATAATTGATTCTAAATGAATATTTTATTCATGGTCTTTCTCCTATAAATAGAACACTAAACCTAGGGTTTAGGGACTGCAACTAATGGCTATCGTAAGGCCAAAGGTCTCATTCTTGCCTCCGTCTCATATTCTCTCAACTCAAGAACTCTAGGGAGAATTTTCTCTCTAGAGTTTTTCCCATTCAAGATTAGGTAGTCCACAACTACGTTCCTAATCTCAGAGTCATAGCGGAGAAGATCAAATTAGTGGTGTCCTTATTGTTGACGCAAATCAAGAAAGACATTCTTGATATTTCATAGACGACAACGACGGTATGTTCACTTCTTCCTATTAGATTTAGATCTAATATTTTTGTATGCTTAGCCTTAATATAAATCTAGAATAGTTCTAAGTTTATTGCCAATGTATTGGTATTTTAGATTAAACAAAATTAACTACGAATCGGTCCCAATTATGCTTCCGTTTTACGGAATTAGGGAATTCCAATCATTCAACAACAATATCTTAAGCACTACATGAGGTTGTTGCGGTGAAAATCTTGATAGCTCATCATTCATAGTATCTTCTTAACACTTTATCTATTGTTTTACTTTACCGCATGTTAGTTTATCACATCATCACTTTCTTTGTAACACTCAGAACAATAGCATTGGAATAAGACTTAGTTCAAGGTACTTAATACTACTCGTCCCTTCCCTGTGTTCTGACCTTAAAATACTCCAAGTATTACTTGGTTGCATAATTTCAACTTGGATTAATGCAAAACAACATATTCATCTTCATATCACAATATTAGTAGATTCATGCAATATATTATTTCAAGGAGTTAATTCCGACCTATCATTAATACTAAAATTCAAATCGTCGAATCAATGATAAATTTGTAATTGAGGGGAACAATTATATGCCTGCAATGAGAAACAACTGAGCACCAGTGCGGTGTTAAAACACACACACTCCTACACTAAAGTTAGTATGGGGTTCTGAGAGCAATAAGAGTGTTTAAACCGCAATAGATAAGTGAGTATTTTGGACATACATCCTGTTATAGTGTATATGTAAATAGAGTACCTTATTAGTCTTGAGTCCTTTATTGTAATTCTACTATTATTAGTTTAAAGTTTCTATGTATCCCTATATATATTTTGCTCTAATGTATAGAAGAGTGAGTGATTCTCTCATTTTTGATATCTCAATAACATGGTATTAGAGCAACCTTTAGGGTTTTAGAATTTTTTGGCAGTTAGGGTTTTTCTCTTCCAAGTTAGGGTTTGAAGTTTGGGTCACCACATTAGAGGGGCCATTTGTCAACACCACCCACCTAAAGAGAAGCACCGGTGTCAAAGGAGTTGAATCACCGTCGTCGACCATCGGAAGCAGTCGCGCATGAGTCACACGCGCCACCGGAAGGATCTATCTCCGCTGCCATGGGTCGACACGTGGGAAGCCCATTTTGCCTTTCATCAATTGGGTTTGTCTTGGATTGAGATTTTCGACCTTTCTGTCTCTTCGGTTTTGCCAAAACATATTGCATTTGCCTCAAGTTGTGTGCTTTGCCTCAGGTTTTGGTTCAGTTTTGTTAAGTTCTATTATGTTTAAGCTCGTGAGGCGGTGTTTGTGGCTGAAAGTTTTTCTCTGGTTGTCGTGATTTTTCGTTCCATGTATATCAAGAGTATTTTCGACTTGCTCTTATGGTAGTTTGGTCGTAATTGGCCTAGGTTTAAAGTTGTTGTGGAAAAGAGTTAGGGTTCTTTATTAGGAACTCCATTCAACTCATATTTTCGAAAGTTGTGTGGCCTTTTGACTTTGATTTCGTGGTTTTAAATCAAAATTTGTGGTTTTACATTCGTTATTGACCTATGGTCGAACAAGAGCTCGTAGTGATGTCTAATGTAGTTCAACCGCAGACTCAATGCATCCATGGTTCATCTAAGAAGCCATTTTCTACAATCGAGTTTGCCAAATTTCAACAGTACCAGGAATCATTGAAAGCATCTTCTTCATCATTTGTGCTTACCCCTATTACAACCATTGTTGGGTCAGGTAACATGAATCATTGTCTTCTTTCCTCCTCTACCAAATAGGTCATAGACTCTGGTGCTACCGACCATGTGACATGTAATCCCAATTTGTTTTCCATTCTTTCTTCATCTGCATCCCTTGCTAGCGGTACTTTGGCAGATGGATCAACATCATTTGTTATTGGGTCTAGCACAGTATCTAACCTCATATCTTTCTTTGTCATTAGTTCTTCATTTACCCCAACTTTCCTTTAATTTAATTTCGATTAGTAAACTCACCCGTGACCTTAATTGTTGTGTTTCATTCTATCTTGGCTATTGCTTGTTTAAGGATCTTGTGACGAAGAAGATTATTGGTAAATGACTTGAATATGGAGGACTTTGTATTTTTTATCATCAAGTGCCAAAAGTTGCTTGTTTTGGAGTTGATTCTCCTTTTGAAGCTCATTGTCGTCTACATGGTGATCTTCAAGAGGAAGTTTATATGGAGCAACCACCTGGGTTTGTTGCTCAGGGGGAGAATGGTAAAGTATGTTGCCTTCGCAAATCTTTGTATGGGTTGAAACAAAGTTCACGAGCATGGTTTGGAAAGTTTAGTCAGACACTTGAGCAGTTTGGAATGAACGACGAACTAAGAGTGGTATTATTCTACTTGTCCTATATGTTGTTGATATTGTTATTATCAGAGATGATACATCAGACATTTTATCTCTCAAAACTTTCCTCCAAAGTCAGTTTCATACTAAAAACTTGGGAACATTGAAATACTTCTTGGGTATTGAAGTAATGAGAAACAAGAAGGGTATCTTTATGTCACATTGAAATACTAGATTCAGAGGATGAATGTGATGAACAAGATGTGAAACTAGAGGAAGACTTCAAAGCATATGATAAGGAGTGCATTGAAGCAAGTAAACTTCATATCCTTAGTTGCTTAATGTGCAGATCAAGGAGGAAAAAGTTGAAGATCAAAGGGAGAACTTGTTTCACACAAGATGCTTGATTGAAGGAACCTGATAACTGTCCGAAAGGTAGTTATTTACGCCTTAATTCTATAGGGATTTGTGTGTCTTTTGTTCTTAATAGGGTTGCTTTTAGATGAATATTATATGTTTTAACCCATTTGGAAGAATAGAGGCTTTGAAAGTTATTTTGTGCAGAAAATACTGCTGAGCGACGTGAGAGAGCAAAATCTATGCTGCAGCAAACCTAGGAGCAAAACTGCCACGTCACAGCTCGTTAGCCAAGTTGACAAACCGACTTCTGTTGAGTTATTTTCGAGATAAAGGAGCGAGGAGAGCCTGCCATGTGTCCAATTTAACCTAATCCTCATCTTATAAAAGGAGGAGCCGTCAAAGTTAAAGACATTCACGATTTGGAGACCGAATCAATCGGCTGGAGGCCGAATTGACGGCGGAATGGAAATCTAAGAAGACCATTTGTGATTCCACTCGAGGAGACAAAGTCTTTCTACGTTCTTGGTGGGTTGGAGCAGTCGTTTCATCTCCCCAATTGCTAAAAGGATTAGTATTTCTTGTGTATTTCGTATTATGGATGTGCTTATTGAGATTGTAACGTATTTTATGTTTTCAATCATGAACTAATTGCTTTGTAGGCATAGGTTAAGAATTATGTGATTGTTATATTTATAAATCTGGAAATTCTATTTGATCATGTTCATCTTGAGTTATTGTTGATCTTTAATTTCATTATGTGCCCGCCTAGCTAGTCGGTATGTATAACTTCTCCTAGTTTCAGGGATGATTTAGGAGTTGTGTGGCGATAATTCACGCTAGATCATTGTGTATTGGTGAACGTCAGTGACTGAGTTAGAGATAGCCAGTTGTCTAGTGCTTGATCGGTAGAGCTTCATTGGTTTTGAAACATATTCCAAAAAATCCGGAGTTCCGGGAGGATCCCGCTGATAATACTGCATGAAATTGACGGATCAAAAGAATTGCTGGAGCATTTTTAAAACAATTACAGAAGTCTTAACCTGTGTCTGCTTCCATTATGTTTTCTCTAGTTGTAATCATTTACTGCTTTCGCATATCTTTTGTTTCAGCATTTTAAAAACCCAAATCAATTTAACCAACCTTTTGAAATCACTAAAAAGGCAAATTAAATTAATAGAGGTAGGCATTTCAAGACCTTGTGGATACAATAAATACTTATCACTTGCTGCTAGATTGTGTATACTTGCACAGTAATCTGGAGTTAATTTATCTCATATTTTTAACCACTTCATGTAACGATGCTAATTTAAGCCAAGCTCTTATTTCTCAAACTACAAGTTTAATTGAGTTTCGGTTAACTGGTTGAATAAAAAGTTCAATTAAATGAGTTAATTGTCTTTGAAAAAGGATTTAATAGGCTTGGTGGCAATTTTTGCAATTTAAGTAAGTTGGAATGGCAATTTTGAAATAAAGAGGAGTTTGTAGTCAAGGCCAAGCCCTAAATTCCATCTCTTCTTCTCCTTCATGTTTGTAGCCACCAAACCCACGATTTTCAGCCTCCATCTCCTCCATCCTTAACGTTTTCAGCCACTGAAGCCTCTAGGACCATTCACCTTCTTTTCGTTTCAGCCGGCGATGTCTTCCTTCCCTCCGGCAAACTGCAATCACAGCAGCGGCAGCAGTAGAGGTTCGGCGGTGAGGTGGGTTTAGAGGCGTTTTTGCAGCGACAGTTTGTTTTTGCTAAGGTTGGGTTTGTTTCTCTCGGTTCTATTGTTCCTCAAGCTCGATCTTTCTTCCTTTGCATTCTCTCCCTTACTCTCGACCTCACTTGTGTCGATTCCAGCGCATTTTTGGTTGGGTAGCAGCATTTTTCCGGCGATTGTTCTGTTAGACGCGGACAGCAGCATTCAGGGGCATTTTTCTGCATTTCCCAATGTTTTTAGGTGAGTTTTCAGTGTGGGTAAGTTGGATTGAGGCTTGTATTAGTTGGTTGTTATGTTTAATTGAATACCCACTCATTTTTATGTCCGTTCAACAGTGTTTTCCGACCAGTTCAATGTAGACGCGCGAGCATCAGCTGTTTGGGGCGTTTTTTAGCGTTTTTGGCGAGTTTCAGCAATGGGTAAGTGAGGAAAATCAATTTTTGGTTGATTAATGTAATTTGGATGAATACCCATTGGGTTTGGCTAATGTTTTCAAGGTACCCATAGCGTTTGGAGGTTTAACCGCCGATTTGGAGCGAAAGTGGAACCCGAACAGCAAGTTTAAAGTTCTGTTTTGCTTGATTAAAACCTTGGAGTTAAGGAATTTGTCGAAGGTTATCAAGTGTTAATTTAGCTAAGGTAAGTAGCTAGTTGGATTCAAATTCTATGTCTTAGACTAATTGCCCATTGTTTGTTAATTGGGAATTTAAAGTGGATAGTTGGATTGAAATTCCATTTTTAAACCAAGTTGGTCTTTAAGCTTAAGTAAAGTGTGTTGGGTTAACTTTTGAAGCATGATGAGCATGTTGAGATTGCCGTTATTTGGGCATTAAATGAGTAGCGTGGATTATGGAATAATTGGAGTTTGGGCTAAGTGTTCTTTGTTTGTGTTGAGGCCGTGAATTTCATGTTTTATTTGGTTAGCCATGAACTGAAATGCTTGGGATTAATATATATGTAGCCGTTGGATTGAGTTCTATGCTTTGGATTAATTTTCTTTGAAAATTTATTATGTTAACATGGATAAGATTTAAGCCTTGAGTTTTGATTGTGGAATCATGATAAGCTTCATTATAAGACATGTTGATAGCACGAGGATCTTAAAGTTAACCTAGCATCTCTTGGTTTATTTTAAAGCATGTTTGGCTTGGATGACTATGTGTTTCTCTGGATTTTATTTGTGATATTGGAGGATGGGTTAAATGTCTGTTGGAGTTTGGATTGAAGTTTGGATGCGACATCTGACCCGTTGTGACTATAGAAGTGCATTATATTGTTTCCAGGTGTATAAAAATTTTGGGTTCCCTATATGTATGTTGTTATGCTGTCGAATTTTCGGTAGTCTCATAATGGTTTAGGAATCATATTTACCTTTGAGGAAAGACTTAGAATAGGGACCTCAACCACGATTTAGGGCCTCAGGAAGACTTATTAGATTCCTTAAGTCTTACGTAGCTGGAGTGTGTTCCTTCCCCATCTCAGGACTGATAGAACCCAGACACGTTTACGTGTGTTCTATTAGTTGATTGTTAGAGCTCAGTTTCAGGCACGCTAGCGTGCGTTCTCTCAGTTCAGGACGGTGTTGAGCTTATGATCAGGCACGTTGTTCGTGCGCCTTTTGGCACCAGGCATGTTTACATGCGTCAGTTGCTCCACCGTATTTTTATCTTTACATTCAGGGGTGTTGTGTTGGGATAGGTGTAGTTCTGCTAGAGGTGGCCAGCTAGTCTCTAGTTTACTTACCTTAACCGACTGACCCACACAACACTCTAGTTGGCACAGGTTGGGGATAGGTTAACACCCTAGGCAGAGCATGTTTATGCGATCAGATATGGCCCTAGGGTTAGAAACCCAAATGAATGATTCCAATTAGGTCCCTATGATGCTAAGACCCAGAATCAAGTTGCATGCTAATAGATTTCATGTTATCAGATCTCATGCTTTCAGTTTCAGCCCTTAAGTGGGCTACTTACTGAGTATATTCTTATATACTCACCCATGCTACATGACTTTCCTTTTCAGGTGGTACTTGATGACATCAGGCGAGTGGCGAGAGCAGTGGCTTGGCTAGGCTATGGGATGCCTGCAAATCACGTCTCTAGAAGTCTAGGATCGAGTTTCCTAGTTTCATGCTTTCAGATGTTTTTAGTTTTCAACTTTACAAAAATTGCCTATCATGTTTTGGCTATTATGTTATTGTAAACTGATTTATGGTTTGGGCCCAGTTTATTACAGAAAAGATTTTATCTATGACCTCTTCCGCCTTTAAAGTTTTAAAAGTTTTACATTTTCGTGCATGTAGTAGCGACCCCTTTGTACGTTTTTATTCCCTTTTTAGTCGGGTCGTTACACTTCAGAATTGCAACAAGTTTTTGGCGCCGTTGTCGGGGACTTGAAATTGTTTTATTTGATTGATTTTTTTGTGTATTTTTGGTGATTTGGTGCGTGAACTTTTTGATTGTTTCTTTTTGTTTTGTAGGTGTGACTTTGGTGTATGAGCGATCCCCTTCGGATTAGATTTAAAAAAAAAAATCAAGTGAATCTCAAAGAGGAACTGTGTGATGCAGCAAAATCCGCTGCTGGAGCAAAATGGACAGCAAAATAATCAGGCTAAGAATCCTATCCTTGTAGCAAATGATAGGGACAGAGCCATTAGAGCGTATGTTTTTCCAATTATTGACGAGTTAAATCCAGTGATAGTGTGTCCAGTTATTGAGGCATCAAATTTTGAAATGAAACTGGTCATGTTTCACATGTTAGAGATGGTTGATGTGGACTTTTCCTACCGCAAGCGCACGGGTCAAGTTATAATATAGTGAATGTAATTTGAATGTCGTCCTCTGGATTGGATTTTTAAGCAAATCAAGTATTGTGAATTATCTTGCTCAATTTTATTTAGGGATCAAAAAGTAGCGAGTGGATGATATGAAAACCAAATCAAAGCAAGTAAAAAGTGTGGAAATTCAATTGAGAAAAATACTTAGGGAATTGATTTTGCCGATTTAGTCTAGGATTGATTTTAAGGAGTAAGTTATTATGCACAATGAAATTATGAGCCTAAGACCCTTTAATCACAACTACCTCTCCCGAGTATAGTTGATTCTCATGCAAATTAATCAACTTGATATCCCTATCTAAGTTTGTTAACATGCAAGGCAATGAGATCTTTTGACCAATTCCAAGGTTAATCTAAAACCGTCACGAATTAGAAAATAAACCTTAGTCATGCAATCTTGAGTAAGTCTATATTAAATCCCCTCTCCCGAGCTAGATTCAAAACTTAAATCATCCAACTAATGACCAATTAATTGAAAGCATTAAATCAAGATTACAAACATAATAAACATGGCACAACTTAAACCATAAATCAATGGGAAATTGTGATAAATGACTACAAAAAAAAGCATTCTTGACTTTTGGCTACGGAAGTTTGGATTTTGCAGGCATGGCTACCGACATTTTAGGGAACTGTTTACTGGATTATTTTGGACGTTTTTACCCCTTGTATTTACGGTTATTTACAGACGCCGTTTACGTCTGTTGTTTCCACGCAGGGTCAGCGGGGCATTTTTTGTGCGCTGGATGTATCCCGATTTACACGGGATTTGGTGGGCGGTCTGTTTTGATCCTATTGTTCAGGCGTAGGTAGTTTCCAACGATTTTTTTTTCATTCCTCCGCATTTTTGCCCCTCATATATATGTCATAGTTTATTATCTATTTTTTTCATATCACGATCACATTGCCATTGTAATTTCCTTCATAATCTAGCATGTCGACAGTTAAACAGGTCACGATATTGTTTGGTGGTGTCTGGAGTGCTGAGGGTATTTATAGTGAATTCAAGTCCGGAAGTGTGGATGTTAGAAGTGATTCGAATCTCCAAGAGTTTAAAGTATGTCTGGCGAAATACCTCCAACTCCAGGACGATAATATGATTACTCAGCTAACACTCTTCAGGAGTTGGTCGAATAACCCAATTAATATAGTCATTTCCGAGGACAGAGATGTGTTTTGGATGGTCAACAGATTTCAAAACGGTACATACAGGGGGTGCTGTGTAGTCGTTGACATCCCGAGTGTCAATACTGGTATACACCCCGTGGGGACAGTTTCAAAGGGAGTAAACTAAATCCCTAAAATCTCAGGATTTTAGTATCTGTTTGTTGCAAATATAAGGTGAGGGAAACGAAACCGTTACCTATTTCAATTTTTTTGGTACAATCGTCACGTAGGGGGAGAAACGACCGAGCATGCAAGAGATGGTTGTCGACGCGCCGGATGGAGGTCGTTGGCACAGTGGAGATGGTTCGTCGGCGTGGTATGAGAGGTAGGTAGTGATATTTCACTCTGTTTGGCGGTGGGAAATGGTGTGGAATGGAGGGTTCGGGGGTGTGGAATGCTCTCAAATGGTGTGGAATGCTCTCAAGGGTTTCTACTTTTGGAGGAAGAAGATGGACGGGTGGGCTGCTGCATGAAGGCTATTCTGGTGGTGAGGGTGGGCGGTGACATGACGTTCCATAATTGCAGCATTTAATTACAATTATTCATTCTGGTGGTGAGGGTGGGCGGTATCTTCTTTTTAGCTTATTCATTTTTGGGGGGGAATTAATATGTCTTCGGATTGTTGGTATTCTTATTTTTTTTGGGTTTTTAATTGCTGATGTTCTTGGGTGCAGGTAGTATGTCTTCGGATTGAGAGGACATTTTTTCCAATTAATGCATTCTGAAGGTATTTCTCTCTACTGAGGGAGGTTGAACTTTGTTATCCTTCCCCAATAAAAGTATTGACTCCTTTTTTCCGGTAGCAACTTTTTCTGGGGTGCAAATTTTTTCAGTAATAACACCTACTACTAGTTTTGTTTTTCAAACTAGTTTTGTTTCTTGGATTTTTTTATTTTTCAAACTTCCTAAAATGTCTCCAACTCTTTTTTAGGGGTATATTTTATCTCTCCTAAACTCTGATTTTGATTTAAACGTTAAGAATACGTTAGGCAGTTTGTTGGGGGCATATTTGTCTTTTACAAATATGGATTTATTAATCATTAAATCGTTTAGCCATCTATTTAATTTTTAAACGTTTGTAGCTATATTTCAAGCCACCTATTTATTTTTAGCCATATTTCTTGTTGCCCCTAAATCAATCCATGAACAAAATCAACTACATCAATCCCTAAGCTATAAGTTTAGCTACTCATGAATGTAAATACAAGCTCAACTAAACATAATAATGCCATAAACTCTAGCTAAAGAAAAGGAAAGGGAAAAGAAAACTCAATGTAGGCCGAGACCGAATGTCCCCGTCACGATCCCCACGAACAATGGGTTGATTTCTGAATCTCCCCCTTTGTTTCAGCCTTCAATTCCTCTGTTTCTGCCCTGTTTACGGCTCCAAGAAGTCCCAAAAATTCCCTCCCAAAAACCTAGCCGCAAAAGACCTATATTCTGTTTTTTTCGTCGTAGCGTCTCGACTCTGTCAAGACAGCGTCTCGACGCTGCCTTCAAAACGTGCGTTTCAGTAAGCGAAATAACAAAGCGTCGAGACGCTAAGGTCACAGCGTCGAGACGCTAAGGTCGCAGCGTCGAGACGCTGTGACCTTTACGCGCCTAATAAGATATGGAATGTGAGTGTCTCGACGCTCAAGAGCTAGCGTCTCGACGCTAACCTGCTATTGACCGAAATTTGACTTTTTTCCTCTTTAACTCTTTTCATTCCTTTGCATCTTTTCACGTCCCGAGCACCCGATTAACTCTAATATTGCGTTATAGCTCCAATCAACCATTTCCTACAAAATAAACAATTAAGTGCAATAAAATTGCTAATAATCATCAAAGACTAGCTAAATTAAATAAATAAAGATAGCTAGCTATGCTCGCTATCAATGGTTGGCCAATTCCATGGTTTACCACCCGAGGACCCTCATCTTCATCTTAAGTCTTTTCTAGGAGTTAGTGATTCATTTGTTTTCCAAGGAGTGTCGAGAGATGCCCTTAGATTAACCCTATTTCCTTATTCCTTTAGAGATGGAGCAAAGGCGTGGTTGAATTCTTTTGCTCCAGCATCGATAAGTACGTGGAATGAGCTAGTAGAGAAATTTCTTAGTAAGTATTTTCCACCAACTAGGAGTACCAAGTTAAGGAGTGAGATAATGGGATTTAGGCAAAATGAGGAAGAAACTTTTAGTGAGGCTTGGGAAAGGTTTAAGGAGCTTTTGCGAAAGTGTCCCCACCACTGTTTGCCATATTGTATTCAAATGGAAATATTTTACAATGGGTTAAACATAGTAACCCAGTGTATGGTTGATGCTTCTGCGGTAGGGGCCCTTTTGGCAAAAACCTTTAATGAAGCTTATGAGATTTTAGAAAGAATATCAACCTACAGTTGTCAATGGTCAGATGTTAGAGGCTCTAATAAAAAAGTTAAGAGTGTGTTAGAAGTTGATGGTGTGTCTACCATTAGGGCCGATATTGTAGAAGTAGCTAACGCTCTTAAAAATGTAACAGTGGTTAGTCATGTCCAGCAGCCGCCAGTGGTAAACCAAGTTACAGAAGAATCATGTGTTTATTGTGGTGAAGAGCATAATTATGAGTTTTGTCCTAATAATCCAGCTTCTGTATTTTTTGCAGGTAATCAAAGGAATAACCTTTATTCTAACTTTTATAATCCAGGTTGGTGCAACCACCTCAACTTTGCGTGGGGAGGGCAAGGAAGCAATTCGCAAGTCCCCCAAGCACATCAAAAGGTGGTGAACCAGTCCGGATTTGTTAAATCGCAGGAATTGCCCCAGCAAAATAAGCAAGTTTTGCCAAAGCAAAATTCGGGTAATTCTCTGGAGTCAATGATGAAGGATTATATGGCTCGTAATGATGTCATAATCCTAAGTCAGCAGGCTTCATTGAGAGCCCTAGAGTTGCAAGTGGGTCAGCTAGCTAGAGAGCTGAAGGCACGACCTCAAGGGAACATTCCTTCAGATATTGAACACCCTATAAGGGAAGGTAAGGAGAAGGTAAAAGTAGTGACTTTAAGAAGTGGTAAGCCACTATAAGAGAGGAAAAAGCCTAGTAAACCCCAGGAAGTAGAAAAAAGTAGTGATAAAAATAATGTTGTTGAAAAAGAGTTGGAGTCGGGTCAGGGTGCTGGAGGCAACAATAATGATGCTGGAGCATCTGGTTCTGTTCCAGATGTGGAACCACCTTATGTACCGCCCCCACCCTATAACCCACCCTTACCTTTTCCACAAAGGCAAAAGCCTAAGAATCAGGATGGTCAATTTAAGAAGTTTTTAGAGATTCTTAAGCA
Source organism: Luffa acutangula (assembly GCA_036850905.1). NCBI lineage: Eukaryota > Viridiplantae > Streptophyta > Magnoliopsida > Cucurbitales > Cucurbitaceae > Luffa > Luffa acutangula. The sequence continues at coordinate 42,660,176 of CM072097.1, read as the reverse complement.
GTTGCATATAAATGTCCCTTTAGTAGAAGCTAAAAAGCAAATGCCAAATTATGCTAAATTTCTTAAGGATATTTTGACTAAAAAGAAGAGGTTAGGTGAGTTTGAAATTGTATCTCTTACTAAGGAATGTAGTGCTATTCTTAAGAATGGGCTACCAACCAAGGCTAAGGATCCAGGATCATCCACTATTCCTGTCTCCATAGGTGGAAAGGAGTTGGGGAGAGCACATTGTGATTTAGGTGCAAGCATAAACCTTATGCCTCTTTCGGTTTATCGAAAGTTAGGTATAGGTGAAGCTAGGCCTACAACAGTCACACTCCGATTAGCAGATAGGTCTATCACATATCCTGTAGGTAAAATTGAGGATGTTCTGGTCCAGGTAGATACATTTATTTTTCCTGTCGATTTCATTATTCTAGATTATGAGGTAGATAAGAATGTCCCAATTATTCTTGGTCGTCCATTTTTGGCAACTGGTAGTTTATTGATAGATGTCCAAAAGGAGGAGCTTACAATGAAGGTGCATGACCAAAAGGTGAAGTTTAATATGTTTGATGCAATGAAATATCCTAATGATATTGAGGATTGCTCGTTCATTCAGGTGTTGGATGAGTTTGTTGAGGACCACTTTGAGAAGGAATTGATGGAGTACCATACCCAAAAATTTGGAGAAATCCAAATTGAGGATTTGGAAATAGGTGGATTGGAGCATGAGCATAAATTTGTAAGTTAGATTTCTAGTTTTGAGAGGAATTTTAATCCTTAGAGCCAATAGATAAGAAATCCAAGCCTATTGAACCTTGTAATTCAATGACATTGCTCCAGCAACCTGAGATTAGGAAATCCTTCCTTGATGAGTGGTTATTTACTGTAGCTCATATTAAGGCGGTGAAAACACCTTGGTATGATGACTTTTCCAATTACCTTGATTTTGGGAATTTGCCTCTTGGTTTATCAAAAAGACAGATGAAAGAATTTTTCCATGAGGTGAAATTTTATTTATCGAATGGTGCATCTATGGTTAGACAATGTGTTGATGATGACTGTGAGTTTAAAGTAAAAGGGCAGCGAATAGAGCAAGAGTTTTGCGGGAGCATTTCATATTGCAATATTTTTAGCTCCTAATGTTGTTGCGATTTTATTTTTCTCGTGGATTTTATTCTGTTTTGAATTAATTTGAATTAGATTTGATTAATTTCAATTTTATCTGATTTATTTTAATTCGTTGGTATTTTCGTAGATTTTATGTTTGTCTTATTTATTTATTTTATTTTGGCCGATTTAATTCTTAATTTAATCAGATTAGTTCTGTTTAGATTTGATTTTAGTTTGAATTTTTAATTTCTGTTTCAATTAGATTTTTAATAATATATCTTCTTGATTTAATTCTGAAATATTCTTCTTTGAAGTTGTTGGCAGATTTAGGGGAGCGCATGTTTTGAGGGAGTAAAATTTCAGCATTCTAATCAGAAGCTCCCATTATTTGATCTCGTTTTTTTATGTTAATTTTGATTTATTGTCTGTTTTGATATTATTTTGATCTGATTTGATTTTTATTCGGTTAGATTTGTATTTTATTGTTTATTTTATTTTTATTCTTTTGGTAGGTTAGTTTAGATTTGATTTTGAAAAAATTTATTTTCAAAAGAATTTTCCAGATTTAAAATAGGGAAAAATACACTTTTAGTCCCTGAGGTTTGGGTTAGGTTTCATTTTAGTCCCTGAGGTTTCAAACTCAACAATTTAGTCCCCGAGGTTTGGTTTTAGTGTCATTTTGGTCCCTCCATCCATTTTTCCGTTAATACTTAACGGATTTCTGACGTGGCATAAATTTTTTATTAAAAAAAAATAATTTTCTGATTTTTTAAAATAAAAATATGTTAAAAAATATATAAATATTATTACTTTTAATTTTATTTACTCTCTCTCTTCAACTCATCTTCTTCCCCAAGCACCACCTTCTTCAACCACCGCACCATCAAACCAGTCGCCGGCCGGCGACCGCCGCTAGCCGCCCACGACCGCCGCCGGCGAAGTTTTTTTTTTTTTTTTTTTTTCTTCTCTATTTTTTCCTTTCTCTCTTTTTTCTTCTTTTTTTTCTTTCTTCTCCACCATCCCCGTTTCTCTCCATTTCCCTCCCTGTTTCTTTCTCTCCCTCTTCATCTCTCTCCCCCGCACCGACCAGCAACCAACCTTGAAGCTCTGTTCCCTCATCTCTATCTCTTTCCCTCGCACCGACCAGCAAAAACCCGACGACGATTCTCCGGCGTTTTAGATCTGGTCGACGGCGATTCATGATTCAGCGAGTTTCACGAGTTCGTGCGTGCGTTCGTCTTGTCTCGGTCAGCAGATCTAGCGTGAAGTTCGTGAGTTCGTGCGTTCGGCTCTTAGCCTCCCTCAGCCAGCAGATCTATATGTTGAAGGGGTTTCCCCCCTCGAATCCGGCTGGAATGAAGGGGGTTTCCCTTTCGTTCCAGATCTGGGCTTCGTTCCAGATCTGGAACGAAGGGGAAACCCCCTTCGTTCCAACCGGATTCGAGGGGGGTTTCCCCTTCCTGTATTCTTTTTTAAAAAAATAGTAGAAACGGAGCAGGGTAGGTTTTTGGGCCGTTGAGCTTCGAGGTTGGTGGCGTGAGGTCGGCGGCGACGAAAGGAACAGAGCTTGGTTGCTGGTCGGTGCGAGGGAGAGAGATAGGGAAGGGAGAGAGATGAAGAGGGAGAGAAAGAAACAGGGAGGGAAATGGAGAGAAACGGGGATGGTGGAGAAGAAAGAAAGAAAAGAAGAAAAAATAGAGAAAGGAAAAAATAGAGAAAAAAAAAAAAAAAAAACTTCACCGGCGCCGGCCGACGGCGGCTAGCGGCGGTTGCCGACGGCCGGCACCGGCCGGCGACTGGTTTGATGGTGCATGACATGGTGGTTGAAGAAGGTGGTGTTGGGGAAGAAGATGAGTTGAAGAGAGAGTAAATAAAATTAAAAGTAATAATATTTATATATTTTTTAACATATTTTTATTTTAAAAAATCAGAAAATTATTTTTTTAATAAAAAATTTATGCCACGTCAGAAATCCGTTAAGTATTAACGGAAAAATAGATGGAGGGACCAAAATGACACTAAAACCAAACCTCAGGGACTAAATTGTTGAGTTTGAAACCTCAGGGACTAAAATGAAACCTAACCCAAACCTCAGGGACTAAAAGTGTATTTTTCCCTTTAAAATAATATATCTTGTGGATGTTATTTAAAAAAAAAAAGATTTGATTTCAAAGTTTTGTTGAGAAGATCAGAGATTTTATTCAGTTAAGATTTTTTGTGAGATAAGATTATAATTTTACCGTTGAGATTTTATTGTTGTTAGCAGGATAATTAAGTGGACATGCAGTTAATTAACAAAGATGTCATGTGTTGAGCAGAAGGGCAGCTGGCGTTATGGTTGTTACACACAGAGGGAGCGCAGTAAATGGAAGATCTTACCTTTTGAAAGATAATAAAAGTTTTCCATGAAACCATGAAGTTAAAACGGTAACTTAAATTAATTAGGAGATAATTAGGGGCTAATTATTTGTTGAAGATCTTTGAGTTAGTGCCCTATTTATACGATCTCCCATCAGGTACGTTTCTCACTCTTATCTTTTATTACTACTAATGTGATTCTTTTTTCTGTGTGTATTATTATTGTGAGGAAAAAAAAGCACGAGCAAGGAAAGAAAGAGAGACGAAGGATGAAGATATGATGGAAGAGAGGGTTGAAGAGGCTTCATAGAAACCAAAGAAAAGAAGAAAAGGTCTATGAGAGAAAAAAATGGTTCATTAATAAAGGGGCAAGACAAAAATATCAAGAAGTCCTGAAGCAAGATTTTCTGATGAAGCGCGGCTTCGATGGTGGCAAAGAGCTCCCACATTTTCCTTGAGCAAACATTACTAATCACAGTTGGGAACGGTTGTGCGCAAAGGCGGAGCCCATTGTTGATCAACTAGAATGGGAGTTCTACGCCAACGTCGATTAAAATGAAGGATTCTTGATTATTGTTCGTAGAGATGTTGTCGACTGGAGCCATGTAGTGATTATTTCTCTGTTTAATTTGCAAGACTTCCCCCACGTTGTTTTCAATGAAATATTAGTTGCTTCCTCAAATGAGCAACTGAATGCCCAGTGGAGGTTGTCTAGGATGAGGGCAAGAACATTCCAGTCAACATACTTGAAGTGTGAGGCTAACACTTGGCTCGACTTTGTCATGTAGAGATTATTTGCTTCAATGTACGATTCCATTGTCCCCGTGATCGAGTGCACTTGAAGGTTCAGAGTCCCAAAGAGTTCCAGTGATATAAACTTGTTTGATAAGGGGATTATTGACACTACCAATTTGGGTAGACTTCAACAAGGTGAGGCGTGCGAAGGTGGTTTGTTGTGCGGTGTCCATAGAGTGTTGGAGCAACTTGAGATGGTGCTCAGTAGGCTAGAATTCACTGAGAGACAACTTCAAACCTACTAGAGCTATGATCGTTGAAGGGACACCACACTAAGGAGGGTTATGCAAGGGCATTTTTCTAAGTCATATCAAGCCTTCTTAATTTTCATTGATGATCTTATGAACCCATGCATTCCACCCCCACCCATCATTTGAGAGGAAGAAGAAAACCCAGAGCCTGAACATAACGAAGAATCAAAGGGAAGTTTCAGTTTCTTCGAGCAAATATTTTATGAATAATTTTATGTGCTTGTCTTGCTTGTGTTTTGTTCTTTCTGCTTTTGTTATGTTATGTTTCTTTGTTTTTATCTGCTGGTTTAAAATCTATCTCTGACATGATTATGTTAATCTGTGATCTTGATCTTTAAAGAAATCAAATATTATTTTGTTTGGCACATATGAGTATCTAACTTATTTTTCTTCTGAATTTTTGAAGCTTGGACTAGTTAGCTTAATTAGACCAAGATGTTCTGATCTCCAGAAACCTTTTGCTTGAGCATTCCTTCTAGCCTGGTCATGACTGCAGCAAAAGTTCTGAGGTAGCATTGTCTTATTTGATCCACCTTAAGCTTAATCTTAGTCCCACGCTTAGTTTAAAATTCAGATAGAAAAAATTAAGTTTGGGGGTATACTTATCATGTTGCTAATTCATTGGAGACAATGAATAATTTAAGTTTGGGGGACTTTTAGCTACTCCACTTGTTTTGCTCAAGCATTCCTCTCCTTCATAATAATTTTTCTAGGTTGTTGAGTAACCAGGGACATTTGTGACACCCACAGTTTGTCTTTGCGTCAAAAGATGACCTAGGAAAAGAAAAAAAATGAAAAAATGATTATTCGATGAAAAAATTTATTGTGAAAATTTTGCTGAGAAAATTCATAGAGCAAAACTTTTGAAGGATGAATGATAATCTAGCAGTTTTCTGTCTCCCAGGACTTAAGTGAGCTTCATCATAAAATGTCGCCATTCTGAGAAGCATGGGATAGAATAACTAAGGATTTTTGGGTGTAACAATGAGTATTTAGCCTAATTAGTGATGAGTTTGAGGCAAAGGTATACTGCACCATAAAGTGGGTCATCCCATGCTTAAGAGCTTATGACTGTAGGGCTGCTTTAAGTCTGAAAAACAAAAGAATAAATCCCCTGAAAAATGTGTTTAAATATGTCTAATAATAGAGCTAGGCTGTGGCAAGTTCTTAGGATTGAGTTAAAGGTGGTGATTATTTGTTCAAAGCTGAAAGAATTATTTTGCTGCAGCAGTGCTTGGTTTTGCAGGATGCTCAGGTAAAGGTTGAAGGTATTGTTGGAATATATGTTTTGATTGAGTTGTGCTATGACTAATGTTTTGAATTTTAAAGGGAAAGTGAGTTAGTATTGCTCGGGACGCGCAATAGTTCAAGTTTGGGGGTGTGATAACTGTCCGAAAGGTAGTTATTTAGGCCTTAATTCTATAGGGATTTGTGTGTCTTTTGTGCTTAATAGGGTTGCTTTTAGATGAATATTATATGTTTTAACCCATTTGGAAGAATGGAGGCTTTGAAAGTTATTTTGTGCAGAAAATACTGCTGAGCGACGTGAGGGAGCAAAATCTGTGCTGCAGCAAAGCTATGAGCAAAACTGTCACGTCACAGCTCGTTAGCCAAGTTGACAAACCGACTTCTGTTGAGTTATTTTCGAGATAAAGGAGCGAGGAGAGCCTGCCATGCGTCCAATTTAACCTAATCCTCATCTTATAAAAGGAGGAGCCGTCAAAGTTAAAGACATTCACGATTTGGAGACCGAATCAATCGGTCGGAGGCCGAATTGACGGCGAAATGGAAATCTAAGAAGACCATTTGCGATTCCACTCGAGGAGACAAAGTCTTTCTACGTTCTTGGTGGTTTGGAGCAGCCGTTTCATCTCCCCAATTGCTAAAAGGATTAGTATTTCTTGTGTATTTCGTATTATGGATGTGCTTATTGAGATTGTAACGTATTTTATGTTTTCAATCATGAACTAATTGCTTTGTAGGCATAGGTTAAGAATTATGTGATTGTTATATTTATAAATCTGGAACTTCTATTTGATCATGTTCATCTTGAGTTATTGTTGATCTTTAATTTCATTATGTGCCCGCCTAGCTAGTCGGTATGTATAACTTCTCCTAGTTTCAGGGATGATTTAGGAGTTGTGTGGCGATAATTCACACTAGATCATTGTGTATTGGTGAACGCCAGTGACTGAGTTAGGGATAGCCAGTTGCCTAGTGCTTGATCGGTAGAGCTTCATTGATTTTGAAACATATTCCAAAAAATCCGGAGTTCCGGGAGGATCCCGCTGATAATACTGTATGAGATTGACGGATCAAAAGAATTGCTGGAGCATTTTTAAAACAATTACAGAAGTCTTAACCTGTGTCTGCTTCCATTCTGTTTTCTCTAGTCGTAATCATTTACTGCTTTCGCATATCTTTTGTTTCAGCATTTTAAAAATCCAAATCAATTTAACCAACCTTTTGAAATCACAAAAAAGACAAATTAAATCAATAGAGGTAGGCGTTTCAAGACCCTGTGGATACGATAAATACTTATCACTTGCTGCTAGATTGTGTATACTTGCACAGTAATCTGGAGTTAATTTATCTCATATTTTTAACCACTTCAGAATTGCAACAAAACCCCATGTAGCTTGGTGAATGATAGTGGAAGTTGCACAAATGTAGTAAAGTAGTTTTCTTGTAAAAAGACTCCAACTTACTACTCGTCTACATCCAAAACCATATAAACTTCAATGGTTGACAAACAAAGGAGAATTGAAGGTAAACTCCCAAGTTCTTATTTCTTTTACTTCGGGAAGATATAAGGATGAGGTTCTTTGCGATGTAATGCATGCGGGTGATATGTTATTGGGCCAACCTTGGCAATATGATAGAGAAGTCACATATGATGGATTGTTGAACAAGTACACATTTACTTTGAATGGGAAGAAGTTTACTTTGCTTCCATCGTCTCCATATGAAGTACAATGTGATCAAGTGAAATTAGAAAAGAAAAGAAAAGAATTTGAGGATCAAGAGAGAAGAGAAGAAAGTAAGTTAAAAGAGAAGAGCGAAAAAAGAGAGAAAAGCGAGGAGCAAAAGGTGAGTGAAAATCAAGAGAGAAAAAAGAGTGATTTTGAGCAAAAAAGAAAGAATGTGAGTTTGGCTATGAGAAATGGGGAAGTAAGAAATATGTTTTCATTCGAAGCAACAAACTTTGTACTTATGTGCAAATGAATGTGCTTAGTAACTGAACCTAACTCTAATGATGGTTTGCCTAGTGCTTTTACATTTCTTTTGAAGGAATTTAATGACATGTTTTCACATGAAGATGCACCTACAGGTCTACCTCCTTTAAGAGGGATTGAGCACAAAATTGACTTCATACCCGGGGCAACTCTTCCAAATATGGCGACCTACAGGACCAATCCAATCGAGGCCAAGGAAATTCAAAGGCAAGTGGAAGAACTCATGGATAAAGGTTATGTTCGAGAAAGCATGAGTCCTTGTTTGGTTCCGATCATTTTGGTACCCAAGAAAGATGGAACATGGAGGATGTGTGTTGATTGTCGAGCCATAAAAAAAATAACGGTAAAGTATCGGTATCCTATTCCTAGATTGGATGACATGCTAGATGAATTACATGGTGCAAATCTGTTTTAAAAAATTGATCTTAAAAGTGGTTACCATCAAATTCGAATGCATGTGGGAGATGAGTGGAAAACGGCTTTAAAAAAAAATTGGTCTTTATGAGTGGCTTCTTATGCCATTTGGTCTTACTAATGCACCAAATACTTTTATGAGCCTAATGAATCATGTTTTGAGAGAATACATTGGAAAATTTGTTGTGGTATACTTTGATGATATTCTTGTTTACTCCAAAAATTTGAATGAACATATTTTGCATGTTAAGACAATTTTGCTTAAACTTAGAGAAGAAATGTTTTATGCCAACTTCAAAAAGTATAGTTTTTGTCTAGACCAAGTCAATTTCTTAGGATTCAATTGTTGGAAAGGATGGAGTGAAAGTTGATAAAGAAAAGGTCAAGACTATTCAAAAGTGGCCAACACCCACCAATGCAACCAAGGTAAGATCTTTTCATGGTTCCGCTAGTTTTTATAGGAGGTTTATTAAGGATTTCAGTAGCATAGCATCGCCATTGAATGAACTTGTTAAAAAGAATGCGAAATTTGAATGGAACGAAAAGCAAGAAAATGCATTCAATGAATTGAAAGATAAATTGACTAATGCACCTTGTCTTGTTGTACCTAACTTTGACAAATCTTTTGAGATTGAATGTGATGCAAGTGGGATAGGAATTGGAGCTGTTCTTTAGTGAGAAAAGAGGTCAATCATGTTCTTTAGTGAGAAGCTAAATGAAGCACAACTTAGCTACCCAACATATGACAAGGAAGTACATGCACTTGTAAGGGCTTTGCAAGTTTGGCTATTCCATTCGGGAGTTGCTTGTGAAGGAGGCTCATGGGGGAAGATTAATGGGGCATTTTGGGGAATTCAAAACATATAACATGTTGGTTAAACATTTTTATTGGTTGAAAATGAGAAATGATGTGAATAAAGTATGCAAACAATGTTTCAAATGTAAGGAGGCAAAGTCTAAGACACAACCACATGGTCTTTACACACCTTTGGATGTTTCTAGTGAACCTTGGGTTGACATTAGCATGGATTTTGTTTTAGGACTATCAAAGACTATGCGACATCATGACAACATCTTTGTGGTAGTTGATAGGTTTAGTAAAATGACACATTTCATTCCATGTAATAAAACAGATGATGCTACTAACCTAGCTAATCTTTTCTTTAGGGAAGTGGTAAGATTGCATGGAATTCCTAAAACCATTGTTAGTGACAGAGATACAAAATTTTTAAGTCATTTTTTGAAAGTTGTGTGGGGTAAATTGGGAACTAAGCTTTTGTTTTCAACAACTTGTCACCTACAAATCGATGGGCAAACTGAGGTGGTTAATAGAACATTGGGGGTCTTGCTTAGGTCACTAATTTCTAAAAATCTCAAGTCTTGGGAGGATACTCTACCTTTTGTAGAGTTTGTTGGGTTTTATGCCCTAAAACTCGTAGATAGTGAATGTAAACAAATTGTATACTTATGTCAATAAAGTGTTATTGTTAAATATTGCACAATTTAACCCAAATCCAATAAACTAAGATCCAAGGTTGTTTACATGTGACTTGAACTGGTATGTGGGGACATACGGGGATCAGTGTTCAAGTAACAACCTAAAAGGTCTATCGTACAGGGATAAGACTAGGTACCTTATCCTGGTAACACTATGTGATACGGCCCGCTCTGTATTCGATACAGACGTATTGATCCAAGGCGTCCATGTAGGAGACATGCGAGCGGGGGTATCCTATGCAATGAGTTTGCATAAGACTGAACCACGAAATAGTAAACCACTAGATGTAACACCGTTAACTAGTTAGGTTACTGTTTCAATACGATGACCTAGGTAACTCAGTCTTAATCCTGAGTGTGTCATGAACTCCTTCTCATGAGGGATTGTCCTTTGATTAGCATGGGTGAGAGTGGCCAATACGCCGACTCAATATGCCTTCCTTGTTGGGGACAAGACCGAGTGGGAGGCTGGGGACATGACAACACAAGAAGGAATTCACTCCTTCCCACTTCTAGGAGAAGTAGATGAGTGTTCCCTTAAGTGGTGACTCCGGGACTTGAACAAAGGGATCCCATCCTCTCACTGGCCCGAGAGGAACTTTCTGTTTAATGGTTGGACCATAAACAGGTTGTTCATTAGAGGAGCGCTGGTACTTAAGGAGACAGATGTAACACATGGGTAAAATGGTAATTTGACCCAGCCATGATTACAAACACTCGTGAAGGATTGACTTACCAGCATAGGTCTATATTCGTGGACACAGAAATGTTCTACAGTGAGAAGAGTTCAGCTGTAGGTCTTTAGTGGAATGACCCACAGTTAATGAATATTGGTTAACCTGATTAATGAGTTTAATCTATTAACCTCATATCATTGGAGCTTCTGATCTGTAGGTCCATTAGGTCCCCCTGCTAGCTCATAAAGAGTAATTAGGAACAAATATATCTTGAGAGAATTTGAATAGTTCAAATTCTTATTGGGAATTAAGTTAATTGTATGAGATACAAATTAATATAATGTATAGTGATGCATTAAAATATAAAGTCTAATTTGAGATTAAACTTTATTATATTGAGAGATTGATATATTTGAAAGAGTTCAAATATATGTCTAATTAAATATATGGTATTTAATTAGAATATGAATTAATTAATTATTCAATTTAGTTTAAATTAAATTAGATTTAATTAAACTATAGTCTATGAGAGAAATAAATATTTGAAGAAGTTCAAATATTAATATAAATTTGATTCATATTAAATTTATAGGATATAAGAGAATTTGAAGAAGTTCAAATTTTAATATGAATTTGATTCATATTTAGAATTAATTAATTGAATGCCTGAAATTAAATATATGATATTTAATTGGGTAATTAATTAATTAACTAATAGAAGGTCTGAAATTAAATATATGATATTTAATTGATGATTAATTAATTAAAGAATTAATTAATTAGAAATTAATCAATTATGGAAATGATTTAATCACTTATGGAAGTGATCAATCATTTATGGAAAAGATTAATCAAATATGGAATTGATTGGTTATGGAATTGATTTTCAATAAATATTTTATTCATGGCCTTTCTCCTATAAATAGAACACTAACCCTAGGGTTTAGACACTACAACATATGGCCACCATAAGACCCTCTCATATTCTCTCAACTCAAGAACTTTAGAGAGAATTTTCTCTCTAGAGTTTTTCCCATTCAAGATTAGGTAGTCCCACAACTACGTTCCTAATCTTAGAGTTATAGCTGAGAAGATCAATTGGTGGTGTCCCAATTGTTGACGCTCGGTCCAAAATCAAGAAAGACGTTGAAGTATTCAGAGTCGTCAATGGAGGTATGTTTCTCATCGCTTAACATTTTGCCAATGTATTGATATTTTGTAGAACAAAATTAATTTACGAACGGTCCAATTGCTTCAGCTATAACGGAATTGAGAATTCCAATCCTACAGAGAGTTTGCTTACAATAAAGCAACGCATAGCACCACTCATTGTTCACCTTTTGAGGTTGTGTATGGCTTTAATCCATTAACTCCTTTATGGTTGTCACCTTTGTCACCTAATATGTTTACTAATGATGCAGTTGTTTCAAGAGCATAATACATCAAAAATTTGCATAAAAATGTCACAGAAAGGATTGAAAAGAAGAATCAAAAGCTTATCCATAACAAGAACCAAAGGGGAAAGAAAATGATCTCCCCGATGATTGGGTTTGGGTTCATCCACGAAAGGAAAGGTTTCCAATTCAAAGGATGTCTAAACTTCAACCAAGAGGAGATGGTCCATTTCAAGTGATAGATCGGATCAATGACAATGCTTACAAATTAGATCTTTGAGGCAAGTACAATGTAAGTTCTACTTTCGATGTGGCTGATTTGACTCCTTTTGATGTAGGGAATGAAGACCTTGATTTGAGGACAAATCCTTTTTAAAGAAAGGGGGGATGATGTGAATTCAACCATTGAACCATTGCATGTACCTAAAGGACCAATTACAAGAAGCAAGGCAAAGAAGATTCAAGAGGCATTTACACTACATCTTCATAAACTAGCAAATTCACAAGAATCGACAAATAATTTCGAAGCCAAATTTTTATATAATGTTAGTTCAATGAGTCAAGAAGAGAATGACATGAAGATGACACAGGAAAAGTCCTATAGTTTAGAAGATGACACGGTGATAAAAAAAAATGTGCAGATTTTGTGAAGAAAATGTTGTCAAGTGTGCACTCCATGGGAAAACGTGATATCAAACCTTGTCAAACGTGCACATCTACTCTCGAATATCCTTGACCTTTTCTTCATCAACTTTCACCCCATCCTTTCCAACAATGGAATCCTAAGAAATTGACTTGGTCTAGAAAAAAACTACACTTTTTGAAGTTGGCATAAATCTTTTCTTCTCTAAGTTTAAGCAAAATTGTCTTTGAAGGGAATAAAAGTCCCCACGCAGCGGAAGCGCATGGATTGGATCTTACGCCGTATATTAATTAACATTAAAATACCGTTACAAAAACTCAAACAAACTTTAAACATACTTTAAAGTTGCTAGAAAATTGGTTTAAACATGCTGAAAAATAAATCTAAATTTATTTTCATGCTTTTCTAAAGAAAAGGGGAAGAACCGTTACAAACCTTCGTTGTAGACTTGACCGTTCTTCGCCAACGACGCTCCAACGAACAAAACGCAGTAGCCTCCTTTGAGTTTCTTCGCTGGAAAATCCTTCTTGAATGACACAATAACCACAGAGGTTACACCGGTATGTCTCTAAGTCTAGGAGGCAAAAGACTTGTGGGAGTCTTTCTCTAAGAGGGAGGCTAGAGAGAATTCTAGGTCTTGTCTTGAGAGTCTAAGAGCAAGAGATGGACCAATTAGGTCTAGTGTTCTATTTATAGAAGAGAAGCCATGAATAAAATATTCAATTAAATCAATCTTTTCCAAAATTGATTCAATCTTATTCCTTGTTTAATCAATCATGATCAATCAATTCCATAATTGATTAATCTTTTCCAAAAATGACTAATTACTTCCATAAGTGATTAGATCATTTCCATAAATGATTAATCACTTCCTTAAGTGATTAATTATTTCCATAATTGATTAATTCCCGGTTAATGAATTCTTTAATTAATTAACCACCAATTAAATATCACATATTTAATTTCCGACCTTGAATTAATTAATTCGCCCAAATAGATTTTAGGCCTTAAATTAATTAATTCATTATTTGAACTCTTTCAAACTTCCATAAATTTATATTTGAATTTCTTCAAATATTAATTTCTCTCATAATAATATATCAATATATATTATATTTGTTTCCCTCAGTAAATTGAACATTTTCAATTTACATTTATTACTTAGTTGCCTCAAATTACTTTATGAGCTACCAGTGGGACCTAATGGACCTGCAGATCAGAAGCTCCAACGATGTGAGATTAATTGGTCAAACTCATTAACCACATTAATCAATATTCGTTAACTGTGTGTATATTCCACTATAGACTCACAGTTGCACTCTTCTCACTGCAGACATATTTTCTGTGTCCACGGATCTAGACTAATATCGACTAGTTAGTCATTCACAAGTGTCCGTAACACCAGCTGGGTCAAATTACCGTTTTACCCCTGGGTTACTTCTATTTCCTTAAGTGCCAGTTCTCCTCTAATGAACAACCTGTTTGTGGTCCAACCATCAAACAGAAAACCCTCTCGTGCCATTGAGAGGGTAGGGTCCTTTGTTCAAGGCTCAGAGTAACCACTTAAGGGATCACTCATCTGCTTCCCTAAAGTCGGGAAGGAGTGAATTCCATCTTGTACGATTATGTTCCCAGCTCCTCATTCGGTCTTGTCCCCAAAATGGTAGGCTTATTGAGTCGGCGTATTGGTCACTCTCACCCATACAAATCAAAGGACAATCTCTCATGAGCAGGAGTCCATAATCAACTCAGGATTAAGACTAAGTTGTCTAGGTCGTCCTAGTGAAATAGAAAACCAACTAGTTAACGGTTTTATAACCAGTGGTTACTATTTCGCGGTCTGGTCTTATGCAAACTCATTGCATAGGATACCCCCACTCGCATGTCTCCTACATGAACGCGTTGGATCGCAACGTTTGTATCAAATACAAAGTGGGTCGTATCCATAGTGTCACCAGGATAAGGCACCCAGTCTTATCCCTATACTATAGACCCTTTAGGTTGTTTCTTGAACAATGATCCCATATGTCACTACATATAGTTCAAGACTCATATTACAGCCTTGGATGTCTAGTTCATTGGATTAGGGTTATTTTTAGGCAAAGACAAATATAAAATAACTAATAACAATTAATGGAAAAATATATCAATATTATTTCATTAATATCCAATCAACAGTTACATTCACTATCTACGAGTTTTAGGGCATAAAACCCAACAGTCTTGACATCCAAAATATGTCCATTCAAATTTTTAAAGTAAACAAGAATATCATCAAAGTATACAACAACAAATTTTCCAATGTATTCTCTCAAAACATGATTCATTAGCCTCATAAAAGTACTTGGTGCATTAGTAAGACCAAATGACATAACAAGTCACTCATAAAGACCAATTTTTTTTTCGAAAGTCGTTTTCCACTCATCACCCACATGCATTCGAATTTGATGGTAACCACTTTTAAGATCAATTTTTGAAAACACATTTGCACCATGTAATTCATCTAGCATGTCATCCAATCTAGGAATAGGATATCGATACTTTACCGTTATTTTGTTGATGACTAGACAATCAACACACATCTTCCATGTTCCATCTTTCTTGGATACCAAAATGACTGAAACCGTAAAAGGACTCATGCTTTCTCGAACATAACCTTTATCCATGAGTTCTTCCACTTACCTTTGAATTTCCTTGGCCTCAGTTGGATTGGTCCTATAGGCCGCCATATTTGGAAGAGTTGCCTCGGGTATGAAGTCAATTTTGTGTTTAATCTCTCTTAAAGGAGGTAGACTTGTAGGTGCATCTTCATGTGGAAACATGTCATTAAATTCCTGCAAAAGAGATTTAAAAGCACTACGCAAACCATCATTAGAGTTAGGTTCAGTTACTAAACACATTCCTTTGCACATAAGTACATAAGAGATATGTTTTTACTTGAGCCCACGATCCGATATCCAATCAATCATTAAATGTCCTACCTCAGTGAAGGGATGGAGGGTCAGTTGGTTTTTTGTTTGTGGTGCATGGCTAGAGCACCCAATGAGCATGGGTTTGTTCTTTCGGTTCCAACCGAGTTTAAGGCAATGAGTAAGTCTTTGTTCCTTTACTTGATCAGAACCATCAGTTAAGTTTGTTCTGACTCCCTTTTCTTTTTGTTTTTACAGTGGAGAGAAGACTGAAGCCTTCTTCTAAGGTGCTTACTTTCTACAACACTGTTATTTTGATTCCCCGAATTTATAGAAAGGCTCCATCTTTGTTGAGTAGGAAATTTTAGTGAAGCACCACCTTGATTTAAGACTTTTTGGTCACCATTTTCGACGTTAAACTTTGCCAAGTTGTATTACTTGTGGAAATTGACAAAATTGACCCCCTAGAGCTTTGGTTTTGGAAAAAAGGACTCTACTTTAGAAACAATGTTTTTTTGGACCCCTTGATGATGAAGATGATGCAAGCAAGGGGTTGAAATTACTCATATGCCCCCAATGCAATAAATACAAATGTAATTAATTTTTTACCCACCTTTACACCAACCTTCTCTAAAAATAATTATTCATTAATTTTAACCCTCCAACTAAACATAATTTCCACAAAAAAAAAAAAAAAAAAAAAAAAACCTCATACAACACACAATGACCCTACATCTTCTCAATTGGACCCACAACAAAATCTCACAACAAGTTCATTTGACCCACAACAAGTTCAACATTTTGAATAAGGTACGTTAGATGTTCCCATTGTCTGCATACCTTTGTTTATATAAACTTTTTTCCATGTCTGAATATGCCTCGTGTTTGGGTCTATTTTGGTGGCGTGTGGAAGGAGAGTGAAAAGGAGTATGATGGTGGGGAGGTGAGGGCCTTAGATGTAGATGTTGAAATTTCGTACAATGAGTTCTCAAGTCGGGTGTATGAATTAAGTAGTATAAATCCGAATGAGTACAACATTATATTGAGGTGTTTACTTCAACTTAGGTCTAAATCTCCCGCTTTTGTTATTAGAAATTATGTAGAACTAAATAGTTTTTTGACTTGGGAGGGAGTGTCTGTAATACCCATCTACGTATCCACAATGCTTAAACCGTCCAATAACCAAGGGTTTCATCCATATCTTATTTCATATACTGTACCAAATACCCCATATATGGGAGTGCAATACTTTTCATATACCACACCATCAACCATATCATTACACATATATCCCACCATTTGTCCCACATAATGTAA
This sequence comes from Luffa acutangula, assembly GCA_036850905.1. Taxonomy (NCBI): domain Eukaryota; kingdom Viridiplantae; phylum Streptophyta; class Magnoliopsida; order Cucurbitales; family Cucurbitaceae; genus Luffa; species Luffa acutangula. Next base: position 42,643,590 of record CM072097.1, on the reverse strand, counting down.
GTCTAAAAATACCACCTAGAGCCACACATTTTTCACACAATGAAGATCATCACATTCTCTTGACATCCACATCCTTCCCGTACAAAGAAGAGCAACACATCCCCTCCACGTCTACACCCACTTATAATGAGCCAACACCACTTAATCCATTATCTAATAATGTGGGGGCATATAACCTGGGGGATAATGTTGACCATGTTACCTCACACGATGATTTCCATGATTTGGGAGAATATGGAGATGATGAACCAAACACATATACAGATGGAGCAGTTTGGAGTGGCGAGGAAGAGTTATATGAAGATGATGTAACTGCCCATGAGGTAGTGGAAAACATTGAGGTTCAGCATGTACCTAAAACTACACAGAACATGGATGCTCATTTTGTCCCGGTTAATATGACACTGAGCCCTTCTGCGACCACTCGTGCTAATTCAACAATTATGCCAGGTCAGTATTCTTCTTTCAAAGATATAGAAGTCATAGATATATTCTTATCTAAGAAGGATGTGCAGATGAGATTGTCCATTTTGGTAATGAGACAGAACTTTGAGTATAAGATTAAGAAATCCAACAAGAAACTTTACAAAGTTTGATGTGTTCTTGAGGAGTGTAAGTGGAGGCTTCAAGCTATGAAAATTAGAGGTTGTGACATACTTAAAATTACAAAGTATTCCGACATTCACACATGCAAACACTTAATGGTAACTCATGACCTTAGACAAGCCAAAAGTTGGGTTTTTGGTGAAATTGTGAAGTCGAAATTTGAGGAGGTTGGTCGTTCTTATAGACCAAAGGACATCATAAGTGATATTCAACAAGAGTTTGGTGTGAAATTTGAGTTACAATAAGGCATGTTGAGCAAGAGAACGTGCCTTGGTTCTTACTAGGGGATCGCCAGAAGAGTCATACAAATTGTTACCCCAATTTGGAGAAGCGCAGAAAATAGAAAATCCCAGTACGATGTTTGACTTGGAAGTGGATGAAGGTGGTTACTTCAAACATGTGTTCATGGCATTAGGGTCTTCGATAAGAGGGTTTTCTTAATTCTATTCACCCGATGTTGGTAGTAGATGTGACCCACATGAGGGGAAAGTACAGTGGAAAGCTTCTAATTGCAACTGCCATCGATAGTAACAACCAAATATACCCTTGAGGGTTTGCAATTGCGAGTGGAGAAATAGATGCATCGTGGACATACTTTTTTTGGCAGATGGAGCGTGCAATTGGTCCACTCAATCCTTTAGTGGCCCTATCAGATAGACACCCGATCATAGCTAAGGCAGTACAAACTATGTTTCTTGATGCAGCCCCCTGCATTTCCATTAAACATCTTGAAGATAATCTGCAAAAAAAAGTTGAAGGACGCCAGCTTTCTTCCACTTTTCCTTAAAGCATCAAAGGCATTCCGCTAATCAAAGTTCAACGATTATTGGAACAAAATTCCAATAAGCGCAAGAACATACTTAGAACAAGTTGGTCTTGAACGGTGGACTCGGGTTTTTTAGTGTGGAATTAGGTACAATCAGATGACCACAAACATTGCAGAATGCGTAAACTCAATATTGAAGGATGCAAGAGGGTTACCAATCATGACACTTCTAGATCACATTAATGGGTGACGGCAAGCAAAATACTACAAACATCGTACCAAGGCCGCGAATCGTGAGGCACTGATATCAAAATATGGGGAGCAGATTGTTACACAAGCGAAGGAGAATGCGAGAAGACACGTTGGTAGACCAGTTGATCGATATGAATTTCAGGTCGATGATGGGCATTTGAGTGCAGTCAACATTCACACAAGGACATGTAGTTGTCGTGAGTTCGATTGCTTCGAACTTTCGTGCTTTCATGCAATCGCGACATGCATATATCGTAATGTGCCATACTTGGACCTCTATTCTCCAGTCTACCACGTTGAAGCAATGCTAGCTGCTTACGCATAACCAATACATCCACTATGGCATGTGTCGGAGTGGAAAACATTAGAAGATTTTGTGGACTTTGAAGTCATGCCTCCGAAGAGGGTTCCAAGAGTAGGTTGCTGCCAAACCTTGAGGATACCATCCACAGGATAAGTTTGACAAGTCCACAAATGTAGCCGATGTGGAAATATAGGTCACAATAGGAAAACATGTCGACAACCTCTAAACACTGCATAGTTTTCATTGTATTGAATGTTTTGTAATTTTTGAAATGTATTCCATGTTTATCCTCATGTATTGAATGTTTTGTAATTTTTTAATGTATCCATCAGAAGATTTATTATATGTATTCATTAGAACATTGCATAAAAAATAATGAATTCTGGATGATTTTTGGTAGTTTATGAGTGCAGGAAGAATATGATGAATTCTTATAGGATTGCATACTTAATGAGACATTTTTTTGAATTTGGAGTACAAATTGGAAGTTACATACCTTTTTTTTTTTTTTTGCAGCATTTTTTAAGTTACATATTGAGACAATTTTTCAAAATTTTACATATTTCAAACTGTTCAGATTTTTTAAAATCAGTACACAATGAAAAAGAAACAAATAATTTTAAAATCAATACACAATGGAAAAAAAAAAAAAGCAAGTACTTGAAAGTTGTAATTATCCCCTCAACATTTGAAAATTGTAACTTATTATTTCAAATGGGTGAAAAAATATCTGAGTGTAGGAGGAAAAAAAAAAGCTTAGAAAAAAAACAGCAAATACGATTCCAGCCTAAATCCAACCCTGCAATCCAAACACAGGCATCAAACCAAATACAACGCACCAAACACAGGCTCGACCACTAAAACCATACTCCACGTCTGTTCACAAAACTGTCTAGGTGCATTGGATGGTACACACATCAAAGTTAACGTAAATGCGACTGATCATCCCCGATACAGGACGAGGAAGGGCGAAGTAGCCACCAACGTGTTCATTATGAATGCTACTATGATATTTTTTTATTCCTACACATTCAAATGTGTTCAAATATTTCATGTCTTGAGTAGAAATTTTTTTGCACACATTACTATATTGTTTAAATCTTTTCAAATGGGTGAAAAAATATGAGTGTGGGAAGGGGAAAAACAGATTAAAAAACAACTTAGAAAAAGACAGCAATTACGATTCCAGCCCAATTACAACCCTGCAACCCAAACACATGCATCAGACCAAATACAACCCAAATACAGTGCACCAAACACATGCATCAGGATTCTTAGTAATCCAGATTACAATCTAAGATTCCCCGTAATCCAAATTACATTCCCTTCTCCCAAACACCCCCGAAATGTTTAACTTTCATCTTTGAGGAGCCCTCATTTGTTGCCATAAAATGTAGCATTCAAGGATAACATTCCACCCATTGGGGGCAAGTTGGGCAAGTGCAATATTGACATACATTAGTAATTGTTGGAGCAAGGGATGGAAAGCATGTCACACCCTAGACGAGAACATGGAAAGATAAAGAGCAACTTCTCCAGGAGGAGGATTATCAACGCGTTCACCTAGTAGCAGAGCCCTAATCCGGATAGAGTTTGAAATATGATACATTTACCAATATTGGTTTAATTGCTCAAAAGTAACTGGTCGAGGAAGTTCTATTAAACCTGCCTTGATAGTACGACAGATTAAACGTTTTCAATACTCACATCTCCTTATCATAGGAGGAGAATCAAAGCAAGAATGAGTGGGTGGCTCCAAACCAAGCTCATCTAGTTCGTAGTCACTTGACATAATTTAAAGAAAATGGAAAGGTAATAAGATAGATTACCTTCAAAGAGAGAAGTCAATTACCTTCAAACAGAGAAGTCATAGAGGAGAGATTCAGCCAACGAGATAAGAAAAAGAGAAAAAGGGAAGTGTGAAACTTAAAGGGAAGTAAGTTACTTAAACTCAAACTTCCCCCTTATTTATAAGGGCCAAGGAACCTAAATCTAGGCAATAGTGCTTGAGTGAAGGTCGGGTGCACTTTCATTCTTAAACTCTAACACTAAGTACACTCTCAACCCAGAACTTAGTCAAAAGGTAAGACTAAGATGTGCTACCTGACTAAAGAGCTCTGACTAGAGAGTGAGGACAATTGTTGAGGATGGAATTTCGATTGAACCTGACGTTAAGCCCATTAGGAATTCTAAGTCTGAAAATGGATTAAGAGGTCAAAAGGAGCTCAAATGACCGATTAGTAGTCCAAGACCCATGAGGCCAACCCCCTAAGGGATCGACCGTGGTTTAGAAGATTATATTTCAAAAAGGCCAGACGTATCCTTGAAAATCATTGACGATGGAAACCAAACCACGACCATCGACTACCGATCAAAGGTTCAAGGATTTAGATGTCTAAGGGTCCTACAGACAAACAATGGGTCAAGGCCAAGTCCAACGAAAATTACGGTTGACCAAGTCCAACAAAAGTTATAGATTTGTAACCGTCAATTAAAGAGGTCCGAGAATCAAAACAAGATCCTCGAGGAGATTAATGTCAGTCGTTTTACTATCCTACTTTCGTATTATAAATAGAATACTTGAAAAGGAGGTACGTCCAAAATACTCACTTATCTACTACAGTCTAAACACTTTTATTGCTCTTAAAACCTTATACTAACTTGAGCGTCAAAGTGTGTGTAGCTTAGCACCGCACCGGTGCTCAATTGTTTCTCATTGTAGTCATACAATTGTTCTCCTCAATTACAAATTTATCATTGATCCAACAATCCGAATTTCGATATCAACCGCCATTATATTGAAACATCTCAAAGGAAAATGACATCCTACAGATTTATCTTACTGTTAAATCTCTTTCACGCTTAACCATTCTATGGAAAATCTGAGAAATGAGTTACAAGCTCATTGCTGATGGCCATCATTTAGCTTTAATAGAGTAATCATGTAATCGTCGCATTTGCCTAAATATGATCCTACGGAGTATTTGTATTTCTAAAACACGTGTTTCATTGCCTTGGCCTTCTTTCCTAATCTTACCATAAGCTTGGATTTAAGGCATATTTAGCTGATATGCTGGTGAAACGCAAACCTGACTTTTTTAAACGCAAACCTTTAGCTTCTTGTAGTCATAGAATCCTATCCCAAATCCCTTTTATTTGTACCAATTAACACAAGTTGCATGCCCTTGAAAAAATTATTAAACGTTTCATAGTAGCTGAATGCACTTAAATTAATTGGTCACAGTCACAGCAAGAGTTTAATATATTTCTCAAGATCTCGCCTCTTTTTCCTTGATCCAATGAGACATCCTAATCCATGCTTTATCAACCACGAATTCAATGCATGTTTATCGGTCAATGCATGGGAACAAGTCAATGTGAAATATTCGAAAGACCTTGCATATCACCAAAAAGAGTTGAAATTTGGGCAAAAACAGTGATGGCAGAAACTCACAAATTCATCATACGTCATGAGCCCGCATCAGTACAAATAAACAGAACCGGAGTATAGCCCGCTGCCCATTGCATGGTAAACTAACAGACGTCAGCAAATGTCTATTTTGATGGCTTTCTTCTCCTTGTTGGTGACTTCTGTCTCTTCTGTCTCTGGACTGCTAATTCTGAAGAATTCTTCAACTGCTCTGCCTGAGGATCATCGGGAGTAGAAAGCAGAAATTTCTTGTTGGAACCAACTTGGGTGCAGAAGAGCTTCAGCATCTTCCTTCCTCTCATCCATTTCAGCAATAGTTTCATGTGTGTTTTGCTGTTCAATCCACTCACGCCAGATTCCTGATATGAAAAGCAGCATTAGATAAAGGGCATAAGATTTCAGCCAACCCACTGGTTTTTATGAGGGCTGATGAGCCGTGCACAATTTCTCTTACAAATATATATTTCTATAACAGGGACTTGCCAAGTCCTAGATAAGATGGATTAAGTCATCATGGGGTTCTAAAAGATATGTTCAGATGATCCAATTTCAAAAATGAAAAATTCTATTGGAGCTTTCTATATACAGCAACTATGTTCATAATTTACAAAAATAGTAAAAGTCACTAGATAATTCCAATAATTGTAAGTTTATACTTAAAAATCTTTTTTTCATCATAGTTAAACAGAATTCATTTGTTGAATATATTATTAATAAGAACATGTCAAATAGTTAACGAAGACATCAGTTTGATTATGTACTTCTTAACGTACAAAAAAGTGTAACTGCCATACTTGATTATCCAAAGAAGCAACTCTGCACCATATTTTATATGTTATGAATGATGATCAGCATTTTATTGAAAAGGATTAAAAATTTGTTAAAACATTATCCAATAGTTTATTCTATATGCTTTTCAATAATCTATTCAAAGGGTATGATTTCCTTCGAAAATCAAATATTGAACAGGATTCAATAATCATTGGGTGCTATATTTGTTTTAAAAGATAAAGTAGTTGCTATTTATATGAGGACAGCATTAAAAAGTATAATTTGTTATAATTTCTGTATTCAAATAATGCAACAGAAAAGACTTAGATGTCATGTCATTTTGATTTACTTCCTCTAAGAGGTTGTAGGTTCAAACCCAACCCCACATTAAATTAAAAAGGAAAAGAAAATAACAAAAACAAAAACAAAACCAAAAACAAAAACAAAAAACAAAACGAAACAAAACAACAGCAGCAGAAGACAAGCCTAGTTGACATTTAAAAAAAAACATAGCAACTAAAATTAGACTGATTTCAGTATACAATCAACAATGGAGGCATGTCCATTAAAAAAAATTAAAAAATTAAAAAAAAAAAACAAAAAACAAAACCAAAAAAAAAAAACAAAACAAAACAAAAACAAAAACAAAAACAAGAGCCAAATTTTAGAAAATATCATCTTCTACCAACTCGCACTGGGTCCAAAATGAATGATTGAGAGGATTATGCCCAAGACGCGTACCTTAATAGGAGAGCAGCCCATCGAGAGCAGCACAACCAATTCTTTTTAGCTTGCATCACAATTTATTGTCTGTCTGTCTATGTTAATCCCCAAAATTCCTAATTTTTGGAAATTAACTTGAGGCTGGATAAGAATTCAAAACTTTTGATGATGCCAAGGGTTTACTACAACACTTCTACTGTCGATACAAGTTGTTGATTTGTCTTTGAATAAATATCCAGTTTTAGTTTCAGCTACAAATGTTGTCAGTGATTTTGACTCGTGGCACTTACAACTGGGACACAACTTTCAGAATAGTTAAGAAAGCCTTGACCCTGTCTCTTGATTGTTCAATTAAAGGAGATACTGTCTTATGTAATGCCTGACAAAAAGATGCACTTACCTCACCTCTGTCTCACTCGTCCACTTATCCTCTTGAAATAGATCATACTCATATTTGGGGACCAACGCTTATCTCCCTCTCTCCTGAGAAAGGCTATAAGTATTTCATTTATTTCCTTGATGACTTTACTACATTTACCTAGACATATCCCCTCACAGTCATGAGTCAAGTCTGAAGCTTTTACTGCATTGCAATACTACTGTCTCCCTCTCACTCATGGACCACATATCCTCTTGAAATAGTGCATACCGATATTTGAGGACCTACGCATATCCTTTTCAAGGAAGGCTATAAGTATTTCGTTCATTTGCTTGATGAATTTGCTAATTTACCTGGGCGACTGGGCATATCCTCTCACAGTCAAGTCTAAAGCTTTCACCACATTCAAGGAGTTCAAAGCTCTAGTAGAGAATCCATTGGTAGGTTATTGAAATGTCTTCAATTTGATTCAAGTGAATATTTCCACACTTTGAAAGGTTTTGATAGGCCTCTATTATATATTCATACCACAGAAAGAGAACTAAGGGAAACTAGCAAGTAGGATGCACGATGTAGGTGTGGGGTCATCTTTAACTAATTAACTTGGCAGAAAAGAGTTCATTTAATGTCCATTTGGGATAGCAGATGCAATGAGGGAAGAACCCTTTTCGGTGTTAGCTAAGGGTTGGGACTTGGGAGAGTGAGGGAGATTCTCGATATTCCTACTTCTCAATAACTTTTTAATATAAAATGACTTCTAACAAAAGTGGTATTAGAGTAGTGTGATTCTAGGAAATGCTTACTGATAAAAGAAAATGAAAACGAGAATAGATCTAGATGTCATGGAAGAGATGATCATAGGAGTATAGGGTACCACATTGAGATGGAACTTGTTCATATCAGGGAAGAGTTTAATATGTTCTCAAAGATGATTAAGAAACTAGAGGTAATTTGGAACATAGGAAGTATCTATCCTAGTAAAGAAGACCAAGGAGGTTTACAGAAAAGTACCAATGGGAATGATACCTTACGAGAAAGTAAAGGAAGGTGGTGTGAGTAGAGGGGTGCCAATAGAGAACAACGAGGACACTTGTACCATTGACATATGTGAGACTGAAGATGCTGGAGATCCCTATTTTTATGGAGCTAATCCAAGATGGTAGGTCACAACGGGCTACTCATTCTAACCTACTTCACTCGCCACTGCTCCTCCTGAGAATCTCTAGGAAACAGCAACAAATGAGCGTTCAATATAAAATTACATGTTGCAGTAAGTGTTCAAAGGTGTGACGCTTGTTTGGTTGCAAAAGAGTTTTGTCAAAATTATTCAAAAACCTTTGATTTGCCTGATTAATGATTAGTATTGCTTTGAAAAATGACTGCCAAATTGGGTAGCTTGATTCTAGCAATTCATTTCTTAATGGTGTTTTGAATGAAGCAATTTGGAGGTTCCAGCCAGATGGCTTGGAAAGCATTCTTCAATTTTTGAAGGGGACTATGAACGAATGAAGGTTTTGAGAGTGAAGGCCCCTATGGTTGGCCCTTTTTGTTGCATTCTCTGTCGGAAGGCGAAGGAAGATCTTGATCATTTGTTGTGGGGTTGTGAGTTTGCTCGCTCAGTCTAGAGCCTCTTCTTTGAGGTTTTCGAGTTTCAAATTGTTGATCAGCGTCGTTGCAGGGAGATGATCGAGGAGTTCCTCCTCCCTCCGTCGTTTCGGGAGAAAGTAAGGTTCCTTTGGCATGCTGGCATTTGTGCTATTTTGTGGGGTTTATGGGGGGAAGAAACAATAGAATTTTTAGAGGGATCGAGAGACATTCTTGTGAGGTTTGGTAGGCTTCATGTTTCTTTATGGGCCTCGGTTGCCAGGGCTTTTTGCAATTACCCGCTAGGTCTTATTTTGATTAATTGGAAACCCTTCCTTTAGTTGGATTCCTTTTACCTCCTTTCAAGAAGAAACTTCCTTTATTTTGATTGATTGGAAACTCTTATACACGTAGTTCTTGGCGGCATGCCTATCTACTTCTTCTCTCTTTTCAAAGCCCCTATTTCGATTTGTAATATCCTGGAAAAACTCATGAGGGATTTTTTATGAGAAGGGGGTTGGAGAAGGGAAAGGGGCACACTTAGTGAGTTGGGAGACAATAGGAAAACCTGTGAGTCTAGGGGGTCTAGAGTTAGGAAACTTGAAAATTCGTAACAGAGTCTTGCTTGCTAATCCCCTCACCATGCTAGCACCAACAATATTGAGATAGTAAAGACTAAAGAGTAAGATGTTCGATTTATTCCAACTCAAGATCAAACCGCTGAAATTCTAACCAAGGCAACTGATGATTCATTGCCGTCAATCTTTTTTTTATATTCGTGAGTGTCTAGGCCAGCTTAAGCACACTAATCTCACGGGAAAACCGCATGACCCTACTACATTTGGTTGCCAAGAAAACTCGTAATATCCTAGGTAGATGGTCACCATGATTGAACTCATTCCCTCTAAGCCCTTTATTTTTTCTATGGTCTTTATTGATCATTAGGGCCAACCATGATGGTTTTCATTGCCGTCAATCTCAAGTACGAACTTCTAGTTATTCCCGAACAATTTCGCTTATGGGGGTTGGGAGTATCTGGTTAATGCTAAGGGGGCTTATAGACTGTATATTAGTTTCAAATGCCTTTACATAGTCCGCGTTGAACTCTCTCTCTCTCTGGTACTGTGTAAATATCAATTCAGTTTCAGTGCGATGCAGTTTCGATAACCACCATCCGAATTCGAAATGAAAGAAAATAGACGATGATTTGTAAGAGAAAGTGAGGGGAAAACCTACCTGGGCTTTAATCCAAGCATTAGAAACGCTGAGAGGACCATGCTGCTTGACGACACCATAGAGATCTTGAGCAACCAAAGAAGCTTCCTGAGGCGTCAACTTGGGATTGATCTTCCTAAGATTCTCTGCTCGCGTCCTCGAGAAATATCTCGCAAATGTGCTGAAAACAAGGCCAGCAGAACCTCCACCTCCATCAGCATTTCCAATTCTTTGGATACTGCGAAGCCACATACCTAATCTACCGCAGTATTTTGTGGCACAGAATTCTAGCACTGTTCGCCTGTGGCTACTACTACGCCGCCGTCGCACTGGTATGCCGCTGCCGCCAAGACACTGAGATTCGAAGAGAGTCGACAACGAGTGAGCAGAATTACCCACACAGGGTTTTGGTGAGGCTTCAGTTATGCTGTGATGGAAACCGGTTCATACCGACCTGAACGAACCGGTTCGGTTGGTTTTAATTAATCCATTATAGTGTTGTTGTTATAGTGTAAAATTTCGGTCGACATACCGAAATTTCTAGATATTTCGAGGGGGGAAAATTTCTTTTTTTCCCCTTTTCGACGAAATTTCGGTCGAGATTTCCATGAAATTTCTTTTTTTTTTTTTTAAATAAAGCCGTATTGGGACTTGGGAGCTGACGCGCCTCCCTGTGTAGCCGCGTGGCACTGCCAGGCGGTCTTTTCTTTTCCTTTTCTTTTTTTTCTTTTTTTGTTTTTTTTTTTTACATTTTCAATTTTAATTTTTTTAACTTTCTTTTTTAGCCTACTTTTTTGTTTGTTTTTTTTTTCTTTTGTATTTATAGATTATTTACAATTACACATATTTTAATTATTTTAGCTTTTTAATACATAAAATGCTATATATTACTATTAGTAATATAGTATTTTACATTTTATTTTATTGATGTGTTTCTTTGTAATATTTGTTTAAAATTATCTAATTAGTCTAAGTTTAATATTTGGTCGTCCATTCAAATATAATTATAGATGTTAAATATCAATTAACTATAGTTTAATTAAGTCATTATAATTAAAATTTCAGTCATTTAATAATTCAAACAATTTATATCGATTCTCATAATTTTTTCAAAATCTTTATTGATATCAACATTTTTATAGAAATTTCAATATGTCTGTTATATGTAACTTGAATAGATGGTTAAAAATGATTAATTGTAATATAATTGAACTATAATTAAATTTGCATTTAATAATTCAAACAATTTTCATCAATTTTCTTTTTTTTTTCAAAATTCGTGCGACATTTGAATAGACAATTCCATCTAAATATTATCTTACTTTTTAGATATGATTATAAAAAAAGGTCCATTATAGTCTAATTAAGCTACAATTAAAGTTTCATTAACTAATTCAAACAATTTCCATCAACTTCCACGATTTCCGTAAATTTTTCCGGAATGTTTCTCGACATTTCCATCGACATCGACATTTCCATAAAATCTGGACCTCGACATTTCCATCGATATCGACATTTTAAACCTTGGTTGTTGTTATTATTATTATTATTTTTTTTTTTTTTTTGACAACACATTATAGTGTTATTTAAAAGCATAAACCTTTTCTTTTCAACAAATATGAGAGGGGAATTACAATCTCCAATTTAGGAGAAAATGTAGTTGCCTTAGACAGTAGTTTTTTATTATATTTTTTCTCGTTTGGAGAAAAAAAAAACCCATATACTTTAATTAGTCTCCAAACCATATACTTTAATTAGAACTTCTGAAATTCATTTATATATTGATATAACTAAAGTTACAACTATATAAAGTATTTGATTTGATTGATATGTGTTGATGTCAAAATCTGACCAAGCGACTCACCAGACCTTTACGTGACATCAGTGAATTTGTTGAAGATGGAGAAGGTATGACCTGCAAGAACAATCAGAACCGTTGCACACCGGTGTGGTGTAGGTCACCTGCACTCCGATACCTAAGTTAGATAAAACAATCAAAAGTATCTCTGTAGTCAATTTTTTTTAACCATTTTCCGAGCGTGGGAGACCCCACTTATACATGTGTCTTCAATTAGGGTTTACTTAGCGTTCGGGGGCGATTTAGGGCTGAACCGTGTGGAACCGAGGCGGATCAGGATAGCAGGGACCGAACAGGTGCGTAAGGACTCGGCCCACGCAAGTGGGCCGAGTGGTCAGCCTCAGCCTCGGGCCGAGGCCCGACCCTCTGGCTTGTTCCTCCTTCGGGGGTCCGTTTCCTGGTTGTCTCTTTGGGCTGGTATTGCATTGTCCTTCTCAGGTTCTTGCATATCGAGGTGATCCAAAATTATCCACAGCAATATGTTCAACAATTAATGAAATCATATATGTTGCTTTAATTCAATTGAAACATGATAATCTCATGAGATGAGATTATTTTGCACACATTTATCCTACTTTAATAAGATAAAGTATTGTGTAAAATGTAATTTTCTTTATTTTATGATCTTGATTATAAAGTGTTAATTGTTGGATTAAGGCCTTTTATGTTTAGATTTCTTTATTATTGTATGAATCTATCCAAACCACACTTGAAATGCTCCCTCAAACGACCAAGGAAAGATACTTAAAACACCAAAGCTAAATCCACATGCAACTGTGATATTTCATAGAGAAAATAATAACAATAATGTTAACACATTCATCTTAAACAACTCAAAAGAACATCAAACAAACCCGAACCTAAAACATTAGCCTAACCATACCTACTCAACATAAGATGGTTTGATCCAAGCATTAGGTTGGTTCGATTTCTTCACCCTTTTTAGGTTTAGTAGTATATTATTGATTTTTACAAGAAAATGACCGACACAAATCATGCTAAACAACCATCCTTCCATGAACAATGATTAATGAGTTAATAAAGATATCTTATGCGATTGTTTTTGGCATTTGTTTGCAAAGAAAAAAATTAGGAAGTTGGGTGACATTGGATTGGAGATGGATAAAAGAATTCTCAAACAAATAAGCACAAAACACATTTAGAAGAAAGAAGCTTCTGGTAGAAAAGTAGAGAAATAAACACTTTTGAGAGAAGACTCTATATCCGTCTGATCTGTTAAGATAGTCCAAGGTTTGTTGTTTCTTTATTGTAACTATTGAGGCCCAATATTTATATTATTGGCCCAAGTTTATCAGTCTGATTCTCTGTATTAAGCATGATAACATTCTAGGGATAACCTTGGGAATAGCCAAAAAAGATAGACCGTTTTGATAGATAGACAAAAAAAAAAAGGAAAAATGGCCAAATCATGGGACCCACGCAGATGTATTTGTTACTTGAACTTCCAGTTTTGCCCTTCTCATAACTGTCTCTCTACAGCTTCCTAAAAATAAGGAAACTATAATTGTAATCTCCTTCTCTCTCTTTTTATCAACCGTTTTCTCTCTCTTGGTATCAAATATATTTAGTTTACCCTAGATTCTGTTTTCAAATGTATCGTTTAATTTGAAAATCAGATATTATCTTTCTTTTAGTTGGATTTTTTCCGTATGCTAAATATTCAATTTTTTCCCTCCTCTCTACGCTTTAGTATTTCAATCGGTTTTCGATTTGTGTAAACCTCCATTAAAGAAGCTTAGTTTTGTTGCAATCAATTTTTATCTATACAACAGAGGAAAAAGGTATTTACAGCCTCTTTCTGATTTGTTGTTCTGAGGAAAAAGGTATTTACAGCCTCTTTCTGATTTGTTGTTCTGTTTTTTATCTATCCATCAAAGGAAAAAGCTTATTTCTAATTTGCAATCGATTTCTCTTATTTTTTAAGATCAGATGTCGCTTCAATCAGTAAATATATTATATGATGGTTTATGGGATGAGCAGAATCGGTACCAGAACTTCAAGGTAACCACCATATCCGTGGGGATGGAGTCAACGTTTCAACACTTCACTGACTGTGTTAGGAACAAACTCAATATTCCTGGTAATCAAGTTATAACTCGTTTGATAGTGTATAGGGACGGGTCTAATAAATCCATTATAATTAGGATTACTGAAGACAAGGATGTTCTGTGGTTTTTATCAATTATTTCAAGTGGTCTGACGCCTGATATTTGTGTCGCTGTAGACATTTGTGACATTGTTGACATTAATATTTCAAATACAGTGTCATTGGAAAATAGTCGTAGTCAGAAAAACCCAGGAAGCAAAAAAGATTTTAGATTCATTGATTTTGTTCATTTTGATCCCCCATCCTCTGAGTATCTTGTCAAAGAAGGGTCCGTTTTTCAAAATAAGGATGAGTTGAAGAAGGCTATTTACCTAGTTGCATGATTATCTATATTAGATTTTTCAAAATCTAAATTAGATTTTGTTTTTTAAATTAAATGCATGATTCAATGTTACAAAGATGTTGAGTAGCAACATAAGATGAAGATTTCTCTTTTCATAGTTTTTTAATACAAGTTATTGTAATGTTGGGGTTTTAATTTCGATTTCACACTTGCAGGTTTTGATTTGCTATTAATTTTTAAATCACCCATGAAACTTTATAGGACCAATCAAACGATTTGGGAACCTTATTGAAATTCACAATACCAGGTATTTGTAGTCGTGTTCACATTTACCTGCTGTAATTGAAACTATTTCCTCCATTATTTACCATTCTAGGATCATGAGTTTGCATATAAAAATTAGATATTTTTTTAAAAAAATATTTGTTTTATAGATTTTCTAAAAATTATTTTGAATTTTTCGAATTTGTTTTATTTGATTTGAATCATAGATTTGATTTCCACTCCATGTAATTCTAGAATAATTCTAGAATTATGAGTATGCATATGATAATTAGATATATGTTTAAAAATTATTTATATTTTTCAAATTTTTGATAGATAATGATCTTTTATTTATGAGATTTGAAAAACACATCTGAAAATTATATATATTTTCTAAAGTTACGTTGTATTTTTGAATTTTTGATAGATAATGACCCTTTTTTTTTTTTTGAAATAATTATTTAAGGAATTGAAAACGCATATGAAAATTAGATTTTTTAAAAAATTATTTTGTATTTTTCAAATTTTTTTATAGATAATTACCCCTATTTAAGGATTTGAAAACGAATTTGTTTTATTTGATTTGAATCATAGATTTGATTTAACTACCCTGTAATTTTAGATTTTCAGTTATTTCCAGACAAGGGTATTTTTGTAACTTATTAATTCGTGTTTATTAATTCAAAAAATTAGTTTGGCTATTTATCTAAAAAATAAGGGGTGTTGCCATTTATCAAAATACGGTTTAAAAAATGGTTATTTTTGCTGTTAACCCAACATTCTATTAGTACAAGCAAAAGGTTCTCGATTTTATTCATTCTTTCATGAGTTTTTTTCCCTAGGCCTTTATATATGGCTATGAATTGTGATCATTCTCATACATAAATGCAAAGGGTTTTCTCCTACAATTTTTGTGTTCTTTTCTTCTTCAATCCATTTCTTTGAAATGTTAAAAGTCTCATTCACTCACTTTACTTACTTTTTCTTACTTGCTCACTCATAGGGACACACTTCCTATTTATAAGTATGAGATCCTTGCAGTCCAAGCAAAATGACTTTTCTAGACTCTTCTTAATTAGATCTAAAATATCCTAGATGTTTCTATAAGGTTTATCCCTTATCTAAAAGAATTCAAAATTCCTTTGAAGCCTTAGGAAAGTCTAAGAAATCTCTAGAGCCCTTCCAAACACTTTATTTACAATCTTCAAGATAAAATCTAGATAAAAACCTAATATATACATTTAAGTCATGTAGATATACTACTCCAAGAAGTTTTTAGATAGTTAGTGTTGTGTCCGTATTTTAATAGGAAATATAAAATCAAAAAGTGCAAAATTATGCATGCATTATTTGTCTCTATTATCAATGTTTTAAGTTCCTTTTACAACAGTAGTTTGAGGTTAGCCATGACTACATGATGCTAGGAGAGCCTTGATAAGGGTCAAAAATATACCTATTTTACTTTTATTCTTAACTCATTTCTTGGTCAAATATTGAGTGTTTAGGTCAATTTTACTATTTCCGAGCTCAAAATATGTTAATTTGATAAGTTAGGGTGTTGAAAGTCACTTTTATTGAATTATGCTTAATTATGCTTAAAAAGACTTGGTTTGAAGCAAATTTGACTTAGTTTGTTGTTGTGTAGAAAAACAGAGTTGAAGCTGGAATTCCCCAACAATGCGACTTGTGGGAAGGCAAAATGGAAATGAGACCGCAATTATGGAAAAACAGAGGTCGTTCCGAGTCGCACGCGGTTGACGAGTCTTCTTCGCACCTAACCGGTTGTTTTGACCCCGAAACTGACTGGGCAACCTTCCAGCACCTATTTCGCAGCTCCTCAACCAATTTCTACACTATATAAGCTCGTGATTCAAATTCAAATTGAAGCAGAACTCACTTGGAAGAAAATGGTGGTGACAGTACCCTGGCTCGACGCCAATGAGTAGGGATGCCCGAGGTCCTTCTTAGATGACCAAATTCTAACCCAAGAGAGAGAGTTAGACATCAAACCTTGCGGTTTGTAGAGAGTTTCACTCATTCCCATCTTGTAAAAGTGAGAAAGTGGAGTGTCTTAGCGAACTCTAGAAGGATTGTGTAAACAAAAAACCCAAAATAACTAGCTATCTCTTTTAATTCCAACTCTTGAATCTTTTCATTATCTTATATTCTTTGCATCATTATTTCAATGAAAATGTGATCACTTGCTTTTTATCCCATCATGAGTAGCTAAATCCTGTTGAGGGGTTCAATGTGGTGAATTCCCTTAAGGTTTAATGGCTTGAAAGTATTTTATTTGCTTAAGTAGGGTTTAATGCATGTCATTCTTTATTGAATGTCATTCTGATCTTACTAAGTTTAATTTGATCATTTAGACTTTGCATGCTACGTGAGTTTGATCTCGAAAGGGACAAACAATATCGGTCCTCATAAAGGTGATATAGGAGAAAAAGCTCGAAAGAGATTGTTCGGCGGTATAAGGCAAGCTGCCTAAGGCACCCTATATCGACTATAGGGTTATAGGTTGCATTCGTGAATTATCTATGTCAGAGTCGAGTCCCAGAAATGGGCATAACAGTACTCGCTTAGCCTTCTTAAGGTTTTTGGAAACAAGGGCCAAAAGGAAGTTAAATCTGACCCAATGCATTAAACACTCTTAAGTTAGATATTGCATAAGTATGGTTGTTACCCTAGGGATGAATCCATGTTGAGAATACCTTGTTTTATCTTATTGTTATTTTTTATTAATTATCTGCATGTTTTAATTATCTTTTCGAAAACCCAATCAATCAACTTATTATTTTCTTTGGTTACCTTTTCCAAAAAGCAATCATTTGAGCAGTTTCTTCGTCAAATCTGAATCTCCAATTTAGTCCTCGTGGGATCGATACCCTTGCACTTAAGTGTTGGTTGAATATTTCTTTCTTATTATTATCCATCTTATCTCACATTCCATCCATTCAGCTAGCCACGCACCAAGCCTCAAGATTTTGCTTAAGAGATGTGTGTCCTTTAACTACCTGAATAAGCTCGCAAATCAAGGAGAGAGGTTGATTGGCTTATGTGCAAGAAGTAGTGTGTGTTATGGTGGATGTGACTGTGGTCCATGGTTGGTTAGATTTAACCTCAACGAGACAAGAGTTAAAGAAGTTTCACATGTTCAAACGGGTCACTCCACTCAATAGCTACAAAAGTAGGGATAATATTGTTTTCGAGAGAGTCAATGTCATATTGGAGGCTAAGGCTTTCAAATGTGTCCAAGTTCAGATTATATTGGAAATATTGATGTATGATTGGAAATTATGGGATGTGCTTACTTTGAAAAGTCCACCTAATCTTTTTCGAAAATCCATTCAAAAGTAGCATAACTCAAAACAAAACAATTTATAAACAAATTATGAAACTGAAAATGGAAAAGAAAGAAAAAATAAAAAAGAGTCAAAACATCATATCTCACCTTTCATATTTGGAAAAACCACATTATTTTCTTTAGAAAAAAAAATAAAAATCACTAACAAATTAAAAACACGTTACTTTATTATGTTATTGATAGAATAATTTTTTTTTCTATCATAAAAAGCAAATAAATGTGCAAAGAATACCCACAATCAGTGACTAATAACACAATGAATTTTACAAAACAAATTAAAATTACCAAGTCTCTTGTCACTTTTAACAAAGACCTATAAACTATGCATACATTAAAAGAAAAAAAAAACGAATTTACATAATAAAATAAGTTGATAAAACCAACCAACAAATTAAAAAAGTCAGTTGAAATAAATTCTAAACACAAACTCATTAAATTAAGGAAAAAAATATGGAAATTTTGAAGTTTTGGGCTTTTAAAGTTTTTGTTTGGAAAATAGGTCAATTTTCAAATTTCTTGTTTTTTTGACCCCTTGCTAATAATTGTAATGTCATCAACCAAAACTTAGGGTGTGAAAGTATTGTTATGCCATTAAATGAAATGGAAGAATCCCGACCAGGATTTATATATATGAAATCAGAAAAAGAAATTGGGAAGGGAAGGGAGATAAAAATAAATAAAAATTAAATGAAATGCAACTAGAATATCTTGAACCCAACTCCGTGCACAATAACACCTTAGCGCCCCAGTAACCAATGAACCAAGGTATCAATGTTGAACTTCATATAAAACATAATATATATATTACTAAAAACTATAATCTCAGTCTCATCCACCCTCGAAATCTTTGTAAACTTCGATCGATTTTATGCGGATTCAGAACTTGAGAACTTGTGAATCGAGAATGAAAACTGGAAAGAAAGAAGAAGAACAAAAGTTTGCCCTTTTTTTTTTACTCCCACCTTTCATTAATAGAGGGGCATGATGGTTTATTTTACATCTATGGTAGGCCAAAAAAAAAACAAGAAATTTGAAAACAGACCTCCTTCCCAAACTAAAAACTTAAAAGACCCAAAACTTTAAATTCCTCGAAAAAAAATACATTTTTTGTCCCTAAGTTTTGAGGAATAGATGCGCCTGGCTCCTGAATTTTTTAAATAGGCATTTTTAGTCCCTAAGTTTTGAGAAATAAGTTTAAAAGATTCTAAGTTTTCAAAAGGGACCTTTTTAGTCCTTGAGTTTTGAGAAATAGATTTATAAGGCCCTTCATGTTATTTTTTCAACTTTTTTATATTAATATTTTTTATTATTGAATATTTTTTTAAATTAAAAAGTACTAATTTAAAAAAATTGAAAAAATAATATGAGAAACTTTTTAAACTTATTTCTCAAAACTCATAGACTAAAAAAAAATTATTTTGAAAACTTAGGGACTTTTTAAACCTATTTCTCAAAACTCAAGGACAAAAAATACTCAATTTTGAAAACTTAGAAACCAAACGCATCGATTCCTCAAAACTTAGGGACCAAAAAGGTATGTTTCCTTAAATTAATTTTAGGTAAAGGAAGAGAAGAATCAAACCACTCTCTCACTTTTCACAAGTTGACAAAACCAATCAATCATCACATCAACAATAATCTTAGGCGATTAATTAGGCAAAATGAAGCTTATACAAAAATAACAACCAACAGTTAACCAACACATTTAAAAAGAGAAGATGTGCAAATGCATGTCCCAAAATGCAAAGGCGGGGCCCCTCTCTTGCTTAGCTATTCAAGTCCAAATTGCAAGCCGAATTCCCTGCAATAAGGGGAATTGCATCTCTCTTTCTCTTTGGCTTTAAAATTAAAATTTAATGCACACACTCACATCTTTGGTCATGTTCCTTTCTCCAGACGATTGATTTTTGGTTTATCACTGCCTTCTTTTTTATTATATATATATAATTTGTGGCTCACGCACTCTCAAGTTAAGTCCCATAAGTGTGTGAGTGCAGTACCAATTCCACATGTGGGTTTGATTTGGCCAAGTCAGTAGACAAGTCCAAACACAAAAAAGAAATTGACGTCTCAAAATTCTCTTCCATTTGTTGAGAATCCCACATTGAAAAGATTAGTGGAGACCTCACAATTTATAATCTACAAGGGTCACTTCACTCATAGTCAATTAGTTTTGAGATGAAACCTCGTGTAATTTAATACCATCTAATTTCATTTCTTTGTTTTTTTTTTTCTTTTTGGTGCATGTTATTATTTCAATACACTAAAAATTATTCATTAAGTCCGTCATGATAGTTGCTTCTTAATAATATTGATATGGATTCGGAAATTTGCATGTCCCATAATGATTATCGAAGATTTTATCTCATACTTCGAATAGTGGAAATTTGCCGATCATACTAGGTGGTCTTTTTGAATAAATTAATTTCTCATATTTAATTAATATTTAGAGATGAAATACATGATCAATTTATGCTTGTAGTTCTGTTCACTTGTAAATGTAATTTTGTTTTTGATTTAATTAGCTATCGATCTTGTTTTGATTATTTTGAAATAAGACTTTAAAATGCCCTAATAAAAGTAGTATTGGTTGGAGACAACCATGTGTATATGCAAGTCCAACAAGTTTCTCAAGAAATTTATAAAAGTAGGTAGTGGAAATTTTTTATTAGAAATTAATAATATAGTAATGTAGTTTTTTTTTTTTTTTTTTGAAAAGATATAGTAATGTATTCTATCCAACACTATTTTGACTAGTGAGATTTGTTTTCTGATTTATTAATTTTCACTAGCCTCATTAACAAAATGTGATATTAGTTATGCCTATATCACTTCTACAATTTTGATTTATTAATTTTTCACTTGTCTCTATTTTAGCCTCTCTGTATTTAACAAAATGCTAGTACAAGAACATTTATGTGCTATTTTGAGTCAATTACCTACCCAACAGTTCAAACTACAATATGAAAGTAAATAGAATATAATGATGTAGTTTTTTTTAGTACAATAACAAATGTGGAGTTATAAGAATTTGAACCTCCAACCTCGGGAGAAGTACACATCAATCTTCGCTAAGCTATCCTCTCACTTTGACAACGTTAAAGTAGTTTTCCTTATAGAAATTACTGCATTTTGAAATGGGAAGAAAATGAAGGTTTAAATAATATATTCCAATTCATCTATTTATTACTCGACGTAGGCATATGACATGGAGACACATCATTACAATGAAGCTAACCATGATTGTCACAAAAAGGCAAGGGTAAGCACATATTCAAAGAACCACAATCTCAACCATACAAGTTAAGCTACATCTTTGTTATATGCTCATACGTGATCGAGCTAAGGCAACGACGCAATCAAAATACTCCAAAATAAAGACATCATAACATACAATTTCCTCAACTCGAATAAGCGAAGGCGTGGTTACTAAAGACTATTTGCTATAAGTTCATATACGATCAAGCTAAGTTGACTCAACTAGCAAATCAAAAAAGACGTATACAACTCCCTCAACTCGGATCAAGAGTTTTATACAAAAACATTTCTCATTCGATGTATATTAAAGTGATTCTTAATCAATGACTCAATAATCCAAACTTGGTCTCCATAAAATATATTACTTTTTTAAGAGAACGAACAATGATTTCTAAACACCAACTCAAATTTTTATAATATGTGGCACTGATTTTCCAAGGCATTAAAAAAAGGAAGAATAAAAAGAGAGAGAGAGACGGCGACGAAAATTATGGTTGCAGGGAAACTGCATGCAGATGAGATATAATGATGGTGGTGGGGCTGAGGGCGTGGGGGCATTAGAAGAGTCTACGTCTTTCTGCAATCTTTGATACTTTAAATTTAATACCTCCAAAATAAGTATTTTTTTTTTAAATTAGTATTATATAAGTTTAGCTCGAGTTATCAAATTAATTATAGTTTAATGGTAATTGACATGTGTACGTTCTTACCAAAAAATCAAAGGTTTGAATCTTCCAACCTCAAATGTTGATGAACTAAAAGGAAAAGTGTAGCTGAGTTTTTAGTGAGTTTTTCAACTTAAAAAATTGTTGTATAAATTTTGGAATTTTCGATCTTATATTTAATACATATGTGACCTAACTATATTAGACGTATTCTAGATAATTTATAAGGCTTAGTATAAAATTAAAATTTATGTCTAATAAGTCTTCTCTTAGTTTTCAACTTAAGTTTAAAATGTTCGTAAATTTTAAAAATTGTAAGATGGGTCGAAAATCTACTAGACAAATAATTGAAAGCTTAAAGGACTTATTAGATATTTTCAAAGTTTAGATACTTATTAGATACAAAATTGAAAGTTTGGATGTTCATATCATAATGACTACTTACCTAAAATTTAATATCTTATAATTTTATTGACAATTAAATCTAGTAGAATTCAAGTGAACATCCATAAAAATAGAAGTGTCAAGTAAGCTTGACACTCACGAATATAAAAGAAAAAATTTTGAAAATTTATGCTCTGTTTATTAACCATTTTATTTTTGGAAAATTGCAGTGGGTTGGCAAATTAGACCAAATTAATAGCAAATATGGCCCCATGCAAAAAAAAATTTGCAAATATAGCAAAATCTATCGGAGTCTATCTAATAGACTTCGATTATCAGAGTTTATCAACGATAGACTATGATAAATCAAAATCTATCAGTCTACTGATAGACTTCGATTTTTCAGAGTCTATCAATGTCTATCGTTGATAAACTCTGGTTAATCAAAATCTATCTGTGTCTATTTGTGTCTATCAATGACTATCATAATCGAAGTCTATTAGCGATAGATACTGATATACTTTGAATAATCAGAGTCTATCAGTGATAGACACGGATAAAATCCGACAACAGTTTTTTGGTCTTGTACAATTAATTTTGCTATATTTGCAATTAGTTTGCAACTGTGCTATATTTGTTATTAATTTGGTCCAATTTGCCATCTATGCAATTGCCCCTTTATTTTTTGTTTTTGTTTTTTTGAAAATTAAGTTTATAAACACTACTTCTTACGAGTTTTTTTTTTTTTTTATCCAGTTCCTATCAATGTTTGCAACAACTAAATCAAGTTTTTAAGAAAAAAAAAAGTTTTAAAAAACTTTTGTTTTTTTATTTGACTAAGATTTCAAATATTTCTTTAAGATGTGAAATCTATGATAAAGAAATGGGTAAGGAAACAGACATAAATTTTAAAAACTAAAACCAAAAACCAAAAACCAAAAACCAAGACCCCGTTTGATAACTATTTGGTTTTTGGTTTTTAAAAATTAAGCTTATAAACACTCCTCTCATCTATAAGTTTCTTTGTTTTTTCATCTACCTTCTTTACCTGTTTTAAAAAACCAAGCTAATTTTTTAAAACTAAAAAAAATAGTTTTAAAAAACTTGTTTTTGTTTTTAGAATTTGCCTAGAAATTAAAATTAACAAAGATGAAAACCACACTAAGAAAATTATGAGAAAATAAGCCTAATTTTTAAAAACACAAAATCAAATGGTTATCAAACGGGACCCAAATGATTATCGAACATGTTTAAATATTTAGGTTAAATTACAAGTTTAGTCCCTAAACTTTTAAGATTGTATTAATTTAGTCCATGGACTTTAAAAAATGTCTTATAGGTCTCTAAACATTCAATTTTGTGTCTAATAGGTCCCTGAACTTTAAAAGTGTGTCTAATAGCTAGGTCCCTAGACTTTTAATTTTGTGTCTAATAGGTCTTTGACATATTCGAGATTTTTTAAAATTAATCAATCTATTAGACATAAAATTGAAATTTATGCATATTTGGTACCCTAAACTTCCAATTTGTATCTTGTAGGCTTGTGAATTTTAAAAATGTCAAATAATTCAATGACCTGTTTGATATAAAATTGAAAGTTGAGGGATCTATTAGACACAAAAGTAAAAGCTTAAGGACGTACTGAATACAAATTCAGGAACCTATTTTATTGGACACAAAATTAAAAGTTTGAAGACCTAATTAACACTTTTTAAAGTTATCAAATTGACACAATCCAGGTATTGGACAAAAAATCTACTAACCATTTTTTAGACATTAAATGCAAACTTTAAAAACTTAAGCATGGTAATTTATTTATAATGGTATGATGGAGGGAACCGTGTGAGTGAAGAAAGAAGATAAAATTGGTGTGTAGCGTTTTACCCTCGGAGAAAGGGCAGCTGTCGGGTACTGAATTATGGCAAATTTATTGTTCTTCTGTTTCCATCAGAAGGCGAAGGTTAAGGGGGATGGCGATGGTGGCTTCGTTTTGCTCGCTTCTAAGTTCTAAGGGTTCTAGTACTACGGTAGTACCTACTCCCTCCATTCAACATTTGACACATCATTTAATGAGCATTTAATGATATAATATTTTATTGTATGGATCCCACACAATTCTTAAATACTTCCTACATGACAAACAATGAATGGAGGTAGTATGGAAAATTTTTCATACTACTGTAGTACTATAAATTTCCTCGTTCTAAGGACATTATTTCATTTCCACACATAATAAAACTACTTTTCTTATACCATTTGTTTCTTTTTCCCCCTTTATTTGCATTATGCAATTATTTTTTTTTCTTTTAGTTAAAAAAAAGGAGGGTTGTAAAATAGAGAAAAAAAAATCACAATACTGTTTTTTTTTTTTTTTTGTGAAAAATTCACAATATTGTTTATAACTAGCAAAAATTCTACCCAAAAATATTTGTCAAACAATAAAAAAAAACCCAAAATATCGCATGAATGAGAAGGTTCTTTCATATGATATCAACAACTTCAATTGCCTCAATTGACTTATTTTGTATGTTTGATTCACTACCTATACGATCCAGACAACTATCTTTTTAACATTTTATGTAAGTGTCACATTAAAAAAATATCATGTATATATCTAGAATGAAAAAACGAAACAAGATACAACAACCAAAGTCAAATCATTGTATTGGCCAATAGAGTCGTTGTTCCAAACACGCAACCAATGCTCTCATCTCAAACACTTTCATTCTCCTTGATTCGAATACTGACTAGTAATAAACGACGTGTTAGTAATCACATCATAAGTTACTTATTTAAATAGTCAAGATACTTTTCAAATCAAACCAAACTTGATTAAAAAATTTACATCGTAGTATTCTATATGGAGCCATATCTAACAATCAAATTATATGTTTACGTGATAGCTGGTTTTTTTATCACGTAAAAAATTAGCTCATTTCTATAATTATATGACCATTTCCACCATGAAAAACCATGAACATATGCTCTCATATTCACACAAGCAACCGATTTATTGCTACTTTAGTTGAACTTTCACTTGATTTGATTACTGAATGTGAACCAAACACTCTCTCACATGTTCATATGTAGTTGGAAAATGAAATGGCTTGCCTTGCCATGACAGTAAACCTCTAATTAGTTTTACTAATAGATTTGTTTAGGAAACAACTGTATTTTATAATAAAACTCTAGAAAATTACATTTTATCAAAATTTTACATTTGATTAAAAATAAAATTATGAATATTTCTTTTATTGAAATAATTATGAATATTTCTTTTATTTTATAAATTTGGTATCTATAATTTGCATTTCGGCCTCTCGAACACTTTCTAGAATTTTAGTTTTAGAGCATTATATTTATTTGCATTACATGACTATGATTGCCTGTCAATGTTAGTACATTTATTTTATCATTATTATTATTATCGGGTTTTTCTCTGTTTTTATTAATTATTACTTATTGACATCAAATCTCAATTATAAATTCTTGCTCGTTGAAAGAAATTTCTCGATTCTGTTTAATAATCATTTAATTTTTTGTTATTGATTTTTAAAAATTAAATTTGTTTTCTCATAATTTCTACAAAATGATTTTCATCTTTCTTAAAGAAATATTTTAATTATTAATAAAAACAAGTTTTGCTTAATTTTCAAAAACAAAAAATAAAATGATTATCAAACACAACATTAAAGGTTTATTTTTAAAATTAAAAAAAAAAAATCTACTCCCTCTCATATTTGTAAAAGACATACCAATGGAGAGTAAAAAGTTGATATATTATCCAAGAAAGCATCACTCATTCTTGCAGAGGAAAATTTGAAATACTATACAGAGGTATCAAACACTACTATACCTTCTATTGTCAATCACTTCAACATAATTTAGAATGATTTAAGTTCAAATCGTATTAAAGAATTATGAACAACACTTGGTTGCACAACTACATGCAGGGATTTACCTACACATCTCAATCAAAATCTTGACAGTTAAGAGAGAGAAAGATAGAAAATGAGAAGAAAAAGATTATATCTCCTAATTGTCAACATTAATGGTGGTGTATAGAGAAGTACCTACGCACTGATATGCAACCAAATATTGTCAAAGAATTATTACCGAAAGAAAAATTGTAATGTAAATAAATGAAGTAGAGGAAGTTAAATTGTTATGGAAATCACATCTTACCATTCCAAACAAGTTAGAGTAGTCCTTTATTATGTACTTCATGTATTATTTTCATGATAAAGATTTTTCTTTATAAAGTTAGTGAGAGTATTACCATACACAGTAGTATAGAAAATTTTTGCTTTACCATTCACTCTCCTCCATCAGAATAATGGGAAAGTTCCCTATAAGTAAAATACGGAAATCCAGAATAATGGAAAATTTCCTATAATTAAGTTAAATAATAAGAAAATTATTCTTAAAAAAAAAGGAAAAAAATAATCCCTCAGAATAATGTGCCACGTAAGAAAGAATGAGAGCTGTTAAATAAGGAAGTATAGCCACACACATTTATTATATAGTCTCTGTCATCTTCTGCAACTCACACTGAATTCCTTTCTTTCAGAACTGAAGAGAGAGATAGAGAGAGATAGAGTTAGAAAATGCGGCCAACTCCTTTAGACGCCGACGACACCGTTCGCTTCCATCCACCGCCATCGCCGCCGTGCCACGACCTCCGCGCCTGTACTTGGCGGCCCTACTCCAGTTCCAGAGACTTCGAAGCCAACGCCGCCGTCGTCGTCATCATCCTCCTCTGCGGCCTCATCTGCGCTCTCGCTCTCAACACCGCCATCCGATGCTTCCTCCGCCGCGGCGCCGGCGCAGCTCGTGATCCGTCCGACAGCCAGCAGGAGGAACTTCAGGACGAGACGAAGCCGACGCTGGTGGACAAATTGAAGATGGCTCCGGCGCTGGTGTTCACGGCGGAGATGAAGCCGAAGCTCGCCGGCGCGGAGGCCGAGTGCACGATTTGCTTGACGGAGTTCTCGGAAGGGGAAGAGATCCGAGTATTGGCGATTTGCAAGCATGGATTTCATGTTCAGTGTATTCAGACGTGGTTGATTTTGCATTCTTCTTGTCCGACTTGCCGCCGGAGTTACCTCCCTCCCTCGCCGTCATCCTCCGAGCTCGGTGGCTATGGCGGCGGCGGCGGCAACCCCTGAGATTAGAGTAGAAATACCGGGATTTCTCCCGATGGCCGCCGTCGTAGCTGTTTGATAGCAGTTCGAATTGAGCGTTTGCTTTCTTTTTTTTTTTTTTTTTTTTTTTTTTTTTTTTTTTTTTTAATTACAATTACTTCATCTGTTTTTTTTTTTTTCTTCTTTTTCTGCTCTGGCATTTTTCCGATCAACTTTTGGAATTTACCAAATCCATCAATGCAATTCGGGTTGAGAAATGAGGTAAAATTGTTAATTTACATCTACTCTCATTTTTATGAAATTAAAAGTTTTTTTAAAATATAAATGATAACACTGAGTTCGCCAAATGGAGCCTTTAGTTTTGTTGTGACAATGTCTAACTTCTAGTTTTATTTCAAATCCTCAGACTCATTATATTTTTTTTGATCTCATAGATACATCACTATCATCAATGGTGGATAAAATTTAAGAAAAAATTATAATTGTGAATTTGAATAAAGATGCTCATCAACCATTTGAATTACATCCTCTCCCATTTTTTTTCCTAATCATAGGAGATTCCAACCTCTTATTTTTCATTTTTTTTTTATATTCATATCTGACAATTTAAAACATAGTTGAATGTTGTGACATATATTCTTAAAAGAAAAAATCAATTCATTTTCGAGTATTTTTTTACTTCAAAATAAAAAAAAAATGGTAAGAGAATTTATTCATTTAAAAATTGTATTAAACACACATTTTTTTTAAAAAAAAAAAACTGTATAGTAAAATTTGTGTATTTGGAAGAAGGTAAAATCACCGCAAGTAATTTTGATCATTTTTTTTTTTTGTTAAATCGAGCATATAGCTCAGCAGTAATTGACATGTGTCTTCTACTATAAAGAAGTCACATGTTCGAATCTAAATTGATTGCTAGTTTATAATATGATTGGATGATTTAAAAAGAAAAGGTTACCATTTTGTATTTTTACAATAATGCCCTTTTTAATGGTAATTTGAAAACCCGACCAGCTATGCATTCTTTTAATATGTTCTTTTTTGTGTTGGAATTTGTGGAAGGAAAAAAAACCTTTTGTAAAGTATTATTGAATTTATGTATAAAAAACAGAAAACTTTTTTAAAAGTATAACCGAATATTGGGAAATTGAGGCGCAAACGCGCAGTATAGACAAAATTGAGATGGATTGAGAGTGAGAAGGTGGCTGGAACGTCCAATCAGCAAGGCTTTAGGCAACATTGGGCGTTGATGAGGCGCCACGTAAGCTCTGACAAGTAAGCTGACGTGTGAAGTTTTGATGCTGTGTTTCACCTCAACAGTCTGTGTGCTTTGAGGAGTGGGGCACAATTATTGCGTCCATAGATTTAATTCTTTCTTTAATAAAACAAATATTCAAAATTGTTTAAAATAGAAAAAGGATAAACAGAAAGAAAAAAATGATGCCAGTGTCAGATTTATTTTGTCACACACTTGCAAATTGCAACAAAGTCTTGGAATTTTTCTGAAAGTTAAGTGTGTTTTTGTTTGATCCAAAATGGTACGATTTGTTATTAGCTTAATTCTATATAGCTTAATTAGAATGAATACTATTAACAGAAACATATCTCAACTGACATAGAGTTTAAACTAAAGATCAAAAGGTATATGGTTCAAATCTCTCACGAATGGATTTTTGTATAAATTCAAGCTTTTTTTATTTCTCATTTAAGCAGGAGGTTTGCTATAAATAACATTCAATCAAATGGATTAAATGGACAAATTTCAAACGAAGAATGATACTCACCACAATGAACACAAAATTTGAAAGAATTTTGATGAACACGTGATGTACAATTTTGCTACCACAAATGTACTGTCAAGTTTTAATATAGTGTTTTCGTGATTTTTGAGTGTCGTCCTCTGGATTTGTGTTTTAACTAATTAATTACCGTGATTAATCTTGTTCAATTTTATTTAAAGATCAAAATTTAATGAGAAAAATAAATCAACACGCAAAAACATAAAAAAAATATGGAGACTCAAATGGAAAGACTTTGGGAATTGATTTCACCTAATGGGATTGTGGATTAATTACTTTGAATGTATGAACATGCAATGTTTCATAAATCTAGGACAAACTACTACCATTGGTATCTCTCCCGAGCATAACTAATTCTCAATCTTATAATAATAAACTCGATATCCCTATCTAGATTCATAAGCATGCAAGGTCTTAAGTTTAATCCTTTAGCAATTTCTAAAACCTATCCTAAATCTCTCAATCTTAGGATTATTCTAGTTATGCAAAACGAGGTCTAGACTAAATCCTCTCTCCTGAGCAAGACCTAGAGATAACAACATTCAATTCATGGTTAATAAATTGAAAAGCATTAAGAGAATAATATGCATAAATGAATTCAAAGTAATAAACATCCAAGCATTAATCCAACAACGCCCAAAGGGCTACATCAATCCCTAAGACAATCAATTTAGCTACTCATAGTCTTAGAACTACAAACACTAATTGAAAGAAAAGTCATAACAACTACTAGATAAAAGGGAAAGAAAGGGATAAAACTCGAATCGTTGAAACCGTACGTCCCCGTCACTATCTCCACGCGTTCTAGCTTGAATCACGCTCCTTATCCTTGCTTCAACTCCCACCAAAGGCCTTTAGTCGAAATTAGGGCTAAAATCTAACCAATTGGACTCCCTTTGGCCGCAACACATCATGTTGTATTTATAGACAAAGTTGTCGTAGCGTCGAGACACTAGGGACAGCGTCAAGACGCTGCCCTTTGCCGCCTCAATTAAAGATGGAAATTTTGCACAGCGTCTCGATGCTGTGCCCTCGAGACTTCAGGCTTGGATTGTACTTGCAACAGTGTCGAGACGCACAGATTTTCACACTTGTGTAGCTCTCAATTCAAGCCTTCTTCCATATTTTTACATATCTTTAGGTCCTGAACACTCAAATACTTTCAATTTTTCAATCTCACCCCAATAGTTCAATTCCTACAAAAGAATCATAAAGTGCATCAAAATGGCCAAATTATCCTCAAAGAATAAGTATAAATGACCGAGAAAGATAGCTCGTTATATGCGCACTATCAAACACCCCCAAACTTAAGCTTTTGCTAGTCCCCAAACAAAAATACAAATTAGACATAGGTTCTAAACGGATGCAATAATAACACAACTCAATCCTTAAGGCTCCTGAGTCAATAAATAAGCAATCAAGAGACATGTACATATATAAGGTCCAATGAGGGAGACAAATTGAAATTCTTTCAGAACTAACTTGCATACGAGAGATCTAACTTACTTAGATTGGACTCTACTAGCTCGGGATTGGATTATAAGACTCTCAACTCATCTTCCCTCTACACTTGCACTAATATGATTTACTAATGAGCCACTAGAACAAATTAGATTGTTTTATCCATACCTAGGTGCTTTAAATTTAAAATTGAATCAAATATTTATATGTGACACTAGCTTTCACACACCTATTGTAGGGACCCATAACCCAAGTTTAACCCTTGGTTGGTCTAACTGATTACAACATGGGTCTTTTTGCCTAAAACATTATTAAACATTGCAAATTGTGTACACAAGCCGACATTATATTATTTTTTTTTTTCAAATGTACAAGCAAGAATGATGTTTGATTTAAGTATAACAAGCATATAATCTTTTCTTTCCTCCTAGGCAAGATTAAACATGCTAATTTGCAACAAATCGCCTTTTTAGCTATACCCTACACCTATCAAGGTGAAAACAAACATATGACACTACTATAAAATTGACATTCCATGATGCCATAACTAAACCAAATAACGGAAAGGAAGAAAAAAATGTCATAAATGGCTGGGGCGCGTATTTGGTAGGAAAAAACAGAGATTCTCGTATTTTTGGAAATTTATGACATTTTTTCAACGTCATGAATCTATGACTTCAATTAACTGTCGTTAATTACAATTTTTTTTTCGATTACTATTCTTTTTATTTAAAAAATAAAAAAAAAACAAAAAACCTAAAAATAAAATGAAAAGAAAAAAAGAAAAAAAAAACTCTAACTTTATCTTCCTCTTCCCTTTCTACTTCACGCCACAACCCTTTCCCCCTCTCTTCTCGATCAATCGCACAACTCCCCACCGGTTGCTTCTTCTCCGACGAAGCTCACATGAACGGTATCTGCTTCTCCCTAGCCTTCTCTTCTTCTCTAGCTACAACCTCAACCCCTTTTCGGTCTTCTCCGGTGAAACCCACAAACGCGAACAACATGCTCCACGTCGGTGTGCTTCTCTGCGAGCGACTCTTTATTTCTTTATCATGGAGATGTTTTGATGGTGGGAAACTGTAAGAAACCCTTACTTCTTTTTTTATGTTAGAGTTGAGAGTTCATTTGTTCTTCAATTTTTGAGTGCATTGTAATGTTGGAAATGTGTTGAAGCATTGATTTATATGTTGTTGGAAGATAGGAACTCTGTTGTAATTGCTCTATTTTTATGAGATTGCCTAAACTACTTGCCCATTTTGGTAGGGCTGCTGCTTTGTATTAGTACCGTTGGTTGTTGAAATTAGAGATTAGGTGATTACTTCACAACATAATCAATTTTCAATTTTGATCCTAACAAATCTCAAATGCTTTAACCTATATGAAACTAAATTGTTGATTAGTTGAAATGAAATGAGGTGGAACTCAAAAGGGCATAAAATTATTAGTGTTGTTTACTTAAAAAAGAATTGGAAAATAATATTCCTTTGTTGATTAGTTGAAATGAAATGAGATGAAACTCAAAATTGCATAACATTATGAGTTTTGTTTGCTTGAAAATAATCTGTAAATAATTTTCTTGGTATATAGTCATATTTTTGGAACTTTGACACTTTTCTTCCTATGCTCAACCTGTTTAGTTACCTAGGAAAAGAAGTTAATTTCTTTTTCTACCACATGTAAGTACATATCCATAATTTTTTGCTATGTGAATTAGCTATAATTTCCATTATTGTATTTTTAGGATGAGAAGATTGAGCGTTTTCTTGGTCATTTGCAAAAGGAATTTAAAAGTGGGGTTTCAATTGAAAACTTAGGTGGGTTGCCAAGTTTTCAGATTCATAGATGTTAGACCTCAAATTTGCAGGTTGACATGAGTCTTGTATTGTTAAAATAATAATATATGGGGTTCTAATTGTTATTAAGGGCAAAGTTTGACATGAGTCTTGTGTTGTTAAACATGGTAGGTATAGGCCGTATAATTAATGCAACCCTCACCCATAATTTTAGAATTTGACAAACATTTGTTTTGGAAAGACTCTAGGTAGATTTCTTTTTATCTCTAGTTCATTTTTCTTGTTCATCTGAAGTCTATTCATGCTTGTTTGATTTAAAGGTGCTAATGTGCTGTCATTTTTCTAATGCCTTTTTGCCCCTCTCATGCAGTAAGTGATGCACGAATTGCTAACAACAAGTGTACGGGTCAAGTTATAATATAGTGAATGTGAAATTCGAATGTCGTCCTCTGGATTGTGTTTCTAGCCAATTTAATTACCGGAAATACTTTTGACCAATTTTATTTAGGGAACACACTTTAATGACCAAGAATGCAAAACTAAACATAAAACTAAAAGAATGTGACAATCTAATGATGACAACGGTCTTAGGGATTTGATTTCACCAATTGGGATTATGGATTAATTCATGGATTAATGACATGCATGCTATGACTCATAAATCTTGGAATACTAAAATCACACATATCTCTCTCGAGCATACATGATTCTCCCACATACAATGAACCTGATATCTCCCTATCTAAATTCATTAAACATGCAAGGCATTAATGTTATCATTTTTAACGATTTCTAGAATTAACTATTATCTCCCGATCTCTAGCTAAATCCTAGTTATGCATAATGAGTTCTAAGCTAAATCCTCTCTCCCGAGTTGGATTTAGACACAATCAACATCCATTTCATGGCCGGTAAATTGAAAGCATTAAACATACATGATGCATAAATGAAATCAATAACAACAATCCATAAATTCAATCCATAAAGTGCCCAACGGCTACATCAATCCCTAAGAATTAAACTTAGTTACACATAATCCGCGTTACGATATAAACTAAGTCTAAATAAGCCATAAAAACTACTAGAGAAAAGGGAAAATAGAAGTAAACGCTAAGTAGGCCGAGACCGCACGTCCCCGTCACGATCTCCACGAACAAAGCCTTGAAATCCACTTTTCTCCACTTGCTTCAGCCTCCACAACAGCCTTCTAGTCGAGTTTTCGGCCCCAAAATCATCCAAAGAAGTCCCCCCAAAAGACCTAATCGCATTCTTTAAATAAGGCAAAAATTCAACACAGCGTCGCTGTTGGGTTGTATGCCCTAAAACTCGTAGATAGTAAATGTACATTTGACCGAACATTAATAAAGTGATGTATTATTCAATGTTTGTATTATATCTTGTCTTATTAACCCTAATCCAATAAACTAAACATCCAATGCTAATAAAATGAGGCTTGAACTAGTATGTAGGGACATACGGGGATCAATGTTTAAGTTTTAGCCTAAAGGGTCTATAGTATAGGGATAAGGCTGGGTACCTTATCCTGGTGACACTATGGATACGACCCGCTTTGTATATTGATACAAACGTAGTGATCCAACGCGTTCATGTGGTTGACATGCGAGTGGGGGTATCCTGTGCAATGAGTTTGCACAAAGACCGGACCGCGAAATAGTTAACCACTAACTGTAACACCGTTAGTTAGCTAGTTTTCTATTTCACTATGATGACCTAAGGCAACTTGGCCTTAATCCTGAGTGGATTATGGACTCATGTCCATGAGGGATTGTCCTTTGATTTGTACGGGTGAGAGTGGCCTGTTCGCCGACTCAATAAGCCTACCATTTTGGGGACAAGACCGAATGGGGAGCTGGGAACGTAGTCTTACAAGATGGAATTCACTCCTTCCCGATATTAGGGTAAGTAGAGGTGTGTTCCCTTAAGTGGTGTCTCCGGGTCTTGAACAATGGGCCCTACCCTCTTTATGGCACGAGAGGGATTTCTGTTTGCTGGTTGGACCACAAACAGGTTGTTCATTAGAGGAGCGTTGGTACTTAAGGACCAAGAGGTAGCCCAGGGGTAAAATGGTAATTTGACCTAGCTGGGGTACGAACACACGTGAAGGGCTAACTTGCTGTTGACGGTCAATATCCGTGGACACAGAAATATATCTGCAGTGAGAAGAGTACAACTGTGGTTCTTTAGTGGAGTGAACCACAGTTAACGAATATTGATTAACTTGGTTAATGAGTTTAACCAACTAATCTCATATCGTTGGAGCTTCTGATCTGTAGGTCCATTAAGTCCCACCGGTAGCTCATTCAGGGCGTTGAGGTAAAATTCTAAGGATGGATTGAATGTTCGAAGGTGTTCGAATATTTAACTAAAATATGAATTTGGTTCATATTAAAACTATAGGTTATAATTAATATGCATTGGATGTATATTAATACTATAGTTTTGAGAGAGAAAATAATAATTGAATATGTGATGTTCAATTTTATTATTTTTATTTTTGTTTATATATTAATTAATTTCGAATTAATTAATTGATTTAGTTTAATTAAATTTGATTTAATTGAACTATAGGTTAAAGAGGGATATTAGTTTAAATAAGATTTAAATTAATATTGATTAATTAAATTTAATTAATTACAATTTATTTTAATTTGTGATTAATTATTATCAGGTAACTGACTATTCAGTTACCTGATGATGCGTGAGGTGGCTTAACCTTACCTTTATTATCGTGGTCTTCGTTCAGTTGCAGAGGAGCCCAAGTCTCACGCCTCTCACTCTCCCTCTCATCCTCTCTCTTGTTCTGCACTCTCTCTGAGAATACAGAGTTCTTCTTCCAGGAAATATCCTTAGAATTTTTGCTCCCACAAGCTCCCAACGCAACATCCTATTCGAGAATACCGGTGAATCCTCGTGGTGGTGTTCGTGTTGTTTCTCCAACGAAAACAAGTATTGTTTGCTGCTGTATTTTGGGAGAAAATCAGAGAAAATTTGGCGAAACGATCAAGGGTTTCTTCAAAGGTAATATGTTCTTGAACTAGGATCATTAGGATCCAATTCTAGATTAGATCTAGAATTTTTAATCTTTTGTCCAGCATGCTTTATGGTTGTTTTTACAGCATGATTTCTTATCTTTTTGCTTGCTGTAAATTTATTTATTTTGTTGTCGTATTGGTATCCCAATCGGCGTTTTATTCGAAAAAGGTCTCTGTTGTCTTCCACTGCGAAAAGGGCTTTTATCCCTTCAGTCGCGACGCTGGCGACGCTATCACGATACCGCCAATCTGGAAAATGAAATCTGCAAACGTCGAGACGCTAGGGTCAATGATGTGACCTGTTGCCGCCTAATCAAGAAGGACAATGGCAGCGACGAGACGCCCTTTAGCAAGGGTCTCGACGCTGGTCTTCGACCAGGCCTAAAGTGAGCTCATCCAACTTCGAATCTCTTTGTTCCTTTGCCTCTTTTCGCATCCCGAACATCCAATTAGCTCCAATTTCCCAATTTTATCTCAAAAACATAATTCCTACAAATAAACACAAGAATGCATAATTTTGGCCATTTAATTATAAAAGACTAGCTAACTTAATTAGGGAAAACTAGCTAGCTATGCTCGCTATCAGTAAGCCTCTAAGAAGGTCAAAATTACACTTCATTCTACCGCTTAGATATTGATAGTCAAAGTCCCACATTGGGTAGATGAGGGGATGATCATGGGTTTATAAGGGAGGACTAGTATCTCCATTGGTATGAGGCATTTTAGGGTAATCTAAAAACAAAGCCATGAGGGCTTATGCCCAAAGTGGACAATATCATACCATTGTGGAGATCTGTGGATGTCTGGTTGTCCCTTAACAAGTGGTATCAGAGCCATGCCCCAGGCGTAGCCGTGTCGGGTAGAATCATCGGGTGTCGAACAAAGAAGTTGTGAGCCTTAATAGTCATGGTGGAGATCCGTGGTTGGGCTCTGTCGGGTAGGCGGTATACTCCGGAGAAGAGGAGTCGTTCTGGATAAGAGTAAGAACTATTGGTAAAGGGGTGAAGCCTAGAGAGTTGGACGGATAGATGACTATTTGAGGGGAAACTCGGTGGTACTTTGTTTGAGGGGAGGATTGTTGGGAGTGCAACCAAAGTCCCACATTGGCTAGATGAGGGGAAGATCATGGGTTTATAAGGGAGGACTAGTATCTTCATTGGTATGAGGCCTTTTGGGGTAATCCAGAAACAAAGTCATGAGGTCTTATGCCCAAAGTGGACAATATCATACCATTGTGGAGATCTGTGTCGTGTCTGTCGTCCCTTAGAGGTATGTTATGCTTTTGTGATGCATTGATGAATTTTGTGGTATATCTTGCTTACAAACTTTTTTTCTTCTCATTAACACATTGAAAGTAGTATAATTTCCTTTTATTATTTTGCTTTGTATTATCCATTTTAACAATATATGTTAGCTTAAATGCTATTCCCTTTTTGGTCTTTACTTCCCGTAGCCTCATTCATCTGCTGAAGTGCCTTAAATATCATACCTATTGAATTAGTTACACAAACTTCTATTTTACATGAGGTTTTCTAGTTTCTTCTCCCAACACCCTCCTTTCCATGGAAATAGAAAAACTTACACACAACAAAAGAAAAACAGGGGAAGGAAAAGAAAAGAAAAATGAAAACATTGATGAGGAAACTCCAATAGTACTCCTTGATATCAAGGTTGACACAATTTTATGGTTATGTGACTTGGAGTACTGGGAAGTGTTTACTTACATGTGCTTTATGTTGGGTAAAACCCAGAGAAATTTAAATAAAGCAACAAAATAAGAAACACAAGAATTTACGTGGAAACTCCAAAACGGAGAAAAACCACGACCCACGGAAAGAAATCCACTATGTGAAAAATTTTTACAATCACAAAAAATTTTCTCCCCGACCCCAATTACAAGAAACACTCTCTCAAAGCTTTATATCATTCACACTACTAGAGTATACCAAGCTTAAAGTGATTCTAAATGAGATGCTTTGAAACTAAAGTCATAGGCTCCTTTTATAGTACTTAGAGCCCATCACTTCCTTGAACCTTTTCGATGTGGGACAAACTCACTTCTAATATTTTGTCAAAAAACCCAACAAATTTCACCTTGGCAAGATATTTGAAGAATCCACAACTCTTGCTACAAACCATCGTCTTCACCGACAATCATAATTCTCATCTCAGAGAACTATAACCTAACCCACCATATAGAGTAGACCACTTGGAATATCACCTTCCAAGAATTTTCTTCTTTGTCACATATCGATAAACCCTGTTGAAATTTATGGTGCAACTTCCACCTACTTGGCTCACCTGGAAGTTCTTCAGCCATCGACATAACTTCCACCACACACCTTGTATAACTGCCAAGCCAATGCCCGTGTCCAAACTTGTGGAACCGCTAACATCACATCCTCTATCATGGTAAAACGGACATACCATGAGGATGAATTCTGTCTTTCTTCAGAGGAATTCACTCACACATACTTGTGCATAAATCTAAAAAAGGAGGCATTTGTTGAATGAGAAGTTTCGACCAATCACAAATTGCCACATCATTAATTTAAATTGATGATAAAATAAATTTGAGACCAATTACAAATTTACACGTGTCCCTGAATTAAATCAATAGACGCTGAAATTTGGAAAATCAGACCATGCCACTTGTCTATTATTGATCCATTGGATGACATGAGCCAAGTCCAATCAAATTATGTCACGTGGCAATTGGACCCGATACTAATGTAACCAGAGATCATTGAAGAAATTGGGCTAAATAAAAATAATAAAAAATGATTGGATAAGCCCAAATATAGCCAAAACCCAAAAGCAACCAAGTCCAAGCCCATATGAGGTCCATCAAACTCCATAAATAGAGGAGGCGACCACTCATTTTGGACATTCAGACGAAGTGAGAGAATCCAGAGTCATTCAGATTCAGACTCAGAAGCATTCAAACATTCAAAGAATTCAGAAGTTTCAAGTTCAGTCAGAGAATCTAGAAGAGTTAGAAGCCAAAGAGTCTACAGAATTCAGAAGGATCCGAGATTCAAAATTCAAAGGATTCAAGACTCAGAAGATTTGAAGACTAGAAGACTCCAAAAAGAGATCAACAAGCTAACCGACCGATCAAGAAGATCAACAAGTTAGCAGGCTGATCATCTAAAAGGATCAACAAGCTAACAAGTCGATCCAATAAATAATCAAGCCAACAGGCCGATCCAAAAGATCATCAAGCCAACAGGCCGATCATCCAAGAAGATCAAGAAGCCTACAAGCTGATCTAAGAAATCATCAAGCCAATAGGCCAATCCAAGAGATCATCAAGCTAGCAGACTGATCATCCAAAAAGATCAACAGACTAACAAACTGGTCCAAGAAGAGCAACAAGCTAGAGGCCAAAGTTTATACATTTGTGAGAAAGAATCAGAGGATAAATATTAGAGATTGTAACACTTATACATTAAAGTTCAATAAAATCGAGTTCATTTCCACAAATTAAATTTCCTTATCGAAATCTCGTGTGAACAAGGGTATTTTTGTAAGAAATTATCAAAATTAATGTTGTTGTGCAGAGGTCTAACTTGCGGTGGAATTGCGCCCACAAATGGAGAGAAAGAAGTTAGCGAAGAAAAATGAAGATTGAAGATTTGTGCCCACATTTGGTCTTGAAGATGTGGAAAAGGCGTCTAATTTACACCCGCAAACCAATAAGCAAAGTAGCCTCAGCTGAAGACAGTTTTGTCAAAGCAGTGCACTAAAGGAGATTTGCACTCGAATTGCGACTGCAACTGGGCTTTCCGACAAAATTCCGATATTCACGGGATTTGCACAGAATCATCTGAAAATCGTAAATCTCATATCAAATGTCCATGGATCGTGGATTTTCACTCTCAAGGGAATTCACACTGATATCAGCAGCCAACCCTACCTTCCAAGGTCTATATAAGGCGACTAAGGAGCAAGAAGCAAAGGGAGCTTGAATTCTTGTCCTAAGATAGTTTTTATGCTTTTCTTTCTTCTCATCTTGTAACCAATCCGAGTTTCGGTTCTTCTACCCTCTGTCGGCTCTTCCATTCGAAAGAAGAAGAAGAGAAAGAATTATCTCCCCTTGAAAAAGGCAAGAGCAAGTTAGATAGAGAGGATAAAGAACCTTAGTTGAATCTAGAGTCTTTTACTTTCTATTTTATTTTCATTGTAAGCTGTTTTACTTTCTGTTTTGCTTAAGTTTCAGTTGTAAGTTCATCATTTGTAATTTTCGATTATCAATATAAATGCACTTTATTTCTTTAATTCGTGAACCTTTTATTTTATGTTTTGCACTTTAGTTTCCTCAATGAGCTAAACTTTTTCTCGGGGGTTCAAATATGTTGATACCTTGAGTGGAAGAAAGTCCCACCAGTGCAAAGGCAACCTTGCTACTTCTTAGCTTTGTTTGTTTTTGTTGAAGTTTAAGTCTCATTGTTAGCTTAAACTGATCAATTAAGTTAGTATAGTTTGTGTTCAACTGGTGGTTGAAAGGTTGGAGTTGAATGCACGGGTTCACAAAAACAATAGTGGAAAAAATCTTAGAAATAGGACTTTGTTTCTTGCATCCTAGAAATACGGTTGAAACCACTAGAGTTTTGGGAGTCGTGTGCAATATTTATCTAAGTTTTAGTTAGCCCTAGAAATATGTGTCTAGTTAATTAGCTTAGTCTTCTAAAGACACCTACAACAGAGCTGAATAGGAGTTGGACTTAACTCACAATCAAGTTGTCAAGGCATTTGCGGGTGTAAATTGGTAGCAATTTGTCTGCACCATGTCTATGTGGACACTAATAGATAGTATTCTCCAGCCGTGTGCATTGCCTGAGTGAGTTTCTAGCACAATGGTGGGCACATTTTAAGCTCTTGGTTGATACTTATTTGAATTCTCCGTCTTATCTCATATATCTTTACTTGTTTTATTTACTCGTTTTCTTTACATTGCTTTTATCCAACACAAACCAACTATCAAATTATTTTTGGTTACCATCCTCGGTTGCAAATTTAGAGGAGGTTCTTGTCTTCTCAAATTGTAAAAGTGTTTTTCAACTAGTCACCATCTCCCTTGGGTTCAATATCTGGAGTACTCTCCACTTTAATACTTGATAGTGTATACTTGCACTTAGAGGTACTAGCAACACGCACACGTACCGATTATCTGTTACGAGCTAGCAAGGGACGTAATGGACCTACGTATTAGAAGCTACAATCATTCAAGATTAATTGATTAGACTCATTAATCATATTAATCAACATTCATTAA
The DNA here is from genome assembly GCA_036850905.1 of Luffa acutangula. Classification (NCBI taxonomy): domain Eukaryota; kingdom Viridiplantae; phylum Streptophyta; class Magnoliopsida; order Cucurbitales; family Cucurbitaceae; genus Luffa; species Luffa acutangula. The sequence continues at coordinate 42,602,822 of CM072097.1, read as the reverse complement.
CTGTGGGTCACTCTACTAAAGACCCACTACTGCACTCTTTGCACTATAGAATATTTTGTGTTCACGGATTTTGACCATTACCAATAAGTCAATCCTTCGCGAGTAGTTCGTAACTACAAGGGTAAAATGGACTGGGTCAAATTACCATTTTACCCTTGTAGTTACCTTTTACTCCTTAAGTACCACTGAATCCTCTAATGAACAACATGTTTATGGTCATACCATAAAACAGAAGTCCCTCTCGGGACAATGCAAGGGTGGGGCCCCTTGCTCGAGTCCCAGAGTCAGCACTTAAGAGAACACTCACATCTACTTACCCTAAAGTCGAGAAGGAATGAATTCCATCTTGTGTAGTTATTTTCCCAACTCCCCACTCTGTCTTGTCTCCAAAATGGTAGGCTTATTGAGTCGGCGTCTCATGCCACACTCACCCATACAAATCAAAGGACAATCCCTCGCAAATAGGAGTTCATAACTCACTCAGGATTGAGATTGAGTTACATGGTCATCCTATGAAATAATAATCTAATTAGTTAACGGTGTTACATATAATGATTAATCATTTCATGGTTCGGTCTTATGCAAACTCATTGCATAGGATACCCCTACTCGCATGTCTACACATGAACGATTTGGATCATTACGTTTGTATATCAAATATAAAGTGGGTCTTATCCATAGTGTCACCAAGATAAGATACACAACCTTATCCATATACTATGAACCATTAGGTTATTATTACTTGAACATGATCCTTTGTATGTCAACTACATTAAATAACCTAGGATGTTAGTTTATTGGATTTGCGTTAAAAAAAATAAACCTCAGTAACAACTTTATTAAATAAATAAACTTGTTTACAATTACATCCACGAGTTTAAAGCATAAATCCCAACAGAAGGATCACGTACTTAACGATTGAGCTACACATTGTAAAGGTATATGAACCTTACACACTCCTCTGTATACCTTTTAACTTTACATTTTCCTACATTACATACTAACTTTTCAATTTTTCTTTTACGTCCTATGTGTTTTGCAGTAGTTGTATGATTATTACTTTAAATTTTGGTCTTCCAACACCTTCCGCCATTTAAACGAAGTATATTTTTTGGCATATGTCTATATTAATAATTATTATGTGCTTTCTTGTGTTTTTTTTTTTTTTTTTGAAACATGATTGACTGTATTTTGATTGAAGTTCTATGTCAAATAGGTATTTTTTTCCTTGTGTATGGTTTACTGTAGTTCTTTGTTATTATGTGCTTTATTGTTATGTGTATGTGTACTTTAAATGCAATCAGCAATTTTAGGTAAATAATCATAAAGATGGAAAAAAAATAAAAGTGATTTTCCAAGCTAAGGAGGTTGAATAGAAGTTAAACCATGAATTTTCAATCCATGAGTTACTGTTTTTGTGTTAGGAGGAACAAATTATGAAAAGGAAATAAATTGGAAGCAATAACTTTTTACTACTTTATTAATTTTAAAGATGCATGAACTAGAAGGTAAAAAAGTAGGAAATTTTTTTAATTAACTTCTTTGAAAATTATTAGAAAAAGCTGATTATGTTTTTTTTTTTTTTTGGAAACAAAGTGAAGAAAAATTCATTAACAAATCAGAAATTCCCTTTGGATACAAACGAAAGGCGTTCTAGAGACGCCAAATTAATTATCCAGTCCGGATAATTTTCTGTCCACACTTGTGGATTAAATAAAAGCCCAGTCTGGGCCAAATCATGCACGATTCTATTGACCCGTCTGCGAACAAATGAGAATGATACCTTGTGAAATAAATCTCGTATTCTTCTAATATCCCACAACATTGTAGCCATCGAGGAGTCCAACATTTCATCGTTCTCAATAGCCTATTCTAGCAAGAGGGAATCTGTCAAGACCGTAATACATTTCAGATCCATGTCTCTAGCAAACTGAAGTCTTTCAAGGACTGCAGCTGCTTCTGCACAAAGCGGAGTGGTAAAAACCTGAGAAGATTTTGAGTGGGCCGCCTTGAGATTGCCCTGCTTATCCCGGATCACTATCCCAATGCCAATCTTTCGATTAATCGCGTCATAAGCCGCATCAGTATTCATAATGGTCTCCTCCCGCCTAGCAATCAGCGTCTGAAATTCAGCATACAGTGAAGAAGTGGCCCCGCTTGCCACTTGAACCTTTTGAAACTCCTCCAGATAAGCAAAAATCCAGTCACATTTAATTTCAATAGTGGGTACTGGTAGATTATGAACAATTTTGTTCCTATCATTCCAGATAGCTCATGCTCCCACACATAAGAGATTCAAATCATCTTGTTGATAGTTACAAAAGCGGAGCCATCGATCCTTGTTGTCGATTCTACCCTCTGGCAGCATAATTGCCTCTGGGAATACTCTTTTTCAGATTTGTCTAGCTCGAAAGCAAAAGGCTGATATAAACATAAAATAGGATGTTTTCATTCTGTAATTCACTTCTTGATAAAGTTCAAAAGTTGAAACTTTTTTGGAAAACATAATCAATTCCAAAGAATAAATGTTACTTATTCCATTGATTTTAAAAAGTTTTAAAGAAAATGATCTAAACATGGACATTTTTAGTTAATTCCTTTAAAACCAATAAGAAAAAGATATCAATGTTATAATGAGAAAAAAGTTTAAAACGTTATTATGGGAAAGAAGTTAAAAAAGGTTCAAAATTTATAAAGTATATTTTGAGAAGAAAAGGAATTTGAATGAGTAAATTTTTATTTATTTTATCTATTATGGAAAGGTTGAAAACAAAGGTTGGGTAATTATTGAATAACAAAAAAAATTAGTAATCAACTTATTTTAAAAATAGGTTTGTTTCACAATTATGGAATAAAAAAAACTATTTTTAGACAACTTATTATGAAATGAGTGGGTTTCACAATTATGTTTAGTAAAAACAATTTTTACTATCAACTTATAAAAAATGAGTGAGTTTAATCAAGTTATAAAAAATGAGTTTCACAATTATGTTGGAACAAACATAATTTTAATCAACTTATTAAGAAATTAGAGCGTTTCACAATTATGTTAGAAAAAACAATTTTTTAATCAAGTTATTAAAAATTTCACAGTTAAGTTTAGAACAAACATTTTTTCAATGGTAGTGGTCAAACACTTTTTAAAACAAATTTGATTTCAAACTACGATAGACATATATGCTCACATTCATTGATACCAACATAGGCTTTTGATGATAGAATATAGGTTACGACTAATAGTAGTTTCCATACTAGGGTTATGGGAGAGTGTTACCTTCTAGAGTGGGGTAAACATATGATAAAAATAGCTCTTAGAATACTGTGCAAGCATACACAATCCACAGCAAGTGATAAGTAATTTAAAGTGTCCACGAGGTTTTGAATAACTCTCACTCTACCTATTTTATGTAACTTTTTAATGGTTTCAAGATTGTTAAATTGATTGGTTTTGATAAAATGCTGAAGCAAAAGAAATAACAGAGCAGAAAGTAAACGAATAAAGCAGACAAATTGGAGACAGACGTTGGTCAGGATTTCTGTAATTGTTTTAAAAGATGCTCTAGCAATGATATTAATTAGGCAATTCTCTTGCAGTCTTATCAGCAGGATCCTCCCGGAACTCTGGATTTTTTGGAATGTGTTTCAACTCCAATGACGTGCTACCGATCAAGCACTAGGCAACTGATTATTCCTAACTCAGTCACTGGCGTCCACCAACACATAATGGTCTAGTGTGATTAATTGCCACACACTTCTCAAATCATCCCTGAAACTAAGAAGTGATATTCATACCGGCTGGCCAGACGGGCACAAAATAGAAATAGGCACAACAATTAATCAAGATGCTCAAATCAATTTATATTGCATAGAGTAATAAACATGACAACTACATAGATCCTAACCAACACCTAAACAAATTTAGTTCATGGAGTACAAGGTAACACACGCTACAATCTGAGTATGTGCATCCATAACTACAAGAAATTACAAGAAAAGGTTAATTCCCTTGAATGGGTCCGTAGCTAATGGTCTTCTTGAGGTCTCCAATCATTCCTCCTCTATTCGGCTTCCAAAGATGGAAAGTAAGCCTCCACGAATGGAATAAGACTTTCCTTTCTCGAAATTGGAATGTCTTTGGACTTGAGACGACTATTTCCTTTTATAGAGTGGAGTCAACCCTAATTAGGTCAAACTTTACACGTGGAAGGCTCTCCAAGCTTCCTAGATCCGTCATTAATTCAGCTAACGCCACCTCATTTAATGAATCACGTGCGGCTCACATGGCAGTTTTGCTCCCTGTTTTGCTGGACCAGGGATTTTACTCCCTCGAGTCGCTCAACATTATTTCCTGCACAAAATAACTTCCAAAGCATCTATTCTTCCAAATAGGTTAAAACATCTAATATTCATCTAAAAGCAACCCTATGTAACACAGATGACACACAAAACACTATAGAAATAAGGTCTAAATAACTCCCTTTTGGAGAGTTATCAGGGAGGAAGTTCTATATTGTATTTGTTGGGCGCATGTCTGGTATTTATATGACATAGTTCGAATGTTCAATTCAAGTACATGGCATTAGTGAGGCAGTATACAAGTCTTACAACATGCTTGAGGAAGCAGAGAAAACATAGGTGTGGACGACCATCCGACAAGCATAGAAGATGTGTACCGTGCCAAACTACATCAACCCGTTCATAGTTCCTCCATAGATAGGCCCATGCAAAGTACCTAAATGTGGCAGACAATACCATGTTGTTTTGTTCATACTAGGATTCTTACTTGGTGTAGTTGTAGTTCTAATTGGTAGCCAACCAACAAGTCCATGAGTCTGATGTACGTGGAATTGTCTTTTCAGGATAATCTAATTAAAAGTAATTAATGGACAGTTTTAGATATTGAACCCCATGAGTTGATTGTCATTCTTACTGTGATCTGCACCACTCAGTTTCAATTCGTAGTCCTTGTAACGACGATATTGCAGGGTCAACGGGGAATCGACAATTGATCTCCTCATGTTAAGCATCAAATTAGACAGCTAAACTTTTTTCACCTTCTACATGAGGATGATCAAGCGTGTCGAGAGAATACACGTATGGGTAAGAGAATGTTCGCCATACTCTACACCATGCTAAGGACAACAGGGGGTTGGAATCAACCTCGTATGTCAATGTCGAGGAGATGGTCATAATATTCCTACAGATCCTCGTGCATGGCATTAAGAATAGAGTAATTCGGTGACAATTCATGCGATCAAGCAAGATTGTGTCTAAGCACTTCAACAATGTGTTAAACGCAGTCCTTAGACTTCACGAAGTACTATTGAAGACACCAGAACCCTTCACGAACACATGCACCGACAAGAAGTGGCAGTGGTTTGAGGCACTAAAAAGTTGTTACCTTGTCTTTCGAACTAAGACATGATTTCACTACTCGACCACTAAAACACTATCTCTCGCTTCATCACAGAATTGTTTAGGTGCATTGGATGGTACACACATCAAAGTGAACGTAAGTGCAACTGATCATCCCCGATACAGGATAATGAAGGGTGAGATTGCCACCAACGTGTTTGTTGTGTGTTCCCAGAATGACGAATTCATATTCATCTTTCTTGGGTGGGAATGCACATTGGACTAATGATTATGGCCTATCTACAAGTTACTATTATTTTTGCGACATCGGTTATCCAAATGTAGAGGGATTTATGGCATCTTACCGAGGCCAACGATACCACCTTACAGAATGGCATGGACGGAACCCACTGACCAACCTGAAAGAGTTATTCAACATGAGACATTCCATTGCTGAAAAAATGATTGAACGAGTGTTTGGTATGTTGAAGGGTCGGTGGACAATCTTACGAGGCAATTCCTACTATCCCGTTGATATGCAATGTAGGTTGATCATTGCTTGTTGTTTGCTCCATAACTTGATCATTCGAGAAATGGGATTGTTGCCTTGTGCAATATAATGCTAAATATGCAACAATTAGCTAAAAAACGTGCAAGCATACACATCATGACAACAAGTGATAAGTATTTAAAGATCGTTCTCCACAAGGATTGGTTTTAGGAAAATTTACTACTTCTCAACTTAATTTTTAGTGAAATTCAGGGTAACCAAGGGCCAAGTATTTTTCATAACTAAGATGCAACAATATAAGAAAATCAACTAAGGAATTAGATGGTAAAATTAAAGGAAATAATGCAAAAGGAGTTGGACAACAGAAAAGGACAAGCTCGAATTAGGAGTTTAATTACTGCTACTAAGTGTTGTTTTTGCTAAACTCTTGTAATTTCCAAATCACTCAAATCTTCCATGAGAACTTTCCAATTCTTCTTAGGTTAGGCGATTAAACTTCCATTTAACGCCTATTTTAAGCTCTACTGATTTTTGTGCATTAGGTGAGTGTTCATTCCCAAACTACCCACTAGCTTAGCCACTACTTTAATCAAGCTAATGTAAAGTAAATCATTCAGTTATCAATCTTTTTCCCAAATTCATGACAACATTGCTAGATAATGGTTGGCCAAACAAAAATCTAGCATTAAAATGAAGCACACTTTACTTTAAAATGGAAATCACAAGGTTCATCTACAACTACACACTTAGAATATAAAGCTTCTAATCCTCACCTAATGAGGATTAGTTCATGTTCAAGAAAGAAATGAGTTCAATATAGCAGAAAAATTCCATACACAACATCTTTTCAGCCTTAAACACAATTTAACACCAAGGAGAAGAGATAAGATGAGAAGAATAAGCTAAAGAAGAAGCTTCCAAGGTGGAATCCAACTTTCCCAAGCTAGATTTTCTCCTATCAACAACCTCCTTTCTGTCTTTTTCCTCTTTTTCACCACCACCAGCAACTCCAAGAATGATTCTCTCCTTTTCCTGTCGTCCCTTCCTTTCTAGGTCTTCTTTCCTTAAATATCCTACCCTATTTGTGAAATTCAAGGCTGATTAGACTCCTTTGCCCACATGGATCCTTGCCCAATTGGTGAAAACAGCTTGCATCAGCATATGGGAGTGCCAGCTCAATTAATGAGCCTCCCACGTGGAAAACACGTGCATCCACTTAAGACTATTAGCTCCACTGCTACTTGTTGTCGACTTAGCTGCTTGTTGGGTTCCTAGAGTGAGTAAAAATATGGTGTAAAAGACTCTAGAATTCATGTGCAAGTATACACAGTCTGCAGCAAGTAATATTATCAATCCGAGTCCTGAATTAGTTTCCACTCTACCTATTTTGTGTAACTTTCTAATGGTTTCAAAGATGGTAAAATGATTTGGTTTTATAAGAATTATGCTGAGGCAAAATTAATGATAGAACAACGAGTAAACAAATAGATAGACAGATTGAAGACAGGCGCTGGTAGGATTTAGTGATTGCTCTAAAAGATGCTCTAGCAATATTATTGATCATGCATTTCTCGCAGTATTATTAGCGGATTCCTCCCGGAACTCCAGATCTTTTGGGATATGTTTCAAACCCAATGAAGTGCGACCGATGAAGCACTAGGCAACTGGGTCTAGCTCAGTCACTGGCGTTCACCAATACACAATGATCGTAGTGTGGGTAACTGCCACACACTCCCTAAATCATCCCTGAAACTAGAGAGAGTTATTCACACCGGCTGGCCAGGCGGGCATAAAATGGTAATAAGCACAACAATTAACCAAAATGCGATAGTCAATATATTACTAAAGATCGAAGCTCAACAATCACATTATTCCTACCAACACCTTAACTACTTAGTTCATAATAGGCATGAAAATACAAATCACAATCTGAGTAGGCATATCCATAACCACAAGTTAATAAAGAAAATAAACTCCTTAATCAGCTTGCAGATGATGGTGTTCTTGATGATCTTCAATTTCTCTATCCTATTCGGCTTCCAAAGGAGAACATGGAATGAATTTGACTTTGACGGCTACTTCCTTTTATAGAAGGATGGGAGGCTTTGAATTAGGTCAACTAGGACACGTGTAAGGCTCTCCTTGATCCTTTATCACGAGAATAACTCAACAAAAGTCGGTTCATGAAGTTGGCTAACGAGTTGTGATGTGGCAGTTTCTGCTCCCAGTTTTTGCTGCAGCACAGGATTTGCTCCCTCCAGTCGCCCAGCAGCATAATCTACACAAAATAATTTCCAATGCTTTCATTCTTCCAAATGGGTTAAAACATGTAATATCTATCCAAAACCAACCCCAATAAGCAAAAAGGACACACAAATCCCTATATAATTGAGGCCTAAATAACTACATTTTGGGCAGTTATCACTGCTATAGTATTATTTGTGCAAATCACGGCTCCAGATTAGCTTAGAAAAATCAAATATGCACCAATTTACACTAAGCTTCTTTTCACAAAATCCAAACAACATAGCTTCAGAATTCATGCAATTATGCACAATTTCACATCAATTCTCAACAAACATAAAACTTTAAGTCTAAAAATATAGCCAATAACTCTTGTTTCCAAGAGTTATCAGGGGTCGGATCCTAGTTTTGAGGTTGCACATCCTGGCAACCCTGATTCCAATGGGATGAGCACAAAGAACATCACTTTTGTCGAGACAACTATCGTGTGGAGTACATGGCGGGATGATTTCGTGAACCAAATGTTCGCTGATTGGAATAACGATTGACCACCATATCTGACAATGTTTAAGATGTAGTTTTTTCTTTTTTGGAAATTATGATGTGCATATGCTTGCCAACTTGTTTTTTGAATGTGAATGAAATGGATTTCAACTGCTTCGCTCTTGCACATAGGCATGTATTCTATATGTCTAACATGTGCACTATTTTCAGTACACTTGAACTATGTTATTTGGAACATGTCTACTTATGCAAATGGTAGTATTAGGATCGAAATCTAAATACCCGAAGCATATATGGACACCTGAGGAGGATGTTGTACTGGTGTAGTGTTTGGTACAATTGGTGTAGAGAGGTGGATGGCGAGTAGACAATGGGACATTCAGGCCAAGATTTCTGATCCAAGTGCAGAAACTGATGAAAGAAAAAATTACCAGGCTGCGACATACATGTTAGCCTGAGTCTGTAGTCGAGAGTTAGAATCTTCAAGAGACAGTACACCGTGATTGCAAAGATGATAGAGCAACGTGCAGTGGGTTTAGGTGGAACAAGTAGCGTAAATGCATCGAGACTGAGAAGGAGATTTTCAGTGCACAGGTCGAGGTAAAGGAACTATCATTTGAGTTGTTATATATGTAGGGATGAAAAACCCCACGCATCGGAAGCTATATTAGAGACCTTTTATTGAGTTTTTAACAAGGAATTAAAATTCCAATACGATGGCAATTTAACATACAAAGATGAACAATTAATCTACTAAAAAATACTAGTAAAGCATGCTGTAAATTTTAAGATTCTAAATCCTAAACATAAATTACAGAGGAGAAAATTCCAAACCTTCGTGGTCGACTCAGAAGGGTTCACCAATTCTCCAACTGGAAGATCTCACGAACTCTTCTCTACAATTCACCAAGGGACACCACCACGAAAATCACACTGATATTCTCACAAGGACTAATGAGGCTAAAAGTGTAACGTCGGCAACTAAGTTAAAACTCGATTTTTCTAATTCTGAGAATAATTGGGTTTTAACTAAGGGTTTCGGTGGATGTGTTTCTCATTTTGTTGGGTTTTGGTTTTTTTTTTTTTTTGTGTAGTTGAAGGGCATTTTTGTAAATAGATTGAAGTCGGAGTTGCCCTAGCCTTTTTTTTGTTTTGAGCCATGCAGCCAGACTCTTCTTCTTTTTCCTTGTGCCTTGCACTCAGCCTCTCGCTCTCTACGTGTTCTGTTTCAGCCGGCCAGTATCTCCGTTCCTCGTCCTCGGCGTCGGCGTCTGATTCCTCTGGTGAGCTTGGAACCACGACAGCGGGCAGTGCAGTAGCTAAGACGCGTGCACGAAGGATCGTTTTTCTCGATGAGTTATTGTGTTTTTGGTTGAGTTTTCGTTTGATTTTCTGTGATTCTAGTGCTCGATTCTTCTCTTTAACTTCTTTCCCCTCTGTACCCATCATATTTCTGGCGTTCTTCAGCAGTCAGTAACTCTCGTTAGCATGCCAGCCATTGTTGCAGCGTGGGGGGTCGAATGGCGGCGTTTTTAGCGGCTTTCGGGGTGGTTTTCTGACGTTTTGTTCAGTGGGTAAGTGCTTAGAAGTTGTTTCATGGATGATTTTTTAGTTCAATCAAATGCCCATTCGTTATTCTTTCTGTTCAGCAAGCGTTTCTCTTTTTATCCGGCGGTTCAAGTAGCGGGTCTTCAAGTTTCTGTGTCGTTGAGCGTTCTCGGCAGTGGGTAAGCGAATTAAGCTTGTGTTTTTGTTGGTTTTATGGTGTTAGGGGCTTACCCATTAATTGTGGCAATTACTTTCAAGGTTTCCTTAGCATTCGAGATCTTAGTTGTCGTCCTGGAGCGTAGTAGATAGCTTGGACAACAAGCGTGACTTCTGTTTGGGTAAGTTCTTGGGAGTTAAATCTCTTCCAAGTTTAATTGTCTTTTTATGCCCTCTCGATTTTTTGAGGTCTATGAGTTTGAGTTGGTTTTTCCCTTTTTGATTGCTGTTTAGGGGATGGGAAGCAAATGAGTTAGATTGTTTGGTTAAGCGACTTAATTAGCTATGTAAGTAGCTTTTGGACATGACATAGTTTCTTTTGGAACCGTTGTATTCTTAATGATAGTGAAATGAAGTCTTGGATGAGTTTTCATGCTTCGGTCTAATTTTCCTTGGAATGTTGTATGCTTACTTGAACATGATTTAAGTGTTGCTTACTTGGATATGACTTAAGTCTTGTTATGCTTGTAGAATTAAATAAGTGTGGTATGTTGTGTTGAGTTGTGAAGCATGACAACGATATGAGGGCCTCTTAGTTTTCTGTTGCGTCTTCTGATTCACTACTAAGTATGTTTGGAATGATTGATGCATGACTGTTTATGGATTTTGTTTATGATACTAGAGGATGGGCTAAATGTTTGTTGGAGTTGTGATTGAAGTTTGGATGCGAGATCTGGCTCGTTGTGTCTATAGAAGTGCTTCATTCTTGTTTTCAGGTGCAAGGGAAAAATTTTGGGTTCCCTATATGTATGTCGTTATGCTGCCAAATTTTCGGTAGCATATTAGTGGTTTGAGGGTTAAGTTTATATACGCCTAGGGATCATAATTGTCTCCGAGGAAAGGCATAGAATAGGGACCTCAACTACGTTCTAGGGCCTCAGGTAGACTTACTAAATCCTTAAGTCTTACATAGCTAGAGTGTGTTCCTTCCCCATCTCAGGACTGATAGAACCTAGTTGCCAGGCACGTTTGCGTGTGTTCTATCAGTTGACTATTAGAGCTTAGTTTCAGGCACACTAGCATGCACTCTCTCAGTTCAGGACGGTGTTGAGTTATGATCAGGCACATTGTTTGTGCGCCAGTTGGCACCAGGCATGTTTACATGCGTCAGTTACTCCACCACATGCTATGTTTATATTTCAGGGGTGTTGTGTTAGGATAGGTATAGTTCTGCTAGAGGTGGTGATAACTCTCCAAAAGGGAGTTATTTAGGCCTTAGTTTTATAGTGTTTTATGTGTCATTTGTGTTAAATAGGGTTACTTTTAGATGAATATTATATGTTTTGACCCATTTGGAAGAATTGATGCTTTGGATGTTATTTTGTGCAGAATATAATGCTGAGCGACTTGAGGGAGATAAATACGTGATCCAGTAAAGCAGGGAGCAAAGGTTCCATGTAAGCCGCACATAATCCATTTAATGAGGTGGCGTTAGCTAAATTAATCTCGGATCTAGGAAGCTTGGAGAGCCCTCCATGTGTAAAGTTTGACCTAATTAGGGTTTGACTCCACTCTGTAAAAGGAAGGAGCTGTCTCAAGTCCAAAGCATTCCAATTTCGAGAAAGGAAAGTCCTATACCATTCGTGGGGGCTTACTTTTCATCTTTGGGAGCCGAATAGAGGAGGAAAGATTGCAGACTTCAAGAAGACCATGAACTACAGAACTAATCAAGGGAATTAATCTTTTCTTGTAATTTCTTGTAGTTATGGATGCACGTACTCAGATTGTAGCATGTGTTGTGTTGAACTTCATTAACTAAATTTGCTTAGGTGTTGGTTAGGAAATTATGTAATTGTCGTGCGTATTCTCTAGCAATATATGTTGATTTGAGCATCTTGATTATTTGTTGTGTCTATTTATATTTTGTGCCCACCTGGCCAGCCGGTATAAATATCACTTCTTAGTTTCAGGAATGATTTGAGAAGTGTGTGGCATATAATCACACTAGACCATTATGTGTTGGTGGATGCCAGTGACTGAGTTTGGGATAACCAGTTGCCTAGTGCTTGATCGGTAGCACGTCATTGGAGTTGAAACACATTCCAAAAAATCTAGAGTTCCGGGAGGATCCTGCTGATAAGACTGCAAGAGAATTGCCTAATCAATATTATTGCTAGAGCATCTTTTAAAACAATTACAGAAATCCTGACCAACGTCTGTTTCCAATCTATCTGCTTTATCTGTTTACTTTATGTTCTGTCATTTCTTTTGCTTCAGCATTTTATCAAAATCAATCATTTTAACAACCTTGAAACCATTAAAAAGTTACACAAGATAGGTAAAGTGAGAGCTATTCAAAACCTCGTGGATACGATAAATTAATTATCACTTGTTGCAGACTGTGTATACTTGCACAGTATTCTAGAGCTTATTTTTACCATATTTTTACCCCACTCTAGAAGGCAACATGTGGCCAGCTAGTCTCTAGTTTACTTACCTTACCCGACTGACTCACACAACAGTCTAGTTGGCACAAGTTGGGGATAGGTAATCACCCTAGGCAGAGCATATTATGTAATCAGTTGTGGCCCTAGGGTTAGAAACCCGAATGTCTACTTTTAGTTAGGTCCCTATGACACTAAGACCCAAAAATCCAGTTTCAAGTTACTAGACCTCATGTTATCAGCTTCGGCTCTTAAGTGGGCTACTTACTGAGTATATTCTTATATATTCACTCATGCTACTTGTCTTTCCTTTTCAGGTGGTACTTGAGAGCGTTGGCGATTGACGAGGGTTGTGGCTTGACTGGCTATGTGATTGCAGCTGCGAATTATGTCGTCTTCCTTAAGAAATTCAGTTTCTTTCATCCTAGGATCAGTTTTATGTTGAACCTTTATTTTGAAACAATTGTTTTACATTTGGAATTTATTCAGATGTTTTTATTTCGTTTTATTTAATTGATCAACTTATTCATGTTTTGGGTCCTATTTCAATTAAATGAAAAACATCGTTATTTTTCCGCTTTAAAGGTTGCAAAGTTTTCCGTACTCATGCATGTAGTAGCGACCCATTTTGTATGTTTTTATCCCTTTTTAGTCGGGTCGTTACAGTTGGTATCAGAGTCCAGTTTCTAGGTTTTGTAGACCCGCTTACATCGTAAGCATCAGATTTCCCCATAGGCAAGTACAAGTAAGCACGCCTTGTCATCGCCAGGTATGCCAGTGCCAAGTAGGAAAGGGTGTTATGAATGATGATCTATGTTATGTGTGAGACTTGAATCTTTATAATCTTGTTATCTGAGTTAGGATGAGTTTATTCTCGTTATCATTAGCATGGAGGATTTAGCTTGACCCGTTTTAATGTCTCTTGAATGCTAGACTATGCCTTCACGTGTTCAAGGTCGAGGACGCGGTCGTGGACGTGGTAGGGGTCATGTACCTCTAGAGCAAGTAGATCCTCTAGTGGGTCATCAAGTTGGGAATGAGCCTGGAATTCAGATGCCTGCACCGCCTGCGCAGGTTCAAACAGTCACCCTAATGTTAGAAGCTCTTCAGGCCCTCCTGAGTAATGTCACGACGTATCAGATAGCTCTGGCGAATCAGAACCAGGATCTGATTGGGCTACCTACCAACAGTCACCCTAACGTTAGAAGCTCTTCCAAGTGAGTTCTGCTTGAATTTCCCTTCGAATTGAGGTCTTTTATAGTGTGGGAAGTGGTTGAGGAGCCACGAAAATGGTGTTGGTAGGTAGCCCAATCAGTTTCGGAGTCAAAACAACCAGTTAGTTGCGTGAAAAGCTCATTTAAAACGACCCGCAACGGACTCAGATTTTTCTGTTTCTGCCCAGAAATGCGGTCGCATTTCATTTTGCCTTGGAAAAAATGCGGTCGCATTTCCATAGCATTTCAACAGCATTTCTCTATTTTCCTATGTTTTCTGCAAAACACCAAAACTAAGTAAAATTCACACCAAAATGAGTTCTTTTAAGCACAAATATGTATAATTTGACACACATGACTCTCAAAGACCTAACTTACTAACTTTTACACTATTTAGGCTCGGGAATAGGAATTTTGACAAAACACATACAAGTTTCACAAGAAATAAGCTAAGAATAAGAGGCAAAATAGGTATATTTTTTGCACTTATCATACCTCCAAACTTAACTCATTGCTTGTCCTCAAGCAATAGCAAATCAGAATGTTAGAGATCAAATGTAATTTCGAATCAAAATGTTAGAGATCAAGAATATGAAATCAAGTAAACATGCTTCTCAAGCTCGTTTTCTAAAAAAGTTACCTTTCAGGAGAGGTTTCTACTCTAGTGCCAACCACAACTTCTAAGTCTTCTAGGCATGAGGATTTCTACTTTTCTTCTTCAAAGAAAAACTCTCCCTAATCCATCCTAACCAATATGTTTAAACTACCCAACTCTTACTCATAGAGTCTAGGGTAATCCTTTTAGTTAAGAAAAACTATACTTGAGGTAAATGATTCTTTTCTTTTCTATCTCCCTCAAACTTGTTTGACTGCTAATGTTCTTTTTTATTCAACCTCTTTTTTTTTTTCTCTCCAAGAGAATCTTCGTCGTCACCTTTACCTTCGTTCTAGCTTATCGACACTTTGTGGTGAAGATATCTAGCTACAAGCAAAGATCACAGACTTAGAATAATACTGATAACTGCCCAAAAGGTAGTTATTTAGGTCTCAATTTTATAGGGATTTGTGTGTCCTTTATGCTTATTAGGGTTGGTTTTGGATAGATATTACATGATTTAACCCATATGGAAGAATGGAAGCATTGGAAATTATTTTGTGCAGATTATGCTGCTGAGCGACTGGAGGGAGCAAATTCTATGCTGCAGCAAAACTGGGAGCAGAAACTGCCACATCACAGCTCGTTAGCCAACTTCATGAACCGACTTCTGTTGAGTTATTTTCGGGATAAAGGAGCAAGGAGAGCCCTACACGTGTCCAAGTTGACCTAATTCAAGTCTCCTGTCCTTCTATAAAAGGAAGTAGCCGTCCAAGTCAAATTCATTCCATGTTTTCCCTTGGAATCCGAATAGTATAGGGAGATTGAAGATCATCAAGAACACCATCTACCGCAAGCTGATTAGGGAGTTTATTTTCTGTATTAACTTGTGGTTATGGACATGCATACTCAGATTGTAATTCGTATTCCTATGCCTATTATGAACTAAGTAGCTTAGGGTGTTGGTTAGGAATAATGTGATTACTGTGCTTCATCTCTAGTAATAAATTGACTATCGCATTTTGGTTCATTGTTGTGCTTATTCTTATTTTATGCCCGCCTGGCCAGCCGGTGTGAATAGCTCTCTCTAGTTTCAGGGATGATTTAGAGAGTGTGTGGCAATTATCCACACTACGATCATTGTGTATTGGTGAACGCCAGTGACTGAGCTAGGGATAGCCAGTTGCCTAGTGCTTGATCGGTCGCTCTTCATTGGGTTTGAAACATACCCCAAAAAATCCGGAGTTCCGGGAGGAATTCGCTAATAATACTGCGAGAAATGCATGATCAATAATATTGCTAGAACATATCTTAGAACAATCACTAAAGCCTAACCAGCGCCTGTCTTTAATCTGTCTATCTATTTGTTTACTTATTGTTCTGTCATTTATTTTGCTTCAGCATAATTCCGATAAAACCAAATCATTTTACTATTCTTGAAACCATTGGAAAGTTACACAAAAATAGGTAGAGTGGAAACTAATTCAGGGCTCGGATTGATAATATTACTTGTTGCAGACTGTGTATACTTGCACAGGAATTCTAGAGTATTTTATATCATATTTTTACTCACTCTAGGAACCCGACAAGTTTATGGCGCCGTTGCCGGGGACTTGAATAAGTTTTTATCTGATCTGTTTTGTGTATGTGTTTTAGTGGTTTGGTGCTAGAACTTTTTCATTGTTTCTTTTGTTTTTGCAGGTGTGATTTTGGTGCATGAGCGATCCGCCTTGGGTACGGTTTGAGCTTGATCCAGAAATTGAAAGGACATATAGGAACAGAAGGAGGGAGCAGCACAGAAACCAGATGGAGAACGTGCCGCAACTTCCACAGGTTCATGAAGGTCCAGCACCAGGAAACCCCTAGCAGAATCCGTTGCTGCAGCAAAACCTACTGTTTGAGCAAAATGAGCAGCGAAATAATCAGGCTGAGAATCCTATCTTGATAGCGAACGATAGGACCAGAGCCATTCGAGCGTATGCTGTCCCGATGTTTAATGAGTTGAATCCAGGGATTGCACGTCCCCAAATCCAAGCGGCAAATTTTGAAATGAAACCGGTAATGTTTCAGATGTTGCAAACCGTGGGGCAATTCCATGGTTTGTCATCTGAAGACCCTCATTTACATCTTAAGTCTTTTCTAGGAGTTAGTGATTCTTTTGTAATTTAAGGAGTGCCTAGAGATGCTCTTAGATTAACTTTGTTCCCGTATTCTCTTTTGCTCCAGGATCAATTAGGACGTGGGATGAGTTAGCTGAAAATTTTTTGAGTAAATATTTCCCACCTAATAGAAATGCTAAATTAAGGAGTGAAATAGTAGGGTTTAGGCAACTTGAGGATGAGACTTTTAGTGAGGCTTGGGAGAGGTTTAAGGAGCTTTTACGAAAGTGTCCCCACCATGGGTTACCTCATTGTATTCAAATGGAAACATTTTACAATGGTTTAAATGGAGTAACCCAAGGTATGGTCGATGCTTCGGCTGGAGGGGCCCTTGTGGCAAAAACTTTTGATGAAGCCTATGAAATTTTAGAAAGAATATCTATTAATAGTTGTCAGTGGTCGGATGTTAGAGGCACAAATAAAAAGGTTAAGAGTGTGTTAGAGGTTGATGGTGTGTCCACCATTAGGGCTGATCTTGCTATGATTGCTAATGCTCTTAAGAATGTGACAGTGATTAGTCATCAGCAGCCACCAGCTATGGAGCCTGCAGCAGTGGTGAATCAAGTCACGGACGAAGCATGTGTCTATTGCGGTGAAGACCACAACTACGAGTTTTGCCCCAGCAATCCAGCGTCTGTGTTTTTTGTAGGTAATCAGAGGAACAACCCTTATTCTAACTTCTATAATCCAGGTTGGCGCAACCACCCCAACTTCTCATGGGGAGGTCAAGGGAATAACGTACAAGCGCAACAGAAGATGAACCAACCGGGATTTGCTAAAACGCAAGTAATGCCCCAGCAAAATAACCAGGCTTTGCCCTAGCAACATTCGGAGAATTCTCTCGAGGCAATGATGAAAGAATTTATGGCTCGTACAGACGCTGCAATTCAAAGCAATCAAGCTTCGATGAGGGCCCTGGAATTGCAAGTGAGTCAGCTAGCTAATGAGCTCAAGGAAAGGCCTCAAGGGAAACTTCCATCAGATACTGAACACCCTAGAAGGGAAGGTAAGAAGCAGGTAAAGGCAGTTACTCTTAGGAGTGGTAAGCCATTAGAAAAAAGAATTGAGCCTAGTAAAACCCAAGAGGTAAATAGAAATAGTGATAATAATGTTGTTGTCGAGAAAGAGTTGGAGTCTGGTCAGGGTGCTGGAGGCAGCAATAAAAATGCTGGAGCATCTGGTTCTGTGCCAGATGTAGAACCACCATATGTGCCGCCCCCACCTTATGTACCACCTCTACCTTTTCCACAAAGGCAAAAGCCTAAGAATCAAGATGGTCAATTTAAAAAGTTTTTAGAGATTCTTAAGCAATTGCATATAAATATCCCTTTAGTAGAAGCTATAGAGCAAATGCCTAATTATGCTAAATTTCTTAAGGATATTTTGACTAAAAAGAAAAGGTTAGGTGAGTTTGAAACTGTATCTCTTATTGAGGAGTGTAGTGCTATTCTTAAGAATGGGCTACCCCCCAAGGCTAAGGATCCAGGGTCATTTACTATATCTGTGTCTATAGGTGAAAAGGAATTAGGTAGAGCACTCTGTGATTTAGGCGCAAGCATTAACCTTATGCCTCTTTCGGTCTATCGGAAGTTAGGTATTGGTGAAGCTAGACCTACCACAGTTCCAATTAGCTGATAGATCTATCACATATCCAGATGGTAAAATTGAGGATGTTTTAGTAAAAGTGGATAAGTTCATATTTCCTGTTGATTTTATTATTTTAGACTATGAGGCTGATAAAGATGTCCCAATTATTCTAGGTCGTCCATTTTTGGCTACTGGTAGGGCATTAATAGATGTTCAAAAAGGAGAATTAACAATGAGAGTCTGTAATGAGGAAGTAAAATTTAATGTGTTTAAAGCCATGAAATATCCAGACGAAATGGAGGATTGCTCCTTCATCAGGATTCTGGAGAGCACAGTTGTTGAGGCAGCAATTCAGGATTCGGCTAATAAGCATTCGGAAAAGCATGGAGAGGTTAGTGTAGAAGATTTTGAATTTTGTTCTTTAGATAGGAAAAAAGAAAAAGAATTGTTTAGATGTGAGGATGTTTTTTAGTCTTTAGATTTAGATCAAAGAAAGGCTCCCCCAATTAAACCATCCCCGATTGAGGCACCTACTTTAGATTTGAAGCCCTTACCAGATCATCTAAAGTATGTGTATCTTGGGGAAAGTGAGACATTGCCCATTATTGTTGCATCAGATTTAATGTCGGAGCATGAAGAGGCCTTAATAAAATTGTTGCAGCAATACCGCAAAGCTATAGGTTGGACATTGGCTGATATTCAGGGAATTAGCCCATCTTTTTTGTATGCACAAAATCACTCTAGAGGAGGGTTCCTTTACGAGTATTGAGCAACAAAGAAGGCTTAACCCTGCAATGAAAGGGGTTGTTAAAAATGAGGTAATTAAATGGTTGGATTCTGGGATCATTTATCCAATTGCCGATAGCAATTGGGTAAGCCCTGTCCAATGTGTTCCTAAGAAAGGAGGTGACACTGTGGTGAGCAATAAAGATAATGAGTTGATTCCAACGAGGACAGTAACTGGATGGAGGGTTTGCATGGATTATAGAAGGCTTAATAAAGCTACCCGAAAGGATCCTTTCCCTCTACCATTTATCGACCAGATGTTGGATCGATTGGCTGGTCAAGCCTATTACTGTTTCTTGGATGGTTATTCTGGGTATAACCAGATTACTATTGCTCCTGAGGATCATGAGAAAACCACTTTCACCTGTCCTTATGGGACATTTGCTTTCAGGCGAATGCCTTTTGGCCTTTTCAATGCTCCAACAACATTTCAGCGGTGTATGTTAGCAATTTTTTCTGATATGATTGAGTCCCCTGTTGAGGTATTTATGGACGATTTTTCAGTTTTTGGAGGGTCTTTTTAGAGTTGTTTAGATAATTTAGGTAAGGTGTTAAAAAGATGTGAGGATACCCATCTAGTTCTTAATTGGGAGAAGTGCCACTTCATGGTGAAGGAGGGCATAGTGTTAGGTCATAGGATTTCTAAGAATGGTCTAGAAGTTGATAGAGCAAAAGTTGAGGTTATTGAAAGATTAGAATCACTGAATTCAGTGAAGGGAATTCGGAGCTTCTTAGGGCATGCTGGATTTTATAGGAGGTTCATAAAGGATTTTTCCAAAATCAGTAAACCTCTTTGTAACTTATTGTGCATTGATCATGTTTTTAACTTTAATGCAGATTGTAGGAAGGCTTTTGAAACATTGAAGGCTGCTTTAATCTCAGCACCCATTCTCTGCGCACCTAATTGGAATTTGCCATTCGAGGTAATGTGTGATGCGAGTGATGCTGCAGTAGGTGCAATGCTGGGGCAAAAGCAAGGCAAATTTATTCATCCTATATATTATGCAAGCAAGGTTTTAAATGAGGCACAGGTCAACTACACAACTACTGAAAAGGAGTTGTTAGCTGTTGTGTTTGCTTTTGAGAAATTCTGGCCATATTTGGTTGGATCCAAAGTCACGGTGTTCACGGATCATGCAGTAATAAGGTATTTAATGTCAAAGAAATATGCAAAGCCTAGGCTAATTCGTTGGGTTTTATTACTGCAGGAATTCGACTTGGAGATAAAGGACAAGAAGGGATCAGAGAATGTCATTGCAGATCACTTGTCTCGTCTTGATCCATCATCATTTTTGCTGGAGCAATCTGCCATTTCCGATTCTTTTCCAAATGAACAACTTTTTGTTGTTCAGGTAAAGGTAGTCAGGGATGTCCCTTGGTATGCTGATATTGCCAACTTTTTAGTGAAGGGAGTCACCCCTATTGATATGGATTGGAGGCAGAAGAAAAAGTTTAAGCATGATGCAAATTTTTTCTATTGGGATGAGCCATTTATGTATAAGCAATGCTCTGACGGTATTATTCGTAGGTGTGTTTCAGGTGATGAAGCAACTGAAATCCTGGAGCGATGTCACTCTTTGTCGTATGGAGGCCATTTCAGCGGTCAAAGGACAGCTATGAGGATTTTGCATTGCGGATTCTTCTGGCCTACCTTGTTTAAGGATGCCCACTGGTTCTACAAGCAATGTGACGCTTGTCAAAGGAGAGGAAACTTGGGGCCTAGAGATGAAATGCCTCTTACTTACATTTTAGAAGTTGAACTATTCGATGTATGAGGTATTGATTTTATGGGGCCATTTCCCCCTTCTAATGGCAATGTTTTTATCTTATTGGCAGTGGATTACGTGTCCAAGTGGGAGGAGGCCATCGCATGCCATCAGAGTGATGCCAAGACGGTTTCAAGGTTTCTCCAATCGCACATCTTTGCGCGGTTCGGGACACCTAGAGCTCTAGTGAGTGATAAGGGTACACATTTTGTTAATAATATCTTAACTAAGCTTTTAGCTAAGTATGGGATTAACCATAGGATAGCTACCCCTTATCACCCACAAGCAAATGGTCAAGCTGAAATTAGTAATAGGGAAATTAAAGCTATTTTAGAGAAAGTAGTCCATCCATCTCGAAAGGATTGGTCCTTTAGGTTGGATGAGGCTCTTTGGGCTTATAGGACAGCTTATAAGACTCCTCTAGGTATGTCTCCCTATAGGTTAGTATATGGGAAAGCTTGCCATTTACCATTAGAGCTTGAGCATAAAACATTTTGGGCTTTGAAAAAGTTAAATTTTGATTTGAGTCGTGCAGGAGCAATAAGAATGTTGCAGCTTAATGAGTTAGAAGAATTTCGTCAATTTTCTTACGAAAATGCGAAAATGTATAAGGAAAAGACTAAGCTGTGGCATGACAAAAAAAATTAAATCTAAGGAGTTTGTCAAGGGTCAAAAAGTTTTGCTTTATAATTCTAGATTAAAATTATTTCCTGGAAAATTAAAATCTAAATGGTCAGGACCGTTTATTGTAATTGAGGTTTTCCCCAATGGAGCAATTACTTTGCAGGAAGAAAAAGATGGGAGAGTGTTCAAGGTGAATGGACAGCGTGTGAAGCGTTATTGGGGTGAGGAGTTTCGGATGAAATATCCTTCCCTAAGGTTGGTTGATGATTGAGAGAGCAGGACTTTTGCGGGAGCATTTCACAGAGCAAAATTTTGAGCTCCAAGAAGTTTGTATTAATTTTATTTTTCGCTGATTTGATTTTCGGTTAGGTTAGATTTGATTCTGCGCGGTTTATTAGATTTTATCTTTAAGTATTTTTATTATTGTTGGTAGTTAGATTTTATCTATTTCGTTTTGAATTTGATTTGATTTTAGGATTATTTATTTGGATTATCTTTTAATTAATTAGATTTAGTTAGATTTTATTTAGTTTTTATTTTCGGTTATTTGAATTTCTGTTTAGGTTTAGATTTAATAATATTTCAGTGTGAAAAGATAAGATAAGATAAGAATTACATATTCGGCTGAAGTAAATAATAAGATAAGATTTGATTTTGGCGGTTTGAATTTGAATTTTTCGTGTGAAAAGATTCTTCTAGAAGAAAATTTTGTTACCCAGTTTATTTTTGCAATCTTCTAGTTAGAGTGAATATATCATCAGAATATTACGGGTGTTGTTAAGAATATTTTTATCGTTGGGATTTAAATTTTCAGTGAGCAGGTAATATTGCATGAAGATCAGGTGTTTTGATGTGTTGCATATGGAAATCGAACAGTAGAGTAGGTGGACAGCACATCATTATGGTAAAATCTTACCGTTTTGAAAATTTAATTTGATTAATTACTTGTAGGGTTAAACGGTAAAATATATTAATGGGGGAAGATTTTTCACTGATTATTTTATTTTCTGAAGCTCCATTTAAACACCACTCAGGTTTGTTTCTTCTTCAATTCGTTTTTCCTTATGTTTCTTTCCATTCTTCGAGTGAAAAAATTTTCTTCAAGTCTATAATAGAGAAAACGAGAAGCCGCAAGGAAAGGGATGTAGAAGAAGTTGAACCTAATACACCTGATTCTCCGAAAAAGAAAGCTAAAAAGAAGAGAACCCCCGTTTTTATTTTCTGTTTCTAGGCGACAAAAATATCTGCTGATGTATATTTTTCTCTGTTCTTAATGAAATTTCTGGATGTTTCCGTTCCATGAGCATTGAGTAACTCTAACTTAACTAATTTTCTTCTAAATTTTTGAAGCTTGGACTGATTACGCTTAATTAGATCAAGGTATTCTGATCTCCAGAAACCTTTTGCTTGAGCATTTCTTCTAGCCTGGACTATTGTTGCGGCAAAGAAGATTTTGAAGGTAGTATTGACTTATATGATCCACTTTAAGCTTAATCCTAGTCCCATGTTTAGTTTAAAAATTCAGAAAGAAAAATTTAAGTTTGGGGGTATACTTGCTTATTTAATGATTCATTGGGGACAATGAATAATTCAAGTTTGGGGGACTTTTTGCTACTCCAATTGTTTTGCTCGAGCATTCCTCTCCTTCAAATTAAAATTTGCTAGGTTATTGAGTAACCGGGGACATTTGTGATACCCACAATTTGTCTTCGCGTCAAAAGATGACCTAAGAAATGTGAAAAAATTAGAAATATGAGAAAAATTATTATTTGCGGAAAAAAGATTATTTGTTGAAGATTTTGCTGAAAAAATTGACGGAGCAAAAGTTTTGAATGATGAATGATGATCCAGCAGTTTTTCTGTCTCCCAGAACTTAGGTGAGCTTCATCATAAAATGTCGCCATTCTGAGGAGCAAGAGACATAATAACTAAGGATTTTTTAGCTTTATAATGAGTATTGAGCCTAGTTGGTGATAAGCTTGAGGCAAGGGTATACTGCACCATAAAGTGGGTCATCCCATGCTTAAGAGTTTATGACTGTAAGGCTGCTTTAAGTCTGATAAACAATGATATGAACCCCTTTAAAAATATGTGTTTGAAATGTCTGATAATAGAGCTAGGCTGTGGTGAGTTCTTAGAATTAAGTTGAAAAGTGGTGATTATTTGTCTGTGCCGGAGGAATCATTTTGTTGCAGCAGAGCTTGGTTTTGCAGAGTGCTCAGGTAAAGGTTGAAGGTAGTGTTGGACTGTCTGGTTTGATTAAGCTATTCTTTGTCTAATGTTCTGAATTCTTGAAGGAAGGTTGTGATGTGGACTTTTCCTACTGCAAGCGCACGGGTCAAGTAATAATATAGTGAATAGTAAATTCGAATGTCGTCCTCTGGATTGGATTTTTAAGCAAATCAAGTATTGCGAATTATCTTGCCCAATTTTATTTAGGGATCAAAAAGTGATGAATAGGTGATGATAAAAACAAATCAAAGCAAGTAAAAAAATATGGAATTTCAATTGGGAAAACTACTTAGGGAATTGATTTCGCCGATTTCGTTTAGGATTGATTTTAAAGACTAAGTTATTATGCACAATGAAATTATGAGCCAAAGACCCTTTAATCACAATTACTTCTCCCGAGTATAATTGATTCTCAGGCAAATTAACCAACTTGATATCCCTATCTAAGTTTATTAATATGCAAGACAATGAGATCTTTTAACCAATTCTAAAGTTAATCTAAAACCGTCAAGAATTAGAAAGTAAACTTTATTCATGCAATCTTGAGCAAGTCTAGATCAAATCCCCTCTCCCGAGCTAGATTCAAAACTTAAATCATCCAACTAATGGCCAATTAATTGAAAGCATTAAATCAAGATTACAAACACAATAACATTGCACAACTTAAACCATAAATCAATCCATAAACTTAATCAACTACATCAATCCCTAAGCTACAAGTTTAGCTACTCATGAATGTAAATACAAGCTCAACTAAACAAGTGAAAGCCATAAATCTAACTAAAGAAAGAAAAGGGAAAAGAAAACTCAATGTAGGCCGAGTCCCGACGTCCTCGTCACGATCCCCACGAACAATGAGTTGATTTCCAAGTTCCTCCTTTGTTTGCAGCTCCAACAACCTCTATTCTGTCCTCTTTACGGCTCCAAAAGGTCCCAAATTGATCTCCCCTAAAACCTAGCCGAAGTGAAGCTTTTATTCTGATTTTTCGTCTTAGCGTCGAGACGCTGTCAAGACAGCGTCGCGACGCTGCCTCTTAAACGCGCGTTCTGAATAAGGAAAAACGGTAGCGTCGGGACGCTTCCTATCATAGCGTCTCGACGCTGTAAGCTTTACGCGCCTAATCTGATATGGAATGTGAGCGTCGAGACGCTCAAGAGCTAGCGTCTCGACGCTAGCCTGCTGTTGACCGAGATTTGACTTTTCTCCACTTTTACTCTTTTCATTCCTTTGCATCTTTTCACGCCCCGAGCACCCGATTAACTCTGATATTGCATTATAGCTCCAATCAACCATTTCCTACAAAATAAACGATAAAGCACAATAAAATGGCCCAAACACCATAAAAGACTAGCTAAATTAAATGAGTAAAAGTAGCTAGCTATGCTCGCTATCAAATACCCCCAAACTTAAGCTTTTGCTAGTCCTCGAGCAAACTCTAAATCAGACATATAATGGAAGAATGGATGCAATAATCATAACTCAATCCTCAAGGCTCAAAAGTCAATAACCAAGCAAGCAAGAGATATGCACACAAGGACCAATGAGGGAGACAAATTAAAATTTTTCCAAAATTAACTTGCACAAGCGAGATCTAACTCAACAAGATCAGACTCTACTAGCTCGGGATTGGATTATCAAACTCTCAGCTCATCTTCCCTCTACACTGGCACTAAGGCTTCACTAATGAGTTAATGCAACAAATTAGTTTGTTTATCTCCATACTTAGGTGCTTATAATTAACAAATGAATTAAGCATTTAAATGTGGCACTAGCTTTCACACACCCATTGCAGGGACCCTTAACCTGAGATTTCTCTGGTTGGCCTAACTGATCACAACAGGGGTAGCTCTTTTTGCCTTAACTTTATTAAACAATGCAAACTGTGCACAGGCCATGGCATAATAATTTTTCTCTTCATCAATAACAACAATAATGATTTTTCTTTATGAGCATAAATAGCATATATTCTTTTCTTTTCTCCTAAGCAAGATTAAACATGCTAATTTGCAAAAAATTAACTCTTTAGCTCTACCCTACACCTATCGAGGTGACAACAAGCATATGAACCTAATAATTCGCTCCTAAACATTCAAATCCAAATCTAGCCAAGAAAAATACTCTACTCATGCAAGCCATCTCCTAGAAAAATTTTAAAAAGTCTCACTTTTTGGGTACTTATGCTTACAACTCATCACAGGCTTGAAAATTGACAAGAAAGCCTATCCTAGGACATCATAATCATGCAAAAGTAGCATCCAGAAAACAACCATATGCATAATTCAAAGAAAGCTCAAAACTATAGCCCGAACTCAGATGCTCAAGGGCTCCACAAACATGCTAATCCACCCCCAAACTTAAAATATGCATTGTCCTCAATGTATAAAGAAAATAAAGCATAAACAAGCATGCGAATAATAAAAGAATGACAGGAGTGAATAATACTGGCCTGGAATGATGATGACTTCTTGCTTGAGAGCTTTGAATCTTAAAAGCTTGAAAGCAAAGGAGAGGAAGAAAACAAGACCTACAAAACATAAACAAACAATAAATCAAAAAAAACAAAAAGAAAACACACTAACTTACTTGGGTTGCCTCCCATAAGCGCTTGTTTAACGTCATTAGCTCGACGTGTTGCACGTGCTTCAAGGAGGCTTTTGTTCTGTGAATCCAACAGAGGTGCTCTTTCTTGCACCTTTCCTGTAGCCCATGTAAAGCACTTCATCTTTAGAGTCTTCAACTGCTTTAAAGATTTCTTTTTCGTTCTTGACTCTAATAGTGAGCTCCCTGCGCTCAATATCTATGATCGCTCGCCCAGTAGCGAGGAATGGTCGTCCTAATATGACAGGCGTTGAAGGATTTTCTATAATGTCCATAACATACAAGTCAATAGGGAGGAAAAATCTACCTACTCTGATTAACACATTTTCTACAATACCAACTGGTCTCACCACAGATTGATCAGCCAGTTGGAGCTTTACAGGAGTAGATTTAATCTCACCTATATCTAACTTTTTACACAACGATAGAGGAATGATATTAATGCTAGCACCTAAATCACATAATGCTCTGAAAGAATAAGTACCAAAACTACAAGGAACAGAAAAACTCCCTGGATCTGCTACTTTTTCAGGTACTTTCTGTTGTACTCTGGTGCTGCATGTGGAAGCAAGATAAACAGTGTCAACCTTCTTTTCTTTTCGCTTCTTCGCTAACCACTCCTTCATAAACCTGTTGTATTGGGGCATCTCCAATGCCTCTGCAAAAGGAATATTAATATTCAGATTCATAAAAGCATTCATAAATTTATCAAACTGAACCTGATTATTCTTTTTCTTCTTTTTCTTTTTCTTTTCCTTGGGAACCATCAGTGTGGGAGAAGGAATAGGAGATTCAAGGTTTGGCTGTTCAGCCTCATCAGATGATGCGTCCTCCTCAGCTTCCCCTGTAGGCGTTTCATAGTCCTCAGATTCAGGTTCCTCTTCAGATTCCTCCTGATGTACAGTGATTGCCTTACAATACTCCATCTGGGGTTTCTCTTGTTCAGCTGGAGCCTTACCTTTGTTTATTGTGCTTACAACATTCACCAACTGTCCCAGCTGAGTCTCAATGTTCTTGATGGCTGCACTGTGGCCATTCACTGTTGAATTGATGGCAATGACTGCCTCCTCTAACTTGGTTGTCCTGTTACTAGACTCTGCAATGAAAGCTCCAACAAGATCTTCTAACTTTTTATTTTCTTGAGTTTGAGGGGCAAAACCAGGAGGATTAAGAACATTCTTGGTATTAGCATAAGAGAAATTTTCATGGTTCCTATTGTTAGGGTGATAATGTGTAGGTGTAGAACTATTATTATATCCCCTAGAATTAAAATTTGATACATACTGAACCTGCTCAATAGTCTCCTCCTGAGGTCGAGATGCTAAGGCAACAGCTGATTCAATTGATTAAGCACTCCCTGTACCTAAAAATTTTATAAAAGCATTGGCAAGGGAAGTCATCTGGGCCTGGAGTGCACTTACTTTATCAACCTCAAACACTCCAGCAGCAATCTTTTTAGGTGTAGACCGCTCAGATGGCCACTGATAGCTGTTGGTGGCCATATCCTCTAAAAGTGTGCAAGCGTTTTCAACGGTCTTGGACAACAGAGTCCCACCTGCAGCTGCATCAACAATAGTTTTTGTACTAGGAGTTAAACCATTATAAAACAACTGCACCTGAAGCCAATCGGGGTAACCATGCTGAGGACACTTCCTCAGTAGCTCTTTGAATCGCTTCCAAGCTTCGAACAGCTGCTCATCATATTGTTGTTGGAATGTCCCAATCTCGGTCCTCAGCTTGACCGTCTTTGCAGGAGGGAAAAATTTCTTTAAAAAGGCCTGGACCAAAGCATCCCAGGTGGTGATGCTCCCAGGAGTAATAGACTGCAACCAATCTCGTGCTTTATCCTGCAAAGAAAAGGGAAATAAACGTAAGCGAATAGCATCTTCAGAGACACCATTAATCTTTACCGTCCCACAAATATCCAAAAATGATTTAAGATGAGAATTTGGATCCTCAGTGGGCGATCCTCTGTATGCACGTCTCGAGCCATCTGAATGAGACCGATTTTCAGCTCAAAGTTGTTGGCATTAATCGGTGCATAGACAATCCCCGACTGTTGCCCCTGAAACACAGGCTGAAAATAATCTCTAATAGGCCTAGGCTCCTCAGGTGGATTTTGATTTGCCATTTGAATAATTTCTCTATTTTCCCTTCGAAGCCTAAGAATTGTTCTTTCTATCTCGGGATCAAATAGTGCTAAAATTAAATCTTTATCCCTACGCATAAACAAACAAAACTATCCTAAAAAAAAAAGAAAACAATTATGGAATGAAATAAAGAAAAGGAAACAACTAATCTAAATATGGAAAATATAATCTAGAAAAGGAAACAAAGTAACCTAATATGGAATGCAAAAATAAATATGGAAAAACACGAATAAGGAAACTAATCTAGAAAGGAAAAACAAGAACAAATAAACAAAAGATTACACAACTAACAGAAAAACTAACCTAGAAAATCAAATAAGGAAAGAAAAACAAATAAGGAAAAAATGCAACAAACCTAAAAAAGTAACAATACACCCTAAATTAAGATCAAGCAATTTTTTCACAATATCAATTTAACTAAATGTGCCAATCCCCGGCAACGGCGCCAAAAACTTGATGTGGACTTTTCCTACCGCAAGCGCACGGGTCAAGTAATAATATAGTGAATAGTAAATTCGAATGTCGTCCTCTGGATTGGATTTTTAAGCAAATCAAGTATTGCGAATTATCTTGCCCAATTTTATTTAGGGATCAAAAAGTGATGAATAGGTGATGATAAAAACAAATCAAAGCAAGTAAAAAAATATGGAATTTCAATTGGGAAAACTACTTAGGGAATTGATTTCGCCGATTTCGTTTAGGATTGATTTTAAAGACTAAGTTATTATGCACAATGAAATTATGAGCCAAAGACCCTTTAATCACAATTACTTCTCCCGAGTATAATTGATTCTCATGCAAATTAACCAACTTGATATCCCTATCTAAGTTTATTAATATGCAAGGCAATGAGATCTTTTAACCAATTCTAAAGTTAATCTAAAACCGTCAAGAATTAGAAAGTAAACTTTATTCATGCAATCTTGAGCAAGTCTAGATCAAATCCCCTCTCCCGAGCTAGATTCGAAACTTAAATCATCCAACTAATGGCCAATTAATTGAAAGCATTAAATCAAGATTATAAACACAATAACATTGCACAACTTAAACCATAAATCAATCCATAAACTTAATCAACTACATCAATCCCTAAGCTACAAGTTTAGCTACTCATGAATGTAAATACAAACTCAACTAAACAAGTGAAAGCCATAAATCTAACTAAAGAAAGAAAAGGGAAAAGAAAACTCAATGTAGGCCGAGTCCCGACGTCCCCGTCACGATCCCCACGAACAATGAGTTGATTTCCAAGTTCCTCCTTTGTTTGCAGCTCCAAAAGCCTCTATTCTATCCTCTTTACGGCTCCAAAAGGTCCCAAATTGATCTCCCCTAAAACCTAGCCGAAGTGAAGCTTTTATTCTGATTTTTCGTCTTAGCGTCGAGACGCTGTCAAGACAGCGTCGCGACGCTGCCTCTTAAACGCGCGTTCTGAATAAGGAAAAACGGTAGCGTCGGGACGCTTCCTATCATAGCGTCTCGACGCTGTAAGCTTTACGCGCCTAATCTGATATGGAATGTGAGCGTCGAGACGCTCAAGAGCTAGCGTCTCGACGCTAGCCTGCTGTTGACCGAGATTTCACTTTTCTCCACTTTTACTCTTTTCATTCCTTTGCATCTTTTCACGCCCCAAGCACCCGATTAACTCTGATATTGCATTATAGCTCCAATCAACCATTTCCTACAAAATAAACGATAAAGCACAATAAAATGGCCCAAACACCATAAAAGACTAGCTAAATTAAATGAGTAAAAGTAGCTAGCTATGCTCGCTATCAGGTTGGTTAGTATTGCTCGGGACGCGCAATAGTTCAAGTTTGGGGGTATGATAACTGCCCAAAAGGTAGTTATTTAGGCCTCAATTATATAGGGATTTGTGTGTCCTTTATGCTTATTATGGTTGGTTTTGGATAGATATTACATGATTTAACCCATTTGGAAGAATGGAAGCATTGGAAATTATTTTGTGCAGATTATGCTGCTGAGCGACTGGAGGGAGCAAATTCTATGCTGCAGCAAAACTGGGAGCAGAAACTGCCACATCACAACTCGTTAGCCAACTTCATGAACCGACTTCTGTTGAGTTATTTTCGGGATGAAGGAGCAAGGAGAGCCCTACACGTGTCCAAGTTGACCTAATTCAAGTCTCATGTCCTTCTATAAAAGGAAGTAGCCGTCCAAGTCAAATTCATTCCATGTTTTCCCTTGGAATCCGAATAGTATAGGGAGATTGAAGATCATCAAGAACACCATCTACCGCAAGCTGATTAGGGAGTTTATTTTCTGTATTAACTTGTGGTTATGGACATGCATACTCAGATTGTAATTTGTATTCCTATGCCTATTATGAACTAAGTAGCTTAGGGTGTTGGTTAGGAATAATGTGATTACTGTGCTTCATCTCTAGTAATAAATTGACTATCGCATTTTGGTTCATTGTTGTGCTTATTCTTATTTTATGCCCGCCTGGCCAGCCGGTGTGAATAGCTCTCTCTAGTTTCAGGGATGATTTAGAGAGTGTGTGGCAATTATCCACACTACGATCATTGTGTATTGGTGAACGCCAGTGACTGAGCTAGGGATAGCCAGTTGCCTAGTGCTTGATCGGTCGCTCTTCATTGGGTTTGAAACATATCCCAAAAGATCCGGAGTTTCGGGAGGAATTCGCTAATAATACTGCAAGAAATGCATGATCAATAATATTGCTAGAGCATATCTTAGAACAATCACTAAAGCCTAACCAGCGTCTGTCTTTAATCTGTCTATCTATTTGTTTACTTATTGTTCTGTCATTTATTTTGCTTCAGCATAATTCCGATAAAACCAAATCATTTTACTATTCTTGAAACCATTGGAAAGTTACACAAAAATAGGTAGAGTGGAAACTAATTCAGGGCTCGGATTGATAATATTACTTGTTGCAGACTGTGTATACTTGCACAGGAATTCTAGAGTATTTTATATCATATTTTTACTCACTCTAGGAACCCGACAAATACCCACTTCCCTAAGTCAACCTTTCATGCAGTGGCAAACCATGGGTGTCATGAATGCCCCTGGTTACTCAGTAACACTAGGAAGGAGGAGTAATTCTCGGTTTTTTTTTTTAAGCACCCCCCAAGCTTAAGATAGGCAATGTCCTCATTGACTTTTGTTTTCGGGACATGGGCTTGACATGAGGCTTTTTGTTTTTAAAACATCAAGGTTAAACTCTCCTAGTGTACTAGAAAGGTTAAACATGAGGAAGTTTAGACTTAAGAAAATTTTGTAAAGAAAAAGACTAATGGAAAGCCTATGACTAGAAAATAAATCGGTTGTGAAGGTGTACTTTTGAGATAGAAATATGCTCTAATTATCATCATAAAGGTCTTAAAAGAAAACTCACATGATAGCATATTTATCAAAATCATTTCCAAGAAAAAAGTTTTATCAAAAGTTGATTTTTTTTTCATAATTCTCACAAGTTTAGCAAATGGACAACAACAAATTTTTCAGAAAACTCAAAAAACCAAGTTATTCTAAACCTATTGTAGCAGCAATTGATCACTAAACTAACTCAAAACAGTAAACTAAACAAATACGCAACTAACTAATACTAATTTAAACAGCAAATTATTCATAAAAACAACAAATTAACCTATTAACTAACATGCTGGAAATATAAAACAACAACTTACACATATTAACAAAATCTTAGAAAGCATTTAAAAGTGTAAGGGGAACAGAAAACTCCCCTATTCCTCCTCTGAGGAACCTTCTCCATTCTCTTCCTCCTCAAGGTTGTCAAAATTGAAATTTGATCCTCATCCAATTCCTTTACCTCAGAATCTGACTTTGTCTCATCACTAGAGGCATTGACCTCCTTTTCTTCATCCTACTTCTTATTTTCTTTTTCTTCTGAAGAAGAGCTTCCACCAGCGGGTGAAGTACCTCTAGTATCATATTCAAATAGAGGGTCGAAGGAACATCACCTTGCTGGCCATCTAAGGCAACAACTTTGCCTTTTTCAGAATGATGTCCAAATGCGGTGGCATTATGGACTGTTTTTTTTCCTTTCTATATATTTTTTTTTCTTTAAAAACCTGGAACATCAACAAGCTCATCAAAATGTTCACACTCTTAAACATTATTCTTTTTAGAGCTAAATTTTCCTGAGACGAGAACCAATTCAAGTTAAGAAAAACCTTCGTTACTCCAACTCCCAAGAAATTCCCAGGTATTTATCAAAGCTCTTAAAGGAAGACAAACTTATGCATCAATAAACTACCCTAACAAACTAAGTAATATTCTAAAAACAATATGCTAAGAATATAACTAACAATGCTAAACCTAACAAAGCGAACAAAATAACAATGAACTAATGCATGCAACAAAATGCTAAAGATCTAACTAAGCAGATGAAAAAACAAAGGAACATGCTGATATTTAAAAAGGAAGCAGGAATAAGTAAAGGAGAAAAAAATCCCCTAGTTCATGGAAGAGTTGTCCTCCATATCATAGGTCTTAGGCTCATCCAAGAGGGATGATGAAAATGGAGGGGCAATTGAGGCTTCTTCAGATGAGCTGGCCAGGAATATCCGCTTGATAGCATCCTCCCTCTCTCGAGCATAGATCTAATGGTCCTTGTTCTACTCTTGGATGTGTTCGCTTTTAGCGAGGATCAGGTCATATATGCTCTCAATAGATGAAGAAAGAGCAGTAGATGTGGTGACACTTCCTTCTTTGACTTTTACTCCCCCTCAAGTTCTCTTTGCCTTTTCTTCATCTTCCTATCTCATGTTCTCTTCTTCTTGTCTCCTAACTTCCTTCTATTTATTAACTTCCTAAAACATAAGCAAATAAATCAAAAAGTTGAAAAGCTCAAATATGTTATATTTTTTTAGAGTTTTTTTTTAAGAGAATTCAAGTCAAAAAGTTTTTGATCAATTCAACTTCCAAGTAAGTCCCCAGGTAGAGGTGTTCCCTACGGTCAGCTTAAATACCTCAGCCTAGCCAGGACTTTCCTTAGACAAAGTTTCCTCTTGATCAAAATCCTTTATTCTTGACTTCAAACTTAAAATTTTCTTTTTTTTTTTTTTTTAAATACGAATTGATGCAAAGAGAAAGAATGACATAGTTGATCTCCAATAGGAAGATTAAAGCTTTATTCCTACTTCTTGTGCTGCAAACTTTCATCTTGACCCTAGGTCTTGATAACAGACGAGATTTGAGTCTTAACTGAGGCGTTTTATGTAAGGATTTGGAATTCCCTAATTCCGATAAAGCGGAAGCGTAATTGGGACCGATTCGTAGTTAATTTTGTTTATCCAAAAATACTATTACATTGGCAAATAACATAGAACAAATTCTATATGAACTTAAGGTTAAGCATACAAAAATTATTAAATCTAAATCTAAAGGGGAGAAGCAAACATACCGTCGTTGACGACTCTGAATACTTCAACGAACACCACCACGGGATCTTCCCTACTATAACTCTGAGATTAGGAACGTAGTTGTGGGACTACCTAATCTTAAATGGGAAAAACTCTAGAGAGAAAATTCTCTCTAGAGTTCTTGAGTTGAGAGAATATGAGAGGGCCTTATGGTGGCCATATGTTGTAGTACCTAAACCCTAGGTTTAGTGTTCTATTTATAGGAGAAAGACCATGAATAAAATATTCATTTAAAATCAATTATTTCCATAACTGATTTAATCTTTTCCATAATTAATCAATTCCATGACCAACCAATTCCATGACCAATCAATTCCATAATTGATTGATTTTTCACTTCCATAAGTGATTAAATCATTTTCATAAATGATTAATTACTTCCATAAGGGGGTGTTTGGGGCACTGAATAGGTTATAATAACCCCCATTATTATAACCTATTCAATGTTTGGGGCACCAACAAAAATAAATGGTGTGGTGGGTTATTTTAACCCCCGATTATTTTATCCATTCTCTACATTAACTATCATTCAACCCACTCGATTATTCTATCCATTTTCTACCGTAATTATCTCCTTTCTTCTTCCATGCGACTCCTTGACTTTTCCGACGACCGCCGGCCGCCGTCGGCCGGCGAAGTTTCTGACGACCGCCGACGACTTTTCCGGCGATCGCCGATGACTTTTCCGGCCACCGATTTTTTTTTCATATTTCTTCTCAATTTCATTTTGAAAAATATAAAAAATAAAAATAAAGAAAAAAAAACATCAAAGGTTTCCGGAAAAGTCGTTGACAACATCGAAGGTTAATCAACTTAAAAAAAAAAAAACATTCAAACGAAATTATATTTACCACACTCAAGTTTATTTCAAATGATTTTATTGATAAAAAAAACTAATATGATTTTTGAACTAAACATTTACAATTTTTATTTTGGCAATACTAAAAGTTAACTAATATGATTTTTCTATACCAAATCCTAAACTTTTTTTGCTTTGTAACAAAAAAAAAAAGCATAACCCTAAATCAAAGTGTTGTATATCATAAAATAAAACTAGAAAAGGAAAACAATCCGTTTGAACATTTGATTCAGAACCCCATGTTAAAACATATCAACACTCCAAACACAGATTATTTTATCCCAGATTAAAATAATCTGCACCCCAAACACAGATTATTTTATCCCAGACTATAATAATCTGCACCCCAAACACAGATTATTATAACCCCCAGACTATTATAATCGCCAGATTATTATAACCACCAGATATTATAACCAATTCAGCGCCCCAAACAGCCCCTAAGTGATTAATCATTTCCATAATTGATTAATTTCCAATTAATTAATTCTTTAATTAATTAATCACCAATTAAATATCATATATTTAATTTTAGACATTTCATTAGTTAATTAATTAATTACCCAATTAAATATCATATATTTAATTTCAGGCCTTCAATTAATTAATTATATAATATGAATCAAATACATATTAAAATTTGAACTCCTTCAAATTCTCTTATGTCTTATAAATTTAATATGAATCAAATTCATATTGATATTTGAACTTCTTCAAATATTTATTTCTCTCAGTCTTATCCCTGTACTATAGACCTTTTAGGTTGTTACTTGAACACTGATCCCCGTATGTCCCCACATACCAGTTCAAGTCACATGTAAACAACCTTGGATCTTAGTTTATTGGATTTGGGTTAAATTGTGCAATATTTAACAATAACACTTTATTGACACAAGTATACAATTTGTTTACATTCACTATCTACGAGTTTTAGGGCATAAAACCCAACATTTTAATCATGGAGTGCTTTGTCTCTATTATCAGCTCACTCAATCTGCTCTTGAATGTAGACTTTGCAGTCGCATACTCTGTCGTATATTGCATATTGTCATCCTCCATGATTTCCTCTTTGATTTCTTCCTCGAATAGCTCTTTCTGCAAGCTACAACAAGCAAAGGAATCAGTAAGATCGTCCTCAAATCCATCTTTTTCTAACATTTTCTGCAAGATACAATATGTAAAAGAATCAATAGGATAAAAATCAAAACATCCATCCATTTCATCAGGGTGTTATGCTTGGAGCACATCGAAGTTCACTTGTTGTGAAGTGACATCTGCATGGCTCACTACAACTTCTTGTTCTGGTACCTTCTCTTTATTCTCTTTTTTAGGCGATTCTTCTATAATCCCTTCTTTCTCTTTTGTCTCCTCGATATTTTCAAGTGCTGGAATGCTTCTTGCTTCTACTGGGAGTTCAGGGTCTTCATGTTCCAATCCACTTTGAAATGTCATCCCATTATATTGCTCTTGTGCTTCTTTCTCCATATTCTTTTTGGTGTCGGGCAAGATTTCTTGTTGATTGTTTTTCAACTCCTCTAACAATTGCCCTGCCTGAATCTCCAAGTTCTTTATCGTGGTTTCATTATTTACCATGTATTCTCTTATGAGTTCTTCCAAGTTAGTTGACACTTGTGATTCCATCTCTTATTGCATCTCTTGTTGGGCATACTGATTTTGATATTGGTCTTCAAAAGTAAACAGACATTCTTGCTCCAAATGAGGTGTTGGATTATTGTTGCTAACATATGGCTGGTGTTGTAACCATCCTCGGTAAGGATTGAAAATAAGACTATGGTTGTCTGATTGCCCTGTATAATAAGGATTAGATGAACAAGTTTCAAAGAAAGAATGAATCTTAGCACAATAAACACAAAAGAAATTAGAGTGACAAGCCATTGATGTGATTTGTGCACTCAATGTTGTGATGATGTCTTCTTCCACATGTGGATTATATTGAGCTATCAAACCCTTTGGCTATGCTTATCTTCTATCTCTTTTTTTTTTCTATTTTTTGGCCAACAAGAGGATCGACTCCGGGTAGATCTATTAGAAGCTCTCAAGTGTAAGAAGCTTCTTCAAGATGTTCCCGTGCGCTCAACTCTTATTGCTCTTTCTTTCTATCTCAAGGTTTAACTCGAAAAGATGATGCTCTTTACTCATGCACCAACTTCAATCTGCAAAAGAAACTGCAAATCAAAGTTAGATTCTCTTAAGATAGAAATTCGGTCACAATCAAATCGCAATTTCAACAAACAAAAATTGGTTTCACTTTTAGTCCCCGACAACGGTGCCAAAAACTCGGTGCGTGGCTAGCCGAATGGATGAAATGTGAGATAAGATGATAAGTGAAATAATAAAGAAATATTTAGCCAACACGTAAGTGTAAGTATACACTATCGCACGTAGTAATAAAAAAACCTTAGAAAGTATTCCAAGGGTATCGATCCCACGAAGACTAAGTTGGAAATTCAGATTTGATGAAGAAACTGCTTGAATGATCGCTTTTGAAAAAGGTAACCAAAGAAAATAATAAGTCGATTGATTGAATTTTTGAAAAGATAAATAAAACTAGCAATAAAACAATAAAGAATAACAATGAAATAAAACGAGGTATTCAACATGCATTCATCCCTAGGGTAACAACCATACTTATGCAATATCTAACTTAAGAGTGTTTAATGCATTGGGTCAGATTTAACTTCCTTTTGGCCCTTGTTTCCAAAAACCGTAAGAAGGCTAAGCGAGTACCGTTATGCCCATTTCTGGGACTCGACTCCGACATAGATAATTCACGAATGCAACCTATAACCCTATAGTCGATATAGGGTGCCTTAGGCAGCTTGCCCCTATATCGCCGAACAATCTGCTTCGAGCTTTTTCTCCTATATCACCTTTATGAGAACCAATATCGTTTGTCCCTTTCGAGATCAAACTCACATAACATGCAAAGTCTAAGTGATCAAATTAAACTTAGCAAGATCAGAATGATATTCAATAAAGAATGACATGCATTAAACCCTATTTAAGCAAATAAAACACTTTCAAGCCATTAAACCCTAAGGGAATTCACCACATTGAACCCCTCAGCGGGATTTAGCTACTCATGATAGGATAAAAAGAAAATGAACACATTTTCATTGAAACAATGATGAAAAGAATACAAAGTAATGAAAAGATTCAAGAGCTGGAATTAAAAGAGATAGCTAAATATTATGGGTTTTTTGTTTACACAATTCTTCTAGAGTTCGCTAAGACACTCCACTCTCTCACTTTTACAAGATGGGAATGGGTGAACCTCTCTACAAACCGCAAGGCTTGATGTCTAACTCTCTCTCTCGGGTTAGAATTTGTCATCTAAGAAGGACCTCGGGCATCCCTACTCACGGCGTCGAGTCAGAGTTCTGTCACCACCCTTTTCTTCCAAGTGAGTTCTGCTTGAATTTCCCTTCGAATCGAGGCCTTTTATAGTGTGGGAAGTGGTTGAGGAGTCACAAAAATGGTGTTGGTAGGTAGCCCAATCAGTTTCAGAGTCAAAACAGCCAGTTAGTTGTATGAAAAGCTCGTTTAAAACAACCCGCGACAGACTCAGATTTTTCTGTTTCTGCCCAGAAATGCGATCGCATTTCATTTTTCCTTGGAAAAAATGCGGTCGCATTTCCATAGCATTTCAACAGCATTTCTCTGTTTTCCTCTGTTTTCTGCAAAACACCAAAACTAAGTTAAATTCACACCAAAATGAGTTCTTTTAAGCACAAATATGTATAATTTGACACACATGACTCTCAAAGACCTAACTTACCAACTTTTACACTTTTTAGGCTCGGGAATAGTAATTTTGACCAAAAACATACAAGTTTCACAAGAAATAAGCTAAGAATAAGGGGCAAAATAGGTATATTTTTTGAACTTATCAAATGTAGATTCATGTGTGTGTTTTCACTCACGTGACCTCACTCTTAAGTATTTGTATGAAATGTTTTGACTGTAACTTATTTGTGAGAAAACACTTATGTGGTTTGCCGTTCATTTGAAATGTAGATTTATGTGTGTGTTTCACTCACATGGCCTCACACTTAAGTATTTGATTTGAAATGTTCTGGTCGGTTTTAACTGACAATTTTGTATGAATGTCTGATTGGTGTTACCGACGGGTAACCACTTATGTTCTTGGCTACTCCATTAATGCATTTTTCCCAATATATTCTGAAAGTATTGTTTGACTGAAAGAATGATTTTGTTTTGAATATTGAAATGTTTTATTATCTAAAATCTTATGTTTTGTTTTGAATGAAAATGAATTGTGAACTTGATGTGGAAGTTGCTCATTGAGTATTTTTGTACTCATTTTGTTTTTTTTTTTTTAAATGTTTTCAGATGATGGAGCAAGTGATAGTTCTGACAACGATTAGGCTAGCGTTCTGGCATGAACGATGATGACTTATGATCTGTAGGATTTTGTAGGCTTTGTAGGATTTGTTGTTTTTGGTATTGTTTAAGTTTTTTTTTATTTGTTTTTGAATGTTGGACTTGACTTGGTTGTGGGCCTTGTTTTCTGAATAATAGATTGTGTTTTCCGTTTTGTTAAATCGCTTCCGCAATATTTGAAAGTTTGACCGTATTGAAAAATATGGACTGTTACATATAACTAATAATAATTATGAAATAAATCAGGGAAAATGTTAAATAATTTACTTCAAAACAATAAAAATGTAATTGAAAAAAGGGAAGAAAAAAACAATTTACAGAAATTGTGTACACAATTTCTATGAAAAAAAATAAAATATTTCCACAAAAATAATGTACACATGGTACACGACTTCTTCAATTCCATCTCGCGTATTGTGTAAACGATTCTTATGTAAATCGCGTCCAATGTATACAGTTTTTTAGCATAATCGCATACTTGGTACAAGATTTCAACATGTCAGCAACACATCAACCAAGCTAAACTTGTGTACCCTGTACACGAGTTTTGGCTAATTTTTTACTACCCTACTTTTGTCATTATTTTCAAATTTCACTCCTAATTTGTAATTTCTTATTTTACGTACATTATTAAAATTATTATTTTTAAAACTACCTTAATTTTGTCATCTCTTTTTTAAATTACATTATTCAAGAAATTAACTCCAATCTTTCTTATTCCAGACAATGAATCTAATTGGATTCTGATCTTTAAGGTTTTTGAGTTCGAACCAACGCATCAAACATCCCTTAAAAGAAATTTGTTGGACAAAAAACATAACTCAATTGACATAATGCTTGTTAGAGGGAATCTTTGCATGTTGTAAACAAAAAAAAATTACTCCCATTAAGAGTATTTAACTCGTACTTCTTCATTTCAAAAAAAAAAAAAAAAACTCGTACTTAATTTTTCTTGTGTGTTTTTTTAAAGAGAATTCGTTCATCCCAATAACCCCAATGACTCTGTCAGTAACGGCTAGTGAGGGGATGGACTAAATCGCCGGAGTTGAAGGGTTGAATAGTTGAAGACTAATCGCCGGGGATGGCGACGCTGTTATCGTCCTCCGCATCTTCAGTAAGGTTATGGAGGACGGCGTTTTTGACAATGAGAGACGAATCCATCTCTTCCTCAACCTCAATTTCCCAACTTCTTTACGACACCATCTTCTCCCACTCCGACTCTTTAATCGCCGCTGCGCACTACCTTCCTCCAACCGAAGCACGATTTCTCCCCTTTTTCTATATATCTTATTGGAGGTTCTTCAAAAATGTATGATCATCGTTTTTTTGTTTCTTCTTTGTGTGCATAGGTTTCATCAGATCTGCTGTTTCTCCTAGAAGTGGCTACTCCTGCTTCCGACTCCGTACAAGATATTGCCCTTATCTTCGCAGAAATCACACATCTGGTGTGTAATTCGCATTTTCGATTTCTGTTTTTCCTTTTTTCTTCTTCCGAACCAATTGCCTTGGGGTAGAGCCGGAATGATGAAATTAGGAAGTTTGTTCTGTTAGTTCATTTTCGTGCATCTGTTAAGAATATCGCCAACAATTTGATCATAGTTTATTTTGCATATGAAATTTGGTATTTTGTGATGTTAACTCTTAGAAATTCCTTCCCATTTAAATTCTGAGAAATGAAAATTACCATAGGTATCTGAGAGGCCTACCTTTTCAGCTATTACAACATTTAGTGATATAAAGTTCCTTCCATTATAAAGAAACTTGAGTTGTAAGATCATTAATTATCGATCAGTACTTTAGAGAATGCAAAAGATTAAGCAAATATCATTTGGTTATGTGATTTGAAGACTTCAAGTTTATTGGTGAATGTTCTCAATTGATAGTCTCTACTAGATGTGATGCAAGATCATCACCAAATCCCAAAATACTATTTAAGAGATGCAAAATTCATATGGTTGATCTAGTTTCATTCTTCTTTGTCATAATACCTATGCATGTGAAAGTTGAATATTCAGTGGGGAAGATATTTTGCTCAACTTACAAATAGGTTTATATAGTGGAAAATTTTGTTGCATATGGAAGATTATTTATTTGCATTTAACGTCTTTGGGAATATGTGTGCAACACACATTGAACATATTTCATAGACATATGCAGCCTGCTAGTTCAATGCCATTAAGGTTTAAATTACTATGATCACGTACAATGTAATATTTGTTAAAAAACATACATTTCTGTATGACAAGGAATCCGAGTAGTGCATATATATATTTTTTTATATATAAATGTTTCCTAAATCCCAATGGGGATAACCTTACTGTCTTAACGTGGTTCTGTTCCTGCCTGTGCTCTTCTGAATCCCCAGTTTTCTCTAATTATATATTTTCTTGCACCCAATGCAGATCCATGGTATTTCTTATCAAGTCGCTCTTGAATTTAGTTCTTCTTCTTGGAACCTGCTCCTTCAATATTTTGGAGATGTGATCCAATTCCTACTTCGAAAGCTTCATATTCCAGGAAATTATGCTCAAATTAGGCCTGTCTTGGAATCTTTGGAGATTGTAAGGTTAGCTTCCCTTTTCTCTCCTGTTAGCTTGGGGAAGTACTATCTTTCTTGCTGCTTCCACTTCTGCATACTAGGTCAGCATTTTTGTCATTTGGGCAAAAGTGATGTTTGCTCATGTGAGTCAATTTGTTGAATTTTGTGATCTATATAGTGGGAAATGGATAATTTTGTATTCTGTCATTTGTTTTTTTTTTTTTTTTTTGTATTCTGTCATTTGTTAAGAATGAAGCAAACTTTAAACTCTTTGACCTAAATACTGCAGAAAGTATAGTTTATTCATTACTCTGCAGGTATTTATATATTTATTTATTTTTACGTTCTGAATGACTGGATGTTCAATCATTGCCAATGGTCTCTCTCTCTCTCTCTCTCTCAAGGATCCCTAGATCTTGCTTGTTACTGTGGATATGTTGTTTGTGTGGCAAAGGTGAGAAGAATGTGGTTTTTTCTAATTGTTTCTTTATTTGACAACTCTTCGTGTTTGCTCAGGATTTAGGGTAAATGGAAGGAGAAACAGCGTAATTTTTGAATGTATATGGGATACTTTAGCTGCTATTTGATTGAATGCACTTTGTAGCTTCTGTTTGGATTTCTTTGACTAAAGAATTTCGAAGTTTGCTTATGATTTGGTGTCTTGTATTTTGTAGTTTTTTCTTCTTGTATGAACTTTTGATCAATTGTGCACATTCTTTTTTTTTTTTCCCGAGTATTAATATTTTTTCTGCTTTTAGTTATTTTTTTCCTGATTCCTTTGAAAATTTTCTATCTGTTTTGCAGACATGTTGTCAGTTCTCAACAGCGCAAGTTCTTACCAGCAGAAGATATCCAGCTCTCAAAGTTCTTGCTTTCTGTGATTGCTGGTTCTCAATCTGCAGTATTTCCCTCGTCAAATTCAATCATTAGACATGGTTATACTGCTGAAATTGTGAAAAGTGTATCCAAATGTAATAGTTTATGGGATGTTCAGGCTGTAGCCTTTGATCTACTTAGTCAGGCCATCACAAGTCTGGGGTCATATTTTCCAGTGGATGTTTGGAAGTCAACAATTCAGGTAGAAACAATTCTCTTACATTTGTGGGTTCTCTCTCTCTCTCCCTCTCTTCCCCTCTCCTTCATAAATGTATTTGTAGAAAAAGTGGGATATATTCAATCTGAATGATTTGCAACCAATGTATAGGCAGTCAGCCAATAAGGAAGTAGCGTACAGGATCTGCACACTAGGAACAGTTAAGGAGTTAACTATGAAAATATTTATCCCTTTTTTGTGGGCTTTCTTTTTTAAACGCCAGTATATTCTTTCATTTTTTCTCAAAGAAAGCTCGGTTTTTATAAAAAAAAAAAAACTATGGAAATATTTATGAACCAATACAAGAATGGGAAAAATAAATCAGTTGTTGGTGATGATTAATGGAATCCTTGGTGCCATTGTTAGTCTAAATAATTTTACAACAAACATGTGATGTTTCCATTTGATGTCTCCAAGTCTAATAGGATAAGGAAGTGATCAAATGTAATCCTTTCTAATCTCCTTAGATTAGCATTCCTGAGTCTTGTAAGGTAAGTGTGGGGGATAGGGAATCTATCAAGAAAAGAGAGTGAGAGTTAAGAGCCTGTTGACAACAAAAGTTGACAAAATCATAAAAGCAATCGACAAAACCACATCTCAAAGACCAACTAAAATTCATC
Organism: Luffa acutangula; assembly: GCA_036850905.1. NCBI lineage: Eukaryota > Viridiplantae > Streptophyta > Magnoliopsida > Cucurbitales > Cucurbitaceae > Luffa > Luffa acutangula. The sequence continues at coordinate 42,559,380 of CM072097.1, read as the reverse complement.
ATCACTTATAAAGTTTCCACCGCTCTTTCCCTTCATTGCACTTCTTTTTGGGATTACAAATTGAACTTTCACTATTAAAAAAGAGGAGTATGAAAGGTAATGACGTTAAATAAGACATCAACTCAATGCAAGGGCGACGAAATGGTAAGAAAAATGCTTCTTTTTTTTTTTTTTTTTTTTTTTTTTTTTGAGAAAAGAAAGAAAAATGCTTCTGATTAACATCAATGAGAAGATAATAAATGCAATTTTTTTTAGATAAAAGGGAGGCATTGAAGTTTTAGGAATCCTAAACCTCACTCCCTTCGGAGCTAATCCTCACCGCTCATTCCACAATACTTTAATCTTTTGTCTAAAAAGATGGCTGCATTTTTTCTGTTGGTTTCTTGTTAGTGTGGTTGGTTTGAGTTTGTAAGTTCTTTTTCATGTTTGGGTTTTTAGGGGTTGTATCGTTGTTTTCTTCAGGTAGGTGTTTGTTTCCCTTGCTTGTATCTTTGTTCATCTTTTTGTGTTCTCCTAAAAGGAGTACCATATTTTGTAGCTTTTCACTACTTTAATGAAAAGGCTGCAATTAGATTAGCCAAGTGCCCAAAGTTGAATTCTGGAAATACCAAGAGGTATTGACTAGTGGGTATATGTGCTGTTGGTAATGTTTGAGGGAGTGCTTGCTGTCATAGTTGTCTGAACAATTTTGCTACTAATGTAGAATATTTCCTGCTGGCATGGTAACCTCCAACACTGCATATAACATGTTGAGCTTGATTTTTTTTGTCTATAGGTTATTAGAAAATTGATGGATTTCCTGGCATCTAATAGCCTACTTGTTGAAGACAAGGTGATGTCCAGGTATACAGCTGCAGCAATGTTGTAATATCGTACAGTTTTCATTATTTTCCGAAATATTTGTTACTTTTGATTTACTTGTGAACTGTTATACCAGCCGGATCCATTGACTTTAGTATAGTTGCTGTAATTTGCCTACTGTTTTTCTCTTGATTGTTACTAGTCTTGATGTCTATTTAAGAAGTCTTTGATTATATCTTATGTAAGATGGATTTTTAGCTTAATGAACATGATTTGTTCTATGATCTGTTCTATAGGTTATACAACTGTGTCCTTGAGTTCTTAGGCTTAATGAAATTTTCTCCTAGCCATCTTATGATTCTGGCTAGAGGAAAGCTTCCTGGTGTAGATGAAGTGAATTGGTTATCTGATCTTAGGGTTACTGTCCTAATTTTACCTCAACAACTTTCCTTCATTTTGGTGGAGCCTTAGCCAAGGAAGAGGCTATCAATTTTATTATTACCATGAAAAACTGATTGCAATATTTGGTTCAAGCATGCAGGCAGCTTCTGGCTTCTGTACAAGTCATTAATGGCTGCTGCTTATAATTAATCAAAATGGATAAATTTAACCAGGGAGTGATAACCTTTTTAAATTGTAGTCTTGGCTATGGGAGTAGCCTTAAGTTACAACAAATTAGCATACAAAACTAACTTTCCTAACTAATCCTTACAAGTTACAAAGCAATTTTTATATGGCTTGGGTTTTGGATTAAAGATCAAAGGAGAATATCTTTCAACCGCTATGTGGATTAAAGTTGAAGAATAAATTTAAATTTTTTGGGGTTGATGAGCTTTCTTTGGACATTTGTTTTGAAAGGAACTAAAGAATCTTTGAAGGAAAATCTTTAGATTGGTATGAAAGATGGGATTTTGCAAAGGATGATGCTTCCTTTGGTGTCTCCCTTGTTCCTTTTCTAATTATTTGGATTGGATGTACAACTCTAGGTTGATTGGCGTTTGTTTATTTGTTGGGTTGTTTGTTTTTTCTTTCCTGGAAATGATTTGTGTAGTTTTCTTTGCAATTCTTGCTGTATTCTTGGAAAGGGAAAATGTTGATCTCTGGTGGGTGTTTCTTTTTGTACTCTATAGGGAGTCATGTCTTGTTTTCTTATCATTTTATGTCTTCTCATTTATCAATTAAAATAATAAACTAATCACGAGTACATATAATTTACAATGAAGTCCTTGAGGCTTACATTATTTTCCTAGGTAATAACCATTTTCGTTGTAGCCTAAGAGGATAAAAGGAGAATTCTCTCCAAGAATCAATCAAATGAAAAGTTAGGAATACAAGAGGGTCAGAGAGAATTGGAAAAAAAAAATAATCCCAATCCTAATTAATCAAGGATTTAACCAAGATATCCGAATTTACTTCTTTTTTTGGATGAAAAAAACCAACTCTCATTGAAAAAAAAAATGAAAGAATTACGGGGCATACAAAAAAAAAAAACAAGCCCATTAAAAGAGGCTCCCCTAGAGGGACCCCAATCAAGCAAAATCAAACCTATCGGATAATTACAAAATAAATTCGAAACTGAGGCCGAAAGGGATACGTGGAACCTGGTAAGGGACCAAATATCACTCGGACTTCTATCAAACCCCCTAAACACTCTGTTATTCCTCTCCCCCCACAAATTCCATAATAACGCACACATCCCAGCTTGCCAAAAAAATCTTCCTCTATCATGGAACATCAGATGGAGGAGGAACTCCTTGATCATCTCCCTGAGCTCCAAAAAACTTGCCATTTGCAAGCCAAACAAATCAAAGAAACAAGCCCAAACATGACGAACAAAGTCACATCACATCTCCAAAAAAAAAAAAAAGAAGAAGAAGATAAGATATCCAAATTTACTCTAATTCTACTACATCATTCTATCCCTAAAAAAAAATCTCATCCTCGAGATTTAAAAAGAAAACGAACACCACCCACATATGAAAAAACAATCAATTGACCACTAGCAACTAGCCATGATGGAAGAGACATTGAAATTCTCCTGATGGAAATCGAATTCTCTCGGATGAAGAAAAAGTTCCATAAAGAAATTTGGAAATGTGGGCTAAGTCGAAATTAAGCTATTCAGCTTGTACATGGGCTAGATTGATTTTTTTAAAATGGATGGGTTGGGGTGTGGAAACGGGTCGGGTCATGCAGATCTTGGGGCAGAAAACACCAAAATACGTCTATCCTGGGGTCTAAGAAGCACGGACACTGACACGCGACACAGACATGACACGACACGGACATGACGACACCGTCAATTTCCAAAAAAGTAGGGCACGACACGTTGGGGACACATTATTGTTATTTTTTAAATATCTGTAGTGTGCATATTTTGACATATTGTGAATATTTAACACTTTTAATGTAAATTTGTCGGTGGGTAGAGAAGGGATGAGAAGTCGTCGTGTCGCTAGTCATGATGGTGAAACGTCGACCCCTGCTTGTAGTTGAAGTCATTGCTCGAGAAGGATTGACGGATCGTCAATTGTGATGGAGACTGAGTGTGTGTGACCACTTTGTGCTTTTGTTTGAAAGTGTGGTCTCAAGTCTCGTGGGGAAGAAATAAAAATGCCCTAGTTGAAAATTAAAACTTAAAAAAAACTAATAACAAAGCCCAAATTAAATTGGGCCGTGGGTGGACTTTTTTTAACATGTCCCCGCGTGTCCCCCATGTATCCCCCTGCGCGTCCCCCACGTGTCGGAAAATAAAAAACAATAAAAAAATAAGACACGCCAAATGAAGTGTCAGACACGTGTCGGTGTCAGACACGTTTTAGAAGTGTTCGTGCTTTATAGCCTGGGGCAAAAAACACAAATCACGCTAGAGACTGCTGCATTTCTGAACTTTGCTGGGATTAATTCCAGATCGGGTCTTAGGTTTCGAGTTGAAAAAGATAGCATGATTCACGTCGTCTTCGTCCTCCTCTTCACATGCAACAACACGATTTTTGCCTGATTGTTGTCCACGAGGCATCTTGGTGTAGCCGAAACTTGAATTAAGTAGGAATGAATGATCTCTATTGAATGAGCTCCATTCTTTATATAGATATGGAAGCTAACCGAATTAGTTACACATGTGCAAAGCACATGACTACAATAAGATAAGATACTAAGCCTAATAAAGAGTATATTCGGAAATAGGCTACACCAAACATCCCCTCCTAAAAAAAAAGGAACTCGTCCTCGAGTTAAGTGGAAATAGTGAACTCGTCTGGAGGTTTGTAGGCATACAAGTCAGCCACATTGAACGTCGGATTGATCTGGTATTCGGTTGGGAGTTCAACTTTGTAGGCGTTATCTCCAAATTTTGCTAAAATTTGAAAAGGACCAAGCTTTTTCTTCTTGAGCTTGTTGTAGGTGCCTGTTGGGAATCTGCTCTTGCGGAGATGAATCATCACCAAGTCGCCAATTTGGAATTCTTGGAATCGTCGCTTCCTGTCTGCGGCCTCTTTATATTTTGATGTCTGCCTTTCCATATGATTTTTAACTTGCTGATGGAGTTCAGTAATCCGAGCTGCCATCTCTTCAGCTTCTGTGCTGAAATCAACAGAAGAAGGAATATTGGTGAGATCCATAGTTAATCTAGGCAACTTTGTATAGACTATTTCGAAGGGGGACTTCCCTGTAGTTCGATTCATCATGTGATTGTAAGCAAATTCCGCTTGAGCTAGAGTTAAATCCCATTGCTTAGGTTTCTCCCCACTTAGGCACCGAATTAGATTTCCCAAGGTTCGGTTGGTCACCTCTGTTTGACCATCTGTTTGAGGATGACTCGTGGTGCTGTATTTTAATGTGGTGTCAAATTTTTTCCATAGAGTTTTCCAAAAATGGCTTAAAAACTTAACATCCCGGTCAGAGACGATAGTTTTGGGTATGTCATGGAGACGAACAATTTCCTTGAAGAATAGATTAGCAATGTAAACCGCATCGGATGTCTTTTTACATGCTAAAAAGTGTGCCATCTTGCTGAACCTGTCTACCACAACAAAAACCGAATCATAGCCCCGTTGAGTCCGTGGAAGACCTAATATAAAATCCATAGATAAATCCTCCCATATATTTTCAGGGATCGGTAAAGGGCTGTATAGTCCTGTATTTTGAGAATTTCCTTTGGAAGTTTGGCATACAAAGCAATGTCCTATGAAGCTTGCCACATCTTTCCGTATCTGGGGCCAAAAGTATCGTTGTTCCAGGATGTATAAGGTTTTGTCACGGCCTAAATGGCCTGCCAACCCACCGGCATGGGCGTCCTTTATTAGAGCTTCACGCAAAGACGAGTAGGGAATGCATAATAGTTTGTCTTTGAAAAGGAAACCATCGACTAAATGATAGTCTCCTGTTGGTAAATGCTCATTACATTTTTTCCAGATGTCAGCAAAGTCACGGTCATCCACATAGGTGTCTGGTAAGTGGTCTAGCGCGATGATTTCACCTTTTAGGATTGTCAACAAACTTGCTTTCCGGCTTAGAGCATCTGCAACTTTGTTAGTAGTACCCGTAGTATGTTTGATGACAAATTCAAAACGTTGGAGATATGAGAGCCATCTTGCATGCATTCGATTAATAGATTTTTGAGTGTGTAAGAATTTAAGGGAAAAATGGTCAGTGAATAATATAAATTCCTTACCTAAGAGATAATGTTCCCATTGTTTTAGGGCTCTCACTAAAGAATATAATTCTTGCTCATAGGTGGACCATTTTTGTCGTGAAGGGCTGAGCTTTTCACTAAAAAATTCAATGGGATGTTTGTTTTGAGATAAAATAGCACCAATCCCTATTCCAGAAGCATCTACGGCTACTTCAAAAGGATTATTAAAATTAGGTAAGGCTAGGACAGGGCTATTTGTTAACCTCTGTTTGATATCCAAAAAGCTATTAGTCTGGTTATTCCCCCAAAGATACTGTCCCTTTTTTAAGCAATCGGTTAATGGGGCCACTATGGTACTAAAATTTCGTATAAACTTCCTATAAAAAGAGGCCAAACCGAGAAAACTTTGAAGCTCTTTGATAGTTTTAGGTTCCTCCCAATCCATTATAGCTTTGGTTTTTGTGGGATCCATTTTGATTTCATTTTGCCCAATAATATACCCTAGAAACGATATCTCAGAAGTTGCAAAGAGACATTTTTTAAGATTGATAACCAGGGCATTATTTTGGAGTGTGGAAAACAAAAGCCTAATGTGCTGTAAGTGCTCATCTAATCCTTGGCTATAGACTAAGATATCATCAAAGTATACGACGATAAATTTGTTAATGAATGGTAGGAGTACCTGATTCATAAGTCGCATGAAAGTACTTGGGGCATTGGATAAGCCAAATGGCATGACAAGCCATTCGAATAATCCCTCGTTAGTTTTGAAGGCTGTCTTCCATTCATCTCCTGGACGTATACGGATTTGGTGGTATCCGCTTTTCAAGTCTATTTTTGAAAAAATTGTAGCTCCTCCGAGTTGATCCAAAAGATCACCAATCCGAGGGATGGGGAATCTGTATTTGACCGTAATTTTATTGATGGCTCTACTATCTACGCACATGCGCCAACTACCATCTTTTTTGGGTGTGAGGAGGGCTGGAACGGCACAAGGACTCAAGCTTGGTTGTATATGTCCTTTATGTAGGAGATCTTGGATTTGGTCATGTAATATGGCATATTCCGCGGGGCTCATCTTGTAGTGTGATAAATTGGGGAGTGAGGCACCCGGCACAAAATCAATAGAATGTTGGATATCTCGCAAGGGAGGTAGATCGTTTGGATTTTCCACAATTTGATTGAATTCTTGAAGCAGGTGTTGTACCTCCAAAGGAATGTTAGAAGAAATATCAGGATTAGAAAATTGTTTGACAATTAACCCAAGTATAGGCAATTGTTTCTCAGAATAAAAAGTTTTTCCAGAAGTAATAGTGAAGAGTTGACCTTTTTTGGATGGATTGGTAGTAGGAGAGAGTTGTTTGGCCGGATTAAGTGGTAGAAGAACGATTTTCTTCCCCATCCTCAGAAACTCATACGTATTATCTCTTCCTTTATGTATTGCTTGCACATCAAATTGCCATGGTCTTCCGAGGAGTATATGGCAAGCGTCCATATCCAATACGTCGCATATGATTTGGTCTTTGTAACTTGCACCGATGGACAAGGGAATTGTACTTGTGTGAGTCACTTGAGTCTCTCCTCCTTTCTTAATCCATCCAACCTTATATGGGGCCGGATGTGGATGTAAAGGAAGGTTCAACGTGGTAACAAGCTTGCTAGCAACCACATTTTCTGTGCTTCCGCTATCAATAATGACATTGCAGATTTTACCATTGATGGTACAACGTGTCTTAAATAGAGCATGTCGTTGATAGCTAGGATCAGTTTTAGGAGCAAGAAGAAGGCGTTGAATGACCAAAGAAAGGGGTTCTCCTTCATCGGGTTCAAGAAAGTCTGTATTGTCTTCAATTTCAATATCCTCTTCATCTTCTTGGTAGTCTACTGTATCAGCAATAGCAAGGGTCCTTCGTTGGGGACATTCATTGGATAGGTGACCTGTTTGGTTACACCGAAAGCATTTCCCAAGTGTCGGCCGAGAGTAGGTGTTTGCAGGTTTCTTGGTGATGTCTCTTGAAGGATTGATGTCAACCTGTTTTCCTTTAAGGGCTGCAATTGAAGTTTGAGGGTTTGTTTTATCCCCGCCTAAAGATTTAAAGTTGCCGCCTTGTTCACCCGTATTTCGTCTGGTATAAGTTCTTTTAAAACGATTTGCAATTTGTTCCTCGACTGTTGCTGCTGCTGAAATCGCTTCATTCAAATATCCAATAGGTTGTAAAGCGATCTGTTCTTTAATGTCATAACGTAGGCCACCCTTATATCTTGCAATTAGATGTTGTTGAGTCTCTACAAGATTTGTTCTTGCGCCAAGTCGATGAAATTCTTCCGTATATTCCATGACTGTTCTGTTACCTTGACGGCAATTTTGATATTGGTCATAAAGAATTTGTTCAAAATTCATTGGCAAGAATCTTTCTTTCATCAATCTTTTCATTCGCTCCCATCTTTGAATTGGCCTTTTCCCATAACGTTGGCGGTTGATCTCTAATTGGTCCCACCAAGCTTGGGCTCCTCCTTTAAGCTTCAAGGCTACTAATCTTACCTTCTTGTTTTCGGGTGTGTTCATGTAGTTGAAGAAATTTTCCACATGTCTAATCCACTCCAAGAAAGCTTCTATTTCCATTTTGCCACTATATGTTGGAATATCAATCTTGATCTTAAAATCACTTTCTTGGTGATGTTGATCTCTATGGTTCGTCCGGCCTTCTCTTTGGATCTCTTGATATTCGTCTTCGCTTGAACTATCCCCATTCCATTCAGGTTGCCTTCTAAATAGAGGATTCTGTTTAAAATCTTGCATCCCCGAATGATATTCTTGATGGAATCTTGGCACTGCAATCGGTTCTTGTGTTGTCTTCTGCTCCATGATTTGTCTCTCTTGCCACTGCCTTGTCTTAACATCATCCCTTTGATGATCTTGCTGTCTCCTTTCTACTGCCACATGAGTTCTTGGATCAAAAACTTGAGGATCCGATCGGCAGCCCAATTTTTCACAAATCATCTCTAAAATCTTTTTTATCTCACCCACATCTTCTTTCAAGATTTTAGTATCTTGCTCAACCGACAGCAAGCGTACGGTTGTAGATCGTGGTGAGAGGACGGTGGTGATTTCCGCCTCTTTTCCCGCCAAGGATGAGTCTCCACCCGTGCTGGAAGAAACTTTCTTGGTCGTCATAATGGAAACGCCCCAAAAACGTGCGCTCTGATACCAAATATGGTGTAGCCGAAACTTGAATTAAGTAGGAATGAATGATCTCTATTGAATGAGCTCCATTCTTTATATAGATATGGAAGCTAACCGAATTAGTTACACATGTGCAAAGCACATGACTACAATAAGATAAGATACTAAGCCTAATAAAGAGTATATTCGGAAATAGGCTACACCACATCTCATCTTCTTCATCTCGTTCTTCTGCAATTATGGCTTCGACATTCAATACCTCTCTCCTTGATGCCAATGACTCTGTTTAGGATCCGAAAAGGTGTCGGTGGCGTGTCGCCAAACGAGACTAAGGTTTCGTTGTTCGGTGCCTCTTCGCCTTCTTCTTCATTTGATATTTTCTTTTTCACGTAAGGTTTGCAATTTCAAGCCTTCTTGTGGTTTTTGCTATTTCCTTCCTTCTTCACGCATTTGATCTTTTATTCCTTCGAGCTCTTGGTTTCGGGCAAATTCTTGATTTTCTTGACTTCTACTTTTAAAATCTGCAATTCTAACCTTTTCACATTCTTGTTGTTTGACTGTAAAACAATCCACAACGTTAGATACATTTCCCTAAAGATGCTAGATTTCATCCATTCCTTTCTTGGTCGTGTCCCATAACCAAGATAATAGTTTTTGTCCTTGAATGTTCTCCTAGAAGTGTAGTTTTCCGTTCTTGTTAAAGGGTTCCCCTTGTAATTATGAGTGTGTGTTTAGAAATGAGCACAACTCACGAAGCTCCCTCTTGCGATTTGGGTCAACAAGTTTCCCAATCTTCCACTGGCGGCAGCCAATGTTGGCCGAGACGATTGCTCTTTATATCGATTTGGTGTAGCCTAAGAGGATATAAGGAGAATTTTCTCCAAAATCGATCAAATCTTTATTATCAATCCAGAGTTATGAATACAAGAGGACGATTTTTTTTTTTGAGAAATAATACTTATAGATTTAATACAAAGAGGACAATTAATTCTGTGTTTATAGAGAATTGGAAAATAAACTAACCCTAATCCTAATTAACCAAGGAAATTAATAACCAAAGAAACTAATCCCAATCCTAATTAATCAAGAAAACTAATCCTAATCCTAATTAATCAAGGATATAACTAAGATATCCAAATTTACCCTAATTCTACTACATCAATCTCATTGGCTTTATTGTGTTTTGCGTACTGTTTTACTTTAACACCGTCCCTAATGAGAAATTGTAATTCCTTATCTTGGCAAATTTTCGAATCAGTCATCCTTTTCATGCGCTGGTGTTTTCTGTTCTACAGGTATTATCTGTCTCTTTTGAGATGTCTTCACTTGGTTATAGCAGAACCCAAATGCTCCCTTTCTGACCATGTAAGAAATAAAACTACACTTTAAGACTTAAATTGAACTCATTGAAATGCTTACTTACCGGAGCATTTTTTTTTTTGTTTACTTGATTTGATTTCTATTATTCAGGTGTCAGCTTTTGTAGCAGCATTACGTATGTTCTTTGCCTATGGTTTTTCTAATAGACCCCTACTTACATGTTCAGTTGGTAATCAAGGGAATGAACCTAGTTTTACTAGTACCAAGTCCATTTTGGAAGATCCAACAAAGATAAATCGTAGTGCATATAGGCCCCCACACATGCGTAGAAGAGAAAATTTAAACAGGAAGCAGGGCAGTGTTCAAAATTCTCCAAGTTCAACGGCTGGAGAGTCTCTTAACTGTGATTTGATATCTTCAGATTCTGATCATGACAGTGATGGGCAAGTAAGAGATACCAACATCATTCAGAATGGCAAGGTTCGGGTTGCTGCTATTATTTGTATACAGGTAATTCAGAAAGAGAACCCATTTGATCATCTAGTTGTTTGTTGTTTTCACTTGTCTATGGAAAGTCAATTGCTACAGTGCTCCATATCCCATTTTCTTCCTCCAGCTAGTAAGGTCTTTTCCATGATTAGCACTTTCCCTCTTGCAGTGGGTTTGCAAAGTGGTGTATTCTTGGTACAGATATGGTTCTATGAATGAAAATCTTCCCTCAATCAACTTAGATTGGAGGAAGTTTTAAACTTCCTAGGCTGGGGGATCTCTCTATTGGCTGGTTTCCTTTTTCTCTTGGCAATGCCTTTTACCAGTTCAAAGACTCCATTAAGTCTAGAACCTGGTGCATTTGTTACAATTGTAAATCTACTCTTTTTGGTTGGATTGGTGGATTGGTAATGGACCTTTACACTCCTTTTCCTAGGCATGGCTCTCTGTCTATGTGGAAACTTGCCACAAACTAATTTTCCATGCGATTTCTTGATTCAAGGAGAAGATTCTTGGATCATGATGAAATGTCAGAATAGGCCTCTCCTTTGGTCTTATCCCCATGAGGGCTCTCTCTAGGACCCCAGATGGGGTGCGGATGGATTCCCTATCTAATGGGATGTTTCTTGGAGCGGTCCCTTTTCATGGACTTGTTAGGGACTTGTTGAGACTATGTGAGCCTGCTACCTCCCCCCTCTTGAAAGAGATATGGAGTGGTAAATATCCAAGAAAGGTAAAATTTTTCTTGTGGGAGCTTAGCTATGAAAGTGAATACCAGTGAGGTTGTGCAATGACGATGGCCCACCATAGTCCCTCTCCCTCTCTACAAAAGCACTGTGGTGTAGCCTAGGAGGATAAAAGGAGAATTCTCTCTAAGAATCAATCAAATCTTTATTATGAATCAAAAGTTATGAATACAATAGGGTAAATAGAGAATTGGAAAATAAACTAATCCTAATCCTAATTAGACAAGGAAACTAATCCTAATCCTAATGAACCAAGGAAACTAATCTAAATCATAATTAGTCAAGGAAACTAATTCTAATCCTAATCAATCAAGGATTTAACCAAGATACCTAAATTTACCCTAATCCTACTACATCACACTGGCAGAAAGCATGGGCATACTTTTCTGCATTGCCCATTGGCCTACAACTTTTGGGAGACTTCTTCATCCTTTTAATTGGCGCATGTCTCCATCAAGGAATGTCATAGACATTTTGGAGGTTTTCTTGCTTGGACATCCTCGGTAAGGAGAAGAAAATCGTATGGCTGCATTTTTCTTTTAAATTACCGGGAGACAAAAGTTTTCTTTCAATTTATGAGAAGTTAAAAATAGTAGGTAGATACAAGAACTCCTTAAAGGAGAACGAATAACCATCTCAAGAAATTTTTCAAAAAGATACATTGGAACCAACTAAAGATAATATTCCAAGAAAGATGGGTGCATTCCATTTTCAAAAGGCTATTGATATTGGAATTTCTCTATTGATATTGCAATATGATTCTATTTTGTGTTTTGTGCTATCGAGATCCTAACAGTTACAATTACAAACCCATTCTCTGGCACTTTCTGTCGATGTCGGCTTGTCCTCTCTGGTGTCTTCTCTCTTCCGTATTCGTGCTTCCTCCACCTTTTGCCACTGGTTTTTGCGTTTTCTCCGCTCTTCATTTGTGGGTTTTGCTGATGGGCTCTTTCTTTTTGTCAATTTTCTTCTTTTGAAACCCTCGTTCGTTGTTGTTCATTTCTGGGTGTTGGGTTTGTCCAATTCTATTCTTTTCGTTTTCGATTCTGTTGTTGGTTTTTTGAATTGGATGATTCTTTAATAGGTTTATTATTTTTAGTTTTTTCCTAATGGAAGAAGAATTATCTTTTTGGCCTGAATTCATAGGTGTTATTTCTTCCTTTGTGAATGGTTTGATTATCATATTGCCAAGGTCTACCTAAAAGGATATGACATGCATCCATTTCTAACACATCACAAACTATTTGATCTTTATAAGAATTTCTCATGGACAATGGTACTGTGCATATTTCATTAACTGTTGTTTCCCCCCCTTTTTTTATCCAACTAACCTTATAAGGATTAGGATGTGGTTTAGTTTTAAGATTGAGGACATTAATGAGTTTCTTGGACACTATATTTTCACTACTCCCACTATCAATTATAACTTGGCAAATCTTACCGTTAGTAGTGCATCTAGTGCGGAAAATTGTGTGTCTTTGAGGGTTAGAATCGGTTTTTGGAGTTAGAAGTACCCGTTAGAGAACACAAGATAGTTGTTCCCCTTCATCGGCTTCTACATATTCTTCTACTTCATCTTCAAATTGTTGTTCCTCCAAATCTTCCTCATTTACTTCTCGGATGGCCAAAGTTTTTCTTTGTGGGCATTCATTTGAAAGATGTCCTTGTTGGCCACACCTATAGTATTTACCAAGAGTAGGCCGTAGGGTTTGTATTCTTTTTAATAGAAGTATCCAAATCTGTATTGGAAGAGGAATTTTTAATTGAAGTATCCTTTTTTTTCGATTGTGAACCGTAAGTGGATGAGCTCCCTTGCAGGAAATTTTTGTTAGATTCACTCGATGGTCTTCTTTGAAGTTGTTGTTGCTCATCCCATGTATTCCTTCTTTGGTAAGCTCGCAACGGTTTTCCCTCGTCATTTTCTTAGATTTTTGTGGCTAGAGTAATAATATCAGCAATATATGCGAGGGATGAAGGTTTACAATTTCTTTGATATCTTCTCGAAGGCCGTTGACGAATCTTGAAGTTTGTTGTTACTCAGTTTCTGGTAAATTATTTCGAGCTCCCAACCGGTGGAATTCTTCAGTGCAGTCAAGAATGGACTTTGATCCTTGTTTGCAATGTTGGTATTGGTTGTATAAAATTTGCCGCAACATCTTAGGCCACTTTTAGATAGGTTCCTTTCCATAATATCTCCTATTATTCTACAACTGGTCCCACCAAGTTGAGGCTCCACTTTGAAGTTTGAAAGCCACTAGTTTTACTTTCTTTTCCTTCGGTATGTTGGCATATTAAAAAAACTTTCTACATTTTTCACCCAATCCAAAAAGTTTTCCATGCCCATCCTTCCATGAAAGCTTGGAAGATCTACCTTCATTCGGTATTCAGAGTGTTTGCACATGATATCCATCTTGTTGCCTTCTTGGAGCTCTCGGTTGTTGATCTTGATGATCGTAACAAAAAATTTCATCTTCTCCTGTGAATCCGAGTCTTGTGTCATAAAACTGGATGCTTCAGGGATTCTTTCAAATTCAACGTTGGCTAATCTTCTTGGGGGAGTAGCATCACCAATTATGTTTTCTTGATGATTTCTTGGCCTATTGCATTTCTTGATTTTCTTGGGTTATTTGCTATTTTGTTATCACCCAAATTCTCTTGATTAGCTGCAAGAGTGTTCATTTGTTGAGTGGGTTGCGCCTAATGGCTTGTTGTACGTCACAAACACTTTTCTTGATTTCCTCCACCGAAGTCTCAATAAACTGCAAGCGTCTATCGTAGGTTCTCTGCACGTTTGAAGCTTTCGCCTCCATGAGAGAAAGAAAAATCCAATTTCTTGAAGGCCTTGGATTCGAGCGCTCTGGTACCAACTTGATGCACTCAAGTTCCAAAATAATACCTCAAAGATTTCATTCAATGATGAAAACACACTAACACAACCATATATAAAGGCTGGAAAATAACTAACTAACTAATTTACAAAAATGAATGCCTATAAAGTGTGTCGCCTTCGTAAATCTTTGTATGGGTTGAAACAAAGTCCACGAGCATGGTTTGGAAAATTTAGTCAGGCACTTGAGCAGTTTGGGATGAAAAAAAGCAAGTCGGATCACTGTTTTCTATCAACGAACTAAGAGTGGTATTATTCTACTTGTCCTATATGTTGATGATATTGTTATTACCGGAAATGATACATCAGACATTTTATCTCTCAAGACTTTCCTCCAAAGTCAATTTCATACTAAAGACTTGGGAACATTAAAGTACTTCTTGGGTATTGAAGTAATGAGAAGCAAAAAGGGAATCTTTATGTCACAAAGGAAATATGTGCTTGATTTGCTATCTGAGACGGGAAAATTGGGAGCCAAACCTTGTAGTACTCCGATGATGCCTAATTTACAACTTACAAAAGATGGAGAACCATTTGATGATCCTGAGAGATATAGAAGATTGGTTGGAAAGTTGAATTATCTTACAGTGACACGACCAGATATAGCTTATTCAGTAAGCATTGTGAGTCAATTTATGTCTTCACCCACAGTGGAGCATTGGGCTGCAGTACAACAAATTCTATGTTATTTGAAGGCTGCACCTGGACGTGGGATATTATATAAAGATCATGGTCATATGAAGGTTGGGTGTTTTTCAGATGCCGATTGGGCAGGATCAAGAGAAGATAGAAGATCGACTTCTGGCTATTGTGTTTTCGTTGGAGGCAATTTGGTCTCATGGAAAAGTAAGAAACAAAATGTAGTTTCAAGATCAAGTGCAGAGTCAGAATACAGAGCTATGGCACAATCAGTATGTGAAATAATGTGGTTACATCAACTCTTGATTGAATTAGGCTTCAATGTTACAGTTCCGACCAAGTTGTGGTGTGATAACCAAGCTGCCCTTCATATTGCATCCAACCTAGTATTTCATGAGAGGACTAAACATATTGAAATCGATTGTCATTTTGTTCGGGAGAAAATACAGCAAGGTTTGATATCTACTGGATATGTGAAGACTGGAGAGCAATTAGGAAATATTTTCACGAAAGCTTTAAATGGAGTTAGAATAAATTATCGTTGTAACAAGTTGGGCATGATTAACATATATGCTCCAACTTGAGGGGGAGTGTTATAGTATATATGTGAATATAGTAGCTTGTAGTCTTTAGTCCTTTATTGTAATTTTACTATTATTAGTTTAGGGCTCCTATGTATATATATATTTGGCTCCATTGTATAGAAGTATAATGGATTCTCTCATATTTTGATATCTCAATAACCTCTTGAAGATCACCATAAGGCATTTTTAATGTCAAGTTGATGCAAAGGCCAACATTGAGAAGCAGCCATGGAAATGAATAACCTGACAGAAGTCAATTTAGCAACAGGAGAAAATGTATCAAAATAATCAACCCCATATGTCTGAGCATAGCCTTTAGCAACTAGACGTGCTTTTAATCGAGCAACTGAACCATCAGGATTGACCTTAACTGCAAACACCCATTTACATCCGATAGCTTTCTTTCCAGCAGGACGAGATACTAAATCCCAGGTACCATTATCATCTAAGGCATTCATTTCTTCTATCATCGCATTACGCCAACCAGGATGAGACAAGGCTTCATGAACCGTTTTAGGAATCGAGATAGAGTCAAGAGATGCAACAAAAAAACATGTAGAAGATGACAAGTGGTCATAAGAGACAAACAAAGAAATAGGAAAAGTGCAAGAACGTTTACCTTTACGAAGAGCAATAGGAAGCTCATCCCTCGGTCTTGGATCTGATGACGAAGAATCTTCTGGTACAAGACATTCACCTGGAGGCTGTTGCCGTCTAGAGTAGACTTGAGTAATAGGTGGACGATCAGGGACATGCATCGAAGGAGATGGATCGGGAGAGGGTGTAGGAGACACAAGTGTATAGATAAAGAGATCATCAGCTTCCCCTTAGACGTACTAGGCAAAGATGATTTGAAAGGCGTGTCCTCAAAGAAAGTAACATCACAAGATACAAGATACCGATTTGAACTAGGACAATAACATCTATGACCTTTCTGAACACGCGAATAGCCTAAGAAAATGCACTTCAAAGATTTGGGGTCTAATTTTGTCAGATTAGGACGAACATCCCTAACAAAACAAGTACAACCAAATATTTTCGGTGCAATAGGAAACAACGGTTTTGTTGGGAATAGAACGTGATAAGGAATCTGACCTTTAAGAACAGATGACGACATGCGATTAATTAAGAAGGAAGTTGTGGAAATCGCATCAAACCAAAATTGCTTTGGAACACTCATTTGAAAGGATAATGCTCTTGCAGTTTCAAGGAGATGCCTATTCTTTTGTTCAGCAACTCCATTTTGGGAAGGAGTATCGACACAAGATGATTGATGAATAATTCCATGCTTACATAGGTACGACTTAAGTGCTTCAGAAAAATACTCACCAGCATTATCACTTCTCAAAATTTTAAGGGGAACATCAAACTGAATCCGAATTTCAGCATGAAAATTACAAAAGTGAGAAAGTAACTCAGAACGACTCTTCATAAAATATAACCAAGTCATACGAGAGTAATCATCAACAAAGGTAACGAAATATCGAAATCCAGTTTTGGAAACAATTGGACAAGGACCCCAAATATCAGAATGAACAAATTCGAAAGGTGCACTTGCTCGATTATCAATTCTAACACTTGAACTGAGACGATGAAATTTGGCAAACTGACATGAGTCACAATTTAATGAAGACAAGTTATGGAATTGAGGGCAAAGTTTTCTTAGCACTGAAAGAGACGGATGACCTAGACGACAATGAGCATCAAAAGGAGAAACAACTCCAGAACAGGCAACTTTAGGCACTTGATAATAAAAAATATAAAGACCTCTAGATTCATGTCCTCTACCAAGAATCTCCTTCGTCACAAGATCTTGAAACAAGCAATAGCCAGGATAGAATGAAACACAACAATTAAGGTTAGGAGTAAGTTTACTAATAGAGATTAAATTAAAGGAAAGTTGAGGTAAATGTAGAACTGATGATAGAGAAAGAGATGGGGTTAGACTGACTGTGCCAGATCCAGTAACAGATGATGTTGATCCATCTGCCAAAGTAACGTTATCAAGGGATTTAGATGAAGAAAAAGTAGAAAACAAATTGAGATTACCTGTCATATGATCGGTAGCACCAGAGTCTATGACCCATTTGGTAGAGAAGGAAAGAAGACAATGATTCATGTTACCTGACCCTGCAATGGTCTAAGAAGCACAGACACGGACACGGATACGGGACACAGACACGACAGGACACGGCGATACGTAAATTTCTAAAAAACTAGGATACGGATACGTTGGGGATACGTTATTTTTTTTTAAAATTTTTTTAAAAATTTTTTTTTTAGTATATATGTATATATATAATTTTTTTTTTTATTTTTAGTATATATATTTTTAATTTTTAGTATATATATAAATTTTTAATTTTTTTAGTATATATATTATTTTTTTTTTAAATTTCATCATTCTTTTTTTTTTTTAAAATTTAAAAACACCTCTTTTATTGGGTTGGGCCTGTTTGTGTGAGGGTTTGTTTAGGGTTTGGAAGCTAGATTGGGGGTTTAAAAACAAAAAGAAAAGAACTTACACGGAAGGAAAAAAAAAGTTGTCGAGGGAACTTTTCATGTTGAAGCGGCGGCTCCTTGCAATAAGCGGCGGCTTCTTGCAACAAGCGGCGGCGGTGGCAAAGACGGCCGGTGACGACGCCGGTGGTGAGAGAGAGAGAAGAAGACGATCAATGGAAATCGTGGAGAAGAAGAAAACGATCAAAAAGCGGCTACTGTAGTGTTGTTTTCAGAAATCGTGAAGATGGAGTAGCTGATTTCGTGGAGAAGGGCTGATTTCATGGAGAAGAAGTGAAACCAAAGGGCAAAATTGAAAAATTAAAACAAACCCTAGCTGTCTGCTCGTTCGTTTTCTATTTCTTATTCTTCCTTCTTTTTTTTTTTTTTTTTTAAATTAAGCAGCAGCCCACCAGCGCCCAAACTCAAAAATTGAAGAAGGCGTGTCCGTGGGCGTATCTAGCCGTGTCCAAGCGTATCCGAAAATTTAAAAAAAAAAAAATAAGGACACGCAAAATTGCGTGTCGGACACGTGTCCGGAGCGTGTCCGGACGAATCCGTGTCCGACATGTGTCCGACACAGATCCTCCCTCCATTTTAGCGTGTCCGTGCTTCATAGGCAATGGTTGTAATAGGGATACACATGGATGATAAAGAAGATGCGTTCAATGATTTCTGCTACTGTTGAGATTTAGAAAACTCGGTCGTAGAATTAACAAAAGACTTCTTTGATGAACCATGGATGAATTGAGTTTGCTCGGCCATATGTCAAATGTCAAACCACAAAATCTGATTTATACCACGGAATCAGAACCAAAAGATCACACAAATTCCAAAAATATGAGCTGAATGGGGTTCCTAATAAAGCCTAACTCTTCTCCAAAACAACTTTGAACCTGAGCCACTTAGAAACAAACTCTAACCACAAAAACAAGTCGGAAACACTCTTGATACACAAGAGACAGCAAACCACGAGACTCGGAGAAAATTCAAGCCACACACGCTCTCACGAGTCAAAAACAGAACTGAACTAAACAATATCGAACTGAAATCCGAAGCACAGCATGCAAACCGAGGCAAAAGCGACCTGTTTTGGCAAAATCGAGTAGACAGAACGACCAAGAATATCAATCCGAGATGAACCCAAGTGACAGATGGCGAAACGGCCTTCCCACGCGCCCTCACGCGCTGGGAGTTTTGACGTCAAATTCGGAGGATGTGCAGATTGGCGGCTGGGCTTCCTATTGGGCTGGGCGATGACGAAAAATTCCTCCAGTGACAGACCAAAAACGGCGGGTTTTGGCGGCGGCAGCGGCGGGTTTTGGCGGCGGCAGTTTCAGCAGACGACTTCAGCAAAACAAAACCCTCAAACAGTGTTTCAAAGGAAACCCTGAAGAAAAAGGTATTCCAAAACCCTAAAGAAAAAGGTATTCCAACTCAAACCCTAAAAAAATATTCCAACTCAAACCCTAAAGGTAGCTCTGATACCATGTTACTGAGATATCAAAATATGAGAGAATCCATTATACTTCTATACAATGGAGCCAAATATATATAGGCATACGTAGGAGCCCTAAACTAATAATAGTAAAATTACAATAAAGGACTAAAGACTACAAGCTACTATATTCACATATATACTATAACACCTCTTACTATATGGTAAAAGCTAAATAAATGAAAAGGTAAATGATTGGTAAATGATTTTACCATACACAATAAATAAAGTAAAAGATCTTCATAGATCCTACATCGTGTATGCCATGAATGTAGATTTTAAAGACATTTGGGAAAAATGTACAAGTCACAAACCTTGCTCAGACTTTCATATTTTGGATGGGTTTTTGTTTAAGGGTGATTCCATTTGTATTCCCCACATGCCCCTTAGAGAATCTATCATTAAGGAATGTCATTCGGGGGGGTTAACTGGCCACTTTGGTCGAGATAAAACAATTGCTGCTCTTCTAAATTTTATTGGCCTCAACTTCAAAAAGATGTTACCAATTTTGTGCGTCGATGTTTCATTCGTCAAACTTCTAAAGGGGGAACTCAAAATGTAGGTCTTGACACACGTCCCCCATCCCTAATTCAATATGGAAAGACTTATCAATGGGTTTTGTGCTTGGCTTACCTTGCATCCAACGTGGTTTTGATTCAATTTTAGTTGTTGTAGACTATTTTAGTAAGATGACGCATTTTTTGCCTTGTAAAAAGACTAATGATGCTCTTAATGTTGGTAGTCTCTTTCTTCATGAGATTGTTAGGCTACTTGGCATACCTAAGACAATTGTTTTAGATCGAGATGTCAAATTTATGAGTTATTTTTGACGTTCTTTGTGGAAACGATTTGGCACTAACTTACTTTTCAGCACTACAAGTCACCCTCAAACGGATGGTCAAACCGAAGTGACCAACCGTACTCTTGGCAATCTTGTGCGCTGCGCCTTAGTGGTGATAAACCAAAACAATGGGTTCTCCAATTGACTCAAGCCGAATTTGCCTTCAACCACATGAAGAATAAGTCCACAGGGAAGTCTCCCTTTGAGGTTGTTTACACTCATCTACCTCGTGTTACTTTTGACTTAGTTAACCTACCTACTATTATTGATGTTAGTTCCGAGGCTGAGCACATGGCAAAGAGGATTGCTGATTTACATTTTGAAGTTAAGAAACACCTGGAGCGGGCTAATGCTTCATACAAACAATCAACTGATTCTCATCGATGGTTTAAGGAGTTTCAAGTGGGTGATTTATTGATGGTTCACCTTCGCAAGTTCTGGCTACCAACTGGTTATCACAACAAATTAACAAACAGAAAGCTCGGTCCATTTTCTATTTTGGAGCGCATTGGAGATAACGCCTATCGCATTGATCTTCCTTCTACTTTTCTCATCAACAACACCTTTAATGTAGCTGATTTATACTCTTACTTTGTTCTAGATGATTTTACTCTTCAAGCATAACTCGAGCGCGAGTTCTTTTTTAGGGGGAAGGGGTTTGATGTAGGACATATTGTCCTTTCTTATATTTTCTTGAAAGTTCTTGGCTTTTCTTGTAATTCTTCTGTAAAACCAAGAGGTCTTTATTCTTACCTCTCTTGGTCAGTTTTATCTTTTATCTTGGGCAAAGGACAATCCCTTTATTTTTACAGCTTACTAAAGCTGTAAAAATATTGATTTTACAGAAGTTTCAACTGATTCTCATCGATGGTTTAAGGAGTTTCAAGTGGGTGATTTATTGATGGTTCACCTTCGCAAGTTCTGGCTACCAACTGGTTATCACAACAAATTAACAAACAGAAAGCTCGGTCCATTTTCTATTTTGGAGCGCATTGGAGATAACGCCTATCGCATTGATCTTCCTTCTACTTTTCTCATCAACAACACCTTTAATGTAGCTGATTTATACTCTTACTTTGTTCTAGATGATTTTACTCTTCAAGCATAACTCGAGCGCGAGTTCTTTTTTAGGGGGAAGGGGTTTGATGTAGGACATATTGTCCTTTCTTATATTTTCTTGAAAGTTCTTGGCTTTTCTTGTAATTCTTCTGTAAAACCAAGAGGTCTTTATTCTTACCTCTCTTGGTCAGTTTTATCTTTTATCTTGGGCAAAGGACAATCCCTTTATTTTTACAGCTTACTAAAGCTGGTAATTAGTTTAACTCTTTAAGTTTTCCCCCTAGGTTAGTTGTCCAGCCTATATAAGGGGCTAGTTTTGAATTCATTTGTCACCTTTTTTTATCATTAATAAGAAATCACCGGCTTGTTTACATCACTGTGGTTATTTATTTAGTATTATTATTGTCTTTTTAACCTGAAATAAACTTTTCATTGATTGATGAAAAGATAAAAAACTATTCAAGGATACAAACTTCTATTAGGAGAGAAAAAAGCATAGCAACTAGTAGAGAATATGAATGCATCCCAATTAAGACAAATATTGTTAAAAGCATAGTTATCATACAAAGATTGTATGATAAAAATACCAATTGGAAGACTTGATCTTGGCCAAATCGAACCGCCACTCCAAGCTAAGAGTTTATCTTAGAAAATCCTTTAACATGGGTCCAAATGAAAAGAGCTTTGGAGCACAAATTGGGGCCAACTAGAAGGTGGAACAAGTTTGCAGAATAATCAGACCCAAAAATGATGTTGTAAGATTAGTGGTTAATTCCTTGATTAATTAGGATTATGATTAGTTTGATTGATTCTTGGTGAGAATTCTCCTTTTATCCTCTTAGGCTAAACCAAATTGGTATCAGAGCAACCGTCTGGGCCAACGTTGGCTGCCATTGATGGAAAACTGGGAAACTCTTGTTACGCCGATCGCAAGAGGGAGCTTTGTGAGTTGTGCTCGTTGTTCAACAACCTGTATTTATTTACAAGAGGGTACCTTTTAGAGTATTCACTGTTCAAGAAACAAGGAAGAAACTTCAACAATGGAATTCTATAGCACAAGAAAGGAGTTCAAAGCGAGACAATCCACTTTTGGATTTGGATCACAACCAATGGAGGTAGAAAATTATTCAAGAACACACCTAACTCCCTACATCAATTGTGAAGCCTTAGAGGAAATCAAGAAAGGGGTGGTCAAAGTCCATTCACTTGAGTGAAGTCAACATGCAATTATTTCAAAACCTTGAGCATAATGAAAGCAGACAAAAAAGTGCAGACATGCGAAGAGAAAACAAGTGAAGATAAAGTTAAGTCGAGTGAAGGAGATGTGAGGAATCATGAGACCCATGAGAATGCAAAGACTAGTTGAGCAATGGTGAAGGCAAGTCTTTCGGGAAAGAAGATGCTTTCAAAGAGAAAAGTTGTGCGGTTCTTTTTGATCCATTACAAGCATAACTCATACAGAGGATTTTCAAAACCCTAAGCAAAGTTGTACATGATGAAGGGAAGAAGGTGCAAGTGATATGAACAAAGAAGATGATGCGAGGAAACGAGGTAGAAGCCACAACTGAGTGCTTTTCAATGTTGTATGTGAAGAGAAGGAAGAAGACGTGTTTGATTCGACGCATGCACAACTCGATCGAGTACTCGTCAAGTGAGTTTTGTCCTTTGTGTCCCAAGATCCGTGAATGCTGACCCGAAACCATACTCATTCTTCTTTAAGGAGCTCAACTCTTGAGCTGTGTCTTTTGCTTCGTAATTTGTGTGACCTGGTTCAACTCCAAGCACAATCTTTTTTATCACAAAATTTGACCTGACCCACATTGAAAGGATTTGACATATCCTCGTTCCAACCTAATTTGAATGTTTTGAATGTTTTGAAGATTTGTCGTTAGGGTTTTTCAGCCCATAGAAAGGTTTTTGGTTGAGATCTTGGGCCCTTTACTTTCTTTAGGGAGCAGGGCTTCTTTATTGAAAATAAGGTCTTCCCTTCCTTGTCATATTTTTTCTAATTGCTAATTGAGATTGCTAACTAAGATGGGCTGTTCCTCAGATTGTGAATTTTTGTTCATTTTCACTACAGCTGTTTGTGCGACGGGACCACTCAAACCGCCTTTTTGATAGTTGTTAGAGGTGAACTAATTCCTATACCGCTTTCATTGCCCATAAAGACTCGAGATCTACAACCACCTTGCTCGAATTCCTCAACCCTTTGATGAGAGCCCTATGTATAGGACTCGTACTACCTTGGGGTCAGATAAGCTCCTTGGGTTGGAAAGGCTAGACTATAGCCCTTTTGCAATGCCTTTCTAGAGGCGCAACACTGTTAGAGGTCATAGTTGCAAAGCTTTGTCGTGCCATTCGAGGACCCATTGGTCAAAGGAAAGGGGAGGTCCTCAAAAATGGCGAAAAATAAAACATCTTTAGTAGGAAGTTTTTCCAACCACTATTCCAACCATTGGAAGAAGCGGCTCGATTACTTCATTCTCCTTTTAAAACTCGAGGACGGGTTTTTCTCTTTGGAGGGATAGAATATGATGTGGTAGGATTAGTGGGTTAATTTGGATTATGCTTAGTTAGTTTGATTCCTTGGTTAATTAGGATTAGGATTAGTTTGTTTGGTTAATTCCTTGTTTAATTAGGATTAGGATTAGTTTTCCAATTCTCTATAGATAGATAATTGCCTTCTTGTATCCATAACTTTTGATTTAGAATAAAGATTTGATTGATTCTCGGAGAGAATTTTCCTTTTATCCTCTTAGGCTATACCAAAAAACCCATTGAAGATAGAAGAAATTGAATAAGTCGGGAGTTTGTGGTTCTATCACTTTCTATAGCATAGGAAAAATTGACTTAAATTAGATGGGAATGTGGTGTAGCCTAAGAGGATAAAAGGAAAATTCTCTTCGAGAATCAATCAGATTTTTATCATGAATTAAAAGTTATAGATACAAGAAGACAATTCTCTGTTTATAAGAAATTGGAAAACAAACTAATCCTAATTCAAGGGTAACCAAACAAACTAATCCTAATCCCAATTAACCAAGGAATCAAACAAACTAATCATAATCCTAATCCTAATTAACGAAAGAATTAACCAAGATATCTAATTAACCAGTAAGCATCAAAATGTTTGTTAGAATGCTTGACTCAGTGTCTTCGTAGTTTGGGAAATTACTTGGGAATGGAATATTTGGTGGCAACAAAACAAAAATTTCTTTAGATTACATCAAATTTCTGCCGCAGCATTACCTATGCTGGTTCTTCTCAAATCCTCTTCTGCTTTCCCTCACTTTTATGTTATATGTAATTCAGTGAAACATTGACATATTTGGAGTTCAGAGATCTTTTTTCTGATAACAGAAAAAGAAAAGTTGCTGGAGTTCAAAGCATTAGAGTGCTAGAAAATTATCTGTATTTTATTCATATCAATCATGCTTGGAATTGTCCAGGTTCTCTTTAGGACTAAAAGTTTTTATGTTATCTTAATTTTGGTTGATAGGATCTTTGCCAAGCCGACCCCAAAGCATTCATCAGCCAATGGACACTTCTTTTGCCAACTCGGGATGTGCTGCTGCCAAGGTAGTTCCTTCAGTTAAATATCGATGCTCAAGTTTATTATTCTATCTTCTCTGTCAATCCCTTGCTATCTACTTATATTTCATACTTATTTCTTCAGTGTCCTTAATTATTTTCTTGTAGGAAATTTGACGCAACTTTAATGACATGTCTGCTTTTTGATCCTTCTCTGAAGGTATATATTCTGTTTCATGTAATTGATTAATCAACTCAGCTTATTCAATATTTTGACTGAAAATAGGCTGAAAGTGTTGATCCTTCTCAATTTTTTTGTTTCTACCTTTTGTTATTTTATTTGTTAAGTGCTAGGTTCTTCTATCTATATTACATACTGCTTTGGCTTGCCCAGGCTCAGATTGCATCTGCTGCAGCCCTGGTGGTCATGTTGGATAGGACTACGTCCATTTCCTTGCAGATTGCAGAATACAAAGATCCAACTAAATGTGGATCCTTTATGCCTCTTTCGATTTCCCTTGGGCAGATATTGATGCAACTTCATACAGGTACCAAATTTTTTTTTTTTGGACAAGAAACAAGCACTTTCCATTATGAGATTGAAAAGCACAAGGAACTCAGGAGCTACATAAATGCTCTCCAGTTGCTCTGCATATTGGAAACAGAGTAATTAAAAAAGTTTAAACTTTTTTGCCCATAAAGACAAAAAATAAATAATGCTATCCGGAAGTTGGTCAATGGGCCTTTAGGTGTTGGAGAAGATGTGATTGTTCCTTTCCTTCCAAAGTAGTATCGATACAATTATGTATTTTGGGTGACTAGAACAAAAAAAAAAAAAAAAAATCGTGGTTGGGAAGGTTACAGTAGCAAAAGCCATTGAAATTACTTAGAAGTTAGAAATAGGCTGGAGAGGCTCAGACAGACAAGTTTTTTACAAGAGAATGGAATTTTGAAAAAAAAATTGCACATAGCCGGTCAATTTCCTTACTTTATAGGGGCTGCAAAGACTGATAGGTAATAGGTTGGGAGGTTTTGTCAGGCCCCCCATTGTGAATACATATGTTAGAAGGGGTAGAAGTGGGAATTCACCCTCCCCGTATTTGGTTTATGAGTCGGTTTGTTTAAAGTCGGTTTAATGGCGGTTTAGCTAGGTGGGGCTATATATTGTTGTATTTTGGGCGGTTCTAGGGTATGTCTTTTGTACTAAACTTAAACTTTTCTGGTTTAAGGAGTCTTGGAGATCGCCACCTTCTTGAAGTGGTGGTTTTGTAATACCCTTTTTGTGTTAATAGAAATTCCTGTTCAAGTATCTTAACAAATTAGTATCAGAGCACGTCATCTTGGGAAAGACACGAGGAATGATGCAAAAACAACTCGAGGAGCGAATGACCAAATCGAAAAGGAGTATGGAGGAGGTAGTCAATGAAAAATTTGCCCGAGTTGGAAAAGTCCGTAGTCGAGTTGAACAAAAGTATGGAGAAATTGTTGCATGGAAGATCAAAGGCAAGTATCTATGGAAAATCAAAAGGCGTTAGCGAATTTACTTATTGACGGTTCTTGCAGTGGAGTAGATGAAAACAAGGAATCAAGGCAGAAACGAAAAGCCCCTGAGAGTGCAAGTGTTACTTCCCGTCGGAAGGAGCCGAAGGGGGAAGATCACTTGCATGATCGACATATAAATTCAAAAAGGTCGAAATGCCAAATTTCGAAGGGGATCAACTCGATGATTGGCTCTTTAGAGTCGAATGCTACTTCGACATTCATCAACTCTCAGACTTGGAAAATATCACAGGGACCGGAGTCGCTCTCCGGTGGTATCACAGGGCCGAATGACGCAATCCATTCACTGATTGGAAAGATTTGAATTACAGAATCCTGGAACGATTTCGCCCCTCGCAAGAAGGTTCTTTATGCACAATATTTCTCGCGGTACGATAGGGGAAGACATTGACTAAGTACAGGGAGCAATTCGAAACCCTAGCTGGCCCTTACCCCACTTATTAGAAAAAGTCGTAGAAAGCACTCTTCTCAACAGGCTTGCACTAGACATTAAGATTGAAGTCATGTGTTTTGAACCCTTGGGCATAGAAGCAATTATGAAGGTGGCCCAGAAAATTGAAGATAAAAACAATGCGTTGGCTTCGAAAACATGCCTAGGCCCAGTGCAAGCGTGGAGAACAACTACGACCAACACAATAGGCCAAAGTTAATACCTAAGATGATTGAAACCAACTCGATTAAAACCATCACTCTGCCCAATAACCCATCACCTCAACGAAAGAAGTTGTTTAAGCGTCTGACAGACTTAGAATTACAATCTCAAAAAGAAAAAGGCTTATGTTATCGATGCGATGAGAAGTTTTTCGTGGGGCATAAGTGTAAGGGAAAAGAGCTTAGATTGTTGATTGTGGACAACGATGTAGCTGCAAAACAGCACGCCAGCGAACACGTAGAAGGGAAGGAGAGTAAAGTGGAAGAGGTGGAAGACTCATCGTTGGAAGTAGATATGGCCGAACTTTCCCTCAACATAGTCGTCAAGTTCTCGTCACCGGGCACCCTCAAAATCAAAGGCAAGATCGAAGATAGGGACATGGTAATTTTGATCGATTGTGGGGCAACTCAAAACTTCATTTCCCAGCACCTCGTAGAGTAGATGAAGTTTCCCGTTTTAGAAACTCTTAATTACGAAATAATCATGGGAAAAGGGATCGCGGTGAAGGGAAGAGGAATCTTCAAGGGAGTAGTAGTTTCCATGAACGACATCACCGTGGTAGAGGATTTCTTACCCCTCAAACTTGGAAGTATAGATGTTATGATGTTATATTGGGCATGCAGTGGCTGAAGACACTCGACATGACCACTGCAGACCGGAAATCGCTCACTCTGTCGGACACGGGGATGAAAAAGTTGTGATTAAAGGAGACCCTTCATTAACAAAATGAAAGGTTTTTGAAACATCGAAACATTGCTCTATTGGAAAAATGGGGATGTAGATTTATTCATGAGCCTCATTCTTTTTGGAAAAGGGTCATTGTTAGCATCCACGACTCTTCGGTTTTTGGTTGGCACTCGGTTGGAAAAAGCAGTTTTAGTCTTAGAAGTCCTTGGATGAGTATCTCTATTGTTTGGAAGCATGTAGAATCTTTAGCTCATTTCAAATTGGGAAATGGGAAAGGATTTCATTCTGGAATGACTCGTGGACTGCAAATCGCCCACTAAAGTTGGTTTTTCCACGATTATTTTCTATATCTACTTCATCCAACGGTTCGGTCTTAGAGTTTTGGGATGCTTCTCATTTTTCTTGAACATTATCTTTCGTCAGCTATTGACGGAGGAGGAAATTCTTGATTTTCATTTTTTATTGGGAAGCTTATATTTTGTTAACATTGCTTCGATCGATGATAAAAGAGTATGGTATTTAGAACCTCCATTTTTTTTTTTTTTTTTTTTTTTAAGTTAAGTCTCTGACTCGACATTTGGCTTCTTCCTCTCCTTTGGAGAAAGAGATATTTAATGCTTTTTGGAAATCTAAGAGCCCAAAAAGAATTAATATTCTTTTGTGGATCATGCTTAAAAGTTCCTTAAACTCTTTAGAGATTTTACAAAGGAAGCTTTGTTCTCATTGTCTCATGCCATCAGTTTGTGTCTTATGTTACTTGGCTGGTGATTCTTTGAACCATATTTTCTTTGAATGTTCCTACTCTCGGTTTTATTGGTTCAAGATTTTCTCTTTTTTCAATCTTTACTGGGTTTTCTCCAACACTTTCAAAAACAATGTTACTTCTAATTGTTTTTTAAAAATTTAGTATATATATATAATTAAATTTTTTTTTTTAGTAAAATAAATTTTTATTGAGAGTAGTTTAATTTCATCCTTCCTTTTTTTTTTTTTAAATTTAAAAATACTTCTTTTATTGGGCTGAGCCTATACCACAATTTGTCTTGTCAAGGTTAAATCTGAAGCTTTCTTTAACTTAAAAAGGACGTTTAAAAAAAAAAAAGAAAAGAAAAACCTAAACTTACAAAGAAAAAACTGAAAGCTACTTTCTGTAGCTGACCAGCGGTGGTGAAGATGGCCGACGACAGCGGTGACAGGTGCGATGGGGGAGATCGGTGGTGACTGGTGCGATGAGGGAGATCGACAAGGTGGGTGGGAGTTTTAGTTTCACAATTTTGTGGGTATTAGGGTTTTCTTTTTTAAAATTAAATAGAACCCTTTGGGCCTGTAGATTTGGGCCCAAACGTGTCCAATTCCATGTCCCAGTGTGTCGAAGCATGTCCATTTTTTTTAAAAAAATAGGACACAAAATTGTGTGTTTGAGACGTGTCCGGACGTATCCGTGTCTGACACAAATTGTTCGCTATAAATGACGTGTTCGTGCTTCTTAGGTGTCCAAGCTTCTTGGTTACAATTTCAAGATTTAGTTCAGACTCGAGCTTGAAAACAAAGCGGTTGATGAACTGTTCCAAGTCCGCACAACGCACACAATACATTTAGCCACGCTCACCGCCCTAGTGATTCTCGATGTCCAAGTTGTGAAACATGTGGTGCCTGAGGATTCCAAGCTATAGGATATTGTTAAAGATCTTTTGGATGACCCCACACTCCATCCCAAATATTCCATCCATCAGGGAAGTCTACTTTACAAAGACTGGTTAGTATTGTCCAGAGATTCTATATTATACTTGTACCTTGACTCTGTTTTAGGTGGACATTTAGGGTTCCTACGTGCATATAAAAGAATTACGACTGAATTATCTGGTATAAAGGGAACGATCAAAAGATATGTCGAAGATTGCCAAGTTTGCCAAAAGAATAAGTCTTTGACTCTCTCACCCGTTGGTTTACTAACACCCTTACCTATCCTGGAGCATATCTGGGAGAACATTGCTATGGGCTTTATTGAAGGTTTGCCGCACTTTTGAGGGTATGATTTCATGTTAGTGGTCGTGGACCGACTTAGTAAGTATGCACACTTTATACCTATTAGTCATCCATATACTGCAAAGGGGATGGCCACTGTCTTTATTAAGAAGATGGTTCGTTTGCATGGATTTCCCCGTTCCATAGTTTCAGACCATGACAAGATACTTTTCAGCCACTTTTGGGCTGAATTATTCTGTCTACAAGGGACTCAACTCCGTCACATCACTGCCTATCACCCTTAAACTGGCGGCCAAATGGAGATTGTAAATAAATGTCTTGAGACTTATTTGCGTTGCTTTTGTTTAGATAGGCCAAAGCAATGGGAAAAGTGGCTAGCCTGGGCCGAATATTGGTACAATACCATGTACCATTCATCCCTCAATACTACTCCCTTTCGAGTTGTGTATGGGCACCCACCTCCGATATTACTGTTTTATGGTTCCCAAAGGACCACTAATGCCACTTTGGGTGAGTAGCTTTCTGAACGTGACAATATTTTGGATAATCTTCGAAGTCAGCTCCTCAAGGCTCAAGATCGAATAAAGAAGAAGTATGCTGACCTTCGACGCTGAGAAAGAGAATACCAAATCGAAGATTGGGTGTTTCTCAAATTGCGCCCCTATCGTCAAGTCTCGGTAGCCCATAGCAGAAATGAGAAGTTGTCTCCAAAGTTTTTCGAGCCCTACAAAATTCTAGAAAAGGTTGGATCGGTGGCCTACGAATTGGAATTATCGGCTGAAGCTACGGTCCATCCTGTTTTCTACGTCTCCCAACTGAACAAGCAATGGGCGACCATGATGTTGTGGAACGCACCCCACCCATGCTAACTGAAGACTTTGAATGGGTTGCTGAGCCCAAAGATGTGATGGCCTATCGAATGAACGCGGAAACTTATGAGTGGGAATTACCAGTCCAATGGAAGAGGCTCCTGGAGCACGAAGGCACGTGGGAGTCACTTGAGCATTTCCGTGATCAATTTCCTACCTTTCCTCTTGAGGATAAGGTGGCTTTCACCCTGGGGGTATTGTCAGGCCCCCATTGTGAATACATATGTTAGAAGGGGTAGAAGTGGAAATTCATCCTCCTCTTAGTTCGGTTTATGAGTCGGTTTGTTTAAAGTCGGTTTAATGGCGGTTTAGCTAGGTGGGGATATATATTGTTGTATTTTGGGCGGTTTTAGGGTATGTCTTTTGTACTAAACTTAAACTTTTCTGGTTTAAGGAGTCTTGGAGATCGCCACCTTCTCGAAGTGGTGGTTCTGTAATACCCTTTTTGTGATAATAGAAATTTCCGTTCAAGAATCTTAACAGGTTGGTGGGGACAGGCTGCACTGAAGTAAGCCTACCCCATTTTTCGAAGAAGTGATTTCCCTTGCTGAGCCTTAGAGAGATGATTCCACTTTTACTTTCATAGTATCTCCTTTTCATTATAATTTGTTTGCAATGATATGAACCACAAAATTTTCGTCTTTCCTTACCATATCTCTATTTGTGTTCCTAGTGTACTCATTTCCAATCTGTTCTACATTGGATTGTTGCAGTAGGGTTCCAATACTTCAAACTTCTGTTTATGATGGATTAGTAAAGTCCC
Source organism: Luffa acutangula (assembly GCA_036850905.1). NCBI lineage: Eukaryota > Viridiplantae > Streptophyta > Magnoliopsida > Cucurbitales > Cucurbitaceae > Luffa > Luffa acutangula. The sequence continues at coordinate 42,528,152 of CM072097.1, read as the reverse complement.
CCTCCTCCAATTAGCTCTTTTTTTTTGTTAACTTCTCTTGTCTTCTGTTGTAATTTTCTCTTTTCATCTGCACATTCCTTTTCTTTGGGTTTTAACCTTCCATTTATAAATGCACGAGTATTTTTGGGTATAGGTGTTCTGTACTTGATCCAGCGCTCAACTCATGGTAGATTGCTGACAATCTTGTTCAAGATTCTTTTGCATCTGATATCATCTACTCCGTACGTAATCCTTTTAGACGTCCCATTGTTGAGTAATATTTTTCCTTAATTTATATGGAATGGTGAACTTACTTTTTAGTTATTATTCATTTATCACTAAATTCAGGTTGACTTGTTATGTTGGTGCAAACATGTATTTTTACTTCAAATGTAATAGTTAATCCAAGTAGAGGAACAAACAAATTAACATGCTAAAACTAACTAAAATTAAAAATTACAAAATTACTGCTAATTACACTACACCAAACCTTCCCTCTTAAAAAATAACCTGATCTTGAGTTTTAAAAGATAAGGGAGTAGGGAAGCTACTTCTTTTAATGACTGAAAAAATTCCAATAAAAGTGTGTTCTTTAGCCTGTCGAAGCACCGATTCAGTTAGTCTTCAGTTTGTTGAAAATTATTCCACGGTAGGAATAATACTTTTTTTTGATTGTCAACATCTAAAAATCATAATAGCCACTGAAAGCAATAAAAGACTCTTCTTCCATTTCATTACAAGTCTTTAGTATGTTTTGAAAATTTTCTTTCTTAGAGAACGATTCAAACAAATTTAAAACAAATTCTTGACCATCTTTACAATAGATCCATAGAAAAATCAATTTCGTTGTCAACATAGTCTACAAAATTAGCAAAGAACTCTTCCTTCTGCATAATGGATCCATGGTCTAAAGAGTTTCTTGGTTCTATAAAAATGCTTGGTTTAGCTAAGGCCTTTTTTTTCCCTCCATTTAATAACTAAGCAAACTTCAAATCAAGAGATTGAGAAGAATCAATTCCTATCAAAATTGTACTCATGCTGATTATGAAGATGAATCCGATTTAATTCTCATGACTTATGAGGGAGTGTTCCACTCTGTCAACTCCCTATCTTGAAAAAAGAGCCTTCTAACTAATGGGAGCCGAGTTAAACTTGTATTATTTTTGGATAATAAATGATTTTATTGATGAATGAAATACGAAGGGAAAATTATACTTTTAGTTCTGGAGATTTGTACTTGTTTTCTGTTCAATTTTACTTGGCTTGGGGGAGAGGTGTGGGTTGATGTGGATATGTGCTAGTAGAGTTGTAACGAGAGCTGATAAAAGAAGGGTTGAAAACATCAGTCATGGTAAAGGATGAAAAATAGATACATTTAGGCCCAACAGTAGGCCTAGGAGAGGCTAAGTTCAAATGAGTGGGAGATTTACCCGCTTCTATGGACCATTTAGCTCTTTTAAGCATACTTTCAAATTTTAGGTGTCTTCTTAATGGGTTCAATTCCATTGAATCACGGGTCATGATGAACATAGTGTTTAGTGATAAAAAAAGTAGTTTTGAGAACTCTGATGTTGAGTGAGGCAACACCTTATAGAGTTAGTCTCAAGCAATGGAGTTGGTGAACTGCTGAACAAAGCAACAACATCCACCGCATAAGACAAAGGAAAGGAAGTTGGACCAGTTGTGGAGGTTACGGAGGTAGACGAGGTAGCAAATGAACTCTAATGAGATGATGAAGTGTTGCTTAGATAGCATGAGGGGAATGATCTTCCATCTGCCTTTGGCATTGCCCTTACATATCATCACATTAGAGGGGAATCTTGGTAGAGCTTTAGAAGGTAGGCACTTTTAATAATATTGAAAGAAAAGTGTACATTAGAATCTTGACAGAGCGTTGGAAGGTAGGCACTTTTATTAATATCAGAAGAAAAGTGTACATTAGAGGGGGTTCTTGGTCTTTTTATTTGCAAGGCAAGGTAAATGACAGTGACAAACAGAAATTATGGAGTGGGCCAATCTTTTAAGTTCTCTCGATTCGGTCTCCCTCAATGAATCTCCTGATTTTTTATGCTGGAATTTGGAGCCTGATGGTGCTTTCTCTTCCTAATTGCTTTCTAGATATCTATTTACGAGAGGCTTATTTGGATGCAAAGACTTTTACAAATCCATTTGGAAAGGCTTTTATCCAAAGAAGGTCAAATTCTTCATTTGGGAGTTAAGCCATTATTGTCTGAATACTTATGATTAGCTTCAAAGACGATCTCCATGGATTGCCATATCCCCAAGCTGTTGTATTCTCTGCAAAGGCAGTGGTGAATCAAAAAGCCACATTTTTATTTTGTGCAAACAGGCCAGAGTATTTTGGGATTTTCTCCTTCAAGTTTTCAGGTGGCAGGTTGCTTTTCCTCAAGACATCAAGGTTCTCCTTCATTTGTTACTCATTGGTCATCCTTTTAAGAAGGAAAAGAAGGTCGTTTGGTTGAATTTTATTCGAACCTTCCTATGGGTTTTTTGGTTCGAGCAAAATTCTGGCATCTTCATGGGGAAAGAACAAGATTCTCACTATTTACTTCTATCATCATTTTATCTCTAAATTGGTGTAAATTGGTGTCCTCTTTTTGTAACTATAGCTTCACTAATCTGATGTCCAGTTGGAAGAGTTTTTTGTAATCCATATGGATAGGGTCTCCGTTTTGTAATTTCATTTTATCAATGAAATAGCTCTCTGTTTCCTTAAAAAAAAAAAACAAAGCAAAGGTAAGGTTATGGGAAAATGGCCTTTAGTGCTAATAATAAGTCATTAACCTTTAACCTATCACAGAAGTAATAAAACTTGGGGAATAACTCAATTTTTACCCTAAACTTCCAATTTCATCAAATTGAATCTTAGACTTGGATAAGTGTTGCATTTTTTTTTACCTCTGACCCTACCAATTGCTCAGAGAAAAGGTGTTAGAAGTTGCACTAGTCATCCCATTGAAAAATATGTTGCATATGGCAAATTGCTTCCTACTTATAAAGCATTTGTGACTCAGTTAGACAATATTCACATTCCACAAACCATTCAAGATGCGCTCAAAGATCCAAAATGGAAAAAGGCAGTGGATGAAGAAATCAAAGCTCTTGAAAGCAATGGAATATGGACTCTTACAAAACTTCCTCATGGAAAGAATCCAGTTGGTTGCAAATGGATTTTCACGGTCAAATACAAATGTGATGGCAGTGTGGAACGGTTTAAAGCTAGGCTTGTTGCGAAGGGTTTTACTCAGTCATACGGTATAGATTACCAAGAAACCTTTGCCCCTGTTGCGAAATTGAATATTGTACGCGTTCTGTTGTCTCTAGCTGTAAACCAAGATTGGCCCCTTCACCAACTTGATGTCAAAAATGCATTCTTGAATGGTGATCTCGAAGAAGAAGTTTACATGCAAATTCCCCTGGAATGGAAGACAAGTCTAATAGCAACTTGGTGTGTAAGTTAAAAAAGTCTCTATATGGATTAAAACAATCTCCCCGTGCTTGGTTTGACAGATTCACTAAAACACTGATTAAAAGTGGCTATTATCAATGTCAAACTGATCATACCTTGTTTGTGAAATCCTCAAATAACAAAACTGCAATTTTGATTGTATATGTAGATGACATCATCATTATAGGGAATGATCTAGAGGAGATCCTCAACCTGAAAAAGATGCTTGCGACTGAGTTTGAAATCAAAGATCTGGGAAACTTGAGATTTTTTCTAGGCATGGAAGTGGCACGATCCAATCATGGTATTGTAATTTCTCAGAGAAAGTACATCCTAGACTTATTAAAGGAGACAGGAAATCTTGGGTGTAGACCTGCAGAAACACCCATGGATCCAAATCTAGTTTTACACCAAAGTGAAGATGTTGTCCCAGTTGACAAGGGCATGTATCAAAGACTTGTGGGAAAGTTAATTTATCTATCGCATACCAGACCAGACATAGCATACTCTGTTAGCGTTGTTAGCCAGTATATGAACAATCCAAATGAACGTCATCTTGGAGCTGTGAACAGAATTCTGAAATACTTGAAAGGAACTCCAGGTCATGGTTTATTATTCAAAAAATCTTCAAACAAACTTGTAGAACTCTACACTGATGCTAGTTGGGCTGGAGAAATAACTGACCGAAAATCTATGACGGGCTATTGCTCATATGTTTGGGGTAACTTGGATACTTGGAGAAGTAAAAAACAAGTTGTTGTAGCAAGAAGCAGTGCAGAAGCTGAATACAGAGCTCTTGCTTTGGGAATATGTGAAGGAATATGGATTTAGAAACTTTTGACAGAGTTGAAAATTGATACTCAGAACTCAGTAAAATTGTTTTGTGATAGTCAAGCAACCCTCAGTATTGCAAAGAATCCTGTTCATCATGACAGAACAAAGCATATAGAGATAGATCGACATTTCATATTTGAGAAGGTCAACAGTAGAATAGTGGAACTAAACTATGTTCCATCTCGTCATCAAGTTGCCGACATTCTCACCAAAGCATTACCAAGGACAAGCTTTGAAGGATTCAATTCCAAGCTTGGCTTGTATACTATATACAATCCAGCTTGAGGGGGAGTGTAGATTATTTCAATTTTAAATTTATCTTTTCCTTATTTAGATTAGATTTTATCTTTTCCTTATTTAGATTAGATTTTATTCTATCTTTATAGTTTCCTTTTATGTATTTTTATGATGTATATATCTTCTTGTATTTTGGTGATTAGAAGAATGAAAATGATTTTTCCCCCAAAAGCACACAAAGAAATTTCCGTAAGCAAAGAACAGTAAAAACTGATTCCAAATTTCCATAAGATACCAAAATTTTGTTTCCGTAAGGGACCCAAATCTCCTTTCTTTTCCTCCCAGATTCATAATCAACGTGCCAATCATAAATAACTGATTCCAAATTTCTGTTTTGAAGCCCTTGTATTATCAAATAACAAATCCCACTCTTTAAAGACAAAGAATCTGTCCAACAAGGATTGAAGACCATCACATCCTAGACATGATCATGTGAAGGATACTTTTACTGATACCGTATAACCACCTTTGAGAAATTCCAGAATTTTCAGATTATTCTCATCCCACATAATTAACAATCCTCCAAACTTTCCCCAAGATTTCACATTAACCCACCCAACCTTTCTAGAGCTCCAAATAGATTTCATCAATTGCTGATCAAATGAAACCATCTTCGTTTCCTGAATTAACACAAAATCAGGACAGTGATGGTGTAAAAATTTCTTCAAAGCCAACCTCTATGAACGATCCCCTAGGCCTCTGGTATTTCAAGATATAATCTTCGTGGAACTCCTTTTAATCTAAAACTGATAATACTTTACTTAATATTACTTACTGGAGGTAACAAATGATTGATTTCTTTCAACTAAATGTCACACCTTTCAATGAGGGAAGAAAATTTACTTGGTACATCAACTGTTGGTGAAATCAAATCTTCACAAATAACCAACTGATCTGATGAAACTTCATTATCCTGAAAAATCAATTCAAAAGCAATAACAAAAGAATCCTCTTCAACTAATTTGCAACTTTCATTATTCAAATTTTGAGGTTTTGTTTCAACACTACTCACACTAATTTCTGATTCTTCATTGGATTCTATAGTATGTGAAGAGGAAGGTAATGATTTATCAGCTTGGAAATTAGGAGGTACTAAAACCCCTTTTGTCAAAGGAGGCTTTGAATGTATAATTGATTGCATGAAAAGACTGGAAGGTGAAGCCCTAGAAACATTGTTTATCAATGAATGTTGAAAATCAAACAGTTACCAAGAGGGAGCCAAAAGCCAAGAACAGGAGCCAAAAGCCAAGAACATGATTCTGTTAGGCCTCCAATTATGTAAGTGTACACAAGAAAGGGCAAGAAAGGAATTTCATCCACGAGTTAGTTATTTAGAGGGTTGTACGAATGAGAGAGGGGACCACTGTGGTCCCAAGAAACAGCTGGAGAATGTTTTCGTTGGGCCGGGTAGTATATAAGCTTTGTTATCTCTTTTTAGGGTTTTCATGTTGAATATGGATTAGAGACTTGTGGAGAGGGAGAGCTACTAGCACTCTTGATCGTGTTGGGTTTTGTTTGCCTTTGGGCTGTTTGTTTCCCTCTGATTATCAATATATTGTAAGGAGTTACCTTATAGATTCTTCAATTATGTCATGATTGTAATTGAGATTTTAGTAATAGAATAAAATGTAGCCGATTTTTCCTTTTTTCGAGCATAATGGAAGGGAAAGGCCTCCTTTAAATGCTTCACTGCCTTCTTAGAAAAAGAATGACTTGAGGAATCTGGATTCAAAATGGGAAAGTGCTTAATTTCCTTTGGAAATAAGGATTTATCTTGGTTGGCATCAAAATCCTTAGTAATCGAGGGTACTATGGCCAAAACAACTCCAAAAGGCATTAATGATGTCTCTTCGTGAAAAGAAGATTGCAATAAATGTTGAGGTTCATGCATTGTGTCACAATCGCGGTCTCTCGGGTCTCGCAAAGTGATTGTGCGACACTTACTCTCGCCCACGAGTAAGTCAGCCAACTTGAATTCGGGTTGCCGGTGGCACAACTGGCCTATCTCGCAACGTCGACCCCGTTCTTGGAAAACGGTTTTAACGTTGTTAGAGAAAAGGTTTTGGAAAATGGTTGAAAACATTTTGAAAGAATATATGTTGCAGACTATCAAAGTAAGCAAAAGCTTGATAGCAAACAACTCCCGGTAGGAAGGATTGACGACTAGTCTTACCCCCTATAGTATATTATTAAGCATTTTTCCTTTGGCAGGTTTGAACATCAAAATACATGAGGAGTCATACACTATAAAAATGCAAGGAAAAATAAACAAGTGACAAAGGAAATACATAAGCATGAAAGCATGAGGGAGAGGGGTTGTATAGGGCATGCGACCATAGGCAACATGCCTTGGACAAGCATGACCGTGACACATTGCATCTATAATTATAGTATCTGGATTAAAGCTTGAACTTTCTGAAATAGGGTGACAAGAAACGTTTAATCCTTTTTTCCGAGAATAATGAAGGGGATAAGCTTCATTAAAACATTTTAACACCTTTTTTACACGGATAGGACTTGAACAATTAGATGATACTGAGGGACCTTGAATAAATGTCTCAGGAATGAATGGTACCTCTTGCAAATTGGTGGAAATATTCAAAGCGTGTGACTTTTCAATGGACGTCCCTTAAGTTTCCAAGGCTTTATCAGGAGGTTGCTACAATAAATGCGAACTATCAAGCAAATCAATGTTGTTTAAATCCTTGCTGAAAATCGGAGTTTCTTGGATGTTTGAATGCAACGGTTCATTATTTGAAAAAGCATTGAATGTTCATTGGGTTGGTTGGGAGGATTAATTAATGATTCATTGGCTAGCAAAGTATTCAAATTCCTTCCGGAAGGATTTAAAATGATGCATGAAGACAACTGATTAACAATCCTTGGAGCAATTAATGTCTTAGACAGCTGGTTGACATTTAATGCATCCTCTGTTGAAACTGAAAAATCCTTCTCAACAAGATCATGCACTCCATCTTTCATGACTTGATTTAAATGGATAAGGTCCATGAGATTTGAAAAGTCATTTAAAAATAAATCGCCATGGACGATGTTGGGAGGATCCAAACCATCAGCATTTTCGAATTGAAGAGAAAAGTTCCCATACTTTCTGTCCGTAGCTTCAATTGTTGCTGGAATGAAGCCACACAAATTCCTTTTGACTTCGATTCAAGCTTCATTACAATCCAACATATTTAAGGGTTTGGGAAGAGATGCTAACCACACCCCCAAAATGTTGTCCTATAGCTTTGAAAGAACAACGTTTCCAATATGGAAGAGGTAAGTTTTTTATTGTAATCCAACCCCCATATCCTTTGATAAATTTCAAGTGATATTGCTTACCACCATTCCATTCTTCAATAATCAAATGAAGATCCCCATAAAGATGGCATTTACCTTATCAGCCATGAAAGGATTGATCAAGACTGAAGTCTGAAAATTTTCTTGCAAAGCTGCCTTGATCTCCTTCCAATTGTAGTGCTCAAACAATCTAGATACCACCAAAATTTTGCTAAATTCCATATGCACTAGTTCCTGATCTTTTCTGACCTAGCATGAATAAAGAAGAGGGATAATCTCAGAGCTTCTTGAAGAATTCTTTGAGATCTTAACAAAAGGAGTCTTCAAACTTTGCTGCCCTTTCACATTCTTTATCACGGCATCCACATAACTTCCAGAGTGAGGAGCAAAATTTTCAACCATTGATGAACCTGAAACTTTCTCTTGTGATTTAAGAAAATTGTGCAACATCTCCCAAAAGACAAGCCCTCCTTTTTTGTTTGGAAAACAAAAACCAAAGTCCTCCTTTTCCTTGCTTCCTTTTCAGTTGGTCTCTTCAGTCGCTTGGTGGTTTTGATCTCTTCTCCGGTTTTGATTGATCTGTTATTTGTTTTTTGTTCGCTTTTCAGTTGTAGTTGTCCTTCTTTAGTATTTTTTTGTGGTTCTCTATGTTCTCTAGTGGTTTTCTTTTCTAGTTTTTCTTTTTCTTTGGTTTGTATCTTCTTCTTTCCTTTGTGGTGTTTGTAATTTTGAGCATTAGTCTCTTTTAATTATTTCCTTTGTGGTGTTTGTATTTCTTGGTTTGAGGGGTTGGAAACATGTACCAGGGGTGTTGATTTGTGTGAGTGCCATGGTCAGCTTGCCCTAGCCTCGACTATTCTATTATTAATTTTTACGTAGGTGGCTACCATGACTTAAACCCATTCTCTTTAAGCATTTTACTATTTACATCAGCTGTTGTTGACTGCTAGGCCAACCTACGATAGTTTTGAGGTGTTCAAATAATACCAATATGAAATTTGAAGTAATCTAGTCTGGGAGAGAATCATGAGGACTTTGGTTGATGTGGACTTCTTGGATTCTCCGCAACTTAGTATTTTTTGGGCTTGTGGAGGACCCCTTTTTAACTTCTTTTTTTAATGAGATACGAACTTTTGTATCAAAAAGGAGAAAAGGTGAAAGGCCTGGCCATTTGATGTTGATTTGTACCATCCTATATGAGTGCTAATCCCAGGGCTTCCATCATGTGCATGTGTGTTTGTGTGCTTTGTCATTTAGTTAAGGGTTCTAATATGTTGAAAGATCCTGTTATTTCAGATATCCAAGGATGCCTGAGGAGTTGTTGCCGAATATAGTAAAAGCTTTACAAGCAACAATTGAAGAGGGCTTCACATTCAAAAGTGATCAAACTGACCTGCTGGTTAGATTTGATTTTGGAACCTTATCCTGATTTTCTTTTATGTAGTTGTTTACGAAGTATTTCTTTTCATTTTTCTATAGGCTGCTGCTATCAGTTGCTTAAATGCAGCCTTATCTACTTCTCAGTCGTCACCTCATGTAAAAGAGATGCTTTCCAAACAAATATCTACAGGTTGGATTATGTTTTGTGGTTAGCCTTATGACATGTTCTTAAATGTAATATTAATTTTCTAACAGTCTTGAATACATGTGCCTGTCTTTGGTTTTTCAAAGACTTTTTCTTTCTTTCTTTCTTTTTCTTTTTTTTTTTTCTTTTTTTTTTTGTGATAAACTTCAGAGAATTTTTTTCTTATGGGCTTTAATTATTTACTACTTTTATCCTCCTAAATCAGACATACATTTATTTATTTTAATTTTTTAATCTATTGTTTCTTTTGGATTGTCTGCCTGCACTGTAACTGGTAGTGTATATTGTTTTAACAATTCAGGTTGGTTACGCTAATGTCTATTTACATATATATACTATGACGATGTTCTCTCTTTTATATCCTTTTAAATAATTCTCATCCCCATTATCCTGTTTACTTTGGTCAATCTTTCTTTTTCAAATGGTCTTTCCTTTGCCTTGGTTTGTTGCTGTAATATGGAGGAGCCTTGCGTTTGAAGGGTGCATTGCTTTGTTTCTGCGAGCCAAGTTTCTTCAATTGGAAACTAAAAGCATGGAGCTGAGATGAAGGTGACCATAGAACGTAAAGTGCTCTCCATTAGGAGATTGGTCTATGGGAAGAAGGTGGTAGTAGAGGAGGAGCAGGGTAGAAGAGTGGCTAGATTAGAGTTGGATTTGGGTGTGGTAGCATGGTTGAGGGACTGCTTTGAGGCTGTGGCAAGAGTTGAAAATGTGGTTGGATTTTGGAGAAGAAGGTTGGAGTCATCGATAATTTTTTTTCCAAGTTTTGTTGAACTAAAACAATTAGTATAGGGTGGCATCAATTGAGAGTTTCAAAGAAAGAAGAAGTGTGGTCTTTATTTCGGAGGGGAGTTAAAGAAGCAGGTGGGTTGGACTCTCATTGGCTTTGTCTGAGTTCCTACCCAAACCTTTCCCTAGCGGTTGAAAGGAGGGTTGAGCGGTTGTTGGTTCAGCTTCTTATGCTCTAGCGATGTCGGAACTTGTAAGATGGATGGGGATAGTGTGACAGAGGTTGATCCTGAGTTAAGAGTTCGCTTTCGATGTTTGGTCAGTGGTTATTGTTGAGAAGTTGAATGGGTGGGCAGCTTGGTTTAAGTTTAAAGACCTCTTGGAGTTGAAGTTTTAGGTTTAATGTTTTTCCAAACCCTTTTGTGATTATTAAGCCATGGGTATTTGTGGAAGACAAGAGGAGGGGAAGAATGTGATTTAGGGGCTAGTTCGTTGAAGTTGGATGGTTTTTAATTCATGGTTAGGATTTTAACCTGATGGTTGAAGGAAGAAGGTAGTTGTCCTTGCCTTCTTGGGGGGTGGATAACAACTCTAGATGTCTCTGTCTTTTCTTTGAACCAAAAGTTTTGTTGAATCGCTGGCTGGGTAGTTTGGAAGTGGCATTTTAGGCCAAGGGAATCGAAAGTGGGTCCATTTTGATTTCCGATGAGTTGCTTTCTTTAGCATGAAGGTTCCCTCTTTTTGATTAGATTATTGGTTGGTAAGAGTTCCCCTAGAGTTAGAAGTTGAAAAGCCGTCAGAGAAGCTAGGGGAAAGAAGGATTTATAGGTTTTGGCCCTTTTAGGTAGTTAGTTGCGTAGGGTGAGAAGTACCTGTTGGGTCAGAAGCCTAATTCAGGTCATTTTTGAATATGGGGATAAGACCGATTCGCGTGGTGGGCTGCGTTAGATAGGTTGTGGAGGAACCGGACCTACGATCATTGGATGTAACTTTGACTCAAGTGGTCCAAGTGGGCCTAGTTCCCTGCTACAGAAAAGCTTAATGTTGGTGGGCCTGGAGCTGAGTATGGGATGGGTTCAACCAGGCTTAAATTTCATTTAACGGGAGTGGGGCGGAGTCGTGGGGAGAGACAAGATGGTTTGGTGGGTGGGCTTGACACTTTTTCCATGGTAGATAATCGGTTGGGGGTGCAAGTTGTGACAAGCCCATTAGGAATTTAAGTGAGGGTGGGTTAGTTACTGTTGGGCTTTCTTTCTTAAGTCTAGTTCGACTTGTTGGTGGTTTTCCTTCCCCCCATCTAATTTGAATCCTACTGGGATGGAGTTGGAAGGTAAGTTCGGGGATTCTAGCCATGGGTTCTAAAGGAGGAGTAAATGGACATTTCTTTTGTGGGCCAGGAGAGTTTATTGATAGAGTTTGAGATACGAGAGAAGGGTCCCTCGTTCCTTTGTCCAGATTCTTGAGAGTGATGAGCTATGGGTTGGGCTTGACGGGGGTGATGTTCTTGAGCACGATGGTTTGTGTAATGGGTACCTGACGAGTTTGATTGGGTCAAAAGGCTATTTTTCTGGTCCCTCTATCATCAATTATTCTGAGGGCTAGTAATTTTTATCTTCTCCGACATTCAAAGTTCAAGATGATCCTAGCACTAGGCTTTGTTTGATTTGGAATAGGAGTAGTATTCTAGTTACCTGGAGGAAGAAGAGAGACAAGTTCTTTCTATTCACAACAGTGTTAGGTATCCACGCTCAGATCACCTGCAAACAGTAAGAAAACCACACACAAACTAGAGAAATCCCAATCCAACACTGTTATATTGATGTAAGGGACAATATACAGTGATGGTCTATGATCAAAGAAGCAGGAAAACAACGAAATATAGAGAAAATAACACTAGAACACCTCCATGAAAATTCTTTGTCCAAAATTCCACGCACTGATCTCAGACGCACAATCCCATACAAAAACCTTCATTCCCTCAGCAGACAATCGGACCCAACCAACCCCCGGTCCCCACACCTTTTTCTAACTATCTTTGTATTATATTATATGGGCTTCCATCTCAAAACCAATTGGCAATGAGTGGGGTGATCCCTTGTAGGTTATAAATTGTGAGGTCTCCACTTATCTTTTCAATGTGGGATCCTCAACATGCCCCCTCAAGATGGTGCCTCTTTGGGTTCACCATTCTTGGATCGGATCCCAATTTCTTTTTATTGGACCGAATACCCGTTTGGGTTTAATGGGCTCTGATACCATATTATATTATATGGGCTTCCATCTCAAAACCAATTGGCAATGAGTGGGGTGACCCCTTGTATCTTATAAATTGTGAGGTCTCCACTTATCTTTTCAATGTGGGATCCTCAACACTTTGTTCTCTGATATTACTTTCTTGCCTTTCCTCATATATGTCTTCACAATTGGGGTTCTAACAATTCCCTCAGGGTTCAGAAGCACCTTGTCCTCAAGTTGAAAATCTGGGAACTGGTTTTTGATGACTTCTAGATTTTCCCAAGTGGCATCACAATATGGACATTCTAGCCACTTAACCAACCATTCTTCTCGGTTGTTTTCATCATTCTACCGCATGCCTAACACCTCCTCTGGTTCTATAACCCATTCATAGTTTTCTGTAAGCACCAGTCCTATTTACTCAGCCTGGATTTAGGAAGTCCTTCAATGAAAATCCATGGAGTTTTTGAAAATCCATGGTTCTATAACCCATTCATAGTTTTGACTCCATTTTGGTGGTGGTGGATAGGCTGAGTAACTATGGACTTTGAAAATCCATGCCTAACACCTCTGAAAATATGGCCATTTTGGTGGTGGTGGATAGGCTGTTGCAGCCTTGTTCATTTGACAAGTTGGACATCTGGCCACATCAGCCTTGATCTCATTCTTCATATTCTTCCAATATAATTCCCCAGTTTGTATGTCCTCAAGAATCCCAAGTGACGTATGTAGCACATACACTAACACGTGACACGGACATGGCGACATGTCAATTTCCAAAAAGGTAGGACACGACACGTTGGGGACACGTTATATATATATATATAGATAGATAGATAGATAGATATAAAATGTGCATATTTTGACATATTGTGAATATTTAACACTTTTAATGTAAATTTGTCGGTGGGTAGAGAAGGGATGAGAAGTCGTCGTGACGCCAGTCGTGATGGTGAAACGTCGGCCTTTGCTTGTAGTTGAAGACATTGCTTGAGTGATGGAGACTGAGTGTGTGGCCACTTTGTGCTTTTGTTTGAAAGTGTGGTCTTAGGTCTTGTGGGGAATAAATAAAAATGCCCTAGTTGAAAATTAAAACTTAAAAAAAAAAACTAATAACAAAGCCCAAATTAAATTGGGTTGTGGGTGGGCTTTTTTTTTTTTTAACATGTCCCCTATTTTAAACGTGTCCCTTGCGTATCCCCCATGTGTCCCCCGCGTGTCGGAAAATAAAAAATAATAAAAAAATAAGACACACCAAATGGCGTGTTGGACATGTGTCGGAGCCGTGTCGGAGCGTGTCAGTGTCGAACACCTGTTCGACACTGACACTTCGTCATTTTAGAAGTGTTCGTGCTTTATAGCAAGTGACCACCCATCACCGAGTAATGAAAAGTATGCAAAATAGTTGGGATCAAAGAGGACTTACTTGATAAGACCATTTGGTTCTTGTACATCAATCTCCCCTGTTGCATAGAAAATTTCGGATGCATAAGAGGATCCAGCTGAATTTCCTCTATTATCTTTGTCAGCTCAACATCGTGTTGCTTTGAATCACCACAACATCTATGATTGCAAGAACGGATATACTGGATAAGACCACTTCATGAGACACTCTAGAAAGTGCATCCGCTGCTTTATTGAGGAGTACGAGGTTGTATTTGATCTCAAAATCATACCCCAATAGCTTCGTAAGCCATCTTTGAGACTCTGGCTGAATCTCCTGTTGCTCAAGTAGGTGTCGAAGTGCTCGCTGGTCTGCTAGAACTAAGAATTTATGGCTGAGGAGGTAGTGTCTCCACTTCTGCACCGCAAGCACTATAACCACTAATTCCCTCTCATACACTGATTTATTTCTTGCTCTGTTCGACAACGCTTGACTAAAGAGAGCGATAAGCCTCCACTTTTGGGTCAACACTGCTCCCACACCAGTACCAGAAGCGTCAGTTTCTATTACAAAAGGTAAGTTCAAATTCGGAAGGGTGAGGACTAGTAAGGTCATCATCGCCTGAGGCTTTCAAAGGTAGCTGTCGTACCTTCATCCCAATCAATGGCAAACCCATAACTTTATATCGAGGGGGGGGCTTGATATATTTTAATATTAGTTCGTTCAACAGAAAATATGATTGATATTTTAGGTTAAAATACCATTTCGGTCTATGTACTTTAGGTCTCTTTCCATTTTAGTCCATGCAGTGTTGTTGAGGCGCAACCAGGCGCTCACCTATGGCAAGAGGCGAGGCGAGGAGAGGCCTTCACACCTTGCAAGTACCCAGGGCGAGCACCTTCAATAAGGCGCTCACCTTTTCCACCTTTCAATCGCCTTGAACATATGTTCAAGGCGACACAAGCGCTCGCCTTATTGAAGGCAAGGAATTTTTCATCGATTCTACTCTAAATTTTATGTTTTTCTTCAAAACTTTCTTCTTCGATTCTTTGATTAAAAAGAAAAATTGAAGTTCAAAGAGGAAGAATTAAAGAAAAATCAAAGAAAGGAAAGAATCATGAAAGAAGTACTAAAGAAAGTCACAGAAGTAAGATAAAGAATTGAAGAAGTCATCCCTCTTTTTTGACCAACCATATCAGTAGTTTATCAAAGAAGATCCAATCTCAAAAAAAGTAGTTTATCAAAGAAGGAAATGAAGAAGGGCTGGAATTTGGAAGGGAAAACTCCATCTTCTCTTTCTTACATTTCGTAGAAGATTTGAACGGTTGGGTACCAATATTAAAGAAGTGGCTGCCAGCAATAAAGAAATACTAGTTGCATGCTAGCCAAACTGCCAAATGACAATATTTCTACTCTTCTAAATACATACTCAGACCACTATTTATTTACCCATTGAAAAAGCATTTCTATTTTAGTTTCTTTTTAAATATCTTTCTTTTTCTCAACAAAATTTTATTTTACTCTTAAATGATTTTGTTAAGATTTTGACATTTAAAAAATGAGTTTATTTATTTATTTATTTATTTATTTATTTTATTTTATTTTAAATATATATAATAATATTTATTTTATTATTTTATTAGGTGCGCCTTGCTTAGTCAGACGACGTCTTTTTGTCGCCTCTCGCCTTGAGGCAATTAAAAAGCTTGTCGCCTTAGAGTGTGCCTTGCGCTTTGAAAACACTGAGTCCATGGACGTTCAAATGTCCAAATTTAGTTCATCTACTTCCAATAAATCTTAAAATTAGTTCTTGTTAGTAGTTTGAAGTAAAATTTTATCAAATTTGGTAAAACAATGATAATAATTTCCATTTAAGAAAATCTTCTAAAAAAAAAAAATTCCATTTAAGAAAAGAGTAAAGACACAATGTTTATGTTTCTAAAATTTATAGAAAGAAGGTCAATAGAGAAAACAAAAATTGGAAAAGTTAACAATATGTATTAGTTTTAAGATAAATTAAAAATACAAGGACTAAATTTGAATATTTGAAAACACAAGGGCTAAAATAAAACAAACCTCAAAATATACTGACCAAAATGACATTTTAACCTTTTACTTAATGTAAATAAATAAAAATAAAAATGAGACTTGAAATAATAATTATACTTTTTTTTTTTTGCCAAAGCGAGCATAGCGTAATTGGCATGTACCCTCGACCAAGAGGTCAGAGGTTCAAATTTTCCTTTACCCCAAATGTTGCTGAACTCAAAAAAAAAAAAAAAAAAATTATACTTTTTTTTTTAATGATAAGTACAATTTCTTATAGAATTAGTTATTGAAAAATAATTTACTAACATTTAGAAATATTATAGATATAAATTATTTCCTTGAAATGTATAGATTATTAAAAAATAATTTACTTACATTTAGAAATATTATAGGCTATGAAGCACGAACACGCCAAAATGGGGGGAGGATCTGTGTCGGACACGCGTCGGACACGGATTCGTCCAGACACACTCCGGACACGTGTCCGACACGCAATTTTGCTTGTCCTCTTTTTTTTTTTTTTTTTTTTTTTTTTTTTTTTTTTAAATTTCGGACACGGCTGGATACGCCCAAGGACACGTTGCTTCAGATTTTTTAAGTTTGGTGGGTTGTTTAATTAAAAAAAAAAAAAGAAATAGAAAAGGAAAACGTGGGTTTTGCTCCAGCTCCATCGTTGCCGCTTGTTGCAAGAAGAACCATCGTCGCCACTTGTTGCAAGAGAAGTTCCCTCGACACCATTTCTTTTTCTTCTGTTTAAGTTCTTTTCTTTTTGTTTTTAAACCCTGATTAAGCTTCCCTAGACAAACGACAAACCCTCACACAAAGACAAACACGCCCAGCCCAAATAAAAGATGTATTCTTAAATAAAAAAAAAAAGGAATGATGAAATTTTAAAAATTATATATATACTAAAAATTAAAAAATATGTATACTAAAAAATTTAAAAAAATTATATATATATATATATATACTAAAAAAATATAAAAAACAACGTATCCCCAACGTATCCGTATCCTAGTTTTTTAGAAATTTACGTATCGTCGTGTCCTGTCGTGTCCGTGTCCGTGTCCCGTGTCCGTGTCCGTGCCACACAATTAATTGACTTCTTTTTAAAAGGATATAGGTATAAATTATTTTCTTGAAAGGTATAGATTTCAATATATTCTTAAATCAATAAAAATATTAACTTTTTTAAACATGTATAGGGCCACACAATTAATTGACTTCTTTTTAAAAAGGATATAAGGCAGCAAAATATATTTTACATACACAGGACTCAAACTTGGGTGCTGGACTCGAGACAGGGGGGGCTTCACGCTCACTGGGCCACTGAGACAAGAGTTTATTTTGTTAATTTTACTAATTTTTTTAATATTAATCATATATACTAAAAAGTTCAGAGGGGGCTCGAGCACCCCGCGCCTACTGTAGCTCCGCCATTGATCCCAATGAAAAACATCTTTCTTCAACAACTTCGTGAGGGGGGTTGTGATTAACCCATAGTTCATTACAAACCGCCAGTAGTACCCTGTGAAGCCAAGGAATCCTTTTAGTTCTTTTAAGTTTTGTGGTTGCGGCCATTGCACCATAGCTTTAATTTTGTCCCCATTAGATTCAACCCCAGCAGTTGAAGCCCAATGCCCTAAGTAGGCCAAACGCTCCTTAGCAAAAACACACTTCTTGTTGGCAAACAATGCATCCTCTTCCAAGACATTGAACAAAATACCCCGATGTTGCACATGAGTACTCATATCAGGGCTAAAAACGAGTATATCATCAAAGGAAACTAAGATGAATTGGTGGAGATAAGACTTGAATACATGATTCATTAGAGATTGAAATGTAGTCGGCGCATTTGTAAGGCCAAATGACATACCCAAGAATTCACAGTTATCTTCATGGGTGCGAAATGCGGTTTTGGGAATGTCAGCTTCAACCATTCGGATTTGGTGATTTCCCGACTTCAGATCCAACTTGGAATACACCTTGGACCCATTTAGCTCTTCTAGAAGTTCTTCAATGACTAGTATAGGAAATTTATCCGGAATGGTTGCTTGATTCAGAGCTCTGTAGTTTACACAAAATTGTCATCCCCTATCTTTCTTTTTCACTAGCAAAATAGGGCTTGAAAAAGGGCGGTTGCTTGGTTGTATGATCCCTGAGGCTAACATTTCGTTAATAAGCTTCTCTATTTCAGTTTTCTACGCGTGGACATAACAATAATGCCTCACGTTGACGAGTCCTTGACCTTTTCTCAACACTATCTTATGATCTACAACTTATGTGGGTGGCAAATCGGGTGGCAAGTTAAATGTATCTTCATATTCTTCATGTAACACATCCTGAATCTCTTATGGAAGTTCTTCCTCAATTTTTGCAGGTTTGGGCTCACCAATAGATAGGTCTCTCAACTCCACTATGAATTCCCGATCAGTCTCTTGCCATGACTTTGCTAACATCTTCAATGAGATCTCTGCCTGGTTAAAAAAAGACCTCCCCTAATCATTGATCCCTGGCCCATAATAAGTCCCTTTCTTCAATGAGTTGGGCCTGTATCATTATTTCTTCCAGTCCAATAGGCATTCTGCTCACTACTGCAGCTCTAGCTGTCAGTTTCCAGCCATCCAAGAACGTATTCTCAAGGATCGTCTCTGGTAGCTCCAGCAACGGCACCGAGTAGACTTCAAACTTTTTAATACACTATGCAACTAATTCTTCCTGTTTAATAGCTAAAAACCGTGCGCAAAAACTCCATTCTTGGGATGGTCTAAACCTCTTGAACATTCTTGCCTTCAAATCTTTCCAGGATTTGATCTTCTTGTAAGTGTGTCCATAGATACCAATCAACCACGTATTCGTCAAAACTTATAATGGCTGCCGTGATCTTTTCCCACTCGGTAAGTTGGTGTATTTCAAAATACCTCTCAGCTTCGAACAACCACGAATCCGGATTCATGCCTGAGAAAACTGGCATTTCAAGGCGTTTAAACTTACTTCTATCGCCCCCTATTCTCAAAGGTACTAGCTCTTTGCCTACCTATTCTTTTTTCTCATTGGACTCTTCAATATTTTCTTTTTCCTTCAACTTCTGGGATGAGCCTTATGTGATGCTAGAGGATAGATTTCCTTTACTAACCATCAGATTTGCCATCATCATCGTCATTCGTTCCATACTCTTCTCGATCCTCTGAACTGAGTCTTGAAGCATGACAATGGCTTTTTGGTGTCATCGACCTTCTTTTCTATTTGTTTCTGTGCCATTCTTCGTGTTCTCCCTAGGTTGATGTGCTTTGATTCCAATTTGTTAGGTATCCACACTCAAATCACCTGTAAACAGTATGAAAACCACACACAAACTAGAGAAATCCTAATCTTACACTGTTATATTGATGCAAGAGACAATATACAGTGATAGTCTATGATCAAAGAAGCAGGAAAACAATGAAATAAAGAGAAAATAACACGAGAACACCCTCAACCAATTCGTGAGCATTGGGCAAGCTCTCCACGACAATTCCTTGTCCAAAATTCCACACACTGATCTCAGGTGCATGATCCCATATAAAAACCTTCATTCCCTCGACAGACAATCGTACCTAACTAACTCCATGGTCCCCCCCCCCCCCCCCACCTTTTTCTAACTGTCTGTCTCCTTTGATATTACTTTCTTGCCCTTCCTCATATATGTCTTCACAATTTGGGGTCTAACAGAGAGTTCCCTTGGTGTTCTGGATGTTGTTTATGTGGGTTTGACTATTGCATCGGGAGACAGTGAGGGTGGCAAAGGTTTATCGTAGGAGGATTGCAATGTGGCACATTCTATCGTTGAGGTTCCAATCCAATCAATCCTTTGAGTTAGCATTGAAGTCCCTACCATACAGACAGGTAAGCTCTCCTTCTTTTGGCTGGTTGCCTTCCACTTTTGAGGTGAGAAATTGAGCGGGCTTTTATTATTCTTCAAGGCGTGGGGTCCTATGCCTTTGAGGATGAGTCAGGTTCCTTCCTCATTCGTTTGATCAATTCAACCTTAATTTTTTTTTTTTTTTTTTTTTTTTTGGTTTTTAGTTGTGTGGTGCCTCATCAAGCGATCAATTCCTCTGGAGAGTTAGGCTCGATGCCAATTGCTTGGCCTTGTGTTGAGGTTGACGGTAGAGGTGGATTAGTTAGGGGGGGTCCATCCGTTAGCTTATGGGGCAGTTTACCATGCCTAACCCTTTGGATTCTTGGTGGGCCTTCTAACGGAGGTCTTAGTATGTGGCCATCATGGTATGCTCTTTTAGCCTCAGCAGGTATGCAAGTGATTCTTGTTGAGGGTAATTCAATGGGGGCCTAGGTTATTCCTCAATCCTCAGGTGGTGGTTACTTCTAGAGTGGCGAGGGGAGATTCGTCAATTGGCCTTCCTTGTACTCCGAATAAAGGTAAAGCGATTAGTAAAGCAAGAGGGAGTGCGAAGAAGAAGGTTAGAGAATTGAAAATTTTGGAGTGTTCGATCAATTAAAAATGTATAAAGGTTGGTTCTAGAGAGGTGGATAAGGAGGTTTTAAAATGAAAGTGATTTCTTGGAATGCTAGAGGTTTAGACAAGTTGAAAAATCATCGTTTTGCGGGTTAAATGTTGATGGTTCTATGTTTCTATGAGTTTTTTCTCGTTTAAGTTGTAAAGTTTGAGTCTATATCAAATATATATCTAGGTCGCTTCTTTTTGGTAACCAGTTATTGTTAAGCTTCAAACGAAATTGGATCAATGAAGAGATTTAATTTATCAAGAGGGCACTTGACTCATTGTAACTCGGTATTATCCAACATACCGTTATATAACTTATATTACATGTCACTTTTCTTAATGTCTCCCAAGGTTTGTTTGGAGCAGTGTTTTAAAGGGCTCAAGGCGCAATCGCCTCCTGGGGCCTAGGCGCACAAAAAGGCGCAGGTTTTTTTTCTTTAAGGCGCACTATATAGGAAAAAAAACTTACAAAAATATATACATGTATATAAGACACTTTCATGGCAAGTAATGAAGTTTTTAACAAAAAAAAATAGATAAAAGATAAATAAGGTTCAAATATTAGTCTTCCAACATAGAGTCAAATGTGAATACTCCACAAAAAACAGGGAGTTTAGTATTGTTAATATGCCTTCTGACACTCCGAATGACCAAGTATGATGATGTCACTACTCCACAAAAAAATATATGCCTTGAATATGATATTTGACACTCCGAACGACCAAGTACAGGGGTCTCGCTGTGCCTCGCTTCCTCGGGGGCTTCAAGGAAGGCGCGCGCCTTGGCCACCCCTTCCTCACTGCGCCTTGCGCCTAGGCTCGCCCTGTCGCGCGCCTTTTAAAACACTGGTTTGGAGGTTGAGAGATTAATGAGATTGTTTTTCTGGGAAGGTAATGGGGGTAAAATAAATCATCTGGTGATATGGAAGTTGGTCACAGCACAACCAGAAGGGGGTATTGGCATTGGCTATTTGAAACACAGAAACATGGCTTTAATTGCAAAGTTGGGATGAAGACTCATGAATCAGCAAGATGCTTTTTGGTGTAAAGTCATAAAGAGTATTCATGGTTCTGATATATACGGTTGCCATACGGTAGTCCTTGGAAATTCATTTCCATAACTTGGAAGCAAGTGGACTCATTTGCTGTATTTAAGTTAGAGACTGCTGTATTTAAGTTAGGAAATGGTTCTCAGTGTTATGATATATGTTATTTGGTTTCTATGTCCTTTATCGTAATTGTACATTCCTTAAGTTAGGGTTTTCTTGTATTCCTATATATATGTGTTATTCTCCTATGTGAATAAGATATAATTTTCCCTAATACTTTGTACATGGTATCAGAGCTAGGTTTAGGGTTTTTGAATTCTCTCTTTGGCAGCTAGGGTTTTCCTCTAGGGTTAGGGTCTGTAGTTTGGGTCACCTCGTTTGAGTGACCGTTTGTCGTCACCACCTACCTAGGAAGGAGCGCCGCCGTCAGGAGAGTGGAAGCGCCGTCGCCGATCGTTGGAAAACGCCGCGCGTGAGTCACACGCGCCGCCGAAGGGGGTATTGGCATTGGCTATTTGAAACACAGAAACATGGCTTTAATTGCAAAGTTGGGATGAAGACTCATGAATCAGCAAGATGCTTTTTGGTGTAAAGTCATAAAGAGTATTCATGGTTCTGATATATACGGTTGCCATACGGTAGTCCTTGGAAATTCGTTTCCATAACTTGGAAGCAAGTGGACTCATTTGCTGTATTTAAGTTAGAGACTGCTGTATTTAAGTTAGGAAATGGTTCTCAGTGTTATGATATATGTTATTTGGTTTCTATGTCCTTTATCGTAATTGTACATTCCTTAAGTTAGGGTTTTCTTGTATTCCTATATATATGTGTTATTCTCCTATGTGAATAAGATATAATTTTCCCTAATACTTTGTACATGGTATCAGAGCCAGGTTTAGGGTTTTTGAATTCTCTCTTTGGCGGCTAGGGTTTTCCTCTAGGGTTAGGGTCTGTAGTTTGGGTCACCTCGTTTGAGTGACCGTTTGTCGTCACCACCTACCTAGGAAGGAGCGCCGCCGTCAGGAGAGTGGAAGCGCCGTCGCCGATCGTTGGAAAACGCCGCGCGTGAGTCACACGCGCCGCCGAAGGAGTCTGTGTCCGCCGCCACGCGTCGGCGCGTGAGGGCGCGTGAGCCGTCCTTTTCTGTTTCCGTCGCCTGGGTTCGTCTCGCCTCGTTATTTCCGGCCAGCCTATGTGATTAGATTTCAGAATATCACATTTTTTGGTCTCGGGTTGTGTAGTTTTCTTCGGTATCAAGCTGTTTTTTTGCGATTCAGTTCTGTTTTTGTGGTTTATTGAGGTTTTTCAGCGGTTTTAAGCTACCAATGGCTGAGCTGAAACCTTTGGTCATATCGAATGGAGTTCCTCTTTCTTCAAAGTTCACAGAACATAAGCTAAATGGCTCCAATTACTATGAATGGAGTCGTACAATTCGGTTTTATCTACGAAGCACTGAGATGGATGACCATATCACTGAGGATCCGCCAGAGGATGACACAAAGAAGAAGATTTGGCTTAGAGATGATGCTCGCTTGTACTTGGGAATAAAGAATTCTATAGAAAACGAGATACTTGGTTTGTTTAATCATTGTGATTCGGTGAAAGAACTACTAGCATTCACAGAGTTTTTATACTCAGGTAAAGAGCAAGTTAACAGAATGTATGATGTTTCCATGGCCTTCTTTCATGCAGCTCAGAAAGAACAATCTGTGACGAATTACTTCATGCAGTTTAAGAAGACATGTGCAGAGCTTGGTACGTTATTCCCATTTACCACTGATATAAAGGTTCAACAAGCTCCGCGAGAAAAGATGGCCGTCATGATATTTTTGAATGGACTTCAACCTGAATTTGGGATGGCGAAATCACAAATTCTCTCTGGTTCTGAAATTCCTACTTTGGATGAAGTCTTCAGTAGAATTCTCCGTATTGAAAGCCCTCAAATCAGTTCGTCTGTCCCTCAATCTAACAGTGCTTTGATTAGTAAAAATAATGACTCTAAGGTTAATCAAGGAACGAACACTAATACTCAGAGAACTAGTTATGATAATCGACGACAGGAGATTGTATGCAACTATTGTCGGAAGCCTGGCCATATAAAACGTGAGTGTAGAAAGTTGTTAAGTAGAGGATATAGGCCTCAGTTTGCTCAGATTGCTTCCACCAGTGATACACCTGAGAAGTCAGTTTCCATCTCTGCAGATGAGTTTGCTAAATTCCAGTTGTATCAGGAATCATTGCAAGCATCATCTTCCTCGAATCCTATTGCTACTATTGCTGCGTCAACCTCAGGTAATCAAAATCACTGCCTTGTTACATCCTCTACCAAATGGGTCATAGACTCTGGTGCCACAACCCATATGACAGGTAATTCTAGCCTATTTTCTACCTCTTTGTCACCTGCACTTTCTCCAACTGTCACTTTGGCAGACGGATCAACATCATCTGTTCTTGGTTATGGCACCATTGATCTCACGCCTTCTCTTCATTTGTCTTCTGTTTTACATTTGCCTAACCTTTCTTTTAACTTGATTTCTGTAAGTAAACTCACTCGTGACCTTGATTGTTTTATCTCTTTTTTTCCTGGCTATTGCTTGTTTCAGGATCGTATGACGAAGAAGATTATTGGTAAAGGATATGAGTCTGGAGGTCTTTACATCTTTGATCACCAACTACCGAAAGCTGTGGCATGTTCTGGAGTTGCCTCCCCATTTGAAATTCATTGTCGTTTGGGTCATCCTTCTTTGTCTGTGTTGAAGAAGCTTTATCCCGCTTTTCAGTCTTTGTCGTCTTTAAATTGTGAGTCTTGCCAGTTTGCTAAATTTCATCGTCTTAGTTCGAGTCCTAGAGTCAATAAACGAGCTAGTGCTCCCTTTGAATTAGTTCATTCTGATGTTTGGGGTCCGTGTCCAGTATTGTCCAAAACTGGATTTCGTTATTTTGTTACTTTTGTTGACGACTACTCTCGTCTAACTTGTTTATATTTAATGAAGAATCGCTCTGAGTTACTTTCTCACTTTTGTGCTTTCCATGCTGAAATCCAAACTCAGTTTAATGTGTCTTTGAAAACTTTGCGCACTGATAATGCCGGTGAATATTTTTCTCACATGCTTGGTTTTTATTTGTGTAAAAATGGAATTGTTCATCAATCTTCATGTGCTGACACTCCATCCCAAAACGGGGTCGCTGAACGGAAAAATAGGCATTTACTTGAGACCGCGAGAGCATTATCCTTTCAAATGCATGTACCAAAGCCTTACTGGGCCGATGCAGTTTCCACAGCATGTTTCTTAATTAATAGAATGCCTTCGTCCGTCCTTAATGGTGAGATTCCTTATCGTGTACTCTTTCCCACCAAACCTTTGTTTCCCATTGAACCAAAAATCTTTGGTTGCACTTGTTTTGTTCGAGATGTTCATCCTCATCGTACCAAGTTAGATCCTAAATCCTTGAAGTGCATCTTTCTCGGTTACTCTCGTGTTCAAAAGGGATATCGTTGCTATTGTCCTAGTCTTAACAAATATCTTATTTCTCCAGATGTTACCTTTTTCGAAGATACTCCTTTTAGTTCGTCATTGTCGAGCCCGAGTGAGGGGGAGGATGATGATCTCTTTATCTATGAGATTATCTCTCCATCATCATCTCATGATCCTTCCCCATCAGTTTCTATCTCTCCTCGTCCACCCATTACTCAGGTATACTCCAGGAGGCCACCACAGGAACCTTCAGGCACATGTCCTACGCCACAAGATTCTTCGACATCTGATCTTGGACCAAGTGATGATCTTCCCATTGCCCTTCGTAAAGGTAAGCGCACATGTACTTATCCTATTTCTTCCTTTGTGTCTTATAATCAGTTGTCATCACCCACATATTCGTTTATCACATCCCTTGATTCTATCTCTATCCCTAACTCTGTTCATGAAGCGTTATCTCATTCTGGTTGGCGCAATGCAATGATTGAGGAGATGAATGCTTTAGATGCTAATGGTACTTGGGATTTAGTATCTCGTCCTGCAGGCAAGAAGGCCATTGGGTGTAAATGGGTGTTTGCCATCAAGGTCAATCTTGACGGATCCGTTGCTCGTTTGAAAGCACGTCTTGTTGCTAAAGGATATGCTCAAGTTTATGGGATTGATTATTCTGATACATTCTCTCCAGTTGCTAAACTAACGTCTATTCGACTGTTTCTTTCTATGGCAGCTACTCAGGGTTGGTCTTTACATCAGCTAGACATCAAAAACGCCTTTTTACATGGCGATCTTCAAGAGGAAGTTTATATTGAGCAACCACCTGGATTTGTTGCTCAGGGGGAGAGTGATAAAGTTTGTCACCTTAGAAAATCACTATATGGATTGAAACAGAGTCCACGTGCATGGTTTGGTAAGTTTAGTCAGGCACTTGAGCAATTTGGAATGAAGAAGAGTACGTCTGATCATTCTGTTTTCTATCGACGATCTAAGAATGGTATTACTCTGCTTGTTGTGTATGTTGATGATATTGTTATCACTGGTAATGATACATCAGGTATAGCCTCTCTCAAAACTTTCCTTCAGGGTCAATTTCATACTAAGGATCTGGGAACACTAAAGTATTTTTTGGGTATTGAAGTGATGAGAAGCAAGAAAGGTATCTTTTTGTCACAACGAAAGTATGTACTTGATTTGTTATCTGAGACAGGAAAACTAGGAGTTAAACCATGTAGTACTCCGATGATACCAAATTTGCAACTCACCAAAGAAGGAGAATTATTTAAAGACCCAGAAAGATACAGAAGATTAGTTGGGAAGTTGAATTATCTAACAGTGACACGACCAGACATTGCTTATTCAGTGAGTATTGTAAGTCAATATATGTCATCACCTACAGTAGATCATTGGGCTGCAGTAGAACAAATTCTATGCTACTTAAAAGCTGCTCCAGGGCGTGGAATCTTATATAAAGATCATGGTCATACAAAAGTTGAATGCTTTTCAGATGCTGATTGGGCTGGATCTAAAGAAGATAGAAGATCAACTTCTGGATATTGTGCCTTTGTAGGAGGCAATTTGGTTTCATGGAAGAGTAAGAAGCAAAATGTGGTTTCGCGTTCGAGCGCTGAATCAGAATATAGAGCTATGGCACAATCTGTATGTGAAATAGTATGGATACATCAACTGTTGTCGGAGATAGGGTTCAGTGTTACTATGCCAGCTAAATTGTGGTGTGATAATCAAGCTGCACTTCACATTGCATCTAATCCAGTGTTTCATGAGAGGACTAAACATATTGAAGTGGATTGTCACTTCATTCGTGAGAAAATACAGCAAGGGCTGGTGTCCACAGGATATGTGAAGACAGGAGAACAATTGGGAGATATTCTTACCAAAGCATTAAATGGAGCAAGGATTACTTATCTCTGCAACAAGTTGGGCATGATTGACATATTTGCTCCAACTTGAGGGGGAGTGTTATGATATATGTTATTTGGTTTCTATGTCCTTTATCGTAATTGTACATTCCTTAAGTTAGGGTTTTCTTGTATTCCTATATATATGTGTTATTCTCCTATGTGAATAAGATATAATTTTCCCTAATACTTTGTACACTCAGATTGCATTTATTCATGATTTTTGGATTAGTAATGCATCATTAGAGGTCCAGTTTCCTAGACGGTTAAGAGTTGCTTCCCTTTCTAATGGTTGGGTTTTTTACCATGAGGATGTTTCAACTTTTTCCTGGAATATCTGTTTTTGTCGATTACTCAAAGAGGATGATATTTTGGAATTCCTGTTACTCTCGTCTTCTATTTCATTAATTTTGATTGGGTCTTCTTTGGATTCGAGAAGATGGTCCCTTGAACCATCGGAGAATTTCTCAGTCAATTCGTTAACTAGACAATTGGCATCCTCCCATCCTATGGAAAAGGAAGTTTAAGCCTTGTGGAAATTAGGAAGCCCTAAGTGTGTTAATATTCTTATATGGATTACGTTGAATGGTTCTTTGAATTGCTCTTATGTCTTACAAAATAAGCTCTCGAATCATCTTCTCTCTCCTTCGATTTGTTTCTTATGTTTTTCAGCTTCAGAAGGTCTGCAACATTTGTTCTTTGAATGTCCATATTCTTGGCCTGTTTTGTGCAAGATTGTTCTATCCTTAGACTTGAGTGGGCCTTTTCAAACTCATTCAAGGATAACGTTCTCCAACTTCTTTTCAGTCCTCCATTGTATCATTCACCTAAGATGTTGTGGATTAATGTTGGTCAAAGCTATTCTTTGAGAGTTGTGGTTTGAAAGAAATTAGAGAATTTTTAATGATAAGAAACTTTCATGGTTTGATCGTTTTGACTTGGCTCACACGTCTTGTTGGTGTCATCTTTCTAATTTTTTTTTTTTTTTTTCTAATTCTTCTCTGTAGGATTTATATCTTAATTGGCATGCTTTAGAAAAGGTGTCAGGCTAAGAAGCACGGATACAGACACGAGACACGGATACGACACGACACGGACACGAAAACGTCATTTTTTTAAAATCTAGGGCACGGACACGACATAGACATGTCATTTTTTTTAAAATCTAGGGCACGGACACGAAAACACGTCATTTTTTTAAAATCTAGGGCACGGACACGACACAAACATGTTTAGTAAAATATACATTTTTCAAAATATATATCATTTTTATACTAGAAGGAAATTCAAAATCAATAAGTTTATGCATTTATATCCTTAAAATAATGAATTTAACGTATTTCACTCTTAAAATTTATCAAGGGTTCTATATAGACCTATATTGACATTGTACAACACATGTTTGCCACATATCAATTATGCTAACAAGTGACCAATAAGTGTCGGAGTATCGGAGTGTCCAACACATGTCGGACACAGACGCGCTAGCCAAACTAAAGTGTCTGTGCTTTTTAGGTGTCAGGTGGTAGGGTGATGTGATCTATGAAGTAGTTCAATGAGTTCGTTGTGAGTTGTGTCTTATTTGACCTCGTCTAGTGAAAGCGAAATTCACATGGGCCAACAACAAGTTGCATAGTAGAATTGATAGAGTTCTCTTTTCTAGGGGCTGGTTAGAGACTTTCACTAGTGTGAGACCGTCCTCAAGCCCTAGGGTGACTTCATACCATTAACCTTTGATCATTGTCTCAGGTTCTTAGGGGTGGGGTCCTTACCATTTTAGGTTTGAAAATGAGAATATGTGGCTTGACCACCCGTTTAAGTCTTCTTTTCCTTTGTGGTGGAATGTAGAGGTTTTGTGGAACTGGGAAGACTACCGATTTATGGTTGTAAACGCTAAAGGTTTGAGAGAATCTCAATAATCTATTCCATTCACATAAGAGAGATATATATACAAGTGTACAAGGTTAACCTAAGTAGGAGAATGTCAAAAGACAATAAAGGACAACTCTATATAATTACACTTATACTAATATAATAACTCTAACACTCCCCCTCAAGTTGGAGCATATATATTCGTCATGCCCAACTTGTTTGAGAGATAATCTATTCGAGCTCCATTTAGTGCCTTTGTGAAGATATCTGCTAATTGCTCTCCAGTCTTCACATATCCTGTTGATACCAAACCTTCTTGTATCTTTTCACGTATGAAATGACAGTCAACCTCAATGTGTTAAGTCCGCTCATGAAATACCGGATTAGATGCAATATGAAGAGCTGCTTGATTATCACACCACAATTTTTTCGGTGTTGTGATATCAAATCCCAATTCAATAAGAAGCTGACGTATCCAGACTAATTCACATACAGACTGTGCCATTGCTCTATATTCTGATTCTGCACTTGAACGTGACACCACATTTTGTTTCTTACTTTTCCAAGAAACCAAATTACTACCCACAAATACACAATATCCTGAAGTTGATTTTCTATCTTCTCTAGACCCTGCCCAGTCGGCATCTGAGAAGCATTCAATGTTCATGTGCCCATAATCCTTATATAATAAACCACGTCCAGGAGCTGCCTTCAAATAACACAAAATTTGTTCCAATGCAGCCCAATGATCAATTGTAGGAGAAGACATAAATTGACTCACAATACTCACTGAATAAGCTATGTCAGGTCGAGTCACTGTAAGATAATTGAGTTTTCCTACTAACCTCCTATACCTTTCAGGATCTTTCAGTAACTCTCCCTCTTTCGTAAGCTATAAGTTTGGCATCATTGGGGTACTACATGGTTTAGCCCCTAACTTCCCTGTTTCAGTCAACAAGTCAATTACATATTTTCTCTGTGATAACAGGACCCCCTTTTTGCTCCTTATTACCTCAATTCCTAGAAAGTATTTCAACATTCCCAAATCTTTTGTATGGAATTGAGTATGCATAAAAGTTTTGAGTGCTTGGATACCTAATGTGTCATCGCCAGTAATAACAATATCATCAACATACACAACCAACAAGATAACACCATTTTCAGATCGCTTATAAAAGACAGAATGATCTGATGTACTTTTCCTCATTCCAAAATTTACAATCACCTGACTGAATTTTCCAAACCATGCTCGCGGACTCTGTTTTAATCCATACAAGGATTTAAGAAGACGACGTACCTTTCCATTCTCCCCCTGAGCAACAAACCTTGGTGGTGGCTCCATATACACTTCTTCTTCAAGATGACCATGAAGAAAGACATTTTTAATATCAAGCTGATGTAAGGGCCAATGATTAATGGATGCCAACGAAATGAACAATCGAACAGAAGCCAATTTAGCAACGGGAGAAAAGGTATCAAAATAGTCAACTCCATAGGTTTGTGCATAGCCTTTAGCAACAAGGCGAGCTTTCAAGCGAGCCACAGATCCATCCGGATTGACCTTGACTGCAAATACCCACTTACAACCAATAGGTTTCTTTCTTGCAGGAGGTGAAACTAAATCCCAAGTACAATTGTCATCTAAGGCATTCATCTCCTCAACCATTGCAGCACGCCAACCAGGATGAGACAAAGCTTCATGAACAGTCTTAGGAACAGATATAGATTGTAAGGATGCAAGAAAAGAACAGGTCGAAGATGACAAAAGATTATATGAAACAAAATTGGAAATAGGATAAGTGCATTGACGTTTACCTTTACGAAGAGCAATAGGAAGGTCATCGCTTGTTCCTAGATCCAATGACGAAGAAGCCTCTGGTTCAGGGCATGTAACTGAAGGGGGTGGTCGTCGAGAATAAACCTGAGTAATAGGTGGACGAGTAGAAACATGTATAGATGGAGATGAATCAGTAGAAGACTCACAAGAGGAGAGAATGGTATAAACAAGAAAATCATCATCTTCCTCATTACGCTCTCCCTTAGACTTACTTGAAGGTGAAGAAAAGAAAGAAGAATCCTCAAAGAAGGTGACATCTGGAGAGACAAAATAACGATCGAGACTAGGACAATAACACCGATACCCTTTTTGAACACGAGAATAACCAAGGAAAATACATTTTAAGGACTTGGGATCAAGTTTGGTGAGATGAGGACGAACATCTCGAACAAAGCAAATACAACCAAAGATTTTGGGAGGAAGAGTGAATGAAGGTTGTGTGGGACATAAAATACGATAAGGTATCTCACCTTTAAGAACTGAGGAGGGCATGCGATTTATTAAGAAACAAGCTGTGGATACAGCATCGGCTCAAAACTACTTTGGAACATTCATCTGGAACATTAAGGCTCTTGCTGTTTCAAGGAGATGACGGTTCTTTCTTTCAGCAACCCCATTTTGAGATGGAGTATCAACACATGAGGATTGATGGAGGATGCCATGTTCATCTAAATAAGAATTAAGAGCATGAGAGAAGTATTCTTTAGCATTATCACTTCGTAAAACTTTAAGAGAACCGTTAAATTGAGTTCGGATTTCAACATGGAAGTTACGAAAATGAGAAAGCAACTCAGAGCGATTTTTCATTAAATATAACCAAGTTACACGAGAAAAATCATCGACAAAAGTAACAAAATATCTAAACCCTGTCTTTGACTCAATAGGCCACGGACCCCAAACGTCAGAATGAACTAATTCAAATGGAGCATTAGCTCGTTTAGTTGCATGGGGATACAGACTCACACAATGGTGGTGAGAAGTCTTTTGAGTCTTTGGGGCTGAGTTGTGGAACTTAAGGATTCGCAACAAACCTCTGTTGGCTCTTTATAAAAAAATAAAAAAAAACCCTCTGTTGGCTAAATGACTCTAGCATTTCTCCCTTTGAGTCTACGTCCCTTTGGCATAGGCTTGTTGTGAGTAAATACGGTCTTCGTCTTTTTGAATGGTTGTCGGGTGGGGTTAAAAGAGACTTGTGAAACCCTTGGAAAGATATTTCGCTTAAGCTCCCTTCTTTCTCCTCTTTTATCAAACATATTGTGGGGGATGGTGGAAATGTATTTTTGGGAGGATAAGTGACCCCCCCTACGCTACATTTCCTTGCTTATATCATTTGTCTTCAATGAAGAATCATTTTGTGGCCGACACTTTGGACTCTTCTGGGAGCTCTCTGTGCAGCTTTTGGCTTTTCTCGTCTATTATCCGATTGGAAAATAATGAACATTCTGGCTATCTTATCCTTGATTGGGTGAGGTTGTCCTTAGATTGGGGAGGAGGGACTTCCGTTCTTGGAGCCCTAACCTTTTTGGAGATTTTTCTTCTCGCTCGTTCTTTTAGTGTTTTTTCAATCCTCCGTCGGTTGACTGAGTCGTGTTTTCTTCGTTATGAAAAGTGAAAGTTCCAAAAAAGGTTCATTTTTTCATTTGGCAGGTCATCCATGGAAAGAGTTAATATTTTTTATCAGCTTTCAAGGAAGATGCCTACCTTGATTGGTCCGTTTTGTTGTATTCTTTGTTGGATGACGGAGGAAGATTTCAACCATATTCTTTGGAGTTGTGACTTTGCTTGTTTTGTTTGGAATTCGTTCTTTGAGGTTTTGGTTTGCAATTTGCTAGGCAGAAGTGATGATCAAGGAGTTCCTTCTCCATTTGCCACCTGCCATTCTTTAGATGGTAGTTTGCTAGGCAGGAGGAGTTTTTTTGTGGCAGACTGAGATCTGTGCTATTATATGAGGTTTATGGGTTGGGAGAAACAATAGGAGTCTGAGACCTTTAGACGGCTTGATAGGAATCCTAGAGATGTTTTGGTCCTTGGTTAGATAGTACTTTACTCTTTGGGCGTCGGTGACACTATTGTTTTGTAATTATTCTATAGGTCTTATTTTAGTGGGTTGAATCCCCCTTCTCTAATGGGGTTCCTTTTTGGGACTTGATTTTTTGTATGGTCGTATTCTTTCATTTTTTCTCAATGAAAGTATGTTTTTTTTTGTTTAAAAAAAAAAAAACCTCCTTGATATCCACATGATTTGTTTTTCTGTGTAGCTCAAAAGGGAAACAGTGTTCTTGTCACATTACTTCAATATTCTGAGCAGCTAACCAACCCAACCATATGCATTGAGGCTCTTCAGGTAATATTTTGTTGAAATTTTTTTCGCAGTTTATTTGTCTGTCCACTTGTTTTATTATTCTGCAGCTCTTCTTTCTCAAGTACCTAATATTGTTCACATGACTTCATATATGTATTGTCATGGTTATGAATATTGGTCGTGTCTTATCTTTCAATTCTTTTGATTGTCTATTTTGCCTGGTTGAGAATGCATTTAATTTATTTTTAAGGAATCATTTACATAAGATGTAGCTCTTCAGTTTTTGGGATCCAGAATGTTCGTAAATAGCTAGCTCATAAAACATCAAAGCTATTAGGTCGTTAGTCGGTGATATTTTAATGGACTGCTATCTTTTTCTGGAAGGATTACATAGAATATATGGTTGAGAGTTTGAGACTATATATGAAATTTGTTTTGTTGCAGGCCTTAAAAGCTGTATCGCACAATTACCCACATATCATGTTTGCATTCTGGGAACAAGTTTCCTCAGTTGTTTCCAACTTTCTACATGAAGCTGCTCCTGAAGTTTCTACGGGGCAGTGGAGGGTGCATTCGAGAAACAGTGTTGGAATTATTGGAGAAAAAGTTATAACGGCCGCTGTCAAGGTAAAATGCTCAAATCTGTCTGACTTGTCAACTATCATAACATAATAATAAGTCCAGGACAAAAAATATGGGGTGGCCAAGAAGTCCTAACTTAACTAAGGTTGACAACAAAAATAGTAAAGTTCAAAGAATACTAAGATGTGACTGGCATTCGACAAGTCCATGCAGAATTAAAAGTTTGACACCCAACAGTTTCAATTTGGAATGGAGGAATGTAACTGGAAAGTTCTAGTTTTAGTAGCCGAAATGAATGCCTCTGTTACTTTTCTATCATACTGATACCATCATGTGATAATTTCCTTGTGGAAAAAAAATTGTGGATTGTTTCAAAAAAAAAAAAAAAATTGTGGATGTACAATGAACTTGTAAGCAGAATGAACGAGTTGGTCTGAATCTTCAAGCGGACCAAGAAGAAGGGTGTGTCGTGTCACGCTGGAAGTATGAAGTGCCATAATGGATGGCAGGTAGGGTTGCGACAACAATAATGGCAACTAGGGTTTAGAAGCCGTGGTGGCTGCTAGGGATTGTAGAGGTTATTAGGAATTAGGACCTCTTGCTCTGATACCATGTTAAATTTGTTAGGAGAAGAAGGTGTCTTAAATTGAAAAAAAAACTGATAACAGATAAGGAAATAATTCCATAACAAATAAAGAAGTAATCTATCAAGTAAACAACTACTGCTGATTTTTTTTTTTGAAAAGGAAACAACACTTTTCATTGATAAAAAGATACAAAAAGAACGAAGAAGATAAAAGATACAAAAAGAACGAAGAAAATAAAAGGAACAACCATAAAAGTAAATGAAAACAACACTAAGATGGAAAAATGAAAGCTCCCAATTGAGGCAAATATCTTGAATAGAAAATCATGAGAATAGCTTGGGCAAAGAACACCAAGACGAAGCTATGAGCCGGGCATATAATATGAGGTCATCTTTTGATTCCAAAACCAGCAAAGACATCAAAAAACTGCTATCGAAATGATCTCACTTCTGCATCAATAACGGTGCTATCCGCACCCATAATACAACTATTGCTGATATAATACAATAAGTACAAAGAGATTCCTATTTCAAAAAAGGAAATAATCACACCCATAATCAGACAATGATATCTACTTTTGTTAATATTGCTGTTGTATTTCTTCGGTTGGGCATGCAAAAGTTAATTCCCTCGGTTCTAATGAGGGTTCGATGACATCTCCTTTACAATCGAAACCAAACTTTATAAAAGCCTACCCTCTGCATTATTCTTGAAGATAGGTGTTTTCCTCCGTCATTGATTATTCAGAGTTTAATTTAGATTCTATAAAGGAATCTTGTGTTCGTCTTTTGACTCAATCCACAAATCTGTTAGTCTCCTACTAAAGGTTCTAAGAGGCAAGAGACTTTATACCCTACCATGAGCTTTAGTTGATCACAAGTTTCTCTTCCTGGTTCAAACATACTATTCACCGAAGGTGTAATAAGTCTCTCTTCACCTAAGTAGGATCCCTCTTGTTTTGATTTTGTTGGAGAATCGAATGTTAGTATGAGCAGTGTGGAGTCTATTTTTCATATTCCAGAATTAGAGTTGGTTGATTAGTTTGAAGACGATTCATTTGTAGAAGCTTTTGAAATTCTATATGTTGATAATTTTGAGGGAGTAGTTTCTCCCGTGGTTGCTCACCAAATCCCAGCCAAATTTTCTTCTCTTATCGAGATATGTGGCTTACAGATGCGGGCAATTCCTAATCTGTCTCCTGTAGTTAAAGCTCTTTAGTGTTTTTCTCGTTAGCTCAGTTTTGAATTTCTCTCAGGTTTTAGTCTCTTCAAGTTGGGCTCTTGTTAGATTTCTTTGGTGCAGTTTGTATTAGTGTTTTTTTTTTGTTGTTGTTTTTGGAGATCCTTCTTTTCCTCTCTTCATTTTCATTTGGTCTTTTCAGTTGCTTGGTGGTTTTGATCTCTTCTTCGAGTTTGATGGATCTGCTATTTGTTTTTTTGCTGGTTTTTTCCGTTGTTGCTGCCCGTCTTTAGTCTTTTTTTTTTTTGGTTCTCTTGGTTCTTTGGTGATTTTCTCTTATATTTTTTCTTTTTCTTTGATCTGTTTCTTCTTCTGTCCTTTGTGGTGATTGTATTTTTTAGCATTAGTCTCTTTTCATTCTATTAATGGAAAGCTTTGTTTCTTGTTTCAAATATTGTTGTTGTTGTGGTTGAACCTTACACTTTCTTCCGGTATGTTTCTCATCACTCTTGCTTCCTTGAGAAGATTATGTACTTTCGTTGTGACACACATTCTGTTCTTGGATCAAGCTATCTCCATCCCCATAAAATATTTGACTGTTTCAAAGTCTTCTTTTTCAAAATCCTTGAACTGCTAGAGCATATCTTAGCGGTTAAAACATCTATATTTCTTTTGAAAGGTTAAAGGTTCGAATCACCCCACCCACTTTGATGTGATTTTTTTTTTTTTTTTTTTTTGCAAAGAGACAGATGTGATATAATATTCTAAAAAATCCTAGGCCAATTACTCATTTGACCTTGTGATTTTTTTCTTCATAGTTTCCAATAGTAACAACAATATTTTCCACATATACAGTAATAATAGATAGTTTACTATTGAAAAATTGTTCTGTGGCTGAAGTCTTTAGTCCTTTGGGGCGCTCTCCATCCTATTGGTTTGGTTTTTGTTGTCCGTTAACCGATAGGGAAACTACAAACATCTTGTTTCTCTTATCTTTGATGGGGATTGGTCTTCGATTGGAGAGAAGGGCACCCTTTTGGTCTCCAAACCCTTCTGGAGGCTTTTCTTTAGCTTGTTTTTCTCGTGTTTGTTGAATCCTTTTCTTGTTAGTGAGTCGGTTTTTTTTTGTGTTTGTAGAAGGTGAAAGTGTGAGAGTACTAATTAGGGATAAATGGGGAATAGTATTAGAAGGGTAGTAAGGGTATAATAGTAATTAGCTAAGGAGCATTGGTTGTGCCTTGGTTATAATTCTCCACACCTCTAAGGCTCCATAACTTCCCTATTTATAACCAAGGTGTACAAAGTATTAGGGAAAATTATATCTTATTCACATAGGAGAATAACACATATATATAGAAATACAAGAAACTAATTCAAATGGTGACTTCCCTGTTAGACGAGGTAGTTTAGTGTAAACTAATTCAACTGGTGACTTTCCCTGTGGTTCTATTCATCATGTGGTTGTATGCAAATTCCGCCTGAGCCAAGGTGAGATCCCATTGTTTTGGTTTATCTCCACTTAGGCAGCAGATTAGATTTCCCAAAGCTCGGTTGGTCACCTCTGTTTGCCCGTCGGTTTGAGGGTGACTTGTCGTGCTGTATTTTAGAGTTGTATCAAATTTCTTCCATAGGGTCTTCCAAAAATGGCTGAGGAATTTCACATCACGGTCGGATACTATAGATTTTGGAATGCCGTGAAGTCTAACTACCTCCCGAAAGAATATGTTAGCAATATGGACTGCGTCGGATGTCTTTTTACAGGCCAAGAAATGGGCCATTTTGCTGTATCGATCCACTACTACAAAAACTGAATCGCATCCCCTTTGAGTTCTTGGTATACCGAGTATGAAATCCATGGAAAGGTCTTCCCATATACTTTCGGGTATAGGTAATGGGGTGTATAATCCCGTGTTTCGAGATTGACCTTTAGACGTTTGGCAAGTGAAACACCGGTTGACAAAGTTAGCTACATCTCTTCTTAGTTGAGGCCAGTAGTACCTTTGTTCAAGTAGGTACATTGTTTTGTCTCGGCCAAAATGACCTGCCAAACCTCCCGCATGGGCATCTCTAATGAGGGCTTCGCGCAAAGATGTATGAGGGATGCAGAGGACATTGTCCTTAAAAAGGGAACCCTCTACTATGTGATAGTCCCCTGCTGGAACATGATCTTCGCACTGTTTCCAGATTACGGAAAAATCTTGGTCATGAGCATATGAGTCTGGGAGATGCTCTAATGCAATGATTTGGCCTTTGAGGATAGTTAGGAGACTAGCCTTACGGCTTAAGGCATCTGCAACTTTGTTAGTGGTGCCCGATGTATGCTTAATCACAAATTCAAATCGTTGTAGGAAGGAAAGCCATCTAGCATGCATTCTACTAATGGATTTTTGACTATGTAAATATTTTAAAGAAAAATGATCAGTGAATAGAATAAACTCTTTTCCCAACAAGTAATGTTCCCATTGTTTTAATTCACGGACGAGAGAATAAAGTTCTTGCTCATATGTGGACCATTTCTGTCTTGGAAGACTAAGTTTTTCACTAAAGTATTCAATAGGGTGTTGATGTTGGGAAAGTATAGCACCAATTCCTAAACCCGAAGCATCAACTGCAACTTCAAAGGGATAATCAAAATTTGGTAAGGCTAATACGGGTCCACTGGTTAGCTTGTCCTTAATTTCTTGGAAACTAGTTGTTTGAAGGTTTCCCCAAAGGAAGTTTCCCTTTTTTAGACAGTCGGTTAAAGGGGCTGCAATGGTGCTAAAATTTTTGATGAATTTTCGGTAAAAAGAAGCCAGGCCTAAAAAACTTTGCAGTTCTTTGATAGATCTAGGTTCTTCCCAATCCCGGATAGCTTTAGTTTTTAAAGGGTCCATACAAATCTCGTTTTTTCCAATTATGTAGCAGAGAAAAGAAATTTCAGGAGTTGCAAAAATGCACTTTTTGAGGTTAATAACTAAACTATTAGTCTCAAGGACTGAAAACAAAGTGCGGATATGACCTAAATGCTCATTAAAGTCCCGACTATAAACCAATATGTCGTCAAAATAAACCACGATAAACTTATTGATAAAGGGAAGGAGTACCTGGTTCATTAAACGCATGAATGTGCTAGGAGCGTTGGATAGACCAAACGACATTACAAGCCATTCGAATAAGCCCTCGTTAGTCTTGAAGGTCGTTTTCCATTCATCCCCGGGGCGTATGCGTATTTGATGATAGCCACTCTTCAAGTCAATCTTGGAGAAAATTGTGGCGCCACCTAATTGATCTAACAGATCACCAATGCGTGGGATAGGAAATTGGTATTTGACTGTGATCCTATTGATAGCTCGGCTGTCCACGCACATTCTCCAATTGCCGTCCTTTTTAGGTGTAAGTAAAGCAGGCACTGCACAAGGACTTAGACTTGGTTGAATATGTCCTTTGTCCAGCAGTTCTTGAATTTGTTCGTGGAGGATTTGGTATTCAGATGGACTCATTTTATAATGAGGTAAGTTAGGAAGTGTTGCTCCGGGTAAAAAGTCGATTGAGTGTTGGATATCTCGCAATGGAGGAAGATCGACAGGGTTGTGCACTATTTTTTGAAATTCTTGCAGCAAAGAGTTCACCTTGGAAGGAACAGGATCAGAAGAATTTAGGTCCGAGAAAGTTTTAACAACTAAGCCAAGTATTGGGAACTGTTTCGCATGCTCAAAAGATTTCCCTGAAGTTAAAGTAAATAACTGACCTTTTTTAGATGAAGGAGTACTGTTGCTATGTTGTTTGGCTGGGTTTATTGGGAGAAGGACAATTTTCTTGCCCATCCAGAGGAACTCGTAGGTGTTGTCACGACCTTTATGTGTTGCTTGTACATCGTATTGCCATGGTCGTCCCAAAAGAATGTGGCAAGCATCCATGTCCAAAACATCGCATATGATCTGGTCTTTGTAACTCGCCCCAATGGATAAAGGAATCATACTAGTATGGGTTACTTGTGCTTCCCCTCCTTTTTTGATCCAACTCACCTTGTATGGTGTCGGATGAGGATGTAAAGGGAGGTTGAAGGAAGAGACAAGCTTACTTGCTACAACATTTTCCGTGTTGCCGCTGTCAATTATGACATTGCATACTTTGCCATTGATGGTGCAACAGGTCTTGAATAGGGCATGACGTTGGTAGCTGTTGTCTGTTTTAGGAGCAAGAAGCAATCTTTGGATTACTAAAGATACCGGATCTCCCTTATCAGGCTCAAGAAAGTCGACAATGTCATCGGTGTCATCTTCAACTTCTCCTTCTTGAAAGTCAACATTGTCTACAATAGCCAATGTTCTTCTTTGAGGGCATTCGTTTGATAAATGACCCGTTTGATTGCATCTAAAACATTTTCCAAGAGTTGGTCTTGGATAGGTGTTGGTAGTCCGTTTATTTGTGTCTCGACTAGCATTCGGATCAACTTGTTTTCCTTTGAGGGCTGCTACTGTATCTTGCTGCACATTTTTGTCTCCAGCCACAGGTCTGCCTTGTTCCCCTATGGATCTCCTTGAGTATGTGCGTCTGAAACGATTAGCCAATTGTTCTTCAATTGTTGCTGCCGCGGAAATGGCTTCGTTTAGGTGCCCAATCGGTTGAAGAACCAACTGTTCTTTAATATCATATCGTAGGCCCCCTCGAAATCTTGCCACTAGGTGTTGTTGGTTTTCAACAAGATTAGTTCTTGCGCCCAAACGATGGAATTCTTCCGCATACTCGAGAACGGTTCTTGTGCTTTGTCTGCAATTTTGATATTGGTCATATAGGATCTGTTCAAAATTTAGGGGCAAGAATCTTTCTTTCATTAGCCAGCCTCTTCATTCTTTCCCAACTTTGAATTGGTCTTTTTCCATATCTTTGTCGATTTATCTCCAATTGATCCCACCATGCTTGAGCTCCACCTTTTAATTTTAAAGCTACTGACCTGACCTTTTTTGTTTCTGGGGTGCTCATATAATTGAAAAATTTTTCCACGTGTTTGATCCATTCCAGGAAGGCTTCGATGTCCATTTTCCCTCCGTAAGTTGGAATATCGATCTTCATTTTGAAATCACCTTCTTGATGTTGTTGGTATCTAGAGTTTCTTCTTTCCTCTCTTCGAATTTCTTCATACTCTTCATCACTTGAGATGTCCCCACCCCACTCCGTTTGCCTTCTATATATAGGGTTGGTGTTGAATTCTTGGAACCCTGGATACTGTTCTTGGCTACTTCTTGGTACTGTCACTAGTTCTTGAGACGTGTTCCCTTCAAAAACTTGTCTGATTTTAGCTTTAACACGTTCTTTATGAGATTCTTGTAGCCTTTTCCCCATATCTTCCTGTTCTTGAACCTCCGATGCTTATGGTCCGATCTTACAGCCCATCTTCACACACATCATCTCTAGGATTTTCCTAATCTCACGCACATCATCCTCGACTGAGAGCAAGCGTACAGTCAATTCTTGTGGTGAGAAGACGGCAATAGTTTCCGCCTCTTTGCCCGTCGATGTTGAATCTCCACCTACAACGGTTGAGATCTTCTTGGATGCCATCGAGGAAGCGCCCAAAACAATTGCTCTGATACCAAAATATGGTGGAGCCGAGAACTAGTTTGAATAAACAATCAAGGAATGATCTTTTATTGAAGAATACTTGCCTTTAAATAGGCAAATGAAAACTAAAAGTAGTTACATGTGCCATGCACATGACTACTTAAAAATAAAAGACTTTACTACCTAACTACTAACTAACTCACAATCGGCTACACCACATGCCTTGTAACTACTTTAGTTAGGATCCTTGCCTATTTAAAGGCAAGTGATTATCAATAAAGGGGTATCATTTGTTATTATTATAAAACAAGTCTACGGCTCCACCATATTTGGTATTAGAGCGTGTGATTTTGGGCGCTTCCTCGATGACATCCAAGAAGGTCACAACCAACGTGGGTGGAGACTCAACATCGACGGGAAAAGAGGCAGAAACTATTGTCGTCCTCTCACCACAAGAAACGACTGTACGCTTGCTGTCAGTCGAAGATGATGTGTGTGAGATTAAAAAGATCTTAGAAATGTTATGTGAAGAACTAGGCTGCAAACCGGATCGGCAATTGGCCAAACCGCAAGAACACATAATTAAGGAAAGAAGGCAGCAAGAACACCAAAAGGAAGGTTGGAAGACCATACAATGGCAAGATAGACAAGCTTTTGAGCAGAAAACATTTCAAGAAACAGTGGCAGCACCAAGATTGCATCATGAACAGCACATGGGATTGCAAGAATTCAACCATAACCCCCTGTTTAGAAGACAACCCGTATGGTTTGAAGACACCTCTAGTGAAGAAGAAGATGAACCTGTGGAATTTCAAATGGGAAGGCAAAGAGATCGAAGGTTCCCATACCAACAACCTGAGAGTAACTTCAAAATGAAAATAGATTTTTCTCCAAGAATGGTACAAGAAGTAGATTTTCCTCCAACAATCCATCAAGAACACCGACCAATGCTCCAAGAATTCAACAATAATCCCTTGTATAGAAGACAACAAGACGGGATGGATTCCTCGAGAAACAAGGACCTTGGAAAGATGGGAAACAAGGAGGAACCAAGCTGTAACCTAATGGGGCAATCTACCATGGAGAGAACTTATCAAGAACAAGATAAAACATCTCGGGAATTGGAAGAAAGGATGGGGCAGCAACAAGAAAAACAATGGAGCAAAGAATAGTTCAAGAAACACATTTA
This sequence comes from Luffa acutangula, assembly GCA_036850905.1. Classification (NCBI taxonomy): domain Eukaryota; kingdom Viridiplantae; phylum Streptophyta; class Magnoliopsida; order Cucurbitales; family Cucurbitaceae; genus Luffa; species Luffa acutangula. Next base: position 42,486,258 of record CM072097.1, on the reverse strand, counting down.
GCTTCAAGAAAGTATCAAGAACAACATCAAGACTTCCACATCAATCCATTACATAATTGGTAGCCAGAATTCTTCAAGTGGAAGCCTTCAAAATTACAGCCCCTTCATGTTTTCATGTTGGAAGATGTAACAAGGGAGAGAAGGACGAAGTTGCTTGCTAAGTGGAGAGCTACGGGTGGTGTCTTTGAAGACATCGATGTCATTCCAAAAGAAGGGATGCTTTTCGCACTTCGTGAAAAAGGTTATGTTAAGCGGATGAAACCCAACACAAAATATCAGCAAGAACACAAGGTAAAGTATCAGCAAGAAAGGCAAGAAAGACAAATTTTTGCTCAAAGAACAGTCCAAGAATGGGATACAGTCCAAAAATGGAATTTTTGGCTGTTTATTACGTAACTCGAGGTCGAACTCTTTTTGGGAAGGGGATGTTTGATGTAGCCGTATACTTGTAATAACTCCTATTCTTTTATTTTACTAAGTCATGTGCCAACCACATGCCTTGTAACTACTTTAGTTAGGATCCTTGCCTATTTAAAGGCAAGTGGTTATCAATAAAAGGGTATCATTTGTTATTATTCTAAAACAAGTCTACGGCTCCATCATAAAATACGGTTGATTTTCTAAAAAGGACACATCCATGCTCACAAAACATTTTTTTGTCTGAGGATCAAAACATTTATAGCCTTTTTGATTTGAAGAGTAACCCCAAAAAATGCATTTAACAGCTCTATGATCCAGTTTCGATCGAAAGTGAAGTGACTAGGGATGTGAACATAAATAGTACACCCAAAAACTTTGAGAGATAAATCAGAATATAGGCGAGATTTCGGAAAAATATTTTTAAAGCAATCAATGGGAGTTTTAAAATTTAAGATCTTACTAGGCATTCTATTTATTAGATAAGTAGCTGTGAGAATTGCTTCGCCCCATAAATATTTCGGAACATGCATGGAAAAAATTATAGCTCGAGCTACTTCAAGTAAATGCCTATTTTTTCTTTCAGCAACACCATTCTGTTGAGGAATATCTCGACAAGTAGATTGATGAACAATACCTTATCTTTTAAAAACTCACCAAAAAATTCATTAAAATATTCAGTCCCACTATCAGAGTGTAAAATGCAAATTTTGGTTTGAAATTGAGTTTCAATCATATTGTAAAAATTTTTAAAAATGTCTTTCACCTCAGATTTCTTTTCCATTAAGTACACCCAAGATGGAGTATGGTCGTCAATAAAAGTAACAAACCATCTTTTCCCACTATGAGTCCTAATTTTAGAAGCACCCCAAACATCACTATGAATTAAATAAAACGGTTTGGAAGCTTTGTAAGGTTTAGGTAAAAACGTGGAACGATGATTTTTTGCTAAAATGCAACTTTCACAATCAAATGAGGAGCAATCAAATCCCTTAAATAAATTTGGAAATAAATGTTTGAGATAAGGAAAACTAGGATGCCCTAACCTAAGATGCCAAAGCATAATTTTTTCTTTACCAGAAAGAGAACTCATACTACTGAAACCCTGAGTTATTTTATTACTAACAGAACCTTCATCAAAGTAGTAAAGGCCATCAAGCATCCTAGCATTCCCAATTATCTTCTCCGATTCCTGATCCTGAAGAATACAATGAGATTCAAAGAAGATGACACGACCATTAGAATCTCTAGAAAGTTTGTTGACAGATAAAAGGTTACAGGCTAATTTTGGAACATGTAAGACAGATTGTAAAGAAATATTTCCAGTCAATTTAATAGTTCCTTTTCCTGCAACGGAAGAAAAACTGTCATCTTCAATTCGAATTTTTTCATTTGAATAGGAAGGAACAGTGTTTTAAAAGGCTCAAGGCGCACTAAGGCGCAATGGCCTCCTGGAGCCTAGGCGCAAGGCGCACGAAAAGGCGCGGGCTTTATTATGTAAGGCGCACCATATAGAAAAAAAATTTACAAAAATATATACATGTATATAAAACACTTTCATGGCAAGTAATGAATTTTTTAACTAAGAAAAATAGATAAAAGATAAATAAGGTTCAAATATTAGTCTTCCAACATAGAGTCAAATGTCAATACTCCACAAAAAATAGTGAGTTTAGTATTGTTAATATGCCTTCTGACACTCCAAACGACCAAGTATGATGATGTCAATACTCCACAAAAAATATATGCCTTGAATATGATATTTGACACTCCGAACGACAAGTACGGGGGTCTCGCTGATATTGTTAATATGCCTTCTTACTTAAATTTTTGCTTAAAAAAATTTAAAACATGTATAAAAATGTGAAGCCCCAAAGGCGCCTAAGGCGCGCGCCTTGGCCGCGCCTTCCTCACTACGCCTTGGCCGCGCCTTCCTCACTACGCCTCGCTTCTTCGAAGCGAGGCGCTAATGTTGCGCCTTGCGCCTAGGCGCGCCTTTTAAAACACTGGGAAGGAAAGTATGAGTTAAAAATGAGAGGTACTAGTCATATGGTCAGAAGCTCCGGAATCGATAATCCACGGAGAAGAAGTGTCACAAGAGAAGACTTGAGGATAATTACCTGTTTGTGCCAATGAAACACAAGAATTATTAGACGAGAAATTGGTTGGTAGCAATTTTAAGGTTTGATGAGTTTGCTCCTTAGACATGACGAGTAAATGGGAAATAATAAAGTATAAACCAGACCAAATAAACCAGAACTGAACCAAATAATCACAAAACCAGACCAGTGAACCAGATTTTGCAAAAAAACCGGAGGTAAACCAAACCACTGAACCAACGTCCCAAAAATAGATTTGATACCAAGAGGAAACAAATCGTGGAAACAGCAAATAAAACAAAACCAGATTGTGCGATGTCACGAAGAAACAGCACGAGCGTGCGTCTTGCAAATGCGAAGAAACATTCTGAGCAATCGGCAGCAAACTGACGGACTAGCGGCAACTTGTAGACGGTAGTTACAAGGTGGTGGACAGCGGCGACTTGCAGATGCGAGCGTTCGGGTCGCAGGTGTGGTGGACGGCGGCGCTGTGTTGCGTGGGTCTCTAAGTCGCGAATGAAGCAGCGGGTTGCTATGTTGTTCGGAAGTGGCTGGGTCGTGATTTGCTTCTTTGCATGCCTGGGTCTAAGGTAATCGTCGGCACCGTTTGATGGGCGGCGGCGTAGGAAACGAAAGTGGCGGCAGAAAGACCACGACGCTGGAAGTAAGATGCACCGATTAAGAACGGCGGCTAGGGTTCTGGCGTTGGTGGCTAGGGTTTCTAAGGTAGGGTTTTTAAGACGGCTAGGGTTTAAACCTGTTCTGATACCATCTTGATTTTGAGAGTTTAAAATTATTCTCATATATCTAATATGTGCAAAATAGGTCCTCTCATATAGGAGAAAGACCTATTACAAATATGGAAAGAAATAAAAACCATAAAGACTAAATATTTTACAATAAAGATTTACACACAAATATTAGAAATTCCAACATTAACACAGATTGCACAAGAGTGAGGCGACCTCCTTTGGAGATATTTAAGTTTCTCCAATTCTCCCACTTTTTCGCAAACTTCTCCGGAAGAAAAATCCAAAAAGAGATCTTTTTGAAATCACCACCCAACGGGATACCAAGGTAATTGAAAGGGAAAGACTCTAACTTGCATCCCAGCTTGTCTCCCACCTCATTCAAGTGAACATTCTCCATATTAATCCCAGCTATGTCTGTTTTTGAAAGATTTAGAGAGCCGATGCTTATAGAAAAATAGAAATGAAGCTCCACCAATTATCTATTGATTCTCCATCATCTGGGCAAAAACTTAGAGTCTCATCAGGCATATTGTAAGTGGGAAACTTCCACACTCGGACTGCCAATACAAAAGCCCCTAATATATCTCTTCTCAATGCCATACTGCACTAAACGGCTAAAGGAGTCCCCAATCAAGGTAAAAAGTAAAGGGGAGATGGTCGCCTTGCCTTAAGCCTCTAGTTGCAAATATCTTGCCCCTCGGTCTACCATTTATCATTGTAGAGAAGTTTGTTGTCGATAGACAGTCATTAATCCACATTCTCCATTTTCTTGCCAAATCCCGTTGAGGATCCCACATTGAAAAGATAAGTGGAGAACTCACAATTTATAAGATGTATGAGTTACTCCACTCATTGCCAATTGGTTTTGAGATGGAACCCCATGTTATCTAATATGGTATTAGAGCCCATAAAACCCAAACGAGTATTCGGTCCAATAAAAAAAATTGGGATCCGATCCAAGAATGGTGAACTCAAAGAGGCACCATCTTGAGGGGGCATGTTAAAGATCCCACATTGAAAAGATAAGTGGAGAACTCACAATTTATAAGATGTATGGGTTACTTCACTCATTGCCATTTGGTTTTGAGATGGAACCCCATGTTATCTAATACCCCTTGTACTTCATCACTGCATCAAGGTACACCCGGTCTTTTTTTTTTTTTTTTGAAAAATAAAAAATTGTAATAATTGTAGAAAATCAAGCTGTAAATTAGGGCTTTATTTTTTGAGATTGTTTCCTTATGTGTGTTGATAGCTATTTCCTTGTATATGTTTATAGCTGTATTTTTCTTTTCCATATAGGTTTAGATTGTCAGCAGATTTTCTGCTTATTTGATTGAGAGTCTCTTTGTATAAAGCTCTTCTTCCTCACTCAATGAATAACAAGAAGAAATATTATATTTTATACATAGCTTCAATAATTGCCAATCTCCTCTTTTAGCATATATCTAACATGGAATATAATTGCCGAAGTCATAAATTGAGGTACAAAAGATTGATGTTTAAGAGTTGCTCTCTGTCTTTTTTGCATCTCAATTTCTTTCCACGTTTTACTGCTGTCAGGTCTTGGATGAATGTCTTCGAGCAATATCTGGGTTCAAAGGTACGGAGGATGTTTTGGATGATAACCTACTTGATTCTCCATTTACATCCGACTGCATAAGAATGAAGAAGGTCTCGTCAGCTCCATCATATGAATTAAAGAATTTAAATGAGACTGTTGACAGTCAAGAGGAGGTATGCGCAGGAATGAAGCAGTGGTGTGAGGTGATTGAGAAGCATTTGCCAAGGAGTTTGTTGCACACTTCAGCAATGGTAGACCAGACTTTCCCTTATTCTTATTCACATGTTTTGTTTTATTTAAAAATATTATGGAAAGATGTTCTATAGACCATGATACTCACATTCAAGCGCTGCTTTATGATGTTTTGTTGTTCAGTACGTAAAAAGAATATGCACCTCATAAGATGCTGAGAAGGAAATAAGTGGACTCCTGGAATTATTTGATAGCTATTGAAAGAGAGACTACATAATCTACAAACGGAAGTACAACCATGGACATGGTAATACTAAAAACAGAAAAGGGGAAATGAATTGGATTAAATCATGAAGATCCCATAAATCCCAACACTCATTTTCTTTTGAACAAGAGACAAATTTTTCATCGATATGTATAATATTAATAAATCCCGACAAACATTATAATATTAATGTTTTCCAACTTCTGAAAAGAAGTTTTTTCGTTCCGGGGTAGATTCATAATCTTACCATTATAAAATGCTTCCTTCCACAATCCTTTGTTTGCTGATTTTTCGGGTCTTTTTATCAAGAAAAGTCTGTTTCTTGTTGAAAAAAGAATTGCTAGATAGCATCAAACCCTTTTAGTAGGTGTTAGTTTTAGACATCGTGACAGCTAGACATGTTGGCTAAACTAAGAAGAGACTAAGAGAAAATCAGACTAGAAGTAGATAAGTAATTCCACCTCACTAAATCCTCGTTATATTGGTCTTCTGAAGACAAACTTGCCAACTCTCCCTCTCTGTCTCTACCAAGGTACCGTTATATTATTCTTATTACAAATTTTTCAACGGAAAGAGGGTCTTGAATCAATGTCCCTTTTTTTCATGTGTTTTTTCAAGGAAACAAAATTCTTTATGAAATGAAAAATTACAAAGAAACAGCGACAGACTTACAAGAAAAAAGAACATCAAGACAACTAAATACATGAAGCTAATCACAATCCAACTGCATAATCTAAAGAATTAGATAAACCAAAAATCTTCCGGTAGAACTTAAAAACCACTCTAAATACCGGGCAGTACAACTCAAAACTACACAAACACACCAATGACAATCTAAAGACAACTTGGAGAAAGCTAAACAATAATATCTCCTTCTGTGAATGAGATCTATCCTAAATACCAAAATACACCTACCTCAGGTGGCGTTGATGAAAACCTTCTAAGAATGTAGGTTTTGTCCAACTTCAGTAAGAGTTGAATCGTGAACTGTTGGAATTTCTAATATTTGTGTGTAAATCATTGTTGTAAAATATTTGGTATTTACGGCTTTTATTCCTTTCCATATTTGTAATAGGTCTTTCTCCTATATAAGAGGACCTATATTGCACATATCTATATATGAGAATTAGATTTAAACTCTCAAATTTAAGATGGTATCAGAGCAGGTTTAAACCCTAGCCACCATACTTTTCTTGAAACCCTAGCCGCCGCCGCCGTCGGAACCCTAGCCGCCATTCTTGATTGGTGCATCCTACTTCCGACATCGGCGGTCTTGTATTTTTGCTTTGACCCATACATTTCCCTATAACCCTAAAAATACCCAAACCTAACCCTAACTTTCAACCCAACGTCACCTCTGTCGACCACCTCAGACGCCGTCGCTGCCTCCGTCGGCTACCTCAGAAGCCTCCGTCGACCATCTCAGACGCCGCCGTCGACCACCTCAGACGCCGCCGTCGTTTACCCAAACCTTTCCATCGGTTACGTCGTGATCTGGAGACCCGTGAGAAAACAGCTGCGACCCACGCGACCAGCGACCTTGCAAACGCGACCCACGGCCTTGTGAAAACTCGCCGCTGCAAGTCACCGTTGTCAATCAATCCAGCGCCGCCGTCTTCTCACATTCTCTCTCCCAGTCGATTCTCAGCACACCATTGTTCTCTCTGGTTCCCTTTGCATACACATCGCACCCTCGCTGGCAACCACCTGATCAGAACCCTCGCCGCCGACCGGAACCCTTGCCGTCGACTGCAAACGGCGCATCCTTCTTCCGATTTGAGTTCTCGTGTTCGCAGGTGAAGTTGTTTTGGGCTTGTGTGAGCTTCACGATAGCAGTAAACTTTTTGGGTTGGTTCGCTGGTTGGTTCAATCTGGTTCGGTTCAATCTGGTTTGTTGAACAATCTGGTTCAATTGATTATTTACTTAGTCTGGTTCAACTTTGGTTTGTTTGGTTTGGTTTATATTTTATTATTTCCCATTTACTCATTTTTTGATAACATGTCCAAGGAGCAAGTTCATCAAATCCTAAAATTGCTACCAACCAATTTATCATCTAATAATTCTTGTGTTTCAGTGGCACAAACAGGGAATTATCCTCAAGCCTTCTCTTGTGGCACTTCATCTCCGTGGATCATCGATTCCGGAGCTTCTGACCATATGACTAGTACCTCTCACTTTTTTAACTCATATTCTCCTTCTTATTCTAATGAAAAAATTCGAATTGCAGATGGCAGTTTTTCTTCCGTTGCAGGAAAAGGAACTATGAAATTGATTGAACATATTTCTTTACAGTCTGTCTTACATGTTCCGAAATTAGCCTGTAATCTCTTATCTGTCAGCAAACTTTCTAGAGATTCTAATTGTCATGTTATATTCTTTGAATCTCATTGTATTCTTCAGGATCAACAATCGGAGAAGATGATTGGGAGTGTTAGGATGCTTGATGGCCTTTACTACTTTGATGAAGGTTCTTTCAGTAATAAAGTAACTCAGGGTTTCAGTAGTATGAGTTCTCTTTCTGGTAAAGAAAAAATTATGCTTTGGCATCTTAGATTAGGGCATCCTAGTTTTCCTTATCTCAAACATTTATTTCCACATTTATTTAAGGGGTTTGATTGCTCCTCATTTGATTGTGAAAGTTGCATTTTAGCAAAAAATCATCGTTCCACGTATTTACCTAAACCTTACAAAGCTTCCAAACCGTTTTATTTAATTCATAGTGATGTTTGGGGTGCTTCTAAAATTAGGACTCAGTGGGAAAAGATGGTTTGTTACTTTTATTGACGACCATACTCGTCTATCTTGGGTGTACTTAATGGAAAAGAAATCTGAGGTGAAAGACATTTTTAAAATTTTTTACAATATGATTGAAACTCAATTTCAAACCAAAATTTGCATTTTACACTCTGATAATGGGACTGAATATTTTAATGAATCTTTTGGTGAGTTCTTAAAAGATAAAAGGTATTGTTCATCAATCTACTTGTCGAGATACTCCGCAACAGAATGGTGTTGCTGAAAGAAAAAATAGGCATTTACTTGAAGTAGCTCGTGCTATAATGTTTTCCATGCATGTTCCAAAATATTTATGGGGCGAAGCAATTCTCACAGCTACTTATCTAATAAATAGAATGCCTAGTAAGATCTTGAATTGTAGAACTCCCATTGATTGCTTTAAAAACGTTTTTCCAAAATCTCGCTTGTATTTTGATTTACTCCTCAAAGTTTTTGGGTGTACTACTTATGTTCACATCCCTAGTCACTTTCGGTCAAAACTTGATCATAGAGCAGTTAAATGCATTTTTTTGGGATATTCTTCAAATCAAAAAGGCTATAAATGTTTTGATCCTCAGACAAAAAAATGTTTTGTAAGCATGGATGTGTCTTTTTTTGAAAATCAACCATATTTTACCCAAAGTTCTCTTCAGGGGGAGAAACCAAATTTGGAAGATAACTTTTGGGATGTTTTTACTCCTCTTCCTAACGTTATTTGTCCTGATGATATTAGTCCTTTGGTGCCAAGTATATAAACTTCTCATTCAAGGGGAGAAATACTACATAATGATCCTACTGATCAAGTTCCTGAGTTTAAGTTTTATACTAGAAGAAAATTCAATCAGAGGAAGCAAGACCAAATAGTTGATCCTTCACAGAACCAATCTGAGACTCCGACGATTGAAACTGGAAGATCTGGTAATTCTTCTTCCATTCCTACTTCAACTATTCAAAATACTTTGCCAGTTGTATCTGATCTTAATATGCCTATAGCTATTAGAAAAGGTACTCGAAGTTGTACCAAATATCCTATTGCAAACTACATGTCATATCAAAATTTGTCAAATAGTCATAAAGCCTTCACCTCTAGGATAAATGATCTGTTTGTTCCAAAGAATATACATGAGGCTTTAGAAGATTCAAATTGGAAAGTAGCAGTTATGGAGGAGATGAATGTTCTAAAACAAAATGGGACTTGGGAAATAGTAGAGTTGCCAAAAGATAAGAAACCAGTGGGTTGTAATTGGGTGTTCACCATAAAATGCAATGCAGATGGTAGTATTGAGAGATATAAGGCCAGACTAGTAGCTAAAGGCTTCACCCAAACATATGGATTGATTATCAGGAAACGTTTGCCCCAGTTGCTAAAATTAACTCTATTCGAGTGCTTTTATCTCTTGCAGTCAATTCAGATTGGTCACTTTACCAACTTGACGTAAAAAATGCATTTCTGAATGGTGATCTCGAGGAAGAGGTTTTTATGGACTTACCCCCAGGTTTTGAAGAAGATCTCGGATGCAGTAAAATTTGTAAATTAAAAAAATCCCTCTATGGCTTGAAACAGTCACCAAGAGCTCGGTTTGAGCGGTTTGGAAATGTTGTGTCCAGCTATGGATTTATTCAGAGTCAAGCAGATCATACTATATTTTATAAACACTCTGAGAATAATAAAATCTCAATTTTGATTGTCTATGTAGATGATATTATTCTCACAGGTGATGATGAAGCCGGTCTAGCTGATCTCAAGAAAAACCTTGCAAGAGAGTTTCAAATCAAGGACCTAGGACCGTTGAAATATTTTCTAGGGATGGAATTTGCAAGATCGAAGAAGGGCATCTTTGTGAATCAGAGAAAGTATGTTCTTGACTTACTTGAGGAAACTGGATTACTTGGATGCAAGACTGCAGAAACTCCAGTTGAACCCAATGTAAAGTTACAAGTAGAAAAAGTAGAAGAAATAAAGGACAAGGAACGATATCAGAGACTTGTTGGAAGATTGATTTATCTATCTCATACACGTCCTGATATTGCATATGGGGTAAGCATGGTAAGTCAGTTTATGCATGCACCAGGACCAACTCATTTTGAAGCTGTTTACAGAATTTTGAAGTATCTAAAAGGGACTCCTGGGAAAGGCAGTCTATTTGGAAGACATAATCACTTTCAGATAGAAGTTTATACTGATGCAGACTGGGCAGGAAGTACTACAGATAGAAGATCTACCTCTGGTTATTGTTCCTTTGTTGGAGGGAACTTGGTTACTTGGAGAAGTAAAAAACAAAATGTGGTAGCTAGAAGCAGTGCTGGAGCAGAATTTAGAGCATTAGCGCATGGAATTTGTGAGGGTATATGGATCAAAAGGATACTTGAAGAATTAAAGATTCCTTTGAACACACCTATACGGATTTATTGTGATAATAAAGCTGCCATCTCTATAGCTCATAATCCAGTTCTACATGATAGAACAAAACACATTGAGGTTGATAAACATTTTATCAAGGAGAAGATTGAAACGAATGCAATATGTATTCCTTACCTTCCTACATCAGAACAAATTGCCGATGTACTAACTAAAGGTCTCCCAAAGAAGCAATTCGATAAGTTGATTGACAAGTTGGCTATGGAAGACATCTTTAAACCAGCTTGAGGGGGAGTGTTGGAATTTCTAATATTTGTGTGTAAATCTTTATTGTAAAATATTTGGTATTTATGGCTTTTATTCCTTTCCATATTTGTAATAGGTCTTTCTCCTATATAAGAGGACGTATATTGCACATATCTATATATGAGAATTACATTTAAACTCTCAAATTTAAGAAACTTTAGTAATGCGAGCCTCTTTGCATGAGAAAGCAGACATAAATGTGGTGTGTAGTGTAGAGGTCTACTTAAATAGAAAATGGTTACAGACAATAATACGAAGCTAATTAATAAACATAGAAAGTAAAATATACACCTAGGACTGCCTAGGAAAAGTAATGATTAAATTAAATCCTTTTCATGAGAGATTAAATTACATCTTATTCTTATGTTTTAACTCTCATCTCAATTTGGTCCTTATGCCCGTAAAATTTTCATTTATGTCCTTATCCTTTGATGTCTCTGGTTGGAAGTAGTGAAAATTTAATGTGACAAGTTATTTTTGTTGCACTTTGAGAGGATTAATCGGAACTCAACTGGCACTAATGGTTTCCCTAAATACCATTTTCCTCCCTTAATGTTTCATAAATTTATAAAATTTCAATCCTTTTGTAAATTTATAAAATATTTTCATCCTGTCAAGTATGAGGTGTTGAGTTTATCTTTTACTAGAATGGATTCTTAACCTTGTTTTTCTATTGAAGGTGAGAGCAGCATCCGTTACATGTTTTGCGGGTATTACTTCCCCTGTTTTCTCCTCTCTCTCTAAAGAAATGGAGGACTATGTATTGTCTTCAGTGGTAAGTTTTCATTTGGATTAGGCCCAAGTCTTACTCTTGAATCCTTTTTTGCTGGAGAAAATCATTTTTCAAACAGCTATGTGCTTTATTTCAAAGGTAAATGCTGCAGTGTATGATGAAGTGCCTTCAGTGAGGTCAGCTGCTTGTCGTGCCATTGGTGTCATATCATGTTTCCCTCAAATTTCTCAAAGGTGCTTCTAAAGTAATGATGTGCTAAAAATCTATGTTATCTTTCATTATCTTCATCTTGGAAAGGTGATTGAACCTTTTCTAAATGTCTAAATGATATAGCGCAGAGATTCTTGACAAGTTTATCCATGCTGTTGAGATCAATACTCGTGATTCTTTGGTTTCGGTAACTGTTTATGAATCTTTGTTGATATTAGTGCACAATATATTCTGTTTCTCTTTATCTAATGTAAATTATTCCCACGACTTTTCAGGTAAGAGTAACAGCCTCTTGGGCATTGGCAAATATATGTGAGTCAATCCGTCGCTTTTTTGATGATTCTCCTTCGAGACAACTCACAGGTGGGTTTATGGGAACAGGCTAGTAGTAATTCACCATTTTGTATGAATCTCATGATTGTTATGTACTATTACGGTTAAGATTTTTTAATCATTTCACTGTTTGTTTTGTAGATTCAATAGAACGTTCTCACATATTAACACTATTAATCGAGTGCAGTTTGCGTCTAGCAAATGATGGAGACAAGGTAGAACTTCTACTTTGCAAGTAGTATCGTGGAATTTATTTTTAACCTTTTATATGCTATTGTCATTTTTTCTTAACAATAAACAAGCTTTTTATTGATAAGGATACGAACTCTTAGAGGGAGAAAAAAGAGAATTGCATGTAAATTCTAATCCCTCTGTTTAAACAACTGATGTAGTGTAAACCCTAGAATAGTTAGTTTCTTGTTTAGACTGTTTGTTAGTCCTAACCAATTAGTATACTAGCTGTTAGTTTGGTTAGTTAAGCATTTGTTAGTTGCAACACTATCATTAATACAAGTGTCTAGGTTGTAAAAGACAAATTATTATCATCAATGAATTCTTTGATTTTTGGGTTTATACCAAATTGGTATTAGACCAACCTCATGAGAAGGTTTTTGATGGCTAGAAGAAGGGTAACCACTTTCCGAAGTAAGATAGTTTAGTTCAGTGGGAAGTCTAAACTGGAACTACACAAAAATCCGCAAATCGTTTTCTCATCAAGAACATCCACTAGACTCCTGCAGTTAGTTACGGCATATCTTGGAGAAATTCAAAGAAATTCAAAGAAATTCTATCGAAGTTCAATATATAAATGGTACGATAGCCAGACTGTCGGATCAATTAGTTTTCATTCTTCAATGAAAGCAAACAAGAGATGATGATAAGATCTACACTTCATCAAGAATTACAAGAACGACCTAGATTATCAGCAACACGACCAAGTATAGAGGGACCACTCTGCAGAGAATATTGTGAAAATTCTCCACCACGATGAACTTCAAGAATGAAAAGAGGAAGGGTTCTTGGTTCAAGATTCTGTTTTTCCAGCAAATAGTTTTATTATTTATTTATTTATTTTTCTTCTTTTATAAGAAACTTAAGGTGTATATAAATAAACAAAATAGAAAAGAGGCAACCCAAAGGGCAAGGGGAAGAGAGAACCCCCTCCCTAAAGAGCTAATCACAAAAGAGCACTCCAATCTTGAAGAATCAAAGAAAGAGGATAACTACAAAAGAATTTATTGTTTCTATAGCACCACCAAGAAGCAAAGAGCTGTACACTACTACAAAAACTATTGAAACGATCAAACTTGTCTTAAAAAAATCCTCTTATTTCTTTCTTTCCAGCAGCACAACAAAAAGGATCTCATCTCAAGGCTCCACAAGCCTCTAGCTCTTCCCTTGAGGCCACACTCATCAAAAGCTTCCAAAAGCCAAACTTCCTTACGATGAGGGAAGCATGAACAGATCCCAAAGATATCCAAGAGGAAACACCAACCCTTATGCACAAAAGAACAATGTATGAACGAGTGATTCAATGATTCTTCTTCTTGAGAGCAAAGGCAACAAGTGGAAGATTACTTATTTGGGTGGATTGTTTCTCACACAGCAGAGCTGAAGTTTTCTGGGGATGAATAAATCATTACCGTTGGGATTTAATGCTTTTTATTGGTAATTGGTATTTTCACGAGCTCAAATCTACATTTTCAATTGGAGTGTTTTTGAATCATATGATGGAGGGGGAAGAAGGGACAATTAACTTTGGTAGTTTGCTCACCTCTTCCCAACATCATCATCTTTTAACTTGAGGATGACTTGCTTTGGGATGAAAGGAAATTTGATGTAGTGTGAACCCTAGAGTACTTGGTTACTGGTTAGTTAGGTTGTTTGTTAGTCCTAGCCGATTAGTATACTAGTTTTGTGTGTGTGTGTGTGTTTTTAATAGGAAATGATAGGTGTATGGAATTAATCACAAAAATGTAAACAAAAACAGCCTAGGGAGAGGGGGATGAGAGGGCCCCTCCCAAAGAGAAACTAATGAAGCATGACCTTCCAATCTTGAAGGATTAAAGCTAGGCTATAATTACCGTAAATGCTAAAGGATTAAAGATGTAGATATACAAGTGTAAGGGTAACCTAAGCAAGGGAAGTAAAATGACGGTAAAGGACAATGTCTAAGATATTTACAATAATACTATTGTACTGATATAAGCACTATTAGGGGTGATCACGGTCCGATTCGGTTTGGTTTTGGCCTAAACCAATGACCAAACCAAACCCTTCGGTTATTGTGTGATCTAAACCGATAGAACTGGGATTTTTTCGGTTTTCACTTAAAAACCGAACCAGTCGATTTCGGTTCTAGAGTGTTCGGTTCGGTTTTTAACCGATTTTTTTTTATATTGTCGACAGAAGAAAAATGAAAAGGCTGAGAAGATTTCGATAGAGGCGGGGAGAAACTAAGAACAAAAATTGCTATTTCGACAGCTTGTTAGCGGCTGCATTCGAAGACTGAGTCGATTTCAAAATGAAAGTTGTGCGACATGTTGTCGGCGAGCCACTTAGCAGGGAAGAGCGTGAACGAGAGGGGAAATAATGGAAGAAGAAAGAGGGAGAGGGGAGAATGGAAGAAGAAAGAGAGAGGGAGGGGAAGAAAGAGAATAATGGAAGAAGAAAGAGAGAGAGAGGGAAAGAAAGAGAATAATGGAAGAAGAAAGAGAGAGAGGGGGAAAGGAGAAGAATAATGTGGCAGAAAGGGAGAGAGAAAGTGGGAAGGAGGAGAGTGAGGGAGAGAGGGGAAGAAGAATGCGGCTGGAGAGGGTTTGAAAACAGAAAACCCTAAAAAATTGGGCTTTTCTTTCTATTGAGCTTTTAATTTGAGTGGGTAAAGCTGGGTTTTTTTATTTAAAATATTCGGTTCGGTTCGGGTTTTTTTCGGTTTTTCAAGAAGAGAAACTGTAAACAGAACTGAAATTTTCGGTTTTTTTAAATTATGAACCGAAAAAACTATAACACCTCTAAGCACTATAACACTCCTCAAGTTGTTGGAGCATATATGTTAATCATGGCCAACTTGTTAGAGAGAGAATCTATACATGCTTCATTTAATGCTTTTGTGCAGATATCTCCTAATTGCTCTCGGTCTTCACATATCTTGCGGATGCCAAACCTTGCTTATTTTCTCACGTACAAAATGACAGTTGACCTAAATGTGTTTAGTCCGCTCATGAAATACTGGATTAGATGCATTATGAAGAGCATTATCACACCACAATTTGGTCAGTGTTGTGATATCAATAAGAAGTTGATATATCCATACTAATTCACACCAAAATGTGGTGTCACATTCAAGTGTTGAATCAGAATCACACCACAATTTGGTCAGTGTTGTGATATCAATAAGAAGTTGATATATCCATACTAATTCACACATAGACTTTGCTATTGCTCTACATTCTGATTCAACACTTGAACGTGACACCATATTGTTGTTCGTACTCTTCCAAGATACCAAATTACCACCAATAAATACACAATATCTTGAAGTTGATCTTCTATCTTCCTTAGATCCTACCCAAATAACATCTGAGAAACATTTAATGTTAGTATGACCATGATTCTTATATAATAAACCACGCTCAGGAGCAACCTTCTAATAGCATGAAATTGGGCATCATTGGGGTATTACATAGCTTAGCCCCTAACTTCTTTGTTTTAGTCAACAAGTCAAGTACATATTTTCTTTGTGATAATCAAAATTCCCTTCTTCCTTATTACCTCAATTCCCCGGAAGTATTTCAACATTCCTAATTTTCTTGTATGTAATTAACTATGGAGAAAGGTCTCGAGTGATTTGATAACTAATGTGTCTATCACCCGTAATAACAATATCATTAATATATACAACTAACAAGATGACACCACTCTCAGATCGTTTATAAAAGATAAGAATCATTTGACTTGTTTTTCCTCTTTAGAAAGTTTTCAATCACTTGATTGAATTTTCCAAACCATGCTTGTGGACTCTGCTTTAATTCATACAAGGATTTTCAAAGGTGACTTACCTTTTCATTCTCTCCCTGAGCAACAAATCTTGGTCGTTTCTCTTTATACACCTCTTCTTGAGGATAATCATGAAGAAAAACATTTTTAATATCAAGGTGATGCAAGGGTCGATAATGTATTGATGCTAATATAACGAAGAGCAATAGGAAGGTTATCGCTCGTTCCGGGATCCAATGACGAAGAAGCCTCTGGTACAGGGTGTCACGGTCATGCTTGTCCAAGGTGTGTTGCCTATGGCCGCATGTCCTTGACAACACCTCACCCCATGCATTCGTGCTTTATGTATTTCCTTTGTTGTTCATTTATTTTTCCTTGCATTTCTATAGTGTATGACTCCTCGGCAGTCTTGATGTTCAAGCCTGCCAAAGCTAAAATACCTAATAATATACTATAAGGGGGTAAGACTAATTGTCAATCCTTCCTATTCGGAGTTGTTTGTTATCAAGTTGTTGTTGTCCCTTTGCTTACTTGATAGTCTGCAACACATACATTCTTTCAAAATGCTTTCAAACATTTTCCAAAACCTTTTTCTCTAACCCCGTTTTCTAAAACCGTTTTCCAAGAACGGGGGTGGAGGTTGCAAAATAGGCCCGTTGTGCCACTGGCGATCTGATTTCGAGTTGGCTAACTTACTCGTGGGCGAGAGTAAGTGTTGCACAATCGCTTTACGAGACTCGGAAGACCGCGATTGTGACACAGGGCATGTAACTGAAGAGGGTGGTCGTCGAGAATAAACCTGGGTAACAGGTGGATGATTAGAAATAGGTATAGATGGGGGATGCCATGTTCATCTAAATAAGAATTAAGAGCATGAGAGAAGTATTCTTTAGCATTATCACTCCGTAGAACTTTAAGAGAACCGTCAAATTGAGTTCGGATTTCAGCATGGAAGTTACGAAAATGAGAAAGCAACTCAGAGCGATTTTTCATTAAATATAACCAAGTTACACGAGAAAAATCATCGATAAAGGTAACAAAATATCTAAATCCTCTCTTTGACTCAATAGGACACAAACCCCAAACATCAGAATGAACTAATTCAAATGGAGCATTAGCTCGTTTAGTAGCACAGGGATACATACTCAAACGATGAAACTTAGCAAACTGACATGACTCCCAAGCTAAAGACAACAAATAACGAAACTGAGGACGAAGACTCTTCAATACTGAAATAGAAGAATGACCCAAACGACAATGATCTTCAAATGGAGACGACACTTTAAAGCATGCAACGACTGTTGATATTTCTGGTTCAAAGATGTATAGACCTCTAGATTCACGTCCTCTACCAATAGTCCTCTTCGTCGTAAGATCCTGAAATAAGTAATAACCAGGAAAAAATGAGACACAACAATTAAGGTCACGAGTGAGTTTACTAACCAAAATCAAGTCAAATGAAAATTGTGGTAAATTTAAAATAGAAGACAACAAAATTGAGTTAGTAAGTCTAACGTTGTCGGTTCCTAAGACTAGAGAGGTGGTTCCATCAGCTATAGTGACACTAGGCGAAGATGTAGATGAATAAATGGTAGTAGAGAATAAACGTGGATTACCTGTTATGTGGAAGCGCCAGAGTCTATGACCCATTTCAATGAGGAAAGAATACATGTAGATGTGTTACCTGTGTCGGCAATGACAGTAATAGGAGTAGAGGATGAAGCCGCCAATGACTCTTGATACAGTCGGAATTTAGCAAACTCTTCAGCCGGGATCGTAACAGACTTGTCAGAATTATCAGGAGTAGAGGCAACATGTGCAGATGGAAACCTCTGGTTTCTATGAAGCAATTTCCTACAATCACGTTTCATATGCCCTAGCTTATGACAATAGTGGCAAACAATCTCTCCTGATTTTGCTTTTAGAGCGGTAGAATTTCCTCTGGACATGTTCAATCCTACCCCTCGATTGCCTTTATATTCAGTTATCTGTCCAACTATAGCACTGTTACACTCAGATGGCAATATCACTAGCGACCACTTTGTACGTAGTATCTGAGTATAAGCATCTTCGAACGATGAAATGTTTGAGCTCGAGAGAACTTGATCTTTAGCTGTACATTTTGAAGCAAGACCAACGAAAAAGCTCATGATAAACAGTTGTTCGCGTTGGACAGTCTGAACTTTTATATTAGTACTCATGGGCAGCACTTCATTAAATTCTGCATATGCTCTTTTACACTCCATAAAATAACCCATTAGAGACTTCTTGCCTTGATCAAGTTGAAAGAGAGTCCTACATACATCAAATATTTGGCTGATGTTTCCTTTCCCAAAGTAAAGAAAATCTAAATATTCCAAGAGCTCTTTGACTGAGTCACAGTGATTAACTAGCCCAATGATTGCACTTTCAATAGAATTCTTTATTTGCAGAATAAGTCGAGATTCATCTCGTAGCCAACTCTTCTTAGTATCATCTTTTAGCGGTGATGCTAAAGTCAGGTGGTCATCCATATCAAGACTTCGAATATAATGATGAATATTCGACCGCCAAGCATAAAAGTTAGAACCATTCAACTTATGTTCCGTAATCTTGGATACCATTGGAATCATCTCGAACAGCACTAAAGCCTTCTTCTCAGCCATAACCTCAACAAAAACAGACTAAACTAGATTGAAATCGGAATCACACAAACCCTAGAATTTCAAACAAAATATGGCTTTCAAACACAACAAATCAAATTCAATATGACCCAAATCAGCACACTACTAGAAAGAGGGGTCCACGTTGAGCTGACCCACAGAAAACGAAACGAAAACAGCGGTGCACGCGCGTACACGCACCGACGCGTGAATCTGGCACCGGATCTTGAGGCGGCGCGAGAGGGCCACACACAGGGTTTTTCGGAGCCAGATTTGGAGGACCAATAGATCGGCAAGTGGGCTTTTTTTTGGGGTGGGTGGTGACAGACCTACATGGCGGCGGTGACGGTTTCAGGCGACGAAAGTGGCGGATTCTGGTGGTGGTGACGGTGGTTTCTGGCAGCAAACGTTTGAAGCAAACCAAAATCCTGAAAAGGTGTTCCAAACCAAAACCCTAAAAAAAGTATTCTAAATCAAACCCTAAAGGTTCACAAATCTCCCATGAGACAAAACCCTAATGGCTCTGATACCATGTAAACGCTGAAGGTTTGAGAGAATCAGAATACTCTATTCCATTCACATAAGAGATATATATATACAAGTGTACAAGGTTAACCTAAAAAGGAGAATGTAAAAAGACAATAAAGGACAACGCTCTATAATTACACTAATACTAATATAATAACTCTAACATTACTCATTCACATTAGAGAGAATACATATATATAGGAATACAAGAGAACTCTAACTAAAGGAATGTACAATTATGATAAAGGACAACAATATAATAACATATACAATTACGATAAAGGACAACTATATAATAACATATATCATAACATCTTCAACACTGAGATAGATTGATGACCCAAATGACAATGTTCTTCAAAGGGAGAGCACATTCTAGAACATGTAGCATGTGATGTAGATATTTGTGGTTCAAAGATGTAGAGACCTCCAGATTTACGCCTTCTACCAATAGGCCTCCTCATCATAAGATCCCGAAATAAGCAATAACCAGGAAAGAATAAGAAACAACAATTAAGATCACGAGTGAGTTTACTAATAGAGATCAAGTTAAAGAACTGTGGTAAATTTAGAATAGAGGACAAGAAAATTGATTTGATGAGGTTGACTGGAAAATATTTTTCTCCTGAAACTTTGAAAAGTTATTCTATCTTTCACATACGAGGCTGGACATCGCATATTCTGTCAACATTATTTACCAATATATGAACAATCCAAATCAACATCTATCTTGAGGCAAGTAAATAGAATTTTGAGTTACTTAAAGGCACTCCAAGTCAGGTTTTGTTATTCAAAGAAGTCATCAAATAGACTAGTAGGGAGCTCTATATTAATGCTAGTTGGAGAAGTAATGGGCTGAAAATCTACAGGTGGCTATTGCTCCCTATGAAGCACGAACACGCCAAAATGGGGGGAGGATCTGTGTCGGACACGCGTCAGACACAGATTCGTCCGGACACGCTCCGGACACGTGTCCGACACGCAATTTTGCATGTCCTTTTTTTTTTATTTTGGACACGCAGGGACACGGATGGATACGCCCACGGACACGCTCTGGAGTCTAGGCTGAGAGAGAGAGAGAGAGAACAAAAACCTCAAACGATGCTGCCGCTTCACCAAAATCTCCCGTCGGGTTCATCTAAGTTTTTCTTCTTTTTTATCTTTTAAACCCTCCTTTTTAAAGTTAACCTAGATAAAAGGCCCAACCCAATAAACCCTCCTTTTTAAAGTTAAGATAAAAGGCCCAGCCCAATAAAAAACTGTTTTTAAATTTTAAAAAATGAATGATTATTAAACTACTCAAAAATATATATATACGTATATATATATATATATATAAAACAACGTATCTTCAACATGTCCGTATCTTAGTTTTTTAGAATTTTTCGTACCGTCGTGTCCTCTCGTGTCCGTGTCTGTGCTTCTTAGATTGCTCCTATGTTTGGGGTAACTTAGTCACTTTGGAAAAGCAAAAGGCAAGCATTATAGCAAGAAGCAGCGTATAAGTTGAACAGTGAGTGCCTACTCTTGAACTTTGTGAAGGGGGGTGGATTAATCATAAACTTTTGAAAGAATTTTTTGGGTCGCACTCTATGAAGCACGGACACGCTAAAATGGAGCGAGGATCTGTGTCGGACACGGATTCGTCCGGACACGCTCCGGACTCGTGTCGGACACGCAATTTTGCATGTCCTAATTTTTTTTTTATTTATTTATTTTCGGACACGCTTGGACACGGCCAGATACGCCCACGGACACGCCTCGAATTGTTGGTGGGTTGCTGCTTAATTAAAAAAAAAATAGAAAACGTACGTTTTCTGGACCAGGAGGTTAGGGTTTTTTAAATTTTTCAATTTTGCCTTTTGGTTTCACTTCTTCTCCACGAAATCAACTACTCCATCTTCACGATTTCTGAAAACAACACTACAATAGCTTCGATTCTTCTTCTCCACGATTTCCGTTGATCGTTTTCTTCTCTCTATCACCACCGACGTCGTCACAGGCCGTCTTTGCCACCACTGCCGCTTGTTGCAAGAATCTGCCGCTATCAACATGAGATGTTGCCCTCGACACCTTCTTTTTTCTTCCGTTTAAGTTCTTTTCTTTTTGTTTTTAAACCCCCGATTAAGCTTCCCTAGACAAACCACAAACCCTCACACAAACAGGCCCAACCCAAGAGGTATTTAAAATTTTTTTTTTAAAAAAAAAAATGATGAAATTAAAAAGATTATATATATACGAAAAAAAATTTTAAAATTTATATATATACTAAAAATTTTTAAAAAATTATATATATATATATATATATATATATACTAAAAAAAAAATTTTTAAATAATGTATCCCCAACGTATCCATATCTTAGTTTTTTAGAAATTTACGTATCGTCGTGTCCGTGTCCGTGTTCGTGCTTCTTAGGGTGCACTTAAGCTAGTCTTGACACTCACAAATATTTAAAAAGTAATAATAAAAAAAAACTTTTAAAGGAAGTAATGTTATTTTGCAAGAGCAAGATTCTTCTTATTCACACATACAAATGTACAACCCTGAATTTAAGGGAGACCATGGACCAAATATGGTGATCCAACAATGGCAACAAGAATAGAAGAAAGGAAAAAATATGCCAAACAGGGAAACAAATAAAAGTGATACAAATTTACAAAGAGAGAATAAAGAGATATGAAGGAGAACTTGGTCCACGAGGTAATGGGCCAAGTTAAGACTCCATGAATGAGCTATTTTCAACACTAAAGATAGATGTTTAGAATTTATTCAAAATGTTTTAGGATAGTCAAGGATCAATCAGCATAGCAAAGAATCATGTGCATCATGACAGAAGAAAACAAAACACATAAGGAGAGTTCATTCTTTGATATATATCTAAGAAGGTCAACAATAGTAATGATGGAACTGAAAATATGTCTCATCTCTCGCTATCAAATTGTTGACATTCTCATCAAAGCATTACTGAGTGCAAGCTTTTAAAGAATTCTGACTTCAAGCATTTGTATTCTATAATCCAACTTTAAGGGGAGGTGTAGATTTTTATTATCTAAGTAGAACATTATCTTTATCAAGATTCTAATCTTCTTCTTCTTTTTTTTTTAAAAAAAAACAGATTCTAATCTCTTTTAATCTTGTTACTTGTCTATCTTTTCCTTTTTATTTTATTTTCAGATTTGAGATCTTTCTGATTGAGAAAGTCTTCTAACTTTTAGTTAGATTATTTTTTAAAAAATTCTAACTGCACTATATTTATTTTGTAATTAGTTTCTATAAAAATAGTGAATAAGGAAATTATTTCCGAATTTAGTTTTTTTTCTTTTCTTCTACTCACTCTCTTTGGTGAGCTTGTATCTTTGAAAATTTTGTTTCTTTTCAATACTTCAGTTAAATGTTTCATTTCTTGTTAAAAAAAATAAAAGTGAAATAAAACTACATTATTGTCTGATAGCAATGCAAGCATGCCACTTTCACCAGTGGAAGAGGCCACTTGAAGGAGCTTTAGATTTGTAGCATTTTTCTTTTTTATGAATTACTTTGCCACCAACTTTTTCATCATTTTATTTTTTTTAAGGGGTTCCTATTCAGAGTTTAAATGCACAAACAGATATTTTTTTTTGTCTTTAGTGTGAAGTACGTTGTATCTGGAAGTTGTTTTTGCCACTTGATGTAGTAGTAAGTTTACTTTTTTTCTTTTTGCACCACTAGATTAAATCAAATGCTGTCAGAGCTCTTGGAAATCTTTCAAGGTTGATAAAGTTTTCGTGTTTACCTTCCTCCTGTGAGAAGCCTGTTAGCAATTCAGGGTTATATCCAGTGGCTAATAACTCTGAGGATCTCTTGTCGAAGAGTGATTCAAAAGTTTATCCTGGATGCACATCTAAAAATCTCTATGATACAACTTCTTTCTATAATTCGAGTTTTCTCGAGAGAATAGTTCAGGCATTTATTTCTGGGATCACAACGGGAAATGTCAAGGTATGACTTGTCATGTGAAATTTAATTATCCCATCAGGCTTGCTTTAGAGATGTCTGTCTTTATAGCATTAAATATTTCATGATCACTAAAATTTAAACGTATGCTGAACAGGTCCAGTGGAATGTTTGTCATGCATTAAGCAACTTATTTTTAAATGAAACATTGAGACTGCAGGATATGGACAGGTAAAATTGAATTTAAAATGTTTGATAGAATCACATTGTCAAGTAACCAGTGTATATTCCTACTTCCTGCAATATGTTAGACTATAATTTTAAAGAATAACTTCCCTGGCCTCTTTTCAATGTAGCGTATTGTTTCTTGTTTTTTTTTTTTAATAAATTAGAAAGAGAGAGAGAGAAGCTTCCTTTCCAGGTCAGTCCTATAATTTTCGTGGATGGTTGTGATTGCAGGATGTGGACAGGTAAAACAGAATTAGATGTGTTTGATAAAATTAAATTGTCAAAAAAAATATATTTAAACAAACTCTTTAGGCTTAGTCAGTGATTTCAAGGTGCACTCAGGGGCTTGCCTACGGCGAGGGGCAATGCGAGGGTCACGTGGACCGCCTCTAGGTGGTATGCGAGGCAAGCACCTTCAATAAGGTGCCTTTTGCACCTTCCAATCGCCATGCACATATGTTCATGGCGACATAGGCACTCGCCTACATGTCCGTCTTTAATTTTTCTTATTTCTTACTTCAATTCTTCTTATGCTCTTCTTCAATCCTACCTCAATTCTTCCACTCTTCTTTGTTAATTCTTTAATTGGGAGGAAGAATCAAAGTTCGAAGATGAAGAAGTAGAAGTATTTTCCAGGAAAAAAGAAAAAAGATGAAGAAGAAGAATTGAAGTAGAAGAAGAATTGGAGAAGGAATAATGTTCCCATTGCTTTAAATCACGTACCAAAGAGAGAAGTTCTTGTTTATAAGTGCTCCAGTTTTGACGGTGCCTCACCCAATGTTTCGCTAAAAAATTCAAAAGGTTTTGAAAAATCTGGGAAACCAAAGACAGGGGTAGAGCAAATCTGGGAAACAAAGACAGGGGTAGAGCTTAAAAGATGCTTAAGTTGTGAAAAACTTTCCATTTGAGAATCTCCCCAACCAAACTTCCTCCTTTTCAAACATTTTGTGAATGGCGCAGCCGTAGTGCTAAAATGCTTAATAAACTTGTGGTAGAAGGAAGCAAGACCTAGAAAACTTGGTATTTCAAACACTGTTTTAGGTTGTGGCAAATCAAGTACTGCTTGAACCTTTCTAGGGTCAACCGCTACCCCTTTGTTGCTAATTAAAAATCCCAAAAACTAAATTGCAGAAGATAAAAAAGCGCATTTCTTCAAGTCAATACACAGTTCATTATCTCTTAGATCGGTGAAAGTAGAGGTTAAGTGAGCAATGTGTTCATCATAAGACTTGCTATAAACTGATATATCATCAAAATAAACAACTACAAATTTATTAAGGTAAGGAAGAAAAACTTGATTCAGTGTCGCATAAAGGTGCTAGGAGCATTGGATAGGCCAAATGGCATCACTGACCATTCAAAAAGACCTTATTAGTGTTAAAAGTTGTCTTCCACTCATCTCCGGATTTTATTCGGATTTAGGAGAGGTAAGGAAGTTGGTGATTCTATAATGGTAGGGAAATCATTGAGGAGTTTGGAGATGTGGCTATCGAGATTATCTAGATTTTCTCTACTAGTGTCAAAACTATCTCCTTTAATTACGAAGGATAGGAAAGTGTTGGGTTATGTATGTAAAAGATCTTTGCCTTGTGAAAGTAAAAAGAGTTGTCTCTTTGTGTTCGACTTAGTACTAACCTTTTTCTTACCTTTAGTCTTCCTCGGTAGGAGCACAACTTTTTTGCCCATCCAGAAGAATTCATGCATATTGTCACGTCCCTTGTGTAACATGGTTGTCGTATTGCCATGGTCTACCAAGACCAAGAAGAATGTGGCATGCATCCATGTCCAATCATCGCAAATGATTTGGCCCTTGTACAAATTTCAGTTAAGCTAGTTTTTCTTTACTCTGGGAAAGGAAACATCAGTCGGATATTTGATGTATGTAGAACTCTCTTTCAACCTGATCAAGGCGAGAAGTCTTTGTTGAATTATTTTATGGAATGCAAAAGAGCATATGCAGAATTTAATGAAGTGTTGCCCATGAGTACTGATATCAAGGTTCAGAATGTCCAACGCGAACAACTGTTTATCATGAGTTTTCTAGTTGGTCTTGCTTCGAAATATGACACAGCTAAAGATCAAGTTCTCTCGAGTTCAGACATTTCATCATTGGAAGATGTTTACACTTGGATACTACGTACAGAGCGTTCGCCAGTGATAGTGCCATCTGAATCTAACAGTGCTTTGGTTGGACAAGCCACTGAATATAGAGGTAATCGAGGGGTAGGATCGAACATGTCCAAAGGAAATTCTACTGCTCCGAAAGCAAATTCAGGAGATATTGTTTGCCGCTATTGTCATAAGTCAGGGCATATAAAACGTGATTGTTGGAAATTGCTTATAGAAACCAGAGGTTTCCATCTGCACATGTTGCCTCTACTCCTGATAATTCTGACAAGTCTGTTTCGATCTCAGCTGAGGAGTTTGCTAAATTCCGACTGTATCAAGAGTCACTGACGGCTTCATCCTCCACTCCTATTACTGCCATTGTCGACACAGGTAACACATCTACATGTCTTCTTTCCTCCTCTTCGAAATGGGTCATAGACTCTGGCGCTTCCGATCACATGACAGGTAATCCCCGTTTATTCTCTACCATTGATCCATCTACATCTTCCCCTATACCATAAACCCTAAACCCTAGTGTCACTATAGCTGATGGAACCACCTCTCCAGTCTTAGGAATCGGCAATGTTCGACTTACCAACTCACTTTCGTTGTCTTCCGTTTTGAGTTTACCACAGTTTTCCTTTAACTTGATTTCTGTTAGTAAACTCACTCGTGACCTTAATTGTTGTGTCTCATTTTTTCCTGGTTATTGCTTATTTCAGGATCTTACGACGAAGAGGACTTTTGGTAAAGGGTGTGAATCTGGAGGTCTCTACATCTTTGAACCAGAAATATCAACAGTCGTTGCATGTTCTAAAGTGTCATCCCCATTTGAAGATCATTGTCGTTTGGGTCATCCTTCTATTTCAGTATTGAAGAGTCTTCGTCCTCAGTTTCATTCTTTGTCTTCTTTAGCTTGTGAGTCATGTCAGTTTGCTAAGTTCCATCGTGTGAGTCTGTATCCCCATGCAACTAAACGAGCTAATGCTCCATTTGAATTAGTTCATTCTGATGTTTGAGGTCTGTGTCCTATTGAGTCAAAGATAGGGTTTAGATATTTTGTTACCTTTGTCGATGATTTTTCTCGTGTAACTTGGTTATATCTAATGAAAAATCGCTCTGAGTTGCGTTCTCATTTTCGTAACTTCCATGCTGAAATCCGAACTCAATTTAACGGTTCTCTTAAAGTTCTACGGAGTGATAATGCTAAAGAATACTTCTCTCATGCTCTTAATTCTTATTTAGATGAACATGGCATCCTCCATCAATCCTCATGTGTTGATACTCCATCTCAAAATGGGGTTGCAGAAAGAAAGAACCGTCATCTCCTCGAAACAGCCAGAGCCTTAATGTTCCAGATGAATGTTCCAAAGTATTTTTGGGCCGACGCTGTATCCACAGCTTGTTTCTTAATAAATCGCATGCCCTCCTCAGTTCTAAAGGGTGAGATACCTTATCGTATTTTATGTCCCACACAACCTTCATTCTCTCTTCATCCCAAAATCTTTGGTTGTATTTGCTTTGTTCGGGATGTTCGTCCTCATCTCACCAAACTTGACGACCACCCCCTTCAGTTACATGCCCTGAACCAGAGTCTTCTTCATCATTGGATCCAGGAACGAGCGATGACCTTCCCATTGCTCTTCGTAAAGGTAAACGTCAATGCACTTATCCTATTTCCAATTTTGTTTCATATAATCATTTGTCATCTTCTTCCTGTTCTTTTATTGCATCTTTGCAATCAGTATCTGTTCCTAAGACTGTTCATGAAGCTTTGTCTCATCCTGGTTGGCGTGCTACAATGGTTGAGGAGATGAATGCCTTAGATGACAATTGTACTTGGAATTTAGTTTCACTTCCTGTAGGAAAGAAGCCTGTTGGTTGTAAGTGGGTATTTGCGGTCAAGGTCAATCCAGATGGATCTGTGGCTCGCTTGAAAGCTCGCCTTGTTGCTAAGGGTTATGCACAAACCTATGGAGTTGACTATTCTGATACTTTTTCTTCCGTTGCTAAATTGGCTTCTGTTCGGCTGTTCATTTCGTTGGCATCCATTCATCATTGGCCCTTGCATCAGCTTGATATTAAAAATGCCTTTCTTCATGGTGATCTTGAAGAAGAGGTGTATATGGAGCAACCACCAAGGTTTGTTGCTCAGGGGGAGAATGGAAAGGTATGTCGTCTTCTTAAATCCTTGTATGGATTAAAACAGAGTCTCCGAGCTTGGTTTGGAAAATTCAGTCAGGTGATTGTAAATTTTGGAATGAGGAAAAGTAAATCAGATCATTCTGTTTTTTATAAGCGATCTGCAAATGGTGTTATCTTGTTGGTTGTGTATGTTGATGATATTGTTATTACTGGCGATGACACATCAGGTATCCAAGCACTCAAAACCTTTCTCCATGGTCAATTCCATACAAAAGATTTGGGAGCGTTGAAATACTTTCTAGGAATTGAGGTAATAAGGAGCAAGGAGGGAATCCTGTTATCACAGAGAAAATATGTAATTGACTTGTTGACTGAAACAGGGAAGTTAGGGGCTAAACCATGTAGTACCCCAATGATGTCGAACTTACAGCTTACGAAAGAGGGAGAGTTACTTAAAGATCCTGAAAGGTATAGAAGGTTAGTAGGAAAACTCAATTATCTTACAGTGACTCGTCCTGACATAGCTTATTCAGTGAGCATTGTGAGTTAGTTTATGTCTTCTCCTACAGTTGATCATTGGGCTGCATTGGAACATATTTTGTGTTATTTGAAGGCAGCTCCTGGACGTGGTTTATTATATAAGGATTATGGACACATGAACATTGAATGCTTCTCAGATGCTGATTGGGCAGGATCTAGAGAAGATAGAAGATCAACTTCAGGATACTGTGTATTTGTGGGTGGTAATTTGGTTTCTTGGAAAAGTAAGAAACAAAATGTGGTGTCACGTTCAAGTGTTGAATCAGAATATAGAGCAATGGCACAGTCTATATGTGAATTAGTCTGGATACGTCAACTTCTTGTCGAATTGGGATTTGATATCACAACACCGACAAAATTGTGGTGTGATAATCAGGCAGCTCTTCATATTGCATCTAATCCGGTATTTCATGAACGGACTAAACACATTGAGGTTGACTGTCACTTTGTACGTGAAAAGATACAAGAAGGTTTGGTGTCAACAGGATATGTGAAGACTGGAGAGCAATTAGGAGATATCTTCACAAAGGCACTAAATGGAGATCGAATAGATTATCTCTCTAACAAGTTGGGCATGACGAATATATATGCTCCAACTTGAGGGGGAGTGTTAGAGTTATTATATTAGTATAATAAGTGTAATTATATAGTGTTGTCCTTTATTGTCTTTTTACATTCTCCTACTTAGGGTTAACCTTGTACACTTGTATATATATATCTTTATGTGAATGGAATAGAGTATTCTGATTCTCTCAAACCTTAGAGTTTACAAAGATCAAACACAATTGGTTAAGTATTTTGAATAGTTGAAGTAGGAATGGAAGAAGAATTACCAAGTTTTTCAGTTTCAATCATCGGAGTCTCAAGTTGGTTCTGTGAAGGATCAACTCTTTGGTCTTGGTTCCTCTGATTGAATTCTCTTTAGTATAAACTTAAACTCAGGAACTTGATCAGTAGAATCATTATGTAGTATTTCTCCCCTTGATTGAGAAGTTTCTATACTTGGCACCAAAGGACTAGTAACATCAGGACAAATAAAGTTAGGAAGAGGAGTAGAAACATCTCAAAAGTTATCTTCCAAACTTGGTGTCTCTCCCGGAAGAGAATTTTGGGTAAAATATGGTTGATTTTCTAAAAAAAGACACATCCATGCTCACCAAACATTTTTTTGTCTGAGAATTAAAACATATATAGCCCATTTGATTTGAAGAGTAACCCAAAAAAATACATTTAACAGCTCTATGATCAAGTTTTGACAAAAAGTGACTAGGGATGTGAACATAAGTAGTACACCCAAAAACTTTGAGAGGTAAATCATAATGTAGGTGAGATTTTGGAAAAACATTTTTCAAGCAATCAATGGGAGTTCTAAAATTCAAGATCTTACTAGGCATTCTATTTATTAGATAAGTAGCTGTAAGAATGGCTTCACCCCATAAATGTTTCGGAACATGCATGGAAAGCATTATAGCATGAGCTACTTCAAGTAAATGCCTATTTTTTCTTTCAGCAACACCATTCTGTTGAGGAGTATCTCGACACGTAGACTGGTAAGCAATACCTTTATCTTTTAAAATATCACCAAAAAAATCATTAAAATATTCAGTTCCATTATCATAGTGTAAAATGCAAATTTTGGTTTGAAATTGGGTTTCGATCATATTGTAAAAATGTCTAAAAATGTCTTTCACCTAAGAAATTTTTTCCATTAAGTACACCCAAGATAAATGAGTATGGTCGTCAATAAAAGTAACAAACCATCTTTTCCTACTATGAGTCCTAATTTTAGAAGCACCCTAAACATCACTATGGATTAAATAAAAAATGTTTGGAAACTTTGTAAGGTTTAGGTAAATATGTGGATTGATGATTTTTTGCTAAAATGGAACTTTCACTATTAAGTGAGGAGCAATCAAATCCCTTAAATAAATTTGGAAATAAATGCTTGAGATAAGGAAAACTAGGATGCCCTAACCTAAGATGTCAAAGCATAATTTGTTCTTTACCAGAAAGAGAACTAATACTACTGAAACCGTGAGTTATTTTATTACTAAAAGAACCATCATCAAAGTAGTAAAGGCCATCAAGCATCCTAGCACTCCCAATCATCTTCTCTGATCCTGAAGAATACAGTGAGATTCAAAGAATGTAACACGACATTTAGAATCTCGAGAAAGTTTGCTGACAAATAAAAGATTACATGCTAATTTTGGAGCATGTAAGACAGATTTTAAAGAAATATTTTCAGTCAGAATCATGGAATTCTCTCCCAGAGCTGCGGAACTAACGACTTTATTAGAAAGTCAAATTACTAACTTTTACACCTGCAATGGAAGAAAAATTGGTATCTGCCATTTGAATTTTTTCATTAGAATAGGAAGGAGAGTATGAGTTAAAAAAGTGAGAGGTACTAGTCATATGGTCAGATGCTCCGGAATCGAATCCACGGAGAAGAACTGCCGCAAGAGAAGGCTTGAGGATAATTACCTGTTTTTGCCAATGAAACACAAGAACTATTAGATGATAAATTGGTTGGTAGAAAGTTTAGGGTTTGATGCACTTGCTCCTTAGACATGACGAGTAAATGGGAAATAATAAAATATAAACCAAACCAAATAAACCAGAACTGAACCAAATAACCACAGAACCAGTGAACCAAATTGTTCAAAAAAAAATGGAGGTAAACCCGTTTCACTGGAGGTAAGCTAAACCAGTGAACCAACCCAAAAACATATTTGATACCAAAAGGAAAATTATGGAAACAACACGAAGAAACTCCCTGGGCAATCGGCGGCAAACTGACGGACTAGCAGGCAGGTGAGCCAATCGGATGAGGCGAGCGACGGGAGGCGCGAGCTGGTGGATGGCAGCGACTCGCAGATTCGGTGCCAGACGCGAGCATTCGGGTCGAAGGTGCGGTGGACGACAGCAACTTGGAGACATGAACGTGTGGGGTCACAGGACAAATAATTGACGGCGTTGTGTTGTCGCGGGTCTCTAGGTCACAAATGAAGCAATGGGTCGTGGGTCGCTATGTTGTCCAAAAGTAGCTGGGTCGTGATTTGCTTCGTCGCACGACTGGGTCTGAGGTAATCGAGGTGGCGCGGCAACGTAGGAGGCAATGGTATGGAAGTGGCGGCAAAAAGACCACCGACGCTGGAAGTAAGGTGCACCAATTAAGAATGGCGGCTAGGGTTCCGACGTTGGTGGCTAGGGTTTCTAAGGGTTTTTTAGACGGCTAGGGTTTAAACTTGCTCTGATACCATCTTAAATTTAGTAGAATAATGATTTGTTATTCAAATATGTGCAACTTAGGTCTTCTTATATAGGAGAAAAGACCCACTGCAATATAAGGAAAGAATAAAGACAATAATGATAAAATAATATTTACACAGTTGTAAATATTAGAAATTCCAACATATATTAATTCATTAGAGCCCACAAATTTGAAGTTTGTTTCAAGAGAAAAATTATTCATCAATGACTTTTCAAGTTCCCTAGATTTAATAAGGATTAATCAAGTAATGTTGGATGAAGAATTTACCATTATTATTGAAGGGGTTAGGGGGTTGAGATGACATTAATTTCTCGTTATCAGAAGGTTCATAATGAGGTATTGGGTTTCCAAAAGTTACTTTGTTACATGAAGAGATCACTAATAATGATGTTTCCAGGGTGTTTAATGCAAGTAATCCAGAGTCAAATTCTATTCTCCCATCTCATTTTTCAATGATTAATTGCTCCCAGTGTTTTCAAGGCAACCCCAGGCGCACGCCTATGGAGAGAGGCAAGTCGACCTGGGGTCATTGTGCCTTGAAGGCAGCTAAGGCGAACTCCTTCAACCAGGTGTTTGCCTAGCGGCGCCTTTGGTCGCCTTTCCCATGCGTGGAGGCGAGCGACTAGTATTTAGTATTACTTTCAGAGATTTTTTGGGTTAAAAAATCAAAGTGGAGAAGAATCAACGTTGAAAGAAAGGGAAAAAAAAAAAAATCGAAGAACCTGTCTGTGTGCAAGCTTCAACCTCTCATGTCTCATCCTCTCTTTTAAAATTTTCATGCAGCACTAAAGTACTACTGTAGAGCAAGTAGTAGCATCACATGCATGCTTAACTGCCATGTGGCTGTATTACTAAATTCTAATTCTTAGTGGTTTATATATTTTAAATAATTTTTGTTTAATTCCAGTCAATAAAATAAATGTGTGAAGGTAATTTTTTTGAAAAAAAATATACTTTTGGTCCCTGAGGTTTGGGTTTCTTAATTTTAGGAGAATAATAGTCTCTTATTCAAATATGGACAACCTAGGTCTTCTTATATAGGAGAAAGACCCATTACAATAAAAGGAAAGAATAAAGGCAATAATGACTAAATATTAATAAATAATATTTACACAATTATATAAACTATAAATTCCAACACTCCCCCTCAACTGGTTTAAAGATGTCTTCCATAGCCAGCTTGTCAATTAGTTTATCGAATTGCTTCTTTGGAAGTCCCTTAGTTAGAACATCAACAATTTGCTCTGTCGTCGGAAGATAAGGGATACATATTGCACCAATATCAATCTTTTCTTTAATAAAGTGTTTGTCAACCTCAATATGTTTTGTTCTATCATGTAGAACTGGATTGTGAGCTATAGATATAGCAGCCTTATTGTCACAATAAATTTGAATAGGCTTAGTCTGAGGGAACTTGAATTCTTCAAGTATTCTTTTGATCCATATGCCTTCACAA
This sequence comes from Luffa acutangula, assembly GCA_036850905.1. Lineage (NCBI taxonomy): Eukaryota > Viridiplantae > Streptophyta > Magnoliopsida > Cucurbitales > Cucurbitaceae > Luffa > Luffa acutangula. Next base: position 42,453,392 of record CM072097.1, on the reverse strand, counting down.
ATTCCATGGGCTAAGGCTCTAAACTCTGCCCCAGCGCTACTCCTGGCCACTACATTTTGCTTTTTGCTTCGCCATGTGACTAGATTTCCTCCAACAAAGGAACAATAACTTGAGGTAGATCTTCTATCAGTAGTACTTCCAACCCAGTCTACATCTGTATAGACCTCTACTTGGAAGTGATTATTCTTTTTGAATAAAATACCTTTTCCAGGAGCTCCTTTTAAATATCGTAAAATCCTATAGGCAGCTTCGAAATGCGTTGGTCCCGGTGCATGCATAAACTGACTTACCATGCTTACAACAAAAGCTATGTCTAGACAAGTATGAGACAAATAAATTAGTCTCCCCACAAGTCTTTGGTATCTTTCCTTATTCTTTATTTCTTCTTCTTTTGTTGCTTCTTTTCAAATTAGGCTTAATAGGAGTTTTAGCAACTCTGCATCCAAGTAATCATGTTTCTTCAAATAAGTCAAGGGCATATTTTCTTTGATTTACAAAGATACCTTTCCTTGATCTTGCAAATTTCATCCCAAGGAAATATTTTAACGTTCCCAAATCCTTGATTTGAAACTCAGTTGCAAGGTTTTTCTTGAGATCAGTTAGACCTACTTCATCATCACCTGTGAGAATAATATCATCAACATAGACAATCAAGATAGAGATTTTATTATTCTCAGAGTGTTTATAAAATATAGTATGGTTAGCTTGACTTCGAAGAAACCCATAACCAGACACAACTTTTCCAAACTGTTCGAACCAAGCTCTAGGAGACTGTTTCAAGCCATATAGAGATTTCGTTAACCTGCAAATTCTATTACTTTCAAGTTCCTTTTCAAAACCTGGTGGCAAATGCATAAAAACTTCTTCCTCAAGGTCGCCATTGAGAAAAGCATTTTTCACATCAAGTTGGTAGAGAGACCACTCTGAATTAGCTGCAAAAGACAACAGTACTCGAATAGAGTTAATTTTAACAATTGGGGCAAACGTTTTCTGATAATCAATCCCATATGTTTGGGTGAAGCCTTTAGCTACTAATCGGGCCTTATATCTCTCAATACTACCATCTGCATTGCATTTTATGGTAAACACCCATTTACAACCCACTGGTTTCTTATCCTTTGGCAACTCTACTATTTCCCAAGTCCCATTTTGTTTGAGAGCATTCATCTCCTCCATAACTGCTACTTTCCAATTTGGATCTTCTAAAGTGTCATGTATATTCTTTGGAACAAACAAATCATTTATCCTAGAGGTGAAGGCTTTATGACTATTTGACAAATTTTGATATGACATGTAGTTTGCAATAGGATATTTGGTACAACTTCGAGTACTTTTTCTAATGGCTATGGGCATATCAAGATCAGACACAACTGGCAAAGTATTTTGAATAGTTGAAGTAGGAATGGAAGAAGAATTACCAGATTTTCCAGTTTCAATCGTTGGAGTCTCAGATTGGTTCTGTGAAGGATCAACTATTTGGTCTTGCTTCCTTTGATTGAATTTTCTTCTAGTATAAAACTTAAACTTAGAAACTTGATCAGTAGGATAATTATGTAGTATTTCTCCCCCTGATTGAGAAGTTTCTATACTTGGCACCAAAGGACTAATATCATCAAGACAAATAAGGTTAGGAAGAGGAGTAGAAACATCCCAGAAGTTATCTTCCAAATTTGCTTTCTCCCCCGAAGAGAACTTTGGGTAAAATATGGTTGATTCTCTAAAAAAAGACACATCCATGCTCACAAAACATTTTTCTGTCTGAGGATCAAAACATTTATAGCCTTTTTGATTCGAAGAATAACCCAAAAAAATTCATTTAACTGCTCTATGATCAAGTTTTGACCGAAAGTGACTAGGGATGTGAACATAAGTAGTACACCCAAAAACTTTGAGAGGTAAATCAGAATATAAGCGAGATTTTGGAAAAACATTTTTAAAGCAATCAATGAGTTTTAAAATTCAAGATCTTACTCAGCATTCTATTTATTAGATAGGTAGCTGTGAGAATTGCTTCGCCCCATAAATATTTTGGAACCTGCATGGAAAACATTATAGCACGAGCTACCTCAAGTAAATGCCTATTTTTTTCAACAACACCATTCTGTTGAGGAGTATCTCGACAAGTAGACTGGTGAACTATACCTTTATCTTTTAAAAACTCACCAAAAGATTCATTAAAATATTCAGTTCTATTGTCAGAGTGTAAAATGCAAATTTTGGTTTGAAATTGAGTTTCGATCATATTGTAAAAATTTCTAAAAATGTTTTTCACCTCAGATTTCTTTTCCATTAAGTACACCCAAGATAGACGAGTATGGTCGTCAATAAAAGTAACAAACCATCTTTTCCCACTATGAGTCCTAATTTTAGAAGCACCCCAAACATCACTATGTATTAAATAAAAAGGTTTGGAAGCTTTGTAAGGTTTAGGTAAATAGGTGGAACGATGATTTTTTGTCATTCATTTGTATTTGTGCTTGCTTTTAACCTTTCAGTTCTTTAATTTTATTCTCCGTATCAGTATTTTGAGTATTAGTCTCTTTTCATTTTTTCAATGAAAAGTATGGTTTCCTTTTCAAAAAAAAAAAAAAAAAGAATTATTTTCATTCTTGTACCTATAAAAGGGTGAACTTCCATGTAAAGTTTGTATCACCAAGTTTTCTACTTCAATTAGAAATTTATTCATCTCTTAGATTCCAATCTCTCATTTTCCATTCTCTCTTTGTTCAACAAACATTGAGAGTTTGATAATTGCTTCCGCAATCTTTTTAACCTTTCATTTTCAATTTTTTCAACATTACTGACTGACAGACATCAATATATATCGTAATGTTTCTTTTTGTTGCTTTGCTAGGGTCTCATCACTTTTCAATATTCTTTTGCTGCTACTGCGTGATTCCTCCAATTTTAAGGTGAGGATACAAGCTGCTGCTGCTTTATCTGTGCCGGCTTCAGTGTATGGTAAGTTGGTATTTGTTATCAGCTAGCCTGAGAACGTAATATTGGAGATGGACAACCTTAGTGAAGTCTAATTCTACTTAGTATCAGTTTTGCATGATTGATTTCTTCAAGGGGAGATGGGTGCTAGTGTATACCAGTCAATGTAATTTTTCGAAGGTTTGAAACAAATTGAAACTTCACGCAGATGGGTACTTCAAGTTTATTTTTTGGTGCAGGCTATGGCAAGTCTTTTCCAGATGTAATCCAAGGTCTGGAGCACACAATTGAGAACCTAGAATCAAATCATACTCTTGCACCAAGTTTCAAGTACAAGGTTGCACTTGAGAAGCAGGTAAAATTCTTCAATCAATTTCAATACGAGCAATACCAGTTCATTAAACCAAATTTAGCACTTGGAAACAACCTTTCATTTCTATCATTGAGTGAGTACTAGGGATATAGGGGACTTAGCTGTGCATTCATGAACCAACAGAAAAGAGTCGGTGATTACTAAAAACCTCTTCAGAAACAAACTTACACTTTGTCAATGGCATCCACAAGAAAGTCATAAAACGTAATTCACTCCCAAAGCACTTATGATAGACCTCCAATTAAATATGTGTATAAGAGGAAACGAGTGAGGAAGGATAGAGATGGTTAGTTGGTTAAATGGTTAGTTGTGGTCCCGACTGATTAGTTGTAAATAGTAGTATACTATATTAGTCTTGGATGTATCTAGGGAGGTTATGCCTTTTGACTTGTATCTGGATTTGGTTAATGAACTGGGAGATAGGAGAGCTCTCGAACTCTTCCCTTGGTTGTAATTGTGCCCTAGTTATAAATACAATCTAGACGCTATCAACTTATCTCTGTTTTTATTCTTTGACCATGTCATCCTTCCAAAATTTCCACAAGGTCGTGATTCATCTTCTTAATCTTGATATTATTCATGATTCATGAAAGTTGGTCTTGTACCCAGTTAAATCATAAAATTTCCACAAGGTGGGAGTGGGGCGATAAATGGGAAGGTGGTGAATGCCTAGCTCCCAATTTAATAATTAAAAAATCTATAAGCATGATCATGACTTAACGATATCATTTCATAGTCCTTCCCTCCTTTGATAATTATTGTTTAATTGCTGGATCTTTTGGTTCTGTACAGTTAACTTCAACCATGTTACATGTTTTAAGTCTTGCTACCAGCACTGACTATCAACCACTCAAAGATTTTCTGGTCAAAGTAAGTGCTGATTTTCTTTACTGATTAGTGTATTAGTATAACTTTCTTTACTTAATTGTAGTTTTTAGATTCTTTGACATGGGCATTGATTTTTATTCAAGAATTATGCGTGATGTGCACGTAATGCTAGACTTGGTACCAGAAGATACACAGACGTGGCGAAAACTATTAGATATATTTGCATTGCCTATTATGTGATGAGGCCAGGAGCATTGTCATGTATGGGACTGGGACTTTCATTCATCTTTGTGTATTTAACCAACGTGTTTAATGCCTCTTGCAAGGATGGGGGTTTGCCATATGAAGCTTTCCAAAATGAATAAAAAATCATAATTTTATTGAATATAATTTAAGGGCAACCAGGAATTCATTTGAAGAAAGTAAGATATGAAGGAGAAATATGTACATATTGATAAGAAACACGATGTATTAGGACATAAAAGAGAGAAACAGCTTAAGAGCAACGGGAAGAGATAATCCCCTCACAACAACTAACAATGAATAGCTTTCCAATCTTGACAGATATGATGAAATATGAAATGTAAAAAGTAGTCTAGATATAATTAATGTAATTATAAATTAAGTTAATTTGATATAGATGAAGTTACTTTGGTTGAAATTTATATATTCGATTAATTTGCATTATGGAAATTTATTGGCTTTAATTTGGTATTATTAAAATGAAGCATAATTTTCATACATCCTTATCAATGAATCAATGTCAACAACTATTCAAATATTTTCGAACTTACAAAACTATCATGTAAAAAAAATACAAATACAACTGTTCTTACGAATGGCACCCTTAGGGTACCGAGGTTGCCTGATAAATTTTTTTTTATTTATATTTACAACGTGTTCCATAAGTCATGGTATAAAAGACTCACCATCTTGGTATCCTAGTTCATGATTGAATTACTTGCATCCCTTCTTCATTCTGTTGTAGGAGTGAGCAACATTGACTATATTACATAAAATATTTTCACAGATATAGCCAGACCTTAAACTGACACTGTCTTGAGCTGCTGTTCAAGCCTTGTTCTTTATCCATTTATCTTAACTGTTTTCCTGACCCTTGCTAGAAAGCAACATTTCTTGAGGAATGGTTCAAGGCACTTTGTTCGTCGCTGGGAGAGAGAAGTAAATGGCAAGATGGTGAGGATAATTCCACCAACAACCAGAAGAGAGAAATGATATCAAAAGCTTTGCGGTCACTGATTGAAGTGTATACAAGCAGCAATCATAGTGCAATTTCTCAGAGATTTGAGGACTTGGATAAATGGATTCACTAGATTATTTCACTGTTCTTACGTTGTTCTATCAGTTTCAAAGAGTAGCCTCCAGCCAGTTTTATGATAACTACGTTATGTTCTAAGAGATGGAATCCCTCCCGATGAAACAGAAGGGAAATGGAAGAGGAATGTTTCGCATAGGCCATGAAATGCCATTGAAGATGTTATACGAGTGAAAGCTTGATGGAAGGCTGCGAGCCATGGTTAGATCTCGTTCTTTTGACTGGAAAGGGAATATGGATTGGCCAGAGGTACTCTGCAGTGAAATATTATTATTTAGTTGAAACTTGAAGACTGTACTGGCTGTGCAGATTGAGGAACATTCCTTACTCGGCTGAAATAGAATGTTTATTTTTTCTCTGAAGTTTTCTTTCGGATGTATAGAGTGTGTTCGTTTGTGTAGTCTCTGCAAGGTTCGAGTTCAGTTTGTTTGATTCTCCATCATGCCTTTGAACTCGCCATTGAAGATCCCCCTCTCCTTTTTGGAGTTCATGTAGACAATTTTATAGTTAAGGTTCTCGTGTAACTTATTTATTTATTTGTCTATTATCATGTATAATGCAAGTGAAATTTATTCATGTGCATTTCCTTTTGTAATTAATTATGATTAATAAATTATGTATAATGCAAGTGAGATTTTTTTTTTTCTTTGTTCGTGTCCCTAAACACACCACATTTGTTGAATGGACTATTCTAGTCTGATAAAATGTCTTTTATCCTTAGATATTGTTGGACTATTTATCTATTTTCCTTTGATATAGTTTGTTATAGGTGTAGCCTATCTCTATGCTCCACTTGTCCTTGTATTTCTCTTTATATTGGTACATTGTTCATTGTGTAAGAATACAGACAATTATTGAATACAATTCTCAATTATTCTCTCCTATTATTCTGCAACCTTTGATGGTATAGAGTTGGGCTCACTCTGTTCTTTCCTAAAATGAATATTGAAGAATGATCTTCATCTTCTACCTCATCTTCTCAAGAAAACACTCCAGTTGTTTCGCCAACCACACCAATCACAACTTCGGTGGTAACCCCTATTCAAAATCTAAACCAAAATCCTCCCAATCCCACTCCCCCACGAATTCGACCTCAAGTGAATCAAAATCGGAAAAGGAATCCAACCCTTATTCCTCCCCAAACTCTTAATATTGCTCCCTATCATCCTCAGCAACCTTTTCCTTAGTTGTTTTATCTCCAACAACAAGCATTTTATCTGAGACCCCTGTATCCTGCCCCTCCCTCAACCTCAAAATTTTCCTCCGTATCCAAACTTCTTTACCCCAAAAGCCTCTTGTCGTGAAACTCACTAATAACAATTTCTTGCTCTAGAAGAATCAACTTCTCAATGTCGTGCTAGCAAATGGACTATCGGGTTTTTTCGATGGCTCAATTCCAATTCTACTAAAATTTCTGGATCTGAACAACACTCAACTAAATCCTGATTATCTAGGATGGGAGAGGTACAATTGTTTTATTATGTATTGGATTTATTCCTCTTTGTTTGAAGAAAAGATAGGTGAGATAGTTAGCCTTGAATCAACTTCTGAAATCTGGTCTTCTTTAATTCGTTCATATGATTCGAATACAACTATTCATATTATGGCTTTGAAAGCTCAACTTCAGAAAATTAGAAAGGATGGTTTGTTCGTGAGTCAATATTTAGCCAAGATAAAAGAAATAGCTGATAGGTTTGTTGCGATTGGGGAATCGATATCCTATCGAGATCATTTAGCTCGTATTTTTTATGGATTAGGTAGTGAATATAATGCTTTTGTTACCACGATTCAAAATAGATCAGATAATCTCACTTCTAAAAGTTACGTAGCCTCTTATTAGCTTATGAAGCACGTTTGGAGAAGCAATCTACAATTGACCATCTAAATTTATCCCAAGCAAATTTTAGTAGCCTCAACATTCATAATCTAATCGTCGTTCTTCTACCAGGTCTCGACCATAATTTAACCATTTCTCAAAATCCTCCTCTTCTCCATCCCAACTGCACCAACTAAATTTCTCTCACAGTATCCTTGGCAAGCCCCAATCCCCTGTTCAGTGGTCTTCTAAACCAACAAATTCCAAGTTGCAATGCCAAATATGTGGCAAGTTTGACCACACAACCCTGATCTCTCATCATCACACTAACCTTGCATACCAAACCCCTCCTCAACTGCAAGCTCTTGTTCATACTTCAACCAATCCTGTCTCCAATATGTCTCAAGCTTTTTCAGATACCTCATCAACTGTCCAAGTTGAATTTTCTCATCCTGATGAATCGTGATTCCTAGACTCGGGGGCCACTCATCACATGACTCCAGATCTCTCTTCGTTGTGTAATCTTGTGGCTTATAATGGTGGTGATCAAATTACGATTGGAAACGGTAAGCAAATTCTCATTTCTAGTATTGGTTCTTATCTTGTTCCTTCTTATTCCAAACCTATATTACTGCATAATGTGTTATATTTTCCTTCCATTACAAAGAAACTTCTTAGTGTAGTTCGTTTGTGCAAGGATAATAAAGCTTATGTTAAATTCTACTCTTCATTTTTTCTTGTTAAGGATCTTCAAACCAAGACAACTCTACTTCAAGGAAAGTTTGAGGATGGTCTCTATAAGTTGTCATCACCTTTCAATTCCACTGTCCATTTGAGCTCCTCATCTCCTACAACACTTGTGTCTTTGGTTTCCCCTTCTTCTAGTTTGCATTTGCGACTAGGACATTTAGCAGCTTCAGTTCTGAAGCAAGTTTTGCAAGTCTCTGGTGTCTCTGTTTTGTCCTCAAATAATGTTGAGTTTTGTAATTCGTGTCAACTAGCTAAGAGTCATCTTCTTCCATTTTCTCTTGTTGAAACTTCTACTAGTGAACCTTTGCAAATTGTTCACTCTGATGTATCGGGATCTTCCCCTTAAATTTCAATTAATGGAATTCGTTTCTTTTTGTTATTTGTTGATGATTATACTCGTTTCTCGTGGTTATAACTTCTTAAATGGAAAGATGAAACTTTTTCTTGTTTTCTTAAATTTAAATAGCTAGTTGAAGTTCAGTTTGGTAAGTCTATTAAGTATTTCCAAATAGATTGGGGTAGGGAGTTTCGTTCTGTCTCTTCTTTTTTCTCTACTAATGGGATTCATCATCGTGTTTCATGTCCTTACACACTACAACAAAGTGGTCGTGTTGAGAGGAAAAATAGATATGTTGTAGAGACACTGGTTTATCATTGATTGTCCACTTTGGTTTGCCCTTAACTTTTAGGAGCTTTGCTTTTCAAATCGTTGTGTATCTTATAAATAGGCTACCCACATCTGTTTTACAAGCTAAGTCTCCTTACAAAATGTTTTATAACAAACTCCCTGACTACTCCCTTCTAAGAGCCTTTGGTTGTGCATGTTCCCTTTTCTTTGACCATTTAATGCTCATAAACTTATGTTCCGCTCTATTGAATGCCTTTTCATTGGCCATAATTCTAACCATAAAGGATACCTATGTCTTGACCCAATTTCTGGTCGTCTCTATGTGTCAATGCATGTAGTGTTCAATGAGTCAATGTTCCCTTGCACTTGTTGTTCCTTTCAGTTTGGTCCTCTTAAATCATCTCAGTCTAATCATTTTTTCTTCAATCCAGCTCTCTTGACTACCCCCCCCCCCCCTCGTTTCACTACCATCCCCGAGCATTTCGTCTCCATTATCCCCTACCCTTTCCCCTATTATTTCTACTGCTTCTGCTGCCTCTTCAACGCCTTCAGTTCCTCCCGGGTTTGCTCTTATTCAATTAAATTTGGATCGCCACCAAACTTCAAGTGCTACATCCTTATCATCTCCATCTTCGGTCTTGAAGGAGTGAAAAACACTCGAGCGAAAGCGATTACGGATCTTAGGCATCGATTTACATTAATTATTTTTGTTCGAAAAACAGGGAAAAAGAAAATCGAACCTTTGAAGCTTGAACTCTTCAAATTTGTTGGTTGTTTCTCTTCACGATCGAGTCATAGACCACAGCTAGAGTCTTCCCCGCTATTCTCTGGCCTTAGAATGAACTTGTAACCGAATGGTGATGAAAATGGAAGAGAAACTTGAAGCTTCAAGCAATGGGAGAGAGAAAGAATCATGAAGTTTTGAGAGAAAATTTTCTTCTACCGTTGGTGAGTTTCTCCAGCAACACATACATCCATCTTTCATTATCTTCGATGCTTATTTAAAGCATCAACATGCATCAACATTTTACCATTAATTGACAGCAAGAAGAGGGAAAAACCATGATATTTTACCTCTTGGTTTTTTCTTAATTAAAATTGAATTTTAAAAATTCAATTTTCTTAACTTAATTTTATACTAAAATTAATTTAAACCATTAATTTAATTTATAAATGATTAATTTAATATCAAATATTAAATTAAATAATTTACACACCAATCCCAACTTTTCTTCACACTGATCTCTCAAACGTGCATCTCTATTCATGTGTACAATATTTAAATCATATTTAAACATTTTTAATTCTCTCAAAATATAGTTTAATCCATAATTAAACTATAATGTTTAATAATATCGTATATAATTAACGTTAACTCTCTAATACGAATTTGAACGTTTCAAACTCTTTCATCACATTGTTCTAAGGTTTAGTCCGTTTGAGCTAGTAGGGGGACCTAATGGACCTACATATCATGAACTCCAACGATTCGGGATTCACTGGCTAAACTCATTTAACCTAGTTAACCAACACTCGTTAACTAACGGGACACTTCACTATAGCCCGTAGTTGCACTCCCTTCACTGTAGATATATTTTTGTCCGCTCGATATAACCATGATTAGTAAGTCGACCCTTCACAGGTTGTTCGTAACTACAACTAGGTCAAATGTCTGTTTTACCCCGTGAAGTTACTTTTTGTTCCTAAAGTTCCCACTGAATTCCTAATGAACAATTGGTTTGTGGTCCAACCCCCAAACCTAATACTTCTCGGGCCAATGAGAGGGCGACGCGCCTTTGTTCAAGACTTGGAGTCAACACTTAAGGGAACAACCTCTCTACTTTCCTTAAGTCGGGTAGGAGTGAATTTCATCTTGTAGTACTATGTCTCCAGCTATCTACCCGGTCTTATCCCCAAAATGGTAGGCTTATTGAGTCAGTGATGTTGGACCACTCTCACCCATGAAAATCAAAGGATAATCCTGAATAAACAGGAGTTCATAGTTAGCTCATGATTAAGATCAAGTTACCTAGGTCATCGCTTGAAATAGTTAGTTTCACAGTAAACGGCGTTATAAAGTGAAAGTGACTTATTTTGCGGTTCGGTCTTGTGCAAACTCATTTGCATAAGATACCCCCCACTCGCATGTCTCTACATGAACGACTCAGGATCACATCGTTTGTACTAAATACAAAGTGGGTCGCATCACATAGTGTCCCCAGGATAAGGTACACAGTCTTATCCCTATACTATAGACCGTTTTGGCTATTACTCAACCTTAATCCACTTTTATGTCTCCACAAAAAGTTCAAGTATTCATATCATAGCCAGAGGTTCTAGTTTATTGGATTTTGAGTCAATTAATGCATAATTAAAACAACCATTCAACAACCAGAAATCAATAACGTTTTATTGATTATAATTAACTTTGTTACATTTATTATCCACGAGTTTTAGGACAAAACTCAACAGGTCTCATATTCCAAATCTCCTTCATTATCCTCAGTACATCAACCTTTTCATACCCATTTTTCATCTCCTTCCTCTTCATCTGCTATACCACCCTCTCAACCTATTGTACCCGCCACACATTTGGAGCCTACCAATATTCCTCCCATGATTACAAGGGCAAAAGTTGGGATATTCAAACCAAAATGTTGGTTGACCTCCTCATCTCCATCTATTCCTTTGATTGAACCAACTAGTTTTAAAACAGCTATTAAGAGTAATGTGTAGGTGTTTATATCACACATGCGGAAGCAATTTAAGATCTTAGGCACACAATTTCATCAATTTGATCCTTGAAGGCATGTTGTCCATATGAACAAAAACAGAGTAAAATGGTACCTACCTCTTGAAGCTCCCAATTCGTGTAATCTGATGCTTTATAATTCACACCAACGACTTTTGGACAACCACTTGGATCTTCTCTACTATCCTCAGGCCTTGGAACGGATTGTGGGATCCTCAATTGATAGGAATTGGAAAGGAAAGCTTATGAGTATAAGCAAGTTTGAGAGTTTGAGCTATGGAGGTTTTGGGAGAATTTTGGCAATATTTTAGATTGAGAAAATCCACTAATTTTCATCAGCTCAACCTCTATATATAAATGAAAATCATGCACAAGAATTGCACAAAAAAATTGACAACAAATAGGGATCATTTTGAGTTACAAGATTAGGTGGTACAATAAGGCTAATTACAAGTGATTAGTCATTAAGCACCACCTCCAAAATTTGCTAACTTTTGAATTTTTGTTAAATTCAAAATTTGCAAATAAAATTCTGAATAATCTCACTTTCTTTTATTTTTATTTAAATTTAAATATCATTTATTTAATTAAATTAATACCATTTGTGCAATCTTGGTTTCTTTCTCTCAACGAATTGTCTCGAACATGAATCTGTATTCACGTGTTTAATATTTAAATCATATTTAAATATATAACTCTCATTTTAAGTTTAATTCATAATTAAACTAATATGTCGTTAAATATCGTATATAACCGACTTTTGTATCCTTTTCCGAATTTGAACGTTTCAAATATTAACCTATCATATTGTTCCAAGTTTTATTCTTATTGAGCTAGTAGAGGGACCTAATGGACCCACAGATCACGGGCTCCAACGAAATGATGGTAACCGGTTAATCTCATTAACCTAGTCATTCATCGTTCCTTAGCTTCCAGGACACTCCAATATAGCCCATAGTTGAACTCCCCTCACTGTAGATATATTTCTTGTCCACTTTAGATAACCATGATTAGTAAGTCGACCCTTCACCTATTGTTCGTAATTAGAGCTAGGTCAAATGTCTGTTTTACCCCTATAGTTACATCTTGTTCCTTAAGTTCCACCGATCCTCTAATGAACAACTAGTTCGCGATACAATCATTGAACCAAGTCTCTCTCAAGGTTATGAGAGGGCGGGGCCCCTTGTTCAAGACCCGGAGTCAGCACTTAAGGGAACAACCTTTACTAACCCTAAAATGGGTAGCAGTGAATTCCTTCTTGCAAAGCTATATCCCCAACTATCTATTTAGTTTTATCCCCAAAATGGTAGGCTTATTGAGTCGGCGATGTTTGGTCACTCTCACCCATGTAAATCAAAGGATAATCCTAAATAAACAGGAGTTCATAGTCAGCTCAGGATTAAGATCGAGTTACCTAGGTTATTAATATGAGATGTTCAGTTTCAACAATAAACGGTGTTGTAAAGTGAAAGTGACTTATCTCCTGGTCCGATCTCTATTCAAACTCTTTGTATAGGACGCCCTCACTCACATGTCTTACACATGAACGATTAGGATCACATCGTTTTTCTTTAAAGAACAAAGCAAGTCGCGCCAATTGTGTCCCCAGGATTAAGGTACCCAATCTTATCCATATACTATAGATCGTTTAGACTATTTACTTGAACTTGATCCATACTTATGTCACACATAAACTTCAAGTATACATAATATAGTCATGGGTTCTTAGATTATTGGATTTGTGGTTATATTTAGGCAAAACAAATATATAGAAATAATACTTCATTGAAGCAAGTCAAATGTTACATTTACTATCTACGAGTTTTAGGGCATAAAACCCAACATAATGAATGGAGAGATACTATGGACAAAGAGTACAAGGTTTTGGTTGGAAATAATACATGGGTCCTTGTTCTGAATTCTCCTAGGTACAAACTTGTGAGTTGTAAATGGGTGTACAGAATTAAACTCAAACTGGATGGATTAGTGGAAAGGTATAAGGCTTGACTAGTGGCTTGTGGCTTTGATCAAACTTAAGGCATTGATTATTTCGAGACCTTTAGTTCGGTGGTCAATCCAACACTATTTGGATCCTATTATCCCTTATTGTTCGGTTTAATTGGGTCATCAAGCAGTTGAATGTTCACAATGCATTTTTAAATGGAGATCTCTATGAAGATGTCTACATGCTTCAGCCACCCGATTTCATTGACAATGACAAGCCAACTCATGTGTGTAAGCTCCAAAAAGCTCTACATGGCTTAAAGCAAAGTCCAAGGGAATGGTTTCTCAAACTCAATTCATGCTTACAAAATTGGGAGTTTTCAGCCTCGAAATCTAATTCCTCACTGTTTTACTTCAACAAAAAGTTTGCGTTTGTTGTTGTTCTTATCTATGTAGACGATATAATCGTCACTGGTAATAGCCCTTCTTTTATTCAAAAGTTTATAAGTTCCTTGAATAGCCTTTTTGCATTAAAGGATCTTGGTGATGTATCCTATTTTCTTGGCATTGAGGTTCACAGAAGCTCTAGTTCCTTGTTTCTTTGTCAGCATAAATATTTTCAAGATCTTCTTCAAAGAGCAGATATGGTTTCGTATAAACCAATGGCCACTCAATTGGCAGTCGGTTCTTCCCTTACAGCTCGAGATGGTGATGTTTTAAAAGATTCAAAGCAATACAGAAGCATAGTCGAGGCATTGCAGTATTGTACCATCACAAGGCTCGATCTAAGCTTTGCTGTCAACAAAGCTTGTCAATTCCTTCATGCACCGACAACTGCTCATTGGAACTTGGTTAAAAGGATTCTCTGCTATCTTAAAACCACCAGCCAGCTTGGTCTTTCCTTCACAAGTTCAGGACCTTACTCTCTCACGTATTATACAGATGCTAATTGGGCTAATTGCCCGAGATGATCGTCGTAGCATGAGCAGATACTGTGTTTTTCTTGGGCATAATTTGATCTCTTAGTCCTCAGCAAAACGGGTTTTATGCCCTAAAACTCGTAGATAGTGAATGTAACCATTGACCGGATATTAATGAAATAATATTGATATATTTTTCCATTAATTGTTATTAGTTATTTTATATTTGTCTTTGCCTAATAATAACCCTAATCCAATAAACTAGACATCCAAGGCTGTAATATGAGTCTTGAACAATATGTAGCGACATACGAGATCATTGTTCAAGAAACAGCCTAAAGGGTCTATAGTATAGGGATAAGACTGGGTGCCTTATCCTGGTGACACTATGGATACGGCCCACTTTGTATTTGATACAAATGCTGCGATCCAATGCGTTCGTGTAGGAGACATGCGAGTGGGGGTATCCTATGCAATGAGTTTGCATAAGACCGAACCGCGAAATAGTAACCACTGGTTATAACACCGTTAATTAGTTGGTTTTCTATTTCACTAGGACGATCTAGACAACTTAGTCTTAATCCTAAGTTGATTATGGACTCCTGCTCATGAGAGATTGTCCTTTGATCTGTATGGGTGAGAGTGGCCAATACGCCGACTCAATAAGCCTACCATTTTGGGGACAAGACCGAATGGGGAGCTGGGAACATAATCGTACAAGATGGAATTCACTCCTTCCCGACTTTAGGGAAGCAGATGAGTGTTCCCTTAAGTGGTTACTCCGAGTCTTGAACAAAGGGCCCTACCCTCTCAATGGCACGAGAGGGGTTTCTGTTTGATGGTTGGACCACAAAAAGGTTGTTCATTAGAGGAGAACTGGTACTTAAGGAAATAGAAGTAACCCAGGGGTAAAACGGTAATTTGACCCAGCTGGTGTTACGGACACTCGTGAAGGACTAACTAGTCGATATTGGTCTATATCCGTGGACACAGAAAATATGTCTGCAGTGAGAAGAGTGCAACTGTGAGTCTATAGTGGAATGAACACACAGTTAACGAATATTGATTAATGTGGTTAATGAGTTTGACCAATTAATCTCACATCGTTGGAGCTTCTGATCTGCAGGTCCATTAGGTCCCACTGGTAGCTCATAAAGTAATTTGAGGCAACTAAGTAATAAATGTAAATTGAAAATGTTCAATTTACTAAGGGAAACAAATATAATATATATTGATATATTATTATGAGAGAAATTAATATTTGAAGAAATTCAAATATAAATTTATGGAAGTTTGAAAGAGTTCAAATAATGAATTAATTAATTTAAGGCCTAAAATGTGTTTGGGCAAATTAATTAATTCTAGGCCGGGAATTAAATATGTGATATTTAATTGGTGGTTAATTAATTAAAGAATTAATTAACCAGGAATTAATCAATTATGGAAATAATTAATCACTTAAGGAAGTGATTAATCATTTATGGAAATGATCTAATCACTTATGGAAGTAATTAGTCATTTGTGGAAAAGATTAATCAATTATGGAATTGATTGATCATGATTGATTAAATAAGGAATAAGATTGAATCAATTTTGGAAAAGATTGATTTAATTGAATATTTTATTCATGGCCTCTCTTCTATAAATAAAACACTAGACCTAATTGGTCCAAGATACTTGACACTTTGCTCTTGCTCTTAGACTCTCAAGACAAAACCTAGAATTCTCTCTAGCCTCCCTCTTAGAGAAAGACTCCCACAAGTCTTTTGCCTCCTAGACTTAGAGACATACCGGTGTAACCTCTGTGGTTATTGTGTCATTCAAGAAGGAATTTCCAGCGAAGAAAATCAAAGGCGGCTGCTGTGTTTTGATCATTGGAGCGTCGTTGGCGAAGAACGGTCAAGTCTACAACGAAGGTTTGTAACGGTTCTTCCCCTTTTCTTTAGAAAAGCATGAAAATAAATTTAGATTTATTTTTAAGCATGTTTAAACCAATTTTCAGCAGCTTTAAAGAGTGTTTAAAGTTTGTTTGAGTTTTCGTAACGGTATTTTAATGTTAATTAATATACGGCGTAAGGTCCAATCGATGTGCTTCCGCTGCGTGGGGACTTTTATTCCCTTCAATCGGCATCAGAGTCATCACTATCCCTATTAATTAATATTAAAAGTTGCGATAGGCTCTAATAGGTGGGATTTATGCATAATGTATGTTTGGTTTGCGTTGAACTGTTTGGGTTAATTTTATGGCCATAGATTTTATTTTTATGTGATTTTGTTCATGTAAGGCCCGGTGTTTCGGGTATTTTATGTAAATCGAGTCCTTGTAAGTCTGTGTCTAGATTTAGGGCTGTTATCGATGGAGATCGAGATGATTTTGGGCGAAAATCATGAAGAACGGCGCTGGAAATCGGAAAAACAGAGTGCAGAACAGAGGAATCGACGACTTTAAGGTTGCTGGAAAATTTCTCGGTCGGGATCGAGATCGAGATCGCGACCGGGATCGAGACCGAGATCGCGATCGGGATCGAGCCGGGATCCTGGCCGGGATCCTAATCGGAAAATCGGTCTGGTTTGGTTTTTTAATGCTGGATCAGCCTGATTTTCTGTGTTATTGGCCCGGTTCAGCCAATTTTTGGCATGGTTCGTGATTTTGGAGGCTGGTTCGAGGTGGTTCGGGGCGGTTCGTGATGTCTAGACAAAATTCCGGAGCTGTACAAGGATTTTTAGGATAGAATTTAGCTAAATTAATGTAATTTAATGCTTTATTTTATCCTAGGGGCCAAAATTAACCGGTTCAATTGCTATTTATATATTTTATGGATGTCATATAGAATATTTAATCCCACCTTAGGTTATAAACATGCTCATGCATTTTTTTTATATATTATAAATTGTTATTATGTATGTTTAAATGCATGGAATTGTTTTCATATTTTTTAATATAAGTGTATATTAATTATATGAAAAAATTGGAAAGCATGAAGCATGTCATTACTTAAATTAAATATAGGGAAAAATACACTTTTGGTCCCTGAGGTTTGGGTTAAGTGACACTTTGGTCCCTGAGTTTTCAAACTCAACAAAAATACCCCCGAGGTTTGAGATAAGGAGCACTTTGGTCCCTGCCGTCAAATTTTCTGTTAACTATATTAAAATATTAGTGCCACGTCAGCAACTGTTAAAAGTTAACAGAAAATTTGACGGCAGGGACCAAAGTGCTCCTTATCTCAAACCTCAGGGGTATTTTTGTTGAGTTTGAAAACTCAGGGACCAAAGTGTCACTTAACCCAAACCTCAGGGACCAAAAGTGTATTTTTCCCTTAAATATAAATAGTTATGTTTAATGTGATGAATGAAGCATGTTTGATTGATTTTCTTGATTGGCTTATAATTGTTATATTAAAAGAAAATCAATATTGCATGAAGCATGAAACATCCATAGTTAATAATATAATTGTTATATTATTCATGCAATTAGTGTGGTTTAATTATTTAATTTGAATGAGATTTTTGAATGAATTAAACCCTAGATTCTTGATTATAGGATTAATCATTAAAATTTGAAATAGTTCTTTAATATTAATGATTAGAAACCGTCAATCTATAATCAAGATTTGCATGCAAACATAAGATCATAGGATAAATTGGATTAATTTTAAATTGTTTAAAATTAATTAGACCTAGATCAGTTTCTAATAGGATTAGAATCTTTTCGTACTTAGAATTTAAAATAGTTTTAATTGACTAAGTAGGAAAAACATTGTTATGATTATAAGGGAACTCTACCGGTAATGTTCTGTCTAAGGCTGGGGGTATTTAAGTTGACGGTTTACGGAACACCTCCTACCTGGGAACTGACCTGGAACACCGAAGTTGAATTAATCATAGTTAAATGTTAGCATGCAATATCACTAGGTTTATTAAAAGTGTTTAATGAACCTAGATCTTTAGAGTAAAGACCTTACATTACTGAGGTTATAAGGGAACTCTCTCGGTAAAGTTCTGTCTAAGGCTGGGGGTATTTAAGTTGACGGTTTACGGAACACCTCCTACCTGGCAACTTACCCGAACATTGAGTTGAATTAACCATAGTAATGTTGACTTGCAATGTTGGGTTTATTAAAAGAAGTTTTTCACTCAAAAGATTGCAGTTGAATCCTTTCCATAATTGTTATAATAGGATCAGACTTAGATAGATTGACTTAGCCGAATACTATCTAAGTTAAATAACCCTATATTAACCTTATGACATTTTCAGTGGGAGGAAAGTTACAAAACGAGATTTAAATCAAGTTTTGCTCCTATGTCCCTATATTCACAACGTGAGATTCATGCTCGACTTCGAGTCGCCTTAGGAGCGGCCTCCCTTTGGAAAGTGTTTGCATCAATCAATTTCAAGGTGAATGGGAAAAATGTCTAGAGTAAGTGGGAGCGGGACACGTGTCAACGTATCCCTCGGTCTCCGCCCATAGTTCGCACCGTGAGAGTCCTGTGATCCACCTGCAGGTTGTCCTGGTTCAACCATCCCTTCGGAGGGCCTGGTCATAGGATTCAGAACATCGTGAACTCCTGAAAAGGATAGGAGCTCTTAGGCTAATCACCAACAGTTGTCTTTCCTTTCGGTAGCCTGTTGGTGCGTGCCTCTGAGATCTGAAAGTGGGAGGGTTACACTTACGAGGATAAGTTAAAAGTGTTAGCAAATCCTTGACCGAACAACGGTGGCTAATGTCTATAGGAATATGAGTTATTCTGGAATTAGAATTAGCTAAGAGGTGTCTCACTTCAAAGGAGGAGTGCTTGATCACCCTTCGGTGGCTGACATTCTAAACATCTGAAACATCGTTGCAAAACGAAATCGATAGTTTTAGGGTTCTATGATTGTCTGTTTTGCTAAATTGATTGGATTGTGTGCAATTGTTTGCTTGTATGATGGGTTAAGGCAAAGATAACTAATACGGTCATTGTTTGTTTAAATTTCAGCAATGTCTTCCTCATTTGTCTCTCTGCTTAAAAATGAGAAATTAACCGGCGAAAATTATGCTACGTGGAAATCGAACCTGAATACGATTCTTGTTGTCTATGATCTGCGGTTCGTCTTAACAGAGGATTGTCCTCCAGCCCCTGCTCGTAATGCATCACAAGCAGTTAAGGCTGCTTATGATCGCTGGACAAAGGCCAATGATAAGACTCGCGTCTATATCCTAGCCAGCTTATATGAAGTTTTGGCTAAAAGGCATGAGGGCATGGTAACAGCGAGGGAGATTATGAACTCTCTCCCGGAGATGTTTGGACAACCGTCCTACCAACTCCACCATGACTCTCTCAATTATGTTTATAGTTGTCGCATGAAAGAGGGCACGTCTGTTCGGGAGCATGTCCTGGATATGATGGTCCAATTCAACGTGGTAGAGGCAAACGGGGCGGTCATAGATGAGCGTAGTCAGGTTGCATTCATCTTAGAAGCTCTTCCGAAGAGTTTCCTGTAGTTTCGAAGCAATGCAATGATGAATAAAATAACATTCAACCTGACTAGCCTCTTGAATGAGCTACAACTCTATCAGTCTCTTCTTAAGAACAAGGGACAGATAGAAGGAGAGGCAAACGTTGTCCACTCTAAAAGAAAGTTCGAGAAGGGTTCATCCTCTGGAACTAAATTTGTAGCCACTTCTTCAAAGAAAACTCAGAAGAAGAAAGGAAACAAGGGGAAAGCTCCCAACACTGCTGCTAAAAGCAAGGGAAAAGCCAAAGCTATGGCAGACAAGGGCAAGTGTTTCCACTGCAATGTAGATGGACATTGGAAAAGAAACTGCCCAAAGTACCTTGCTGAGAAAAAGAAGGAAAATGAAGGTAAATTTGATTTACTTGTTTTAGAAACATGCCTGGTAGAACATGATGAGTTTACCTGGATACTTGATTCAGGAGCAACTAATCATGTTTGCTCTTCTTTTCAGGAAAATAGTTCCTTTCGACAGTTGAACGATGGGGAAATGACACTCAGGGTCGGAACTGGAGAAGTCATTTCAGCTAAAGCAGTGGGAGCTGCAAAGTTATTTTTTAGAAATAGATTCTTACTTTTAGAAAGTTTGTTAATTGTTCCCAAGATTAAGAGGAACTTAATTTCTATTTCATGTTTGATTGAACAATCGTATACAGTTACTTTTGATATGAATGAAACGTTCATTTATAAAAATGGTGTACTTATTTGTTCAGCCAAATTGGAAAATAACTTGTATGTTTTAAGACCAACCGAAAACAAAGCACTTTTAAATCACGAATTATTTAAAACTGCTGAAACTCAAAGGAAAAGGCAAAAGATTTCTCCAACAAGTAACAATACTCATCTTTGGCATCTTAGACTTGGTCATATAAACATCGATAGGATCGGTCGTTTGGTAAAGAATGGACTTCTAAGTAAGTTAGAAGATGATTCACTACCACCTTGTGAATCTTGTCTCGAGGGAAAAATGACCAAGAGACCCTTTACTGGAAAAGGTTACAGAGCCAAAGAACCCTTAGAGTTAATACATTCGGATCTATGTGGTCCAATGAATGTAAAAGCTCAAGGAGGGTACGAATATTTCATCTCATTTATAGATGATTATTCAAGATATGGTTACTTGTACCTAATGGGACATAAGTCTGAAGCCCTTGAAAAGTTTAAGGAGTTTAAGGCTGAAGTTGAAAACCTATTAGGTAAATCAATTAAAGTACTTCGATCTGATCGAGGAGGGGAGTATATGGATCAAAGATTCCAGGATTATATGATAGAACATGGAATCCAATCTCAAATCTCAGCTCCTGGTACACCTCAGCAGAATGGTGTGTCAGAAAGGAGAAATAGAACCTTGTTAGACATGGTTAGATCAATGATGAGCTATGCTCAATTGCCTAGCTCGTTTTGGGGGCATGCAGTGGAGACTGCAGTATACATCTTGAACAATGTTCCCTCGAAAAGTGTTTCTGAAACACCTTTCGAATTATGGAAAAGGGGCGTAAACCTAGTTTGCATCACTTTCGCATCTGGGGTTGTCCAGCACACGTGCTTGTGACAAATCCTAAGAAACTGGAACCTCGTTCAAAACTGTACCAATTTGTTGGTTACCCTAAAGAAACGAGAGGTGGTTATTTCTACGACTCACAAGAAAATAAGGTGATTGTATCGACAAACGCCACTTTCTTAGAGGAATACCACATGAGAGATCATAAACCACGCAGCAAAATAATATTAGGAGAAGCTACTGAAGAATCATCAAGAGTTGTTGATGAAGTTGGACCTTCAACAAGGGTTGATGAAGGAACTAGTTCTCCAGATCCATCCCGTCCATCTCAAACGTTGGGAATGCCTCGACGCAGTGGGAGGGTTGTATTACAACCTGACCGCTACTTGGGTTTAACTGAAACTCAGGTTGTCATACCTAATGATGGCATTGAGGATCCATTGTCCTATCCACAGGAAATGAATGACGAAGATAAAGATGAATGGGTCAAAGTCATGAACCTGGAAATGGAGTCAATGTACTCCAATTCTATATGGGAACTTACAGATCTACCAAATGGGGTAAAACTCATATGGTGCAAATGGATCTATAAGAGAAAAAGAGATGCAACTGGAAAGGTACAGACCTTCAAAGCTAGACTAGTGGCAAAGGGTTATACCCAAAAGGAAGAGGTTGACTATGAGGAAACCTTTTCTCCTGTAGCCATGTTAAAGTCCATAAGAATTCTCTTATCCATAGCCACATATTATGACTATGAAATATGGCAAATCGACGTCAAGAATGCCTTTCTAAATGGTAATCTTGAAGAGAATATCTTCATGTCTCAACCCGAATGGTTCATAGCCCAAGGTCAGGAACAAAAGATTTGTAAGCTCAATCGATCCATTTATGGATTGAAACAAGCGTCCAGATCATGGAACATTAGATTTGATACTGCAATCAAGTCTTTTGGTTTTTACCAAAACGTTGATGAGCCTTGTGTGTACAAGAAAGTCAACAAAAGGAAAGTAACTTTTCTAATACTTTATGTAGACGATATCCTACTCATTGGGAATGATGTAGGATACCTCACTGACATTAAGAAATGGCTAGCAGCCCAATTCCAAATGAAAGATCTAGGAGAGGCTCAATATGTTATGGGAATCCAAATCATTAGGGATCGTAAGAACAAAACGCTAGCTTTGTCTCAAGCAACGTATATTGACAAGATGTTGTCTCGATATTCGATGCAAAACTCCAAGAAGGGACTACTACCCTTCAGACATGGGGTACACCTGTCTAAGGAACAGTCTCCTAAGACACCTCAAGAAATTGAGAACATGAGACACATTCCCTACGCCTCAGCTGAGGGCAGCTTAATGTATGCTATGCTCTGCACAAGACCTGACATATGTTATGCAGTGGGAGTAGTCAGTAGGTATCAGTCTAATCCAGGGTTGGACCACTGGGGAGCGGTTAAGAATATCCTCAAGTATCTTCGGAGAACGAGGGACTACATGCTTGTGTATGGAGCTAAGGATTTGATTCTTACTGGATACACTGACTCTGACTTTCAAGCTGATAAGGATTCAAGGAAATCCACATCAGGGTCAGTATTCACCCTCAATGGAGGAGCAGTAGTGTGGAGAAGCATCAAACAAGGTTGCATAGCAGACTCAACCATGGAGGCTGAGTATGTAGCAGCTTGCGAAGCAACTAAGGAGGCAATATGGCTTAGAAACTTCTTGACTGATTTCGAAGTGATTCCGAATATGAACGTGCCCATAACACTATACTGTGACAACAGTGTGGCTGTAGCCAACTCAAAAGAACCTAGAAGCCACAAACGGGGTAAACACATCGAGAGGAAGTATCACCTGATACGGGAGATTGTGCAAAGAGGAGATGTGATCGTCACTAAGATCGCCTCGGAGCACAACATCGTTGATCCATTTACGAAGGCTCTCACGGCTAAAGTGTTTGAGGGTCATCTAGAGGGTCTAGGTCTACGAGATATATATGTCATCTAATCTAGGGCAAGTGGGTATAAGGATGTCCTAGTTCATTGTATTATTTTTAATATACATGACATTTCCAGCTTTAGATTATTGCATTTACATCTCACTAACTAGTGTTTTAGTTCAAGTGGGAGTTTGTTGGGTTTTATGCCCTAAAACTCGTACATAGTGAATGTAACCGTTGACCGGATATTAATGAAATAATATTGATATATTTTTCCATGAATTGTTATTAGTTATTTTATATTTGTCTTTGCCTAATAATAACCCTAATCCAATAAACTAGACATCCAAGGCTGTAATATGAGTCTTGAACAATATGTAGCGACATACGGGATCATTGTTCAAGAAAAAATCCTAAAGGGTCTATAGTATAGGGATAAGACTGGGTGCCTTATCCTGGTGACACTATGGATACGGCCCACTTTGTATTTGATACAAATGATGCGATCCAACGCGTTCGTGTAGGAGACATGCGAGTGGGGGTATCCTATGCAATGAGTTTGCATAAGACCGGACCGCGAAATAGTAACCACTGGTTATAACACCGTTAACTAATTGGTTTTCTATTTCACTAGGACGACCTAGACAACTTAGTCTTAATCCTAAGTTGATTATGGACTCCTGCTCATGAGAGATTGTCCTTTGATCTGTATGAGTGAGAGTGGCCAATACGCCGACTCAATAAGCCTACCATTTTGGCGACAAGACCGAATGGGCAGCTGGGAACATAATCGTACAAGATGGAATTCACTCCTTCCCGACTTTAGGGAAGCAGATGAGTGTTCCCTTAAGTGGTTACTCCGAGTCTTGAACAAAGGGTCCTACCCTCTCAATGGCACGAGAGGTTTCTGTTTGATGGTTGGACCACAAACAGGTTGTTCATTAGAGGAGAACTGATACTTAAGGAAATAGAAGTAACCCAGGGGTAAAACGGTAATTTGACCCAGCTGGTGTTACGGACACTCGTGAAGGACTAACTAGTCGATATTGGTCTATATCCGTGGACACAGAAAATATGTCTGCAGTGAGAAGAGTGCAACTGTGAGTCTATAGTGGAATGAACACACAGTTAACGAATATTAATTAATGTGGTTAATGAGTTTGACCAATTAATCTCACATCGTTGGAGCTTCTGATCTGTAGGTCCATTAGGTCCCACTGGTAGCTCATAAAGTAATTTGAGGCAACTAACTAATAAATGTAAATTGAAAATGTTCAATTTACTAAGGGAAACAAATATAATATATATTGATATATTATTATGAGAGAAATTAATATTTGAAGAAATTCAAATATAAATTTATGGAAGTTTGAAAGAGTTCAAATAGTGAATTAATTAATTTAAGGCCTAAAATATGTTTGGGCAAATTAATTAATTCTAGGCCGGGAATTAAATATGTGATATTTAATTGGTGGTTAATTAATTAAAGAATTAATTAACTGGGAATTAATCAATTATGGAAATAATTAATCACTTAAGGAAGTGATTAATCATTTATGGAAATGATCTAATCACTTATGGAAGTAATTAGTCATTTGTGGAAAAGATTAGTCAATTATGGAATTGATTGATCATGATTGATTAAATAAGGAATAAGATTGAATCAATTTTGGAAAAGATTGATTTAATTGAATATTTTATTCATGACCTCTCTTCTATAAATAGAACACTAGACCTAATTGGTCCAAGACACTTGACACTTTGCTCTTGCTCTTAGACTCTCAAGACAAGACCTAGAATTCTCTCTAGTCTCCCTCTTAGAGAAAGACTCCCACAAGTCTTTTGCCTCCTAGACTTAGAGACATACCGGTGTAACCTCTGTGGTTATTGTGTCATTCAAGAAGGAATTTACAGCGAAGAAAATCAAAGACGGCTGCTGCGTTTTGATCATTGGAGCGTCGTTGGCGAAGAACGGTCAAGTCTACAACGAAGGTTTGTAACGGTTCTTCCCATTTTCTTTAGAAAAGCATGAAAATAAAGTTAGATTTATTTTTAAGCATGTTTAAACCAATTTTCCAGCAGCTTTAAAGAGTGTTTAAAGTTTGTTTGAGTTTTCGTAACGGTATTTTAATGTTAATTAATATACGGCGTAAGGTCCCATCGTAGCATAATTTTCGCCGGTTAATTTCTCATTTTTAAGCAGAGAGACAATTGAGGAAGACATTGCTGAAATTTAAACAAACAATGACCGTATTAGTTATCTTTGCCTTAACCCATCATACAAACAAACAATTGCACACAATCCAATCAATTTAGCAAAACAGACAATCACAGAACCCTAAAACTATCGATTTAGTTTTGCAACGACGTTTCAGAGGTTTAGAATATCAGCCACCGAAGGGTGATCAGACACTCCTCCTTTGAAATGAAACACCTCTCAGCTAATTCTAATTCCAGAATAATTCATATTCCTATAGACATTAGCCACCGTTGTTCGATCAAGGATTTCCTAACACTTTTAACTCATCCTCGTAAGTGTAACCCTCCCACTTTCAGATCTCAGAGGCACGCACCAACAGGCTACCGAAGGGAAAGACAACTGTTGGTGATTAGCTTAAGAGCTCCTATCCTTTTCAGGAGTTCACGATGTTCCGACTCCTATGACCAGGCCCTCCGAAGGGATGGTTGCGCCAGGACAACCTACAGGCGGATCATAGGACTCTCACGGTGTGAACTATGGGCGGAGACCGAGGGATACGTTGACACGTGTCCCGCTCCCACTTACTCTAGACATTTTTCCCATTCACCTTGATATTG
The DNA here is from genome assembly GCA_036850905.1 of Luffa acutangula. NCBI lineage: Eukaryota > Viridiplantae > Streptophyta > Magnoliopsida > Cucurbitales > Cucurbitaceae > Luffa > Luffa acutangula. Next base: position 42,427,352 of record CM072097.1, on the reverse strand, counting down.
ATCCATGCAAACACTTTCCGAAGGGAGGCCGCTCCTAAGGCGACTCGAAGCCGAGCATGAATCTCACGTTTGAATATAGGGACGTGGGAGCAAAACTTGATTTAAATCTCGTTTTGTAACTTTCCTCCCACTGAAAATGTCCTAAGGTTAATATAGGGTTATTTAACTTAGATAGTATTCGGCTAAGTCAATCTATCTAAGTCTGATCCTATTATAACAATTATGGAAAGGATTCAACTGCAATCTTTTTGGGTGAATTAAACTTCTTTTAATAAACCCAACATTGCTAGTCAACATTACTATGGTTAATTCAACTCAATGTTCGGGTCAGTTCCCAGGTAGGAGGTGTTCCGTAAACCGTCAACTTAAATACCCCCAGCCTTAGACAGAACTTTACCGAGAGAGTTCCCTTATAACCTCAGTAATGTAAGGTCTTTACTCTAAAGATCTAGGTGTATTAAACACTTTTAATTAACCTAGTGACATTGCATGCTAACATTTAACTATGATTAATTCAACTCCGGTGTCCAGGTCAGTTCCCAGGTAGGAGGTGTTCCGTAAACCGTCAACTTAAATACCCCTAACCTTAGACAGAACATTACCGGTGGAGTTCCCTTATAATCATAGCAATGTTTTTCCTACTTAGTAAATTAAAACTATTTTTAAATCTAAGTAAGAAAATATTCTAATCTTATTAGAAATCGATCTAGGTCTAATTAATTTTAAACAATTTAAAATTAATCCAATTTATCCTATGATCTTATGTTTGCATGCAAATCTTGATTATAGATTGACGGTTTCTAATCATTAATAATAAAGAACTATTTCAAATTTTAATGATTAATCATATAATCAAGAATCTAGGGTTTAATTCATTCAACAATCTCATTCAAATTAAATAATTAAACCACACTAATTGCATGAATAATATAACAATTATATTATTAACTATGGATGTTTCATGCTTCATGCAATATTGATTTTCTTTTAATATAACAATTATAAGCCAATCAAGAAAATCAATCAAGCATGTTTCATTCATTACATTAAACATAACTATTTATATTTAATTTAAGTAATGACATGCTTCATGCTTTCCAATTTTTCATATAATTAATATACACTTATATTAAAAAATATGAAAACAAATTCATGCATTTAAACATACATTATAACAATTTATAATATATAAAAAATGCATGAGCATGTTTATAACCTAAGGTGGGATTAAAAATTCTATATGACATCCATAAAGCATATAAATAGCAATTGAACCGGTTAATTTTGGCCCCTAGGATAAAATAAAGCATTAAATTACATTAATTTAGCTAAATTCTATCCTAAAAATCTTTGTACAGCTCCGGAATTTTGTCTAGACATCACGAACTGCCCCGAACTACCTCGAACCGGCCTCCAAAAACACGAACCATGCCAAAATTTGACTGAACCGGGCCAATAACACAGAAAATCGGGTTGATCCAGCAAAATAAACCGAACCAGACCGATTTCCCGGTCAGGATCCCGGTCTCGATCCCGGTCGGGATCTTGGTCTCGATCTCGGTCGGGACCCCGGTCGGGATCTCGGTCGGGACCCCGGTCGGGATCTCGGCCGGGATCCCGACCGGGAAATTTTCTAGCAAACCCTAAATCGTCGATTCCTCTGTTCTGCACTCTGTTTTTCCGATTTCCAGCGCCGTTCTTCATGATTTTCGCCCAAAATCATCTCGATCTCCATCGATAACAGCCCTAAATCTAGACACAGACTTACAAGGACTCGATTTACATAAAATATACCCGAAACATCGGGCCTTACATGATCAAAATCACATAAAAATAAAATCTATGGCCATAAAATTAACCCAAACAGTTCAACGCAAACCGAACATACATTATGCATAAATCCCACCCTTTAGAGCCTATCACAACTTTTAATATTAATTAATAGGGACAACGATGGCTCTGATGCCGATTGAAGGGAATAAAAGTCCCCACGCAGCGGAAGCGCATTGATTGGACCTTACGCCGTATATTAATTAACATTAAAATACCGTTACGATAACTCAAACATAACTTTAAACAACCTTTAAAGCCGCTGTAAAATTGGTTTAAACATGCTAAAATAAATCTAAATTTATTTTTAATACTTTTCTAAAGAAAAGAGGAAGAACCGTTACAAACCTTCGTTGAAGACTTGATCGTTCTTCGCCAACGACGCTCCACGAACGAAAACGCAGCAGCCGCCCTTGTTTTTCTTTGCTGGAAATTTCTTCTTTGATTGACACAATCACCACAGAGGTTACACCGGTATGTCTCTAAGTCTAGGAGGCAAAAGACTTGTGGGAGTCTTTCTCTAAGAGGGAGACTAGAGAGAATTCTAGGTCTTGTCTTGAGAGTCTAAGAGCAAGAGCAAAGTGTCAAGTGTCTTGGACCAATTAGGTCTAGTGTTCTATTTATAGAAGAGATGTCATGAATAAAATATTCAATTAAATCAATCTTTTCCAAAATTGATTCAATCTTATTCCTTATTTAATCAATCATGATCAATCAATTCCATAATTGACTAATCTTTTCCACAAATGACTAATTACTTCCATAAGTGATTAGATCATTTCCATAAATGATTAATCACTTCCTTAAGTGATTAATTATTTCCATAATTGATTAATTCCCAGTTAATTAATTCTTTAATTAATTAACCACCAATTAAATATCACATATTTAATTCCCGGCCTAGAATTAATTAATTTGCCCAAACATATTTTAGGCCTTAAATTAATTAATTCACTATTTGAACTCTTTCAAACTTCCATAAATTTATATTTGAATTTCTTCAAATATTAATTTCTCTCATAATAATATATCAATATATATTATATTTGTTTCCCTTAGTAAATTGAACATTTTCAATTTACATTTATTAGTTAGTTGCCTCAAATTACTTTATGAGCTACCAGTGGGACCTAATGGACCTACAGATCAGAAGCTCCAACGATGTGAGATTAATTGGTCAAACTCATTAACCACATTAATTAATATTCGTTAACTGTGTGTACATTCCACTATAGACTCACAGTTGCACTCTTCTCACTGCAGACATATTTTCTGTGTCCACGGATCTAGACCAATATCGACTAGTTAGTCCTTCACGAGTGTCCGTAACACCAGCTGGGTCAAATTACCGTTTTACCCCTGGGTTACCTCTATTTCCTTAAGTACCAATTCTCCTCTAATGAACAACCTGTTTGTGGTCCAACCATCAAACAGAAAACCCTCTCGTGCCATTGAGAGGGTAGGGCCCTTTGTTCAAGACTCGGAGTAACCACTTAAGGGAACACTCATCTGCTTCTCTAAAGTCGGGAAGGAGTGAATTCCATCTTGTACGATTATGTTCCCAGCTCCCCATTTGGTCTTGTCCCCAAAGTGGTAGGCTTATTGAGTCGGCATATTGGCCACTCTCACCCATACAAATCAAAGGACAATCTCTCATGAGCAGGAGTCCATAATCAACTCAGGATTAAGACTAAGTTGTCTAGGTCGTCCTAGTGAAATAGAAAACCAACTAGTTAACGGTGTTATAACCAGTGGTTACTATTTCGCGGTCCGGTCTTATGCAAACTCATTGCATAGGATACCCCCACTCGCATGTCTCCTACACGAACGCGTTGGATCGCAACGTTTGTATCAAATACAAAGTGGGTCGTATCCATAGTGTCACCAGGATAAGGCACCCAGTCTTATCCCTATACTATAGACCCTTTAGGCTGTTTCTTGAACGATGATCCCATATGTCACTACATATAGTTCAAGACTCATATTACAGCCTTGGATGTCTAGTTTATTGGATTAGGGTTATAAAATAACTAATAACAATTAATGGAAAAATATATCAATATTATTTCATTAATATCCGGTCAACGGTTACATTCACTATCTACGAGTTTTAGGGCATAAAACCCAACACTCCCCTCTTCCTCATTTTCTTCTCCTTCATTTCCTCTTCTCTTCTCCTTTCTGTTTTTTCTTTCTTTTTTTTTTTTGGAAGATTTGTGTGATTTTGAGAGATGGATTTGAGTTCAAAACAAGTTTCAATTGATGGATTTGCTTTTTTTTTTGGAATATTTGTGTGAAATTCTTTATGAGTTTTGTTCTTTGAGTGATTTTGGGAGATGGGATTGAGTTCAAGACAGGTTTCGATCGATGGGTTTGTTTTTTTTTTTTGGAGATTTAAAACGAAACCCACACAGATCTGGAACTTTAGATACACTAGAAATCTGGAACAAAACCCACACAGATCTAAAACGGATCTGAACGAAACCCACACGACCGACGATTTGGTCTGAGGCGGCGGTGGCATGGCTGATCGGAGAAAAGACGAGGCGACGACAATGAGCGTGCGCAGATAAGAGAGTTCTGAGAGAGAGAGCATGCGAAGAGAGAGAATCGAATGGGAGAAACCGGAACCAATGACTTTACTCGCTGCTGGACTTCATGAACACGATACGAACTCAAATCTGGGCTCATTTCACGAACGCAATCAAACCCAGATCTAGACTTCACGAACGCGGAAACAGAGAAGGAAGGAAAAAGAAAAGAAGGGAAGGGAAGAGAAGAAAAGGAAAGAAAAATAGGCGGCGATTGCGGTACTAACGAACGACGGCAGAGGCACTGGCGACGGTGGCGGACCGACAGACAGCAAAGACAACCATTAAGGGGCCGTTTGTTTCGCGGTAATCCAAGATTCTCATGGAATGGGCATCTGGATTACCCCGTTTGTTTTGTGGTGATGTAAGATGCCTAGGCATCCCGGGATGCCCGGACATCCTAGGATGCCCACACGAGAGGCATCTAAGAAGATTTGGATGCCCCCCTGATACATGGGTTTCTAAGATTCCCATGTTAAGGGAATCGACTATTGACGTTTAGGTCCTTCGTTTTTTATATTTTCTTTCATCAATTTTCTTTATTTTTCCATTTTTTTCTTTTTTTTCTTTTTTTTAGGACTTTAAAAAATTAGTATATTCATTCACTAATAAACAATTATATGAAATTAACTATATTTATATGTTTTATTTACATATAAAATAAACTTCAATTAATTTGTCTTCTTCTAATTTAAAATAAGTTCAAGTAGTTCAAGTTTAAATTGAAATTAATACTTAATTCTATTTTTTTCATACAAATCTTAAGACAATAGAAATTATTGTTTTTACAAAATAACATATAAAATTAATACAAATTGAATTGATAACAATATTAAATTATTAAAAAAAAATGTTATACAAGTTAAATTATATTAAATTAATATATAAATGATTTGAAGACAGGAAAGAGTATTGTTGGAATAATACATCATTTTAAGACATTCTCGTCCAGAAATCCTACAAAACAAACATGGTTATCTAAATATTCCTGAACATCCCTATAAATTATTCCTTCAAAACAAACACGGTTATCTAAAATGTTGGACATCTATATTTCCGGGCATATATAATTCCAGGTATCTGAAAATTCCGGTTATCTTGATTACCAAAAAACAAACGGCCCCTAAAGGAGTAAAGAGAAAGGAAAGGGAAGAGAAGAGGAGAGGAGGAAGAAGGAAGAAGAAATAGATTTTTTTAAAAAAAAAAATAATAAAAAAACCTTTTTTCATTAAAAATTATAAAATAATAATAAATATTTTTAAATTAAAACATAAATACCACATCACATTCCTGTTAATAACTAACGGAAAAAATAGATGGATGACCTAAAATGAAACGGAATCCAAACTTTAGAAACCAAAAATGTATTTTTCCTATATTTTAATTAGCTCAAAATATGAAGGTGGGATCTAAAAATTATCATACCTTTAATTTTCTTTCTAATTCCAAATGGTTCTAGAAGAAGAAGAAGAAGAAGAAAAAAAAAAAAAAAACTATTGATTTTTAATTTCAATTCAAGACAATCTTTTTTTTCTTTTTTTTCTTTTTAGAAAAATTGCAGACAATCTTTAGTGAATAATATCAAATGACCAATATTGTTTGTAAATATCTTATAAGAATTTTCTTCCTGTGAATCAAATACACTTTATTGTTTATCCAAAAAAAAAAAAAAAAAAAAAAAAAAAAAAAAAAAAAAAAAGACTTTATTGGGTAAGATTAAATTTTGAGGGGAAAAAAAGATTAAATTAAAAATTCACTTATGAGATTTTCAAGTTTGACATGTTACTAAATTTTTAAATTTTGTATTTTAATAATGTTATGAAATAATCAACATTTTTAACAAATCAAATATATTAACTATAAAACTTACTTTTGTATCTAATGAAATCATAATCTTCAATTTTATATCTAATATAGATTCGTAAATTTTAAACATTGTTGAATAGGTCGATGGTCTATTAGATACAAAATTAAAAATCTGAAGACATTTTAGACACTTTCTAAAATTTAGGAGATCTTAGCTGTGTTTATAGTTCATAAATCTATTAGATTATCATCCCATTTTAAATGATGGAAGATTCCATTATCATCCCAATTCTAAATGAAAAAAACTCACACACATCATGATTCATTCATAATTTTTCATATTTTTTTTTAAATCTTATTATAATATACATCATGAAGTTTATTGAAAAGTTATTTTCAAACAACATGGACTGATGCCAGTAAACGACGAAGAACAGAAGCCCTTGGCTTTTTGATCCACCAATATATTTAGTTGAGTGGCATCCCATCCCATCACCCAGATGATCCCCTAATCCATCACTCAAATGATTGCATACTTCCTTTTTCTTTCTTTCATAATTGTTGTACAAAATGGAAAATTCATTGGATGGTCTGATCTCTTTGTTTTTTTTTTCTTTAAAAATGCTTTCTTAACTTGTTTGGTTGCTTAAATTATAGGGGCAACTAGATAAATGGCCAAAAAAAAATAGCTGATTTGAAAAATGACCATTTGTATTTCCAATTTGATAAATGGTCAAATCCTATTTTTAGTAAACTATTTTGGCATGAAATTGGACGAAAATACCCTTTAACAAATCTGAAATCTGGAAATAAAACAAAACAAATACACTATAAATAAGGGAGAAAATCTAGCTTCCTTACCATTGATTCTTTAAAACAAGAGATTTGAATTAAAAGAAAGAGAGAAAAAATAGGTGGATTTAAATTTAATCGGTGTATATCAAAAGAAAAAATGAAAGAACAACTTCAATTAAAAAAAAATCCAGATTCAAAGAAGAATTAAAGTATAATCAGAACTACATTATAATCAGAAAAAAAAATCTAGATTCACCTAAAATATGGGATGAAAACCTAAAATATCAGAATGAAAGTATAATAGAAAAAAATATGAAAAAATTATACACAATTTCAAACAATCAAATCTGGCTTCCTTACCCATGGATTCATCTAGCAAATCAAAACTAATCGAAATTCAAATGAAATTGAATATAAATCTGACAACCTAAATTTAAAACAAACAGATTTGAAATAAAAAAGATAGAAAAAATAAGAGGACTTAAATTTAAAAGTGTATATCAAAAGAAAAAATGGAAGAACTTACCAAATTCAATAACAATGAAGAACAACTTCAATTAAAAAAAATTCCAGATTCAAAGAAGAATTAGAGTATAATCAGAATTAAAGTATAATCAGAAAAAAAAAAATCTAGATTCACCTAAAATATGGGATGAACACAAAAGATATCATAATTAAAGTATAATCAGAAAAAAAAAATGAAAAAATTGATACACAATTTCAAACAAACCTCTGGATTGATAGCTTCTTGGAAAAAACCCTAAGGCATAATTACTCACTTGGGAACACACTCACGTTCCAAAAAAAAACTCTTTCCCCTCCCTCATTTCAAACCCTTCCAACTTACCGTTCGCGAGAGAACCCCTTCCCCTTCCTCCATCATTCGAACCTCTGAGACAAACCCTTCCATCGTTCTACCATCAGTCATCTTCTTTACAGACGCCTTCAAGCTTCGTCTCATAACCAAGATTCTCGACAAGATTACACTGTATCTACATGGACAGTCGAAGAACATTCAGAGAAGCTCGAGTGAGTTTTGTCGACATCTAGGATTGAGTTTTGTCGACATCCAGGATGCTTCAATTTCTACTAAATTTTTTTGTTTATATAGATATGAAACATTTTTTACTTACAACTAGGACCCACCGTTGAATAAATAAAATGAAAAACGATAAAGTATGGATCCTTTTTCTGTTTATATAGATATGGAACATTTTTTCCTTACAACTAGGACCCACCATTGAATAATAAAATGAAGATGGAGAGAGATGATTATGTAACTAAAAATCCCTTGATTCATGGAATGAGAGATTATTTTAAAAAAAAAAATAAAAGATACGGCTGCACAAATATAGGATAGACGTGGGGGTGGTTGAAGGGCAAAAAAGTAAGTTTATATAGCACGAAAATAGGCTGGGAAAACTGGTTTGGCCATTTTTCATTAAAAAATACGGTTTGGCCATTTTTCGAAACTACGCTGTAATTTCTGGCTATTTCTGAGGATTTCCCTAAAAAATAAAGACCAAATTGGGTGTTTTGAAATTTTAAAGACTAAAATAGATAAAAAGGAAAAGAATATAGACCAAAACAGATGTTTTAAAAATACAAAAACCGAAATTATAAGTACATAGGATAATTTTTTAAAAAAGAAGTCTTCTAAAATGAAAATTTTAATAAAGCCACATCCTTTTCTTAGGTATTCTCTCTGTCTAGCTCCCATAGAACACCTGATGGGTTGCTTTTATTATGGTCAAAAGGTGAGCCACCTAATTAGTAATACCCTTCTCTTCTCACATGTTTGATCTCTCTCCATCACATTGCTAATATTAATATCTACAAACTCTTCAATGTCTTGGATCGTTCAATTCTACTTATACATTATCTAAGTCTAGGTCTCCTTTTTCACCCGTCAATATCCTGATGGCAGTTCCAACTTGTAGTTTTCTGTGTATAAATCTCTGTCTTATATTCTTTTCTTTTTATAAATCATTTATATAATTAATGTAGTCAATTTTTGAAAAAAAAAAAAAAAAAGCATCATGATAGTATTATTAAAATTATCAATTTGTCAACTCCAACTCAACCCAAATGAGTATAATAACTCAAACATCCACTTTTTTTTTTTTTTTTTTAAGTCAGAACCGACGTTCAAATTCTTAATCCAAGTACAACTTTATGCTAGTTGAGTTAAACTCTTGTTGTCATATTTAGATTCAGTCTTACTCTATAGTTGTTCTTAAAATTAATAATAATAATAATCATAATTATAAATGAACTTCCCATTAATATTACTATTATGTTTTAGGATAGTAATGTGTCCATTATTGGTCTAAAGTACGGATCTGCACTGTCCACCTCATTGTATCTTACATTATAAATTTAAAAAAATAAGGATGAAAATGTGTAGAATATTTCTCCAACGTTACACATCTTAATTATTAGGAAGATGGGTTAATATTTTAGAAACTATAGGAATGTAAATGCATCGACGTGCGACCCTGATTCTCTCCATGATCCACAACCAAATTATTTATAAAATGGGAAGACCAAGGACAACCTGATTATATGTAAATCAGATGTAGGGACACATGCCACTCATAAATATCAGCTTCACGTGATTTCTTTTCTTTTCTCTCTTTTTTTTTTCCTTTTGTATCTTTTTTTTTTTTTTTCCGTATATGGCCCTCGCTCTGGAATTCTGTCTCTTTTCCATTCATATTTATTGTATTCATATATATTTTCACTTTTTTTTATTTTTGGTAATTTATTTAAAAAATTTCTGTATGGGCTACTGAGGAAGTTTGGTTCTATGGTATGGTGTTCCAAATGTTAATGGTTTTTGGGAATTCCCAAGGGAGTGTTTAATTGGGGAAGGCCAAACAGTGGCATTAACTGTGATTCTTCAACCATAATTTAATTTTTTTCAGAAAAAAGAAAAATCACAGCTGGCTGGTCATTACCCTCAAAGAATGGACAAAAATCAAAATTACTTGCTTGTGGTCAGCGGCTTTTTGGCATTGGCATTGGTTGGAATAAGAACCTAAAAAGTTGGGGATATAATAAAGGAGGAAAATTTGAGAGGAAAAAAAAAAGAAAAAAGAAAAAAAGGAAAAGGGGTTGGAAGAAGATGATGGAATGAAATGCAGCAACGTGTGAAATGTTAAATGAAATGAAAATGAAAGTGAAATGAAAGGAAGGTGGGGAGTGATTTGAGGCTAGTGACTCTCCTGTGAACCCTCATATTCCATTAGACTAAATCCCTCTGTCTCTCTCTCTCTCCTTCCCCTTGTCTCTCTGTCTCTGTCTCTCTCTCCTTTCCAACTTTAGAAATTTAATGAAAAGTTATGATATAATCGACGACCATTCCAATTAACAATTCACCTTCCTTGTGTGTGTCTTTCTTTCTGAATCTGTGTTAACTGAAGGTTCTGCCTCTGTCTTTTGCTCTGTTTCTTCTAATTTCTTATCGTTTTGGGTAAGCTGTAAATCTGCATCGTCCACTCACTGGCTCTCCTGTTATGGCGCAGTGTCTCAATGTCTTTTCTCCAACTTACCCATTATTATTACTTTTGTGATAACCTCTTACTTTACCCTTTCATCTTTGCCTGACTCCCTCCTCGTACCTTCCATCCGCTTTCTCTTTCTATCTCCTCTTCACTAATCTCTCACTATATTTTAATCTTCATTCGTCTTCCCATTGTTGATAAAAAGTGGAACAAGCTCGCTTGCTACCATGGTCCATGTTTGCTTCACATGATACTCTTCTTCTAGCCCACGCAGGCAAATCCTAGTTCAGAACCCTTTTCAGGTTCGTCACTTTCCTCTTTGTCTTCTTTATTTCCTTCTAACTAATGGTAAAGGAAAAGGCAGGCTCTTGAAAAAGAAAATGGTGTTTCATCTGGGTTGGAATTTGTTCTTTTATTTAAATCTAAGCAATGGGTTGTCCTAAGCTAAGGAGTTCAAGTGTTTGGTGTTTGGTGTTTTCTTTTGGTTTGTGAAGTTTCAGCTCTTGTTGGGAGGGAGCATAGGTGCAGGCTTGATTTTTGGTAGTTTGTCGTTTCAACTTCCTGTCCAAATTTCAACTTTCGGCTTGTATTAATGATTTGAAAATGTAAAGCAAAAACAAGTGCTTGCTTCTTTTTTGCTGTCGGTTAGATTGATATAACATTCAAATATTTGTCACCACCCCAATTTTTCCTGTTTATCTTTCAAATTCTTTCCCCCCAATGACCAGAACCCAGAATCAAGAGTGGGCTAATGTGTGCAAGTGAAAATAATATCATATAACATTAAGTACACGTTCCCCCCCCCCCCCCCCCCCATAATTTACTGTTGTCTTTGAACATGATATCTATCAGAACTCAACAGTCCAGAATCAAGAGTGGCTAATACGTGCAATTGAACATGATATCTATCATATAGCATCGAGTTTCAACCATTGATTCAATGTTTTTTCGTTAACAATCAGTGTCTGTTGGATGATTTCCTAGGAATTTATAAAGATCAAAAGTGGAAAAAAATGGCAAAGGAGTTTGGTGGCTCACCGAAGCATCACCATCTTGAGTCAAGAAGGAAGCGGGTGACATGGATTCTCGCTGTCGGTGGGCTATGCATTTTATCATACATGTTGGGGGCATGGCAGAGCACTACAACGCCGACCAGTCAATCCGAAGCATTCTCCAAAGTCAGTTGCAACGAGCAAACACTCTCATCCACCAACCCCCAATCCTCATCCCAGTCTTCTTTACCGTCGCGTTTGCTCGACTTCGAGAGCCACCACGGCGTCGAAATCAACAATTCCATGGAAGTAGCCACCAAGACGATCACCCCCTGCGAGATGACGTACAGCGAATACACTCCCTGTCAAGATCCGACCAGGGCAAGGAAATTCGATCGGGGCATGTTGAAATACAGAGAGCGCCATTGCCCTGCCAAGGAAGAACTGCTCCTCTGTATGATTCCGGCGCCGCCGAAGTACAAAACGCCGTTCAAGTGGCCGCAGAGCCGCGATTATGCGTGGTACGATAACATTCCTCACAGAGAACTCAGCATTGAGAAGGCAGTGCAGAATTGGATTCAGGTTGAAGGCGATCGGTTCCGATTTCCCGGCGGTGGCACGATGTTCCCTCGTGGCGCCGATGCTTACATTGACGACATTAACGAACTCATTCCTCTCACGACAGGGAAGATTCGGACCGCCATTGATACGGGCTGTGGTGTAAGTGAATTTCTCCACTCGAAATTGTTCCTTTGTCTGTTGTTTTTTTTTTTTTTGAAAATATTTTTCCTTTGTCTGTTGTTGAGTTTACATTGCAACAATTTTCGGATAATTCGTTCAGTTTTTTTTTTTCTCTTTAAAAAATTAATACAGTTATAGACTAGAGAAGAAAACAAAGAGAAGTTTTTGTTCATTTTAATGTTTTCATGTTCTTAGGATAAGATTATTAATGTCTCCTTAATGTTCATTGTGGACAATGAACAACTTTCTTTATTCTTCATAAAAATGTTGAAATTTTCAAATCCACTTTTGATTTTTTTACCTTCTTATGATTAGGATAGGTATGTCATGCTAATCATAGTGTAATTACAATTATATCCCTATAACAAATTGAATGGTAGTGTTAAGCTTGACTGTTTGTGAATCTGAACATGATTGAAGTGGTCAAATAGTAATGTCCTATTCAATTGGGCATGGCAATTGCTGTTGCTGATGTGTTTTGGGTCATGGTACCCACTGGCTTTGGGGGTGTTTTAGGTAGCAAGTTGGGGTGCTTATCTGCTGAAGAGGGACATCTTGGCTATGTCCTTTGCCCCAAGGGACACTCATGAAGCTCAGGTTCAGTTTGCCCTAGAGCGTGGAGTTCCTGCCATGATTGGCATCATGGCCTCTCAGAGGCTCCCTTACCCGGCCCGGGCTTTCGACATGGCTCACTGCTCTCGTTGTCTCATCCCATGGGCCAAAAATGGTAAAATAGAAAAATTAGATCACAAATATCTTAAGGATGATAACACAACTATATCAGTGATTAGTATGATTACAACTTCTCGATGTGTAGGTCAACCATTATATAGTGAATCGATATCTAAACTTTTAAATGAATGAGATTTGAAACATATGCACTCTGAACTTCACAGATGGATTGTACTTAATCGAACTCGACAGAGTTTTGAGGCCAGGTGGCTATTGGATTCTCTCTGGCCCTCCCATTCGTTGGAAGAAGTATTGGCGAGGTTGGGAAAGAACACAAGAGGACTTGAAAGCAGAGCAAGACTCCATTGAAGAAGTTGCCAGGAGACTTTGCTGGAAGAAAGTGGTTGAGAAGAATGATCTTTCAATATGGCAGAAGCCCCTCAACCACATCCAATGCATCAAGAACAAGAAAGTCTTCAAAACACCCCATATTTGCAAGTCAGACAATCCAGATTTTGCCTGGTACTTACAAAAACCCAATGCCTAATCTTAACTCTTAAACTTGTTAATGCCATGAATATAATGTCTTATATATAGTTTGTTCTTACTCTCCCCGTCTCCCTCGAACCCGAAAAATAAAGGTACCGAAACATGGAGACCTGCATTACTCCATTGCCCGATGTTAGTGGCCCCGACGAAGTTGCCGGTGGTGCGGTAGAGAATTGGCCGGATCGCGCATTCGCCGTGCCACCTCGAATCAGTAGGGGAACGATACCGGATATCACTGCAGAGAAATTCGAAGAGGACAACAAACTATGGAAGGAGAGGATTTCATATTACAAGAAGATGATCCCCTTGGCCCAAGGACGATACAGAAACATAATGGACATGAATGCAAATCTCGGCGGGTTCGCAGCCGCCTTGTTGAAGTTTCCAGTGTGGGTTATGAACGTCGTCCCAGCCAATTCAGACCGCGACACGTTGGGAGTAATATACGAACGCGGCCTCATCGGAACGTACCAAGATTGGTGCGAGGCCTTCTCGACATACCCCAGAACATACGATCTGATCCATGCCAATGGCATATTTAGCATATATCAAGATAGGTAAGATTCAAGACTAAGAGATCATGAAAACTCTGTTTGTTTTTTGACCTCTTTTGTCGGTGTGTTGACTGAAGAAATGGATTGTTTTGTGAAATGCAGGTGTGATATAACTAACATTTTGCTGGAGATGGATAGGATTTTGAGGCCAGAAGGGACAGTAATTTTCAGGGATACAGTGGAGGTGTTGGTGAAAGTTCAGACTATTTCTGATGGAATGAGATGGAAGAGCCAAATTATGGACCATGAAAGTGGACCATTCAATCCTGAGAAGATTCTTGTGGCAGTTAAAACGTACTGGACTGGTGAAACCATCCAACAACAAGAGAAACAAACATAGTGAATTTCAAAATTACCGAATGAGTTTGTAACTTTTTTTTCTTTTTTTACTCTTCACATTTTTTTTTACCCCTTAGGTGTGTCTACTTTCCTGCTTCTTTATTCCTGTTCCTATTTTGTAATTTTCTAAGCAATTTTTTCCAAACATTTAATATATCATTTGGGACATTATTGTTCCAACTTGGATTTTGCCAATCGTACATGTCTTCTTCCCATTAGTATAATGAACTTTTTTTTTTTTTCTAAGGCTAAAATTAATAAAACGTTGTACCGAAAATATTTTGGTTTAAATTTCTTAACTTTAAAAAGTGTCCAATAAATTATTTGAATTTTCGATTTTGTGTCTAATACGTTTTTTTAGTTTTCAATTTTGTATATAATAAGTCCTTAACCTATTCAATATTTTTTTTAGAATTCATGGATCTATTAGATATCGAATTAAAAGTTTAGGACATTATTAGATATGAAATTAAAGTTTATGATCTTATTAGACACAAAATTTAATATTACGTCTAACAGATATGTTAATTTAAAAAAGATACATCAAATATATCATAGACATATTAGACATAAAATTGAAATTTGACATATTTATTTGACAGTTTTTAAAGTTTAAAGATCTATTAGACACAAATCTAAAAATTTGTATGATTATAACCTCAATTTTTGCGAGTTGGTATGTCTTCAATATCTCTTCATTATTTCCTCTAAAAGGTGGTTTAATAAATTACCATCTAAATGCCCAACATGAGGTAAATTCTTAGTCACAAAAAGTTGGATTACAAAAAAATAATAATAATAAAAAAAAAAAAACTGAAGAAAATTATTAAAATCAATATGTAGGGAATTGTTTATATGGAAAGTTGGAAACCCTAATTCTGGTCCAACTTTTTATCATCTTTTTAACTTGGTAGATTCTTTGGTCTTAAAAGTCGTTCCCACTAATAAAACCCCAAAGCCAAACTCATTCAAAAAGAAAACTTGTTTAGTTGTTTTATCTAATTCAATCTCCACTAATAATTCACCTACTTTATCAACCCAATCCCAAAATTCTTCTATTCATAAAACTTATTAAAAAGTTGGCAATCTTTTAAAGGGAATCTCTTTTATTGGTATTTTGGCAAAAACAATCAAGTTTAATTTACCCATTTTCTTCTTTTAAATTATTGTTTACAATGTCTTTGAATTGTTTAAATCAGTTTTGAAAATTATTTTTAAATTCGAATTTGAGATTAAAATAACATTTTTTTTATTATATTGAATTTTCAATGTTTTTTTTTATGATATACGTAGAGGTAAGGATTTGAACATCTGACTTCTAGATCGACAAACAAAATAATGTATTAAGTATGTGAACTATATTTAGGTTAGCACTTTTATTTCCTTTTTGAACGCATAATGACAAACTTAATGTAAATAGATGGTGTATTGCTTTTGCATTGTGTTGCTCCAACAACTAAAAGGTTGTTTTAAGTTGCTCGCGATTTCTTAAGGAAATGAACGTGCACAACAAAGAGGAAAAAGTAAAGGTAGATTTCTTTTGGGAGCTATTGTGATTTATTTACTCATTTATTCGAGCCATATTCTAGAGGTAATTGTTATGGGTAATTTTGGCATAACGGAAATTCCGGAAGAAATCGGTCTTGGGCCCAATCCAAACCGGCCCGTGAAGAGGAAGTCGCCCAAGAAGAGAGAAGCCATCTCATCGGCCATATACCGAGGCCGACCAGGGGCCTAAGCCCAACTGCCACCTGGGTCGTTTTGGAAGGTCTTCCTGGGTCCAGGGAAGACAGGGTTCGTGAGGCAAAGGATCAATCTACGACAGGGAGAAGAGGAAAACCCTAATCTTGGGGGAGATATAAAAGGTCCTTTGGGGACCCAGGTAAGAGGTTCGAAATCTGGATTCCTAACTCTATATTTTATAGAACTACTATTGTATAGCCGGATTCCCTCCGATCACTAACTTAGGCATCGGAGCGTGTGTGACAAGCACCACACCGGTGTGCAGTGTTTACTTCTTGTTTGCAAGTCACGTCTTCCCCGGATTCAAACAAATTCACTGTTGGTGTCACGTGAAGGTCAGGTGAGCGTTTGGCCGGATTTTGCCATCAACAATAATAATATTTTTATTGAGACAAATTCTTATGTAATTGTGAAAGAGCAAACATAGTAGTATGTCTTTTCATTTATGAGAAGTCTCTTGTGTCTTCAAAGAAGAAACATCTACCTTTGAAGATTTCAAAAGGTGGTACATTATCAAGTCTTAGGAAAAGATGTATGGACCATTGAAGAGAGTTCAAGCGATGGCGGTAACATAGATAGAGCTTATGTTTGGAAAGAACATTTAACCAAATGTGGAGTCCATCAAATTATTGTAGTATGACTTAATAAAGGAATTCATTTTGAGCATAAGTCGCTAATAATGATTGTAAATTGTACTAGCTTTTGATTGATTAATTTTATTCTCTAGGTGTGGTCACTGGTTTCATAGACTAGATTTGAAAACTGAACCACGTTAAAAACGTATTTGTGTGTCATCTCTTTATTATACCATCTTTTCTGCTACTCTTACAATTGCATGTTATTTAACCTACTTTATAATTTGGGTAAAATACCTTTTTGGTCCCTCATGTTTCAGGTTCGTTTCCAATAGGTCCCTAGGTTTCAAAATCGAACAATCAAGTCCCCACTATTTCGAAAATAGTTCAATTTAGTCCCTCCACCGTTAATTTTTTTAACGGTGCTGACGTGGCGGTTAAAAATATTAAATTTTAAATAAAAATAATAATTAATTATAATTAAAATAATAATTAATTTTTAAATGATTAAATAAAAACAAAAAAAAATCAATCTCTCTCTCCTTCCCCCACCCACGATTCCCCTTCCTCTCCCCATTCCTTCTCTTTCCCCTTCCTCTTCCCCTCCTTGCCGCCAATGATCACCGTCGTGGTCGCCGCCTTCTTCACCTTCTCACCAACGGCCTTCCATTTCTCTTATCTTCTCTCCCCGATTCGCCCTTCTTTTCTCTTCTCTCCTTTTCCTCCCCGATTCCCCCTTTCTTTTCACCTTCTAGAACTACGATCTGTGGTGGGAGAAGCAGACGGCGACGTGGTGGGCGAGGTTGCTGAGTAAGGCGAAGTCGCCGCTGTGGAAGAAGACGACGATGGGGAGCGAGGCGGCGTCAGAGGAAGGGGTGAAGATGTGAACAAAGAGGTTGTGGGAGGAATCGACGATTACGTCGAAGGAGAGGACACCGTGGATGGGCTTGACGGGATTCAAGATTGATTCGATTCCAAAAATACCAGAGCGATTGGAGTTGTTGAATCCTTGACGAACATGCGCTTCTGCAATCGAATCAAACACGCCAGAGAAAACCAAAAGAAAAATCAATGTAAAAAGCACTTTGCAATTTTGAAAACTTCTACTGCTGCCTGTTTAGTTTTCGAGAAAATCCATTATGCATCACCTCAAGCGAGGGATGAAGAACCAAAAGATTTCACAGAGCTCACAGAAAAAGAAAAAAAAATCCAGAAACCGAACTCGAAGTATGTCGAAGGAGAGGACGCCGTGGATGGGCTTGACGGGATTCGGGGCAGATTTGAAATCGAAGAGGCGGCGGTTGACAGTGCCATTGGGGCGAGTGGCGAGGTCGCCGCAGACGGAGGAGATGGAATGAAGAGGCATGTTTTCCATTTTCCAAGGGAGAGAGGGGGAGGGTTTTGTGTTTTGATGAAGAAGAATAAGAGGAAGGGGTTGCTTGGTGGGGGTGAGTTCGGTTTCAAAGAAGAAGAAGAAGGAGAGGAGAAGGAGAAAAAGGTAGTGGTGGCAGAGGGCGGTGCCGGCGGCGGGTGGGGAGGAGGGTTCATCGGTGGTGAAGCGAGAAGAAAATAGGGAGAGAGAGGGGGGATTCGGGGGGGAGAGAGAGGAGAGAGAGAGTTTATTTATTTTTATTTTTATTTTGAATACAGAGAGTTTATTTTATTATTATTTTATTATTTTCAAATTTTAATTATTTTATTATTTATTTTTAATTTAAAAATATTATTTTATTTTTTAAACGCGCCACGTCAGCACTGTTAACTGCCACGTCAGCACTGTTAAAAAAATTAACAGTGGAGGGACTAAATTGAACTATTTCCAAAACAGTGGAGACTTGATTGTTCGATTTTGAAACCTAGGGACCTATTGGAAACTGACTCGAAACATGAGGGACCAGAAAGGTATTTTACCCTTATAATTTTAACTTGTTGTTTCAATTCCTAAGGACCCGTTTGATAACCATTTGGTTTTTTTTTTTTTTTTGGTTTTTGAAAATTAAGCTTATAAACTCGACTTCCACCTACATATTTCTTTGTTTTT
Organism: Luffa acutangula; assembly: GCA_036850905.1. Lineage (NCBI taxonomy): Eukaryota > Viridiplantae > Streptophyta > Magnoliopsida > Cucurbitales > Cucurbitaceae > Luffa > Luffa acutangula. The sequence goes on along the minus strand of CM072097.1, from coordinate 42,408,618 downwards.
CTAATATACCTTCTTTCCATGTTTTCAAAAACCAAGCCAATTTTTGAAGATTTTTGAAAACTAAAAAAAGTAGTTTTCAAAAACTTGTTTTTTTTTTTTTGGAATTTGGCTAGAAATTCAAATGTGCTCTTGACAAGAATGAAAATCATAGTAGGGAAATTGGGAGAAAACAAGCATAATTTTCAAAAACTAAAAACAAAAAACCAAATGGTTATCAAACGGACCTAAGTAATTTCAAGACTCATTAATTGTGTTTATCAAATTGCAATTAATGAATAACAACATTGTTATCCCTTCGTGGTTTCGTTTGGCTGTAGATGAGAACTTTGTTGATGGTTTTCTCGTTTAATGAAATTATTTTCTTCTAAAAAAAAATTAGCACACCATTTCAACTTTATGAATAACAACATTGATTGGCGAAGTCATTGAAATTCCATGAAGGCCCTTTACTCAAGAAGAGACGTCGTCCTTTTTTTTTCTCAAGTGTTTAGTGCTTCCAACAAAAAATTCCATTTGTCCAAGTGATAAAGAAATAAAGATTGTTTGTTTTTCTCTTTTTCAGATTTTTTTTTTAATCTTCAACCTTAAGGTTCTTATTTAGTGGTGTGAAGCCAAACTCTATTGATCACAAAAGTTAATATGCTTGGGTCCAACGCCACCTTTAATAAAAAGGTTTACAATATTTACTTCAAGACATTGAAAATACAAATAGAAATAAAATTTTCATGGCATTTATTAAAATACATGGAATGGAATCAATTGAGCAAGGGCTTTGTTCCTTGAGCTTATGCATCTCGTTGTGAAAAGTTGAGGCTCTAATGCAAATGGATGTGGATGGAAAGTTGAAAAGTGTGGGGAAACTATTACTATTTTAAGCTAAAGGTATGATGTTAATATATTTTTGGATAAAATACATTTTTGGGAAAAATACACTTTTAGTCCCTGAGGTTTGAGTTAGGTTTCATTTTGGTCCCTAAGGTTTCAAATTCAATAATTTAGCCCCTGAGGTTTGAGATAAGTAGCAATTTGGTCCCTGCCATCCATTTTTCCGTTAAATCTAACAGATTGCTGACGTGGCACTATTATTTTAATTAAAAATTTTTATTTTTATTTTAAAATTAAAAATATATTAAAATAATAAAAAAAATAATTTTTTATTATTATTTTTTTAATTATTTCTTTCCCTTCCTCTTCTCATTCTTCTTCCCCATTCTCATCCTTCATTCTTCTTCCTCTCCCTCATCCTCATCCATGGTCGGCGGCCGGCGACCGGTGACTACCGCTCGCCGGCGGTGACTTTTCTTTTTTTCCTTTTTTTTCTGTTTTTTTTTTCTTTCTCTTCTCCTCATCTTTTTCTTTTTTCTGTTTTTTTTCTTATAAAAAAAGAAAAGGAGGGAGGATGGACCATCCTCCCTGTTTCGGCGCCAGAACGAGGAGATCTGAAGCCCACGAACTTCAGGAACGGCTGTCGGACTGAAGTGCACGGTGTGATCTCAAGCCCACGGTGTTGGATTTATGCCCTAAAACTCGTAGATAGTGAATGTAACGGTTGACCGGATATTAATGAAATAATATTGATATATTTTTCCATTAATTGTTATTAGTTAATTTATATTTGTCTTTGCCTAAAAATAACCCTAATCCAATAAACTAGACATCCAAGGCTGTAATATGTGTCTTGAACTATATGTAGCGACATATGGGATCATTGTTCAAGAAACAACCTAAAGGGTCTATAGTATAGGGATAAGACTGGATGCCTTATCCTGGTGACACTATGGATACGACCCACTTTGTATTTGATACAAACGCTGCGATCCAACGCGTTCGTGTAGGAGACATGCGAGTGGGGGTATCCTATGGAATGAGTTTGCATAAGACCGGACCGCGAAATAGTAACCACTGGTTACAACTGAAGGGAATAAAAGTCCCCACGCAGCGGAAGCGCATCGATTGGACCTTACGCCGTATATTAATTAACATTAAAATACCGTTACGAAAACTCAATCAAACTTTAAACAAACTTTAAAACTGCTGTAAAATTGGTTTAAACATGCTGAAAAATAAATCCAAATTTATTTTCATGCTTTTCTAAAGAAAAAGGGAAGAACCGTCACATACCTTCGTTGTAGACTTGACCGTTCTTCGCCAACAACGCTCCAACGAACGAAAACGCAGCAGCCTGCTCGCCTCTTAATCGCTGGAATTTTCTTCTTGATTGACACAATAACCACAGAGGTTACACCGGTATGTCTCTAAGTCTAGGAGGCAAAAGACTTGTGGGAGTCTTTCTCTAAGAGGGAGGCTAGAGAGAATTCTAGGTCTTGTCTTTGAGAGTCTAAGAGCAAGAGCAAGAGTGTCAAGTGTCATGACCAATTAGGTCTAGTGTTCTATTTATAGAAGAGAGGTCATGAATAAAATATTCAATTAAATCAATCTTTTCCAAAATTGATTCAATCTTATTCCTTAATTAATCAATCATGATCAATCAATTCCATAATTGATTAATCTTTTCCACAAATGACTAATTACTTCCATAAGTGATTAGATCATTTCCATAAATGATTAATCACTTCCTTAAGTGATTAATTATTTCCATAATTGATTAATTCCCGGTTAATGAATTCTTTAATTAATTAACCACCAATTAAATATCACATATTTAATTTCCGGCCTAGAATTAATTAATTTGCCCAAACACATTTTAGGCCTTAAATTAATTAATTCATTATTTGAACTCTTTCAAACCTCCATAAATTTATATTTGAACTTCTTCAAATATTAGTTTCTCTCATAATAATATATCAATATATATTATATTTGTTTTCCTTAGTAAATTGAACATTTTCAATTTATTATTTAGTTGCCTCAAATTACTTTACGAGCTACCAGTGGGACCTAATGGACCTGCAGATCAGAAGCTCCAACGATGTGAGATTAATTGGTCAAACTCATTAACCACATTAATCAATATTCGTTAACTGTGTGCTCATTCCACTATAGACTCACAGTTGCACTCTTCTCACTGTAGACATATTTTCTGTGTCCATGGATATAGACCAATATCGACTAGTTAGTTCTTCACGAGTGTCCGTAACACCAGCTGGGTCAAATTACCGTTTTACCCCTAGGTTACCTCTATTTCCTTAAGTACCAGTTCTCCTCTAATGAACAACTTGTTTGTGGTCCAACCATCAAACAGAAAACCCTCTCGTGCCATTGAGAGGATAGGGCCCTTTGTTCAAGACTCGGAGTAACCACTTAAGGGAACACTCATCTGCTTCCCTAAAGTCGGGAAGGAGTGAATTCCATCTTGTACGATTATGTTCCCAGCTCCCCATTCGGTCTTGTCCCCAAAGTGGTAGGCTTATTGAGTCGGCGTATTGGCCACTCTCACCCATACAAATCAAAGGAAAATCTCTCATGAGCAGGAGTCCATAATCAACTCAGGATTGAGACTAAGTTGTCTAGGTCGTCCTAGTGAAATAGAAAACCAACTAGTTAACGGTGTTATAACCAGTGGTTACTATTTCGCAGTCCGGTCTTATGCAAACTCATTGCATAGGATACCCCCACTCGCATGTCTCCTACACGAACGCGTTGGATCGCAGCATTTGTATCAAATACAAAGTGGGTCGTATCCATAGTGTCACCAGGATAAGGCACCCAGTCTTATCCCTATACTATAGACTCTTTAGGCTGTTTCTTGAACAATGATCCCATATGTCGCTACATACAGTTCAAGACTCATATTACAACCTTGGATGTCTAGTTTATTGGATTAGGGTTATTATTAGGCAAAGACAAATATAAAATAACTAATAACAATTAATGGAAAAATATATCAATATTATTTCATTAATATCCGGTCAATAGTTATATTCACTATCTACGAGTTTTAGGGCATAAAACCCAACAAACTCCCACTTGAACTAAAACACTAGTTAGTGGGATCTAAATGCAATAATCTAAAGCTGGAAATGTCATGTATATTAAAATAATACAATGAACTAGGGCATCCTTATACCCATTATACATTTCTCCCACTTGCCCTAGATTAGATGGCATACATATCTCGTAGACCTAGACCCTCTAGATGACCCTCAAACACTTTAGCCGTGAGAGCCTTCGTAAATGGATCAGCGATGTTGTGCTCTGAGGCGATCTTAGTGACGATCACATCTCCTAGTTGCACAATCTCCCGTATCAGGTGATACTTCCTCTCGATGTGTTTACCCCGTTTGTGGCTTCAAGGTTCTTTTGAGTTGGCTACAGCCCCACTATTGTCACAGTATAGTGTTATGGGCACGTTCATATTCGGAACCACTTCCAAATCAGTCAAGAACTTTCTAAGCCATACTGCCTCCTTAGCTGCTTCGCAAGCTGCTACATGCTCAGCCTCCATGGTTGAGTCTGCTATGCATCCTTGTTTGATGCTTCTCCACACTACTGCTCCTTCATTGAGGGTGAATACTGACCCTGATGTGGATTTCCTTGAATCCTTATCAGCTTGAAAGTCAGAGTCATTGTATCCAGTAAGAATCAAATCCTTAGCTCCATACACAAGCATGTAGTCCCTCGTTCTCCGAAGATACTTGAGGATATTCTTAACCGCTCCCCAATGGTCCAACCCTGGATTTGACTGATACCTACTGACTACTCCCACTGAATAACATATGTCAGGCCTAATGCAGAGCATAACATACATTATGCTGCCCACAGCTGAGGCGTAGGGAATGTGTCTCATGTTCTCAATTTCTTGAGGTGTCTTAGGAGACTGTTCCTTAGACAGGTGTACCCCATGTCTGAAGGGTAGTAGTCCCTTCTTGGAGTTTTGCTTCGAATATCGAGACAACATCTTGTCAATATACGTTGCTTGAGACAGAGCTAGCGTTTTGTTCTTACGATCCCTAATGATTTGGATTCCTAGAACGTATTGAGCCTCTCCCAGATCTTTCATTTGGAATTGGGCTGCTAGCCATTTCTTAATGTCAGTGAGGTATCCTACATCATTCCCAATGAGTAGGATATCGTCTACATAAAGTATTAGAAAAGCTACTTTCCTTTTGTTGACTTTCTTGTACACACAAGGCTCATCAACGTTTTTTGGTCAAAGCCAAAAGATTTGATTGCAGTATCAAATCTAATGTTCCATGATCTGGATGCTTGTTTCAATCCATAAATGGATATATTGAGCTTACAAACTTTTTTTTCCTGACCTTGGGCTATGAACCCTTCGGGTTGAGACATGAAGATATTCTCTTCAAGATTACCATTTAGAAAGGCAGTCTTGACGTCCATTTGCCATATTTCATAGTCATAATATGTGGCTATGGATAAGAGAATTCTTATGGACTTTAACATGGCTACAGGAGAAAAGGTTTCCTCATAGTCAACCCCTTCCTTTTGGGTATAACCCTTTGCCATTAGTCTAGCTTTGAAGGTCTGTACCTTTCCAACTGCATCTCTTTTTCTCTTATAGATCCATTTGCACCCTATGGGTTTTACCCCATTTGGTAGATCTGTAAGTTCCCATACAGAATTGGAGTACATTGACTCCATTTCCAGGTTCATGGCTTTGACCCATTCATCCTTATCTTCGTCATTCATTGCCTATCGATAGGACAATGGATCCTTAATGCCATCATTAGGTATGACAACTTGAGTTTCAGTTAAACCTAAGTAGCGGTTAGGTTGTAATACAACCCTCCCACTGCGTCGAGGCATTCCCAACGTTTGAGATGGACGGGATGGATCTGAAGAACTAGTTCCTTCATCAACCCTTGTTGAAGGTCCAACTTCATCAACAACTCTTGATGATTATTCAGTAGCTTCTCCTAATATTATTTTGTTGCGTGGTTTATGATCTCTCATGTGGTCTTCCTCTAAGAAAGTGGCGTTTGTCGATACAATCACCTTATTTTCTTGTGGATCGTAGAAATAACCACTTATCGTTTCTTTAGGGTAACCAACAAATTGGTACAGTTTTGAACGAGGTTCCAGTTTCTTAGGATTTGTCACAAGCACGTGTGCTGGACAACCCTAGATGCGAAAGTGATGCAAACTAGGTTTACGCCCCTTCCATAATTCGAAAGGTGTTTCAGAAACACTTTTCGAGGGAACATTGTTCAAGATGTATACTGCAGTCTCTACTGCATACCCCCAAAACGAGCTAGGCAATTGAGCATAGCTCATCATTGATCGAACCATGTCTAACAAGGTTCTATTTCTCCTTTCTGACACACCATTATGCTGAGGTGTACCAGGGGCTGAGAGTTGAGATTGGATTCCATGTTCTATCATATAATCCTGGAATCTTTGATCCATATACTCTCCTCCTCGATCAGATCGAAATACTTTAATAGATTTACCTAATAGGTTTTCAACTTCAGCCTTAAACTCCTTAAACTTTTCAAGGGTTTCAGACTTATGTCCCATTAGGTACAAGTAACCATATCTTGAATAATCATCTATAAATGAGATGAAATATTCGTACCCTCCTCGAGCTTTTACATTCATTGGACCACATAGATCCAAATGTATTAACTCTAAGGGTTCTTTGGCTCTGTAACCTTTTCCAGTAAAAGGTATCTTTGTCATTTTTCCCTCGAGACAAGATTCACAAGGTGGTAGTGAATCATATTCTAACTTGCTTAGAAGTCCATTCTTTACCAAACGACCGATCCTATCGATGTTTATATGACCAAGTCTAAGATGCCAAAGATGAGTATTGTTACTTGATGGAGAAATCTTTTGCCTTTTACTTTGAGTTTCAGCAGTTTTAAATAATTCGTGATTTAAAAGTGCTTTCTTTTTGGTTGGTCTTAAAACATACAAGTTATTTTTCAATTTGGCTGAACAAATAAGTACACCATTTTTATAAATGAACGCTTCATTCATATCAAAAGTAACTGTATACGATTGTTCAATCAAACATGAAATAGAAATTAAGTTCCTCTTAATCTTGGGAACGATTAACAAACTTTCTAAAAGTAAGAATCTATTTCTAAAAAATAACTTCGCAGCTCCCACTACTTTAGCTAAAATGACTTCTCCAGTTCCGACCCTGAGTGTCATTTCCCCATCGTTCAACTGTCGAAAGGAACTATTTTCCTTAAAAGAAGAGCAAACATGATTAGTTGCTCCTGAATCAATTATCCAGGTAAACTCATCATGTTCTACCAGGCATGTTTCTAAAACAAGTAAATCAAATTTACCTTCCTTTTCCTTCTTTTTCTCAGCAAGGTACTTTGGGCAGTTTCTCTTCCAATGTCCATCTACATTGCAGTGGAAACACTTGCCCTTATCTGCCATAGCTTTGGCTTTTCCCTTGCTTTTCGCAGCAGTACTGGGAGCTTTCCCCTTGTTTCCTTTCTTCTTCTGAGTTTTCTTTGAAGAAGTGGCTACAGATTTAGTTCCAGAGGATGAACCCTTTTCGAACTTTCTTTTAGAGTGAACAACATTTGCCTCTCCTTCTATCTGTCCCTTGTTCTTAAGAAGAGACTGATAGAGTTGTAGCTCATTAAGGAGGCTAGTCAGGTTGAATGTTATTTTATTCATCATTGCATTGCTTCGAAACTGCAGGAAACTCTTCGGAAGAGATTCTAAGATGAATGCAACCTGACTACGTTCATCTATGACCGCCCCATTTGCTTCTGCCACGTTGAATTGGACCATCATATCCAGGACATGCTCCCGAATAGACGTGCCCTCTTTCATGCGACAACTATAAACGTATTTGAGAGCGTCATGGTGGAGTTGGTAGGACAGTTGTCCAAACATCTCCTGGAGAGAGTTCATAATCTCCCTTGCTGTTACCATGCCCTCATGCCTTTTAGCCAAAACTTCAGATAAACTGGCTAGGATATAGACGCGAGTCTTATCATTGGCCTTTGTCTAGCGGTCATAAGCATCCTTAACTGCTTGGGATGCATTACGAGCAGGGGCTGGAGGACAATCCTCCGTTAAGACGAACCGCAGATCATCGACAACAAAAATCGTATTCAGGTTCGACTTCCACGTAGCATAATTTTCTCCGGTTAATTTCTCATTTTTAAGCAGAGAGACAATTGAGGAAGACATTGCTGAAATTTAAACAAACAATGACCGTATTAGTTATCTTTGCCTTAACTCATCATACAAGCAAACAATTGCACACAATCCAATCAATTTAGCAAAACAGACAATCACATAACCCTAAAACTATCGATTTAGTTTTGCAACGACGTTTCAGAGGTTTAGAATATCAGCCACCGAAGGGTGATCAGGTACTCCTCCTTTGAAATGAGACACCTCTCAGCTAATTCTAATTCTAGAATAACTCATATTCCTATAGACATTCGCCACCGTTGTTCGGTCAAGGATTTGGTAACACTTTTAAATCATCCTCGTAAGTGTAACCCTCCCACTTTCAGATCTCAGAGGCACGCACCAACAGGCTATCGAAGGGAAAGAGAACTGTTGGTGATTAGCCTAAGAGCTCCTATCCTTTTTCAGGAGTTCACGATGTTTCGAATCCTATGACCAGGCCCTCCGAAGGGATGGTTGCGCTAGGACAACCTGCAGGCAGATCATAGGACTCTCACGGTGTGAACTATGGGAGGAGACTGAGGGATACGTTGACACGTGTCCCGCTCCCACTTACTCTAGACATTTTTCTCATTCACCTTGATATTGATTCATGCAAACACTTTCCGAAGGGAGGCCGCTCCTAAGGCGACTCGAAGCCGAGCATGAATCTCACATTGTGAATATAGGGACATAGGAGCAAAACTTGACTTAAATCTCGTTTTGTAACTTTCCTCCCACTAAAAATGTCCTTAGGTTAATATAGGGTTGTTTAACTTAGATAGTATTCGGCTAAGTCAATCTATCTAAGTCTGATCCTATTATAACAATTATGGTAAGGATTCAACTACAATCTTTTGGGTGAATTAAACTTCTTTTAATAAACCCAACATTGCAAGTCAACATTACTATGGTTAATTCAACTCAATGTTCGGGTCAATTCCCAGGTAGGAGGTGTTCCATAAACCGTTAACTTAAGTACCCCTAGCCTTAGACAGAACTTTACCGAGAGAGTTCCCTTATAACCTCAGTAATGTAAGGTCTTTACTCTAAAGATCTAGGTGCATTAAACACTTTTAATAAACCTAGTGACATTGCATGCTAACATTTAACTATGATTAATTCAACTCTGGTATTCCAGGTCAGTTCCCAGGTAGGAGGTGTTCCGTAAACCGTCAACTTAAATACCCCCAGCCTTAGACAGAACATTACCGGTGGAGTTCCCTTATAATCAAAGCAATGCTTTTCCTACTTAGTCAATTAAAAATATTTTTAATTCTAAGTAAGAAAAGATTCTAATCCTATTAGAAACTGATCTAGGTCTAATTAATTTTAAACAATTTAAAATTAATCCAATTCATCCTATGATCTTATGTTTGCATGCAAATCTTGATTATAGATTGACGGTTTCTAATCATTAATATTAAAGAACTATTTCAAATTTTAATGATTAATCCTATAATCAAGAATCTAGGGTTTAATTCATTCAACAATCTCATTAAAATTAAATAATTAAACCACACTAATTGCATGAATAATATAACAATTATATTATTAACTATGGATGTTTCATGTTTCATGTAATTTTGATTTTCTTTAAATATAACAATTATAAGCCAATCAAGAAAATCAATCAAGCATGCTTCATTCATCACATTAAACATAACTATTTATATTTAATTTAAGTAATGACATGTTTCATGCTTTCCAATTTTTCATATAATTAATATACACTTATATTAAAATATGAAAACAATTCCATGCATTTAAACATACATTATAACAATTTATAATATATAAAAAATGCATGAGCATGTTTATAACCTAAGGTGGGATTAAATATTCTATATTGACATCCATAAAGCATATAAATAGCAATTGAACCGGTTAATTTTGGCCCCTAGGATAAAATAAAGCATTAAATTACATTAATTTAGCTAAATTCTATCCTAAAAATCCTTCTGCAACTCCAAAAGTTGGTCTAGACAGCACGAACCGCCCAGAACCATCTCGAACCGGGCTCCAAAATCACGAACAAAGCAAAAAAATAGCTGAACCGGACCTAATTGGTCCCAGCCCAGCCGAACCGGTTCAATCCTCGAACCGAACCGCCAAAAACTGTTGGGTTTTATGCCCTAAAACTCGTAGATAGTAAATGAAACAAATTCATCGATCTCAATAAAGTGTTATTTGAGTGATGCAGTAATTTGGTTATTGAATAATCGAGTTTTCATTAATAAAACCTTAAATCCAATAAACTAAGGCCCAAGGTTGTTTAAATGAAACTTGGACTAGTATGTGGGGACATACGAGGATCAGTGTCCAAGTAACAACCTAAAAGGTCTATAGTATAGGGATAAGGCTGGGTACCTTATCCTGGTGACACTATGTCATACGGTCCACCTTGTATTCGATACAGATGCAATGATCCAAAGCATCAATGTAGGAGACATGCGGGTGGGGGTATCCTATGCAATGAGTTTGCATAAGACAGGACCGCGAAATAGTAACCACTAGATGTAACGCCGTTAACTAGTTTAGGTTTCTATTTCAATAGGATGACCTAGGTAACTCAATCTCAATCCTGAGTCTGTTATGAACCCCTTTCAGGAGGGATTATCCTTAGATTTGTATGGGTGAGAGTGGCCAGTTCGCCGACTCAATAATCCTACCATTTCAGGGGCAAGACCGAATGGGGGTTGGGAACATAACAGTACAAGATGGAATTCACTTCTTCCCCTATTGGGGTAAGTAGATGTGTGTTCCCTTAAGGGCTGATTTTAGGGCTTGAACAAAGGCGCATCGTCTTCTTCTAGCCCGAGAGGAACTCCTGTTTAGTGGTTGGACCCTAAACAACTTGTTCATTAGAGGAATTAGTAGTACTTAAGGAACCAGAGGTAACCCAAGGGTAAAACGGTAATTTGACCCAGCTGGTGTTACGAACACACGTGAAGGATTGACTTACTGCTTGGTCGATATCCATGGACACCGAAATATTCTACAGTGAGAAGAGTGCAGTTGTGGGTCTTTAGTGGAGTGACCCACGGTTAAGGAATGTTGACTAAACTTGGTCAATGAGTTTGGCCAATTAGTCTCGTATCGTTGGAGCTTCTGATCTGTAGGTCCATTAGGTCCCACTGGTAGCTCGTAAAGAGACTTGAGGCAATTAAGTATAAATTGTAAATTGAAAGTGTTCAATTTATTTGAGGAATCGTATAATGTATATTGATGCATTATAATATAAAGTTTATGAAACTTTATAATATAATTTTTGAATTAATTTCAAAAATTAATTCTTGGGAGAAAATATTTGAAAGAGTTCAAATAAATTTAATATGAATTGAATTCATATTAATTTTAATTTTAATAAAATCCCTAATATTAAATATATGATATTTAATTAGGGAAATTAATTAATTATGAAATTAATTAATTATTTATTAAAATTAGAGACCTTTTCCTATTAGGAAAGAAAATATTTGAAAGAGTTCAAATAAATTTAATATGAATTGGATTCATATTAATTTTAATTTTAATAAAATCCCGAATATTAAATATATGATATTTAATTAGAGAAATTAATTAATTATGGAATTAATTATTTATTTATTAAAATTAGAGACATTTTCCTATTAGAAAAATGTCTTCCTTTTCCTATTAGGAAAAAGGTCTTGGCCTTTACCTATAAATAGGACCCCTGAGGTGGGGTGAAAGGTATCCCATTCATTCTCATTCTCTCAGAGAATTCCCCTCAAAGCTTCCTCTAGACTCTCACCAGTCTCTTGCCTCTAGAAGTCTCAGAGTCATACCGGTGTAGCCATAGTGGTGGTGTTCACACTAGTTCGTGATTAATTCACATGTAGTTGGTGAATTTAATCTGAGTCGTCAATGAGAGTAAGTAATTTGTTACTTTATAAATTAGATTTAGATCTAATATTTTTGTATGTTTAGCCTTAATATATATTTAGAATAGTTCTAATATTATTGCCAATGTATTGGTATTTTATATTAAACAATTAATTACGAATCGGTCCCAATCACGCTTCCGCTTTACGGAATTATGGAATTCCAATCCTTCAATTGGTATCAGAGCCGATCGTAGATCTAATTTTGTTTCACTAAAATTTGCATTGGCTATTGGTGGGATTGATTAATGCATAATGTATGTATGGTTTGCATTGAACTGTTTTGGTTAATTTTATGGCCATAGATTTTACTGTTTTTATGTGATTTGATCATGTAAGGGCCCGGTGTTTCGGGTATTTTATGTAAAATCGAGTCCTATGTAAGTTCGGGTCTAGAATAGGTTTTTATAAGATAAAAATTAAAGAAATTGCGACGCTAACACGATTACAGCATGCGTTAGAAATTCGCAAACAGGACGGTTCAAGGCTGTTGGGCTGTTCGGTTCACGCAATCTGGCTGAGCTAGGACTGATTTGGTCCGGTTCAACTGGAATTTGGCTCGATTCGTGGTTTTCGTAGCTGGTTCGAAGTGGTTCGGGTCGGTTCAGGCGGTCTAGACCAGTATTTGGAGCTGCAGAAGGACTTTTAGGATAGAATTTAGCTATAATTATTGTAATTTATGCTTTATTTTATCCTAGGGGTCAAAATTAACCGGTTCAATTGCTATTTATTTGCTTTATGGATGTCATATAGCTTAAATTCCCACCATAGGTTAAGCAAGTTTTCATGCATATTTATGTTATAATTGTTATAATGTATGATAATTATGCATGCTTAGGATTATTTTCATGAGAATTAATATAATTAGTTATATTATGAATGAGAATAATCAATAATAATCAATGTTTGTTTTCATGTATGATTTAATATAAAATGTTTTATTAATTAAATGAAAATGGAATAGCATTGAGTATGACATTAATTAGATTAATATAGAGTTATATTATATTAATGTCAAATTTCTTGTAATTTAATTTCGTGGATGTTTAATTAATATAATCGTTATATTATCGTTATCGGTGTCATAATAATATGGTGTTTAATAATTAGAATATGATTGTTATTTTTCCAACACCATAGAAGCATGTTATAGGGCTAATCATTAAAATTTTATAATAAGTTATAAAATTGATTAGAAACCGTCAACCTATAACAAAGAGTTGCATGCAAACATAGGACCTTAAGTTAAAATGAATTAATTTTAAAATGTTTAAAATTAATTAGACATAAGCTCAGTATAATTCTAATATGGTTAGAATTATTTTCTTACTTAGTATTACAAATAGTTTTTATTGACTAAGTAGGAAAAACATTACTATGATTATAAGGGAACTCCACCGGTAAAGTTCTGTCTAAGGTTGGGGGTACTTAAGATGGCGGTTTACGGAACACCTCCTACCTGGGAACTAACCCGGAATACCGGAGTTGAATTAATCATAGCTAAATGTTAGCATGCAATGTCAGTAGATTTATTAAAAGTGTTTAATTCACCTAGATCTTTAGAGTAAAGATTTATCATAACTATTGGTTATAAGGGAACTCTACCGGTAAAGTTCTGTCTAAGGCTGGAGGTACTTAAGATGACGGTTTACGGAACACCTGCTACCTGGGAACTGAGCCGGAACTTGAGTTGAATTAACCATAGTTATATTAGCATGCAATGTCTCTAGGTAATTAAAAGTGTTTAATTCACCTAGACATCATAGAAATGACCTATATATATAAAAGTTATATACATGCATAGACTTATAGATTCACTTAGCCGGAATTTACCTAAGTAATAGACCCTATAATTATAAAAATACTTAGTGGGAGGAAATATTTCAAAACAAGATTTTCATAAATCAAGTTTTGCTCTCACGTCCTCAAAAGTTCACAACGTGAGGTTCATGCTTGGCCTCGAGTCACCCTGGGAGTGACCCCCTACGGATGGTGTTTGCATGGATCAATATCAAGGTGAATGAGGGAGTATTTTATAGTAAGTGGGAGCAGGAACGTGTCAACGTATCCTACGGTCTCCTCCATTAGGTTGCACCGTGAGATCTCAATGATCTGCCTGCGAGACGCCCTGGGAGTGATCACCCTACGGAGGGCTTGATCATGGGAGTCGGAACAACGCAAACTCCAGAAATGGATAGGGTTTCTTAGGTCCATTTCCAACTTTGACTTTCCCTACGGTAGCATTGTTGGGGCCGACCTCTGAAATCTGAAAAATGGAGGGTCACACTTACGGGAAATTGTTAAGGTGCTAATAATTTCCTGACCGAAAAAAACGGTAGCTAAGAACTATTGGAATATGAGTTATTCCGGGAATAGGAATTAGCTGAGATTGTCTCAATTCAGAGGAGGAGTAGCTGACTACCCTACGGTAGCTGTTGTTCTAAACCTCTGAAGTATCGTTGCAAAATGAATGTTTATTCTATGGGTTGATCATTACTTTTGCTAAATTGATTGGATTAAAATAATAATATTATTTTGTGTAATGGGTTAATGCAACAATACTTATTAAGTTATTTTTGTTTGTTCTATCAGCAATGAAACGTTCTTTGTATGCCTCTAATAATGCCAATTACAAAACTGGTATTTCTAATACAACTAAGAAAATGAACTTAAACACTAAATGCGTGGAATTGGTCTTAACTAAGGACGGTCTTCAAGCCCATATGTCTAATTTATCCGAAATTGTTCATGATGAATATGACATAGACTGCTTAGCACATCTCAATGAAAATAATTTTGATTTATTGATCATTGAAACGTGTATAGTGGAAAATGATGATACAACCTGAATCCTTGATTCAGGTGCCACTCATCACGTATGCTCTTCCTTTGAGGGAATGAGCTCCTGACAATAGTTAGATGTTGGGGAAATGACTCTCATAGTTGGGACTGGAGAGCTCATTTCAGCTAAAGCAGTGGGAGATATTAAAATGTTCTTCTCCAGGGAACGCTATATGTTATTAGATAACGTATATATAGTTCCCAGAATAAAAAGAAATTTGATTTCTATTTCTTGTTTGCTAGAACAAGGGTATTCAATGTCCTTTTCTGTGAATGAAGCTTTCATTACTAAAAGAGGTGCTGATATATGTTCTGCAAAAATGGAGAACAATTTGTATGTCTTAAGACCAATAGAGTCTAGGCTATTTTGAACAATGAAATGTTTAAAACAGCTGAGACTCAACCAAAAAGGAAAAAAGTTTCTCAAAGTACCTATCTTTGGCACTTGAGACTTGGTCACATAAATCTCAATAGGATTGGGAGATTGGTTAAGAACGGACTTCTAAGTCAGTTAGAAGATGGTACTTTACCTCCATGTGAGTCATGTCTCGAAGGTAAGATGACCAAACGACCTTTTACTGGAAGATGTTATCGTGCCAAGGAGCCCTTAGAACTCGTACATACGGATCTCTGTGGTCCAATGAATGTAAGAGCTCGAGGAGGGTATGAATATTTCATCTCTTTTATAAATGATTATTCAAGGTATGGTTATTTATACCTAATGAGTCATAAGTCTGAAGCCCTTGAAAAGTTCAAGGAGTACAGGACTGAAGTTGAGAACTTGTTAGGTAAGACCATTAAAACACTTCGATCTGATCGAGGTGGAGAGTATTTGGACTTAAAATTCCAAAACTATTTGATAGAACATGGAGTATCGTCCCAACTCTCAGCACCATGTATACCTCAGCAGAATGGTGTATCTGAAAGGAGAAACAGAACCTTGTTAGACATGGTTCGATCTATGATGAACTATGTTCAATTGCCTAGTTCTTTTTGAGGTTATGCAGTAGAGACTGCAGTTTATATTTTGAATGTTGTTCCCTCAAAGAGTGTTTCTGAAATACCATTTGAGCTTTGGAAAGGGCGTAAAGTTAGTTTACGTCATTTCAGAATTTGGGGCTGCCTTGCACATGTGTTAGTAGCAAACCCAAAGAAATTGGATTCACGTTACAAATTATGTCTATTCGTAGGCTACCCAGAAGAAACAAGAGGTGGATACTTCTTTGATCCAAAAGAAAATAAAGTGTTTGTATCGACAAATGCTACTTTCTTGGAAGAAGACCACGTTAAAGAACACATACCACGCAGTAAATTGTGTTAAGTGAACTTTCTGGTAAAGCTACAAATGAATCAACAAGAGTTGTTGATGAGGCTGGACCTTCAACAAGAGTTGTTGATGAGCCCAGTTTAGAGGCTGGACCATCAACAAGAGTTATTGATGAGCCCAGTACATCTGGTCAAGCCCATCCTTCTCAAGAGTTGAGAATGCCTCGACGTAGTGGGAGAGTTGTTATTCAACCTGAACGTTATCTGGGTTTAGCAGAAACTCCAACTGTCATACCTAATGATGGGGTTGAGGATCCATTGACCTTTAGACAGACAATGAATGATGTGGATCATGACCAGTGGGTCAAAGCTATGGACCTAGAGATGGAGTCTATGTACTTCAATCAAGTCTGGGATCTTGTAGACCTACCTGAAGGGGTTAAACCCATAGGGTGCAAATGGATCTACAAGAGAAAACGAGACGCAACTGGGAAAGTACAGACTTTCAAAGCTCGACTTGTGGCAAAGGGTTATACCCAAAAGAAGGGGGTGGACTATGAGGAAACCTTCTCCCCAGTTGCCATGTTAAAGTCGATAAGAATTATCTTGTCCATTGCCACCTTTTATGATTATGAGATTTGGCAAATGGACGTCAAGACTGCCTTTCTGAATGGAAATCTTGATGAGAACATCTTTATGTCTCAACCAGAGGGGTTCGTTGCTCAAGGTCAGGAGCAAAAAGTTTGCAAGCTTAGACGATCCATTTATGGGTTGAAGCAAGCTTCCAGATCTTGGAATATAAAGTTTGACACTGCTGTCAAATCTTATGGCTATGACCAGAATATTGATGAGCCTTGTGTTTACAAAAGGATTATCAACAGTTCAGTAGCTTTTCTGGTGTTGTATGTAGATGATATTCTTCTCATTGGGAATGATGTAGAATATCTAGCTAACATTAAAAAATGGCTATCGATTGAGTTCCAAATGAAAGATTTGGGTGAAGCTCAGTATGTTCTAGGGATTCAAATTATTAGGAATCGTAAGAACAGAACGTTAGCCCTGTCTCAAGCATCATATATAGACAAGATGTTGTCTAGATATAAGATGCAGAATTCCAAGAGGGGTTTACTACCCTTCAGGCATGGAGTTCATTTGTCTAAGGAACAGTGTCCTAAGACACCTCAAGAAATTGAGGATATGAGACGCATCCCTTATGCTTCAGTTGTGGCCAGTCTTATGTACGTCATGTTGTGTTCTAGGCCTGACATTTGCTATGCAGTTGGGATAGTCAGCAGCCCTACCCTCTCAACACCGTTAACTAGTTGGTTTTCTATTTCACTAGGACGACCTAGACAACTTAGTCTTGATCCTGAGTTGATTATGGACTCCTGCTCATGAGAGATTGTCCTTTGATTTGCATGGGTGAGAGTGGCCAATACGCCAACTTAATAAGCCTACCATTTTGGGGACAATACCGAATGGGGAGCTGGGAACATAATCGTGCAAGATGGAATTCACTTCTGCCCGACTTTAGGGAAGCAGATGAGTGTTCCCTTAAGTGGTTACTCCGAGTCTTGAACAAAGGGCCCTACCCTCTCAATGGCACGAGAGGGTTTTCTGTTTGATGGTTGGACCACAAACAGGTTGTTCATTAGAGGAGAACTGGTACTTAAGGAAATAGAGGTAACCCAGGGGTAAAACGGTAATTTGACCCAGCTGGTGTTACGGACACTCGTGAAGGACTAACTAGTCGATATTGGTCTATATCCGTGGACATAGAAAATATGTTTGTAGTGAGAAGAGTGCAACTGTGAGTCTATAGTGGTATGAACACACAGTTAACGAATATTGATTAATGTGGTTAATGAGTTTAACCAATTAATCTCACATCGTTGGAGCTTCTGATCTACAGGTCCATTAGGTCCCACTGGTAGCTCATAAAGTAATTTGAGGCAACTAAGTAATAAATGTAAATTGAAAATGTTGAATTTACTAAGGGAAACGAACATAATATATATTGATATATTAATGTGAGAGAAATTAATATTTGAAGAAATTCAAATATAAATTTATGGAAGTTTGAAAGAGTTCAAATAATAAATTAATTAATTTAAGGCCTAAAATCTATTTGGACGAATTAATTCATTCAAGGCCGGAAATTAAATATGTGATATTTAATTGGTGGTTAATTAATTAAAGAATTCATTAACCGAGAATTAATCAATTATGGAAATAATTAATCACTTAAGGAAGTGATTAATCATTTATGGAAATGATCTAATCACTTATGGAAGTAATTAGTCATTTGTGGAAAAGATTAATCAATTATGGAATTGATTGATCATGATTGATTAAATAAGGAATATGATTGAATCAATTTTGGAAAAGATTGATTTAATTGAATATTTTATTCATGGCCTCTCTTCTATAAATAGAACACTAGACCTAATTGGTCCATGACACTTTTTGCTCTTGCTTTTAGACTCTCAAGACAAGACCTAGAATTCTCTCTAGTCTCTCTCTTAGAGAAAGACTCCCACAAGTCTTTTGCTTCCTAGACTTAGAGTCATACCGGTGTAACCTCTGTGGTTATTGTGTCATTCAAGAAGAATTTTCCAGCAATCACGAGACAAAGGAGGCTGCTGCGTTTTGTTCGTTGGAGCATCGTTGGCGAAGAATGGTCAAGTCTACAACGGAGGTTTGTAATGGTTCTTCTTATTTTCTTTAGAAAAGTATGGAAATAAATTTGGATTTATTTTTCAGCATGTTTAAACTGATTTTCCAGCAACTTTAAAGTATGTTTAAAGTTTGATTGAGTTTTCGTAACGGTATTTTAATGTTAATTAATATACGGCGTAAGGTCCAATCAATGCGCTTTCGCTGCGTGGGGACTTTTATTCCCTTCACACGGTGCGATCTGAAGACCCACGCGCACAAACTTCAGGATCTGATCGACGACGTGATCTGAAGCGCACGAACTGCTCGACGGCGCGATTTGAAGCCCACGATACGAAGTTGACCGCGCGATCCGGAACCCAAATCTGAGATGGAGCTCACGGTACTATGGCAGCGATGGCGGCGGGAGGAGCGCGAACGGACTGTAACGAGCCCAGATTTGGCGTCGTCTCTGTCTCCAGCGATCTCTCTCTTCGTCTCCGCGTCTTTCTCTCCGTCGTCACCAGATCTATCTCTCTCTGTAGCTCGTTGGAAGAAGAAGAGATGAGGGGGAAAAAGAAGAAAACAAAAGGAAAAAAAAAAAGTTGTCGTCGGCGGCCAGCGAGCGGTGTTTGTCGGCAATCGGTCGCCGACGGCTGTTGGTGGTGTGAGCTGTGAGGAAGGTTGAAGAAGAATAATGAGGGTGGGTGGTGAAGGGGTTGTAAAAGAAGAAAGAAAAAAATTAAAAAGAATTAAAAATAGATTTAAAATTAATATTTTATTGTTTTTATTTTAACAAATGAAAAAATAATTTTTTTAATAAAAAAATAGATGCCACGTCAGCGATCTGTTAAAATCTAACGGAAAATTGGATGGAGGGACTAAAATGCTACTAAATGCAAACCTCAGTGACTAAAATGTTGAGTTTGAAACCTCAGGGACCAAAAGTGTATTTTTTCCTACATTTTTTTTTTATCTTTGAAGGTTTATCATTTGGTGCTATTTGGTCCATGAGGTTTCAAAAGTAGTTCCCGAGATTTGAAAAAAAGTTTTAAATGGTCCTTACAGTGATTTAATTGTTAGTTGGCTAACCGAAATCTTATGTGTGGCAGTTACCCAACTTGCTCACTTGGCAAATTAAATAAATTAGTTTTATATTGGACAAGTGAGTTAGCAATTTTTCTTCTCCCTTCCTCTCCCCCTCTCATATTCCCCACTTCAACGAACCTCGTAGGCACTGACTGCCCTTTTCCCACTCTCTCTCCTTCTCTCTTCATCAACTTTCACTGAAAGTGGAAAATTGTGGATTATGAGTTAGTAACCGAAATGGAGTAGAGACATTGAGGACTTGTTTGATAACGTTCTCGTTTCTCATTTCTTGTTTCTTGTTTTTTAAGAACTAAAAACAGAAACATATTTAATAACTATTTCTGTTTCTTGTTTCTTAAAAAAAAAGAAAAAAAAATAGAAACTCTGTTTGATAACAGGTTTTTTTTAGTTAAAATAAAATTTATTACATATAATATATATATATATATATTAAAATAAATATAAAACTTTTATATAAAGTTATTTATAGTATTTGTTCAGTCCAACACAAAATAAAAAAATAATAATAAATTTTATCCTTCAAATGTTCAAATTTGATTTGCAATGTCATCTATCCAATTTATCTTTTACGATGTTTTCTTACACGGGTTAGTTCAATTAAATTAATTTGTTATTTACAAACTTTTAAATTTTCAACGATCCTTAATGTATTGCCCAACATGCTATCGATATATATCTTTTCTATGTTTGTGGTAGTGAGGCATTTTATGTAAGGTTTAGACAATCGATCTTAGATACTCACATTTCTTGAATTGAATAATAAAATTTATTTTTATTTTTTCTTTAAAAATGCTAGTATTTCTAATTAACCAATGATTGTGACACGAAAGATGAGAAAGATAGAAAGAAAAAATATAATTTTTTTTTACAATTAATGGCAAACGTGAAATATCTTATTAATTAATTAATAAATAAATAAATTAAAACTCTACTAATATTAACCAAAAAATAATAGAGATTCAAATATAAAATAATAACTAAAAGTTCATTAATGAAAAAAAGAAAAAAAAATATTAAAAAAAAAGGGAAAGAGAAAGAAATAACGAAAAAAAGAAAAAAAATTAAAAAAAAGGAAGATTAAGAAATAACGGAAAAGAAAAAAAAAATAAGGAAGGGGTAAAAAAAATAGAGAGAAAAATGAGGGGAGGAACAGAAGGGATGAGTATAGGAACGGGGGAGAGAGAGACATGGGTACATGCATAAAGATGGAAAAAAGAAAAACATAAACAAAATTTGAAAAACTACTTTTTGTAGTTTCTCAAATTTTGCATCTTTTTTGGAAACGTCTCTAGAAATTTAGAAACAAGAAACAATATGAGTTACCAAACATTTATGTTTCTTGAAAAATGAAAAACAGGAATAAGAAACAGGAAATGGAAACATTATCAAATGTTGTTTGGCTGGTAAAAAATCCTCCAAAATAAAACCTGAATATCTTCCTCTCCTCATTTCAATCTTCCCCTTTATTCCATGTAAATCACTTTATTTCTTTCACCTCAATTTAACCATTGATAAACATGAAACCCAATTGAGTAAAGTCCTTTGATTACCTACGAAAGATGGATTGATTATTTATAATCAATTAATTATTTCAGTAATCCTCCAAAATATGCATTATTCCTTTGATTACCTATGAAAAACACGGAAGTTGGGTTGCTGGGGCAAAACTCAAAATTATTCTCTTCACCACAATAGACATAGGACTCGACTGCCACTTGATTCACAACCGTAGCAGGCTCCACCACTGCCAGCTGCTGAATAATGTTAACAATTGTCATGTCATTCAGAGCATTAGCCAATGATGCAATATCAACCCTAATGGTTGACACACCATCAACTTCCATCACACTCGTCACTTTCTTACTACAACCTCTCACGTCCGACCACTGACAACTATTGGTTGATATTCTCTCTAAAATCTCATGGGCTTCATTAAAAGTTTTTGCCAAAAGAGCTCTTTTCGCAGAAGCATCGACCATACCCAAGATTGCTGATGCACGAAATGCTAACCGCAAGCTTACGAGCCAAGTTATAATATAGTGAATGTGAAATTTGAATGTCGTCCTCTGGATTGGGTTTCTAATCAATTTTAATTACCGAAAATACTCTTGTCCAATTTTATTTAAGGAACCAAATAAAGCGAGAATGAATGAAAATTAAACAAAACAATAAAAAGTGTGACAATCTAATGGAGGCAAAAGTCTTAGGGATTTGATTTCATCAATTGGGTTTATAGATTAATTCATGGATTATTAACATGATATGACTCATAAATCTTGGAATACTAAACTCACACATATCTCTCCCGAACATACATGATTCTCTCACATACAATGAACCCGATATCCCTATCTAAATTCATTTAACATGCAAGGCATTAAGGTTATCCTTTTTAACGATTTCTAGAATTATCTATTATCTCCCGATCTCAAGATTAATCCTAGTTATGCATAACGATTTCGAAGTTAAATCCTCCTCTCCTGAGTTAGATTTAAACACAAACAATATTCAATTCATGGCCGGTAAATTGAAAGCATTAAACACACATTATGCATAAATGTAATCAATAGCAAAAATCCAATAAATCAATCCATAAGTGCCCAACGGCTACATCAATCCCTAAGAATTAAACTTAGCTACTCATAATCTGCGTTACGATATAAACTAAGTACAAATCAACCATTAAAACTACTAAAGTAAAGGGAAAAGAGGAATAAACGCAAAGTAGGCCGAGATCGCACGTCCCTGTCACGATCTCCACGAGCAAAGCCTTCAATCCCAATTTTCTCCACTTGGTTCAACTCCCACAGCAGCCAATTCTATGTGTTTTCGGCCACAATTGTCCCAAAAGAAGTTCCCAAATCTGACCTAATCGCAAACTATAAATAGGGAAAAAATTGGCCTAGCGTCGCGACGCTATAGGGGTAGCGTCGCGATACACATATTCTGTTTTGGAATTCCTCGATAGCGTCGAGACGCTATGGTCATAGCGTCTCGACGGTGTGACCTGTTGTCGCCTAATCAGAAATGGAATGTAGTAGTGTCGAGACGCCCTATAACAAGGGTCTCGATGCTGGTCCTCAGCAAGGCCTGAATTGTGTGCTTCCAACTTCTATTTCCTTTGTTTCTTTAGCCTTTTTTTGCATTTCGAACATCCAATTAGCTCCAAAACATATTTCCTACAAATAAGATATAAAAATGCATAATTTTGGCCCATTAAGTGTAAAAGACTAGCTTAATTAATTAGGGAAAAATAGCTAGCTATGCTCGCTATCAGTTGCTATGTTAAACCTATTGTAAAATGTCTCCATTTGAATACAATGTGGTAAACCATGGTGGGGACGCTTTCGCAAAAGCTCCTTTAAATCTTTCCCAAGCCTCACTGAAAGTTTTGTCTTCATTTTGTCTAAATCTCATGACGGATCGAAGTTGTCGAGGCTCCGGGTCAAATAAATTTATATTCCACGAACACTAAACTACTTTGCAACAGTAGTGGTCGGGGTCGAACACAGGGATCACGTTTATAATTTGCTGAACTAATGGGGGTTTGAGATGTGAGTGATAAATGCGAGGGAGAATAAATTACGGGAATTTAAATGACAGAAAAATTAAATGCATAAAATAAAAGGATGGGCATGTTAATCTTACCACAAGGATCACTGTAATCGAAGACGTTAGGGGTTCAGTATGATTTATTTCATTCATTGATTATCAAGAAATTAGTTTACAAATTGAAAGTCTAATCGACTTAACTGGAAAAGCCAGCAAGCATAATATCCTTCAATTCCTAAGTCCGACCAATGCATCGAGACTAGTCATAACCGATTAATAAGCTAATCGTGCACATTAACTACTAATCGATTGCATTAAGAACGATGATGATTAGAATGCTCTAAATTAACTAGGAAAAGCCTAAATTAACATCAAGCACATATTTAGACCCTAGATATTTCATGCCAATTGTTAATTTGGGATAACACGCCAAATCGCTACAATGCTTAGACCTATTCGCTACTTTAATTAGCATATGAATTTAGTAAATCAGGGTTGAGGTTCTCAATTTCTCCTAACATTACTAAATTTATGAATATTGGTCTAAACAACATTCAATACAATAAATCATTTAAGAAAGAATAGGAAACTCATGAAATAAAAATCATACTTACAACCGAGGTGTCGATTACAACAATCCAAGCTTAGACGACCATAGACGAGCCTAATCCAAGCCCCTAAGGCTTGATTAACCCACCAAAAACTGACCTAAACTTGGAAGAACTGCAAAGTAGAGAGAAAAACGAGAAGAACGACGAAAGAATCACTAAAAACGGAGTTCGGATGACCTAGATACGGAAAAAACAATTTTATAGCGCACGCGTAGCGTTTAGACGCTACTATTCCAGTGTCTAGACGCTAGCCACAAAGTCTGGACGCCACTATTCCAGCGTCTAAACGCTAGCTCTCAGATTAATAGCGTTTTGGAGCGTTTTTGCAGCATTTTCGA
Organism: Luffa acutangula; assembly: GCA_036850905.1. Lineage (NCBI taxonomy): Eukaryota > Viridiplantae > Streptophyta > Magnoliopsida > Cucurbitales > Cucurbitaceae > Luffa > Luffa acutangula. The sequence continues at coordinate 42,384,273 of CM072097.1, read as the reverse complement.
GGGTCTTGACGCTGGTTTGGCCTTCAACATGCGTTGACTTGATTTGACTGAGGGTATTTCCGTATTTTACTCCAGTTTGGCTCGTTTTCAACCCGAATTGGTTCCGGACTCATATTTTAGGTATGCAACAATATTATATTCAAATTAAAGCATTTTGCACATAGAATTCAACGAAGATAAGCAATTTATGAGGAGATAAACATATAACAAATTCCCTCTATCATCTCACTATCTCACTCGTCAACTTAGCATTTCTAGTTGATGGAAAATACTTACTAAGAAATTTCTCTACTAACTCATTACAAGTACTTATTGACCCTGGAGCAAAAGAATTCAACCACGCTTTTGCTTCATCTCTAAGGGATTAACGAAATAGGGTTAATCTAATTGAAGGATTGGAATTCCATAATTCCGTTAAGCGGAAGCGTGAATGGGACCGATTCGTAATTAATTTTGCTTAATCTAAAATACCAATACATTGACAATAATATTAGAACTATTCTAAATATATATTAAGGCTAAGCATACAAAAATATTAGATCTAAATCTAATTTATAAAGTAACAAATTACTTACTCTCGTTGACGACTCAGATTAAATTCACCAACTGCTTGTAAATTAATCACGAACTAGTGCGAACATCACCACTATGGCTACACCGGTATGACTCTGAGACTTCTAGAGGCAGGAGACTTGTGGGAGCCTTTGGGAGAATTCTCTGAGAGTAGGAGAATGAATGAGATGTCTTTCACCCCACCCCAGGGGTCCTATATATAGTAAAGGTCAAGACCTTTTTTCTAATAGGAAAAGGAAGACTTTTTCCTAATAGGAAAAGGTCTCTAATTTTAATAAATAATTAATTAATTTCCCTAATTAAATATCATATATTTAATATTAGGGATTTTATTAAAATTAAAATTAATATGAATCCAATTCATATTAAATTTATTTGAACTCTTTCAAATATTTTCTTTCCTAATAGGAAAAGGTCTCTAATTTTAATAAATAATTAATTAATTTCATAATTAATTAATTTACCCAATTAAATATCATATATTTAATCTTTAGGGATTTTATTAAAATTAAAATTAATATGAATCCAATTCATATTAAATTTATTTGAACTCTTTCAAATATTTTCTCCCAATAATTAATTTTTGAAATTAATTCAAAAATTATATTATAAAGTTTCATAAACTTTATATTATAATGCATCAATATACATTATACGATTCCTCAAATAAATTGAACACTTTCAATTTACAATTTATACTTAATTGTCTCAAGTCTCTTTACGAGCTACCAGCGGGACCTAATGGACCTACAGATCAGAAGCTCCAACGATACGAAACTAATTGGCCAAACTCATTGACCAAGTTTAGTCAACATTCGTTAACTGTGGGTCACTCCACTAAAGACCCACACCTGCACTCTTCTCACTGTAGAATATTTCTGTGTCCATGGATATCGACCAAGCAGTAAGTCAATCCTTCACGTGTATTCGTAACACCAGCTGGGTCAAATTACCGTTTTACCCATGGGTTACCTCTAGTTCCTTAAGTACCACTGATTCCTCTAATGAACAAGTTGTTTAGGGTCCAACCACTAAACAGGAGTTCCTCTCAGGCTAGGAGATGATGACGCGCCTTTGTTCAAGCCCTAGAATCAACCCTTAAGGAAACATACATCTGCTTACCTCAATAGGGGAATGAGTGAATTCCATCTTGTACTGTTATGTTCCCAGCCCCCATTCGGTCTTGCCCCTGAAATGGTAGGCTTATTGAGTCGGCGAACTGACCGCTCTCACCCATACAAATCTAAGGACGATCCCTCCTGAAAGGGGTTCATAACAGACTCAGGATTGAGATTGAGTTACCTAGGTCATCCTATTGAAATAGAAACCTAAACTAGTTAACGACGTTACATCTAGTGGTTACTATATCGCGATCCGATCTTATGCAAACTCATTGCATAGGATACCCCCACCCGCATGTCTCCTACATGGATGCTTTGGATCATTGCCTCTGTATCGAATACAAGGTGGGCCGTATCACATAGTTTCAACAGGATAAGGTACCCAACTTTTTCCCTATACTATAGACCTTTTAGGTTGTTACTTGGACACTGATCCCCGTATGTCCCCACATACTAGTCCAAGTTTCATTTAAACAACCTTGAATCTTAGTTTATTGGATTTAGGGTTTATTAATGCAAACTCGATTATTCAATAACCAAATTACTGAATTACTCAAATAACACTTTATTGAGATCGATTAATTTGTTTCATTTACTATCTACGAGTTTTAGGGCATAAAACCCAACAACTCCCACTTGAACTAAAACTCTAGTGGGCAATGTACATCAAAATTGAATGAATAATCATTGAAGTAGGAATAGTAGTTTGTATTAATACTGTATAATACATGAAAATACAGATAAATACAATAAACTAGGGCATTCACAATACCCATTACACTTTTCCCACTTGCCCTAGATTATTCTATGTACATATCTCGTAGACCTAGACCCTCTAGATGACCCTCGAACACTTTAGCCGTGAGAGCCTTTGAAAATGGATCAAAAATATTGTGCTCAGAAGCTACCTTCGTGACGATCACATCCCCTCGTTGCACGATCTCTCTGATGAGATGATATTTGTGCTCTATGTGCTTGCCTCTTTAGAATTTGCCACTGCACCACTATTATCACGGTAAAGGGTGATTGACAAGTTCATATTTGGAACAACTTCCAAATCCATCAAGAACTTTCGTAGCCATACAACCTCCTTAGCTGCTTCACAAGCAGCGACATATTCGGCCTCCATGGTGGAGTCTGCAATGCATCCTTGCTTGATGCTACGCCAGACTACAGCTCCCCCGTTGAGGGTAAATACTGACCCTGATGTGGATTTCCTAGAATCCTTATCAGTCTGAAAGTCAGAGTCTGTGTATCCTGTAAGGATCAAATCCTTAGAGCCATACACAAGCTGATAGTCCCTCGTTCTTCGAAGATACTTGAGGATGTTTTTAACTGCAGTCTAGTGGTCTGACCCTGGATTGGACTGGTACCTGCTGACTATCCCAACTGCATAGCATATGTCAGGCCTAGTACACAACATGACATACATAAGACTGCCCACAGCTGAAGCATAAGGGATGTGTCTCATATCCTCAATTTCTTAAGATGTCTTAGGACACTGTTCCTTAGACAAATGAACTCCATGCCTGAATGGTAGTAAACCCCTCTTGGAATTCTGCATCTTATATCTAGACAACATCTTGTCTATATATGATGCTTGAGACAGGGCTAACGTTCTGTTCTTACGATTCCTAATAATTTGAATCCCTAGAACATACCGAGCTTCACCCAAATCTTTCATTTGGAACTCAGTCGATAGCCATTTTTTAATGTTAGCTAGATATTCTACATCATTCCCAATGAGAAGAATATCATCTACATACAACACCAGAAAAGCTACTGAACTGTTGATAATCCTTTTGTAAACACAAGGCTCATCAATGTTTTGGTCCTAGCCATAAGATTTGACAGCAGTGTCAAACTTTATATTCCAAGATCTGGAAGCTTGCTTCAACCCATAAATGGATCGTCTAAGCTTGCAAACTTTTTGCTCCTGACCTTGAGCAACGAACCCCTCTGGTTGAGACATAAAGATGTTCTCATCAAGATTTTCATTCAGAAAGGCAGTCTTGACGTCCATTTGCCAAATCTCATAATCATAAAAGGTGGCAATGGACAAGATAATTCTTATCGACTTTAACATGGCAACTGGGGAGAAGGTTTCCTCATAGTCCACCCCCTCCTTTTGGGTATAACCCTTTGCCACAAGTCGAGCTTTGAAAGTCTGTACTTTCCCAGCTGCGTCTCGTTTTCTCTTGTAGATCCATTTGCACCCTATGGGTTTAACCCCTTCAGGTAGGTCTACAAGATCCCATACTTGATTGAAGTACATAGACTTCATCTCTAGGTCCATAGCTTTGACCCACTGGTCATGGTCCACATCATTCATTGTCTGTCTAAAGGTCAATGGATCCTCAACCCCATCATTAGGTATGACAGTTGGAGTTTCTACTAAACCCAGATAGCGTTCAGGTTGAATAACAACCCTCCCACTACGTCAATAACTTTTGTTGATGGTCCAGCCTCTGAACTGGCCTCATCAACAACTCTTGTTGAAGGTCCAGCCTCATCAACAACTCTTGTTGTAGCTTTACCAGAAAATTCACTTAACACAATTTTACTGCGTGGTATGTGTTCTTTAACGTGGTCTTCTTCCAAGAAAGTAGCATTTGTCGATACAAACACTTTATTTTCTTTTGGATCAAAGAAGTATCCACCTCTTGTTTCTTTTGGGTAGCCTACGAATAGACATAATTTTGAACGTGAATCCAATTTCTTTGGGTTTGCTACTAACACATGTGCAGGACAGCCCCAAATTCTGAAATGACGTAAACTAACTTTACGCCCTTTCCAAAGCTCAAATGGTGTTTCAGAAACACTCTTTGAGGGAACAACATTCAAAATATAAACTGCAGTCTCTACTGCATAACCCCAAAAAGAACTAGGCAATTGAGCATAGCTCATCATAGATTGAACCATATCTAACAAGGTTCTGTTTCTCCTTTCAGATACACCATTCTGCTGAGGTGTACCTGGTGCTGAGAGTTGGGACGATATTCCATGTTCTATCAAATAGTTTTGGAATTTTAAGTCCAAATACTCTCCACCTCGATCAGATCGAAGTATTTTAATGGTCTTACCTAACAAGTCCTCAACTTCAGTCCTGTACTCCTTGAACTTTTCAAGGGCTTCAGACTTATGACTCATTAGGTATAAATAACCATACCTTGAATAATCATCTATAAAAGAGATGAAATATTCATACCCTCCCTAAGCTCTTACATTCATTGGACCACAGAGATCCGTATGTACGAGTTCTAAGGGCTCCTGCGCACGATAACCTTTTCCAGTAAAAGGTCGTTTGGTCATCTTACCTTCGAGACATGACTCACATGGAGGTAAAGTACCATCTTCTAACTGGCTTAGAAGTCCGTTCTTAACCAATCTCCCAATCCTATTGAGATTTATGTGACCAAGTCTCAAGTGCCAAAGATAGGTACTTTGAGAAACTTTTTGTCATTTTTGCATAACATATATCAGCACCCCCTTTTAGTAATGAAAGCTTCATTCACAGAAAATGACACTGAATACCCTTGTTCTAACAAACAAGAAATAGAAATCAAATTTCTTTTTATTTTGGGAACTATATATACGTTATCTAATAACATATAGCGTTCCCTGGAGAAGAACATTTTCATATCTCCCACTACTTTAGCTGAAATGAGCTCCCCAGTCCCAACTCTGAGAGTCATTTCCCCAGTATCTAACTGTTGCCAGGAGCTCATTCCCTCAAAGGAAGAGCATATGTGATGAGTGGCACCTGAATCAAGGATCCATGCTGTATCATCATTTTCCACTATACACGTTTCAATGATCAATAAATCAAATTTATTTTCATTGAGATTTGCTAAGCAGTCTATGTCATATTCATCATGAACAATTTCGGATAAATTAGACATATGGGCTTGCGGACCGTCCTTAGTTAAGACCAATTCCACGCATTTAGTGTTTAAGTTCATTTTCTTAGTTGTATTAGAAATACCAGTTTTGTAATTGGTGTTATTAGAGGCATACAAAGAACGTTTCATTGCTGATAGAACAAACAAATTAACTTAATAAGTATTGTTGCATTAATCCATTACCAAAAATAATATTATTATTTTAATCCAATCAATTTAGCAAAAGTAATGATCAACCCATAGAATAAACATTCATTTTGCAACGATACTTCAAAGATTTAGAACAACAGCTTGAAGGGAATAAAAGTCCCCACGCAGCGGAAGCGCATCGATTGGACCTTACGCCGTATATTAATTAACATTAAAATGTCGTTACAAAAACTCAAACAAACTTTAAACACTCTTTAAAGCTGCTGGAAATTTGGTTTAAACATGCTGAAAAATAAATCTAAATTTATTTTCATGCTTTTCTAAAGAAAATAGGAAGAACCGTTACAAACCTCCGTTGTAGACTTGACCGTTCTTCGCCAACGATGCTCCAACGATCAAAACGCAGCAGCCGCCTTTGATTTTCTTCGCTGGAAATTCCTTCTTTGAATGACACAATAACCACAGAGGTTACACCGGTATGTCTCTAAGTCTAGGAGGCAAAAGACTTGTGGGAGTCTTTCTCTAAGAGGGAGGCTAGAAAGAATTCTAGGTCTTGTCTTTGAGAGTCTAAGAGCAAGAGCAAGAGTGTCAAGTGTCATGACCAATTAGGTCTAGTGTTCTATTTATAGAAGAGAGGCCATGAATAAAATATTCAATTAAATCAATCTTTTCCAAAATTGATTCAATCTTATTCCTTAATTGGTGGTGTCCCAATTGCTGACGCTTGGTCCAAAATCAAGAAAGATGTCCGTTGAAGTATTCAGAGTTGTCAACGACGGTATGTTTGCTTCTCCCCTTTAGATTTAGATCTAATAATTTTTGTATGCTTAGCCTTAAGTTTGTATAGAATTTGTTCTATGTTTTTTGCCAATGCAATAGTATTTTTGGATAAACAAAATTAACTACGAATCGGTCCCAATTACGCTTCCGCTTTATCCAAATTGGGGAATTCCAAATCCTTACACTTGTTGTGGAGAAATTAGGTACCAATCTCTTCCTATTTTCTTTGAAATCTAAGGAACAACAAATCCAAGTTCTACGTCAAGGGCCCTGGTTGTTTAACAAGTATTTGTTGGTTCTCTTTAAATCGATACCAATGGTCAAGTCAACTGCAATGGAGTTTAAATTTGTTGCTTTTTGGGTTCACTTCTACGAATTACCCATGGATTTATTTAATGTTTCAATGGCAGGGAAACTTGGAAATGCCATTGGCCGGTTTGAGGAATATGACAACGGTAGCATAGGATTTGGTTGGAAAGAAAGTCTTCGAGTTAGAGTCACACTAGACATAACTAGACCCCTCCGGTGCTGTATTAAAGTGAATCTAGATGAACCGATGGGGAGTGCTGGGTTTCCAGAGTGGGTGAAAATGTAGTAAGAAATGGACTCTAGAACTCTGTGCAAGTATACACAATCCGCAGCAAGTAATAAGTATTTATCGAATCCAAGGTCTGAATTAACTTTCACTTTATCTATTTTGCTTAGTTTTTCAATGGTTTCAAAAGTGATAAAAATGATTGATTTTTATAAGATGCTGAAGTAAAAGAAATGACAGAACATAAAGTAAACAAATAGGCAGACAGATTAGAAACATGCGCTAGTCAGGATTTAGTAATTATTATTATTTTAAAAGATGCTCTAGCAATATTATTGATCAGGCAAACTCTCGCAGTCTTATTAGCAGATTCCTCCCTGAACTCTAGATTTTTTAGAATATGTTTCAACTCCAATGAAGCTCTACCGATCAAGCATTAGGCAACTGACTATCCCTAGCTCAGTCACTAGCGTTCACCAATACACAATGTGTGACGCCCGTAAATTGAGATTAATTTTAAAATTCCTAAGTTGGAATTAATTTGGAATTTAGAGGGGAATTTTCAAAAGTTAAAGATTTGAAAATCATTGGAAAAAAAAAAAGATTTATCTTGATCTTGTGTTTCCTTAAAGAAAAAGATGAAAGGTGACATTTTTGTAATTATTGAAATTTTGAAGCCAAGCCCAAGCCTTTCTTTAAAAGGTTGCACGCAACCCTAGGATCCCCTTCATCTTCTTCCTTTTCCCCCCTTAGTCACGATTTCTCCCCTCCCATCTCCTCTTTGTTTTTCTTTTTAATTCAGTTGCCTCTCCTCTCTCACGCTTGCCTCCAAGCATCCATCCTTCGGCGGTTTCAGCTCCTTTGGCGTTTTTCCAGCGGCAGTGAGGAGTTCTCCGGCGTGACGAGCGGTGAGCAGTCCGTAGGTGGTTCGCTGTAGCTGTTGGGCGCGAAAAACGGTTGTTTCCGACAAGTTTCATCACCGGTGTTGCTCGACCAGTAGCGTCTCCGTGTGGGCCTTCTTCCTTGGGCGTTTTCCAGCGAATTTAGAGGCATAAGTGGCTGGTTTTTGTGTTTCTCCGGCGAGGGGTGCAATGGGTCACAGACAGCAGCATATTTCGGGCGTTTTCGGTGGGTTTTTGGGCGTTTTCATCATTGGGTAAGTTGGATTGAAGGTTGTATTGGTTGTTTATCGCATTTAATCAAATACCCATTGATGTTAGCTCTTTTTTTCAAGATACCCATAACGTTTGGAGGTTTAATCGTCAAATTTGAGCAATTTTAGAACCCAACCAGCAGCGTTAGGAGACGGTTTTGGGTAAGTTTCTTCTTGATTTAGCCTCCGTTAGAGTTTAATTTAGTTCCTAAAAATTACCCATTCCTTTTGGGACTTGTTTCAGTGTTGCCCATCCAATTTCGAGTTCATAATTGCGGATTTTTGCTCAGTTAAGGTTGAGGACCTTGGAGTTAAAAGAATTAATTTAGTTCCGTTCAGAATATTAGCTGAGGTAAGTGAACTTACTGGTGAACGTTTTAATTGGGTGCGAATATTTGAGTTCCTAAAATTCTCGTGTTTAGAATAAATAATTTTCTAAAATATTTGTGTTCGTAGTTGTTCTTGAATTTTATTATTATTTATTAAAAGCATGAAAGTTGAGCATATTTCAATTATGCATGAGTTTATGAAAAGTTATTGAAAGCATGGAAATTATTATCATTGTTTGCATTCGTTCATATTTAAAATAGTCGAGTTGGTGGTCTCTGAAAATCCCGTTAAAGGGATTGATTTTTAAATAATTTTTTACTTTGAATTCCATTAAAGGAATTAGTTTAAATTATTTATAAGTGTAATTCAGTGTACATGAAATTGATGTACATTCAGAGATGCCTACGCAGGGCTTAGGGACATGAAATTGATGTACCTAAGTCGAGGGTTGTGAAATTGACGCCCTCGAGGTTTCGTGAAATTGACGGCCTCTGTAGGAGACATATGAAATTGATGTGTCTAGAATATGTATGAAAGTGATGCATATTCTCTCATTAGAAGTACACATGAAATTGATGTGTTTTAGGATATGCATGAAATTGATGTACATCCTAAGCTTAAAATTAAAGTTTAGAGCCACCAAAATTATATTTGTTGTTATTTCTAAAATGTTTTTTTTAAAGCGTGACCCAACCTCAATAGTAGGGTTACTTACTGAGTATTTAAAATACTCATTCTTTTCAAAAATATTTTTTTTTCAGGTAAAGGCAAGGGCAGATGAAAGGCGGTTGATGAGAAATCGATAGATGGCCATGGGAAGACTCGAGTTCATATTTTATCTTCTTCCGCGTTAAGAACTATGTTTTACCTTATTTGAATTGTAAATTTGTTTTAAGGAATTTTCTAGAGGCATTGTACATTCATGTTTTAGGAATTATTTAAGTTTATTTAAAACCTTTGAAATTAGGGATCCCGAATAAAAGTTTTGTTTTAAAAGTTTTGTCTAAATTAGAGTTCCTGTTTCAAATTACTTTTATTTAGAAAGGCCTCCAAAGCATGCATTGTCGTAACAGTCCCTTTAAGACTTATTAAAAAGTCGGGTCGTTACACAATGATCTAGTGTGATTAAATGACACACACTCCCTAAATCATCCCTGAAATTAGAAAGTGGTATTCATACCGGCTGGCCAAGCGGACATAAAATAGAAATGAGCACAACAATTAATCAAGATGCATTGAATCAATATTTATTGCATAGAAGTTAAGCACGACAATTACATGTTCCCTAACCAATGCCTAAGGTTACTTAGTTCATAAAATGCATAGCAACACACGTTACAATATGGGTAAACATATCCATAATTATAAAACAAATGCAAGAAAATATTAATTCCCTTGATCAGCTTGCAATTGATGGTCTTCTTATAGGTCTCCAAATTTCTCTCCTCTATTCGGCTCCCAAAGGTGGAAGTAAACTTTCCAAGAGTGGAATGTTCCTCCCAAGGATGGAATGACTTTGACTTGGGTGGCTATCTCATTTTCTAGAGTGATAGGAGGCTTGAAGTAAGTTGATCTAGACACGTGGATGGCTCTTCTTGCTCCTTTATCCCGACTTAACAGAATTCAGTTCATTAAATTGGCTAATGAGCTGTGACGTGGCAGTTTTGCTCCTTGTTTTGCTCCAACACAGATTTTGCTCCCTCAAGTCGCTCAACAATACATTCTGCATAAAATAACTTCCAAAGCATCCATTCTTCCCAATGGGTTAAAACATATAATATCTATCTAAAAGCAACCCTATTTAGTACAAAAGACACACAAATCCCTATAGAAATAAGGCCTAAATAACTCCCTTTTGGAGAGTTATCAGGGAGCTGCTGGACTTCGATCCAATATGAGAAACTCCCTAACCTATGTTCATATTGCGGCATCATTGGACACAGTACAAAAGACTGCAGTTCTTTTTATTTGGCAGATGGATCCCCCTCCCAAAGGCATCAGTATGGGATGTGGATGTAATACACTGGTAGATCGTCAATATTATTTCGATCTCCAAGCACGAGTCCTCTAGGTAAAAATAAGATGGCGGTTGATCACCCGAGGGCTGATATCTCTTCTTCATTTGCTGGAAAATCGATTCAACTTGGCCAAATTGATGGAACAGAGGGCAACGACAAGGGTTCACCATTGCCGGATTCCGACACCAAATCAATGGATATCTCACCGGCGGTGGTGGAGAGAGTTACCGTGCCGTCCTTGGAGTTTAATCAAGAAATTAATGCATTTATGTCTGATATAAATGTTGCAGAGCCAAATAAGGTAAAGAAGAAACTTGATTATAACCAAATTTTCATGGATACTAATGTGCAGGTGTTTAAACTGGATCATATGGAGAAGATTACAGATTCATCAATGAGGAAGGAGGGTCATTTATCCCAGTCGGTACGAAGCAAACAGAAGGACTAAATGCGACCGCCCCCGATTTCCTAACCACATGTCCCTCTTTTGCGGCTAATTTAAATAGTTCCATATCATTCACCCTTTAGTTTTTAACAGAAAAATGGATGGAGAGACCAAAATGAAACTAAAGTCAAACCTCAGGGGCTAGATTATTGAGTTTGAAAACTTGATAGCACGCATAGCGAGCTATTTTTCCCGGTTTATTTTAGTTAGTCTTTGAGTATTATTTGGCTGAATTATACACTTTAATGTTTATTTTGTAGGAAATTGAGTTTTGAAGATAAAATAGAGAAATTGGAGTTGATCGGGTGCTCAGGACATAAAAAAAGCAAAAAAAGCGAAAAAGAAATCAAGTTGAAAGCTTAGCAAAATGGGTGAACTCGAGAGTTAACGTCGAGACGCTGCCCCCTTAGCGTCTCGCCGCTGCCAAGATTTTTCCATATGTGTTTGGGCGATAAAGGGACAGCGTCGAAATGCTGCCCCTAGCATCTCGACGCTGTCGACAGTTTTCTATAAATACAACATTATGTGCTACGACCAAAAGGAGTTCAATTTGAGAGAATTTAGACCTAAAATCGATTGAAGACCTTCTGTGGAATTTGAAGCAAGGCCAAGGAGCAAAAATCACTCAAGAACGTGTGGAGATCGTGACGGGGACGTGCGATTTTTCGGCAGAATTGAGTTTTTCCTTATCTTTTCCTTATCTCTAGTTAGTTTTTATGGCTTTTTCATGTTTAGCTTATATCGTAACACCATGTATGAATAACTAGACGTGTTTCTTAGGGATTGATATAGTATTTTAAGATTATGGATTGATTAATGGGATGTTTTGTGCTTTTATTCTATTTATGCAATTATGTTTAAATGCTTTCAATTAATTGACTGCCAGTTGAATGATCTAAGTGTTGAATCTTTCTCGGGAGAGGGGATTTAACATATACTTTACTAATTGCATGACTAAAGTATAATTATGAGATCTAGAGATTTAGAATAGCTTTAGAAGTTGTTAAAAGAACTAAACTCAAAGCCTTGCATGCTAATAAACTTAGATAGGGAAATCAAGTTAATTCTATGCATGAGAATCAATTATGCTCGGGAGAGATAGTTGTGATTTACGGTTCTTAGACTTATAAAATAATTGCACGTTACAATTCCTTCCCTTTAATTAATCATAATCTAAATTGACGAAATCAATTCCCTAAGATTTCTAAGAATTGAATTTCCAACCGTTAATTTGCATTGCCTTTGATTCAATATTTCATCACTTTTTTATCCCTAAATAAAATCGAGCAAAAGTATCCACGGTAATTATTTTAACTAGAAAACCAATCCAGAGGACGACATTCGATTTCATATCACTATATTATTACTTGACCCGTACACTTGCGGTTAACAATTTGCACATCAAAACTCAGGGAACAAAATGAAACCTAACCTAAACCTCAATGACTAAAAGTGTATTTTTTCCTTAAATTAATTTTAATTTAATTAAAATAAAACCCACTCACCTGCAGTTATGCAAGAGAGTGGGTTACATGAAGATGCGAATTACATCTGTAACTCCCATTCTCTCTCTTCTTTTTAAACAAAATGAAGGCATTAGGTAAAAGGTTCCCTGATTGCTCTCTCTGTGATTTTGGCCAAGAATTCTCTCTCTCAAAAAGCTTTTACAAAAACATTCTCTCTCTAAAAAATTGAAGTTCCTTGCCATTCAAGATAGGAGTTCTCACAAACTCGATCCTAAACCTAGAGGATAGTTGGGTAACCATAGTAGTGGTGTCCAATTGATTGTTCGTGTTGCTGTACATATTGTTGTTGATCGTGCAGAGTTCGTGACCACCAATTCAAGGGAAAAGAAAGCTTGCTGTATTTGGTCTGCTAATGTAACTTTCTTAATCCCGTAGAAAGCACTAAACTAAATTGAAGCACACATAATCACACACGCTTCTGCTGAGGATTCAGTCCCTTCACTAATTACGTGATCTCGAGATAAGATTAGTCATCCTGTGTCTACTTTTCTGTCATTTTAATTTTCGTAATTTTGTTTTATGCATTTTAAATTGCTTTCTCCCCAATCCCCTAGTTACCAAAGAAACTTAAAAGGAACTAGGAATAAACCGATTATTCCCTGTGATCGACCTAATCACTACTGCTACAAAAATAGCTTAGAAAAGTTTATAAATTTAATTTGACTGGACCATCGAAACGTCCACGGTCAAATTTGATAACAGTGAATTCATGCTAATTTATTAGCTTAAATATTGCTTGACTCCTCTTAATTTGGTGCGTTATATGATAAATTTCAAGTAAAATTAACGTTCGGACGATTTGGGAGCTCTCAGGATAAAAAATGACATTTTGGAGATATGAAAAAGTCAAATTTGGACCTAAAAAGCAAAGTCAACCCAAAAGTCAAGTGACAAGCTCAAGTAAGAAATTGTTACAAATTTAAAAGTACATAGACTAAATTGTTACATATTAAAGTTTAAGACAAAATTGTTGCAAAATTGAAAATACATGGACTAAATTGTTATTGTTACAAATCAAAATTCAGAGACTAAATTGTTAATTGTTACTTTCATGAAAGTTCACAAAAAGTGATTTTCAAATTTAATAATAATATATTTTCTAAAATTAGTCCTATCATAAATTTATGTAATCATTTTACAAAATGAAATATGGAAATATAATATTAAATGAAGGAGAGGAAAATCAAGTCAAATTAAAGCTGATTTGCTTTTTTTTTTTTTTTTTTTCTAAAAGTGGATATATATGAAATATAAGTTTTGGGAAGAGAGGTAAATGAACATAAAACGATAAAACGGTAATCAACATGTATCCTCGATTAATAAGTCCGATGTTGGAATCACTGGCCCATCCAGATGTCCCATCCAAATGTTGTTGAATTAAGGGACTATTGAAGTAATTTCCGTTTTATTATATCGCGAGTAAAAATGCTCAGGAGGTAGAGGAGGGTTAAGTTTGGAGTTAAAGGGACATAGTGGAAGAGAGGAGAGAGAAAAAGAGAGAGATTACGTGTGTGTGTGCGAGAAAGGAGAAAGGTTACGTGAATGTGAATCGTCTGAAAAAGAAAGAGCCCATCGTCCAAACTCAGCTTCTCTCTCTCTCATTCTCTCTCTCTCTCTCTCTCTTTCTCCTTCTCTACTTAGCTTCTCCAGCGGTGGCCTTCAAATTTCGCCTTCTCGTCCTCTAACCTTGGGGACTTGCAGCCTCAACAAAGATCGAGCTCACCATCGTCTCAAGGGCGGAGAGATATGGTGGAGACCGAGAACATGGTCGATTCGTCGCACAACTTGGAGAATGAAGTTGGGAGAGTGGTGGAACAGGTAAAAGAGCTGCATGATTCGGCCGCATCTCTAATCTCCAGAACAGCCAGCGACGAACAGTCTCTCCGCCAGCGTGCTCTCTCTCTTGAGTCTTCCATTCGCCGTCTTCGTTCTTTACACGGTTCGCTTCTCTCCAAGAAGCTTTTGGACCCCAAGCTTGCTGACAAGGCATCTTTCTTTCTCAATTTTCTACGCATTTGATTGGAAATCTTTTGTTCTGCAATAGACGGATCGATTTCATTATTGGTTTTTTTTTTTTCTCTTTTGGATGAATCAGCTGGAAGATGACTTGCAGAGAGCTAGATGTATGATGGTGGATGGAGAAGTTGCGTCGTTTCTTCCCGGGAAGGCGCAGGGTTAGAGTCCTTTTCATTCTTATTTAGAGATCGTGAATTGATGTCATTTCTTTTTTAAGGGAATCATGGGATTTGGAAATGAAAGGACAATATCAGGATTGGCGTTTGTGCTTTTCTTCCTGCATTTAGTGTCTGAGTATGTAATTTGATGGCAGGGAAGTTCTTGCAGATGTTTCTGGGACCTATTAATGTGCGTGCCTCCCGGAAAGACGTTCAATTAAAAGTTAAAGAGGAGTATAACAGTTACAGAGTATGGATTTCTATTACTATCTGTATTACACAATCTCACATCTTTTCCCTTTAGTCGCAGAGGCTACTTTTATTGTATGCTTTAATCTGCAACTTGACGAAGCTTTTCAATCATGATGGCTACAGCATACCTCGAACTCTCCGAAACTAGTGCTTTGTTATAAGAGTTATTTTCTCGCTCACTTTCGTATTTTACTTGAACACCTGTATTTGATAGTCTCCCTTTTGAGGATCAGCAGCCATCAACAGCTGATTGAAACATTCTTTCTTCTATGGACTTGCACAGTGATGCTTCAGATGGATCAGATTAGTTAATTTTTACCCTTCGTCTAGCTTTTGGCGTATTTTCTTGCCCACTTTTCCATTCTGTGTTTGTTAGAAACAAAATTTCATTAATGGAATGAAATTTACAGTAAGAGAAGAATAGGCGTCCTCAAACCCTTTGCCAGAGGAGTTATAGAATGGTCCTCTGATTGGAAAATAGAAGATCAATTATGGGAAGCTTTTGAAAAAGAACTCCATGAGAAGGTCACAGAATTAATAGTGCTTGAGATTTCCCCAATTATCTATTCCTTGGAAGACTCTTGTATTGATTTGTAAGCCAAATCTCCCATAAATTGGCATTGGTTTTGAAAACCTTTGCCCTATCTTGGACCAGAGGGCTGCATAAGTATTTGCGCAATGAATTTTCTAACAGTCATAGGGCAGACAGAGTAATCCTGAAAACATAAAAAAGATTCCAACACAACAGATGAAAAAAGACACGAGACTCGAGAGGGTGATGTTCTACATTTTTTCAACTAAATTTCTGCACATGCTGTACAATCTAGGAGAAATATCCAAAAGGATGGATTGAATTGTGTGTTGCACATATTCACCCTTCCAAGTAGAAGAAAATAGAGGACTTTACATTTCTTTAGATGGTTGCCTTCCAAAATAATATTGCTCAACCTTGGAGCAATGACAACATTGACAGGCATGAAACCACGGTAGTACATATACTTCCGAGATGAGATTGGATTTGTCAACTTCAAACAACATATTATCTTAGTATTTTAAAGGTCTCAAACCCGGGTCCTGTCTAATGGGAAGGACGTAGTGTCTGCTCATGGTTGGTTTTTTTCTTTTGGATACTTTTTGGTTTTCTTGTGGTCTTTGGCATACAGAAGTTTAAACACCCAGATCTTCTTCAGAGAGAGTGTAGATAATGGGCCCTTTGTCCTTAGGTCTGCAGCCGTTGCATTAAGAGTGAAAAATCCATTGATCACATTTTTATCCACTGTCCTTATGCTGCTCAGCTCATGGTTGGTTTTTTCTTTTGGATACTTTTGGATTTTCTTGCCATTTGCCCAAGCAAATAGATACTTGGTTGGTAGAAGTCCTTGCTAGCTGGAGGCTTTCTGAAAGAATTAAAATTCTTTGGAATTGTGCTACTGCTAGAGTGTTCCTTTGGAATATTTGGTTGAAAGGGAATCTTCGTGCTTTTGAAGATAAATAAATCTTCTAGTTTTAAGATTTCTTGTAGGAATGTACGACACACTTCTTTTTGGTGGTGTTTTAATCACATGAAATTCTTTTGTAATTATAGTATTTCCATGATCATGAACGATTGGAAAATTCTTCTTTAATTTTGGTGGATTGGGGTTTCCTCTCCCCCTAGTCTAGCACTGTCTTATTTTATTTTATTATTTGTGTGTGTGTGTGTGTGTTAATAATATACACAGTTTGTTATATATAAAAAAGACCAGTACATTATCGATCTCTCATTTTGATAACCAAACCATCTTTCATCAAGAAAAATCATCGAAGGAGACAAATCAAAGTGATTCAAGGCTTCTATTCTGTTAGATTATTTATTTATCCTAGTGACGTCAGCAAAGGATGGAGACTCACTGTCATTCTCCAACCAAAAGATCCTTCTATGACAGGAATTGTTAAAGAAGTCCCTAATGAAATGAATGAACACCTTCCAACCGTTCAGCTTTTCCTACCAGCACAATGAAATTACTAATTTCATGCAAAGCTATCCCATCTTGTCAGTAATTATTTGAATATGTATTCAGCTGACTACTGATTTGCTAGGGAGATATCTAAGTTTTAGAGCACATCTTCTGTCCAGCTAACTTTCGTAGGGTCGAAGGAAATTTTGTAAGGGCTTGCCGAGACTTTTATCTTCCTACCTTTTCCTTCAATCACCCAAATCTATGGTAGAACCTTCAGTTCAATTTTATGCTTGCTTACAGTAAACTTCATTCTTCTGTAATAGACTAAAACTAAACTACAGTAAACTCATCCTTCTGTAATGGATTATGCTATAGTTGGAGACAGTCGACTAGAAGATTTTAGAGGAGAGGTAAAACTATAAATCACTTATTCCATTGTTTGGATGCTCAAAAATTTCCTGTTTCATCCTCCCTCTTAGGAAGAGGGCGGGCTGTTTTTTTTTTCCTTTTTTTTGTCTTTCTTTCTTGAGGGGATTGGGCATAACAATATCTTCAAGGGTGTGGAGTGTTCTGTGGAGGAGGTTTGGTCTTTAGCTAGAATCAAATCCCTTACTTTAGAGGAGTTCCTCCTCCATCTGCCCTTTCACGATAAAGGGGAGGTTCTTATGGTTAGCTGGGGTGTGTGCTGTATTATGGGGTCTTTGGGGTGAGAGAAACAATAGGGTTTTTTGTGGCACTGAGAGAGGTCCTTCCGATGTTTGGGCCCTCACTAGACTCTATGTTTCTCTTTGGGCCTTTGTTTCCAAGGCTTTTTGTAATTATTCTTTTGGTTCTATCATTTTGAGTTGGCAACCCTTCCTTTAAGGGAGGTCTTTTTGGGGGCTGGTTTTTTTTATGCCCTTGTATTCTTTCATTTTGTCTCAATGAAAGCTGGTATTTTCATTAAAAAAAAAAAAAAAAATCAAATCCCTTACTTTAGGCGTCTATGCCTAAGGCTCTTTGAGGCTACATAACGAGGGAGGCATTCCTTCAAAGAGCCAAGTGCCTTGTGGTGGGGAGGAGTTATCATGAGCTTGTATGGTCTGCATCCTTTTGAGTGGTAGGCTGAAAGGTTCTAACAAAAATCTCTTGTCGGCTATTGCTCGGGTTTCCTTCTTTTCTTAACAATTCTATTGGAGATGACTCGAATACCTAACTTTGGGCAGATTCTTGGTGGGAGAGAGACCCTTGTGCACTTTGTATCCTTGTCTTTATCACTTGTATGAGAAAAGGTTGTATTCGGTAGTCTTTGTCTTGCCCTCTTTTGACCTCTCTTCACCTTCTTTGGGTTTTTGCTGTCCCCTCACTGATTGAGAGGCAGCTGAGGTCGGTAGTCTCCTTTCCCAGGCAATTTGCCATGGGAGAAAGGGATTCTAGGTTTTGGACCTTGATGCCTTCTAAGGGCTTCTCTTGCGCCTCGTTCTTCCACATCCTTTGTTCCCCTCCTCCTTCTTA
The DNA here is from genome assembly GCA_036850905.1 of Luffa acutangula. Lineage (NCBI taxonomy): Eukaryota > Viridiplantae > Streptophyta > Magnoliopsida > Cucurbitales > Cucurbitaceae > Luffa > Luffa acutangula. The sequence continues at coordinate 42,365,880 of CM072097.1, read as the reverse complement.
GGGCGCCTTTGCGTTCTCCTCTTTGTGGAGGGTTAAAATTCCCAAGAAAGTAAAGTTCTTTCCTTGGGAAGTTTTGCATGGGTGGGTGAACACTTAGGATCAGATCAAGAAGTTTTCCTCTTTCATGTTGCAACCACAGTAGTGTGTTCTCTGTAGGAGTCCGGAGGGGGACCTTAATCATTTTGTGAGAGTACTAATGGAGGCATAGGGGAATAATAGTAGAATAATAGTAAGGGCATTGTGGTAATTAGTTAAGGGAATCTTGATTATAAATAGGGGAGTGGGGAGCCTGAATGTGGAGACTTTTAGGTATTGTCTCAATGTGAGGTTCTGGGAGAGAGATGACCCTCTCAAAAGGTTATTAGTATATTGTAGTTTCTTTTGATATTGCAATATCAAAAGGTTACAATATACTAATAACCTGGATGTGGAGAATTTTAGGTATTGTCTCGATGTGAGGTTTTGGGAGAGAGATGACCCTCTCGAAAGGTTATTAGTATATTGTCGTTTCGAAATGTTATTAGCATATTGTAGTTTCTATGGTGTTCTTTCAGTGTTCGGGTACCTAACACATTTTCTATGGGATTGTCCTTTTGTTTATTACATCTGGAGTCGGTTCTTTAGGTTTTTGGGTTGCCTCGGCTCACAATAGTGATTGTTGCTCTATATTTGAGGAAGTTTCTTTGAACCCCTTGTTTGTGAAAAAGGAAAAGTCTTGTGGCATGCGTGTTTTTTTTTTTTTTTTTCTATCTTGGGGGGTATTTGGCTGGAGAGGAATAGTAGAATTTTAGAGGGGTGGAGAGTTCCGTGAGGGAGCTTTGGAAAACGATTAGGTTTAACTCAAAATGGGCTATTTTCTTTTTGGTAATTTTTATGTAATTTTAGCTTGGGGGAATTTCATTATTCTCCAGGTATGGAGTTTGTAACTTTGAGAAAAAAAGAGCTTTGAACATTATTGTAAGTTTTCAGTAATCAACGGAAAGTTTGTTTCTCGTTAAAAAAAATAAATGAGTGGATGGAGAGAAGAGGTGGAAGGCTGATGTAGAACCAAGATAAAAGAGATTTTTCTCTCTCTGTTCGTTTTTTTAATCAAATTCGTACATCTAACCAATTTTTAATTCCCTGCACATAAAATGTGGTTGTTATGTTGAGTTGTTTGAGATTTATTGGCAATTGATATTCTTATTGAAAAATTCCACACATCTTGTTATTTCACCAAAATTAATTGACCAAATTTTTTTAATACCCTGCGTATCAATTCTCAGTTTAATGTTTGAGTTGCTTGGCTAGAAAAATTCCCTATATTGCGTTCTTTCATCTATTTTATTTATATTTATCTATCTTATTTATTTTTATTTCTACTAAAAAAACCCCATATCATGTGTTCACGGTTGTCCTTTTACTCTCTCTATCCAACTAGATTCACATACTTGGGGATTTCTTCTGTTTTCTTCTCACTTGTTCCCTTTTCACCTACTACATGCATTTCCTAGAGAAATTAACTCCTTATCTGTTCTGTTTTTGAAGTGTACTCACAGTGATCTCTTTCAAGCAGGATAGGACTGCCCTTCTTTTTCTTCTTTTCCCATCATTGCTGCTTGTTCTAAGAGGCTGGGTTTGGGATGGATGCTTGCCTGCATTTCCAGTTCAGCTGTACCAGGTATTTTTTTTCCTTTCAAAATCGGTCTTTCTCTCTTTCTAATTGAAGGTCTTGCTGCATATTGAATTTGATTCTGTAATCTGTATAAGTTTTCAAAGCTCCTTCTATACTTGGTAGTAGGAATTGTGGAGCAAATACCTTGTGATTGATCAGTTGATCAGATAAACATAATTGTTTGTATCTACTTGGCATTCTACTCTGAATCCTTCGCAATGGGAAGACGCTTCTTTTGTAGTTTTTTGGGGGTCTTCTCAGTCCTCTGTTCTTAGGTTGTTGCTTTGCCCCTTTTCTTCTAATATACACTCATCTTTTATAAAAGAAAAAAAAATCATGGGATATATTTAAATTAATTTTGAAAAACATGATTTAACTTTATATAAAATTATTAAATAATTTTTAACATTCTATGAATTACATTCACACAAACTAAACATTGTATTCTACATCCATCATTTTTAGGCATATGGAACCTGTTCCCGTGCATATAAGCACATGCTTCACATTTCCAATCATCCTATTCCGGGCATCTCATTTTGATCATAACTCTAACTGAATGTCCCTTAGATGATCTAGTTTCTTGTAATTGAATCCAGTGCTAAGATAACTTATATATTCATATAAACTCTTTAACGTATCATTTTTCTTTCTAGGCATGGCTCTTGTTCCTATACACAGGTTTAGCATTGCGAGAAAACATACTAAGAGCCAATGGCAGCGACATTCGTCCTTGGTAAGTGCACTGCAACTTTTTGCTTCCATTGATATGTTTTTATTTAATTTTATTTTTAAATGGTATTATGATAACTTTGAATGTTGATTACAAGTTTTTTATACTCATTTTTTTTTTTAACAATGATAAATCAATTTTCATTGGATAATGAAAGTGCATAAGAGAAGGCCGCACAAGGGAAACCAAACAAAAAATCTAAACATTTACATGAGACTCCATTTACTATTTGTTAATAATAAAAATTTGATTACTTTTCCAAAAAATAAAAAATAAAAAAATCTTGTACGGCAAGAATGCTGCCACCCATACATCTCTCTTTCTGTACCTCCTTCCGTCCCTCACATCCTTCCACCCCCTCCCTTTTGCTTTATCATGAAAATGGTTTTACACCAATATGCTGATTTGCTCCTCATCCTGTACCACCATCCTTCATGGCATGAATGGCAACCCCCAAAGGCCAAAGGTATATTTTGATGAGTTTCAGTTAACACTTTCTTATCTCATTCTATTGAAAAAGAAAGGCTAGGTTCTTCAAAATTTCTGAAACCATGGAAAGGTCTGTGAACTCAGAATAAGTGGTGATAGTGTGGTCCACAGCCACTCCAAGGATCTTCTTCAAATCGTGCAACTCTTTTTTTTTTTTTTTGGGGGGGGAGGGGGGGGTGGGAGAACACAATTCAACAACTGCTTCATCTGGTTTATTTTATTGATGATCTCTTATAACCAGACTGGTTATAACAGATCATAAATAAAATAAGATTTTTTTTTGAGATTACAAACTGTTGAACCTATGGAAGGAAGTTTTATGAAACCTAGGAAGTTTTATTTTTTTTTGATAAGAAACAATTTCATTGATGTATGAAATTTACAAAAAGGATGTGAAATCCATGGGGATTACCAATTGAGAAGGAGGGAAACATATGAATAAGAAGAAAAGAGCTTGGACAATTTACACCAAGAGATAGCATAATAGATAACTAAATCAAAGAACGAATCAAAGGAGCTTTCTATATTTTGAAACACTCTATTGTTCCGTTCTTTCCAAAGAATCCAAAAAAAAGCCCTAGATATATTCAGCCAGAGAATGGACTTCTTGTTCTTGAAAGGATGCCCCAGAAAGATAGTGCATAGGTATTCTTTGATATTCCCAGGAGAAGCCAAATACCATCCAAAAGAGATGAAAATTTTGTTCCAGAATTGTTGAGCAAATGGACAGTGGATAAAAATGTGATCTTGAGATTCATCTTCAGCTTTGCAGAGAGAACACCATCCGGGAGATAAGGCTGCAAAGGGCATGCGTCTCTGGAGAGTCTCTTTGGTACTAATGGCCTTGTGAGCGAGTTCCCATAAGAAGAATTTTACTTTCTTTGGGTAATTGTCCTTCCATATGGCCTTGGAAAGAGAGGGATCGATTAACATGGTCTATCTCCCATATTAGCTAGAAGAGATCTTACAGAGAACTGTCCATTGGGATTGAGAGGCCAATTCCATACATCCTCTGATTGTGTGAGGACAATGGGGTCGAGAATCGAGGTAAGACTTGCCCATTCGTAAGCTTCAACATCTTTCAAGTTCCTCCCCAATCTAAGATTCCAGAATTTATGATCATTATTCCAAACATCTTTAATGTGGGCTTCTTTGCAACGAGATAATCGGTAAAGGTGGGGAAAACTAGTAGCAAAAGGAGTGTTAGAGACCCACGGATCTGTCCAAAATAAAGTGTTGGCTCCATTTCCCACTTTGTGACAAATACGACTAGTGACGAGACTTTGATGTTTGACTATGTTTTTCCATGGCCCTTTAGCGTTAGATAGGGAAGCCCAATTAAGATATGTCGAAGAACCATATTTTCCGATGATCACTTTCCTCCAAAGGGCATTTTTCTCATTGTGAAACCGCCACACCCATTTGGCAAGGAGGGCATTATTTTTGTCCCTCATGGAGTGAAGACCGAGGCCCCCTTGATCGAGGGGATATAAAATATTACTCCATTTGACTAGATGAAGCCCATGGTCGCTAGTACTGTTTTTCCATAAGTAGTTCCGAAATAATCTTTCAATCTCCTTCCCAATCTTGACTGGAATCTGGAACAAAGAAAGGTAATATATAGGGAGATTTGAAAGGGTAGCTTGAATGAGAGTGAGTCTACCTCCCTTCGATGTGTATGTAGCTCCCCATGATGATAATCTTCTCTCAATCTTCTCTATGATAGGAGCCCAAAAACCACCGGTTTTAGGAACTCCGTTGAGGGGGAGACCCAAATAGGTGTTTGGCCATATACCCAATTTGAAGCCGTATTTATTGGCAATGTTCTCGATCTCTATTTGATCCATATTGATTCCGATGATCTCGGATTTGTGGAGGTTGATGCTATGACCAGATGCTTGTTCGAAGGATTTGACTACTTGGAGTAAATTGTGAATCGATATATAATCATTCATATCAGAGAAAAGGATTGTGTCATCAACAAACTGTATATGAGTGATGCTCAAATCATCAATCTTAAAGCCTCTAATAAGGCCTTCACAATCAGCTTTGGAGAGGACTCTACTAAAACTATCCATGATCATGGTAAAAAGGAAAGGGGAGAGCGGGTCTCCCTGTCTGAGACCACGAGAAGCGATAATTTTACCACGAGGACGACCATTGATGAGGATTGAGAAGTTTGCTGTAGAGATACAACCTCTAATCCAAGCCCGCCATTTGTTGCCGAAACCCTTAACCTTGAGAATGTGATTAAGATACTCCCAGTCTACCTTGTCGAAAGCTTTTTCGATATCTAGCTTGATGACCAAACCCTTCCTTTTCTTTCGATGCCATTCATCAATCAACTCGTTAGCCATAAGGGATGCATCCAATATTTGTCTACCCTCAACAAAAGCGGTTTGGTTTTCGGAGATGGTAAGGGGGGGGGGGACCTTCTTGAGCCTCTCAGATAAAACTCTAGCAATAATTTTGTATAAGCAAGTGGTAAGACTAATTGGACGAAAGTCGGCAACCGATCTAGCATCGATCTTCTTAGGAATGAGGCAAATATAAGTCTCGTTAACACTGGCGTTGATGATACCTTTCTTAAAAAAATCTTGGAACACTCTCATGACATCATTTTTAAGAATGTTCCAACACTTTTTAAAGAATTCAGCGGTGAAACCATCGGGCCCGGGGGATTTATCTGTGCCAAGCAACTTAATTGCATTCCATACTTCAGATTCTGTGAAATCAGTTTCCAGATTTGCTGCAACATGACTATCAATGGGGCTCCAATCGATGTCCTGTGGAAGACGAGACAAAATGGGCTGTTTTGTATATAACTGAGAGTAGAAGCTCATGAATTCCACAACAATCTCATCATCACTAAGAAGGCTTCTGCCCTGTGTCGATAATAATTCTGCTATGGTGTTCTTTCTTTTTTTCGCTGCCATAATACGATGGAAAAACTTGGAGTTTGTATCTCCATCTTGAATCCATATTTTCTTGCATTTTTGTCTCCATCTTTGTTCTTCCATAGCCGCAAGAGATAAAATTTCAGCCCGCATCAATTTTCTTTGCAAATATTGATTTCCTGGGATTTGGCCGGATTCCTCCAAGGAGTCAATGATAGATATTTCAGTCAACAACTGGTTCCTCTTTGTGTTTATAGATCCGAACACTTCTTTATTCCAAGATCGGAGCCTATCTTTTAATCTCTTAAGTTTGATTATAAAGCCATGGCCAGGCCAACCACTCGGAGGGGTATTCTTCCACCAATATTCAACCATAGGCAAGAAGGATTGATGTTGCAGCCACATATTCTCAAACCGGAAAGGCGAAGGACCCCATTTACAATTACCCATAGAGAGAATGAGAGGATAGTGATCAGATGTTGGCCTGTCAAGTCTTCGGACTTCTGCGTTGGAGAATTTATCGAGAACATTGACCGAGGATAAAAATCTATCGATAAGGGTCATCGTGGGAGGAATTCTGTTATCTGACCAAGAAAAACGACCATTGAGAAGGGGGAGATCTATCAGACTGGTGTCAGATATAAATTGATTGAAACGTTTCATGCTTTTAGTCGCCCTGCCACTAGATTTCTCGTGAGACCACCGGGTAACATTGAAATCACCAGCTAACAACCAATTGTCCATACAAAGATATGAAAGGTCATACAGTTCCTGCCAAAAAAGAGGTCTTTCTCTGTATCTGGTGGGGCCATACACACCTGTGATCCAAAATTGAAACCCATCAGCAAGCGAGAGAAGAATAGAGAGAGAGAATACACCTTTGGTAATATGGGAAGTGGCTATAGCTAGGTCGTTCCACATAATAATGATGCCTCCCGAAGAACCAGAGGCCTCCAATGATGTCCAGCTGATATTACGCCCACTCCATAAGGACTTAATGATAAGACGATCGACGATCTCCAATTTAGTTTCTTGGAGAATGACCATAGTAGGATTGAATTTGAGGAGGAAAGATTTAATGAGGGCCCTCTTTTTCCAATCACCAATACCTCTAACATTCCAGGAGATGATAATCATGATGGGCTTCCTCCTCCCTTCGAGAGCTTGGTACAAGATTTTTCATAGTTGATCGATGAGGAAAGGCCTGCTAGCTCTCTGATCATTTTATATTGCTTTTGCACTGTCCTGTTCTTTTTGTTGGCACCGGGTAATGGCATGATGCACATCCCGAATTTTTTGAGCCACGGGACCAGTACTTGTAGAGCAGCCTCGGGACTGGGCATCAAAGCTTCCCTGGAGAGCTCATCTTCTTCATGTTCGTTAAGGAACAGGGTGCCAATTTCCGTATTAGAGAGATCGATGGTCTTGGGAGAAAACCTAGGAAGTTTTATGAAACCTTCCTCTCAAGTGCTAGGTCCAATGTTGTGTTTTTTGTGAACAAGCGTCTAAGGCTTTTAAATATATTCTTCAGAAGTTTTCATTTGCTGCAAATACCTATTGTAGATTCTTAGTAAATTTCTGATTTTCTTTCTCCCCTTCTTCTTTTATTATAAACAAACATCTCCATGAATCATAATGCACATAACAGAATTGAAGGTCATATGGTCGTTCTCAATGATTGGAACAAAGGCCATTTTGGTCATATTCAACCGCAGGACAACTTGTTGAAAACCCTTGATTCTCTTGAGGTTCAAGTTTGTTCTGGAAATCTCTCATGATTATTAGATGCTTAGGAGGCTCACTTCTTCCTAGCATTTTGGAACTTAAAAATGAAGATTTTTAAAAGCAGTATAATTTTTTTTCTTGTTCAAAATTTAAAATCTTCTACTTCTATATTCGCAACTCTGCTATTGACAGTCTAATACCAGAGATGGCAACAAAACCTTTTTCTTGTATGATGGTCAGAGTGGTTTATTGGAGATGGCAACAAAACCTTTTTCTTGTATGATGGTCAGAGTGGTTTATTAGTGATGGCAACATAACCTTTTTCTTATATGATGGTCGGAGTGGTTTGGGAAGATTGAAGGATTGCTTCCCTGACCTTTATCTCTCTCTATGCAAAAGGTTAGGTCTAGTATTAACAGGCTAGTATTGGCATTTATTATTCAGGAGAACCTTCTTGATGGAGTGATGGATGATTGGGAGACTCTCACAAACTTAATTAACAAACACCTTTGTAACTTAAGTGATCAGTGCAGGGTGTTCTTTTGGTCTTTAGCCTTGGTGTCCTCAACACCAATGACATAATTTAAAAATGAAATCCTATTGTTGCTCTGGATCTTCATTGGTGTTCCTTGTGTAGAAGCAACCGAGAGGACGTTATTTAACTTTTCTGTTTCCATTCCCCATGGCAGTGAGGTATTTTTATGGTTCAAGCTTATGGTAGGCTTCAATCTCAATTGGATTCTTCCTGACTCAGCTGGTGATACGGAGGTCCAAGCCATAACAGGACGAAGGTTCAATACTCATGAGAAGGTGTTAGGGATCAGACTACTCTTCTCTAGACTGTTTGGTTGAGAGGAAATAATCCCCAAAGAGGAAAAATCTGGTGAAAATATTGAGAAGACATTGTTTACTGTCTTTTATGGTCTTCAAAGTCCAAACGCTTTTATAATTATAGTGTTACTGTTCAAAGATCTTCACAGTATTGAAATAGTTCCTCACAAACAATATAGCGTCTATTATGAAGAGCAAAACTCATATACCAACTGTAGATGATTATGATTAGCATGCACCATAACCCACCCTCCCTATTTAAAAAGCCCTGAAATGGCATCTTTTCTTTCCACTCTGAAGAAGGTGAAAGGAATCCACCTGATGGAAAAGAGGATTTTCTTGCCTGAGCCATTTTGAAGAAAAAGTTGGGCACTGAAAATCTTATGTTAAGTTTCCCCTCGTAATTTTCCTGAAAATATAACAAAATAGCAAACAGACCAGAAAAATACAAGAATGACTCTATTCATTTGATAATATCCCGCAAGAGTTTAAGTTCTCAACGACCAAGATGCAACAAACAGAACGAGTAAAACAAAAACAAAAAAAGCAACTCCCAGCTATTCAAGAGAGCTTGTTCCTCTCCTCCCAGGCGAAAAATTGCTCCAAAATTGTTTCTTATAAAAAAAATCGCTCCAAAATTCTAGAATGCCTCCCCCTCCTTCATTCCCCTACAAAAAACCAACAAACCACCAAGTTAAGAAGCACGGATACGGACACGAGACATAGATACAACATGGACACGGTGACACGTCATTTTTTTGAAATCTAGGACACGGACACGACAATGACACATTTAGAAAAATATACATTTTTTAAAATATATATCGTTTTTATACAAGATGGAAATTCAAAACCAATAGATTTATGCATTTGTATTCTTGAAAAATTGAATTTAATGTATTTTACTCTTAAATTTTGTTATTTTTGTCATTTAAGCATTGTGTCTATTTAGTATACTTAACACAAGGGTTTGAAATGAATCTTCAACTAGTGTTTGCCACATATCAATTGTGCTAACAAGTGTTTGATACGTGTCCAATAAATGTCGGAGTGTCCGACATGTGTTGGACACTGACACGCTAGCCAAACTAAAGTGTCCGTGCTTCTTAGCCACCAAGTCATGCCATGCACGATCCATTCTGCCCCCACTAACCAACTGATATCTGCTAATTTACCTTCTTACCCCTCCTAGAGTAAGTTTGTACAATTAGAGGCCTCAGGTTACCATGCATGTGTTCTCTTGTCACTGCATCGGTTATAAGTTCAGATTACGTTTGGTGCTTGACAAAATGATGTCTGTTCCACCAGAACTTTAGGCAATCTTATTCTCTATCTTTTGATTTGGTCTAATGGATGGGGTTTGTACTTTATCAATGTTTTCAAAGTCTGTTATGGCACAGACATTATGGTGAAGTTTGTAGGTATGCTTTCGTGGTGGATATATCATCATTTTCTCTTTTTTCTATGAATTATCACAGGTTTCTTATCAGTATTCGTATATATGTATCTACACACACTCATGCACAATACACACACACATATATATATACATATATCATCACTGTTATGCTCTATGATCCTTGTTAGTTCCACAGACATTTTATGAGTTCGTGAGTGATGATTTTACAGGTGGATATATCATCACTATTGTGCTATGATTATGGCCCTTGTTAGTCTTACGTGGGAGATCAAAGGACAGCCAAATTGTGCCCAAAAACAGGTTTTTTCAATTGTTATTACCTACTAAATACGTAAATACTCTATGCATTAGATTGATAGTACGGATTCAATCTTTTCCAGAGAGGTGTACAACTCTTCCTACAGTGGGCCATGATGCAAGGAGTTGCAATGCTTTTACAAAATAGATATCAGCGTCAGAGGCTTTATACTCGGATTGCACTTGGAAAGGTGCCATTTTAGATTGCATCCGTGTTACAGTCAACTTTATAACAATATTTTGTACTTTATGTTGCATCACATTCTGACAGACACTCAAAATTTTAAGCATCATCATCTTATCTAAAAAAAATTTAAAGTATCTGACGAGGCATGCACAATGATAAACATTTATGAAATTTGCTTATAATTGATGGTTTCTGTTCTGTCATTTTATTTGTCTGTTGGATTCCCTGTTTATTCCTTTTATTTCTAGGCTAAGAGAATGGATGTCGTCTGGGGAGAAACAGCTGGTGTAGATGGTCAACTATGGATACTGTGTCCTATACTCTTTATCTTACAGGTAATTTAAGCCTCAATTTTTTCCATCTTCCAAAGTTATCGTGGCAGTTGATTGATAAACTACAAAATAAGAAGTGTGAAAAGTAAATTTTTCATGGCAGTCAATGCAGAATTTTTTTTTTAGCATTTTAAGCAGCTTTTCAGTCGGTTCAAATTAGGAAAATTCTTTTCGTTTTAACTACCTTTGGTTGAAATTAAGTTGAGGGCAACGTAATCGCCCGCCTTTTCCTGAAAGTAGTTCTCATTATCTAATGAATTGGAGTCGAATTACAAAAATAATCTCCCTTCTCTGACTTGGTGGGAATCCTTTGTTTCTTGCATATGGAGGCTTCTTTTGGATAGAATAATAATTTAATACATAGTGCATTTGATGTAAACTATCATCTGTATTTAGGTAAGGATTTGATTATATGTGCTCAAATTTTTAAACTGCAAAATTTTTACTAATGGATATTAAAACTTGTAAAAATTTACTGTATTGAACAAAAAATTAAAAAAAAAAATCCAAATTTCAATATGTTCATGGAATTAACTATTTTAAAGTTTTCTTTCTTTTTTATTTTTTCTTTATTGGATTGGAAAAATTACAAAACAAGATTTTTAATATACTGTTGCTGTTTTTATTATTAGCAAACAATTTTCCACTGAAATGTGTTGATTTTTTGAATCGTTGACAAAAATCTATATCATGTAGTATAATTAAAAATTCATGCAGTACGTGTATGACAATTTAAAAATGCTGTTCAAGTGATTAGATACTCTGATAACTTAATTTCAAAACATTCTATAAAATGTACAAAATTCAAAAATTGAAAACTGGTAATTTTACTCCTAAGTCATATTCAATAGTTTTTTTTTTTTTTTTTTTTTTTTTTTTTTTTTTTTTTTTTTTTTTTGGGTTAAAATACCATTTTGGTTCCTGTACTTGGGTTTTATTCAATTTTAGTCCCTATACTTTTAATGAAGCTTAAAATTAGTCCCTACAGGTACTTGGAAGTTAATTTTGATCAAAATGACTAAACAATAACAATAATCGATTGTGATAGAGATAAATCCCCAGGCCCGGACGGTTTTTCCATGGCCTTTTTTCAAGACAATTGGAAAGAAATTAAGGGGGATTTGGAACGAGTGTTTAAAGAATTCTATGAACGTGGCATCTTGGACAGTTCCTTAAATGAGACCTACGTGTGCCTTATCCCTAAGAAAGAGAGAGCTAATAGGGTGAAGGATTTTCGTCCTATTAGCCTGATTACAAGCGTTTACAAGATCATCGCTAAGGTGCTCACTAAAAGGTTGAAAAAAGTTCTTCCCTCAACAATTACGGAGGCCCAGGGGGCTTTTATTGAAGGTAGACAAATTCTTGATCAAGCCCTCATTGCTAATGAGGCTATTGAGGATTATCGAGGAAGTGGTCGGGAGGGAGTGGTTTTTAAGATTGATTTTGAGAAAGCGTACGATCACGTGGATTGGAACTTCTTGGATAAGACTCTGGAGAATAAAGGGTTTGGTTACAAATGGAGATCTTGGATTTGGAGTTGCACACGTTCTGTGACCTATTCAATCCTTGTTAATGGTAGACCCAAGGGGAGGATTCGGGCTACCCGTGGCCTTCGTCAAGGAGACCCCCTCTCCCCTTTTCTTTTTCTTCTGATTGTGGATTCTCTCAGTAGAATTATTTTTAGAGGGGTGGAGGGTAAAATCATCGAAGGCTTCGAAGTGGGTCAGAATAGGATTCCCCTATCCCATCTTCAGTTTGCAGATGACACGATCTTCTTTTGTTCCGGAAAAGAGGAATCCTTTTTAATTTTGAACCATATATTAGCCTTCTTTGAATCCATGTCAGGTTTGAAAATAAATCGGGGCAAGTGCCAAATCCTGGGTCTGAATTGCGATGATAGCAAGGTGAGGAGATGGGCAGAGATTGTTGGTTGTGAAATGAGTTCGTTTCCTTCGTCTTACTTAGGTTTGCCATTGGGTCACAACTCGAGGTTGGTCTCATTTTGGGACCCTGTCGTGGATAAGGTGAGGAAAAGACTTGCAAGTTGGAAGAAAACCTTTTTTTCCAAAGGAGGTAGGCTGACCCTTATTCGTTCCGTTTTAAATGGCATCCCTATTTATTTCTTTTCCCTCTTTAGAGCCCCTTGTTCGGTTTGTAAAGTTATTGAGAAGTTGATGAGGGACTTTTTATGGGAAGGGGTGGATGAGGGTAAGGGCACGCATCTGGTGCGCTGGGATCTTGTGGGGCAATCCTTAAGGCAGGGGGGGCTAGAGATAGGTAACTTAAGGATTCGTAACAGGGCTTTACTGGCAAAATGGCTTTGGAGGTTCTACTCTGATTCCAACACCCTATGGCATAGGATTATTGTTAGTAAACACGGACCCCACCCTTCTGAATGGGTAACGGGGGGGTTCAAAGGCACTTCTAGAAACCCTTGGAGAGAAATTTCTCGTGAGCTCCCTTCCTTGACCTCTTTTATTCATTGCTCGGTGGGGAATGGGGAGGACACTTATTTTTGGGAGGACAGATGGGTGGGGGATAGACCCTTTTGCGTTACCTTCCCTCGGCTCTATCATCTTTCTTCTATGAAAAATCATTCCGTGGCCGAGGTTCTGATTCATTCAGGGAACTCTCTTTCTTATTGCTTTGGCTTTGCGCGTCCGTTGTCTGATCGTGAAACAACGGACCTCGTGACTCTCCTTTCTCTGATTGGGGAAATCGCTTTTAGTACCACTAGGAAAGACACTCGAGTCTGGAGTCCCGACCCTTCCCTCAGGTTTTCTTGTCATTCCTTCTTCCGTTGCCTTTTGGACCCTGTTTCCTCTGAGCCGTCCATTTTCTCTTTATTATGGAAGGTGAAAGTTCCAAAGAAGGTGCAGTTTTTTATTTGGCAGGTGATTCATGGAAGAGTTAATACTCTTGATCGGTTGTCCAGAAAGATTCCTAGTTTGTTTGGGCCTTTTTGTTGCATTCTTTGTCGGATGGCGGAGGAAGACCTCGATCATATGTTATGGAACTGCGCTTTTGCTAGGACAGTGTGGGATGAGTTCTTTGGCTCGTTCGGATTGCAGTTTGCCAGACAAAGAGGCCTCAGAGAGATGATCGAAGAGTTCCTTCCCCATCCTCCCTTTAGGGAGCAAGGAAAGTTTTTGTGGCAAGCAGGGATTTGTGCTATTATTTGGGGGTTGTGGGGTGAGAGAAACAATAGAACTTTTAGAGGGTTGGAGAGGGATCCTTTTGAGGTTTGGTCCCTTGTTAAATATAATGTTTCTCTTTGGGCGTCGGTGACGCGTTTATTTTGTAATTACTCCTTAGGTCTCATCTTTTTGGATTGGAGTCCCTTCATTTAGAGGGATTCCTCTTTCTCGGGCTTGTTTTTTTTGTATGCCCTTGTATTCTTTCATTTTTTCTCAATGAAAGCATGGTCCTTTATCAAAAAAAAAAATAACAATAATATCCATGCAAAAAAAGACACTGCGATCATATTTCCAAAATTTATAGAGGAAAGGCTAATAGAGACTAATATTATTTTAGAAAAGTTAACAATAAACCAATAGTATGGACCAATTTTAAGCTTTATTGAAAGTCGAGACTAAATTTGGGCATTCGAAAGGAAATGGATTAATATGGAACAAGACCTAAAGTACATGGACCAAATGATATTTTAACCCTTTTTTTAGTTTGTTTTTATTTTTTATTTTTTTTATTTTTAAATTTATTTATTTTCAGTTAATTTCTTTTTATTTAATGCTAACCAAAAGAATGATTTTACCCTTCACTGAGAGAATCTCCAAAAATGAAGAAGGTAGCTGTATTTATTTTTCATATAAAAATACTCGAAAGTAGAGATGGTAAAATTTTTATATTTCAAGCAAAGTTTTATGAGATCAGAGTTGAAAAGATGTTAGTTGAGTCTTGGAATGCATATAGTTACAAAGAAATTAGGATCCTCTCTCAAAAAAAAAAAAAAAAAACAAAGAACGTAGGATCCTTTCCTCAAGGTCATTAAACCCCTTCTGTTATATGCTGCAGACACAATTTTTCATGATAGTTTGGATATTTGTGTGGTGTATGAAGAATTTTGTTGAATTCTTAGGTCATGCTGAAAGATTGTTTTAATCTAGCTTCCCGGGATGTTATGGGTTATTTTTGAAATTTTGAGTAATTTTGTAAAGGGTATTCTTTTTACTGTTTACATTTTACAATTGGTGGCACAGTGGATTTATAATGGTCGGTATAAGCTGTCTTTGTTTGCGAAAGGGCATTTAGTAGTCAGTCTGCATGGGGCATCTGGCTACATAATGAAACTCTAGTATGAGTGTTAGTAATATCTTAATTTATTTATATATGTGGAGTATTTAATAGGGCTTTGAGGCGTATGTTGGATTACTCCTCCTCAAGACTGCATTGGTCGGCGTGGTTCCTGAATGGCAGGTGATGAATTGCTTGTTGATTCTACTGGTTCTAATTCAAAAGGATATTTCCAACTTCAGAAAAAGATTCTCAACATGCTTAGATGCAAACTGATGGATAAATGTTCGTTGCAGGTGTTATTTTGTGGATTCCTTTTGGTTCTAATGGCAGTTGGAAACTTCTCGAATACAGTGCAAACCTTAATGGTGAAATCGAGATTCAAGGCAAAGATGAAAAGAAGCAAGAGCAAGCAAGAATTGGCCCAAACCAGTTCTTAATACATAGGATTACGTTAGTTAACAACTTGTAGGATCTATTCTTCACCTTTTCAGGTCTTGAATATGTTTTGTCGAAGCTGAGCTGTGAGAATTGTCCTCCCCCCCTCTTTTTATATCTTCATTTTGACTCAATACAATTTTTATCATGTAAAGTTGGTCTTGCATAGGTTCTTCCCTGGAGAAGTTGATGGAAGTGCTACTAAGCGCAGGACTCATTTTCCAGTTTCCCATGTAACATTCTTCTCTTTTCTTTTGCAGTTCATTGCGAGCTAGTGAGTTTTTGAAATTTCCTATTGAGTGTCACATTGTAATTTCAGTTGATTATCGTATTTAATTCTAATGAAAACAACGGTTTGGACCTTTTCACTTTCGGAGCTTTTGTCCCTTTTCAGTTTTTGATAGGCTCAGCAAAATGTAAGAATTGAATGCTTCACTTTTTGCCTTCTCCACTAAACTTGAATAGAAGCTTTCGCGTTTAGTGCATGGAAGTTTTGAGCAGGTTAAACCCTCATTGCCTATAAAATGTGTGTATGTGTCTTTCTATAAAGACAGTAAAAAAGAATTTTTTTTTTCTAACATTTTGATGGTGGTGTGTGGGAAGATATCTATATAGCGGTATGTAGTCAAATAATGTTCATTTTGAAGCCAGATGGAACTTGGTAATTCTGCATCTTTTACGATTAAATGGTGAATCTGTAATTGAAAGATGATGTGGCTAGCATTGATTAGAGGTGTCAAACAGGTGGGGTCAACTTGCGGACTCATGAAAAGTAGGTTTGAACTTGTTTGCATGAGCATATGACTCACAAGTCACAACATGTGAAGATAAATTATTCATTTTATTAGCACCTAAGTCAGATTTGGCTTTGTTGAGTTACAAGTCCAGTGTTATTTTCAACCACAGAAAATGATGTCTCTTTCAAAAACAGCATCTTCGACCTTGGGCTAGATCATTTTTAGAAAATGTCAGTTGTATTAGTTTCAGTAGGAGAGAACACTTTTATTTTCTGAAAACATTATCTTGACCTTCAATCTCCTTTAATCTTTTAAAGGCTCAAATAATATCAATATAAAGAGCATTTGGAATTTTTAGTTCTCATGTAGATCCTTTAGTGTCAGTGAAGAGAAGACTTTGTGATCAAGATCCTTGTCAAAATATAATCTGTAATGATGAGTTTCTTCTTCTCTTTTTTTTTTTTTTTTTGTTTTTTTTTCATGAAAACAAAGATGAGTTAATTGTCTATTGCTTTTGGTAAGTTACATACATCTTTCATATAACTAATCAACAAAGCCACGTATTTCAACGGGTAATCTTAGATTGGGTCCTTGATTCCAGCAATCTTTGCTAATTTGAAGAGGAGTAAAATGTGCGTAAGGATTCCCCGGCGTGGCATGTGTGGTGGTAAGCAATTAATATAGATAAGTGAAAACACAACTAAAATACTTTAAATTTGGTATATTAGTCAATTAATGTATTTTAAATTTGGTATATTCGTTAACTGATATACAAAATATAGCTAACATGAGCATAGCTCAACTGACATAACTCTTGTACTAACGACCAAGAGCTCTGTTGTTTGAGTCTTCCTACTCCACATGTTATAAAAAAAAAAAAAAGACATTTGATATACTATCAAAATCTAGAAAACAAATAAGATCACGAAAAAGAAAGAGAATAAAATAGAGTGAAGGAAAAACTTTGGAATCTATTTGAGAAGGAAGGTAAGAATTCAAGGAAAAGCTATATAGATAGGACGAGTTTAATTATTTCCATTAAGCCTCTTGTTACAAAATGGAACAAGTTGAATTGATTGCTTCTTCTATTTTTTTTAAAGAGCTCCATAAAAAGTAGCTAGGTTTTTGTTGCTTTGATTGTTTAATTTATTTTGGAAAATAGACAAAGAAGAAGAAAATTTTATTACAAAATATATAGAATATTCATATGGAATCAAAACCATCAGCAAGTTATTTTGGGTTATCTCTATGAACTTTCACAAAAAAATTTACAAGAGAAGAGGAAGAAAAATAGACTCTAAAATGTGATCTAAATGAATAAGAAGTTGAAAGGTTAAGAGGTGGAAGATGGATAGTAGAAAAAGTCAATTGGAAAAAAAAGGAAACTTGATGTGGTTGGTTGGGATAATTTCACATGGAAAAAGGAAAAGCAAGAACTTTTGAGAGTAAAAGGAAAAGAAATTAAATGGAATGGTTTTGTCTTACACATATATGTACTTGTTGTTGGAGATTAGCTTGGTAAGTAAGATAGTACAAGAAAAGAAATAAAAATCCCCTCAATAGCTTTTTTGGTTAGTTCTCATGTGGACAAATAATTAAGGAAGGTGAGAGTAAAAGAGGAGAGAAATGGTGAGTTGGAACTAGTGGTAGGGAACTAATTAACTACCTAAAAAAGATTCTCATTTTATTCTTATATTGGTTCACACTTGAGAGATTCTAAATTTGATTATTTGCATTCTTTCTTATAACTTGTGGGGTTTTTTTTTTGGATAATCGTTCTAAATGGCACAAAAAAAAAGTGTGTTTTGATAAATAGAAAAAAAAGAAGGGACATTTGCACAGATAACAAAAAACACCAAACATATTACAAAAATAGAAAAAAAAAACTTTTTGCAGAAATAGTAGGGGTGATCATCGGTTGGTCAGCATCAGTTTTGGGCTCAAACCGATGCCGACCACCGATACCTCGATTTGAGTCGGTCGGTGGATGTCAGTTTTGGGAGTTTTATGGGATCGACCGACCGATCGACCACAAGCAAAAATCGGTCGGTTTTGATTGGTTTTGGAAGTTCCAGCGAAGAGATGGCGTCATTGTTCCGGTTAGGTGAAGGAGAAAGAAAGAACGAAGAAGATATGACGATATTTAGAACAAGAAAGCACAGAGAAAAAGATGAAGGAGAAATAAAGAACTGAGAATAAAAAATACATGACGATCCGTGTAACGCTAAGCTCCGGCAAAGAAAGACGTTATTCCGGCGTGTTGAAGATGCTTGCTCATGACCGGAAGTTAAAAAAAGTGATTGAGAGAAAGTTAAAAGAGAGAGACTGAAAAAGAAAGAAAATGAAGAGAGAAGGTAGGAAGAATGGAGAGCTTGGCTGAACAAAGAAGAGAATTTTTTTTTTTTTAAAAAAATAAGTAATGATTACCTATATATATGTAATTAATGCTTGTGAATCTAGGATGATATCCGGCTACGACACTAGCAGACGTTTCCTCATTCTTTATATATATATATATATAAAGAGAATCGGTCGGTTTGGGCCTTTTTAGGCCCATCGACCGATCGAATGGTCGATTTTTCTTATAGAAAAACTGACTCCGATCGAACTTGTTATAGAACTGACCAACCGACGTCGGTTCGGTCAGTTTCGGCCAGTCGGATCGGTTTTTCGGTCTGTGATGCTCACCCCTAGGAAATAACACAAAGTGACCTTAAGTTACAAAATTCCCCTTTTTACCAGTAGTTATCTGATATAAAGAATTATCAGTGTTTATCACTAATAGTCATTGATAAACTTTGATTAATCAGAGTCCATCAATAATAGACACTGTTAGAAAGGATTATACGGAGTCTATCAGCATGATTGTCTATCAGTGTCTATCGCTAATAGTCACTAATTATACGTTGAATTAATCGGAGTCTATAAGTGATAGACACTAATAGAAAGGATAATACAAAGTCAATGGTAGACTATCAATTTCTATTATGGGTGAAAAAACCGAACCGAACCAATAAACCAAACCAGATCGAGTCGGTACGATTTTTAAATTTATACAGCCCAAATCGACCGGTTCGGCTCTTTGTTTTGATATAAATTTAACTTTTAGGGTTTCTTCAGTTCCATTACAACCGTTGTTTTCTTTCCCCTTTCTCTCTCTCTCAGCTGTTGTTTTTATGGAACGAACGACGTCTTCTCCACCACGCCTTCCCACCGTCGCCTCCTCCACCACGAAACAAACGACGCCAACTCCTTTTTCACCGCCATCTCCCACGATTCTTGATTTTTATTTTAATGGGTTTTGTATCTTCTTATTTTTTCCATTTGGGGTTGGTTTTCTTTCTTCTTCTTCTAATTTTTGCATCTAGGGTTCATTTTTTTTTCTCTTTAATCTGGTTTGGGTTTGCATTTGTCTCTTGAATATGTTTTGGGGTTTCCTTTCGTTTTTCTCGTTTTTCTCTTCTAATCTAATAAGAAGTTCTACTGTCTTCTAATCAGAACTTCAAAACAAAATAAAATATCCATCTTACCATTCGTTTTTAATCTGTGAGTTTTGTTTGCTTTTCCTCTTGGATTTTGTTTTTTCGTTTTTCTCATGGATTTTTGCTTCAAATCGACCCGATCCAACCCGATTCTAATCGAGTCGGGTAGGTTTACTCATAGCTAAAAACCGATTTGTGTTGGGTCGGGTCGGTTTTTATGGAAATCCGACCCGACCCTTTTTCACCCCTAATTTCTATCATTGATAGTCACTAATACACCGAATTAATTAGAGTTTATCAGTGACAAAGACTGATAGAAAGAATTATTCAGAGTCTATTGATAATTTATTAGTGTCTATCACTGATAGTGATAACTTGCAAAAAAAAGTTATTATTCATCCAAAATTAAATTAAAAGAATTTAGAAAAGAGTGAGTTGCACCACATTATATTGCATAAGAGGAAGAAAATGCAATAGAAGCGTTTAAAGTAAATTTCTTGATGCAGTGAGGTAGCGCATGTGTATTTTGTCTAATGCATCTGCCATAGGTTGCAATCTTGTCCAAGTTACCTAGAGAGCGCGTCGGAGCAATCACGTGAAAAAGGTATAAATGCAAGCTGTCAAAAGTAGGCGTTGACAAGTGGCAATCCTCTGAACTGACGTGAAGATAAGAACACGTTGTTGGGTTTTATGCCTTAAAACTCGTAGATAGTAAATGTAACATTTGACTGAACATTAATAAAATGATGCATTGTTAATTTATCTTGTTTGTATTGAGTAATCTTGTCTTATTAACCCTAATCCAATAAACTAAACATCCTAGGCTGTTAGTATGAGGCTTGAACTAGTATGTGGGGACATACGAGGATGACTGTTCAGGATACAACCTAAATGGTCTATAGTATAGGGATAAGGTTGGGTACCTTATCCTAATGACACTATGGATACGACCCGCTTTGTATTATGATACAAACGTAATGATCCAACGCATTCATGTAGTGGACATGCGAGTGGGGGTATCCTGTGCAATGAGTTTGCATAAGACCGGACCGCGAAATAGTTAACCACTAGCTGTAACACCGTTAGCTAGCTAGGTTTCTATTTCACTAGGATGACCTAGAAAACTTGGTCTCAATCTTGAGTGGATTATGGACTCCTATTCATGAGGGATTGTCCTTTGATTTGTATGGGTGAGAGTGGTGTGCACGTCGACTCAATAAGCCTACCATTTTGGGGACAAGACCGAGTAGGGAGCTGGGAACATAATCACACAAGATGGAATTCACTCCTTCCCAACTCTAGGGTAAGTCGAGGTGTGTTCCCTTAAGTGGTGTCTCCGAGTCTTGAACAATGGGCCCTGCCTCTATATGGCACGAGAAGGACTTCTGTTTGTTGGTTGGACCTCAAACAGGTTGTTCATTAGAGGAGCACTGGGATTTAAGGATGAAGAGGTAACCCATGGGTAAAACGGTAATTTGACCTAGCTGGGGTACGAACGCACGTGAAAGACTGACTTGTTGTTATTGGTCGATATCCGTGGACACAGAAATATATCTGCAGTGAGAAGTGTGCAGCTATGGTTCTATAGAGGAGTGAACCATGGTTAACGAACATTGATTAATTTGGTTAATGAGTTTAACCAATTAATCTCATATCGTTGGAGCTTCTGATCTTAGGTCCATTAGGTCCAACCGATAACTCATATAAGGTGTTGAGGTAATTTTCTAAGGAAGAATGAATATTCGAAAGAGTTCGAATATTAAGTTTAAAATATGAATTAGATTCATATTAAATCTATAGGTTAAAATTAATGCGCATAGGATGTACATTAATTCTATAGGTTATATGTGATATAATTAAATATATGATATTTAATTATAGTATTAAATAATTGTCGAATTGATTAATCATTTGTTTTAATTTAATTTAATTAAATTTTAAATTTAATTAAATTGCATTGAAACTATAGGTTATGTGAAGGATAATCATTTAAATGTATTTAAATGAGTTGGTTAGTTAATTTTGATTTAATTAACCATCAATGTAATTTAATTAATTTTGTTTATTAATTAAATTATATTTTAAATGCATAACTGATTTGATCAGTTAGCAAGTCGTGGGTTAGATCCACTTATTCCTCCTTCACGCCTAAAAGAGGGGGGAAGACGCTGAGTTTTAGAAGTTCGTTCATTCTGTGTGGCATTCACGAAAAACTCTAGTGTGATTCCCAGAAAGTTTTTTCTCTCAAATCCCTTAGAGAAAATTGTGCTCCCACAAGCATACTCAACAAGTAACCTTAGGAGATTATTGGTGTTACTTTGTGGCAGTGTTCCTAGTCAAAATTCCAGCAAAAAAGGATTAAAGGGTTGCTGTAATTCCAAGATCAAAGACAAGAAAAGGCATATTTCAGTCGAGATCTTCTGCGAAAGTAAGTCCCTATTAACCTTTGATCATTAGGATCATTCTTTAGATTAGATCTAGGGTTTTGATCCATAAAATGCATGTTTTTATAATATGTTTTACAACTTTATTTATTGCTATGAGTTGCTGTAAAAATCTTTGCAATCCGTATTGGTATTTCAATTATAATAGAAATACAGTGTGGGTTCTGTAAAACTTCCACTGGGCTTTTATCCCTTCACACGCAAGTGTTGGGCGATTATCCGCAAGCGTACGGGTCGTCACAAGTAATATAAAACGGAAAGTATTCCGAGTATCGAATCCTCAGGGAGGTGAAGCGAAACTTAAGCAAATAAATAAAATTTTCTTGAGCACTGAAAATACTTAGGCGAAATAATATTTAGGGACCACTTCATGCAATAAAAAGGACTTAAATTCAAGACAATTAATGAAAACAAATTGATCAATCAAAAAAAGTAAAATGTGGAGAAAGAGTTTTCTTTAAATGGGAAGAGGGGTCTTGAAAATCAATGGTTAGCTAAATAATTGCTATACGTATCCTATCTCATTTCCCAACTAATTATAATCCTAGAATCTCCGTTAATCACATAGGTTCTCCTGTCGGTTTCCCCTAATTGTAATTAATTCATTTTAACAACCTAAGTGTCCTTAGCGCCATTAAAAATCATTAATTATTACGCTCTGATTCATTTTAGGAATCTAAGTTTAATCAACTAATCCCGGTGTCACAACGGGCAATTAAACTAGTTGCATGGATTATGATCTATCCTAATTTCTCTCCGTCGAGTTTCCATTAAGAATCGAATCATTACACAATTGGCCAGATTGAGTAAAGCATTAAGCACATCCATACAAATAATTAGGACATGGGCAATAGACAAGAAATTATAACAATATTTTGAGTATCATTTCATTTCAAGACCCCAAATTGGGGTTTAGCTACACATAATATCCACAATAATTACAAGGGAAAGCATATTAAAGAGCATAAAAGGAAAGGAATTGACCGTCGAAAAACCCCTCGCTGATGCTTGGAGCCCCCGCTGACTACTCCTCGAGCCTCTAAGATTGCTCCCAAAATTCCCAAAATTTTCCCACTAGAAAAATCCTCTAAAAAAGGCTCAAAAGCCTTGAGAGGGGCTCCAAAAAAGGAGCCTAAGAAAGGAAAGAAAGGATGAATTGATTGATGGTTTGATTGATGAGAAATGAGGCACCCAAGGGCACCTATTTATAGGCCTGGAATAGGGGTAGCGTCGCGACGCTGCTGCGCACGCGGCTTGGGCAACAAGAAAGGGCAGCGTCGCGACGCTGCCTTGCTAAGCGTCTCGACGCTGTCCAGATTTTCCAGATTTTTCAGCTTCCTTTTGGGCTGATTTTTGGGCCTTCTTCTTCATTTCTCTTGGTCTTTTCTTCATAGATGTCTTCTTTGGGCCTCCAATTGCATCAAGCTAGGATTTGGGCTATAATTACTTCAATTTTGGCTCTTTTTCTCCCAAAATCACCAACTTAGCTCCTAAGGACCAAATAACAAAATTCATTAAATATATTCATTAAAAACACGATTAAAGCACCAAAAAACTTAATAAATTGAGACTAAAATAGCGACATTTCTGCTCGCTATCACACCCCCAAACTTAAGCTTTTGCTAGTCCCGAGCAAAATAAATTCTAAAGATGCATGAAATAGAATCGCTCAACCCTCAATGATTTTGGAATTCTTAGGATCGAATGGAAAACATGCAAGTGGAATAAGCAAGCACCGCATACTCTTGAAGAAATCTTAAACTAGTTTGAACTTAAGATTAATGAATAGCATGCTCAAGACTTATCTATTGATTCTTTTACTAACCTAGATTAGTCTTATGGCTTTCTCCATTTGTTTTCCCCCTACACTGGCTAAGAGCCCCTAATACTTCGGAGTCCTTCTATCATGCAAAAAAAAGTAACTAGGGTGCCTGTCATCCTTTTCTTTTTTTCATGGGGGAGCAGAATTCTCACATGATTTTTTTTTTTCTTTTGCTCCTCCCCCAAACTTGCATTTTGATATCTAATGGTACTAGCTTTCACACTACGGTGAAGGGACCCTTAACCCGAATTTTATTCTCTGGTTGGCCCAACTGATCACACCGCAGGTAGCTCTTTTTACCTCTAGGCTTTTTTTCTTTTGAGCAAACAAAAATTCTTTTACAACAGATTTTCTTTTTCTCACATTTTCTTTTGTTGCTTTTGCTTTTCTCTCAGCAGGCATAGCATTTTTTCCTACCTAGTTCTTTAGAGCAATCAAGCATGAACTTCCTAATATTAGAAACTAAGCCTATCGGGGTGACAACAACTTTGAAAACCATAATAAGAATCTAGATTTTCAAAGACGTCATTAGATAAGACTATTGCATGCTTTAGACATCAAAACTAAGTATCAAAAAATTTTAAAATTTCACAATTTCTGCCGTGCTCCCAGATTTCACAACATATAAACCATTTTCTCCCAAAATTTCAAAAATCACATCCTTGGCTATCATGGCTATCTATTCATGCATCCAACAGAATTTAAATATGCTCAACACAGCGGAAGCCTCCCCCCCCCCAAACTTAAACTAAACATTGTCCCCAATGTTTTAAAACAGACAAGCATAAAGAGAGATACTGAGACTTCCCTGAGCTAGGAGCGCTTCATCCTTTTCCTTTGGATCCATGAAAAATGGGAAATGTGGAATTTTGGGATTTGCTAAGGTGATCCTACAAAACAAAATTGGATCACGGAGCAAAGAAAATTATTTACCGCAAAAACAACTAACTAAACTTTAATTCTTGGGTTGCCTCCCAAGCAGCGCTTTCTTTAACGTCTTTAGCTAGACTAGGCTCGGCACGCTTACGGAGGCTCAAAATAAAAATTTTCATCATCCTCCGGGCCCTGCAAGAAATCACGCACCGAATTGCAAACTACAAACAGGGGAGAAAAAAAACTTTCCCCTGGCCCATCTTCACTAAAGAGATTCTCATAATAACATTTCAGAAAATAATCAGCTGCATCAAATCTCTTTTCTAAATCTCTATTTTCAAAACAGTTGTTAACAGAGTCATCAAGCGTTATAATATCTACTGGTCTAGGATCTAGAGATGGCCTATCAATCATGCCAGTCCATTCATCAGAAAAAATATCTACATGCTCAGCAGATCCTTCAGACTCAGAATTAAAAAATGATTCAACTAAGCTATCACATGACTCATCATTAGAAGAATTAAAGAATTCAAGAATTTCAGGATCAGATTCTATACTATTCACAGATTCAAGTTCTTCTGGGTCAGATTCTATGCTATACACATCATCAGGACATGAAAAGAAAGTATTCACATTGTCAGGATTCATGCATTCAGGAATGTCAAGATCAGACTCAATAGATTCACTGTAATCATGGTCAGACTCAAAATTATCTATCGAGCAATCTTTTTTATGCCTTTTATGTTCATGCTCAATGTCAGGCAATTCAATATCATCATCCAAATTATTCATTTCAGGCAATTCTAATTCATTTTCAAAGGAAGGTAAATCATCAACTGCAGATCTTTCATTTTCACAAGCAGGCAAGTCTAATTCATTTTCAAAGTCAGGCAGATCCAAATCATTTTCAAACAGAGGATTATCCATATATGCATCATGATCAAAATCCATATTATCAACAAGCATTTCTCCTAAGCCTAGGCCAAGATTATAGTCTACATTTTCATCGTCATCAGTCAAGTATTCATGCCCAACAGAAAAACATGTATGCAAACTACAAACAGATTCATCTTGGCCAAAAATACTAAACACGACTTTTTCATCATCAATGTTCAAGGTAAGTTTACCTGTATGCACGCTAATCTCAGCCTTACCAGTGGCTAGGAAAGGTCTGCCTAAGATAATTGGCACTTCTTTGTCCTCCTTCATGTCCAGTACCACGAAATCTACAGGGAAGATGAATTTGTTGACTTTCACCAACACGTCCTCCACCACACCCATCGGGTGGGTAATCGATCTGTCATACCTGATAAACCAATCTTCCTGTACACAGAGTAGGGCATCAAATTTATACTTGCTCCTAAATCACATAAGGCCCTATCGAAGGATACTTCTCCTATGGTACAGGGAACAGTAAAACTCCCTGGATCTTTCTGCTTAGAGGGTATCCTACCAGAAATAATGGTACTGCTACTCTCAGATAAATTAAAAACTTCTTTTTTCAGACTTTTCTTTTTAGAAAGCATTTCCTTCATGAATTTTCCATAATTTGGCATATTATACAAAGCTTCTACCAATGGAATATTCACAGACAACTTTTTAAACATTTCTAAAAATTTTTGAAATTGTTCATCTAATTTGACATTTTTAAATCTTTGAGGAAAAGGTAACTCCCTGAAATCAAAGGTTGGACATTCGCCCCTCCGCTTGGGCGGGCTAATATGCGAACCTCTGTCATGGTGGTTGCATGGAACCACTTCTTCCTCAGTCAGCTTCTTATTGTCATTCTGCCTCTCATCTTCTTTTCTACCTGGCAAAGCTGTTAGAAAAATCACATTTTAATTCAATAGAGTTGGGAGGATGTTGGAACCTTTCAGAGGAGGCTTTTTGTGCCTCAGTCCCTTCATCTTCATCCCTTCTCTTTTCTTCTTCCTTTTTCTTCTCTATACTGTCCTCCAGTCTTCTGCCACTTCTCAGAACCACCATCTTACACTGCTCTTTCGGGTTAGGCTCAGTATCGCTTGGAAATTTTCCCTTTTGAAGGGCATTTACTGCTGAAGCAATCTGACCTATCTGTACTTCCATGTTCTTTAGAGATGCGTCGTGGTTGTTTACTGATGTCTGGAGACTCACATTCAATATTCTTTGTTCTTTGAAGAATAAAGCCACCATCTCCTCCAGATTATTTTTCTTTTCAGGAGTACTCGTTGATGCAAAACCTGGGGGTGACTGCAAAACATTCTTCGTATTCGCATATGAGAAGTTCTCATGATTGCGCAGACTAGGGTGGTAGAAGTTTGGTACTCCTTGAGTATATGATCTATTTCCTATGTATTGAACTCCTTCCACATCTTGACCTTCCTTCTTTGAATGACCTTCAGCTAAGGTGGAAATGGACTTAACCACCTCAGATGACGTCAATTTGTTTAGTGCATTGGTCAGAGATGCCAGTTGCGCTTTCAGTGAACTTGACTCATCCAATTCATATAATCCAGCCTTTTTTGTAACTGTTCCTCTCTCTGTCGGCCATTGATAACTTGTTGCCGCCATTTCCTCAAGCAGGTCCTTGGCTTTTGTCACTGTTTTTGAAAGAAAACTCCCTCATGCTGATGTGTCAAGGACTGTCTTTGTGGAGGAGTTTAATCCATTATAAAATAATTGTACCTGAAGCCAATCAGGATATCCGTGTTGGGGGCATCGCCTAAGCATTTCCTTATATCTTTCCCACGCTTCGTATAACTGCTCCTCGTCAAGCTGTCTGAATGTTCCAATTTCAGTTCGGAGCTTGGTAGTCTTAGCTGGTGGAAAAAATTTTGTCAGAAAAGCCTGGGCAAGCTCGTCCCAAGTACTGATGCTGCCCGTCTCGACTGATTCGAGCCAATCTTTTGCTTTATCCTGTAGAGAAAATGGAATCAGCCTCAATCTGATTGCGTCGGTCGGAACTCCGTTCATCTTTACCGTCCCACATATTTCTAGGAATGATCGCAGATGAGAGTGGGGGTCCTCGGAAGGATGTCCCTTGAACGAGTTATCGCGTGCCATCTGAATCAACCCTGTTTTTAGCTCAAAATTTGTAGCTTGGATGGGGGCGTAAATAATTCCAGAATTCTCGGTAGGAAGAACTGGCTGCAAAAAATCTTTAATTGCCTTGGGAGCTTCTTCTTGGTGGGCCATCGTTTCTGCTAATCTTTTTTCTCTTCTAATGAATTTAAGAGTCCTGTTAATCTCAAGATCTAACGGAAACAAATCAACCACCTTGTTTCTTCGCATACAATGCTCCCAGACGACAAAAAAACCAAACAAAAAATGAAAAATAAAAATAATATTCACAAAATGATGAAAGAAAAAAATATTTACACCTAAATTACCATTTATCCTTTTCTTTTCGATGTCAAGAAAAATTAATTTTTGCTTAAAAATCAAGCCTCCCCGGCAACGGCGCCAAAAACTTGTTGGGCGATTATCCGCAAGCGCACGGGTCGTCACAAGTAATATAAAACGGAAAGTATTCCGAGTATCGAATCCTCAGGGAGGCGAAGCGAAACTTAAGCAAATAAATAAATTTTCTTGAGCACTGAAAATACTTAGGCGAAATAATATTTAGGGACCACTTCATGCAATAAAAAGGACTTAAATTCAAGACAATTAATGAAAATAAATTGATCAATCAAAAAAAGTAAAATGTGGAGAAAGAGTTTTCTTTAAATGGGAAGAGGGGTCTTGAAAATCAACGGTTAGCTAAATAATTGCTATAATTATCCTATCTCATTGCCCAACTAATTATAATCCTAGAATCTCCGTTAATCACATAGGTTCTCCTGTCGGTTTCCCCTAATTGTAATTAATTCATTTTAACAACCTAAGTGTCCTTAGCGCCATTAAAAATCATTAATTATTACGCTCTGATTCATTTTAGGAATCTAAGTTTAATCAACTAATCCCGGTGTCACAACGGGCAATTAAACTAGTTGCATGGATTATGATCTATCCTAATTTCTCTCCGTCGAGTTTCCATTAAGAATCGAATCATTACACAATTGGCCAGATTGAGTAAAGCATTAAGCACATCCATACAAATAATTAGGACATGGGCAATAGACAAGAAATTATAACAATATTTTGAGTATCATTTCATTTCAAGACCCCAAATTGGGGTTTAGCTACACATAATATCCACAATAATTACAAGGGAAAGCATATTAAAGAGCATAAAAGGAAAGGAATTGACCGTCGAAAAATCCCTCGCTGACGCTTGGAGCCCCCGCTGACTACTCCTCGAGCCTCTAAGATTGCTCCCAAAATTCCCAAAATTTTCCCACTAGAAAAATCCTCTAAAAAAGGCTCAAAAGCCTTGAGAGGGGCTCCAAAAAAGGAGCCTAAGAAAGGAAAGAAAGGATGAATTGATTGATGGTTTGATTGATGAGAAATGAGGCACCCAAGGGCACCTATTTATAGGCCTGGAATAGGGGTAGCGTCGTGATGCTGCCTTGCTAAGCGTCGCGACGCTGCTGCGCATGCGGCTTGGGCAACAAGAAAGGGCAGCATCGCGACGCTGTCCAGATTTTCCAGATTTTTCAGCTTCCTTTTGGGCTGATTTTTGGGCCTTCTTCTTCATTTCTCTTGGTCTTTTCTTCATAGATGTCTTCTTTGGGCCTCCAATTGCATCAAGCTAGGATTTGAGCTATAATTACTTCAATTTTGGCTCTTTTTCTCCCAAAATCACCAACTTAGCTCCTAAGGACCAAATAACAAAATTCATTAAATATATTCATTAAAAACACGATTAAAGCACCAAAAAGCTTAATAAATTGAGACTAAAATAGCGACATTTCTGCTCGCTATCAGCAAGCCAGTTGCTTGATGAAGTTAGTCTCCCTTGTGCCTATAAATGGGGAATCCAGATGCAAGAAAAGTGTGGAGAGCTAGAGAGAGAATAGAGACGAAATTCCTAATAGCTGAAACCAAGGTGTTACATTTATGCTTTCATTTTTATGCGCTATGTATTCACATTGTAGCATGAACTAATTTCGTTTTATCAAGCCTTAGCCTAGGCACCCATGTGACATTAAGACTACTTGTTGTATGCGTTACAATGAATGAATGCTATTGATGATTTCTACTTATTAGATGCGATACTTCTTTCATTACTAATATCCGTCTGGCCGACCGGTAAAGGTAGTAGCACGCAATATCACTGGAAGGGTAGCACATGTGGAACTATCTAAGTAGAGCAAGATAACACCAACTGAGTTAGGGTTCCATCGCAGTCGCATCTTCTTTCCTCGATTTTCTTTTTTGGTCTTCACTCTCCGCAGTCGTAGTCGCAGCCGTCTTCACTCTCCTCTCGTGCTTGTGGTTTCCGCCTCCGCCGCTGCTTGTCATGCTTGTGCTTGTTGCTAGTGCGAGTTTAAGTCGCCGTCGCCGCCGGGTAAGTTTTTATTTGGGCCTCTGTTGTTCTCTACTTTTGTAATTGGATTCTCGGTTTTTATTGGGTCTCTCTTATTCTCTACGTTCACTGTCTTGTTGTTCTCCTGTTCATCTTTGATCTTCCTCCTTCGTGACCAACGGTCAGCTCTCCAATTTGAGCTCAATCATCAACACGGAACTCAGTGGCCGCTTCTGTTTCTGCTCAAGGGACACGTGAGTTTTTTTCCCCTGTTCTTTGAATTTTGCTCTCGATTGGGTTGTTGAGAATGTGAGGGGAATGGAGTGGAAGAGGAATCCTGATTTGCACTTTACTCTTTTCTGGATTCTGGGATGATCTAGCTTGGAGCTTTTTTTAGCTTAGCCCCACCAACAACTTGGAATGGGCTAAGGAATTTTTCTCACAAAAACTTTCACCTGATAAGGGATGGTTTTGGGAGTGTTGAAGTTCTTGTTCTTTTAACATGGAATGGGACTGGTATTGTTGGGATTCTGAATATCAAAAGCCAAAGCTAGATCGGGAGTTATTAGGGTTTGAGAAAGAGGCATCAATTCATCCGGCGAAGGAAGCTCCTCTTCCCATCTCGAGAACCAATTCGACTGTTCTTCCCTCATCATTCCCCAAATCTAGCTCCGACCCAATTCACTGTTCTTCCTCCTGGTCAACAGTTCAAAACCCTTCTTCAAGAACAACACCAAAAACAACAAAAATTTCCACAAACCAAAGAGAATCCAAGTCAATTAACACGATTAGCAACAGTAATCAACCAAAATAGACAAAACCCAGAAGCAAAAATCACTCCCCCAATCGAAAGAACATAGAGAAACAGAGAAACAACAAGGTGGGCAACGACGATTTTGAAGATTAAGATTAAGCTCTCCAAATTATTCTTCCCAAAAGTAAAATAATAATAATCATAATGCCTTGATTCTTCAGGCAAAAATAAACAAGCTGAGATCACTATATATTGTCAAACATTTTCTCTCAAACTTTCTCCAAAGATGAAAACATTATCTCAAAGTGCTCTTACTCCTTTTTATTTTTTCCTTTACCTTAAATACCACATAATAATAATAATAATAATAATAATAATAATAATAATAATAATAATAATAATAATAATGCCTTGCTCATTTTCTCCTCGTCGATATCTTTCTTCAATCTCTCTTTTTGTTCACTTTTCTCTCACGCTACTGTTTTCTTTTTGTTCGTTTTCCTCTGCGACTCTCCCATTTTTCTGAAGCTATTGTTGTTTGAAGTCGAAAATTGCAGCTCTCTCTTCTATTTCGTGCATTTTTTTTGACACCCAGATGGGTGGAATGTAATGGGAATGCTAATGCAGGCGATATGAAATTTATTCCTATAGTGTTGAAGTCGAGTTTATATTTATTAATGTTTGAGTTTATATCTACAGTGTTTGTTGCATTTCCTGAAAATAGTTTATTGGTTTATTCCTTTAGTGAGGTGCATCTCCAGATTACATACGTTGATGAGAAGATTCGAATGACTCGTTTTGTGTAACTCTGCTTTTTTTTACAGTATTCTTGTTTGTGTTTCTGCTCTTTTTGTGTAAATGTAATTGTTAATGTATGTGTGAGTTTGAGATTATTTAGTTGAACTGATGGAGGTGGAGCTGAATTAGTTAGTTTTTTGCTTAAATTTAGGCTTCTCTACTTGTAAAAGTTGAAGGAAAGCAGATGTATATGGTGTTCATTGCGCTGTTAATATTGCCAACCACATGATTGACGAGTTTGGGATCGCTGGCTTATGTTTCTTTTGGTGGTGTTTGGCTTTTGCTGTTTTGGTTATGTGTGTTGCTTGGGTTGGTGTTGTGGATGATGTTGGGTTCCAAAGGGATGATCTTTTGAAACTTGAAGAATAAAATATGGATAAACTTATGTTGAAGAATAAACTTGAATACTGTGGATGATCTTATGTTGCTTGGGTTGGTGCTTTTTCAATTTCCAAAGGTAAATTATTGAGCTAAAAAAAAAAAAAAAACTCGCAAATGACCCGACTTGACCCGGTTCGGGTCACTATAGACTGGGTTGGGTCGGGTCGGGTCGGTTTGTCCGTACAACTGACCCGACCCAGGAATTTTACAGCCCTAATTGCCACCTCATGCAATTTCTAAAAAAATAAGCCTCAATTGTCCCTATTGTATTGTGCATGTGACTTATTTTGGATTGAAACTACCGATTTTGCCCCTGAACCTAGATTAGAGTCTCTCTCCTCTTTTTAGGAAATAATGTGTATGTAAAACTATCATTCTCTCTCCAAATCATATATCATCCCCTATTTTTCGAAAGGAAGGTGTATCTGAAAATACTCTTTCTCCAAATAATATGTATCTAGAAACAAACTTCTCTCTCCAAAGCAGATACCATCCCTTGTTTTTCGGAAGGAAGGTGTATCTAACACTCTCTCTCCAAAATAATGTGTATCTGGAAACAACATTCTCTCTTCAAATCAGATATCATCCTCTGTTTTTCGGAAGGAAAAGTGTATCTGAAAACACTATTTCCAAATCTTATCTCAAATTTTGAACTTAGTATCTGTTATGAATTTGAAAATTGGAATTTATTAAATTTAATCAACTTGGATCATCAACTAAATAAAAATATAAGATTTTCTTTAATAATTCAAGCATTTTTTTCCTGAATTTTTAATCAAATTGCATCTTAACAATTTTGTTACTTTTATTATAGTCCCAATAACTATTTTGATTGATTTTTTGTCAATTATCATTATCTTTCCTCAATAAATTCGATTGGGCCATCTTATTTAACCTTAAATTTAAACAAGACAAACACTAGAGTTCTAAACCGAACTTCTTCTTTTTTTCATCTCCTTGTTCCTCAACCCCCTTATCATCGAATCTGTTTTCAGTCAGTACCCAAAGTAATCAAAGATAAACACTGGAGTTCTAAACTGAACTTCTTAGTTGAACTGAGCCTCCAAATGTACATGTAAAATACATATTATTCATATCTAAAGATCAACTCAACAATGGGCGAAATGAGATGAGCGAAAAATGCAATGGTAAAGTTCTGCAACGAGGAAATCCTAACTATCTAAGGAATTGCAGTGAAGAAACCCTAATTTTCGTAGAACCTCAATGAAGAAAGCATCTGAAGAGTGGTAAATGAAATGTTTTTTTACTACCCTCTTTTTTATCCCCAATGCAAAACACATTTCCAATATTTTTATCTTTTTATCTGTAATTGTAATTCAACGTTTTTTCAATTAATTATGATTTGACTGTAAATTATTAGCAGACTTAAAAATTTTCCCATTTTGATTTAGAATGCTTCTAGGCAATTTTATATAATCAATGAAATTGCTCCCAACTATGGTGTCCATACAAAGTATTTGTGTTTCGTTGCCCTTGATTGCAGAAATTCATATTGCTCAATTTTGTGAAAAAAATAACAATTATAGATCACAAAGACCAGAGGTCGTGTAGCTGCTTCCGGCCGCGCCTGTGAATCCTGTCAGTTCCTAGGGCTGTCCAACCCTTACCAAAACCCCAATCAACACGCTAATGCGCCAATGTGATTTTCATGTTCGAATTATCTGGCATTGTTTGATTAACATCACGAAATTGTAAAACATTCTTTCTGATGCTCTTAGGGGATATCAAAATGGGACGACTAGTGGTATCGAAACTTTGTCTGTGTTGTTGGGCTACCAATGGATAGATATGAACATTTTGATGCCATCTAAACGAATTAGATATTTTTCTATCGTTAAATTTAAGTTAAAATTGAATTTCTTTATTTTAGGGTTTTGAAATTCAAATTGATTGGTTTTAATTTAAATCATAGATTATGTTAAAGTGTAAGAACCTGACTCTAAGAACAAACTAATTGGGCTCAATACTCATGCATGCTATGGAGGCCCACAAGAATGTAAGGAACATTTATATTTCAAAATAAAAATGATGTAAACAACACCTCAAAAACAAAAGATAAACGGGATCCCATGATCAAAAGAAAGTCACAATTCTTGAAATACTTTTCATGGCCTCTAAAGTATGAAGTCAAGCATAAATCAATTATGAAATCTAAAAAATAACTTTGAGTGTGGAAATTTAAACAACGAAAACAATGCTATCTAGACTCCCATGACTATTTCAGCAAGCTCGATCAATCGCTCGGTGTGCCTCTGCCTTTACCTGAAAAACATTTTTAGAAAAGAATGAGTATTTAAAATACTCAGTAAGTGACCCTACTATTGAGATTGGATCACGCTCTTACATCCTTGGGTACGATATTCGGAGTACTCTCTGAAGGGATAAAAGCCCTTGGCAGCGGAAGACATCAGAGACCTTATAGGTATGAATGTCGAATGGGAAACCAATACGATGGCAAAGAAAAATTTACAACAAGAAAAAAAAATAAAACATGCTATAACATGGATACAAATCATGCTTGAACTTAAAAAAAATCTAGATCTAATCTAGATAGGATCCTAATGATCCAAGAATTCAAGAATCCCTTACCCTTGAAGAGTTTCTTGATCGTTCTGCCAAGTTTTCCTCGAAATGCTCTGAAAAAACAGCAGCAAAAAGTCCTTGATTTTGCTGTAAAAACGTCACGAACACCACCACCAAAGATTCACCGGTATTCTCTTGAAGGTTGCACGTTAGGGGCTTGTGGGAGCACAATCACTAAGGGTCTGTGGGAAAAATTTTCTCTGTATTCTTTTGGGAGAGAATTGCAGAGAGCTTGAGAGAATTCTGCGTGAGATTATTTTTGGATGACCAAACTGAATGCTGGAGAGTTCCCGTAAAAAGCACAACCACCTCCTTAATAAACTCTCATTCACGCAAGATAGAGGATAAAAGGGAGCACACGTTCCCATCAGTTACCCTAACTGATGGGATAAAATAACTTAATTGATAATTAGAATATTAATTAAACCTTTAATTAAATTAACTATTAATTTAATTAAATATTATTTGTATAAACATATTTATACAAAATAAACTCTATTTATCCTATAGTTTTAACATAACTTAATTAAATCAAATTTAATTAAAACCAAAATATTAATTAATTCACCAATTAATTAACATCACAATTAAATATCATATATTTAATTATATATATATCTCTGAAATTCACTATAGAATTAATATACATCATATGTGTATTAATTATAACCTATAGTTTTTAATATGAATCAAATTCATATTTTAATTTAATATTCGAACCCCTTCGAATATTTAATTCACCCTTAGAAATTTACCTCAACGCCCTTATAGAGCTACCGATGGGACCTGATGGACCTACAGATCAGAAGCTCCAACGATATGAGATTAGTTGGCTAAACTCATCAACCAAGTTAATCAATATTCGTTAACTGTGGTTCACTCCACTAAAGAACCACAGCTGCACTCTTCTCACTGCAGATATATTTCTGTGTCCACGGATATCGACCGTCAACAGCAAGTGAGCCCTTCACGTGTGTTCGTACCCCAGCTAGGTCAAATTACCGTTTTACCCCTGGGCTATCTCTTGATCCTTAAGTACCAGTGCTCCTCTAATGAACAACCTGTGTAAGGTCCAACCAACAAACAGAAATCCCTCTCGTGCCATAAAGAGGGTAGGGCCCATTGTTCAAGACCCGGAGACACCACTTAAGGGAACACACACCTCTACTTACCCTAATATTGGGAAGGAGTGAATTCCATCTTGTAAGACTACGTTCCCAACTCCCCACTCGGTCTTGTCCCCAAAATGGTAGGCATATTGAGTCGGCGAACATGCCACTCTCACCCGTACAAATCAAAGGACAATCCCTCATGGACATGAGTCCATAATCCACTCAGGATTAAGGCCAAGTTGCCTAGGTCATCCTAGTGAAATAGAAACCGAGCTAACTAACGGTGTTACAGTTAGTGGTTAACTATTTCGCGGTCCGGTCTTTGTGCAAACTCATTGCACAGGATACCCCCACTCGCATGTCAACTACATGAACGCGTTGGATCATTACGTTTGTATCAATATACAAAACGGGCCGTATCCATAGTGTCACCAGGATAAGGTACCCAACCTTATCCCTATACTACAAACCCTTTAGGCTAAAACTTGAATATTGATCCCCGTATGTCCCTACATACTAGTTCAAGCCTCATTCTATTAGCCTTGGATGTTTAGTTTATTGAATTAGGGTTGATAAGACAAGATATAATACAAACATTAAATAATACATCACTTTTATTAATGTTCAGTCAAATGTACATTTACTATCTACGAGTTTTAGGGCATAAAACCCAACACTCTCCACTTTATTACTTGATAGTACAGACTTGCACTTAGAAGTGTCTTGTGTCATAGCACGCACGTTAGCACTCGTCAGTATTTCTGTGCTCTTATCTTTGCTAAGCATTCATGTGAAGGTTATCATTCCAAGGCAGTAACGTTCACCCCTTTATCTCTCTTTATTGTTCTCATGCTTGTTTAGGCCTTAATTCTTTTATACATTGAGGACAAACATGTTTTAAGTTTGAGGGTGTAATGCTTTGCTTTGTTGAGCCCTTGAGCATCTGAGTTTGGGTTATATTTTTTTTTGAGCTTATTGATGATTATGGCATGTGGTTATTTTTAATGCTATTTTTGCATGATTATGACTTCATAGGATACATGCTTCTTTGTCAATTTTTAAGCTTTTGATGAATTGTAAGCATGAGTACCCCAAAAAAGGGAGACTTTTTAAAATTTTTCTAGGAGATGTCTTGCATTAGTGGAGTATTTTTCTTATCTTAGAGATGGAATCAAATGTTGAGGAACGAATTATTAGGTTCATATTCTTGTTGTCACCTCGATAGGTGTAGGGAGCTAAAGAGTTATTATTTTTGCAAATTAGCATGTTTAATCTAGCTTAGGAGGAAAGAAAAGAATATATGCTTGTTATGCTCCTAAAGAAAAAATCATTATTGTTTTACATTGAAAGAAAAAAAATAAAGTCATGACTTATGCGCGCTTTGCAATGTTGAATAATGTTTTAGGCAAAAAGAGCTACCCCTAATATGATCAGTTAGGCCAACCAAGGGTTAAACTTGGGTTTTGGGTCCCTACAACAGGTGTGTGAAAGTTAGTGTCACTTATAAATGCTTAATTCAATTTTAATTTAAAGCACCAAGGTATGGATAAAAACAATCTAATTTGTGTTCCATTGGCTCATTAGTAAATCTTTAGTGCCAGTGTAGTGGGAAGATGAGTTGAAAGTTTAATAATCCAATCCCGAGCTAGTAGAGTCCAATCAAAGTAAGTTAGATCTCTCGTATGCAAGTTAATTTTGGAAGAATTTTGATTTGTCTCCTTCATTGGGGATGTGCATCTCTCTTGATTGCTTAATTTTTTTACTTTTGAGCCTTGAGGATTGAGTTATGTTTGTTGCAACCATTTACAACCTATGTCTAGTTTTTAGTTTGCTCGAGGACTAGCAAAAGCTTAAGTTTGGGGGTGTTTGATAACGCGCATAGCGAGCTATTTTTCCAGTATATTTTAGTTAGTCTTTAAGATTAAATTAGCCAAAATTATGCACTTTCATGTTTATTTTGTAGGAAATGCATTCTTGTGATGAATTTGAGAGATGGAAGTTGTTCAAGTGTATCGGGTACAAAAAAAAGCAAAAGATTGAAGAAGAATTGAATTTGGAGTTGCAGAAGCAAGGATTCTAGAGGCTTCAGCGTCGAGACACTACTGTAGACTCATTCCTAAGCCAAAATCTTGAGGGCACAACGTCGAGACACTGTGCTGCCAGCGTCGAGGCGCTGGCCACTTTCCTTAATTTTTTCGCACTGCAACAGAGACAGTGCCAAGACGCTATCCCTAGCTTCTCGACGTTGTCGATAAATTTCCTATAAATAGAAAAAGATGTTGCACGACTAAAGGGAGTTCTTTTGGATAATTTTTAGCCCTAAATTCGATTGGAGACCTTCTGTGGGAGTAAAAGCAAGAACAAGGAGCGGGAGTCAAGCTTGATGGCGTGAAGATCGTGACAGGGACGTGAGGTTTTGACGGATTGGAGAATTTTTTCCTTTTTTTCCTTATCGCTTGTAGTTTTTATGGTTTTTCATTCAAGTCGTGATTGTAGCTCCATGACTATGAGTAGCTAACTTGTTTGTCTTCAGGATTGATGTATTCTTTTAGGTTTATGGATTGATTAATGGAATTGGTTGTGCCTTTCTTTTATTCATGCAATTATATTCTTAATGCTTTCAATTACTTGGTCATTGGTTGAATGTTGTTGTGTTGAATCTTGCTCGGGAGAGAGGATTTAGCTTAGATCTCAATTGCATAACTGAAGTATAGTTCTAAGATTGAGAGATTTAGAATAACTTTAGAAGTTGTAAAAATGACTAGAATTAAGCCCTTGCATGTAATTAAATCCAGATAGGGATATCGGGTTTATTGTATGCATGAGAATCAAATATGCTCGGGAGAGATAATTGTGAATGATATTTCCTTGACATATAAAATAATCGCATGCTAATAATCATATCCCATGAATCAATCCTTAACCTCAATTGACGAAATCAATTCCCTAAGAGCTTTTCCAATTGAATTTCCACTCTTTAATTTGCATTATTTTTTATTCTTTATTCTCATTCTATTGTGATCTCTAAATTGGGAAAAAGTATTCATGGTAGTTAATCTAATTAGAAAACCAATCCAGAGGACGACATTCGATTTTAATCACTATAATATTACTTGACCCGTACACTTGCGGTATGCAATTTGCACATCATTTTGTTGGGTTTTATGCCCTAAAACTCGTGGATAGTGAATGTAAACAAATTGTATACTTATTTCAATAAAGTGTTATTGAGTTTCTACAATAAAGTGTTATTGTTAAATATTGCACAATTTGACCCAAATCCAATAAACTAAGATCCAAGGTTGTTTGTATGTAACTTGAACTAGCATGTGGGGACATACGGGGATCGATGTTCAAGTAACAACCTAAAAGGTCTATAGTACAAGGATAAAGTTGGGTACCTTATCCTGGTAACACTATGTGATACGACCCGCTTTGTATTTGATACAGGCGTATTGATCCTAAGCGTCCATGTAGTAGACATGCGAGCGGGGGTATACTATGCAATGAGTTTGCATAAGACCAGACCATGAAATGGTAAACTACTAGATATAACTCCGTTAACTAGTTAGGTTACTGTTTCAATAGGATGACGTAGGTAACTCAGTCTTAATCCTGAGTGTGTCATGAACTCCTTCTCATGAGAGATTGTCCTTTGATTAGCATGGGTGAGAGTGGCCAATACGCCGACTCAATATGCCTTCCTTTTTGGGGACAAGACCGAGTGGGAGGCTGGGGACATGACAACACAAGAAGAAATTCACTCATTTCCACTCCTAGGAGAAGTAGATGAGTGTTCCCTTAAGTGGTGACTCCGGGACTTGAACAAAGGGATCCTGCCCTCTCACTGGCCCGAGAGGGACTTTCTGTTTATTGGTTGGACCATAAACAGGTTGTTCATTAGAGGAGCACTGGTACTTAAGGAGACAGATGTAACACATGGGTAAAACGGTAATTTGACCCAAATGTGATTACAGACACTCGTGAAAGATTGGCTTACCGGTATAGGTCTATATCCGTGGACACAGAAATGTTCTACAGTGAGAAGAGTTCAGTTGTGGGTCTTTAGTGGAATGACCCATAGTTAATGAATATTGGTTAACCTAATTAATGAGTTTAATTAGTTAACCTCATATCATTGGAGCTTCTGATCTGTAGGTCCATTAGGTCCCCCTGCTAGCCCGTAAAGAGTAATTAGGAACAATTATGTCTTGAGAGAATTTGAATAGCTCAAATTCATATTGGGAATTAAGTTAATTGTATGAGATACAAATTAATATAATGTATAGTGATACATTAAAATGTAAAGTCTAATTTGAAATTAAACTTTATTATTATGAGAGAAATAAATATTTGAAGAAGTTCAAATATTAATATGAATTTGATTCATAGGATATAAGAGAATTTGAAGGAGTTCAAATTTTAAATATGAATTTGATTCATATTATAGAATTAATTAATTGAAGACCTGAAATTAAATATATGATATTTAATTGGTGATTAATTAATTAAAAAATTTATTAATTAGAAATTAATCAATTATGGAAATGATTAAACAATTATGGAAGTAATTAATCATTTATGGAAATGATTTAATCACTTATGGAAGTGATCAATCATTTATGGAAAAGATTAATCAATTATGGAATTGATTAATTATGGAAAAGATTAAATCAGTTATGAAAATAATTGATTTTAAATGAATATTTTATTCATGGTGTTTCTCCTATAAATAGAACACTAAACCAAGGATTTAGGTACTACATCATATGACCACCATAAGACCCACTCATATTCTCTCAATTCAAGAACTCTAGGGAGAATTTTCTCTCTAGAGTTTTTCCCATTCAAGATTAGGTAGTCCCACAACTACGTTTCTAATCTCAGAGTTATAACGGGAAAGATCAAATGATGGTGTTCTTCGTTGTTGCAGAGCAATCAAGAATCATTCTTGATTTTCAGAGACGTCAACGAATGTTTGCTTCTTTTTTCTTTATTATAGATTTATATCTAAATTTTGTAAAAAAATTAACTACGAATCGTTCCCAATTACGCTTCTGCTTTATCGGAATTAGGGAATTCCAAATCCTTCACATTTGGCATGTTCAAGAGATTTAAAGCTCTTGTTGCAAAAGAAAATGGTTATTGCATAAAAGCTTTGAAATCAGATAGAGGAGGAGAATTCACTTCAAATGATATCAAAGACTTTTGAGCAGTAAATGAAATTCGTCAGCCTATGACAGTTCCATGGACTCCACAAAAAAATTGTGTTGTTGAGAGGAAGAACAGAACTATACTCAATATGGCTCGAAGCATGTTGAAGAGTAAGAAGATGACATAAGAGTTTTGGGCACAAGTGAAGGAGTGTACAACACTCATGCGGAAGCGATTTGGACCTTAAGCACTCTAACTACATTAATTTTAGAGATTAAAAGCATGCTCTTTAAGAATCCAAAAACAGGGGAAGTAAACCAACCTCATTGATGCTCAAAATTGAAGCACTTCGTGGATGGTTTTTTATCACGAACTTGTTGTGGACAACCACCAACGTCTTCCCCGCCATCCTCCGATCTTAGAACGGCTTGTGGGATCCAAAATCATTATGAATTGAAAGGGAAAAACTTGATTGCTCAAGAAAAACCAAAGAGAAAGAGAGTATGGGTTTGAGAGAGATTTTTGAACTTTCTTTCATGGAAAATCCATGAAGCCATCACCATCCTTTTGCTCTTTGAATTTCATGTTTTAAAAAGAGAAAACATGTATTCAAACTCCTCACAAGAAGACAACAAAAAGAGATTTAAGGTGAGTCATAAGCTTTGTCATGGTGTTGGTGTCAAAATAATATAATTTGCCTCTTGGATTAATTAATCCAAAAAACAATTTTAAATTCTAAATTAATTTTAAATAAAATTAATTCAAATGATTAATTTTAAATGATTAATTAACAATTTTAATTAATTATATTTAATTTAATATCAAATACTAAATTAAATAAGCACCAACCCTGATTTCTCTCGAACTGATATGAATCCATATTCATATGTAAAATTCAAATCGAGATATGTATCATATACATATTCACAATATTTAGATCACATTTAAATATTTCCAACTCTCTTTATAATTTAATCCATAATTAAATTATAACATGTTAAGTATATCGTATATAATTAACGTTAATTCCCTAAACCGAATTTGGACGATTCAAATTCTCTCATCACACTATTATAAGGTTTAGTCTGTATGACTTAGCAAGGGGACCTAATAGACTTACAGATCATGGGTTCCAACGATCCAAGATTAACCGACTAAACTCTTTAACCTAGCTAACCAACATTCATTAACTATTGAGACACTCCACTATAGCCTAGTAGTTGCACTCCCCTCACTGTAGAATTGGTTTGTGGTCCAACCACCAAACCGAGTCCCTCTCAGGCCAATGAGAGGGTGGGGCCCCTTGTTCAAGACCAGAGTCAGCACTTGAGGGAACAATCTCTCTACTATCCCTAAAAGCGGGTAGGAGTGAATTCCATCTTGTAAGACTATGTCCACAACTATTTACCCGGTCTTATCCCCAAAATGGTAGGCTTATTGAGTCGACGAACTCGAGCCGCTCTCACCAATGCAAATCAAAGGATAATCCCGAATAAAAAGGAGTTCATAGTTAGCTAAGGATTAAGATCAAATTACTTAGGTCATCACATGAAATAGTCAGTCTCAACAGTAAACGACGTTATAAAGTGAAAATGACTTATTTCGCGGTCTGGTCTTATGCAAACTCATTGCATAGGACGCCCACACTCGCATCCACATGAACGATTCAGGATCACATCGCCTGTACTATATACAAAGTGGATCGTATCCATAGTGTCCCCAGTATAAGGTGTCCAACCTTATCCCTATATTGTAGACTGTTTTGGCTATTACTTGAACTTAATCCACTCTTATGTTTCCATATAAAGTTCAAGTATTCATATTATAGCCAAGGGTTCTTAGTTTATTGGATTTGGGTTATCTAATGCGCAATTCTCTTATTCAATAACGACTTTACTAAACAAACCTCAATAACAACTTTATTGAACAAGTACATAATTTGTTACATTCACTATCTACGAGTTTTAAGGCATAAAACCCAACAACAAGCTGTTGAATGTGCAGTGTACTTGTTTAATTGTTCCCCCACTAGAAGCTTGTGGAACAAAGCTCCTCAACAAGCATGGACAGGAAGAAAGTTATCTATTGCTCATCTGAAAGTATTTGGGAGTATAGTTTATGCACATATACCAAGTCAAAAGCGTAGTTAGCTCGATGATAAAAGTGAGAAACTTGTTTTCATTGGCTATGATGCAATATCAAAAGGCTACAAGCTTTATAGTCCTGCTATAAAGAAGATGGGGGTTAGCAGAGATGTCATGTTTGATGAAGAATCATCATGGAGCTGGAATGATTAACCAAAAGACTATAAGTTCCTACATTTTTCTGAAGATGAGGATGAAACTGGTGATGTGGTTGTTTCTCCATCAACACCACCTTCATTGCTAGTCACTCCAAAACAGACTACACCTTCATCATCAACATCAAGTTCAAGTGAAGAGCCTAGTCGCATGAGAAGTTTACGCGACATATATGATGAAATAGAAATGTTAAGTCAAAGTTTTAGTGATCTTACTCTTTTTTATCTTTTTGGTGATAGTGAACCATTAAATTTTGAAAAAGCTTCTTTACAGGATGAAAAGTGGAAGACTGCTATCGATGAAGAGATGAAAGCCATAAAGAAGAGCCATACATGGGAACTTTCTACTCTTCCAAGCGGTATGTGTCAAATGGGTATTAAAAAAAAGTGGTATGTGTCAAATGAGTATTCAAGATAAAAAGAAATGAAAATGGATAGATGACAAGACAAGTTTGTCGAATCCTCGTAGCCAAATAAAATTTATAAACCCCGGCTCTATGCTACTTTGCAGTAGGTA
The DNA here is from genome assembly GCA_036850905.1 of Luffa acutangula. Lineage (NCBI taxonomy): Eukaryota > Viridiplantae > Streptophyta > Magnoliopsida > Cucurbitales > Cucurbitaceae > Luffa > Luffa acutangula. Next base: position 42,322,263 of record CM072097.1, on the reverse strand, counting down.
GTGGTTGGATCGTCCACAGGGAAAGAGTGATCTTGTTAATTTTTTAGTTCTCGCTAAACAGGGGGGTTTGCAACGAAAAGGGGGTTTTTGGTCTGTCACTGACCGGATTAATTAAAAGATGCAAGGAAAGGGGAAAATGCCGGAAAGAAGTAAATAACATGCAAATAGATTAAACAGAAGTACAAATAGATTGTAATCAAATAAAAGACGAGACTGTCGAATTGGTTACTCTTTAGAACACTTTGTGTAATTTAGTTTCATCGCTTGCTCTAAAATTATTTTGTGAATTAATTAAATTGCCCGGAATGCTTCTTGGCTTTTCAGATAATCCACCTACTCAGCCTGTGTTTAATTAAATACTCTCCGATACTCCACGAACAACCTAATTAATTAATTATTTTAATTGTGTCCACTGCCTCTCATACTTAGACCGATAAATCCTCAGCCTAAATCTAATTAGCCAAATTAACAACTCAATAACTCCTCAAAATTGTTAATTGCATTAACGTGATAGGCCCAAAATTAATTAATTAAATTAGAAATTCAGTTTATCTAATTTAATTAACCTAACTTCTCTTAGTTTCTTAAACCTATCGAAAGTCTACACTAGGCTATCGTCAAACTAGCGATGGATCCGCCTCAACCTAGTGGCTATCTATTAATAACAAATAGAGCATGCTCATATTCAATTCAAGAGACGTCAAGACTCAAATTGATATACATGCATGATGATTTAATCGAGAAACTAAGATGCAATAAAATATAATTCACAGAACAGAAAGTAAGAATCAGCAAGCTCAACTAAACATCACAAAGAGTCTAAATAAAACACCAATCCAACAATCTAAGGGGTTTAACCCCTCATGCTACAATTTAAATCAATAGAAAAACGAAGATTCATGGCAAAAATAAAGAGAAACCTGGATGGAGAATGATTCTAGACTGAAAGGCATGAAAAACTACAAACGGAATCGAGAGAAAACGACTAAAAATAAGACCTTGTGGCTAAAAAGACCTAAAGTTTCGTATTTATAATTAACGCCAGCGTCGAGACGCTGACCCTTCCATCTGCGGGTTAAATTCGGGGTAGCGTCTTGACGGTGCCATTATAGCGTCGATACGCTTGCTCTCGGGTTTGCGCAAATTGCACAATTTTTTTATTGATGCTTTTGGCTCCACGTCATCTCAAGGACTCCAAAATAGCTCGAAAACATCCTAAAACTCCCGAGTTAGTGTCAAATTGAAATATAGGCCTAATTGTCCTCTTGTGCTCGAATTCCTGTGAAACAAACACTTAAACAATCAAATGCACAATAACAAGATCGAATTAAAGGTGATAAGATAGCACGTTTTGGGTGCTATCAATAGGTGGAGAGACACAAAGTGAGATTAGTTGTAAAAGGTTATTCTCAAAGAAAAGGCATTGATTACAATGAAGTATATTTGCTTCTATTGCTCACTTGGAGACTATAAGGTTGTTAATTGCACTTGCTACTCAGAATAGATGGAAGATTTTTCAAATGAATTTCAAATTGACATTCTTGAATGGATATCTTGAAGAAGAAGTCTACTTGAAACAATCTCTTGGTTATATATGTTGGGTTTTATGTCATAAAACTCGTAGATAGTAAATGTAAACACTTGATTATTATCAATAAAGTATTGTTAATTATTATTTAATAAAGATTGTTGAATATTGTTGCATTAGTCTTGCTTAAATAACCCTAAATCCAATAAACTAACATCCTAGACTGTATTATGCGTCTTGAACTGTATGTGGGGACATATGAGGATCATTGTTCAAGAAACAGCCTAAACGGTCTATAGGATAGGTATAAGGTTGGGTACCTTATCCTGGTGATATTATGGATACAACACACTTTGTATTTGATACAAGCGTAGTGATCCAACACGTTCATGTGGGTGACATGCGAGTGAGGGTATCCTATGTAATGAGTTTGCATAAGATCAAACCACGAAATAGTAACCAATAGATGTAACTTTGTTGACTATTTAGGTTTCTATTTCAATAGGATGACCTAGGCAACTTAGCCTTAATCCTGAGTGTATTATGAACTCCTGTTCATGAGGGATTGTCCTTTGATTTGTATGGGTGAGAGTGGCTAGTTCACTGACTCAATAAGCCTACCATTTTGGGACAAGACCGAGTGGTGAGCTGAGAACATAATAACACAAGATGAAATTCACTTCTTCCTTACTTTAGGGTAAGTAGACGAGTGTTTCCTTAAGTGGTGTCTTTGGAGCTTGAACAAAGGGTCCTACTCTCTCACTAGCCCGAGAGGGGTTTCTGTTTAATGGTTGGACCTTAAACATGTTTTTCATTAGAGAAGCACTAATACTTAAGGACATAGAGGTAACCCAGGGGTAAAACGGTAATTGACCCAGCTAGTATTACGAACACTCGTGAAGGACTAATTTGTTGTTATTGGTCTATATTCGTGGACACAAAAATATATCTGTAGTGAGAAGTGTTGATGAGCCTAGTTCAGAGGCTGGGCCTTCAACAAGAGTTGATGATGAGCTTAGTACATCTGGCCAAGCCCATCCTTCTCAAGAGTTTAGAATGCCTCGACGTAGTGGGAGGATTGTTATTCAACCTGAACGCTATCTGAGTTTAGCAGAAACTCCAGCTGTCATACCTGATGATGAAGTTGAGGATCCATTGACCTTTAGACAGGCAATGAATGATGTGGATCATGACTAATGGGTCAAAGCTATGGATGTAGAGATGGAGTTTATGCACTTCAATCAAGTTTGGGATCTTGTAAACCTACCTGAAGGGGTAAAACCCATAGGGTGCAAATGGATCTACAAGAGAAAACGAGACGCAACTGGGAAAGTACAGACTTTCAAAGCTCGACTTGTGGCAAATGGTTATACCCAAAAGGAAGGGGTGGACTATGAAGAAACCTTCTCTCCAGTTGTCATGTTAAAGTCAATAAGGATACTCTTGTCCATTGCCACGTTTTATGATTATGAGATTTGGCAAATGGATGTCAAGACTGCTTTTCTGAATTGCAATCTTGAAGAGAGCATCTTTATGTCTCAAACAAAAGGGTTCATTGCTCAAGGTCAGGAGCAAAAATTTTGAAAGCTTAAACGATCCATTTATGGGTTGAAGCAAGCTTCCAGATCTTGGAATATAAGGTTTGACACTACTGTCAAATCTTATGGCTTTGACTAGAACATTGATGAGTCTTTTGTTTACAAAAGGATTATCAACAGTTCGGTAGCTTTTTTAGTGTTGTATGTGGATGATATTCTAATCTTTGGGAATGATATAGAATATCTAGTTGAAATTAAAACTTGGCTATCAACTGAGTTCCAAATGAAAGATTTGGGTGAAGCTCAGTATACTATAGGGTTTCAAATTATCAGGAATCGTAAGAACAGAACGTTAGCCCTGTCTCAAGCATCCTATATAGACAATATGTTGTCTAAATATAAGATGCAGAATTCCAAGAGGGGTTTACTACCCTTCAGGCATGAAGTTCATCTGTCTAAGGAACAATGTCCTAAGACACCTCAAGAAATTGAGGATATGAGACAGATCCCTTATGCTTCAGCAGTGGGCAACCTTATGTATGTCATGTTGTGTACTAGGCCTGACATATGCTATGCAGTTGGGATAGTTAGTAGATATCAGTCTAATCCATGTTTAGACAACTGGACTGTAGTGAAAAACATCCTCAAGTATCTTAGGAGAACTAGGGACTATCAGCTTGTGTATGGCGCTAAGGATTTGATCCTTATAGGATACACAGACTCTGACTTTTAGACTGATAAGGATTCTAGGAAATCCACATCAGGGTCAGTGTTTACCCTGAATCGGGGAGCTGTAGTCTGGCGTAGCATCAAACAAGGATGCATTGCAGACTCCACCATGGAGGCCGAATATGTCGCTGCTTGTGAAGCAGCTAAGGAGGCTGTATGGCTTAGGAAGTTCTTGATGGATTTGGAAGTTGTTCCAAACATGAGCTTGTCAATCACCCTTTATTGTGATAATAGTGGTGCAGTGGAAAATTCTAAAGAACCTCGCAGTCAGAAGAGAGGCAAGCACATAGATCGCAAATATCATCTCATCAGAGAGATCGTGAAACGAGGGGACGTGATCGTCACAAAGATAGCTTCGGAGCACAACATTGCTGATCCATTTACGAAGGCTCTCACGGCTAAAGTGTTCGAGGGTCATCTAGAGGGTTTAGGTCTGCGAGATATGTACATAGAATAATCTAGGGCAAGTGGGAGAAGTGTAATGGGTATTCAAATGCCCTAATTTATTGTATTTATCTATATTTGTACTTTTCATGTATTATACAGTATTTATACAAACCATTATTCCTACTTCTATGATTGTTCAATTAATTATGATTAATGATGTATATTACCCACTAGAGTTTTAGTTCAAGTGGGAGTTGTTGGGTTTTATGCCCTAAAACTCGTAGATAGTAAATGAAACAAATTAATCGATCTCAATAAATCGTTATTTGAGTGATTCAGTAATTTGGTTATTGAATAAATCGAGTTTGCATTAATAAACCCTAAATCCAATAAACTAAGATCCAAGGTTGTTTAAATGAAACTTGGACTAGTATGTAGGGACATACGGGGATCAGTGTTCAAGTAACAACCTAAATGGTCTATAATATAGGGATAAGGCTGGGTACCCTATCCTGGTGACACTATGTGATACGGTCCACCTTGTATCCAATACAGATGCAATGATCCAAAGCATCCATGTAGGAGTCATGTGGGTGGGGGTATCCTATGCAATGAGTTTGCATAAGACCGGACCGCGAAATAGTAACCACTAGATGTAACGTCGTTAACTAGTTTAGGTTTCTATTTCAATAGGATGACCTAAGTAACTCAATCTCAATCCTGAGTCTGTTATGAACTCCTTTTCAGGAGGGATTGTCCTTAGATTTGTATGGGTGAGAGTGACTTGCTCGCCGACTCAATATTCCTACCATTTCAGGGGCAAGACCGAATGGGGGTTGGGAACATAACAGTAGAAGATGGAATTCACTCATTCCCCTATTGGGGCAAGTAGATGTGTGTTCCCTTAAGGGCTGATACTGGAGCTTGAACAAAAGCGTGTTGTCCTTTCCTGGCCCGAGAGGAATTTCTGTTTAGTGGTTGGACCCTAAACAGATTGTTCATTAGAGGGATCAGTGGTACTTAAGGATCTAGAGATAACCCAGGGGTAAAACGGTAATTTGACCCAGCTGGTGTTACAAACACACGTGAAGGATTGACTTATTGCATTGGTCGATATCTGTGGACACAAAAATATTCTACAGTGAGAAGAGTGCAGTTGTGGGTCTTTAGTGGAGTGACCCACAGTTAACGAATGTTGATTGACTCGGTTAATGAGTTTAGTTGATCAATCTCGTATCGTTGGAGCTTCTGATCTGTAGGTCCATTAGGTCCACCTGCTAGCTCATAACGGGTTTTGAGATAATATAGTCTTGAATATTAAAGGGAATTTAAGTTAATTGTATTTTGATACAATTAATATAATGTATGGAGATACATTATAGTATAAGTTTAATTATTGAATTAAACTTTATAGTAAAATTAAGTTTGGATGTGATTCAAAATTAATTAATGAGAGAATTATGAATTTAATTAAATATGTGATATTTGATTAATTCATGAATTAATTAATTGGAGAATTATTTAATTTAAATTTAATGTGGTTAAATGTGATTTAATCAAATTAATACTATAGTTTGTAATTAATGTGGGATCAATTAATTTAAATTAATTGTATGACCTATTTAATTCAATTGAATATGATTTAATTGAATTAAATACTATATGTTATAATTGATTTAATTAAAATTGGTTTAATTAAATTAATTATAATTAATTAGATAATTAATTATTGTTATTTAATAATTATCATTAATTATTTAAATTATTAATTAATATTTGATAATAATTAAACGGTCTAGATCTAATTGATTTAGATCAAAGGCCAGGATTTGTTAGGGAAGTTATTGTTATTTTTATGAGTGCAGTTGTGGGTCTTTAGTGGAGTGTACCCACAGTTAACGAATGTTGATTAATGTGGTTAATAAGTTTAGCGCCAATTAATCTCGTATTGTTGGAGCTTCTGATCTTTGGGTCCATTAGGTCCTCCTCCTAGCTCGTAAAGGGTATTAGATAATTTAGTCTTGAATGAAATTTAAAATGTTCAAATTCACTTAGGGAATTAATATAATGTATGGTGATACATTATAATATAAAGATTATATTTTAATTAAACTTTATAATATAAATTTAATTTTGGATATGATTCAAAATTAATTTATGAGATAATTAAGGCCCCGTTTGATAATCATTTGGTTTTTGGTTTTTGGTTTTTGAAAATTATGTTTGTTTGCTCTCAATTTTCCTACCATGATTTTCATCTTTGTCAAGGACACATTTGAATTCCTAGTCAAATTCCAAAAACAAAAACAAGTTTTTGAAAACTACTTTTTTTAGTTTTCAAAATTTGAAAACATGGAAAGAATGTATTAGGAAAACAAAGAAATTTGTATATGGAAGTAGTGTTTATAGGCTTAATTTTCAAAAACCAAAAACCAAAAACCAAATGATTATCAAACGGGTCCTAAATATTTGAAAGAGTTCAAATATTAATTTAATATGAATAGGATTCATATTAAAACTATATGTTAAATTTAATGCACATTGGTTGCACATTAAAACTATAGGTTATGAGAGAAATGCAATTAAATATGATTCAAATGTAGGTTTGAATTAAATATGTGATAGCCCCTAGTCCAAACGCCCAACACCTTACAGTGGCCAACCTTATTGAGGATAGAGGAAGTTGGAATGACTCGTTAATCAGAGAACTCTTCATTGAGTATGATGCTGAATTAACAGTGAATATTCCGCTCAACCCAAATCATCGGGAGGATATCATTATTTGGCATTATAATCCCAAGGGTCTATTCACGGTTAGAAGTGCCTATCGACTGGGTATGCAGAAAATAAACCAAGGCTCTCCCTCGGGCTCTGACTATAGACATCAAGAAGCAATCTGTAAAGGGCTGTGGAGTCTAAAAATTCCCTCCAAAATTAAGCTTTGTGGATGGAAAATTTACAATGACATCCTCCCAACCCTCGATAACCTTAACAAGAGAGGATTGGATGTCAATAACATTTGTTTTTTGTGCAGGATAAAGAAGGAGACGACAAACCATCTTTTCTGGAAGTGCAAAGTAACTAGGAACATTTGGTTTAAATATTTCCAGTCTTCTGATTTACTTTATTTGAATGACAGGGGTGAAAAGAGCACTGCGGACCGACTAGGAAGCTTTTGGAGGAAGATAAATTCGGAAGCTTGGGAGGAAAGCAAGATGGCGAGAAGTCTGATTATATGTTGGCAGATTTGGTCACATAGAAATTTAGCATTGCACAGCAAACAACAGATGGACTTACAGAAGATAGAGAATTAAATCGATGGCTATTTGAAGGAATTTCATATCAGTGTAGAGACATACCTGGACGAGACCGATATGGCATCCAGTCCCACGGAAAATCGTCTCCCCAGTGAAGACAGTCGTGGTTTGCAACCTCCAACAACGAGTGAGTCTCCCACTCCCACTCCGTCTAACTCCCTAGGATGGTTGGCTCTTCCGGCGACAATGTGGAAATTAAACAGCGATGCTTCATGGTGTGAGAAGACAAACCGTGGTGGCGTAGGTTGGATCCTTCGTCGATGGGATGGTAATTTGGTGACCGCCAACTACAAAGTGGTGAGGTCGGTGACAAATAAGCAGGCTTGAAGCCCTAGCTTTGGTGGAAGGAGCAAAATCGGTCCCTCCTGACTCCCCCAAGTTGATTATCGAGCTTGACTCACTGCAGGTGGTGTTGGGTTTTATGCCCTAAAACTCGTAGATAGTGAATGTAACCGTTGACCGGATATTAATGAAATAATATTGATATATTTTTCCATTAAATGTTATTAGTTATTTTATATTTGTCTTTGCCTAAAAATAACCTTAATCCAATAAACTAGACATCCTAGGTTGTAATATGAATCTTGAACTATATGTAGCGACATATGGGATCATTGTTCAAGAAACAGCCTAAAGGGTCTATAGTATAGGGATAAAACTGGGTGCCTTATCCTGGCGACACTATGGATACGACCCACTTTGTATTTGATACAAACGCTATGATCCAACGTGTTCGTGTAGGAGACATGCGAGTGGGGATATCCTATGCAAATAGTTTGCATAAGACCGGACCGCGAAATAGTAACCACTGGTTATAACACCGTTAACTAGTTGGTTTTCTATTTCACTAGGACGACCTAGACAACTTAGTCTTAATCCTGAGTTGATTATGGACTCCTGCTCATGAGAGATTGTCCTTTGATTTTTATGGGTGAGAGTGGTCAATACGCCGACTCAATAAGCCTACCATTTTGGAGACAAGACCGAATGGGGAGCTGGGAACATAATCGTACAAGATGGAATTCACTCCTTCCCGACTTTAGGGAAGCAGATGAGTGTTCCCTTAAGTGGTTACTCCGAGTCTTGAACAAAGGGCCCTACCCTCTCAATGGCACGAGAGGATTTTCTGTTTGATGGTTGGACCACAAACAGGTTGTTCATTAGAGAAAAACTAGTACTTAAGGAAATAGAAGTAACCCAGGGGTAAAGCGGTAATTTGATCCAGCTGGTGTTACAGACACTCGTGAAGGACTAACTAGTCGATATTGGTCTATATCCGTGGACACAGAAAATAAGTCTGCAGTGAGAAGAGTGCAACTGTGAGTCTATAGTGGAATGTACACACAGTTAACGAATATTGATTAATGTGGTTAATGAGTTTGACCAATTAATCTCACATCGTTGGAGCTTCTGATCTGCAGGTCCATTAGGTCCCACTGGTAGCTCATAAAGTAATTTGAGGCAACTAAGTAATAAATGTAAATTGAAAATGTTCAATTTACTAAGGGAAACAATATAATATATGTTGATATATTATTACGAGAGAAATTAATATTTGAAGAAATTCAAACATAAATTTGAGTCACATTAAATTTATGGAAGTTTGAAAGAGTTCAAATAATGAATTAATTAATTTTAAGGCCTAAAATCTATTTGGGCAAATTAATTAATTCAAGGCCGGAAATTAAATATGTGATATTTAATTGGTGGTTAATTAATTAAAGAATTCATTAACCAGGAATTAATCAATTATGGAAATAATTAATCACTTAAGGAAGTGATTAATCGTTTATGAAGATGATCTGATCACTTATGGAAGTAATCAGTCATTTGTGGAAAAGATTAATCAATTATGGAATTGATTGATCATGGATTGATTAAATAAGGAATAAAATTGAATCAATTTTGGAAAAGATTGATTTAATTGAATATTTTATTCATGGTCTTTCCTCTATAAATAGAACACTAGACCTAATTGGTTCAGTACATTCTCCTCTTGCTCTTAGACTCTCAAGACAAGACCTAGAATTCTCTCTAGCCTCCCTCTTAGAGAAAGACTCCCACATGTCTTTTGCCTCCTAGACTTAGAGACATACCGGTGTAACCTCTATGGTTATTGTGTCAATCAAGAAGAAATTTCCAGCGATTAAAGGACAAGAAGGCTGCTGCGTTTTCGTTCGTTGGAGCGTTGTTGGCGAAGAACGGTCAAGTCTACAACGAAGGTTTGTAACAGTTTTTTCCCTTTTCTTTAGAAAAGCATGAAAATAAATTTAGATTTATTTTTCAGCATGTTTAAACAAATTTTCCAGCAACTTTAAAGTGTGTTTAAAGTTTGTTTGAGTTTTTCGTAACGATATTTTAATGTTAATTAATATACAGCGTAAGGTCCAATCAATGCGCTTCCGCTGCATGGGGACTTTTATCCCCTTCAGGTGGTACATCAGCTTGTTGGGAGAGAAGAAGACATATCTGAACTTGCTCATTTTATCGATGAAGCAAAGATCCATCTCCATGGCCTTCAAGTCCACGCAATCTCCCACATCTCTAGAAGGCATAACCAAATGGCACACCATCTAGCTCAAAAGGCATTCTCTAATGACTCTTCAGATAGTTGGAGTAATTTTTTTCCTTCTTGGTTAGTAAATCTCAACTATATTGATATTTGGGCTTTAAATAGCATTGGTGGGGGTGCATGTCCCATTAATGACTACCCAATGGAACACAGTGTTCTGTTTTGAGTTATAAAGATTTCTTTCTCAAAAATAAATAAATAGATATGTGATATTTAATTTGATAATAAATTAATTAATTTAGTTAGTTAAGTTTCATTTAATGAAATTAATTAAATTAAAACTATAGGTTATGTGAGAGATGTTATTGAAATGAAAAGATTAATTAATTGTTAATTTAATTTTTAATTATTTGTTAATTAATTAATTAAGTTGATTATTTTTATATTTAATTTAATTTTAATTAAATTTAAAATAAAATGATTTTAACTCCTAGCAGTTGCTGGGAGTTGGTGTATCGTGGATTGCGTCCCACGGTTAACTCCTCTCTCTCACCTCTACCTATCTCACGCCTGGGAGTTCCAGAAAGCTCTCTCATGCATTTTACTAGTAACACAAAATTCTCCCACTGCTATTCTCTCTAAAAAAAAATCTCTACATTATTCACTCCCACTCTATGAAAAATCAATCCCAATTTCAAGAAGGAAGGTTCCTACAAGCCTTATCTTGATTACTCAGAGATATAGGGAATGTTTCAATTGGTGGTCTTCTCTGTAAGTTTGTGACCTCACTGTTCCAGAGGGTTCGTGATCAATCCAAGAAGTTTTTGGTGTAATTTCTTGAATCTACAACGAGAGTAAGTAACTTGATTCCTTTTCTCTATAGTTAATTCTAAGCATGCTTAACCTAAGTATTGTAATCTTTGGTGTGGTTGTTATTTGCATTCTAAGCATGCTTGGATCACAATTCTAAGCATGCTCAAATACCCATTGTAGGTTTTTTGTTGCCCATGTATTGGTTTTTCAAAAATGAAATTAAATTGTGAGATGGTCACTTAGACTTCCGCTAGGAATTTTAATCCTACAATGTAGTGAAAGGTCATGAAGAAAAAATCTTGAAGTTAAAGAAGGCTTTGTATGGACTGAAACTAACGCCAAGAATGTGGAATAGCATAATTAACAAATATTTCCTTTATAATGGGTATTTAAGATGCCCTCATGAACATTCTCTTTATATTAAGACCAATGATGGAAATATCGATATCGGTAACTCAGATTTACAGATATATCGACAAATATTTGAATATCAACAGATATTTCGGAAAAAATCACGGATATTACGGAAACTCATAAAAATATTGTGATTTCTTTTTTGAAACTTTAAAACAAACTTTTTTAAGTCATAAACTACTACTTTAAGCAAATATATCAAAAATTAAAACTCAAATATATGCATTAATACAATAATAGATAGTATTGAAAGTTGTAAAATAAATATAAACTTGAATAGTTTATATATAAAACAATTTTGGTCAACAAGTACATGATTCGCAACTCAATAATAAGATGATGCTATTGTGATATTAGACCAACATTACAATAATTAATTTGAGAATGATAGGATGCTTTCTCAATTCTTTTTTTTTTTTTTTTTGCTAATTTTTTTAGGGCCGGTTGCAAGAATAACAATATGGGCCAAAATAATTGCAAATCTAGCAACCAACAAAAAAAAATTGCAAAAATGGCAAAATCTAATAGTTTGTGTGTTGCATTTACTAAAATACCCCTCCAGATTTTCTTTCACTGATAGAAAGTTTTTCTATACTGATAGATTCTATCAGTGATAGAAATTTTCTATCACTGATAAATTCTATCAGTGATAGAAATTTTCTTTCACTGATAGATTCTATCGGTGATAGATATTTTTCTATCACTTGTTCGGTGTTCTATCAGTGTTTGGTTGTTGTTATTTGGTTTTCTATCAGTGTTTGGTTTTTGCTTTTCAGTGTTTGATTTCTATAATCGTTCGTTTTTGCTTTATTTTTCAATGCTCGATTTCACCATGTATCACCATCGCTGATAGAAACAAAAGATCTTCTGATAGAAAAGTATCAGTGATAGAAAGATTTCTATAACTCACGAAAAGTTTTTCTATCAGTCTCAGTGATAGAGATAGAAAGTTTTTCTATCACTCATAGAAAGATTTTCTATGAATGATAGAAATTTTTTCTATCACTCATAGAAAAAATTTCTATAAGTGATAGAAGATTTCTATCACTGATAGGTTCTATCAGGGATTGAAAGATTTTCTATCAAGAGTTTCTATCATTGATAGAATATCTTTCTATCACTGATAGAATAGTAAAAATTTCTATTAGTGATAGAAATCTTTTATCACTGATAGAAAGCTTTTCTATCGGTGATAGAAAGTTTTTCTATCACTTATAGATTATATCGGTGATAGAAAGATTTCTATCGGAGATAGAAAGATTTTTATGGGTGGTCAGAGATTGAAAGATTTTTTATCAAAAGTTTTTCTATGATTTTCTATAAAAAGTTTTTTTTATCACTGATAGAACCTATCTCAGTGATAGAAATCTTTTATCACTGATAGAAAAAGTTTCTATTAGTGATAGAAATCTTCTATTCTATCAGTGATAGAAACTTTCTATCACTGATAGAAATTTTTTCTACCACTGATAGAATCTATCAGTCATAGAAATATTAGTGATAGAAACTTTCTATCGCCGATAGAAAATTTTTCTACCACTGATAGAATCTATCAGTGATAGAAATATCACTGATAGAAACTTTATTCTATCAGTGATAGAAACTTTCTATCACTGATAGAAAATTTTTCTACCACTGATAGAATCTATCAGTAATAAAAAGACTTTCTATCAGTAAAAATAAAAAAGATAAAAAAAACTGACGAGGAAGAAGAAGATGGGCACACAGGGGCAATTTAGGAATATAAAAAATTAATTCAAAAATTTTGTCATATTTGCAAATATTTTTAAAAATTGCTATATTTGTAATTATTTACCTTCATGTTGCCACCCATTACAATTATCCATTTTTTTAAGATGAAAATAATTTTGATACAATATTTAATAAATTAAAAAATAGATTATAATATTCATAAAGTATGCATTTTCTTATTCTAAAAAAAGTATGCATTTTATAAGTTAAACATGCAACACAAATCTTAGTAGAATAATTTACCTGTTAAGAAATGAACATAAATTTAATTAATTTATTAATTTATTAATTTATTAATTAATAGCAATATAAATACAAACGAATACGTTTAACAATATTGCAACACAAATTACTGTATTAAAAGTAATGCAAAATGAAATAAGAAAAAATATAAATTATATAATAAAAAAGTTTGAAAATTAAAAAAAAAGAGTAAATACTAGAGAATAAAGAAAAAAATAGGGTGAGGTGAATTTGTAGATCGGGAAGAGAGAAAAAAATTATACAATAAAAAGTTGAAAAAAAAAACACAAAAAATAATAGTGAGAGAATTGAAATTTAAAAAAGTGAAGGGTAAAGTTGTAATTTCATTGAGAGAAAACGAAAAGGAAAAAAATAAAATATTAAGATCGTCAAACCGAGACTTAAACCCATGCACACAAACGTAACAACTACTGCGAAATGACAACCACACAAAACAACTCTTTAGCATTAAAATTTCACTGCATAATATTTACTTATTAAAATATGAAGTAAGATTAACCGAAATATCGACGACATCGCTATTTTCAATATTTCAGTGATAAGGGGGTAAAAAGTTTACCCCCTCATATCTATTTCGGTATGTCTAAAAATCCGATATATCGGCCGATATCTCCAATTTTTTCATCCTTGATTAAGACTAATGGTCATGGAGATATTTTGTTAGTTTGTCTATATGTGGATGAGTTGATTTTTACAGGAAATTGTCCAAGTATGTTTAAAGATCTCAAGAAGGCAATGACCTAAGAATTTGAAAGGATGGATATTGGACTTATGTCATATTATCTTGGCATTGAGGTGAGGTAATCGGAGGAAGGTATTTTCATTTCTCAAGAACGATATACTAGAGAAATTCTTGAGAAATTCAAGATGTTCAATTCTAAACTTGTCACGTCTTCAATGGAAACTATGACAAAACTGTCCAAATATGAAGATGAAGATGTTGTAGATCCTTCATACTTCAAAAGCTTGATTGGAAGTTTGAGGTATTTAACTTGCACAAGACCAGATATTCAGTTTTGGAATATGGTGAGTCGGTTTATGGAATCCCCAACAACTACTCATTTGAAAGTGACAAAGAGAATTCTTTGTTACCTCAAAGATATGCTTGATTATGGATTATTTTATTCATCTTTTAAAGAATTCAAGCTAGCTTGAAGGTTATTGTGATAGTGATTGGACTAGAAATCTTAATGATCGAAAAAGTACAAGTGGATATGTTTTCTTTGTTGCCAATACAACTTTTAATAGGAGTTTTAAGAAACAACCTATTGTGACATTATCTACTTGTGAGGCAGAATATGTTTTCGTAGCATATGTGTTTGTCATGCAGTTTGGTTGAGAAATTTACTTAAGGTAGTTGAAATTTTGCAAGAGGGTGCAATTATGATCCATGTGGATAATAAGTCAACAATTTCTCTAGCCAAGAATCTAGTGTTACATGATCACAGTAAGCACATTGATACAATATTTCACTTTATCAGAGATTGCATTTCAAGAAGGAGATTTAAGTTGAATATGTGAATACAGAAGATCAAATTGCATATATTTTTACGAAGCCCCTCAAGGTTGATGTGCTTTGCAAGTTGAGAACCTTACTTGGAGTTTTTAGAAAAATATGTTTAAGGGGAGATGTTGAAAGTTAAACATGTTTTAATTAGTACATGAATTATACAAGTTAGTAATTAAGTAAGTTTTGTATTTTAATTTGTTGTTAGAATAGGAGTTAAGTACCACAATTTTTTTATGCTAAGTACCACACATTCATGTATGGAAGAGTTATGTTCATAAAGTTTAGTAAGTTCATGAAACATGTTCATGAATTAGGATAAGAGTTATGAGATCTAGATTGTCCTATAAATAAGATGTCTTTAGAATGTGTTGATGCAAGCAGTGTGTGGAGAAGAAAAACACAAGGAGAGTTAGAGAGAAAAGTGTGAACCAAGTTTGTAGCTTCTTGAAGAGTTTTTTTTTTTTTTCCTTCATTACAAGTGGATTGTTTCTTCACAAATATTTCTTATTTGATTCTAAATTTGTGAGTGTCCATCATATGCTTCCAACATACGAGATCTGACTCGTATTATTTTACTTGAGTAATAAAAGCTTTTATATATATGAAAAGGTTTAACATTAAGATTATACATATTTTTCATGATTTTATGGTTGGTTTATAGAAAATACCCATGAACTTTGAGCCTCTCGTTTCAATAATATCCATGAACTTTAAAAAGTTGCATTAATACCCTTGACATTTTGAAAGATTTCAAAACCACCCTTGTCATTAACAGTGGAGATGGAATATCCATGTGACTCAGTAATCTTAACAGTAGCTTGTATTAACATCGAAATAAGAGAAAACATGGAAAATCTGACAAAACAAGGGTAAAGAAATTAAGGTTTCATCACTTTTAAAAGAGGGATTAGAGCAAAATTGTTCCAACTAAAGAAGACAATATACTAGCTCGTGTCTTGCCCATCCACGTCGAAACCATCATCATGCACTGAAATATGGCCAGAAGAAACTCCGCTAAGGTAGGACAAGTTTTGCGTATGAGTACCTAGGCAGTATCAAGGTCGCCCAATTTCAGAGACACATTGCAAGAAGACGTTGCTATGGTGCATGATGGCACCCTCAACTTCATCTAACTTTGCTTTAGGTTTCGTCTCGGTACTATTAAAAAAAGATTTGGTTGACGATAGAAGAAGAAAAATATTAGGGTGAAATTGGAACATGTGTTCATGATAAAGCAACAAAATTGATATTGACCTTTAATATGAAGAGAGAAGATGTTTTTACATGTTATAAAAAAAATTAACACTAACAAAGTTAACCAAAAACCAAATCAACGCCATCAAAATCAATCCAAAACCAAAACCATCACCAACAAAGTAATCCAAAACCATAATCAACAAAATTATCCCAAAATAAAAACCAACACTAATAGTATTATAACAACCCCAATTTTATAACAACACCAACAACAAAATCTTTGAAGTAAGAATCTTACAACATCATCATCTATTTGACAAGAAGAAAGTGAAGGAATGGAGGGAGCAAATTTATAGCGAAAGTGAGGGGACCAAGGAATGAAAAAAGAAAAATTTTAAAATTCAACATCAAACCGACGTCATTTCATCCTTCTTTAGAAAACCAATTAACTATTACCTGATATGTATTATTTCTATATTTTATTATTTTCTGTTCTTTGTTAATAGAGAATTTCAGTATCTATTAATATTGGTTCTCATCCTTGTATTATAATTATTCTGTGAGAAATAAAATAACTCTTTCACATTGCTTTGTGAAAGATTAATTTCATGGTATCAGAGCTGCTCGACACGCGCCCTCTCTGATCCTTTTCTTTTTTCGCGCCATAATTTCTCGATCATGACTTCTCTTGGTCTTGCTTCTGCGAAAGATCTTACTTCTTTGATGTTTCTTCTCACCAATATCTGTAACTTGATCTCCATCCGGCTTGATTCTTCCAATTATACTCTTTGGCGATTTTAGATGATGTCAATTTTGAAAGCTCATAAGCTTTTTCGGCTTTCTTGATGGTTCGTCGACTGCTCCTACTGAATTTCTTGATTCTTCTTCTGATTCGGTTTATGGTGCCTCATCTTCTACTGTTCGCGTGATTAGTCCTTCATATGAAGATTGGATGGCAAAGGATCATGCATTAATGACTCTCATCAATGCTACGCTTTCTTCTGAGGCCTTAGTGTATATTGTTGGTCGTAAATCCTCGAAGGATGAGTAGGAAGTAATTACTCGTCATTATTCATCTAATTCTCACTCTAATATTGTGAATCTTAAAAAAGATCTATAGTTGATTACAAAGAAATCTAATGTATCAATTGATTCCTGTAACAAGGGAATTAAGGAGATCAAGGATAAGCTTTCTAATGTTTCTTCTATTGTGAACGACGAGGATTTGATGATTTATACTCTCAATGGATTACCGGTTGATTACAATACTTTTCATACGTCTATGCGCGCACACTCGTTCTGGATCAGTTACATTTGATGAACTTTATGTTCTTCTCAAATCGGAGGAGTCTACACTTGAAAAACAGTCCAAGCGTGAGGATTTCTCTGTGTCAACCAACTGCTATGCTCGCGTCTCAAAACTCTTCGTCTCATACTGCTTCTAATTCACATCAATCATTCTCTGGTGGTTTTCGAGATCGTGGTAGAGGCCGAAACTCTGGACGAGGTCGGTCAAATAATTTTTCTCCTCTCCATTCCTTTGGTTTTGGTTGCGAATCGTGGAGGTTCTGTTGATGCTCATATTTGCTGTCAAATTTGTTATCATCCTGGCCATCAAGCACTTGATTGTTACAATCGTATGAACTATCACTTTCAAGGACGACATCCTCCACCTCAGTTGGCTGTTATGGTTGCAACACAGAACAATCAATATCTCAGTATTCAGAGTCCTTCTTCTTTTGCTTGGTTGGCTGATTCAAGGTGCAATGCTCATGTTACTGCTAATTTAGCAAGTCTGTCTATTTCTCATGAATACAATGGTGAAGAAAATGTTGCGGTCGGCAGTGGATAATCTTTGCCTATCACTCATACAAGTTGTGGCCATTTTTCTTATAAGCCTTCTTCTTTTTTTGTTCTTTCCAATCTTCTTTGTGACCCTGATATCTCAACCAATCTTTTGTCTGTCCATCAATTATGTGTTGATAATAACTTCCTTATTATTTTCGATGCTGATAAGTTTACCATTTAGGACAAAGCTAGGGGAAATCTTTTGTTTCAAGGACCTAGTGTAAATAGACTTTATCCAATTACACCTCATTCGACCATTGATCCACCTCAGTCTGAAAAGTTCATTGTTGCTCATGTTGGAACTAAATTCTCTTCTACTCTATGGCACAACCGGTTAGGTTATCCTCATCTTCAAGTTCTTAATATTGCTTTTCATTCCTTAAATCTACCTATTTGTACTCAAAATTGCGTTTTTGAACACTGTTTGTTTGGTAAAATGAATCGCTTATCCTTTCCCCGTTCCCAAAATGTTTCTCCCTTCCCTTTACATATTGTTCACAGTGATGTATGGGGTCCAGTCCCTGAAATTTCAATAAATGGTTACAAATATTATGTTTCCTTTGTTGATGACTATGCGAAATATACTTGGTTCTTTCTATTGTAAGGAAATCTAATGTTTCTACCATTTTTCAGCGTTTTAAACATTTTATTGAAAATCAATTGTCTTCTCGTATTAAAAGACTTCATACTAATGAGGGTGGTGAATTTGTTAACCGAATTATTTTCTTATCTTCAAACTCACGGTATACTTCATAAAAAATCTTGTGCCTATACCCCTGAACGAAATGGTGTTGCTAAACGCAAACATCGGCATATTGTTGAAGTTGCTCGTACTCTTTTGACTTGTGCTTCCCTGCCCATTCGTTTCTGGTCGTATGCCTTTGTTGCGGTGATAGGGTGCATAGCAAGCTAGTTTTTCCTGTTTATTTTAGTTAGTCTTTGAGATTAAATTGGCCAAAATT
Organism: Luffa acutangula; assembly: GCA_036850905.1. Taxonomy (NCBI): domain Eukaryota; kingdom Viridiplantae; phylum Streptophyta; class Magnoliopsida; order Cucurbitales; family Cucurbitaceae; genus Luffa; species Luffa acutangula. Next base: position 42,303,492 of record CM072097.1, on the reverse strand, counting down.
ATGCATTTTAATGTTCTATTTGTAGGAATTAATTATCAGAGTTAAATCGAGAAAAGTGAGTTAACCGGATGTTCGGGACACGAAAAAGAGGCCAAGAAAACGAGGAGAATCAAAGTTGGAGGCTTTTAAATGAGGCAAGTTCGAGAGCTAGCGTCAAGACGCTATTTTTGTGGGTGTCTCAACTCTAGTAGTTTCCATATCTAATTCAGGCAGCAAAGGTCACAGCGTCGAGACGCTGTGACTATAGCATCTCGACGCTTTCGGTTTTTCCTTAAACAGAATGGGCGGCAATGGGACAGCATCGCGACACTGTCGACATATTCCTATAAATACAATGCGATTTGCTACGACCAAGGGGAAGTCCATTTGATGCAATTTTATCCCTAAATTCAACTAAAGACCTTCTGTGGGAGTTGAAGCAAAGTAGAGGAGTAGGATCGAAGGCTTAGCTCGTGGAGATCGTGATGGGGACGTGTGGTTTCGGCAACAATAGTGTTTTATCTCTTTTCTCTCCTTCCTTTAGTTGTTTTAATGGTTGTTTCAGACTTAGTTTACATCGTAATGCAATGTACGAGTAGCTAGGTTCGTTATCTTAGGGATTGATGTAGCCCTTGGGTGTTGTCGAATTAATTTATGGATGTTTATTGCTTTTTACTTATTTATGCAATTTATGTCCTTAATGCTTTTAATTCACTGGTCATGAGTTAATTAATGTTATCTCTAATTCTTGCTCAGGAGAGGGACTTAGTTTAGATATTTGAATTGTATAACTATAATAATCCTAGAATCGGGAGATATAGGATAGTTGTAGAAATTGTTAATAGGATTCACTATCATTCATGCATGTGAATGAATCTAGATAGGGATATCGGGTTGATCATATGTGTGGGAATTATTTATGCTCGGGAGAGATAAATACGAGAATAGAAAATCCTAGATTTATGAGTCATTGCATGTCATACATCCATTAATTAATTCACAACCCCAATAGGTGAAATCAATTCCCTAGGAGTTTTTCATCACTTGAATTCCACAATTTATAGCTTCATGTCTTGATTTATTTCTTCTTCACTAAGTTTTGATCCCTAAATAAAATTGGTCTTAAGTATTTGTGGTAATTAATTTGATTAGAAACTCAATCCAGAGGGCGACACTCGTTAACACGAAAACACTATATTAAAACTTTGACCCGTGCGCTTGCAGTAGGAAATATCCACATCAGGCGGTCGTGTTTCTTATTAATCGTCTCTCTTCCCCTTCCTTACAAAATAAATCTCCCTTTGAACTATTATTTCTTCAGCCTCCTGATTACTCTCATCTTAAAGTCTTCGATTGTGTTTGTTACCCTTTGCTTAAACCTTATAATACTCATAAGCTTCAACCTAAGACTTCTTGCTATGTTTTTTCTTGGCTATCCTTTACAGTACAAGGGCTATTTGTGTTACAACATGAGCAATGGTACACTTTTTACATCTCGTCATGTTATTTTTTATGAGTCTCTTTTTCCTTTTGCTCAAATGTCTTCTCCATTGCCTACTTGTACTTCTTCTTCTTCTTCTTCTTCCTCATTTACTCATCCTTTGTCTACTCTTCTACCATTATTTTTGTCCTCTGATTCTCAACCTTGTATTGGTGATTTGTTTGGAGAGTCCACTGTTGAACATACTGCTACTATTGTTGATACTCTTATTGTTGATATTCATGTAAATACTGGAGTTGTTGATACTCATGTTGCTGCACCACCTACTGTTGACATTGTTGATCCTAATACCTCTACTTCGGTTGTTGATCCTTTTGTTTTTACCGAAGTTGTTGCTCCTGCCCCAGTGTCTCTGAATACACATCTTATGCAAACTAGAGCAAAATCAGGAATTTCTAAGAAGAAAATTTTTGTTGTTGCCACTCATTTGTCTAATTCTGATGATGTTGAGCCCACATCCTATACTCAAGCGTCCAAATTTCCTGCCTGGCAATGTGCTATGGAAGAGGAATATGCAACCTTGTTAAAACAGGGTACTTGGTCTTTAACATCTCTTCCCGAAGGAAAAAGTGTCATAGGTTGTAAGTGGGTGTATCGTATTAAGAGGAATCTAGATGGTAGTGTTGCTCGTTATAAGGCCCGTTTAGTGGCTAAAGGTTATCATCAAGAGGAAGGTATTGGTTATGATGAAACGACCTTTAGCCCGGTTGTTAAAAAACATATTGTTCACATCATTTTATCTCTTGCTTCTCAGTTTAATTGGGAGTTAAGGCAGCTTGATGTGAAAAATGTGTTTCTTCATAGTGATCTTCGTGAAGAAGTATATATGCAACAACCACAAAACTTTGTTCAAGGTTCTAAATCACTAGTTTTTAAGCTTTCTAAATCTCTCTATGGCTTGAAACAAGCTCCCTAGACATGGTTTGAGTGTTTTACTTCTTATCTTCTTACTTTGGAGTTTGTTGCTTCTAATGTTGATTCCTCTTTGTTTGTTCGTAAATTGGGCTCTTCTACTACTTATCTCTTGCTCTATGTTGATGATATTATAGTAATGGGTAATGACTCTCTCTATATTACTGATTTACTGGGGCAACTGAAGCAAAGGTTTGATATGATTGATCTGGGCTCTTTTAAGTACTTTCGTGGCCTTGAAATCTCACGCACTGCTTCTGGAATTTCAATTTCTCAGGCTAAAGATGTTTTGTCTTGTTTTGGTATGCTAGGTGCTAAGCCTTGTAAAACTCCAATTGCTTTAACTTCATTTAAGGATGTTGGTGATACTCCTTGTTCTTCCGCTGATAGCTTGTCTTATAGAGCTATTGTTGGTGCTCTGTAATACTTAACCTTCACGCAGCCTGATATCACATTTTCTGTGAGTAAACTTTCTCAGTTTTGCACTCTCCATCTGAATGTCATTTGTCTGTTGCTAAACGGGTGCTCATGTACTGTTATAGGCAATTTTGGACCACTCCGATGTACAGGGAGCTGGCGAGGACAACCGGGGAGAAATCGGGCTGGGAGATGGACCCAAGAGGTGAAACCGGCAAGCGAGACGGGCCAAGGCTGAAGGGGTCGGGATTTTGGCCCGACCCCCTGCTCGGCCCGCTCGCGCGGGCCGAGCCCGTCTGACTCCGCTTGGTCCCTACCGCCTTTAGCCGCCTCGATTCCGCCTGGTTTGTCCCGAAACGCCTCCGAATCCCTAAAAACCCTAGGAGGATGAGCAGGTATTTATACCCCTCTTCGCCACTGAAGAAGGGGACCCGAACTCTCTACTCTCTTCTCTTACTCTCTAGCCCTCCTACTTCCGTTTTCTGACTTAAGCATCAGATTCGGTGTGGCTAGCACCACACCGGTGTGTAGGTTTTCCGTCTTGCAGGCCACGTCTTCCCTCGCTCTCAAACAAATTCACTATCGATTATCACGTGGAGCGAAGGTAATTTACCTAGCGAAATTTGATCATCAACAGTTGGCGCCGTCTGTGGGGAAGAAAGCTTGCCAAATCTGCGCACCAATCATTCCATGAGTAAGGGGATGGGGAAGAAAGATCAGGACATAAACACAAAGAATTTGGATGGTGACTGCCACCAGCGAAAGTCACGAGACGATGATAACATCCGGGGGTCACCGAGATGAACAGGCCGAGGAGCCGAGGCTGAGGAGCATAGGTCGAGGGGCCGAGGCCGAGCAGAGGATGCTGACGCCAAAATTGCCGCCCTTGAGGATGAGGTGAAGGGAATGAATCAGAGTTTGTCCAGAATACTCCAGATCCTTGATAAACCCGGCCCTAGCACCAAACTCCATGAGGGGGGCTTGATTAGAGACTCGAGGAAGGGGAAGAATCCAGTTGAATACGTGGATGAATCAGAGACAGAATCCAAAGGAAAGAAGACCAACAGCGCAACCAGCAAGGTCAGGGGGCTGAAGCACACAGAGCACACAGTACTGAGGAGCCCTGAGTCAAGTACCAGCCGTAGAACAGACCTGAGAAATCTGATCGAGGAAAAGCGCAGAGTGGCCAAAACTGCCGAGTCTGAGGCCAGAGTTGTCGAGGCCGAGGCCAAAGCTGCCGAGGCCGAGGCCAGGGCAGCCGAGGCTGAGGCTAAGAAAGACTATCTCCCTTGGAAGACTGAGCTTCTAAACACACTAAAGGAGCTTGGAAATCCTCAGGGAGACCTGCCGAAGTTGAAGGATTCGGGAGGGCAAGACATGGAAGAACTAATCGACCAAGTCGACCCACCCTTCACAGAAGAAGTCGTGAAAGCTGAGATGCCCCAAAAGTTCAAGGTACCTACATTCAAGTCGTATGATGGCAAGAAAGACCCTGTCCAACATCTAAATGCCTACAAAAGCTGGATGGACTTCCACGGCGTCTCAGATGCAATCAGGTGTCGTGCATTCTTTTTCACCCTAACAGGATCAGCCAGGCATTGGTTTGAGAGGCTGAAAAGGAGATCCATCAGCTGTTTCAAGGATTTAGCCCGAGCATTCCTTGCACAGTTCATGGGGGCCAGAGAACTGTGCAAGCCTCACATCAACCTCTTAACAGTCAAACAGCAGCCAGGTGAGAGCTTGCGTGATTACATAACGCGCTTTAATGACGAAGCACTACAGGTTGAGGGGTACAGCGAGGGAGCAGCCCTAGTAGCCATAACAGTCGGACTGGAAGACGAAAGACTGCTCAATTCAATAGGTAAGAGTCAACCTCGAACCTATGCGGAGTTTGTCTCCCGGGCACAAAAATACATGAGCGTAGAGGAGTTGCTCAAGTCAAAGAAGACGGAACGAGAGCACAAAAGGTCTTCTTCATCTAACTACGGCAGTAAGAAGGACAAAAGGCAGTGGACCGACGAGGGAGGTCGAGGCCGAGCAGACCATGGCCGAGGCCGACCAGACCAAGGAGACTACTTGAAGAAGTTCGAAAAGTACACCCCTACTTCAGTCCCACATGAGCAGATCTTGATGGAGATAAGGAACACAAACCTACTCAGCGCACCTCGGAAGTTGAAGTCAAATCCTGACAACAGAGACAAAAGCCAGTATTGTCTCTTCCATCGAGATCATGGACATTCAACCAGGAACTGCATTCAGCTGAAAGACGAGATCGAAGCGTTGATCCGAAACGGATACCTGAAGGAATTCACCACAAAGGCCGAGGCTGACCAGAGATGGCTGAGGCCGACCAGAGATGACCCGGGCAAAGATGGTGGTGGACCTCTTCTAGAAATCTGTTGAGGACCAAGACAGACTCTCCTATGGCCGTGGCCAAGGCTGAGGCCGCGACCTACCACACCTCTTGCCAGGGTCAAGGACAGCATTCTGGAGAGCACACTAAGCCTTAGTTTAGGGAATTCTAGTTTTCTTTATTTGCACATTTATCATGTAATTAGAGCACTGTTGCTCATTTTACTTTTGGTAGGTAGAAGTAGACTTTTCCCTTTTGCTTTACCATTCAATGTAAACATTCTCATTAATGTTAGGACCTAGATGTTCCCTTGTCAAGGCTTAGAGTGTGTTTCAAGGAATGTATGAAGACGTCATGCGAGCCTAAGCTTTTCAGCTTAGTGCCCACGCTCAAACATGCGAGCCTATAGAGCCCACGCTTCATGCAAGCCTATAGTGCCCACGCTCAAACATGCGAGCCTATAGAGCCCACGCTTCATGCGAGCCTATAGTACCCACGCTCAAACATTCGAGCCTATAGAGCCCACGCTTCATGCGAGCCTATAGAGCCCACGCTTCATGCGAGCCTATAGTGCCAACGCCCACATGCGAGCCTGTATAGCCCACGCTTCATGCGAGCCTATAGTGCCCACGCTCAAACATGCGAGCTTATAGAGCCCACGCTTCATGCGAGCCTATAGTGCCCACGCCCACATGCGAGCCTGTAAAGCCCACGCTTCATGCGAGCCTATAGTGCCCACGCCTACATGCGAGCCTATAGTGCCCACGCTTCATGCGAGCCTATAGTGCCCACGCCTACCTTGCGAGCCTAAGCTCTTCAGTTTAGAGCCCATGCTTACTTGTGAGCCTAAGTCCTCAAGCTTAGTGCCCACGCTTACTTGCGAGCCTAAATCCTCAAGCTTAGTGCCCACGCCTACATGCGAGCCTAAGCTTTTCAGCTTAGTGCCCACGCCTAGAGTCGACGTTACTGCTCACGAGCTTGGACTACCAAGTCTACCTCACCTCAGAGCTCAAACACTTGACATAAGTCAAGCTCGCCCTGCAGAAGCCGGGACCGAGCACATCTTGCCAAGACCGAGCACCTCTTGTCGAGGCCGAGCACAAACTTTAAAGGTATTCTCCTATTTACTCAACTATACTTTATGTTTCAGTGAATTTGTTTAAGAGCGAGGGAAGACGTGGCCTGCAAGACGGAAAACCTGCACACCGGTGTGATGACTCCGATGCTTAAGTCAGAAAACAGAAGTAGGAGAGCTAAAGAGTAAGAGAAGATAGTAGAGAGTTCGGGTCCCCTTCTTCAGTGGCGAAGAGGGGTATAAATACTTGCTCATCCTCCTAAGGTTTTTAGGGATTCAGAGGCGTTTCGGGACAAATCAGGCGAAACCAGGGCGGCTAAAGATGGTAGGGACCAAGCGGAGTCGAACGGGCTCGGCCCGCGCGAGCTGGCTGAGGGTCGGCCGAGGCCGAGGCCGAGCAGGGGGTCGGGCCAAAATCCCGACCCCTTCGGCCTTGGCCCGTCCCACTTGCCGGTTTCGCCTCTTGGGTCCATCTCCCAGCCCGATTTCTCCCCGGTTGTCCTCGTTAGCTCCCTGTACATCGGGGTGGTCCAAAATTGCCTATAACAGGTACATAAATGGTTCCATTTCTAAAGGCCTTACATTTAGACGGTCCCCGTCTTCTTGTTGCTTTAATCTGACTACTTTCTCTGACTCGGATTGGGCTGGAAATGCATTAGACAGACGTTTTACTACCGGTTTTGTAATATTTTATGGTGTCAATCCTATATCTTGGGTTGCTAAAAAGCAGTCCACTATTTCTCGAAGCTCCACCGAAGCTAAATATCGAGTTTTGGCTACTACTACTTCTGATTTGTTTTGGATATGACAACTTCTTAAAGATTTACATATCTTTGGTTCTCCTCCTCCTCAGCTTTGGTGTGATAATCAATCTGCTATTCAGCTTGCCCGTAATCCGGTTTTTCATGGTCGAACCAAGCATGTGGAAGTTGATTTTCATTTCATTCGTGAAAAGGTTGTTCATCGTGATATTTTTTACTGCATCATATTTCTACTCATGCTCAGCTTGCTGACATTTTTACAAAGCCTCTAAAGTGTTACAGATTTTATCTTCTTCAGTCCAAACTCATGCCTTAACATGCTTTCGTTTGCGGGAGGATATTAGCTGATATGTATTATTTCTATACTTTATTATTTTTTTGTTCTTTGTTAATAGAGAATTTCAGTATCTATAAATATTGGTTCTCATCCTTGTATTATAACCAATGATGAAAAAATCGCGAAATTTCGGCGATATATCTCCAAAAAATCGAATATCTCGCGGGTTCGATAGAGATATGGGGCATTAATGTCTTTTTTACCAATTTATCGCGATATATTGAAAATATCGTCGAAATATCGCGAAAACGGACGGAAACCGCGGATATCAGGAGACGCGCGGATAACGGGCGGAAAATCGCAGAAATCGGGCGAAAATCTCGTCGAAATATCATCTCGAAATGGCGGATAACGGACAAAAATTGAAGATATATTTTATATTACAATTCTCTTTACTATTTTGTTAAAGTGGTCCATTGGCGTTTGTTTCTTCTTGTTTTTGTAATGGCTTGGGTTCAAGTCCTAGGTCCTTTTTATTTTTGTAAAAATCAATGACATATTTCTAACAAATTTGTATATCTTTGATAATTTTAATTTTTGTGTCTAGATAACTTTTTTATTCTCTTTTTCTTTTAAAGTTTTATTTAATTCCACTTCAATTTCTTTTCGTTATATGTGACCTTCTACAATTTCCTATATTGTATTACTAATTCATATTTCTAAAGTTTTATTTAATTCCTCTTCAATTTCTTTTTGCTACTGTCATTATCAAATCAATTATATTAATGTTGGTCTAATACCTCCAAGATCGTCATGTTATTATTAAAACATGTACTTGTATGACTAAAATTGTTTGTCAATGAAATATTCAAGTTCATGTTCATTTTTCGATCTTCAATATTATCTATTATTGTATTACTATTCATATTTAGCTTATAATTATTGATATATATGCTTAAACTAATAGTTTATCACTTAAATAAACTTAGTCCAAAGTTTCATAAAAAAAATTCAAAATATTTTTATGAGTTTCCGTAACATCTGTGATTTTTCCCGGAATATCCGTCGATATATCCGTAAATCTTAATTGTCGATATTAGTACCGATATCGATATTTTCATCCTTGATTATAACTATTGTGTGAGAAATAGAATAACTCTTTCACATTGCACTGTGAAAGATTTCATTAACTACATTCACACTTCGTATGTAAGCTGTCTTCAAATTTTTAATAGGCCACATGGGACATTCCATCTCTACTACTGACGATGAGTCTTCTAAAATTGAAGAGTATTAATGTAACTTTTTAAAGTTCAACGATATTATTGAAACGAGAACCAAAGTTCAGAAGTGGACTTTCTATAATTTAGACTATAAAAAAAAGGTCTTATAGGTTGTGACTCAACTTAGATTTTGGATCTATGGTATTGTTTAGGCTTTTGGAAGTAGCTCTAGCGATGTATGACAAGATTTACTCTCTCTAGTCTCTACTGTTGATGGTCGATTTTGGCCAGAGGATCTCACCTGACCTTCACGTGCCACCAACGGTAAATTTGTAGATGAGGGGGGAAGACGTGGCCTGCAAGACAGTAAACCTGCACACCGGTGTGGTGCTCGCCACACCGGCTCCGATGCTTAAGTCAGCAAGCAGAACGGTAGGGCGTGGAAAAGTAAGAGCAAGAGGAGAAAGCAGAGAATAGAGAGTAAAGTTTAGGGATAGAATTCGGGATCCCCTCTTCAGTGGCGAAGAGGGATATAAATACCTGTTCATCCTCCTAGCCTTTTTAGGGTTTCGGAGGCGTTTTAGGTCAAACCAGGCGAAACCAGGGCATCCAGAGGCGGTGGAGACCAGACGGGACCAAACGGACTCGGCCCGCACGAGCAGGCCGACCATATGCTCGGCCTCGGCCATGGGCCGAGGCCGAGCAGGGGGTCGGGCCGAAAACCCGACCCCTTCGGTCTTGGCCCGTCCCATTTGCCGGTTTTGCCTCCTTGGTCCATCTTTCAGCCCGATTTCTCCATGGTTGTCCTCGTCAGCTCCTTGTGTATCGGGGTGGTCCAAAATTGCCTATAACATCTACTACTACATATGATTTGAGATTACTCTTATGGCCAATAGCTTAGCAAGTTAGCATGACTAGTTATGGTTACAAATTTAGTAATTGAAAGTTTCTACCCCTAAAAGGTATTGCTTTTGTAGATCATAGTTGTATTAGAAAATTTGGTTACAATTCTTGACAGCTACAGACTTGTATAAGAATCTATTTTAATTACTTATTTGAATGAACCTATCGTGGACGTAATTAATTAACTGTCACTAAATTCTGTTAAGTAGTTGGCGTGTGTTTTACAACATGTACATATAGCATGGTATTGTTCTCTGTCTTTCAACTGCTTTGCCCAACATTCTTTTACAAGTCTCATGTTGTTTTTGAGTTTACGCCAATTATTTTAGCTACAGTACTGTAAACGTTTTCTTATTAATAAAATTTAGCCTTCTAGTTTAGCTTGACGAAAAGTTTTTCAACTAAAAAATAAAAAGCTTGACGAAAAGTTTTTATGATTTTTTTTCCAGGTTGAATTATCCGATTCTTATTGAAAATCTGCCAATTTTTTGTTTTTTTTTTAGTATTATTTCCAAATTTGGTACTTTATCTCTATCACACGGCAAAGGTTCAAAAGAGTAGCTTGAGAGACATGTCTTTTATGTCATTCACCTTTTTATCTCAATTGTCAATCCCAATAAGGTACGTTGAATTATTAAAAAGAAGAAAAGAACTCGAATTGAAAGGGTTTTCTTCCCTTATTTTTTTTTTTTTTTTTTTTTGTTGGGTTCAATGACTTGGGGTGGAATGATTCAAACCCCTGACCTTTTTTTATCGAGAGTACATACTAATTATCATTGAATTATGCTTATTTTGACCTTTTAATCCTAGCTTCACATAGATATATATAGTACTTGTAAAGATAAAATTTTGTGTGACATTTTAGAGAATGCGAATGCATATATATGATCACATACTCCCAAGGACTTGACCAAAAAAAGATGGTATATAAATTAGAGAATTTACAGTGGTGGCAAATAAGAATTATATAATTGCAAATATAGCACAATATAAAAAAAATTGCAAATATAGCAAAATCTATCCGAGTATATTACTGATAGGCACGGATAGATTTTGGTTAATTAGAATCTATCCGATAGACTTCGATTATCAGAGTTTATCAGCGATAGACTCTGATTAATCAGAACCTATTAGTCTACTGATAAACTCCAATTATTCAGAGTTTATCAGTGTCTATCGCTGATAGACACTGATAGACTTTGAATAATCAGAGTCTATCAGTGATATGCACGGACAGAATCTGATGACAACTTTTTGGTCTTGTACAATTAATTTTGCTATATATGCAATTAGTTTGCAACTGTGCTATATTTGCTATTAATTTGGTTCAATTTGTCATCTATGCAATTGCCTCTATAAATTATCATGTAAAAAAATGCTAATACCTATGGCTTTCATTTCACTGGGTAGAAATAAAAGTTTTTTATGTGGATGAATTTATGTTTTGTTTTTCTCTTTCTCTCTAGAGGTAGAAATAAAAGTTTTAGCTAGGAGAAATATTAGGAAAAAAAAAGAAAAAGAAATTATAAACCCATCCACATAAAAGGGAACAATAGCTAGGTGTGAAAGGAAGTTTCTAAAATTTAAAGCAATCTCAAAATCTTTACCTCCTCCCTTCAACCTTGAATAGGTTTTTGAATGAGCCCTCAAAGTATCAAATACTTTATAGTGAAGAAGAAGTACACAACACAATTATTCAATAGGGACGACACTTCCAACTTAGTCTAAGTCCATGTGCAGTACTTATCTTATAGATCCTACATGATGCATGTGCATTAAAAGTAGTAGGGTTATTATTGAAGCCTATACATATGTTCTCAAATTTAATTAGATCAATCAAATTAAAGGGTGAAAATATTGTCAAAGATTGATGTAATTTTTAGTATTAGTAAAATTAAATATGAAATAAACTAGGAGTAGGAGATTTAAGCGGAGAGTAATATCCAAACAAATAGGGGTTATTCACATGGCTTGTATCAAATTCTCCAACCATGTGTGTTCATGCAATTAATAAATAAATAGGGATCAAGATCAAGATATTATTATATTAGGAAATCTTCACTTATATATTTGTGATCTATTATTTTAGAAAAGCATAATTCTATTGTTGTTTACTTTAATTTGATGATGTATTACTTTACAAGAAAAAGGGTTGAGAGAAGTGGATGTAGAAGAGGGAAAGAAGAGAGATTAAAAAATAATAATATTTTATTGTTTTTATTTATTTTTATTTTAAAATTAAAAAAAAATACTTTTTTAATTAAAAAAATGTGGCCACATCAGCCGTCTGTTAACATTTAACGGCAAACCGGACGACAGGGACCAAAATGCTACTTATCTCAAATGTCATAAGTATTTTTTGTTGAGTTTTAAAACTACCAAACCTCAGGGACCAAAAGTGTATTTTTCCCTTAATTTTATAAAGGAAATAAAGTTCGAGTATGGTTCAATAGATAAGATACTTACTATCCTCGTTAAAATCGAAGGATTTGATCAAGATTAATTTGGGTGGAACCAAAACAAATTAATATGTTACATTAAATCCTCAAATGGATTAAATAATTAAAATCACCAATAGGACTTAGCAGGCAATCTAAATTAGATGTTTAAATAGGAAATCTTGGCACAAGCAGAGTTTGTTACAAATTGAGCAACAAAAGAAATTAATATTAAAGTCTCCCTTTAACAATTCAATGGATTAAATAATTAAAATCACCAATAGGACTTAGCAGGCAATCTAAATTAGATGTTTAAATAGGAAATCTTGGCACAAGCAGAGTTTGTTACAAATTGAGCAACAAAAGAAATTAATATTAAAGTCTCCCTTTAACAATTCAATGGATTAAATAATTAAAATCACCAATAGGACTTAGCAGGCAATCTAAATTAGATGTTTAAATAGGAAATCTTGGCACAAGCAGAGTTTGTTACAAATTGAGCAACAAAAGAAATTAATATTAAAGTCTCCCTTTAACAATTCTTGAATAACTGGTTAATTATTGGATTAGCTAATCTACCTCTTAATTTTGATGCAAGTAGTGAGATGACTGAAAAGAATAGTACAAGTGTGTATGTAGATGATGTAAAATTTGGAAAAAGAAAAACCATATACACACAAGATCACAATTGATGCACATCAAAGAAAAAAAAACAGTTTAGTGGAGGCAACTTTTTATGATTCACCAAGGCCATTTTCAATTGGAGAAACAAAACCACAAAAATTTTAAAGAATAGAATATATATATACACATTTATAATATATTGCAACAAGTTTGAACTAAAGGGCCATATACAAGTGACTTGCTATTAGGGGATGGACATAAATCCTATCTTCAAATGTGTATTAGGATACCATGCCCCTTTTAAGGCCTTTCTAATTAGTGGACAAGTTGTTCTTCTTGGTGGAGGGGAAAACCTAAGGCATCTTGAGAGAGTTATTAGTTATATGTTATCAATTCAAAATGTGAACTCTATATATCTCGCTTTATTTGTTGTTTCATTATTCGAAAGTTTAAATGTGATCTCAATCGGAATAAAATCCAATTGGTTATTCTCGATCAAGAGGTCAAATGTTTACATCTCTACTCCATGTGTGATTGGTGAAGTAAAAAAAAATAAATAATAAAAAAATAACGTAAATACAATTTCTAGGTTCAAGTTTGGCTTTAATCTAATTATTCTTTTTTTTTTTAAGATATAATGAACTCAATAAAGACATCTAAACAAAACTCATCCAACATGAAACTCATATAAAGAATATTCAATATAGAATGACATGAGGAAAGTCTTCCAACCAAACCAAGTGAAATCATTTAATTTAATCTAAAGGTTAAATTACAAGTTTAATCTCTAAACTTTTAGGTTTGTGTCTATTTGGTCGTTCATGAACTTTAAAAAAATGTCAAATAAATTTTTAAACTTTCAATTTTGTATCCAATAGGTCTTTGAGCTTTAAAATATGTCTAATAGGCCCTTAAACTATGTCCAATATAATAAGTCCCTAAATTTCAATTTTGTGTTTAATAGGTCCTTTGTTAAAAAAAAAAGATATATTTATATGAAGAAATTTTAAATAAAAATAAAATTTGAATAGTTAACAAAGGTTTGAACGCATCAAAGGAGGTTTAAGACATGCTAACCACCAAGCCATCAAACAATATTCTCTAAAGTTACGTTTTTTTTTAAATAATAATATATAAAGAAAAAAAGTTGAGGGGGGTTAGGCCTTAACGAGATCCGCCGCTGGGCCTATCACACTGCAGGCAGTTTTTTTACCCCTAACCTCACTCACTTCTTATACCACTCCATTTTCTTTTAGCAGACATGAATTCTTTTTTTCCCTAAGTAAGCCTCACATGCTAATTTGCCAGGATTAGACCTCCATGGTGACAATAGATCTATAAGACTCATAAAACAGTCCTAAACTTTCAAAACTAGCTAAGGAAGGCCAAGTGCTCACACATGCAAGAAACTTGTTGATGGTCGATTTTGGCCAGAGGAACTCACCTGACCTTCACGTGCCACCAACGGTAAATTTGTAGATGAGGGGGGAAGACGTGGCCTGCAAGACAGTAAACCTGCACACCGGTGTGGTGCTCGCCACACCGGCTCCGATGCTTAAGTCAGCAAGCAGAACGGTAGGGCATGGAAAAGTAAGAGCAAGAGGAGAAAGCAGAGAATAGAGAGTAGAGTTTAGGGATAGAATTCGGGGATCCTCTCTTCAGTGGCGAAGAGGGATATAAATACATATTCATCCTCCTGGCCTTTTTAGGGTTTCAGAGGCGTTTTAGGTCAAACCAGGCGAAACCGGGGCATCCAAAGGCGGTGGGGACCAGACGAGACCGAACGGGCTCGGCCCGCGCGAGCGGGCCGACCATGTGCTTGGCCTCGGCCATGGGCCGAGGCCGAGTAGGGGGTCGGGCCTAAAACCCGACCCCTTCGGTCTTGGCCCGTCTCACTTGCCGGTTTTGCCTCCTTGGTCCATCTTTCAGCCCGATTCCTCCCTGGTTGTCCTCGTCAGCTCCTTGTATATCGGGGTGGTCCAAAATTGCCTATAACAAAACTCAAAGAAAATTTTATTAAAAGACTCAAATTTAGCTAACAAGCCTCACTTCAACACAAGCAAAAGAAAAAACATAAGAGAACATGAAGACATTATCATGCTTAATCATCCCAACACCTCATCTCAGCCAATAAAGCTTAAAGTTTTAAATTTTGCCCAAGAAAATATAGGTCCACTGCTCAGATGCATGGCCTCAATCCAATCACAACAGATCAACGCAATAAAACATAACATACATAAAAGTAGATTGTCGCTCAGGTGCATCCCGCCTCAACCTAGTATCCACTAAACATGCAAATGCCCCTCCCCTCATCCTAAATCATACACAGACCACGAAGTAATCTAAACCTGCAAAACATAAGCACTACTACAAAAACGGTATTACTTAACGCTTTTAGAATGTCAAATGTTAATACTCTTGACGCTTTTAAAAGCGTCGAGAGAACCACTGTCAAGAATAAGGTATCGAAAATGGAGCGTCAAGATATTCTTTCCTTGATATTTTTTAAATGTCAAGAATATTAACAACATTGATATTTCTAAAGTGTCATGTATATAGATTTCTTGACATTTATTAAATATCATGTTTGTTAAAACTTGCCAGGTCCAATGATACTTTATCTTGACATTTCAAAAATATCAATTTAATAAATTTTTGACACATTTTACATGTCATGTTTGTGATTTTTTTTTTCAATTATAATAGTTGTTCCCTATTATCTTGAATCTTCTGCATTGCATTCCAACAATTTGATATATTGATCAACCAAATAAACAAATACACATTCAAGATCCATCAACCAAATTTCTTCCAATAACTTTAATAAAATTCATATCTTCAACATTACAAAAGTAACCAACCTCCATATGAGCAATTTCAAAATTACAACTATCAACCCAAATAAACAATATACATTCAAGATCTATCAACCAAATTTTCACCAATAACATTAACAAAGTTCATGTGTTCATCACCAAACTATCAATCTTATAAACAATTCCAAAATTAAAAGAATTATCAATCCAATATGAACAATTCTAAAATTCCAACAACTATTAACACCATAAAATAAGTATAACATGGTCACATATAATTTCTATAACATTATGGTGTTTGTCGAGGACAATATTGTCACTTGCAAAAATAAAAGCAAATGAAAAAAAGAAAAAAAAAAAAGTCCCACATAACTCTTTGAAGGTTGATTGAATATGGTGCAATTTGTACTTGAAGTCATTGATGATCAACAGGATCAAATCTGATACATAAGAAGAAATGCAAATAATGTAAGCAAGATAATTAAGATTAGGGGTATGAATAACATACTCTCAAATGAACACAAACAACTATACTCTCAAATTAACACAAACAACTAAAGTTATCAAATTTTATTGATCATAAATACAAAACTTAACTAACTTATCAAGAATTCATAAATATAACAAATAAATTAAGCAAAACTTAACAACATATTCAAACTTATCATAAACAAAAATATTAAACTCATCAAACTAACATAATCCATTAGAGTTATTAAAAATTTAACGAACACAAAACTTAGTTAATTAATCTATCAAAATTTATATACATAACAACTAAATTAAATTAAGCTTATCAAAACTTAAAAACATGTGAACTGAACTTATCATGGTCATAAATATTAAACTCATCAAATTAGCACAAACAATTAAAGTTATCAAAATTTATGAACATAACAATAATACTTAACTAATATCTTGAAATTTATGAACATAACAATTGATCAAGGAGTAAAGCATCATTTTTTCCAATTCCTTGTTGAAGTAAACCACAAAAACTCCATCCCCAGTGCTCCATTGCAAGCATCCCTCAACAAGAAACTTGCCCCGCACTATTTTTAACCTATTTTGCACTCCAAAAGGTTTTGGATCGGTAGTATTGCAAGTTAAGACCGTCCAACACAAGTCCCCAATCCAATTGTGTATATCATAGTTTCACATTGCAAGGCCTTACAACAGGGTGTTCGTTCTCTCTTAGCCACAACCTAAAAATTTGGTCTCTACGTCGGAGATGAGAGGATAGTGGAATCAAAGAAACTTTTGGGCACTAGCAGATGATTAGTGTTGGGAAGCCAAAAGATCTATAATACTCCCAAGTTTATTCAACCTCAACATGACAAATAATAGTAAGGATTTTTACCACGTGTAGTTTAACATTTGAGAATAATGTTCATCAATCTAAAGTATGTAAAAGGAATTACCTTTGTCAAAATGGCTATAGATGTGGGACTATGACCATGCCACACATAATCTCTTGGTTTCATTCCCTTTGCAGCAACACCTTTCTTGATAGTTTGTATGACAACGACCAAGGAAGCACCTAAAAAAATAAAATTGATAAATTTGTTTTCTATGGATTTGCACAACTAAAAGTAAAAAAAAAAATGCAGAATGTTCATACCTTTTCAATAGTAGCATCATATGGAATTACCACATGAGACTTGCAATCATAAGGCGCAAGAGCAACTATAGCAAGACTTATGGAAGTACTTCCAACACTACCTCCGTAGTTACACCACCCTCAACTAGCTTACCAAATTCTAAGGCCTACAAGAAAAACCTCAAATTAAAATGGCTACAACAACATGGTGGATTTTTTTGTACTGGTCATGAAGACATATTATTGTCACGTTGGTCATTGTCATCTAAACAAGAACACACAAAAGATAAGAATGTTGTAGCTCCTTTGAAATTCTAAAAAGGATTTATGATGCAGCAAAGAAGGAACAACAACCATGGATTTCATCATGATGCATATAACAATAAGGACTCACATTTTCAGCACAAGAAGAAACCCCAAAACAAAGAACGGGAGATAATTACAAAGAACATATACCAAAATCCAATCAATCTAACACCAAACTCGCTACACGTTATAATTTTGTTGTTTCCTTTTTTCTTCTATTTTTATTTCGTCCAACACAAAACAAAGCCCCGAAATGAAAATCCATACCACTTGTTTTTTTAACATTTTACAAGAATGTCTCATATGTTTTTTTCATAAGCAAGCCCCTTTAAGAAACATGATATGTAATTCTCAGAATGAAGAAAACAGAGAAAAACCCACAACAAATTTTTCAAAGGAAACGATTAATTGACAATTTCATCACAAATGATAAAAAACCTCTCTCATCCAAACCCAACAAAATACAAATTTGAAAGAAAAATTCATCACGAATGGTAAAAAAAACCCTCTCATTTGAAAGATGGTTGATAACAGAGCAAGGGGTAATTTTGTTTCGAAACATAAATTCAAGTGAAAACTCTCCAAAAAAAGAAAAACCCCAAGCTCAAGCTTGAGGTTACCTGGTAAAACGGCGTGTTTAAGGCAAGGTGGTGGGTGGTGGTCGTCCTCCTTTGTTCTCCATCACCGTCGTTTGAAAGAGACCCATGTTGGCGTCTAAAAGAAGCTGAATCGAGACCCACGACAAGAAATCAACCACTGCAACTGAAACCCAACTCAAACGTGATTCACAGAGACCCAAAGAACAAGAAATCGACAAGAAATCAGCAAGAAATCAAGACCCAAACAGTTGGGTTTTTCCGTGAGTGTGCTGCTAGTTTTTTTTTTTTTTGCCTCTTCTTTCGCGTGAGCGTGATGCTAAAACCCTATTATGAATAAACCATATTACAAAATTGCCTCTCTCAAAATTATAATGAAAAGTATTCTTGACATTTAAAACATGATATGCCAATTATGAATAAATTTGACATTTCTCAAGTGTCAAGTTTTATATTGGCGCGAAATTTTTCGAAAAATTCCATCAAGCTCCGTGTTTTTTTCATTTTTCTTGACATTTTTCATTAACAAATACATTTTTCTTTACATTTTTAATCCAAAAATACATGTTACTTGACATTTTCTCATAAAAGCATCAAGTATTTAAAAGTTACAAATGTCAAGTAATATTGATTTTGTAGTGGTGAAGGGACAAAAAGTACGGAGACCAGAAAACCTCCCCTGATTCCTGCACACCGATTTGAGTGGTGAATCACCTTCCCATTTTAGATGGTTCTTGGTTCGCTTTCCATTCTTAACCTTTACTAGTTCATGCATTAACAATTCAGTCTCTTGAACTTTTGTATATAACAATTCAGTTCTTAAAGTTTAAATTTTGAAACAACTTAGTCCCTCAACTTAGTATATAAATAGTTGTCCCCATGGTTACTTCTACAAAGTTATAAAGACCAGATGTATTTTTTTAACCTTATTTTCTTTTTTATATAAAAGTACATATTTATAAATATTCTAAAATTTTGTACAATCCATTCAAGTGTCTTAAAGAAATAATTAAAGTTAGAAGTTCAATATATATGTGGAAAGATAATCATCAAGCCTATCAAATCAATAGCTATCATTATTAATAAATTTTAAAATTTTACATAAATAACCCTAATATAGTGTAAACAAAAAGCAGCAAAAAAAAAAATAATTAATTTAGAAAAAGGGTTTTACTATTTGAAAACAAATTATTCAGCAAGAAGTAGGCACTTTTTGGAGACTTATTATGCGTCAAATAGATATTTAAAGCAAAAAAAAGAAAATAAAAGGTTTCTCCATATAATTGAAACTCCGTTCACTTAATATATGTAGATGTCGTTGTTATACATTCTTTTTTGATGTGTTGTGTTTTTTTCCTTGTCTTTAATCTTTCAAGAATTTTAATCTTTCACGTATTGATTTTCTTTTTTTTGAAAAATTTCTATTATCCAAAATAAATATATAATTAAAACAACTATCATGAATTAATTTGAAAATAATATTTTTATGTAAAATTGTTTTTTTTTTTTTTTGACCATTTGTGGGTGGAGGATTCAAACCACATACTTTTTTTCATTAGTACAAGTCTTTATATCAGTTGTTATTAGTGGGTAATATGATAACACTGTTAATCCATCTAATTTCAACTCTAGTAATTATTATAAGTCTAGCTTATATGAAATTAGTAGGTTTTCTATTTTATGATTCATAAAATTAAAACATAAGACATTTCCTAAACTTAAATTATAAAATATATTTCAAAATCACACCATCATTTTATCAATAAAATTAAATTCCTACTATAAAAATTGATTTAGAAAGATAAAAATCAATACAACTGATGAAATTAAAATTTTTGAAAATTAGGGATTGATTTAAAAAAAAAAAAAAAAAAAAAAAAAAAAAAAAAAACCCAAATTTTGTGGATTGAATTCTATATTTAGCCAATATTTTTATTTTAGAAGAATATTTAGCCAATATTTTTTTTTTGAAATATATTTAGCCAATATTTTTTATTCTATACTCCCAACTCATATCTCAACATGTGGTTGATCTATTTTGTTCTACCTTATATTAAATTATTTGTCTTCTTCAAAAATGATATGAACAATAGGGTTCCACCAACAAAAAAAAAAATCTCTTGTGGGATCAAGCAAAAGCCATTTGATTGATGGAGTGCCTCCACAAAGAGAAAATTTTGAATTAAAAAAAAAAAAAAAAGTTTCTTAGGACTTTTAAAGATATGAGATCTCAATTAATATGAAAGTTAGAGCAAAAAGAGAATTAGAAAATCAAGGCCATAGAAAAGGAGTCTTTTCAAATAGCAATTTAGTTTTGAGAAACAAAAAGAGAATGTAATAATAGAATGGAACATTCTTTTAAGCTAACCATGCATAATTATTTGGTTTGCCTATCCAATAAGTCACCTAGTTATTTTTATATTAAAAAAAAAAAAAATCTTGATTTGTTCTGAGGAAAAACAATGGGTGGTTTTTTTCCAAAATTGAGGTGAATCAATTTTTATCATAAACTTTTTACCCTAAATTAAGTTACATAAAAGTATTCTTGAACTCACTCATTTCAACACAAATCAGATTCTAACAAATCAATACATATATAATATATGCATAAGCTTGGCCATTGAATAAATCTCCAACAATTCACAAATTTCAACAAAAATCTAACTCTAGTGTATTTTTTTCTTAAATCCCATCATTTTTTTACTCAATATATTTTTTCTGATTTGAATACACATGAACGTGTATACGTATTTTTTAACAATAGAATCTTAACAAAAAGTAAAAAGTTGTAACATTTATCTAAGTCTAAAGCCTAATATGATGCAATTGAAAGTTTAAGTAATAAAATCAAGTCACCTCTCCAAAAAAAAAAAAAAAAAAAAAAAAAAAAAAAAAAAAAAAATCGAGTCACCTACTATCTTTTGCATTAATTAGACTTGCATATATATTTGAACAATATGTGAGGACGGGGATTCAATTAAACTTGCATACTATGTGATTCATAAACTCATATATAAAATATAAGATTTGATAATATGTTTCACCAATAAGATAAGTTGAAATTACAGTCTTAATTATATATTTCAATGCCTTATTACCCAAGTGTGTAAAATTTGAATTCTTATTTATTTTATAACTGGTATGTAATAACAATTGAAAATTTTTGCTTGACTAGCTTATACTTTTATTAAAAGCTATAATCATACATCAATTATATAAAGAATATGATATAACAACAATCATATATTACAATAATGATTATTATGTTAATTATATAAAGAATAATACATTACTATATCAATCATGCAAATAATATAATACAACAATATCCTATCTCAGAGTTATTCTCTTTTTTTAAAAGAAAATAAGAATTTAAATTAGTTAAACCATAAATCAATTATTAAAATAATAATATGACAATTATATATCAACAACTATAAATTAATGGATCCTTTGATTAGGTGATTTTTTTTTTTTCATAATTAATATAACAATTATATATAATTATGTAAAGAATATAATATAATGTACAAAATATACTGACACAACCATAGATCTACTAAAGTTCTGAAAATATTGTCGATGGCAGTTGAAGCCAATTTTTTATGCAAAATACAGTGATTAATTGTTATATAATTTGTAAGATTTCCAATGTGAAAAATTAAAGTTAAAATTGTTAAATAATAATAATAGAGATGAAATTTTAAATTCAAAGCTTGTAGGTAAATTTTTTAGTGAAACTAAAGATTGTAACCATATTTAATTAATAGAATTTTGAGATTTATTTTGATTGAAAATATATGAATTTTTAATTTTTACCTTTTATTAGTATAACAATTATGAAGTAAGAAATTGAGCCTTCAACCAAAAAATGAGTAGTTGTCTTACTAGTGGTCTTATTGGCTAGACCTTATTATTATTATTATTATTTTCATCATTTATAAACTTCATTAATTTAAATGCAAACATTGAGATTTATAACCAATATTAATGTATGAATATGCACATATAATAATATAAAAACTAAGGGAAAACCAGAAGAAAATGTTTAAAGTATAAATTTAGCGTTGAATCTTGATAGTTTGAAAGGATATAGCCAAAATTTAGGTTAATAAAAAAAAAAAAATAGTGACAGAAAATAGCTTTGCTTATTTAGCTCTTAATTTTTTAAAAAAAGAAAAACTAATTACATCCCTAATTTTTAAAATCATATTTTTTTCCTTATAGATATAACATGATTAACTAATTAAATGTATGGAATATATAAAAC
This sequence comes from Luffa acutangula, assembly GCA_036850905.1. Classification (NCBI taxonomy): domain Eukaryota; kingdom Viridiplantae; phylum Streptophyta; class Magnoliopsida; order Cucurbitales; family Cucurbitaceae; genus Luffa; species Luffa acutangula. Next base: position 42,281,441 of record CM072097.1, on the reverse strand, counting down.
AATTAATTTATTTGAAAAAAAAAAAAAAGTGGTGGAAGAAAGTAGCACCTAAAGGGACACAATTATTAATTCTTTTATATGTATAAGTTGCTTTTAAAAGATGATATACTACACATGAAACTATTATTTTTCTAGCTATCCATTTAATTACTTTGCTCATATATGTTTGCTACATTACACTAAAGTAGCAAATGTATCATATATATCGTCATTTTTTTTTTCAGTTCAATATCATGTCGTCGTTAGATTAATGCTACAATAATCTCCCAATCCATAGTATGATAAGAAGGTAACTAAAACTTTTTAAAGTTGGACTAAATAGACAAAATCCTCCAAAATTAAAAAAAAAAAAAAAAAAGTAAATGCATAATTATTTAACTAAAATTGGAGAGAGGTAATCTAGAAAAAGTAACCAGCCATAATTTTTTTAAAAAAATGAATAATTATAAAATAGGCATAAATTGGTTTTACACAATAATTTTGTTTTATAATTAAAAAGAGGCTAACTTGATATTTATTACAACAATTAATAGTACAAGTCTACAATAACAAATATAACACCATCCAAATCCTACAAAAGATTAATTAATTAAGATTTACACTATCAGATAGACTATAAACTATACTCAACTTCATGATCATTATGCAAGAAAATCATCATAAATTCAAAAGTGCATAAGCAATAAATAAGGGAGTTCTCACCTACTTTTTTTTCCCCTTTTTAAAAATTTAACTAAATACATGAATCACATTAATTCTTAATCCAATAAAAACATAACACATGGTTAAAAAAAAAAGAAAAAAAAGAAAAAGAAAAAGAAATCCCCAAGAAATGAGTAGTGTGCAACTAAAGTTTTTGCTGTGCTAAAATATGTTTTGGGGAGACATTACAATGTGGATCCAGTAGACATTACATGTGATTACAAAAGGAATTCTCTGTGTATATCACATGGCTCTGTGGCCACTTTCTCTTGCCTACCTCCATTTCTCAAGGAAGAGGGAATTCAATTCTCTATTATTCAAAATTATAACACATCCAATTTTAAATAATAATAATAATAATGTGATGAATATATATTAATAAGCATCTTTCTTAAAGCTGCAAATTCCTTTAACTCAGAAGGACACTAAAATTATCATAAAGATATGATATATAAATTACAAAAACATATAACAATATCACAAATTATTCAGCCAAAAGAATGAAATAATACAAATCTTGAAGATGACTATGACATCAAAGAATTCCTTTTTAATGAAATTCTCACCCAAATTTAAACCCAAAAACTAAAAACTGCACAAGCTTATTGTTTTGGTGTTTTTTTTTTTTTTTTTTTTTTTTTTTTTCCAGATCTGTCCAAGTCTTCTTCTTCTTCATCTCCCTACTGATATTCTTGACTCCAAAGAAAGAGATTGTTTATTTTTCCCCTCACAAATAATTTAATACATGATGAATTGAAAAAAAAAATGAACAGTCATTGAGAATTTGAAAAAATGCATATGATCATCTTATGCTGGCAGCTCTAGACACAAAGAGAAAGGAAAGGAGAGTGTGGGAGAAATTAGAAAAGATCGAGAGTGAGAGTATCTGGGCAATGAAATTTTTTTTCTGGGGGGGAAAAAATAAAAGGAATGGTGACTTGGGGACTGTAAAGAAAAAAAAGGTTAGGATTGTTTTTGGTGTAAATGAAACAGAAGATTGAGTTCATGTGGGTGTGTTGTGTTTGAAGGTGATGAGGGAGCTCACATTATTGAACCACTGCCATTGATTGAAATTCACTTCCCACGCCATTGGAGTTTCCTACATTTCTTCTCTGAAACTCTATTTTGAAATCCATGTTGTTGCTTTTTCTCTTTTGATCTTCTGGTGTATCGTCGTCATCGTCGCTGCAATAGTCTCCGTCGTCGTCGTCGTCGCCTTCGTCTCGATCGACATGGTTGCTACCGGCCGGTCGGTAAAGGTCCTGCAGCTCCATCAACTCATTCACAATGTCTTCTGGCTTCAAATGCAAAACGATAATCGGAATTTATTCATAGAGATACGAAAAGGGGGATTGTGAAATTTTGAGTGATTTAATGGATTAACGAGTTTACCTTCGTGGATGTTGCTGGTTGTTCTTCAGTTGCTTCACCGAAGAGACTTGCGGATAAGCCTTGTGCAAGTGTGGTTTGAGATTGAGGTTGTGGAATGGAAGAATGGGTTTCGGCATGATCTGTTGGAATAATCACTGTTGACGACGATGGGGCCATTTCTTGTTCGAATTTGCTTGTGTCGCTGAACGAGCTTCGACTGCCACTACCACCGCCATCAGAACCGCCGGCGAGGATCTTCTTGCGGTAAAGGGCGTCGAGTTCGTTGAAATAGGGGCAGGTTTTGGAATCCTCGCGGCGTTTTTTGTTGCTTTCTTTGACCTTCTTGAAGTACTTATTGATGTTCTCCCATTTCTCCTTGCACCGTTTGGCACTTCTCTTGTAACCCATCCGTTGCATTCCAGCTGAAATCTCTTCCCACAGAGGACCCTTTGGACCTGTCTCTTGATACCTCGATTCAAGCCCACCTCTCAGCTTGATCAGCGCCAGAACTTCCGGTTTGGGCCATCTTGAAGAAATGGGTTCTGAACTCCCATCTCCCCCTTGGCTGATTTCCTGATATGGCATTGCCTGATCCAATGGCGGCGGCGGATTCGGAAGCTGTGTGGGTTTTTTATTTTGCTGTTGTGGCAGAGTCTGTGGCTGCAATGGCGGAGCGGGGACAGGAGATAGTGGCACCGGCACTGACACTGGAACAGGCATAGCCACAGGCGTAGACACAGGCAGAGGCAGAGACACAGGCACATCATATTGTTGCTGTTGTTGTTGTGGGGTAGCAGAAGAAGAGATATTCACCACAGGTAATTGAATGTTTTGGCCGGTAAATTTCTGAAGAAAAGCAATTATAGCAGCATCTCTAGAAGCAGAAATTGTCCGTTCTTGAGCCATTCTCTCTTGCTCACGGCTCAATCTAGCCATCTCTTGCCTTTTCCACGTCTCTTCTCTAATCATCCTATCCTGTTCCCTCTTCTCAATCGCCTCCAAAAACTTCTGTTGCATAACCTCCTGTTTGTGCATCACTTGCTTCATCAAACCCTCGAAAAACTCCATCATCATCTTATGGCTTCTCGACCCACTTCCCTTAACCGCCCCCCTCCGCCGCTTCCGGCTGGTCCCGGCGACACTCGACGGCTCCCCTTCGAGGTCAACATCAAACCCCATAATCTCCTCTTCCTCGTCGTCGTCCTCCTCCGTGGATGCAGACGAGGTGTTCGACGAAAAGCTGACACCCGTGGGGGCGGCCACGGTCGGCGGCCTGACGGTGAAATGATCTGCAGGTGAAAAGATTCCCATTGGGGTGGGTGAAATTTTGACGGAGGAGATTGGAGTGGGGTTGCTGATCCCGAAGGGAGTACTGGGCAGTGATGAGAAAGAAGGCGCCACGTTTGGAGCGGTGGTTGCGGGAATAGATGCGGCGGCGTTGTGTAGGGCCTCAAGCTGTGTGAAGAATTTGTAGGTCTTGCCATCTTGACGGCCGCCACGGCCTTCTTTTGTGCGCTTGTAATATTTCTGAACGTTCTCGAATTTCTCTTTGCATTTTTTGGCACTTCTGTTGTAACCCAATTCCGCTAGCTTCCTGTTTAACAAGATTTTTGCATTATTCTCTTTTGATGATGATAACGACGATGGTTATCAAAATTACCCAATTGCCCTCTATTATTGCAATAATGAAAGAGGAGGAGTTTGAATTTTTGGATGTGTGTTTATGTACATTGCATACTATATGATTGATATGCTGTGGCTGTCAAACAAATGTTGAAACAAGAAAGAAGAAAGAAGAAAGAATTATTCTCGGGATTTTAATTTCCTCGGTTTCATAAACAGACTTAATTGCTTCTGCAGTTCTTCTTCATTTTTCTTTTCCCTCTTTCTTTTTATATATAATAGTGAAAAAAGAAGAAGATGAAGAAAAACTTTTTCTTGTTTTCTTTTTGTGGGCGGTGATTGGCTAGCATTCATGCAGCGGATCTGAAAATTCTTGAGAACAAAATTCATAAATCCAACTGACAAAATTTTGGTAGTTTCACAGAAATTTTTACCTGGAGACTTCATCCCAGAGAGGACCTTTGAGTGTAGCATCGCGGAAGACGGAATCCATATCTGACCTAATTTTAAGCAAAGCGAGAGTTTCCTGACGAGGCCACCGATTACCGGCGGCGCCGCCGGTGCGGTCGCCTTCTTCTCCGGCGAGCGCGTCGTCGTCGACTTGCATCTGGCCGGCGGTGGAGAGACGAATGAGTTCCTCGTAATTTAAGGAAGACGGCGCAGGAGGGCGGCTACTAATCGGCGAAGCAGCTTCGACTTGCTGAGAATCGGTTATGGCGTCGACGGTCAAGGGCGGCGTGGTGATATCCGGCGGCGAAACTCCAAATTGCGAGTGGGATTGGGATGGAGGCAATCCCGATCCCGATCCAGGTGGTCCGGCCGGGTCCATGTGATTAAAATCTCCGGCGAGGACTGGAAGTAGTGTGTAATCTCTCCACTTTGGAAAGTGAAAAGGGAAAACCCAGAAGTTTTCAAGCAGAATTAGCAGTAGAGTTGAATCCGTTGGTTGGAAACTCCATGAATGGATCTGGAGAGAGGAAATGATGAAGAAATGGGGAAGAGTTTAAGGATTGGAAAAACTAAAAAGAAGCCATAATTAAAAAGGAACAAACAACACAGAGAGAGAGAGAGAGAGAGAGAAGACAGCTGGAAAAAAAAAATGGAAGTCAGAAAGTGAATTCCTACGAGTTAGTGCTACAAGGGCCTTTCAGATTTCGATTCTTTTAATTTATTTTTTTTTTAAATTACAAATAACTTAAACAAAACTAAAAAAAAAAAAAAAAAAAAAAGAGTTAAAGAAGAAGAGGGCATAATCATCCTCATCGCAACAGCACTGCAGAGCACTAACAGTTGTTTTTTTTTTTTTTTTTTATTTAGAGACGGAAGCAAAAATTAAGAGGAGAGAGAAAATAGAAAGAGACATAAATGAATGGAGATGAGGATTATGAGGATGATGATATAGTTTTTTTTTTTAAAAAAAAAATTATTTATTATTTTTTTATATGATGATTAAGAGAGAGAAGAATGTGCGTGTGAAATGAAATGATACAACAGAGGAGATGCTGGGTTGCGTTGACAGCAGCTCTTTTTTTTTCTTTTCTTTTTTTTTTTTTTTAATATTTCCCTTACTTTGCAACTAATAATTTTATATATATTATATATAAAAAAAAAAAAAAAAAAAAAAACTGCATTTATCGACAAACACCCTTCACTCCAGTTCAGTACTTTCCTTTTATTTTTTTTTTTTAATTTGAATTTTCTCTTTTTTCAAATAATTAATTCTAACCCAAACCGGCAATCAGCTTAGACGAATAAATCAATAATTATATAAACGTCCTTTTCATATTTAAACTTTCATTATTATTATCTTATATCTTATTATAAATTTAATCTCTCAACTTTTAAGGATTGTGTTCGATGAATTTTTAGATTAAATTTTTTAATTCAGTTTACAGATGACAAGCTTTGAAAATGTAGTATCTTAGTCACAGTAATTCACGGATTTTTTTAGCATTAATTGCTTAACAAATAGACAATGTGACTTTGAATATGTATGTTCATGTATTGATTTGAGCTGATATAGAAACATAAAGTTATATAAGTTGGTTGAGGGAGTATTAGGTGAACAGATCTTAGATGGTAAAACAATAACAAGAATTAAAACATGGTATATTTTTTAAAAAAAAGAAAATTTGGAATTAATAAAACAGTTGGTTTTTTTTTTTTTTTTTATTAAATAGAGCATAGGATGGTTGATATATATAATTAAAAAAAAAAAAAAAAGAAGTAAAAGGATATAATAAAGGGGAAAATAATCAGAGACATCGCGGAGTAAGATAAGAAGATAGATTTGAAGAAGGGGATGGGTTAGGTTTGAGTGGCGGTGTCGGCGTGGCATTGCATAATTGGATTTTGCTTTAACTTTTCCCCAAAATTGACACCAGCTTACCCTGGCCCAACTCCACACCAGATTCCTTCACTCCCTTATATAAAAACACTAAATAATATGTTTTCCTTTCTCTCACTCATTTAACCCCTTTTTTTTTTAATTATGTTAGTTTTCATCTATATTTTATACAGTTACGGTATAATTTTATGTCAGTTGAGCTAAACTCTTATTATTTATGTCAATTTTCATGGCTGATAATAAATTTATATACCACTACTTTTGCCTATGAGTAAGTTTATAAATTAATGAGTTCCGTTGTTTTGTTAGCTACCTTTAAAAAAAAAAAAAAAGTAGGTCCTGTTTGATCATAACCATTTGGTTTTTGAAAATTAAGTTTATACACACTACTTCCACACCTATACATTTCTTTGGTTTCTTATCTATCTTCTTTCAATGTTTTCAAAAACCAAGTCAATTTTTAAAAACTAAAAAAAATAACTGTTTTCAATAAAACTTGTTTTTTGTTTTAGAATTTGACTAGAAATTCAAATGTGTTTTGACAAAGATGAAAACCAAGGTAAGAAAATTGGGAGAAAACAATAATAATTTTTCAAAAAACCAACAATGGTTATCAAATGAAGGCAGCTGTGGTTTCCAAATAATGTTTTTGTTTTTCGAATTTGACTGAGAATTCAAATGTTGTCTTAAAAAAGATTAAAATTATTGTAAGAAATCATGAGAAGACAAACACATTTTTTAAAAAAACCAAATGGTTATCACATGAGGTTTTAGATAGTTTGATTTTTTATTAGTCGATTTTAATATTCATCAACACATATATGTATACATGGTATAACCGAGTACGAGGGGATTACATTAATTAAGTCGCGTTGAACAATAAGAAGTAAACTTAAAAAGTTGAAAATATCATAGGCTAAAACATATATAGAGGCAGGCAAAAACAATATTTGGGGGGAATTTTGTTTACCATATAAAAGGAAAGAGAGAAAGAATATAGACATAGAGAGGGATGCATTTAAAACCATGCAAACCATAGAACAAACATTAAGAATAAAATGAGGAGAGAGCACATGTAGCGCACATTGTAAATTATAAATATAATTCAAATTTCGCAGAAGCTCAAAATCAAAACCATATATTAAAAAAGATAAAGAAAGATGAACATAATAATATATGATTTTTTTTTATTTGGGAATTCAATAATTTATGAAAACATTTTATCATTATTGAATAAATAAAAATGCTGATTATCAATTAATTTCTTATGTGGAAGTTTAATATTAAGAGAAGTAGGCATGAATAAATATGAAAATGAGAGGGAGGAAAAAGGGGGAAAAGAAAAAGAAAAAGAAAAGAAAATGGTAAAATGAGAGGCACATGGTGATTGACTGTAGTTTAACGAAGTTGTCGGAGGATATTAAATAAGGAGCACGTGATGGGGAAGAGGGGTAAAGTAGTAAAGTGTGGTTGGTGAATTTTAGCATTGCCCTTTGCAACCCAAATGCCAAAATCCCACCACCATCCAATTTCAGTAAATTCACTTTCAATTTTTTTTTTTTTTTTTTAAAAAAAGATCTAATTTGACAGCGCATAAATCCTGTACCCATTTCCTATCCTTTTGCTTCTCTCTTCCTCTCTCTATCTATCTCTCTCTCTATCTCTTTTAAATTATACAGCTTGTATATCTCTATTTTCTTTTTTTTTTCTTTTTGTCAAATTATAACTATAAGCAAGTTTTTTAAGCTCAATGTCAATGAAAACGTCAACCATCTCAATTTTATGAATTTATCCATAAAAGGTTGATATTGATGAATATTTTTTTTTAAAAAAATATAAACATGGAAATTCATTAAAAAAATATTTAAATGCACATACAGGTATTTCACTCTTTTAAAATAAGTTTTTTTTTAATCATTAATACTAAGTTCATAATAGTAATATTTTCTTGATTTAGGATTTGCATAAAAATGTTGGGAAAAAATGAACTTTTAATCCTTGAGGTTTGGGTTAGGTTTCAGTTTGATCCCTAAGTTTTCAAACTCAACAATTTAGCTCATGAGATTTGGTTTTAGTTTTGTTTTAGTCCCTCCATCCATTTTTCCGTTAAAAACTAACGGTTTGCTGACGTGACACTATTTTTTTTATTAATTTTTTTTAATTTTTTTTAAAATGAAAAGCATATTAAAATAATAAAATATTATTATTTCATCTTTCACCTTCTTCCTTCTTCTTCTCTACCAAAACCCTAAGCCTCCTACCACCGGTTGCCGTCAGCCACTGTTAATGCCGATCACCAACGGTCGATCGTTGTCACCCGATGTTTTTTTTTTTCCTTCCTTCCTCTTCTTTCTCTCTCCCTCACCATTTCCTTCTCTCTCAACGTCCCTCTCTTTCCCTCCATCATTGTGTCCAACCCAGCCATCCGTTACGCCCAACCTAGTCGTCCTTCCTCGCGTCATCGCGTCACCGCTTCACTCCTTCATCTCTTTCTCTTTCGATTTGGTCTGAAACGTAGGGGATTTCCCCTTTGTTTCAGACTTCCTCTTCGATTCCAGCGACGACACAAGGACAGACGAGAGAACGACGACAAGGAGGTATGGGCGAGAGGATGGCGTGAGGAGGGACGAGCGAGAGGATGGGGGATCTAGAACAAGAGAGAAAGAAATGGAGAGGAAATGCACCTGGGTTTCATCAGATCTAGGACGGGCTAGAGGACGACGAATCTGGGTTTCACTGGATCTGCTTGCTGGGGACGACGTTGCTGGAGACAAGGCTGATCGGCGACGAGTAGGATGCAAAAGATCGAGAGCCATCGGTTTTTGAAGGAAAAAAAGAAAACAAGGATAAGGAAGAAAAGAGAAGAAGAAGAAAAAAAAGGAAATGAGAGAAAAAAAAGTGCCCGTCGCCAATGACGGTCGACCGCTGACGAGGCTTAGGGTTATGTGGTGGTGAAGGTGGAGAAGAAGAATGGTTGTGGGAAAGGTAAAAAAGAAAAATATATTTTTATTATTTTGATATATTTATTTTAAAATTAATAAAAAAATGGTGTTGCGTCAACAAACTGTTAGGATTTAACAGAAAATTAGACGGAGGGACCAAGAGTGTAATGAAATCCAAACCTCAGGGGTAAGAATGTTGAGTTTGAAAACTCATGGACCAAAATGAAACCTAACTCAAATCTCAAGAACCAAAAGTGTATTTTTCCCAAAATCTATACTATATATAAATGGGGCTAAGAGGGGAGAATCTTTGCCTTCCCATTTTGCCCTTAATATTTTAATAAATTTGAGAGAATAGTTGCAACTGTTAGAAGTGTCATGTTGAGAGAATTTAATCCATGGAGAGTGGCTATATAGTGAAACAAAGCATTCTTTCACATATTGGTGTGACTATTTCATTGCTTCGAATAGTTGCAACTGTTAGAAGTGTCCGTTAAGAGAATTTAATCCATGGGAAGTGGTTACGTAGTGAAACAAAACATTCTTTCACATATGGGTTGACTATTCCACTGTGTATGAGTGTTATCTAGATCGTAAATTTGAAACATCATGATTTAATAGTGGAGACGTGTTTATAGGTTCTATAGAAAACGACCTCTATTCCTATTGTTGGGTTATACAATGGTGTCCCAAATGATCGAGTGTTTGAAAATGTTTAGTACATTCACGCAAGTTACATGATACTTCATTAGGAGAAACTTATTCTTTCTATTTTTCTTTTTTCATTTTTTATTCACTTTTTAATAACGTTTTCCTCAAATGTTATATGCATATTTTAGTTTTTTGACATTTATTACTCGTGTTCTTTCAATTATATAAATATCAATATATTATAGACAAAATGTTCAAAATATTTCATAGAGATGCAAATGTGTCATAATATACTTTTTTTCATTTAAATAAATGTGTATTTTTAGAATAATTTTCTTAAATTTGTTTATTAATAATTCATTTAAAAAATAATATAATTTATTTATTTCTTTCTTTTAAAAAAAATATTTATTTATTTATTTCTTATATGTATAAGACACAACAGTTAAACAATTCTAAATTATATTTTTTTTCTAGAATTTTCACGAAAAGGATAAAAATATAAAAACATTAAAATGAAATTTGTTTGATACATGTGTTTCAATGTATCAAAATATTAACATATTCATTTAATAAATTAGTTATTCGTACAAAACTTCGTTTATAATGTATACATAAGAATCTTCATGAAAAAACAATAATATAAAAGCATTGAAAAAAAAATTGATTTGTCTACCTTTTAAAAATTTATTAAAATAAAAATTATATAATATTTATTTATTGCATATTAGAAAACTATTATTTTCTCATATTTTAATTTAAAACTATAATATTTCACGTGCAATGCACGTGTTACTCAACTAGTGTTTTAAATAGGTAATAGATCTTTAGTATTTTCAATTTTGTATCTAATAGATATGTGGACTTTGTAACAAGTATAAAAGGTTGAAAACTTAATAGACATAGAATTATTCGACAATATTTAAAAATTAAGAGAATTATTCGACACTATTTAATTTCTAAACTTTGAAAGTTCATGGACTTATTTGACACTATTTAACATTTAGGGAATTATTGGATGCCACAAATATGAAAATCGAGAGTTTCTTTTTCTTTCTTTTTTTTTTTAAAAAAACTCCCAACGCTTTACTTTAGACACATTATTTTTTAAGTTCATGAATCTATATGACAACCACCAACAATAACTGACATAAAGTTGTACTCTGGACTAAGAGGTAAGAGATTCAAATCCTCCACCCTCCATGTTATAAATAAAAAATAAAAAAATAAAAAATCCATAAAACAACCTTAAAATTTTAGGGACCAAACTTATATAATTTTAATAGGGGAATTGCAATGGGTAGCAAAAAATATTAGGATATTTACAAATTTAGCTATGATTTTTCAGGTTTGCAAATATAGCAAAATTTTAAAAATCTGATTTCCGTTTTTTTTTATTATTCCAATTTTACCCTTGTTGGTATATTAGTAGTATATCTGATATACTTTATATTTACTGATATACGAAATATAAAGTATATCAAATTTGATATACTTGAATGAATACAATGATATACTTAATATACTAATGATATATCTAATATATACTTGATTTGATAAACTAATATTTGATATACCAATGATATACTTGATATGTTACTTTCTTTACTTATATTTTTTATATTTTCTTTTCTCTTTATTGAATTATGTTGTATTATTTACATATTTTAAATGAAATGTTTGTCTTTTATAAAATAAATGTTTGTCTTCTATACCTGTTATGAAAGTTGATACACCGTTGATATACCTCATTTTTTTTACTACTCAAATAATTAATAAATATACTTGATTATGAGTAGCTAAAAACATCAATGATAGACTTGTTATTAAAAAAAATCACTGATATATACACATTCAACCAAGAGGTTAGAGGTTTAAATCCTCTACCACACATATTGTCCCAAAATAAAGTTAATATATCTAATTCTTGAAGTATATCTAAGATATCTAAACTAATGAAAGCTCATGTGTAAAGCATATTATATTCACGAAATATACATCTGATATACACATCTGATATACTATATATTTAGTATATCAGTTGATATATTCACGGAATATACATCTGATATACTATATATATCAGTTGACTGATATACCAAATATCTAGTATATTTTTAGGGTTTAATATACTAGATATTTGGTATATCAGTGGACGACGAGCTGAGGTTATTTTAGTCTTTTTACGTTATTGTTTGGGCCGGGCCAAACTTTTTTTGCTATATCTGCAAACCCAATAAATGGAAGACACGCTTGCAATTTCCATTTTCTTTTTTGCTATTGATGCAAATGCCCCATTTTAATAATATAACATTACAAATGTGGGGATTGAGGCTCAAGTGTAGAGATTTGGCTTCTATTTTTTTTTTTTTGTTTTTAATATCAATGTCAAAAAAATTGAAGGATAAAATTGATGATTGGACATTTAAAAAAATTCATTTAAATCCCTTTCGTTGTTTGGCATGTCCAAATCAAAATAATAAAGCATATTTTGGATGTTTAAAAATGGAAATATTTTTCTTTCTTTTTGTTATAATGATTAGTAATTAGTTGGAGTGGGTTCTTTACTAAAGAATGGATGGTAACATTAAAAACATGTCAGATAAAAATAATATATTTTAGATTTCGTATAACCAATGTATTAAAGTTCCTTCAACATGTCAATATTTCCATCAACATATCGACATGTTCATGGATTCAACATCGACATGCGGAATGAATTGACATTTCCATTATATCGTAAATAAATTGATAAAATATAAACAAAATTGTTGATGGTCGATTTTGGCCAGAGGATCTCACCTGACCTTCACGTGCCACCAACGGTAAATTTGTAGTTGAGGGGGGGAAGACGTGGCCTGCAAGACAGTAAACCTGCACACCGGTGTGGTGCTCGCCACACCGGCTCCGATGCTTAAGTCAGCAAGCAGAACGGTAGGGCGTGGAAAAGTATGAGCAAGAGCAGAAAGCAGAGAGTTGAGTGTAGAGTTTAGGGATAGAATTCGGGATCCCCTCTTCAGTGGCGAAGAGGGATATAAATACCTGTTTATCCTCCTCGCCTTTTTAGGGTTTCGGAGGCGTTTTAGGTCAAACCAGGCGAAACCGGGGCATCCAGAGGCGGTGGGGACCAGACGGGACCAAACGGACTCGGCCTCGGCCATGGGCCGAGGCCGAGCAGGGGGTCGGGCCGAAAACCCGACCCCTTCGGTCTTGGCCCGTCCCCTTTGCCGGTTTTGCCCCCTTGGTCCATCTTTCAGCCTGATTACTCCCCGGTTGTCCTCGTCAGCTCCTTGTATATCGGGGTGGTCCAAAATTGCCTATAACAAAAATAATAATAAAATGTAACTAATGTGGAGATAATATTTATAATAAGTATTTTTTTCAAAAAAAAAAGTTATAATAAGTATTTTAAATTATTTTTAAAATATAAAACATTTATCTGTTAATTTAAATATTTCATTTGAATTTTTTATTTTAAATAATTTTCAAGAAATGTTCATCGACATAGACATTTTCATAAAATTGAGATCTCGACATTTTAACCCTTAAGTCGACACGTAGATATTTGATTAAAACTTTGGAAGAAAACAATTAAAAGTTTTAAGACACTAAGGACTTGAAAATGGTGTACATTTAAAGAATCAAATCATATTATCTAAAATAATAATAATAATAATAATGGATCAAATTATATTTAATTAAGCTTAAAATTTTCGGGCAACGCGTGAAAGAAAACTTTGACATATTTCTTTTTTGAAAAAAAAAAATCAAAATTTACTCGAAATTTCAATTTTATATTTGACTTTAAATTTTGATGATTGTAGCCATTTTTTAACTTAATTTTTTTTTTTGAAAAAAAACCTTAAATTTAATTAAATATTACAACTTTTGCATTCTAAATTACAATAGACTTTAATTTGAGCATTTGATTAAAAAGAAAAAAAAAACAACTATTCTTATTGTTTGTATAAGAAATCATTTTTTTTTTCTTTGGTACATCCAACATTGGGGATGGGAGAATTTGAACCTCTGACTTCATGGTCAAGAATACATGTCAATTACCACTAAGCTATGCTTGTTTTGGCTTTGTGTAACAAATCATAATACATATATTTAGTACGAAATTAGTTAGACTTTAATGAGAGAGAGAAAAAAAAAAACACTCTAGAATTGGAAGTATGTTTGAATTTGTTAAATTTCAGAGATTTTTTAATTACTCGATCTAGTGCATCACTTGATTTTTGCTGAAATTAATAATTTCAAGGAGATTTATACTTGTATTTTTAATTAAAATTGGTGAATGAATTTTATAGAAATTGAATGAAAGATAAAGATGGCTAGGATTCAATTAAAAAATATAATGCCAAAATTTAGCCAAGGGACTCACCTGACCTTCACGTGACATCAACGGTGAATTTGTAGAAACTGGAGAAGACATGACCTGCAAGACCAGCAAAAACCGCTGCACACCGGCGTGGTGTAGGCCACACCGCCTCCGATGCTTAAGTCAGAAAACGGGAGGAGAGCAAGAAAGTAAGAGAAGAGAGTCGATTATTCAGTTCAGTTCCACTTCTTTAGTGGCAAAGAGGGGTATAAATACCTGCTCATGCTCCTAGGGTTTTTTAGGAGTTCGGAGGCGTTTCGGGTCAAACCTGGCGGATTCGGGGCAGCTGAAGGCTACAGGGACCAAACGGGGCCCGACGAGCTCGGCCAGCACGAGTGGGCCGAGGGTCGGCATGGCCGAGGCCGAGCAGGGGGTCGGGCCAAAAGCTCGACCCCTTTGGTCTTGGTCCGTCCCGCTCGCCGGTTTTGCCTCTTGGGTCCATCTTCCGGTCTGATTTCTGCTCGGTTGTCCTTGTCAGCTCCTCGTGCATCTGGGTGGTCCAAAATTACCTATAACAGATACGTTTGGGATAAAATAAGATTTTTTTTTCCAATATTATTTTTATCATATGTGAAGTAAAATTTTATATTATTATAATGATGTTTGGCGTGTAAATTTATACAAGTATATAGAAAATGAGTTTGAATTTATTTAATCTGTCAAATGTTTCAGAGGAATCAACGGTTTTGCTTATACAAATCATATATTGAATATTTTTTAAGTTAAATTATTAATTTAACTTATCTCATTATTGATTCGACATGCTTTAATAACAAACCACTAATTACTTTTCCTTTTCAACTAAATTATTATTAAATATAAAATTCATGAAAATGGACAGATGTATTATATTTTAAACTTTTATATACTCCATTGTTAAAAAATTTATACTTCACACTTAAGTTTTGGGATGTAAAGTAGATTTGACATGATTTTTAGACTATGAAAATTATATTTTTACTGTATTTTAAGGAAAGATCGTTAGTATTTTTCTGAATAAAAAAATATATTTTTCTTAGAAATAATTATTTTAACTGTCATTATAGTTTTTAGGTCTGCTTGAGGATCAGCAAGTTTTAGGTTGGGGGTGATTGGGTAGAACGTATTTGGTTATGTTTATTCTCCTCCTAAATGACTTATCTTCGTTAAGTTCTATGTGCATAATGCTTCATTTGACGGTAATATTATTATTGCAGACCTAAATTATGAGCTCGGGGACCGAGTAGAGTTGAAAATGAGCTAGTCTGGAGCGAACTAGTTGCTAGCTTGGGAGTTAAGATGATCGAGGAATTGAAAAGCTAGTTGAATAACAGATAAATCAATTGGTTGTCTGCACGATGGTTGACGAGGTTGGCTTTGAGTGAGGATGTCTCAGGGACCTGGATCAAGACTGTCCCTTAGGGTGTGGAGGATTTGGTTTTCTCTGATTTTGTCATTTTGTAATGTTGCTCTTTGTATGTTCTCTCGGTTGGAATGAAAGTTTGATATTCTGCTGAAAAAAAAAAAAAAAACAAACAGTCATCAAAATTCATTCTAAAATTTTAAGACGTTGCAAACACTAGTTATCTTGAATAGACTATGAAATAAATATTTAGTACTTGGTAGAATTTCATTTCGATATATTCAAGGACATGTCGTATCACTAATGAAATAATATAGTAGGTATAAACGTGATAATCTAAATTGACTATTCTAAATAACTATTTCGAAATTGTGCTAAAATCAATACCATATCAATATGTCGGGTTAATAAAACAAATGAGATACCTTTTCGAATAAACCCTTTTAAAATCAAATCATATCCTCCAAACTAAATTGTCTAAAAACTCAATCCAAACTTATCAAAATCAAACTAATTGAAATATTTTGGATTCAGTTAATTTATTTCTATCTTATTCTTCTTTTTCTTTTTTATTTTTCATGGTGAGGTTTACTTAAAAACATCTTTTTGCTGGAGAGTTCTCTCCCACACGTCAAAACACATGGTGCGCACCTCATGAAATTCAAATTTGCTTAAACCAAGCACATGCATTATTTAAAAGATTGAATAGTTTTTTTTTTTTTTTTTTTTTTTTTTTTTTTTTTTTTTTCTTATTTAATAAAACAATGTGATTGAATAGTTTTATCCTCCAAATGTAAATATAAAGTTTAATTTTGGACTTCAATATATAGATGGGAATTGTAATACTTTTATAAATACAGTTGTACTAATAGCACTCATTGCTCTATTATTATTATTAATTTTTTTAACCACCTATCAACTTCTAAAGTTAGCTCTATTTTTAAATTTTTTTTTTTTTAATAAAAACAGTAATTTCTTGCCATCAACACTACTTCTTAAATGTTGGTATTGAAAAAAAAAAACACTATTTCTTAAATATTAGCATGGGATATTGATATGATTTTTTTTCAGTTTATCGTTGGTTTGACTTATTATTTAACATGAAGTAATACGAGAGAATAGGTTTACTAGATAAAATAAGAATCAACAAGACAAAAGAAAGTTGAAATACTACTAATTTCGTCATTGTATTTTAGTCTTCGTATTTTCAAATGTAATATTTTAGTTCTTGTACTTTAAATAAGACCAATTGGTCTCTATAGTAAATTTATTGTTATTTAAAAAAAAAAAAGAAAATTAGTCACTATTAGTCTTTCTTCTATAAACTTTAGAAATATGTTCACGTTCTATCTTTTTTTATTTGAAAAATTATTATTATTATTATTTAACCAATTTCGATAAAAGTTAACTTTAAACTTATGGTAGAGACCAATTTTAAGTTTTATTGAAAATATAGAAATTAAAATTGGACATTTGAAAGTGCATTACAAAATCAATCTAAAATGAATAGACCATAAAAGGATATTTTTAAAAAATAATGGTGTGAGTGGACGAAATGAATAATAAACTAAACATTTTCATTAGTCCACCTTATTTTATTGAGTTGGCCTACTTCATCACATATTAAATGTTGCAACGTTTTGTCAAATCATCACTCGTTGCTTTAATCAACACATGTTAAGTTAATATTTAAACAATAATGTTAATAAAACAAATTTATTATAATCAACAAAATCAAAAGTTTGATGAATCAAACTTTTAAAAGTTTAGGATCCATCTTGTAATTTAATCTGTTTCAAAAAAAAAAAAAAAAATCTTGTAATTTAATCTAAACTAAATTAGAGAATAATTTACAAGAGCTAGTGCAATAATTGATTTTTTTTAATAAAATAACAACCCAATATTTTCATTCATTATGGTTAAATATCATTTAATTGATGAAAATGAAATTACTTATTGGCTGGCAAGAAGGAGAGCGTTAAGCAATGGATTTTGAAATTATTTGTATCAGGATTGAATTGGACAATAATTGTGGTTGAAGATGCAATGAATCAGTTATAATAATGAATATTCAAATTTTAATCCTAATATATATATTTGCATTATTATCTACTCATTGTTGTTTAAGGAAAAAATTAAAAGAAAAAAAAAAGAAAGAGAGAAAATTATAAACATGCATGTAAGTATGAGGAATGGATTATTCAAAGAGATCTGTTTTCATGACAATATCTTATCTCTTCATTTGTTATTTTTTCTTTCACAAAAGAAATTGACTCATTTATTTCTATTCCCTTATTTACTTTTTAAATTATCTTTGAAAATTATAGGGGAAGATGTTTTTTTTTTAGCTTTTTTAATTTTTTAATATATTCTTTTTAAAGTTTTACATATTACATATTATATTACAAATGTGAGAGAAACTTTGAACCTATGAAGAGAAAAGACTAGCTGTTTAACCACTTAATTATGAACACATTTTAGCTTCTTCAATTAGTTTTTTTGGGAAGTAATTAATAAAATTATTATTGTTGTTGTTGGTCAAATTTGGTTTAGAGGAACTCATCTGACCTTCACGTGCCACCAACGGTAAATTTATATGAGAAGGGGAACGACGTGGCTTGCAAACAGTAAAACCTGCAGCCTCTGATGCTTAAGTCAGCAAGAAGAACGATGAGAAGCAAAAGAGTAAGAGCAAAGAGGAGAGTTTTTCATATTAGAGTTCGGGATCATTTCTTCAGTAATGAAGCTAAGGGTTTAAATACATGTTCATGCTCTATGGTTTCCAGTGTTCGGAGGCGATTCGGGCTGAACCAGGTGGAACCGGGGCGGCCAGGGACAGCAGGGATCGAACGGAAGCAAAAGAGCTTGGTCTTGGCCTCAGGCCTCGGGCGACCATATGAGTCGGGCCAAGGCCCGGTCCCTCCGACCTTAGCCCGACCTTTTGGGTTGTTCCGCCTTTGGAGTCCATTTTCCGGTCCTACTTATGGGCTTGTGTCGGGTTGTCCTCGTTAGCTCCTTGTATATTGGAATGATTAAAAATTACCTAAAACAATTATTATGGCGTAATATGGTGAATATTAAACATATTATAAACTTTAAAATGGTAAAATGTTGCTGATATTATAATTATAATTTAATATAATTATTAAGTGACATTGTTTTTTAAAGAATAGCGAGAGAGAGGAAAAGAAGAATAGAGAGGGAATAGAAAAGAAGAGAAGAGATGAGGACAGGGTGTAAGGGGAGGGGAACGTGCGTGGCGTTTCTCCTGGATTTGAGAATCCCCCAACTGCCTGCCATCTACCCTCCATCTCCATATCGCTGCACATGCCTCTTGCCTTCTCTCTTTTAACCACTCTTTCCTTCTCTCTCTTTCTCTCTCCCTTTCTCTTTTACATTTATTATCCCAACTCCTTACCTATCTCCTCCAACTCTTTTTTTCTTCTTTCTTTTCTTACCACTCTAATCCCATATATGGGGAACTACATACCTTGTGGTTACCACTACAACTTTATGCCAGTTGAGCTAAGCTCTTGTTGACATTTTCAATTTTATCCTTCAAAAAAGTAAAAATGATTTTATATATTTAGTATCTTTCTCACACAATCAAATTCTATCTCCTAACTTTTCAAGTTGGTTAGTTAAATGCAACCATTTTTTTAAAGAATCTTTTTTTAAATTATAATTATTTATCTTCTACTTAACAAATAATCTAATAAACAAAATATGAATTTAAATTTTGAAAACCTATAACATTTTAAATAATTATTTAAAAGTTTATAAACTATAAAAAGAAAATGTAAATTTGGATAGTATGTATATTTTAAATTTTATAATTAAATCACAACAATTTAGGGTTCATTTACCAAACACTCTAACCAACTTATTAAAGTTTAAAGCCAAAATAATTTACCAAACATTAATTTACTTTATATCATAGTTAATTTTTCACCGTTGCAGCAATTATTATAAAAGATATTGTAATTCCAAACTAAGTGTAGTTGACCAACACAATTAGCAATGAAAAAGAGAGAAAAAAAAGCTCAGCATGGTCACATTCATAGAAAACTTGCCATGTTTTATGCAATATGGTAATGACAAGGAGGTTATGAGAATGATCTCTCTTGATAAAACTATTAAGAACTAAATTGAACTTTTTGAAGCCCATGCAATGACAATAATTTATCCATAAGCACATTGATATGATTGTTATAGGTAATTTTGGACCACCCCGATATACAAGGAGCTGACGAGGACAACCAAGGAGGAATCGGGCTGAAAGATGGACCAAGGGGGCAAAACCGGCAAGTGAGACGGGCCAAGACCGAAGGGGTCGGGTTTTAGGCCCGACCCCCTGCTCGGCCTCGGCCCATGGCCGAGGCCGAGCACACGGTCGGCCCCGGCCATGGGCCGAGGCCGACCCTCGACCCGCTCACGCGGGCCGAGCCCGTTCGATCTCGTCTGGTCCCCACCGCCTCTGGATGCCCCGGTTTCGCCTGGTTTGACCTAAAACGCCTCCGAAATCCTAAAAAGGCTAGGAGGATGAACAGGTATTTATATCCCTCTTCGCCACTGAAGAAGGGATCCCGAATTCCATCCCTAAACTTTACTCTCTATTCTCTGTTTTCTCCTCTTGCTCTTACTTTTCCACGCCCTACCGTTCTGCTTGCTGACTTAAGCATCGGAGCCGGTGTGGCGAGCACCACACCGGTGTGCAGGTTACTGTCTTGCAGGCCACGTCTTCCCCCCTCATCTACAAATTTACCGTTGGTGGCACGTGAAGGTCAGGTGAGTTCCTCTAGCCAAAATCGACCATCAACAGTTTGCGCCGTCTGTGGGGAAGAAAGCCTGTTAATCTGCACATCGGTTATTCCATGAGTAAGGGTATGGAGAAGAAAGACCAAGACGTAAACATAGAGAATTCGGATGGTGACCGCCACCAGCGGAGGTCACGTGACGATGACAGCATCCGGGGGTCGCCGAGACAAGCAGGTCGAGGCCGAGGCCGAGGCCGAGCAGAGGATGCCGACACCAAGATTGCCGCCCTTGAGGATGAGGTGAAGGGAATGAATCAGAGTTTATCCAGAATACTCCAAATCCTGGATAAACCTGGCCCTAGCACCAAAGTCCATGAGGGGAGCTTGATTAGAGACCCGAGGAAGGGGAAGGAGCCTATGGAGCACACCGCAGAGTCAGGGACGAGGTCAAAAGAAAAGAATACTGACAGCATGACCAGCAAGGTCAGGGGGCTCAAACCCACTGATCGCACGATTTTGAGGAGCCCAGAGTCATGCACACTTAAGGGGCGTCACTACACAGTTTCTACCCCAAGCTACGGTCATACTAAGACAGACCTGAGGAATCTGATCGTTGAGAAGCGCAGAAGTGCCAAAACTGCCGAGTCCGAGGCCAAAGCCGCCGAAGCTGAAGCCCGGGCTGCCGAGGCCGAGGCCGAGGCTAGGTTGGCCGAGGCCGAGGCCAAGAAAGACGACCTCCCTTGGAAGACCGATCTTCTTAATGCACTAAAGGAGCTCGGAAATCCTCAGGGAGACCAACAGAAGTCAAAGAACCTTGGAGATCAAAACTTGGAAGAACTAGCCGACCAAGTCGATCCGCCCTTCAAAGAAGAAGTCATGAAAGCCGAGGTGCCTCAGAAGTTTAAGGTACCCACGTTCAAACAGTACGATGGTAAGAAAGACCCCGTGCAACATCTAAACGCATATAGAAGCTGGATGGACTTCCACGGCGTCTCAGATGCAATCAGGTGCCGCGCATTCTTTTTCACTTTGACAGGATCAGCCAGGCACTGGTTTGAGAGGCTCAAGAGGAGATCCATCAGCTGTTTCAAAGAGTTGGCCCAAGCATTCCTTGCACAGTTCATGGGAGCCAGAGAGCAGCGCAAGCCTCACATCAACCTCTTGACGGTCAAACAACAGCCAGGTGAGAGCTTGCGTGATTACATAACTCGTTTTAATGACGAGGCACTACAGGTTGAGGGGTACAGTGAGGGAGCAACCCTGGTGGCCATAACAGCTGGACTAGAAGACGAAAAACTGCTCAATTCAATAGGTAAGAGCCAGCCTCGAACCTATGCGGAGTTCGTCTCCCGGGCACAGAAGTATATGAGCGCAGAGGAGTTACTGAAGTCAAAGAGGTCAGAACGAGAATACAAGAGGTTTTCTTCATCTAGCTACGACAGTAAAAAGGACAAAAGGCAGCGGACCGACGAGGGAAGCCGAGGCCGAACAGACCATGGCCGAGGCCGACCAGACAATGGCCGAGGCCGACCAGACCAAGGGGACTACTTGAAGAAGTTTGAAATGTACACCCCTACTTCAGTCCAACAGGAGCAGATCTTGATGGAGATAAGGAATACAAACCTCCTCAGTGCACCCCGGAAGCTGAAGTCAAATCCTGACCACAGAGACAAAAGTCAGTATTGTCTCTTCCATCGAGATCATGGACATTCAACCAGGAACTGCATTCAGCTGAAAGACGAGATCGAAGCGTTGATCCGAAACGGATACCTGAAGGAATTCACCGCAAAGGCCGAGGCCGACCAGAGAGGACCCGGGCAAAGATGGTGGTGGACCACTTCTGGAAATCCGTTGAGGACCAAGACAGACTCTCCTATGGCCATGGCCGAGGCCGAGGCCGAGCCCTACCACACCTCTTGCCAGGGTCAAGGACAGCATTCTGGAGAGCACACCAAGCCTTAGTTAGGGAATTCTAGTTTTCTTTATTTGCACATTTATCATGTAATCAGAGCACTGTCGCTCATTTTACTTTTGGTAGGTAGGAGTAGACTTTCCCTTTTGTTTTGCCATTCAAAGCAAGCGTTAGCATTAATGATAGGACCTAGATGTTCCCTTGTCAAGGCTTAGAGTATGTTTCCAGGAACGTGATAAGACGTCATGCGAGCCCATAGAGCCCATGCTTTAGCGAGCCTATGGTGTCCACGCCCACATGCGAGCCTATAGTGCCCACGCTTCAAGCGAGCCTATAGTGCCCATGCTTACATGCGAGCCCATAGAGCCCACGCTTCAGCGAGCCTATGGTGCCCACGCCCACATGCGAGCCTATAGTGCCCACGCTTCAAGCGAGCCTATAGTGCCCACGCCTACATGCGAGCCTATAGTGCCCACGCTTCAAGCGAGCCTATAGTGCCCACGCCTACATGCGAGCCTATAGTGCCCACGCTTCAGCGAGCCTATAGTGCCCACGCCTACATGCGAGCCTATAGTGCCCACGCTTCAAGCGAGCCTATAGTGCCCACGCCTACATGCGAGCCTATAGTGCCCACGCTTCAAGCGAGCCTATAGTGCCCACGCCTACATGCGAGCCTATAGTGCCCACGCTTCAGCGAGCCTATAGTGCCCACGCCTACATGCGAGCCTATAGTGCCCACGCTTCACGCGAGTCTATAGTGCCCACGCCTACATGAGAGCCCATAGAGCCCACGCTTCAGCGAGCCTATGGTGCCCACGCCTACCTTGCGAGCCTAAGCTCTTCAGCTTAGCGCCCACGCCTGCATGCGAGCCTGGACTACCAAGTCTACCTCACCCCATGTAGCTCGGGCTAATGCACTTCATCTAAGTCGAGCTCACACAACAGAGGCTGTGGCCGGGCACCTCTTGCCAAGACCGAGCACAAACTCTAAAGGTACTCTCCTATTTACTCAACTATACTTTGTGTTTTAATAAAGTTTTTCTTGAGATTGGGGGCTATAAGGGGATATGCACTCCCTATTAAACAAAAAGCAAGTAACAGGGGATATGCACTCCCTATTAAACAAAAAGCACCCAGGTTTAAGCTAACATATGGATACATGTTCAAGCTTATTCTCTTATTATTTTCCTACAAGGACTAACATATGGATGCAGGGAGCCAAATTTTAGGCTAACGGGGGCTTGAGGCCGAGGCCGACCCTAGCCTTTTCCCTAACCTTTCCTTTGCAGACACGAACCTGAAATGAAGCACTCCGAATGACCCCCCTAAGCAAAATTACAAAATATGATGCTCGGCCTCTTCCCGAGGCCGAGGCCGACCAGGCAAGCAGAAAGGGAGATAGCTGTGCTCGGCCTCTTCCCGAGGCCGAGGCCGACCAGCACCACTTTTGATGACAACAAAGCTACACGTAAGCCAGTCCAGGGCAAGGGTCATTACTCTTAAATCGGGCTTAAGGAGCTCAACTTATAGCAATAAGTCACCCCGAATCCCAGTTCAAGAGTGGGGGCTTAATGTTATAGGTAATTTTGGACCACCCCGATATACAAGGAGCTGACGAGGACAACCGGGGAGGAATCGGGCTGAAAGATGGACCAAGGGGGCAAAACCGACAAGTGAGACGGGCCAAGACCGAAGGGGTCGGGTTTTAGGCCCGACCCCCTGCTCGGCCTCGGCCCGCTCGTGCGGGCCGAGCCCGTTCGGTCTCGTCTGGTCCCCACCGCCTCTGGATGCCCCGGTTTCGCCTGGTTTGACCTAAAACGCCTCCGAAACCCTAAAAAGGCTAGGAGGATGAACAGGTATTTATATCCCTCTTCGCCACTGAAGAGGGGATCCCGAATTCCATCCCTAAACTTTACTCTCTATTCTCTGTTTTCTCCTCTTGCTCTTACTTTTCCACGCCCTACCGTTCTGCTTGCTGACTTAAGCATCGGAGCCGGTGTGGCGAGCACCACACCGGTGTGCAGGTTACTGTCTTGCAGGCCACGTCTTCCCCCCTCATCTACAAATTTACCGTTGGTGGCACGTGAAGGTCAGGTGAGTTCCTCTGGCCAAAATCGACCATCAACAATGATTACTATAAAGTTTAAATCCTACTGTTGTCACTAAATTTTCATGCTTTGTCAAGTATAATGTCCAAGCTTTTCGAACTTTCTACGGTAGTCCTTGAACTAATTTGCACAATAATCATCCGTTATTTTAATAGAAACTTGACAAATGCACAATTTCTGTTCATATGTCAGACAAACATATATTTACATAGACAAGTGTTTGAAGCTAACTACTTTTAGATTTCCAAATGTAATGACTTTCTTGTTAGATAATTAATGAAAAATAATATTAAAGATTAAAATATATATACATCGAAAATAGGATTAAACGAAACAATTCAAAGTTTAAGAACAAAAGAAGTAAATATATATGAAACTTTAGAACCAAAATATAATGTATACTTCTTATAGAATTAATGATTGATGTAGATACATTCATTGAGTTACATTATAGTAATTATTAAGGGGGTGGTTTCTACTTTTTGTCACGTTCGTATTTCTTTCAAATTTTGGAATTAGTAATTATTGCTAAAAATATTTAGAAAAATTCTGAGAAAACATGACTATAAAAATCAAATTTCCATTGGGCAACAATTTTGTTTTGTTTTGTGTTTTTTTTTCCTTATATATCCTTAATTAAACTAACATATCACGCATAATATCCCTTGTCATCTTTTTGTTCTTTCTTATTTGGTGCTATAAAAATCACACTACACTTGTGTCAAATAATTTTTGTATATTTTATGACAACATAGATCGTAAGAAGAATGTAAACATTTCATCTTTACCCTCATACATCAATTATTTTTTTAACGTAAAAATGAAAAAGTAAATTACAAGTTTAGTCTCTAAACTTTCAGGTTTGTGTCTGTTATTTGAACCTTAAACTTTTAAAAATTTCTAATAGCTCTTTGAAATTTTCAATTTTGTGTCAATAATAAGTCTAAAAAGTGTCTAACAGATTCCTAGACTTTCAAATTTCGTGTTAATTATATCTTTTTCAACTTTGTATCTAATAGGTCATTGACCTATTCAATATTTTTTTTTTAAAAAAAAAGATTGTAGACTTATTGTACACAAATTTAGATTTTATTTCTATGAAATCAATTAATTTTAAAAAATTGTGAATATGTTAGGAACTTATTCGACACAACTTTAAAAGTCGAACGTATTCGACACAATTTTAAAAGTTTAAGAATTTATTAGACATTTTTAAAATTGAAGAACCTATTAGACATAAAATTGAAATTTTAAGGACCTATTATTCAATTTTTATTGTTCAGGAACCAAATAGAAAAAACTTGATAATTTAGGAAATATTTTTTTTAATTTGACCAAGTAAGTAAATAAATATATAAATATATTTTTTTTTAATTTTAGAAAACCAAAAACCAAAAACTAAGGCCCCGTTTGATAACCATTTTGTTTTTGGTTTTTGGTTTTTGGTTTTTAAGCTTATAAATACCACTCCCAACTCTAAGTTTCTTTGGTTTTTCACCTACCTTCTCCCCATGTTTTCAAAAACCAAGCCAATTTTTGAAAACTAAAAAAAGTAGTTTTCAAAAACTTGTTTTTGTTTTTAGAATTTGGTTAGGAATTCAAGTATGTCTTTAACAAAAATGAAAATCATGGTGAGGAAATTTAAAGAAAACAAGCCTAATTTTCAAAAACCAAAAACCAAAAACCAAATGGTTATCAAACGAAACCTAAATTACAAGTTTAGTTCCTAAACTTTTATGCTCGTGTGATCCTTAAACTTTTAAAATTTTCTAGTAGTTCTTTCAAATTTCAATTTTGGGTCAAATAGGTCCTCAAACTTTACAAAGTGCCGAACAGGTCCTTATACTTTCAATTTTGTGCCAACTACGTCCTTGAATGTTCAATTTTGTGTCTAATAG
The DNA here is from genome assembly GCA_036850905.1 of Luffa acutangula. NCBI lineage: Eukaryota > Viridiplantae > Streptophyta > Magnoliopsida > Cucurbitales > Cucurbitaceae > Luffa > Luffa acutangula. The sequence goes on along the minus strand of CM072097.1, from coordinate 42,255,404 downwards.
GTTCTTGACCTATTCAACATTTTTTTTTTTTTTTAAATGTAGACTTATTGGACACAAATTTAAATTTTATATCTATGAAATCAATTAAATTTTAAAAATTTTGAATACATCATGGACTTATTAAACACTTTTAAAGTTTAAAGATTTATTAGATACAAAATTGAAAGTTTAGGGATCTATTTGATAGGGGTGTAAAAAAGGCGGGTCGGGTCGGTTGTACGGACAAACCGACCCGACCCGGCACGTGTCGGTCGTACAGAAAGACCGACCCGATTAGACCCGAATGGGTCGGGTTGGGTCGGGTCGGGTCGTTTTTTCTTTCTTTCACAAATCTTCCCTATCGAAATCTTCCCATTCTCAAATTGTTCGTTTTTTTTCTTTGGAACGGCGGCAAGGCAGCCGGCGACAAAGTGGGCGGTGGAAGGGGCAAAACAATCGGTAGTGAGAAGGATTTCATAGGTGTTCTTGGATTTCTTTTAAGGGCTTCAATGGGGTCGGAAATAGATCGGCGGAGAAAACAGAAAACAAACCCAGAAGAAAAAAAACAGAAGAAGAAGATAAACAAAATCAAAAGAAGAAGATAAAAAAAAAACCCAACATGCAAAAACAGATCGAAGCCGCCGTCCGTGCTGCGTGGTGGAAGAGACGACGACGGCGTTCGTGCTTCGCTACCGCCGTTGCGGAGAAGAAACAAAAAAAAAAAAAAAAAACAGAAGAAGAAGATAAAAAAAAATCAGCAGAAGATAAACAAAATCAAAAGAAGAAGACAAACAAAATCAGAAAGAAGAAGATAAATAAAAAAGCCCACATGCAACAACAGATCGCGACGTTCGTGCTTCGTGGTGGACGGCGGCGTTCGTGCTTCGTGGTGGACGGCGGCGTTCGTGGCTTCGTGGGAAAGAGAGAATGAGAGAAAGAGAGAGAGGAGTACAGCGCTGAAGAACAAGATTGAAGAAACCGCGTTCGTGGGAAAGAGAGAATGAGAGAGAGAGAAAGTTAAAACTGAGGAGGTGGGCCGAATACGAGAAACCCTAAACCCATTTCCTATTTAAGTTAAAAGTGAGAACCGAACCAACGGCCTGGATCTATGTAAAAACCGAACCGAACCGAACCGAACCGACTCGGTTCGGTTCGGTTTTTCGGTCCGGTTCGGTTTTTTTCACCCCTACTATTTGACATATTTTTTATTGTTCAAGAACCAAATAGAAAAACTTCATAGTTCAAGAACAAATTTATAACATAAAAACATAACTAAATAATATTAGGTTTGTCAATTGGACATCATGGGGTGGTGGCGCAGTTGGCTAGTGCGTAGGTCTCATAGCTTCGAGTTATCCTGAGGTCGAGAGTTCGAGCCTCTCTCACCCCATCCTTTTTTCGTTCTCAATATATTTGTTTAATACGGAACAGAAACAGAACAAGAAAAACTGAGAGCAAACGATATAATATTTTGCAATAAGTTTTAATTTTTTTAAATGATAATATTTTCTTTATTCAGTGTAATTTGAAAAAGAAATTTATTTTCTTGCAATATAAGTTAAACAAGGTGTGGAATTTAAACATACAACTTGTAAGAAAAGTTTGTCAATGTTTAGACCAAGCAATAATCAATTTTTAATAAATTTCGAAATTCAAAACTCCCGTTGTTCAGTCCAAAAAAGACCTAAAATTTATAGTAATAAACTACGTAATTAAATTAAGTAGGTCAAGTGAACAAAAAAAAAAAAAAAAAACTATTAATGAATAAGAACACATTCCAACCAATTTCCAAAAATTATAAATTTGTATAAAATCCAAACTAGTAACTAATCTCACTATTGACATATTGAACAACCTTATATGAGCAAAACCGAAAAAATAAAACTCAAATATCCTGTTGAGGATCCCACATTAAAAAGATTGGTGGAGACCTCACAATATATAAGCTACAAGGGTCACTCCACTCATTGCCAATTGGTTTTGAGATGGGAGCCCACATAATTGTCACTATAAATAAGAATGATAATCCAAACATCAATTTTGAAGTTATTGCGCAAGTAACATTTAGCCTTAAAACCTCAGGTCTTGTTTCATAACCATTTAGTTTTTGAAAATTGTACTTATTTTCTCACAACTTGTTTACCATGATTTTCATCTCTCTTAAGGAAACATTTTAATTCTAGCTAAATTTCAAAAAAAAAAAAAAAAAATATATATATATATATATATATATATATTTTTAGTTTGTAAAATTTGGCTTCACATTTATTTAACCTTTATACAAAATGTTTTCAAAATTGAAGCCAAGTTTTGAAAACTAAAAAAATAATTTGTAAAAACTTGTTTATTTATTTAAAAAATTGGCTAAGAATATAAATGTTTTCTTAAGAAAATGAAAAAAAACAATGTAAAAGAATAGTAAAAGAACGATTACAATTTTCAAAAACAAAAAACTAGCAAATGGTCATCAACTAAGTACTAATTTGATGAATTTAAACTTTGAATTTTGAGTGGGTGATAAGATGTTAAGGCCATTTGATAACCATTTTGTTTTTTGTTTTTGGTTTTTGAAATTTATGTTTGTTTTCTCCCAAATTTCCTACAATGATTTTCATCTTTGTTAAGGATCTATTTGAATTCCCAGTCAAATTCTAAAAACAAAAACAAGTTTTTGGAAACTACTTTTTTTTTTTTTTGTTTTCAAAATTTGATTTGGTTTTTGAAAACAAGGAAGAAAGTAGATACTAAGACAAAGAAACTTATAAAGGGAAATAGGTGTGTATAAGTTTATTTTTCAAAAACCAAAAACCAAAAACCAAATTGTTATCAGGGGACCTAAATGTTTCAATTTAATTTACTTTTTGCTCTACTCCTTACCTACAATATAATTAATATGTCAAGGTAAGCATATCTTATTGGTAATTAACATGTACCTTTGACCAAGAGTCAAGAAGTTCGAAACTTCCACTTTTAAATTTGGTTGAACTCAAAAAAAAAAAATAAAATGATTCTCAGTCTGACCAACAAGGTGTCTAGGGTAAAATATAGTCATAGAACAACAATCAACAAAAAATGAAATATATAAAGGGAAGCAAATATGCAAGAAATTATAATTGATTTCCCAATCCATAATTATGATTATGAATAAAAGATTAAATTTTACCCTATCATGTCAATTTAGACTTTTAAATTGGATGGTGATTTAACATAATATCAAAGTAAGAAGTTCTATGTTTAAACTCCATAGATCAACCGATATTTGGTAAACCAATTAGTAAGAGAAAGAATATGAGAGAAGTACATACGAGGTAACGACGTTAAAAAGGCCAAAATGAAAGCCTATTCCAAACTTTGCTCAAAGGCTAGCTTGGTTTAAAGTTGGTCACTTCAAACCAGCTAATTTGGGACATAAACCACTAGAGCCCAAAAAGCCATTAGGTTATAGAATATATGTAGTCCAAAGGGGTTGAAAATTAGATGAAGCCTACAAAATATGGTCCCCCAAAGTCCAAGGGGCACAAGTTGAGAGTTCAAAGATAATGTGCTTAGGATGTCAAAGAAATCTAGTGACAAGCCAAGTCCATCAAATCTGGACACAGTACTTTCTCCATTGCTTGAAAAAAAAGCTGGTATAGAAAAAGAGAGTTCTTAGACCTAAAAGTCCCAAAATGCTTGGATAAATCGTACTTCGACTCAATTTTTCGACCTCAATGAGATGGAGCGATCCAAGAAGGATGTGTTGAAATTAATTTAGTAATTATTTCGTAGGTAGATAACAAATTATAGATTAATTATATTTGAAATATTTAATAGGCATGCTTGTGGTCTTGATTATACATCCATCACTTTTTTCTATTGGTATGGTGTGTTAAGCAGAAACCAAAACCAACTAAGGGTGTGTTTGGTTTAACTCTTCAAGTGTTTAATTTTTTTAAAAAATTTGATTTTGAAAAAATTTCTAGTGTTTGACAACCACTAAAAATAACTTATTAGAAAATAAGATTGATAAATAAACCATTTTGAGAGAAACGCTTGAAACCAACTTTTTAAAAAAGAGTCTTTAGTATAGAATAATTTGTGTATAAAAACACATGTGATGAAATGCAACCAAACATATGATCAGTGTTTAAATTCTAAACATTTTTTATATAAAATGTTTTTTAAAAAATGTATTCTTGAAAAACATTTAATTTAAAATGTATTCCAAACGGACCCTAATCGATCTTTATTAATATATACACACAAGGTAATTGATTTCGACAATAAATTGATAATTGAAAGAGCATCTAGTACCTGGAGTTTTCTTCTTATCCAATTGAACATATGGAAATGAAAATGTGGCTCAATTGCCCCTAACTTCAGGCTCTGACATGAATGAGAAGTATAGTGAGATGACAGTGTTTGATACATTGATAATTCTGCAAGAGCAAAATTCTTCTTATTCATGTCACTATTTAGACGTACAACCCTAGATTTAAAAAAAAAGAAGTGATCAAATAAGGTAATAATCTAACGGTAACGGGAACAAAAGAATGAAAGGAAAGAATATAACAAAGAAGGAAACAACAATAATAGGGTTATACAAAACTACAAAGATGAAAAGGGATGTGAGTGAAACTTTTCTATCTTTATTTTATTTTTTTTTCACAACACCTAAGGTGGAGGATATGAATCACAACCTCTTAGTCATTGATACAAGTTTTATATCAGTTGAACTATATATGTTGATCATATTGACAACTTTTCTATCTTTAACAAATATGGATATAACTTTTCACCCATATACACTATACCTCTTAAGTCTATAATTATTGTTGGAAATACGCTGTATTTATAAACTGAGTAACACTAGCAAACTTATTACTCCAAAGATGGTAGTAAACGATTAAAGTGTAAATAACAACACATACACTGTATATAACCACAATTACAAAACTCAAAATAAACCAGAAGAACAACAGATAGAAGTTACAAATGTTGTAAATAGCCTGAATAACAGCCGCAATAACCACAACAAATTGAAAAGCCTCAAGAAAATGATATGTAGTCAAGACACGCTAATAAAGCGTTGTCCTAAAGACAATTATTCGCTCTGCACGGGTTTCTAGCAACCTACAACGATTGTCTCAGCAGAATACTGTAGGGACGAAAGTCCCGACGCATCGGAAGCGGTTTAGGAACAATTCGCAATTAATTTAGAATTATGAAATACCAATACACTAGCAACATACATACATTCGTAATCTATTGTATATATCTAGATTATGCATGCTGAAAAATATAGAATCTAATTCTAATTTACAGTACAAAAGTAATAAGTTACTTACTCTCGTTGACGACTCAGATTAATTTCACCAACTACTTCAGAAATAATCATGAACAACTTGGAACACTACCACAGGGAAACACTGGTATTCTCTGGGGAATTTTAGACCAAGACAATGAGAACCTTCTTCTTGACTTTAGGGAGAATTCAATGAATTGAAAGTCTCAACTTGGAGGCATTCTATGAATTATATAGAATGTCATATATGTTTCTTATTCATAATAGGTTAGGGATATATTTAATTAATTAATAATTAATTACTCTTCCAAGTTGTAATAAGATTGAGATTTATTTAATTAAATCATTTCATTTAAATCATATTTAAATGAACATTTCCCACGTAACCTATAATTTTAATATAAATATAATTCATTTTAATATTTGAACTTATTCAAATATTTAATTAATTTTGAATCATATCCAAAATTATATTTATATTATAATGTATCATCATACATTATATTATTTCCCTTATTAATCAAGACTTAATTTCCTCAATTATCCTTTATGAGCTACCAGTGAAACCTAATGGACCTACAGATTAGAAGCTCCAACTGTTGGGTTTTATGCCTTAAAACTCGTAGATAGTAAATGAAACAAATTAATTAACCTCAATAAAGTGTTATTTGAGTGATTTAGTAATTTGTTATTGAATAATCGAGTTTTGCATTAATTAACCCTAAATCCAATAAACTAAGATCCAAGGTTGTTTAAATGAAACTTGGACTAGTATGTGGGAACATACGGGGATCGGTGCTCAAGTAACAACCTAAAAGGTCTATAGTAAAGGGATAAGTTGGGTACCTTATCATGGTGACACTATGAGAAACGACCTGTTTTGTATTCGATACAGATGCCTTGATCCAAAGCATCCATGTAGGAGACATGCGAGTGGGAGTATCCTATGCAATGATTTTGCATAAGATTGGACCGTGAAATAATAACCACAAGATGTAACACCGTTAACTAGTTTAGGTTTCTATTTCAATTGGATGACCTAGACAACTCAAACAAAATATCCTGAGTATGTTATGAACCCCTTATCAGGAGGGATTGCCCTTAGATTTGTATGGGTGAGAGTGGCCAGTTCGCCGACTCAATAAGCCTACCATTTCAGGGACAAGATTGAGTGGGAGTTGGGAACATAACATTATAAGATGAAATTCACTCCTTCCCCTATTGGGGTAAGCAAATGTGTGTTCCCTTAAGAGTTGATTCCACGTCTTGAACAAGGGCACCTATCCTCTCTTGGCCTGAGAGGAACTACTGTTTATTGGTTGGATCATAAACAAATTGTTCATTAGAGGAATCAGTGATACTTAAGGATCTAGAGGTAACCCAGAGGTAAAATGGTAATTTGATCCAGCTGGCTTATGAACACTCGTGAAGGATTAACTTACCGTTATTGGTTAATATCCATGGACACAGAAATATTCTACAGTGAGAAGAGTGCAGCTGTGGGTCTTTAATGGAGTGACCATAGTTAACAAATGTTGACTAACTTGGTTAATGGGTTTAGCCAATTAGTCTCGTATCGTTGGAGCTTCTGATCTGTAGGTCCATGAGTTTAGTCAATCAGTCTCGTGTCCATGGATATAGACCAATAACAGCAAGTTGTGGTCCAACCAATAAATAGAAACCCCTCTCGTGCCAGTGAGAGGGTGGGACCCTTTGATCAAGACCTAGAGACACCACTTAAGGGAACACTCATCTACTTACCCTAAAGTCGGGGAGGAGTGAATTTCATCTTGTGTGATTATCTTCCCAACCACCTATTCGATCTTGTCCCCAAAATGATAGGCTTATTGAGTTGGCGATCTGACCACTCTCACCCATACAAATCAAAGGACAATCCCTCGCGAACAGGAGTTCATAATACACTCATGATTGAGACTAAGTTGCCTAGGTCATCCTAGTGAAATAGAAACCTTACTAGTCAACGAAGTTACATCTAGCAGTTACTATTTCGTGGTCCGATCTTATGCAAACTCATTGCATAGGTGTTGGGCGTTTTATGTCCTAAAACTCATAAATAGTAAATGTAAATTATTGATTGTTCTCAATAAAACGTCATTTATTGTTATTCTATAAAAAGTTATGAAAATATTAGTTGTTTTGTCTTAAAAAACCCTAAATCCAATAAACTAACATCCTAGGCTGTTACATGAGTCTTGTGTTGGGTTTTATGTTCTAAAACTCGTAGATAATAAATGTAACAATTGACCGAACATAAATAAAGTATTGTTTGATGTTTTTTCAATAAAGAGTTATTGTCTATATTATGTACATCTTGCCTAAATAACCCTAATCCAATAAACTAAACATTCTAGGCTGTGAGATGAGTCTTAAACTTTATGAGGAGACATACGGGGATCACTATTCAAGAGACAGTCTGAAGGATCTATAATATAGGGATAAGACTTGGTACCTTATCCTGGTGACAATATGCATACGACCCATTTCCTATTTGATACAAACGCAATGATCCAATGCGTTCGTATATGGGACATGTGTGTAGGGGACATACGAGTGGGGACATACAAACGCAATAGATTCATATTAAAACTATAGGTTATGTGGGAGATATTCATTTAAATATGATTTAATTAAATAAATCTCAATCCTATTACAACTGGAAAGAGTAATTAATTATTAATTAATTAAATATATCCCTAACCTATTACGAATAGGAAAGAGATATAACATCCTATATAAGCCATAGAATGCCTCCCGGTTGATGCATTCTCAACACTTTGAATTCATAGAATTCTCCCTAAAATCAAGAAGAAAGTTCCCACTGCCTTGACCTCAAATTTCCAAGAGAATCATATACCAGTGTTTCCCTGTGGTAGTGTTCCAAGTTGTTCACGATTGTTTCTCAAACAATTGGTGAATTTAATCTTAGTTGTCAAAGAGAGTAAGTAACTTGTTACTATATGTAAATTAGAATTAGATTCTATAGATTTTCAGCATGCTTAATCTAGATATTCATTAGATTATGGATGTATGTATGTTGCTAGTGTATCGGTATTTCATGATTCTAAATTAATTACGAAATGTTCCTGAAACCGCTTCCGCTGCGCTGGGACCTCCGTCCCTTCAATAGGATACCCCCACTCGCGTGTCCCCTACACGAACGCGTTGGATCATTGCGTTTGTATCAAATACAAAGTGGGTCGTATCCATAGTGTTGCCAGGATAAGGTACACAACCTTATCCTATACTATAGACCCTTTATGTTGTATCTTGAACATTGATCCCTCTATGTCTCCACGTACAATTCAAGACTCATGCAACAACCTAGGATGTTAGTTTATTGGATTTATGGTTATTTAAGACAAAACAACTAATAATTCCACAACTCTTTATAGAATAACAATCAATGACGTTTTATTGAGAACAATTTCAATAGTTTATATTTACTATCTACGAGTTTTAGGACATAAAACCCAACAGACACAACGACTAACTTTGGTAGAACAACAACCTCGAACTACACAAATTTGGTAGAACCCTTGGATACTCACTCTCAACAAAACCAAACTCAAAAGAAGAAAAGATAAGAGAAACCACGGAAATGAAATGAATCTGAATTGAAGAAACTAGCTACTATTTATAATTGTACAAATAGCAACTCTCTAAAAAATCGAAAAGACAACAATAAATACTCTGTAATTACGTTAATTATAGTGTATTTATGTGTTTTTACAATAGATACAGAATATAGAAGGTCATTCGTTTACTCTGTAATTATGAGCAATTATAGCAATTGTGGAACACGGAAAGACAAACTATTCAAGTTCATACAAGTTACGAATTTAATCTCTTGTCATTAAACCCATGAATTTAACAACCAACTTGAACCTCTTGGCATTCAATCAATTACTTTCTTTCACAAATTACAACAAACAGTGACAAATCTAGGAATTTCATATAGGGGGCACAATATACATAAAAATGTAATAAAAAAAATGATAATGAAATTTTAAAAATTATGATTTTGAGCCAACATGAGCATAACTCAACTCACATAAAACTTGTACTAATGACTGAGAGGTCTATGGTTCGAATCCCCCCACCCCCACATGTTGTAAAAATAAAATAAAAATAAAATTATGATTTCAAGGCTGACAAGGACCATTTTGTAAATATGCTCTACGAACTTGATCTTGACTATTAAATCTGTAATCAATTTTAGTTCTTAAACCAGGATTTACAGGTAGCTCTCTTAAATTGGCTTATAAGATCTATCACTATCAGAACTAGGTATTACTTTTCTTTCTTGGAGATGATGACTCTGTTGTTATTATTCTTCTATAATATCTCTCCATTTTGATTTCGAATTAAGTCTACAAAAATATTAATAAAAAAACATTAATTACAATTTCCTAGATTAAAATTATAACAACTAAAAGTCTCATAAGAATACGAATCTTACTTGTCGTGTCAAATGATGGTATGATTTTTGAAGACGAGTGACATTGAATTATGTCTTCCAGTATTAATTCTAGAAATAATAAAAAAAACATAATATAAATTATTTGAACAATAAATGGAAAATTACATACAAATAAAAAAAAACAAACAATACCTTTTTGACTTTTCGATAAAGCTAAAAATTCAATTCTCAAAGCTAAAAGTTCATTTTTTTTTTTTTTTTTTTTTACAAGAGAAACAACTAGTGCATAGTTTAAATTCTAACCTAATCTTTTAGGTTTGGGTTTGTCATAGGTCATATGATTTAGGGACAACTAGATAAATGACTATTTTTAATTAGGCATTTTGAAAAATGGCTAGATGATTTTTTCATTTGAAAAAAATGGCTAAATGCTATTTTTAGTAGTTTTTTTTTTTACAACGAATCAGACAAAAATGCCCCTAAACAAAATCTAAATCTAGTGAACCGATAAATTCAAATACAACGTAAATCCAGTGAACTATAAATTCAAATACAACGTAAATGTAGGAGAGAATCTAGAGTTTACACTTAATTGAAGTGTACATTGAAAATCAATCAAATTCAAATTTTACAAACAATACAAATAAGATAACAAAAATCAACCAATTAACATGAACCAAGGGAGAGAGTTGTAGAATTTTTTTAAAAAAATTTGTTAACTTTTACCTTAAAATTAGGGAGTGCACCAAAATGGATTGAATCGGTTAACTTTGTGTGTATTTAAACTATTAAATTCATTTACACACAAAACCCTATTTTCTTTTCCAAACCCTTACTAGATATTGTCTCATTGGGTATTCAATAACCTAACTTCAAAGTGTGTATTCAGTAAACTTGTAGATAATTTCAATCATCATTAAAAACGGGAAGAAATCATTACTCACAAATGTTACTGGAACAATAAAAAAATTTCAAGTTTATAAAAAGAAAAATTATGCAAATACAATGTATTCAGTAAACAAGTTATGCAAATACAGTGTATATAGTAAACTAACCTATTAGACAACATGCAAATAATTTCACTATGATAAACATCAAATCATCTAAAAAACGAGAAGAAATAATTTCTCACTATTTTTCTAACTTAATTCGAAAATTGGAATTTAGTATTCACCTTGATTTTTTAAAAAATTTTGGAACCCTTGAGATTCTTCCCATTTTCTTCCGTTTGTGCGATCTTTCCCATTCTCATATTCTTCCAACCATTACAAACGAAATTCATGAGAAACCTCCGATTTTCTTTTCAGCACCTTTCTCCATTCTAATCTTCCTTCAAAAGCTTTCATTTGGAAATCATTGAAAAACTTGAAAAAAAATGAAAAATACTTTGTGTTGAAAAATAGGATACAAAGAGGAAAATAATGATAAATAAATACAAAATACAGTATTTAACATACCTATGTTTCAAGATTGATAACTATTTCAATAATGGAAAGTAGTGAAGACCTACAAGTCGACTATGATTTCTAGATTGTTAGAACGATGAAGATGCTGAGTTGAATAATAAAGATGTCGATTTGGATAGTGAAGGTGCTTGATTTGAGGAATAAAAATGACAAATATTAATACATGTTTATCTTTAGGGATTTAAAAATATAGTAAGATATGACAAGCCAACTATTTTTAAAAAATGTAGTCTATTTGTGGCCATTTATAAGGATTTCCCTGTGATTTAAGCTTTGAAGTTTTCTTTTTGGGCTTTTATAATTAAGCCCATTATCACACAAGTTTGAAAATTGGTCGCAGGTTTGAAAATTTTAAAAAATTATTGCAAGATTGCATCTCACGTGATTTGATGCCTAAACATCACATCAATCCAATGCTCCTTTAACCAATATCCCAAACTTACATTTTAATACATAAAATGATTTGTATATATTAATATTATAAAAGTTTCCTTATATTACATTAAAAATATAAAGACGAGATAATTTGAGGGGGGCACGTACCCCCTGACCCCTTCATAGGTCCGCCCCTAACAACAAAATCCAAGAATCCCCCATATGAAAGAAAGTAAGGATAAACAAAATAAAATCGTTGAGAGCAAACAAACAAGTTATGCATCAGGAGAGGTGTCTTCTGGACTTGGACCTTCCTTAGCGAATGTCCATTGAACCTACCGAAGAAATAGTGAGACTAGTTCTATACGTTTGTGTCCATTTAGGTCCTTGACAAAATCCCCATTACATGAGAGCTTTAAAGAACATAAGTCAGTTGAAAAGTTCTCACAGAAGCGACCCACTTCTACTCTCACATAGGTGATATTGATTAAGCGTATTCTGCCATTACTCCTCTTGTAAACAAAATATCAACATGACCTTAACTTCGATAGATCACACACTCTATAAACATCATAAAAATGGGAAGAAACTATAAGTTTCTTAGTGTGTCAATTATGAATCATTCAACCAGTTTGCCTATTGAACCTAGATCTTGGGATCTCTAGTCAAATAATTCATTTCATAGGCTTTAGCCCAATTTTCCTCAATGTATATGTCACTTGCTCTCTTGAAAATCCTTTCGTGAAAGGATCAACAATATTCTCTTTCGATTTCACATAATCAATGGAAACTATTCCATTAGAGAGTTGTTGCCTTACTGAATTATGACTGCGTCTTATATGTTGTGACTTTCCATTATATACGTTATTCTTAGCTCTCATTGAGGTTGCTAAACTATCACAATAGATACATATTGCACTCATATGCTTTGGCCACAATGAAATATCCTCAAGAAAATTTTAAAGCCATTTAGCTTCTTCTCCTACTTTGTCAAGAACTATAAACTCTTACTCCATAGTAGAACGTGCTATACACGTCTATTTTAAAGATTTCCATGATACAACTGCTCCACCTAAGGTAAATATATACCCACTGGTTGATTTAGTCTCCATGCTATCAGAAATCCAACTAGCATCATTAAATCCTTCCAGTACATGTGGATACCTTGTATAATGCAATCCATAGTCTAAAGTGTACTTCAAGTACCTTAAAACTCTAACTAAAGCATTCAAATGATCATGCCTAGGATTGCAGTGTATCTTGCTAACCTTCCTACTGAATAGGCAATATCTGGTATTGTACAATTCATTATGTACATTAAACTACTAATAACTCTTGAGTATTCTAGAGAAGATACACCTTCATCATTGTTCTTCTTCAACTTACAATTTGGATCAAAAGGAGTAACTGCCAGTTTAGCCTCAAATTGATCAAATTTTCTCAAAACTTTCTCTATATAATGAGACTGAGAAAGTATGTATCCACTTGAATTTCTTGTTATACGAATTCCAAGTATAACATCAGCAACACCAAAGTCTTTCATATCAAAATTAGATTTTAACATCTTAGTGGAATCAATGACACTACGATTTGTGCCAATTATCAACATGTCATCCACATACAAGCAAACAATGACACAATCTTGATCTATGGTTTTAACATAAACACTAGAGGTGATCGCGCAGTTCGGTTTGGTCCGGTTTTGGACAAAACCAAAGACCGAACCGAATATCTCTCGGTTTTGAAGTGTCTTAAACCGAGAGAACCGATATTTTCTTCATTTTTGGTAAAACTGAACCAATCGGCTTCAGTTCTAATCGGTTCGGTTTGGTTTTTAACCGACCTTTGCTTTCCTTTTTTTTGCTCGTTTTTACCCAACATCAACGTAGATCTAAAGCTTCTCAAACAAAAAAAGCACACACACATCTAGAGTGAGAGAAAGAGAGAGAGAGTTTGGCGCCGAGGTCCTCAGTTAGATGGTGAAATCTAAGGAGAAAGAGAAGCACAATAAGATTTTGGGTCTTACAAGATTGACGACGGCAACAGTGGTAAGTGGCTGCGAGAGAGATGTTGACGATAGTGAAAAGGTGAAGGAGAAAGTTAGGATGAGACTGAACCATGCCCAAAAACATGAAAGAAATGAGGAGAGAAAAAGATGAGAACAAGAGGAGAGAAAGAGATAAGAAGAGAGAGAGAGAGGAATTGTAGAGGGAGAGAGAGAGGGATTGAGGGTTTTGGATGGGTCTTTTCGGTTGATTGGGATAAAGAGATTGAGAGAGAGAAAATGATGTTGACATTTAGGGTTTGTAGGTAGAATTGGGCTTTGGGTTTTTGGATGTGGGCTTTGGGTATTATTAAGTATATGAAGGTGGGCTAGAATAATTGTTTTTAGTTAATTCGGTTCGATTCGATTTCTTCGATTTTCTAAAGGGTTGAACCTAGACCGAACCAAAAATCTCGATTTTTTATATGGCTAAACCAAGAGAACAATTTTTTTTTAATAAAAACCAGACCGAATCAGTCGGTTCGACTCGGTTTTTGCACACCACTAATAGACACATTTATCACACTCATTTATCTTAAATCTATTTGACAGCATAGTGTGATTAAACTTTTCATGCCACTGTTTGGATGCTTATTTCAACCCATAAAGAGACTTGACAAGTTTCTAACTTTATCTTCAAGTCCTTTTACAACAAACCATTCAGGTTGTTCCATATAAATCTCTTCATCTAATTCTTCATTTAAAAATGCAGTTTTCACATCCATTTGGTGTATTTCCAAATTTTGTAACGCTACTATTGCGATTAACATCCTTATAGATGTAATCCTCGTCACTAGAGAATAGGTATCAAAGAAATCTATCCATTCTTTCTGACGAAAGCCTTTAGAAACAAGGTGGGCTTTGTACTATCAATAGTGTCGTCAGCCTTTAGCTTTCTTTTGAAGATCCATTTACTACTGATTGGTTTGCTACCAGGAGGTAGATCAACCAATATCCAAGTTTTTTTTTCAAAATGGATTCTATCTCACTATTGATAGATTCTTTCCAATAAGGTGCATCCAGAGATGTCATAGCTTCTTGAAAAGTTTGAGACTCACCTTCTATCATATATGTTATGAAATTAGGTCTAAAGGAAGTAGGTTTCTTAGCTCTTTTGCTTCTCCTCGGTTCAGACTCAGTTTTCTGATCATCTTGATCTTTCGGAGAACCAGCCTCATACTTCCTTTTGACACCATTACTTTTGTGTCTTTCTTCTTTAAAAGGAAATATATCCTCAAAGAATTCTGCTTTCAATTGATTCTATAACCGTATTATTATTAATATCAGATATTTCTGATTTAATCCCCATAAATCTTTAAGCAACACTATGTTGGGTTTTATGCCCTAAAACTCGTAGATAGTAAATGTACATTTGACCGAACACTAATAAAAGTGATGTATTATTCAATGTTTGTATTATATCTTGTCTTATCAACCCTAATCCAATAAACTAAACATCCAAGACTAATAGAATGAGGCTTGAACTAGTATGTAGGGACATACAGGGATCAATGTCAAGTTTTAGCCTGAAGGGTCTGTAGTATAGGGATGAGGCTGGGTACCTTATCCTAGTGACACTATGGATGCGACCCACTTTGTATATAGATACAAACGTATTGATCCAACGCGTTCATGAAGTTGACATGCGAGTGGGGGTATCCTGTGCAATGAATTTGCACAAAGACCAGACCGTGAAATAGTTAACCACTAACTATAACGCCGTTAGTTAGCTCGGTTTCTATTTCACTAGGATGACCTAGGCAACTTGGCATTAATCCTGAGTGGATTATGGACTCCTGTCCATGAGGCATTGTCCTTTGATTTGTATGGGTGAGAGTGGCCAATTCGCCGACTCAATAAGCCTACCATTTTGGGGACAAAACCTAGTGGGGAGTTGGGAACATAGTCTTACAAGATGGAATTCACTCCTTCCCGACTTTAGGGTAAGTAGAGGTGTGTTCCCTTAAGTGGTGTCTCCGGGTCTTGAACAATGGGCCCTACCCTCTCTATGGCACGAGAGGGACTTCTGTTTTTTGGTTGGACCTCAAACAGGCTGTTCATTAAATGAGCACTGGTACTTGAGGATGAAGAGGTAGCCTAGGGGTAAAACAATAATTTGACCTAACTGGGGTACGAACACACGTGAAGGGCTGACTTGCTGCTGACGTTGATATCCGTGGACACAAAAATATATCTGCAGTGAGAAGAGTGCAACTGTGGTTCTATAGTGGAGTGAACCACAGTTAACGAATATTGATTAACTTGGTTAATGTGTTTAGCCAATTAATCTCATATCGTTGGAGCTTCTGATCTGTAGGTCCATTAGATCCCACCGGTAGCTCATTTAGGGTGTTGAGAAAAATTTCTAAGGGGAGTTGCATGTTCGAAAGTGTTCGAATATTAAGTTTAAAAATATGAATTGGATTCATATTAAAACTATAGGTTATGATTAATGTCCATTGGATGCACATTAATACTATAGTTTAGATGAGAGGAATATAATTAAATATATGATATTTAATTATAATATTAATTAATTAATTTTGTGTTTTAATTAAATTTAATCAAATGTTTGATTTAATTAAGTTATATTAAAACTTTGGGTTAAGTGGAATATGTACATAAAAGTGTTTTATGTAATGGTAATTAAATTAAATGTTGATTTTATATTAATTAACTATTATTAATTAACTGATCAGTTGAGGAATTGATCAGTCAACTACTTCCCTAACCCTACACGCGTGAACATGAGAGTTTTAAGGGAGTGAGACGATTTTTTATCGTGGTTTTTTCTCTCCATTCCTTAATTCATTAAGGGAAGTTATGAGAATAACACATTCTCTCTCTCACTCACGCAATCTCTCTCTCTAGAGTTCTCTGAGTTTTCCAAGAATACACAGAGGAAAAAGATTCTCCCTACCTTCTTAGAGTTTTTGGTTGGTTCCCACAAGCCACTCCACTCAAAATCCTAGGAGAATACCGGTGATACTACGTGGTGGTGTTCGTGAGTGATTTGCAGCATCAAAAGAAAAGTTCTCGCTGCTGGAATTTTCTGTCAAATTGGATTTTTTGGTGAAACGTATCAAGAACGACCTTAATAGTAAGTGGTTCTTGTCTTTGGATCAATAGGATCTCCTCTAGATTAGATCTAGAATTTTATTTTCTGTTTAAGCATAATATACAACATGATATATTCTCTGTATTGTTGCTGTAAAATTTGTGTTTGTGATCCGTAACGGTATTTTAATCATGATTGAAAATCAGTGTGGTTCTCTGACCGTTTCCGCTGCGCTAGGGCTCTAATCCCTGCACACTATGCATTGCATATCCTATAAATACACAATCAACTATCTTAGGCCCAAGTTTGGTCCTTTTTGGTAAAGGAACATGTACCTTTGCCAAACACTCCCACACTTTCAACATTTTATATGAAGGTAACCTTCTATTCCACACTTCATAAGGTGACTTATCACTTTTCTCATGTGGAATTCTGATTAATTAGAATAAAATTTGTTGTAAGCAACGCCTCCCCCCACAAATTATGAGGTAAACCTGAACTATTTAACATGCAATTAACCATATCCTTCATAGTTTGCTTTTTCCTTTCAGCTACACCATTTTGTTGTGGTGTATAAGGTGTCGTGGTTTGATGGACTATACTATTAACTTCACAAAATTCATAAAGAATTGTTGATTCATATTCACCACCTCTATTTGATCTAAGCACTTTTATCCTCTTTTCAAGTTGATTTTCAACTTCTACCTTCTATGTTTTAAAAACATCTAAGGTTTCATCTTTACTATGTAATAAATACACATAACAATATTTACTACAATCATCAATAAATGTGACAAAATATCTCTTACCGCCTCTTGTTGGGGTACTTTTCATGTCACATACATCACTGTGGATTAAATCAAGTAATTCATTACTTATTTCCACAGATGAAAATGACTTTCTAGTAAATTTTGATTCAACACAAGCTTCACATTTGTGTCTATTATCAATATTAAAATTAGGCAATAGTCCTAAACTTACCATTCTTTGTAAATAACGATAATTGACATGCTCCAATCTAGGATTTTTTGAAAATGTATAACAAAAAAAATTAAAAAAATTTAGACAAAAAAGATAGATTTTAAACTATTTTGAAAAAAAAAGTGTTGCGCCTCTATACACTATGCGTGTATTGTCACACCTCTTGAAGAGAGGTTCTTCTGGTAAAAACCACTGGTTTTCAACATTTTTTCAATTTAATTTAATTTATTTAATGATTATTATAAATTCCGATTATGTTTTTTTTATGACTAGTTTGTTTGTTAATTAAATTTTAAAGTTTGCAATTTTTTTAAATAGAGAGGTTCTTTTTGTCCTTGATTAAACAAACTTTTTTTTTCTTGAAATTCTAATATATGATATATATCCAAACTTTTATCTTCATATACATTGTGAACTATTAATTATACATTAATGTTAACCAATAACTATTATAATTATACTGAAAGACATAATTTCTGATTCCCAATCTGCTTTTATTCAGGGGAGACTTATTTCTGATAACATTTTAATTGGCCACAAATGTATAAATGCAATTAAATTGAACAAATCCATTAAAAGTAATATGGTAGCCCTTAAACTAGACCTCAGTAAGGCGTATGATAGGGTTGAATGGTCATATTTGAGGTGCATTATGTTAAAAATGGGGTTTGATATTAATTGGGTCAATCTTGTTTTAGGTTGTATTTCCTCGGCTAGTTTTTCAATAATGTTAACCAATAACTAAATAAATAATATCATTTTACTATTAAATCTTGTACATTAAAAAAACAAATTTTAAGGACTAAATTAAAGATAGAATAAAATTTAGGCACTAAATGTTTATTTTAATAAGAAATAACAAAAAAGAGATTTTTATTAAAGACAACAATTATGTTTTAAAAACTAACCATCCTTAAACATCTCTAATTCTATGTTCTTAAACATCTCTAATTCTATGTTAAGTACTATTAATTTAATTATCGATAATCAATTCACTGATGAGTTGTCATAAGCCGTTTAGCAATATCATTGTCAAGTTAAACATATTTGAGATTTTAAAAGAAAAATGATTACAAATCAAATTGAGAACTTTTAAGATATTTTTAAAACATTTTAATTTTATCTCAATGATTATATTATCAATTTTTAAAAGAATAACTTTTTTTTTTTAAGAAAAACCAGCATTGATTAGCAATTTTAATAAACTACATAATTAATTTAGATTAGTGATTCATTACGTTGTATTGTAAATCCATATATATTTATCATAAATGCAAGTAAAAATAAGATTAAAATTGAGTTTTAGACTTATGAAATGAAATACACTAGCATGATTTTTTATCTGAACTTGTGGACACCTATTAAAAAAGCATACTATTTTTCACATAAAGTAAAAAATAACCAACATTTCATTTTTATTAATCTTTTCCCCTCGTCCACGACTAGCACAACCAACCCAATATTTTTTTTTTTTGTCTTTTTCACTTTTAACCATTTTTTACAAAGTCAGGTTTATAGATACTTTTTAATCATATATATTTGTTCTACTATGGTAATATGCCGTATAATTTTAAAAGAAATTAAGTATGTACTTCAAAATATTATTGATAAAATGTACCCAATATATATTATAGGATTGTCCCAAATATTTTGTCCACATTTATTTTAGGTTGAATATATCAAATATTCTTTAAAAAAATATTTTATATTTATTTTAGTGTGTTGAAACATAAAAAAAAAAAATTCACCACCTTTTTCTTAAATTTTCACCCACTTCTCTTAAATGAAAAAGATAGAAATTTGCATGTCTCTCTCTCAAAATAAAAGTGGTTTGAATCCTTTTTCAAAAAAAAAAAAAAAAAAGAAAAGAAAAAAGTGGTCTAAATCATGCTCGAAGTGACCTGACATAGACAGTTTTGCTTGTTTCCCACACAGTAGAGGCGCTACTTAACCTCCCGTTTCGTTGTCGTCCGCTTATCGTTTGGTTTGCAAATGTCGCTCTTCTTTAAGAGGTGCGACACCTTATTTTTCGAAATAGTTTGAAAACTGTCCGTTTTGTCCAATTTTTTTTCATTTTTTTTCTTCTACTTTTCTAAAAAACCCCCAACCTAGAATGCCATACATCACACAACTCAATAATATAAACAGAAAAGTTGTTATTCTTATTATTATTTTTGGACATTTATGCCCGTACATTCAATTTGAACATGCCATTATACAAATAGCCCTTTCCTGCATACATACCCCCTTAGTCAGAATAAATCTATCTGACTCAAATACAAGTTTGAACCAATTATTTTTATTAAGAAGTGTTCCAGACATTAGGTTCTTTCAAATCTCTGGCACATGCCACACATCATTGAGGGTAAGTATCTTTCCAGAAGTCCATTTCAGCCGAACCTTCCATTTACCTGCCACAGAGGCAGTTGAAGCATTTCCCATGTACAACTTATCACCACCATCTAGCTTCTCATATGTCGTGAACAAGGACCTGTCCTTACAAATGTGTCTAGTAGCACCCGTATCAATCCACCAATACTTGGAGTCAGAAGCCATACATACCTTAGATATGACAACAACCAAATCATCATTTTCCATGACATTGGCCTGATTTTTGGAGTTTTGTCCCTTCTTGTGTCTACATTCTGTAGTGATATGACCATTCTTACCACAAACTCAAAAGACTCCACAAATGTGTTTGTTGACGTCATTCCTTGGTCGAGGATTCACATTTCTCTTCTTGAATTGTCGCTTCTTGGGATCACGCCTTGAAGCTTCAGCAACATGAGCATCAACTTCAACTTTTTGTGGAGCCTTGTCTCCTTTTCTATCATCTTCCTCTATGCAAAGTTTTACAACAATATTTTTCCTGTATTTATAGTTAGTCGTCAGAAAAATGTTGATCTTCAAGAAAAATTCTAAGAAAACATGACTATAAAAATCAAATTCCCATTGGGCAACAATTTTGTTTTGTTTTGTTTTTTTTCCCTATATATCCTTAATTAAACTAACATATCACACATAATATCCCTTGTCATCTTTTTGTTCTTTCTTATTTGGTGCCATCAAAATCACACTACACACTACACTTGTGTCAAATAATTCTTGTATATTTTATGACAACAGAGATTGTAAGAAGAATGTAAATGGTTCATCTAGTTTACCCTCATACATCAATTATTTTTTTAACATAAAAATGAAAAGGTCTTCATTTACCTTTTTGATAATGAAATTTCAAACAACCATTTTAATGAAATCTAGTAGTTCATTATGATTTTATGTTTGGTTGAAATTATGATTCATTTGATTTTGTATTTCTATATGAACAATGTGTTTGTTACGAGATTTGACTCGTATTATTTATATTTGAGTTTTGGTGTTAGCTTCATATAATGTATTAAACATGTCATGTTATTGTCAAGTGAAATGAAGTCGTTGCTCTGGGTTTAGAAGTGCATATTTATGTTTTTTCAGGTACCAAAAATTTTTGGTTTGTAATAATTACGTCGTTATGCTCCCGAATTTTTGGTAACACATCAACCTTGGTTAGAGGGAAGTTTAGTAATGTCCTCTCTATTAGGTTGAATTTTGGGGGCGTTATAGTTGGTAGCTGGCTACTATTGTGTAAATGAAGGTTGCATAGGAGAGGTAAAAATCAACGGGATGTTTTTTTTTTTAATTTTTTAATTTTTTTTCCAAGTACGTATAGTTGACGGTTAAAATACGACATAAAAAACACCACAATGATGTATGTATTTGACATTTTTTATCATATAATTGACAGTGAAAAAATGTCAACATAAGTCTATATTGACGGTCTATAAATATCAATAAATATGACAACGTTGACGTTTTATGGATACCATTGACAGATAAAATGTGTCAATAATGATATTTGTTGATGGCTAATAAACGTCAACAAATGTGGCAACATTGACGCTTTATGCATACCATTGACGGATAAAACGTCTCAATAATGATATTTGTTGATGGCTAATAAACGTCAACAAAGACGTATTCGTTGACGTTCAATAGGCGTCAACAATAACAGTAATGTTGATGCTATAGTTTTATTGACACTGACATTATTTACTGCTAAAAAACGTTAATGAATGTGATAGTTGATACTTTTTGGCCGTCAACAAATGTCAAATTTGTAGTAGTGTCGTTTAGTCCATAAACTTTCAGGTTTGCATCTATTTGAACCTTAAACTTTAAAAAATTTCTAATAACTCTTTGAAAATTTCAATTTTGTGTTTACAATAAGTCTTCGAACTTTAAAAAGTGTCTAACTGATTCTTAGATTTTTAAATTTTGTGTTCACTACATCTTTTTCAACTTTGTATCTAATAGGTCCTTGACCTATTCAACATTTTTTTAAAAAAACAATTGTAGACAGACATAAATTTAGATTTTATTTATATGAAATCAATTAATTTTTAAAAATTTTGAATATGTCAGAAACTTATTGGACACGACTTTAAAAGTTTAGGAATTTATTAGACATTTTTAAAGTTGAAGAACCTATTAGACATAAAATTGAAAGTTTCAGAACCTATTATACAATTTTTATTGAACCAAATAGAAAAAACTTGATAATTTAGGCCCTGTTTGATAACCATTTGGTCTTTGGTTTTTGGTTTTTGAAAATTAGGCTTGTTTTCTTTAAATTTCCTCACCATAGTTTTCATTTTTATTAAAGACACACTTGAATTCCTAACCAAATTCTAAAAACAAAAACTAGTTTTTGAAAACTAGTTTTTTTAGTTTTAAAAAATTGGCTTGGTTTTTGAAAACATGGGTGAAAAAACCAAGAAACTTAGAGTTGGAAGTGGTGTTTATAAGCTTAAAAACCAAAAACAAAAAACAAAAAACCAAATGGTTACTAAACGGGGCCTTAGGAAATATTTTTTAATTTGACCAAACAAAATAAATAAATAAATATTAATTTACTTACTCACATGCTTACACGTTGGAAAAACATCAAGGGGTGGTGGCGTAGTTGACTAGCGCGTAGGTCTCATAGCTTTTAGTTATCTTGAGGCTGAGAGTTCGAGCCTCTCTCACCCCAATACTTTTTCATTTTCAATATATTTGTTTAATTTTTCATACGTGGAGTCAGATGGAAAAGGAACGTGCTATTTTTGTTTATTTTTTCTTGGGCAAATTACAAAAACCACCTCTGAAAAGTGTATCTCCAAAATTTTATAAAGGAGAAAATTAGACCCTTAAACTTTCAATTGTAAAAATTAGAATTCCTAACCAAATTCTCTGAAAAGTGTATCTCCAAAATTTTATAAAGGAGAAAATTAGACCCTTAAACTTTCAATAGTAAAAATTAGAATTCCTAACCAAATTCTAAAAACAAAAACAAGTTATTGAAAACTAGTTTTTTTAGTTTTAAAAAATTGGCTTGGTTTTTGAAAACATGGGAATAAGATAGGTTAAAAAACTAAGAAACTTAGAGTTATAAGTGGTGTTTATCAGCTTAAAAACCAAAAACAAAAAACCAAATGGTTATCAAACGGGGCCTTAGGAAATAATTTTTAATTTGACCAAATAAAAAAAATATTTATTTACTTACTCACATGCTTACACATTTGAAAAATATCAAGGGGTGGTGGCGCAGTTGGCTAGCGCGTAGGTCTCATAGCTTTGAGTTATCCTGAGGTCGAGAGTTCAAGCCTCTCTCACCCCAAAACTTTTTCATTTTCAATATATTTGTTTAATTTTTCACACGCGAAGTCAGATGGAAAAGGAACGTGCTATTTTTGTTTATTTTTTCTTGGGCAAATTGCAAAAACCACCCCTGAAAAGTTTATCCCCAAACTTTTATAAAGGAGAAAATTAGACTCTTAAACTTTCTATAGTAAAAATTAGAATTCGTAACCAAATTCTAAAAACAAAAACAAGTTTTTGAAAATTAGTTTTTTTTAGTTTTAAAAAATTGGCTTGGTTTTTGAAAACAAGGGAAGAAGATAGGTGAAAAAACAAAGAAACTTAGAGTTGGAAGTGATGTCTATAAGCTTAAAAACCAAAAACAAAAAACCAAATGGTTATCAGGACCTTAGGAAATAATTTTTAATTTGACCAAATAAAATAAATAAATAAATATTTATTTACTTATTCACATGCTTACACGTTTGTAATACATCAACGGGTGGTGGTGTAGTTGGCTAGCGTGTAGGTCTCGTAGCTTTGAGTTATCTTGAGGTCGAGAGTTTGAGCCTTTCTCGCCCCAATACTTTTTCATTTTCATTATATTTGTTTAATTTCGGGAAAAATGCACTTTTAGTCCCTGAGGTTTGAGTTAGGTTTCATTTTGGTCCTGAGGTTTCAAACTCAACAAATTAGTCCCTGAGGTTTCAGTTTTAGAGCATTTTGGTCCATGTCATCCATTTTACCGTTAAATCTAACCCTCTGTTGACGTGACACTATTACTTTAATTAGAAAAATTAATTTTTAATTTTTTAAAATAAAATATATTAAAATAATTAGGGAAAAATACAATTTTGGTCCCTGAGGTTTGAGTTAAGTTACACTTTGGTTCCTAAGTTTTCAAACTCAACAAAAATACCCTCGAGGTTTGAGATAAGGAGCAATTTAGTCTCTGCCGTCCAATTTGCCATTAAATACTAACGGAATGTAGACGTGACACTATTATTTTAATTAAAAAATTAATTTTTAATATTTTTAAATAAAAATATATTAAAAAAATACAAATATTATTATTTTATTAATTTTTTAATTCTTTTTCCTCTTTCTTCTCCTTCTTCTTCCTTTTCTCCCCTTTCTTCTTCAACTTCTTCTTCTCCATCTCCGGTGGCCAGCCGGCCGCCAACGAGATTTTTTTTCTTCCTTATCCATACGCAAATATCCGCTGGCCATAGCAGCCTCGTTTAGTTTCCTTGTACTTCCAAATATCTCTGTTTCAAATGTTCTTTCCCCAAAATAGATCCCGTCGGAATCCCCAGATTTGTCCCCAAATTATCCTCCTTTTCGAAGCTTGTCGGCTGCCAGAATCCCAAATGTGCTTGGATTTTTGGCCCATATGTGAAATCTCAGTGCAAGAGCTGTAACTCGAAAAGAGAAAACTGTACCCAAACTTTGCTTGTCGGAAACGCTGGATTTTCCCGATAAGAAAATTCCCAATTTCGTTGTTGGTTGTTCGTTTTTGTCCATTCATCAGCCTTCTGGAATCGCTGGATTCGACCGAGGATCCGAATCGCTGCCGTCGAAAATGGGTCTCAAGAAATTTGCCTACTGTCTCGCATCTCGAAAATTCGACGACTCGCCAGATTCTGGCGAGCTGATTCTCGATTCCGGTGGCGGGAAGACCGGGGACCTCACCTACACGCCGTTCAGGCAGAATCCCTCTGTTTCTAACCACGCTTATAAAGAATACTATTACTTATTCATGCACAAAATCATCGTCGGAAACCAGGCCGTGAAGGTGTCTTACAAGTATCTGGTGTTGGGACCCGACGACAGTGGCAGATCTATCATCGATTCTGGCTCCACCTTCACGTTTATGGACAAACCGGTGTACGAGGCGGTGGCGGAAGCGTTCAAGAAGCAGTTGGCGAATCGGACGAGAGCCACCAATGTGGAATCTCTCACCGGAGAAGAAGGTTGAAACTTCAACCACAGATCTGTAACGACTCCCTCCTCCTTTCTTTTTCAGTTTAAAAAAAAATAGAGGTTCAAGCTTTGAGAAAGAAGAAGGAAAGGAAGAAAGAAAAAAAATTAAAAAAAAATAATCTTGCCGACGGCCGGCGAACGGCAGTGGCTGCCGGCCACCCGAGTTGGAGAAGAAGAAGTTGAAGAAGAAGTTGAAGAAGAAAGGGGAGAAGAGAAAGAAGAAGGAGAAGAAAGAGGGAAAAGAATAAAAAAATTAATAAAATAATAATATTTTTATTTAAAAATATTAAAAATGAATTTTTTAATTAAAAAAATTTGGCCACGTCAGAATTTCGTTAGTATTTAGCGACAAATTGGATGGCAGGGACTAAATTGCTCCTTATCTCAAACCTCGGGGGTATTTTTGTTAAGTTTGAAAACTTAGGGACCAAAGTGTCACTTAACCCAAACCTCAAGGACCAAAAGTGTATTTTTCCCTTTAATTTTTCATACGTGGAGTCAAATGGAAAAGGACCGTGCTATTTTTGTTTATTTTTTCTTGGGCAAATTGCAAAAACCACCTCTGAAAAGTTTATCTCCAAACTTTTATAAAGGAGAAAATTAGACCCTTAAACTTTCTATAGTAAAAATTAGATCCTCCAACTTTTATAAATGAAAAAAATTAATCGTTTAACTTTCTCCTTATAACCAATTGAACAGATGAAAATGAAAATGTAGTTCAATTGCCCCTAACTGGAGGCTTTGACATGAAATGAGAAGTATAGTGACATGACAGAGCCTAATACCATTATAATTCTGCAAGAGCATATATTCTTCTTATTCATGTCACTATATAAATGTACAACCCTAGATTTAAAGAAAGAGAAGTGATCAGATAAGGTAATAATCTAACGGTAACCAGAACAAAAGAATGAAAGGAAAGAATATAATCACTTAACCAAAATTTTTGCTCAATCAACTTGTAATTTGAGAAATTGACCTTCAGCTTAAATTCCAGGCGTTACAATCTTCTCTCCTTAAAAACTTTCGTCCTCGAAAGTTGCTTGTACTAAAAGAATTCTGGATACTTAATTCTCATCTCCTCTTTCCTTTCCCATGACACTTCCAGAATCCGTTGGTTCAGGGAAAGCACCTTGACAAGTGTTATCTCCCTATTAAAAAGAGTCTTCTGATCCCAGACTAAAATTTGAACTGGCTTCTTCTCGTAGCCCAAGTTTTCATTAACCTCAAAAGCTCAAAGTCGATCACATGAGATGGGTCGGACATGCATCTACGCAGCATAATGGAATACATCGAGAACTGCTGAGAGAGATGGTGGGAAAGTCAAGCTATAAGCCACTGGACCAATTATCACTTTCCTATCTTTCCAAACCTTAGACCACCTTTCATCGGTGCCACTTTTAAAAACATAAGGCCACTAAACGCAAATTCTAAGTCTCTCTGTCATATGACCCTTTAACTTTTCTGCCTGCTTTGAGCTGTGATAGTCATCACTCTAATCTTCTGGACTGCCTCATTAGTAACTTGGACCGACTTTGGTCCTAGTAACTTGTGTTTTCATACTTCATCCTTGCAGACAGAAGACCTATATCTCTTTCCATAACGGTTCCAAAGTCATGCCAATAGTTGCTTGATAATTATTGTTACAGGCAAACTCCATCAAATGCAGGTGGTCGATCCAACTACCTACAAGGTCTAACGCACGTGCTCGCAACATGCCCTTCCAACATCTGATTCAACCTATTTGTCTGACCATCCGTCTGGGGATGACAAATTTAAATTGAAATTCAACTATGCTCCCAAAGCTTTCTGAAAACTAGTCCAGGAGTTAGAGGTAAAACGAGGGTCCCTTTCTGAAACAATCTTTACCAAAACCTCCTGTTTCCTGACAATATCTTGCATGTATAACTGAGCCCACTTCTCAACAGAATAGGTAGGCTTTCCTGGCAGGGAATGTGCCGGCTTAGTGAGCCTATCGATGATCACCCAAATCACCGTAAACCTCTAACTATTTTAGGCAAACCAATGATGAGACCCATGGTCACTTGCTCCCATTTCCACAGAGGCACATCTAAAGGTTACAACAACTCGATTGGCTTCTGTCTTGGAGCTTTAACCTGCTGACAAACTGAACACTTGCTCACAAACTCTACTACATCATTCTTCATACCATGCCACCAGCAGTACTACTTCAGGTTCTGGTACACCTTTGCACTGCCTGGGTGCATCAAAATGGGAGAACTATGAGCTTCAGTCTGGTTGGAGTCAGGTCCATTTCATGTTTTATTTTAGTTGGTTAAATCGAACCCTGCTAGTCAGTAGAGGTCGAAGCCTGGTCTGAGCCAGGTCCATTCCCCTTTCCTTTTGGTTAAATCGAACTTTATCTTTGATTAGAGATGAAAATCTGGTCAAAGTGAGGTTCATTTTTCCTTTCCCAATTATAGGCTATGTTTGTTTTAAGCATGAAGCCCTTTCTTTTATTTTTAACGAAAATCTTCGCCTTCCCAATACTTTGTCTTTTTCCTTTGTTTACCCTTTCAATCCTTCAAGGATACACAACGGGGGGCAAACTGTAGACACCGTATTTGGTCCGGCTTGATTTTAGTAATAATGTTTGAAAATTTTCAATATTTGGAAGTCAATTTGTTTTTGGTATGTCAACAAGAGCATAGCTCAAGTGGCATAAAGTCGCATTAACAATCACAAGGTCTTTAGTTCGAATCTCTCTCCTTGCATATTATCAAAATTTGTTTTTTTAGTTTTCATGATTTATTTTCATTTTCATCTTATTTTCTTTTTTTTTTGTTTTATTTAATTTATTTCTTTATTTCTTTATTTTATTTTATTTTATTTATTTTATTTTTATTTATTTTATTATTTTATTTTATTCATTTTTTTTCCTTCACTCCTCTTTCCACGTTCTCCATCCCCCCTCATTCTCCCAACCTCTCCTATTCTTTCTCCCTCTCCCTTTTTTTTCTCCATTCCCCTTCCTTCTCCCAACCTCCCATTATTTCCCCATCTTTCTCAACTCTCCCCCTTCCTTCTCCCAACCTCTCATTCTTTCCCCATCTTTCTCAACTCACTCCCCCTCTTTCTCAACTCACTCCCCCTCTTTCTCCCAACCTCCCATTCTTTCCCCATCTTTCTCAACTCTCCCCCCTTCCTTCTCCCAACCTCTCATTCTTTCCCCATCTTTCTCAACTCTCCCCCCTTCCTTCTCCCAACCTCTCATTCTTTCCCCATCTTTCTCAACTCTCCCCTCTTCCTTCTCCCAACCTCTCATTCTTTCCACATCTTTCTCAACTCACTCCCCCTCTTTCTCCCAACCTCTCATTCTTTCCCCCTTTTTCTCAACCCCTTCCTCCAAGCTCTACTATATAATGAGAGCTTATGGAGGATGGAGGGGAAAGGAAGAACAACAAGGACACAAGAAAAAAAAGAAGAATAGTGAGAGAGCTTAGAGAGAGAAAGTGAGTTTGAGAGGGAAAATAGAGTTTGGAGAAGGATTTTCCAAAAACCAAAGCTACCACCGCCACTCAACCACCGTACCGCCGCCGCCACTCACCGTCGTACCGCCGCCGCCACTCACCGTCGTACCGCCGCCGCCACTCACCGCCGTACCGACGCCGCCACTCACTGCCGTACCGCCGTTGCCGCCACCACTGTCTCCGCCGCCACTGCCGTGCCGCCTTTTTTTGATTTCCAACAAGGCTCCTAAGTGAGGGAAAGTGGAAGAGAAAAAAGAAAAAGAGAGGGAAGGAAGTTGGGGAAGAAGAAAGAGGAAAGTGAATAAGGTGGGTCCCACATTTTTAAATTCTTTTATTTTTATTTTTATTTTATTTTTTATTTTATTTTATTTTTTTTATGTATCCAAATTTTTCCATTTTTCATTTTGGCTATGAATTTGAGTTTCCCAAATCAATTGCAATTTATTTTCTTTCATTTTCTAATTAGAAATTTAAATTGATTTATTTTAGACTTCTAAAGAACTTTAATTGGATATTAGTTGAAAGTTTTTTTTATCTAATTTCAATTAGAGTTTATTTGGGAGTTTCCAAACTAATTTTAATTGGCTTTAAATTGAATTGTTATTACCAATTTCAATTTGATTTTAATATGACATTTTCAGCTTTAATTGTCTTTCTTATTAATTTTAGTTGGATTCTAACATAAAATTTCTAATTTGAATTTGAATTTGTATTTTCCTAATAAATGTTCACTAGTTTGTAATTAGAAAATTCAATTTTCTTTAAAATGGAAATTTTAATGTTTTGAATTTTACTTTAATTTGAATTGTTCAAATG
This sequence comes from Luffa acutangula, assembly GCA_036850905.1. Taxonomy (NCBI): domain Eukaryota; kingdom Viridiplantae; phylum Streptophyta; class Magnoliopsida; order Cucurbitales; family Cucurbitaceae; genus Luffa; species Luffa acutangula. The sequence goes on along the minus strand of CM072097.1, from coordinate 42,225,828 downwards.
AATTTCAAAGGGTTTTGAAATGCTCAAATGAATTTCAAACAAATGACATTTGAACTAAGATTTTCAATTTGATTTTCACTTTTTTTTTTTTTAAAGACGATTTTAAACTTTCCTTCCATTGGTTTCAATAATTAATTTGGAATTTTATAATAAATTTTTAATTGGATTTAATTTGGGATTTCAACTTTTGTTTGTTTTTAATTTGATTTCATTTTGACATTTACAAATGAATTTCAATTTGGAATTGCCCAAATGAATTTCAATTGGAATTTTATTTGAATTTTCACCCTCAATTGGTTTTAATCTTGAATTCATGGAGTTTCAAAGTGATTTGGAATTTTTCAATAAATGTCAATTTGGTTCTAAATTAAAGTTTCCAAGTCAATGTCTTTTGGTCTTAGATTGAAAATCAAATTCAATTTTAAACTAAATTGGAAATCAATTTCGATTTTGGAAAGGTTAAATCAAATTTCAAAAACATTATTTAATATTTTGAATGGTTAAAATAGATTGATTATGAAAACTTTAATGCTAATTTTGTCTAAGAACGGGTATTTAAGCTGACCGAAAGGGAACACCCTGCCTGGAATATAGCCTAAAGTTTAACTAGTCAATTATTTTGGCAATCAAAATTTCAATTGGATCTTAAATTAGAAAGTTTTCAAATCAACTTCGATTTGATTCTAAATTGGATTTTCCAAATGAACTTCAAAATAGTTTTACTTTGGTAATTCCAAATGAATTTCTACTTGAATTTAATTTAAAAATGAAAAAATATTTTTCCATTCAATGGTGTCATATCACTCATGATTATTACTTCATATTTTATTTTTGAAATGTGAGGTAATAGTTGAGAGACAAATTAGCTCATGTATAGCCTATGACGGAGTTGAAATAATTTTCAAATTCTTGAGGTGAAAGATTTTCTTTAATTAGGAAATTTTTACATGATAATAAAGTCATGGGTTAACCCCACTCACAAAATTAAATCCTTACTTTATTTAAAGATAAGGTGAAACTAGTGAGACAATTTGAAGGGAATAAAAGTCCCCACGCAGCGGAAGCGCATCGATTGGACCTTACGCCGTATATTAATTAACATTAAAATACCGTTACGATAACTCAAACCAAACTTTAAACATGCTTTAAAGTTGCTGTAAAATCGGTTTAAACATGCTAAAATAAATCTAAATTTATTTTAAAAACTTTTCTAACGAAAAGAGGAAGAACCGTTACAAACCTCCGTTGTAGACTTGACCGTTCTTCGCCAACGACGCTCCAACGAACGAAAACGCAGCAACCGCCTTTGTTTTTCTTCGCTGGAAATTCCTTCTTGATTGACACAATAACCACAGAGGTTACACCGGTATGTCTCTAAGTCTAGGAGGCCAAAGACTTGTGGGAGTCTTTCTCTAAGAGGGAGGCTAGAGAGAATTCTAGGTCTTGTCTTTTAAGAGTGTCAAGTCTCAAAAGTGTCATGACCAATTAGGTCTAATGTTCTATTTATAGAAGAGAGGCCATGAATAAAATATTCAATCAAATCAATCTTTTCCAAAATTGATTCAATCTTATTCCTTAATTAATCAATCATGATCAATCAATTCCCCAATTGATTAATCTTTTCCATAAATGACTAATTTCTTCCATAAGTAATTAAATCATTCCCATAAATGATTAATCACTTCCTTAAGTGATTAATTATTTACATAATTGATTAATTCATGGTTAATGAATTCTTTAATTAATTAACCACCAATTAAATATCACATATTTAATTTCCGGCCTTGAATTAATTAATTTTGCCCAAACACTTTTAGGACTTAAATTAATTAATTCTTTCAATCTTCCATAAATTTATATTTGAACTTCTTCAAATATTAATTTCTCTCATAATAATATATCAATATATATTATATTTATTTCCCTTAGTAAATTGAACATTTTCAATTTACATTTAATTACTTAGTTGCCTCAAATTACTTTACGAGCTACCAGTGGGACCTTATGGACCTGCAGATCAGAAGCTCCAATGATGTGAGATTAATTGGTTAAACTCATTAACCACAATAATCAATATTCGTTAACTGTGTGTACATTCCACTATAGACTCACAGTTGCACTCTTCTCACTGCAGACATATTTTCTGTGTCCACGGAACTTAGACCAATATCGACTAGTTAGTCCTTCACGAGTGTCCGTAACACCAGCTGGGTCAAATTACCGTTTTACCCCTAGGTCACCTCTATTTCCTTAAGTACCAATTCTCCTCTAATGAACAATCTGTTTATGGTCCAACCATCAAACAGAAAACCCTCTCGTGCTATTGAGAGGGTAGGGCCCTTTGTTCAAGACTCGGAGTAACCACTTAAGGGAACACTCATCTGCTTCCCTAAAGTCGGGAAGGAGTGAATTCCATCTTGTATAATTATGTTCCCAGCTCCCCATTCGATCTTGTCCCCAAAGTGGTAGGCTTATTGAGTCGGCGTATTGGCCTATCTCACCCATACAAATCAAAGGACAATCTCTCATGAGCAGGAGTCCATAATCAACTCAGGATTAAGACTAAGTTGTCTAGGTCGTCCTAGTGAAAATAGAAAACCAACTAGTTAACGGTGTTATAACTAGTGATTACTATTTCGCGGTCCGGTCTTATGCAAACTCATTGCATAGGATACCCCCACTCGCATGTCTCCTACACGAACGCGTTGGATCGGAGCGTTTGTATCAAATACAAAGTGGGTCGTATCCATAGTGTCACCAGGATAAGGCACCCAGTCTTATCCCTATACTATAGACCCTTTAGGCTGTTTCTTGAACAATGATCCCATATGTCGCTACATATAGTTCAAGACTCATATTACAGCCTCGGATGTCTAGTTTATTGGATTAGGGTTATTATTAGGCAAAGACAAACATAAAATAACTAATAACAATTAATGGAAAAATATATCAATATTATTTCATTAATATCCGGTCAACGGTTACATTGACTCCATTTCCAGGTTCATGGCTTTGACCCATTCATCCTTATCTTCGTCATTCATTGCCTGTCGATAGGACAATGGATCCTCAATGCTATCATTAGGTATGACAACCTGAGTTCCAGTTAAACCCAAGTATCGGTCAGGTTGTAATACAATCCTCCCACTGCGTCGAGGCATTCCCAACGTTTGAGATGGACGGGATGGATCTGAAGAACTAGTTCCTTCATCAACCCTTGCTGAAGGTCCAACTTCATCAACAACTCTTGATGATTCTTCAGTAGCTTCTCCTAATATTATTTTGCTTCGTGGTTTATGATCTCTCATGTGGTCTTCCTCTAAGAAAGTGGCGTTTGTCGATACAATTACCTTATTTTCTTGTGGGTCGTAGAAATAACCACCTCTCGTTTCTTTAGGGTAACCAACAAATTGGCACAGTTTTGAACGAGGTTCCAGTTTCTTAGGATTTGTCACAAGCACGTGTGCAGGACAACCCCAGATGCGAAAGTGATGCAAACTAGGTTTATGCCCCTTCCATAACTCGAAAGGTGTTTCAGAAACACTTTTCGATGGAACATTGTTCAAGATGTATACTGCAGTCTCTATTGCATACCCCCAAAACGAGCTAGGCAATTGAGCATAGCTCATCATTGATCGAACCATGTCTAACAAGGTTCTATTTCTCCTTTCTGACACACCATTCTGCTGAGGTGTACCAGGGGCTGAGAGTTGAGATTGGATTCCATGTTCTATCATATAATCCTGGAATCTTTGATCCATATACTCCCCTCCTCGATCAGATCGAAGTACTTTAATAGATTTACCTAATAGGTTTTCAACTTCAGCCTTAAACTCCTTAAACTTTTCAAGGGCTTCAGACTTATGTCCCATTAGGTATAAGTAACCATATCTTGAATAATCATCTATAAATGAGATGAAATATTCGTACCCTCCTCGAGCTTTTACATTCATTGGACCACATAGATCCGAATGTATTAACTCTAAGGGTTCTTTGGCTCTGTAACCTTTTCCAGTAAAGGGTCTTTTGGTCATTTTTCCCTCGAGACAAGATTCACAAGGTGGTAGTGAATCATCTTCTAACTTGCTTAGAAGTCCATTCTTTACCAAACGACCGATCCTATCGATGTTTATATGACCAAGTCTAAGATGCCAAATATGAGTATTGTTACTTGATGGAGAAATCTTTTGCCTTTTACTTTGAGTTTCAGCAGTTTTAAATAATTCGTGATTTAAAAGTGCTTTGTTTTCGGTTGGTCTTAAAACATACAAGTTATTTTCCAATTTGGCTGAACAAATAAGTACACCATTTTTATAAATGAACGCTTCATTCATATCAAAAGTAACTGTATACGATTGTTCAATCAAACATGAAATAGAAATCAAGTTCCTCTTAATCTTGGGAACGATTAACAAACTTTCTAAAAGTAAGAATCTATTTCTAAAAAATAACTTCGCAGCTCCCACTGCTTTAGCTGAAATGACTTCTCCAGTTCCGACCCTGAGTGTCATTTCTCCATCGTTCAACTGCCGAAAGGAACTATTTTCCTGAAAAGAAGAGCAAACATGATTAGTTGCTCCTGAATCAAGTATCCAGGTAAACTCATCATGTTCTACCAGGCATGTTTCTAAAACCAGTAAATCAAATTTACCTTCCTTTTCCTTCTTTTTCTCAGCAAGGTACTTTGGGCAGTTTCTCTTCCAATGTCCATCTACACTGCAGTGAAAACACTTGCCCTTATCTGCCACAGCTTTGGCTTTTCCCTTGCTTTTAGCAGTAGTACTGGGAGCTTTCCCCTTATTTCCTTTCTTCTTTTGAAGAAGTGGCTACAGATTTAGTTCTAGAGGATGAACCCTTCTCGAACTTTCTTTTAGAGTGGACAACGTTTGCCTCTCCTTCTATCTGTCCCTTGTTCTTAAGAAGAGACTGATAGAGCTGTAGCTCATTCAGGAGGCTAGTCAGGTTGAATGTTATTTTATTCATCATTGCATTGCTTCGAAACTGTAGAAAACTCTTCGGAAGAGATTCTAAGATGAATGCAACCTGACTACGCTCATCTATGACCGCCCCGTTTGCCTCTGCCACGTTGAATTGGACCATCATATCCAGGACATGCTCCCGAACAGACGTGCCCTCTTTCATGCGACAGCTATAAACGTATTTGAGAGCGTCATGGTGGAGTTGGTAGGACGGTTGTCCAAACATCTCCCGGAGAGAGTTCATAATCTCCCTCGCTGTTACCATGCCCTCATGCCTTTTAGCCAAAACTTCAGATAAGCTGGCTAAGATATAGACGCGAGTCTTATCATTGGCCTTTGTCCAGCGGTCATAAGCATCCTTAACTGCCTGGGATGCATTACGAGCAGGGGCTGGAGGACAATCCTCCGTTAAGACGAACCGCAGATCATCGACAACAAGAATCGTATTCAAGTTCGACTTCCACGTAGCATAATTTTCGCCGGTTAATTTCTCATTTTTAAGCAGAGAGACAATTGAGGAAGACATTGCTGAAATTTAAACAAACAATGACCGTATTAGTTATCTTTGCCTTAACCCATCATACAAGCAAACAATTGCACACAATCCAATCAATTTAGCAAAACAGACAATCACAGAACCCTAAAACTATTGATTTAGTTTTGCAACGACGTTTCAGAGGTTTAGAATATCAGCCACCGAAGGGTGATCAGGTACTCCTCCTTTGAAATGAGACACCTCTCAGCTAATTCTAATTCAAGAATAACTCATATTCCTATGGACATTAGCCACCGTTGTTCGGTCAAGGATTTGTTAACACTTTTAACTCATCCTCGTAAGTGTAACCCTCCCACTTTCAGATCTCAGAGGCACGCACCAACAGGCTACCGAAGGGAAAGACAACTGTTGGTGATTAGCCTAAGAGCTCCTATCCTTTTTAGGAGTTCACGATGTTCCGAATCCTATGACCAGGCCCTCCGAAGGGATGGATGCGCCAGGGCAACCTGCAGGCGGATCATAGGACTCTCACGGTGTGAACTATGGACGGAGACCGAGGGATACGTTGACACGTGTCCCGCTCCCATTTACTCTAGACATTTTTCCCATTCACCTTGATATTGATCCATGCAAACACTTTCCGAAGGGAGGCCGCTCCTAGGGCGACTCGAAGCCGAGCATGAATCTCACGTTGTGGATATAGGGACGTAGGAGCAAAACTTGATTTAAATCTCGTTTTGTAATTTTCCTCCCACTGAAAATGTCCTAAGGTTAATATAGGGTTGTTTAACTTAGATAGTATTCGGCTAAGTCAATCTATCTAAGTCTGATCCTATTATAACAATTATGGAAAGGATTCAACTGCAATCTTTTGGGTGAATTAAACTTCTTTTAATAAACCCAACATTGCAAGTCAACATTACTATGATTAATTCAACTCAATCCGGTTAGTTCCCAGGTAGGAGGTGTTCCGTAAACCGTCAACTTAAATACCCCCAACCTTAGACAGAACTTCACCGAGAGAGTTCCCTTATAACCTCAGTAATGTAAGGTCTTTACTCTAAAGATCTAGGTGCATTAAACACTTTTAATAAACCTAGTGACATTGCATGCTAACATTTAACTATGATTAATTCAACTCCGGTATTCCAGGTCAGTTCCCAGGTAGGAGGTGTTCCGTAAACTGTCAACTTAAATACCCCCAACCTTAGACAGAACATTACCGGTGGAGTTCCCTTATAATCATAGCAATGTTTTTCCTACTTAGTAAATTAAAACTATTTTTAATTCTAAGTAAGAAAAGATTCTAATCCTATTAGAAATCGATCTAGGTCTAATTAATTTTAAACAATTTAAAATTAATCCAATTTATCCTATGATCTTATGTTTGCATGCAAATCTTGATTATAGATTGACGGTTTCTAATCATTAATATTGAAGAACTATTTCAAATTTTAATGATTAATCCTATAATCATGAATCTAGGGTTTAATTCATTCAACAATCTCATTCAAATTGAAAAATTAAGCCACATCAATTGCATGAATAATATAACAATTATATTATTGACTATGGATGTTTCATGCTTCATGCAATTTTGATTTTCTTTTATTATAACAATTATAAGTCAATCAAGAAAATCAACCAAGCATGCTTCATTCATCACATTAAACATAACTATTTATATTTAATTTAAGTAATGACATGCTTCATGCTTTCCAATTTTTCATATAAATTAATATACACTTATATTAAAAAATATGAAAACAAATCCATGCATTTAAACATACATTATAACAATTTATAATATATAAAAAATGCATGAGCATGTTTATAACCTAAGGTGGGATTAAATATTCTATATGACATCCATAAAGCATATAAACAGCAATTGAACCGGTTAATTTTGGCCCCTAGGATAAAATAAAGCATTAAATTACAATAATTTAGCTAAATTCTATCCTAAAAAATCCATGTACAGCTCCGGAATTAGTCTAGACAGCACGAACCGCCCCAAACCACCTCGAACTGGCTTCCAAAATCACGAACCATGCCAAAAATTGGCTGAACCAGCTCAATTGGATCTTAAATTAGAAAGTTTTCAAATCAACTTCGATTTGATTCTAAATTGGATTTTCCAAATGAACTTCAAAATAGTTTTACTTTGGTAATTCCAAATGAATTTCTACTTGAATTTGATTTAAAAATGAAAAAATATTTTTCCATTCAATGGTGTCATACCACTCATGATTATTACTTCATATTTTATTTTTGAAATGTGAGGTAATAGTTGAGAGACAAATTAGCTCATGTATAGCCTATGACGGAGTTGAAATAATTTTCAAATTCTTGAGGTGAAAGATTTTCTTTAATTAGGAAATTTTTACATGATAATAAAGTCATGGGTTAACCCCACTCACAAAATTAAATCCTTACTTTATTTAGAGATAAGGTGAAACTAGTGAGACAATTTGAAGGGAATAAAAGTCCCCACGCAGCGGAAGCGCATCGATTGGACCTTACGCCGTATATTAATTAACATTAAAATACCGTTACGATAACTCAAACCAAACTTTAAACATGCTTTAAAGTTGCTGTAAAATCGGTTTAAACATGCTAAAATAAATCTAAATTTATTTTAAAAACTTTTCTAACGAAAAGAGGAAGAACCGTTACAAACCTCCGTTGTAGACTTGACCGTTCTTCACCAACGACGCTCCAACGAACGAAAACGCAGCAGCCGCCTTTGTTTTTCTTCGCTGGAAATTCCTTCTTGATTGACACAATAACCACAGAGGTTACACCGGTATGTCTCTAAGTCTAGGAGGCCAAAGACTTGTGGGAGTCTTTCTCTAAGAGGGAGGCTAGAGAGAATTCTAGGTCTTGTCTTTTAAGAGTGTCAAGTCTCAAAAGTGTCATGACCAATTAGGTCTAATGTTCTATTTATAGAAGAGAGGCCATGAATAAAATATTCAATCAAATCAATCTTTTCCAAAATTGATTCAATCTTATTCCTTAATTAATCAATCATGATCAATCAATTCCCCAATTGATTAATCTTTTCCATAAATGACTAATTTCTTCCATAAGTAATTAGATCATTCCCATAAATGATTAATCACTTCCTTAAGTGATTAATTATTTACATAATTGATTAATTCATGGTTAATGAATTCTTTAATTAATTAACCACCAATTAAATATCACATATTTAATTTCCGGCCTTGAATTAATTAATTTTGCCCAAACACTTTTAGGACTTAAATTAATTAATTCTTTCAATCTTCCATAAATTTATATTTGAACTTCTTCAAATATTAATTTCTCTCATAATAATATATCAATATATATTATATTTATTTCCCTTAGTAAATTGAACATTTTCAATTTACATTTAATTACTTAGTTGCCTCAAATTACTTTACGAGCTACCAGTGGGACCTTATGGACCTGCAGATCAGAAGCTCCAACGATGTGAGATTAATTGGTTAAACTCATTAACCACAATAATCAATATTCGTTAACTGTGTGTACATTCCACTATAGACTCACAGTTGCACTCTTCTCACTGCAAACATATTTTCTGTGTCCACGGAACTTAGACCAATATCGACTAGTTAGTCCTTCACGAGTGTCCGTAACACCAGCTGGGTCAAATTACCGTTTTACCCCTAGGTCACCTCTATTTCCTTAAGTACCAATTCTCCTCTAATGAACAATCTGTTTATGGTCCAACCATCAAACAGAAAACCCTCTCGTGCCATTGAGAGGGTAGGGCCCTTTGTTCAAGACTCGGAGTAACCACTTAAGGGAACACTCATCTGCTTCCCTAAAGTCGGGAAGGAGTGAATTCCATCTTGTATGATTATGTTCCCAGCTCCCCATTCGATCTTGTCCCCAAAGTGGTAGGCTTATTGAGTCGGCGTATTGGCCACTCTCACCCATACAAATCAAAGGACAATCTCTCATGAGCAGGAGTCCATAATCAACTCAGGATTAAGACTAAGTTGTCTAGGTCGTCCTAGTGAAAATAGAAAACCAACTAGTTAACGGTGTTATAACTAGTGATTACTATTTCGCGGTCCGGTCTTATGCAAACTCATTGCATAGGATACCCCCACTCGCATGTCTCCTACACGAACGCGTTGGATCGGAGCGTTTGTATCAAATACAAAGTGGGTCGTATCCATAGTGTCACCAGGATAAGGCACCCAGTCTTATCCCTATACTATAGACCCTTTAGGCTGTTTCTTGAACAATGATCCCATATGTCGCTACATATAGTTCAAGACTCATATTACAGCCTCGGATGTCTAGTTTATTGGATTAGGGTTATTATTAGGCAAAGACAAACATAAAATAACTAATAACAATTAATGGAAAAATATATCAATATTATTTCATTAATATCCGGTCAACGGTTACATTCACTATCTACGAGTTTTAGGGCATAAAACCCAACACAATTAATTTTCAATTTTCATTTTTTTGTTTATTTTCGACACGGACCTTTTGTTTAATGAATTCGAGTAATAAAATAAAATGTTTTCAAACGGGTGTTGTAGGGTGCTAACACATTCCCTACACACAACTGATCCCCGAACCTAATTTTTGGTTTTCAAAGACCACTTTTTTTAAAATGGGTGACCAATCACACCCCAAGATGATTGGTGGCGACTCTAAACCTCTCACCTCGAAAGAGACCCTTAGGAAAGGACGTCGGCCGCTCCGCGTCGCGATGACGTTGCGACACCGGGTATATATATTTACAACACTCCCCCTTAGATATCCATTGTATATGAAATATATGCCTCGTTAAAACCTTACTGGGAAAAACCCAATGGGAAAAAAATCCTAGTGAAGGAAAAAGAGTACATTATATTTATATACATTAACAACTGCCTCATTAAAAACCTTGCTAGGAAAACCCAGTGGGAAAAAAACCATAGCGAAGGAAAAAGAGTGCAGTGTATTTACTCCCCCTCATGAAAACATCATTTGAGATCTCTGAGTCGTCGCATTCCAATGTTGTGCACCAACTTCTCAAAGGTCGCAGTAGGTAATGCCTTCGTAAATAGATCTGCCAAATTGTCTTTTGAAGAAATTTGTTGAACAGTGATATCACCATTTTCTTCAAGATCGTGAGTGTAGAAGAGCTTTGGTGAGATGTGCTTCGTTCTATCTCCTTTAATGTACCCTCCTTTGATTTGGGCTATACATGTTGTATTGTCTTCATATAACGTTGTTGGACAACCTTTGTTAGAGGATAATCCGCATGTTTCGCAAATGTGTTGAGTCATTGATCTTAGCCATACACATTCTCGACTAGCCTCATGAATTGCCAGGATCTCAGCATGGTTTGAGGAAGTAGCTGTTATTGTCTGCTTCATAGATCGCCATGATATAGCAGTTCCTCCATATGTAAATAAATAACCTGTTTGAGATCTAGCTTTATGTGGGTCAGATAAATAACCTGCATCTGCATAACCAACTAGATCAAAGTTTGATTTATTAGAATAAAATAAACCCATATCAATTGTCCCTCGAAGATAACGGAGGATGTGTTTAACTCCATTCCAATGTCTTTTTGTTGGAGAAGAACTATATCTAGCTAATAAATTTACTGAAAATGCTATATCAGGTCGTGTATTATTAGCAAGATACATAAGTGCACCTATTGCACTAAGATATGGTACTTCTGGACCAAGAAGCTCTTCATTATCTTCTCGAGGTCGGGAGATGTCTTTCTTTACATCGAGTGAACGAACTACCATTGTAATGTTCAATGGATGTGCTTTGTCCATGTCAAATCTCTTTAATATCTTTTCTGTATAAGTTGATTGATGAATAAATATTCCATCTGCTAGATGTTCAATTTGTAAGCCAAGGCAAAACTTTGTTTTCCCGAGATCTTTCATCTCAAATTCTTTCTTAAGATATTCTATTGTCTTTGGAAGCTCTTCAGGAGTTCCAATTATATTTAAATCATTAACATATACAGTAATGATAGCAAATCCTGACTGTGATTTCTTTATAAAAACACATGGACAAATTGGATTATTTTGATACCCTTCTTTCAATAAATATTCACTCAGGCGATTATACCACATTCGTCCTGATTGTTTTAATCCATATAAAGATCTCTGTAATTTGATCGAATATAATTCTCTAGGATTTGAATTATATGACTCTGGTATTTTTAATCCTTCAGGGATTTTCATATAAATATCATTATCAAGAGATCCATATAAATATGTTGTAACTACATCCATGAAATGCATGTCAAGCTTTTTATACACAGTCAGACCAATTAAATATCTCAATGTTATTGCATCCACCACAGGAGAATATGTCTCCTCATAATCAATACCAGCCCTTTGCGAGAATCCTTGTGCAACAAGTCTCGCTTTATATCTTGTGACCTCATTCTTTTCATTTCTTTTTCTTACAAATACCCATTTGTATCCCACAGGCTTGACATCTTCTGGTGTCTGGACTACTGGTCTGAAAACCTCACGTTTTGAAAGTGAGTTTAATTCTGTCTGGATTGCTTCTTTCCACTTAAGCCAATCCTTTCTATGTCGACATTCTTCGACAGATTTTGGTTCATAATCATCATTTTCAGAAATGATGTCATAAGCAGCATTATACGCAAAAATGTTATCAACAACTATATTGTTTCGGTTCCATCTTTTTCCATTCATTACATAATTTATCGAAATTTCATTATTATCCTCAGGTATTTCACCTTCTTCGATATTATTATGAGTAGTCACATTTAGGATTTCTTCTAGAATATCCACATTATCAATTACGTCATTTTGATTATTGACTACTTTTCTTTTTCGAGGATTTTTATCTTTGGAACCCATTGATCTACCACGCTTCTGGCGTGTCGCAAACTCATTAGTTATGATAACTTGCTGCGCTGGGATATCAATTTTCGATGGTGTATTTGCGACTGGTATATGTGACTTGGTCACTTTCTTAGCATCTGTAAATGCATCTGGCATTTTATTTGCAATATTTTGCAAATGAATTATCTTTTGAACTTCTAGTTCACATTGATTTGTACGAGGATCTAAATGAGACAATGATGTTGCATTCCATGTAATTTCATTTTCCAACTTCTTAATCTCTCCCCCTAATGTTGGAAAATTTGTCTCATTAAAACGACAATCAGCAAATCGTGCAGTAAATACATCACCCGTCAGGGGTTCAAGATATCTAATAATTGATGGGGAATCAAATCCAACATATATTCCTAGCCTCCTTTGAGGACCCATCTTAGTGCGTTTTGGTGGAGCAATTGGAACATATACTGCACTTCCAAAAATTCGTAAGTGAGATATATTTGGCTGCTGGCCATAAGCTAATTGTATTGGGGAGTATTTATGATAGTCTGCTGGCCTAATGCGTATAAGCGATGCAGCATGTAAAATTGCATGACCCCATACAGATATTGGAAGTCTTGCTCTCATAAGCATTGGTCTAGCAATTAATTGCAGACGTTTTATGAATGATTCAGCTAGACCATTTTGTGTATGAACATGAGCTACAAGATGTTCAACACTTATCCCAATTGACATACAATAATCATTAAATGATTGGGATGTAAACTCACCAGCATTATCAAGACGAATTTTCTTAATTACATAATCAGGAAATTGTGCTCTTAACTTAATTATTTGAGCAAGTAATCTTGCAAATGCAAGGTTTCGACTTGATAATAAACACACATGTGACCATCTACTGGATGCATCAATTAGAACCATAAAATATCTAAATGGTCCACTTGGTGGATTTATAGGTCCGCATATATCACCATGAATTCGTTCTAAGAATGCGGGGAATTCAGTCCCAACTTTAGCTGGTGAAGGTCTAATAACTAATTTTCCTTGAGAGCAAGCAACACATGACAATTCATTAGATTGAAGAATCTTCTGGTTCTTCAATGGATGTCCATGTGAGTTTTCAATAATTTTTCTCATCATTATTGACCCAGGATGACCCAATCGATCATGCCAAACAAAAAATATATATGGATCATTGAACTTCAGGTTCATTATTGCATATGTTTCAATAACACGAATATACGTGTAATATAATCCAGAAGAAAAGGCAGGCAACATTTCTAATATACGTTTTTCATGTGAGACAGTTGATATAATATAAAGATATTCTATATTATTCTTCTTATCAGTCTCTATATGATAACTATTAGCACGTATATCTTTAAAACTCAGTAGGTTTCTTTTTTATTTACTAGAGAACAAAACATTATCAATTGTGAATTTCGTTCCTCTAGGCAAAATAATATTTGCTTTTCCAAAACCTTCAATCAAGTCTGCAGGACCTGATATTGTATTGACTTTTACTTCTAGCATTGTCAATTCTGAAAAATATTTCATACTTTTAAGGATAGTGTGTGTTGTTGCGTTATCTGCGAAACATAAATCTTCATTGTTCATTTTGGAGTCAATCAAATGTGAAATATTCATGTTTCTTCAAGAAAAAAAAATAACACATAGTAAGCCTCAGAAAAATAAATTGAATATAAAATTGAACTTAATAAATAAGCATAAATCAAACATAAAGCGACATTCACATAATCTAATATAATATTTTTTTTCTCATTTAATAATATTCATTTTCTCTTCAGGAGATTTAATGAGATTTGCAACATCTATTTCATATTTCCAAGATTAATTATCTTTTCAGGAGATTGCAAAGTTTGCTTTCACACATGGTTCTCATTTTCGTACAACAGGTACAAAATTAATGCTATTAAACATTTTCTTTTAATAACCATATATGTGTGGTTTTCCAAATGGTTCACGATGACCACTGGATGAGTAATTGCTTCTTCCTTTATTACTGATTATTGATCATGATCTCGCCATTGACCATAATTATTCGATATTACAATATTCACTTCAGGGAATAATATTGAAACAATTCATTGAGATTCCTGATTTTTCATCAAATGCTCATTTGATTGCTTTAATTTCAAGAAGACATGGTGTTTGCTCATCACAATATTAAAAACTTTTTTTTTCTCAATATTGCTACTAAAGGAGCATATTCTATAATTGGAAAGAAAGATTAACAACATTATTCTTACCATATGCTCACTTATTGATTAAAATTATGCAACTACGAGTGCATTTAATTAAAGTGAGCATTTCTTGACTTGAACTTGTGCAACTACAGGTGCATTAAATTATGAGCAATTCTTGATTTGAAATTATGCAACTACAGGTGCATTTAATCACACAAGTACATCTTGATTTGAAATGGTGCAACTTCAGATGCATTAAATCAAAATGGGCATTTTTAAGCAACTTCGTGTGCATAACATTAAAATTAACTATAGAACAAGCAATTATTTACTATATAAGTTTGCAAACTTTGTCATATGAGAATTTAAACTAATACATGTGTCTTCCATGAATTCCAAAAGGTAATCAACATAAACAAAAATATTCAAATGTATATATGACATATACACAAAGAAATATCTCATATATGCGTTCTAAAAAAAACAGTAGGTAAACAACATATTGCAATATTTATATAAGATATATTACAACATATATAACATGTTCTGTACATAAAGGAAATATGTACACTGTATATATTAAATAATACACATGATATAAATTATACAAATGATCATGTGAAAATTATACTGGACAAAGATTACATAAACTAACGAGATCAATATACATTAGCTGATTAGCAAAACGAGCAATTTTAGTAGATATATATGATTAAAAAATAAGATATATACATGGGTATATATGTGCATCATGTATATCGAATATGTATAAACATTATAGATCATTACAATAATAAGGATGTAACATACTCTCAACATTTCAGTTATTGTAATTAACATACATATCATTGGCAAATATAGAACCACGATCGATGTTAATATCGTCGTAAACAAACATGATACTTAATAATCTCATATAGTATGCACAATAATGAAGAATATGCTAATATTGCATAGAATATATGTTGTCAACGTTCAATACACAGTGTATATACGGGGTATATATAATACATACACACTGTATATATGAAACGGACCGAAGACAATTGCATCTAATAAAGATGAACCCTACCTTCAACCGAACAAAAATGACAGAGACTCGTGCTGATAACGTGTTATAAAACGTGGAAAACAATAAAACAACTAAAAGAGAATTTGAGAGAGCAAAGTAGAGAGAAAAGAGAGCTAATGCTTTTCATTCAAGTGTGTTTACAATGCTTCATACAACCCCTATTTATACTAATGCAATGAGGTAGGTTACAAGCTTCAAAATGATGAAAATAGAAGAGGGTGAGAGTCTCTTGGCTATTCCTAAGGGAGTGGGAGAGTCATGGGGAAGAATGCCTACATATATGGGTTGACTAAGACTAATGGATATCTAATATATACTTATATATACCGGGTATATATATTTACAACAAAATACACTTTTTATTATTTATTTTATTTTTTTGAGTTCAACAACAGTGGGAAGGGGGAGATTCGAACCTCTAACCTGGTTGAGAGTACATGCCAATTACTGTTGAGTTATGTTCGCTTTGACCACTTTTTTAAATTTGTTTAGAATTGTTGTAACTTTTTAAATAATTACTTGTGTCATTGTAATTTTAGAAAAATCAGTTGTAATAATAAGTAATCAATATTCAATAAATTTCAAATTGATACATTTTCTTTTTTCCTTCTTAATACGATTTCAGATTGAAACTTGAAAGAGTAGATTACAGTGTTTGGTCGATAGTTATTAAATTGATGTGCTTTAGCTATAAGGATCAAAGCATAGACATACCATTTTAATTACCTTTGTATTGAAATATATAATATCTATTGTTATAGGTGATTTTGGACCACTCCGGTGTACAAAGAGCTGACGAGGACAACCGAACGAAAATAGGATTGGGAGTTGGACCCCAGAGGCAAAACCGGCAAGGGGAACGGGCCAAGACCGAAGGGGTCGGGCTTTTGGCCCGACCCCCTGCTCGGCCCGCTTGCGCGGGCCGAGTCCCTCCGACTCGGTTCAGTCCCTACAGCCTATGGCTGCCCCGGTTCCGCCTGGTTCGTCCCAAAACGCCTCCGAATACCTAAAAACCCTAGGAGCATGAGCAGGTATTTATACCCCTCTTCGCCACTTCTCTACTCTCTTCTCTTACTCTCTAGCCCTCCTACTTTCGTTTTCTGACTTAAGCATCGAAGTCGGTGTGGCTAGCACCACACCGATGTGCAGGTTTCCCGTTTTGCAGGCCACGTCTTCCCCCGCACGTGAAGGTCAGGTGAGTTTCCTCTGACCAAATTTAACCATCAACATCTATATAATCATTTTGAATTTTAACCTAACATCTTGTGTAGTCGGAAAACACATGAGTTAGAGTTAGTAGAGTACTAAAATAGTGTCCTTCATAAGAGAGATTTTTAGAGAGAATGGTTGTAATTAGCCGCTAGTAAATTAGAGATGGTAGTATTACTTATTTTTCCTATAAATATTTGTAACACTTTCTACTTTGAACGGAACGAGTTGAAGTTTCATCCTTCATACATTTTCTCTCTTATTTTCACTCTTGTCGTTCTCTTCTTTTTCGCGACAAATGTTTGATGTATTTGTTTCCAAAGGATGGAGGCAACCACAATATTAGGCTAGTTGTAAGAAAAGAAGATGAAAACAAAATTGTGTGAGGTGAGTTCATCCTAAGAAAAAAATTGCTAAGGATTTTATGGTAGCTGTAAGAAATTACCTGTGGCAGAGATGGCCCTTCCACCAAGCAAGAGTAGCTTTCAAAACAAAATTACAAAAACCCGTGTTTGGTAATATATATATATATATATCGACACATACATATAATATTATATAAAACGAAATTAAAGTTTGTAAAGTTCTTGATTTTTAGAATTGAATATTTATATAATCTGAATAAAACAGACTAAAATAATTGTAAATATAGCAAAATTTAACATTATTTGCAAATCAAAATTAAAGCCTATCAATGATAAACTTCAATCACAAGTGTAATTATTGTTGATGGACTATTCTATCAGGGATAGTAGTCTATCATTAATAGATTACGTGCATTGTGATTGAAGTCTATCAGTGTTAAATGACTATCATCGATAGATTTGCCAAAACTATTTGAAAATATAACAAAATTAAAATCCATCAGTGATAAAAGTTTATCAACGATAGATTTTATTCACAATTGCAATTATTGTTGATAGACTATTCTATTAATGATAACAATCTATCACTAATAGACTACAACATTGTTGATATTCTATTAATGATAATACTACATAATAATAGATACCTATCATTGATAGATTTGTCATATTTGTAAATTTTTTTTTAAAAGTTGTTATATTTGCAAATAAAAAATCTTAAATTGCTATCCTTACAATAATCCTAATAATAATTGTGTGTCAAAATATGTGTTTGAAAATTAGTAAGCTTAAGAAAGTACTTAAAATATACTTTGAGTGGGTTTAGTTTTTGTTAGGTAGATTATAAAAAATTAAAGGTTAACTTACAAGTTTAGTTTTTTAGGTTATTTAACTTTCAAAAGTATTTAAAAAGTTCTTTACTTTCAATTGTGTGTCTAATAGATTTCTAAGATTTAAAAATATCAAGTAGGTCCTTGACATATTTGATTTTTTTTTAAAATTTAATTGATCCATGAGATATAAAATTCAAATGTCTAATGAGAACATTAAATTTTATTCCTGTTGTTGATGGTCGATTTTGGCCAGAGGAACTCACCTGACCTTCACGTGCCACCAACGGTAAATTTGTAGATGAGGGGGGAAGACGTGGCCTGCAAGACAGTAACCTGCACACCGGTGTGGTGCTCGCCACACCGGCTCCGATGCTTAAGTCAGCAAACAGAACGGTAGGGTGTGGAAAAGTAAGAGCAGAAAACAGAGAATAAAGAGTAGAGTTTAGGGATAGAATTCAGGATCCCCTCTTCAGTGGCGAAGAGGGATATAAATACCTGTTCATCCTCCTAGCCTTTTTAGGGTTTCGGAGGCGTTTTAGGTCAAACCAGGCGAAACCGGGGCATCCAGAGGCGGTGGGGACCAGACGAGAACGAACGGGCTCGGCCGAGGGTCGAGGGTCGAGGGTCGGCCTCGGCCCATGGCTGAGGCCGAGCAGGGGGTCGGGCCAAAAACCCGACCCTTCGGTCTTGACCCGTCTCACTTGCCGGTTTTGCCTCCTTGGTCCATCTTTCAGCCCAATTCCTCCCCGGTTGTCCTCGTCAGCTCCTTGTATATCGGGGTGGTCCAAAATTGCCTATAACACCTGTGTTTAATAGACGTGATTTTTTTAAAATTTCCAATAAGTCAAAGACCTAAAGACACAAAATTGAATATTTAGATATTTTTTAAAAAATAATAAATTGAATATTTAGATATGTATTGAACACAAAATTAAAAGTTTAAAGTACTACGAAACACTTTTTAAAACTTTAAGAATATATTGAATACAAAATTGAAAGGTCAAAGACTTACGTATACATTTTAAGGTTTGGAAACCAAATAAACACAAATCTAAAGATACTAAACTTGTGATTTAACCAAAAATATAATATTGTTTTTATTTGAGAGATTAGTTAGCAAGAATGGGGAAATTGTTTACTTTCGGAAGAAAATCATTGAAAACAGCTTGCTTAAAACTGGCACCCCAGAAAAAGAAAATTTCACTTCTCAAGCTCGATTTGAACTCGATGTTAAAATTTCAACTTGATCACACCACAAATTTGACCACCAAAGAGATTTGTTGATCAAATTCGTTGATTTTTTTATTTATTTTTTCGTTTCAAATTTAAAATATACAAAAAGACCTTAGGTCTTTTGGGCCTTTAATGGGCTTTTATCCACATGAGGAAAAAACCAACGAGGCCCATCAAAAGTCTTTGTCACTTTTTCTAAAACTTTTTCATTTCTTTCCAAGAGCCTAGCCTTAATATAGTTAAAGGTATGGTTTTTTTTTGTTTTTTTTTTTTTTGGCATGTGTGAGGAGGAAGTTTGAATATCTGACTTCTTGATCGAGGATACAAGCTTTATGCTATTTGAACTATGTTATTATTGGCAATTTTGGGTATGGTTGTACTGTTTTAGTGACACTTGTTTCATTTTGATCTTGATATTTCAACTTTCTTAAATATTTTTTTTGGTATTATATTTAATTGAAATCTTAGGACACATGGGTTCAAAATTGATGCCCAACGTGATATATGTGGTCATGAAATCATGATCCCGCAAAAATATTCTAAAGAATGTGATTAGAAATCTTGATGAGAAGGACCAAAAATAATTTTTATGTAAAGGTCAATGACCAAAAATTTTAAAATATAATAACTGATTTTTTGTTTAAAAAACACATTATATAGAAAAATAACAAATCTCTAATTTCTTTACTATTCTTCTTCTTCTTTTTTTTTTTTTGGTCGTCTTGCTAATAATCATCATACTTGAAATAAAATTTTATTTTATTTTAATTTTATAAATTGAAATGTCTGTGGGTTGTGGAGTAGACTAGAATACGAACAAGAATATAAATAAATATCATGTCAAAGTGAACATATAGATCACTAGTAATTGACATGTATTCTCTTTGAAGACGAAAGCTCAAATCTCCATACTCCACATTTATTGTAAAAAAAATATATCATGCATGAAAAATTTGTATTAAGAAGGGGAGAGATGAAGATTAAGTTATAGAGAGGGCGACATATAGAGAGTTTATTAGATAATTAGTCCAATTTATACTTTTTAGGTGATTAACTTTAGTTAATTTTTTTTAGGGAAAAATACATTTTTGGTCCTTGAGATTTGGAGTTGATGTCTATTTGGTCCTTGAGGTTTCAAAAAATACACTTTAGTCCCTCAGGTTTGGAAAATTGTGTTAAATGGTCCTCGAGTTAATTTGACCATTAGTTTATATTTTTTAGGTGATTAACCTTAGTTACTTTTTTTGGGCAAAATTACACTTTTGGTCCCTAAGATTTGGAGTTGATGTCTATTTGGTCCCCGAGGTTTCAAAAAATGCACTTTAGTCCCTTAGGTTTGGAAAATTGTTTTAAATGGTCCCTAAGTTAATTTGATCATTAGTTGACTAATAGAAAAATGACGTGACATGTTGAGGTGACAAATTTTAAATGAGGTGGAGAAATTTTATTATTTTATATAATTTTTTAGATTTTATCATTTCTTTTTTTACCTTCTCCATCCTCCTTTCTCTCTCCTCTCCATTCCTTTTCTTATTCTCCTTTTATTCATCTCCTCAGATTGTAACTTTATGCATTATGAACTTTTTTCTTCTTTATATTCCTTCTTGTCTTAGACGATTTGCTATGTTGGACTTCTTTTAATCTTGCAATGCAACCCAAATTTTCTCATTCTAGAAATATAAAGCCGTTTAGAGAGACAAAGATAGACACAAGCGAGACAGTTTTAGAGAGAAAAAGTTTCAGGAGGTGTAAGAAGTAGCACTTTTTTCCTACAGATATGTTTGTAAGCTACAATAAAAATTAGATTTTCACCTTTTTGTTTGTTGATTTTTCCAATATGTTTCTAGATTTGAAAAACAATTGATGGGATTTCAACTTCAAGTTATGGTTTTTATTAAACCAGAAAGTAATTCTTTTTTTTTTCTTTTTGTGCAAAATGAAGTTCAAAAGATGGGGAGGAAGAGAATGAAGAAGAAGAAAAGGAAAGGTGGGGAGAGAGGAAGGAGAAAGGATGAGAGAGAACGAGTAGAAAGAGGATGAAATTTTAAGCCATTTGTTACAGAGAGATTTGGAGAGTGGAGGTTTTAGAGAGAGAGAAAATGGGAGAAAGAAGGATGGCAAAAATAAAAGGAAAGAAATGTCATCTAAAACATTAATATAAAAGAATAAAATTTATCTACGTCATCTAAAATTTTTCATCTCAACATGTCATGTTGCTCTTCCATTAGTCAACAAACGATCAAATTAACTCAAGGACAATTTAAAATCATTTCTCAAACCTCAAGACTAAAATGTATCTTTTCCAAGCTCGAGGACCAACAGACATCAACCCTGTTATAGGTAATTGTGGAGAACTTCGAGATGTAAGGAGTCGACGAGGACAACACAACACCAACCAAAGGACACGACCAGGAAGCTGACCCCGGAGGATAGGTAGGCCAAAAGGAGTTGGGCCAAGGCCTAATACCATGGCCTCAGCCCACTTCGGTGGGTCAAGTTTTCTCCCCTCTGCTCGGTCCCTAGTGTCCTGGTCTAGCCCGGTTCAACTTGGTTCAACCCAAATTTGTCTTATAGAAACCGTAAAAAGGAAAAAGGTATATAAACCTTTCTTCAACCCTGAAGAAGGAATCCCGAACTCTACTCTTTGAACTCTAACTCTCTGGTCTTGCTCATCTTTCTTCTGCTTTCTAACTTAAGCATCGGAGGCTATGTGGCAAGCACCACACCGTGTGCAAGTTTCTTCTATCTTGCAAGCCACTTCTTCCCCCTCTCAAACAAATTTACTGTT
The DNA here is from genome assembly GCA_036850905.1 of Luffa acutangula. NCBI lineage: Eukaryota > Viridiplantae > Streptophyta > Magnoliopsida > Cucurbitales > Cucurbitaceae > Luffa > Luffa acutangula. The sequence continues at coordinate 42,203,792 of CM072097.1, read as the reverse complement.
GGTGTCACGAGAAAGTTAGGTGAGTTCTCCCTGCTCGAGTTTTGGCATCAAAAGTTGGCACCGTCTGTGGGAAAGAAAGCTTGTTGGTTAAATCTGCGTATCGATCATTCAATGAGTAAGGGGATGGAGAAGAGAAACCAAGATCTGAAAGCAGAACATTCGGATGGTGACCACCACCTATGAGGGTCGCAAGAAGAAAGTCGAGGTCAGCCTCGGACCCAATCTCCTCAGCCTCGGTCTCCTCGGCCTTCATCTCCAGACGAGCAAAATGATGTTAAAATTGCCACCCTTGAGGATAAGGTGAGTAAAATAGATTAGAGTTTGTCCAGGGTACTTCGTATCTTGGATAAACCTGGTCCTAGCACCAAAATCCATGAGGAGGGTTTGATTAGAGATTCGAGGAAGAGGAAGGAGTCAATCGAGTACGTTGAAGAGTCGAAGACAAAAACGAAGGAAAAAAAGATTGACAGTGTGACCAACAAGTCTACAAATTGTACAATTTTGAGAAGCCCAGAACCAGCACGTATAACGAACACGACCACATTGTTCCGTTGCCAAGTATCAGTTGCACAACAAGAGTAGACCTGAGGAACCTGATAGAAGAAAAATGCAGAATGACCAAGGCTGTCGAGGTCGAGGCTTCCTTTCCTCTCATGTTTGTCGCCGTGAAATCGTAGTCGCAGCTTCCTCTCCTCTCGTGTTTGTCGCCGTCTCTTCGGAGCTTCCTCTCCTCTCGTGCTCGTTCTTGGTCGATGCATCTTCTTCATGCTCGAAGCTGAACATCTTCGTGTTTGCTGTCGTCTTCGAAGTTTCTTCGTCTCACCAATATCGCGCTCGTCTGTTTTGTCTCTCTTTCTCTCAAGTTTCATTCGCTGATTCTCTCAACTCCAAGTCTGAAACTCCTCAAATTCACCTACACTGTCGTTGTCAGCTCAAAAGTCGTCGTCGTCATTGAGCTCAATAGTCATCATCGTCTCTCTCTCTCTCTGATTCGCTTTCGTCTCAGTTTTTGTTTCGTCGTCGCCTTCACTCTCTGGGTTTTTCATTCGGTTTGATTTCATGCTCTATTTTTAAACTTTTGGTTTTCTTTCTTGCTCTTGGTGTTCTTATCTGTCACACGTCTACTGAGCTCATTCTCTCTCTCATGTCTGTGTGAGTTTTGGCTCTTTGTATTTCTCTCTGTTATTGCTTCTCTCAAGCATCCAACTGAGGAATGACTTGACAATCCAACCATTTTAGCTGATACAACATTTGATTTTGGTGTTCCAAGAATCTACTACATTTTTTTACTATTAGTTTGATGTTGGGTTTTCTTTTTCTTGTTTCTTTTTCTCAATGTTTGATTGAGTTGCGGAATTTTTTTGTGGAAGTTTTATTCTAGTGGGTTTGTGTTCTGGGAATGGTTATTTGATTCTGGAAATTTATGTTTACGATGATTTGATTTTTCCTTTTTCTGGTTGTTTAGAGTTCTTAATGTTAGTTTCTTATTATGCTTTGTGTATACTTGTCAAGATGCAAGAAAGAATATCCAAATTGTCGCCCAAATCAAAGCAGCGTAATGTTTTATGAGGTTGTCTTGAATTTGTGTGATTCTAATGAATTATCCTTTATCCTTTATATTGTTATCTGTTCTTTGAAACTTGGGCTTCACAACCCTACTCTGTTTTTTTTCAATCCCAACGAAACATAAAAAGGCAGAGAATAAAAAGCTTGTGGTTCATGCTTTGAGTATCACTTTTTAATCCTATATTTTTCCATTGCAGCTTATGACCTGACCTGTTCTTTGTTTTGCAGCTGGAATTGTTCTAGAGGAGAAAAATTGGAACTTTTATCTTTTTACACGTTTGAAATTTGAAAATGGGAACTGATTGGCAAGTATAAGAACTCAGGAGAAGAGCTTGTAAAGGGTGAACCTTAAGCAAGCAACAATTAGGTTTATGATTCTTGAAAAGGCTCTACATTTATTTATCCTTGCAAACCACATGTATCTTGCGGAAAAGAAGAGCAAACTCAGTTCTACACAGCAGCTTTGGCATTGGTTTAATGTTTGTGTTCTTTGGCTGTATGTTTGTAGAATAAGAATTCATGGATTCTTTAAATCCAATTGAAAATATTAGACATTATTTTCCTTTACCTTTGATCTTTTGTGTTATAAATCATAATTGTAATTTTGAAAAGTGGAATATAGAAAAGGTTACAAGTTACAAGTAAAAAAGAAGATTTAAGGAGCTGTATAAGCTTTTCTTAAAAAAAAAAACCGAGGATGACCCGACCCGACCCGAAAATTTTACACCCCTAAACTAAACATCCTTGTTTGTTACATGAGTCTTGAATTGTATGTGGAGACATACGGGGATCACTGTTCAAGAGACAACCTGAAGGGTCTATAGTATATGGATAAGGTTGGGTACCTTATCCTGGTAACACTATGGGTACGACCCACTTTGTATTTGATACAAACGCAATGATCCGACGTGTTCGTGTAGGAGACATGCGAGTGGGGGTATCCTATACAATGAGTTTGCATAAGATCAGATTGCGAAATAGTAACTGCTAGTTATATCACCATTAACTAGTTAGGTTTCTATTTCACTAGTAAGGCCTAGGCAACTTAGTCTGAATCCTAAGTGGATTATGGACTCCTGTTCACGAGGGATTGTCCTTTGATTTGTATGGGTGGCCAAAACGCCGACTCAATAAGCCTATCATTTTGGGGGCAAGATCGAGTGGAGAGCTGAGAACATAATCACACAAGATGGAATTCACTGCTTCCCGACTTTGAGGAAGTAGATGAGTGTTCCCTAAAGTGGTGTCTACGGGTCTTGAACAAAGGGCCTTACTCTCTCAATGGCTCGAGAGGGGTTTCTGTTTGCTGGTTGGACCACAAACAGGTTGTTCATTAGAGGAGCACTGGTACTTAAGAAGGTAGAGGTAACTCAGGGGTAAAATGGTACTTTGACCCAATTAGAGTTATGAACACTCGTGAAGGACTAACTTGTTGCTACTGGTCTATATCTGTGGACACAGAATTATGTCTGCAGTGACAAGAGTGCAACTGTGGATCTTTAGTGGAGTGAACCCACAGTTAACAAAAATTGATTAATTGGTTAATGAGTTTAGCCAATTAATCTCATATCATTGGAGCTTATGATCTGCATGTCCATTAGGTCCCACTGGTAGCTCGTAAAGAGACTTGAGATAATTAAGTATTAATTGAATGTTCAATTTAATTAGGGGAATCATATAATGTATGTTGATATATTATAATATAAAGTTTATGAAACTTTATGATACAATTTTGAATTAATTTCAAAATTATTTTTTTGAGAGAAAATATTTGAAAGAGTTAAAATAATTAATATGAATTGAATTCATATTACTAAAATAAATAATTTAAATATATGATATTTAATTGGGTAATTGATTATGAAATTAATCAATTATTATTAAAATTAGATATGAATAAGATAATAGATTTGATTAGATCTTATTTATGACATTTTCCTATAAATAGGACCCCTGGGGTGGGGTGAAAGGTATCCCATTCATTATCTTGCTCTCAGAGAATTCCGCTGAAGGCTCCCAAAACTCCCACCAACCTCCTGCCTCTAGAAGTCTCATAGTCATACCGGTGTAGCTATAGTGACGGTGTTTGCAATTCCTGAAGAATTTCCAATGAAGATCAAGGTTCGTTGTTGCGTTTTTCTTCTAAGAGAAGGTTCAAGGTTTTTGGTGAAAACGATCAAGACTTCAACGAGTGAGTTTTTCCATAACCTTCTCTTTCGGCAACATGATAAAATAGGAATTTTATCTTACTGTTACAACATGTTATAATTGTATTTACAGTAGATTATGCATGATAATTGTTGTAATTTTTGCTCGCCGTATTGGTATTTTAATCTATATTAAAACACAGTCAAATGTCCTCTGATAATCTTTCGTTCCGCTAGGGATTTCACCCCTACATAACTGTCAAGCAACAACCAGGTGAGAGCCTATGTGATTGCATAATACGTTTTAATGAAGAAGCACTTCAGGTTGAAGGATACAGCGATGAAACAGCCTTGGTAGCCATAATAGCGAGATTGGAAGACGAGAGACTGCTTAATTCGATAGGTAGGAGCCAACCTCGAACCTATGCTGAGTTTGTTTCCATGGCACAGAAGTGTTGGGTTTTATGCCCTAAAACTCGTAGATAGTGAATGTAACCGTTGACCGGATATTAATGAAATAATATTGATAGATTTTTCCATTAATTGTTATTAGTTATTTTATGTTTGTCTTTGCCTAATAATAACCCTAATCCAATAAACTAGACATCCAAGGCTGTAATATGAGTCTTGAACTATATGTAGCGACATATGGGATCATTGTTCAAGAAACAGCCTAAAGGGTCTATAGTATAGGGATAAGACTGGGTGCCTTATCCTGATGACACTATGGATACGACCCACTTTGTATTTGATACAAACGCTGCGATCCAACGCGTTCGTGTAGGAGACATGCGAGTGGGGGTATCCTATGCAATGAGTTTGCATAAGACCGGACCGCGAAATAGTAACCACTAGTTATAACACCGTTAACTAGTTGTTTTTTCTATTTCACTAGGACGACCGAGACAACTTAGTCTTAATCCTGAGTTGATTATGGACTCCTGCTCATGAGAGACTGTCCTTTGATTTGTATGGGTGAGAGTGGCCAATACGCCGACTCAATAAGCCTACCACTTTGGGGACAAGATCGAATGGGGAGCTGGGAACATAATCGTGCAAGATGGAATTCACTCCTTCCCGACTTTAGGGAAGCAGATGAGTGTTCCCTTAAGTGGTTACTCCGAGTCTTGAACAAAGGGCCCTACCCTCTCAATGGCACGAGAGAGTTTTCTGTTTAATGGTTGGACCATAAACAGATTGTTCATTAGAGGAGAATTGGTACTTAAGGAAATAGAGGTGACCCAGGGGTAAAACGGTAATTTGACCCAGCTGGTGTTACGAACACTCGTGAAGGACTAACTAGTCGATATTGGTCTAAGTTCCGTGGACACAGAAAATATGTCTGCAGTGAGAAGAGTGCAACTGTGAGTCTATAGTGGAATGTACACACAGTTAACGAATATTGATTATTGTGGTTAAAGAGTTTAACCAATTAATCTCACATCGTTGGAGCTTCTGATCTGCAGGTCCATTAGGTCCCACTGGTAGCTCGTAAAGTAATTTGAGGCAACTAAGTAATTAAATGTAAATTGAAAATGTTCAATTTACTAAGGGAAATAAATATAATATATATTGATATATTATTATGAGAGAAATTAATATTTGAAAAGTTCAAATATAAATTTATGGAAGATTGAAAAGAATTAATTAATTTAAGTCCTAAAAGTGTTTGGGCAAAATTAATTAATTCAAGGCCGAAAATTAAATATGTGATATTTAATTGGTGGTTAATTAATTAAAGAATTCATTAACCATGAATTAATCAATTATGTAAATAATTAATCACTTAAGGAAGTGATTAATCATTTATGGGAATGATCTAATTACTTATGGAAGAAATTAGTCATTTATGGAAAAGATTAATCAATTGGGGAATTGATTGATCATGATTGATTAATTAAGGAATAAGATTGAATCAATTTTGGAAAAGATTGATTTAATTGAATATTTTATTCATGGCCTCTCTTCTATAAATAGAACACTAGACCTAATTGGTCATGACACTTGACACTCTTGAAAGACAAGACCTAGAATTCTCTCTAGCCTCCCTCTTAGAGAAAGACTCCCACAAGTCTTTGGCCTCCTAGACTTAGAGACATACCGGTGTAACCTCTGTGGTTATTGTGTTAATCAAAGAAGAATTTCCAGCGAAGAATACCTTGAAGCGGCTGCTGCGTTTTCGTTCGTGGAGCTTCGTTGGCGAAGAACGGTCAAGTCTACAACGGAGGTTTGTAACGATTCTTCCTCTTTTCTTTAGAAAAGTTTTAAAAATAAATTTAGATTTATTTTAGCATGTTTAAACCGATTTTACAGCGGCTTTAAAGTTAGTTTAAAGTTTTGTTTGAGTTATCGTAACGGTATTTTAATGTTAATTAATATACGGCGTAAGGTCCAATCGATGCGCTTCCGCTGCGTGGGGACTTTTATTCCCTTCAATCGGCATCAGAGCCATCGCTGTCCCTATTAATTAATATTAAAAGTTGCGATAAGCTCTAATAGGTGGGATTTATGCATATTGTATGTTCGGTTTGCATTGAACTGTTTGGGTTAATTTTATGGCCATAGATTTTATTTTTATGTGATTTTGATCATGTAAGGCCCGGTGTTTCGGGTATTTTATGTAAAATCGAGTCCTATGTAAGTCCGGGTCTAGAATAGGTTTTTATGAGATGAAAATCGAAGCAATCGTCGCTGAAATCGAGGCCGAAATCGGAAAAATCGTTGCTGTTTTGCCCAGAATCTGCCTCCAGACGCAACAGCGTCGGGACGCTCCTTCAACAGCGTCTCGACGCTGTCTCGATACCGAAGGCGCTCGGTAAGGAAAGCACACAGCGTCGGGACGCTACCTCAACAGCGTCTCGACGCTGTCTCGATTACGCAGGCGCCAGATATGGAAAACGCACAGCGTCGGGACGCTAATCCACACAGCGTCTCGACGCTGTCACGATGGAGGCGCGACCTAGGGTTTCAAAAGGCGCGGTTCAAGGTGTAACCGGTCCGGTTCGGTTGGGCTGGGACCTATTTGGTCCGGTTCAGCCAATTTTTGGCATGGTTCGTGATTTTGGAGGCCGGTTCGAGGTGGTTCGGGGCGGTTCGTGCTGTCTAGGCCAATTTCGGAGCTGTACATGGATTTTTTTAGGATAGAATTTAGCTAAATTAATGTAATTTAATGCTTTATTTTATCCTAGGGGCCAAAATTAACCGGTTCAATTGCTATTTATATGCTTTATGGATGTCATATAGATTATTTAATCCCACCTTAGGTTATAAACATGCTCATGCATTTTTTATATATTATAAATTGTTATAATGTATGTTTAAATGCATGGATTGGTTTTCATATTTCTTAATATAAGTGTATATTAATTTATATGAAAAATTGGAAAGCATGAAGCATGTCATTACTTAAATTAAATATAAATAGTTATGTTTAATGTGATGAATGAAGCATGCTTGGTTGATTTTCTTGATTGGCTTATAATTGTTATAATAAAAGAAAATCAAAATTGCATGAAGCATGAAACATCCATAGTTATTAATATAATATTATTCATGCAATTGATGTGGCTTAATTATTCAATTTGAATGAGATTGTTGAATGAATTAAACCCTAGATTCTTGATTATAGGATTAATCATTAAAATTTGAAATAGTTCTTTAATATTAATGGTTAGAAACCGTCAATCTATAATCAAGATTTGCATGCAAACATAAGATCATAGGATAAATTGAATTAATTTTAAATTGTTTAAAATTAATTAGACCTAGATCGATTTCTAATAGGATTAGAATCTTTTCTTACTTAGAATTAAAAATAGTTTTAATTTACTAAGTAGGAAAAACATTGCTATGATTATAAGGGAACTCCACCGGTAATGTTCTGTCTAAGGTTGGGGGTATTTAAGTTGACGGTTTACGGAACACCTCCTACCTGGGAACTGACCTGGAATACCGGAGTTGAATTAATCATAGTTAAATGTTAGCATGCAATGTCACTAGGTTTATTAAAAGTGTTTAATGCACCTAGATCTTTAGAGTAAAGACCTTACATTACTGAGGTTATAAGGGAACTCTCTCGGTAAAGTTCTGTCTAAGGCTGGGGGTATTTAAGTTGACGGTTTACGGAACACCTCCTACCTGGGAACTAACCGGATTGAGTTGAATTAACCATAGTAATGTTGACTTGCAATGTTGGGTTTATTAAAAGAAGTTTAATTCACCCAAAAGATTGCAGTTGAATCCTTTCCATAATTGTTATAATAGGATCAGACTTAGATAGATTGACTTAGCCGAATACTATCTAAGTTAAACAACCCTATATTAACCTTAGGACATTTTCAGTGGGAGGAAAATTACAAAACGAGATTTAAATCAAGTTTTGCTCCTACGTCCCTATATTCACAACGTGAGATTCATGCTCGGCTTCGAGTCGCCCTAGGAGCGGCCTCCCTTCGGAAAGTGTTTGCATGGATCAATATCAAGGTGAATGGGAAAAATGTCTAGAGTAAGTGGGAGCGGGACACGTGTCAACGTATCCCTCGGTCTCCGCCCATAGTTCACACCGTGAGAGTCCTATGATCCGCCTGCAGGTTGCCCTGGCGCATCCATCCCTTCGGAGGGCCTGGTCATAGGATTCGGAACATCGTGAACTCCTGGAAAGGATAGGAGCTCTTAGGCTAATCACCAACAGTTGTCTTTCCCTTCGGTAGCCTGTTGGTGCGTGCCTCTGAGATCTGAAAGTGGGAGGGTTACACTTACGAGGATGAGTTAAAAGTGTTAACAAATCCTTGACCGAACAACGGTGGCTAATGTCTATAGGAATATGAGTTATTCTGGAATTAGAATTAGCTGAGAGGTGTCTCATTTCAAAGGAGGAGTACCTGATCACCCTTCGGTGGCTGATATTCTAAACCTCTGAAACGTCGTTGCAAAACTAAATCAATAGTTTTAGGGTTCTGTGATTGTCTGTTTTGCTAAATTGATTGGATTGTGTGCAATTGTTTGCTTGTATGATGGGTTAAGGCAAAGATAACTATACGGTCATTGTTTGTTTAAATTTCAGCAATGTCTTCCTCAATTGTCTCTCTGCTTAAAAATGAGAAATTAACCGGCGAAAATTATGCTACGTGGAAGTCAAACTTGAATACGATTCTTGTTGTCGATGATCTGCGGTTCGTCTTAACGGAGGATTGTCCTCCAACCCCTGCTCGTAATGCATCCCAGGCAGTTAAGGATGCTTATGACAGCTGGACAAAGGCCAATGATAAGACTCGCGTCTATATCTTAGCCAGCTTATCTGAAGTTTTGGCTAAAAGGCATGAGGGCATGGTAACAGCGAGGGAGATTATGAACTCTCTCCGGGAGATGTTTGGACAACCGTCCTACCAACTCCACCATGACGCTCTCAAATACGTTTATAGCTGTCGCATGAAAGAGGGCACGTATGTTCGGGAGCATGTCCTGGATATGATGGTCCAATTCAACGTGGCAGAGGCAAACGGGGCGGTCATAGATGAGCGTAGTCAGGTTGCATTCATCTTAAAATCTCTTCCGAAGAGTTTTCTGCAGTTTCGAAGCAATGCAATGATGAATAAAATAACATTCAACCTGACTAGCCTCCTTAATGAGCTACAGCTCTATCAGTCTCTTCTTAAGAACAAGGGACAGATAGAAGGAGAGGCAAACGTTGTTCACTCCAAAAGAAAGTTCGAGAAGGGTTCATCCTCTGGAACTAAATCTGTAGCCACTTCTTCAAAGAAAACTCAGAAGAAGAAAGGAAACAAGGGGAAAGCTCCCAGTACTGCTGCCAAAAGCAAGGGAAAAGCCAAAGCTGTGGCAGACAAGGGCAAATGTTTTCACTGCAATGTAGATGGACATTGGAAGAGAAACTGCCCAAAGTACCTTGCTGAGAAAAAGAAGGAAAAGGAAGGTAAATTTGATTTACTGGTTTTAGAAACATGCCTGGTAGAACATGATGAGTTTACCTGGATACTTGATTCAGGAGCAACTAATCATGTTTGCTCTTCTTTTCAGGAAAATAGTTCCTTTCGGCAGTTGAACGATGGAGAAATGACACTCAGGGTCGGAACTGGAGAAGTCATTTCAGCTAAAGCAGTGGGAGCTGTGAAGTTATTTTTTAGAAATAGATTCTTACTTTTAGAAAGTTTGTTAATCGTTCCCAAGATTAAGAGGAACTTGATTTCTATTTCATGTTTGATTGAACAATCGTATACAGTTACTTTTGATATGAATGAAGCGTTCATTTATAAAAATGGTGTACTTATTTGTTCAGCCAAATTGGAAAATAACTTGTATGTTTTAAGACCAACCGAAAACAAAGCACTTTTAAATCACGAATTATTTAAAACTGCTGAAACTCAAAGTAAAAGGCAAAAGATTTCTCCATCAAGTAACAATACTCATCTTTGGCATCTTAGACTTGGTCATATAAACATCGATAGGATCGGTCGTTTGGTAAAGAATGGACTTCTAAGCAAGTTAGAAGATGATTCACTACCACCTTGTGAATCTTGTATCGAGGGAAAAATGACCAAAAGACCCTTTACTGGAAAAGGTTACAGAGCCAAAGAACCCTTAGAGTTAATACATTCGGATCTATGTGGTCCAATGAATGTAAAAGCTCGAGGAGGGTACGAATATTTCATCTCATTTATAGATGATTATTCAAGATATGGTTACTTATACCTAATGGGACATAAGTCTGAAGCCCTTGAAAAGTTTAAGGAGTTTAAGGCTGAAGTTGAAAAACTATTAGGTAAATCTATTAAAATACTTCGATCTGATCGAGGAGGAGAGTATATGGATCAAAGATTCCAGGATTATATGATAGAACATGGAATCCAATCTCAACTCTCAGCCCCTGGTACACCTCAGCAGAATGGTGTGTCAGAAAGGAGAAATAGAACCTTGTTAGACATGGTTCGATCAATGATGAGCTATGCTCAATTGCCTAGCTCGTTTTGGGGGTATGCAGTAGAGACTGCAGTATACATCTTGAACAATGTTCCCTCGAAAAGTTTTTCTGAAACACCTTTCGAGTTATGGAAGGGGCGTAAACCTAGTTTGCATCACTTTCGCATCTGGGGTTGTCCTGCACACGTGCTTGTGACAAATCCTAAGAAACTGGAACCTCGTTCAAAACTGTGCCAATTTGTTGGTTACCCTAAAGAAACGAGAGGTGGTTATTTCTACGACCCACAAGAAAATAAGGTGATTGTATCGACAAACGCCACTTTCTTAGAGGAAGACCACATGAGAGATCATAAACCACGAAGCAAAATAATATTAGGAGAAGCTGCTGAAGAATCATCAAAAGTTGTTGATGAAGTTGGACCTTCAACAAGGGTTGATGAAGGAACTAGTTCTTCAGATCCATCCCGTCCATCTCAATCGTTGGGAATGCCTCGACGCAGTGGGAGGGTTGTGTTACAACCTGACCGCTACTTGGGTTTAACTGAAACTCAGGTTGTCATACCTAATGATGGCATTGAGGATCCATTGTCCTATCGACGGGCAATGAATGACGAAGATAAGGGTGAATGGGTCAAAGCCATGAACCTGGAAATGGAGTCAATGTATTCCAATTCTGTATGGGAACTTGCAGATCTACCATATGGGGTAAAACCCATAGGGTGCAAATGGATCTATAAGAGAAAAAGAGATGCAGCTGGAAAGGTACAGACCTTCAAAGCTAGACTAGTGGCAAAGGGTTATACCCAAAAGGAGGGGGTTGACTATGAGGAAACCTTTTCTCCTGTAGCCATGTTAAAGTCCATAAGAATTCTTTTATCCATTGCCACATATTATGACTATGAAATATGGCAAATGGACGTTAAGACTGCCTTTCTGAATGGTAATCTTGAAGAGAATATCTTTATGTCTCAACCCGAAGGGTTCATAGCCCAAGGTCAGGAACAAAAGGTTTGTAAGCTAAATCGATCCATTTATGGATTGAAACAAGCATCCAGATCATGGAACATTAGATTTGATACTGCAATCAAATCTTTTGGCTTTGACCAAAACGTTGATGAGCCTTGTGTATACAAGAAAGTCAACAAAAGGAAAGTAGCTTTTCTAATACTTTATGTAGACGATATCCTACTCACTGGGAATGATGTAGGATACCTCACTGACATTAAGAAATGGCTAGCAGCCCAATTCCAAATGAAAGATCTGGGAGAGGCTCAATATGTTCTGGGAATCCAAATAATTAGGGATCGTAAGAACAAAACGCTAGCTCTGTCTCAAGCAACGTATATTGACAAGATGTTGTCTCGATATTCGATGCAAAACTCCAAGAAGGGACCCCTACCCTTCAGACATGGGGTACACCTGTCTAAGGAACAATCTCCTAAGACACCTCAAGAAGTTGAGAACATGAGACACATTCCCTACGCCTCAGCTGTGGGCAGCTTAATGTATGCCATGCTCTGCACTAGGCCTGACATATGTTATGCAGTGGGAGTAGTCAGTAGGTATCAGTCTAATCCAGGGTTGGACCACTGGGGAGCGGTTAAGAATATCCTCAAGTATCTTCGGAGAACGAGGAACTACATGCTTGTGTATAGAGCTAAGGATTTGATTCTTACTGGATACACTGATTCTGACTTTCAAGCTGATAAGGATTCTAGGAAATCCACATCAGGGTCAGTATTCACCCTCAATGGAGGAGCAGTAGTGTGGAGAAGCATCAAACAAGGATGCATAGCAGACTCAACCATGGAGGCTGAGTATGTAGCAGCTTGCGAAGCAGCTAAGGAGGCAGTGTGGCTCAGAAAGTTCTTGACTGATTTGGAAGTAGTTCCGAATATGAACGTGCCCATAACACTATACTGTGACAACAGTGGGGCTGTAGCCAACTCAAAAGAACCTCGTAGCCACAAACGGGGTAAACACATCGAGAGGAAGTATCACCTGATACGGGAGATTGTGCAAAGAGGAGATGTGATCGTCACTAAGATCGCCTCGGAGCACAACATCGCTGATCCATTTACAAAGGCTCTCACGGCTAAAGTGTTTGAGGGTCATCTAGAAGGTCTAGGTCTACGAGATATGTATGCCATCTAATCTAGGGCAAGTGGGAGAAATGTATAATGGGTATAAGGATGCCCTAGTTCATTGTATTTCCAGCTTTAGATTATTGCATTTACATCCCACTAACTAGTGTTTTAGTTCAAGTGGGAGTTTGTTGGGTTTTATGCCCTAAAACTCGTAGATAGTGAATGTAACCGTTGACCGGATATTAATGAAATAATATTGATATATTTTTCCATTAATTGTTATTAGTTATTTTATATTTGTCTTTGCCTAATAATAACCCTAATCCAATAAACTAGACATCCAAGGCTGTAATATGAGTCTTGAACTATATGTAGCGACATATGGGATCATTGTTCAAGAAACAGCCTAAAGGGTCTATAGTATAGGGATAAGACTGGGTGCCTTATCCTGATGACACTATGGATACGGCCCACTTTGTATTTGATACAAACGCTGCGATCCAACGCGTTCGTGTAGGAGACATGCGAGTGGGGGTATCCTATGCAATGAGTTTGCATAAGACCGGACCGCGAAATAGTAACCACTAGTTATAACACCGTTAACTAGTTGTTTTTTCTATTTCACTAGGACGACCGAGACAACTTAGTCTTAATCCTGAGTTGATTATGGACTCCTGCTCATGAGAGACTGTCCTTTGATTTGTATGGGTGAGAGTGGCCAATACGCCGACTCAATAAGCCTACCACTTTGGGGACAAGATCGAATGGGGAGCTGGGAACATAATCGTGCAAGATGGAATTCACTCCTTCCCGACTTTAGGGAAGCAGATGAGTGTTCCCTTAAGTGGTTACTCCGAGTCTTGAACAAAGGGCCCTACCCTCTCAATGGCACGAGAGGGTTTTCTGTTTAATGGTTGGACCATAAACAGATTGTTCATTAGAGGAGAATTGGTACTTAAGGAAATAGAGGTGACCTAGGGGTAAAACGGTAATTTGACCCAGCTGGTGTTACGAACACTCGTGAAGGACTAACTAGTCGATATTGGTCTAAGTTCCGTGGACACAGAAAATATGTCTGCAGTGAGAAGAGTGCAACTGTGAGTCTATAGTGGAATGTACACACAGTTAACGAATATTGATTATTGTGGTTAAAGAGTTTAACCAATTAATCTCACATCGTTGGAGCTTCTGATCTGCAGGTCCATTAGGTCCCACTGGTAGCTCGTAAAGTAATTTGAGGCAACTAAGTAATTAAATGTAAATTGAAAATGTTCAATTTACTAAGGGAAATAAATATAATATATATTGATATATTATTATGAGAGAAATTAATATTTGAAAAGTTCAAATATAAATTTATGGAAGATTGAAAAGAATTAATTAATTTAAGTCCTAAAAGTGTTTGGGCAAAATTAATTAATTCAAGGCCGAAAATTAAATATGTGATATTTAATTGGTGGTTAATTAATTAAAGAATTCATTAACCATGAATTAATCAATTATGTAAATAATTAATCACTTAAGGAAGTGATTAATCATTTATGAGAATGATCTAATTACTTATGGAAGAAATTAGTCATTTATGGAAAAGATTAATCAATTGGGGAATTGATTGATCATGATTGATTAATTAAGGAATAAGATTGAATCAATTTTGGAAAAGATTGATTTAATTGAATATTTTATTCATGGCCTCTCTTCTATAAATAGAACACTAGACCTAATTGGTCATGACACTTGACACTCTTGAAAGACAAGACCTAGAATTCTCTCTAGCCTCCCTCTTAGAGAAAGACTCCCACAAGTCTTTGGCCTCCTAGACTTAGAGACATACCGGTGTAACCTCTGTGGTTATTGTGTTAATCAAAGAAGAATTTCCAGCGAAGAATACCTTGAAGCGGCTGCTGCGTTTTCGTTCGTGGAGCTTCGTTGGCGAAGAACGGTCAAGTCTACAACGGAGGTTTGTAACGGTTCTTCCTCTTTTCTTTAGAAAAGTTTTAAAAATAAATTTAGATTTATTTTAGCATGTTTAAACCGATTTTACAGCGGCTTTAAAGTTAGTTTAAAGTTTTGTTTGAGTTATCGTAACGGTATTTTAATGTTAATTAATATACGGCGTAAGGTCCAATCGATGCGCTTCCGCTGCGTGGGGACTTTTATTCCCTTCAAGAAGTACATGAGCGTAGAAGAGTTACTAAAATCAAAGAGGTCAGAACGAGAGCACTAGAGGCATCATTCATTCGATTAGGACAGGAAAAAGGACAAAAAACAGCAGACAGATGATGGTGATCGAGGTTGAGTCGACCATGACCATGGTCGAGGCCGAGCTGACCATGACGATGGCCGAGGCCGAGCACATCCCTTTGGTAAGTTTGAGAAATATACGCCAACTGCTATTCCATTAGAGAAAGTTCTGATGGAGATTCCAAACACGGGTCTTCTTAAATTCTTGGGGAGGATGAAGTCAAATCTCGATAGAAGAGACAAGAGCCAGTACTGTCGTTTCCATCGATTTCATGGGAATTCAAGCAGAAATTGTATTTAGTTGAAGGATGAAATCGAAACACTAATCCAGAATGGATATTTGAAGGAGTTCATCATCAAAACCGAGGTTGAGGCCGAGGCTGACCAAAGATGGTCGAGACAAAGAACCACCACGAGAGATCAAAACCATCTTTGGAAGACCAGCTGGAGGAGGTTCAAGTAGGTAAAGAAAAACTATTGCCAGAGAAGCAAGGTTCGAATAAGAATACCGAGGTATGTACTCTGTCCATCTAGCAAAGGCAACCCCCTTTGGAGTTGGGCGACCTTTCCCTATTATAGAGTGAAGACAAGCTTGAATTAGGTTGATCTAGACACGTGGGTGGCTCTCCTTGCTCCTCAAATCCGAGAATAGCTTAACTGAATTCAATTTATTAAATTGGCTAGCGAGCTGTGACGTGACAGTTTTGCTCCCTGCTTTGCTATAGCGTAGATTTTGCTCCCTTAAGTCGCTCAGCAATATATTCTGCACAAATAACTTCCAAAGCATCCACTCTTCCAAATGGGTTAAAACATATAATATCTATCTAAAAGCAACCTTATTTAGCACTACAGATACACAAATAAATATAGAAATAAGGTCTAAATAACTCTCTTTTGGATAGTTATCATACCCCCAAACTTGAACTATTGCGCGTCCCAAGCAATACTAACCAACCTTCCCTTAAGAATTCAAAACGTTAGACAAAGCATAGCTTAATAAAATAAGATAATCCAACACTACCTTCAACCTCTACCTGAGCATTCTGCAAAACCAAGCTCCACTGCAGCAAAATAATTCTTCCGGCATGGACAAATAATCACCACTTTTAACTCAATTCTAAGAACTTGCCACAACCTGGCTTTATTATCAAACATTTTAAAACAAATTTTTAAGGGGTTTATATTTTTGTTTTTCAAACTTAAAGCAGCCATACAGTCATAAGCTCTTAAGCATGGGATGACCCACTTTATGGTGCAATATACCCTTGCCTCAAACTCATAACCGGCTAGGCTAAATACTCATTGTAAAGCTAAAAAATCCTTAGTTATTCTATCTCTTGCCCCTCAGAATGGTGACATTTAATGATGAAGCTCACCTAAGTTCTGGGAGATAGAAAAATTGCTGGATTATCATTCGTCCTTCAAAACTTTTGCTCCATGAATTTTCTCAGCAAAAATTTCAACAATCAACTTTTTTCAGCAAATAATTTTTTTCATTTTTCTTATTTCCTAGGTTATCTTTTGACCCAAAGACAAACTGTGGGTATCACAAATGTCCCTGGTTACTCGACAACCTAGCAAATTATTTAATGAAGGAGAGGAATGCTAGAGCAAAACAATTGGTGTAGCAAAAAGTCCCCCAAATTTTGAATAATTCATTGTCCTCAATGAATCATTAATTTTATGAAGTTTACCCCAAACTTAAATTTTTCTATCTCAATTTTCAAACTAAGTGTGGGACTAGAACTAAGCTTAAAGTGGATCAAATAAATCGACACTACCTTAGGATCTTCTTGCCGCAGCAACGACCAGGCTAGAAGAAATGCTCAAACAAAAGGTTTCTGGAGATCATAATACCTTGATCTTAATTAAGCTTAACCAGTCCAAGCTTAAAAAATTTAGAAGAAAATTAGTTAAGTTAGAATTACTTAGTGCCATAGAACAGAAACAACTTCGGAAATTTCATTAAAAACAAAGAAAAAAACATTACATCAGCATATATATATATATATATATATATATATATTTGGTGGCCTAGGGACGAGAAAGTTAAAAACAAGCAAACATAACATCAACATAAAGTGGGGTCAGATATACACGAGCAATCAAAAATAGAGAAACAAAAATAATGCTCGCCTAAGGTCAGAATCCAAGGGTTAAATAAATCATCGGGGAACATAGGGAAGGCCTGATATGGTTTGGAGAAATTGGATTGCAAGGCCCTCCGAAGTGTGTCATCTCTCCTCTTAGCATAGGTCCAATAGGTTTGAGCTTGCTTCTCAGCAAACTCTTACCCATTGGCCGACAATGCTAGTTGCTCTAGTGTTTGATGAATTCCACACACTAGCCCACCCTGGCGTGCCTCCTGCATGCGTTGAAGCCGAGCCATATTAGGAGTATCTATTATCCCCTTGTCAAGCAAAATCACATCCTCTGGAACCGTGGGCACTCCTGCCCTGCTGCATAACATCGTGATTGTGTTCGGGAAAAACAACTTCCCCACCTTTTTGCACCAGCAATTATAGATTTCATTCGAAATGATTTTTCCAACATCAATACTTAAAGATCGAAGAATTGTGAATACCAGAAGCAATCGATCGCGAGATACTGTTGAATCATGAGTAGTCGGAAACAAACACAACTTAATGAAGCCCAACCAAGTATTGGCCTCACTCTTCAGATAGGCAGCTTGAAATGTGCGCTTCTCCATTTTTGATAATCTCCACTGAGCCCCCTCGATGCCAAATTCTCGGACCGTCGCATTTAACTGATCACTCGATGGTGCCACCACCATCTCATTGAAGCCTGCGTGTGGGAAGTCCTGGAGGTTGAATAAAGAATTGATAGCTCCGGGGCTCCAGTCAACAGTCACTCCTCAGACCATGGCTTGAAATTCTTCTGCACTATCAATATTCGCAAAAAATTCTTGAACGATGTTCGAATTTATCGGGTTCGGTTTCGCACAGAACTGACTCCAGCCGTGATTCGCGATCCCTATCCTTAAGAAATGTGGTAGATCTTCACCAAACCCTTTCTCGAATAAGAAATCTCTTTTCAGCATCTCCCGGTATTTTGCTCGAGCAAGTTCATTGATGAAGTGGATGAATGGTACCTTTTTGTTTCCTCTTCTAGATCATCCGATGCTTCAACAATTCCTTTGCCTCTGTCTTCTTGATGCTTTGTCAAATTCTCTTTCGATGTTTTCTTTTTTGTTTCTTCTCTTGCTTTGTCTTCGACCTCTCTTTTCTCTTGTTCTTCTCTCTCTGCATTCTCTCTCTCTGAATCAGTTGTCGACGGTGAAGGAGTATCAGTCCGGACTACCTTAACACGACCAACTTTTTACTTCTTACAGTAACGTTGGGGCACCTCCGGCATGATAACCTCTACTTGAGCCTCCTGCTCTAGCTCCACCTGCTCATTGCCTTTTTCCTGCGCATCCTCTGTCTGTCTTTCTTGCGCATCCTCTGTCTACTTTTCTTACGCCTCCTCTTGCGTTTTCTCTATCTGTTCTTCTTGAACATCTTGCGTATCCTCAACTATCGGGTCAGTCTACTCTGGGTTTTGTCCTTCAGGTTCCTTTGGATTGCCTTCTGCAACTATCGCGGCAGCAATATCCTCTACTACCAGCTGTACAACTTCTTGATCCTCAGCCCTCTGTTGCCTTCTTCTTCTTTTAGCTTCCTTTTCCTCCGGCGTTTTCTTTTTCTTTGCTTTCACTTTCGATGCTTCGGGGGTAACAAGTACTTCTTCTTCCTCATTGTCTCTTTCCTTTCTTCCTTTCGTTGTCGCCATTGGAGACTCAAAGGAATTTACAACAAATAGAAGCAAAAAGGAAAAACACAAACGAAAAAGGTTGAAAGTAGGAAGATGAAGTGAATAAAACTTACTGAAGGTCGTGAATAAATAGGACTGTAGCAAAATAAAATCTTAACCGAAAGATTTTTGCTCTCATTAATTGAAATTACCATTCAAATCCCATGCAATCGGAAAATTAAATCCATCAACGGTAAAATCTGAATTTCAATCGCCCATGGTAAATGATGATGCGCTGTCTAACGGCTACACCCTTCGATTGCCCCTGTGCAACACATGGCAGCATCAGAATTCTTCATGCAATTTGTGCCCACAGAAAATTCAAAAGCAAGCGGTAAAAATAATTAACCCGAATATATATTTTTATTCTTATACGAAACCGAATATATATATGAAGAGAAATTTTATTAAAATCTAAACCTAACAGAAATTTAAATAACTGAAAATACAAACTGAAATAAAATCTAATTAAATGTAATCGAAATAAATAAAAACTAAACTAGGCAAAAATAAAAAATACTCACAAATAAAATAAAATTACGGAACAACGAATTAAAATAAATCAGAAAAGATTTAAACAACCCAAATCTAAAATAATTCAAATTAAAATCAAACTAACTCAACGAGAAATAAAATCAAAACAACCACTGGGAGCTCAAAATATTGTTCTGTGAAATGCTCCCGCAAAAATCTTGCTCTTTCATTCATCAACCAACTTTAGGAAAGGATGTTTCGACTGGAACTCCTCTCCCCAGTAATGCTTCACACGTTGTCCATTAACTTTGAACATTCTCCCATCATTTTCATCCTGCAAAGTAATTGCTTCATGGGGAAAAACTTCAATCACAATAAATGGCCCTGACCATTTAGATTTTAGTTTCCCAGGAAACAATTTTAATCTAGAATTATAAAGCAAAACTTTTTGACCCTTGACAAACTCTTTAGGCTTACTTTTCTTGTCATGCCACAACTTAGTCTTTTCTTTATACATTTTCGAATTTTCATAAGAAAATTGGCGAAATTCCTCCAATTCATTAAGCTGCAGCATTCTTATTGCCCCTGCACGACTCAGATCAAAATTTAATTTTTTTAAAGCCCAAAACGTTTTATGCTCAAGCTCTAATGTTAAATGACAAGCTTTCTCATATACTAACCTATAGGGAGACATACCTAGAGGAGTCTTATAGGCTGTCTTATAAGCCCAAAGAGCCTAATCCAACCTAAAATACCAATCCTTCCTAGATGGATGGACTACTTTTTCTAGAATAGATTTACTTTCCCTATTGCTTATCTTGGCTTGACCATTTTTCCTGTGGGTGATACGGGGTAGCTATCCTATGCTTGATTTCATACTTAACTAAAAGCTTAGTTAAGATATTATTAACAAAATGTGTACCCTCATCACTCACTAGAGCTCTAGGTGTCCCAAACCGTGCAAAAATGTGCGATTAAAGAAACCTTGATACTGTCTTGGCATCATTCTGATGGCATGTGATGGTCTCCACCTACTTGGACACATAATCAACTGCCAATAAGATAAAAACATTGCCATTAGAAGGGGGAAATGGCCCCATAAAGTCAATACCCCACACATCGAATAACTCCACTTCTAAAATGTATGTAAGGGGCATTTCATCTCTAGATCCCAAGTTTCCTCTTCTTTGGCAAGCATCACATTGCTTGTAGAACCAGTGGGCATCCTTAAATAAGGAAGGCCAGAAGAATCCACAATGCAAAATCCTCATAGCAGTCCTTTGGCCACTGAAATGGTCTCCATACGACGAAGAGTGACATTGCTACAGGATTTCCTTTGCTTCATCACCTGAAACACACCTACGAATAATACCATCAGAGCATTGTTTATACATAAATGGCTCATCCCAATAGAAAAATTTCGCATCATGCTTAAAATTTTTCATCTGCCTTCAATCTGTATCAATAGGAGTGACTCCCTTTACCAAAAAAATTAGCAATATCAGAATACCAAGGGACATCCCTTACTACCTTTACCTCAACAGCAAAGAGTTGTTCATCTGGAAAAGAATCTGAAATGGCAGATTGCTTCAGCAAAGATGATGTTAGATCAAGATAAGACAAATGATTTGCAATGACATTCTCTGATCCCTTCTTGTCCTTTATCTCCAAGTCAAATTCCTGCAAGAATAAAACCCAATGAACCAGTCTAGGCTTAGCATCTTTCTTAGACATTAAGTACCTTATTGCTGCATGATCCGTGAAAATTGTGACTTTGGATCCAACCAAATACGGTCGAAATTTCTCAAAAGCAAACACAACAGCTAACAACTCCTTTTCAGTAGTTGTGTAGTTGACTTGTGCCTCATTTAAAACCCTGCTTGCATAATATGTATGATGGATAAATTTGCCCTGCTTTTGCCCTAGCATAGCACCTACTGCAACATCACTCGCATCACACATTACCTCAAATGGTAAATTCAAATTAGGTGCACAAAGAATGGGTGCTGAGATTAAAGCAGCCTTTAAAGTTTTAAAAGGCTTCATACAATCTGCATTAAAGTAAAAAAACATGATCAGTACACAATAAGTTGCAAAGAGGTTTACTGATTTTTGAAAAATTCTTTATGAACCTCCTATAAAATCTAGCATGACCTAAAAAACTCCGAATCCCTTTCACTAAATTCGATGGTTCTAATCTTTCAATAACCTCTATTTTTGCTCTATCAACTTCTAGACCTTTCTTAGAAATCCAATGACCTAACACAATGCCCTCCTTCACCATGAAGTGACACTTCTTCCAATTAAGAACTAGATGGGTATCCTCACATCTTTTTAACACCTTACCTAAATTATCCAAACAAATCTGAAAAGACCCTCCAAAAACTGAAAAATCGTCAATAAATACCTCAACAATGGACTCAATCATATAAGAAAAAAATTGCTAACATACACCGCTGAAATGTTGCTGGAGCATTGCAAAGGCCAAAAGGCATTCGCCTAAAAGAAAACGTCCCATAAGGGCAGGTGAAAGTGGTTTTTCCTGATCCTCAAGAGCAATGGTAATCTGGTTATACCCAGAATAACCATCTAAGAAACAGTAGTAGACCTGACTAGCCAATCTATCCAACATTTGGTCAGTAAATGGTAAAGGGAAATGGTCCTTACAGGTAGCTTTATTAAGCCTCCTGTAATCCATGCAAACCCTCAAGCCAGTTACTGTCCTAGTTGGGATCAACTCATTATCTTTGTTACTCACCACAGTGACACCTCCTTTCTTAGGAACACATTGGACAGGGCTTACCCAATTGCTATCTGCAATTGGATATATAATGCCAGCATCCAACCATTTAATCACCTCCTTTTTAACCACTTCTTTCATTGCAGGGTTAAACCTTCTTTGTTGCTCAATACTCCTAAAGGATCCCTCCTCTAGAGTAATTTTGTGCATACAGAAAGATGGGCTAATTCCTTGAATGTCAGCCAATGTCCAACCTATTGCCTTGTGGTATTGTTGCAGCAACTTAATTAAGGTCTCTTCATGCTCCGACATTAAATCTAATGCAACAATAATGGGCAATGTCTCGCCCTCCCCAAGATACACTTACTTTGGATGATTCGACAAGGGCTTCAAATCTAAAGTGGGTGCCTCAATTAGGGATGGCTTAATAGGAGGAGTCTTCCTTTGATCTAAATCTAAAGACTCAAAAACATCCTCACACCTAGACACTTCTTTTTCATTTTTTCTTTCTAAAGAACAAACTTCTAAATCCTCTACACTAACCTCTCGATGATCTTCCAAATGTTTGTTTGCCGAATCCTGTATTGTTGTCTCAACAATTGTGTTCTCCAGAATCCTAATGAAAGAAAAATCTTCCATTTCATCTGGATACTTCATGGCTTTAAACACATTAAACTTTACTTCCTCATTATAAACCATCATTGTTAATTCCCCTTTTTGAACATCTGTCAATGGCCTACCAGTAGCCAAAAATGGACTACCAAGAATAATTGGGACATCTTTATCTGCCTCAGAATCTAAGATAATAAAATCAACAGGAAATATGAACTTATCTACCTTCACTAAGACATCCTCAATTTTACCCTCTAGATATGTGATAGACCTATCAGCTAGTTGGAGTGTGACTGTGGTAGGCCTAGCTTCACCAATACCTAACTTTCGATAGACCGAAAGAGGCATAAGGTTAATGTTTGTGCTTAAATCACAGAGTGTTCTACCTAACTCTTTTCCACCTATAGACACAGGTATAGTAAATGATCCTGAATCTTTAGCCTTGGTTGGTAACCCATTCTTAAGAATAGCACTACACACCTCAATAAGAGACACAGTTTTAAACTCACCTAACCTCTTCTTTTTAGTTAAAATATCCTTAAGAAATTTAGCATAATTAGGCAATTGCTCAATAACTTCTACTAAAGGGATATTAATATGCAATTGCTTAAGAATCTCTAAAAGCTTCTTAAATTGACCATCCTGATTCTTAGGCCTTTGCCTTTGTGGAAAAGGTAGAGGTGGTACATAAGGTGGGGGCGGCACATAAGGTGGTTTCACATCTGAAACAGATCTAGATGCTCCAGCAACATTATTACTGCCTCCAGCACCCTGACCAGACTCCAACTCTTTCCCAACAACAACATTTTTATCACAATTCTTTTCTACATCCTGGGTTTTACTAGGCTCTTTTCTTTCTTCTAGTGGCTTACCACTCCTAAGAGTCACTGCCTTTACTTGCTCCTTACCTTCCCTTCTAGGGTGTTCAGTATCTGAAGGAAGTTTCCTTTGAGGCCTTGCCTTCAGTTCATTAGCTAGCTGACCCACTTGCAATTCCAGGGCTCTCATTGAAGCTTGATTACTTTGAATTGTGGCATCTGTACGAGCCATATATTCTTTCATCATCGCCTCAAGAGAACTCTCTGAATCTTGCTGGGGCTAAGCCTGCTTATTTTTCTGGGGCAATACTTGTGCTTTAGCAAATCCCGACTGGTTCACCTTTTGCTGTGCTTGCACATTACTTCCATGTCCTCCCCACGCGAAGTTGTGGTGGTTACGCCAACCTGGATTATAAAATTTAGAATAAGGGTTATTCCTCTGATTACCTACAAAAAACACAGAAGCTGGATTGATGGGGCAAAACTCGTAGTTGTGCTCTTCACCACAATAGACACATGCTTCCTCTGCAACTTGGTTCACCACTGTAGCAGGCTCCACAGCTGGTGGCTGCTGATGACTAACCACTGTCACATTTTTAAGAGCGCTAGCTAACATTGCAATATCAACCCTAATGGTGGACACACCATCAACCTCTAACACACTCTTAACCTTTTTATTTGTGCCTCTAACATCTGACCACTGACAACTATTAGTTGATATTCTTTCTAAAATTTCATGGGCTTCATTAAAAGTTTTTGCCAAAAGGGCCCCTCCAGCTGAAGCATCAACCATACCTTGGGGTGCTCCATTTAACCCATTGTAAAATTTTTCCATTTGAATACAATGTGGTAGACCATGGTGGGGAAACTTTCACAAAAGCTCCTTAAACGTCTCCCAAGTCTCACTAAAAGTTTCATCTTCAAGTTGCCTAAACCCTACTATTTCACTCCTCAATTTAGCATTCCTATTGGGTGGGAAATATTTACTAAGAAATTTTTCCGCTAACTCATTCCATGTCCTAATTGATCTTGGAGCAAAATAATTTAACCATGCCTTTGTTTCATCTCTAAGAGAATACGGGAACAAAGTTAATCTAAGGGCATCCCTAGGCACTCCTTGAATTACAAAAGAGTCTCTAGCTCCTAGAAAAGACTTAAGATGTAAATGAGGTTCTTCAGATGAGAAACCATGGAATTGACCCACAGTTTGCAACATCTGAAACATTACCGGTTTCATTTCAAAATTTGTTGCCTCAATTTGAGGACGTGCAATCCCTAGATTTTACTCATCAAACATTGGAAAAGCATACGCTCGAATGGCTCTGGCCCTATCATTTGCTACCAAGATAGGATTCTCAGCCTGATTATTTTGCTGCTCATTTTGCTCCAGTGGCGGATTTTACTGCAGCAAACGATTCTGTTGGGGGTTCACTGGATCTTTAGGACCTTGCGGGAGACGCAGCACATCAGCCATTGGATTTTGCTGTCTACGTTGCTGTCTCCTTCTTCTCCTAAATGTCCTCTCGATTTTTTGATCAAGCTCGAACCTTACCCTAGGCGGATCGTTCATGCACCAAACTCACACCTGCAAAAACAAAAGAAACAATAAAAAATTTATAGCACCAAACCACTAAAACACATACACAAAACAAATCAGATAAAAACTTATTCAAGTCCCCAGCAACGACGTCAAAAACCTTTTGGGATTCCAGAGTGAGTAAAAATAAGATGAAATTAGACTCTAGAACTCTGTGCATTGCAATCTTGGGAAGGCCAACCTTGCATGATATGAAGGCCATAGCTTCAACTTATCATCAGTTGCTAAAGTTTCCAACTCAGAATGGCGTGAGAGTTGTCAAAGGCGAACAAAAGTCATCGAGGGAGTGTTGCAGGACAATGCTGAAAGAAGTTAAACCACTGAGGGTCGAGGTCGACCAGGTCGAGGCCGACTAGAGGATAAGCTGAGGCCGAGCAGGGCACACTTTCACCAACACTGAATCTGAACTTATGGAGTTTTAGGGTTTTATATTCATTGCATTTCATCATGTAATTGAACATTAGTTGTTTTGTTTTTGTTTCCAGTACGTAGGAATAGGTTGAGAATTTTTCTTATTTGTTTCCATTCAAATGTAAAAGTTCAATTAATGCCAAAGCTCCAGTTTTCACTACTAAAGTTCAGTATTCAAAATGTGCACAAGACAACTGATTTGAATACTTGCGAGCCTAAGCTCTTGAGCTTAGAGCCCCAACCTATATGCGAGCCTAGGCCCCCGGGTCTACCTCGTCTCAGACCCATTTTGTATTTGATACAAACGCAATGATCCAATGTGTTCAGGTAGGGGACATACGAGTGGGGGTATCCTATGCAATGAGTTTGCATAAGACCAGACCGCAAAATAGTAACCACTAGTTGTAACACCGTTAACTAGTTAGGTTTCTATTTCACTAGGATGACCTATGCAACTTAGTCTGAATCCTGAGTGGATTATGGACTCCTATTCACAAGGGATTTTCCTTTGATTTGTATGGGTGAGAATAACCAGTACATTGACTCAATAATCCTACCCTTTTAGGGACAAGACCGAGTGGGGAGCTGGGAACATAATCACACAAGATGAAATTCACTCCTTCCCGACTTTTGACGAAGTAGATGAGTGTTCCCTTAAGTGGTGTCTCCAGGTCTTGAACAAACGACCCTACCCTCTCACTGGCTCGAGAGGGATTTTTATTTGATGGTTGGACCACAGACATATTGTTCATTAGAGGAACACTGGTATCAAAGAGATAGAGGTAACTCAGTGGTAAAACGGTAATTTGACCAAGCTGGCTGTTATTGGTCTATATCCGTGGACACAGAATTATGTTTGTAGTGAGAAGAGTGCAACTGTGGGTCTTTAGTGGAGTGAACCCACTGTCAACGAAAATTGATTAATTGGTTAATGACTTTAGCCAATTAATCTCATATCGTTGGAACTCCAGATCTGCAGGACCATTAGGTCCCACTAGTAGCTCGTAAAGAGACTTGAGACAATTAAATATTAATTATAAATTGAAAGTGTTCAATTTAATTAGGGGAATTATATAATGTATATTGATACATTATAATATAAAGTTTATGAAACTTTATAATATAATTTTGAATTAATTTCAAAATTAATTTTGAGAGAAAATATTTCAAAGAGTTCAAATAATTAATATGAATTGGATTCATATTAATAATTTAATAAAATTCCTAAAATTAAATATATGATATTTAATTGGGTAATTAATTAATTATTTATTAAAATTAGATATTAATAAGATAATAGATTTGATTAGATCTTATTCATGACCTTTTCCTTTAAGGATTAGATCTTATGACCTTTTCCTATAAATATGACCTATGGGGTGGGGTGAAAGGTATCTCATTCATTCTCCTACTCTCAGAGAATTCCAATGAGGCTCCCTAGACTCCCACCAATCTACTGCCTCTAGAAGTCTTAGAGTCATACCGGTGTAGCCATAGTGGTGGTGTCTCAATTGTTGACACTTCGTCCCTATGAAATCAAGAAAGGCGTTATTGATATTTTAGAGACGACAACGACGGTATGTATGCTTTTCCCTTTTAGATTAGATCTAAGGTCGTATGGTTAGCCTTAATAAATATAAATCTAGAATAGTTCTATGTGTATTGCCAATGTATTGGTATTTTAGATTAAACAAGATTAACTGGGAATCGGTCCCAATTCGCTTCCGCTTAACAGAATTAGGGAGTTCCAATCCAACATAGCTCACCTGGTCGAGGCCGAGGTCGAGCACAACTTGTCGAGACCGTGTTGGGTTTATTGTCCTAAAACTCATAGTTTGTAAAACATTAAACATATTCTATTTTACAATAAAGATGTTATTAGGGTTATTTAGTAAAGATGTTATTGAATAAGTGAGTTGCATAATATTTAACCTAAATCCAATAAACTAAGATCCCTAAACCCTATAATATGAATACTCGAACTATATGTAGAGACATAAAGTTGGATCAAGTTCAAGTATATAGCCAAAACGATCTATAGTATACTGTTGGGGTTCTAGAATGAGTAAAAATAAGATGAAATTAGCCTCTAGAACTCTGTGCAAGTATACATAATCCGCAGCAAGTAATAAGTATTTATCAAATCCGCGGGCCTGAATAATTCTCACTTTATCTATTCTATGCAATTTTTCAATGGTTTCAAAGGTGGTTAAAATGATTGGTTTTTGTAGAATGTTGAAGCAAAGGAAATGACAGAACAGAAAGTAAACAAATAAGCAGACAGATTAGAACAGGCATCAGTCAAAATTTAGTAATTGTTTCGAAAGATGCTCTAGCAATATTATTGATTATGCAAAACTCTTGCAGTCTTATTAGCAGATTCCTCCCGGAACTCTGGATTTTTTAGAATATTTTTCAACTCCAATGACGCTCTACCGATCAAGCACTAGGCAACTGGCTACCCCTAGCTCAGTCACCGATGTTCACCAATACACAATGATCTAGTGTGATTAATTGTCACACACTTCCCAAATCATCCCTGAAACTAGGAAGTGATATTCATACCGGCTGGCCAGGCGGGCACAAAATGTAAATGAGCACAACAAATAATCAAGATGCATCAAACCAACATCTATTGCATAGAGATTAAGCACAACAATTACATATTTCCTAACCAACAGCTAAAGTTACTTAGTTCATAGAGCACGTGGCAACACACGTTACAATATGAGTAAGTGCATCCATAATTACAAAATAATACAAGAAAATACTAATTCCCTTGATCAACTTCGTAATTGATGGTCTTCTTGTAGGTCTCCAATCCTTCTCCTCTATTCGGCTCCCAATGATGGAAATGAGAAATGATCTTTTCCCCAAGAGTGGAATGAATTTGACTTGGGCGGCCTTTCCCTTTTATAGAGTGAAGACAAGCTTGAATTAGGTTGACCTAGACACGTGGGTGGCTCTCCGTGCTCCTCAAAATCGAGAATAGCTTAACTGAATTCAGTTTATTAAATTGGCTAACGAGCTGTGACGTGGCAATTTTGCTCCATGCTTTGCTGCAGCGCAGATTTTGCTCCCTCAAGTCGCTCAACAATATATTCTGCACAAAATAACTTCCAAAGCATCCATTCTTCCAAATGAGTTAAAACATATAATATCTATCTAAAAGCAACCTTATTTAGCACTAAAGACACACAAATAAATATAGAAATAAGGTCTAAATAACTCCCTTTTGGAGAGTTATAATTTCCTTGTGAAACTTGTATGTTTTAGATCAAAATCACTATTCTCAAGCTTAAAAAGTGTTAAAGTTGATGAGTTAGAACTTTGAGAGTCAGGTGTGTTAAATTATACATATTTGTGCTTAAAATGACTCATTTTGGTGTGAATTTGACTTAGTTTTGGTGTTTTTCAGAAAACAGAGGAAACATGCAATTTTCCAGAAATGCGACTGCATTTCTGCGAAGGCCAAAGTGAAATGCGACTACATTTCTACATAGATGCAGATAGTTCGAGCCTGTCGCGGGTCATTTTGAACGAGTGTTTTACGCACCTAACCGGGTAATTTGACTCTGAAACTGACTGGGCTACCTGCAAGCACCATTTTTGTGACTCCTCACGCTATAAAAGACCATTTTTGTGACTCCTCACGCTATAAGCAGAACTCACTGGGAAGAAGAGGGTAGTGACAGAACCCTAGTAGACGTCCATGAGTAAGGATGCCCGAGGTCCTTGCTAGAAGAAAAAATTCTAACCTTAGTATTTGTAGAGATTTTACCCTATTTCCACCTTGTAAAAGGAGAGTGGAGTGTCGTGAGAACTCCAGAAGGATTGGATAAATTGAAAAACGCCCTTGTTTTAGCTACTGCACTTTAATTTTCTAGCACTTGTTCCTTTTCACTGTTTTGTATTTCTTATTCATTATTTCAATGGAAAGTTATTTGTCTATATTATATTCCATCATGCGTAGCTAAATTCCATTGAGGGGTTCAGTATAGTGAGTTCCCTAATTGGTTTAAATGGCTTGAAAGTTGCTTATTTGCCTAAGTTCTATTTATTGCATGTTATCCTTTATTGATTATCATTCTAATTAGGGGTGAAAAAAGGTCGGGTCGAGTCGGGTCAAATCTTTGTAAAAACCGACCCGCCCCAACTATGTTCGGGTTTTCCATTGTTGTAAACCGACCTGAACCGATACTAATCGGGTCGGGTCGGGTCGGTTTTGAAGGCCAAAATAGAAGAACTCGATTTTTGCTTAACAAAAACTAAAAGAACCCATTTGTAAAATTGTTTTGAAGTAAAAAACACCCTCTGTAACGAAAAATCAAGATAAATATTCAATCCCCAAAAGAGAAGCAGATATCAACAAGAGAAGAATGAAAACCTAATAAAAAATAAAAATAAAAAACATTCATCCCAAAATAACAACAAAATCAAGAGAAAAACAAAACCCAAAAACAAATCCAAGAAAAATGCAAACTGAAACCAGGTCAAAGAGAAAAAAATGCATCCCAGATACACAAACTAGAAGAAGAAGAAGAAGAAATAAAAGCCATTAGAAGGAAAATCAAGAGCAAAATAAAAGAGGAAAAAATACCTAATCTTATGTTTGTCCTGCAAAAGTAATATATATATTTTCTTATAAATATAGTAGGAGACGACGGTGGAAGGAGTCGACGTCGTTCGTGGTGGAGGAGATGGCGGTGGAAGGAGTCAAGGAGACAGCACAAAAGAGAGACTGAGACGGTGGGAAAGGGAGGCTGAGAGACTGAAAGAGACTGAGAAAGAAGGGGAAAAATAAAAAAGACGGAGAAGACGATGGGAAAAATGAAAGAAAGACTGAGAGAGAGAAAGAAACTAAATCTTATGTTGGAGAAGACGATGGGAAAAAGAGGCGGAGGATGGGAAAAACGAAAGAAAGGCAGAGGGGGATGAATGGGCCTGATAAGAAAGAAACCCTAAAGTTTCTATTTTAAGTCAAAACCGTGAACCAAACTTAACCAAGTCAGTTCGGTTCGATTCGGTCTGAATAGAGATAAAACCCGAACCAAACTAGTTCGAACCGACTCGGTTCGGTTTGGGTTTTCGGTTCAGTTCGGTTTCTTTCACCCCTAATTCTAATCTTGCTGAGTTTAACTTGATCACTTAGACTTTGCATGCTATGTGAGTTTGGTACTGAAAGAGTCAAACAATATCGGTTCTCATAATGGTGATATAGGAGAAAGGGCTCGAGAGAGTGTATTTGCTATTATAGGGGATGGTCGCTTATAACAACTATAGGGTTATAGGTTGCATGCATGAATAATCTATGTCGGAGATGAGTCATAGAAATGTGCATAACGGTACTCACTTAGTCTTCTAACGGTTCTTGGGAGCAAGACCAAATAGGAGTTAAACTTGACCCAATGCATATCTAGACTTAGGTTGAATAAGTCGTTACTAGAGTTATTTTTCTTAGGGTTGAAGCTTTACTGAACACCTCACTTTTATTATTGTTTGTTATTTTCTTTTTTATCGTTGCTTTTTTTTCCCAAAACCCAACATCAATTATTTTCTTTGGTTACCTTTTTAAGCAATTTAAGAGAAAATTCTTCTTCAAATATGTGTTCAAACTTAGTCTCTGTGGGATCGATACCTTTGGAATACTTCTAGAGTTTTTATTACTATATGCGATTTGCACTTGGTTGACTGAATTCACCTTTAATTTATATTTTCCATCTTTCTCAACATCCACCTTCAGTCACAACCCGCATCAATTATGCTACTGAATTTTCCTCTCAATCTCACTCTTTAAAAAAAACTCTCCAGAGCTTGAACCTTCAAGCATATCCCTTCCAATCCCTATCACTAAAGGATCCCACAATCCGTTCTTAGCCCAGAGAATAGCGGGGAAGACACTAGGGTTGTCCTTGATTGATTGGAGAAGGAAAACATCCACAGAGTGCTTCAATTGAGGTACAAAAGGTTGTTGCTCTCTACTTTCTGTTTTTTAGTTTTGTTTAGACTGTTGGGTTTTATGCCCTAAAACTCGTAGATAGTGAATGTAAACAAATTGTATACTTGTTTCAATAAAGTGTTATTGAGTTTCTACAATAAATTTTTATTGTTAAATATTGCAAAATTTGACCCAAATCCAATAAACTAAGATCCAAGGTTGTTTATGAAGGGAATAAAAGTCCCCACGCAGCGGAAGCGCATCGATTGGACCTTACGCCATATATTAATTAACATTAAAAACCGTTACGAAAACTCAAACAAAACTTTAAACTAATTTTAAAGCCGCTGTAAAATCGGTTTAAACATGCTAAAATAAATCTAAATTTATTTTTAAAACTTTTCTAAAGAAAAGAGGAAGAACCGTTACAAACCTCCGTTGTAGACTTGACCGTTCTTCGCCAACGAAGCTCCACGAACGAAAACGCAGCAGCCGCTTCAAGGTATTCTTCGCTGGAAATTCTTCTTTGATTGACACAATAACCACAGAGGTTACACCGGTATGTCTCTAAGTCTAGGAGGCCAAAGACTTGTGGGAGTCTTTCTCTAAGAGGGAGGCTAGAGAGAATTCTAGGTCTTGTCTTTCAAGAGTGTCAAGTGTCATGACCAATTAGGTCTAGTGTTCTATTTATAGAAGAGAGGCCATGAATAAAATATTCAATTAAATCAATCTTTTCTAAAATTGATTCAATCTTTATTCCTTAATTAATCAATCATGATCAATCAATTCCCCAATTGATTAATCTTTTCCATAAATGACTAATTTCTTCCATAAGTAATTAGATCATTCCCATAAATGATTAATCACTTCCTTAAGTGATTAATTATTTACATAATTGATTAATTCATGGTTAATGAATTCTTTAATTAATTAACCACCAATTAAATATCACATATTTAATTTTCGGCCTTGAATTAATTAATTTTGCCCAAACACTTTTAGGACTTAAATTAATTAATTCTTTTCAATCTTCCATAAATTTATATTTGAACTTTTCAAATATTAATTTCTCTCATAATAATATATCAATATATATTATATTTATTTCCCTTAGTAAATTGAACATTTTCAATTTACATTTAATTACTTAGTTGCCTCAAATTACTTTACGAGCTACCAGTGGGACCTTATGGACCTGCAGATCAGAAGCTCCAACGATGTGAGATTAATTGGTTAAACTCATTAACCACAATAATCAATATTCGTTAACTGTGTGTACATTCCACTATAGACTCACAGTTGCACTCTTCTCACTGCAGACATATTTTCTGTGTCCACGGAACTTAGACCAATATCGACTAGTTAGTCCTTCACGAGTGTCCGTAACACCAGCTGGGTCAAATTACCGTTTTACCCCTGGGTCACCTCTATTTCCTTAAGTACCAATTCTCCTCTAATGAACAATCTGTTTATGGTCCAACCATTAAACAGAAAACCCTCTCGTGCCATTGAGAGGGTAGGGCCCTTTGTTCAAGACTCGGAGTAACCACTTAAGGGAACACTCATCTGCTTCCCTAAAGTCGGGAAGGAGTGAATTCCATCTTGTACGATTATGTTCCCAGCTCCCCATTCGATCTTGTCCCCAAAGTGGTAGGCTTATTGAGTCGGCGTATTGGCCACTCTCACCCATACAAATCAAAGGACAATCTCTCATGAGCAGGAGTCCATAATCAACTCAGGATTAAGACTAAGTTGTCTAGGTCGTCCTAGTGAAATAGAAAACCAACTAGTTAACGGTGTTATAACTAGTGGTTACTATTTCGCGGTCCGGTCTTATGCAAACTTATTGCATAGGATACCCCCACTCGCATGTCTCCTACACGAACGCGTTGGATCGCAGCGTTTGTATCAAATACAAAGTGGG
Organism: Luffa acutangula; assembly: GCA_036850905.1. Classification (NCBI taxonomy): domain Eukaryota; kingdom Viridiplantae; phylum Streptophyta; class Magnoliopsida; order Cucurbitales; family Cucurbitaceae; genus Luffa; species Luffa acutangula. The sequence goes on along the minus strand of CM072097.1, from coordinate 42,170,488 downwards.
CCGTATCCATAGTGTCACCAGGATAAGGCACCCAGTCTTATCCCTATACTATAGACCCTTTAGGCTGTTTCTTGAACAATGATCCCATATGTCGCTACATATAGTTCAAGACTCATATTACAGCCTTGGATGTCTAGTTTATTGGATTAGGGTTATTATTAGGCAAAGACATATATAAAATAACTAATAACAATTAATGGAAAAATATATCAATATTATTTCATTAATATCCGGTCAACGGTTACATTCACTATCTACGAGTTTTAGGGCATAAAACCCAACAAACTCCCACTTGAACTAAAACACTAGTTAGTGGGATGTAAATGCAATAATCTAAAGCTGGAAATACAATGAACTAGGGCATCCTTATACCCATTATACATTTCTCCCACTTGCCCTAGATTAGATGGCATACATATCTCGTAGACCTAGACCTTCTAGATGACCCTTAAACACTTTAGCCGTGAGAGCCTTTGTAAATGGATCAGCGATGTTGTGTTCCGAGGCGATCTTAGTGACGATCACATCTCCTCTTTGCACAATCTCCCGTATCAGGTGATACTTCCTCTCGATGTGTTTACCCCGTTTGTGGCTACGAGGTTCTTTTGAGTTGGCTACAGCCCCACTATTGTCACAGTATAGTGTTATGGGCACGTTCATATTCGGAACTACTTCCAGATCAGTCAAGAACTTTCTGAGCCATACTGCCTCCTTAGCTGCTTCGCAAGCTGCTACATACTCAGCCTCCATGGTTGAGTCTGCTATGCATCCTTGTTTGATGCTTCTCCACACTACTGCTCCTCCATTGAGGGTGAATACTGACCCTGATGTGGATTTCCTAGAATCCTTATCAGCTTGAAAGTCAGAATCAGTGTATCCAGTAAGAATCAAATCCTTAGCTCCATACACAAGCATGTAGTCCCTCGTTCTCCGAAGATACTTGAGGATATTCTTAACCGCTCCCCAGTGGTCCAACCCTGGATTAGACTGATACCTACTGACTACTCCCACTGCATAACATATGTCAGGCCTAGTGCAGAGCATGGCATACATTAAGCTGCCCACAGCTGAGGCGTAGGGAATGTGTCTCATGTTCTCAACTTCTTGAGGTGTCTTAGGAGATTGTTCCTTAGACAGGTGTACCCCATGTCTGAAGGGTAGGAGTCCCTTCTTGGAGTTTTGCATCGAATATCGAGACAACATCTTGTCAATATACGTTGCTTGAGACAGAGCTAGCGTTTTGTTCTTACGATCCCTAATGATTTGGATTCCCAGAAAATATTGAGCCTCTCCCAGATCTTTCATTTGGAATTGGGCAGCTAGCCATTTCTTAATGTCAGTGAGGTATCCTACATCATTCCCAATGAGTAGGATATCGTCTACATAAAGTATTAGAAAAGCTACTTTCCTTTTGTTGACTTTCTTGTATACACAAGGCTCATCAACGTTTTGGTCAAAGCCAAAAGATTTGATTGCAGTATCAAATCTAATGTTCCATGATCTGGATGCTTGTTTCAATCCATAAATGGATCGATTTAGCTTACAAACTTTTTGTTCCTGACCTTGGGCTATGAACCCTTCGGGTTGAGACATAAAGATATTCTCTTCAAGATTACCATTCAGAAAGGCAGTCTTGACGTCCATTTGCCATATTTCATAGTCATAATATGTGGCAATGGATAAAAGAATTCTTATGGACTTTAACATGGCTACAGGAGAAAAGGTTTCCTCATAGTCAACCCCCTCCTTTTGGGTATAACCCTTTGCCACTAGTCTAGCTTTGAAGGTCTGTACCTTTCCAGCTGCATCTCTTTTTCTCTTATAGATCCATTTGCACCCTATGGGTTTTACCCCATTTGGTAGATCTGCAAGTTCCCATACAGAATTGGAGTACATTGACTCCATTTCCAGGTTCATGGCTTTGACCCATTCATCCTTATCTTCGTCATTCATTGCCTGTCGATATGACAATGGATCCTCAATGCCATCATTAGGTATGACAACCTGAGTTTCAGTTAAACCCAAGTAGCGATCAGGTTGTAACACAACCCTCCCACTGCGTCGAGGCATTCCCAACGTTTGAGATGGACGGGATGGATCTGAAGAACTAGTTCCTTCATCAACTCTTGTTGAAGGTCCAACTTCATCAACAACTCTTGATGATTCTTCAGTAGCTTCTCCTAATATTATTTTGCTTCGTGGTTTATGATCTCTCATGTGGTCTTCCTCTAAGAAAGTGGCGTTTGTCGATACAATCACCTTATTTTCTTGTGGGTCGTAGAAATAACCACCTCTCGTTTCTTTAGGGTAACCAACAAATTGGCACAGTTTTGAACGAGGTTCCAGTGTCTTAGGATTTGTCACAAGCACGTGTGCAGGACAACCCCAGATGCGAAAGTGATGCAAACTAGGTTTACGCCCCTTCCATAACTCGAAGGGTGTTTCAGAAACACTTTTCGAGGGAACATTGTTCAAGATTTATACTGCAGTCTCTACTGCATATCCCCAAAACGAGTTAGGCAATTGAGCATAGCTCATCATTGATCGAACCATGTCTAACAAGGTTCTATTTCTCCTTTCTGACACACCATTCTGCTGAGGTGTACCAGGGGCTGAGAGTTGAGATTGGATTCCATGTTCTATCATATAGTCCTGGAATCTTTGATCCATATACTCCCCTCCTCGATCAGATCGAAGTACTTTAATAGATTTACCTAATAGGTTTTCAACTTCAGCCTTAAACTCCTTAAACTTTTCAAGGGCTTCAGACTTATGTCCCATTAGGTATAAGTAACCATATCTTGAATAATCATCTATAAATGAGATGAAATATTCGTACCCTCCTCGAGCTTTTACATTCATTGGACCACATAGATCCGAATGTATTAACTCTAAGGGTTCTTTGGCTCTGTAACCTTTTCCTGTAAAGGGTCTTTTGGTCATTTTTCCCTCGAGACAAGATTCACAAGGTGGTAGTGAATCATCTTCTAACTTGCTTAGAAGTCCATTCTTTACCAAACGACCGATCCTATCGATGTTTATATGACCAAGTCTAAGATGCCAAAGATGAGTATTGTTACTTGATGGAGAAATCTTTTGCCTTTTACTTTGAGTTTCAGCAGTTTTAAATAATTCGTGATTTAAAAGTGCTTTGTTTTCGGTTGGTCTTAAAACATACAAGTTATTTTCCAATTTGGCTGAACAAATAAGTATACCATTTTTATAAATGAACGCTTCATTCATATCAAAAGTAACTGTATACGATTGTTCAATCAAACATGAAATAGAAATCAAGTTCCTCTTAATCTTGGGAACGATTAACAAACTTTCTAAAAGTAAGAATCTATTTCTAAAAAATAACTTCGCAGCTCCCACTGCTTTAGCTGAAATGACTTCTCCAGTTCCGACCCTGAGTGTCATTTCTCCATCGTTCAACTGCCGAAAGGAACTATTTTCCTGAAAAGAAGAGCAAACATGATTAGTTGCTCCTGAATCAAGTATCCAGGTAAACTCATCATGTTCTACCAGGCATGTTTCTAAAACCAGTAAATCAAATTTACCTTCCTTTTCCTTCTTTTTCTCAGCAAGGTACTTTGGGCAGTTTCTCTTCCAATGTCCATCTACATTGCAGTGAAAACACTTGCCCTTGTCTGCCACAGCTTTGGCTTTTCCCTTGCTTTTAGCAGCAGTACTGGGAGCTTTCCCCTTGTTTCCTTTCTTCTTCGTTTTCTTTGAAGAAGTGGCTACAGATTTAGTTCCAGAGGATGAACCCTTCTCGAACTTTCTTTTGGAGTGAACAACGTTTGCCTCTCCTTCTATCTGTCCCTTGTTCTTAAGAAGAGACTGATAGAGCTGTAGATCATTAAGGAGGCTAGTCAGGTTGAATGTTATTTTATTCATCATTGCATTGCTTCGAAACTGCAGAAAACTCTTCGGAAGAGATTCTAAGATGAATGCAACCTGACTACGCTCATCTATGACCGCCCCGTTTGCCTCTGCCACGTTGAATTGGACCATCATATTCAGGACATGCTCCCGAACAGACGTGCCTTCTTTCATGCGACAGCTATAAACGTATTTGAGAGCGTCATGGTGGAGTTGGTAGGACGGTTGTCCAAACATCTCCCGGAGAGAGTTCATAATCTCCCTCGCTGTTACCATGCCCTCATGCCTTTTAGCCAAAACTTCAGATAAGCTGGCTAAGATATAGACGCGAGTCTTATCATTGGCCTTTGTCCAGCGGTCATAAGCATCCTTAACTGCCTGGGATGCATTACGAGCAGAGGCTGGAGGACAATCCTCCGTTAAGACGAACCGCAAATCATCGACAACAAGAATCGTATTCAAGTTCGACTTCCACGTAGCATAATTTTCGCCGGTTAATTTCTCATTTTTAAGCAGAGAGACAATTGAGGAAGACATTGCTGAAATTTAAACAAACAATGACCGTATTAGTTATCTTTGCCTTAACCCATCATACAAGCAAACAATTGCACACAATCCAATCAATTTAGCAAAACAGACAATCACAGAACCCTAAAACTATTGATTTAGTTTTGCAACGACGTTTCAGAGGTTTAGAATATCAGCCACCGAAGGGTGATCAGGTACTCCTCCTTTGAAATGAGACACCTCTCAGCTAATTCTAATTCCAGAATAACTCATATTCCTATAGACATTAGCCACCGTTGTTCGGTCAAGGATTTGTTAACAATTTTAACTCATCCTTGTAAGTGTAACCCTCTCACTTTCAGATCTCAGAGGCACGCACCAACAGGCTACCGAAGGGAAAGACAACTGTTGGTGATTAGCCTAAGAGCTCCTATCCTTTTCAGGAGTTCACGATGTTCCGAATCCTATGATCAGGCCCTCCGAAGGGATGGATGCGCCAGGGCAACCTGCAGGCGGATCATAGGACTCTCACGGTGTGAACTATGGGCGGAGACCGAGGGATACGTTGACACGTGTCCCGCTCCCACTTACTCTGGACATTTTTCCCATTCACCTTGATATTGACCCATGCAAACACTTTCCGAAGGGAGGCCGCTCCTAGGGCGACTCGAAGCCGAGCATGAATCTCACGTTGTGAATATAGGGACGTAGGAGCAAAACTTGATTTAAATCTCGTTTTGTAATTTTCCTCCCACTGAAAATGTCCTAAGGTTAATATAGGGTTGTTTAACTTAGATAGTATTCGACTAAGTCAATCTATCTAAGTCTGATCCTATTATAACAATTATGGAAAGGATTCAGCTGCAATCTTTTGGGTGAATTAAACTTCTTTTAATAAACCCAACATTGCAAGTCAACATTACTATGGTTAATTCAACTCAATCCGGTTAGTTCCCAGGTAGGAGGTGTTCCGTGAACCGTCAACTTAAATACCCCCAACCTTAGACAGAACTTTACCGAGAGAGTTCCCTTATAACCTCAGTAATGTAAGGTCTTTACTCTAAAGATCTAGGTGCATTAAACACTTTTAATAAACCTAGTGACATTGCATGCTAACATTTAACTATGATTAATTCAACTCCGGTATTCCAGGTCAGTTCCCAGGTAGGAGGTGTTCCGTAAACCGTCAACTTAAATACCTCCAGCCTTAGACAGAACATTACCGGTGGAGTTCCCTTATAATCATAGCAATGTTTTTCCTACTTAGTAAATTAAAACTATTTTTAATTCTAAGTAAGAAAAGATTCTAATCCTATTAGAAATCGATCTAGGTCTAATTAATTTTAAACAATTTAAAATTAATTCAATTTATCCTATGATCTTATGTTTGCATGCAAATCTTGATTATAGATTGACGGTTTCTAACCATTAATATTAAAGAACTATTTCAAATTTTAATGATTAATCCTATAATCAAGAATCTAGCGTTTAATTCATTCAACAATCTCATTCAAATTGAATAATTAAGCCACATCAATTGCATGAATCATATAACAATTATATTAATAACTATGGATGTTTCATGCTTCATGCAATTTTGATTTTCTTTTATTATAACAATTATAAGCCAATCAAGAAAATCAACCAAGCATGCTTCATTCATCACATTAAACATAACTATTTATATTTAATTTAAGTAATGACATGCTTCATGCTTTCCAATTTTTCATATAAATTAATATACACTTATATTAAGAAATATGAAAACCAATCCATGCATTTAAACATACATTATAACAATTTATAATATATAAAAAATGCATGAGCATGTTTATAACCTAAGGTGGGATTAAATAATCTATATGACATCCATAAAGCATATAAATAGCAATTGAACCGGTTAATTTTGGCCCCTAGGATAAAATAAAGCATTAAATTACATTAATTTAGCTAAATTCTATCCTAAAAAATCCATGTACAGCTCCGGAATTGGCCTAGACAGCACGAACCGCCCCGAACCACCTCGAACCGGCCTCCAAAATCACGAACCATGCCAAAAATTGGCTGAACCGGACCAAATAGGTCCCAGCCCAGCCGAACCGGTCCGAACCGGACCGTCCTTGCTTGAACCGCGCCTGTTGAAACCCTAGTGCGCGCCTCCATCGTGACAGCGTCGAGACGCTGTGTAGATTAGCGTCCCGACGCTGTGCGTTTTCCATATCTGGCGCCTGCGTAATCGAGACAGCGTCGAGACGCTGTTGAGGTAGCGTCCCGACGCTGTGTGCTTTCCTTACCGAGCGCCTTCGGTATCGAGACAGCGTCGAGACGCTGTTGAAGGAGCGTCCCGACGCTGTTGCGTCTGGAGGCAGAATCTGGGCAAAACAGCAACGATTTCTTCGGTTTTGGCTTCGATTTCAGCGGCGATTCCTTCGATTTTCATCTCATAAAAAACTATTCTAGACCCGGACTTACATAGGACTCGATTTTACATAAAATACCCGAAACACCGGGCCTTACATGATCAAAATCACATAAAAATAAAATCTATGGCCATAAAATTAACCCAAACAGTTCAATGCAAACCGAACATACAATATGCATAAATCCCACCTATTAGAGCCTATCGCAACTTTTTAAAATTAATTAATAGGGACAGCGATGGCTCTGATGCCGATTGAAGGGAATAAAAGTCCCCACGCAGCGGAAGCGCATCGATTGGACCTTACGCCGTATATTAATTAACATTAAAAACCGTTACGAAAACTCAAACAAAACTTTAAACTAACTTTAAAGCCGCTGTAAAATCGGTTTAAACATGCTAAAATAAATCTAAATTTATTTTTAAAACTTTTCTAAAGAAAAGAGGAAGAACCGTTACAAACCTCCGTTGTAGACTTGACCGTTCTTCGCCAACGAAGCTCCACGAACGAAAACGCAGCAGCCGCTTCAAGGTATTCTTCGCTGGAAATTCTTCTTTGATTGACACAATAACCACAGAGGTTACACCGGTATGTCTCTAAGTCTAGGAGGCCAAAGACTTGTGGGAGTCTTTCTCTAAGAGGGAGGCTAGAGAGAATTCTAGGTCTTGTCTTTCAAGAGTGTCAAGTGTCATGACCAATTAGGTCTAGTGTTCTATTTATAGAAGAGAGGCCATGAATAAAATATTCAATTAAATCAATCTTTTCCAAAATTGATTCAATCTTTATTCCTTAATTAATCAATCATGATCAATCAATTCCCCAATTGATTAATCTTTTCCATAAATGACTAATTTCTTCCATAAGTAATTAGATCATTCCCATAAATGATTAATCACTTCCTTAAGTGATTAATTATTTACATAATTGATTAATTCATGGTTAATGAATTCTTTAATTAATTAACCACCAATTAAATATCACATATTTAATTTTCGGCCTTGAATTAATTAATTTTGCCCAAACACTTTTAGGACTTAAATTAATTAATTCTTTTCAATCTTCCATAAATTTATATTTGAACTTTTCAAATATTAATTTCTCTCATAATAATATATCAATATATATTATATTTATTTCCCTTAGTAAATTGAACATTTTCAATTTACATTTAATTACTTAGTTACCTCAAATTACTTTACGAGCTACCAGTGGGACCTTATGGACCTGCAGATCAGAAGCTCCAACGATGTGAGATTAATTGGTTAAACTCATTAACCACAATAATCAATATTCGTTAACTGTGTGTACATTCCACTATAGACTCACAGTTGCACTCTTCTCACTGCAGACATATTTTCTGTGTCCACGGAACTTAGACCAATATCGACTAGTTAGTCCTTCACGAGTGTCCGTAACACCAGTTGGGTCAAATTACCGTTTTACCCCTGGGTCACCTCTATTTCCTTAAGTACCAATTCTCCTCTAATGAACAATCTGTTTATGGTCCAACCATTAAACAGAAAACCCTCTCGTGCCATCGAGAGGGTAGGGCCCTTTGTTCAAGACTCGGAGTAACCACTTAAGGGAACACTCATCTGCTTCCCTAAAGTCGGGAAGGAGTGAATTCCATCTTGTACGATTATGTTCCCAGCTCCCCATTCGATCTTGTCCCCAAAGTGGTAGGCTTATTGAGTCGGCGTATTGGCCACTCTCACCCATACAAATCAAAGGACAATCTCTCATGAGCAGGAGTCCATAATCAACTCAGGATTAAGACTAAGTTGTCTAGGTCGTCCTAGTGAAATAGAAAACCAACTAGTTAACGGTGTTATAACTAGTGGTTACTATTTCGCGGTCCGGTCTTATGCAAACTCATTGCATAGGATACCCCCACTCGCATGTCTCCTACACGAACGCGTTGGATCGCAGCGTTTGTATCAAATACAAAGTGGGCCGTATCCATAGTGTCACCAGGATAAGGCACCCAGTCTTATCCCTATACTATAGACCCTTTAGGCTGTTTCTTGAACAATGATCCCATATGTCGCTACATATAGTTCAAGACTCATATTACAGCCTTGGATGTCTAGTTTATTGGATTAGGGTTATTATTAGGCAAAGACATATATAAAATAACTAATAACAATTAATGGAAAAATATATCAATATTATTTCATTAATATCCGGTCAACGGTTACATTCACTATCTACGAGTTTTAGGGCATAAAACCCAACAGTTTACATGTGACTTGAACTAGTATGTGGGGGACATACGGGGATTGGTGTTCAAGTAACAACCTAAAAGGTCTATAGTACAAGGATAAGGCTGGGTACCTTATCCTGGTAACACTATGTGATATGGCCCGCTTTGTATTCGATACAGACGTATTAATCCAAGGCGTCCATGTAGGAGACATGCGAGCGGGGGTATCCTATGCAATGAGTTTGCATAAGACCGGACCACGAAATAGTAAACCACTAGATGTAACACCGTTAACTAGTTAGGTTACTGTTCAATACGATGACCTAGGTAACGCAGTCTTAATCCTGAGTGTGTCATGAACTCCTTCTCATGAGGGATTGTCCTTTGATTAGCATGGGTGAGACTGGCCAATACGCCGACTCAATATGCCTTCCTTTTTGGGGACAAGACCGAGTGGGAGGCTGGGGACATGACAACACAAGAAGGAATTCACTCTTTCCCACTTCTAGGAGAAGTAGATGAGTGTTCCCTTAAGTGGTGACTCCGGGACTTGAACAAAGGGATCCCGTCCTCTCACTGACCCGAGAGGAACTTTCTGTTTAATGGTTGGACCATAAACAAGTTGTTCATTAGAGGAGCGCTGGTACTTAAGGAGACAGATGTAACACAGGGGTAAAACGGTAATTTGACCCAGCCGTGATTACGAACACTCGTGAAGGATTGACTTACCAGCATAGGTCTACATCCATGGACACGGAAATGTTCTACAGTGAGAAGAGTTCAACTGTGGGTCTTTAGTGGAAGGACCCACAATTAATGAATATTGGTTAACTTGATTAATGAGTTTAATCAGTTAACCTCATATCATTGGAGCTTCTGATCTGTAGGTCCATTAGGTCCCCCTGCTAGCTCGTAAAGAGTAATTAGGAACAAATATATCTTGAGAGAATTTGAATAGTTCAAATTCATATTGGGAATTAAGTTAATTGTATGAGATACAAATTAATATAATGTATAGTGATGCATTAAAATATAAAGTCTAATTTGAGATTAAACTTTATTATATTGAGAGATTGATATATTTGAAAGAGTTCAAATATATGTCTAATTAAATTTATGGTATTTAATTAGAAGATGAATTAATTAATTATTCAATTTAGTTTAAATTAAATGAGATTTAATTAAACTATAGTCTATGAGAGAAATAAATATTTGAAGAAGTTCAAATATTAATATGAATTTGATTCATATTAAATTTATAGGATATAAGAGAATTTGAAGGAGTTCAAATTTTAATATGAATTTGATTCATATTATAGAATTAATTAATTGAAGCCCTGAAATTAAATATATGATATTTAATTGGATAATTAATTAACTAATAGAAGGTCTGAAATTAAATATATGATATTTAATTGGTGATTAATTAATTAAAGAATTAATTAATTGGAAATTAATCAATTATGGAAATGATTAATCACTTATGGAAGTAATTAATCATTTATGGAAATGATTTAATCACTTATGGAAGTGATCAATCATTTATAGAAAAGATTAATCAATTGTGAAATTGATTGGTCATGGAATTGATTAATTATGGAAATAATTGATTTTAAATGAATATTTTATTCATGGCCTTTCTCCTATAAATAGAACACTAACCCTAGGGTTTAGGTACCACAACATATGGCCACCATAAGGCCTTCTCATATTCTCTCAACTCAAGAACTCTAGGGAGAATTTTCTCTCTAGAGTTTTTCCCATTCAAGATTAGGTAGTCCCACAACTACGTTCCTAATCTCAGAGTTATAGCGGGGAAGATCAAATGGTGGTGTTCTTCGTTGTTGCAGAGCAATCAAGAATCATTCGTTGAAGTATTCAGAGTCGTCAACGGAGGTATGTTTCTCATCGCTTAACCTTTTGCCAATGTATTGGTATTTTTGTAGAACAAAATTAATTTACGAACGGTCCAATTGCTTCCGCTGTAACGGAATTGGGAATTCCAATCCTTCAATTGGTATTAGAGACGATCGTAATCTTAATTTTATTTGACAAAATTTGCATTGGTTGATTGGTGGGATGAATTTATGCATTTGATATATGAGTTTGCTAGTAGATGTTTGGGTTTTTGGCATTTAGTTTTGCAATTTTTCATTGATTTGATCATGTAAAGGCCCTTTTTTTGGGCATTTAATTGCAATCGAGTCTGTAGTAAGTCTGTGTCAATGGTTTTTGATGAAATTCCATGAAGATTTGCTGAAATTTGAGGCCAAAATCGAAGAAAACAGTGCTGAAAATAAAGTTTTCTGGGAAAAATACTGCACTGGCGGAAGAACATTCGGAAAAAAAAAAAACTGCGTTTAGCTGAGCTCGAACCCGAGCGTAAGAATATTAAAATTGAAAAAAAACGGTCATGTTGTCGTGTAAAACACTTATGGCTGCGTTGGTTGGATATCATCCTACGAAATCGGAGGTCTGGTGTTCGAGTTTGTGGCTGGGCATCCTTTCTATTATTTTTGAGAAATTTTCTGCGCGTTCCGGTTTGTTAGTTCTAGGTGCGGTTCGTTTGGTTCAGGAACATTTGACCGGTTCACGATGGTTCAGGCAATTGTTGACCATTTTAAATGAATATTTTATTCATGGCCTTTCTCCTCTAAATAGAACACTAAGATCAAATGGTGGTGTTCTTCGTTGTTGCAGAGCAATCAAGAATCATTCGTTGAAGTATTCAGAGTCGTCAACGGAGGTATGTTTCTCATCGCTTAACCTTTTGCCAATGTATTGGTATTTTTGTAGAACAAAATTAATTTGCGAACGGTCCAATTGCTTCCGCTGTAACGGAATTGGGAATTCCAATCCTTCATAGACATGCATGCTTTAGATCTAAAATTAATATAGTTATGTGCCTTTCATCCTAAATTGCTTCTGCAGGTGTTATATTAACATCTTCAGGCCGACCCTATTTTTCTCTTTATTCAACTATATTTTATGTTTTAATAAAATTTTACTTGAGTAAGGGGGCTACATAGGGGATACGCACTCCCTATTAAACAAAAAACAAGTAACAGGGGATCTGCACTCCCTATTAAACAAAAAGCAAGCTAGCTTAGCATGATTGCATGTTTTAGCTTGTTCTCTCATTATTCTTCTGTAAGGATTGACATATGAATAAAATTACTCAAATTCTAAACTAGGAGGGACCTAAGGTCGAGGCTGATCCTAGCCTCTTCTTTTACTTTTCTTTTGCAAAAACTAATGTATGAATGTTGGGGGCTGACATTTCTTTTACTCCCTATTAAACAAAAAGCAAGTAACAGAGGTTTGAGGCTAAAGCCGACCCTAGGCTCTTCCCTCACTTTTCTTTTTAGAAACTAATATTTTCACGCAAGAACTCAAAATTTTCAATGACATGAAAGGTGCTCGAGGCTGACTCAACGGTCTTACCACGTGTGCCACATAAATGGCTAAGCAAAAGAAGCACTTACACATGGGGCTTCAGAAAAACATTCAAATATGAAGGAATGAGAATGGAAGGTCCAAAAGAAAGGCATGAAGGTTTGGACTCACCTCAAACCTTAGCCTTAACCTCATCCCGAGGTCGGGGTCGAGGTTCATCCAACTATTCCTTCAATCCCTTGCTTTTATCATTTCTATTGTACCTACCCCCTATTGAGTGGACCTCTGCCTTGTCTAGTTTTGTCCTCTTTTGTAGGATAACGAGAAATCCACACATGAGTCAACACAAGACGAAGTTATACTGTTAAATCGGGCTTAAGGAGTCTGACCTATAGTAGTAAGTCACACCTAAATCCCAATTCAAGAGTGGGGGCTTAATGTTTTAGGTAATTTTGGATCACTCCGAGATGTAAGGAGCCGACAAGGACAACAAAACACCAACCTAAGGACACGACCGGGAAATGGACCCTATAGGAGAGGTAGGCCAAAAGGAATTGGGTCAAGGCCTAATACCATGGCCTCGACCCACTTCGGTTAGTCGAGTCATCTCCCCTCTGCTCGGTCCCTAGTGTCTTGGTCCAACCCGATTCAACTTGGTTCAGCCCGAATTTGTCTTCAGACGCCTAGAAACCCTAAAAAGGAAAAAAAAAAGGTATGTAAACCATTCTTCAACTTTGAATAAGGGATCCCAAACTCTACTCTCTGAACTCTCTTCTTCCTCTAACTCTCTGGTCTTGTTCATCTTCCTTCTGCTTTCTGACTTAAATATCGAAGGCGGTGTGGCAAACACCACACTGGTGTGCAGGTTTCTTCTTGAAGGAATCAAAATCCTTGCAGTGGAAGCATATGTCAGACCTTTTCGTTCCTAATTTGGTTTCTTTGAAAACACCGATACTTTGAGCCATTAACATAAAACAATTTCTATCAAATTTACATATTAGGTATGCTTTACATATTCTAAACTATTTAGAATCAATAACTTACGTGTATGACGAGGCCAAACTTTTCAGACGCTCCTAAACACGTACAATAGCTTCTCCAAGAAACACCACCAAAAGGGAACACCCACTATGGCTCTGAATTGCTGAGATTTGGTTGGTGGGAACCAAAATCTTGAAGGGAATTGAAGAATACAGCAAGAGTTGTGTTGTAATTTTAGATCATTTGAGAGAATTCTTTGAGAGCATGAAATTGATTTTCACCGCAAGAGAATCACACAAAGAGAGAGTTAGCGTGAGAGAGGATATGAGGTCTGGGATAACCACCAGATCCTCACACGTTGTGACTCCCTAATGAGAGTTACAAAATTAATTTAATTAAAATTAAAAAAAATAATTTTAATTAATTAAATCATTAATTAAATCATATTTAATTAATGTATTTATTTAAATTGCATTTAAATGATTATCTCTCACTTTTAACCTATAGTTTTAATGTGCATCAAATGTACATTAATTATAAACTATAGTATTAATTAAATCATGTTAAATTAATTAATTAATTCTCTAATTAATTTATTCTTAATTAATTCTATAATTAAATATCAAATATTTAATTAACTTTCCATTTGAATCATATTCAAATAATTCTCTCATATACTATAGTTTTAATATGAATCTTTATTCATATTAATTTTACCCTATAATATTAATATGAAAATAATTCATATTTTATATTTGAACCCCTTCAAATATTTAATTCTCTCATTAATTAATTTTGATTTATATCCAAAATTAATTTTATTATAAAATTTAATTCATTAATTAAACTTATACTATAATGTATCTTCATACATTATATTAATTGTATCACATACAATTAACTAAAATTCCCTTAATGAATTTGAACTTTTCATAACGCCAACTGAGTCAACTTACTGTTTCACCCCTACGTTACCTCTGGATCCTTAAGTACCACTGATCCCTCTAATGATCAAGTTGTTTAGGGTCCAACCACTAAACAGGAGTTCCTCTCGAGTCAGGAGAGGACGACGCGCCTTTGTTCAAGACTCGAAATCAGCCCTTAAGGGAACACACATCTACTTACCCCAATAGGGGAAGGAGTGAATTTCATCTTATACTGTTATGTTTCCAGCCCCCACTCTGTCTTGCCCTTGAAATGGTAGGCTTATTGAGTCGGAAAACTAGCTACTCTCACCCATACAAATCTGAGGACAATCCCTCCTGAAAAGGGATTCATAATAGACTCAAGATTCAGATTGAGTTACCTAGGTCATCCTATTGAAATAGAAACCTAAGCTAGTCAACGGTGTTACATCTAGTGGTCACTATTTTACGATCAGGTCTTATGCAAACTCATTGCATATGATATCCCCACTCGCATGTCTCCTACATGGATACTTTGGATCATTACATATGTATTGAATACAAAGTGGGTCGTATCACATAGTGTCACCAGGATAAGGTACCCATCCTTATCCCTGTACTATAGACCATTTATGTAACGCCCATAATTTAAGGAAAATTCAAATTACCTTAGGTTGGAGTTGATTGTGTTGGGTTTTATACCCTAAAACTCGTAGATAGTAAATGAAACAAATTAATCGATCTCAATAACGTGTTATTTAAGTAATTCAGTAATTTGGTTATTGAATAATCGAGTTTGCATTAATAAACCATAAATCCAATAAACTAAGATCCAAGGTTGTTTAAATGAAACTTGGACTAGTATGTGGGGACATACGGGGATCAGTGTCCAAGTAACAACCTAAAAGGTCTATAGTATAGGGATAAGGCTGGGTACCTTATCCTGGTGACACTATGTGATACGGCCCACCTTGTATTCGATACAGATGCAATGATCCAAAGCATCCATGTAGGAGACATGTGGGTGGGGGTATCATATGCAATGAGTTTGTATAAGACCGGACCGCGAAATAGTAACCACTAGATGTAACGCAGATAACTAGTCCCAGTTTCTATTTCAATAGGATGACCAGGTAACTCAATCTCAATCCTAAGTATGTTATGAATCCCTTTTAGGAGGGATTGTCCTTAGATTTGTATGGGTAAGAATGGCCAATTCGCTGACTCAATAAGCCTACCATTTCAGGGGCAAGACCGAATGGGGGCTGGGAACATAACAGTACAAGATGGAATTCACTCCTTCCCCTATTGGGGTAAGTAGATGTGTGTTCCCTTAAGGGCTGATTCTAGAGCTTGAACAAAGGCGCGTCGTCCTCTCGTAGCCCGAAAGGAACTCCTGTTTAGTGGTTGGACCCTAAACAACTTGTTCATTAGAGGAATCAGTAGTATTTAAGGAACCAGAGGTACCTAGGGGCAAAATGGTAATTTGACCCAGCTGGTGTTACGAACACACGTGAAGGATTGACTTACTACTTGGTCGATATCCATGGACACAAAAATATTCTACAGTGAGAAGAGTGCAGCTGTGGGTATTTAGTGGAGTGACCCACAGTTAACGAATGTTGACTAAACTTGGTCAATGAGTTTGGCCAATTAGTCTCGTATCGTTGGAGCTTCTGATCTGTAGGTCCATTAGGTCCCACTGGTAGCTTGTAAAGAGACTTGAGGCAATTAAGTATAAATTGTAAATTGAAAGTGTTCAATTTATTTGGGAATCGTATAATGTATATTGATGCATTATAATATAAAGTTTATGAAACTTTATAATATAATTTTTGAATTAATTCCAAAAATTAATTCTTGAGAGAAAGTATTTGAACGAGTTCAAATAAATTTAATATGAATTGGGTTCATATTAATTTTAATTTTAACAAAATCCCTAAGATTAAATATATGATATTCAATTGGGTAAATTAATTAATTATGGAATTAATTATTTATTTATTAAAATTAGAGACATTTTCCTATTAGGAAAGAAAATATTTGAAAGAGTTCAAATAAATTTAATATGAATTGGATTCATATTAATTTTAAATTTAATAAAATCCCTAATATTAAATATATGATATTTAATTAGGTAAATTAATTAATTATGGAATTAATTAATTTTTTATTAAAATTAGAGACATTTTCCTATTAGGAAAAAAGTCTTGGCCTTTACCTATAAATAGGACCCCTGAGGTGGGGTGAAAGGCATCTCATTCATTCTCTTTCTCTCAGAGAATTCCCCTCAAGGCTTCCTCTAGACTCCCACCAGTTTACTGCCTCTAGAAGTCTCAGAGTCACACCGGTGTAGCCATAGTGGTGGTGTTCACACTAGTTCGTGATTAATTCACATGCAGTTGGTGAATTTAATCTGAGTCGTCAACGAGAGTAAGTAAGTTGTTACTTTATAAATTAGATATAGATCTAATAATATATATTTAGAATAGTTCTAATATTATTGTCAATGTATTGGTATTTTAGATTAAACAAAATTAATTACGAATCGGTCCCATTCACGTTTCCGGTTTACGAAATTACGGAATTCCAATCCTTCAGATTGGGAGTTAAGATGGAAATTTTCAAAGATTAAAAGGAGGGAAATGAGTGGAGTTTTAAAAATTCATAGCTGGAGTGGGCTTTTTGAAATTAAGATAAATTAAGAGTCAAGCCCAAGCCCATTAAGTTTTTATATTATTATGCACGCAGCCCTAGGTCAGACTTTCTCCATCCCTTCCTTCTTATACTCGCCCATTCGACCAGCAGCCTCCAAGCTCCCATACGCAGCTTTTTGTTTTCTTTCTTCTTCCTTTCACTCGTCGTCGCTATCTACTCAGCCCGCGTCGCCGCCACACTTCGACGCTGTCGCCGCCGCAGAACATTTCGTCGTCACCCCTACTCAGCCTCGCACCGCCGTTGCACATTGACGACGCCGCAACAGCCCAGTCCGCCGGCGCATCCTGCACAGTCCGCCGTCGTTCAGCCCTGTCCTGCCCACTGTACTGCGTTGTCGTCAAGGGTAAATCTCAGTCGCCTTTAGTCAACAATTGGTTAAGTTGTGGTGGGTTTTATGTTGTTTGAGTTTTCTTTAAGCAAGACTGTTAGAAATAGAAATTAACCTTTGCATTCTCCAAACCGCTTGTAGATTTATTGACTCAACCCGACGTTTAAATCTCCGAATCAATGTGGTATAAGAGGTTGTCTAGCAAAAAGAATCACTAGATTGGGTGAGTTTTCGCTTTCGCTTGAGTTCCATTGGGGAATATTTTGTTAATCAAAGTTAACCCATTCCTTATTGGACTCGTGTTCGCGCTACCTACCCAATTAAAAGTTCATGATTGCAGATTATCGCTAATTTAAAGTGTTATTCGACAAGCTTTCAAGTTGATTCTAGTGGATTTTGTAGATGGGATAAGGAGTCTGTATGAAAAGGGATTAAGAAAATTTTGATATTTTAATTCATAAGTCAGGTAAGTGAATTCACTATTGAACACTTTAAATGGGAGCGCGTGTTGATTTTCTAAAATTCTCGTGCTTATGAGTTATTCTTGAAATTTATTATTATTGTTTAATAGCATGAGAATTATGCATGAAAAATTTATATTTTTCATTAGGTATGAGTTTATGAAAATTATTGAAAGCATGAAATTTATTATTATTGCTTTTAATAGTTAATATTGAAATAATCGAGTTGGTGGTCTCTTAAAATTTCATCAAAGGAATTAGTTTAAAATTTCATTTAAGGAATTAGTTTAAAATATTTAAGTGTACATGAAATTGATGTACATTCGGAGATAGGACTTAGAGACATGAAATTGATGTACCTAAGTCGAGGTTCGTGAAATTGACGACCTCGAGGTTTCTTGAAATTGACGACCTCCATAGAAAACACATGAAATTGATGTGTCTAGGATATGCATGAAATTGATGTATATCTTTAGAAAGTTTAAAAATAAAGTTTAGAGCCACCAATAGATATTTGTTGTTTTTTTTTTAAATGTTTTTAAAGCATGACCCAACCTCAATAGTAGGGTCACTTACTGAGTATTTAAAATACTCATCCTTTCCAAAAATATTTTTTTTTCTTTCAAGTAAAGGCAAGGGCAAATGAAAGGCGATTGATGAGAATCCGATAGACAGTCATGGGAGGACTCGAGTTCATATTTTATTTTCTTCCGCGTTAAGAACATTGTTTTACTTCATTTGAACTGTAAATTTGTTTTAAGAAAATTTCTAGAGGCCTTGTACATTTATGTTTTAGAAATTATTTAAGCTTATTTAAAACCTTTGAAATTAGGGATTCCGAATAGAAGTTTTGTTTTAAAGTTTTTGCTTAAATTAATGTTTCTGTTTCAAATTATTTTTATTTAAAAAGGCCTCCAAAGCATGCATTGTCGTAACGGTCCCTTTAAGGCTTATTAAGAAGTCGGGTCGTTACAATTTAGGTTGTTGTAGGTGTTCATATGACAAATGCGGAAGCAATTTTAGGATCAGAGGCATTTAGGGTGTGTTTGGTTTAACTTTTCAAGTGTTTAATTTTGAGAAAAATCATTTTGAAAAAAATTCTAATGTTTGGCAACTACTAAAAATGACTTATTCGAAAATGAGATTGAGAAATAAATCATTTTGAGAGAAACACTTGAAACCAACTTTTTAAAAAATAGTCTTTAAGCATGCAATGACTTGTGTATAAAAACACATATGGGGAAATGCAACCAAACATGTGTGTGTTTAAATTCTTAACAATATTTATACAAAATGTTTTTTAAAACATGCATTCTTGAAAAACATTTAAATTAAAATGTATTCCAAACGGACCCTTAACCATGTCAATTTTAGAAAATGAAAACATGCTGCCTTTTAAACCAAAACAGAGAGCAGAATTGTAACCAAACTTTTGGAGACCAATTGAGCAACTCCTTTTGTTTCCTTAGATCACGAACGGTGTGTGGACCACCTCTGGTGTCTTCCCTGCAATCCTCCAGCCTTAGAACGACTTGTGGGAGTCTTGTTGGGAGTGGGACCAAAGTCTCACATTGGCTAGATAAGAGGATGATCATGGGTTTATAAGGGAGGACTAGTATCTCCATTGGTATGATGCCTTTTGGGGTGATCCAAAAACAAAGCCATGCGGGCTTATGTCTAAAGTGGACAATATCATACCATTGTGGAGATCTATGTTGTGTCCTTGTCCCTTAACAAGTCTATGGTGATAGGGATTGGAATGGGTGTGCTTGAAGGTTCAAGCTCTAAAGAGTATTGAGAGAGTGAGTTTGAGTAGAAATTTTGGCAGCATAACATTACTCCAAAAAATCCATCCTTCTTCATCTTCTAATCCCCTACTTATAGAGGATTTTCATGTATCTTAGATTCACCAATGTAAGACACATGGAAAGGAGAATGACCTAAGTGGATTCTAGGTGCTCTGTGGAAATAACATGCAAGATTGCATGTGGGAGGTGTTATTTCACTTTCTTCATCCATGCAAGAGTGGATTTAGTTGTGTAATTCCACTATCTCCATCCATGCAAGAGTGAAATTCAACTCTTGGATTTAATTTAAAATGCAATTCTCAATTGTCTTTCAAATTATCAATTAATTGAACAATTTCAATTAATCATATGACATTAATCAGATTAATTCATATCACCTAATTAAATCCACTAATCTTGAATTCCCATAAATTCAAGATTGAAATTTTTATCTCAATTTTAATTAAAAAAACAATTCATAATCATTTTTCAATTACAACAATAATTAATTAAACAATTTAATCAATTATGTAATATTAATTTAATATCATATATCAAATTAATACTATGCACCTAATATGAATCCCTATTCATATATATTGTATTTAAATCATATTTAAATACTTTACTCTCTCAATTAATAGTTTAATCCATAATTAAACTATTGTGTTGATAATATCGTATATAATCGATACTAATTCCCTCAACCGAATTTTGTACGATTCAAGCTTTCCTATCACTATGTTCTAAGGTATAATCCGTATGAGCTAGTAGGAGACCTAATGGACCTACTGGTGTGTCGTCAGTTGAATGGATGGAATATGAGATAAGATGAATAATATTAATAAAGAATAATTCAGCTAACACTTAGTGCAAGTATACACTGTGGCACGTAGTAATAAAAAAAAAAAACCTTAAAATTATTCCAAGGGTATCGATCCCACGAGGACTAAATTGGAAATTCAAATTTGATGAAGACACTGCTCAAATGATTGCTTTTGAAAAGTGTAACCAAAGAAAATAAGTTGATTGATTGGGTTTTTGAAAAGATAAATAAAACAAGAAAATAATAAAGAATAACAATAATAAAAAACGAGGTATTCAATATGGATTCATCCCTAAGGCAATAACCATAGTCATGCAATATTTAACTTAAGTCTATTCAATGCATTGGGTCAGATTTAACTCCTATTTGGCCCTTGCTCCCAATAACCTTTAGAAGGCTAAGCGAGTACTATTTTTCACATTTCTGTGACTCGACTCCGACATAGATAATTCACGAATGCAACCTATAACCCTATAGTCGATATAGAGTGCCTTAGGCAACTTGCCCTATACCGCCGAACAATCTCTTTCGAGCTTTATCTTCTATATCACCTTTATGAGAACCGATATCGTTTGTCCCTTTCGAGATCAAACTCACATAGCATGCAAAGTCTAAGTGATCAAGTTAAACTCAGCAAGATTATAGTGATAATCATATAAAGAATGACATGCATTGAACACAACTTAAGCAAACAAAGCACTTTCAAGTCATTAAACCATAAGGGAATTCACCAAATTGAACCCATCAACGGAATTTAGCAACTCATGGTGAGATAAAGAGGAAATGAGTACATTTTCATTGAAATAAGAATGTAAATAATACAGAATAATGAAAAGATTCAAGAGATGGAAATAAAAGAGATAGCTATATATTATGGATTTTTCTATTTACTCAATTCTTCTAGAGTTCGCTAAGGCACTCCATTCTCTCACTTTTACAAGGTGGGAGTGGGTGAAACTCTCTACAAACCACAAGCTTTGATGTCTAACTCAGGTTATAATTTAGTCATCTAAGAAGGACCTCGGGCATTCCTACTCATAGGCGTCGAGCCAGGGTTCTGTCACCACCCTTTTCTTCCAATGAGTTATGCTTGAATTTGACTTCGAATCTCGAGCTTATTGTTGAGTTCCTAGAGTGAGTAAAAATGTGGTATAAAAAAAAACTCTAGAATTCCTGTGCAAGTATACACAGTCTGCAGCAAGTAATATTATCAATCCGAGTCCTGAATTAGCTTCCACTTTATCTATTTTGTGTAACTTTCTAATGGCTTCAAAGATGGAAAAAATGATTTAGTTTTATAAGAATTATGCTGAAGCAAAATAAATGACATAACAAAGAATAAAAAAATAGATAGACAGATTAAAGATAGGCGCTGGTTAGGCTTAGTAATTGTTTTAAAAGATGCTCTAGCAATATTATTGATCATGCAACTCTCACAGTATTATTAGCGGATTCCTCCCGGAACTCCGGATCTTTTGGAATATGTTTCAATCCCAATGAAGTGCGACCGATCAAGCACTAGGCAACTGGCTATCCCTAGCTCAGTCACTGGCGTTCACCAATACACAATGATCGTAGTGTGGATAATTGCCACACACTCTCTATATCATCCCTGAAACTAGAGAGAGGTATTCACAACGGCTGGCCAGACGGGCATAAAATGGAAGTAGGCACAACAATTAACCAAGATGCAATAATCAATATATTACTAAATTTTCAGCACGACAACTACATGTTCCTAACCAACACCTAAAGCTACTTAGTTCATAATAAACATGGAAACATGAATTACAATCTGAGTAGGCATGTCCATAGTCACAAGATAATAAAGAAAATAATAATCTCCTCAACCAACTTGTGAACAATGGTGTTCTTGGTAATCTCTAATCTCTCTATACTACTCGGCTTCCAAGGAAAGTTGGAATACTTTGGACTTGGATGGCTACTTCCTTTTATAGAAGGATAGGAGGCTTGAATTAGGTCAACTTGGACACGTGTAGGGCTCTCCTTGCTCCTTTATCCCAAAAATAACTCAACAGAAGTCGGTTCATGAAGTTGGCTAACGAGCTGTGATGTGGCAGTTATGTTCCCAATTTTGCTGCAGCACAGAACGCTACTACAAAAATAGGTTTTAATGACGGACAGAAAAAGGCACGCGAACCCTTTAATGACGGACGAAAAACGCACGCCACTTTTAATGTCGGACGAGCGTTTTTCAGAAAATTCGAACTTTTAATGGCGGGCATTGCCCGTCATCAAAATTACCCTTTTAATGGTGGGCAATGCCCGTCCTTAAAGGGTTTTTTTTATAAATAATTTAAAAAACACGCGGTAGAAAGGAAAAAAACCAATTTCTCTCTCCCCGATGGTTTTCACGGCTGAAACTCAAACCCTCGTCTTTTTCACCTTATAACCCTCGACGGTGACCAAATATTCCACGACAGCTTCGACGGCGACCACAGATCTCACCGACGGCGACCAGACCTTCGACGGAAGCTTCGACGGCGACTGGACGACGACATTTCTGAGCTTCCTTCCCTCAGAATCGACGACTGGATGGCGATTTGAAGCCCATTTCTCTCGTTCGCCAGAGCCTAAACACGACATTGTTGGGAGGCGCGGTGAAGTGCGATTCTCTTCACTTCCTCCTTCTCCAGCCCGATTCTCATCACTCTTTCCTGCAAATCTATCGATTGAAGCATTCACAAGGAGAAATCTCTTCAAATGATTTCCGTAATCAATCTTCGTCTTCCTCACGTCCACGGTGAGATCCACAACTTCCGATTTCAATCTAGTCTCTCAATCGTTTCTACGTGTGTCTTAAGTCTCTCTTTCTCCTTCTTTTCATATCAACGTTTACTCTTTCAAAACTCTCTCAACGCCGCTTATAGAGTTGTAGAACAAAGAAAAAGTCCCTGTGATTCCCTCTCCTTCGTTTCCTTTCTTCCTAATGTAACTGACACCCCTTTTCCAATTAAAAAATATCAGCAGGGAATAAGTTGGGTTTAGCTGGGGTTGAATTTTTGTTCGTTGGGATTGCTGTTTGGGACTTTTTGTTGTTTGGGTTTTCTTTGTTTTGGACGTTGACGACTGGGGAAGATGAAGAATGAGGATCAATCGAGGTCTCTGTTTGGGATTTTCCTCACTGATTGACCCAAATGGCAGTAGTTTCTCATTTTCTCTTCTAGGTTCTTATTTGGGTACCTTGTTAATGACGTTTGTGAGGTTTGTTTCAATCTTGTTTTGGGGCTTTGTGGTTTTGTTCTTCTTGTTTTTGCTGGTTAAATAATGGGTGTTGGGTTGATTCTATTTTTGGCTCTGGATTGATTTTAATGGCTTTTTGAAGAAGAAGAAGATGCACCTCTTAGTTTAATTTGTGCGATGATTAGTCCTCCATGTGTTTGTGTGACTGTTTGGTTGTTGAGAAAATGTAGGGGAATATATTAATTTGATATCATCATTCTGTTTTGCAATCTTGGGAAAAAAAAGGATATGTTGTGTTTTACCTCACTTTTATTGTGTAGGGAGAAACTTTATTGCAAGTTCTAATTATTCTTTATCCTATCTTTTAAGTATTGAACATTTTTTTGTCATTCATGTTTGACAAGTTAAAAAGTTGAGAAAGAGTAAGTGTTGGTGATTAGTTGCTAAAACAAAAAAAAAAAGGATGTTGTCAAGTTGAGAAAGAGATTTAACAAATATTTTGGCAAGTTAGGATTTATATGGATCATGAGGATGTTTGTAAAGTGGATAAATCTTGGCAATTTTCCCCAGACCTCAGAAATACTGTAGGAGGACACTAAGCAGTATTTTGGCAAGTTAAGATTTAAATAGATATGGGAAAATGTCAAATAGGAAAGAATGCATAGCTAATGCATAAACCTCTAATCATTTTCATTAAGTTTATTCAATTTAGTAATATGGTCATCTATTTGTAGTTCGTGTGTTATCATAAACATATAAATGAACACTCTTTCTTAACTCTTAAGTGCTAGTTTTGTCAAACTCAAACCTGCAAATGAGAGTATTATTTTCTTTCATTTATTGCCTGCTACTACATTCTAAAGACCTATTTGTAGTTCGTGCGTTATCATAAACATATAAATGAACACTCTTTCTTAACTCTTAAGTGCTAGTTTTGTCAAACTAAAACCTACAAATGAGAGTATTATTTTCTTTCATTTATTGCCTGCTACTACATTCTAAAGACCTTTTTAGAGTTCAAAGGGCGACACTCAAGAATCAACTCAAGCTTTTCGTGATTCAACAAATGAGAAAGCAAATGACAAAGTAAATACAACTGAGGCACCTATTACAGATTCAAGTTTTGTCTCTGCAACAAGCAACGACAGGAAAAAGAGTTTCACTTCAAGATATTGAGTTTGTAAGATAAAATGTCCTCAGTTTTTAAGCAATGTTTTTCTCATACTTCTGTTTCATTTCCATCTTTCTAGTTATCCTTATTTGTGAAGCTATGATGTGTTGACAAATTCTTTAAAATTGGTGTTTTAGGTCCAGACTTTGATTGAGCGGCGCTTACAATTATACATGAATAGAGATGAGGTGGTTAAAACGCTCCTTACTCGTGCAAGAATAGATCCTGGATTTCAACTCTGGGTATACTTGGAATTTACTCAAATAGTTTCTTGATTATTTTTGTTTTTCTCAATCAAATAAATACATACACAAAATACTCCTATTATTTTGGTCCTCTTATTCAACCAGTTGCTCGAGCATCAATATCATCTAATGAAGTATGAAATGCCTCCCAAGGTTCCATTGGCACCTATACAGAATGGGATTCACCCTATGCCTAGTAAGTTGGTTCCTTTTCTACAATATGCTTATTTACAATCATATTTATACTCCATCATATAACACTAGGTGTTTCAATTAGTTTGTTAACTGTTTTCCAATTTTAATATACTCAATCTTATACATAAGTGATTGAATTAGTACTTGTTTTATAGGTAATAGCACATTTTAGGCCCTTTCGAACTCAATTAAATTAGGTTATGTTGATCATTAACCTTTAGGTATGCCTTCTTGGTAGTTTTGAAACCCCTCGAGCACCTTAGAATAAGTATTGAGTCATTTTGGGTAAGTTGTAGATGGTAAGTTTTGATTTAGACCCTTTCGAACCCCTTATTAGCATCTTAGAACACTCTTTAACACTTAGAAGTTGTAATTGTAGTTTTAGGCTAATTCAAAGTGTTCAAGCTAGCTTTTAAAGTTGTTTTTGAGTAAGTTTGTTCCTCCTAAATACCTTTTGAGCTTGAATTAAGGTTTCAAGTTAATCTTAAAATTGCCTAGATGTTAAAAGTAAAATGCTCTGCTTGGGAATATGACCTTAAGATTGCTTTTGTGGATGATAATGACCAATTTAACTATCACCATTAAACTTAGCTTTTCTGGATACATTGTTTTAGATTTGAAGGATCTATTTTACTCCCTCTCACATCTCATTTTCTCTCTTACTCCATCTCTCTCTTGAAGAGAAATAACATAGTTTATATCGTGCACTCTCTTACTCCATCTTAGCTTTTCTGTCCTGCCTTTGTTCTTGTCTTTGGCGAGGTAAAAGATTTTTCCAATTGGCAGTACATTTTCGTTCTACAACTAGTCTATACCATTATTGCATCTAATTTTCATTATTTAGTAGATTATTCCACAAGCAATATTATCGGTGTTTTTTTTGTTTTTCGTTATAGGCTTGGTTTGCTCTGTTCTCTTTTTTTTTGTGATGTGGGTTACTCTCGGTGTGAAGTTTTACACCAGGGAAGAGTTGCTTGTGCTATTGCAGGTACTTGGATTTTTTACTCTTCGTTATATTTCCATCAATTTCCATGGATTAAGTTTATTGCTCATGCTGAACTTCAAAGTGCTGAACTTGGGTTTTGGGAGCCATTCCTTGCATTATCTTCATGGTCCACTCTCTAATCTTTGGAGAGGTTTTGCCCACTCTAAAAAACCCAACTTTGAGAGATAACAAGAGATTTTTAAATCAAGTTTTATGCATTAAAAGATCTTTTGGCCTTTCATCTTCTTGTCCTTATTTTTATGCGTTAAAAGATCTTTTGGCCTTTCTTCCCCTTTCCCAAAATGAAAATTGGTTCAAGAAAGTTTTCATTTGTGAACCTGTTTTTTTTAAATCAGGTTTTCTCTTTAGTAAGTTTCTGAATTTTGGAGATTTGTTTGGGATTTCAATTTGTGAACCTGTTTTATTTTTTCCATTTTGGAAGGATGGATGTTCTCATTGTTGACAGTTGAATTTTTGTTTGATGATTTATGGGGTCTTTGTGAGTTTCTTAGGAATTTCACCTTGTTGAGATGGTAAAAGTTGTTGATGAATTACTGGATTTGTTGGTTTTTTCATCTTCATCTTTGATTTTTATTGTGTATGTGGAAGATTGGATGTAAGCAAAATGGGTGATTGGGGGCGTTAACTGCTGTAGTTCGACTTTTTTGTTTGTTTCTTCAAAATAAGTTCAAAATGTCTTATTATCAAAATGTCATCATACAACTTTTTGACTACAGAATTTGAATGGAAAAGATTCTAAAAGAAAAAGCATCCTAATTAGAAATACATACATTATTCACGAGGAAAAAGCATTGTTTAAAGTCACCTTTGTTCACATAGCAGGTAAAAAAGAGGGCTCTCGATACTATTGATGCAGCAATAAAAAAAGTTCGGGAGCTTACAAATGCACTGCAAGAAGTTCCCCATTGATTGTGTAAGGTTAGTATTTGCAAGAAGTTCCCCATTGATTGTGTAAGGTTAGTATTTTTTTTTCTCTCTCTCTTTTATTTTTCTAGTTGAGCATTCTTTACCTACCATTTTGGTGGCTGATATGTATCGAATTGGTTGATTTGATACTCAATTTGACACACTTATGACTTATAGAATATCTTTGGCATTCTGTTGTTCAAAATCTCTTGTCGTTGAAGATGAAAACATACTACTCCCCACGTTACTAAAAGTTGTAGTTTCAAGGGTTACCTTTTTACTCAAATCTCAAAATACATGATGGACCAATTATCTAAATTCTAAGAGTTCTATAACAAAATGTTAGACCCCCAATCATACATACATATGTAAGGAGGGGTAGGGGAGGGAATTCACCACCTATGTAGGCAGGCGGTTAGTGAAAGGGGAGTACGTGTTTTGTGAGTAATACGTGTTTTGTTGTAATGTAAATATTAAGGGGGCAGACGGTGGGTTTAGCGGTGAAGATTATCATAGATGAAGGGTAGTTTAAAAGAAAACCGGTTGGAAGGGAGTAGGGCATGAAAGAATGCACTTTTGTAATCTTTTTCTTATCCGCGAGATAGGAAGAGAGTTTCCCAAAACACCTCCAAAACTTGTACTAGAATCTTTTGTCTGTAAATAAAAGTAAGTTGCAAGCCGGTATCTTTACAATTTGGTATCAGAGCACGTCAACCTGGGAAAGACACGAGGAATGGCGCACAAACAATTAGAAGAAAGAATAGCTGAATCTGAAAAGCACATGGAAGGTATGAAAGAAAAATTTCCTGAAATAGAGAAATCTGTAGCTGAACTTAATAAAAGTATGGAAAAATTGTTCAACAATCTTGAGGACCAACGCTTACTAACGATAGAAAATCAAAAGGCGTTAGCTAACTTACTACAAAGTGGGTTTAAGGCGAGCCCAAGTGTAGAGAGGGAAGTAGGACAGAAAAGAAAAATCGAAGAAGATGTGAGTGCTTCTTCCAGTAGAAAAGAACCTAGAGGAGAGGAAAATATCCATGAAAGGCAAAAGTTTAAAAGGTAGAAATGCCAACCTTTGAAGGAGATTACCCAGATGATTGGATATTTCGAGCGGAACGATATTTTGACATCCACCAACTCTCCGATTCAGAGAAGATAGTGGTTTCCGCCATTAGCTTCACTGGAACAGCCTTAAGGTGGTATCGATGGGCGGAAGGACGGAGTCCTTTCCTGAGTTGGAATAACCTGAAATACCGAATCTTGGAACGCTTTAGGCCGTCACAAGAGGGATCCCTGTGTGCGAGATTCTTGGCCATAAAGCAGGAGAAAACAGTAGCCGAATTTAGAGAGAAATTCGAATCCCTAGCAGCTCCTCTACCCCAACTATCTGAAGAGGTGCTTGAAAATACTTTCCTCAATGGGCTCTCCCCTGCAGTCCGGTCAGAAGTCCTATGTTTTGAACCTATGGGCCTAGAGGCCATCATGAAAACGGCCCAAAGAATAGAGGATAAAAATCGGGCCGCAGAATCGAAAGCCCAAACGAATCATGGACGAACCTGGAAGTTCCCTACCGTAAACCACACAACCCCTTCCAGATTAATTGAGAGTAACCCTATTAAAACCATAACACTACCCAATAACACGTCTAATCCACCGAAAGACTCTCCACTTAAACGTCTGACAGAATCTGAAATGCAATTAAGAAGAGAAAAGGGATTGTGTTACAGGTGTGATGAAAAGTACCACGTGGGACATAAATGCAAAGGCAAGGAGTTAAAAGTCTTGCTGGTAGCTGATGAAGAAATAGAAGAAGAAACTCCTCATGCAACAGAAAATACCGAATGCAGAGTAGAGGAAGTCGAAGACACTCCTGTAGAAGTCGACATGGCCGAGCTATCCATTAATACGGTAGTCGGTTTCTCTTCGCCTGGTACGATGAAGATTAAAGGTAAGATTGAAGACAAGGAAGTAGTTATCTTGATCGATTGCGGAGCTACACACAATTTCCTCTCTCAAAAGTTGATCGACGAGTTGAAACTTCCGGTGACAGAGACGATGAACTATGGGATCATCATGGGAACATGCACCGCGGTAAAGGGAAAAGGAATCTGTAAAAAAGTAGTCATCTCCATGCATGCATTAACAATAGTTGAAGATTTTCTCCCGATCGAATTGGGAGGAGTGGACGTCATACTAGGCATGCAATGGCTACGGACTTTGGGAGTAACAACCATCGACTGGAAAACATTAACCATGGAAGTGGGGACAGGCGACTCCAAGGTGACAATTAAGGGGGATCCATCCCTATCCAAGACAGAGGTTTCACTCAAACAGCTCAAACGTTCGTGGGGAAAACATGATCAAGGTTTTCTGATTGAATTAAGGGCCATCACAGCAGTCGTGGGCGATCCAGAAGTCTATGACGCTATTCCCCCCTCACCTAACCTTCCAATTGTGGATCAATTATTGGAGCAATACGATGACGTCTTCGCGGAACCAACACAACTTCCCCCGCCAAGAGGGGCGGACCACCGAATACCGTTGAAGACAGGAAGCCAACCGATTAACGTTCGACCTTACAGGTACCCCCATGCTCAGAAAGAGGAAATCGAAAAGATGATACGGGAAATGTTAACGGCAGGAGTTATTCGGCCAAGCACCAGCCCATTCTCAAGCCCAGTACTATTAGTCAAGAAGAGAGATGGAAGTTGGAGATTTTGCGTTGACTACCGGGCTCTAAATGAAGCAACTGTACCAGACAAATTTCCCATTCCAGTGATAGAAGAATTACTAGATGAATTACATGGAGCACGAATTTTCTCCAAATTGGATCTAAAGGCCGGATATCATCAAATTCGGGTGCACACCGAGGACATCCCAAAAACGGCCTTCCGTACGCATGAAGGTCACTACGAATTCCTGGTAATGCCTTTCGGACTTACAAACGCTCCATCTACTTTTCAATCCTTAATGAATCAAATATTCCGACCCTTTCTGCGTAGATGTGTGTTGGTATTTTTCGATGATATTCTGGTCTACAGTCCTGATTTGGAAACTCATCTTACACATCTTGGAGCTGTTTTGAATGTAATGCGAGATAACTTTTTAAAAGTGAACTTGAAGAAATGCGTGTTTGCAAGGGATCGTATAGATTATTTGGGACATTGGATATCTGCCGCTGGGGTGGAAGCGGATGCCGATAAAGTTAGAGCAATGGTAGAATGGCCAAGACCCAATAATGTTAGAGAATTAAGAGGATTTCTGGGACTCACGGGTTATTATCGAAAATTTGTAGAGAATTATGGAGCAAAGGCGTTCCCATTGACACAATTGACTCGAAAAGAGGCTTTTGAATGGAATGAGGAGGCCCAACAGGCTTTCGACAATCTAAAACGATCAATGATCACGTTGCCAGTACTCGCCCTTCCAGATTTCTCCCAGCCATTTATTGTTGAAACGGATGCATCAGGAACAGGTTTAGGAGCGGTCCTAACACAAAACCAAAAGCCAATAGCATACTTTAGCCAATCCATATCTCCCAGGGCCCAAGCTAAATCCATATATGAGAAGGAATTAATGGCTATCGTAAAGGCAGTACAGAAGTGGAGACCTTACCTCTTGGGCCAGCGCTTCCTAATTCGTACTGATCAACAGGCCCTAAGGTTTTTGGTAGATCAAACCGTTATCCAGCCCGAATATCAGAAATGGATATCGAAACTATTGGGTTACAACTTCGAAGTTCAATACAGGCCGGGGTTGGAAAACAAGGCTGCAGACGCCTTATCACGCCTTCCACCAGTAGTTCATCTAGCCCCACTGACAGCTCCAGCCATTCTAGATGTACAAGTTATCAAGAGAGAAGTTGCCCAAGACCCAAGATTGCAAGAAATCGTTCGAGACTTGTTTATAGATCCCTCACTTCACCCAAAGTTCTCACTACATCAGGGAACATTGCTGTACAAAGGAAGACTCGTAATATCGAGTGAATCAAGATTAATTCCGGCAATCCTACATTCCTATCACGACTCAGTAATAAGAGGATATTCAGGGTTCTTGAGAACCTACAAAAGGATCACGGCCGAACTATACTGGCAAGGCATGAAGGGAGCAATTAAGAGATACGTGGACGACTGTCAAACCTGCCAACGAAATAAATCAATGACTTTATCGCCAGCAAGGCTCCTACAGCCTCTACCTATTCCAGAACGAATTTGGGAGGATATCGCCATGGACTTTGTGGAAGGATTACCAAAATCAAGAGGACATGATGCAATATTAGTGGTGGTGGACAGATTGAGTAAATATGCGCATTTCCTTCCCCTGAGCCACCCCTTTTCGGCAAAAAGTATAGCAGCTTTGTTCGTCAAAGAAATTGTACGATTACACGGATATCCCAAGTCAATTGTGTCTGACCGAGACAAGATATTCGTAAGCCATTTCTGGGCAGAGATGTTCCGTTTACAAGGAACTCAACTTAGGCGAAGTACGACTTACCATCCCCAGACAGATGGGCAAACCGAAGCCGTCAACAAATGCCTCGAAACCTATCTTAGATGCTTTTGCAGCGAGAGACCCAAGCAATGGGAGCAATGGATATCGTGGGCTGAATATTGGTACAATACATCGTACCATTCTTCTCTGAATACGACTCCATTCATAATAGTTTATGGCCGCCCTCCGCCCACATTGTTATTCTACGGGAATCAAAAATCCAATAACGCCACTTTGGATGAGCAGCTAAGCATTCGTGACAAAACGCTTGATTTACTAAAAGCGCAGCTTCTCAAAGCACAGGACAGAATGAAGAAATATGCCGATCTACGACGACGAGAAAAGACTTATGAAGAGGGAGAATGGGTCTATTTGAAAATTCGTCCATATCGCCAATCCTCCTTAGCCCATAAAAGAAACGAAAAGCTCTCTCCTAAATATTTCGGACCCTACCGCATTATAGAAAGAATTGGAGCCCTGGCCTATCGTCTAGATCTACCCGAGGAAGCAACAATCCATCCTGTTTTTCATGTATCTCAACTCAGGCAGGCAATGGGAAGTCATGAGAATGTAGAAAAACTTCCACCAATGCTCACGGACGATTATGAATGGATTGCTGAACCCGAGGATGTGATGGCCTATCGAACTAATCCAGTCACCAATGAATGGGAACTTCTAGTACAATGGAAAGGTCTCCCAGAGTTTGAAGGCACGTGGGAGTCCCTAGAACACTTTCGCCAGCAATTTCCCACCTTCCCACTTGAGGACAAGGTGGCTTATACCCCCGGGGGTATTGTTAGACCCCCAATCATACATACATATGTAAGGAGGGGTAGGGGAGGGAATTCACCACCTATGTAGGCAGGCGGTTAGTGAAAGGGGAGTACGTGTTTTGTGAGTAATACGTGTTTTGTTGTAATGTAAATATTAAGGGGGCAGACGGTGGGTTTAGCGGTGAAGATTATCATAGATGAAGGGTAGTTTAAAAGAAAACCGGTTGGAAGGGAGTAGGGCATGAAAGAATGCACTTTTGTAATCTTTTTCTTATCCGCGAGATAGGAAGAGAGTTTCCCAAAACACCTCCAAAACTTGTACTAGAATCTTTTGTCTGTAAATAAAAGTAAGTTGCAAGCCGGTATCTTTACACAAAACCGAAGAAACTTTTGCCATTGTGTCGAGGATTGTGACCCCAACTTTCATTTCGTTTGATGTGTTTCACTTCCAGTAGTTGTTATTCTTTTTGTCGAAATTTAGATGATTCAAACCTTTATCTTTTGGTCAAGATATATGTCTTACCCACCTGAATGTTCAAATCTTAAGAACACGCTCTTCTTTTACTGGCATTCTAGTTGCTTTGAGTTGAAGCATTTTGGGTTGCAAAGCCGGGCTAATTCATACTTTAGTTGGTGGTTGAGAAATACATGTGTTATAACTTTGAAATTGTTTGTGTGAGTTTATGTTTTTAGTTGGAACCTTTTTTGAAACTTTTTTCGGAATGATTTTAGTAAAGCTTGTGCATTTGCTTTTGGCAATAAAGGTTGGAAAGTATGGAAATTGGAGTTTTGGCAATAAAGAGCTTTTTCTTTTCATTTTGGTTTATGTGTTGGCCACCTTGACCGATGCTTCAGCTGATAAGTAATTGTTCTATGCTATATATGAATACGAACACAGATGTGGTTAAAGTAGTCGTATCTGTCTTTCGTGATGAAAGAGGAAAGGATGTTGTCATGGCTAGGTTGTAGAAAAGTAATGATAGAACAAAATAAAAATTCATGTTCAGTTAAGTACTTAAGTGGATGGAAAAAGAAAACCATGCCTGCTATTAAAATATATCTGCAAGTTAGAAAACCATCCTGCTATTAAAATATATCTGCAAGTTTAGTTGAGTTGAGTGAATGAAAATTGGGGACAACCGCCTGACCCTACTACATTTGGTTGCCAAGGAAACTCATAGGATATTAAATATCCTAAGGTAGTTGGCCACCATGGATTAAACCCATTCCCTCTAAGCCCTTTATTTTTTCTATGGTCCTTATTGACCATTAGGGCCAACCCATGATGGTTGTTTAGTTTTAGGATATTTGGGGTCTTGTTGTGAACCTGAAGTGTTGTGAGGCAGTAGTTGGGTGATTTTTTTTTTCATATAGAAGTGTGTTTATCTTGTTTAACAGGTTTAAAATTTTTTGGGTTAGTCATATGTATGTCGTTATGCTGTCGAAATTTTTAGAGCAACCGGTTAGAATTAGGATAAATGATTTAGTAATGTCTCTAGGTTAAGTATAGAAACCTAGAGCATTACAGGTTCTCTGAAGGGGTTAAACTTGATATCTTGAAGTTTGTAAGCTTTTGGAGTTTATTGAGTTTTCTAACAATTTTTTCCGATACTCATCGAGATTGGGTTTTTTTTTTGGTGTATTTTATTGTTAACTAAATTTGTTTTTCTTAGGTTCTTCGAGTTGTTGGACATATGTTTGTTATGTGAGTTCTTGTTTTGGCGTTGTATCGAACCTAATTACAATTTGTTTTTCTTAGGTTCTTCAAGTTTGATGTACGAGCAAGATTATGGTGACAGGAATGAAAGCGGCATGTACGAGAATTTTTGTTTTTTAGTGTAGGTGTAGACTTTAAATCATAGGTGTTTAGTAATTTTGAGGCTTTTAAGTGTCAGTGTTTGTAATTTTATTTTTATACCAAACTTATATGAATAAAAATTGTATTAACAAATTTGGTTCATTGGCTTATTGGAATGAAATTTGACAAATATTTGATTTCTATACAATTTTGCACATTTAAAATTAAGATTACTTTCTTTACAGGTTGACAAATGAAGAAAATATTGTTGGTTTGTCACCGGGCAACCAACAATTTTTTTATTAAATTATGAACAAAATAATGACGGGCAATGCATGTCATAAAAAATGACATTTAATGACGGACCTTTAATGACGAACATTTGGTTCACAAAAAACCCTTTTAATGACGGACTTTTCATGACAGACGACTTTTAATGACGGGCAATGCCCGTCATTAAAGATCTGGTGGGTTGGAAAATACCCTTTAATGACGGACTTTTGATGACGAACGACTTTTCATGACGAGCATTGACCGTCATGAAAAACGTCTGTCATTGTAACTTGTTATGACAGACAGCTTTTAATGACGGGCATTAGTCGCCCGTCATAACAAGTTACGACGACACTCGTATAGACGACGGATGTCGCCCGTCATTAAAAGTGATTTTTGTAGTAGTGGAATTTGCTCCCTCCAGTCGCCCAACAGCATTAATCTGCACAAAATGATTTCCAAAGCTTTCATTCTACCAAATGGGTTAAAACATGTAATATCTATCTAAAACCAACCCTATTAAGCACAAAGGACACACAAATCCCTATATAAATGAGGCCTAAATAACTACCTTTTGGGCAGTTATCACTTATATAGTGTAGAAAATGGTGAGGAGCTGCGAAATAGGTGCTGGAAGGTTGCCCAGTCAGTTTCGGGGTCAAAACAGCCAGTTAGGTGCGAAGAAGACTCGTCAACAACAACCCACAGACGACTCGTCAACAACAACCTGCAGACGACTCGAAACGACTTCAGATTTTTCCAGAAATGCGGTCGCATTTTATTTTTTCCTTCCCATAAATGCAGTCGCATTTTTGAGGAATTCCAGCTTTTCCTCTGTTTTTCTGCACAACAACAAACTAAGTTAAATTCTCTTAAAATCAAGTCTTTTTAAGCACAAATGAGTTACATTTAACAAAAGTGATTCTCAACACCCTAACTTATCAAATGAAGCATATTTTGAGCTCGGGAACAGTAAATTGATCACAACATACAACATTTAACCAAGAAATGAGCTAAATATAAGGGTAAAATAGGTATACATTTTACCCTTATCACCTACAGATCATGGGCTCCAACGATCCAAGGTTAACCGGCTAATCTTATTAACCTAGCTAACCAACATTCGTTAACTACCGGGACACTCCATTATAGCCCAGTAGCTGCACTCCCCTCACTATAGATATATTTTTGTCCACCTGATATAACCATGATTAGTAAGTCGAACCTTCACAGGTTGTTCGTATATATAGACAGGTCAAATGTCCGTTTTACCCTATAGTACTTCTTGTTCTTTAAGTCCCACTGATCCTTTAATGAACAATTGGTTTATGGTCCAACCAACAAATCGAGTCCCTCTCGGGCCAATGAGAGGGTGGGATCCCTTTGTTCAAGCCCCAAAGTCAGCACTTAAGGGAACAACCTCTCTACTATCCCTAATTTGGGTAGGAGTGAATTCCTTCTTGCAGGACTATGTCCCCAACTATCTACCTGTTCCTATCCCTGAAATGGGAGGCTTATTGAGTCGGCGATGTTGAGCCACTCTCACCCATGCAGATCTAAGGATAAGCCCGAATAAACAGGAGTTCATAGTTAGCTCAGGATTAAGATCGAGTTACCTAGGTCATCACATGAAATAGTCAGTCTTGTCAGTAAACGATGTTATAAAGCAAGAGTGACTTATTTCTCGATCCTGGTCTTATGCAAACTCATTGCATAGGACGCCCCCACTCGCATGTCTCTACATGGATGATTTAGGATCACATCATCTGTACTATCTACAAAGTGGGTTGCGCCTCATAGTGTCTCCAGGATAAGGTACTCAGCCATATCCCTATACTATATATCGTTTTGGCTATTACTCGAGCATGATCCACTTTTATGTCTCTACATAAAGCTCAAGTGTTCATCATATAGCCATGGATCTTAGTTTATTGGATTTGGGTTATCTAATGTGCAATTTACTTATTCAGTAGCGACTTTACTGAATGAATCTCGATAACGACTTTATCGAACAAGTATATAATTCATTTAACATTCACTATCTACGAGTTTTAGGGCACCAATTAACAGTTGTTACTTGAACACTGATCCCCATATGTCCCCACATACAAGTCCAAGTTTCATTTAAAACAACCTTGGATCTTAGTTTATAGGATTTAGGGTTAATTAATGCAAACTCAATTATTCAATAACAAATTACTGAATCTCTCAAATAACACTTTATTGAGTTTAATTAATTTGTTTCATTTACTATCTACGAGTTTTAGGGCATAAAACCCAACACTTCTGTCTTGCAGGTCACATTTTTCCCCTCTCAAACAAATTTACCGTTGGTGTCACGTAAAGGTCAAGTGAGTTATCTCTGTCCGGATTTTTGCATCAACAAACCCCAAACATAGGAAGACTTGTGATGAAATGAGAATATGAACGTTTTCATTGTATTGGGAACTTTTTCTAATTCCTGGGATGGACTCAAATTTAGTATAATTACTATTATTATTATTATTATTATTATTATTATTATTATTATTATTATTATTATTATTATGTGCATTGCAAGTACTTTATAAAGTTCAAATTACAATTTGATTAAAAAAAATTAAAATACAATTTTATCATAGATGAAAATGTGGTTGCCAATTGAAGTTGGATTTTTTCTTAAAATAAAATAAAATTTTATATTTTTAAAGTGAAAATAAATTTGACATAAACAATAAATTTGAATGGTCCATATTTACTTTTACTTTAATTATAAAAGAATTTATTTATTAACTAAAAGTTTTATGAGCACATATACCATTATCAATATTTAATCCAACCAATACTTCTATAGTTCTTATAAAGAAATCTCCATCTTAGTTTGGGAGCAAGTGCATGCAACCAATATCACAGTCATACTCTTCCAATTGTATGCCACCGTGATTTAGACTTGATCATGGCCAATCTTAAAGGTCATCTCTAACTCAAGCATACTTTCCACGACTTTTTGTGGCTTCTTGACGACTCCGACTTGTCGAAGGTCATGTTGGTCAAATAAATTTATATTCCACGACACTACTACTATTTTGTAGCAATAACAGTCGGGGTCGAACACGGGGAAGGGGGATCTAGCAAGTGTAGAATTTTGTGTTTATGAAAATAGGGGGATTTTTATAATGAAGGACAAGCAAAAGAATAATAAAATATTGAATTTAAAAAGACAGAAAATAAGCATGCAGAAGAGGAATTAGATGGAAACAATAACATGAAAAGGGATCGTTGGATTGGGATTTATTATGCTTGATTCTAATTCGTTGGCTTCCTAGTTTTCTCTAATAATTATCTAAACTGATTTCATTAGTCCAATTGGCTTCTGGGTTACTCGAAGGACCCTCCTACACTAACTTGTGCTAATTAACTTGCTAACAGTGAATTCTGCAATTAACAAGATAAATTAATATAGACTCTATCGCTTGCCACCCCTTATGCATAATTTAGCAACATTCCGAGACCTCTGCAATGATTACTAATTATATCTAACTAGTTTTAGATTAAGCAATTTTGCAATCACCTATTTAAACTAGCCGCTTTGGGATCGTGGGTCCAAAATCGTAAGAACTAAATTCAAATGCAATTTAAATCTAATTCCTACAACCTTTAACATGCAACCTAGGCCTATCAAGGGTCGTCTCGAGTAGAGAGTGGCTATCTAAAAATAACTGAAAGAATACACAAGCGGTAATCGCATAGGGCGTCAATCCTAATAGACTTAGCCAATCATATTAAGAATCAAGACATGCAAAACTCAATGAAAATACAACAAGAACAGCAAGCAAAACTCAAAAAACTTAGCCAATCATATTAAGAATCAAGACATAAACCCAATCCAACGATCTAAACGAGATTCGCTACGTATAGATGAAGTAAAATCAACAATAAACATGAAAGAATCCATAGAATATGACCAAGAATCCATAGAATATGATCAAGAATGGTCTACAACAGTGCTGGAATGTAAAAGAGGCAAAGAAATCGTAAAAAGGACCAAAGTTCTAACCTAACGGGGGACTAAAACTGAGGCTACATATATATAGAAAATACGTTGGCGTCGAGACGCCAAGGGCATCGTCTCCACTCCGCGAACATTACACTTCGGGCCAAATTTGCGTCGGCATCGAGACGCCTTGGCGCAGCGTCTCGACGTCGGCCTCATATCTCGACTTGCGGCTTAATTTCTCGACCTTGTCTCGCTTCTTCTCGATTCGGGGGCTTCAATCTTCCACTTTTGGTGTCATTCTTTAGGCTCGCTTTAGCACAATTGGGTCTTTTTACCTCATCGCCGTCCAAGACACCGAGATGGCTCCAAAACTCCGTAATTGGCCCGAATTAACACCAATTAGCGTGATCGGCTCCCGACATAGCCTAAGCTCAATTAACATGTAAATAAGACAAGTAAAGCATAAAATGACTCTAACAAGCTTAGATTAGAGGCGATAAAATAGGACTATTTAGGTCCTATCAAATACCCTCAACCTAAATCTTGCTAGTCCTCGAGCAAGGCACACACAGACCAAAGAGAAAGACGTTGTGCATATAATTGAAAAGTGTTTTAATCCTCAAGACTCAAATACTCCAAAAACTAAAGCAATCAAGAGACATTCACATGAGAGACAAATGAGGAGACAAATCAAAATTTTTCAAAGATTATTTTGCACAAGAGAGCTTCATCCCACCTAAAGAAGACTTTACTAGCCTAGGATTGGTTTACTCAACTTTCATCCTATATTCCCCTTACACTGGCACTAAGGTCTTGCTATAAGGCCCAAGTGGAACAAACTAGGTTGTTTCCTCTTGCTTAGGTGCCTGATAAAGGAATTCCTTTTTCTTTTCTCTGTTTTTTTTTTCTTTCCTTCTTTTCTTTTTTTTTCCCTCTCTTTTTCTTTTCTTTTTGCATTTCTTTTGGATGGGGCACTAGCTTTCACACTACAACGCAGGGACCCATAACCTGATTTTTACTCTTGGTTTGCCTAACTGATCACAACGCAGGTAGCTCTTTTTACCCCTAAGCGTTTAAGCTCAATGCAAGCATGTTTTTTTTTTCAAAATAAAAATGACGAGCATACGATTTTTCTTTTGGCTCGCGCTCACTGACTTATTTTTCCACTCTTTTTTTTATTGCATGCATATTTTCTTTTTCTCTCCTAGGGAGACTCCACACACTATTTTGCAAAAAAAAAAATTAGACTTTCTCACTTAACCTTACACCTATCAGGGTGACAACAGGAATATGAGCTAAGTAACTCGCTCCTTAGCATTCAAGTCTTACTTTGAAGCAAGAAAGATACCCAACAAATGCAAGACATATCCAAGAAAAGTTTTAAAAAGACTCTTTTTTTTAACACTCTCGGTCACAACTCATCAAAAGCAATAAATTTTCGAAAAACTTTGAGGCAATCCTAGGAAATCATCATCACTTAAACAAGCATATACACAACAAGCATGAAAGACATTTATTAAGCACAAATGTTGGTCTGACGCTCAATTGCTCAAGGTCCAACAAGAATGTAAAGTACAATTCCCCATCCCCCAAACTAAAATTTACATTGCCCCCAATGTAATAAATCATGAAGAATAAGACAATTCATAGGGAAAGAATAGAGCTTCCCTGAATTTTACGCTCATGGGTGGTGAATCACGTTTTTTTCTACAAACATGGAAGCATCGCTTTGGTACCGTCAATCCTAAAGAGCAAACAAAAACAAGGAAACAGACATAAAAGCAACTAATAAAAATAAACCTATCTAAGAATTGAAATAACAGAAAGCAGTAAAATTATAGGGTGCAATTGTTTATGGTCGTTTGCTCGACCACGTTCTCCTCTATTTCTTAGGGAGGCTTCTCTCCACAGGTCCATAATACATTATTTTTAGAGATCTTGTGTTTTAGCAATTTCGAGGACTGTAAGGAAGGATCAGTAGAAGTAGAAAAAATATTTGAAGCAAAGGTGTGCTGACAGAAAATGCGTTCAGCCCTAATCTTAGAAGATGAACACTTGGTGACTCCACAAGATTTATCAGTAAGGGTTATCTGGTGTTCATTGACTACATCAATTAACTCTCCGT
This sequence comes from Luffa acutangula, assembly GCA_036850905.1. Lineage (NCBI taxonomy): Eukaryota > Viridiplantae > Streptophyta > Magnoliopsida > Cucurbitales > Cucurbitaceae > Luffa > Luffa acutangula. The sequence continues at coordinate 42,129,905 of CM072097.1, read as the reverse complement.
CTAAATCAGGGCATCTAACAGCAGAAGAATGCATCTCATTATTGGTGACCATGCATGATTTAGAATTTAAAGTGCGATCATTCACTAGGTCAGGTTCAAGCATATAGTATTCAACAAAAGATGCATGAGGATTTTGAATGTCATAAAAATCTTTTAAAGTATAAGGTTTTATCCTTAAATCCTATTGATACAACACCCTCATCTACATCAATAAAAGTCTTGGCAGCCATCATAAAAGGACGACCAAGAAGTATCGTAGCAGAAGATGGAATGTAATCAGGGTTAGGTGTATCCAAAACATAGAAGTCGGCAGGAAAAACCAAATCCTCCACCCTAACTAAAACTTTTTCAACTATTCCTAGAGGTTTAATGCAAGACTTATCTGCTAGCTGAATGACTATGTCATATGTTTTAATATCAGTTAAATTCAATCTTTTATAAACAGACACAGACATGACATTAATCGATTCTCCTAGATTTAACATGGCAAATATTTTATCTTGCAATCTCTGATCATACACGGTAAAGTAAACATGCCAAGATCAGAACTTTTCAGAAAGTAATGCACTTACATTTTCATTAACCTCTTCTTTACCTGAGGACTTTTCCTTACCTTCATACCAAGTCTTTAAGAACTCAGCATAGGCTGGAATTTTTAGAATTGTCTCAAGCAATGGAATGTTCACCTTGACTTTTCTAAAAACATCTAAATCATCATGCACACTTGGAGTAGTAGGGTCAACGAAGTTCACATGTGAAGTAAAAGAATCTTTATCATTGAAATTTAAAGAAAAAAATTTGCCAGAAGAAATAGAAAACTTATGAGAGACAGCGGGGAATCCAGGGGGACAGTTAGGTGTGGCCACTTCACTCCACACTGCGTTCACGTTTGCCTTAAGATTTACCTCAGGTTGGGCAGGCAGCTTACCAGAGCTTTTGTTGTTCATCTTACTGACCTGGATTGCCAGCTGAGTGATTTGGTTTCCCAAATTTTGAAGGGCGTTCCTAGTCTCTTGTTGGAACTGTAAAGAGCTGTCAGTAAGTTTCTTAAGTACCTCATCGAAGGATGTCCCTGAAGTTGAGGTGGAAGCCTGATTTTGCTTGAGCATTAGTGGCTTCTGTTGGTTCCCATAACTAAAATTTGGATGGTCTCTCCATCCTGGATTGTAAGTGTTGCTGTATGGATTGTACTGTCTTTGATTCCCATTGAATCCACCAATGGCATTCATCTCTCCATTGTCTTGTATCTCAGGGCAGACATCAGTAGTATGGGTAGTCATTGAGCAAACTCCACAGGCTTTCGCCTGCACTTGTCCTGAACACAAAGAGCGAACAATTTTAGTTAATTCACTCATTTCAGAGTGCATATCGATTACCTCACTTTTTGTGGCGGCTTACACAACAGCAGGTGTTCCTCTCGTCCCGAATTACTGAGAGTTCTCAGCCATACTTGAAATTAGTTGTCTAGCCTCAACAGGTGTCTTGTTGACTAACGCTCATCCACTAGCTGAAGGATTGGAATTCTCAATTCATTATAGCGGAAGCAATGGGACCGTTCGTAAATTAATTTTGTTTTACAAAATACCAATACATTGGCAAAAGGTTAAACGATGAGAAACATATCTCTGTTGACGATACTGAATACTTCAAGAATGATTCTTGATTGCTCTGCAACAACGAAGAACACCACCATTTGATCTTCCCCGCTATAACTCTAAGATTTGGAACGTAGTTGTGGGACTACCTAATCTTGAATGGGAAAAACTCTCAGAGAGAAAAATTCTCTCTCGAGTTCTTTTGTTGAGAGAATGAGAATGAGACTAGAATGAGACCTTAGGGTTAGGGTTCTCATAGCCTTTCCTTTTATAAGAGAGGAAACCCTAATGTGAGATTAGGAAACAATCTTGACCATTAGATCAAGATAAATCAATTAATTGATTAAATCCATTAATTAAATGTTAATTAATTAATCATATTAATTAATTAATCCCTTGCACATTTAAATCTTATTTAAATTTAATTCCCTCACATAACATATAGTTTAATTAAACTTAATTAAATCACATTTAATTAATTCAATTAAACAAATCAATTAATTAATTTCATAATTAAATATCGCTCATATTTAATTAATTACACATTAGAATCATATTCTAATAATTCCCTCATATACTATAGTTTAATTAAATCTCATTTAATTTAAAACTAAATTGAATAATTAATTAATTCATAATTAATTAATTAATTTAATAATTAAATATCATGTATTTAATTGAATATATATTTGAACTCTTTCAAATATATTATTCTCTCATTAAAGTTTAATCACAAATTAAACTTTATATTATAATGTATCACTATACATTATATTAATTGTATCTCATATAATTAATTTGATTCCCAATATGAATTTGAACTATTCAAATTCTCTCAAGATATAATTGTTCCTAATTACTCTTTACGAGCTAGCAGGGGACCTAATGGACCTACAGATCAGAAGCTCCAATGATATGAAGTTAACTGACTAAACTCATTAATCGGGTTAACCAATATTCATTAACTGTGGGTCACTTACTGAGTATTTAAAATACTCATTCTTTTCAAAAATATTTTTTTTCCAGGTAAAGGCAATGGTAGATAAAAGGCGATTGATGAGAATCCGATAGACAACCATGGGAAGACTTGAGTTCATAATTTATTTTCTTCCGCGTTAAGAACACTGTCGTACTTTATTTGAATTGCAAATTTGTTTTAAGAAAATTTCTAGAGGCCTTGTACATTTATGTTTTAGAAATTATTCATAGCTTATTTAAAACCTTTAAAATTAGGGATCCCAAATAAAAGTTTTTTTTTTAAGTTTTGTTTAAATTAGTGTTTCTGTTTCAAATTATTTTTATTTAAAAAGGCCTCCAAAGCATGCATTGTCATAACGGTCCCTTTAAGGCTTATTAAGAAGTCGGGTCGTTACACCGTATATCCCCACATACTAGTTCAAGTTGCATACAAACAACCTTGGATCTTAGTTTATTGGATTTGGATAAAATTGTGCAAAATTTAACAATAACACTTTATTGTAGAAACTCAATAACACTTTATTGAAACAAGTATACAATTTGTTTGCATTCACTATCTATGAGTTTTAGGGCATAAAACCCAACACTAGCGGCATCCACCATACTTCGATCAATAGGAAGTAGCCATGTCGTATCGGGGTAGGTAATACAGAGTGGCTGTTGGTTCAGATCTAGCGCTGTCAGCTGCCTTAATGTCCTCTCAGCCATGGTTGGTGCTTCAACCTGGCCGAGATTATTAACTCTTATCCTTCTTGCTTGCCTTCTAAATTTCGTCTTCGCTCTAGAAATTTCAGGTTCAAATCTAAGATCGTTTCCCTGCGAAGAACGTGTGATCATAAAACCATGCAGACAAGAATTAAAAACACAAAATCCTAAAAATACTAGAAAAAACGCCCTTCCCCGGAAACGACACCAATTTGACGGGTTCGACTTTTCGAAGGTCGTGTTGGTCAAATAAATTTATATTCCACGACACTACTACTATTTTGTAGCAATAGCGGTTGGGGTCGAACACAGGGAAGGGGGATCTAGCAAGTGTAGAATTTCGTGTTTATGAAAACATGGGGGATTTTTATAATGAAGGACAAGCAAAAGAATAATAAAATACTGAATTTAAAAAGACATAAAATAAGCATGCAAAAGATGAATTAGATGGAAACAATAACATGAAAAGGGATCGTTGGATTGAGATTTATTATGCTTGATTCTAATTCGTTGGCTTCCTAGTTTTCCCTAATAATTATCTAAACTAATTTCATTAGTCCGGTTGGCTTATAGGTTACTCGGAGGACCCCCCTTCACTAACCTATGCTAATTAACTTGTTAATTGTGAATTCTGCAATTAACAAGATTAATTAATATAGACTCTATCGCTCGCCACCCCTTATGCATAATTTAGCAACCATCCGAGACCTCTGGAAAAGTTACTAATTATATATAACTAGTTTTAGATTAAGCAATTTCGCAATCACCTATTTAAACTAGCCGCTTTGGGATCATGGGTCTGAAATCGTAAGAACTAAATTCAAATGCAATTTAAATCTAATTCCTACAACCTTTAACATGCATCCTAGGCCTACAACCTTTAACATGCGGCCGGCTGTGGCTGGAGATAGGAAAAGGAAGAAGATGAAGAGGAAGAAAATGGAGAAGAAGAAGAGAGAGGGAGAAATAATAAATAATAATAATAAATAATATTAATTTATTATTTTAATATTTTTATTTAAAAAAATTAAAAAAATAATTTTTTATTAAAATAATTGTGTCACGCCAGCCACCGTTAACATTTAACAGAAAAATTGACGGCAAGGACCAAAGTGCTCCTGATCTCAAACATCAAGGGTATTTTTGTTGACTTTGAAAACTCATGGACCAAAGTGTCACTAAATCCAAACTTCAGGGACCAAAAGTGTATTTGTTGATTTTACTGATATAAAGTTCTGTCTATTGCTTACTAGAGTTCTCGTGCAAGTCACATGGGTCACTTTATTTACTCATTAGTTAAATGAGGTATTAGCTAACTAATTAAGTTAGTTGTTGGGTGATTATTGTATATAATCAAAACAGAGGACCCATTTTGATTAGCTTCGTCTCTTGATTAATAAGATCCCTGTCACTGGTACCTTTGAAAGTGGATGTACACCATAAATGGTGGAACCACTATACCGTGTATCCTTCTTTCCTTATCTCTTTATTTCCTTTGAAGTATTTCTTTCGAGTTCTCTGGTATGGTGATGAAGTCTGCGTTCGTGATTGAAGTTTAAGCCCAACATTTTGGTATCAGAGCCACTGACTTGAGGATTCCAGATAAGTCTTCTGTTTCTTTGTCTTCTTTTGATCGAATTCTTGAATTTCCTAATTTTCTGCTGTGTGAATAAATTCACAAATTAGGATTGATTGTTTTCGATAGAAATCTTGCCATCTGCTGTGTAAAAAAAAATTTACGTTTTAGGTCAAATCTTTTGAAAATGTCTGCTAGATTTGATTTAGAGAAATATGATGGTAAATCTGACTTTGGCTTATGGAAGACAAAAATGACTGCATTCTTAGTACAACAAAAGGTATCTAAGGCCCTGCTTGATCCGGAAAAACTTCCTCAAACAATGACTGAATTAGAAAGGGAAGAAATGCATGATATAGCCTATAGTTCCATAATTCTTCATCTTGCTGATAATGTGTTGAGAAAAGTGAATAAGATTCTAAAAGTTAGAGAATTATGGTCTAAACTTGAAGAGTTATACATGCCTAAAACCCTGACAAATGTTTTATATCTAAAAGAACGTTTCTTTGGTTATAAAATGGATATATCTAAAAGTCTTGAAGAAAATATGGACAACTTTAGTGCAATTTGTACTTATTTGCAGAATACTGGAGAGGAAGTTAAGGATAAAGATCAAGTTGTGATCCTCTTGAATTCACTACCAGAAAACTACAAGGAAGTAAAGTCCGCTATGAAGTATGGGAGAGATGATGTTACACTCGACAAGGTAATCAACTCCTTGAGGCTGAAAGATTTAGAAATTAAGCAAAAAAGGGGGAAGCAGAAGCCCTGTTTGTGAGAGGAAATCAAAAGAAGCAGCATTATCGTGGGAAGAATGCTCAGAACAAGAATCAAAGTTCTCAGACCAAGAATCAAGGCAGTTCACACAATGAATCAAAGCAGCAAAATAGACATTAAAACCATGATGGAAAGCAGATCAACAAGGGTGAAATAAAGTGCAATTATTGCCACAAGTCTGGCCACATTAAGTGGCATTGTCCTCAGTTGAAAAGAAAAGCTAACAAGGAGGCCCACAGAGACAATAGAAGCTCAGCAAATCTCCATGAAGGTTATGAGTCAGCAGAGGTTCTCATGGTCACTGACAAGGACTGTACTAAGGAGTGGATCTTGGATTCCGGCTGTACATTCCACATGACACCCTGCAAAGTTTTTTTTTCAGAATTAAAGTCCTTTGAAGGCGGCAAGGTGATTATGGGGAATAATCAACATTGTGTAGTTAAAGGCATTGGTTCGGTTACTTTGAAACTTGCTGATGGCTCTTTGAAAATTCTTAAAGAAGTAAGGTATGTGCCCGAGCTAAAGAGGAACTTAATCTCCTTAGGCACTCTTGACAAAGCAGGTTGTGAATATAAGTCACAAAATGGCATTCTCTCTGTTACTAGAGATGGTACTGTGAAGATGACTGGCAAGCTACATGAAGGTTTGTATGTTCTGCAAGGGAAAACAGTAGTTGGAGAGTTAAATGCCGCTTCTGGTCAGACTTCAAAAGAAACCACACTTTGGCACAAGAGGCTTGGACACGTTGGAATGAAGGGGCTGGAGTGTCTGCATAAGCAAGGCTTAATTGGTAAAAATAAACTTGAAGAGATGTCTTTTTGTGAGTACTGCATTCTTGGTAAGTCTACTAGAGCCAACTTTAGACCTTCTACATATGCTCCAAAAGATAGGTTGGATTATGTTCACTCCGACCTTTGGGGACCTGCGAGAATAACTACTCATGGGGGCTCTAAATATTTTCTGGCCTTTGTAGACGACTACTCGAGAAAATTATGGGTGTACATGCTCAAGACAAAGGATGAAGTGTTTGGAAAATTTGTTGAATGGAAGGCTCTCGTTGAGAATCAAACTGGGAGAAAAATAAAACTCTTAAGGACAGACAATGGGCTTGAGTATTTGAATGATAGATTTGCAGGTTTGTGCAAATCTTCTGGTATTCAAAGACACTTGACAGCAGCTAGAACGCCCCAACAGAATGGTCTTGCCGAGAGATTTAATCGTACCATACTTGAAAGGGTTAGATGCATGCTGTCCAACGCTCAACTACCTAGAATTTTTTGGGGGGAAGCTGTTAACACAGTCGTGTACCTCATTAACCGCAGTCCATCTTCAGCTTTGGATTTTAAAACTCCACAAGAAAAATGGACAGGCCTCTTACCCAATCTAAAACACTTGAGAGTATTCGGTTGTGCAGCCTATGTTCATACTCGTCAAGATAAGCTTCAACCTAGAGCAAAGAAGTGCATCTTTCTAGGGTATCCCCATGGAGTCAAAGCCTACAAATTATGGTCATTGGAGCAAGGAGAAAATAGATGCATCATAAGCAGAGATGTGTCTTTTAATGAAGATGTGATGCCTTGGAAGTCTAGCAATTCTGAAGAACAAAATTCAAGAGACAAAGATACAAACAGTGAAGGTTTTGAAATTGAACTTCAGCCTTCTAACAGTAGCAGTAGACTCACAGATTCTGGGGGTCAGTCTGAAGTAGCACAAATCACAGAAGAAGGAGAAACTGAAACTGAAGCTGTTTTTGGGGAGACTTCTCAAGTTGATACAGAACAAAGGGAAGGTAGCAACCTTTCTAACTATCAGCTGACTAGGGACAGACAAAGACGAACTGTTAGACCATCCTCTAGATATACCAACTCAGATTTTGTTGGTTATGCTTTCAACTGCTTCACTGATAGTTTCAGTGTTGAACCAAGTACCTTCAATCAGGCAGTAAAATCTTCACATTCAGACTTGTGGATGGCTGCAATGCTCCAAGAGTTAGAATCCTTGAGAGAAAATAACACCTGGAGCTTAGTAAAGAGGCCTCATAAACAGAAGATAGTAGACTGTAAATGGGTTTTCAAGGTCAAACCAAGTGCAAATCCATCAGAAATGCCTAGATTCAAAGCTAGGCTTGTAGCCAAAGGCTTCACTCAAGAGGAAGGTGTGGATTACAATGAAGTTTTTTCTCCGGTCATGAGGCATACGTCCATCTGAATATTGCTCTCTTTGGTAGTCCAATTTAATCTTGAGCTTGAGCAAATGGATGTCACAACCGCTTTTCTCTATGGGAGCCTCGATGAAGACATCTATATGAATCAACCACCAGGTTTTGTTGAAGGTGGAGGGGAAGATCTGGTTTGCCACCTTCAAAAGTCAATTAATGGCTTGAAGCAGTCTCCACGGCAATGGAACATAAGGTTTGATACTTTTATTAAATCTCACGGTTTCTACAAAAGCTCTTATGATACTTGTGTGTATAGAAAAGATATTTCAGCTTCTGTGTATGTTTTAGTACTACTTTACGTGGACGATATTCTTATTGCCTCAACTAGTATGAGTGAAATTGAGAGGTTAAAGACTGCTTTGGGTAAAGAATTCAAAATGAAGGATCTAGGGGAAGCAAGAAAGATTCTGGGCATGGAGCTTCTTAGAGACAGATCTAGAGATAAATTGGTGATTAACCAGACAGGGTACTTTGAAAGGATTTTAAAGAAATTCCACATGGAGGATGCAAAGAGTGTTAAGACTCCATTTGCCTCTCATTTCAAATTATCAGCAACCCAATCACCTATTGATACTCAAGAATTTACTGAGATGAAATCAGTTCCTTATGCAAACCTTGTTGGGAGCCTTATGTATGGAATGGTTTGCAGTCGTCCGGACTTAGCTCATGCCATGAGTGTTGTTAGTAGATACATGAGCAATCCAGGACGTCCTCATTGGGAAGCTTCAAAGTGGATTCTCAGGTATGTAAAGGACACTTCCAGCAAAGGTTTAGTGTTCACAAAATCTGATGTAGAGAATGATATTTTGACTGGTTTTGTTGACTCGAATTATGTCGCCGACCTTGATAAACGAAGGTCTTTGTCTGGTTATATCTTCACCTTATTTGGAAACGTTGTTAGTTGGCGATCTACTCTTCAGTCGGTTGTTGCTTTGTCATCCACAGAGGCCGAGTATATAGCGCTTGCTGAGTCAGTAAAAGAAGCCGTTTGGTTGAAAGGTAGCGTCACTGCTATGTATCATGGAAAATGTGTTGTACAGATTCATTGTGACAGTCAAAGTGCTTTAGCACTATCCAAAAATCCCTCTTTTCATGACAGAACAAAGCACATAGATGTTAGATTTCACTACGTAAGAGAGATTGTTCAAGAGGGTGAAATCAAGTTATGCAAAGTGCATACTAGTCAAAATCCAGCAGACATGATGACTAAAGCTCTACCAGTTGCCAAGCTAGATTACCTTTGTGATCTACTCAAGTTGGACTATGGATGATCTGAAGATTTAGCACCAAACCCTACAAAAGTACCAGTGAAGAGAAACACAAATAATGCCTCAAACAGAACTGCATCTCAGGAGGGTGATTTGTTGATTTTACTGATATAAAGTTCTGTCTATTGCTTACTAGAGTTCTCGTGCAAGTCACATGGGTCACTTTATTTACTCATTAGTTAAATGAGGTATTAGCTAACTAATTAAGTTAGTTGTTGGGTGATTATTGTATATAATCAAAACAGAGGACCCATTCTGATTAGCTTCGTCTTCTTCCATTTGGTGAACTACTGTAACTCAATAAGCTTGTATTCCTCTCTTGATTAATAAGATCCCTGTCACTGGTACCTTTGAAAGTGGATGTACACCATAAATGGTGGAACCACTATAAACCCACCGTGTATCCTTCTTTCCTTATCTCTTTATTTCCTTTGAAGTATTTCTTTCGAGTTCTCTGGTATGGTGATGAAGTCTGCGTTCGTGATTGAAGTTTAAGCCCAACAGTATTTTTCCCTAATATTTTTCTAACCTTTCTTTTCCCTTTCTCCTCAACTACCTTGACCCCTAATGAAACATCATATTTCCTTGTAGTAAAATCTAACAATTTTTCCTTCTCTCGATAATTGATTTGGGGAATGTTATAGATTTTTCAAGCACTCAATTTAATTTACAAAATTTATAGGAAAATCTTAGTTAAGGAACTCACAAAATTTATAGCAATTCTTCTTCTTATTCTCTTTATCTCTCTATTTATGACATTAAAAATTGTTAATTGTTAGATCTTTGAAACTGTGTAATATATGTTCTTAATTGTTCATTGTTTCATGGGCTTGGTTTGATTTGGTTTCCGTAGGTGCTATTTTGCTTCAACTTTGTGGAGAATGTTTCAAGATTTGTCTTGTTGACCACTGTTTATTGATGGCTATATTGTGTTAGTCTAAGTGCCCTTTTTCTTGATTTTGTTTGTTTCTAATGTGGGTTTTTTGAGCTATTGTTCTTCAAGTCCATGCATGATGCCCACATGGCTGAAAGTGCTTTCTAGACAAGTTTCATGTTTAAATTGCACAACTTTTTTTGCGCCCTTTTCAAAGTTTGTTTGTTGATTATTTGTGTTATCTTACCAAACTCAGCTTTTAATCTTTTGGTATTTGGTGGATATTTGTAGAGGAGTCATTTGATTGAATCATAATGTTATGATTTGTAGGCGTGAAAACTATCATTTTGCATTGCTTCCTTAAATCACACAAATTTCGGTTATATTTGAAAATTTGGTAGTACAAAAATTGAAATAGAATAAGGTCTAAAGTAGAGACAGTGATGTTTTAATTGTTTGTTGTTTACTTGGACTTTGTTCTTAGGGGATTGAAGATCTGGAACCATTTTATTGTTGCAGGTGAAGCTTGAAGTGATGGGGGAAAAGACAAAGAATGCAACTTATCTAATTGAAGAAAAGAAGGATTTTTAAAGGTACACACTGTAATGCTCGTTGATAACTTGAACTCAGATATCCTAAAACAAGAAGATTGGTAGAATGATGTGTTTGATGGTTCTTTCTTTTACTTTTAAAAATTTGAATTTCTTTTTGGCTATTACTCTTGAAGTATAGCAAATAAATTTTCTTTGTTCTCATTATCAAGTCCATATTGTTTTTAAGGCCATCAAGGAGATAAGAAATATAAGGTAGTGTTGTTCAAGTTCTACTGATTTATATTTACAATGATATTTCTGAAGTACTTCATTCCCTTGCTCAAGTTACCATCAATACCTGTCTGTCTATTTGATTATCTGATGCCTCATTGAACTAACAAAAGGATTCTTCATACATTATTCTGACATATTTGGATAGCTACATTGTGTGTGTGTGTTTTTTTTAGGGTTTGTCACCTTGCAAAGCAAGCCTTCGATGAAGTCATGCAGCTTCTTAGAGACAACCTTACATTATGGACTTCTGACATCCTAAAGGATGGACAGGTGGTCGGGCTGTCGGGCCGTCAAATGAAATTTGTATCCACGGCACTAACACTACTTTTGCAGTAATAGCGACTAGGGTCAAACACAGGGAAGGGAATCCTAGTAGGATTTAAGTCTTTGTGCAAAATGTGAACAGGGGGTTTTGGAGATGAAATTTGAAAAAATAAAATAAAAGACGGGGTGCAAAATAAAGCCGAATAAATTTAACATGCAACAAAGAAGAAATTAGGATTGAGAATCTATCAAATAAAAGATTGTTGGATTGGGAATTCACTGCCTGAATGATTTCAACCTGGCTTCCTAGTTTTCTCTAAAAATTTACTTCATGCAATTTAAATTGAGCCCATTAGTGCTTCTTGACTACTTGGAGGATCTCCCTACCTAGCATGTGTTTAATTAATTAATTAACCCGGGATCTCGCACCTAATCTAATTAATTAATTTAAATTACGCATGCTACCCCGCATGCATAGCCCAATGATCAACAAGCTATTTCTAATTAATTTTAAATAAGTAATCTGAGATCTTTGCAACTACTTACAAAACTAATTGATTTATGCTCAAGGGTCCAGAATTGAATTAACCAAACATAACAAAAATTCAAATTCGACTAAATTAATTTTAACATGTATCTTAGGCCTATCAAGAGTCTACACTAAACATGCGAGATTAGGTGATGGACTTGCCTCAGCCTAGTGGCTATCCCAAATAACTAATAGAACGCACACAAACAGATTCAAAGAGACATCAATTTTATAAATCTAATCACATGCATTGGTTTAAACAAGATGGCATGAAAAGCAATCAATAAAATCACATAAAGTTCATAAACAAAACCAGAAAACTCAGCCAAGGTTCAAAATCATTCAAAACAATGCTCAATCCAACAAATCTACTTAGTTTAGCTACGCATAATCAAAGCAAAACAACAAATAAACTCAAAACAATACATAAGAAACAACCTAAAAGAGTCTAAGCAACTTAGAATTACAAAAGAGGGCGAAATGAATCGAAAAAAATACGAGAATTCTAACCTAACAACGCTGAAAGCTAAAACCTAGTTTTTTTAATACTCGAGGCAGCGTCGAGATGCTAGAAAACAGTGTCTCATTGCTGACCATTCTGTCTTCCATGATTTTTCATGGTAGCATCGAGACGCTACAATTAGCGTCTCGACGCTACCCTGCATCCCAGCATTATGTCTTGCTTTCCTTGCTTTGCTTCGGTTTTCTTCTTTTGGGGATTGAACCTTTGACTTCTTGGCACTCCTTTTCAGGCTTACTTCGATCAACTCGGGTCTTCTCACCTCCTCATCATTTGTGAACGTCGAGATGGCTCATAAACGCTCCAATTAACTCGAATTAGCACCAATTCTGGTGGTTCGCTCCAAATGTCACCAATGCTCGAATCACCTGAAAATAAGACATTTAAACCATAAAATAATTCTAACAATATTAGATTAGCGGTAATAAGATAGCATAAATTAGGTGCTATCAAGAGGTAATGATGAAAATCCTTACTGGACTTGGCCAATATGCAATGAAATGGTTAATTTAGTTGTTTGCACTTTCTTGAGGTGTATCTTATCTTCTTTATCTGCTTGTTATCCATTTTTATTGCCAGACAAAGGAATGGTTGATATGTTATAACCTATGTTTGGTGTTTTCCGTTCTGCATCATTTCAAATAACTATTATTGGATGTTGTCCTCTTACAGAATAAGGATTCACATTCCTTATTAACGAACTAAATGAATTAAAAAATATGCTTATTTGATATTTGTAATCTTTATGGCTGTTGAGAAATGTACACACCCTCCTTATGGTTTAAAAATATTTTGGCCAATGCATTCTCAAGTGATTTATGTTGAATAATCATTGTATTATATTGTTGTTTGCAAATGAAAACTAGATAGAAAGAACAAAAGAGATGTCGTTGAAGGATAAGATAGATAAATACGTATATCTATGACCTTTGGGCTAGCCTTACAGACTTAAAGTTGTTGTGATTTAATCCTTGTGGAAAGCCTGGTAGCTGTAAGTTTTAAAAAGTTCTCTTCATATCATCTTCTTTGTTTTTCTTCATTTGGTATTTTGTGGTTACCATTTTCTTTTTGCTATTTCTTAAGCAATGAAGCTTACTGAATTTCATGGTTATCTTATTTGTGAGTTGCAATCTGTTGGGATCTATATTTTGACTATGGTTTTGGGCGGCCTTTGCTTTTGATATACATATTTACATAATGGTTGAAGTTTTAAAGATAAGGAAATCTAAGAATATATTTTTTTTTTTTGGAGGAAATCTTAGAATTTTTTAAGTTTTAAAGATCAAGAAATCTAGAAATTTTTGGTTTAGTTGTTATGTTCATAAGTTTCGATAAGTTAGCTTAATTATTATGTTTATAAGTTTTGAGGTTTATTTCATTACTTTTTAGTGTGAGATGTCCTTGTTTCGGTTGTAAGACGATGGATATTTATAGTTTTTCATGTTAAGTTCACAATTCATCGAGTTAGTATTGAAGCTAATTAAAAAAGAAAAAATTCTTAGGTTCTTCAAGTTCGATGTACGAGTAAGGTTATGCCGACAAGAATCGAAGCTGCATGTACGAGAATTTTATGTTTTTCTTAAGTGTAGGTGTAGGCTTTTAATCGTAGGTGTTTAGTAATTTTGAGACTTTTAAGTGTAGGTGTTTTGTAATTTTGTTTTTATATCAAACTTGTATGAATAAAAATTGTATAAGCAAATTTAGTTCATTGGTTATTGGAATGAAATTTAATAAAAAAATTTATTTCTATACAAGTTGACACATTTAATGACGCACATTTAATGATGGCATTGACTTTTAATGTCATGCAATGGCTAACATAAAAAGTGACTGTCATAGTAGGTTTTAATGACGGACACCATTGCCCATCATTAAAGGAAGTCCGTCATTAAAACCTACAATGACACTCGTATAGATGTCGGACGTCCATCCATCATCAAAACCCTTTAATGACATGTAATAACCGTCATTAAAACCCCTTTTTGTACCAGTGTCCCGCAGGGAGTCCCCACCTTGATCCCCACAAAATTTAATGGAGAATTTCATGGAGATAGGGAATGAAATGGGGGGCAAGGAAGTCACCTCCATATCCTCGTCTTGCCATAGGAATATCCCTACCCTAAATTTAAGGGGTTGTATCACTTAAAACCCCAAACTTATAAGTGTATCAATTAATACCTTAAACTTTTATGAGTGAATCAATTTAGACCGTCCCCTAGATTTTCGTTTTAAAACTGTTGTTGCATAATTTTCACACATGTATAAGAATTCTTCAAATGTAGGGATTAAAGTAATATTGAGAGAAATTTTGGAATCAAATTGATAGGAGTATTTTTTTCATTAATATGTGCAATTTTTCATCCTTATGTAGTTCTCAATTTTTCTAATTTATTCAGGATGAATTACATGATAATTTTTCTTGCTATACTTTGATAGGATTTTAGAGGGAAAATAATTTTATTTAGAGGATTTTGAGTTGATTTTAAATGAAATCTAGTGAAAATATAGTTATAAATCATCAACAAATGGTCTAAATTAATTCATTTATGAAAGTTTAGAATTTAATTTGATACAATTATTCGTTTGGAGTTTTAGTTGATACATCCCGAAGTTTAGAAGTATCAACAAGCTAATAAATCCATAAAATGAACCAGACAAGTAAGAGAGACACCATGGAATGCAAGAGAAAACCCTTTGCTTCTATATATTTGTTCAATGAGAAAATCAGCCATATATAGAGGCCTGGGGAGAAAAACTCTTGCAAAAAAATCAAGGAAGAAAACCTCTCACTCACTCTCTCAAATATTCTTCACATTTTCTGCCCTAATTTTTACATGCATAACAGAATGCATACACAGCCCTAAAATACATGGGTTGAGATAAATGGGCCTGAAAACATTGTACCTGTTTTACATACGAAAAATAATAACAAAAATATATTAATTGGTTGTCTTAACAACCCCTCGGAAGACAATGGCAGTGGCATCACGAACATTGAACTTGTAACGAAGTTGATTGAACGTAGCAGCAGATAGAGGTTTTGTAAGAATGTTCGTTACCTGTTCATGCGCTGGAAGATGTTGTACTACCAGCTTCTCATTAAGCACCAAGTCTCGAACAAAATAAATATCTAACTCCACATGTTTGATTTTAGAGTGAAGAATCGGATTAGCACTCAAATTGTCACACCATACAATAGGGGGTTAGATAAATGAATGTGCATATCAGAAAAAAGAGATTTAATCCAAACCAACTTAGCTGCAATTGTTGCAAGGCTACGATATTCAACCTCAGTACTTGAGCGAGAGATAAATACTTTGTTTCTTAGACCCCCACGTTATTAAGTTACCACCAAAGAATGCACAAAAACCAGTTGTACTCTTCCTATCATCAGGATCGGATGCCCAATCGGCATCAACAAAGTCAATCAAGGATAAGTGACTAGGTTTCATTAGTAACAAACCAGTGGACAACGTTCCTTTCAAATATCTCAATATGCGCTTAACAAGCTGCTAGTGTATGAGTTTAGGATTATGCATAAACTGGTACGCTTTGTTTACGCTATAGGATATTTCAGGCCTTGTCAAGGTGACAGACTGAAGTGCCCCCATTATACTTCTATACAAGTAAACATCAGCAAATGACTCACCTTGAAATGTCGAAATAATAGATCCACTGACCATGGGTGTTGCTATAGGTCTTGCTTCATCCATTTTTTCCCGAGAGAGAATATTTGTGATATATGTTGATTGGGACACAAACAAACCACCGTTAGAGGGATAAGATACTTCTATTCCCAAAAATAACTTAGCTTACCCAAGTCCTTTAAGGAAAACTGAGAATTCAAAGAATATATCAGTTTAGAAACTTCAGCAGTCGAGCTTCCCAGCACAATGATGTCATCAACATAGATTATAATGTAACAACAATAGGATACAGTATGTTTAATCATTAAAGATGGGTCAGCCTTGGATGTTTTAAACCCAAGCGTTTTAAGAAAATTATTCAGTCTATCATACCATGCTCGCGGGGCCTGTTTCAGACCATA
Organism: Luffa acutangula; assembly: GCA_036850905.1. NCBI lineage: Eukaryota > Viridiplantae > Streptophyta > Magnoliopsida > Cucurbitales > Cucurbitaceae > Luffa > Luffa acutangula. The sequence goes on along the minus strand of CM072097.1, from coordinate 42,113,726 downwards.
AAGAGCCTTTTTCAGTTTGCACATGATACCTTGAGTTCCTGCATGTTTAAAACCAGAGGGTTGGTCCATAAACACTGTTTCAGTTAAGTGACCATGTAAAAAAGCATTATTGACATCAATTTGTCGAATAGACCATCCATAAAACAAAGCAAGGGTCAAAATAACACGTATGGTGATAGGCTTCACCACGAGACTAAATGTATCTGTGTAGTCAAGATCAACCATCTGATGAAACCCTTTGGCCACAAGACAGGCCTTAAACTTGGAAATAGAACCATTAGAATTTCTTTTTATATGAAAAATCCACTTTTGCAACCCACAGTTTTTTTATCATGCGATAAAGGAACAAGATCTCATGTTTCATTCTTTAAGAGAGCATCATATTCTTCTTGAATAGCCTTATACCAATGTGGAGACGTAAGGGCCTCCTTTTCAATTGGTGGTTCAGTATCTTTGTAAAGTAAAGATGTATCAGTAATATAGGTCTTTGGTTTAAAAATATCATGTTTTGCACGAGTGACCATTGGGTGGTCCTTTTGAACCGTAGGTGGAGGAGGAGGAGGAGGCTGAGAGGTGAAGACTGACTAGATTCAGGACTAACCTCATTGGAAGGACCTGTCGATGGGGAAGCATGTATGGTGGAAATTGGAGCAAGAGTCTCACTTAGTTGAGGTAATGGAGAAGTGGATGCATGTAGAGTGGAGATGAGTTTTATAGAAGGAAGTAAGACCGTGGGATTGGAAGTAGTGTTAGATTATTTAAAATGAGAAAAAGGAAAGGTGTGCTTGTTGAATATAACATTCCTTGAAATAAATAACCTACCATCGAGAGCCAAACATTTGTATCCCTTATGAGATTGGCTATAGCCGAGAAAAACACAAGCCTTGGATCGATATGACAATTTATGACTATTGTATGGTCGGAGGTAGGGAAAACATTCACAGCCAAAGACACAAAGGAAAGAGTAGTTTGGTTTAATATGAAATAAGTACTCCAAGGGGCTTCAGTGATTCAAAGTTGGAGTTGGTAACCTGTTGATGAGATAAACCGTAGAGGAAAATGCCTCATCCTAGTATTTGAGAGGCATGTGGAATTGAGATAATTGGGCAAGACACGTATCAACTATGTGTCTGTGTTTTCGTTCTACAATGTCATTTTGTTGAGAAGTGTGGGGACAAGTGAACCTATAAGTTATACCATTTGCCTCTAGGTAAAGTTTGAAGCTAAGGCTTGAAACTCACCCCCATTATCAAATTGAACCCTAAGGATAGAGGCCCTAGGTGATTTTTCCACGAGTGTTTTGAATTTAATGAAGGCAGACAGGGCTTCAGATTTTGATTTTAAAAAATAAATCCATGTGTATCGACTGTAGACATCTATCAAGCTTATATAATAACTGAAAACCATTAGAGAAGGAATGTATGTAGGTCCCCAAATATCTGTAACAACTAACTGCAAGGAAGCGGAATACACATTGTTGGAATCAGGAAAAGGGAGATTATGATTTTTGCTCATAGCACACGCTGAACAGAATGAAAACATATCATTTATCAACATTTGAGGTTTAAACCTCTGAATAACAGTCTTGACAATAGACATAGAAAAGTGGTCTAGACGCCTATGCCATAGATCTAAAACAGAGTTTGTATCAGAAGAAAAGATAGGTGAAAACTGAGGTAGAGACTGAGATGTGAGAGCTTGCACTTGCGGTTTATCTCGAGGTTGCTCCAACGTTGAACTGGAGAGGTTGAACTGATAGAGACCATCATGGAGAGTCCCTTGGAGTAGAACCTAACCAGAAACTTGATCCTTCAAATAGCAAAGGGTGGGATGAAATTCAAAATAAACACCATTATCCTTGGCAAATTGACTTGCACTGATCAAGTTTTTAGTAAGTGAAGGGACATGAAGTAAATTGTTCAACCGAAATACTCTACTTGAATAGACAGAAGAAGAAAAAGAGGTAAACTCAAAATTAAGAATAGGCAAACCTGCTCCATTTCCCACGTGTACTTGATTGCCACCACCATATTCAGTTCCAACCGAGAGATTGTTGAATAAGTGGGTAAGATGATTTGTTGCTCCAGAATCCGGATACCAGTTGGTATCTTGATCCAGATTAGGGGTAGTGACCATAGCTGACATCTGTGGAAAGGAAGTATGACGGATAAATTGGTTGAAATTGAGAGAGAACGAATCTGGATTATTTTGTTGGCCAGATGAGGCACATCGAAAGAAACATTTTGGTACTGTGTGATTGAACTTGCCACAGAGTTGGCATTGTGGTCTGTTCCTATTGTTTCATGACCGACCATCTCTATTGGTGTTGAAACCTCCTCGTCCTCCACTTGTTCCCTTGTTTCCACTACCAGGATTGGAAGTAAAATTGTTAGAAACATTCTTTCAAACATCAGCCTCGGGTGGTTTAGATTGAACCATAAGATTAGCAGAGGGAAGAGACCCATCAGTAGATGAGAGCTTACTCTCAATACGATTTTCTTGCGTTAATAATAAGGACATAACCTCATGAACAAATTGAGGTCCAGCCTTAGCAGAGATAACAGAGACCATGGATTCATACTCAGAGCCCAAACCAGATAAAATAAAAAGAATATGATCCTCGATATCCACAGGTTTTCCCACAGTAGCCAGAGCATTAATATATTGTTGAATTTTAGAGAAGTACTCTTTTAAAGACATACCTCCCTTTTGTATTGTTTGAAGTTTGGTTTTGATTTTCATCATCTGTGCCAAAATACAAGTAGTGAAGATCTAATGTAGACTGTCCCAAATTTCTTTGGCTGAAGTGCAGTGAATCATTTGGTGTAAGATGTCCTCAAACATCAAACCGACTAACCATGATGAAATGATACGATCCTACCTCTTCCACAAGGAATAGGCAGGATTCTGAGCTTTTTGGCGAGTTTGTTCGGCAACAGTTGTGCCCTCAGTCACAATGACTAGGGTTTTTGGTGGAGGATCGTCTTCGAGATATTTCTCCAAATCGTAACCTTCTAGGGCCATAAGAATCTAAAATTTCCAGAATAAGAAATTGTCATCAGTGAGTTTGACTATAGAAATTTTGTTATCAGGGCTAAAAGTTTGTGAAGAAGGGACGACAGTATCATCCATTGCCGCACTGGTAGAGCTAGCAATAGATATCGAAACCAAAAAAAAAATCAGAGAAAAGCCTTTGTCGTTAGACGATGGCTCCGATATCATATCAAAAAGCTAATAAATCCATAAAAGTAAGAGAGACACCATGGAATGTAAGAGAAAATTTTTTGCTTCTATATATTTGTTCAATGAGAAAACCAGCCATATATAGAGATCTGGGAAGAAAAACTCTTGCAAAAAAATCAAGGAAGAAAACCTTTTGCTCACTCTCTTGAATCTTCTTCACATTTTATGCCCTAATTTTTACATGCATAACAGAACGCATGCAACCCTAAAATACATGGGTTGAGATAAATGGGCCTGAAAACATTGGGCCTGTTTTACATACGAAAAATAATAACAAAGATATATTTTGTCTTAACTAGAGGTATAAATTGATTTTTTCTAAAAAAAAATTAATATCAAAATATGTGTAAATTAGTATCAATATATATTCATGAATTCAAAATCATCTTCATACAAATATATGCCCATATAAAGTTTTAGTACCCCACGGTATATTATTGATGTGTTGAAGATTATTCATACGAATTATTTAAGCATCTAACTTAATGCATTATGAATCTACACCATTGGACGTTAGACAACAATTTTCAGTAAAAATTGTAATTAACTACTAGGTTTGAATTTGAAAGATGTAAACAAAAAAATTTCAATTTTAAGAATCAAACTAAAAGCAAAAATAAATTTTAGAAATTTAAACCATATTTTAACTATATGTAAAGATGCAAAAATACTATATAAAGTTGGAATTTTATAAAAGTTATAGACTATATTGTCATATAAATATTCGGTTAAATATATGTTTTAGTTTCTAATGGTTTTTTTTTTTTAATTTGATCATCTTTTTTAAAAGTTTCAATTTCATTCTTTATGTATTATTTTTTCAATTTGTTCCTTAGTGTCTTGGACATCAAACTTAACTAAACAAAATAATGGTATAATGTCAAATTACACTTTATTATTGAAGTTGAAAACATACTTCATTTCATATGACTTAAAACATAACTCAAAATTATTTCTTATTATTGAAAATTGAAATATTCAAATGTTGGTACGTTGACAATTTGACAAATTCATCATCTTTTCTAATAATTCATTAAATCATTACTCTTTTAGCATTTAATGATAAAGATTATAGAGACATAATTAGAAATTAAAATATTAATGCATAAGAGATAAGATTGAAATGTAAAAGATTAAGAGCCAATAAGAACATAGTTCAACTAACATAAAGTTGTACTGATGACCACGAGAACTGTGGTTCAAATCCCCCACCTTAAATATTATAAAAAAGAAAATGTAAAAGATTAAGTGCCATATATTTAAAAAATATCTAAAAATTAAGAACTAAAATACATGTTCGGCCTTCAATATTATAAACTAATGAAGAATCCATATTTCGTCCAAATGAGAATGCTAAATAAATTATTGGTGCCGTCATTATCTCAAACATCGATTCATTTGGTCATAAACTGTCGCCTTCACTCAACTAATCAACAAAACAAGTACAGAAAAACACAATTATTTAAAGAAATTAATTTTTAAATTATTTCAAAAAAAAAGAGAAATTAATTTTTAAATTAAGACAAACAAACCGACAATAATTCGAGAGTTGAAATAAAGAATCTAATAAAGAAACGTTCAAATGTAATTTCCCTTAAGCCTGTCTTACTATCCTATTTTAATCTCTAAATTAGGTATGGAAAATTATTTTAGTCTTTATTGTTAATTTTTCTCAATGATAGTTAACTATATGTGATATAGAGTTTGTATTAATAGTTTTTAAAATGTTTCCAAGTAGTTTTTCAAAAAAAATATATATATTCCCAAGTAGAATTGACTATTATCGGAAGTTATTCGACTTCTAAAACTTCATCAAAATTTGACTCCAAAATATTTTTTTGGATCTGCCCCTATATATATCTCTACAAATATATGTTTTTTTTTATAAACATATTTATCAAAATAAAAAGACACTTTTTTTTTATCCCAACCAAAATAAAATAAAGGTTAAAGTATCAATTTCATCTTTATGGTTAAATTATTACTTTTTTATTTGGTGTGTATAGTTTGATTTTAATTTCAGTTTGATCTTTAAAATTTTAAACGTTTAAATTATTATTATTATTTTTTATTTAGTCCAACTTTACAAATAGTATTTGTCTTTCATAAGTTGTTGACATGTTGAATATGTGTTAACTTGTTTGTATTTGGCTGACATTTCTAGTTGACTGTATTAGAATTACAAAATATAAAATAAGAGAATGGAGTAAGTTGAATTAGGTAAACTTATTTAGAAACAATTTTTTGTGTGATTTAATCTAATCATGAAAACCAAATTGAAAGTGAAAATGATAAAAGATCAAATTAAAACTAAACTAAAATTACAGACACTAAATCAAACTTGTAGGTTAAAAATCACTTTTGACTCATGAAAGTAATAATTTGGTCTCTGAACTTTGATTTGTAACAATTTTGTATCTATACTTTCAAATTTGTAACAATGAGTCCATGAAATTTAATAAGTAACAATTTAGTCCATGTACTTTCTAATTTGTAACATTTAATATAATCCTTATCACAAAAAAAATCATCAAAATTAAATTTCGTTTTCTATTATTTAATGATTAAACGCTTTGTAGCTTACAAACATATTGGATCCCAAATTAATTTTTTAATCTATCTATATAAGATATTTCATTAAATCTTGACATTAATTTTCACGATAAAGACTAAATCGTTGCAAATTTGAAAGTACAAGAATAAATCATTACTTATTAAAGTTCAAGGACTAAATTATTGTTACAAAATTGAAAGTACAGGACTAAATCGCTAGAAAATTGAAGATAAAAGGACTAAATCATTACAAATCAAAGTTTAAGGGTTAAATTGTTACTTTCATGAAAGTTTAGGGATGACGAAAAGTAATTTTAAACCAAACTCTTAAAATTATTCATCCAAGTTGAAACTAAATCAAAACTATAACTTATGAAAAAGTTGAGGGATTGACACAAATTTAATAGTTCAAAATTGTAAACAAACATATTTTATGGTTAACAAATTTATTAAACACAATATTAGAAAATTTTTAACTATATGACATTTCTTTAAATGACCTATAAAACTCCACTTTTGAAAGTTTTAAAACTGAAGGTATAATTTAACCAAAATTCAAATATTGAAGTTTAATTAAGTACTTCGAGAATCAGTTTGATTCTATCTCTCTACATGATTCCATTTGAAGAAAGGAAAAGTCAAGGCTGTTTGGATGGATGAGTTTGAGTTATGAAATCTTGAGTTGTTTTGTCTTAAGAGTTCGAGGAGTTAATAAGTTTGTGAGACCTACAATAAAGTGTTGAAATAAGAGTAATTAAATTTGTGAGTCTACAATAAAGTGTTGAAATATGAGTTAATAAATTTGTGAACCACACAATTGAGTGAAATATATGTTCTTGGGCCAAACAAGGAGTTAGGTGGACGATCCAAACACCTCCATAAAGAATCAATCATTCTTTTAGTTGTTTAATATCTATTCAATTTATCAATGTGTATGATATTTTTGTTGAAGATCCAACGTTGAAAAAAAAAATGGAGACATGAGTTGTCCCTCTCATTGTTAATTGGTTTTGATATAAAACCTCATGTTTATTTAATTTGGTATCAGAGTCCATGAAAGTCAAATGAATATTTGATCCAAAAAAAAAAATGATTTGATCCAAAAATGGTGAATCAAAGAACATATTGAGGATCACACGTTGAAAAGATGAATGGAGTCCTAGGTTACTCCTCTCATGATTACTTATTCTATGCGTCAATGACTAAGTTAAAGTATATTTCAACTGTAGGACTAAATCCTTCAGTGATATGAAGTTAAACGCTAGAAAAATCATTTCTAATAGATAATGCTACGAGGAAACTCAATACATTACTTCCTATTATTACTTTGCTTTGGATCATTAGTTAAAGCGAAATCCTTTTAGTACTTTCATTATTCATCCATTTTTGCATATATCCAAAAATATCTCCCCCATTATTACAGAGAATCTCGAAAGAAAAGAAAAAGAAAAAATAAATTGTAATGGAATCAAATTATATACTTCACCGGTGAAACCTTTTCTTTTTTAAGGGAAAATAAAACAAAGGTAAACGGAGACGTCCATTTCAAGGTCCACGTCAGCATATAGAGGTGTCCAATAGAAAGCGACTAGAATAAATGATTTTTTTTTTCTTTTTTAAATAAGAATAAATGATATTTAAGGCGTGATTTTAATCACTAATTAATTAATCAATCAAAATCAATTAATTAAAGAAGTGATTACGAAATCCGGTAGCAGGCGCCATCGGCATCGACTTCACTTCAATGCCGCGTGTTTGTTAAGACACTGCTTTTGAAAAAAGTGGTTCTCTTAATTTGACCTCTCATTTCTAATCTTTTGTTTGTATTTGTTCGTCTTTTTTTTTTTTTTTAAATATTATTATATATATACGAAATTATAAATTTAAAACTCTCTGTCACATTTTAAACATAAGTACGCTTTTTGAAAATCAAATTTTAAATTCATTTGATTTCTCTTGACATGCACCATGTTTTTTTTTTTTCTTTCTCTTTTTTATTTTTTTCTGTGTTCCCAAGCAACCACTGATCTTAAGGGACCTCTCAAGAGCTCCTTTTCTCACTAATATTTCTCTATTTTTTAGCTTTTAAATTCCTTCACAAGATTAAATTATAAATTTAGTCCATAACTCCAAATTTTAGAAAATATCTAATATGTATTTAAATTTTTAATTTTGTGTCCGGTATATTTTTAAATTTTTAATTTCGAGTCAAATGAGTTTAATTTTATAAAATGTTTAATAGGACATTGACATTTTAATTTTGTATCTAATAGATTGGTAAATTTTAAAAAATATCTAATAGATTAGGAATCTATTTGATATAAAATTGAAGATTTTAAACATCTGTTTTGAAATTTATTGGACGAAAGTCAATGTAATAAACTCCTAAATTAACTTAGGAGAAATTATTGAACCAATTATTGAATCTCGTTACAATTGCAACTTCAAATTTTGATTAGTTACCTTCTTTTAACTTATAAATCTGTTGCAATCAGACTATAATGCCATATTTGCGTTACCTATGATGAGTTTATTATTTTTCTAGTTCAACAATGCTTGGATGAGAATTTGTACTTTTGATCTTTAGGCTAAATGTACGATATCTTAATAAGTTCATCTATGCTTAGGTTTGGACTCATGAATCTTAAATCTTAAACCAAATTTGTGAAGTTATAAATAAAAGTTAAATTACAAGTTTAGTTCCTCAAGTTTCAAATTTGTATCAAAATAGATTTCTAAACTATAAAAAGTGTATAAGAAGATCTAAGAACACAGTAGCCCACTGTGTTGCTAGGCATGCTTGTAAGCTTGATATTGTTTTTGTTCCAGGCCAGGCAAAGTCCCCTTTGCGGGAAAACGGCCGTCTTTTTGTTGCCCTGGTGTTCTTTCAGTTTTTGCATTGAGTCCCTTCCCGTTTATTGAGGGCGTGTGGTTTGGAATTTTTGGTTAATGAAGCATTATTATTAAAAAAAAAAAAAAAAAAGTGTACAAGAAGATCTCTTAATTTTCAATTTATACTTGTTTGAATTTTCAATTTATATCTAATAAGCTCTTGAGGTTTCAATTTTGTGTCTAATACATCATTAACTTATTTTAAAAATTTTAAAATTCACGAATCAATTGGACAAAAATTTGAAAGTTCAATGTCTTATTACCCACGAAATTCAATTAGACATGAAATTCAATTTTATATTTAATAAATTCGTTAATTTTTTAAAAAAATATATATTGAATATGGTAGAGACCTATTAGACACAAATTAAAAGTTGAAGTAAGCTACTTTTTAAAATTGAAGGGTCTATCCTAGAGATGAAAGCTATAGTAGAGGGGCTTAAAAGCTTACTCTGCAACGAAGCAACCAAAAGCATTTTGAAATCTACCTCGATCGTGGTGGAATCTGATGCGACAAGCGCAGTGAAGATTTTGAACAACGAAGAAGAAGAATTCTTCGAGATCGCCTTCTTCACGGACGAAATCAACCGCGCTAAATCGTCCTTCATGGACATCTCTTTTGTTTATTGTCCAAGAGTGCAAAATTTGGTTGCTGACAGTTTAGCGCGTGCAACAATTTCCTCCCCCTCCCTATTTCCCGTTTTGGATCCCTCTTCCAGTGAGGAAGAAGGTGTGGGGTTATGGTTTGTGCTTCCCCTTTTTGGATTGTAAACCTCTTAAATGAGGTTGGTGTAAAAAAAAAATTTTCTGTTTAATGAAGTATCTTTTTTTTCAAAAAAAAAAAAAAATTGAAGGGTCTAATAAACAAAAAAAAAATACAAATATGAAAGTTGAGACTAAATGATTATTCAAATCATAAATTACTGGATATGATTTTGTGATAGTCTTGTTAAGATAGTTTGTTAATTAGTTGCTCCTATTTGTTATTTCTATTAGTTTTTTTTTTTAAGAAAGTTATTTTTGTTAGTTTGTCAATTAGTTTCAAATAGATATGTCAAAATGAGTCTAGTTGAGTGATAATTACTTGACATATACAATTAACCATTAGAAGTTCAAACGCCTTACTTTGAAAAAAAAAAAACAAAACCTAGATTTTGTTAGGATGGAAATGAATCCATAAAGGGTGTGGAAAATCCATCCCAAGAACAGTTGCTAAATCTTTTGCACCTTTCATAATGAAAAGTTCACAAAGTTTCCAAATATACAACCTAAATGTGGCTAATTAATAGCCTTAAAAAATATTGATAATCATAATTAAATACTAAATTCTAATTAAAAAATTAATTAATTAAAATTAATAAGTTAACTAAATTAATTAACTATATAAAATTAAACTAATAGGCTCATATTTTCTTCCCACCAAAGCCTTATAGTTGAAGGTTTTTTTTTTTTTTTTTTTTTTTTTTTTTTTTTTTTTTTTTTTGAAAATTCCACTATTTAAAAAAAAAAAAATCTTTTTTCTAAAAAAAAAAATCATATTTTTGTTCTTGTAAATATTATTTTTAAGGAAATCATGTTCATATACGTGTTAATATTCTTGGGCAAAATATACTTTTAGTCCTTGAGGTTTGGGTTAGATTTCATTTTGGTTCCTAAGTTTTCAAACTCAACAATTTAGGCCCCGTTTGATAACCATTTCAGTTTTTGGTTTTTGGTTTTTCTGTTTTTGGTTTTTGGTTTTTGGTTTTTTAAAAACAAAAACCATATATGTTTGATAACTGTTTTTTGTTTTCTATTTTTAAAAAACAGAAAGCCAACCTTGTTTAATAACTGTTTTTTGTTTTCTATTTTTAAAAAACAGAAAGCCAACCTTGTTTAATAACTGTTTTTTGTTTTCTATTTTTAAAAAACACAAAACCAACCTTGTTTGATAACTATTTTTTGTTTTTAGTTTTTAAAAAATTATAAAGATAAAAAGATGTTTTAGAGAGAGAAAAATGTGTAGAGACGTTGAAACAAAAATACATATACACAAATATAAATGTTTTCGTGAGAAAAGTTTTTTTTTTTTTTAAATGAGAGAAAAGTTAAACATAGAAAATTTAGAGAGATGAAAGAAAATGTTTAGAGAGAGAATATTAGTTAAACTCGAGAAAAGATATTAGTTAGAGAAAAAATTAAAAAAAAAAAGTTAGAGTAAAAGCGATAAATTTTAGATTAAAATATTAAAGAAAAAAAGAAAATTTAGAGAAATAGTAAGGTTAAGAGTAAAAGATATGCTAAAGAAATAACGATAAATTAGAAAAATAAAGAAAAGTTGTAGCGATAAAAAATTTGGAGAATTTTTTTTTTCAAAAGAAAAATTAGAATATGTTTATTAAGGAGAGAAAAGTTATTGATAAGTTTTTAGAAATAGATAAGTTATAGAGAAAAAAAAGTTCTAAGAGAGAAAAATAAATTTTATTGAGAGAAAAACGTTTTAGAGAGACAAAAAAAAATAGAAAAAGGATTTTGTTGGAGAGAGATAGGTAAAAGAGGAGAAATATAAGTATTAGAAGAAAAATGAGTTTTTGAAAAACAGAAATCTGTTTTTAAAAAATACTTTTTTTGGTTTTTGAAATTTGCTTATAATTTCAAAAACGTTTTTAAAAAACAGAAAACAGAAATGGTTATCAAACACCCTTGTTTTTTAAAAATGAAAAACAAAAACAGAAAACAGAAAACGAAATGGTTATCAAACGACCCCTTAGTTCTTGAGGTTTGATTTTAGTTTCATTTTGGTCTCTCCATCCAATTTTCCCTTAAAAACTAACGGCTTGCTGATGTGGCACTATTTTTTTATTAAAAAATTATATTTTAAAATTTTTTTAAAATAAAAATATTATTATTCTATAATAAATTTATTTATTTCTCTCTTCTTCTTCTTCTTTCACCACCCATCACCTCTCTCTTCTTCTTCATCACCTACCACCTACCACCCACCACCCACAACCACCTGTTACAGCCACCGGCCGCCGACGACCGCCACTTGTCGCCGGTGGTATTTTCTTTTTTTTTTGTCTTTCTTTCTCTTTCTCTTCTCTCCCTTTCCTCTCTCTCATCCCTCTCCATTTCGTTTCTCGCCCAAGATCTCTCTCCTTTCGTTTCTCCTCCGTCGGCAACAAGATCTCACCGTCGCTCGTCTAGATATGTCGCTCACAAGTACGTCGTCGCTCGCCCAAATTTGCTGCTGGCGAGTTTCCAAATCTCGCAGTCCGTGGGGGAGGAACAAAGTGAAGACGAAGAGGCTGGTGGGGTTGGGGATTTGGTTGAGATTTTACTGCGGCGGTCGCAACGGAGAGGAGGGTGTGCGAGATGGTGTTGACGACAGTGGATTTGCTCTGTGGGTGTGCGGATGGGAGGGCACTGTAGAGGGTAAAATGGTCGCGGGCACTGCAGAGGGTAAAATGGTTGCGGGAACTGTAGAGGCACCGATTTACGATCTGGACGAGAAACGAAGGGACAGATCTGGGCCTATCGGAGGAGAAACGAAACGATCTGGGGAGCGGAGGAGAAACGAAAGGGAGAGAGACGAATCTGGCCTACCGGAGGAGAAACGAAATGGAGAGGGGTGAGTGAGAGAGAGGAAAGAGAGAGAAGGGAAAGAGAAAGAAAAAATGAGGAGGGGGAGGAGGGCTTCTCCCTCCCCAAATTGGCCCGTTAAAAAAAAACATAAGAAATAAGAGAAAGGAGAAAAAGGGAAGAAGAAGAAAAGAAGGAAAAAAAATTTCGGCGGCCGGCCACCAGAGTTGAAGAAGAAGAAGATGGAGAAGAAGGAAGAAGGAGATGTGGAAGAGAAGGAAGAAGGAGAAGAGAGAGGGAGAGAAAGAATTAAAAATAATAATCATAATAAAAATATTTTTATTATTTTAATATATTTTTATTTTAAAAAATAAAAAATTAATTTTTTAATTAAAATAATAGTGTCACATCAGCAACCCATTAGATTTAACGGCAAAATGGATGACAGGGACCAAATTGCGATATCTCAAACTTCAGGGACTAAATTGTTGAGTTTGAAAACTTAGGGCTCATTTGATAACGTTCTCGTTTTCCGTTTCTTGTTTCTGGTTTCTTGTTTCCTGTTTCTTGTTTCTTGTTTTTTAAGAACTAAAAACAGAAACATGTTTGATAACTATTTATGTTTCTTGTTTCTTAAAAAAAAGAAACAAAAACAGATATGTGTTTGATAACTATTTCTCGTTTCTTGATTTTTAGTTGAAATAAAATTTGGTACATATAATATAAAAATTATATATAACATACATTAAAATTATAGTTAGAGGTTGCCGGTGGCGGCTGGTCGGCGGAGGTCGGCAGTGGCCGGTAGTCGGAGGTCGACGGTGGTGACCGATAGTTGGAGGTTGATGGTGGCGGTTGGTTAACGGAGGTTGGTGGCGAGCGATAGTTGGAGGTCAGCGATGGTGGCCAATCGGTGGCGGTCAGCGGTGACAGGTAGTCAGAGATCGGCGGAGGTGATAAAAAAAAGGAAAAAAGGTAAGAAATAACATAAATAATAAAAAAATGAAAGAGAAAGAAATAATGAAAAAAAAAGAAAAAAAATTAAAAAACAAAACAAGGAAGTGGTTAAAAAAAATAGAGGAAGAGAAGAGATTGGTGTATGAATGGGAGGGAGAGATGAATACATGCATGAAAGATAGAAAAAAAAAACAGAAACAGAATTTGAGAAACAACATTTTGTAGTTTCTCAAATTTGACCTCTTTTTTACAAACGTTTCTAGAAATTTAGAAACAAGGATAAATTATCAAACAAATCTGTTTCTAAAAAAAGAGAAACGAAAACAAGAAACGAGAAACGAGAACGTTATCAAATGAGCCCTTAAGGACCAAAATGAAACCTGACTCAAACCTAAGGGACTAAAAGTGTATTTTTTCCAATATTCTTTTTAAAATAACCATGATGATTTTATGGAATATAATGCGAGTTGAAGTCTGAAGAAAAGTTTCTATTTTCAATGAAACCACACTGAAGAAAAATTATATGGTGAAGTCATCCTTTTCTATTGACATATCATTGTCTTTTTTTTTAATCATAAATTTGCAATTTTTTATTGAGTCAAAATTTTTATTGGCAATACTAATTAAAAAAAAAAAAAGGTTAAAATACCATTTTGGCCATTTAGGTTTTATTTCATTTTAGTCGTTACTTTTAAATGTCCAATTTTAGTTCTCATACTCGAAAATTGTCAATAAAGTTTAAAATTGGTCCCTACAATACATTTATTATTATTATTTTTTAAAAAAATGTTTTAATTAGCATTTTTTCTCTAAATTTTAGAAATATGCTCACACCATGTCTTTTCTTATATAAAAATTATTATTATTATTTAAAATTAGCTATAAACTTACTTGTCCTAAACTGCTCCTAAGAATGAAGACTATCCCCCACAAACCAACACGGGGTCCTAAATTCCCAGGAGGTCACCCAACATAGAACTTCTCTAAGCCAAGCACGCTTAACTTCAAAGTTCCTATGATTGAGCCACCGAAAAGGAATGTGCACCTTGTTGGTATAGGTAGTATCTATCAATTCTTTTAAGCTTATCTTGACCATACTTTCATGTCCTCAGGATCCCTCTCATTCGGATGTGATCTCGATTCATTCATGTACCTCTTCTAACCTCGGGTGTCACAGATACTTTAACACATTAAAAAAAATATATATTTAAGCAGTAACAATTGTAGATGTTGTGTAAAAAAAAAAAAAAGAGAATTTGCAGTGGGTGGCAAATAAGAATTATATAATTGCAAATATTGTAAAAAAATGGCAAATATAACAAAATCTATGAGTATATTACTGATAGACACTGATAGACTCTGGTTAATTAGAATCTATCTAATAGACTTCGATTATCAGAGTTTATCAGCTATAGACTCTAATTAATCAGAATCTATCAGTCTATTGATAGACTCCGGTTATTCAAAGTCTATCAGTGTCTATCGCAGATAGCCTTCGATTAATCGAAATCTATCGGTGACTACCAATGATAGGCTTTGATTAATCAAATTCTATCCGTAATAGTCACGGATAGATTTTGATTAATCAGAGTCTATCAGCGATAGACACTGATAGACTTTGAATAATCAGAGTCTACCAGTGATAGACACGGATAGAATCTGACGACAACTTTTTGGTCTTGTACAATTAATTTTGCTATATATGCAATTAGCTTGCAACTGTGCTATATTTGCTATTAATTTGGTCCAATTTGTCATCTATGCAACTGCGTAAAAAAAAAAAAAATGAAATTCAATAAATTAATTGGTTTTATTGTTAGGTGTCATCATGTCCACTAAAAAGAATTATTTTAAGGTGCAAATATTTACGATTTTAAAATTAACGTTTGCACTTTACATTGGTTTTATTGTTAAGAATATTATTTATCAATTAAATGAAATTCAATAAATTAATTTTTTTTTCAAATTAGTAGGCTTAAATTTAATTTGGTCTCTCCATTTCTAGTTTTTTTTTAGTTCAAGATTTATTCCATTTTAATATTTTAGTCCACCTTTCAAAATATAGCAATTTTCATAATGATTATTATTTATTCATCTCACAAGTTTTTCGTACGGATGATAAATACCCTACATTTTCAATTTAATGATATATGTCATTTTGTTTGCGTCAACATTATTATAGTAAAATTACCATTTTACTCTTTAATCTAATCTCGCTCTCGCTTTCTCTCACCATTCTCGCTCTCGTTTCAACCTCTCACTCCAACTTCTTGCTCTCTCTCCAATTTCTCTTTCCAATCCACTACTCTCTTTCCAATCTTTCACTCTCATTCTCTCTCTTTCTTGAATTTCCCACTCTTCGATCTCGCTCTCTCTCCAATCTTGCTCTCTCCCTCATTTCTCCATCTAATCTCACTCTCTCTCTTGTCTACCTCTTGTTCCAACTTCTCACTCTCGTTGTGTGCTCTTTAGAGAGAGAAAAGGGAGAAGAAAAAAATTGAACGAGAAACGAGGGAGAGAAACGAGTTGAGATAAAGAGAAAAAATAGCGAGAGAAAATATGGGTGTTTTCATGTATAGAGTAAAATGATAATTTTGCTAGATGATGACGTAAGCAGAAAGACATATTAATCGTAAGTTGAAGAGGGAGGATATATTTTATTTGGACCTCTTTAAATGGGTCATCTATACATTTAATCCTTCATAACAGCTCCTAAAACTTGACTATCCAATACACGTTTAGCCAACCTATGTACCTACAATTTATACTCACAAAAAAATGTTGATACATATATTCAACTCCACCATATATTCATATTTCTAAGATCAAAATAGTTTTTTTTTTCTTTTTTTTTTTTTAATTCAACAACATGCAGAAGTGAGAGAATTTAAATGTCTTAATCAAGAGTATATCTTAGTCAATTGAACTATCTCATATTTAAAGGCCAAAATAAAATGAAACTAAAATATCGAGAGTAAGATAAACATTTATTTTGAACATCATAAAGAAGTAAAATAAAATTCGTTTGAAAGTTGAATAGAGGTTTAAACCAAATTCTTTCCCACCAAAACGAGGTTGCCCCTTCTAAATCAGCATGCTTGAAAGATGTAATCTTATGGCTTTTCAACAAATTTTAAGGGTGATTTGTTAGTCCAAATGTCCTTTTACTTAGTAAAATAATCCATTTGACTACAGATTATAATAGACGGATTCTTATCTTCCCCTTACCCACTCTATAGAAAAAAAATAAATAAATAAACAAATAAAGTTTTGTCACAGAGTAGAATTTCTAGACCTAAAATTTGTATGTAAAGCAAACTGTGTAGAAGTCCAAAATAATAATAAATAAGAATAAAAAATGATAAATTTTAGGGGTGTAATCAATTAAATTTAAAGGGGACTTTTCCCAAAAGTTAACATCAAATCAACTTTTCCATTCCTTTAAAGAAAAATTTAAGAAAAAAAGTGTTTCAAAAAAAAAATTTAAGAAAAAAGTTCAATACTCTAAAGTCTACAAATCAAATAAAACCAAAGAAAATCGACAAAACTAATAAAATCAATCAAAACAAATTAACAAATTGATTAAATTGGCTCAACTAACGAAATCAACATCACTGAAATTGATAATACAGATTATAAAATTGACTAAAACCAACAAATGGCAAATTGACCGCCTCTCCTTCATTTATTTATATTAATCGTTATATATGCATATTTTTCTTTTGCTAAATATTAATATACAATTTACTTCTAATCTTTGTGTTATTCTCAATTTCATATTTGGTTTTTCACAAATTTCAACTTCATTCGCTATCTTGTTAGATCAAATTTCTACTATCACTTAAGGTTTAAAAAAGAAAAAATTTTAAATTTAAAAATGTATTTTTTGTTAGGTTTGTTGGTTGTTAGTATAAAAACAATTTTAAATAGGACTATTTTCTTTATTAGAAAAAAGAAAACCCATTTGGCATAAGGTAGCTGTGTTTTCAATTTCATGAATGAGGATGTCTCTTTTATCAATTTGAAACTAAAGTATTTCTAGATTAATTAATAGAATATTTTTTTTTGACACCCATATCATTTTAAAATAAAGTTTTACAACTCAAAAAAATCATTGAAATATAAACTATTAAATAAGAGATAAAATTGAAACTTAAAAAAATTAAAGTCAACATTGGAAAAGTTCCAACATATTACATACAAAATTATACATTTACTGTTTATCCCTTTTCCCCTTTTCCCCTTAATTTAATTTCTCGCTTTCTCTTTTTAATAGGTTAAATATCGAGTTCACTGAATACAAATATCACCATCCATCTTGCACAATAGAAATGTAAATAATATATATATATGGGGCGTTTGCATCAATAGCAAAAAAGAAAATGGTAATTGCTAGCGTGTCTTTCATTTATTGGATTTGCAGATATAGCAAAAAAAAAAAGTTTGACCCGGCCAAAGTAAAAAGACTAAAATAACCTCAACTCGTCTATCTAGTATATTAAACCCTAAAAATATACTAGATATTTGGTTTGGTATATCAATCAACTGATATACTAAATATATAGTATATCAGATGTATATTACGTGAATATAATATACTTTACACATGAGCTTTCATTAGTTTAGATATCTGTGATATACTTCATTATATTAGCTTTATTTTGGGACAATATGTGTGGTAGAGGATTTAAACCTCTAACCTCTTGGTTGGATGTGTATATATGAATGATTTTTTTTTAATAACAAGCCCATTGATGTATTTAATTATTTGAGTAATAAAAAAAATGAGGTATATCAACGGTGTATCAACTTTCATAACAGGTATAGAAGACAAACATTTATTTTATAAGAGACAAACATTTCATTTAAAATATGTAAATAATACAACATAATTCAATAAAGAGAAAAGAAAATATAACAAATATAACTAAAGAAAGTAACCTATAAGTATATCATTGGTATATCAAATATTATGTTTATCAAATCAAGTATATATTAGATATATCATTAGTATATTAGGTATATCATTGTATTCATTCGAGTATATCAAATTTGGTATACTTTATATTTCGTATATCAGTAAATATTAGATATACTACTAATATACCTATGATATATCAACAAGGGTAAAATTGGAATAATAAAAAAAACGAAAATCAGATTTTTAAAATTTTGTTATATTTGCAAACCTAAAAAATCATAGCTAAATTTGCAAATATCCTAATATTTTTTGCTACCCATTGCAATTCCCCTATATAGGTATATATACCTAAAATGCAAAAATAATCTCTCTTCTCTCCTAAGGGAAAGCAAACAACTTCTTCCAAAACCTCATTTCAAAAATTCCAAAAAGAAAAAGGAGTAAAAAAAAAGGGAGGAATGGATAGGAGCGAGGAATGAATAGGAGTGAGTATCGTGCGAAAACTTAATAATCAAGATGATTCGATTCAAAATATATGGGAAAGAACTATTCATAATGGAAAAAACTTGCCTACATACTAGTATGTAGGGATCTCCTTGCATAGCACCATTAAAACGTTGACAACTAAGAGAGATAACAAAAAATTTCTCATTTTCTCACTTCCTCTTTCTTACTTGTCAAGATTTTAATGAGGTATGTAGGGAGATCTCTACCTACCGGTATGCATGCAAGTTTTGTTCATTCATAATTGAAAGGAGGCAAGATGTTGCATTGTAACTCAAAGAGCATGACTATAGAGGTCAGCGTTGCAACACTCCCCTTAAACGCCTGAAAAATGATTGAATCGAAGAAACTTCGAAGTTTAGAACATGCTTGCATTAGGGATGTTGTCATGTGTCCCCTTAAAGTTCCATATATATGTATGTGTACATGATTTTATGGATTAATTAGGTGATCAATAGTAAAAAGTGAAGGAGGAAGAGTGAGATAGAGGCAACTATATATAAAAAAGGAAGGATTTTTGAGGATGAACAACCACATCTCTCCATTGATCTAGCTGTAATCTTCATCGGCATTATTACAACTTGTAATTTACAAAATATAAAACACAACTCTAAATTTGGGATGAAGAAGCATAGATATGGTGACATGTATTTTCTTGAATTTGATGATACCACCGCGTATTAAGAGGAGAATTTAAGTAGCAATTAAGAAGAGCCAAAATTCGGAGCTAAGGTACATGAATCTAATAATGAAGCAATTGTCTCCTAACAAAAGAAGATCCAAAATAGTGTCAGATAATGCCTCCTCACCCTCTGATGTTCCAAAAGAACCCAAATCCAAAGGGTCCAAAGAAAACAAACCCATAAGGCATAAAAATATATAAATTCCCCCGCACGAGTGAGTGGTCTGTAGGTACTGCATTTGGCTGTTTCCTTAGTCAAAAACTTCCCTCTCTTCTCTTTTTCTCTTCTCTTCTTCGTAGCTTCCCAGTCAAGGCCAAACCCAATTCTAAATCCAAAGCCCCTGCACCCACCAACCATATCCATTTTTCAATCATACCCACTCCTCTTACGATCCCACTCTTTCAATTCCCATAAAACTATTTCCTTTTTCAAAAAAAAAAAAAAAAAAATCACATCTTTTGACGCTACCCACCGACTCCATGCCTTAAAAATCCCTCTTCACTTCTCAATTCTTCTTCAATTCAACCTCATTCACTTTTCTTTCATCTGGGTTCTCTTCAATTTTTGATCTTGCCAAATGGGTTTGCTCCGATTCTTAAGAATCAAGAGGAAATCCAAAGTTGCTGATAAGAAAACCGTTCTTGATGCCAAAATTCAGGAGGGTTTAGGTGCTGGGAAGTTTCGGTGGTGTGAGATCGAGGCTTTCACTATGAGTTTCTCCACCGTCGTCGGCTCCGGCGGCTTCAGTAACGTTTATCTTGCTCGGACGGCGGAGGGTATGGCGGCGGTTAAGATTTTGGGCGCTAGTGAGCGGCTCAACCGGATGTTCCGGCAGGAGTTGGACATTCTTCTGCAACTCCGCCACCGGAATATTGTTAGCTTCATTGGCTATTGCGATGAACGAGGTGAGAATCAGAGTGACTCTGTTTTTCTTTTTTTGTTTTTTTTTTGGAAAATACAATCATGTTTTCTTTGGTAGAATTGGGTTTTTTTTGGGAATTTGATTCGTTTTATTTAGAAAGGTTTTAATGTGATAATGCAAATGAAGGGGTTGTTTTACCTTTTTTGCTTGTTAATTAATCAAGTTTGGATTACTGCAAAAAAAAGGAAAAAAAAAGGTTTCAAATTCAGAGAGGAAACAAAGGAAAAGAATAAAGCAAAAAAGACAGTAAAGGATAATGCTTTCTTTACGAATAAAAGCAATTTCAATAATTTGCGTTTCGTTTTTCAACTCGAATTAACTAATGATTTAACTTAAACCAAATGTGTAGTTAATAATCCAATGATTTAAAATATAATTTAAAATTTAAAAGTGGAATTCGATGAAATTGCAGATGAAGGAGCTTTAGTATTCGAATATGTCCCAAATGGGAACTTGCAAGAGAAGCTCCACGGCCGGACGGCGGCGGTTCTTCCATGGAAAATCCGGCTAACCATAGCCTTTCAATTGGCCCAAGCAATCGAATACCTCCATGAGAAATGCAGTCTTCAAATCGTCCATGGCGATGTAAAATCATCAAACATTTTACTGGACGAACGATTCAATTGCAAACTGTGCGATTTCGGGTCCGCAAAAATGGGATTCTCGTCGGCGGTGGCGAATCCGCCGTCGTCGCCGTCGAGTCCGTTCAGAGCGAAGCAATTGATGGTGGGATCTCCAGGTTACACAGATCCCCAATATTTACGAACCGGAATCGCCTCAAAGAAGAACGACATTTACAGTTTCGGCGTCGTTCTTCTAGAGCTCATCACTGGAAAAGAGGCCTTCTGCTCGGAAAAGGGCCAGCTTCTGACTTCGATTTTACCTCCGGCAATTGGCGAAGGCGGAGGAATTAAACCGTCGGAGTTGGCGGAGCTGGTGGATCCTCGGCTGCAGGGGGATTTCGAGGGCGTAGAAGCGGAAGCATTGCTGTCAATCGCGGCGGCGTGCACATCGCAGGCACCGGCGCCGAGGCCGGCGATCGGCGGCGTGCTGCAGATGATGAGGGAGAGGATGGGGGATGTTGGGGAGGGGGAGACACGTGGCAGTAAGTTATTGGATGTGGGGAGATGGTAAAAAGTGTAAATATGTAAATGGGTAAAGGGTTTTGTTGAGAACTTGAGAGTGAAAAAGGGGGAAGAGAGGAATATTTGTTTTGTTTGTTTGTTTGTTTTTGAAATTAGGAGAAGAGAAGGAAAACGTGGTGGATGGTGTACACGTTGCCATCACCGACGATTACTGGTTGTCCATAACAGCAATTATTTTGTGCACAGATTTGGAATTATGTGGCTGCCAATTGTGGCCCACAATTGTATAATTATAATATTCAAATTCATATGTTTATGCTATATATATATATATATCTTTATGTCACACCAATTTTTGAGCATGCAAAACAAAAGATGGAAGAAAATTTGGCAGTGACCTGCAAAATGTCTTCATTGGGTTGTGTTGAATCGTGTGCCACAAAAAAATGAAAATCCATATGATGTGATATCAAAGTAGAACCAAAAGGTAAGAGAAATTTATTTGAACCACCTTTGCCAACATGAACCTAATCACTTGTACGGGTGTAAAATTTCCGAGTCGGGTCGGTTTGGTTGTATGGACAAACCAACCCGACCCGACATGGACTCAGTTGTACGGACAAACCAACCCGACTTAGCCTGAATCGATCAGGTCGGGTCGGGTTGGGTGATTTTTTTTAATTAATACCTCTGTTTTTGTCCTAAGCATGCAAATAAAACACTAAATCTCAGAAGAAAATTTTGTTAGGATTCATAACGAAAACACGAAACTGACTTCATTTCCAAGTCACAGACCCCGTCCCTCCATCAATTGTAATGGAAAAACACATTTTCTATCAAGAATCGGCCACAGAAGAAAGAACAATCAAGTTCAACAATCGAAGAAAGGGAATGAAACTTCGTGCCGCTAAATCAGAACCTAGATATATATTTATTTTTCCATTCATGTGAAGCAAAAAAGTCTTTATTCCACAAAGCATTTGGGATTCTCAACAAAAAAAAAAAAAAAGGGAAAAATACACTTTTAGTCCCTAAGATTTGGTTTAGGTTTCATTTTGGTCCCTGAGTTTTCAAACTTAACAATTCAATCCCTGAGGTTTGGTTTTAGTTTCATTTTGGTCCCTCCATCCATTTTTCCGTTAACACTAAACGGATTGCTGGTGTGGCATGGTTTTTTTATTTAAAAAAAAAATAAAATTGTGAATTTTTTAAATAAAATAAAATAAAAATTTATTTTTATTTTTATTTTTCCTTTTCCTTTTCTTTTCCCCTTCTTCTCTTTTTCCTTTTCTTCTCCCCCTCCGTCACCGCCGTTACCAGATTTCTTTTCTTTTTTTTTATTCTTTCTTTCTCTCTCCCTCACCATCTCCTCTCACCGTCCCTCTCTCTCTTTCTCTCACCCACCATATTTTCCTCTCTCCGGCCGGCCGCGATCGAGGTTTCCCATTGATTTTAAAAATATGGGAGGTTTCCCTCTTCGAAACCAGATTTGCGTCTAGTCGCGATCGAAGGTCTCGGAGCTGATCGAGGAACGAGCTCGAGTCCATGGGTAACGTAGATCTGAAACGCTCGATCTGCGCGAGGAGGTTTGGTCGCGAGGACGAGGACGAACGGACGACGAGATCTGCACGAGGAGTAACGGATGAACGACTACGTCTGGTCGCGATCGAGGGTCTTGGAGCTAATCGAGGAACGAGCTCGAGCCCGTAGGTAACGTAGATCTGAAACGCTCGATTTGTGCGTGGAGGTTTGGTCGCAAGGACGAGGACGAACGGACGACTAGATCTGGGCGAGAAGGAACAGATGAACGACGTATTGACGACACGAAACGTAGATCTGGTGATGGCTGGCGGCGATGAGCACGACAGTGAGAGGAGATGGTGAGGGAGAGAGAAAGAAAGAAGAAAAAAATTGGCAACGACGGACGACAGACAGTAGTAACGACGGCGACGGCGCCCGGCGATGGTGGCCAGCAACGGTGGCTGGAAGCTTGGAAGAAGGAGGGGGAGAAGAAAAGGAAAAAGAGAAGACGGGGAAAAGAAAAGGAAAAATAAAAAGAAAAAGAAAAAGAAATTATATTATATTATTTAAAAATTATAAAAATCATTTTTTTAAATAAAAAAATCATGCCACATCAGCAATCCATTAAGTATTAACGGAAAAATGGATGGAGGGACCAAAATGAAACCAAAACCAAACCTCAGGATCGAAATGAAACCTAATCGAAACTTCAGGGACCAAAAGTGTATTTTTCCAAAAAAAACCCAAATCACAAAAATTGAACAAATAATCTAGTTGAAGAAGAAAGGGATGAAAAAGCCAAATCTCATTTGAAAAATCACGCCAACGAGGAGAAATCGAGCACGCATGAGCACGAATGGTCCCGACGAGGAGAAATCGAGCTTGCAAAAGCATGAATGACGCCAGTGAGGAGAAATCAAGCTTGCAAGAGCATGAATGACACCGACGATGAGACCGCGAGCACGAACAAGGGATTTGTTTCCATGTAAATCTAAACTGATGCCGACGAGGAGAGCACGAGCACAAACAATAGCGCCTTTAAGGAAACCACAAGCAACGACACCAACATCTCGATTTAGAAAAAGGCGAACCGAAAGAGAGTAGAGAGTGAGTAGAGAGAGCCTGAGAGGGGTTGTTGAGAAAAAGAGGGAGATGGCACCGCTGAAAGCTTCAGGAATTAGGGCAACAAAAGAATATATATATCGGTTTAGACAACCGAACCTAACCGACCGATTCGGTTCGGTCTTGAGTGTAATAGTCTTTTAAACCGAACCGACTAGTTCGGTTCGGTTCGGTTTCTTACACCCCTAGTCACTCGCATAAAGCCTCACATAAAATTTGTACTTTAGAGGTCAAAGTTCAAATCTCGCACCTCCATATTGTTGAACTCACAAGAGAAAAAAATAAATTGAAGAAAACCTTTGATTACATGGTTCTTGCAAACATAAACCGTAACATATTTGCAATCATTCTATATCTAAGAGAAACTTTCTTATGATCTAAAATCAAGAGATAATTAGGGTCCGTTTGCTAACTTTCTCGTTTCTTGTTTCTTGTTTCTAATTTTATTAAGAAATCTAAGCATTTAATAACTATGTATGTTTCTTGTTTCTCATTTTTTAGAAACACCCAAAATTTGTATAGAACTTTTGGGAACAACTAAAACTAGTTTCTCCTTTTTTTGTTCTTGTTTCCAATTTTTTCCAAACATAAATAAGAATATAGGTTTATTATTATTGAATGTATAGGTGTTAGGGTCATGAAATTCTATTTTTCTTTATTAAAAATGAAGAAACGGAAACAAGAAACGGGAACGTTACCAAATGGGCCCTTAGTTTTTGTTTTTGTCTTTGTCTGAAAGTTGAACACTCCGTCAACTTTGTGACTAACCAAAACTTAAATGTTTAAAATAAGTTAAAATACTTATTATATAAATTATCTCCACATTAGCTATATTTTGTTGTTATTTTGACCGATTTTTTTTAATGATATAATGAAAATGCCTATTCACTCCTCATGTCAATGTCAAACCATGGACATGTGAAAATGTCGGCATATCGACGAAATACATTTGCCCTTAGGAAGACTAGTTGTTGATTGATTAAAGTTATGAACTTATTAATATGAGAGTTAACCAAAGAATTCTTAGTGATTTACATATTGAAAAACTTCATAACTAGATAGATCTGAGGGGTTTTCGTACCTATTTGGTAGCACTTTCATCAAATCTATTGCATTGGTTTTGTTTACTAAAAGATTGGTCACATTCATGGACAAACACAACCCTTATGATAGCTAGTGCCTTTTCGTCCAATGCTTCCCAACTTTGATATACCACATTTTGGGAAAAAGTATATTGAGTCCTCTACAACCGAGAGCAATCCAATAGGAAAAAAACAATATATATCCCCTTCCATTAGGCGAAATAGATCAAGTCAATAATAACAATACAAAGTAAAGAGGATAAGGAAATAAAAAACAACATGAGAAGTGTACGAGTTTGTCCCAAACTTGAGACTACGTTCAATCTCTTGCAATTGCAGGTTTACTATCATGGAGATTACAAAATGACTCTCACACTCACACTAACAATCGCCTCAATAAACCAACAACACTGGTTACGTTGACTTCTAAGCACCTCTACGATGACTACCTAGGATTACACAAAAAGAATAACCCCTCAAACCCAACTCTTAATAAGGCTGCCACACACTAGGTCAAAAATTCACTTTCACAAAAAGCCTACAAAAAATGGAGTATACACAGAAAAACTGTCAGCAATGTCCACGCGCTATTCCTAGCCTAGTGACGTTACAAACATGTAGTGTCAAAGACCATGTTACACACGTCTGTTAGCTTGAAGCGTTGTAGTCATAGCATTGAGACACTACATGTAGCGTCTCAACACACCATGGAAACTCCTAACGTACATCTTCCATTTTCGTGGTAGCATTGCGACACTCTCTCCATGGGTTAAATTTCTGGTTCAGCTCCATAATACAAAGCCATCAAATCAAGCCTTCGCAAATGTTACAAAAACTACAAAATAATTCTCCACAATAGCGTCTCTAATCTATCGCTAAAATTATCTGGGAAACAATGGTGTAAATTCTTACTACCCTCGAGGGTTATATTTCTTTTTAATTGGCATTTATTTCTACTTCCATTGCATTATTATTTTTAAATGTGACGGTGTTTGCATATATAAATAAATGAGGATCGTTATAAAAATTTTGGTTGGGAAGCTAATTGGTATTAATCTACTTCACATCAACCATTATTAGATCCACCGAAAAACAATACCAAAGGAAAAAGTCAAAAGGCTAAGAATATTGGAGAATACCTTCCAACTTCTAAATACCTTTTGATGCTTAAGTCCAACTATAATTAGAGATGCATCAATGAGAAGGAAGAAATGGTCAAATAACTCAAACCACAGTTCAATTTGCATGGTTGGTGTAAAAATAAATATTGTGCGTCTCCAGAAGTATGATGGTTGTAACAATTACATCCTTAAACTTTCTTGTATATGATATTTTTCATAATTATAGTGTACTTATTAAAGGCAAATGATTTGACAATTAATTACATATCAATATATTTAGGGTTAAATTATAAAAAATAACCCAAAACTATAAGACTGGTTTTTAATTGTACTCTTGAACTGTCAAAAGTTTCATTTTAGCCATGAAGATTGATTGAAGTTTGTTTCAAAATGACATTTGAAGGCTTTTTTTGCGTTAAATTTGTGGATGGAAAATAATATGTTTGCATATGTATTGTTGCTTATATGAATAGATTTGAACACATACATGAAGAAAACAATAAAAACGAATGCAAACACATCTTTTTTTTGTCAATAAATTTAACGAAAAAATGTCTCCAAGAGTTGTTTTGAAACAAACTTCAAACTTCAAAACCAACAAGAGCATGACTCAATTTGCATAAAGCTTGTATTCCGACCAAGAGGTCGAAGGTTCAATCCCCTACCCCACGTGTTAAAAAAAAAAAAAAAACCATAATTGAGACTAACACCATAATTCAAGGGTATTTTTGTTAATTTAAAAACCAACCTCCAAGCAACTACGATTTCTTTTCAAAATTCACCCTCCAACTAAATTTATGTTTTTTGTTTTTTTGTTTAAAAACGACCAACCCTTCCAGCCGCTGTCAATATGAGTAAGTTTTCGGACTTTTTGGAAATGCAAGGTAGTAAATAAAAAAATTGGGAAAAAACGATGGGATTTGAAATAATTTGGAAAAAGCAAGTGTCGCGCCTCTTCAAGAGGCGCGACCTGCTCTTGTCACGCCTCCTCAAGAGGCGTGACAGTATACCGGTCATGTCACGCCTCTTGAAGAGGCGTGACATGCCTTCCGTTTTTCATTTTTCTTTCTTTTAATTTTAAATATTTTGTTTAATCATTGTAATAAATGCTTATCATAACATAATAATTATGTTTTTTTTAATAATTTCAAATTATAAATTTTATCTCATGAAACCCACGATTCTGTTTTATTAAATGTTTTTTTCTATTTTTTTTTTTTTTTTTTTTGGCAATTGCTTAAATGTCATGTTTTTAATACACTTTAAAAACATTTTTTTTTGCAATTGCTTAAATGTCATGTTTTTAATACACTTTAAAAACATTTTTTTTTGCAATTGCTTAAATGTCATCCTACACACAACCAACCTAATGAACAATTACATGCATTATTAATGGTTCTTTTTTTTAGAAGAATTGTTTGATTTTAAAGTGTAAAAACAATGGTTTCAAACTTTTTTCTTCTAGTTCATCAACATCTGATCTATATATTTTTTTTTATTATTTTTCTATGAGCAATTGTTTACTTGCAATTTTTTTTTTGTTGATAAATATGTTATTTTGCAAGTTTTTCTCTAATAAATTGGTCTTGAACGAATTGATTGGAATTGTCAAACACCTTTGCATAGAAATTTTTTTGTACTTTTATGTTGTATTATGTTTATATATATGCATGATTTTTTTTTTATTCTTTGACGTATTTGAGATGAAGAAGTATTGGGATTAATAAAATATATATAATTAGTTGATAATAGAATGGTGCTAGAAGCCATGTGGGATAGAACAAATATATTCAAATTGAAAATTATTTTTTTCACCTATAGAAGAAAATCATGTTACTCATAATCTAGCTAAATTGAGG
The DNA here is from genome assembly GCA_036850905.1 of Luffa acutangula. Classification (NCBI taxonomy): domain Eukaryota; kingdom Viridiplantae; phylum Streptophyta; class Magnoliopsida; order Cucurbitales; family Cucurbitaceae; genus Luffa; species Luffa acutangula. Next base: position 42,085,700 of record CM072097.1, on the reverse strand, counting down.
AAAATAATGCATTCCATATTGAAGAAGTACCTAAAATGGTTTTGAAGAAGGTGGTTGATTTTGACACAACTAATGATGGGTAGGTTTTTTTTTCTCTCATTTTATTATTATTGAGAAATGAAAAAATTTATGTTGGATAAGAAATAGGTGTTACCTACATCATATTTTTTTTAGAATAAGTTTTAGGTATATCATTTTGGTGTTTAGTTTAGTAAATTAAACCGAACAAAGTTTGCATAACTAATCAAAATATATACAAATCCAACACAAGCAAAATCAAAATTCTAATACAAATATGCACTCCACTTCTACTAGAATTTACTCAAATGTGTACACCAAGTATTATACATGGTTTCAAAGCTCTAGTCACTTGATAATTTGAAAATTTGACGACTCATTTCATTACATGTTAAAATAAACACAAGGTAAAATAATGAATCACTTTATAAAAAATAAAATACTATAAATGAAAATTCAAAATTTTAATCACGTGCATCACATGTGAAAAAAGTCTAATAAAATGAAATTCACTAATATTAATGAAATTTACAATTACAAAATCATCCTTATGAGTCCTGACTAGAAGATGATCTCCTACTCTGCCTAGCTCTAGATCGATGAGTCACATATTGACCTCGATCACCTCGACCTCTAATATTTCCAGTATCACCCTGATCCCTAATGTTTATATCCTGACTAATGTTTCTATATGTCACATACTGATCTCCAGGAGGATGATAAGTATGTGAGGATTGACCTTCTTCCATCGTTCTTAATCCTGGACGGTCGAATGGAGAAGTCATTGGAAATGATGCAAACATCGGAGGAGTTTGCATCAGTAAGTCGGGAGAGAAAAATGGGTCTGGGTATGACGGTTGAAAAGGTGATGGTGGTTGAGGCACGTACGGGAAATCATACTGTAATGGATCACCGTATTGCTCCGGTGGATCATTATGTTGTTGAGCTGGATCACTGTATTGCTCCGGTGGATCATTATGTTGTTGAGCTGGATCATCGTGTTGCTCAGGTGGATCATCTTCTTGCTGAGCAGGAGCATCTTGTTGCTCAACAGGGACCTCTTCATTTGGAAATGGTGCATCCCCGTCCTCATGAAGGATTTGATATATCGAGGCCATATGTTGGTAAGCGATTCTATCGAGTCTTGTGTTATTGGTCTTGTTGTTCTAAAAAGAGAAATCAATTGAATGTATAAGATTACATTAGATTTTTTTTTTATTTCAACTTATTTAACAAAGTATTACCAGGTAATAGAATGACGCTCCTGCTTTAGTGATGAATCGTCTACTGATCGCTGCATACCATTGATCATAATTTGGGTTGACGTCGACACCGAACTCGATTGGTTGGCCGAGTATTACATTTGCAAGTCGGCCTTCCCAGATCTGGATGGATGGAGCCAAGTACGTTGTCCAGTTTCGCTCATGTCGACCCCGTAAGTTGTACGAGTGCAACACCATATCTGTATTACACGGTATAGGTATGTGTTGCACCCACCCAAATTGTCGCATTACACGATCAGGAAAATGCCACTCCACTATAAAAAAGCATATCAGTGGACTTCTAGTGGTCCAAATGTCCTGACCAACGAGACAATAGTTGGGCAATACATGGAGCAAGTGTGCATATGGCTCCCATATGATCTGTACAATTATTCAACATAGGGTTAATTTTGAAAATCAAAGGTACGAGTAAACTCCACAACATTATAAATTATTCATTATTTGAACTTCTATATACCTGGTTTTGCGAAATCGTATCCAACATGTATCTGTATTGGATTAAGATGTGAGTTGGAGTCTTAATCACAGAGAACTCATCATTCCATCTACAAACATGTGAAATTGAATATTAGTTTTGTTGTAACAAAGTTGAAACGCAGGAAGTAGTTATATTGAGAAAAGGTTCTTACCGAACTGCCAATGGCCGGTCTCCTAGATGGTTTTCATACCGGTGCCGTCGCCGGGGAGCTACTGTAGGGAACCGATCCCACGTCCACAATTGAAGCAGGATAAGTGATCCGCCTAACTCTCTGGCATCTATAACTGAACCCTTGCAGAGGTTCCTGTATAACAACGCCAGACATCCTGCACCCCAACTATACGTCCCAGCTTCATCAAAATCTTCCAGTAGGGGTAGGTACATTAGGTGCACCCTACTGCCAGACTTGTCGGTAAATAACATGCCTCCGATCAATGATAATATATACGCTCGAGCATAACGTCGGAGGTCTTCTTCCTCGGCGTCGTCTGGTAAATGGACGAAGTTATTGAACTGAGCAGCTAACCAAGATAGGCTCAGACGAGCTCCATCCAATACCCTATTGGGGACATGAACCCCCATTAGGTCTTGACAGATAGCTGGCCAGTCTTTGTTTACTGACCCTGTTAGCGCCTTCCCCTCAATAGGCAAGCCAAACTGTACTGCAACGTCTTGTAGAGTGATAGTACACTCCCCATGTGGAAGATGAAATGTGTGCGTCTCTTGTCTCCAGCGCTCCACCATCGCAGTAATTAAGTGCCAATCCAGCTGGATGAATTGAATACGTGACACACCATAAAACCCGGATGCTCGTAGATATGGATCAATCCGGGGGTCTGGGCTGGAAAACCTTTTGAGAACAGCCTCATGACGTCTACAATGCATGGCATTGTAGTAGACATCATCCCAGACCAGTTCAGATCGATGACTGGGCTGTAGGTGTAGAACAGATGGGTCATAGGGACCTGTAGTAATATCATCTCCCATCTATTGACATTTAAGTATATTAAGAGTAAGTATTAGTTACACGTATATTAAAAGAAAATAAAACTTTGCACAAAATGAATAATATGCTTTTATATATATAAAAAAAGTTTAGTACGTATGTTACAAATATCTTGTACATAATGAACAAAAATGTAAACAGCAGTTCAATACTAATGTGGCCTTCTAGCTACACGATGCGGACAATTTCTTCGATTATGCCCTTCCTGCCTACATACTCCACATCGTGTTTTAACCCTTGGCTCCCTCCAATCCATCTCGTTTCTTATACGAGAACTGCATGGTCGACCCTTCCCTCTCATCAACTCGACGTTAGGATACACTTTCGGGAAGTTTGGATCAGGCCAACAACTCTGATCGGGGATTGGGGTAAACTGTGGTGCATAGCATGCCAAATAATTCGGTAGGGCATAATGATGTTGAACAAATTTCATGTAATCGATGCCTATTCGTTTGCAAGCAGCGATGGCGTGGGAACATGGAATTCGATATGTTTTCCACTTATTGCAAACACATGACTCCTCATATAACCTCACGTGGTGTTTTTTTCCACCTTTCATTGATATTGGGTCTATTGAAGTCGTGACGTCGCAAATACCCAAATCATAGTCAAACACATTGACTGAGAAACCATTCGCCCTTGCCTCCCATGGAGTTAACATTTCGATTACATACCTAACAATTGGAAAAAAATTATTATTGAGTTTCATAGAGAAGTAGGAATGAACATAGTAGCTTTATGGAAATTGTTTACCTTGTGAAGGGTTGTCCAGCCTCCAACGATTTTTTAATTTCATGCCGTCTAGTGGCAAAATATTGAACTGTACGGTAGAATGTTGCTTGCACTAGTGCAGTGATTGGCAACTTCCTCGCTCCCTTCAGAACGCCATTAATGCACTCTGCGACGTTCGTGGTCATCCAACCATAACGGTGTCCATCGTCATGTGACTGTGTCCACTGTACGGGATCCAGAGAAGTGAAGAATCTCATGCAGTCTTTGTTAATTGTTTGAAGCTCCTGCATGCATTCTTTGAACTTATCGACGTTAAACTTTGAACCTGCTCGGTACACCAACTTCTTTAACGTTTTATCTTTGTACCGTTCGTTGAAGTTGCTTGCAAGATGCCGCAAACAAAATCGATGGTGTGCATCTGTCCAACCGTTCGCCTCAGTTCGAATCGCTGATATAATACCCTTGTGTCTGTCCGAAATAAGACATATTTCTGCTCTCGCACCAACCACATGTTGTCGAATCAGGCGTAAAAACCAACCCCATGTATCAGAACTCTCCTCTGGTACAATGGCATACGCCACAGGGTATATGTGTCGGTCGGCATCGACTGATGTAGCAATTAATAATTTTCCCTTGTACTTTCCGTACAAGTGCGTTCCATCGATTTGAAGTAACGGTCGACAGTGCTTGAAACCCTCGATTACTGGACCAAATGCCCAAAAAACACTATGAAATATTTTTTCATCAACTTTTTCGACCACTTCATTTTCATTTATATTTTCCACCACATTATGTAACCTCCACTCAACTCGTGTGCCAGGATTGGTGAGCTGTAGTATGTTGGTCCACGATGGCAACAACTGGTACGATTCGTCCCAATCACCGAATATGTTATGTATGGCCTTTCTTTTCCCATCCCATACTTTTGAGTATTTCACATTATATCCATATTTCTTCAATATGATTTCCTGCAATGTTCTTATGTCTACTGATGGGTTACACTTAACAACGTTGTGCACCTCAGCAGCAATAAGGTTGGCATCAAGTTGCCTATGATCTTGCCCCAGTCTTGCGTATACACACGAATGAGGGCCGTTGTATTGTGTTATTTCAAAGCACCCATGCTTCTTTAGCCAAGAGCCACGAAGTCGCCACATACACCCTTGACCATACCGTCTACACTTAACTACCCATACCTTTTTGTTCGTTTCAACAACATCAAAATATTGATGACGGAGGATGGAATAACTCCTTACAGCGTTCTTCAAATCATTTTTTGTTTTGAAGGTCATCCCTTTTACCAACAAATCATCTCCTCTTACTTCTTTTTCAACACCTGTGTTAGGAAGTGAATCGATGGCTGCCATGTCCAGCTGGGTGAAAAAATCCGGGATTTCGTGCTCGCCATACATCTGAGGCTCTTCCTCTCCATCATCATCAGACGGTCCTTCAGTGCTTTCATTGTCAGGTTCTGTTCCAACGTCTTCATTCGTGACCAGGGCAGAGTCTACATTCTCTCCATCCAAATTATCCACACCCACTTCATCAACATTAGCAACATTCGAGTCATCTTCAGCTTCTTCCTCCAGTGTAAAATCAGGTTCAGATACGTGTTCAACGGGTCTATTCGGATCTATACGAATGATGTTTTGGTGAGGAATAAAGAGCTCTACTCTATTAGGAAGAGGGAGAGCGAGGTTCATCATAAACCTAAAATCAGTCTCACTTCGTAATGAGACAGGAACATAATAAGTAGACCCTTCGAACCCAATAGTGCCGTATCTAAAGATGACTTCAAACCCTTCAGTTCTATCAATCGACAATCCATTGCATAACCATTGAATGAATTGATCGAATGCAATATCACGAGGAACAGTGAACTGAACAGATGGTTCGACGTCATATTCTATACCATTCGGACCGTGCACTATGTTCCCATTCATATAACATAGAAATCCAACTTGTTCCATGATAGTTATGCAATTAAATCTGATATTTAAAAAACACTATGTAAGTAAATAATAGCTAAATCCAAACTATAGTATTCTACAATTATCGATTACAGTTTTTAAGACTTATGCATTTAACAACTTTGAGATATTTTATGGTCCTTACACTTCCGTGGTTAGGTTTAGAGACTTTTAAGACATTTTAGAGTTATGATTTTGTTTAGTGTTTGGTTTGGGGGGTTTAATGATTACTAGGGTTAGGTTTAGGGTTTTAGGGTTTAATATTTTTTAGGATTTAGGGTTTTAGAGGTTTAGTAATTTTAAGGTTTATGGTTTGGGTGTTTAACAAATTTTAGGGTTTATGGTTTGGGGGTTTGATAATTTTTAGAGTCATGGCTAGGTTTAGGGTTTTAGGGGTTCAATAATTTTTAGGCTTATGGCTAGGTTTAGGGTTTTGGGGGTTAAATATTGTTTAGGGTTTAGGGTTTTGAGGGTTTAATAATTTTAGGGTTTATGTATAGGTTTAATAACTATTAGGGTTTATGGTTGGGTTTGGGGTTTTGAGGGTTTAATTATTTTTATGGTTTAGGGTTAGGTTTAAGGTTTGGGGGGTTTAATAGGGTTTTGGGGTTAGATTTGAGGTTTTGGGGGTTTAATGATTTCTAGGGTGTGTTATTTGAGTTAGGGTTTTAGGGGTTTTATGATTTTTAGGGTTTAGGGTTAGATTTGGAGTTTTGGGGATTTAATGGTTTTTAGGATTATGGCTAGGTTTAGGGTTTTAGGGGTTTAATAATTTATAGGGTTATGGCTAGATTTAGGGTTTTGGGGGTTTAATAATTTTTAGGGTGTTGGTGTTTTAGGGTTTATTAATTTTTGGGGGTTTAATATATTAATAAATTCCTAGGCTTCTCTTTGGATTTTAAGTTTTTAGGGTTTAGCTTAATATATTCCTAGGCTTCTCTTTGGATTTTAAGTTTTTAGGGTTTAGCTCAAACATATATAGTTACTTGAATCATACATTATGTAAATCTAGCAAATCATTAAGTGGTGCTTATACAACGATAAAACAATGAACATTAAATGGTATATTGCTAATTCTCATACAAACAACATGATAAATTAATAAATGGACTAAAACAAGATTAAGTGATGCTTATACAACGATAAATAATGTAATATTGTGTTGTATTGTATTGTTTGTTTGTTTGTTTGTTTTTTTTTTTGAATTAAGAAGTCAATATTTGGACTTATTACTTGTGGGAATGCACAAAACTCGATTTATAGGTTTTAAAAATAAAACGGTTTCCTTACTTTTCTCCTTCTTTTCTAAACCAATATTACAAACTTGTAAATAGTTATTTCAAAGTACACACTACAGTCTCTATCCTTACTCGGAATCCTTGGATAATTAATAAAATGAATTTTTTAATGATTGCACAAATACGTTTTTTTTTTTTTTTTTTTATGAATTTTAGACAAAATTGTGCACAAATTCTTACTTTTTTAATGATTTTTTTTATATATATAATTGCCGAAGTCCCCAGTTTCTAGAATTTTTTGAAATAATTCCAAAAGTAGTATTTTAAAATATATTGTATGCTGTATAATTTTTTTTAAAGTGCTTTTTCTCTTATCTTGTGGACATCCATAAAAATAAAATAACAACAAAAAAAAAGAAAACATACTATTTTTTATATAAAGTAAAATACTAACCTGTCTTTTTTTTTTAAAAAAAAAAAATCTATTTCAATTTTAACCATTTTTTACAAACTCGGGTTTATAGATACTTTTTAATCATACATATTTATTATACTACTGATTTTTAATTATGTTGAGTTTTTGTTTTTTTTTTTTTTAATAATAATCACACGTATAATTATGATAACGAGATGACGAATCTCCCACCATAGAGAATATTTAGAAAATTTCAATGCTTTTGACTAATTGGAGAAATATATGGCCAAACCTAAGTCTTTAGCTAATCAACAACCCAAACGGCTCAGCATATCAAAAATAGCTACATGCTCACTTCAAATACATCAATATAATATATATGAGGGTTCAAAAATAGCTACATGCTCACTTCATATACATATTTAGTGTGGAGAGTCTAAAACAAACTCAATATTTATGCTTTTTTTTTTTCATTTTATCTCTAAACTTGTGTGGACACTTATTAAAAAAAATCATATTCTTTATTATATATTCGAAAAAATAACCAACCTTGTATGCGATTGTATTTAAATATTTCCAACGTCCACGTGAATATTTTTTTATATATATAGTTTCTTCCTGTCAAACAAAACTCAACATAATTAAAAATAATTAAAAAAAATAGTAACATTACAAAAAAAACAAAAATTACAATGTAATAAAAAAATACCGATATGTTGAATGCAACTTTATTAGAATTTTCCCAACGTCAAAATGAACTCTACGAGTTTCTTCCTGTAAAACAAAAATCAGTATACATATAACAAAACAAGTAACACTACAAAATAATTATAAAAAAAAAAACAAGGACAAAAATCACGATGTAGTAAAAAATACCGATCTTCTGAATGTGACTTCGTTCGAATCCCTCCAAGGTCTATGTGATTTTTTTAGTAAAGTTTCTTCCTATAAAACAAAAATAAGTATAAATAAAAAAATATATATTAAGACTACTAAACAAGAAGAAAATACAGAGAATAAAAAATACCGATCTTCTAAGTGACTGTATACTGATCTTGGAATTTTGGAAGAAATGAAGAATGGTTCTCGGATTTTTTCTTTCTTTTTTGGCAAAGGATGGTTCTCAAATTTTTTTCTTCACACACTACACAGATGGTTCTCGATTTTAAAGGAGCAACAACGATATTAAATTCCCCACCTAAACCCTAAATTTCGGTCATTTTGCATGGTCAAAAACGCCTTCTCAACACAGACGCGAAGACCAGTCATTTCGCAGCAGTGATGTGACGACGGCGGCTGGACAGAGATTCCTGACGGCGCGCCTTCCCAACACAGTCGCGCCTCTTGAAGAGGCGCGACAGTACAGAGACCGAAACTCCGTCTGGTTCCGTTCAGTTTCGTTCAGTTCCGTTTAGTTTTATGCTGGTTGGCTGTCACGTCACATATGTCGCGCCTCTTCAAGAGGCGCGACCCACAAAACGACAAATTGTGGCGCCCCTTCAAGAGGGGCGGCACTTGCTTTTTCCAAATTATTTCAAATCCCATCGTTTTTTCCCAATTTTTTTATTTACTACCTTGCATTTCCAAAAAGTCCTAAGTTTTCTTTCATTTCTTCTTCATGTTTATACCAATTTATTTGCTTCTCTTTGCTTTTACTTTACCTAATATTTTTTTTTTCTTTCCCGTTATCGTTATTAATTTTTTCCTTTTTTTTAATGTAATAATTCTTCTTCAAATTGCAGAATAATATTTGCTTTTTCTTTGCTGAGATTATTGAATAATTTCACATGGTTACTTTTATTAAATTAATATAATCTAGAATACATACTATGCTTACACACACATATAAACAAAGTCAAGAACTGTATGCATTTCAAAAAAAAAAAAAAAAAAAAAAGTCAAGAACTGTATAGCTGGAAAAGAAGATTTGTGGTCAACCATATTAAATTTATATACCTAACATATGAAATAAATATATCAAAGTATACCCAATATATGAAATAAATAGGTTAAATTGAACCTTCAGATTTATGTCTATTTGGTCCCTAAACTTTAAAAAGTGGCTAAAGTTTTCCAAACTTTTAATTTTGTGTCTGATAGATCCCTAAACCTTAAAAATATCTAATAGGTTATTGAACTTTCAATTTTGTGTCTAGTAGGTCTCTGACATATTCGAGATTTTAAAAAATTAACCGATCTATTAGGTATAAATTAGATTTTATATGGGAAATTTGTATGGATGACCCATTTTCGGGGGCCGTAATAAAATTTGACCTGTCTTTTTAGAATAATGGAGAATTCCCTTTTGCTGATGTCACCGCGCACATTTTGTGACCGCATTGCCCCCCCAGTCCAATCTGATCGATTCTCGCTCTCGTTCTTGCTACTCGGGTTCAAACTCTCATTTGATGTTTCATATTTTAAAATACTCAATTACTTACGTTCTCGCACGAGTTCTTGATCTTGTTCTCGTTCGCGCTCTTGCTTCTCATACCGTCAAAAAATGACGTTTCTGAAGGAATGAAAATCCTTTACAGCGGAAGCGTGTATCAAATCGTTTCGTTCTTAATTGGGTTTCATAGAAATACTGATCCATTGACCTTAAAATTACAGAACAATTCTATAATCTAAACAAATTAAGCATGCAATTCTAAATTCTAAACGATTTAGAATTTGAGAAACTTACTTGTTGATGCACAAAGCGTCTCAGCACTATGCTCCAAAAACACGAACGATTCGTCATTGACCTCTCCAAGAACACCACCATCAAAGAACACCCACTATCCTCTGGATTACTGAAGTAGAGATTGCGAGATCTCGTTTGTCTTGGAAAAGGGAAGAAAGTTTCAGCATCAACCTTGCTGTAATTTCTTGAGAGAAATTGAGAGAGATCTTGGGAGCAAAATTTTCAAGAGAGAGACATTCACACACCGTTCTCCAGCAACCCATTCATGCTGGTTGAAAGGAAGGGAGTGAGGGGGAGTTACACGATTAACTCCCCTTACACCTGGCAACTCCCCATTCCCCAACATGACTGTTGGGGAATAATAATTATTAATTAATCTCATTAATTTAATAATTATTAACATTATATGCTATATACCTAATTAATTTAACCAAATTAATTTCAGTCAAATTAATTAATAACATATAGTTTTAAAATTCAACTAAATCATATTTAACTGAATTAATTCAACCAACTAATTAAATATCATATATCTAATTGATACTATATTTGAACTAAACTCAAATATGTCTCTCTCACTTAACCTATAGTTTTAATGTGCATCCAATGTACATTAACTATGAACTATAGAATAAATTTAATTAAATCAAATTAAATTAAATTAAATTAAATTAATTCTCCAATTAATTAATTCATTAATTAAATATCTTATATTTAATTAATTTACTATTTGAATCATATTCAAATAATTCTCTCATAAACTATAGTTTTAATATGAACCTTATTCACATTAAATATAACCTATAGTTCCAAAACGAATATAATTCATATTTAATATTTGAAACCCTTCAAATATTTAATTCACTCATTAATTAATTTTGAATCACATCTAAAATTAATTTTATATTATAAAGTTTAATTCACTAATTAAACTTATATTATAATGTATCTTCATACATTATCTTAATTGTATCATATACAATATAATTCCCTTAATGAATTTGTTACGAGCTAGCAGGTGGACCTAATGGACCTACAGATCAGAAGCTCCAACGATACGAGACTAATTGGCTAAACTCATTAACCAAGTTAGTCAACATTCGTTAACTGTGGGTCACTCCACTAAAGACCCACAGCTGCACTCTTCTCACTGTAGAATATTTCTGTGTCCACGAATATGGACCAATGCAGTAAGTCAATCCTTCACGTGTGTTCGTAACACCAGTTGGGTCAAATTACCGTTTTACCCCTAGGTTACCTCTGGATCCTTAAGTACCACTGATCCCTCTAATGAACAAGTTGTTTAGGGTCCAACCACTAAACAGGAGTTCCTCTCGGGCCAATAGAGGACGACGCACCTTTGTTCAAGACCCGAAATCAACCCTTAAGGGAACACACATCTACTTGCCCCAAATAGGGGAAGGAGTGAATTCCATCTTGTATTGTCATGTCCCCAGCCCCCCACTCGGTCTTGTCCCCAAGACGGTAGGCTTATTGAGTCGGCGTGTTGGCCACTCTCACCCGTACTAATCAAAGGACAATCCCTCGTGAGAAGGAGTTCATGACACACTCATGATTAAGATTGAGTTACCTAGGTCATCCTATTGTAACAGTAACCTAACTAGTTAACGGAGTTACATCTAGTGATTTACTATTTCGTGGTCCGGTCTTATGCAAACTCATTGCATAGGATACCCCCGCTCGCATGTCTCCTACATGGACGCGTTGGATCAATACGTCTATATCGAATACAAAGCGGGTCGTATCACATAGTGTTACCAAGATAAGGTACCCAGCCTTATCTGTGTACTATAGACCTTTTAGGTTGTTACTTGAACACTGATCCCCGTATGTCCCCACATACTAGTCCAAGTCTCATGTAAACAACCTTGGATCTTAGTTTATTGGATTTGGGTCATATTGTGCAATTCTAGACTTAATATGACAATAACACTTTATTGCATAAACCTCAATAATATTTTATTGATACAAGTGTATAATTCGTTAATCATTTACTATCTACGAGTTTTAGGACATAAAACCCAACAGTTTCATATTTTAAAATACTCAGTTACTTAAATGGTGCGCTCTCACCTCTCTTGCTTCATTGTAACTTTTCTGTGCTACGTCTCTCTACTCCCACCAGCGATTCTCATTCTCCCTCTTCGGCTGTAGATGTTTCGAACACTTCTTCTCCACCAACGACTCCAAACAATGGTTAGTGACATTTCTTTTTTACTTTGCGTTCGTTGGTTAGTCTTGGTTTACGTTAAACGCTTGTTCGTGGGTTTCGTGGGTTTATGTTTTTTTATTTGTTGCTCTGAATTTTCGATGCTCTGGGTTCTTAAAATGTTGCTTCTGTTGTTGGAGTTGGATTTAATTAGTTGAAGTTAGTCATATTACTTTGATTGTTTTGGGTGGGTTTTCGGTTTAGCGATTTAGGGCTAGGAAGTTTACAGAAGTTGTTTCGTGCTTCTAGACTGTAATGACATGAATAAATGTCATTCCCAGAGTGGGTTCGTCAAGTAGGTGCAAAGCGTAAACAAGAGCGAGAAAAAAAAGGCAAACAAGCGAGAACGAGAACGGGATCGTGAATTTAAGAGAGTGAAATTGAAATTCATTTCTATGTTGCCTCTTTTTTTTCCTAAGCACATGTGATGTTTACAATGAATGTTGCATGCATGGAGGTTTGAAATGGCACATGCTCTGAAGATTGTCGAGGCGGATCAATTTCGCGCCCAAGTGACTTGCCTGTCTCACATTAGGAATGGCAACAAGATCGTCAAAGACACAGTCAACGGCAGACAAATGAACATGTTCAGGAGAACCGTATTTGGGCGATTCCTGGACATGGATATTGTGTTTAACAGTTCCCTGGTGCATCACATACTGCTTAGGGAGGTTCAAACAGGTCGAACGGATGCCATGAGTTTCAAAATCAAGGGGACGGTCGTGACCTTCTCGAAGGACGATTTCCTCTTGATGAGACGAGACTATGGAGGAGCCCTATTCCTCGAGTTCAATGGGGTGATGTACTGAGGTTGGAGTTTGAGAGGAGGTATTTTGCGAACACCAACTCTTTGGCCCCACTCAAGTTGGACAAGCTGGAGGAGAGGTACAAGAACCTCCACTTCGAGACAGACAAGGATGCAATCAAGGTCACCTTGGTTTACTACACGGAGGTGGCAATGTTGGGGTAGAACAAGAGCAGAGGTTCCGTTGACAGAACACTGTTCGAGGATGTGGAAAACCTGGATTATTACAACAACAAGGATTGAGGTAATATCCTATGGGAGCGAACACTAAAGGGCCTTAAGGTTGCCTTGAAGGATAAGGCCAAGACTCACAAGAAAAAGGTTAGTGCGGGAGACGATAGGCTGATTAAGTATTCGCTACCCGAAATTCCACACACCTTTCAGGTAACGTTTCAGAATTGTACATATATAATTTTTTTTAGTATTAATCGAGAACCAACCTGACATGTTATTTCCAGGTCTGGGCATATGAGATACTGTCGTCTGTTCCGAGGAGGGTTGCCATCAGGGGTAGGAAATTGACAGTGCCCCAGTTTCTCAGATGGTCTTGCAGTAGCTCGTCGTAGTACACGGTACTGCAGACTAACGTTTTTGAGTCGACACGGGTAAGAACATCTTTTGATTAGGTACTTTCAATTCAATTATGGGGGTTTTCCTTAGTGTAAATCATTTGGCACCTGTTCAGTGCAGACGGTTGTTGCCACGTCCCTTGAGATGCCGATCGAGGAGGAGAAATACTGGGATGCTAGAATCGTTCAGCGGCCGGTATTTGTACATGACCCGAAGAACGTTCAAGTGGGAGTTGACGGGTCCGCATAGGTCACCCAGACCGACGGTGATGATTGCTCATTCGACAATAACCAGGACCTGGACACCGTGATGGATGATATATTCACCATGGATCAAGACACTAAAGAACCGGACGCACCGACAACACATTCGTCTGATGTGCGATTGATGTCGAGAGCTCTGTTTTCGTGTATTTACGGAGCCTTGATGCAAGAGTCGCGGGGGTGGATGCTTATGTCGCTGAGTTGGATTCTCGTATGACACGATCCTTCGATTCTATGCACACAATGTTGCGTGCATTGCTGTAGGTATGTATTTCTTATTTATTATCCACTTTCATGTGCAACATTAGATGTTTTAGTAATGCATTGTCGGTGGATTGCAGGGCATGAACATCGAACTGCATGGTAGTAGGTCGGGTGACCCTAATGACGGTGACCACATAGATGACGATGACCATGAGGACCCATCGATACCATCTACCTAACCTCCTGTCATCACTGCACAAACACATCCTTCTGGAACCCCCTTCAACCCCGTGACCGAATCCGAGGTCCTCCCTACTACAACCACATCCCACCGACCCCCTCTGATAGCACCTAATTTGTGCTATCTTATTACTACTAATCTAAACTTCTTAGAGGAATTTTATGCTTTAATTGTCTTATTTTCAGGTAATTCGAGCATAGGTAGCATTGGGAACCAACCACACATCTTGGTGTTAATTCGGGCCAACTAAGGCGTTTTTGGGCCATCTTGAAGTTCGTGGACACGAGAAAGCAGAAAAACCCTAGTGTGCCTTGACGAGCTTAAAAAGAAGCACTAAGATGTCAAAGGTTTGAGCCCCATATGAAGCAAACGAAAAGAAGGCAGCAAGCTGGAAAAGGGGTCAACGTTGAGATGCTGACGCAATTTTACATGGAAGGCAGAATCGTAGCGTCGAAACGTTGTTTTCCTAGCGTCGTTGTCGGGGTTGAGGGTTGAGGGTTAATCGTAATTAAAATTTGTTAATCAATTAATTGTCGGGGTTGAGGGTTAATCGATTAGCTATGCATAGGCTATAAGGAGGGTTATTGATGGTGTGTGTGATATGACACTGCTCAAGTGCAAGTATACACTATCAAGTAATAAATTGGAAAGTATTCTGGATATCGTACCCAAGGGAGATGGTGACTAGCTAAGTTAACACATGATTCTGTAAAATATGATCATCCTCTAAATTTGCGGCCACGATTGTAACCAAGAGAAATAAGTTGATTGGGGTTTTGTTTTAAGACAAAAGTAAAGAAACAAAGAAATAAAGGCAAATAAAAAAAAAAGGGAAATTCAAATAGTTTCAACCTTGAGCTTTAGATCACCCATACCTATGCGCCCGCAATTTACTCAGGCATTGCAGACGGCTGAGAAACACTATCTATGTTGCCCACATAGACATGGTGCAGATAGCATATCCTAGTTGCGCCCGCAATTACCCTAACAACCAGGTTGTGAGTTAAGTCCAACTCCTATTCAACTCTGCTGTAGGTGCCTTTAGAAGACTAAGTCAACTAGACATCTATTTCTAGGGCTCTTAAAACCTTAGTGGTTCCAGTCCTATTTCTAGGATGCAAGAAGTCAAAGTCCTATTTCTAGGATCTTTTCCACTATTGTTTTGCAAATCCACGCCTTTAACTCCAACCTTTCGACCATCAGCTAAATGCAAACTATGTTAACCTAAGTGATCAATTTAAGTTAACATTTAAACCTTAATTTCAACAAAAACTGTAACGAACCTGTGACATGCATGCTTAGGAGACCGTTTTAAATAAAAACATTTTATAACATTGTTGAGTGAGAAATTTCGGCCAATCACAAATTGGCACGCCATTAATTTGAATTAATGATAAAATAAAGTTGGGACTAATTACAAATTTACATGCGTCACTAATTTAAATTAATAGACATTAAAATTTGGCAAATCAAACAATGCCACTTGTCTATTATTGATTAATCAGATGACATAAGCCGAGTCCAATCAAATTATGTCACGTGGCAATTGGACCCGAGACTACTGTGATCCGAGAACATTGAAGAAATTTGGATAAATTAAAATAATCCAATTTTATTAAAAAAAATGAGTTGGATTAAAGCCCAAATATAGCCTAAGCCCAAAGGTTGGGCCCCAACCCAAGCCCATATGAGGTCCATCAAACTCTATAAATAGAGGAGACCACCATTCATTTTGGGCATTTAGACCGAGTCAGAGAACGCAGAGTCTAGAGTATTCTCCCAAAGTCCAGAGTCTTCAGAAGTCAGAGAGTTCAGAGAATTCAGAAAGATCCAAGATTCAGAATTTGACCAACTCAAGACTTTGAAGATCCAACGACTAGAAGACTCGAAAAAATCAACCATCTCTTCATCAAGATACAAGTTGAAGATTCAATCTTCCTCCGTTTGAGATCAAGCTCGCCAGCCCTCAGATCAGACTCTACATTTTGAGAGAAAGCATCAGAGGATAAATATTAGAGACTGTAACACTTCTACATACAAATTCAATAAAATCAAGTTCATTTCCATGAATTAAATTTCCTTGTCGAAATCTCGTGTGAACAAACATAAATACTAATTTAAGTAAAAAACTCAAAGCAAAACTTTTATTCGGGATCCCTGATTTTAAAGGTTTTAAAAATTTTAAAATAATTTCCAAATTATAAACATATATGACCTCTAAGAAATTTCTCAATCAAGTTTACAAATCAAATACAGTAAAACAGAGTTCTTAAAGCGGAAGAAAATAAAATATGGGATTCATATTCCTCTTATGGCTGCCTAACGGATTCTCATCAGTCGCCTTGCACCTACCCTTGCCTTTACCTGAAAGAAAACATTTTTGAAAAGAATGAGTATTTAAAATACTCAGTAAGTGACCCTACTGTTGAAGTTGGGTCACGCTTAAGCACATTTCTAAAATCAACAACAAACATATTTTGGTGGCCCTAAATTTTATTTTAAACTTATTAACTATGGGATAAACATCAATTTCATGCATATCCTAGACACATCAATTTCATGTGTCACCTACGGAGGTCGTCAATTTCACGAACCTCGACTTAGGTACATCAATTTCATGTCCCTAAGCCCTGTGTAGGCATCTCTTTAAGTACATCAATTTCATGTACACTTTCAAAATTTAAGAAAACTTATAATTCATTTAAACTCATACATATTACAAAATTTTGAGAGACCGTGATAACTCTCCATAAGGGAGTCATTTAGGCCTTATTCCTATAGGGATTTGTGTGTCTTTTGTGCTAAATAGGGTTGCTTTTAGATATATATTACATGTTTTAACCCATTTGAAAGAATGGATGCTTTGGAAGTTATTTTGTGTAGAATATATTGTTGTGCGACTTAAGGGAGCAAAATCTGCGCTGCAACAAAGCAAGAAGCAAAACTGCCACGTCACTACTCATTAGCCAATTTAATGAACTGAATTCAGTTAAGCTATTCTCGAATTTAAGGAGCAAGGAGAGCCATCCACGTGTCTAGGTCAACCTAATTCAAGCTTGTCTTAACTCTATAAAAGGGAAGAGCCGCCCAAGTCAAATTCATTCCACTCTTGGGGAAGAGATCATTTCTCATTTCCATCATTGGGAGCCAAATAGAGGAGAAATATTAGGGACTACAAGAAGACCATCAATTACGAAGTTGATCAAGGGAATTAGTATTTTCTTGTATTATTTTGTAATTATGGATGCACTTACTCAGATTGTAACGTGTGTTACTATGCACTTTATGAACTAAGTAACTTTAGGTGTTGGTTAGGAAATATGTAATTGTCGTGCCTAATCTCTATGCAATATATGTTTATTTGATGGATCTTGATTATTTGTTGTGCTTATTTACATTTTGTGCCCGCCTGGCCAGCCGGTATGAATATCACTTCCTAGTTTCAGGGATGATTTGGGAATTGTGTAGTAATTGATCACACTAGATCATTGTGTATTGGTGAACGCCAGTGACTGAGCTAGGGATAGCTAGTTGCCTAGTGCTTGATCGGTAGTGCGTCATTGGAGTTTTGCCTGAGTTTCGGGAGGATCCTGCTAATAAGACTGCAAGAGTTTTGCCTGATCAATAATATTGCTAGAGCATCTTTTAAAACAATTACTAAGTCCTGACCATCACTTGTTTCTAATTTGTCTGCTTATTTGTTTACTTTCTGTTCTGTCATTTCTTTTGCTTCAGCATTCTATAAAAACCAATCATTTTAACCACCTTTGAAACCATTGAAAAGTTAAACAAAATAGATAAAGTGAGAGCTAATTCAGATCCTGGATTTGATAAATACATATTAGTTGCTGCAGATTGTGTATACTTGCACAGAGTTCTAGAGTCTATTTATATCTTATTTTTACTCACTCTCGGAGCCCAACAAGTTTTTGGCGCCTGATAGCGAGCAGAAATGTCGCTATTTTAGTCCTAAAATATTAAGCTTTTCAGTGCTTTAATTGTGTTTTTATTGAAGATACTTTATATATTTTGTTATTTGGTCTTTAGGAGCAAACTATGGAATTTTGTGGAAAAAATGCCCAAAAAGAAGCCATTCAAGCCCAATTTCCATACATGGGTCAAGGGGGAAGCCATGAAGGTCAACCATGAGAAAGAGGCCCAAAAGAAATGAAGAAAGGCCCAAATTCAAGCCCAAAACCGCAACTAAAAGTTCTGGAATTCGCCTAGCGTCGAGACGCTGTAGGGACAGCGTCGCGACGTTGTCCCATTTCTTGGCCGGCAAGTCGATGACGTCACAGTGTCGTGATGCTGTGCCGATAGTGTCGCGACGCTGCCCCATTTTCGAGCCTATAAAAGGCGCCACTTGGATCCATTTTCAAGCATCAATCATCATTTCATCATTCCTTCCTTTCTTTCCTTAGCTCATTTGGAGCATCTCTCAAGGCTTTCTAGCCTTTTTGAGAGTTTCTTTAGTGGGAAAATTTTGGGGAATTTTGGGGAGCATTCTAGGAGGCTCAAAGAGTGCTCGGAGGGACTCCAAACGCAGCAATGGGGTCTTCGACGGTCAATTCCTTCCCTTTTATTGTGCTCTTAATTATGCTTTTCATTGTAAATTTTGTGAATATTTTAGCTATGTATAGCTAAACCCCAATTTGGGGTCTTGAAATGAAATTATAGTTAAATGTTGTTATAATTACCTATCTCTTGTCCTTTTTACTAATTATTTGTATGGATGTGCTTAATGTTGTATGCAATCTGGCCAATTGTATATTGATCTGATTCTTAATGGAGACTCGACGGAGAGAAGTTATGATAGATCATAATCCATGCAACTAGTTATATTACCCGTCGTGACAATGAGATTAGTTGGTTAAACTTAGATTCCTAAAATGAATTAGAGCGTAATAATTAATGAATTTTAATGACGCTAAGGACACTTAGGTTGCTAAAATGAATTAATTACAATTAGGGGAGACCGACAGGAGAACCTATGTGATTAACGAAGATTCTAGGATTATAATTAGTTGGGCATTGAGATAGGATATTTGTAATAATTGTTTAGCTAATAATTGATTTTCAAGGCCCCACTTCTCAATAAAAAACTTTTTCTCCATATTTTGTTTTACTTGATTGATCAAATTGTTTTCTTTAATTGTTTTGATTTTTAAAATTCTCTTTAATTGCATGTTTTGATCCCTAGATATTATTTATCTCAAGTATTTTTAGTGCTCAAAGAGTTTTGCCTGATCAATAATATTGCTAGAGCATCTTTTAAAACAATTACTAAGTCCTGACCAGCACCTATTTCTAATCTGTTTGCTTATTTGTTTACTTTCTGTTTTGTCATTTCTTTTGCTTTGACATTCTATAAAAACCAATCATTTTAACCACATTTGAAACCATTGAAAAGCTAAAAAAAATAGATAAAGTGAGAGCTAATTCAGACCCTGGATTCGATAAATACTTATTACTTGCTGCAGATTGTGTATACTTGCACAAAGTTCTAGAGTCTATTTACATCTTATTTTTACTCACTCTAGGAGCCCAACAGACCACCAACTCAAGAATTTCAAAACTCAACAAATGCAAACATTAATAATAAATTTCATGCTTTCAACAATTTTCATAAACGTATACGTATTTAAACAACTCATAAAGCAGAGGATTTTTTTGGAAAATCAAACACGCGTTCCCATTTAAAAACTTCAGCAATAAAGCCACTTACCTTGGCTTAAACCAACACCAAACTATTCCTCTTCAAAACTCCCCGAGTCAAAGACTTTGGTAAGCCAAAGACGAAATTGCAAAAACTAGAAGACCCACTTCTTGAATCGCCGAAATTTGAGCGGAGAACTTGACGAGCAAACTACAAAAAATATGAGCATTAAACCAAAAACTAAAATCAAGCAAAACATCCGTCAATCTAACTTACCCAATGCCGGAACCGCTCGAAATCCCGCTAAAAACAAAAACCTACAGCTGCTGGAATTGTCGAATTTCGCCCCTAAACGTCGCTGCCACGCCCGAGCTTGCCAGAAAACCAAGCTCAACCATCACTTGCGAACTGCTGCCTGAATACGTCATGACCTTCCCTTTTATTGTGTTGTACCGCTGCACCTACACGCTGCTGCTGCCGGACTGTTGCACCGCTAGATCACATGCGAACGCGCCGAAGAAGGAGAGATATCGAGAGAAGAAGATGAACGGAAAAACCCATGAACCACAACCTCTCCGTCGGACCGAGACCTGTCGTCGTCGCCTCTTGCCAGAGAAGGCACCAGAGACGAGAGAAAAAAAAAAGGAGATGTTGGCCGAAGGACGTGCTTCCGGAGATGAGGCTGGAGGGAGTTGCACGATCGGGTAAGGAGCAAGAAAGAAGAAGAATGAGGAAAACTTAATGGCTTGGCTAATGGCTCCTCCTAGGGTTGCATGCATCACTTAAAAAGGCTAAGAAACTAGGGTTTGACTTGGCTCAAACCTCCCTTTAATTACTAAATTGCCACCACAACTGAGTAATTAATTTTCCAACAATATTCATCCACTAAATCTTCTTCTTTAATATTTTTTTTTTTAAATTTCCCTCTTAACTCCAAATTAATTCCGAACTAAAGAAATTTGGAATTTACCTAAAATTATCGACATTACAAAAACAAACAATGCTAGAGGGAGCAAAATTGTTTTTGCATAGGCGGAGCTTTCTTCTATTCAAGGAATCCACATATTTGAACCCATAAATAGAAGCTTAGCTCATGATTGAAAGCAAATTGCAAAACATAAAGGAAAACAAACTCGACATGGAGAAAAGATAACTGAAATTAATACTAAAGAATGAACTAAATACAAAAGATTAAGGGAAAAATACACTTTTGGTCCCTGAGGTTTGGGTTAAGTTACACTATGGTCCTTGAGTTTTCAAACTCAACAAAATTACCCTTGAGGTTTGAGATAAGGAACAATTTGGTCCTTGCCATCCATTTTGTCGTTAAATCCTAACGGGCTGCTGACGTCACACTGTTATTTTAATTTTAAAAAATAATTTTAAAGTTTTTAAAATAAAAATATATTAAAATAATAAAAATATTATTATTTTATTATTATTTTTAATTACCAAAATGCCCTTCTAGATCCCGAGAACACCAAATTGACCTATACATCAATAAGACTCAAAATTAGTCAATTATCACAAATAATAGCATTAGGATAAGCAAAATTTAAGGAAATAATTAGCACCAATTTGGTGCTAACAGATTCAAATTTTTTTTTTGGGAAAAGTACACTTTTGGTCCCTGAGGTTTGAGTTAGGTTTCATTTTGGTCTCTGAGGTTTCAAACTCAACAATTTAGTCCCTAAGGTTTGATTTTAGTTGCAATTTGGTCCCTCCATCCAATTTTCCGTTAGTATTTAATGGATTGCTGACGTGGCATTGATTTTTAATTAAAAAATCATTTTTTATTTTTTAAAAAATATATATATATTAAAATAATAAAAAAAAAATATTATTTTATATAACTTTATTTCTTTCCCCCTCTCTCTTCCCCCTTCTTCTTCACTTTTTCCTTCTTCCCCAAGCACCATCACATTTCTCACTCCCATGGTTGCCGCTGGCCGCCAGTCACCGGTCACAAGCGACCGCCACTCACCAGCAGTCGGCGACTGTGATAGCTAGCTACTTTTACTTATTTAATTTAGCTAGTCTTTTACGATGTTTGGGCCATTTTATTGTGCTTTATTGTTTATTTTGTAGGAAATGGTTGATTGGAGCTATAGCGCAATATTAGAGTTAATCGGGTGCTCGGGACGTGAAAAGATGCAAAGGAATGACAAGAGTTAAAGAGGACAAAAGTCAAATTTCGGTCAACAACAGGCTAGCGTCGAGACGCTAGCTCTTGAGGGTCTCGACGCTCACATTCCATATCTGATTAGGGGCGTAAAGGTCAAAGCGTCTCGACGCTGCGACCTTAGCGTCTCGACGCTGTGTTATTTCGCTTACTGAAACGCGTGTTTTGAAGGCAGCGTCTCGACGCTAAGACGAAAAATCTGCTATATAATCTTCTTTTCGGCTAGGTTTGAAGGGACTTCGATTTGGGGACTTTTGGAGCCGACAATAGGACAGAATTGAGGGATTCTTGAGCTGGAGCAAAGGGGACGAAGTGGAAATCAACCCATTGTTCGTGGGGATTGTGACGGGGACGTTCAGTCTCGGCCTACAACGAGTCTATTTCTCTTTTCCCTTACTTTAGATAGTTTTTATGGCTTATTTAGACTTAGTTTATATTGTAACGAGGATTATGTGTAGCTAAGTTAAATTCTTAGGGATTGATGTAGCCGTTGGACACGTTTTGGATTGATTTACGGTATTTATGCTATTGATGTCATTTATGCATATGTTGTATCCTTAATGCTTTCAATTTACTGGCCATAAATTGATTGATGTTTATATTTGAATCTAACTCGGGAGAGAGGATTTAAATTAGTAATCAATATGCATAACTAGAATTTAGCTAAAAATCGGGAGGTTAAGGTTAATTCTAGAAATTGTTATAAAGGTTAGCCTTATTTCCTTGTATGTTTATTGGATTTAGATAGGGATATCGGGTTCAATTGCAAATGAGAGAATCATGTATGCTCGGGAGAGATATGTGTGATTTTAGTTGCCAAGATTTATGAATCATAACATGTGTTAATCCGTTTATTAATCCATAACTCCAATTGGTGAAATCAAATCCCTAAGACCAATTCTTCCCATTAGATTGTCACTTTTAGTTTTAGTTTCGTGTTTGATTAAATCATATTCTCATTCTATTTGATTCCCTAAATAAAATTGGTCAAAAGTATCTTTGATAATTAAAATTTGGCTAGACACCAATCTAGAGGACGACATTCGATTTCAAAATCACTATATTATTACTTGACCCGTACACTTGCGGGAAGCAAATTGCACATCAGGCTGACAGATTTTTTTTCTCTCTTTCTTCTTCTCCCTCCTTTCTTCGTCTTTCTCTCCATTTTTTTCTCTCTCTCATCATGTTCCCTCTCTCTCACCGTCCCTCTCTCTCACCATCCCTCTCTCTCTTTCTTCTTTCTTTCTCTCTCCCTCACCACCTCTTTCTCTTCACTGTTCCTCTTGTCGGAAAGCTCCCCAAGCACGCCCAAATCTCGTCGGAGTGTTCAAGATTTCTCTACACACCCACAGTCGGCCAGATCTCGTCGGAAAGCTCCCACGCATGGACAGATCTTGCTACACATGCACGGCCGACCAGATCTCGTGTCGAAAAGCTTCCACGCACGGTCAAATCTCGTTGGAGTGTTCTGGATTTCGCCATCCCTCTCATCGATTGTTTCAGATCTCACCACGACGCACGCGATTCACACCCAGATCTCGCCATGCACGCACGCGATTCACATCCAGCTCCCTACGTCCGGACCGTTCACGGTCAAATCTCACTCTCCAGACGCCGGACTGTTTCATATCTCGTCGTGAGTTCAAACGCAGTCCCACGTCGACCCATTCTGCCTCTCCATCCCCTCTTTTCTGATTTTTTAAATAAAATGGAGAGAAAAAACGAAAAGAAGAAAGTAAAAAGAAAAAAAAATTGTCGGTGGTCGGTCGTTCGACGATGAAGAAGATGATGGTGGAGAGAGAAAGAAATTAATTCCTTCTTTTTGTTTAACAAAAAAAAAAAAAAGAAGAAAAGAAAAGTGGGGGAAGAAGAAGAGAAGAGGAAAAAGAGAAAAAAAAAGGGACGACCACCGGCGGTTTGAAGAAGAAGAAGTTGTCGGCGGTTTGATGAGAAAAAGAAGAAGAAAGAAAGAGAGAGAGAAAAAAAATTAAAAAATATATAAAATAATAATATATAATTATTTTAATATATTTATATTTTAAAAAATAAAAATGATTTTTTTAATTAAAAAATCAATGTCACGTCAGCAATCCGTTAAATACTAACGGAAAATTGGATGGAGGGATCAAATTGCAACTAAAATCAAACCTCAGGGACTATATTGTTGTGTTTGAAACCTCAGGGACTAAAAGTGTATTTTTCCCTTTTTTTCTAATACCATATCAGATAAACATGGGGTTCCATCTCAAAACCAATATAATTGACAATGAGTGGAGTAACTCATCTATCTTATATATTTTGAAGTCTCAACTTATCTTTTCAATGTGGGATCTTCAACAAGAAGTTACAAACTTTTTGAATTCTAAAACTTTTAGGCTCCGTTTGATAATCATTTGGTTCTTGGTTTTTGCAAATTAAGCTTAAAAACACTACTTCAATCATTAAGGCCTTGTTTGATAACCATTTGGTTTTTGGTTTTTGAAAATTAAGCTTATACACACCTACTTTCACAAGTTTCTTTGTTTTAGTATTAATCTTCTTCCTTGTTTTCAAAAACCAAGTCCAATTTTGAAAAAAAAAAGTAGTTTTCAAAAACTTGTTTTTGTTTTTAGAATTTGGCTAGGAATTCAAATGGATCCTTAACAAGGATGAAAGTTATGGTAGGGAATTTAGGAGAAAACAAGCATATTTTTCAAAAACAAAAAACAAAAGACCAAACGGTTATCTAACAAGGCCTAAGTTTTTTAGTTTTGTTATACACATTTTTCCATGTTTTCAAAAACCAAGCCAAGTTTTGAAAACTAAAAAAAAAAATAGTTTTCAAAAACTTGTTTTTGTTTTTGGAATTTGGCAAGGAATTCAGATGTGTCCTTAACAAAGATGAAACCCATGGTAAGGAAATTGAAGGAAAATAAGCTTAATTTTCAAAAACCAAAAACAAAAAACCAAATGGTTATCAAATGAGGCCTTAAATTTTCATTTTGAATTAAATTAAAGAAAGAAAATATTTTAAGTTGTAGGAAAATCCTTTTTCATTCTAACCTTTAAGATTCTATACCCTTATAATTGATTATTAATTAATTTATTGATATTTATAATTATTAATAGCATAAAATATGTCCCTTTGTTTGTGGGGTTTTCTCTCGAGATGAGAGTCGTCCTTCTGATTGAAGGCTAGGGTTACGTGGCAGTGCAAGTGGGGTTTTCGCGTGTTCGTCAGTCGGTGGGGCTGTGCTGATCAGGGTATTTCTGAGGGGTCGTGTGTAGTTCCGGTGGTGTATGTAGTGTGTGTGATAGCTCTTAGAAATAAGAGCTATTGGTTCTCTTTTAGGCTTAAAAACTCTATTCTTTGATGTGTTTGAGCTTTGGTTTGTGCTTGAAAATGAGTATTCTTTGATGAACATTTTTTTACATATCAGTAGGCAAGGCTTGAACTAAATTTGGTGCAGATTTCTTATGATTAAGCTGATTTTTCTGGTATAGGGCCACTCAGGTTTTGCTGCAGCAACTGATTTCACAAGCAGAAGGCAGAAAGTCTGGGTAATAAAATTCTGCACGTGCCAAATCCGTGTAAGCCTTCATTAATTGAGCTGGCAGCCATGTGGAGCTGATTTGTCCCATCTCAACCAATTGGGGAAGGTCCATGTGGAGTTATATGTCTAATCAGCCCTGAATTCAATGAAAAGAGAGGGTATAAATGTTCTTTTGCCAAAAAAGAATGAGAGACAAGTTGGAGAAGTTGACCTAGGAGTTGCTGCTGTCATTGAAGGGGAAAAAGGACAAGGAGGCTGCTGTTTGGAGGAATTTCCAGCTTGGGAAAGCTGGAATCTCCCTTGGAAGCTTATTTTCTTCACTCCTCTTCTTTTATTCTTCTTTCTCCTAGTGATTAGTTGGTATTTAAGGTTGTATTCATGACTGATATGGTTGTTGGCTGCTGTATTTTCATTATTTTCACCTTGAACATGAGCTAAATCCTCTTAGGTGAGGATTAGGGTGCTTAAGCTTGAACTTGTTGTTTGTTTTAGTGGAACTTGATTTATTGCAACTTAAAGCAAAGTGTTCTTCATGCTTAAAGCTGGAATTTCGTTTGGCCAACCATTTTCTAGCATTGTTGTTTAGTGTTTGGGAAAACAATAGATAACCGACTACTTTGCTTTACCTTAGTCTTTAATGATCATGAAAATGAGTGGGTATTTAGGGATAAATCACCACCTAAGGCACTAAATCAGTTGAGCTAAAAAGAAGGGGTTAAATGGGAGTTTAATCACCTAAGTTAGAGGAGAATTGGAAGATTCCCGTAGAAAATTCTGTGTGAGTTGTAATTATAAAGCTCTGCTACAGCAAGCAGCTTGTGAGAGTAGACAGCCCCTAATCTGAACCTTACCTTCTCTGTGCTAATCTGCTGTTTTTATTGAATTCTACTTTAGTTCTTGTCATTTTAAGCTTGTTTGCCATTTCAATCTCTTGCATTTAGTTAAGGAAAAATATTGTTCCTCGGTTACATTGAATTTCATTAAAAATCAAGCTTAGAAGTAGTAAAATTCCCTAAACCAATCCCTGTGGAGAACGATCTTAATTTACTTATCACTTGCTGCCATGATGTGTATACTTGCACGTTTCTGAGTTATTTGTGAAGATTTCTTGCATATCTAGAATCACTTTGCACAAGGCAACAAGTTTTTGGCGCCGTTGCCAGGGATTGAGTTGATTTTTGCTATTTTTGAGCTGAAATTTGGTGAAATTGGTGCTAAAACAGCTTCTAACTTGGTTGTTTGATTTTGCAGGTGCTGGTAGCAGTGTATGAACGAATTCCCTGACTTAGAATTCGGTTTGGACCCTGAAATTGAAAGGACTTTTCATAGGAGGAGAAGGGAACAAAGGGAGAGAAACAATAGGATGGATCCACCACCTCTTTTACCCCCTGTACCTCCTAGAAATCAAGAAAACCAAAACAATCAGCAGCCTAATCCTGAGATAAATCACCAACCTAGGGTAGAAAATCAAGCTGAAAACCCTGTCCTTATAGCCAATGATAGGGGAAGAGCTATTAGAGCCTATGCCGTCCCTACCTTCAATGAGTTGTACCCTGGGATAGCTAGACCCGAGATACAGGCACACAATTTTGAAATGAAGCCTGTTATGTTCCAAATGTTACAAACGGTGGGACAATTTCATGGACTACCTTCTGAGGACCCACATCTACACCTTAAATCCTTTTTGGGAGTGAGTGACTCATTCAAAATTCAAAGAGTTTCTCAAGATGCTTTGAGGTTAACCTTGTTTCCTTATTCTTTGAGGGATGGGGCTAAAGCTTGGTTGAATAACTTTGCTCCTGGCTCCATCACTACATGGAATGAGTTAGCAGAGAAATTCCTCATTAAGTACTTTCCTCCCACAAGAAATGCCAAGCTTAGATCGGATATAGTGTCTTTTAGACAATTTGATGATGAGTCCTTTAGTGAAGCTTGGGAGAGATTTAAGGAATTATTGAGAAAATGCCCTCACCATGGACTCCCCCATTGCATTCAAATGGAGACTTTTTATAATGGGTTGAATTGGGCTACTCAAAACATGGTAGATGCTTCAGCTAATGGTGCTTTATTATCCAAGACTTATGACAAAGCTTATGCCATTTTGGAGAGAATTTCCACAAATAGTTGCCAATGGTATGATTCTAGAAGTGTGGCTGGGAAGAAAAATAAGGGTATGCTTGAGGTTGACACTGTTACATCCTTTAATGCTAGGTTTGATTCAATGGAAAGCATGATGAAAAAGTTAAATTCAGGCTTTGAGAATTTGCAGTTGATGAATTCCAGTGCAAACCAGTCTGCTGCAGCAGTCAATATAAATCAGAATGCAGCAGATTCTTGCGTTTACTGTGGAGAGGATCACAAGTTTGAATTTTGCCCTGGAAATCCAGCCTCAGTGTGTTATGTAGGAAACCAAAATGCTCCTAGGAATAATCCCTATTCCAATACCTATAATCCGGGTTGGAGAAATCATCCAAATTTTGCTTGGGGAGGTCAAGGAAGTAATTCCAACACCCAACAAGCTCAACAAAAGATGAGTGGACCTTCCGGATTTGGGCAACAAAATCAGCAACCTCAGTTCCAAAATACCATGAAACAACATGCCACTGGAAGTTCTTTAGAGAGCATGTTCAAGGAGTACATGGCTAAAATTGATGCTGCTATTCAAACTCACCAAGCATCATTGAGAAATTTGGAAGTGCAAATGGGCCAAATAGCTAGTGAATTGAAAGTTAGGCCACCTGGTAAACTCCCCTCTGACACTGAAAATTCAAAGAGGGAAGGAAAGGAACAAGTCCAAGCTGTGGAGCTAAGAAGTGGGAAGCCGTTGGTTGAGAAAAAAGGGCCAACCCAACAAAAACCAGCTGGACAGCAAGT
The DNA here is from genome assembly GCA_036850905.1 of Luffa acutangula. Taxonomy (NCBI): domain Eukaryota; kingdom Viridiplantae; phylum Streptophyta; class Magnoliopsida; order Cucurbitales; family Cucurbitaceae; genus Luffa; species Luffa acutangula. Next base: position 42,057,313 of record CM072097.1, on the reverse strand, counting down.
GGAAAAACCAGCTGATATTGATGCTGATATGGAAAAGACAGCAGAGAAAAATGTTGAAAAACCTGCTGGAATTCAAGTAGAAAAAAGTCCAGAGAGTGAGGAAATTGAAGAAATTCCTAGAGCAGCCCCTGTAGCTCCTTCTAAGTCAATTCCTACACACACACCTACATTTAAACCGCCCCCACCACCCTTTCCCCAAAGGCTAAAGCAGAAAAATCAAGAGGCCAATTTTAAGAAATTTCTTGAGGTCCTAAAACAGCTTCATATAAACATCCCACTAGTTGAGGCTTTGGAACAAATGCCCAACTATGTGAAGTTCCTCAAGGATATTTTGACAAAGAAAAGGAGATTGGGTGAGTATGAAACTGTGCCATTGACTGAGGAGTGTAGTGCAATTTTGAAAAATAGGATTCCACCCAAAGTTAAAGACCCTGGAAGTTTTACCATTCCTGTTTCTATCGGTGGTAAAGAGTTGGGAAGAGCTCTGTGCGATCTTGGAGCTAGCATAAACCTCATGCCATTGTCCATTTACAAGAAATTAGGAATAGGAGAGGCTAGACCGACCACTGTGACTTTGCAACTTGCTGATAGATCAATCACCTACCCTGAAGGAAAAATTGAGGACATCTTAGTTCAAGTGGATAAGTTTATCTTTTTAGCTGATTTTATCATTTTGGATTATGAAGCGGATAAGGATGTCCCAATTATCCTAGGGAGACCATTTTTGGCCACAGGGAGAGCTTTAATAGATGTTCAAAAAGGTGAATTGACTATGCGAGTGCATGATCAAGAAGTCAAATTCAGTGTGTTTGATGCCATGAAATGCCCAGCTGAGGTGGAGGAGTGTTCTGTGATTAATGTGTTGGATGAGTTGGTAGCTCATAAATGGGAGGAAGAACTATTGCAGCACCACATACAGCAGTTTGGTGAGATAAACGTGGGAGACTTAGAATTTCTGTGTGTGCAGCAGAATCTGGAAGTAGTGACTGAAGCTCCTAGCTTTAAGAGAGCTTTTGAATCACTGGAGTTGACTGATAGGAAAATTAAACCTATGCAGCCCTCCATTGTAGAGCCTCCAAAGTTAGAACTAAAGCCCTTGCCCAACCACTTGAAATATGCTTACTTGGGAGAACAAGAAACATTACCTATCATAATCTCAGCAAGTTTGCTCCCTGGGGATGAACAAGCACTGTTGGAATTGTTGAAAAAATTCAAAAAGGCCATTGGTTGGACTCTAGCTGACATTCAAGGTATAAGTCCATCCTTTTGTATGCACAAAATTAATTTGGAGGAAGGAAACTTCAAATCGATTGAGCAACAAAGGAGGCTTAATCCGGCCATGAAAGAAGTAGTGAAAAAGGAGATAATAAAGTGGCTAGATGCTGGAATTATATACCCTATAGCTGATAGTAATTGGGTTAGTCCGGTCCAATGTGTGCCTAAAAAGGGAGGTATGACCGTGGTGATGAATGAGGCAAATGAGCTAGTTCCCACTAGAACAGTGACAGGATGGAGGGTATGTATGGATTATAGGCGTTTGAACAAGGCCACAAGAAAAGACCATTTCCCTTTACCTTTCATTGACCAAATGTTGGACAAGCTAGCTGGGCAAGATTATTATTGCTTTTTGGATGGTTATTCAGGATATAACCAAATCACCATAGCCCCTCAAGATCAAGAGAAAACCACCTTCACTTGTCCCTATGGTACCTTTGCATTTAGGAGAATGTCATTCGGTCTTTGTAATGCCCCTGCCACTTTTCAAAGGTGTATGATGGCCATTTTTTCTGATTTAGTGGAGACAATAATGGAAGTATTCATGGATGACTTTTCGGTTTTTGGGGAGTCATTCCAAGCTTGCCTCACTAATTTGGGAAAAGTATTGCAAAGATGTGTAGAAACCAATTTGGTGCTCAACTGGGAGAAATGCCACTTTATGGTCAAAGAAGGCATAGTTCTTGGGCACAAAATCTCGAGAAAAGGCATTGAAGTGGATAGAGCCAAGGTAGAGATCATTGAAAAGCTAGAGCCTCCAACCACAGTGAAAGGAGTTAGAAGCTTTCTTGGGCATGCTGGATTTTACAGGAGATTTATCAAGGATTTCTCAAAAATTTCCAAGCCCCTTTGCCTATTGTTAGAAGTGAACCGCCCCTTTGAGTTTGATGCTGAGTGTTTGAAGGCTTTCAACATCCTAAAAACAGCATTAGTCACTGCACCTATCATCTCCTCACCTAATTGGCTACTGCCATTTGAGTTGATGTGTGATGCAAGTGATTTCGCTGTTGGGGCTATGTTGGGACAAAGAATAGGGAAGCTGATCCACCCTATCTACTATGCTAGCAAAACTCTAAATGAGGCCCAAAAGAACTACACCACCACTGAAAAAGAGCTTTTAGCCGTAGTGTTTGCCTTTGAAAAATTTAGACCTTATTTAGTGGGAACAAGGGTAACAGTTTTTACTGACCATGCTGCCATTAAATATCTTTTGGCCAAGAAAGATGCTAAACCAAGGCTAATTAGGTGGGTGCTTTTGCTCCAAGAGTTTGACTTGGAGATTAAGGATAAAAAGGGTTCTGAAAATCTTGTTGCTGATCATTTATCAAGGCTGGAAGGCAATGAGAAACTGTTACAGCAGAGTGAAATTAAGGATTCATTTCCTGATGAGCAACTGCTTACAGTAGCTCAAGTGAAGGAAATTGACACTCCTTGGTTTGCAGACCTTGCAAATTACCTAGCCTGTGGAGTTGTGCCCCCTGATATGACCAAGCAACAGCTAAAAAAAATTCCACTCTGAGGTGAGATTTTATTTTTGGGATGAACCATTCTTGTATAGGCAGTGTGCAGATGGAATTTTTAGAAGATGTGTTGCTGAAAGTGAAGTTCAGTCCATTTTAGCTCACTGTCACTCATCCCCTTATGGTGGACATTTTGGTGGTCAAAGAACAGCTGCAAAAGTGTTTCAGTCAGGTTATTATTGGCCCTCGGTGTTTAAAGATGCTCATTTGTTTAGTAAAGTGTGTGACAAGTGTCAAAGGAAGGGAAATCTGAGCCAAAAAGATGAAATGCCTCTCACCTACATTTTAGAGGTAGAACTCTTTGATGTTTGGGGTTTGGATTTTATGGGACCTTTCCCACCTTCCTTTGGGAATTTATACATACTTTTGGCTGTAGATTATGTGTCAAAATGGGTGGAAGCTATTGCTTGTCCCTTAAATGATGCCAAAACAGTGTTAAAATTTTTGCACAAGAACATTTTTACTCGTTTTGGTATTCCTAGAGCTTTAATAAGTGATGAGGGGACTCATTTCGTGAATAGAATGATGAACAACATGTTGGTTAAGTACAATGTTAAGCATAGAGTCTCAACCCCTTACCATCCACAAGCTAACGGGCAAGCCGAGATCTCCAATAGGGAAATTAAAAGTATTTTGGAAAAAATGGTCAGCCCAAATAGAAAGGATTGGTCTATTAGGCTTGATGATGCATTATGGGCCTATAGGACAACATTTAAAACTCCCTTGGGCATGTCTCCATATAGGTGAGTTTTTGGAAAATCTTGCCATCTGCCTTTGGAGTTAGAACATAAAGCTTTTTGGGCCATTAAAAAGCTCAATTTTGATCATAAAGCAGCGGGTGAATTGAGAAAATTTCAACTTATAGAGATGGAGGAGTTTAGGCAACTATCCTATGAAAATGCAAAGATGTACAAAGAAAAGACAAAGGCTTGGCATGATAAGAGATTGGTGCCTAAACAATTTGAAAGGGGGCAAAAGGTCTTGTTGTTTAACTCTAGGCTAAAGCTTTTTCCTGGCAAGCTCAAATCTAGGTGGTCGGGACCCTTCACTGTGTTAGAAGCCTACAGTCATGGAGCTGTGTTATTAAGGGATGTCAGTGATGGAAGAGAATTCAAGGTCAATGGTCAGAGATTAAAGCACTACTGGGGTGAAGAATTCCAGAGGTGTTTTGCCTCTTGCAATTTGTTAGAAATTTGAGAAATGGAAGGAGAAGTTAGGGACAATGTGTTTTAAGTTCTATTGAATACTCTTTTGGTCCCTAAAGGTGGTAAAGTGCATTCAAATTTACTGTTTTATTTCAATTTGCAGCAGTCTTTAGCTTTAATTCTTCTGTCTTTTAATTTGCCGTTGGTAGTGTTTAGTTGTAGCTAGTTGCTTTCATTTTATTCAATTTGTTTTGCCTTTAATTTCAGTATTTAGTTGCTGACAATATAGTTTCTTTAGTGCAAGCAAGCTTTTATTTAGTAGGAGTCCTCGTGCAAAAGGTGAAGTATGAATCTTGGAAAAAGATTTCCTTGGGCAGTGAGCTTGTTAGTCTTGGGAGAAAAAGCCAGCTGATGAGATTGCTATCATTAGATTTGAAAAGGTGGATTTGATGGGAATTTGCATTTAAGATGCTGTTTGTCTAAAAAGGTGAAATCTGGAAGCTGCAGCAGAATCCTTGCAGTCCCATAGCAGCAGACTTGGTGCACCCATAGCAGCAGATTTTTTTTTGGGGCAGTGAGCTGGTGGCAGCACTTGAAGGCCCGTGATTCCCCTCAACAACCTGAATTTGCTTATTCAATGAGAAGATCTTTTATGGCTTATTTAAACAATGAGGGTAGCCTTTCAACCATCAAGCAAACCGTAGCAATTCTTCTGAAAAGAAAAAAAAACTGCTTTCTTCCCCTAAACCGAAGCTTGCTTCTCCTTTACCTATGGCTCCCAAAGTTCTCAAAAAGCTATTTAGGCCAAAAGTTGCTGAATCTTCAGCACCATCAAGCAAATCTCAAGATAAAGAAATAGTTGTTTTAGGTGAAGGTGGGCAATCTAAGGCCATAAGAAGGAGTCCTAGAAACAAGGGAAAGGGAAAGCAAGTGGTGGAGCAAGAAGAACTTCATGAAGAAGTAATTGTGACTCAAGTGCAAGAGCAAGAAGTTGAAGAAGAAATTGCACCTCCCCCAAGAAGTCCTCCAACAAGAAAGAAGAGCCTAAAGAAAAAGGGAAAAGAGCCAATGCTGGAATTTGATGAGAGCCCTATGGAGAAGTTTGTTAATGCTGCCGCTAAGAAAAAATTTGAAGTCATGCTCCAAAGAGATCCTCTTCCTGAAAGAGGATTTGAGGCAGATTTTGAAAAGCTTCCCTCATATGTTTCAGGAGTGATCGTCAAGCTTGGATGGCAATTACTTTGCCAAAAGCCAGAACCAGCTGTTATTCCCTTGGTGAGGGAATTCTATGCAAATGTCCAAGACAACGAGCTTTTCAGAACCAAAGTAAGGGGAAAATGGGTGGACTGGTCGCCATTAGTCATCAACGAATTCTACAACCTTCCTAATTTCCCCTATGCTGTTTTCAACTCAATGGAGATTGCTCCATCTGAAGAGCAGCTCCATTCAGCTCTTGTCACTTGTGCTGTTGAAGGAGCAATGGCAAGAAACTCAGTTCGAACACTATTGGCTGCATACCTTAAGCCCGAAGCAAACGTTTGGCACACCTTTGCAAGGAGTAGGTTGCTCCCCACTACTCATGACACCACGGTGTCTAAAGAAAGAGTTCTCTTAATTTTTTCCATCTTAAAAATCCTGAGCATTGACGTGGGAAAGCTCTTGGCAAAAGAGATTGTGGCATGTTCAAAAAGGAAGGTAGGAAGACTGTTTTTTCCAAATCTGATTACAGCATTATGTTTGAGGGCTCAAGTCGAGGTGGATGAGAATGAAGAAATTCTAATGGACAAAGGAATCATAGATTCAGCATCTATAACAAGATTACATGGGGAGAAGAAGGGAAGGTCAAGCACAAATATGGTTTGTGGGGTTGAGGAGATTTTAAGGCAGCAGAGAAGGTTGATGAGGCAAATGGAACACAGTGAAAGTCAGCAAAAGACTTATTGGCAATATGCTCATCTTAGGGACTCTGCCATGGAGAAAACATTCGAATTCGGCTTTGAGGAGCTTCCTCAGCCATTTCCTCATTTCCCAACAGGTTTATTTGACTCGTGGTGCCCTTCCCCATCTCCCAGCGGGAATGAAAATGATGCTGATGATGATCAAGAAGATTGATGAAGATTGAAGGGGAGTGGTTGCTGTTGCTTGCTTTATGTTGATATTGTCTGTTTTTCTGAAAAAAAATTATGTTTGTTGTGTGGTCTGCTGTTGGTTTATCTTGTTGATTTCTTTTTCGCTTTTGTTCAAGTCTGTTTTCTTTATCTTTTATCTTTGAGTAGCTTTGTTAGGCGTTATCTGAAAAAAAAAATGTGCTGATGCTAAAAGTTAAATCAATGAACAACATATCTTTTATTCTAGCTTGCCTAGGTGTTGTTTTAGGTGCTGGTGCTGTTTTGGGAAGCTGCTCATTTGTGTACAATGCATCTGTTTTAATGAAATCATGCCCTTTGAGTGTTGGAAAATGCATAAGTACCAAAAATCTGAAATTGAGAAAGCTTAGTAGCGCAAAAATGCACATGTACTTTTCTGTTTCAAATGTTATGTGATATACCTCTAAATCTTAGATAGTGCCATTTTTGCGTGAATGGATATTTTAAGTTAGAAAAGTCATTTCATGAAAAATTTTAAGATTGGTGAGCTGCTGAAATTGTTGATGTTTAGCAATACTAAGCTTGTTTAAAATGCTAAGTAAGCTAGAGTAGCCATCGGGTGCATAAATTTTCTGTTAGAGAATTTTGAATTGCTGTTTTTTAGCATGTTGCAGCTGGTATATTGTGTTCTGCTTTGAAAATATGGATTGTCCAGCTTGTGTGGAAGTAGGTAAGGCCTAACTGTAGCTCTAGGCTGTTCTTTTGGTTAAGTTTAGCCTTGCTGAATGCTGCAGCAGCAACTGTGAAAAAAAAAATCTGTTTTGCTTGAAAAGAAAGTGTTTTGGGTAATGATCCCCAATAGCTTAGCCTATTTGCTTAGTTTGATTATCTTAGTGTGCTTTAAGTCCTTAGGTGGATAGGAAGCTTCCTAATTTTCCTCCTTAGCTTAGCTCAAATCTTAGGAAAGCTTGTTCCTAGTCCTTTGCCCAAACCTTATAATCCTCCTAAGCAACAAGCCTTAGCTTCTCTAAAAAATAAGTTTGGGGGTCCTTGCCTTGCTTTCTCACTCATTGGGGACAATGAATGGATTAAGTTTGGGGGTGAGGTAACCCTTGAAAAAAAGAAAAACATGAAAAAGAAATAGAAAAGTCAACTTAGAAAGCATTCCTCTTTGTCTTAGTTTTGCCTAAGATGCACTCCTCTCCCTTTTTGAAGATTTTCTGTTCTCCTTGAGCTTGCCTAGTAACCAGGGGGATTTATGATACCCATAGTTTGCCCCTGCGTCAAAAAGTAGCTCAAGGGAAGAGAAAACGTTTAAAAAAAAAATGAGCAGAAAAGAAAAGTTCAAATGAGATGGATAAAGGGATGAGTGTTTGCTTGAAGGTTACAATCTTCCCCAGGGCTTAGGTGAGCTTCACCAAAAAGTGTCGCCATTCTAAGAAGCAAGGAAGTGGTTGCTAGAGAGCAAATCTTAGTCAACTCTAAGGGAAATGAGTGTAGTTCTCGTTAGGTGATGAGCTTGGAGGCTAAGGTGAGTTTCACCATAAAGTGTTGCCATTCTTGGACCAAAGAGCTATGACCTATGAGACTTTCTAAGTTGGTAAACAAAAACAAAATAATAATAAAAAGTTGAGGGAAGCTTAGGTTGAGCTTAGAAGCTTTAAAGGTTAGACAAAGAGACTATAGGATTGCTTTGCAAGCTTTAGGATTGAGGTTTGAGCTAAGTTTAGGCTTGAAGGTTAGTGGCTTCCTTGATGTCAATAGGCTGGTATAATTTGATACGATGGCTCTTGTAAATAGGTTGAGCTAGAGGATCATTAGAAGAGCGCTAAAAATTTGAAAATGCCAAGTTGAAAGGTGATTTTGTAAAAGAAATGTTTTGATGAGTAGTTGTATGCATTCAGAGAGGTAGGCTTGTCAAGAAGTAGCTAGGTGCTTTAGTAGGCCATTTTGACTGCAAGCTGAATATGGGATGATGAGTTAGAGTTTTTGTAGGCTAGCATTGCTTAGGGACGAGCAATGATTCAAGTTTGGGGGTTTGATAGCTCTTAGAAATAAGAGCTATTGGTTCTCTTTTAGGCTTAAAAACTCTATTCTTTGATGTGTTTGAGCTTTGGTTTGTGCTTGAAAATGAGTATTCTTTGATGAACATTTTTTTACATATCAGTAGGCAAGGCTTGAACTAAATTTGGTGCAGATTTCTTATGATTAAGCTGATTTTTCTGGTATAGGGCCACTCAGGTTTTGCTGCAGCAACTGATTTCACAAGCAGAAGGCAGAAAGTCTGGGTAATAAAATTCTGCACGTGCCAAATCCGTGTAAGCCTTCATTAATTGAGCTGGCAGCCATGTGGAGCTGATTTGTCCCATCTCAACTAATTGGGGAAGGTCCATGTGGAGTTATATGTCTAATCAGCCCTGAATTCAATGAAAAGAGAGGGTATAAATGTTCTTTTGCCAAAAAAGAATGAGAGACAAGTTGGAGAAGTTGACCTAGGAGTTGCTGCTGTCATTGAAGGGGAAAAAGGACAAGGAGGCTGCTGTTTGGAGGAATTTCCAGCTTGGGAAAGCTGGAATCTCCCTTGGAAGCTTCTTTTCTTCACTCCTCTTCTTTTATTCTTCTTTCTCCTAGTGATTAGTTGGTATTTAAGGTTGTATTCATGACTGATATGGTTGTTGGCTGCTGTATTTTCATTATTTTCACCTTGAACATGAGCTAAATCCTCTTAGGTGAGGATTAGGGTGCTTAAGCTTGAACTTGTTGTTTGTTTTAGTGGAACTTGATTTATTGCAACTTAAAGCAAAGTGTTCTTCATGCTTAAAGCTGGAATTTCGTTTGGCCAACCATTTTCTAGCATTGTTGTTTAGTGTTTGGGAAAACAATAGATAACCGACTACTTTGCTTTACCTTAGTCTTTAATGATCATGAAAATGAGTGGGTATTTAGGGATAAATCACCACCTAAGGCACTAAATCAGTTGAGCTAAAAAGAAGGGGTTAAATGGGAGTTTAATCACCTAAGTTAGAGGAGAATTGGAAGATTCCCGTAGAAAATTCTGTGTGAGTTGTAATTATAAAGCTCTGCTACAGCAAGCAGCTTGTGAGAGTAGACAGCCCCTAATCTGAACCTTACCTTCTCTGTGCTAATCTGCTGTTTTTATTGAATTCTACTTTAGTTCTTGTCATTTTAAGCTTGTTTGCCATTTCAATCTCTTGCATTTAGTTAAGGAAAAATATTGTTCCTCGGTTACATTGAATTTCATTAAAAATCAAGCTTAGAAGTAGTAAAATTCCCTAAACCAATCCCTGTGGAGAACGATCTTAATCTACTTATCACTTGCTGCCATGATGTGTATACTTGCACGTTTCTGAGTTATTTGTGAAGATTTCTTGCATATCTAGAATCACTTTGCACAAGGCAACAGTGTGGCGACAATCAGTGGTTTTCGTGTGGGCGGCAACAAAGGGTTTCTCATGGGGTCGTCGACTAGAGAGTTAGCAGCGATCAGGGTCTTCTAAGTGGTTTGTGCGGTTCAGAGAGGGGTGTAGTTTCGTGGTCGTTGATCGGTGTCGTCAGTCGGTTCTTCGCGTGGTGGCCTCGGAGGTTTCTTGTGTGGTAGTCAATAGATGATCATCAATTAGCTACTGGTTTTGCGAAGGTCGGGGTTGTTTGAGGGGTTTGTTCAGGTCGGTGGTTGGTGAAGGTCGTGGTCAGCAATCGACGGTCATCAATTCAGCGGGTTTCGTGTGATTTTGTCACCGACGGTTTGCATGATTTTCGATCGAATAGACAAGACTGGGGCGGTTTTTTTGTTGAGGTGTTTGGGTTGTTTTAGTGGTTTGTGCAAACGGTGGTGTTGGCTGCAGACGGTGATTGGTTGATTGGTTTGTGGATAGTGGCGGGTTGTTTGGTTGTTCGAAGTGGGTTTCTTTTGCAGGCGGCAGTTGCTGATCGATGGTTTTCTTGTGCAGGCGGGGTGTGTGTCGATGGATAAACTAGTGAGGCGATGGAAGAGTTTGGCGCTCACGAAGGAGGAGGCCGACACGGTGAGGCCTGAAGCGGTACCGACACCATTGTCTGCTGTGTAGTTATTGAGTTGTGTGTTGTGGTAAGGTGTTGTCTTCGAAGAAGGTGAATGTAGAGGCCTTTAGGTCAGTGATGAACGTAGTTTGGAGGGTCCATAATGCTACGAGAATCGAGTCTGTGGGCGAGAATGTTTTCGTGATACAGTTCCGTTCGCAAGAGGAGAAAGCAAGGGTGCTATCGTCGGGTCCTTGGGCTTTTAACAGGGCATTGTTGGTGTTGAAGGAACCGAGCACTGCAGTGGTTTTTCGGAGTTGGATTTTAAATAGTGTTCTTTCTTTGTGCAGGTCCACAACATTCCGAAGGAAAAGCAGACAAGGCAAATGGCTCGGTTGCTTGGGAATAGGATTGGGACGGTTGAGGAGATTGGCGGGCCTGAGATGACGAGTGGGCATGTCTAGTCTTTCAGGTGCAGGGCGTCTGTGCATTGAATGTCCTTTACGTAGGGGTTTTATATTGAAGGATGATAGTGGTAGAGATAATTGGTGTCCAGTATTGTATGAACGTCTGCCAGATTTTTGCTATAATTATGGGTGCTTGGGGCACTCCAGAAGGGAGTGTGTGAAGGTTCCGATTGGGGGCTTTGAGGGTGGGGATGGGCAGTATGGGGATTGGATGAGGGCAGGGGCGGTGCTGGAAGAAGCTAACCGTCATGGTCTGAGGGGGAAAGTCGACCTGTGAAGGAGGGGGAGTGGAGTGGTCAGGAGGAGGGGAAATCCTCCCGTGAGACTAAGGCGGGGGGGGGGGGGGGATTCGGCTGTGGGATGAGTGGTTTGGCAGGTGCGAGGGTGGCTGTAGTTTCGGGATGGGCTGGGTTGGCGGTGTCTGAAAATATAATTGAGGGGAAGGGTGGGAGGTTGGAGAATGAGGTGCGTCAGGTGGTGGATGCGAAGGGGAAGTAGAAAGTCGGGGCAGAGATAGTTGAGCAGGGGGAGGAATGTTTAGTGGGTATGAAGGTGGATTTGGAGCGGGGTTTTGGGTCGAGGGGAGGAGAGGAGCGGGTGAGTGAGCAAAAAGGGAGGAGCTGGAAGAGGTGAGCGCGAGTTGCTTTAGCTGATTTAACCAATGATGAGGGGCAGGTGGGTAGTTTGGAGGGTAAGAGGAAAGTTGGGGGGGAGCTGGGGGTGACGTTGGGGGCCAAGAAGGCAAAGTTGGGGAGTGGTATTGTGTTGATGGAAGGTGGTGAGCCTGAAGACTTGGCAGTGGCTGGGGACCAGCCCCGCCATGGGTCATGAGTATACTATTTTGGAATGCATGGTGTCGGACCGTGCATTCCGTAGGTTGTACAAGTTGGTACAACAGAAACATCCCCAAATGGTGTTCCTCTCGGAAACGAAGGTGCACTCTTTGCGGATTTATGGTTTGAAGGTGAGATTGGGATTTGCCAATTGCTTATGTGTTGATAGTTGTGGTAGGAGTGGGGGCCTTGCTTAGCTATGGAGTATGGAGGTGGGTTTTAGTTTACTATCTTTCTCACCAAATCACATTGATGGGTGGATTGACTCGGATTCTAAGCAGTTGAGGGTTCACAGGCATCTATGGGAATCCTCAGGCAAAGCTTAAGTCCAGGACATGGTCTTTGCTGAAATCTATTCGTGGCAATGTGTCTACGCCTTGGCTAGTGGGTTGTGATTTTAATGCAATCATATTTCAATATGAGAAGGAGAGGGGAAGGGAGAAGCCGGATGCTAAGTTGAAAGGCTTTAGGGAAGCAACTGATGTATGTGGCCTAGGGGATCTTGGTTTTAGCGGTGAACAGTTTACCTGGTGCAATGGTCAGCCGGGGAATGTGATGGTTTGGGAGAGAATTGATAGATGTTTGGGCAATATAGCCTGACAGGACATGTTCCCCCGACAGGAGGTGGTGCACCTGGATTTCAGTCGGACGGATCATCGGTCGTTACTCCTTTTTTATGTCCAGCGAGTGTGTGGGCAGTGGCGGATCCAGGACTTTATGTTAGGGGGGGCTTGATATATATATATATATATAGAGAGAGAGAGTTCAACAATACTTGACGGTGGAGGGATTCGAACCTTTAACCTATCGATCAAGGGTACATGCCAACTACCGCTAAGTTATGTAGCGGGCTTAATATATTTTTAAATTAGTTTGTTCAATAAAAGTTATGACTAATTTTTTAATACATTAAAAAAACATTTGTCCTTAGACTATCATGAAAGTAACCATTTAGTATTTGTACTTTCAAATTTATAACAATTTAGTCCTTAAAACTTAATATATGTAACAATTTAGACCTTAAACTTTAACATTATAGTCTTTTTAAAAAAACATTTATAACAATGTAAACTTACTATGAAAACCTCCTTCAAAATTAAGTAACAATTCTTATTATTTAGCTACTTAGTCCTTTTTATTTATAAATACTTTGGTCCCTAATTAGTTTATTGATCTAGGTATATGTAAGAAATCTCATTAATTCTTAGTAATAATTTTCACAATGTAGACTAAATTGTTATGAAAATAAAAGCACATTTTTATTTAAAAGAAAAAAAAATCCATCTTTAAAGAAAAAAAAGCGTGGACTAAAAAAACATTAATCTCCAAAGAAAAATCGTAAAAAGAAACACAAATTGGTATAATTTTTTTTAAAAAAAAGACGTTAATATGCATATAAGAAATAAAAAAAAAATGGTTGAAAAGGGAAAAAAAAGGCTTAGAAAACACACGAAATTGGTATAATTTTTTTTTTTTAAAAAAAAAGTATTAAGAAACGTTAATAATATATGCATATAAAAAATAAAAAAAATGGTTGGAAAGGGAAAAAAAAGGGCTTAGAAAACACGCGTGGAGCAGGAATCGAACTCATGCAGGCTGGTTTAAAAGGAAAAAAAAAGCTTGGAAAACGTGCATGAAGCTGGAATCGAACTCACGCACGCTCTTGGGGACGTTCAGGGGGGCTGGAAGGTCCTACCACCAAGCCAAAAGCCAACTATTGCACAAAGAAGCCAACAAATATATACAAATGTACATTATTTTTAAACTTCAGGGGGGGCTCGAGCCCCCCCTGGGCCTACTGTAGCTCCGCCACTGTGTGTGGGGGAGGTGCCAGGACAACCGATACGGCAGTTTGAGGAAGTATGGCTACTAGCACCAGATTTTAGGGAGGCAGTGCATGATAGTTGAGGAGTAGAGGGTCGGGACAGATCAGGGGGTATAGTCAGCGTATCAGGGATGCAGTGACCCGAGTTCAGCAGGCTGTTGGAGACTTGAGTAGTGTAGGCTCGAGCTCAGGGGTGCAGAGGGCAGAAGTCCATTTTACGTCCCTCCTCATTGAGGAGGAGGTTTTCTGGAAGTAAAGGTCGCATGAAAACTGGTTGAAATGGGGGGACAGAAAAACCCGATTGTTTCACAGACAGACCTCAATGAGGAAGAAGCGGAACACTATTAGAGGGCTGGAGGATAGTTCTGGGACATGAATTCAAGAACCAGAGGGGATCATTAGTCAGATTACTTATTATTTTGACCACATTTTGCCTCGAGTCGTCCATCTCCAAGTGAGGTTAGTAGTGTGATTGCCAGTGTGGGGGTATTCGTTAGTGAGGAGATGAATACACGATTACTTCGTCCGTTCCACTAGGAGGAGATTTTGTTGGGTTTGAAGCATATTCACCCTAATAAGGCGCCTGGATCGGATGGTTTGTCAGGAGCTTTCTTTAGGCAGTTGTGGGATGTTGTGGAGGCGGATGTAGTAAGGTGTTGTTCGAGTATTTTGAATGAGAAGGCTTCGCCGGGGCCGATCAACGAGACAATGATTGTGTTGATCCCGAAGGTAAAGAATCCTCGTCGTGTGACTGATTATCGTCCTATCTCCCTGTGTAATGTAGTTTACAAGCTGGTGTCGAAAGCCATGGTGAATCGGATGAAGGGGATCCTGAATGGGCTTGTTTCTGAGAACCAGAGTGCATTTATCCCGGGTCGTTGTGTGGTGGGTAATGCTATTTTGGGCTACGAGTGTATCCATGCTCTGAAGGGCAAGTCTAGGGATAGGGTTGGCTGGGCATCTTTGAAATTGGCTATGAGCAAGGCCTATGACCTGGTGGAATGAGTTTTCTTGGAGCAGATCATGTTTAAAATGAGTTTTGCGCCAAAATGGGTGGAGTTGGTCTATCGATGCATATCCTCAGTGAGGTTTTCCTTCAACGTGAATGGGATCAGATATGGGGCGTTGAATCCATCTCAGGGCCTCAGGCAAGGGGACTCTCTTTCCCCTACCTGTTTTTGCTATGTGCGGAGGGATTGTCGAGTCTGCTTCGTGGGGCATAAAGTGCAGGTGCTATTTCGAGTCTAAGACTATCCCGACAGGGTCCGCCTATTTCACATCTGTTCTTTGCAGATGATAGCCTGTTGTTTTTTAGGCCAAAGGTGAGGGAAGCTCGTATTATTCAGGATATACTTCGTTGCTATGAACGAGCCTCAGGTTAGACGGTGAACTGTGATAAATCTATTATCTCATTCAGTCCTAATACAGAGGAGGGAGCGCAGGAGGAGGTGAGTCAAGTTCTTCGTGTGCAGCAGACACCTTGTCATGCTCAATACGTGGGGCTTTCGTACTTCGTACCTCGTAGTAGGAAGAGCACGTTGAAATTTATAACGGACCGAGTTTGGCAGCAGATCCAGAGGTGGAAGGGGAAGTTGTTTTCAGTGGGAGGAAGGGAGGTCCTATTGAAGTCTGTGGTGCAGACCATTCCATGCAATGCTATGAACTGCTTCCAGCTCCCGAAGAAACTGATTGCTGAATAAACTGGATGATGGCGAGGTTTTGGTGGAGTGGGGTGGAGGAGGATAGAAGGATTCACTGGGTGAGTTGGAAGAGTCTGTGCAGGCTGAAGTGTGTGTGTGTGGGGGGATGGGCTTTAGGGACCTGGAGACCTTTAATCAGGCCCTACTAGCCAAGCGGTGCTGGAGGATAGTCAGTCAGTCGACTTCTTACTTGGCTCGTGTTCTGAAAGGACGGTATTATCCGTCCTCGGAGTTCTTGGATGCAATGGTAGGGAATTGACCTTCCTTTATCTGGAGGAGCCTTATGTGAGGGAAGAAGTTGCTGGAGAGGGGGATTCGTTGGAGGATTGGGAATGGAGAAAGGGTGAGGGTGTATGGGTCCAATTAGGTTCCTCGTGATACTAATCTAAGGGTTGCTTCACCGATGACAATGCAGCCTGTTGCTAGAGTTAGGGATTTGTTCATGGCGTCAGGGCAATGGAATGAGAATCTTATTCGGCAACACTTTGGTCCGCAGGAGGTAAGGTATATTCTCTCTATTCCTTTACGCTAGGTTGCTTGCGATGATGTGGTTATTTGGCATTTTGAGAAGTCTGGTTTATATTCAGTAAAAAGTGGGTATCGTCTAGGCCAAGGCCCTTTGTTGGCCCAAAGCCCTTCTTCTTCATCTCCTGAGTTAATAAATAGATGGTGGAATGCTTGTTGGAATATGAAGATGCCTAGTAAGATTAAAATATTTTTCTAGAGATTGTATTTAGATCGGCTGCCCACGATGGATAACTTGGGTAGGCAGGAAATTGATTTACCGAATATATGTGTGTGATGTGGTCGAATGGAGGAATCGAGTCTCCACTTTTTCTGGCATTGTAAACTTACGAACGAGATTATGTGGTCTGCAGGTTTTGGGACTATTTTGTCCAAATGCAAGGCAGACGATATCAAGTTCCTCCTCCGAGATGTGAAGGATGAGCTGGAGTGGGTGGTGTTATTGTGGGCGATCTGACACATGCGGAATGAAATGAGGCAGAAGAAGGAGGTCTCGGTTGTGGGTCGATGGATTGGGTTGTTGGGTATCTGAACTCGCTCCATAATTCGAATAGGAGGGGGATGGATCTGTTTATGGGAAGGCCAAGTCGAGTTGTTTGTAGGTGGGCGCCACCTGAGTTTGATGGGCTTAAGGTGAATGTTGATACGACCTTTTGTCTAGAGAGTGGAACGACGGGTGTAGGCGTGGTATGTAGTGACTCATGGGGGCAGGTGGGCTTCGCAGCTGCTGTTTTCCATGAGAATATTAGAGATGCTGATTTTGCAGAAGGATGGGTGGCTACTGTCGGTTTGAGGCTCGCTGTGGAGACGGTTATTCGACATTTTGTGCTGGAGACAGATTCTTGCGAGTCTTCAAGATATTGTAGCGTGATGTGGAGGAGATATCAGAGTTGGGGCTGCTGGTGAAGGATGCGGTGAGGGGCGTTCCAGCGGGGTGGTTCGTTGGAGGTAGCCTTACGTTCCGGGAAGGCAACCGTGTTGCTCACCGTTTGGCAAGGTTGGCGATGGAGGACAGGTGTGACCGAGTGTGGATGGAAGAAGGCCCTCCGTGCGTTTGGGCTTGTTGGCTGAGGACGGAGTGCATGAGTTTCTCGAGTGAGGTGGGAAAGGTGATCCTTCTAAGCAGCTTCAGTCGCTGCCTCTGACCGTTGTTCCTGAATACAAGGAATGTTTTCTGTTTCCCTTTCTTTATCCTTATGGTTTGCATGCTTAGACTACCTTTCGAGGATTTTATATGTTTTAGGTTAGAGGTGGGAGAAAGTGTAGGCTAGTGGGCTCTGGGTTGAGTTTGGATGTACTTGAGCACTAGGCTAAATTATGTATGTTGTGCCGCTATTGTTTTACTCTATTTGATTGGGTTGAGGCCCTGCATCTGAGCATTCGACCTGTTGTTGTTTTTATCAAATTATGAGACTTGTTGATGAAGGGAATAAAAGTCCCCACGCAGCGGAAGCGCATCGATTGGACCTTACGCCGTATATTCATTAACATTAAAATACCGTTACGATAACTCAAACAAAACTTTAAACATACTTTAAAGTCGCTGTAAAATCGGTTTAAACATGCTAAAATAAATCTAAATTTATTTTTAAAATTTTTCTAACGAAAAGAGGAAGAACCGTTACAAACCTCCGTTGTAGACTTGACCGTTCTTCGCCAACAACGCTCCAACGAACGAAAACGCAGCAGCCTTCTCGCCTCTTGATCGCTGGATTTTTCTTCTTTGAATGACACAATAACCACAGAGGTTACACCGGTATGTCTCTAAGTCTAGGAGGCCAAAGACTTGTGGGAGTCTTTCTCTAAGAGGGAGGCTTGAGAGAATTCTAGGTCTTGTCTTTCAAGAGTGTCAAGTGTCATGACCAATTAGGTCTAGTGTTCTATTTATAGAAGAGAGGCCATGAATAAAATATTCAATTAAATCAATCTTTTCCAAAATTGATTCAATCTTATTCCTTAATTAATCAATCATGATCAATCAATTCCCCAATTGATTAATCTTTTCCATAAATGACTAATTACTTCCATAAGTAATTAGATCATTCCCATAAATGATTAATCACTTCCTTAAGTGATTAATTATTTACATAATTGATTAATTCATGGTTAATGAATTCTTTAATTAATTAACCACCAATTAAATATCACATATTTAATTTCCGGCCTTGAATTAATTAATTTTGCCCAAACACTTTTAGGACTTAAACTAATTAATTCATTATTTGAACTCTTTCAATCTTCCATAAATTTATATTTGAACTTCTTCAAATATTAATTTCTCTCATAATAATATATCAATATATATTATATTTATTTCCCTTAGTAAATTGAACATTTTCAATTTACATTTAATTACTTAGTTGCCTCAAATTACTTTACGAGCTACCAGTGGGACCTTATGGACCTGCAGATCAGAAGCTCCAACGATGTGAGATTAATTGGTTAAACTCATTAACCACAATAATCAATATTCGTTAATTGTGTGTACATTCCACTATAGACTCACAGTTGCACTCTTCTCACTGCAGACATATTTTCTGTGTCCACGGAACTTAGACCAATATCGACTAGTTAGTCCTTCACGAGTGTCCGTAACACCAGCTGGGTCAAATTACCGTTTTACCCCTGGGTCACCTCTATTTCCTTAAGTACCAATTCTCCTCTAATGAACAATCTGTTTATGGTCCAACCATCAAACAAAAAACCCTCTCGTGCCATTGAGAGGGTAGGGCCCTTTGTTCAAGACTCGGAGTAACCACTTAAGGGAACACTCATCTGCTTCCCTAAAGTCGGGAAGGAGTGAATTCCATCTTGTACGATTATGTTCCCAGCTCCCCATTCGGTCTTGTCCCCAAAGTGGTAGGCTTATTGAGTCGGCGTATTGGCCACTCTCACCCATACAAATCAAAGGACAATCTCTCATGAGCAGGAGTCCATAATCAACTCAGGATTAAGACTAAGTTGTCTAGGTCGTCCTAGTGAAAATAGAAAACCAACTAGTTAACGGTGTTATAACTAGTGGTTACTATTTCGCGGTCCGGTCTTATGCAAACTCATTGCATAGGATACCCCCACTCGCATGTCTCCTACACGAACGCGTTGGATCGCAGCGTTTGTATCAAATACAAAGTGGGCCGTATCCATAGTGTCACCAGGATAAGGCACCCAGTCTTATCCCTATACTATAGACCCTTTAGGCTGTTTCTTGAACAATGATCCCATATGTCGCTACATATAGTTCAAGACTCATATTACAACCTTGGATGTCTAGTTTATTGGATAAAATAACTAATAAGAATTAATGGAAAAATATATCAATATTATTTCATTAATATCCGGTCAACGATTACATTCACTATCTACGAGTTTTAGGGCATAAAACCCAACAGTTGAGCCTTAAGTGGTTGAGGTCAGGTGCTGTGATTTTCAATCGTGTCGATGTCTTCGTGTGCATTTATGCCCTTTTCTTATGTTTTTGTTGATAGTGAAGCATGTTAACGTAATTTGTGAGCCTCTTAAGTTTCTCTTGAGATTTTTGGCATGTTTTGAGTGTTTGGCCTCTTCCTTAGGTAATCTTGAAGGCTTAAGTCTGTTTTATGAGTTCTATAGATCTGTTGTCACCTCGATTGGTGTAAGGTTTAGCTGGGAAGCCTAAATGTTGCAATCTAGAGTGTGATCTTTGCCTAGGTGAAAAAAGAAGTCATGCTTGCCAAAATATGAGTGGTAAAAGGAGGTGTGAGCATGTGTTTTGGAAAGTTAAATTATGTTTTCTTGTTTTTCCATGATGAAAGCATGCTTGCAAGAGTCATGAGTGATATGGGGTAAAAAGAGCTGCCTGCAGTGTGATCAGTCAGGCCAACCAAGGGTTAAACTCAGGTTATGGGTCCCTGCATTGTAGTGTGAAAGCTAGTACCCCACCTTAAGAGTGTGATAAAATAAGTACAAAAGAGATTATTTCATGCAGGTCCCGGGTTTGAGCATGCAACCTTTTTTGTGCCTTTTAGCTTTTAGGAAAAGCATTAGTGTCAGTGTAGGGGGAAGATAGGTGGAGGGGTTTATAAGCCATTCCCGAGCTAGTAGGGGCTGCTCTAGGTGAGGCTAAACATTCTCACGCGCGAGAGTTTTTGTAGGAATCTTGACCTGTCTCTTAATTTGTTAGCATGCTTTATTTTTCTCTCAGACATAAGTCTTAGCATTTGGAGCAAAGGAATTCGATGTGGTAAAGTTTCAGCTGCTAAGTTTCTACCATCTATATTAAATTATATAGTTATAGGCTTGCTTGAGGTCTGTTAGGTTATAGTTGGGGTGTTTAGATAGGGTCTTTTGGTGTATGGTTGGGTTTAGGGTGTTTTCTGTTTTCTTTTGTGCTAATTTTTGTAATTTGATTGTAATCTTGCAGGCCTAAAATGTGAGGATGGGGGCTGATTAGAGGTGGAAATGAGTCAGGCCGGAGCAGAACTACTAGTTAGTTTGGGTTAAGGATGTTTTGTGAAATTGGTTTGCTAACGGTGTATCACAATTTAGTCCATCTGACTGTCAGCTTAGTTTTGGTCCAATTCTTTTTTTTCGATTGGAATGTATCACTACAAGAAAATCTGCTTTCAGTGACAATTTTTTAGCGACGTAGCAAAAATTTGCTACTAAAAGTCGATTTTTAGCAACATGCTAAAATACATGTCGCAAAAAACTGTTATTAGCAACGCGATATAAATCAACGTCGGTAATACTTTTAGCAACGTCAAAACTTACGTGGCTGAAAAATATAACTTTTAGCAACATTGTTATGATGTTACTAAAAGTTTGACTATGTCACTAAAAAGTAAGGAACTATAAATATAAAACTAGGGCAAAAAATGTTCTCCAATTATTTCCCTCATTCCCTCTCATACGCCTCCTTCCCTCCCCAATTATTTCCCTCATTCCCTCTCATACCCCTCTTTCCCTCCTTCCCCAATTATTTCCCTCCTCATTCCCTCTCTTACGCCTCCTTCCCTCCCCTCGTGTCTCCCTCCCTCAGTCACTACCGTTTCTCCCCTCCCCTCACGTCGTCTCACTCTCGCTGTCACTATCGTCGGCATCTCTCCCTCATCCCTCACGTTCTACGTTTCATTCACCGTTGGCGAGTAGCTTTGTCCCTCCGTATTTGTGTTTCATTCACTACCGATGAGGAAGATCTATCCGTCTCCATCGTATCTCTACTTCCAATCATCACCGATGAGATCTCATTTCATCTTCGTCCTCTTTAATTAAAGGCATTTAGGTTGGGTTAGTTTTTTTCTTCCCATTCTATTGTAATTCTCTGTTTTTATTTTTAAAGAATAGCTTTAGTGTTTTACTTTTAGAAATTAGAACCAAGCAAATGAGAGGCTTGTAGTGTGAGTGATGATTGAAAAGGGTTCAACCATAAAAAACTTAACTCTTCCTCTGCACAAGTTCCTTTTAAATGAATCATCACCAACAATGTGGGTACACATGCGTGAGTTGGTTATTTAGATCTGTTGGGTGAAGAGTTTTAGATGTTTTATTACTGCTGTGCACACCCAACCATAGATGACAAGTTCTCTTACCCACATTTGTAAATAGTTGTTTTTCTATAATGAATCATTATAGATGTCTTAGAAATTTCTCAAAAAAATAAAAAAAAAAAAAGAAGAAAGAAAAGAAAACTTCAGTGTGTGGAGGAGTTTTCTTCACAATCTATATCTGGGGCTTTCTCATGTGTATTATTTGATCAATTGAAGTAATAATTAGAAAGGTTTCAAGAGATTATCATCGTAATTGATTCTTAAACAATAAACAATTTGAAAAGACACAAATAAATTGCTTCCAAAATTTATTGAGAAAATTTTTTCTTTATCTGTCTATTATTTATAGACTTCTATTTTTTACTTGAGAGGGAAAATACGCAATTTGGAAGGAAAACAACTAAAGGGATGGCTTCTACAACGATAAATAAATAAAGTCTGACTGAGATAATTGAGTAATTTGCTTGTTAATATGTCACCATAATAGATTGTATTTTGCCATTTGAGGTAGTATTAAATCACAAAAGGTTGGTTCATGAGATTGAGGAGGAATTGCTGAAGAAAACCAATCCTGTATTAAAGGTAGTCGAAGGATATGAACATGTCTTTGTTTAATTCTTCTTTATTTGGTTTTTTAGTTACAGGTTAGCTTGATTGAAGTTCCATTCAAGTTGGTCAATAGGTGAGTGGCTCTCAATTTTATTTATTTCATTTTATTTATTATGTTTAATCTCCACTCTAAAATATAGTTTGATCTTATTGTTCTCTATCTTTTATTTCATTTTCAAAAGAAAGAAGACAAGAAAATATGTATGAGAGTTTTTTCAATCTTTATTCAAATATAAACCATCTAAAGGATTTCAAATAAACAAGAAAATAAAGATAGAAAGTTGAAAAGAAATCCTAGGAAGATAAGAAACAAAAAATTGTTGCTCTTTCTTAACTATTTTAATTCTGGTTCTTTCATAGATATACAATCTTAGATGCCTAAGAATGAGGCAAGTGACCCAAAATCTAAAGAAACAGAGATTCAAGTTTGTTCAAAAGTATAGTTGAATCACAAGCCCCAGTCGAAGAATTTTTAAGAAGGTTGACAAATGGAAAAGGCACATCGTCGTCAAATATAGAGAGGAATCTAAAACAATCAAATGACAATTAAAAGGTAATATTTATAAATGCTCTTCTTAAATCTCAAACTTTTTCTAAAGTGATGAGATTAGATCAAGTGTTGGAGTTATATGACTATTCTGCAGTTATGGTAGTCATAGCTTGGTTCTTTGTGTTGATAAGTTTGTTTTCCATTTAGTTGTTATGTTCTTGTGTTTAGTTTTTTTTAATAGGTTGTTATGTTCTTACATTTAGTTCTTTTGAGCATGAGATTGCTTAAGATGAAAGATTAGATCAAGTAAAGTAGTTTAGTTTCACTTGTTTTCCATTGAGGTTCACTATGTTGCTGCACTTAGTTATTTTAAGGAGTTTAATTGTTTTGGTTAATAAGTTGAGTTTAGTTCTTTTAATAAGTTCGGTTGTTTGTGTTGATAAGTCTTGTTATGCTTGTATGCATTTTCATCCGTCGTGCCATTATTTGTGTTCATTATTTTTCTTAGGTGCAATTCCTCATGTTCATTATTTTCCTTAAGTGCAATTCCTCATGTTCATTATTTTTTATTAGTTGTTTCATTCAAAAGTTTGGATGATTTGAGATAAGTTCATAATTTTTTTGTTGTTATAAGTTTAGTTTCATACGTTTTGATGAGTTTTAGAATAATGGAAGTTTCATTTGGTTAGTACAGTAGTGGGAGTCAAAAGGAAAGGAAGATCATCAGTTGTAGAGTAAATGACACTGTGTTCTTATTAGGGTCCGATCTATTGAGCATGGTGAGAAGAAATGTTTTCTCACACTACAATAGTTGTCTTTATTTTTTAAGCTCCCACACCTAGCTATGTAAAATAAGGATTGATCATAAGTTAAGATGACTATCCTGCAGTTATGGTAGTCATAGTTTAGTTGTTATGGTAGTCATAGTTAGTTGTTTCCATCGAAAAGTTTAGTTGTTTCGTTATTTTTGATGATTTGAGATAAGTGCAAAAGTTTTGAGTTGTGATTAACTTAAGTTTCATTTGTTATCCACCAAGTTATTGTGTTTAGGGGGGTTGATACCTTGTTGCACTTAGTTGTTTTAACTAGTTTCGTTGTTGATGTTGCTGAGTTTAGTTGTTTCATTACAAAAACTTTTGATGATTTGAGATAAGTGAAAAAGTTGTGAGTTGTTGTGATAAATGAAGTGTCACTTGTTATCCACTAAGTTGTGAGTTCAGTTGAGTTCCGTTGTTTGATTTGTTAAGTTATTGTGTTTAGGAGGGTCAATACCTTGTTGCGTGGATAAGTGTCTAGGGAGTTTATTTTTGGTGAGTGGTTAAGTTGATGAGTTGTTCCATTTGCAAAGTTGAGTTTTTCGTTGTTTTCATTGTTAAGTTATTGTGTTTATGGGGGGTCAATACCTTGTTGCACTTAATTCTTTTAACTAGTTTACTTGTCATGTTGTTGCAAGTTTAGTTTCATTTCGTTGTTGAAAGTTTAGTTTCACTTATTTCCATTTAGTTGTTGTGTTTAGAAGGGTAATACTCATTTGAATTTAATTGTTTCAACCAGTGTAGTTATGTTGTGATGTTGTTAAGTTTTGTTTCATCAAACTCTTATAAATTTAGTTTCATTTTTTTTATTCAGATCTTTTAATAGAGTTGGTTTCTTATGTTGATAAATTTGTGTTCATTATTTCTTGTAAGTGTACTTGTGTTCATGTTTGTTCTTTTTCATTAGTTGTTTAATTCAAAAGTTTGGATGACGTAAGATAAGTTTTCAAGATTTTGTTGTTGTAAGTATAGTTTCATAGCTTTTGATGAGTAGTTCGTGTTGATTTGAGTTATTTCTTCTCTAATTCAATTCTTTATTCTCATGCTTACATATTTTTTTCCGTGTATTGTATGTTAGAATAAGAGTTGTGTTGATTACCAATATCATAAAATTCTAAGAAGCATAACAAGTGTTCAAAATACTGGTGAAAAAAAAGAAAGCCACACATTCATTCTTTAATTCATTTTAGCCTTGATGCAACTTCCTATGGAAATCAATATGCACATTGCTAATTTATGAAATGTTAGTTGATTTCTTACTGTGACCTAGAAGAATCCCCAAGTGAGTTTCTTTATGCATTTGCACCAAATGCAACCTTTGGTTTGGACCTTCTTAGAGGTGATTATTTCCTTTTTCTTTTTTAAAAGCTCTTGGAGGTGTTTCACGTATTTTGTTTTTTGTAGTTTGGAGTTAAGAAGCTGGATCTATTTTATTTATGGTTTGTTTATGCCAGAGGTTTGTTATTCAATGGGCTACATAAATGCATGTTATATAGATGATTTAGGTGTATGGAACTTTCTCCCTCTTCTTAAACCCCTAACTTGTTCTCATTTGTTGGATTAGATTAATTGTTGTAGTACTTTGACTATCCTATAGCTATGGTAGTCATAGTTTAAAATTAGAATGAAGATAGAAAGTATTGGAATTCATTATTTGTTTATGTTGACTTGGTATAACTTTAGTGTTATATGACTATCCTGCAGTTATCGTAGTCATAGTTTAGTTGTTATGGTAGTCATAGTTTAGTCATTTGTGTTCATGATAGACTTATTTGTCATTGTGTTGTTAAGTCGAGTTATTTCATTGTAAAAGGTCTCCATGATTTGAGTTAAGTGCAAAAGTTTGAGTTGTTGTATAAGTTAAGTCTCTCTTGTTTTTCATTAAGTTATTGTGTTCGGGAGGGTCCTTGCACTTAATTCTTTTAGCTAGTTTAGTTGGATTCATTGATAGACTTATTTGTCACTGTGTTGTTAAATTGAGTTGTTTCATTACAAAAGGTCTTCATGATTTGAGTTGTTATTTGTCACTGTGTTGTTAAATTGAGTTGTTTCATTGTTTGTGTTGATAAGTTTGTTTTCCATTGAGTTGTTATGTTCGTGTGTTTAGTTTTTGGTTATGTTCTTACATTTAGTTCTTTTGAGCATGACATTGCTTAAGATGAATGATTAGATCACGTAAAGTAGTTTAGTTTCACTTGCTTTCATTGAGTTTAGTTTCACTTGCTAAGATGAATGATTAGATCACATAAGCACTTAGTTATTTTAAGGAGTTTAGTTGTTTTGGTTGATAAGCTGAGTTTAGTTCTTTTAATAAGTTCAATTGTTTGTGTTGATAAGTTTTATTGTTATGCTTGTATGCATTTTAATTTGTCGTGCCATTATTTGTGTTTATTATTTTTCTTAAGTGCAATTCCTCATGTTCATTATTTTTTATTAGTTGTTTCGTTCAAAAGTTTGGATGCTTTCTCACACTACAATACTTGTCTTTTTTTTTAAGCTCTCATACCTAGCTATGTGAAATAAGGATTGATGATAAGTTTTGATGACTATCCTGCAGTTATGGTAGTCATAATTAGTTGTTTCCATCGATAAGTTTAGTTGTTTCGTTGCTTTTGATGATTTGAGATAAGTGCAAAAGTTGAGTTGTGAATAACTTAAGTTTCATTTGGTTTCCACTAAGTTATTGTGTTTAGGAGGGTCGATACCTTATTGCACTTGGTTGTTTTAACTAGTTTAGTTGTTTCATTTGATTTGTTAAGGTATTGTGTTTGGGAGGGGGGTCAATACCTTGTTGCACTTAAGTTATTGTGTTTAGGGAGTTTAATTTTGTTGAGTTGTTTAGTTGAATTGTTCCATTTGCAAAGTTGAGTTTCTAAGTTGTAGTTGTTAAGTTATTCTATTTGGGGGGTTAACACCTTGTTGCACTTAGGCCCTTTAACTAGTTATTGTGTTTTTTAAAGTTTAGTTTCACTTATTTTTCATTTAGTTGTTGTGTTTAGGAAGGTCGATACCTATTTGCACTTAAGTATTTTAACTAGTGTAGTTGTTGTGATGTTGATAAGTTTAGTTTCACTAAGTTCTTATAAATATAGTTTCACTTGTTTTATTCAGTTCTTTGAATAGAGATGGTTGCTTATGTTGTTAAGTTTGTGTTCATTATTTCTCATAAGTGTAGTTGTGTTCATGTTTTTTCCATGTTGAAAGTTCTTGTTGTAAGTTTTGTTTTATAGCTTTTGATGAGTTGTTTATCTTGATTTGAGTTATATCGTCTCTAATTCAATTATTTAATCTCATGCTTACATATTTTATTTCCTTTTTATTTTTCAGCTTGGATGCATGAATGGTTTGACAAGGCGCTCTCCCTTTTTGTATGGAAATGTGAAGAATTTAGGTTGATTTTTTTGTTTGTGATCTTTTGTTAGTCATTTTGATGTGATGTGAATCATTTTGTTAAACAAACTTCATCTAAACTTGAGATTATTTTAGAAAATGATCCGTTTGTATTATATTCTAGACATGTTTCTTGATTATGGTTAATATATGAAGTAGTGTATTTTAACTTTAAATTGGCATATTATATTTTTTATTTGATTAATTGTAGAATTGTTAATTAGTTTGAAGATGATAATATTATTTTATTTACAGGTTTACTAATTGAATTAACTATTTATTTTTTTTAAATCATAAACAATTTTCTGTGACGTGTGTACTGCGTCACTGAACACAAGATTTTAGTGACGTGCTGACAATGTCACTGAATATATTTTCAGCGACAACGGGTCGGATGTTGCTGAAAGTATACGATTTTAGTGACGTGCTAACAATGTCACTGAACATCTTTTTCAGCGACAACGGGTTGGACGTTGCTGAAAGTGATCTTCAGTGACGTGTCCCCACGTCCCTACCTATCGCTTACACCGGCGTGTAGACGTCACTGAAGATGACTTTCAGCAACGTCTACAGTAGTATGTCACAAATACTTACGACTACGTAAATATAGCGACGGATGCAGCGACAAAGCTACGCGCGCCGCTGAAAGTTTTACCGACGCGTTTTTTGTTTCAGCGACATGTTTTATACGCCACTGAAAGTGTTTTTTCTTGTAGTGTATAAAAAAAACATTCTATTTTTTAATTTAAGTTATTGATTATACATGATATATGTTCACATAATATTATTATTATTATTATTATTATTATTATTTGTAAATATTGCATATTTTTAGATATGATGACTCTTTCTTTTTAGTACATCAATATTTGGGAGTGGGGTTTCGAACACATTTGACCTCTTGATCAAAAGTACATGCTAATTACCGCTGAGCTATGCTCGTTTTGGTAGATTTGATGACTCAAAATGGTCAATTGCAACGTAATTGAGCCACAAATAAAGACTTGTTTACTAATGGAAACAATTTTCATCCATTTATATGATTTTTTCCTCAAAATTTCTTAAACACCGCTTTTTTTTTTTTTTTTTTTTTTTTTTTTTTTTTTTTATGCATGCCAATAGTACTTGTATTTTCAAATATAATGATTAAAAATAATAAAATATATTCTAATTAAGCCTCCATTTAGGTATGAATTCAAACAAATTTCATCAATTTCCATTATTTTTCTAGAAATTTTTGCTGGCATTGTACTTTTATGTAATATTGCTTATATTTTAAAACATTTCCATTAAAAATGATTAATTATAATTTACAACAAAAGTCTTATTTTCTCATTCAAACAATTTTCATTTTTTTTTTTGAACAAATCAAACAATTTTCATTAGTATCTCATATATACTTCAAATTTGCACATCCACATTTCAAATAAATGTAGTTAATTTGTTATAAAATAATAATAATAATAATAATAATGTAGTTAATTTTATGCTAATATTAGAAAGTAAATAAAACACATAATACAAAGACAGTTATATACATCTATAATATTGAATCACGAGCAAAATAAAATACTAATTTACGCATAACTCAACTAATAACCTACATAAACTTAAAAGAAAGAAAGAAAGTATTTCAAAAATCCTAATTGTTTGAAAAAAACTACATTAAATGAAGCTAAGTAAGATCAAAGAAAATACAAGCAGCAGATTTAAACAAAACATAGCTACCACCCGTCCTCATCGACGGAAGCTCCTCACCGGCGACGGAACCTCCAGTTTATCATCTTTGAGCTTCACGGCGGCGTAGGTTCCGGCGCCGACAATTGCCCCAAGTGTAGGAGCCACCATGTACACCCACAATTCTCTGTAATTTCCGGCGGCCACGGCGGGGCCCAGAGTCCGCACTGGATTCATTGAACCACCGGTGGATGGCCTGTTATGTCGTCGAAAAGTATCAATTATTTGCAAAGAGAAAAACGAGTCTTTCTTTTAGTTAAGTCAAGCGGCTAATCGCACTGAAACCTTTGTGAAAAAAACTTTTTCATTAGTTGAATGTTAAGTGAGATTTCAGCTCGACTTGTTTCCAATTCTACGAGCTATGTTATGAGCTTCCACGGAACTTCTTTTCGAACCAAATCAAAGTTATATGATATCACATTTACAACCCCTAAACCAAAAATAAACTTAGGGTAATTTTGAAAAAAATTATAGTGTTTGACAACGAATGAAAATAACTTATTAAAAAATGAAATCAACTAATAAACCATTTTGAGAGAAAACACTTAAAAAAAAAATTTTAAAGATTTTTTAAGTATATAATAACTTGGTATAAAAACACTCACGAGGAAATGTAACCAAACATATATGAGTGTTTAAATTCTAAAAAAACAAAATTTCCAAACGGGTCCTTAATCTGTTATGTTCTTCCCATATTTTTGCAATGATAAAATATAGTTTATTTTGTGCAAACGATAAGTTTAAAAGAAAGTAATTATAAATATTTATTGAAAAGTAAATAATACTTTTTTTTTATATAATATGTGGTGTGGGGGGATTCGAACCACCGACCTCGTGGTTATTAGTACAACTTTATGTCAGTTGAGTTAATAATACTACAACTATTGAAACGTAAAACTTAAATGGATATCATATTAAAATACTATTCAACCCAAAAACTTAAATTAATAAGTGACCATAGTGAAGGAAAATGGGCTGTTGCTCCATTTAATTCATATTGTAATGAAATATCATATATATATATATATATATATATATATAAAAGTTTAATTTTAGCTTTCTAATTTGTTCTTAAAACTGTTTTAACAATTGAAAAGATTGTATAAATTTTTTTTTAATAGTTTGAGTGTATTACTTTTTGGAAGAGATAAAAATTAAGACAAGAAATTAAAGAAGACGAAAATTAGAAATATTGACCCTGCGATAAGAATGTTGAGCAGCACTGTAGCTCCGACTGCAATTCCGGCCAACTCTCCAACCTGCAAAAAGAAAGAAAAAACCATAATTAAATGATGAGGATGATTGTAAAGAACAGCGAGATTTTTTGCTTACAGCGCGAGTATCAGTAGCGACAGCAGTGACGACAAACAAGAGATTGAAAGTGATGAGGAATTCGAGAGCAAAAGCCTGGCCGGTGCCGACGGAGGGGACGGTGACGCCGCCGGACATGAAAGGGTGAAATACTCCTTTGAGAGCGAAGGAGGCGCAGATGGAGGCGGAGACTTGGGCGGTGATGTAGGCCGGCACTTGGACCCACGGGAAGTGGCGGAGGGCGGCTAAGGCGATGGTGAGCGACGGGTTCAGGTGGGCGCCGGAGATGTGGCCGATCGACATAATTACGATCATCACCGCTAGGCCGGCGCATGCGGCGTTTCCGATCAGGGACAGGGCGGCGTTGTACTTTTGGTTGATGATGGGTGCGGCTGTTGCGGCAAATATGAGGATGAATGTGCCCACGAATTCTGCTCCAAGCTGGACATCAGTCAAATAGTCAACAGGGAATTATGTTTTGAGAATTTGTGGTGGGTGATAAATTGGACCAAATTAATAGCAAATGTAGCCCAATGTAAAAAAATTGCAAACATAACACTCTATCAAGAGTATATTATTACTGATAGACACGGATAAACTCTGATTAATCAAAATCGACTATTATTTCA
Organism: Luffa acutangula; assembly: GCA_036850905.1. NCBI lineage: Eukaryota > Viridiplantae > Streptophyta > Magnoliopsida > Cucurbitales > Cucurbitaceae > Luffa > Luffa acutangula. Next base: position 42,027,410 of record CM072097.1, on the reverse strand, counting down.
GTAATAATCACTGATAGATTTTGATGAATCGAAATCTATCAGCAATAGACACTAATATACTTTAAATAATTAGAGTCTATCAGTAATAGCAACGGATAGAATCTGACAACAACTTTTTGGTCTTGTACGATTAATTTTGCTATATTTGCAATTAGTATGCAATTGTGCTATATTTGCTATTAATTTGGTCCAATATGCTATCTATGCAACTGTCTCTTATGTTTTACTTTTACACATACTTTATAGTTTTAAATTTTAATAGATATGAAATAAAATTAAATTTTATCATAATGCCAAAGCAAGTCTAGTTCAACAGTAATTGACAGGTACCCTCAAATGCAAATTCTAAACTACATGCTCTAATGTTAAAAAGAACTTCTCATTCAAGGAAAATTAAATTAATCACATCACATGTGATTACACATATATATATATATTATTTTTTATTTCAAAAATATTTAGGATGGAAGTTAGAACCTTTGACTGTATAATCGAGAATACATGTCAATTACTCAACTCACTTTGACTCATGATTCAAGTTTGTAACTACAAATTTTTAATGACATTAATTAAAATTCAACATTATCATTGTTTGAGTTTGCATGAAATCAGACAAATTCCAAATAGTAAAGTCTAGACATATAGCTCATTGAAGCAACATTTAATTGAGCCCTAGCTTTCCAAAAATAAAATATATTTAGACTTCCTTTAAAATCAGGTTATATTGAAACAATCAAAAAAACATAGTTTAACTAAGTATAAGTGTGTGCTTACGATCGAGAGGTCATGAGTTCAAATTCCTCAACTCCATATTGTTAAGCTTAAAAAAATTGTATTGAAACCAACTTCGATGGTTTGAATTCAATGTCATTTTGCATTTGTGATTTTTTTGTTGTTACTTTATTCTTTTTTTTAAAAAAAAAATAATTTTCTTTTCATTTTAAAAACTATGTATTAGTTAAAAAAAAAAAAATGTATTGGTTGTATTCCACTTCTAATTTTGTTATCAATTAAAATATAAAAATTAGTTGGTAAAAGCCCAATCAAATGTGTTTTGGGCCAGCCCAACGGTCCCATCTAAATATTTATGTTACCCAAATGGATTGGGCCTTGAGCTGGAGATCCACATACATGTTTGAACATGAGGAAACAAAAGAGCTATATACAAAAAGAGGTACCTTTCTAGTGAGAGAGACATCAAGAGTAGGGAAGTGAGTGAAGCACATGTGACCTTGGCTCCTCTTTGGGGCATTAACAGGCAAGCACTCACATTGGGACACTTGTCGGAGGCTTGAACATTGGGACTCCACCCTCGATGAAACCAATGTCCCACTTTCTGACTCTGACATTCCTTTTTCTTTCAACGTATTATGCTTTACTTGATAAACCAGCTCTAGGTCTTACTGATAAACAAAACATAAGAAGAAAAAGAAACCCTTTTTTGAAGCCATGGTAACAAACCTCTATTTTATACTTGGAAGACTCATATACGTAAGAGTTTGTTTGGTATTTTATCTAGATTCAATTTCTTATTTCAAATACATTGAATCAAATGAATTTAGTGAATTTCTACTAGGTGACTCTATTTACAAAGTGTTTTTTAGATTTTAAATTTGATATCAAACACATAAATTGCAAACTGATTTCTATACCGTCGATCAAACATTAGACATTTGAATCCACCACCCGCAGATATTGTTAAAATCATAAAATAAATTAAAGCAAATAAAAAATTTAAGCATTATATATTTTCAGTAGTTTGATATCAAACTATCCTTTGTACTACTTAGTACTTTCCAATGTTATATTCTTACATAATTGATAATCTAAGAGATTGTTGTTGCAACCTTTTGGTTGAGAACTAAATAATCAACTAACTTATACTTCATACTTGTGAAATTGTCAAGCCCATGCAAAAACAATGCTAAAGAGAAATGCCTTGGATTGAAGATGATTAGAGAATACCTGTATATTGCAAAATATTATTTGATGCTTAAATTCATCAAATGACTCAAACCATAGTTGGAGATACATAGCTCAAATTTTAGTGCAATTAAATAATGATGATTCCCCTCTATTTAAAGAAGAGAGAGAGTAATCTTAACGTTACTATAACTTTTTTTTTTTTTTTTTCTCTTTTCTGAAACTGAGAGGAATGCATTAATTAACAATTATAGTCTATGGGTACAAGAGGATCCAACTTGGCTACATTAAGGAGCCAAGTGGGAACTGGGAAATTCAGATAACCACTAGTTGCTCGATGACGTGGCCGCTTCCGAAGCCAAATTGTGAGCCATTTGATTACTTTCCCTTCTCACATATGACAAATTATTCAATCAGATTGTCAAATTAGAGACAAATTATTCAATGAGACCGCAACAATGTGGTTGTCTGTTTAAAACCGTCGAATGTAAATATTCAAATTTTTCTGGCTCTAATAACTGTTGGATAGAAAATTGGGGTACTTTTACAATTTTTCTCTCTTGCATCTAACGGTGTAAAACTATCAGTCTATTGTACCGGTCTCACCGAATAATTTCTCCAAAACATGACGTTTCTTAATAATTGTTAAGATGTGGATTCAAAATTAATTTTGTATGTCCCCTAATAATCACTAGATATAAATTGAAAGGACTTTTGGAATTTCTTTCTCATATATCTAAGAACAAAACTTGGTTGCATACCCGTATATGTAGGTAGGAAAGAGAAAGAGAGAAAATGAGAACTTTTTTATTTCTCCTAGTTGTCAAGATTTTAATGGTGGTATGTAGGAAGATCCCTACATACTGATATGCAACAAGTTTTTTCCTATATCTAATGTCACAAAATTGTCAACTACAATAGAAACAATTCAATGGTGCAAAACGGTAAGCAACATCCACGTACAAGAAACCAAGTAGGGAACAATCCTAGCAATGGAAACAATTCTTCATATGGTTGGGGACCTCTCACCACCTTCCAAGCTAAACATGCCCTTCATAAATGATGAAAAAAAGAATCATTTAACTTTTATTTAAATGCATACAAGGTTTGGGAGAAGGTGTTGGGAGAATTACAGATAGAGAATTACAGATACGGACGAAAATGGAGTAAATATTGAGAAACAAGCACGTAAACAATAGGTTGAGGTGTGAGTATTTCTCCCTCTTTGAGAAGATTCAAGCCATCTACAGTGTATAATTCTTTATTAATCATCAGTGCAAAAGGTCTTCTCTGACCCGTCTCTCTTTCAGGATACAACAATTCAACTGAAACGTTGTGTAGCTCAAACGACTCTGCACTAAGAGGTTGAGCTCAAAGCTCCTCAACAAAGAACACCCCTCTTTTGACCAATTGTTTTTAAAAGAGCAAATGATAGAAATATGAGAAAGTAGAAAAAAAATTGAAATTGTTGTAAGTAATTAAATTGTTAAAACTAAAACTCTCTTATCAAATACGTTTTTCTCTCATCTATAAGAAAAAGCCTAAAAAAAATCAACATAACAAAGTGAAACTCACATCTAAAATTCAATTAAATATTAAAATGTTACAAGGTTTTTTTCTTTTTGTAAAATAACAATAAAATCTATTTTCAAATTTCTCAATTGTTTTACATTTTTAATATAATTCATTCATGATCTTTGGTTTCTTTCTTCTTCTAATTATCAAGAAAACTAGAAGGACATAGCTCATTGCAAGAGGTTTCTCAGAGACCAAACATATGCACTCTAAGAAAGAGTAGTTTCGAGGTGGAATTGCAAAATGACATTGATTGTCACGATTGGCCTTTAAATGTTTAGATATGGACATTAACAAAAATTCTAAATAGGCAAGTTACGTGATGATATGGTTGCTTTTATTGTCAATTTGAAATTGATCCCTGAAATCAATGTTTAATTATGAACAGTGATCAAAATCTAACTAGGCAAGTTTACGTGATGATATGGTTGCTTTTATTGTCAACTTGAAATTGATCCTTGAAATGTAACTAGGTAAATGTTACATAATATTGAAATGTTGGTATTAGGGGTGAAAAAAACCGAACCGAACCGAATCGATTCGGTTCGGATCGGTTCGGTTTTTGAGTTTGTTGATGCCAAAATTTGGCCAAGCAATCCACCTGCCCTTCACGTGACACCAACAATGAATTTGTAGAAGCTGGGGAAGACGTGACCTGCAAGACCAGCAAGAATCGCTGGACACCGGTGTGGTGTAGGCCACACCACCTCCGATGCCTAAGTCAGGGAACTGGGTAGCTAGAAAATAGAGAAAGAAGTCAAGAATGGAGTTTTCGGCCCCCTTCTTCGATGACGAAGAGGGGTATAAATACCTGCTCGGACTCCTAGGGTTTGGAGGCGTTCGGGGACGAAGCAGGCTGGACCGAGGTAGCTGGAAGCGATAGGGGCCGAGCGGAGGCAAACGGACTCGGCCCGCGCAAACGGGCCGAGTGGTCGGCCTCGGCCCAAGGCCGAGGCCGACCGTACGGGTCGGGCCACGTTGGCCCGGCCCGTCGGTATGGTTTCCCTCTGGGTCCCTTTCCTGGTCCTATCTCCTCTCGGTTGTCCTGTCAGCTCCTCGTACGCTGTGGTGGTCCAAAATTGCCTATAACATTAAGCCCCCACTCTTGAATTGGGATTCAGGTGCGGCTTAACGTTATCGGGTGAGCTCCTTAAGCCCGATTTAAGAGTAATAACTCTTGCCTTGGATTGGCTTATGTGTAGCTTTTGTTGTCATCCTGCAAAATAGGATAGAAGTAGACGCTCCCTGACCAGGGGTTAGATGAAATGGAAATGAAAAAGGTGAGGGATTGCAAAAATGGTATTGGTCGGCCTCGGCCTCGGGAAGAGGCCGAGCATTTTTCTAATTTTGCTTAGGGGGCGTTGCCCCCGAACCCCCACCGGGCGCTTCGCCCCTGGACCCCGACTCGCTGACCGGTCAGCGAGACCCCCGTACTGGGTCGTTCGGAGCGCTTCATTCCAGATCCAGGGCTTATCCATAAATAGTAACAGGAAAAACACAGAAGCCTTCACAATCCTGCATTGAAAAGTTAATTTCTACAAAAGAAAAAATGAGAGAGGAGGTTAGGATCGGCCTTGGCCTCTGGCCTCTGGCCTCTGTCAGCTCAAGACTTAGTCCCCTGCATTCATATATCAGTCCTTACTGGAAAGTAATGAGAGAGTTGCACGATGATTACAACAAAGGAATGGAAGGGCATTTATTACTTCAAGCGTTGCATTTTTTCGAGCAAGAATGACTAATTTCATACCTGGCCTTTTGAAGGTGGATGGTCGGCCTCGGCCTTGGCATGAGGCTGACCAGCTTCTCTGTACTGTTTGTTTGCTCGACAGCTAGGCTTATGTGTAGACTTGCCTGACCCTACCTTAAGCATCTCCTTGCAGCTTTGAGCGCTTCGGCTGTGACTCTTTTGGGGAAAAAGCTCGGGGAGGTTGAGGGCATGCGTCAACCTCTCTGCAAGAGTTTAGTCTCTTTCCAAGGGAAAGTACGGAAGTTTGGCCTCTGCAAGAGTCACCACATCCTATGGAAAAATGCTTTGCCCAAACATGGTATAAAGAACTTTATTAAATTTGCATGTGTCAACATTGTACCATGGAAAAAAGTTGTGGTCATGTGTTATACAAAATGAAAATAAGTAATTGCCCCAATAGCTCCACTGATATTCATAATGTTATCCTTACTTGCTCCACTGATATTCATAATGTTATCCTAACTTGAATAAGTAAGAAAGGAAAATCAGAATTATCGCAACATGACCATGATTATGATGGACTCGGTTTGTCCTTACTCCCAACCCCCCACTCAAAATATGCGTTCAATACCTCGGACATGCATTTTTTGAGTAAGGAGAAACTAACTTCGTACCTGGGCCTCTAGGGGCGGAACTCGTCCTTGGCCTCTGGATGGTCGGCCTCGGCCTTGGCATGAGGACGACCAGCTCCTCTGTGTTGTTCGCTTGCTTGTTTTCCATTCCAAGGGTGCGTGCACCCAGTTAGGGAAAACTTGGGGAGGTCGAGGAATTTCCCGAGCCCCCACTCAAAATACGCATTCCAGATTTAATGAGTTGCATTTTTTTTTTAGTAAGAAAATATAATGTCATACCTGGTCTTTTGAGGACAAAGTTCATTCTTGAAGCTGAGGCAGCCGGCCCTGACCTTGGCATGAGGTTGAGCCTCGCTTCTCCATCACTTGTTTGTTTGCCTCATAGTTGGACTCATGTGCGGATACTTGGTCTGCGAAGTGACTACCGGACTCAGTCGAGCCCCATTCCTTGTCTAATGGTCGGCCTTAGCCTTGGCATGAGGACGAGCACTTTCCCTGCATGGCTTGAGAAGTTTGAGGGAAGCTTGGGGAGGCTTTGGGATTTCCCAGGGCCTCTCTTCAAGCGTCGTGATCATCCCAGGGGTGCGTACACTCTTCTGGGGATAAGCTTGGGGAGGCCTAGGAATTTCCCAGGGCCTCTCTTCAAGCGTTGTGGTCATCCCAAGGGTGCGTACACTCTTCTGGGGAAAAAGCTTGGGGAGGCCTGGGAAGTTCCCGAGCCTCTCTTCAAGCATCGTCGTCATCCCAGGGGTGCGTACACTTTTCTGGGGAAAAAACTTGGGGAGGCCTAGGAATTTCCCAGGGCCTCTCTTCAAGCGTTGTGGTTATCCCAGGGGTGCGTACACTCTTCTGGGGAAAAGCTTGGGGAGGCCTAGGAATTTCCCAGGGCCTCTCTTCAAGCGTTGTGGTCATCCCATGGGTGCGTACACTCTTCTGGGGAAAAAGCTTGGGGAGGCCTGGGAAGTTCCCGAGCCTCTCTTCAAGCATCGTCGTCATCCCAGGGGTGCGTACACTCTTCTGGGGAAAAAGCTTGGGGAGGCCTAGGAATTTCCCAGGGCCTCTCTTCAAGCATCGTGGTCATCCCAGGGGTGCGTACACTCTTCTGGGGAAAAGCTTGGGGAGGCCTGGGAAGTTCCCGAGCCTCTCTTCAAGCATCGTCGTCATCCCAGGGGTGCGTACACTCTTCTGGGGAAAAAGTTTGGGGAGGCCTAGGAATTTCCCAGGGCCTCTCTTCAAGCGTTGTGGTCATCCCATGGGTGCGTACACTCTTCTGGGGAAAAAGCTTGGGGAGGCCTGGGAAGTTCCCGAGCCTCTCTTCAAGCATCGTCGTCATCCCAGGGGTGCGTACACTCTTCTGGGGAAAAAGCTTGGGGAGGCCTAGGAATTTCCCAGGGCCTCTCTTCAAGCATCGTGGTCATCCCAGGGGTGCGTACACTCTTCTGGGGAAAAGCTTGGGGAGGCCTGGGAAGTTCCCGAGCCTCTCTTCAAGCATCGTCGTCATCCCAGGGGTGCGTACACTCTTCTGGGGAAAAAGTTTGGGGAGGCCTAGGAATTTCCCAGGGCCTCTCTTCAAGCGTCGTGGTCATCCCAGGGGTGCGTACACTCTTCTGGGGAAAAAGCTTGGGGAGGCCTGGGAATTTCCCAAGCCTCTCTTCAAGCTGCATTGTCATCCCAGGGGTGCGTACACTCTTCTGGGGAAAAATGTATGTTCAAACTGCCTTCTATCATATTTCCACACAATTTTGATGGCATATCAAGCAACAAAGTATTTTAAGGGAAGAAACTGTTGTCAAAAGCTTGAAGCTTGAAAATATAGCCAGGAAAAAATCATTGCAATATAACTAACGACCATGATTATTCCCAGTCCCCCACTCAAAAACATGTATTCAATACGCAAAGTATGCATTTTTTGAGTAAGGAAAGACTTACTTCGTGACCGAGCTCTTGAAGGTGGTGTTTGGCCTTAGCCTCTAGGTGGTCGGCCTCGGCCTTGGCATGAGGCCGACCAACTCCTCTGTGTCATCTGCGCACTCAGTCCGTGACTCGACTTATGTGCAGAGCATCTCCCTTTCGGCTTGAACCGCTTCGGCTACGATAACAGGTCAAGTGTTGTGGTCTTCCCAGGGGTGCGTACACTCCTCTGGGGAAAAACTTTGGGAGGCCTGGGAATCTCCCGAGTCTCTCTGCAAGCGCTGTCAAAACTTTTGAAACGAAATTCAGAGTAATTTATTTCAAATGAATCAATTACATTCCTGAGTAATATGCTATTGAAATGAAAGAAAATCGATCAACGTTTCATTGGAAGGGGATAACTTGACCCCTCAAAGGCTCGGCCTCGGCCATCTCCCGAGGTCGACGTTGCTTGAGCCTCCCTGTCGATGTTCCCGAGCGCCATAAAGTAACATTCCCTTGACGTTTTTTGCTCGCCATGCGCTGCTCCACCTTCTTCGGATGATCCTCCTAAAATTGTTTGCATCTCGAATAGCGGGTTGGCACCACCCTTACCTTGATCTGCCGGCAGTGGCCTCTTGCTTTTGTCGTTCCCCATGAACCCCTTGGGGTAACCTTTTCGGATTAGGGCTTCCATCTCGTCCCTCAACTGTATGCATTCCCGAGTTGCATGACCGTGGTCTCCGTGGAACATGCAGTATTTGTTTTTGTTCCTCCTATCGGGATCTGATCTCAACTTTCCTGGGCGTTTCAACAGATTTGTGTCCTGTATTGCGGCCAAGACCTGTTCAAACGAAGCTGTTAGTGGTGTATACCTGTCGAATCTGGCTTTTTGGTTCCGCACAGCCCTGTGGCTCCTTGGCCTCTGGTCGGCCTCGGACTTTTCTCGAGCCTCTGACTTTGTCCTGGCATTATTTCCTATGTACGTGCCCGACGCTGTCCTTTGCGGCGAACTTCTGCGGGCTTTTTTTTTTTTTGCGATTGGGCTTCTGCTCGGCCTCGGCTATTGGCCGAGGAGTGCTCATGTCGGATCTGGTCTACATCTTCTACCCGACATCCTTTTCCTTTGTCTTCTTGATGCTGGTCGGATATAGCAGCTTCCCGGTTCTCTCTCTCCTTCTGAAGTCAGGGTCGGCCTTTTCCATACCAAGGTCGAACCCAGTCTGGCTCGGAGCTTTCTGCTCATACCCGAGGCTTCCCTCTGGTTTCTGAACCCGATCCATCGTGCAGACCACCACCGATGTGCGATCCGAACTGGCAAGCGTTCTTTCCCACAGACGGCGCCAACTGTTGATGCCAAAATTTGGCCAAGCAATCCACCTGCCCTTCACGTGACACCAACAATGAATTTGTAGAAGCTGGGGAAGACGTGACCTGCAAGACCAGCAAGAATCGCTGGACACCGGTGTGGTGTAGGCCACACCACCTCCGATGCCTAAGTCAGGGAACTGGGTAGCTAGAAAATAGAGAAAGAAGTCAAGAATGGAGTTTTCGGCCCCCTTCTTCGATGACGAAGAGGGGTATAAATACCTGCTCGGACTCCTAGGGTTTGGAGGCGTTCGGGGACGAAGCAGGCTGGACCGAGGTAGCTGGAAGCGATAGGGGCCGAGCGGAGGCAAACGGACTCGGCCCGCGCAAACGGGCCGAGTGGTCGGCCTCGGCCTTGGGCCGAGGCCGACCATAATGCTCGGCCTCGGCCCAAGGCCGAGGCCGACCGTACGGGTCGGGCCACGTTGGCCCGGCCCGTCGGTATGGTTTCCCTCTGGGTCCCTTTCCTGGTCCTATCTCCTCTCGGTTGTCCTGTCAGCTCCTCGTACGCTGTGGTGGTCCAAAATTGCCTATAACAGAGTTTATCAAGCCCGAACCGAACCGAACTGGTTCGGTTCTCACTTTTGATATAAATAGAAATTTTACCTAGGGTTTCACTTTCAGTCACTCTGTTGTCTTGTTTTTTTGGCCCCTTTCTCTCTCTCTCTCTCAAAGCACGATCTCATCTCCTTTTTCATCCCTGTTTCCGCCGCCTCCTTCTCGCCGCTGCCTCCTCCACCACGAGCGTCGACTCCTTCCCGCCGCCGCTGCCTCCTCCACCACGAGCATCGACTCATTCCCACTGCTGCCTCCTCCACCACGAGCGTCAACTCCTTCTCGCCACTGCCTCCTCCACCACGAGCGTCAACTCCTTCTCGCCACTGCCTCCTCCACCACGAGCGTCGACTCCTTCCCACCGTCGCCTCCTCAACCACGAGCGTCGACTCCTTCCCATCACCGCCTCCTCCATGAACGATGTCAATCTCCCGCGGTTCTTGATTTTCGATTTTGTTTCTTCTTATTTTCGCATCTGGGGTTTCTTCTGATTTTTGCATCTAGGGTTTCTTCTGATTTTTATTGTACTTTTTCAATTTGGGAGTATTGCATGAGGACAAAATAAAGGAATCTGACTTTCGATAAGTTTCGATTCTAGTTTTCTTTCGTTTTTTCTTTTCTCTTTGATTTCTGGCATTACACGTCAAACCGACCCGATCCGACCCGATTCTAGTCGGGTCGGGTCGGTTTACTCATATTCAAAACCGATCCATATCGGGTCGGGTCGGCTTTTATGGAAACCCGACCCGACCCGACCCGTTTTCACCCCTAGTTGGTATATGGATAGACTCATCAAATTAGTCTGTATCATTACAAAATATTAACATAATTATGTGTACACGTCCTTTAAACATGATAGAGGAACAAATTGTATTGTCAAAAAAAAAAAAAAAAAAAACAAATTGTATTAGTCTAATTATATTAGATTTTGAATTACGAAAAAAAAAAAATAGAGGGATGAATGAATATGAAATAAAGTGGAACCTTAAAATACATTCAACCTAATTAATATACATACATCCATTTTTAAATGTAACTTTATTAAATATCAACTCATCACTGTTTGAGTGGATTCAAAGAAAACATGTCAAATAGAAAAAAATGTTCAAAATTTGAATGTAAAATATTATATTTTAGGAGATCTAATGAAACGAGACTGATCAAATTAAAACTTTTGAGATTTATAAGGAGCTTAAATATTTGAAATAATAAATTAAACCCCACACACATGGTCATTTAATTTTAAAAATGGGTTAACTACATAGATAGACCAAATTGGATTCAAAATTTCATAAATGTCTAATCTTGAAAAAAATTTCAGCTCTATCATAAGCCAAGCCAAAATAGATGTTGATTTACATCAATGCCCCTTATAAAATAAACATGGTTTTTATCAATATATTTTCTCAAAATATCTTATCGTAATAATTAGTTGCTGCAAAAATCTTTTCATATCCTCTCTCCAAATAACTCCTCGATTCCCTCAATATTTTATTTTTAAACCTCCAAAAATATATCTCCCAAATATAATCTCATTGTCGTTTTTTCACGCCGGTCTCCCTCCCTCTCGCGACTTTCTGCTTCACGCTCAGTCGACCATTCACGCTCACTCCCTCTTTGTTTCGTCGTCCATCCTCCGACCGCGTGCCGCTCTATTCCCGCCGTCTCATCCTCCGACCGCCGCCTGGGTTCCCGTCGTCTGTGTTCCTCCTACGAGCGTTGTGTTTTTTGTTGCCGCCTCATCCTTCAAATCAAACGTTGTAAGTGGGTGACGGCGTTGGCATATGTGTTGTCGCCGGCGTTGGCCGGCAACGACGCTTCTGCTGCTTCTTTTTTCGGTTTTATTTTTCTTTTTTTTTTTTGGTGTGGTTCTTATGTTTTTCTTGTTTAGAAAAAACGTCTCCAATCCGTCGGCGGTATTGTCTTGGTTGGTTGTTGGAGTTTATTCGAAGGTATATTTCGATTTGTTATGTAGTTTATATAAAATATATTGTTAGTTTGTTTACGGGTTTATACAAATCTTTCCGCGGAGGATGTAAAATATACTGTTAGTTTGATATATAAAAACCATTCAGCCAAATTTACTTAGTTGTGGGTTTATGAAAATCATTCAGGTCATGATTATTGGGTTTTTGTGGTTTATAAAAAATATTCTGTTAGTTTGGTATATTTGGGTTTGTTACGTGAGTTAAAATTATATAATATGGATAATATATCATTTAGTTGGAGGTTTATATAATATATCTGATGGTTTATATAACACAAACTGACGTTTATATAAAACAAACTGATGTTGTAAGGAGAATCAAAACTAACTTTTGGGTTACAACTTCAATCAAAGTAGTGAACAACATTCTTTCGTGAATACAAATTTGAGAAACTTGGTAATCAATATAGTTATTAACTTCATTCCAACGACCGCCAAACACCATCCGTATGAGAATGAGATTATTATCTATAAAAAAATGTATGACGAATATTTAATAAGAATTATGTTGCATGACATTTATTTATAATTTAAAAAAAATCACTTATGAACTTTACAAATCATGACGTATATATACTATTCACAGAGGTTTATTTAATATAATTCCAAGTATATATTTATGATACAATATACAACCTAGTATATCTTTATTATTCTGACTTATGATTTATGAACTGAATACACAATGATGAATATATAATGTATAATGGGTTCAGTATATTGATTATATATTATAATGCAAGGTATATATTTATTATTTGAATAAACATTACATTCTACCATCAAATGGGTGATTAGATGTAAATAAGGGTTAGTGTAAATTAGAAACATCTTATAACATAGAATATTAATAACAAAAAATAGCTATTGATAACAAAATTGAAAAAAAATGCAAACTATGTAATTGAGTTCCTATTCATATTGTTTGACAATTTTTTTTAAAAGAGAGATATATAGGTCATGCTATTCATATTGTTTGACAAAAAAAAAAAAAGATGAATAAATATTCACTCATGTTGCTTCAAATTGACGGCAATTGAAGGTGGAGGTGTGGAGCAATTTGAGATTGTCCCACCGCTAATGGAGCTGCAAAAAAAAAAAAAAAAAAAAAAGCTCCAAATTGACGGCAATTGGAGTAAGAATTTAGTGACGACAATTGGAGAAAGATTTTGGTGAAACGTATTTAAGGTTAGGGTTGGGTATTGGTAAATCTTAATAGTAGTTTTTATTATGGAAAGAATTAATACAAACCAATTTTGTGATGTGCAGAATTTTGGAGGGCAAAATAGGGAAGATTTAATTGGAAAATCTTGAGCCAAGACAAAGCTGAAATTTTTTTCATAATGGGACATTTGTGAAATATTGGTTCCAAAACGGTCTACTCCCTATAATTTCTTTAAAAAATTAACACAACTCAAACTAAACTTGGGCCTATAGAAGGGAAAGGGAAGTGGGCTCAAGCTCTTACATCATGAAACCCATGGACAGGGAAGATGAATGGTCCATGCCCACAAGCCACACGCCATTGTATTAGCCCCAGAGTCTATGTGGCCTCAAATGTCCAAATAACTTCTAAAGGACCAAGTGCTATTTTGGAACTTTTCTCTAAATTTTTCATTATAATAGTTATGAAATTTATTTTGTTTATATTTTTTTTGGGCAACAAGAAAAGTGGCTAAAAATAAATAGGTGGCTTGAAAAATGGCTACAAAAGTTTATAAATTAAATAGATGGCTAATTGATTTTATGATTAATAAATCCCTATTTGCAGAAGACAAAAATGCCCCCCAACAAACTGTCTAAGGTGTTCCTAACGTTTAAAATTAAAATCAGAGTTTGAGAGAGAAAATACCCCTAAAAAAGTTATAGAAATTCTAGGAAGCTTGAAATTAAAAAAATCCAAGGAACCAACCTACCTAAAAAAGTTAGAGAAGTTCTAGGAACCTTGAAATTCAAAAAATCCAAGGAACCAACCTAATTTGAAAATCTAGATGTGGCATCTTCTTAGTACTCAAGAATTGTTTTCTGGAAAAAAAAAACACACGGGACGAACTCAAAAATCGACACCTTTATTAGGGGGAAACAGGTAAAATTCAACCCCCTCCAGCAAGAGAAACACCTTTCAAATGCGTCAATTGAAAAATCAACCCTCTCAATAAGAAGATATACCCCCTGCAAAATGCGTTAAAAATGCCCCAAATTGGAAACAACTAAGAAAAATGAACTTAAATGTTGCAATTATGACAAATCAAATCAACATAAACCCTCCACCAAAATCGCCTCATGCATTTCCTCCCCACACCCGTGCTCTTCGTCTTCCACACCTCGCAAACTTGAGAGCCAAAACCTAAGGAAACCTCCATTTCCCACCTCATCTGTTGTAATACTGTTAGGAACCTTCTTCCCAACTCAGTGTATCGCGCTTCCTACCTCTTACACCGCGCCGACGAGCTTCTCCCGCTGCGCCGACGAGCCTTCTATGTAACCCCCAAGCTCCATTGAGTCTTCTTATATACCGCTCTATTGTAAGATGAAAAGCACGGGCGTGGGGAGGAAATGCATGGAGGCGGTTTGGGTGGAGGGTTGTGTTGATTTGAACTTAAATGCTGAACCCAACAGAGCGGTATGTACTGATAAATACAATTTCATCGTTATTGCAACTTCTCTACAAAAAATGTGCTTGTGGTATACTCATATGTATGTGTGCGTCCCCCCTCCCCCCCCCCCCTACATTATACACATTGGCATGTCTAATAGAAAAAATGCTTTGATTTGTCTGTACTATTATATACATCCATGGAATGGTCTGATGTGTATACTTATGTGTGTACACTTAATCCCCCTGTATTTGAGTTAACCACCCCTATATCATGTATGTCTGGAATGCCCAATAAAAATACACTCTATCTTTGTCTGTGTTGCTATATGCAACCATAATAACCCCCCGAACCATGTTCACCAAAATGCAAATACCTGATGAATGTCATAACTGATATCTGTCTATAGTATTACATACATACGTGTTCTGCATGCATCCTGTGTGTATGCATACTTACCCCAGTCCCACCCCCCATATGAGTTATATATACGCTGCAGTTTATATGCACTGTCATCTGTTTGTGTGTACTGCTACTTACGACTCTTATTGTTGTCCTTTTGTAACATGGATAATGAGGGACAAAATGTGAGGGATAAAATCTTTTTTTACCGTTGGAAATGCTGAAACTTAAGCCTAAAAAATAGGTAGATCTTTTTATATCGTTGAACACAAACTGCCAACTGAACTCCCTATAAATTGGGATTCATCCATCCCGAAAAAAAAGGGGGGAGAAAACATAATGAAAACAAAAAAAAAAATATATGTTAACGACGTTTGTCTATAGTTATATACTAGGGGTAAAAATGTCAAAAAAATCTGGAAAATAGTTCCTGAAAATGTGGTAGCCACCCTTACGAATTCTGAACTCCGTAGCCAAAAAACAAGAAGGCTTTTTTTTTTCTAGCTATTCAGCACAATTTCCCTATTTTTTTTAACGTTGACGTGGAGTTTATTATGTGACCTTACCTTACATGACATTTGCCAACTGTTATATTTAACGTTTTTTTTTTAGTACATCAACATTCGAGGGTGGGGGGATTCGAACCTCTGACCTCATGGTCGAGGGTACATGCCAATTACCGCTGAGTTAAGCTCGCTTTGGCTGTTATAATTAACGTTGATGACATAACTTAGACCCCGTTTGATAACCATTTGGTTTTTTGTTTTTGGTTTTTGAAAATTATGCTTTTTTTTTGCCAAATTCTCTACCATGGTTTTCATCCATGTTAAGGATCCATTTGAATTCCTAGCCAAATTCCAAAAACAAAAACGAGTTTTTTTTTTCTTCTTCAAAATTGGACTTTGTTTTTGAAAACAAGAAAGAAGGTTGATACTAAAATAAAGAAACTTATAAGTGAAAGTAGGTGTGTATAAGCTTAATTTTCAAAAACTAAAAACCAAAAACCAAATGGTTATCAAACGGGACCTTAATGTTTGTTTTTTAGAAAATCAATAACTTAGGATCCGTTTGATAACCATTCGGTTTTTTAAAATTAAGCTTATACACACATACTTCCACCTATAAGTTTCTTAGATTTAGTATCAATCTTCTACCTTGTTTCCGAAAACCAAGTCCAAATTTGGAAACAAAAAAAAAAAGTAATTTTTAAAAACTTATTTCTGTTTTTAAAATTCGGCTAGGAATTCAAATGCAACCTTCACTAGAATGAAAGCTATGGTAGGGAATTTAGGAGAAAACAAACATAATTTTCAAAAACCAAAAACAAAAAACCAAATGGTTATCAAACGGGGTCTTAATTAAGAACGGAACCACTCACCAGACATGCTCATGAGGATAGTTAGAAAAATTCAAATCTCTCTCATATAATAACACCATCCATTATGGGTAGGAGTTAGACCAAACTTCAGACTCATTATTGATGAAAGCTCTCCTTACTGGACCATGTGTCATTGCATTATGGTCTCTAGACACGTGTGAAGGATTCAATGTTGCAATTTGAAGCTAGGGCATGTGTTTCCTCTATGAAAATTGATAGTTCAGTGATGTTCTCTTCTTTGTGATTAAAAAGATGAACAATTTGTAGGGCATCAATTTCCACTCTAACTTTGGGAGTGTTAGACAACAACGTTACTGATCTTAGTCCCTCGCAAACCGTTAGAGCTTCTAACCAGTTTATCTTCCATGGTCGAGAAATGCACCAGTAGCCTGCAATTACAACTTTTCCTTCCTAGTTGCGAAGAATCTAGCCCACGCCTCCCCTTTTAAGCTACTTGTTCCAAGTGGCGTCACATTGTTGAAGGAGTGTACAACACTCGTGCAGAAGCGATTTGGATCGAAGACACTCTAATTTCTTTAATTTTAGTGATTAAAAACATGTATTCAAGTACCTGAAAACACAGTAGAATTTTACCAACCTTTTTGGCTCGAAAATCAGTAGCTCCAAGAGGTTTCTTTGATCACGATCAGTGTGTGGACGATCGCGAGAGTCTTTTCCGCTATCCTTCGACCTTAGAATGACTTGTGGGAGCTTAATCGGTGATGAATTTTTGAAGGTATAGAGCTTGAGAGATGGGTTTGTCTTAAGAGAGAAATCACATCAATTTCTTCACCATCAACACTCAATTCTCAACCATTTTTCTCCTTATATATTATCGATACTCATGCAGCCCGTTCATCACATGAAGACAACACATTTAGCTTGAATTGTAATGGCTTAATGCGGCAGACAAAGAGGATTGGAGTGGGTTTTGCACCAAAACCCACCACTTCTTGAATATATGGGATTTTTTAATTTTTTAATTTTAATTTTAAATAAAATTAACCAAATTAATTTTAAATAATGAATTAATCAAATTTAATTAATTTTATTTATTTAATCAAATATTAAATAAATAATTGCACCAATCCCGATTTCTCTCATTCCCGATTTTCCAAATATGAATCACTATTCAAATTCAAATCGAAATATGTATCCTATACACATTTACAATATGTAAATCATATTTAAATATTTCCAACTCTCTCAAATTATAGTTTAATTTAGAATTAAACTATTACACGTTAAGTATATCGTATATATTTAACGATAACTCCCAAAACTGAATTTCAACGATTCAAATTCTCTCATCACAATGTTCTAGGGTTTAGTCCGTATGAGCTAGCAGAAGGACCTAATGGACCTACAAATCGTCGGCTCCAACGATCCGAGATTAACTGGCTAAACTCATTAACCAGCAAGTTAGTCAACATTCGTTAACTACCATGACACTCCACTATATCCCAGTAGTTGCACTCCCCTCACTGTAGATATATTTTTGTCCACTTGACATAACCATGATTAGTAAGTTGATCCTTCACAGGTCGTTCTGATGTGCGAAATTCACTACTGCAAGTGTACGGGTCAAGTTTTAATATAGCGTGTTCGTGATTAACGAGTGTCATCCTTTGGATTGGTGTTCTAGTCAATTAATTACCGTGATTAATTTTGTCCAATTTTATTGAAAGATAAAAAATTAATGAGAAAGATAAATCAAATGAAAAAAGCTAAAAATATGGAGATTCAAATGACGAAGACTCCTAAGGAATTGATTTCACCTATTGGAGTTGTGGATTAATTACTTGAATGTGTGAACATGCAAAGATTCATAAATCTAGAACAAACTACTATCATAGCTATCTCTCCTGAGCATAACTAATTCTCATACATGTAATAAACCAAATATCCCTATCTAAGTTCATTAGCATGCAAGACCTTAAGTCTAATCCTTTAACGATCGATTTCTAAAACTATCCTAAATCTCCCGATCTTAAGATTATTCTAGTTATGCAAAACAAGATCCAAACTAAATCCCCTCTTCCGAGTAAGACTTAGAGAAAACAACATTCAATTCATGGCCAATAAATTGAAAGCATTAAGAGTAGAATATGCATAAATGAATTTAAAACAATAAACATCCAAGAAATAATCCAACAACACCCAAAAGGCTACATCAATCCCTAAGACAGTCAAGCTAGCTACTCATAGTCAAAGAACTACAAAAACAACTTGAAAGAAAAGTCATCAAAACAACAAGAGATAAGGGAAAGAAAAGGAAAAACTAAAATCCGTCGAAACCGCACGTCCTCGTCACGAGCTCTTGCCTTGAATCCCTCTCCTCGTCCTTGCTCTAAGTTTTATCACTGCATGCGATAGTGTATACTTGCACTTTGTTAGACTGAATCCATCTTTAATTATTATTTTTCCATCTCATCCTTACTTCCACCTTCAGTCCACATTGCATCAGAAAGACAGGTATCTTCAAGCCTAAATGTGGCTTTCACACACTACTACTGACTGGTCTTCTACAGAACCTACACCGGTTAAAGATGCTTTAACTACTCCACAACGGCATGAGGCAATGGATCTAGAGTATTCTGCCTTGATAAAAAGTAAAAACGTGGAAACTAGTACCTCCATCTCCATCCTTAAATGTTATAGGAAATAAATGGATCTTTCGTATAAAGAAAAATCCAGATGGCTCCATTCAGAGGTATAAGGCTTGCCTAGTTGCGAATGGGTTTCATCAAAGTCCAAGCATTGAATTTCTTTGAGACCTTCAGTCCTGTGGTAAAGGCATCTACCATACGTGTGATTCTAAGCATTGCTGTAACAAATGGGTGGCAACTTCGACAACTCGATTTCAATAATGTCTTTCTCAACGGTAGTCTTGATGAAGATGTATATATGTTTCCAACCACCCAGGTATGTTATTGATCGTTATCTTGAGTATGTTTGCAAGCTTAACAAGGCCATATATGACCTCGAACAAGCTTCAAGAGCATGGAATAACACGTTGAAGAGTGTTCTATTACCATGGGGCTTTCTCAATATGCCAGGTTAGATTCTTCTCTGTTTATTTATTGCTCAAACTCTGTTGCGGTTCTGTTGTTGGTGTATGTGGATGACGTTATTGTGATTGGGAGTGACACTAAACTTATTAGTCAACTGGTGGTTTCCTTGGATAAGCATTTTGCTTTGAAAGATCTTGGCCCAAACCGATTGTCTGACTAAGTCATTGACACACTCTCAATTTGCTTATTTGTGGTCCAAACTCGGAGTAGCTGAGCTACCCTCTCGTTTGAGGGGAGATATTAAGGATACCAGACCTCTGGGCCAAGAAAATGAGAATACAAAGTATATGGACCAACCCATTTAGCCCATTAACTACAACAAATTATACTTTTGATGTCGGACGAAAAACAACGCGTTGGAAATGTCAGACGAAAAAACACGCGAGACTTTTAATGTCGGACAGGCAAAAACGTGCATTTTTTAAATCTTTTCAGGCTTTTAATGTCGGTCAAACAGTGGCATTTAAACAAAATCAACTTTATCTTTCTTCCAGAAATAATACACAGTTGCCTTCTCTCTCCCTGAAATACCTCCACCGTGCAGATCATTTTCTTCCTTTCTTTGCCTAGATCGTCTTATTCCTCTCTCGCCTCAATTTTTAGCGGATCGTCTTCTTCCTCTCACCAGCGGCGACGCGTTCCTCCGTTGTTTTCTCTCTCATCGACGGTGTGTCTCTCTCCCCAAAAATACCTCCAACGGTACCTCTCCCTTATTTTCTCTCTCACCGAAGACGTTTCTTCCTCTCATCAGCAGCGGCACGTTGTGGATAGTCCTAGGTTTCTTCTTCTCACAGGTGGTGTGGCGTGGGTTGTCGTGGGTGTTACTTGTTTTTGTCGTGGGTGGTTGTTCTTTGCTGCGGGTGGTTGTTTCGGCTGTGGGTGGTGGACGTTGAGGTCGTGGGTTGTGCTCGGTAGTAGATCTAAGGTCGAGAGTAGCAGATCTGAACAAATCTGAGTTAGATCTAGTTAGATTTTTCAGATTTTAAAAAATTTTTCCTTATTTTTTGGGAAAAATACACTTTTGGTCCCTGAGGTTTGGGTTAAGTGACACTTTGGTCCCTGAGTTTTCAAACTCAACAAAAATACCCTCGAGGTTTGAGATAAGGAGCACTTTGGTCCCTTCCGTCAATTTTTCTGTTAACTTTTAACGGTTGCTGACGCGGCACTATTATTTTAATATAAAAAATTATTTATTTTAATTTTTTAAATAAAAAATATTTAAAAAATATATAATATTAATAAGGGACCAAAGTGCTCCTTATCTCAAACCTCGGAGGTATTTTTGTTGAGTTTGAAAACTCAGGGACCAAAGTGTCACTTAACCCAAACCTCAGGGACCAAAAGTGTATTTTTCCCTAATTTTTTAAAAATTTTTGGGTTACTTGCTTTTGAATTTCGAACAACTTGTTCAATTTTCTGCAATTGTTGTGTAAAGAGATAAGAAATTTAGGAGTTCGATACGACGACGACCGTGGTGGTGTTGGTGTGTGTTTGGTTATTTATGCTCATTAGGTGTTCGATGATATGTCTCCAAAACTAAAGAGGCCAAATTATAATGGAAAATTAACATGGAATTCTTTTTTTTTTCCTTTTATTGACATTGTGTGTTGATGAAGAGTGAAACGTTGAGTCCAAATTGAAATGATCTTTTTATACCAATGCTCACATGCCTGTTTTGTCCCTTTGTTTTCATGTAAAATAGCTACAGTTGTACATGCCTTACCTCGTAATCATTCATTCAATCAATGAAACGGAGCTGAGGTTTGTGTTTTGCTTTAGTCTTTGAAATTGGTTGCAACAATGTTGTTTGTTGGAATGTTTTGGTTTCTTTTCCATTCTTCTAAGGAGTTATTATAAAAGTTTTGGGTTTCTTTTCCATTCTTCTAAGAACTAACCATTGAGGTTTTGTGATTCTTTCTCAATATACTTGTATTTTTATATGTAAACCGTGCACGTACAGTTTTGTGTCTAAGTTTGTGTTGAGTTTTGGAGCCCAAAACAAGACCCATCAAATTCATGCAGCAAGAAATGCATGTGGCGAGAAAGTCATGCAGAGAGAAATGCATGCGACGAGAAAGTCATGCGGTGAGAAATACATGCGACGGGAAAGTCATGCAGCGAGAAAAGTCACTGCGGCAGTGTGAACACAAGAATTTATTGCGGCTGTCTTAATTAAGAAGGAAGAAAATTGCGGCTGTCTTAATTAAGAAGGAAGAAAATTGCGGTTGAAGCTTGATTGGCTGAAAGAAAAATTTGGGCGGTTTGCATGCTTATAAATAGCTGATGGTTGCTTCATTTTCTTTTCATCCCAACAACAAAAAAGAAGGGATCAAAGGAAGTGACCTTGTGTGCATGTGCAGCTGAAATTTCTCTTCAGCATCTTGTGTGGCAGTGAGTTATTAGCAAGAGAAATATTTTTTGTTCTCTTTGTTGGGTTTGAGGGTTAATTTTATTGTTTATCCCAAGTTACCGGATTGTGGTTCTTGGAAGTCAATAGCTATTGCTAGGCTATTGAGGGATTGTTTGTAGTGCGCTATTTCAAAGGCTTCCTGTAATCTCCCATCATCCTAGTAGAACCTGCAGTTGCAAAAGACTGGACATAGTCCCGAGATTGGGGCGAACCAGTATAATTTTTCGGTGTCGTTTTCTTTTCCCTATCTTTTATTATTCGTGACTATTATTATTGGCTTATTTGGCTTAAGCTGTGGAAGGGGAGATAATTATAATATTATTGATTGTCGTCATTATTATTATATCATATTATTATCTTTAATCTCCCAACAATTTGAAACTTAGTCAAGTAATGTAGGCAACTATTTAAAATTTACAATTTTTCATATGTTACGGTTCTGTGTTTTACTTCTTTGATATGTTAATTTAATTGGTCACAAATGACTGAAGCTATGATTGTACAGATAAAAATTGGATGCAGTGGATCTTTTTAGTTGTTCTTAAATTTCTACCTATGGTATCAATACACCAGAGGTGATTTGAAAACATTTGAGTGGAGGTTAGTTGCCATTAATCATTCATAATGTATTTGAGTTAGATTGAATCAGGGCGTGCATCTTATTTGCTCCTACTATTGAAATTCTTTGTTAATTTGAAGATTTTAATTAGTAATGTTATTGTCACGTATGATTGTTCTCTTATTGTCGCGGTGGTGCCATGGCCTCATTCTTTAGTGCGTATTGTTTCTTGACCGTGTGTTCCGATTCTTGTTCTTCTTGCTTGTCTTTGTCTATCCTTGTTATTCATATTTTGTTTCTTTTAAGTTAGCATGCGATTTATAAGCACATATGATAATTATTGTACTCCTTTTTAAAATCTTTTCTTAATAGTTAGCTATCTTATCAAGCTTTAGTTGACTGATAAACTTTCTATTGTTTATTAAAGGGCTCGACGGAGGTGGTATATACTCGTAGAAGTGATGCAATTGCTGCTCTGAAGTGCCATAACAATGTTTTATTGGATGGGAAGTCAATGAAGATTGAAATGCTTGGTGATAATGCTGAAATGCCAGTTTCTGCACGTATAAATGTTACTGGAGTGAATGCAAGAAGTAGGAGGAGAGTTGTTCTAAACGTATGTATTCTAGTTACTTTTCTCTCTTCCTTTTCGTCATTTTTCTTATTTAATCTTAACATCTTTATAACTAATTGTGGTCCTTTTAAACATCATTGTGACGTTTGGGCTAATATTAGATTTTCTGTCTCTTTATGGACCTCGATTGCCAACACTTTTTCTAATTATCCGTTAGGTTTTATTTTGATTGATTGGAAACTCTTCTTATAGTTGGGTTTCTTCTCTAGAACTTGGTTTTTTTGTATGCCCTTGTATCAGGGCATCGAGTCCAAATTAGTAATGTTATTGAAACTACTTGATTCTTTTGTTTCTTTTCTTCTTTTCAAGTGGTGAGCTGGAAAAATATGGAGATTATTTGATATTATATTGTGAAGTTGGTCATCAACCTTCTCTCTTCTTACAAGGTACCAATTAGGCTATTTTTTTACTGTCATGCACATTGGCCCATCTATTCTCATTAATTTGTATACTAATATGTTTTCTTGCTTAATATATTAGGTTTATTTCATTCTGTCTGACAGCATTGATAAATTTTACAGACACAAATTTTGATTGAAGGCTCACCGAGCATTCCAAAACCTCAAAGGTATTATTAGGTTGCAGGCGCTTATTCGTGGTCACTTGGTAAGGAGACAAGTTGTTGCTACTCTATGTTGTATGCTTGGAATTGTTAAGTTTCAGGCTATTGCTCGAGGAAGAAGAGTGAGGCTTTCTGATGTAGGGTTTGAAGTGCAAAGCAAATGTAGATTAATGCAGCCACAGGTAATTCAGAAAAGCACACTGCTATTATAATCAACATTCATTTTGTGTACGATTCAATGGAATTATATCGTATGACCTCTGCAATTTCTTTTAGTTTTCCATTTTCTCCAATACATTTGTAATGAATTTGATATCAAAGCTTCTCAAATTGTTTTGAACATACACCTTTATTAGCACATTGTTGTTTAAATTTTGCATTGTGTTAAAGATCATCTTAATCCCAAATTTTATGTATTGTACATGTTTTTGTAGCTATGTCTATGGACTTTATTTATGGGAAATAAACTTCCCAAGTGACTGTAGAACAATCAATTCTTGCATATATGAAGTGGAGCTTATTCATACACAGATGGGCAGAGGCCTTGCAAATCTCTTGTGAATGTCAGAATTGTAGTTGACAACATATTAGTAAAACAATCAGTAAAGGCTTCTTAACCATAGACAATTGAATGATAATGGTAAATTCTTGTTCGAGTTGAATAATAGTTTATTTTAGGTTTACTCTTAATTGTGCCTTTTAAAAGAATTGTTATTAAAGATTAGACTAGTTTTTTCATTAAATGCAGTCTCTCCTTTTTGTTCTACAACATTTTTATTCATCTTCTCTTGCTGTTTTACAGTGTCAAAAGTTTATGCATGAAGTTTCTATTCTAGTTAAATTACTTTTTGTTCTACAATATTTTTATTCATCTTCTCTAATTTACCCATACGTCTTGAGCTTTAATTTTAGTTTAAGGATTTGATTGAAGATGTGTGTCGATTGTATTTCACTTATACGTTTTTTATTTGTATAAGGTTTGGAATTCATCTTCTTAAGCGAGAACTGTTGCAGATGATGAAATGGATATTCTTGAAAAGAAGCTCGAAGATGAACTTGGGAAAGAGCATCTTATTTTTGTTTAATAATTTTACTTTTTCTTTGTAAATTTGGTTCATGAATGTGATTTGTGGATGAACGGAAAGTTTCATGTATTATATACACTGTTATATTTTATTAATTAAATTCATGTTCGTTGAGTTTTAGTTGTTATGTAAAAGTACTTTCGAGATTTTATTTTGTCTATATGTTTAAATTCTATTTTGTTTACACGTTTTTACAAAATGAAGAAATAGTATCGTTGGTTAGCTACGCGTGCAACCAACAATTTTTTTTTTTAATTTAATATCGCACATTGAATGTCGGGCACTTTTAATGTCGCGCAATGACCGACATTGACTTTTAATGTCGGACAAAGAGTGGTTGACCGACATAAAAAGTTCACTTTTAATGTCGGACATTGACTGACATGTGACTTTTAATGTCGGTCAAAGCTTGTTGAATGACATTAAAAGGGTCCTTTTAATGTCAGGCAATGGCCGACATTAAAAGCGACCGACATTAAAACTAGTCACTAGCCAAATTTGTTGTAGCAAGAAGGATGTGGCATTAGTCGAGAAGGTTCCATTACCATAATCTGTACCAAGATGAATTTTCTCTCCATTATGTTATTCATCTTCGTCGTTTATTTGCCCAACTGTCCTATATTTTTTCTTTAATTGATTATTCTTTATTATTTGGGAATTTTCCAGATTTTCTTAACTGTATAAATGTATCCTCCTATATATTGGATGAATAAGAAATTGAGTAGTATCTCTCCCAATTCTGGTTGATTATAAAACCTTGATTGAAGATACAAGCAATAATGGAGTATAACATTCTATCCTCTTCAATCAATAATGGAGTATAACATTCTATCCATTCTTACCACAATAGTAAACAAGGCCATATATATATATCACAAAGACAAGATGTCTAGTAGTGTGTTTTTACAAAAAGAAACCTCAAAAGAACTCAATTCAAAGACGGAAAGAAGAAGAAGCACACACAAAGCACCACAAACACAGCAATCAAGGCGATGATTTTGACCCTCCATTACCCACTTACAAAACCCCAACATTTCATCTCAGTTTCTTACAAAGTTGAAGTCTCATCAATCACAAATCGCCTTATCTTTATTCTTCTACTAATTAATCACACACAGCCACACACCCATTTCATCTTGTACGAATACATGCCCAATTTCAGCGGCGGAAGCTCCTCACCTGCGCCGGAGCATCCACTTCGTCGTCTCTCAGCTTCACCATTGTGTAAGTTCCGGCGCCCACGATCGCCCCCAGCGTCGGCGCCACCAGGTACAGCCACAATTCTCTGTAGTTTCCGGCAGCCACGGCGGGGCCCAAAGTTCGAACTGGGTTCATTGAAGCACCGGTTGAGGGCCTGCCATATGGTCAAAAAGTCTCAATTATGAAGGAAAAAAGAGTTTTTTTTTTTTTTTTCAATTAAATAAAATATCATTTTCATCTATTTTAGTGCATCAAACGTTTGATTGGAAACATATTTACCTGATATATATCTTTTCTCAAATAAAAATTATTATACTTACTTCATTTACATCAATAAAAATTCAGTTCAAAGTTCGAAAAACAAGGTAGATTACTAAGGGTCCGTTTGATAACGTTCTCGGTTCTTGTTTCCATTTCTTCATTTTTAATAAAGAAAAATAGAATTTCATGATCCTAACACCTATATATTCAATAATAATAAACATATATTCTTATTTATGTTTGAAAAAAATTGGAAACAAGAACAAAAAAAAGAGAAACTAGTGTTAGTTGTTCCCAAAATTTCTATACAAATTTTGGGAGTGTTTCTAAAAAATTGAGAAACAAGAAACATACATAGTTATTAAATGTTTAGATTTCTTAATAAAATTAGAAACAAGAAACGAGAACGTTACCAAACGGGCCCTAAAAGTACATGAACGAAAATGATATTTTATTTTATTTTTTATTTTTAGTTAAGTCAGCAGCTTGGGGAACTGAAAACTTTATCAAAAACCCATTTGAAAAAAGAAAAAGTTTTGATTGAAAATTATGCGAAGAAAACGACAGAGTGGAACTTGAATACGATTTGTCTTTATTTGAAGTATCTCGTTGAAGTTGAGATTCTTCTTTCTTTTGTGTTTGTATGTGAAAATTATTGGCAAAATGGAGCATTATGGAGTTGGGGGGAAGTGGGAAAGTGGGAAAGATGTCAACTTTTGACACCTAATTGTTTGTTGAGGAAAAAAAGTTAGCAAAAGATTGAGATTTTAAGATGAGAGATGATATATTTCAACTTGGCTGGTTTCAATTCTACGAGTTGGTTTCAGCTTCCAATCAAAGTGATATGAAAGCACATGTGGGAAATAATTTGTTTTATCAATTATTGAAATTTGTAATTTGTTTTGTAATTTGTTTTATCAATTATTGAAATTTGTAATTTGTAATTTGTAATTTATCAATTATTGAAATTTGTAATTTGTAATTTGTAATTTATCAATTATTGGACGTAAAATACCATTGTTTATAATACGTTATTTGTTTTTTTTTTATTTTTTAGAATACTTCCTACACGAAGAGATGAAAGAATGAGGACATGTTTGGAAAATGATTTTGAAATGATTAAAATCGTTTTGGTTAGGTTCAAAATCACTCCAAAACATATATTTAATCCTACAAAATCAATTTTGATGATATTTAAATTGTGGTTAAAAGTATAAAACTAAACATTGAAATAATTTTGAATGATTAAATGTATGTTTTTTTTTTTTTAGTGATTTTGAAAATATTAGAAAAAAATGATTTCTACCGTTTCTATCACTCAAAAACATGTCCTAAAAAAGGTGGGAGAAAATACTGACCCTGCGACAAGAATGTTGAGTAGCACTGTAGCTCCGACTGCAATTCCGGCCAACTCTCCGACCTGCATGCAGATAGAGGGACAAAATTTGTTAAGAATATGAATAAAATGTTAGATACACCTCTACGATACAACCTATCAACTTAAATTTTTAATGTAATGCTACTAATTTAATATGGTATCACTTGAAAGATCATTTTTGTACCATAATCTACTACAGAAAGAATAGTTACCGCGCGAGTGTCAGTGGCGACCGCAGTGACGACAAACAAGAGATTGAAAGTGATGAGGAATTCGAGAGCGAAGGCCTGGCCGGTGCTGACGGAGGGGACGGTGACGCCGCCGGACATGAAAGGGTGAAAAACACCTTTGAGAGCGAAGGAGGCGCAGATGGAGGCGGAGACTTGGGCGGCGATGTAGGCCGGAACTTGGACCCAAGGGAAATGGCGGAGGGCGGCGAAGGCAATGGTGAGCGATGGGTTCAGGTGGGCGCCGGAGATGTGTCCGGTCGACAGAATTACAATCATCACGGCCAGGCCGGCGCATGCGGCGTTTCCTATGAGAGTCTCGACGCCGTTGTACTTTTGGTTCACAATGGGCCCTGCCGTTGCACCAAATATAAGGATGAATGTTCCCACAAATTCTGCTCCCAGCTGATATTAGTCAAACAAATAGTCAGCTGAAAGTTTTTTAACCCCAATAATTGCTCATTTATTATACGATTATACCATTAAAGCTTAAGGAAAAAAAAAAAAAAAAAAAGTCAAAATGAGCTTAACTCAATGATAATTAGCATGTATCATCTACCAATAGACTCCAAATATTGATGTACTGGAGAAAAAAAATTAAATCGTCTTCCGCATGATAATTTTGAATATCTTGAACCAATAATTGTTTAGGTGTCTAGGATAATGATCCCCAAACAAAAAAACAATAGGTCCTGATGTTTTTTTTAAAAAAATTATTTATTATTTAAAATTATGTTTGAATATTTATGAATTCTTTGTTCTGTTTTTTTTTCTGGGAAAAAAAACTGACTTCTTAACTAAATTATTAAGAAAAAAAAAAAACTGATTTTTTGGATCTCTTTAATGATGTTTTCATTTTGCATTTTCTTCTTTTAAAAACTTGACTTTTTTTTTTCCACAATTCCTTTATTCAACTTTTTATCATTTTAAGAATACTTCGAATCCTTAGTAATTATACAAAGATGAAAATCGAAAGTATATATATGTATATTTATTTTTTTAAAAAAAAAAAGAAGACCAATCAGTGAATCCTTAGTTTACTAAGATTTTTTTAAATAACTTTAATATAAAAATATCAATCATTATTCCAATATAAGCTTGAGCTGTAAAAGTAAGAATAAAATAAAACAAAATAGCTATACAATAATATGATAAACATCAGGTCTAACAAACCTATAATTAGAACTGAGAGGTTTAATTAAAATTAAATCATAGCATTAATATTTTATTCACTAAAAAACGTGAATTATGAAAGCAATTTAAAAAATGAAACCAATCCACGCAAATTCTAAACTAGAAAAAAAAAAAAAAAAAAAAAAGCAACCACATACATATATAGGGCATAGTACTGATTTTAAATCGAAAACAAATTTACAGATTAACTACGTCTGAATATGTAAAGAAAAAAATGGTTAAAATATAAATTTGGACCCTTATGTCTTATAAAATTCTTGAATTTTTAAAAATTTTGAATTTCATGTATTCATATGATATAGAAGAATAGATTAACGTGATTAAATACGAACAAGTTAAAAAAAAATTTTAAATGTATCTTGTGTGTTGCTATAATTAAAATTTTCAAAACAAAATTAAAACTAAAATAAATAGTTCAAAATATAATTAAATAAATACCACATGACTAAATTTATAAGTTAATA
The DNA here is from genome assembly GCA_036850905.1 of Luffa acutangula. Taxonomy (NCBI): domain Eukaryota; kingdom Viridiplantae; phylum Streptophyta; class Magnoliopsida; order Cucurbitales; family Cucurbitaceae; genus Luffa; species Luffa acutangula. The sequence goes on along the minus strand of CM072097.1, from coordinate 41,998,368 downwards.
ATAGAAAGAAAAAAGAAAAAGGAACATGAAGGATCATTTTAGGCTGATATATTTTGAGATCAATTATTGACAGGAGAACCAGTTGAATTTATTTAAATATATATAATTTAATTTAATAAAAACATGATGATAAGTTCTTCCGTTATACAATTAATAATTTCATGGGGAGCAACAATCCAATCCAAGTCAGAGATGGCAGATAAAATTAAATAAATATATTAAAAATTTGCAAAAACGAAAAACGAAAGCGATGGGATACAATATTAAAATCCTATTTTACTCCATTTCCTCTCTCAAAATATCTATACACTATACTTCTAATTGACTATTTTAATCTTTTTATTTTAAGAAAAAACCAAAAATTTTCATTTTTATTTGCAAATTATAGCACAAATTCTATAATATATATATATATATATATATATATATATAAAGATTAAAAATAGGGTAAAAAATTAAAATAAATAAATAATGGAAGACTAAAATAAAAATTAAACCCAGAAGCAAATAGAAAAAAAAATGGTACCTTGCGGGTGAGAGAGACATCAGGTGCAGGGAAGTCAGTGAAGCACGTGTGAGGATGGCCCCACGTGGGAGCATTCACGGGCAAGCACTTGCACCGCGGCATTGACTTCCGATCGTACGACAACGAATCCACCCGTAGACCGGAAAACAGCGGCCCTCCCGGCGTCCCGGGCGTCGCCGGCGCCGACGGTACCGGCGTTCCACTTTCCGATTCCGGCATTTCCTTTCCTATTTTTTTTGGTTTTTTTTCTCTATTGAATAAACAAACTTCAGAGTATTAAAAAAATTTTTTTTTTTTTTTTTGGGTTTTTGACTTGGGAATGATGGGAATGAGAGAAACGAAGTTACATGATTTGGGGGTTTTTGTAAAGGTTGATCTAAGGCAGAACTGGAAGTTTAGCCAGAGTAACAAACACTAGATTTTTTAGACTTGGATAGAAAAACAACTCATGTAAAGCAAGAACTCAACTGGGTTTCTTTTTTTTGGGTTTTTTTTGGGAAGGGGTTGATTGAGAAATGGAGTGAAGTTACATGATTTGGAAGCTTTTATAAATGTGAAGCTAAGGAAGATTTGTTGGGAAAAAGGAAGCCAGGCCTAATTAATTGAGAGGTTTATAGAAATGGGATGAACAAGAAAATAGGGATAGAAGAAGAAAGATAGAGATTTGAAGTAAATGGTTTAAAGGAAAAAGGTTGAGAGAAAATGGGAGAAGAAAGCAGTGGGCATGAGAGAGAGAATTAGAGGCGAAAATGGAGTATGAATGGAGAGAAAGGGGAAGAAGGAAGACGGGAATTTATACAGAGGAACGAAGCCCGATGAATTTCTTTTTTTTTTTTAAAAAAAAAAAAATATTTAATTTAATTTGGAAATATTGTAGAGAAAAAACTAGCTAGTTGATAAAATTAATGGAGAAAAGTCAATGGGCATCGAATTGTCTTGATACAGCTCTTTGCTTTCTGAAATAATGCTATTGTCACACCTGCTTTTGGGTTTCTTTTCCTCACACTCATTCAATTCGTTTCCTAAATCTTTTTTCTTTTTTTTTTTTTCCTTCTTCTTCCTGGAGACGAATTTGCCTCGTAAACTGATAGATTAATGAAATATTATTATGTATACATGGTCACTTCCCCCGCAATTCAAGTATTTGATTTTACGGAATTTTTCTTTTTACTTTTTTGTGGTAAGTAATTAATGTCTTCATTAGTTATCTTTTAATAAATATTTTGCAAAAATGGTACAAATCTAAAAATTTCAGTATTATATATATTAGTGATGTAATTTATATATTATGAATTATGCAAAAGTAGTATCTGAATAATATGTTTTATATTATATGTCAAAAAAATATACTTTATATTAAGTGTACATATGATTTATTTTAAGAAAAATAGTAATTAAGGTGTATCAATTTTTATTCTAAACTTTCAATTTAAAAATTTTTTGTACATTAAACTTTAATTAATGTTGCAATTTTCACTTTTTAACTTGTGTTCAATTTATACCTTTTGGAAGAGGAACCATTTAAAAAAAAAAAAAAAAGGCATTTCTGATGTGTATCAAATGAAATATTAGAGATAAATTTGGTATAGAGGATTCAAACAAAAACAACATTAGAGTTTTTTTTTTTTTTTTTTTTTTTAATTGAAGTTTGTAACATTTGATGGAATAATTTAATAGTTTATTTTGTACGTTAATTAAATTCAATTTTGTGCAAAACTTGATTTTCATTAAATTACGGGCTTTTGGAAGTGTTTTATATTTAGTTTTTGTTTAAATTAGTGGGTAAATGAACAAGATTTGAATAGAGAGTAAAAGTTGAAAAACTTGTACAAGTTTAGAGTACAAATTGATTTTCTTCCATTTCCATATATTTTTATCAATGATGCAAATTAGTTCTCCATATAACAAAAGGGTAGAAATGGTAACCAATTTTGCCTCCTATTATAATTTCTCTAAACTAATATTTATTTAAACTAAATGAAAAATTGTTGTAAAAAAAAAAAAATAAATGAAGACTAATTTACTAATAGACATTTAATCACTAAATAAAAAAAAGAAAAAGAAATCAATAAGGACACTCAAAATCAATAGAAAGTTACCTAAGTTAACTAGTCAAGACATTTCTAGTCTTTTTTAAAGATTAACGTATTCATAGGGAGAGTTATAGAAATGTCTCAATTCAACCTAAAAAATGATAAAACCTAACCCACAAAATAAAAATGAGTAAAAAAAACATCTAAACTCCCCCCCCCCCCTCTATACTTAACTAAAAAGCATCCCACACATTTGTTTAAAACAAAAACACATTCCTTTTATATTTCATCTCGAGTAATTTTCGATCTTCCTCTTCAATCCATCCACGAAATCAAACAAATAATAAAAAAAAAAAAACAGCATCAACACAACACCAAAACATCAAAATTAACAAACGATCTAACATCCAACACAGCCAAACAAGAAACTTCAATAAAATAACAAGTTGATTCTTTGACTTCACACTCAAAATAGACGGCCCAATAGACTAAGGATCCTTTTTCTTGTTTGGTGTGATGTGGGCAATTTAGGAGAGAGAGAGAAAAAAAAAGGGTAAAATTGAAGCATGTAAAAGGAAGTAAAGCATCAAATAAAATGAAGAGAATAAAGAAGAAGAGACCCCCTTGGCTTGGCTGTAGGGTTTGGCTTAAACAAGAATGTAACGCAAAGGTTTCTTAGTCCAAAAATGAAAATTCAAATAGGCCGCACATGCACAGTAACGTTCCCATTGCCTTCCCTATTACCCAAAAGAAAATAATAATTAAAATAAATTAAATAAATAGCCACCGCCCAGCAACCACTCAATAATGTAAGTTTAAAAAACAGGCTCAAAAGTGTTCATTGTTTCGTCACCAAACTAAGCATATTTTGGCCATTTCAACCAAGCTTCCATCACTTCACATTATCTTTATCTCTCCTCCCTCTCAACACATTTATTTATTTACTCTCTCAAATACTTTTTCTGTTTTTTTTATTTTTTATTTTTTAGCTCAACGGTAATTGACATATACCATCGACCAACAAAATTTCAGAGGTTCGAATTCCTCCATCCCAAATATTGTTGAATAAAAAAAAAAGTCAAATGTTAGCAAGCATTTTAAAAATTCAGATATACATCAAAAGTTATATTTCAAAATGTTTTGGAAATAAGATAATTTGAGGATAATTTAACTAATTTAGACATATATATCCTCAACCAAAAGATCAAAAGTTGAAATTCTCACTCTCACTCTCACTCTCACTCTCACTCTCACGTGTTGTTGAATTAAAAATAATGTTAACGAATGGAATATACATTTTTAAAAGTTTATTTTTTAAATCAAATAAATTTAGAAGTTCAAATGGAGTGTTGATATTTTTTAATATTGTTACTAAATTTTGAATTGAGTGAAAATTTAGAAGCACACTTGTAATATAGTTTAACTTGTTAATGTATTATAACAACTATTTTTCAAAAGGTTAAAAGTTTCAATTCCACCCTTCCCCATATATGACCTAAAAAAAAGTTATGGTCATGATGAATTTTTATTTTGGGTTTGAATTATTTTGTATATGTGGTGTTGAATAATGCATTATTTCGTTAAACATAATCAAATTCAATTCCCAACTCGAGTCTTTTAAATAAACAATCACAATCTTTATGGAAAAGACTAGCCCTTTCCTCGATTGTGTTTGGAATGTGTGAATTAAATTAATTGGATCGTGCTAGAGCTAATTATTGTTGTTTATTGATTCATCATTGTCATTGCTTTTCAGCAACCAACCTTCCTACTAATGATAGGAGTGACAAAAAAATAATAATAAACGCCCAAAAATGAGTTTATTTTTTCTTATATACTTTTTTCAGTCGTAGCAAATTTGGTCTTGGAAATTTCAAGGAAATAAAATTATATTTTAATCGATAAACTATATTTATGCTCACTTTCATTTTATTAACGTTTGAATAACAATCAATTTGGCTACCTAAAAAAAATCCATTTCGTCATTATTTTTATTTTAACATTAATTGTTTAACTAAAGGGTAATATGATATGACTTTGAATATATACAGTATATCGTGTAAAAAAAATGTATTGAAACTACATAAGTTGAGTTAAGGTGGACATTGAGTATTTGGAATAACAAAAATATTATGTTCCAGTATTAAATTTTAAATTTCGTTTAATTTTGCTAAACTAGAAAAGAGGATCTCTAATTCTCTATCACATTTATTAGTGTTAAATCTACACCAAATATAATAACACAATGACCATTTTTTTTTTTTTTTTAAAGTTCATGTACTAAAATTAATATTTTCCTTAACTTTGTTATGAGTTGAATAAAAATTAGAACGTTTTAGACAAGGATTTTAAATTTTAATACTAATAATAAGGGTGCAAGTAAAAAATGGGGCAGTTGCATAGATGGAAAATTGGACCAAATTAATAGCAAATATAGCACAGTTGCAAACTAATTGCACATATAGCAAAATTAATTGTACAAGACCAAAAAAAAAAAAATTGCCGTTAGATTCTATCCATGTCTATCACTGATAGACTCTGATTATTCAAAGTCTTTCAGTGTCTATCACTGATAGACTTCGATTAATCAAAATCTATAAGAGACTATCACTGATAAAATTTCATTAATCAAATTCTATCAATGATAGTCACTGATAGTTTCGATTAATTGGAGTCTATCAGTGATAGACACTGATAGACTCTGAATAATCGGAGTCTATCAGTAGACTGATAGATTCTGATTAATCAGAGTCTATCACTGATAAACTCTGATAATCGAAGTCTTTCAGATAGATTTTAATTAACCAGAGTCTATCAATGTCTATCAATAATATACTCTAATAGATTTTGCTATATTTGCAATTTCTTTTACATTGTGCTATATTTGCATTTATATAATTCTTATTTGCAAATTCTCTAAAAAAAAATAATAATGTCAACCCAAACGTCTCCGCCCTAGGTGTTGAACTCTGGAAAAAATAAATATTCATTTGAAAAACATATCGGTTTAGTCAAATCACCAAATTTTTTGAGTTTTATTTTAGTTAAATTATAAGTTTAGTATATAAACTTTTAGATTTGTGTCTAATAATGACTTTAAAAGACATGAATATGTTATATACAATATTGATGTAACGACCCGAATTCTTAATAAGCCTTCAAGGGACCGTTACGACAATACATGCTTTGGAGGCCTTTTTAAATAAAAATATTTTAAAACATAAGCACCTAATTTAAGTAAAAACTTTTAAACAAAACTTTTATTCAGATCGCTAATTTTAAAGGTTTTAAATATACAAAGTTGAAGTCTCATCAATCACAAATCGCCTCCCCTCACGTCGGAGAAGACCCACGCAAAACGCCCGCTGCTACGTCGCCACGAACCTGCCAAGTACGCTGAAACGCAGCCACCGTGAGCTTCTGTTCGCTAGACGGCTGTGGGTGACGCCGACAGCTTTGTCGGAGACACAGCCGTTGGTTGTTGCACCGCCAGAAGAACGCCCTCCGGCGCTGCCGAGAGTCGCGCACCACTGCACCACTGGAGGATCGCCTGTCGCCGAAGTAGCTGCTTCAGCCGACAAGTGCAAAGGGGGAAGAACAAGGCTGCTGTCGTGGTGAGGTCTTGGAGAAGAAAGATGAAGAAGAGAAAATATGTTGACCTTAGGCAGCGTGAGTGGCTAAAAATAAACCTAATGGGCTAGTGCTTGGCTCTAATTTCAGCATAATTACAAAAATGTCACTCAACCCCAAAATTTAAATATTTCACCAAATTTTCAAAATTTCAAAATTCCCTCTTAACTCAAAATAAATTCCAACTTAGGAAATTTGAATTTTTATCTTAAATTACGGGCGTTACAATTGACCTATTAGACACTAAATTGAAAGTTCCAAGACAAGTAAGAAACTTTTTTAAGTTTAGAGACTTTTAGACACAAATCTAAAAGTTCAAAGATTAGACTTGTAATTTAACATTTATTTTTTGATTATTATCTTTCGAGTAAAAGTTGATTTAGTATCTTAAATTGATCGGTATATAAATTTTCCAAAAAAAAAAAGAAATAAAGTTGAATCAGTATATGTAATTGGAGCAACTTTTTAAGGCCCCGTTTGATAACCATTTGGTTTTTGAAAATTATGCTTGTTTTCTCTTAAATTCTCTACCATGGCTTTCATCCTAGTTAAGGTTGCATTGGAATTCCTAGCCAAATTTTAAAAACAAAAACAAGGTTTTGAAAACTATTTTTTTTTTCCAAAATTGGACTTGGTTTTTGAAAACAAGATAGAAGATTGATACTAAAACCAAAAAACTTATAGGTGGAAGTATGTGTGTATGAGCTTAATTTTCAAAAACCAAAAACCAAAAACCGAATGGTTATCAAATGAGACCTAAGTTTTTAATTTTTTTTTTCACTTAAAAACACTTTAAAAAAATTTAGAAAGTTATTTCAAACATGCCATCAATACGTGTTGATGCTTCTACTTTGAATTGTATTCTATTTTTTTAGGACACCTCTACTTTTGTATTCTTAAACACACACACACACAAAGAAAAAAAAAAAAGGAAAAAGAAATATAGTATCTCACTTATTATTAAAGTTTACCTACCTGCTTCTCATACTTGGAAGGAAATTTGTTGGAGTTGGTTTCATATATAGGGTTTAGGGTTTAGTCAAAGAGTTTGATTTTTTTTTGAAATTTTAGTCAAAGAGTTTGATATTATAACATTATATTTCTATACTATATATAAAAGGGGCTAAGAGGGGAGAATCTTTGCCTTCCTATTATGCCCTTATCTTTTTAATAAATTCTCATTTTGTCCTTCAATGATGGGACATGACCGAGTTGAGGTGTCCATTGAGAGAAATGTTGAATAGTTGCAATGTATACTGGTAGGACATGACAGTTTAAATGACGATGTGACTCTTCGAGCGTATGTGTCTGTTCATTCGAATGTGTGCAATTAATATCAATAAGACATACTATTGGGTGGAGGTGGTTATACATCAATAAATGCATCATCTATTCGAGTATAAATGCAATCCATGTATAAAAGCATTGAACTTGCAATTAATTTTTGTCTTTTACTATTGTGTATGTTACCCAAAACACACCGCACTCTGTGTAAAATTCACTTCATCATGGAATTTTGATGAAATATTCTTTTTTTAGTGGCATGAAATTTCATATTATGATTTTCTTTTTTATTGTTGATTTTACTGGTTGTGTTTGTGGTTTGATGGATTTTATACACTCAAAGAAATACTTAACAGACAAAGAGAATTGGGGGAGATAAAACTCTATTTTATTCATCATCAGAGGATTTTCAGGGTACATATATACACTTCATGAATAATCAATAATTGCGAATAAAAGAATGAAGGAATAAAAGAGAAGGACAGATGTTACACAAATACTGGGCAACCACATAACAGAAATTCTCAGCTGAGAATTAGTTTGTTGCCTTTGGAGCATTCTGGATTTCAGAACGTAAATTGCTCTTAACACTGGGCTGGCCCAACTTTCCTTCTCCATCTTCACTCAACTGGCCCAATATCCTCTTTTCCTCAATATCCCCCCTCAAACGAGAGGGAAGTTCCAGTACCTTGAGTTTGGATCTTAGAAAACGAAACTGAGAGTGAGTTAACGATTTTGTGAGACAATCGGCTGGTTGGTCACTGGAAGGAATGTACCGCACCTCTAGTTTGCCTCGAAGAACAAGATCACGTACAAAATGCACATCAATCTCGATGTGCTTAGTTCGGGCATGAAATACCGGGTTTGCTGCCAAGGCACCTGCACTGATGTTATCACACCATACAATTGGTTTCACAGAGCTTAACATGCCAATCTCTCCCAAAAGTTGTTGTAACCACACAACCTCAGTAGAAGCTAAGGCTAGTGCTCGATACTCAGACTCGGTACTCGAACGTGCTACCGCACATTTCTTTTTGGATGTCCACGATACCAAATTACTTCCAACGAAAACACAATGAGCTGCAATCGATTTTCGATCATCCAAACTTGACGCCCAATCCGCATCAGAATAAGCATTAATTCCCATGTCCTCACCTTGTTGAAAAAACAAACCATAGTTCTTAGTGCCACTAACATAACGGAGCACTCGCTTTACCGCTTGCCAATGTATATCAGTGGGAGCTTTGAGATACTGACTTAGTTGGTTTACTGTATAGGCTATATCGGGGCGAGTATATGCGTCAAGTATTGAAGGGCTCCAATGGCACTTCTATACTCAAACGGATTGGGAAGAGGAGTACCTGTTTCCAAAGACAGTTTTTTACCGAGAACACTAGGAGTGGGGGCTGGTTTTAAATCAGTAAGCTGCAGTTTCAATAACAGATCATCCACATACTTTCTCTGATTCAGTAAAATCCCACTTGGCAAATAGTGTACTTGAATACCAAGAAAATAACTAAGTGTGCCTAGGTCTTTTAGAGCAAATTGACTATCTAGTGTGTTGATCAGTCTATCAATCAACCTCTCATTATTTCCAGTCACAACAACATCATCAACATAAACCAGTAATAGAATGATGTCAGAAGTTGAACGATATATAAACAGAGAGTTATCGGACCTGGCATTTAGAAATCCCCATGACACGAGAGTAGTCTTCAAGGTATTGTTCCATGCTCGTGGAGCTTGTTTGAGCCCGTATATTGCTTTGTTTAGCTTACACACATGATGAGGAAGGTTGGTATCAACGTACCCAGGCGGTTGACTCATATATACAACCTCGTCTAGCCTTCCGTTGAGGAATGCATTGTTAAAGTCTAACTGCCGAAGTCTCCAACCTTTGGTAATCGCGATGCTAAGGACAACCCGAATGGTGGACGCCTTCACAACTGGACTGAAGGTCTCAAAAAAATCGATGCCAGGACTTTGATGAAAGCTCTTGGCTACTAACCGAGCCTTGTAACGCTGAATCGAGCCATCTGGATTCTTCTTGATTCTAAAAATCCACTTATTCCCAACAACATTGTAGTCCGAAGAAGGAGGGACAAGTTGCCACGTATTGTTCTTTAGCAACGCCGAGTACTCAAGGTCCATCGCTGCACGCCACTGCGGTTTCTCAAGAGCATCCTTTACTCTGGAAGGTTCTGTAACTGACCAATCTGTAGTGGTCTGAGAGAGCCAAAGTTTTGGCTTAAAGATATCTGCTCTGCCCCGTGTTATCATGTGGTGTTTTGGTGGATCTGTAGGTATATGCAACGGTGAAGTTTGATTATAAGGGGTGGAATTTTGGACATTAGGAGAGGGATGGGAAGTTTCATCAGTAGGGAAGGGTTGGATAGGTGGGGATACTGTTATAGCAGGTGTTGAGGGCTGCGGGGAATTTGTAATCTGAGGTGAAGGAAGGACTGACACTGGTTGAGGACTAAGGTCATTCGTGGGGGAAATGGGAATAGACGACTGATTTGGCGAGCTTTGAGTTGGGGATGGTGGCTGGATATTTGCATTTGGATACGGAAACCAGCACACAATGGAAGGGGCAGGTACACTTGAATGATCAGATTTAGACACTTATGTTCCAAAACCAGTTGCAAATGGAAATTCACTTTCATTAAACCGTATGTGGCGTGAGATATAGACCCTTCCTTTGGAGTTCACACACCTGTGGCCTTTATGGATTGGGCTAGGACCAATGTACACACACTTTTCAGTGTGAAACTGAAACTTTTGATTTTGATATGGCCGGAGACATGGAAAACATGCGCAACCAAAGGTTCGAAGTGCACTAAGGTCCATTCTTCTTCCAAACATGACTTCCATGGGAGACTTGCCATTCAACACCTGCGAGGGAAGAGCATTTATTAGCATAGCAGAAGTCATAAATGCATCCCACCAAAACCTTAAGGGCATGGAGGCTTTGGCTAGTAAGGTCAAACCGGTTTCCACCAAGTGCCTATGTTTCCTTTCAGCCCGTCCGTTTTGTTGTGAAGTGTGAGGACAAGTAAGACGGACTTGAATTCCCAGCTGTTCACAAAGTTTATGGATCCCAGTATACTCTCTCCCATTATCTGTCTGTAGGGCTTTCACATTGCAATAAAACTAATTCTTAACAAGAACAACAAGATGGTTAAAAGCTGCAAATGCATCACTCTTTTGTTTCAAGGGGTACACCCACACATATCTGCTAAAGTCATCTACAAACAGAATGTAATATTTGAAACCTTGAGTCGAGTTAATGGGAGCAGGACCCCAAAGATCTGTGTGAACCAATTCAAACTTTCTCGAGGCATGTGAAAGAGAATTTGGAAACGGCAATGCGTGTGACTTACCATACTAACATGCATCACAAAATTTTAGCCCTTCATTTACTTTAGTTGAAAGATTACAAACTTTCATAACTGACTCAAGCACCTTTAAGGACGAATGTCCTAAACGTCTATGCCATATATCTTTAGAAACTACAACATTCACACTATTTGAAAGAACAAAAGCAGACACATCAGTTTTATTGACTTCAGCAACTTCCTTTCTTTCCGACGAACTGCCACCTGAGACTGTCTTCACACTGTCAAATAGTATAAACCATCGTTAAGCACCCCTTTTAGCAGCACCTTACCCGTATCCTTGGCCTTTACAAGACAAAAGTCATCATGAAATTCAACAAAAACAGCATTGTCACGAGCTAGTTTGGAAATACTCACTAGGTTCTTTGCAATGTTAGGCACACATAAAACGTTTTCCAAGCTAACATTACTGTTTCCATCAGTTAAACATGCATTGCCTATATACGAAATTTTCAATCGATCACCATTCCAACAGTCACACATTCCTTACCTTCATATTCTGACGGATTGGCTAAGTTGTTGTAATCAGCAGTGACATGGTTCGATGCCCCACTGTCAGCATACCAGTTGGGGTCTATCACAGTCTCTGGAGCAGCTACAAACGGGTTTGAACTTTGGTTTGCCATAAATGCTGCTGGTTGTGTGGGTGTGCTCTGAGTATTCGGCCTAGAGTTGTTTGCATCACCTCTGTTCTGAGTTTGAGAGCCCGTGAACTCCTTGTTGAAGCGCTGATAGCATGTTAGAGCAACATGCCCTATTTTTCCACACACTTGACATACAGGTTTGTTATAGTTTCCATAACCTCGGCTCTACCTCTTCCACGATAGTTTCCCCCTCGTTGATTTCCTCGACCGTAGCCTCCTCTTCCATTAAAATCCTGTTGTCCTCGTTGACCACCTACGTCTTTGCTTGAAGCCATGTTCACAGATGCTCCATGGCTAATAACAAGAGAAGTTTTCAAACTAGTCTGCAGCTCAAGTCTCTTATCAAATACAATCAATTCAGCTTGCATTTCGGACCAAGTAATCCCAATTCTCCCTTGAATCATCGCCACAACAGGATTGTATTCTTCATCTAAACCTAAAAGAACTTGTGATATAAGGGATCTTGAACTTACCGGACTACCAGCCTGCCCAAGATTATCCGCGTGACTCTTCATCACTCTTAAATACTCTGCCATTTTCAAATTTCCTTTCCTTGTCTGTTGAAAAATTTGGCGAAGGTAATCTTCCTCAGCCCACGATTGAATTCCAAATAACTCCTGCACTGCTGCCCACAACCCTTGAGCAGTCTCGAAACCCATGACCTGTGTAGCAACCTCTGGCGTCATGGAGTTATAAAGCCATCCTAGCAGAAGTTGATCAATCGCAACCCACTTCTCATACAGTGGATTAACTATAGCAGCTGGTGTGGAACCGGATGCTGCACTTGCAACAGTCTCTGCGCTTGTTGCGCTCTACTGATATCGGATTGGTAACTGTGGTAGAAACGACGAACTCAGGAGGGCACGGCTCAGACCCAGATAGATGGCTCTCTAATTTATAGCTCCGAAGAATGGGCAATGCCAAATTCTTCCATAGGAGAAAATTTCCACGATCTAACTTAATAGTTGTGATTTGATTCAGCAACTGATTGAGCGGAGGTGTACTGAAATTGGCTGATCCGGTGGAGAAGGCAGATACTCCAGTAGAATCGGCGCTGGCCATTTTTAGCTCTGATACCAACTCAAAGAAATACTTAACAGACAGAGAGAATTGGGGGAGATAAAACTCTATTTTATTCATCATCAGAGGATTTTCAGGGTACATATATACATTTCATGAATAATCAATAATTGCGAATAAAAGAATGAAGGAATAAAAGAAAAGGACAGATGTTACACAAATACTGGGCAACCACATAACAGAAATTCTCAGCTGAGAATTAGTTTGTTGCCTTTGGAGCATTCTGGACTTCAGAACGTAAATTGTTCTTAACACTGGGCTGGCCCAACTTTCCTTCTCCATCTTCACTCAACTGGCCCAATATCCTCTTTTCCTCAATATATACTATTTGTAAGTGATTGTTATATGATTAACTTTTTCTTTGTCATGCATGTTCAACTGTGTGCATGAATTTTTATACATATAATATGACTTTATCTAACAATTAACCATCATCATTAGTGTAAATATTTTATTTCTTTTTCACTTATTTGATGGAAGTTTCTTTTTCATTAGTGTAATCTTTTTTTTAAACTTTCACCATAAAAAATTATAGGGAAAAATACACTTTTGGTCCCTGAGGTTTGGGTTAGGTTTCATTTTGGTCTCTGAGTTTTCAAACTCAACATTTTTACCCATGAGATTTGGATTTTGTTATGTTTTTAGTCTCTCTGTCAAATTTTCTGTTAAAAACTAACAGATTGCTAGTGTGACACCATTTTTTTTTATTAAAAAATTATTTTTTTTTTAATTTTTAAAAATAAAAAAATTAAAATACATATATATATTTTTTATAATTTCATTTTCCTCTCTTCTTCTTCTTCTTTTTCTTCTTCTTCTTAACCACCATCACCACCACCCCATTGTTGTCGTCGACCGCCGGCCGTCTGTCGCTCGCCGCAAGAAAATTTGTTTTCTCTTCTTCTTCCTCCTTTCTTCTTCTTCCTCTCCATTTTTTAAAGAAAAGAGGGAGGGAGGAGGAGTTCCTCCTTCCTATTCCGGCGCACTCAAACAACAATCAATCGAGATGAACAATATGAAGGTAGAAATAATCTCAAGAGAGACCATAAAGCCCTCGTCTCCAATGTCGCCAGAAAACCAAGAGTTCAAGCTTTCACTCCTCGACCAATTCGCTCCTAGCAGCAATACGCCTCTCATCTTCTTCTACACTACCAACCAGCTCCGTGACAGTGACCACTGCGACCGTTGTCAGAAGTTGAAGGAGTCCTTCTCCAAGACCTTGACTCGATTCTTCCTTTTCACGGGAACTCTGGTGGAGGCTTGGTGGAGTGTAACGACGAGGGCATAGAGTTTTCTAAAGCGAGAGTTTCAGGCTATCTATTGGAGGTCATGGAGAAGCCAGACGACGTCGTTTCGCTGCAATGGTTGGAACTCACAATCGCCTAGATCTAGAACTCACAACCGTCTAGATCTAGAACTCGAAGATTTGCTACGAGAAAATCCAGGCTCGAAAATGACACATACCCGCCGGATTCGTAGATCCAATCGACGAGAAAATTGAGAGCCCATATCCTCTACGACTAAGCCAGCACCGTTGTAACCGAAGCTACCCAGATCCGCTGTGACTGAGCCAGTGTCGCCGCCCAGATCAGAACTCGGGTTTGTGAAAGGCGATTCCAATGGCGAAAGATCTGTTATCCGTGACCAAGAGATAGAGAAAGAGAAGTAAGGAAGAAGAAGGAAAAAAAGTTGTTGCCGACGAGCGACTGTCAACGGTAGAAAGCGGCCGGCTGCCAACGGCGGTGATGGCTGTAAGTTGAGATTAGGGTTTGAATGGTGGAGAAGAAGAAGATTGGAAGAAGATGGATGAAGAAAAAGAAAAAACAAAAAGAAAATTAAAAAAATAATAAAAAACATTTAATATATTATTTTATTTTAAAATTTAATAAATAATAATTTTTTTTCAATAAAAACTAATGTCACGTCAGCAATCCGTTAGTTTTTAACAGAAAAATTGACGGAGGGACTAAAAACGTAACAAAACCCAAACCTCAGGGGTAAAAATATTGAGTTTGAAAACTCAGAGACCAAAATGAAACCTAACCCAAACCTGAGGGACCAAAAGTGTATTTTCCCAAAATTATTATCTAAAGATTTCAAACCACGTGCAAAGTTTTTCATATTAATTCTAAATGAACATAGAAGAAAATAATATATAGTTTTAGGCTTCTAGGCATCATCTTCCTTTTTTTATTTTCAATTAAAACAGTGAAATTTAACGTGCATCGCACGTGTCTTTAAACTAGTGGTAAAAAAAGGTGTGCAACTTTAACAAGATTCTAATAAGTGAAATTGTTACTTATAAGCTTTTGAATTTATAAGTCAACAGCTTTGATTCTGGAGAAGGTGTGCAACTTTAACAAGATCGTTTTAATATAATGAAATCCTTACTAATCTTTTAAATAAGTAAAAAAGGTTGATTCCTTAGGTAGAATCGTAACGCTCTGTATGATAAAATAATGTGTGTGCAACTTTAACAAGATTCTAATAAAGATGAAACTATTTAGTTACTGATAACTCTCCAAAAGGGAGTTATTTAGGCCTTACTTCTTTAGTGATTTGTGTGTCATTTGTGTTAAATAGGGTTGCTTTGAGATGAATATTATATGTTTTAACCCATTTAGAAGAATGGATGCTTTGGAAGTTATTTTGTGCAGAAAATAATGTTGAGCGACTTGAGAGAGCAAAATCTGTGATCCAGCAAAGCAAGGAGCAAAACTGCCATGTGAGTCACACATGATTCATTAAATGAGGTGGCGTTAGCTAAATGAATCTCGGATCTAGGAAGCTTGGAGAGCCCTCCACGTGTAAAGTTTGACCTAATTAGGGTTGACTCCACTTTATAAAAGGAAGTAGCTGTCTCAAGTCCAAAAACATTCCAAATTCGAGAAAGGAAAGTCATATTCCATTCGTGGAGGCTTACTTTCCATCTTTGGGAGCCGAATAAAGGAGGAACGATTGGCGACCTCAAGAAGACCATTAGCTACTGATCTATTCAAGGGAATTGATATTTTCTTGTAATTTCTTGTAGTTATGGAAGCACATACTCAGATTGTAGAGTGTGTTATTTTGTACTCCATGAACTAAATTTACTTAGGTGTTGGTTTGGATCTATGTAGTTGTCGTGCTTAATACTCTATGCAATATAAATTGATTTGAGCATCTTGATTATTTGTTGTGCCCATTTCTATTTTGTGCCCGCCTGGCCAGCCGATATGAATATCACCTCTTAGTTTCAGGGATGATTTGAGAGGTGTGTAACATTTAATCGCATTAGACCATTATGTGTTGGTGGACGCCAGTGACTGAGTTAGGGATAACCAGTTGCCTAATGCTTGATCGGTAGAACGTCATTGGAGTTGAAACACATTCCAAAAAGTCCAGAGTTTCGGGAGGATCCTACTGATAAGATTGCAAGAGAATTGCCTAATCAATATTATTGCTAGAGCATCTTTTAAAACAATTACATAAATCCTGACCAACGACTGTTTCCAATCTGTCTGCTTTATCCGTTTACTTTCTACTCTGTTATTTCTTTTGCCTCAACATTTTATCAAAATTAATCATTTTAACAATCTTAAAACCATTAAAAAGTTACATAAAATAGGTAAAGCGGAAGCTATTAAAAACCTTGTGGATACGATAAATTACTTATCACTTGTTGCGGATTGTGTATGCTTGCACAGTATTCTAGAGCTTATATTTTTATCATATTTTTAACCCACTCTAGAAGGCAACAATTACCCATTGTCAGCTTTAGCAAGATTCTAATAAAGATTCAAAAAGGTTGATTAGTCATTTAGTTGCTCCCGCTGGATCAAGGTCTTTATTGCTTCCTTTAGAACAAAACACTCTATTGTGGAATGTCTGTGGTCCCTGTAGAACAAACAATACTTATCTTGATTTTGTTGGTGTGATCTGACCTTCAGTTTGGTTGGCCACTTCAGCATCTCTTCCTCCCAAATTTTCTTCAAGATCTGTTCCACGGCTACAATGGTGGGAGTGTACTGCTCAAACTAGCTTGTTGGTAGCCCTTTTCAAGCAGCCTTGTCCGCTTGATCATCCTTGGGTCTTCTTTTCTTCTATTGATCTTATCGTTTTTCTTTCGATCTTCTCTTTTTCTTTCTTTGGTCGTGTTTGTGGTGTTCTTTTTTTGGTGCTTACCTTGATTGGAGTAGTTTGCCGACACTCATGTACTGTTGTGCTTGAGAGAGCACCTCCACGTAGATGGTGGGTTCCTTCTTTCCTAATTACCAGAGGAAACACTCGTTTCTTAGCTCTACCATGATCATTGTGAGAGCGCCTCTGTCGGTATATCCTTCTATTTATAGTGCCTTGCTGTTGCACTGCGACACATACTCCTGAAGAGTGTCGTCTCTTCTTTGTTTAATAGTCAGCAAGTGCATGTTAGGCTTCTTCTAGTCTCGACCTTCCAAGGATTGGGTGATGAACGCCCGTGCTAAGTCCCAGAATGAGGATATGGATTTCCTCTTCAGTTTTCAGAATCACTTCTTTGCTAAACTAAGAATGATAAACTAGAGGTTGTCGGGCCTCAGAATCAAATAAAATTTATAGTTCACCGACATTAAGCTACTTTGCAGTAGCAGTGGCCATGTGATAACTCTAGAAAAAGGGAGTATTATTAGTCTTTTATAAGTCAAATTGAGTGGTATTTATTGCTGAAAGAATGTGTTTGTTAGTTGAATTTTTTAAGTTTTAGCTTAAATGTGGGAACTGATGCTTTGGAGTTTTTTTTTTTTTTTTTTTTTTTTTTTTTTGTAGAAAAGTACAATTGTTGACAGATTGAGACAACAAAGAATGATGATCCAACAAATTATTAGCAAAACTGGACACGTGAGCGACATGTGTGTTTTTAATGAAGTGGCATTTAGAGAGAAAATCTAGGAGAAATCAAGCTGGAAAAATAATCCACGTGCATTAGTTGACCTAATTAGGTATGAGTCTCACATTATAAGAAGGGAAGTCGTGAGAAATGAGTATGACGACAAAATTGGGAAGTTTAAAAGATCTTTTGTGGATTCTCTTAAGGAGACGAGTTCTTCCATGTTTCATGGTGGTTTGGAGCAACAATTTTCAACTTCATTGACTAAAAGAATTAGTATTTCTTGTGTATATTTGTATTATGGATGCGCTATATGAGATTGCCCTGTATTTTGCTTTAGTATCTATGTGCTGATTGATGAACTAATTTCGTATCGGCAAATAGGTTGAGGTAAATGTAGTTGTTTTCCTTTTAATTTCTAGAAATTCGATTGACTAAGCTTTCTTGAATTGATGTAGTGTTGGTTCCTATTATGTACTGGTCTAGCCAATCGGTATGTATAGTTCTCTCTAGTTTCAAGGATGATTTAGAGAGAGTGTGGTGTTAATTCACATTAGATTATTGAAAATTAGTGAACGCAAGTAATTAGGTTAGGGATAATTGATGCGTTGACTGAAGGTGATGGTAAAAGATGTGATGGAAAATATGAGTTAAAGATGCTTTCAGTAATTAAGTGCAAGTATACACTACCGCACGCAATAATAAAAACAATGGAAGTATTCCAAAGTATCGATCCCACAAGAACTAATTTAAACTCAGATTTGAATAAGAAATTGCTCTTAAGCATGGTTGGTAACAAAATAAGTTGGTTGGTTTTGAAAATAATTGTAAGAAAGCAATAATAAAAGACAATAAAATTCAATAATAAAAGGCAAGAGATTCAGTTTAGTTTCAAGCCAAATAGGATTAACTCTATTACTAACTTGCTCACAACCTAAGTCTATTTATGCATTGGGTCAGATTAAACTTCTATTTGGCCTTTCTCCCAAGTATTGTTAGAAGGCTAAGCGAGTTCGTTAGACACATGGTTGTGACTCAAATCTGACATAGATAATTCATGCGTACAACCTATAACCATATAGTTACGTTGTTACGTAACAACGAGTTTCCTATTTCTAGGCTTTTCTCCTATATCACCTTTATGAAAATCGTTATTGCTTGACCCTTTTAGTATCAAAGTCACATTGCTTGCTAATTTAAGTGATCAGTTTAAATTAACAAGATAGTAATTATATCAATAAAGAGAGACATGTATAAATAAAACTTAAGGCAAGCAAACTACTTTCAAGTTAATCCATCCACGAGGGTATTCACTAGATTGAATCCCTTAAAGGAAATTTAGCTATTCATGATAACAAATAATATGAATAAAAAACTTTTCATTGAATAAAAATTCAGAAGTACAAAATAAATAAAAAGAAATAGATGTTGGAAAATAATAGTGCAGTGGCTAAAATTAGGGCTTCCAATTCCTTATGAGTTCTCACGACACTCTAATCTTCCTTTTACAAGGTGAGAAAAGGGTGAACTCTCTACAAACACAAGGTTTGATGTCTAACTAGGTTAGAATTTTGTTCTCTAAAAAGGATCGCGTGCATCTGACGTGCAATTTTCTTACCGCAAGTGTACGAGCCAAGTTTTAATATAGTGATTTTTAAATCGAATGTCGTCCTCTAGATTGGTTTCCAACTAGATTAATTACCATGAATAATTTCGCTCAATTTTATTTAAGGATCAAGACTTAATGATGTATAGAAATCTAATGCAAGAATTAAAAAGATTGGGAATTCAATTGGATGGAAAACTCTTAGGAAATTAACTTCACCTATTGAGGTTATGAATTAATTACTTGGATGGTTTAACATGCTATGTTTCATAAATATAGGAATAACAAGATTCATATTTATCTCTCCTGAGCATAAATAATTTTCTAACATGCAATGAATTCAATATCCCTATCTAAACTCATTAGCATGCAAGGCCTTAAGTCTAATCCTTTTTAACGATTTCTAAGATTATCTTAAATCTCCCGATCTTAAGACTATCCTAGTTATGGATATCAAGATCTAAACTAAACCCCTCTCCTGAGCAAGATTTCGACAAAACATCATTCAATTCATGACCAATAAATTGAAAGCATTAAGAAAAGACTATGCATAAATGAAATCAAAGCATACATCCAAGATTAATCCATAACGCCCAAAGGCTACATCAATCCCTAAGAATTAAAAGCCTAGCTACTCAGAATTTGCATTAGAATATAAGCTAGAGATGATAAACGTCATAACAACAACTAAAGAATGGAAAGAGAAAGATAAAAATTCTAATCCCGTCGATGCCGCACGTTCCCGTGACGATATCCTCGAGCTATCCTCTCCAATCCCACTCTCTAAGCTTCCTCTGGCTCCCACAAGAGGTCTCTAATCGAAATTAAGGTTAAAAATCCACCAAAAGAACCCCCATTGGCTATAGCAAATCGCTTTCTATTTATAGGAAATCTGTCACGCTATGGGCAGCGACGCGACACTGTCCCATTTGCTGCCTATTCTGTTTAAGGAAAAACTGAGAGCGTCAAGACGCTATAGTCACAGCTTCTCGACGCTGGGACGTTTGCCGCCTGAATCGGATATGGAAACCACTAGTGTCGAGACGCAGACGCTTAGAAAGCAGTGTCTCGACGCTAGCTCTCGGACTTGCCTCATTTATAAGTCCCCAACTTTGATTCCTTTTTGTTTCCTTGGCCTCTTTTCGTGTCCCAGACGCCTGATCAACTCGATTTTCTCGATTTAGCTCCAATAATTCATTTCTACAAATAGAACATTAAAATGCATTATTTTGGCCAATTTAATCTCAAAGACTAACTAAAATAGATAGGGAAAAATAGCTTCCTATGCTCGCTATCAGCATCACGACTCATGGGTATGAGCTAGGGTTTTGTCATCACCCAAATCTTCCCAGTGAATTCTGCTTGAATTTCTTCACGTTTGTCGACCTTTTATAGAGTGAGAAGTGGTTGGAAAGTCACAAAATTCATGCTAGCAGGTAGCTCAGTCCGTTTCAGAGTTAAAATAGTCGGGTAAGTGGGTGGAAATCTCATTCAACGCTGACTCGCAAAGAATCTGGAATTCTGTTTCTGCCTCGCATTTCTGTTGTTACTGATATGTTTTTCCTTTGTTTTCCTGTAGCATGCAAAAATGGATCAAATTCATATAAAATAAGTCATTTTCAGCACAAATAAGCATGATTTGACAAATATGACTCCCTAAGACTGATCTTGCCAACTCCGACACTTTTTAGGCTTAAGATAAGATAAATTGACTCAAAACATACAAGTTTTCACAAGAAATAAGCTAAGAATAAGGGGAAAAATACATTTATTTTTTACACTTATCAATAACCAATTACCTAATGCATGATCGATAGTACTTCATTGGAGTTGAAACACATTCCAAAAAATATGGAGTTCGCTGATAAGATTGCATGAGAATGATTAGTCAAAAGAATTGCTAGAGCATTTTTATAAACAACAACAAGTCTTAACTTGTGCTTGTTTCCATTCTGTTTCACACCATCATTTACTATTTTCTTATTTCTTTTGTTTCAACAATATAAAACTAAACAACTTGTTCCAGTACTTGAAATCATCATAAAAACTATTTGATCAGTTAGATAACCAATTCAAATCCATGTGGAGATGATAATTTACTTATCACTTGTTGCGAGATTGTGTACACTTGCACATCATTTTAAGGTGGAAATTAATCATATATTTACCCACTTTGAGAGGTGTTGGGTTCCGAGAGTGAGTAAAAATGTAACAAGAAATAAGATATAAATGGACTCTAGAACTCTGTGCAAGTATACTCAGTCCGCAGCAAGTAATAAGTATTTATCGAATCCAAGGTCTGAATTAGCTTTCACTTTATCTATTTTGCTTAGTTTTTCAATGGATTCAAAAATGGTAAAAATGATTGGTTTTTTTATAGAATGCTGAAGCAAGAGAAATGACATAATAGAAAGTAAACAAATAGGCAGACATATTAGAAACAGGTGTTGGTCAGGATTTAGTAATTTTTTTATAAGATGCTCTAGCAATATTATTGATTATGCAAAACTCTCGCAATCTTATTAGCAGATTCCTCCCGGAACTATGGATCTTTTGGAATGTGTTTCAACCCCAATGAATTACTACCGATCAAGCACTAGGCAATTGGCTATCCCTAGCTCAGTCACTGGCGTTCACCAATACATAATGATCTAGTGTGATTAAATGCCACACTCTCCCTAAATCATCCCTGAAACTAGAGAGATGTATTCATACCGACTGGCCAAGCGGGCAAAAAATATAAATGAGCACAACAATTAATCAAGATGCATAAAATCAATATTTATTACTAGAAATTAAGCACGACAATCACATGTTCCCTAACCAACGCCTAAGCTACTTAGTTCATAAAATGCATGGAAACACACGTTACAATCTGAGTAAGCATGTTCATAACTACAAGGTAATACAAGAAAAGATTAATTCCCTTAAACAACTTGTAATTTATGGTCTTCTTGGTGGTCTCCAATCTTCCTCTATTCGGCTCCCAAAGGTGGAGGTAACTTTCCAATAATGGAATGTTTTCTCCCAAGGATGAAATGTTTTTAACTTAGGCGGCTATCTCCTTTTATAGAGTTGAGGAAGGCTTGAATTAGGTTGACCTAGACACGTGGATGGCTCTCTTTGCTCCTTTATCCTGAGAATAACTCAACAGAATTCAGTTTGTTAAATTGGCTAACGAGCTGTGACGTGGCAGTTTTGCTCCCAGCTTTGCTCCAGCACAGATTTTGCTCCCGTAAGTCGCCCAGCAACATATTCTGCACAAAGTAATTTCCAAAGCTTCAATTCTTTCAAATGTGTTAAAACATATAATATCTATACTATATTAAAAGGCGCTTAAGGGGAGAAACTTTTGATTTCCTTTTACGCCCCTGTTTAATCTTCAAATTCCATATTTGTTCTTCCTATTTAATTATTCAATATTTTATTAGAATTGTTTTAAAAAAAAGTTCATTATCACGATTATTTATTGTTTTTTTTTTTAAAAAAATCTCATGATTAAGAATCGGTTAAATCTCATTTACATTTAGATATTGTTTTTTTTAAATGGTTAAAAAATTGGTTAAATCTCATTCTCAGGATTAATTTTTTTTTTTTTTTTTTAAAAAAACTCATTCTCACGAAGAGGTATTGTTTTTAAAAAAATATATAAAATATATTGGTTAAAAAAAATCTAATTCTCACGATTAGTTGTTTTTTTTTTTTTTTTTAAAATAAATCTTATCTTTAATAAGAGAATTGGTTAAAAATAAATAAAAAAAATCCCATGATTAAGAATTGGTTAAATCTCATTTTCGTTTAGATATTGTTTTTTAAAAAAAAAAAAAAAATTGTTAAATCTCATTTACGTTTAGATATTGTTTTTTTTTTTTAAAAAAAAAAAATCAAAATGGGTTAAAAAAAAACTCATTCTCTATTGTTTTTTTTTTTTTAAAAAAAAATCATATCTTTAATAAGAGAATTGGTTAAAAATAAAAAAAATAAAAATCTCATAATTAAGAACTTGTTAAATCTCATTTACGTTTAGATATTGTTTTTTTATTAAAAAAAATTGGTTAAAAAATTGGTTAAATCTCATTCTCACGATTAGGTATTATTTACAAAAAAAAAAAAAAAAAACTCATTCTCACGATTAGGTATTGTTTTTTTTTTTTAAAAAAAATATATTGGTTAAAAAAAATCACATTCTCACGATTAGGTATTGTTTAAAAAAAAAAAAGAAAAAAAAACTCATGATCTTTTTTTTTTAAAAAAAAAAAATTAGAATTGGTTAAAAACAAAATCTTGATTCCCACCCTTAGGTTCACAACATCATTTTCACGTTTGTATTGTTTTTTTTTTTTAAAAAAAAATCTTATCTTTAATAAGAGAATTGGTTTAAAAAAAAATCATGATTCCCACCTTTAGGTTCACATAATCGGTCTATATATATATACATATAGTCCTCATACAATTTTTTTCCATACTTCCATACTTCTCTTTAAACCATTTCCAAAGGTTCACATAATCGGTCTATATATATATACATATAGTCCTCATACAATTTTTTTCCATACTTCCATACTTCTCTTTAAACCATTTCCATCACTCATGAAATAATGTCTTTTCGATTAAAGTCCTCATTGCCCCTCAAGAAATGAAAAGTTGAAGAATTTCAAAAACGTGGCGGTGATGACCTACACATTCTAAAGATCATCTTATTAGATGAACAGGTAATTATTTATTTATTTTTTCATATATCAATTTTATTCATAATAATCATTTTCTTTTTCTAACTTTTCAGGGTACAAAGATTCAATCAGTATTGTTCACCATTGAAAATTAGGTCACATATTAAAAAACATAAGACTTATATTATAACAAATGGTAATATAAAGTCAATCAACAATCAATTTGTAAATGTGCATGATAAATAAGAACTAACAATCTTATCTTATCACAAAATAAATATTACAAATTTCTCATCAAGATGGATGAGAGGAATGAAGAAGACAGAGGAAGAAAACAATTTGTTGCATAAGAAATCATGGAAGCGCATACGGTGGAGAATCTTATTTGGAATTTGAACCGACCGCCTCATCAAAATGATCGAAGTTGAAAATTGGTTTTTTAACAATAGTTATACATTAGACATATGTTTACTTTTATTTTCTATTAAAGAACCGTTTTTTTTTCTTATTCTAGATAGAAATAGTAATCCATTCTTAAATTTTCCTATTAGTAATTTATATAAATTTAATTATTATTTTTTATTTAATTTGATACGTGTAAAAATCTTCCATTCTCGAATATTTGGATCTTCGTATTTTCTCTCATCGTTTTGAAGATATGTTTGAGGGTTATGTGTTGATTTTTTTTTTTTTTTTTTGAAAAGAGGGTTATGTGTGGATTTAAATTCCAATCTATTGATTTTTTTTTTTTTTTTGAAAAGACAATCTATTGAATTGAATTTTATTTTAAATAATGGATTGATTCTTAATATCCTTATAAAATTAAATTATATTCAAACTATCAAGATTTTATCATCTTTAATATATAATTAAAATTATTAAATCTTATTTTAAAACTTTAAAATAAAATTGTTAAATTTCACGTGCAACACACGTGTTTATTACTAGTATATCTAAAAACAACCCTATTAAGCACAAAAGATACACAAATCCTTACAGAATTAAGGCCTAAATAACTCCCTTTTGGAGAGTTATCAAGAGGCAACATCAGGATCGATCTTAGGGAATCTAGACCGGTTAATTTTTTAGGTTCTTTCTATTTCGAAGCTAGGGGTTTTGATAAAAACACCTAAAATTGACATAACATAATTTTTTTGGTAGATCTAACCTTAGTATCATGCAATCGCATTTTCGAGTGTAAATTTGGCGAATTTAAATCATTGAGTAGCTATTAGTTTTAATTAATTATCTCAGCTTGACGTATTCTTGGAAAAGCTAGAGAGCCGTTTTCCACAGTCATAGATAGACCAACGCATCTAACATGATTCTAACCTAGGATTAGTTAATTGGCCGATTAAATAACCTAAATTGTATTGGAAATAGTCAAATTATCCATGCAGGCATCTGAAGGAATAAGTGCCTTAAACACAATAAATAAGTCTCCTAGCCTTAGGATACATGCCAAAGTGGTAAAATCTAAGAATTAAATCCTAAATATAGCGACATACAATCCTATTTACTATTTCGTGCTATCTTATTACCGCTAATCTAATCTTGTTAGAATTATTTTATGGTTTAAATGTCTAATTTACAGGTAATTCGAGCATTGGAGACATTGGGAACGAGCCACGTGCATGGGTGCTAATTCAGGCTATTGGAGTGTTCTTGAGTCATCTTGAAGTTCACGGATGACGAGAAGGTGAGAAGACCCAAGTGGACGGTGGCAAGCCTAAAGACTAGTACCAAGAAGTCAAAGGTTCGAACCCCAAAGGAACCAAACTGAGATAAAACAAGAAACATAAGGTAGTGTGCTAGGGGAACTACTAGGAAGGTTCTTGAGAGTGGGTTTCATTGGATCACTTTGCATACGGATGCTAATATGTATTGTAAAACATGCCATAAGTGTCAAAAAGTAGGAAATATTTCGCGTAGAAATGAAATGCCCCAAATCCCTGTACTTATATGTGATTTGTTTGATGTTTGGGGAATTGATTTTATGGGACTCTTTCCTACTTCTTGTGGCTTTGCATATATATTATTAGTCGTGGACTATGTCTCAAAATGGGTGAAGGCAAAGGCCACGAGGACTGATCATTCTAAAATTGTTGCAGGTTTTTTTAAAATCTAACATCTTTAATAGGTATGGCGTCCCACGAGCTATGATTAGCGATCAAGGAACTCACTTTTGGAACAGAACAATTGGAGCCTCACTGAGAAAATATGGTGTCCAACATAGAGTTGCCATAGGTTATCACCATCAAATGAATGGGCAGATAGAGATTTCGAATAGAGAGGTAAAATCCATCCTAGAGAAGATAGCCAACCCAAGTAGAAAAGACTGGAGTATGAGGCTAGACGATGCCTTATGGGCCTACAGAACCGCCTACAAAACCCCCATAGGGATGACACACTACAAGATGGTTTATGGAAAGGCGTGCCACTGATGCGCAAATTGCTTACCACAAGTGTACGAGCCAAGTTTATAACAGAATGATTTAAAATCGAATCTCGTCCTCTGGATTAGTTTTCTAATTAGATTAATTACCACGAATACTCTTGATCAATTTTAATTAGAGGCAAGAATGTGATGCAATTGATAACTCAAATGACAAACACTAAAATATGGAAATTCAAATGGAATGAACTCTTAGGGAATTGATTTCACCTATTGGGTCTATGAATTAATTATGTGGATGAGATCATATGCAATGCTTCATAAATCTAGGATGAACTAAACTCATACTTATCTCTCCCGAGCATAAATACATCTCAAGCACATAACGACTTCAATATCCCTATCTAAATTCAATTACATGCAAGGCCTTAAGTCTAATCCTTTAACGATTTCTAAAGTTATCCTAAATCTCCCGATATTAGAACTACGCTAGTCATACAATCCATGGTCTAACCTAAATCCTCTTTCCCAAGCAAGATTTAGAAACAAATGAATCAATTAATTCATGGCCAAAGAATTAAAGGCATTAAGAATCACTACTACAAATATTGACATAGACCACGATCATATGACCGTGGTTTATTCTATTAGACTACGGTTTTGAGACCATGGTCTTCTCCAGTGTAGTCCTATAGACCATAGCTAACGTTCGTCATGGTCTATACTATAGACTACAACTTAACGTTAGTCGTTGACGTTAGCCATAGTTTATATTATAGACCATGGTTGACGTTAGTCATGGTCTATAATATAGTCTACAACTAACGTCAGTCGTGGTCTATTATATATAAACCATGGCTGATGTTAGCCATGGTCTATATTATAAACTATGTCTGACGTTAGCCATGGTCTATACTATAGACTACAGCAGACGTCAGCCGTGGTTTATATGGTAACGTCAGCCCGGTTTATATGGTAATGTCAGCTTGGTTTATGACTATATAAACCATGGTTGACGTTAGCAATGACCTTTATTGATACACCATGGTTGATGTTAGTCATGGTATTTATAATATGTATAGACCATGGTCAACATTAATCGTGGTCTTTATTGATAGACCACAACTAACATCTACCATGGTCTATAAAAATAAACCATAGGAAACATCAGACATTTTGTTTTGCTATAGTCTACGACTAATGTTAGTTGAGGTCCTGTAGTGTATACAATAATACACCACGATTTATTTATGCATTATTTGTTTTTTCAAATTTTAATTAATCCAAATTTTATTAATTAACCTAAAGCTTCCATTGACATAAAGAAATTTAGCTTTAATAAACCAAAATTCAATCAAATTTTTATATATAAAGAAAACATAAAAACACAATATCGTTGAAATATGAAATCTAACAAGTCAACTAGTTAAGACTATTATACATCATTTGGTGCAGAAATATACTGTTGAAATTGTCCCCACTCATTACGAACTTCATCAATCTCAACTTGAGAATGTCTTTTTCCTGATAAACTGCAATAAAAAATGCATATAAATATATATTTTATCACAAATTTATTTAAAATAATAAAAAATGCAATTCACATATGGTTCGTATCATACCAGCTCTTTAAGAGAATTATTTTGTTGATCCATCACGATATCCCTCATAAATTTCATTACATAATATCCACATTCTACCATTCCAAGTTGACGATGACTCTATATAATAAATAATAAGTAAAAAATAGGTATAATTATAGAATTGTGAGTAACTTATCATTGTAATGAAAACAAAAATACTTACTTTAATAGGAGGTTTCCAAACAATTCCTGTTTGACACTTCAATCCCACTTTAGATCTAAATATCTTTATGACCCTATTTTAAGAATCAAACAAATGCACACATATGGAACTATTATATATATATAAAGAAAAAGTTAAACTACATCTTACGTTTACAAGAGTTTTGATCTCATCATTTGTTACTGTGACGCCCCGGGATTTTAATAACTATCCTTGCAACATTACTAACTCTTAAACCAAAACTAACCGTGTGCACCAAAAATTTCGACAGCATAACGACATACATAGGACTAACCCAAAATTTTTTTTAACCTGCTAAGCATAAAACACTTCTATATAGCATTAATAAACGATTCCACCATTCTACAACACAACACAACATCCACAGAACCAACAACCAGCCAGGCCTCGCATAAGCAACAACAAACTAAACCAAAACACATATTTAACAAATTCTTAAAACGTCAATTCATTCTAAACAAACTAAATTATTGAAAACTAAAAGAATAGATGGAGATCTTTAAAACAAAGACAGCTAGTCCTAGAGTCTCACAAGAATAAATTTGAAACTAAACAATTAGGAGAACCAACTGCCTAACCAATAAAACATTACTATCCTATCCAAACTGAACAACGAGCTTTTTGACATGAAAGTAAAAGGAAATTAGCACAACTAGCTAAGGTCCTTCCTCATATGCCTCCTCCGCATCATCATGGTCCACGCAGTCTTCATAACCTGCAAAATCTGGTAGTTGGGGGGAGAGAGAGGGGAGGGGGTCAGTACACTAAGGTATTGGTAAGCAGCCCCTACCTGAGGAGCCATCAAGTAGCAAACAAGCAAACAACATGCTCTTCATGCACAAACAACATGCTTTTTTAAAAGCGGTAAACACAATGTCATGCTAAAAAACTAGTAAAACAAATGACTCTTCTAAGCCATATCTCATGCATCCCTCTATGCAACTTGCTAACCACTCAAGCCTCACGAGCTCACTCAACGCTCATATTTAGCCCTCACATGGCTCTCCAAGACTGATCCTTCGAGTCGCACTGTCCCCTGACCATTTGTACCCAGGGCCACAATGCTCTCTACGGAGCTTGGCGTTCGACCCTTGACCATTTGTACCCAAGGCCCCGAACTGCGCATCGCCCCTTGACCATTTGTACCCAAGGCGCACCGATGGCTTAACAAAGTATTGGCACTTCCCCAGGCGCCCAACACTTGCTTGCTAGACTCATCACACCGACCTTTGACCATTTGTACCCAAGGCCTCGATGCTCCTCTTAAACCAATGGTGACGTGCCACCCCTCGACCATTTGTACCCGAGGTGTACTGACACTCACCCAACTTTCCTTTCTTTCACACTTTAGGTCCCTGACCTCTATCTCACATCTATCTAGAATGCATATGCCCTGCAACGCTTCTAGACTCACGTACCATGCCCACCAAGCATATACATGTAATCACATGCTCTCAACTCATGCTTATCTCACGAATGCAAAACAGAACCAACATGCTTTACAACCAATCAACACGCAACAACAGTTCATGTTTTTCAAAGATTCACATATATACATATATATTCAGAGAAATAAGAAACATGAGAACAGTTATAAAGCGAGAAATCAAATAACACAGTCAAACAAACTTCATCAGATAAGAACTACTTACCGGAAGCTCTAATGCTCCTAAACGATCCTAAAAGACTAACAGAACCAATCGGAAGAGCCTAAAGAGCTCAAACTACAAGCAATGATTACCAAGGGTTAGGAAATAGATTTAAAGCACTAAAAAGACTTGAGAAAAAGGAACTAGAGGTGCTGGAATTACCGTTCAACGTCCAAATGACCTCGAACACGTGCTGTCCAACAACCTAAGTGATTTGAAACCACTTGTTTAAAGTCCCTAGACAATGGGTGTTCGAGTTTAAGGCTCAACGGACGATGGGTCACAAAACAAAGATGATTTCGAACCCAAGACGGCTCCGTGCAACGTTGGAAAAACAAGAATTCAACCACGAAACTCAGTTTAGACACCGAACGAGAGTGGGTAATCTAAATTTGAGGTTTATAAAGCAAGGGTACCATTGAGGGCTTACCGAGAGGGCCTAAACACGCTTGAAACTATCCTTAAATCAGCCTGAACGTGTCTAAAATGCAGGAACAATGGAGATTCTGCCTTCTACCCACGAATCTGACCGAAAACGCAAGAAAGAGGGATTAAACTTGTTTTCTTTTTGCTGAACTTGATAGAAAACGAACAGACGATAAAGTTAGCTAATTGAACTAGAAGAAGAACACGAGAGGGACAACGACTTACGGCTAATCGCGAATGAGGAAGACGGGGCGGCTGTGCAAGCTTTAACGGCGGCGAACAACTACTGCCTGCGGACGCGACGGCGCAAGAGAGGGAGAACAAGAAACACGGCTTCGTGAGTTAGCTGCTAGCTGCGAACACGCGAGAGGGAGATGGCTGCGTAGCTCACAGCGGCAGATTGGACACGCGAGGAAGAACGAACACGCAAGAAGGAGAGACGATGGGTCTCGCTGCTGGCTGAAGAAAGTCGCGAGGGGAGGGTGTCATGGTGGAACAACACACAACAAGAGAGGAAAAAGACCTGCGGCTGGCGGCTGGAGAACAAAACGCACTGGGGGGGTGGGGTCCTAGCGGCTTCTGATTAGTCGTTAGAGTGATTGGTTTAGTAGTCGTAGATTTAAATCAATCCAAGTATAAACTGACTAAATCAAGTAGTACCTGATGAGTTCAGGGTCGAATCCACAGGGAAATGAAACAAAAGTGGTCAATAATATTCATTGATTTAATTTCTAAGCATGCGATATTAGTTTCACGGAATAAAAAGGGATTGGTATAGTTTAAACAAAAATTAATTACTTGAAAGAAAATGAATAATCAAAGCTGAAGAAAAAGTGTTCAATGCGAAAAGTATCAAGGCTTTTGCAGTTGCAACCTCATGCGTTTATAAGAGTCTTGTAGCGCTAACTTTGGTTAATTGATCCATTAATGCCTAAGTGAGAAAAAATCATTAAGTTTCCCTTCCGGTATTCCTTATGCGTCTGGCAATAAACGATCAGTTGATTATTTGACTAGTTTATGCGTGAAGTTTAGTTCTCTTAATACTTACAAGGGATTGAGTTAGTCACAACGCAATCAAAGCTCAAGCATGCAATATCTTTTAGCGGTAATAATTTAATGCTACCAAGACTACATGACATGTGCTAACTTGTTCTACTTAGAGAGATCCATATGCATTACCTGTCAGGGATTTAGCATATTGTTACCGCATCCGGCTGGCCAAGCGGGAATTAGTAATGAAAAGATTAACGCAACTAAGCAGAAAGCAATCAATGTTTCATTTAAACCAAAATATGCGCTTTCAAGTTGTACTTATCATCGCATGAGGCGCTTGCGCTAAGCCTTGAAGAAGAGAGTTAGCTCATGCGAGCAAAATAAGACATTATGACATAAAATATTACACACAAGTTTTCTCCTATTTGCGGATCTCTGCCGTTCCTTCTTGATCTCCTTCTTCTCTTCTCTCTCCTTTTTTTCGTT
Source organism: Luffa acutangula (assembly GCA_036850905.1). Taxonomy (NCBI): domain Eukaryota; kingdom Viridiplantae; phylum Streptophyta; class Magnoliopsida; order Cucurbitales; family Cucurbitaceae; genus Luffa; species Luffa acutangula. The sequence goes on along the minus strand of CM072097.1, from coordinate 41,966,878 downwards.
CTTCCTTATGCCTCTATTTATAGGCGAGGAAGATAACTTCATAAAGTAATAGCCACTTGTTTGATCATCATTAGGCAACTTGCGCCTTTTTAATCCCCTTTTTCGCCCACTTGCTCTGGCTGCACCGGCGCTGTCTTTTCATCCATCTTTTTCTGTCTCTTGATCATCTTGGAATGTGTGCCTGCACTGAGAAGATACTTAAAACAACTGGATTAGCTGCGTTAGTGCTCTATATTTTATAATTTCTTTACTGCATACTCAAATATAGCTTGCCGCTTATAACAAACACTTTTTCTTTTCTTTATGCGCTAAGATAACGCATCTGCGGTTCTTTCAGCCTTCTTTCAGCCTGAGTTTAGAGGATAAATAACTTGCTTTTCGCAAGTTATCAGTTTCTTCCTTTTTCTTTTCTTTAAATCGAATCAAATGACCTAGGCCTCATATTTAAGGACCCAATTAAGGTTTCTAAAAACCCAATTCAAATCTTAATAAACCTAAGGAGAAAAGAAACTTTGACTCAAATAAAATTTAATCCACTCCAAGCAACCACAAAAAATAAATAACTTTAATCAGCCAAACAGGAACTAAAACTTCGGATTAAATTATAATTTAACAGAGTTATTCGTACCTGAAAAATGTGGGGCGTTACAGTTACACTTGATATTGAATCTAACGAATATGCAACATGTCTACATAAATCTAGAACAACTAGTATCCAATGGTATTACAAAATGTGTCATTTATACTAAATATTAGTATACATTATGGTATAAGTAATTTTGGACCACTCCGATATGCAAGAAATTGATGAGGACAACGCAATACCAGCCCAAGGAGACAACCAAGAAATGGAACCTGGAGGAAGAACAGGCCAAAGGGTCGGGCCAAAAGCCCGGGCCAAAGCCGAAGGGATCGGGCTTTTGGCCCGACCCCCTGCTCGACCTCGACCTTGGGTCAAGGCCGAGGCCCATGCCTCGGCCCGCTTGCGCGGGTCGAGATCTTCTGCCTCTGTTCGGTCCCTAGTGCCCCCGATTGCCTGGGTTCCACTCGGTTCAGCCCGAATCGCCTTCGAATTCCTTAAAACCCTAGGAGCTCGAGTAGGTATTTAAAGCCTTATTCATTACTGAAGATGAGATCCCAAACTCTATTCTCTACTTTTTCCTCTTGCTCTCCTCCTTTCGTTCTCTGACTTAAGCATCAGAGGCGATGTGACAAGTACCACATTGATGTGCAGGTTTTTTGTCTTGCAGGCCACGTCTTCCCCCCTCTCAAACAAATTTATCGTTGGTGGCGCGTGAAGGTCAGGTGAGTTCCTTCCGACCAAAACTGACCATCAACACATTATATAATATAAATACAATGAGAATAATAATACACGTACCCAATATTTATTGGAATAATGACCCATTGATTAGGTTTTACTTGAAGCAATCTTGATGCTAAAGAACAAGCACGTCTTTGTAAATTTCCAATTCTGTTATCAAGTGAGCTCGGGTCAACAAATAAATATTTCTCTACTGCACTAATTTGAACTAATACAGCATACAAGTATCTGTAAAACAAATACAAACCTTAATAAATAAATTATAATTTCAAACATATATGTGAAATATATTTTTATTAATAATAAAACTTAAACTTACCCCATATAATATACAATTCACCGCAATTTCCACCATCGTGCAAAAGTGAAAGATATCTTCATCCATAATAGAAAAAATTAGCTCAATTCCAAAAACATGTTTAGGAATTCACACACTTATTGAACCACCAGGAATCACTAATTTTTCATACACAAAAAACCGTCTTAATGATTCAGGTAACATTGATAAGTCAACGGTAGATGACAAAATTTCTGTTCTAGGAGTTGATGACTATTGAAAAAGAAAAGAGTTAATTTTTTTTTTCAAATACGTAAAGTCAACTATTTTTTTTTTTCATGTTAAAATAATGAGTTGAAACATTACCTTAACTTCTTTGGAGTAGATAACAAGTTCACGAGACCATGCTACTTGATATCCTATTGCATCTTCTACAAGTACGATCTTGTTGTCTATTGGAAATGGCAATAAACGATTTTCTGATGTCACAATTTCAATGCTCACTTTCACAATATCTCCTCCAATCGGTGTGCCTTGCAATATTTCATTTGGGTTAGTTGTTTCATACACAAAACCCGATGCTAATATCATCATATCATTATTCACAACAAGTTCACATGGTTTTCTATATTCACAAAGAAATGTATATTAGAACTATACACATAATAAATTAACATAATCATTTATAAACATACCTTTATCAAATGTCTTTTGTTTGTAATAGCTTCATTCAGAACGGGTTTTGAATTTTCTTTTTCTTTCTTTCTTTCTTCTTTTTTTTTTTTGAATGAGATCTGTGTAGGTTAAGATCGGTGGATTTGGCTACTAGTGTGGTTTAGGTTATGGAAATTTAGCTTTCATTTAGAAGTCCTTTTCGATTGCACTTGTTGTTTATTTCACCCTTAAGTCACTAGAGATTTAGTGTAGTTCGTATGTTAGCTTCTCGATAAATTCTGTTGTCAGTTTCATACTTCTCCATAACACAAGGGTCAAATTGTGGCATTGTTAGCCACTTAACATCACAGTGCAACTTGGAAAGAAGTATGAATTTGTTCACGTGTGTGTAGATGTATGAAAACTTGTGACTTGTAATTGAATGCATGGAATTGAAATGTAAAGTATGACTGTTGTAGAATATTTCTTCCAGGTTTTTCATGTGTCCCCAACTTACAAGGTTGCAAATACTTGGGATTTATTACGGGAGCAAGTTGTTAATTAATTATTTTTATTTATTTTGTAATTCTTTGTTAGATTTGTATAGTAGTTTTTCAAATCCTCGTAGATACACACATACGTATTTCTTCACTTCTGGAGGACTTAAGCTCATTGGATTTTCTTTTTTTCTTTTTTCCCTTAAGTATCCTTTCCTTGATCCTAAATTAGAAACTTCTAATTTTTCATTTGTGTAATAGGATTATAAACAACCATAAGTATAAAAAAGAGATGTCTTAATCTGTTTGCTATTTATACATAAGTTACCTATTGCCCTACTTTTTTTTTTTATGTCATAAGTATTTATACAAAGATGGTGTAGTTTTCGTTGATTTTTTACACTTTTGAAATAATTGACGGTAGTTCTGCAAGTGCGATGAAAAATGCTCCATCTTCCTTGAGATACTTTAAAGCATTTTGATATGATGACTTAGTAATGTGACTATTTGTACTTTTTAATTCAAGGAATGAGTTCTTACTTGCATATGGAGTGTAAATGATCAGACTATTTGTACTTTTTAATTCAAGTAATGTGACTATTTGTACATTTTAACCGTCAATGAACATACACAATGACGACTAATAAATGTCAATAAAATGATATATTGACAGCTCATAAGCGTCAATAAATACATATATATTGACATTTTCGATCTGATAATTGACAATGAAACAATGTCAACATAAGTCTATATTGACGGTTTATAAATATCAATAAATGTGACAACATTGACACTTTATTGATATCACTGACGGATAAAACGTATCAATAATAAGATTTATTGGTGGCTATTAAACATCAACAAAGGTGCCTACGTTGACGCTTTATGAATACCATTGTCGGATAAAACGTGTCAATAATGTCTTTGTTGATGGCTTATAAACGTCAACAAAGACATTTTCGTTGACGTCCTATAAGCGTCAATGAAAACAGTAATATTGACGTTTTAGTTTTATTGATACCACTTCAGTTGACTTCTAAAATGAGTCAATGAAAGTGATAGTTGATACTTTTTAGCCGTCAACAAAGGCCAAATTTGTAGTAGTGTCTATTCGGCTTCCAAAGATGGAAATTGGAACGTCCTTCTCCAAGGATGGAATGCTTTTGACTTGAGATGGCTCCTCCCTTTTATAGAGTGAAGGCAAACCCTAATTAGGTCAAATTGTACACGTGGAAGGCTCTCCAAGCTTCTTAGATCCGAAAATAGTTCAACTAACTTCAACTCATTAAAATGGATTACGAGCTGTTACATGGCAGTTTTGCTCCCTGCTTTGCTGGATCACAGATTTTGCTCTCCCTCAAGTCGCTCAGCATTATATTCTGCACAAAATAACTTCCAAAGCATCTACTCTTCCAAATGGGTTAAACCATATAATATTCATATAAAAGCAACCCTATTTAGCACAAAAGACACACAAAAAATGATAGAACTAAGGCCTAAATAACTCCCTTTTGGAGAGTTATCAGTCATCCTAATGAAATAGAAACCTAACTAGTTAACGGTGTTACAACTAGCGATTACTATTTCTCAATCCGGTCTTATGAAAACTTATTGCATAGGATACCCCCACTGGCATGTCCCCTACATGAACGCGTTGGATAATTGTGTTTGTATCAAATACAAAAGTGAATCGTATCCATAGTGTCACCAGAATAAGGTACCCAGCCTTATAGCCTCCGTTGGCTCCTCCATTTGAAAGAAGAAAAGGAGAAAGACTTGTCTCCCCTTGAAAAAAGAAGAGGAGAAAAACTTGGTCAACCGTAACTGTCGTTGGATTTGGTCTTGACCAATGGTTTGTTCGTAAGAGGTCTAGACCCTTGGGCCTCTGGCTGGTAGCTGATGGCCATGGGTTCGGTCTCCAACATCAGAGGTTCTCAAGGACAGGTTTTGCCTTCTAAAATGGTTAAAAATATAGATAGATTTCACCTAAAAATATTGTGCAAGTGTACACAATCCAGCAACAAGTGATAAGTATTTATCGTATCCATAGGGTTTTGAGTTGCCTCGCTCTATTGATTTCATTTTCCTTTTTAGTAATTTAAAAAGTTGTTAAATTGATTGATTTTAGGAATGATGAAATAAAAGAAATGAGAAAACAGTAAATGATTACGACTAGAGAAAACATAATGAAAACAGACACAAGTTAAGGTTTCTGTAACTGTTTATAATGATGATCCAACAATTCTTTTGATTTATCAATCTTATGCAGTCATATCAGCAAGATTCTCCTAGAACTTTGGACTTTTTGGAATGGGTTTCAACTCCAATGAAGCTCTACCGATCATGCACTAGGTAATTGGTTATCCCTAACTCAACTACTAACGTTCATTAACCATCTATAGTCTAATGTGATTATTGCCACACACCCGATAAATCATCCCTGAAACTAGAAGAAGCTATACATACCGACTGGTCAGGCGAGCACATAATAAATTGAAGAACAAGAAGTAATTCAAGATGATCAAATCAAATAGAATTTCTAGATTCTAAATAGATAAGAATCAGATTAATCCTAACCCATGCCTACAAGTGATTAGTTCATGATTTGAATAAAGAATGCTAACAAAAAACATGTTACAATCTCATGAAACACATCCATAATGCGATTACAACAAGAAAATACCAATCCTTCTAGTTGATGAGGCTGAAACAGCTGCTCCACACCATCAAGAACAGGGAAAGACTTCGTCTTCCTTGAGAGGAATCACAAAATGGTCTTCTAAGGGGTTTCCAATCGATAATTGGTCTCTAATCGATCTCCAAGATGGAATATCCTCCATCTCACATGATTCCCTTCTTATAAGATGAAAGTTTATTCTAATTAGGTTAATTATTGAAAGAGTGTAAATCACTCGAGCGGAAGTGATTAAGGATCTTAGGCGTTTAATTACATTAATTTCTTCTACCAAATCATGCTGAAAAATGAACGAAAAACAGGGGATCCGAGAGACTTACCTTTGAAGCTCAAATCCGTAAACTCCAAAGCTCGATTCTCAACACGAACACATCGTAGACTACCACCGAGATCTTTCCCGCTATTCTCCGACCATAGAACGGGCTTGTGGGAGTTGGTATGAGATGAATTTGGGAGCCAAATATGAGAGAAAAATGGGGTTTTGTGCTTCTGGAGTCCACGATTTTTGAAAGAGTTTGCTTCTGCCTTTTTTTTTTTGTTTCATCTGTTAGCAACATCCATCAAAATCATGAAGGGATAAAAGCCCTATGTGCAGCGGAAAAAACACAGAGACCTTTTCGAATAATAAAACGTCGATTGGGATACCAATACGACGGCAAAAATCATGAATTTACAGCGACAATAATAGATAAAAAACTGCTGTAAAAACAGATACAAGCATGCATAAAATAATAGGAAAAAGTTCTAGATCTAATCTAGAATTGGGTCCTATTGACCCTAGTTCAAGAACCATTTACCTTTGAAGAAACCCTTTACTGTTTGGCCAATTCTATCTGACTTTCTCCCAAAAACAGCAGCGATCACTCCTTGATTTTGCTGGAAAATTGCACGAACACCACCACAAGGATACACCGGTATTCTCCAATTGGGATATTGCGTTAGGTGCTTGTGGGAGCCCAAAAATCTAAGGATTTTTCTCTGGATTCTTCACACTAATTTTTCTCTGCCACCGAGCAAATTGAGAGAGAGGAGAGCGATAGAGAGGGAGTCAGGCGTGAGACTAGGGCATTAGTTCTGCAAATCCCTGACCACGTCTTTTTAAAATTAAAATATCAGATAACTAATAAATCAGTTATCTAATATTTTAATTAATTATAATTTTAAAACATAATTTTAAATTATAATTAATTATAATTTAATTAATCTAAATTAATTAAAATAACATTAATTTAAATCCAATTTAAATTAATATCCCTCTTATATTATAGTTTAATTAAATCAAATTTAATTAAACTAAATTAATTAATTAATTCGAAATTAATTAATAAAATAAAATAAAATTGAACATCACATATTCAATTACTATTTTCTCTCTCAAAACTATAGTATTAATATACATCCAATGCATATTAATTATAACCTATAGTTTTAATATGAACCACTTCATATTTTAGTATAATATTCAAACACCTTTGAATATTCAATCCATCCTTAGAATTTTACCTCAACGCCCTAAATGAGCTACCGGTGGGACCTAATGGACCTACAGATCAGAAGCTCCAACGATATGAGATTAGTTGGTTAAACTCATTAACCAAGTTAATCAATATTCGTTAACTGTGGTTCACTCCACTAAAGAACCACAGCTGCACTCTTCTCACTGCAGATATATTTCTGTGTCCACGGATATTGACCGTCAGCAGCAAGTTAGCCCTTCACGTGTGTTCGTACCCCAGCTAGGTCAAATTACCGTTTTACCCCTGGGCTACCTCTTGGTCCTTAAGTACCAGTGCTCCTCTAATGAACAACCTGTTTGTGGTCCAACCATCAAACAGAAAACCCTCTCGTGCCATAAAGAGGGTAGGGCCCTTTGTTCAAGACCCGGAGACACCACTTAAGGGAACACACCTCTACTTACCCTCATATCAGGAAGGAGTGAATTCCATCTTGTAAGACTACGTTCCCAGCTCCCCATTCGGTCTTGTCCCCAAAATGGTAGGCTTATTGAGTCGGCGAACTGGCCACTCTCGCCCGTACAAATCAAAGGACAATCCCTCATGGACAGGAGTCCATAATCCACTCAGGATTAAGGCCAAGTTGCCTAGGTCATCCTAGTGAAATAGAAACCGAGCTAACCAACGGTGTTATAGTTAGTGGTTAACTATTTCGCGGTCCGGTCTTTGTGCAAACTCATTGCACAGGATACCCCCACTCGCATGTCAACCACATGAACGTGTTGGATCACTACGTTTGTATCAATATACAAAGCGGGCCGTATCCATAGTGTCACCAGGATAAGGTACCCAGCCTTATCCCTATACTACAGACCCTTTAGGCTAAAACTTGAACATTGATCCCCGCATGTCCCTACATACTAGTTCAAGTCTCATTCTATTAGCCATGGATGTTTAGTTTATTGGATTAGGGTTAGCAAGACAAGATATAATACAAACATTGAATAATACATCACTTTATTAATGTTCGGTCAAATGTACATTTACTATCTACGAGTTTTAGGGCATAAAACCCAACAAACTCCCACTTGAACTAAAACTCAAGTTACAGGGAAAATATATACAAGATAATCCAAAGCTGGAAACGGTACATGTATGTTTGTACATTACATAATAGGTAAATATACAAAATACAATAAACTAGGGCATCCTTACACCCATTACACATCTCCCACTTGCCCTAGATTACGCTATATACATATCTCGCAGACCTAGACTGTCTAGATGACCCTCGAACACTTTAGCCGAGAGGGCCTTCGTAAACGGATCAGCAATGTTATGCTCAGAAGCGATCTTGGTCACGACCACATCTCCTCTTTGCACAATCTCTCGAATTAGATGGTACTTCCTCTCTATGTGTTTACCTCTTTTGTGGCTGCGAGGTTCCTTTGAATTGGCTACTGCCCCACTGTTGTCACAGTATAACGTAATGGGCAAGTTCATATTTGGAACAACTTCCAAATCTGTCAAGAACTTCCTTAGCCAAACAGCTTCCTTAGCTGCTTCACAAGGAGCTACATACTCAGCCTCCATCGTGGAGTCTGCTATACATCCCTGCTTTATGCTCCTCCAAACTACAGCTCCCCCGTTAAGGGTGAAAACTGACCCTGACGTAGATTTCCTAGAATCCTTGTCAGTTTGGAAGTCAGAGTCGGTGTAACCCGTGAGAACTAACTCCTTAGCCCCAAACACCAACATGTAATCTCTCGTTCTCCTAAGATACTTGAGGATTCCTTTAACGGCGGTCCAATGGTCTAACCCTGGATTTGACTGATATCTGCTGACAATCCCTACAGCATAACAAATGTCAGGCCTCGTGCATAGCATGACATACATTAAGCTACCCACGGCAGAGGCGTAGGGAATCCGTCTCATATCCTCAACCTCTTGAGGTGTCTTAGGAGACTGTTCCTTAGACAAGTGAACCCCATGCCTGAAAGGCAACAAGCCCTTCTTGGAGTTCTGCATCGAATATCGGGCCAACATCTTGTCGATATACGTTGCCTGAGACAGAGCTAGCGATTTGTTCTTTCTATCCCGAATAATCTGGATCCCAAGAACATACTGGGCCTCACCCAAATCTTTCATTTGGAATTGAGCTGCTAGCCATTCTTTTACGTCAGACAGATACCCTACATCATTCCCAATGAGTAGGATGTCGTCTACATAGAGTACGAGGAAAGCTACTTTATTCTTGTTGATCTTCTTGTATACACAAGACTCATCAACATTCTGGTCAAAACCAAAAGATTTGATCGCAGTATCAAATCTAATATTCCAAGATCTAGAAGCCTGTTTCAACCCATAAATGGATCGATTCAGTTTGCAAACCTTTTGCTCATGACCTTGGGATATGAACCCCTCGGGTTGAGACATAAAAATACTCTCGTCAAGATTGCCATTCAGAAAAGCTGTCTTGACATCCATTTGCCAAATTTCATAATCATAAAATGTGGCAATGGATAAGAGGATTCTTATGGACTTTAGCATAGCAACTGGAGAAAAAGTTTCTTCATAGTCCACTCCTTCTCGTTGGGTATAACCCTTTGCTACAAGTCTTGCTTTGAAAGTCTGTACTTTCCCAGCAGCATCTCTTTTTCTCTTATAGATCCATTTACACCCAATGGGTTTGACCCCTTCAGGTAGATCTACAAGTTCCCAAACTTGATTGAAGTACATAGACTCCATCTCAAGGTCCATGGCTTTGGCCCACTCGTCCTTATCTACATCATTCATTGCTTGACGATAAGACAATGGATCTTCTACGCCGTCATCAGGTATGACTACTTGTGTTTCTGTTAAACCCAAGTAGCGGTTAGGTTGTATCACAACCCTCCCACTGCGTCGAAGCTCTCCCACTACGTGAGGAGGACTAGATCGACGAGAAGAACTGCATTCTCCAACAACTCTTGTTGAAGGACCAGGTTCATCAACAACCCTTGTTGATCCTTCTGTAGCTTCTCCTAATACTAACTTACTTCGTGGTTGATGATTTCGTATGTGGTCTTCCTCCAAGAAAGTTGCATTTGTCGATACAAATACTTTATTATCTTGAGGGTCATAGAAAAGACCACCTCTCGTTTCTTTCGGGTACCCAACAAATTGGCATAATCTCGTACGTGGTTCCAATTTCTTAGGATTTGTCACTAACACATGTGCAGGACAACCCCAGATACGGAAGTAACACAAACTAGGTTTACATCCCTTCCATAGCTCAAAAGGAGTTTCAGAAACACTTTTTGAGGGAACATTGTTAAGAATATGTACTGCAGTCGCTACTGCATACCCCCAAAACGAGCTAGGCAATTGAGCATAGCTCATCATAGATCGAACCATGTCTAACAAGGTTCTGTTTCTCCTTTCTGATACACCATTTTGCTGAGGTGTACCAGGTGCTGAGAGTTGTGATTGGATTCCATGTTCTATCATATAGTCCTGGAATCGCTGATCTAAATACTCTCCACCTCGATCTGATCGAAGTGTCTTAATTGTTTTACCTAACAGGTTTTCTACCTCAGCCTTAAACTCTTTGAACTTTTCAAGAGCTTCAGACTTATGGTCCATCAGGTATAAGTAACCGTATCGAGAATAATCATCTATGAAAGAGATGAAATATTCATAACCACCTCGAGCCTTTACATTCATTGGACCACAAAGATCCGAATGTATTAGTTCAAGTGGTTCTTTGGCCCTATAACCTTTTCCAGTAAAAGGCCTCTTGGTCATTTTACCCTCGAGACACGATTCACAGGGTGGTAAAGATGTATCTTCTATGTCACTTAGAAGCCCATTTTTAACCAAACGATCGATCCGATCGATGTTAATATGACCAAGACGAAGATGCCAAAGATACGTGTTGTTACTTAAATGAGAAACTGAAACTTTTTGCCTTTTGTTTTGCGTTTCAGCCGTTTTAAACATTTCATGACTTAAAATGGCCTTAGCATCATTTGGTCTTAACACAAACAAATTATTCTCACGCTTAGCTGAACATATGTAAATTCCATTCTTTGAAATTAAAGCTTCATTAAGCAAGAAGAAAATAGTATAACATTGTTCTAATAAAGCTGAAACAGAAATTAGGTTCCTTTTAATTCTAGGAACCAAATACAAGTCCTCTAAAATTAAAAACCTATTTCTAAAGAATAATTTTGCAGCTCCCACTGCACGAGCTGAAACGACGTCTCCCGTTCCGACTTTGAGCGTCATTTCACCCTCTGCCAGCTGCTGGAAATTATTTCCCTGAAAAGAAGAACAAACATGATTAGTGGCTCCCGAATCCAGTATCCAAGCAAACTCATCATGTTCAACGAGACAAGTCTCTAACACAAGTAAATCGAATTTACCTTCTTTTTCTCTTCTCTTCTCAGCAAGGTAGCGGGGACAGTTGCGCTTCCAGTGACCATCTGCACTGCAGTGGAAGCATCTGCCTTTGTCGGCCACGACCTTGGCCTTCCCCTTCCCTTGCACAGCCTGTGCAGGAGCCTTCCCCTTGTCTCCCTTCCTCTTCTGGATCTGCTTCGATGAAGAAGCCTGGGGTACAGATTTAGTCCCTGAGGATGAACCCTTCAGGAACTTCTTCTTGGAATGGGCCACATTGGCCTCTCCTTTCACCACATTCTTTCCCTTGCTCTTTTGCAGGGATTCGTAAATCTGTAACTCCGAGAGGAGGGTAGTCAGGTTGAACTGAATCTTATTCATGCTCGCGTTTGTCCTAAAAGACAGATAGCTCGCTGGGAGCGAGTGAAGGATGAACGCAACCTGACTGCGCTCGCAGACAACCCCGCCATTTGCCTCAGCTATGTTGAACTGGTTAATCATGTCCAGGACATGTTCTCGAACAGATTGACCTTCCAGCATCTTGGCATTGAAGACGTTCTTCAAGGCGTCGTGGTGGAGCTGGTAGGACGGAAGTCCAAACATCTCCTGCAGGGAATTCATAATTTCCCTGGCAGTTGCCACGTTCTCATAACGCTTGGCCAACACTTCAGACAAGCTGACCAAAATATAGACCTTGACCTTTTCATTGGCCTTGGTCCAGCGTTCGTGGGCGTCCTTAACTGCCTGAGAGGCAGTGCGAGGGGGAACGGGAGGACATTCCTCCGTTAAGACGAATCTTAAGTCCTCAACCACGAGTATTGTATTGAGGTTTGATTTCCATTGTGGAAAATTCTCGCCGGTAAGTTGTTCATTTTTAAGGAGGGATATTATAGAGGAAGACATTGCTGAAAAAACAAACAAGTGACCGTATTAGTTATCTTTGCCTTAACCCATCACACAAGCAATACAAACAATTGCATACATCCAATCAATTTTGCAAACAAACAATCAAAGAACCCTAATAAAACTATGATTGTGTTTCGCAACGATGCTTTAGAGGTTTAGAAGAACAGCCACCGAAGGGTGATCAGTTGTTCCTCCTCTAAAATGAGACACTTCTCAGTCAATTTCTAATACCAGAATAACTCATATTCCATTAGACATTAACCACCGTTGTTCGGTCAAGGATTTGTTAACCAATTAACTCCTCCCCGTAAGTGTAACCCTCCCACTTTCAGATCCCAGAGGCACGCACCAACAGGCTACCGTTAGGAAAGACAACTGTTGGTAATTAGCCTAAGTGATCCTATCCTTTTCAGGAGTTCACGGTGTTCCGAATCCTATGATCAGGCCCTCCGAAGGGGTGGTTGCTCCAGGGCAACACGCAGGCGGATCATAGGAATCTCACGTTGTGACCTAGGGGTGGAGACCGAAGGATACGTTGACACGCATCCCGCTCCCACTTACTATAATCACTTTCCCCATTCACCTTGGTATTGACCCATGCAAACACTCTCCGAAGGGAGGCCGCTCTACGACGACACGAAGCCGAGCATGGATCTCACGGTGTGAACGTCACGGGGACGTAGGAGCAAAACTCAATTTAAATTAAGTTTTGTAATTTTCCTCCCACTAAAGTAACTGATTATTAATTTTAGGGTTTGATTAAACCTAGATAAATCCGGCTAAGTCATTTATCTAAGTCTAGTCCTATTATAACTATTATAATAAGACCTAATGTCTAGGTGTATTAAACCAATTTAATTAACCTAGTGACATTATTCTAACATTAACCTGAGATTAATTCAACTCCGGTATTCCAGATCAGTTCCCAGGTAGGAGGTGTTCCGTTTACCGTCAACTTAAATACCTCCAATCCTTAGACAGAACTTCACTGGTAGAGTTCCCTTATAATCTTAGGAATGTTCGTCCTACTTAGTTCATTAAAACTATTTTAAAACTAAGTAAGATCTTCTAATCCTATTAGAAAATGATCTTAGGTCTAATTAATTTTAACCCATTAAAATTAATTCAATTTTAACCTAAGATCCTATGTGAACATGCATATCTTGATTATAGATTGACGGTTTCTAATCATAAAAATTTTAAACTATTTCAAAATTTTATAATGATTAGCCCTATAATCATGCATACTATAGTTTTTAAAACAATTAACAATCATATTCAAGTTAATGAAATTTTAAACTATAGTACTATGCATTGCATGATAATTAATATAACCCTTATATTAATCTATGGATGTATCATGCTCAATGCAATTTGATTTCCATTTAAATAATAAACAACTTTATTATAGCCAATAATGGAAAATCAACTTAGCATGCTGCAAACAAATAATTTTTAATATAACTCTTATATTAAAACTATGTAATTGCATGCATCATACTATTCCATTTTCATGAATTTAATATAACTCTACTATATATTAAACAAATCATGAAAATCAAACCATGCATTTCAAACATATATTATAATCTAATTATAACAATCATAAATGCATGAGCATGCTTTATATCCTAAGGTGGGATTAAATTTAAATGACATCCATAAAGCATTTAAATAGCGAATAAACCGATTTAATTGGCCCCTAGGATAGATTAAAGCAGAATTACACTAATAAAGCAATAAATCTATCCTATTACATAATTCTGCAGCTCCAAATCCGGTCTACAAGCCTTGAACCGACCCGAACCACTTCGAACCGGACTTGAAAAACTCGAACCGCACCCAAAACGGGTCAAACCGGACCGAACCGGTCCCAGCTGACCCAAAACGCTCGAACCGAACCGGCCAAATTAGGGCACCATCACGATCTCGCGAAAATCCTGGCGTCGCACGAAATCGTGACAGCGTCGAGACGCTGCGAAGAAAGCGTCCCGACGCTGGCGCGATTTCAACCGTCTGGAGCGTGGAATCGCGACAGCGTCGAGACGCGCAAGGCTAAGCGTCCCGACGCTGTTGCGTCTGGAGCTGATTTCTGGGCAGAAACGCGACTGTTCTTCACGATTTTCACCAATTTCTTCTGCGATCTTCATCGATTTTCAAGCCTAAATACGACCCGGACTTATACAGACTCGATTTACACAATTTTGCCCAAAAACGCAGGGGCCTTACATGATCAAATCAAATAAAATTGAGGTAAATCTATGGCCAAATTAAATCAAAACAGTTTATCGCAAACCCACATTCATAATGCATAATTAATCCCACCATACAGCCATTCGCAAATCTCAAAAACAACGTTTTAATTTGAAATGGCTCTGATACCAATTGAAGGGATAAAAGCCCTATGTGCAGCGGAAAAAACACAGAGACCTTTTCAAATAATAAAACGTCGATTGGGATACCAATACGACGGCAAAAATCATGAATTTACAGCGACAATAATAGATAAAAAACTGCTGTAAAAACAGATACAAGCATGCATAAAATAATAGGAAAAAGTTCTAGATCTAATCTAGAATTGGGTCCTATTGACCCTAGTTCAAGAACCATTTACCTTTGAAGAAACCCTTTACTGTTTGGCCAATTCTATCTGAATTTCTCCCAAAAACAGCAGCGATCACTCCTTGATTTTGCTGGAAAATTGCACGAACACCACCACAAGGATACACCGGTATTCTCCAATTTGGATACTGCGTTAGGTGCTTGTGGGAGCCCAAAAATCTAAGGATTTTTCTCTGGATTCTTCACACTAATTTTTCTCTGCCACCGAGCAAATTGAGAGAGAGGAGAGCGATAGAGAGGGAGTCAGGCGTGAGACTAGGGCATTAGTTCTGCAACTCCCTGACCACGTCTTTTTAAAATTAAAATATCAGATAACTGATAAATCAGTTATCTGATATTTTAATTAATTATAATTTTAAAACATAATTTTAAATTATAATTAATTATATTTTAATTAATCTAAATTAATTAAAATAACATTAATTTAAATCCAATTTAAATTAATATCCCTCTTATATTATAGTTTAATTAAATCAAATTTAATTAAACTAAATTAATTAATTAATTCGAAATTAATTAATAAAATAAAATAAAATTGAACATCACATATTCAATTACTATTTTCTCTCTCAAAACTATAGTATTAATATACATCCAATGCATATTAATTATAACCTATAGTTTTAATATGAACCACTTCATATTTTAGTATAATATTCAAACACCTTTGAATATTCAATCCATCCTTAGAATTTTACCTCAACGCCCTAAATGAGCTACCGGTGGGACCTAATGGACCTACAGATCAGAAGCTCCAACGATATGAGATTAGTTGGTTAAACTCATTAACCAAGTTAATCAATATTCGTTAACTGTGGTTCACTCCACTAAAGAACCACAGCTGCACTCTTCTCACTGCAGATATATTTCTGTGTCCACGGATATTGACCGTCAGCAGCAAGTTAGCCCTTCACGTGTGTTCGTACCCCAGCTAGGTCAAATTACCGTTTTACCCCTGGGCTACCTCTTGGTCCTTAAGTACCAGTGCTCCTCTAATGAACAACCTGTTTGTGGTCCAACCATCAAACAGAAAACCCTCTCGTGCCATAAAGAGGGTAGGGCCCTTTGTTCAAGACCCGGAGACACCACTTAAGGGAACACACCTCTACTTACCCTCATATCAGGAAGGAGTGAATTCCATCTTGTAAGACTACGTTCCCAGCTCCCCATTCGGTCTTGTCCCCAAAATGGTAGGCTTATTGAGTCGGCGAACTGGCCACTCTCACCCGTACAAATCAAAGGACAATCCCTCATGGACAGGAGTCCATAATCCACTCAGGATTAAGGCCAAGTTGCCTAGGTCATCCTAGTGAAATAGAAACCGAGCTAACCAACGGTGTTATAGTTAGTGGTTAACTATTTCGCGGTCCGGTCTTTGTGCAAACTCATTGCACAGGATACCCCCACTCGCATGTCAACCACATGAACGTGTTCGATCACTACGTTTGTATCAATATACAAAGCGGGCCGTATCCATAGTGTCACCAGGATAAGGTACCCAGCCTTATCCCTATACTACAGACCCTTTAGGCTAAAACTTGAACATTGATCCCCGCATGTCCCTACATACTAGTTCAAGTCTCATTCTATTAGCCATGGATGTTTAGTTTATTGGATTAGGGTTAGCAAGACAAGATATAATACAAACATTGAATAATACATCACTTTATTAATGTTCGGTCAAATGTACATTTACTATCTACGAGTTTTAGGGCATAAAACCCAACAAATCAACCCTCTCAAAAATATGCCAGCATTCATATAAAGAAAGAAATTGTAGTTGGAATTGCATAGTCACCAAATTAGGTGTCTGAAGATGGATTTATGCATGAAAATAAACTCATGTAAATCCAACACCTATTTAAATTCAATTTCAAAACTAATTTTGAAATTCTTAAATCAATTTTATATAAAATCAATTCAATTAATCAATTTTAGATAAAATAAATTATAAACAACTAATTAATTACAAATAATTAATTAATTATAAATAATGTCGCAACGTCATCGCGACGCGGAGCGGCCGACGTCCTTCCCTAAGGTTCGAGGTTCGAGGTTTGGAGTCGCCACCAATCATCTTGGGGTGTGATTGGTCACCCATTTTAAAAAAAAGTGGTCTTTGAAAACCAAAAATTAGGTTCGGGGATCAGTTGTGTGTAGGGAAGGTGTTAGCACCCTACAACACCCGTTTGAAAACATTTTATTTTATTACTCGAATTCATTAAACAAAAGGTCTGTGTCTTAACGAAAATAAACAAAAAAAAAATGATTGAAAATTAATTGTCTCACTAATTTCACCTTATCTTTAAATAAAGTAAGGATTTAATTTTGTGAGTGGGGTTAACCCATGACTTTATTATCATGTAAAAATTTCCTAATTAAAGAAAATCTTTCACCTCAAGAATTTGAAAATTATTTCAACTCCGTCATAGGCTATACATGAGCTAATTTGTCTCTCAACTATTACCCCACATTTCAAAAATAAAATATGAAGTAATAATCATGAGTGGTATGACACCATTCAATGGAAAAATATTTTTTCATTTTTAAATCAAATTCAATTAGAAATTCATTTGGAATTACCAAAGTAAAACTATTTTGAAGTTCATTTGGAAAATCCAATTTAGAATCAAATCGAAGTTGATTTGAAAATTTTCTAATTTAAGATCCAATTGAAATTTTGATTGCCAAAATAATTGACTAGTTAAACTTTAGGCTAATTTCCAGGCAGGGTGTTCCCTTTCGGTCAGCTTAAATACCCGTTCTTAGACAAAATTAGCATTAAAGTTTTCATAATCAATCTATTTTAACCATTCAAAATTTTAAATAATGTTTTTGAAATTTGATTTAACCTTTCCAAAATCGAAATTGATTTCCAATTTAGTTTAAAATTGAAATTGATTTTCAATCTAAGACCAAAAGACATTGACTTGGAAACTTTAATTTAGAACCAAATTGACATTTATTGAAAAATTCCAAATCACTTTGAAACTCCATGAATTCAAGATTAAAACCAATTGAGGGTGAAAATTCAAATAAAATTCCAATTGAAATTCATTTGGGCAATTCCAAATTAAAATTCATTTGTAAATGTCAAAATGAAATCAAATTAAAAACAAACAAAAGTTGAAATCCCAAATTAAATCCAATTAAAAATTTATTATAAAATCCCAAATTAATTATTGAAACCAATGGAAGGAAAGTTTAAAATCGTCTTTTTTAAAAAAAAAAAAAAAAATCAAGTGAAAATCAAATTGAAAATCTTAGTTCAAATGTCATTTGTTTGAAATTCATTTGAGCATTTCAAAATCCTTTGAAATTCATTTGAACCATTCAAATTAAAGTAAAATTCAAAACATTAAAATTTCCATTTTAAAGAAAATTGAATTTTCTAATTACAAACTAGTGAACATTTATTAGGAAAATACAAATTCAAATTCAAATTAGAAATTTTATGTTAGAATCCAACTAAAATTAATAAGAAAGACAATTAAAGTTGAAAATGTCATATTAAAATCAAATTGAAATTGGTGATAACAATTCAATTTAAAGCCAATTAAAATTAGTTTGGAAACTCCCAAATAAACTCTAATTGAAATTAGATAAAAAAAACTTTCAACTAATATCCAATTAAAGTTCTTTAGAAGTCTAAAATAAATCAATTTAAATTTCTAATTAGAAAATGAAATAAAATAAATTGCAATTGATTTGGGAAACTCAAATTCATAGCCAAAATGAAAAATGGAAAAATTTGGATACATAAAAAAAATAATAATAATAATAAAAGAATTTAAAAATGTGGGACCCACCTTATTCGCTTTACTCTTTCTTCTTCCCCAACTTCCTTCCTTCTCTTTTTCTTTTTTCTCTTCCACTTTCCCTCACTTAGGAGCCTTGTTGGAAAAAAAAAAGCGGCGGCACGGTGGTGGCGGTGATAGTGGTGGCGGCAACGGCGGTACGACAGTGAGTGGCGGCGTCGGTACGGTGGTGAGTGGCGGCGGCGGCAGTGAGTGGCGGCGTCGGTACGGTGGTGAGTGGCGGCGGCGGTAGGTGGCGATGGTAGCTTTGGTTTTTGGAAAATCCTTCTCCAAACTCTATTTTCCCTCTCAAACTCACTTTCTCTCTCTAAGCTCTCTCACTATTCTTCTCTTTTTTTCTTGTGTCCTTGTTGTTCTTCCCTTTTCCCTCCATCCTCCATAAGCTCTCATTATATAGTAGAGCTTGGAGGAAGGGGATGAGAAAAAGGAGGAAAGAATGAGAGGTTGGGAGAAAGAGGGGGAGTGAGTTGAGAAAGATGGGGAAAGAATGAGAGGTTGGGAGAAGGAAGGGGGAGAGTTGAGAAAGATGGGGAAAGAATGGGAGGTTGGGAGAAGGAAGGAGAATAGAGAAGAAAAAGGGAGAGGGAGAAAGAATAGGAGAGGTTGGGAGAATGAGGGGGGATGGAGAACGTGGAAAGAGGAGTGAAGGAAAAAAAAAATGAATAAAATAAATAAACAAAAATAAAATAAAATAAAATAAACAAATAAAGAAATAAATTAAATAAAACAAAAAAAAAAGAAAATAAGATGAAAATGAAAATAAATCATGAAAACTAAAAAACAAATTTTGATAATATGCAAGGAGAGAGATTCGAACCAAAGACTTTGTGATTGTTAATACGACTTTATGTCACTTGAGCTATGCTCTTGTTGACAAACCAAAAACAAATTGACTTCCAAATATTGAAAAACTTCAAACATTATTACTAAAATCAAGCCGGACCAAATACGGTGTCTACAAATAACTATTTAATTTAATATCAAATACAAAATTAAATAATTGTATCAATCTTGATCTCTCTCAAAATCGATGAATGTGAATCACTATTCAAATTCAAACCGAAATATGTATCGGATACATGTTTGCAATATTGAAATCACATTTAAATATTTCCAACTCTCTCTATAGTTTAATTCATAATTAAACATTACGTTAAGTATGTCGTATATAATTAACGTGAACTCCCTAAATTGAATTTGAACGATTCAAATTCTTTCATCACATTGTTCTAAGGTTTAGTCTGTATGAGCTAGCAGGGGGACCTAATGGACCTACAGATCATGGGCTCCAATAATCCGAGATTAACCGGCTAAACTCATTAACCTAGTTAACCAACATTCGTTAACTAACAAGACACTCAACTATAGCCCCTAGTTGCACTCCCCTCACTGTAGATATATTTTTGTCTGCCTGATATAACCATGATTAGTAAGTCGACCCTTCACAAGTTTTTCGTAACTGCAGCGGGTCGAAGTGTTTGTTTTACCCCTGAAGTTACATCTTGTTCCTTAAGTCCCAATGATCCTCTAATGAACAATATGTTTCTGGTCAAACCATTAAGTAGAAGTTCCTCTCGGGCCAAGAGAGGACGGCGTGCCTTTGTTCAAGATCCGGAGTCGACACTTAGGGCCCGTTTGGTACAAGGTTTTTGGAGATGGGAATGGGCAAGGGTTTATAATACCCTTGTTTGTTTCAAGATTTCTGTGGTGGGCCCAGGAAATAACTCATTCCCAGGCATCATTTATGCCCATAAGCAAGGGTTTTCTATGCCCTTGCAAAAGCATGGGTTTTCTCTTTTCCCATCTCTTCTTTGTTATTTTTATATGCAATTTTATTTTGAATATAGTTAATTAATTAACTAATGGATACTAAATTAAAAATAATATAATATATTATTTAATTAGATTAAATAATAGTTTGTCAATAATTTCAATTTTTTTAAGTAAATACTTTTTTTAGGACTTTTAAACAAATACTTAGTCCAATTTTATTGTAGGGATGGTAATTACATATTACTAAAATTATAATTAATTAGTTAATATTATCGAAAATATATTTAATTATTGAATTAAAATCATTTAAATTAATTTAGTATAAAAATTAATTTTTCAATAATTATAATTAATTACTTATCGATTATTTATAATCCATTAA
Organism: Luffa acutangula; assembly: GCA_036850905.1. Taxonomy (NCBI): domain Eukaryota; kingdom Viridiplantae; phylum Streptophyta; class Magnoliopsida; order Cucurbitales; family Cucurbitaceae; genus Luffa; species Luffa acutangula. Next base: position 41,946,093 of record CM072097.1, on the reverse strand, counting down.
TTACTTTTTTTGGATTTCCTTATAATAAATATATAATTATATTATTATTAAATATTTAGCTAATTAATTTTTTTTTTGAAAAGTTATCTAATTAATTTTTATGGATACAATATATTAAATTATTGTAGTTAAAAATATTTATTAAACAATTAATTAAATAATTTTAAGTTGTTAAATTAACATAGTTTATCCCATTAAAATTATTTCATGATTATTATTTCATTAATTTTTATTAATAGTTTGAACTAATTTTTATTATTTTATTGATTAATTTATTAAAATTACATAAAGTTTACCAGATTAATTCTAAAAAATAAATACAGACATAATTTGTTCTCATAAAATCCAGATGACATTCCCACGCACAACCAAACACAGTTATCTTTGATTCCCAGGCATAGTATTCCCAGGCATCATGTATTCCCAGGCATCTATAAAACCTTAAACCAAACGGGCCCTTAAGGGAACAACTTCTACTATCCCTGCAGGCAGGTATGAGTGAATTCTGTCTTGCAGGACCATGTCCCCAGCTATCTACCCGATCTTATCCCCAAAATGGAAGGCTTATTAAGTTGGCGATGATGGGTCTTTCTCACCCCTGCAAATCAAAGGATAATCTCGAATAAATAGGAGTTCATAGTTAGCTCAGAATTAAGATCGAGTTACCTAGGTCATCGCATGAAATTGTCAGTTTCACAGTAAAGGACATTATAAAGTGAAACTGACTTGTTTCGCTGTCCGATCTTATGCAAAACTCATTCCATAGGACGCCCCAACTCACATGTTTTGACAAGAACGATTGAGGATCACATCGTTTGTACTAAGTACAAAGTGGATCGCGTCTCATAGTGTCCTCAAGTTAAGGTACCACAGCCTTATCCCTATACTATAGACCGTTTTGGCTATTACTCAAACTTGATCCACTTTTATGTCTTCACATAAAGTTCAAGTATTCATATCATAGCCAAGGGTTCTAGTTTATTGGATATTTGGTTAATTAATGCAGAATTAAACAACCATTCGATAACCACTTATTGAATAACCTTAATAATGCTTTATTCATTATAATTAACTTTGTGACATTTACTATCCACGAGTCTTAGGACATAAAACCCAACAATTATGACACGTGGAGTGCTTCCCTAGCCTGATTACTCCTAGATCTACGTTTAAAACACCACTTCATTTAATGAATCACGTACGACTCACGTGGCTCAGATTGCTAATATTTTGCTGGATCATCATTCTTTGCTCCCTCAACTTGTTAGCATTTCTATTTTTCTGCAAAGAAACTCCATAGCATCAATTTTTTTTTTTGAAGAAAACCATAGCATCAATTTTTTTTTTGAAGAAAACCATAGCATCAATTCTCATAATTAGGCTAAAACACAATTAATCCATCTACAAACACGCTCAAATGAAACAAAAACATACAAACCAATAGATAAAGGACTATAAATAACTTCTTTTTGGAGAGTTATCAACAAGTCTGAGCCTCTTAGGGGTGAACTTACAATCCATCGTCGACCTAAATAGGGGTTGGAGGGTCGGCCAGGTCAAGAAAACCCCCATAGGACCGACCTTGTGGCTTGGCTGACCCTCACAGGGGTCAGCCTTCATGGCCTTAGCCGACCCCCATAGGTTCGACCTCGTGGCTTGATCGAACCTCATGAGGTTGACCTTCATGGCCTTAATGAGCTAACACGTGCAAGCACAAATATACGTTGTCTCAAGTAGTATAAAATAGAATGATTCCATGTATCAAACTCAAAAGAACGAATAAGTACAATAATCAATTAGTAAAGATTGGATACAAGTTCTACGAAGAAAATAAAGGGAAAGGGTTGAATGTTAACTAAGATAAGAATTATAACAGTAATGATAAAGAGGGATCCAAATATGCTAATTGAAGGTGTTAATATCTAACATGCTGAAGCAATTTTGGATCTTAGGCACATAATTACTTCAATTTGATCATACAAAGATCGTTGTTCATATGAAAAAAAAACAGAGACAGTGTGTACCAACGTCTTTGTTCTTGGAATTGGATGAATTGGTTGGTTGTTTTTCTTAACCAACTTTTCACGAACCACCACTTGATCTTTCTTGCTATCCTCAAGCCTTTGGAACGGATTGTGGGATCCTCTAGAGATGGAATTTGAGAGGGAAAGAGCTCGAAAACACAAGCTAAAGAGAGGTTTTTGTTCTTGAATTTGAGATGGGATTTTGGCAACATAACCTTATGAATTTCAGCTCACTTTCTTCAGCCATCTTACCTCGATTTATAGAGAGAATGTAGTTAATAATTTGAACCGCAAATTGACATCATTTAATCCAAGATTAAGTGGATAATTTGGTGGCTTAACGAGGAGGAGTGGATGAGTTTCCTAAAATTCAATTTTAATTTGAATTTTCATAATTCAAATTAAATTGAATTTTAGTTTATTTAATTCTAGAATTAATAATTTGAAAAATCTAAATCCAAATGTTTAATTTTAAATTTTAAATTAATTCAACATTAATTTAAAATAATTATTAATTAAATAATCAGATATATAATTAATTTAATATCTAATATTAAATTAATATTTTGCTATCAATCCCGAATATTTCCGAAATGTTATTTTTCAACCATGAATCCCTATTCTTGTGCTCGTTATTTAAATCATATTTAAATATATTAATTCTCTCAAAGTTAGGTTTAATCAAAACCCGACGTGTCGGTAATGTCCAATATGATCGACTATTTCCCTAAATCGAATTTGAACTTATTCTAATTCCTTCTATCATATTGTTCCAAAGTTTATTCTTAAGCTAGCAAGGGGACCTAATGGACCTACAGATCATGGGATCCAACAGTTCGAGGTTTAACCGGTTAAACCCTTTTAACCTAGTTAACCATTATCCATTAACTACCGAGTCACTCCACTATAGCATTGTAGTTGAACTCCCCTCACTGTAGATATATTTCAGTCCACTCGATATAACCAGGATTAGTAAGTCAATCCTTCACAGGTCGTTCATAATTATAACTAGGTCAAAAAGTCTGTTTTACCCCTATAGCACTTCTTGATTCCTTAAGTCCACTGGTCCTCTAATGAACAATTTGTTTATGGTCCAACCACTAAGCAGAGTCCCTCTCGAGCCAATGAGAGGGTGGGGCCCCTTGTTTAAGCCTCGGAGTCAGCACTTAAGGGAACAACCTTTCTATTATCCCTAGTACGGGTAGGAGTGAATTCCATCTTGCAATACTATGTCCCCATCTATTCATCCAGACTTATTCCCAAAATGGTAGGCTTATTGAGCGGTGCTGTTTGGCCACTCTCACCCATGCAGATCAAAGGATAATCCCAAACAAATAGGAGTTCATAGTATGCTCAGGATTAAGATCGAGTTACCTAGGTCATCGCATGAAATAGTCAGTCTTAACAGTAAACGACGTTAGAAAGTAAGAGTCACTTATTTCTTGGTTCTGTCTTGTGTAAAATTCTTTTACACAGGATGCCTCTACTCACATGTCTGTACATGAACGATCCAGGATCACGTTGTTTGCTTTGTTTGCAAAGTAGGCCGCATCCATAGTGTTACCAAGATAAGGTACCCAGCCTTATCCCTATACTATAGACCATTTAGGTTATATACTAGAACTTGATCCATGTCCATATCCACGATATAGTTCAAGTATTTCATATTATAACCATGGATGTTTATCTTATTGGATTTAAAATATATAAACAAACAATTCACTGAATAACATCTTTATAGCAAAAGGATTACAAACTTTGAGTTTTCCGACATAAAACCCAATACTAATGCCCTAAAATCTACTATGCTGATACTATGCGATCACAAGGCTGTTTCACAACATCTTACATTGTGAACTGATAAATCTCCAAAAGGGAGTTATTTATACCCTATTATATGATGATTTATATGTTAATTGTGCCATTTGGATATGTTATTAGATGGATTTATTGTGTTTTAGCCTAATTATAAGAATTGATGCTTTGAAGTTTCTTTTGCAGTAAAATATAAATGTTGACCATTGTGAGAAATCAAAGTCTATTGATCCAGCAAAGTTTTAGCAAAACTGGCCACATGAGCTACACGTGATCCATTAAATGAGGTGGCATTTTCAGCATAGATCTCAGATTTATCAGACTTGGGAAGTGCTCCACATGTCACATTTAACCTAATTAGGCTAAACCTCACCTTATAAATAAGAATAGTCGTATGAAGTCAACACATTCCATCTTTTGGAGCCCGATTAGAAATCAAACCGATTGGAGACTCAAGAAGACCATTTTGGAAATTCTCTCAAGGAGGATTTGTACTTTTATTGTAGAATTTACATTATGGATGTGCTTGTTCGACGACGAGACGATTACCGCAAGCGCACGGGTCGTCACAAGTAATATAAAACGGTAAGTAATACCGAGTATCGAATCCACAGGGAGGCGAAGCGAAAATTAAGCAAAAATAAAATCTCTTGAGTACTAAAGGTACTTGGGCGAAATAATATTTAGGGAACAGCTCATGCAATAAAGAGGAATTTAAAGTTCAAAGCACGAAAATAAGTTGATCGACCAAAAAAATAAAATATGGAGAAAGAGTTTTCTTTTAATGGGAAGAGGGGTCTTGAAAATCAATTATTAGCTAAACAATTGCTATAATTATCTTATCTCATTGCCCAACTAATTATAATCCTAGAATCTCCGTTAATCACGAAGGTTCTCCTGTTGGTTTCCCCTAATTGTAATTAATTCATTTTAACAACCTAAGTGTCCTTAGCACCATTAAAATTCATTCATTATTACGCTCTGATTCATTTTAGGAATCTAAGTTTAATCAACTAATCCCGGTGTCACGACGGGCAATTAAACTAGTTGCATGGATTACGATCTATCCTAATTTCTCTCCGTCGAGTTTCCAGTAAGAATCAGATCATTACACCATTGACCGGATTGAATAAAGCATTAAGTGTTGGGTTTTATGCCCTAAAACTCGTAGATAGTGAATGTAACCGTTGACCGGATATTAATGAAATAATATTGATATATTTTTCCATTAATTGTTATTAGTTATTTTATATTTGTCTTTGCCTAATAATAACCCTAATCCAATAAACTAGACATCCAAGGCTGTAATATGAGTCTTGAACTATATGTAGCGACATATGGGATCATTGTTCAAGAAACAGCCTAAAGGGTCTATAGTATAGGGATAAGACTGGGTGCCTTATCCTGGTGACACTATGGATACGGCCCACTTTGTATTTGATACAAACGCTGCGATCCAACGCGTTCATGTAGGAGACATGCGAGTGGGGGTATCCTATGCAATGAGTTTGCATAAGACCGGACCGCGAAATAGTAACCACTAGTTATACCACCGTTGACTAGTTGGTTTTCTATTTCACTAGGACGACCGAGACAACTTAGTCTTAATCCTGAGTTGATTATGGACTCCTGCTCATGAGAGACTGTCCTTTGATTTGCATGGGTGAGAGTGGCCAATACGCCGACTCAATAAGCCTACCACTTTGGGGACAAGATCGAATGGGGAGCTGGGAACATAATCGTACAAGATGGAATTCACTCCTTCCCGACTTTAGGGAAGCAGATGAGTGTTCCCTTAAGTGGTTACTCCGAGTCTTGAACAAAGGGCCCTACCCTCTCAATGGCACGAGAGGGTTTTCTGTTTAATGGTTGGACCATAAACAGATTGTTCATTAGAGGAGAATTGGTACTTAAGGAAATAGAGGTGACCCAGGGGTAAAACGGTAATTTGACCCAGCTGGGGTTACGGACACTCGTGAAGGACTAACTAGTCGATATTGGTCTAAGTTCCGTGGACACAGAAAATATGTCTGCAGTGAGAAGAGTGCAACTGTGAGTCTATAGTGGAATGTACACACAGTTAACGAATATTGATTATTGTGGTTAATGAGTTTAACCAATTAATCTCACATCGTTGGAGCTTCTGATCTGCAGGTCCATAAGGTCCCACTGGTAGCTCGTAAAGTAATTTGAGGCAACTAAGTAATTAAATTGAAAATGTTCAATTTACTGAGGGAAATAAATATAATATATATTGATATATTATTATGAGAGAAATTAATATTTGAAGAAGTTCAAATATAAATTTATGGAAGATTGAAAGAATTAATTAATTTAAGTCCTAAAAGTGTTTGGGCAAAATTAATTCAAGGCCGGAAATTAAATATGTGATATTTAATTTGGTGGTTAATTAATTAAAGAATTCATTAACCATGAATTAATCAATTATGTAAATAATTAATCACTTAAGGAAGTGATTAATCATTTATGGGAATGATCTAATTACTTATGGAAGAAATTAGTCATTTATGGAAAAGATTAATCAATTGGGAATTGATTGATCATGATTGATTAATTAAGGAATAAAGATTGAATCAATTTTGGAAAAGATTGATTTAATTGAATATTTTATTCATGGCCTCTCTTCTATAAATAGAACACTAGACCTAATTGGTCATGACACTTGACACTCTTGAAAGACAAGACCTAGAATTCTCTCTAGCCTCCCTCTTAGAGAAAGACTCCCACAAGTCTTTGGCCTCCTAGACTTAGAGACATACCGGTGTAACCTCTGTGGTTATTGTGTCAATCAAAGAAGAATTTCCAGCGAAGAATACCTTGAAGCGGCTGCTGCGTTTTCGTTCGTGGAGCTTCGTTGGCGAAGAACAGTCAAGTCTACAACGGAGGTTTGTAACGGTTCTTCCTCTTTTCGTTAGAAAAGTTTTTAAAATAAATTTAGATTTATTTTAGCATGTTTAAACCGATTTTACAGCGGCTTTAAAGTTAGTTTAAAGTTTTGTTTGAGTTTTCGTAACGGTTTTTAATGTTAATTAATATACGGCGTAAGGTCCAATCGATGCGCTTCCACTGCGTGGGGACTTTTATTCCCTTCAATCGGCATCAGAGCCATCACTGTCCCTATTAATTAATTTTAAAAAGTTGCGATAGGCTCTAATAGGTGGGATTTATGCATAATGTATGTTCGGTTTGCATTGAACTGTTTGGGTTAATTTTATGGCCATAGATTTTATTTTTATGTGATTTTGATCATGTAAGGCCCGGTGTTTCGGGTATTTTATGTAAAATCGAGTCCTATGTAAGTCCGGGTCTAGAATAGGTTTTTATGAGATGAAAATCGAAGGAATCGTCGCTGAAATCGAAGCCAAAACCGAAGAAATCGTTGCTGTTTTGCCCAGAATCTGCCTCCAGACGCAACAGCGTCGGGACGCTCCTTCAACAGCGTCTCGACGCTATCTCGATACCGAAGGCGCTCGGTAAGGAAAGCGCAAAGCGTCGGGACGCTACCTCAACAGCGTCTCGACGCTGTCTCGATTACGCAGGCGCCAGATATGGAAAACGCACAGCGTCGGGACGCTAAGCTACACAGCGTCTCGACGCTGTCACGATGGAGGCGCGCACTAGGGTTTCAACAGGCGCGGTTCAAGCAAGGACGGTCCGGTTCGGACCGGTTCGGCTGGGCTGGGACATATTTGGTCCGGTTCAGCCAATTTTTGGCATGGTTCGTGATTTTGGAGGCCGGTTCGAGGTGGTTCGGGGCGGTTCGAGCTGTCTAGACCAATTCCGGAGCTGTACATGGATTTTTTAGGATAGAATTTAGCTAAATTAATGTAATTTAATGCTTTATTTTATCCTAGGGGCCAAAATTAACCGGTTCAATTGCTATTTATATGCTTTATGGATGTCATATAGATTATTTAATCCCACCTTAGGTTATAAACATGCTCATGCATTTTTTATATATTATAAATTGTTATAATGTATGTTTAAATGCATGGATTGGTTTTCATATTTCTTAATATAAGTGTATATTAATTTATATGAAAAATTGGAAAGCATGAAGCATGTCATTACTTAAATTAAATATAAATAGTTATGTTTAATGTGATGAATGAAGCATGCTTGGTTGATTTTCTTGATTGGCTTATAATTGTTATAATAAAAGAAAATCAAAATTGCATGAAGCATGAAACATCCATAGTTATTAATATAATTGTTATATTATTCATGCAATTGATGTGGCTTAATTATTCAATTTGAATGAGATTGTTGAATGAATTAAACCCTAGATTCTTGATTATAGGATTAATCATTAAAATTTGAAATAGTTCTTTAATATTAATGGTTAGAAACCGTCAATCTATAATCAAGATTTGCATGCAAACATAAGATCATAGGATAAATTGAATTAATTTTAAATTGTTTAAAATTAATTAGACCTATATCGATTTCTAATAGGATTAGAATCTTTTCTTACTTAGAATTAAAAATAGTTTTAATTTACTAAGTAGGAAAAACATTACTATGATTATAAGGGAACTCCACCGGTAATGTTCTGTCTAAGGCTGGAGGTATTTAAGTTGACGGTTTACGGAACACCTCCTACCTGGGAACTGACCTGGAATACCGGAGTTGAATTAATCATAGTTAAATGTTAGCATGCAATGTCACTAGGTTTATTAAAAGTGTTTAATGCACCTAGATCTTTAGAGTAAAGACCTTACATTACTGAGGTTATAAGGGAACTCTCTCGGTAAAGTTCTGTCTAAGGCTGGGGGTATTTAAGTTGACGGTTTACGGAACACCTCCTACCTGGGAACTAACCGGATTGAGTTGAATTAACCATAGTAATGTTGACTTGCAATGTTGGGTTTATTAAAAGTTTAATTCACCCAAAAGATTGCAGTTGAATCCTTTCCATAATCGTTATAATAGGATCAGACTTAGATAGATTGACTTAGCCGAATACTATCTAAGTTAAACAACCCTATATTAACCTTAGGACATTTTCAGTGGGAGGAAAATTACAAAACGAGATTTAAATCAAGTTTTGCTCCTACGTCCCTATATTCACAACGTGAGATTCATGCTCGGCTTCGAGTCGCCCTAGGAGCGGCCTCCCTTCGGAAAGTGTTTGCATGGGTCAATATCAAGGTGAATGGGAAAAATGTCCAGAGTAAGTGGGAGCGGGACACGTGTCAACGTATCCCTCGGTCTCCGCCCATAGTTCACACCGTGAGAGTCCTATGATTCGCCTGCAGGTTGCCCTGGCGCATCCATCCCTTCGGAGGGCCTGATCATAGGATTCGGAACATCGTGAACTCCTGAAAAGGATAGGAGCTCTTAGGCTAATCACCAACAGTTGTCTTTCCCTTCGGTAGCCTGTTGGTGCGTGCCTCTGAGATCTGAAAGTGGGAGGGTTACACTTACGAGGATGAGTTAAAAGTGTTAACAAATCCTCGACCGAACAACGGTGGCTAATGTCTATAGGAATATGAGTTATTCTGGAATTAGAATTAGCTGAGAGGTGTCTCATTTCAAAGGAGGAGTACCTGATCACCCTTCGGTGGCTGATATTCTAAACCTCTGAAACGTCGTTGCAAAACTAAATCAATAGTTTTAGGGTTCTGTGAATGTCTGTTTTGCTAAATTGATTGGATTGTGTGCAATTGTTTGCTTGTATGATGGGTTAAGGCAAAGATAACTAATACGGTCATTGTTTGTTTAAATTTCAGCAATGTCTTCCTCAATTGTCTCTCTGCTTAAAAATGAGAAATTAACCGGCGAAAATTATGCTACGTGGAAGTCGAACTTGAATACGATTCTTGTTGTCGATGATCTGCGGTTCGTCTTAACGGAGGATTGTCCTCCAGCCCCTGCTCGTAATGCATCCCAGGCAGTTAAGGATGCTTATGACCGCTGGACAAAGGCCAATGATAAGACTCGCGTCTATATCTTAGCCAGCTTATCTGAAGTTTTGGCTAAAAGGCATGAGGGCATGGTAACAGCGAGGGAGATTATGAACTCTCTCCGGGAGATGGTTGGACAACCGTCCTACCAACTCCACCATGACGCTCTCAAATACGTTTATAGCTGTCGCATGAAAGAGGGCACGTCTGTTCGGGAGCATGTCTTGGATATGATGGTCCAATTCAACGTGGCAGAGGCAAACGGGGCGGTCATAGATGAGCGTAGTCAGGTTGCATTCATCTTAGAATCTCTTCCGAAGAGTTTTCTACAGTTTCGAAGCAATGCAATGATGAATAAAATAACATTCAACCTGACTAGCCTCCTTAATGAGCTACAGCTCTATCAGTCTCTTCTTAAGAACAAGGGACAGATAGAAGGAGAGGCAAACGTTGTTCACTCCAAAAGAAAGTTCGAGAAGGGTTCATCCTCTGGAACTAAATCTGTAGCCACTTCTTCAAAGAAAACGAAGAAGAAAGGAAACAAGGGGAAAGCTCCCAGTACTGCTGCTAAAAGCAAGGGAAAAGCCAAAGCTGTGGCAGACAAGGGCAAGTGTTTTCACTGCAATGTAGATGGACATTGGAAGAGAAACTGCCCAAAGTACCTTGCTGAGAAAAAGAAGGAAAATGAAGGTAAATTTGATTTACTGGTTTTAGAAACATGCCTGGTAGAACATGATGAGTTTACCTGGATACTTGATTCAGGAGCAACTAATCATGTTTGCTCTTCTTTTCAGGAAAATAGTTCCTTTCGGCAGTTGAACGATGGAGAAATGACACTCAGGGTCGGAACTGGAGAAGTCATTTCAGCTAAAGCAGTGGGAGCTGCGAAGTTATTTTTTAGAAATAGATTCTTACTTTTAGAAAGTTTGTTAATCGTTCCCAAGATTAAGAGGAACTTAATTTCTATTTCATGTTTGATTGAACAATCGTATACAGTTACTTTTGATATGAATGAAGCGTTCATTTATAAAAATGGTATACTCATTTGTTCAGCAAAATTGGAAAATAACTTGTATGTTTTAAGACCAACCGAAAACAAAGCACTTTTAAATCACGAATTATTTAAAACTGCTGAAACTCTAAGTAAAAGGCAAAAGATTTCTCCATCAAGTAACAATACTCATCTTTGGCATCTTAGACTTGATCATATAAACATCGATAGGATCGGTCGTTTGGTAAAGAATGGACTTCTAAGCAAGTTAGAAGATGATTCACTACCACCTTGTGAATCTTGTCTCGAGGGAAAAATGACCAAAAGACCCTTTACTGGAAAAGGTTACAGAGCCAAAGAACCCTTAGAGTTAATACATTCGGATCTATGTGGTCCAATGAATGTAAAAGCTCGAGGAGGGTACGAATATTTCATCTCATTTATAGATGATTATTCAAGATATGGTTACTTATACCTAATGGGACATAAGTCTGAAGCCCTTGAAAAGTTTAAGGAGTTTAAGGCTGAAGTTGAAAACCTATTAGGTAAATCTATTAAAATACTTCGATCTGATCGAGGAGGGGAGTATATGGATCAAAGATTCCAGGACTATATGATAGAACATGGAATCCAATCTCAACTCTCAGCCCCTGGTACACCTCAGCAGAATGGTGTGTCAGAAAGGAGAAATAGAACCTTGTTAGACATGGTTCGATCAATGATGAGCTATGCTCAATTGCCTGGCTCGTTTTGGGGATATGCAGTAGAGACTGCAGTATACATCTTGAACAATGTTCCCTCGAAAAGTGTTTCTGAAACACCTTTCGAGTTATGGAAGGGGCGTAAACCTAGTTTGCATCACTTTCGCATTTGGGGTTGTCCTGCACACGTGCTTGTGACAAATCCTAAGAAACTGGAACCTCGTTCAAAACTGTGCCAATTTGTTGGTTACCCTAAAGAAACGAGAGGTGGTTATTTCTACGACCCACAAGAAAATAAGGTGATTGTATCGACAAACGCCACTTTCTTAGAGGAAGACCACATGAGAGATCATAAACCACGAAGCAAAATAATATTAGGAGAAGCTACTGAAGAATCATCAAGAGTTGTTGATGAAGTTGGACCTTCAACAAGAGTTGATGAAGGAACTAGTTCTTCAGATCCATCCCGTCCATCTCAAACGTTGGGAATGCCTCGACGCAGTGGGAGGGTTGTGTTACAACCTGATCGCTACTTGGGTTTAACTGAAACTCAGGTTGTCATACCTAATGATGGCATTGAGGATCCATTGTCCTATCGACAGGCAATGAATGACGAAGATAAGGATGAATGGGTCAAAGCCATGAACCTGGAAATGGAGTCAATGTATTCCAATTCTGTATGGGAACTTGCAGATCTACCATATGGGGTAAAACCCATAGGGTGCAAATGGATCTATAAGAGAAAAAGAGATGCAGCTGGAAAGGTACAGACCTTCAAAGCTAGACTAGTGGCAAAGGGTTATACCCAAAAGGAGGGGGTTGACTATGAGGAAACCTTTTCTCCTGTAGCCATGTTAAAGTCCATAAGAATTCTTTTATCCATTGCCACATATTATGACTATGAAATATGGCAAATGGACGTCAAGACTGCCTTTCTGAATGGTAATCTTGAAGAGAATATCTTTATGTCTCAACCCGAAGGGTTCATAGCCCAAGGTCAGGAACAAAAGGTTTGTAAGCTAAATCGATCCATTTATGGATTGAAACAAGCATCCAGATCATGGAACATTAGATTTGATACTGCAATCAAATCTTTTGGCTTTGACCAAAACGTTGATGAGCCTTGTGTATACAAGAAAGTCAACAAAAGGAAAGTAGCTTTTCTAATACTTTATGTAGACGATATCCTACTCATTGGGAATGATGTAGGATACCTCACTGACATTAAGAAATGGCTAGCTGCCCAATTCCAAATGAAAGATCTGGGAGAGGCTCAATATGTTCTGGGAATCCAAATCATTAGGGATCGTAAGAACAAAACGCTAGCTCTGTCTCAAGCAACGTATATTGACAAGATGTTGTCTCGATATTCGATGCAAAACTCCAAGAAGGGACTCCTACCCTTCAGACATGGGGTACATCTGTCTAAGGAACAATCTCCTAAGACACCTCAAGAAGTTGAGAACATGAGACACATTCCCTACGCCTCAGCTGTGGGCAGCTTAATGTATGCCATGCTCTGCACTAGGCCTGACATATGTTATGCAGTGGGAGTAGTCAATAGGTATCAGTCTAATCCAGGGTTGGACCACTGGGGAGCGGTTAAGAATATCCTCAAGTATCTTCGGAGAACGAGGAACTACATGCTTGTGTATGGAGCTAAGGATTTGATTCTTACTGGATACACTGATTCTGACTTTCAAGCTGATAAGGATTCTAGGAAATCCACATCAGGGTCAGTATTCACCCTCAATGGAGGAGCAGTAGTGTGGAGAAGCATCAAACAAGGATGCATAGCAGACTCAACCATGGAGGCTGAGTATGTAGCAGCTTGCGAAGCAGCTAAGGAGGCAGTGTGGCTCAGAAAGTTCTTGACTGATTTGGAAGTAGTTCCGAATATGAACGTGCCCATAACACTATACTGTGACAACAGTGGGGCTGTAGCCAACTCAAAAGAACCTCGTAGCCACAAACGGGGTAAACACATCGAGAGGAAGTATCACCTGATACGGGAGATTGTGCAAAGAGGAGATGTGATCGTCACTAAGATCGCCTCGGAGCACAACATCGCTGATCCATTTACAAAGGCTCTCACGGCTAAAGTGTTTGAGGGTCATCTAGAAGGTCTAGGTCTACGAGATATGTATGCCATCTAATCTAGGGCAAGTGGGAGAAATGTATAATGGGTATAAGGATGCCCTAGTTCATTGTATTTCCAGCTTTAGATTATTGCATTTACATCCCACTAACTAGTGTTTTAGTTCAAGTGGGAGTTTGTTGGGTTTTATGCCCTAAAACTCGTAGATAGTGAATGTAACCGTTGACCGGATATTAATGAAATAATATTGATATATTTTTCCATTAATTGTTATTAGTTATTTTATATTTGTCTTTGCCTAATAATAACCCTAATCCAATAAACTAGACATCCAAGGCTGTAATATGAGTCTTGAACTATATGTAGCGACATATGGGATCATTGTTCAAGAAACAGCCTAAAGGGTCTATAGTATAGGGATAAGACTGGGCGCCTTATCCTGGTGACACTATGGATACGGCCCACTTTGTATTTGATACAAACGCTGCGATCCAACGCGTTCATGTAGGAGACATGCGAGTGGGGGTATCCTATGCAATGAGTTTGCATAAGACCGGACCGCGAAATAGTAACCACTAGTTATAACACCGTTGACTAGTTGGTTTTCTATTTCACTAGGACGACCGAGACAACTTAGTCTTAATCCTGAGTTGATTATGGACTCCTGCTCATGAGAGACTGTCCTTTGATTTGCATGGGTGAGAGTGGCCAATACGCCGACTCAATAAGCCTACCACTTTGGGGACAAGATCGAATGGGGAGCTGGGAACATAATCGTACAAGATGGAATTCACTCCTTCCCGACTTTAGGGAAGCAGATGAGTGTTCCCTTAAGTGGTTACTCCGAGTCTTGAACAAAGGGCCCTACCCTCTCAATGGCACGAGAGAGTTTTCTGTTTAATGGTTGGACCATAAACAGATTGTTCATTAGAGGAGAATTGGTACTTAAGGAAATAGAGGTGACCCAGGGGTAAAACGGTAATTTGACCCAGCTGGGGTTACGGACACTCGTGAAGGACTAACTAGTCGATATTGGTCTAAGTTCCGTGGACACAGAAAATATGTCTGCAGTGAGAAGAGTGCAACTGTGAGTCTATAGTGGAATGTACACACAGTTAACGAATATTGATTATTGTGGTTAATGAGTTTAACCAATTAATCTCACATCGTTGGAGCTTCTGATCTGCAGGTCCATAAGGTCCCACTGGTAGCTCGTAAAGTAATTTGAGGCAACTAAGTAATTAAATTGAAAATGTTCAATTTACTGAGGGAAATAAATATAATATATATTGATATATTATTATGAGAGAAATTAATATTTGAAGAAGTTCAAATATAAATTTATGGAAGATTGAAAGAATTAATTAATTTAAGTCCTAAAAGTGTTTGGGCAAAATTAATTCAAGGCCGGAAATTAAATATGTGATATTTAATTTGGTGGTTAATTAATTAAAGAATTCATTAACCATGAATTAATCAATTATGTAAATAATTAATCACTTAAGGAAGTGATTAATCATTTATGGGAATGATCTAATTACTTATGGAAGAAATTAGTCATTTATGGAAAAGATTAATCAATTGGGAATTGATTGATCATGATTGATTAATTAAGGAATAAAGATTGAATCAATTTTGGAAAAGATTGATTTAATTGAATATTTTATTCATGGCCTCTCTTCTATAAATAGAACACTAGACCTAATTGGTCATGACACTTGACACTCTTGAAAGACAAGACCTAGAATTCTCTCTAGCCTCCCTCTTAGAGAAAGACTCCCACAAGTCTTTGGCCTCCTAGACTTAGAGACATACCGGTGTAACCTCTGTGGTTATTGTGTCAATCAAAGAAGAATTTCCAGCGAAGAATACCTTGAAGCGGCTGCTGCGTTTTCGTTCGTGGAGCTTCGTTGGCGAAGAACGGTCAAGTCTACAACGGAGGTTTGTAACGGTTCTTCCTCTTTTCGTTAGAAAAGTTTTTAAAATAAATTTAGATTTATTTTAGCATGTTTAAACCGATTTTACAGCGGCTTTAAAGTTAGTTT
This sequence comes from Luffa acutangula, assembly GCA_036850905.1. Classification (NCBI taxonomy): domain Eukaryota; kingdom Viridiplantae; phylum Streptophyta; class Magnoliopsida; order Cucurbitales; family Cucurbitaceae; genus Luffa; species Luffa acutangula. Next base: position 41,930,492 of record CM072097.1, on the reverse strand, counting down.
AAAGTTTTGTTTGAGTTTTCGTAACGGTTTTTAATGTTAATTAATATACGGCGTAAGGTCCAATCGATGTGCTTCCGCTGCGTGGGGACTTTTATTCCCTTCATTAAGCGCATCCATACAAATAATTAGGACAGGGGCAAGAGACAAGAAATTATAACAATATTTGAACTATAATTTCATTTCTAGACCCCAAATTGGGGTTTAGCTACACATGGCTAAAATATCCACAATAATTACAATAGAAAGCATAATTAAGAGCATAAAAGGAAAGGAATTGACCGTCGAAAAAACCCCTTTGCTGACGCTTGGAGCCCCACCGACTACTCCTTGAGCCTCCTAAGATGCTCCCCAAAATTCCCCAAAATATTTCCAACTAAAGAAATCTCTCAAAAAGGCTAGAAAGCCTTGAGAGGGGCTCCAAAGGAGCCCAAGGAAGGTGAGAAAGGAATTGATTCCTTGATGGATTGTTGGATGATAAAATGAGGCACTTTGGGGTGCCTTTTATAGGCTTGGAATGGGGTCAGCGTCGCGACGATACATTGCACACCGTCGCGACGCTGTTATGTACGTGTCTTGTTGCCCAAGAAATGGGTAGGGTCACGACGCTATCTACACAGCGTCTCGACGCTGACCCAATTTCCAGAATTTTCCAGCTTTGATTTGGGCTGATTTTTGGGCCTTCTCTTCACTTCTTTTGGGCATTTTCATTATGATTGTCCTCTTTGGATCCCTTTTTGATCCAAGCTTGGATTTGGACTTCATTTGCTTCATTTTTGGCTCTTTTTCTCCCAAAATCACCAACTTTGCTCCTAAGGATCAAATAACGGAATACATTAAATATTTTCATTAAAAACACGATTAAAGCACAAAAAAGCCTAATAAATTGGGACTAAAATAGCGACATTTCTGCTCGCTATCACACCCCCAAACTTAAGCTTTTGCTAGTCTCGAGCAAAATAAATTCTAAAGATGCATGAAATAGAATCGCTCAAGCCTTAATGATTTTGGAATTCTTAGGATAAAATGGAAAACATGCAAGTGGAATAAGCAAACACCGCATACTCTTGAAGAAATCTTAAACTAGATTGAACTTAAGATTAATGAATAGCATGCTCAAGACTTATCTATTGATTCTTTTACTAACCTAGATTAGTCTTATGGCTTTCTCCATTTGTTTTCCCCCTACACTGCTAAGAGCCCCTAATAGGTCAGAGTCCTTCTATCATGCAAAAAAAAGAAACTAGGGTGCCTGCCATTTTTTCTTTTGGGGGAGCAAAACTCACAAATGATTTTTCTTTTTTCTTTTTCTTTTGCTACTCCCGCAAACTTGCATTTTGATATCTAATGGTACTAGCTTTCACACTACGGTGCACGGACCCTTAGCCCGAATTTTATTCTTTGGTTGGGCTAACTGATCACACCGCAGGTAGCTCTTTTTACCCCTAGGCTTTTTCTTTTGTGCAAACAAAAATTTTCTTTTTCAACAGATTTTTCTTTTCTCTCATTTTCTTTTGTTGTTTTTGCTTTTCTCTCAGCAGGCATAGCATTTTTTTTCTACCTAGCTCTTTAGAACAATCAAGCATGAACTTCCTAATACTAGAAACTAAGCCTATTGGGGTGACAACAAACTTTAAAAACCATAATAAGAATCTAGATTTTCAAAGACGTCATTAGATAAGACTATTGCATGCTTCAGACATCAAAACTAAGTATCAAAAAATTTTAAAATTTCACAATTTCTGCCGTGCTCCCAGATTCCACAACATATAAACCATTTTCTTCCAAACTTTCTAAAATCACATCCTTGGCTATCATGGCTATCTATGCATGCATCCAACAGAATTTAAATATGCTCAACACAGCGAAAACCTCCCCCCCAAACTTAAACTAAACATTGTCCCCAATGTTTTAAAAACAGCAAAGCATAAAGAGGGATACTGAGACTTCCCTGAGCTAGGAGCGAATCATCTTCTTCCTTTGGATCCAGAAAAATGGGATTCTTGGAATTTTGGGGTTTGCTAAGGTGATCCTGCAAAACAAAATTGGATCACAGAGCAAAGAAAATTATTTACCGCAAAAACAACTATCTAAACTTTAATCCTTGGGTTGCCTCCTAAGCAACGCTTTCTTTAACGTCTTTATCTAAACGAGGCTCGGCACGCTTACGGAGGCTCGAATTAAAAATTTTCATCATCCTCCGGGCCCTGCAAGAAATCACACATCGAATTGCATACTACAAACAAGGGAGAAAAAAAACTTTCCCCTGGCCCATCTTCACTAAAGAGATTATCATAATAACATTTCAGAAAATAATCAGCTGCATCAAATCTCTTTTCTAAATCTCTATTCACAAAGCAATTGTTAAAAGAGTCATCAAGCGTTATGATATCTATCGGTCTAGGATCTAGAGATGGCCTATCAATCATGCTAGTCCATTCATCAGAAAAAATATCTACATGCTCAGAAGATTCCTCAGACTCAGTGTTAAAAAATGATTCAACTAAGCTATCATATGACTCATCATCAGAAGAATTAAAGAATTCAAGAATTTCAGGATCAGACTCTATACTATGCACAGATTCGAGCTCCTCTGGGTCAGATTCTATGCTATATACATCATCAGGACACGAATCAAAGGTATTAACATTATCAGGGTTCATGCGTTCAGGAATGTCAAGATCAGACTCAATAGATTCAGTGTAATCATGATCAGACTCAAAATTATCTATCAAGCAATCTTTTTTATGCATTTCATGCTCATCCTCGATGTCAGGCAACTCAATATCATCATCAAAATTATCCATTTCAGGCAAGTCCAATTCATTTTCAAAGGAAGGTAAATCATCAACTGCAGATCTTTCATTTGCAGGCAATTCTAAATCATTTTCAAAGTCAGACAGTTCTAAATCATTCTCAAACAGAGGATCATCTAAATATTCATCATGATCAAAATCCCCATCATTCATAAGCATTTCTCCTAAGCCTAGGCCAAGATTATAGTCTACCTCTTCATCATCGTCCGTCAAGTATTCAAGACCAACAGAAAAACATGTATGGAAACTACAAACAGATTCATCCTGGCCAAAAATACTAAACACGACTTTTTCATCATCAATGTTCAAGGTAATTTTACCTGTATGCACACTAATCTCAGGCTTACCAGTTGATAAGAAAGGTCTGCCTAGAATAATGGGCACCTCTTTATCCTCCTTCATGTCCAGTACCAAGTCTACAGGGAAGATAAATTTGTTGACTTTCACCAGCACGTCCTCCACAACACCCATCGGGTGGGTAATCGATCTGTCAGCAAGCTGGAGAGTGACGTCGGTGTCCTTCATACCTGTTAAACCAATCTTCCTGGAAACAGAATAGGGCATCGAGTTTATACTTGTTCCTAAATCACATAAGGCCCTATCGAAAGATACTTCTCCTATGGTGCAGGGAACAGTAAAACTCCCTGGATCTTTCTGTTTAGAAGGTATCCTTCCAGAAACAATGGTAATGCTACTCTCAGACAATTTAAAATTTTCTTTTTTCAGACTTTTCTTTCTAGAAAGCATTTCCTTCATGAATTTCCCATAATTAGGCATGTTATACAAGGCTTCTACTAAGGGAATATTCACAGACAACTTCTTGAACATTTCTAGAAACTTTTGAAACTGCTCATCTAATTTAACATTTTTAAAGTGTTGAGGAAAAGGTAACTCCCTGTAATCAAAGGTTGGACATTCGCACCTCCACTTGGGCAGGCTAATGTGCGAGCCTCTGTCATGGTGGTTGCATGGAACCACTTCTTCCTCGTTCAGTTTCTTTCTGTGCCTGCCATCCTGCTTTTCATCTTCTTTTCTACCTGCAAAATTGTTAGAAAGATCACAATTTAAATCAATAGAGTTGGGAGGATGTTGGGACCTTTCAGAGGAGGTTTTTTGTGCCTCAGCCCTTTCATCTTCATCCTTTCTCTTTTCTTCTTCCTTCTTCTTCTCTGAACTATTCTCCAATTGTCTACCACTTCTCAGTGTCACCATCTTGCACTGCTCTCTCGGGTTAGGTTCAGTATCACTTGGAAATTTTCCCTTCTGAAGGGCATTCACTACTGAAGCGATTTGTCTTATTTGCACTTCCATGTTTTTTAGAGCTGTGTCGTGGTTATTTACTGCCGTCTAGAGATTCACGTTCAATACTCTTTGTTCCACCATCTCTTCCAGGTTATTCTTCTTTTCAGGCGCACTGGATGATGCAAAACCTGGCGGCGACTGCAAAACATTATTCGTATTTGAATATGAGAAGTTCTCGTGATTGCGCAGACTGGGGTGGTAGAAGTTCGGTACTCCTTGAGCAAATGGTCTATTTCCTTCGTACTGGACTTCCTCCACATCTTGACCTTCCTTCTTTGAATGACCTTCAGCTAAGGTGGAAATGGACTTGACCACCTCAGATGAAGTCAGCTTGTTCAGCGCATTGGTCAGAGATGCCATCTGTTCCTTCAATGAACTTGAACCATCCAACTCATATAATCCAGCCTTCTTTGAAATTGCTCCCCTCTCGGTTGGCCATTGATAACTGGTTGCCGCCATTTCCTCAAGCAGATCTTTGGCTTCTGTCACTGTTTTGGAAAGAAAACTTCCTCCTGTTGATGTGTCTAGGACTGTCTTTGTGGAGGGATTCTATCCATTGTAAAATAACTGTACTTGAAGCCAATCAGGATATCCATGTTGGGGGCACCGCCTAAGCATTTCTTTGTATCTATCCCACGCCTCGTACAACTGCTCCTCATCAAGCTGCCTAAACGTTCCTATCTCAGTCCGGAGCTTGGTAGTCTTCGCAGGCAGGAAAAATTTCGTCAAAAAAGCCTGGGCAAACTCGTCCCATGTACTAATGTTGCTTGCTTCGACTGATTCGAGCCAATCCTTTGCTTTATCTTGTAGAGAAAATGGAAACAGCCTCAATCTTATCGCGTCTGCCGGAACTCCGTTCATCTTCACCGTCCCACAAATTTGAAGGAATGATCGCAGATGTGAGTGTGGGTCCTCAGAAGGATGTCCCTTAAACGAGACGATTACCGCAATCGCACGGGTCGTCACAAGTAATATAAAACGGTAAGTAATACCGAGTATCGAATCCACAGGGAGGCGAAGCGAAAATTAAGCAAAAATAAAATCTCTTGAGCACAAAAGGTACTTGGGCGAAATAATATTTAGGGAACAACTCATGCAGTAAAGAGGAATTTAAAATTCAAAGCAAGAAAATAAGTTGATCGACCAAAAAAATAAAATATGGAGAAAGAGTTTTCTTTTAATGGGAAGAGGGGTCTTGAAAATCAATTATTAGCTAAACAATTGCTATAATTATCTTATCTCATTGCCCAACTAATTATAATCCTAGAATCTCCGTTAATCACATAGGTTCTCCTGACGGTTTCCCCTAATTGTAATTAATTCATTTTAACAACCTAAGTGTCCTTAGCGCCATTAAAATTCATTAATTATTACGCTCTGATTCATTTTAGGAATCTAAGTTTAATCAACTAATCCCGGTGTCACGACGGGCAATTAAACTAGTTGCATGGATTACGATCTATCCTAATTTCTCTCCGTCGAGTTTCCATTAAGAATCAGATCATTACACAATTGGCCAGATTGAATAAAGCATTAAGTGCATCCATACAAATAATTAGGACAAGGGCAAGAGACAAGAAATTATAACAATATTTGAACTATAATTTCATTTCAAGACCCCAAATTGGGGTTTAGCTACACATGGCTAAAATATCCACAATAATTACAGTAGAAAACATAATTAAGAGAATAAAAGGAAAGGAATTGATCGTCAAAAAAACCCCTTCGCTGACGCTTGGAGCCCCGCCGACTACTCCTTGAGCCTCCTAAGATGCTCCCCAAAATTCCCCAAAATATTTCCCACTAAAGAAATCTCTCAAAAAGGCTAGAAAGCCTTGAGAGGGGCTCCAAAGGAGTGTAAGGAAGGAGAGAAAGGAATTGATTCCTTGATGGATTGTTGGATGATAAAATGAGGCACCTTGGGGCGCCTTTTATAGGCCTGGAATGGGGTCAGCGTCGCGACGCTACTATGCACGCGTCTTTTTGCCCAAGAAATGGGTAGCGTCGCGACACTATCTACACAGCGTCTCGACGCTAACCCAATTTCCAGAATTTTCCAACTTTGATTTGAGCTGATTTTTGGGCCTTCTCTTCACTTCTTTTGGGCATTTTCATCATGATTGTCCTCTTTGGATTCCCTTTTGATCCAAGCTTGGATTTGGGCTTCATTTGCTTCATGTTTTGCTCTTTTTCTCCCAAAATCACCAACTTTGCTTCTAAGGACAAAATAACCGAATACATTAAATATTTTCATTAAAAACATGATTAAAGCACAAAAAAGCCTAATAAATTGGGACTAAAATAGCGACATTTCTGCTCGCTATCAGTGCTTTATTAGATTGTAACATGTGTTATGTCTATCCTTATGAACTAATTTACTTTAGGCACGGGTTAGGAACAATGTAATTGTAATATCTTATTAATCTAGTAATTCTTGTTGATGTTGTGCATCTTTGATTATTTGTTGAGCTCAAACTTTATTATGTGTCTGCCTGGCCAACTGATATGTATAACTTCTCTTAATTTCAGGGATGGTTTAAGAGTTGTGTGACATTTAATCACGTTAGACTGTTGATAGTTGGTGGATGCCACCAATTGAGTTAGGGATAACCAATTACCTAACGTATGATTGGTAGAACTTCATTGGAGTTGAAACACATTCCAAAAAATCCAGAGTTCCGGGAGGATCCTGCTGATAAGACTACATGAGATTACCTGATCAAAAAAATTGTTGGATCATCTTTATAACAATTACAAAAGTCTTAACCAGTGTGTGTTTCCAACCTGTCTTCTCTATTCGTTTACATTTCTGCTTTATCATTTATTTTGTTCCAACATTTTAAAAACCAAATCAACTTAACCAACTTTGAAATCACTAAAGGCTAACTAAAGTCAATAGAGTGAGGCTATTCAAGACACTGTGGATACGATAAATACTTATCACTTGTTGCGGATTGTGTATGCTTGCACAATATTTTGGAGTAAATTAAATGTATATTTTTAACCACTGTAGAAGGCAACATGAACCGAATTCAACTCTTATTTGGCCTTCTATGAAGTACTATTAAGAGGCTAAGCCATTAAACCTATATCTTTATGGCTAATGATAAATTAGATAAATAAGTGCACAATTCATTGATTCTATAAGTATTGTCTTATCTCTAAGGTCACCTCTGAATTGCTATCTCTAGCTTTTTCTTCCTTTATTGCTTTTATGACAACCGTATTTTGTTTAACTCCATCGATATTAAACTCAACATTGTATATTAATCGAGGTGATCAAGCTAAATTAATAATGAATAGTTAATTCAATAAAAGGAAACAATACTAGAGGTGAGTAGAGTTGCGATTACATAGTAGGCAACATATTTCCTCTAGAGCATTCACATATTTGAATCCCAAAGGAAAATTAGCTCATCAACAATGAAAGTAAAGACAAGGAAGAAATCATTGAATAACACATTTTATAACTAAATAATGGTGTAGAAGTAAAATGCATGAACAAGGAAAAACACAATGGTAAAGGACTAACAGACTGACTTAATAAAATAGGAAATGATTGACAACAAAATTACAAAACAATGAATAAACAAAATGTGCAGTAGCTCGAGTACTAGATTGTTTTTCCAATCTAATCCTACTTTACCTTTCTCAAGGGAGTTGGATCTTTACACCTACTCTCTCGAGGTCGGTGTCTGATTGGGTGCAAACTTTTAATAGACACTCTCGCACCCTACTGAAATATAGTTCTCCAACTACTGCAACTCGGAGTGGCGACCAATGTTTCATAGTCTCTAGTTGAATCTCTAAGTCGAATCTTCTAATTCTTGAAGCATAAGTCGCCTTTTATTTGCCTCTAAGACAAGGGTGGTTGTCGTGATCAGTGTGAGAATCCGAATCCACAATTAGAGTCACAAATCACAGAATAAAATCACGGATCTGATCAGCTTTAAATCATTGTTGCCTTCTAGAGTGGGTTAAAAATATGATATAATTTAGCTCTAGAATACTATGCAAGTACAAATAGTCTGCAGCAAGTGATAAGTAATTTATCGTATCCACGAGGTTTTGAATAGCCTTCACTTTACCTATCTTGTGTAGCTTTTTAGTGATTTCAAGGTTGTTAAAGTGATTTGGTTTCGAAATATTGCTGAAGCAAAAGAAATAACAAAGCAAAATGTAAATGGATAAAGTAGACAGATTGGAAACATGCGTTAGTTAAGACTTCTGTAATTGTTAAAAAGTTGCTCTAGCAATTGTATTGATAATGAAAACTCTCGCAGTCTTATTAGCAGGATCCTCCCAGAACTCTGAATCTTTTGGAATGTGTTTCAACTCCAATGACGTTCTACCGATCGAGCACTAGGCAACTGGCTATCCCTAACTCAGTCACTAGCGTTCACAAACACATAATGGTCTAGTGTGATTACAAGCCACACATCCCTTAAATCATCCCTGAAACTAGGAGAAGTTATTCATACCGATAGGCCAGGCGGACACAAAATAATATTAAACACAACAAGTAATCAAGATGCTCGAAATCAATACCAATTGCTAGATTATTAAGAACGACAATTACATAATCCTAACCAACACCTGAAGTAAATTAGTTCATGGAATCGAAAATAACACATGCTACAATCTGTTCACGTGCATCAATAACTACAAACTTTTACAAGAAAAGATAAATTCCCTTGAAGAAATCCATAGTTGATGGTTTTCTTGAGTCTCCAATTGTTCTTCCTTTATTCGACTTCCAAATATGGAAAGTGAGTCTCCAAATTGAAATGATTTGACTTGAGGCTGCCCTTTCCTTTTATAGAGTGGAGTCAACCCTAATTAGGTCAAAGATTACACGTGGAAGGCTCTCCAAGCTTCCTAGATTCGAGATTGCTTTAGAAAACGCCACCTCATTAATGAATCACGTGCAGCTCACGTGGCCAGTTTTGCTCCTAGCTTTGCTGGATCATGGAATTTGCTCCCTCAAGTCGCTCAACATTAATTTCTCTGCAAAAGAACTTCCAAAGCATCCATTCTTCTAAATAGGGTAAAACATATAACATTCATCTAATAATACACCTATTTGGCACAAATGACACACAAATCACTATAGAAATAAGGCCTAAATAACTCCCTTTTGGAGAGTTATCATACCCCGAAACTTGAACTGTTGCGCGTCCCGAGCAATACTAACTTACCTTCCCTTTAAAATTCAAAACATTGATCATAACACAACTCAATCAAAACAGATAACCCAACACTACCTTCAACCTTTACCTGAGCATCCTGCAAAACCAAGCACTGCCGCAACAAAATAGTTTTTTCAGCAATGAACAAATAATCACCACATTTAACTCAATCCTAAGAACTTACCACAACCCAGCTATATTTTCAGACATATTTTAAAAACTTTCAGAGGATTTATTCTTTTTGTTCTTCAGACTTAAAGCAACCTGTTGTAATTCTGGAGTGGTTAAAAATATAAGATAAATTGACTCCAAAATCCTGTGCAAGTATACACAGTCTGCAGCAAGTAATATTATCAATCCAAGGTATGAATGAGTTTCCACTTTATCTATTTTGCGTAACTTCCTAATGGTTTCGAAGATAACAAAAATGTTGGGTTTTATAAGAATTATGCTGAAGCAAAATAAATGACAAAACATCGAGTAAACAAATAGATAGACAGATTAAAGACAGACGCTGGTTAGGCTTTAGTGATTGTTCTAAGATATGCTCTAGCAATATTATTGATCATGCATTTCTCGCAGTATTATTAGCGGATTCCTCCCGGAACTCCAGATCTTTTGGGATATGTTTCAAACCCAATGAAGAGCGACCGATCAAGCACTAGGCAACTGGCTATCCCTAGCTCAGTCACTGGCGTTCACCAATACACAATGATCGTAGTGTGGATAATTGCCACACACTCTCTAAATCATCCCTGAAACTAGAGAGAGCTATTCACACCGGCTGGCCAGGCGGGCATAAAATAAGAATAAGCACAACAATTAACCAAAATGCGATAGTCAATTTATTACTAGAGATGAAGCACAGTAATCACATTACTCCTAACCAACACCCTAAGCTACTTAGTTCATAATAGGCATAGGAATACGAATTACAATCTGAGTATGCATGTCCATAACCACAAGTTAATAAAGAAAATAAACTCCCTAATCAGCTTGCGGTAGATGGTGTTCTTGATGATTTTCAATCTCCCTATACTATTCGGCTTCCAAGGGAAAACATGGAATGACTTTGACTTTGACGGCTACTTCCTTTTATAGAAGGATGGGAGGCTTGAATTAGGTCAACTAGGACACGTGTAAGGCTCTCCTTGATCCTTTATCACGAAAATAACTCAACAGAAGTCGGTTCATGAAGTTGGCTAACGAGCTGTGATGTGGCATTTTATGTTCCCAGTTTTGCTGCAGCATAGAATTTGATCCCTCCAGTCGCTTAGCAGCATAATCTGCACAAAGTGATTTCCAAAGCTTCCATTCTTCCAAATGGGTTAAAACATGTAATATCTATCCAAAACCAACCCTAATAAGCATAAAGGACACACAAATCCCTATATAATTGAGGCCTAAATAACTACCTTTTGGGCAGTTATCATACCCCCAAACTTGAACTATTGCGCGTCCCGAGCAATACTAACCAACCTTCCTTCAAGAATTTCAAAACATTAGACAAAGAATTAGCTTAATCAAACCAGACAGTCCAACACTACCTTTAACCTTTACCTGAGCACTCTGCAAAACCAAGCTCTGCTGCAGCAAAATGATTCCTTCAGCAGGGACAAATAATCACCACTTTCAACTCAATTCTAAGAACTCTCCACAGCTTAGCTCTATTATCAGACATTTCAAAACATATTTTTAAAGGGGTTTATATCATTATTTATCAGACTTAAAGCAGCCTTACAGTCATAAGCTCTTAAGCACGGGATGACCCACTTTATGGTGCAGTATACCCTTGCCTCAAGCTCATCACCAACTAGACTCAATACTCATTATAAAGCTAAAAAATCCTTAGTTATTCTATCTCTTGCCCCTCAGAATGGCGACATTTTATGATGAAGCTCACCTAAGTTCTGGGAGACAGAAAAACTGCTGGATCATCATTCATCCTTCAAAACTTTTGCTCCATCAATTTTTTTCAGCAAAATCTTCAACAAATAATTTTTTTTTTCGGCAAATAATAATTTTTCTCATATTTCTCATTTTTCCATATTTCCTAGGTCATCTTTTGACGCGAAGACAAACTGTGGGTATCACAAATGTCCCCGGTTACTCAATAACCTAGCAAATTTTAATTTGAAGGAGAGGAATGCTCGAGCAAAACAATTGGAGTAGCAAAAAGTCCCCCAAACTTGAATTATTCATTGTCCCCAATGAATCATTAATTTTGCAAATTATACCCCCAAACTTAAATTTTTCTAACTGAATTTTTTAAACTAAACATGGGACTAGGATTAAGCTTAAAGTGGATCATATAAGTCAATACTACCGTCAAAATCTTCTTCGCCGCAGCAACAGTCCAGGCTAAAAGAATTGCTCAAGCAAAAGGTTTCTGGAGATGAGAATACCTTGATCTAATTAAGCGTAATCAGTCCAAGCTTCAAAAATTCAGAAGAGAAATAGTTAAGTTAGGCATTACTTAGTGCTAATGGAACAGAAACATCTAAAAATTTCATTCAAAAACATAAGAACAGAAATTACATAGCAGAGATATATTTTTAAAGCAGAAAAATTAAAAAGAAACAAGCAAACATATTTATCAAATGGGGTCAGATATGCGCGAGCAAACAAAATGATAAGAACAAAAATAAAGCTCGCTGAAGATCATTCCATCCATCAATCTTCCTGACCCTGCTCTTCATCAACATCATCTTCTCGTTCAACAGGCGGGGGTGGTATCCAAAGATTAAACAAATCATCGGGAAACACTAGAAAGGCCTGATATGGTCTTGAGAAATTGGTTTGCAATGCCCCCCTGAGCGCATCATCTCTCCTTTTAGCATAAGTCCAATAGGTCTGAGCTTGCCTTTCAGCAAATTCTAACCTACTGGTCAACACTGTCAGATGCTCTAGGATCTGATTAACGCCATACACCAGCCCTCCCTGGCGAGCCTCTTGCGTACGCTGAAGCCGCGCCAGATTAGGTGTGTCAATGATTCCCTTATCAGTCATGATCATATCTTCTGGAACCGTGGGCACTCCTGCCCTGCTGCATAACATTGTGATAGTGTTTGGAAAGAACAACTTCCCCACCTTCTTTTTCCAACAATCAACAATCTCAGAAGAAATAATTTTTCCTACATCAATACTCATCGAGCGAAGAATGGAAAAAGCAAGCAATACCCTGTCCCGAGATACTATGGAGTCGTGTGTTGTCGGCAGCAAGCGTAGCCTGATGAAACCCATCCAAGTGTTGGATTCACTCTTCAAATAAGCAGCTTGAAACGTATGCTTCCGCGTCTGCGACACCCTCCTTTGAGCCCCCTCAATGCCTACCTCCCGGACAGCCGCACTCAGTTGATCACTAGATGGTGCGACCACCATCTCATTAAAAACGGCATGCGGAAAATCCTGGAGATCGAACAATTCATTAATGGCCTCAGGACTCCACTGTACAGGCACTCCTCGAACGATAACCTCAAAATCATTCTTAACGTCAAGATTGGCATAAAATTCTCGAACAATGTTGGAATTGACAGGTTCTGGTTTCGCACAAAATTGCCTCCATCCGAGGTTCACTATTCCAGACTCCAAGAACCTGGGCAAATCACTGCCAAATCCTCGTTCGAACAAGAAGTCTCGTTTCAGCACCTCTTGTTATTTTGCTCGTGCAAGATCGTTGACGAAGCAAATGAATGGTGCCCTCGGCTCCTCAATTTCTCCCGATGCTTCGACAATTCCTTTTCCCTTGCTTTCTCTCTGTTCGTGCAAACGCTCTTCTTCTGCCTTTCTTGCCTCTTCTTCTTTTTCCTTATTCTCAACTTCCCTTTTTTCTTCCTCAGAGTCCGACGTTGGAGGTGATGGAGTGTTCCGAATCACCCTCACGCGACCCACCTTCCTCTTGATGCGGCGGCGCTTGGGCGGTTCGGGCATAATGATTTCAACATGAGCCTCCTGCGCCAGCTCCGGTGTTTTCTCCTTGTTAGGCTCACCTTCAGCCTGCTCTTCAACCTCTGTTTCTTGATTTTTCTCAGCAATCTTTTCTTGAACCGTATCAGAAACTATCGGTTCTGTCTCAAGATTCTGAACAACCTCTGTTTCTTGGATGACTTCTTGTTCCGCAGCCCTCTGCTGCCTCCGTCTTCGCTTCGCCTCCTCCTCTTCTAGCATTCTTTTCTTCTTAGTTTTCCCTTTTTGCACTTCCGGTGTGACCGACACCTCATCTTCTTCACTCTCCCTCTCTTTTCGAGCTCTTGTTTTAGCCATTGAAGGTGTAATAGGGTTTTGACAGAGAATGTAAAGAAAGAAAGAATAATACACGCACAAAGATTTGATCAAGAAGACGAAGTGAAACGTGCTTACCAGAGATTGCGAATAAATAGGGCTGCAGCAAACAAGAATCCTAACCGAAAAGATTTGCCCTGCCATAACTAATATTACCGTTATAATTTAAAAATGCAAACCTGAAATTCAAAAATTACCAACGGTAAAATTGCGGATTCCAAACGCCCATGGTAAAATTGATGTACTATCATCATTGAAGCCTTCGGATAATTGCTCTGCGACACGTGGCCACATCAGATGATGCACGCACATTTACCTGCAAGAATTCAAAGCCAAATCCAACGGTAAAAATAATAAATTCCAACAGAAAACCCTTTTAATTCGAAACATTTTGCTCCAGCCATATCTTTGCCGCAACAATCTGCTGAACCTGAAGAATCTTAGATACGGAATTCGAATTTCAAAAGAAAAATCAAAGATTTATTTATTTTTTCTAAATTAAATTTTAACCAATCATCCCAATCTTTTATTTTCAAAAGAAGCCGAATAAATTAGAATAATTAAAACTAGAATAAATAAAATCTAGATAAAATCTAATAAAATTTAACTAATTAAAAGATAATTGCAAGATAATTTAAATAAATAACCCGAAAATAAAATCAAATCAAAACGAAATAAAATCTAAAATAATAAAAATACTAACAAACTATGCAAAAATCAAACCTAACCTAATCAGAATTAAAAACAAATCAGAAAAACTTAAAATCAATACAAAGTCTGGGAGCTCAAAATTTTGCTCTGTGAAATGCTCCCGCAAAAGTCCTGCTCTCTCAATCATCAACCAACCTTAGGGAAGGATATTTCGACTGAAACTCCTCACCCCAATAATGCTTCACACGCTGTCCATTCACCTTGAACACTCTCCCATCTTTTTCATCCTGCAAAGTAATTGCTCCATGGGGAAAAACTTCAATCACAATAAATGGTCCTGACCATCTAGATTTTAATTTTCCAGGAAATAATTTTAATCTATAATTATAAAGCAAAACTTTTTGACCCTTGACAAACTCTTTAGATTTTATTTTTTTGTCATGCCACAGCTTAGTCTTTTCCTTATACATTTTCGCATTTTCGTAAGAAAATTGGCGAAATTCTTCTAACTCATTAAGCTGCAGCATTTTGATTGCTCCTGCGCGACTCAGATCAAAATTTAACTTTTTCAAAGCCCAAAACGTCTTATGCTCTAGCTCCAATGGTAAATGGCAAGCTTTCCCATATACTAGCCTATAGGGAGACATACCTAGAGGAGTCTTATAAGCTGTCCTATAAGCCCAAAGAGCCTCATCCAACCTAAAGGACCAATCCTTTCGAGATGGATGGACTACTTTCTCTAAAATAGCTTTTATTTCCCTATTACTAATTTCAGCTTGACCATTTGCTTGTGGGTGATAAGGGGTAGCTATCCTATGCTTAATCTCATACTTAGCTAAAAGCTTAGTTAAGATATTATTAACAAAATGTGTACCCTCATCACTTATTAGAGCCCTAGGTGTCCCAAACCACGCAAAGATGTGCGATTGAAGAAACCTTGCTACTGTCTTGGCATCACTCTGATGGCATGCGATGGCCTCTACCCACTTGGACACATAATCAACTGCCAATAAGATAAACACATTGCCATTAGAAGGGGGAAATGGCCCCATAAAGTCAATACCCCATACATCGAATAATTCAACTTCTAAAATGTAAGTAAGAGGCATTTCATCTCTTAGCCCCAAATTTCCTCTCCTTTGGCAAGCATCACATTACTTGTAGAACCAATGGGCATCCTTGAATAATGTAGACCAGAAAAATCCGCAATGCAAAATCCTCATAGCTGTCCTCTGACCGCTGAAATGACCTCCATACGGTGAAGAGTGACATTGCTCCAGGATTTCCTTTGCTTCAGCACCTGAAACACACCTACGAATAATACCGTCAGAGCATTGCTTATACATAAATGGCTCATCCCAAAAGAAAAATTTTGCATCATGCTTAAACTTTTTCTTCTGCCTCCAATCCATGTCAATAGGAGTGACTCCCTTTACTAAAAAGTTGGCAATATCAGCATACCAAGGAACATCCCTGACTACCTTTACTTGAACAGCAAACAGCTGCTCATCTGGAAAAGAATCGGAAATGGCAGATTGCTCTGATGACATGCAAAAATGTCATCATTGTCCTATTAATTTTGGCGAGTTTTATGCTTGAATTGTGTGCTTTAATGCTATTTTCTGTTTAAATTTCAGAAAACCGAGTCAAATAAGTAAAATCGGAATTTTGAGAGATTTTAGATGATTTTGGAGGCTTTTGGAGCAATTTGGAGAATTACATTGAAGATCCGAGTCCAAAAAGCCAAGAAGAATGAATTAGAAGCCCAAATTCATGAATTTCAAGTCTTAAAGTATCAAGTTGGGTCAAGAAAAGTGTCCAAAATCCATTACAAGAAGCATTTGGGCCAAAAGAAAGTTGGAGGCCCAAAAATGGAGTCAAAATCGGGCCTTTATTGAAGATTCAGGGCCTAGCGTCTCGACGCTAAGCCTGGAGCGTCTCGACGCTAGGCAGCTGCGTGGAAAGATCCAGAATCGCGAGAGCGTCGCGACGCTGTCCAAGTAGCGTCTCGACGCTGCGACGTCTTGGAGCCCAAGAAAAGATGACGTCAGAGCGTCTCGACGCTGTGCCTGCTGGGAGCCTATAAAAGGAGCCTTTTTGCATCTATATTTGGTGTGCCAATTTGTGGGTTTTCACCCCATTCTAGAGTTTACACTAAAATTTGGGATTTTTGGGAGAGTTTTGGAGCTTTGTTGAAGATCTTTGGAGCTCGGGATCGAAGGAGGTCGGCGCGGGATCGAGGAGATCGACACTTTTATGAGCATTTCTCTTCCCTTTTCCTTTATGTTTTAGTTTCTAGAATTGTTGTGATTAGGAATTATTGAATTTTAGTGATTATGAGTAGTAAATTCCTAAATTCTATGAGATTGATTTAGATGTTGAACCTCTGCTGAATTAATGAATTGATGTGGTTTAATTGTCATTATTGTTCATTTATGCATTTTGTCCGTAATGCTTTTAATCAACTGATCACTGATTAAATGAATCGTTACTAAGCGGAAACTCGACGGAGAGAAGCTTAGACTAGAACTGAATGCATGACTAACGGTTATTTACCCGGGTGACACGGGATAAAATAAATAACGTTAGAGGTTGTACTGAAGGGTCGTAATGCCATGCTAAGTAAATAAAGATGAGACTGAAAGGAGATTCTTTATTGAAAGGTATGAGATAGGAGGAGACCGACAGAAGAGTCTTTGTCATTAGGCTTCTAGACTTATGAATCAAATGATTTGTTAATCCATATTGGTTAATTGATTAAGTGATTAAAGGTCCAATTGATAAAATCAACCACTCTAGAATTATCCCATCAAATTGTGTCTCCATTTATCTTTTGCTTTCTAGATTAGCATTTTATTTTATCTTTTCGGCATTAGATTTTGTTCTCTAAATAAAGCTAAGCAAGATTATTCGTGGTACTTAATTGAATAAATCCAATCCCTGTGGAGACGATACTCTATACTCAAAATCACTATATTACTTGTGACGACCCGTGCGCTTGCGGAAAATCGTGCAACATGCTCCAGCAAAGATGATGATGGATCAAGACGAGATAAATGATCTGCAATGACATTCTCTGATCTCTTCTTGTCTTTTATCTCCAAGTCAAATTCCTGCAATAGTAAAATCCAACGAATTAATCTAGGCTTTGCATCTTTCTTTGACATTAAATACCTTATTGCTGCATGATCCGTGAACACCGTGACTTTGGATCCAACCAAATATGGCCGAAACTTCTCAAAAGCGAACACCACAGCTAACAACTCCTTTTCAGTAGTTGTGTAGTTGACCTGTGCCTCATTTAAAACCTTGCTTGCATAATATATAGGATGAATAAATTTGTCTTGCTTTTGCCCCAGCATCGCACCTACCGCAGCATCACTCGCATCACACATTACCTCGAATGGTAAATTCCAATTAGGTGCGCAGAGAATGGGTGCTGAGATTAAAGCAGCCTTCAATGTTTCAAAAGCCTTCCTACAATCTGCATTAAAGTCAAAAACATGATCAGTGCACAATAAGTTACAAAGAGGTTTACTGATGTTGGAAAAATACTTTATGAACCTCCTGTAAAATCCAGCATGTCCTAAAAAACTCCGAATTCCCTTCACTGAATTTGGTGGCTCTAGCCTTTCAATAACCTCAACTTTTGCTCTATCAACTTCTAAACCATTTTTAGAAATTTTATGACCTAACACTATGCCTTCCTTCACCATGAAGTGGCACTTCTCCCAATTAAGAACTAGATGGGTATCCTCACATCTTTTTAACACCTTACCTAAATTATCTAAACAACTCTGAAAAGACCCTCCAAAAACTGAAAAATCGTCCATAAAGACCTCAACAGTGGACTCAATCATATCAGAAAAAATTGCTAGCATACACCGCTGAAATGTTGCTGGAGCATTGCAAAGGCCAAAAGGCATTCTCCTAAAAGCGAATGTCCCATAAGGGCAGGTGAAAGTGGTTTTTTCCTGATCCTCAGGAGCAATAGTAATCTAGTTATACCCAAAATAACCATCCAAGAAACAGTAATAGGCCTGACCAGCCAATCGATCCAACATCTGATCGATAAATGGTAGAGGGAAATGATCCTTTCGGGTGGCTTTATTAAGCCTTCTGTAATCCATACAAACACTCCAGCCAGTTACTGTCCTTGTGGGGATCAACTCATTATCTTTATTGCTCACCACAGTGACACCTCCTTTCTTAGGAACACATTGGACAGGGCTTACCCAATTGCTATCGGCAATTGGATAGATGATCTCAGCATCCAACCATTTAATTACCTCATTTTTAACAACCTCTTTCATTGCAGGGTTAAGCCTTCTTTGTTTCTCAATACTCCTAAAGGATCCCTCCTCTAGAGTGATTTTGTGGATACAAAAAGATGGGCTAATTCCCTGAATATCAGCCAATGTCCAACCTATAGCTTTGCGGTATTGCTGCAGCAATTTTATTAAGGCCTCTTCATGCTCCGGCATTAAATCTGATGCAACAATAATGGGCAACGTCTCACTTTCCCCAAGATACACATACTTTAGATGATCCGGTAAAGGCTTCAAATCTAAAGTGGGTGCCTCAATTAGGGATGGCTTAATTGGGGGAGCCTTTCTTTGATCTAAATCTAAAGACTCAAAAACATCCTCACACCTAAACAATTCTTTTTCATTTTTTCTATCTAAAGAACAAAATTCTAAATCCTCTACACTAACCTCTCCATGCTTTTCCGAATGCTTATCAGCCGAATCTTGTATTGCTGTCTCAATAACTGTGCTCTCCAGAATCCTGATGAAGGAGCAATCCTCCATCTCGTCTGGATATTTCATGGCTTTAAAGACATTAAATTTTACTTCCTCATTACAGACTCTCATTGTTAATTCTCCTTTTTGAACATCTATTAACGCCCTACCAGTAGCAAAAAATAGACGACCTAGAATAATTGGGACATCTTTATCAGCCTCATAGTCTAAAATAATAAAATCAACAGGAAATATGAATTTATCAACTTTTACTAAGACATCCTCAATTTTACCATCTGGATATGTGATAGATCTATCAGCTAGTTGGAGTGTAACTGTGGTAGGTCTAGCTTCACCAATACCTAACTTTCGATAGACCGAAAGAGGCATAAGGTTAATGCTTGCACCTAAATCACAGAGTGCTCTACCTAATTCCTTTCCACCTATAGACACAGGTATAGTAAATGACCCTGGATCCTTAGCCTTGGGGGGTAGCCCATTCTTGAGAATAGCACTACACTCCTCAGTAAGAGATACAGTTTCAAACTCACCTAACCTTTTCTTTTTAGTCAAAATATCCTTAAGAAATTTAGCATAATTAGGCATTTGCTCTATAGCTTCTACTAAAGGGATATTTATATGCAACTGCTTAAGAATCTCTAAAAACTTTTTAAATTGACCATCCTGATTCTTAGGCTTTTGCCTTTGTGGAAAAGGTAGAGGTGGTACATAAGGTGGGGGCGGCACATATGGTGGTTCTACATCTGGCACAGAACCAGATGCTCCAGCATTCTCTTTGCTGCCTCCGGCACCCTGACCAGACTCCAACTCTTTCTCAACAACAACATTATTATCACTATTACTATTTAAATCCTTGGTCTTTCTAGACTCTTCTAGTGGCTTACCACTCCTAAGGGTTACTGCCTTTACCTGCTCCTTACCTTCCCTTCGAGGGTGTTCAGTATCTGATGGAAGTTTCCCTTGAGGCCTTACCTTTAGCTCATTAGCTAGCTGACCCACTTGCAACTCCAGGGCCCTCATCGAAGCTTGATTACTTTGAATTGCAGCGTCTGTACGCACCATAAATTCTTTCATCATTGCCTCGAGAGAATTACCCGAATTTTGCTGGGGCAAAGTCGGCTTATTTTGCTGGGGCATTACCTGCGTTTTAGCAAATCCCGACTGGTTCATCTTCTGTTGCGCTTGTACGTTATTTCCTTGACCTCCCCATGAGAAGTTAGGGTGGTTGTGCCAACCTGGATTATAGAAGTTAGAATAAGGGTTGTTCCTCTGATTACCTACAAAAAACACAGACGCTGGATTGCTGGGGCAAAACTCGTAGTTGTGGTCTTCACCGCAATAGACACATGCTTCGTCCGTGACTTGGTTCACCACTGCTGCAGGCTCCATAGCTGGTGGCTGCTGATGACTAATCACTGTCACATTCTTAAGAGCGTTAGCAATCATAGCAAGATCAACCCTAATGGTGGACACACCATCAACCTCTAATACACTCTTAACCTTTTTATTTGTGCCTCTAACATCCGACCACTGACAACTATTAATAGATATTCTTTCGAAAATTTCATAGGCTTCATCAAAAGTTTTTGCCAAAAGGGCCCCTCCAACCGAAGCATCGACCATACCTTGGGTTACTCCATTTAAACCATTGTAAAATGTTTCCATTTGAATACAATGAGGTAACCCATGGTGGGGACACTTTCGTAAAAGCTCCTTAAGCCTCTCCCAAGCCTCACTAAAAGTCTCATCCTCAAGTTGCCTAAACCCTACTATTTCACTCCTTAATTTAGCATTTCTATTAGGTGGGAAATATTTACTCAAAAAATTTTCAGCTAACTCATCCCACGTCCTAATTGATCCTGGAGCAAAAGAGTTTAACCATGACTTTGCTCCATCTCTAAGAGAATACGGGAACACAGTTAATCTAAGAGCATCTATAGGCACTCCTTGAATTACAAAAGAATCACTAACTCCTAGAAAGGACTTAAGATGTAAATGAGGGTCTTCAGATGACAAACCATGGAATTGCCCCACGGTTTGCAACATCTGAAACATTACCGGTTTCATTTCAAAATTCGCCGCTTGGATTTGGGGACGTGCAATCCCTGGATTCAACTCATTAAACATCGGGACAGCATACGCTCGAATGGCTCTGGTCCTATCGTTCGCTATCAAGATAGGATTCTCAGCCTGATTATTTCGCTACTCATTTTGCTCAAACAGTGGGTTTTGCTGCAGCAACAGATTCTGCTGGGGGTTTACTGCTGCTGGACCTTCATGAACCTGCGGAAGTTGCGGGGCGTTCTCCATCTGGTTTCTGCGCTGCTCCCTCCTTCTGTTCCTAAATGTCCTTTCAATTTCTGGATCAATCTCAAACCGTACCCCAGGCGGATCGCTCATGCACTAAAATCACACCTGCAAAAACAAAAGAAACAATCAAAAAGTTCTAGCACCAAACCACTAAAACACATACACAAAACAGATCAGATAAAAACTTATTCAAGTCCCCGGCAACGGTGCCAAAAACTTGTTGTAATTCTGGAGTGGTTCAAAATATAAGATAAATTGACTCCAAAATCCTGTGCAAGTACACACAGTCTGCAGCAAGTAATTTTCTCAATCCAAGGTCTGAATGAGTTTCCACTTTATCTATTTTCCGTAACTTCCTAATGGTTTCGAAGATAATAAAAATGTTGGGTTTTATAAGAATTATGCTGAAGCAAAATAAATGACAGAACACCGAGTAAACAAATAGATAGACAGATTAAAGACAGGCGCTGGTTAGGCTTTAGTGATTGTTCTAAGATATGCTCTAGCAATATTATTGATCATGCATTTCTCGCAGTATTATTAGCGGATTCCTCCCGGAACTCTTGATCTTTTGGGATATGTTTCAAACCCAATGAAGAGCGACCGATCAAGCACTAGGCAACTGGCTATCCCTAGCTCAGTCACTGGCGTTCACCAATACACAATGATCGTAGTGTGGATAATTGCCACACACTCTCTAAATCATCCCTGAAACTAGAGAGAGCTATTCACACCGGCTGGCCAGGCGGGCATAAAATAAGAATAAGCACAACAATTAACCAAAATGCGATAGTCAATTTATTACTAGAGATGAAGCACAGTAATCACATTACTCCTAACCAACACCCTAAGCTACTTAGTTCATAATAGGCATAGGAATACGAATTACAATCTGAGTATGCATGTCCATAACCACAAGTTAATAAAGAAAATAAACTCCCTAATCAGCTTGCGGTAGATGGTGTTCTTGATGATCTTCAATCTCCCTATACTATTCGGCTTCCAAGGGAAAACATGGAATGACTTTGACTTTGACGGCTACTTCCTTTTATAGAAGGATGGGAGGCCTTAATTAGGTCAACTAGGACACGTGTAAGGCTCTCCTTGATCCTTTATCACGAAAATAACTCAACAGAAGTCGGTTCATGAAGTTGGCTAATGAGCTGTGATGTGGCAGTTTCTGTTCCTAGTTTTGCTGCAGCATAGAATTTGCTCCCTCCAGTCGCTCAGCAGCATAATCTGCACAAAGTGATTTCCAAAGCTTCCATTCTTCCAAATGGGTTAAAACATGTAATATCTATCCAAAACCAACCCTAATAAGCATAAAGGACACACAAATCCCTATATAATTGAGGCCTAAATAACTACCTTTTGGGCAGTTATCACAACCCTACAGTCATAAGCTTTTAAGCATGAGATAACCCATTTTATGATGCAGTATACCCTTGCCTCAAGCTTATCACCAACTAGGCTAAACACTCATGGCTAAACCCAAACAAATCCTTAGTTATCTATCCATTGCTTCTCAGAATGGCAACATGTTATGATGAAGCTCACCTAAGCCCTAGGAGATAGAAAACTGCTAGATTATCATTCATCCTTGAAAATTTTTGCTCTATTAGTTTTCACCGCAAACTTTTCACTTTGCTTTTTTTTTTTTTTTTGATATTTTCCTAGGCCATCTTTTGACACAAAGAAAAACTGTGGGTGTCACAAATGTCCCTGGTTACTCAAAAACCTAGAAAAAATTATTATGAAGGAGAGGAATGCTCGGGCAAAACAAGAGGAGTGGCTAAAAGTCCCTCAAACTTAAATTATTCATTGTCCCAAATGAATTAACAACATATAATTATTCCCTCAAACTTAATATTTTTCCTATCTGAATTTTAAACTAAGCGTGGGACTAAGCTTAAGCTTAAGGTGGATCAAAATAAGATAATGCTACCTCAGAACTTCTTGCCGCAGTGATGACCAGACTAGAAGGTATGCTTAAGCAAAAGGTTTCTGGAGATCAGAACACCTTGATCTAATTAAGCTAACTAGTCCAAGCTTAAAAAATTCAGAAGAAAAGTTAAGTTAGGAATACTCAGTGTGCCATAGAAAAGAAAAACTTCAGAATTCCATTAAAATAAGAGAAAAATGATTACAAGATCAGAAATTAAATTTCGAAGGCCAGAAAAACATGAAAATAAAAACATCAAAGCATAAATATCAAAAGCAAAAAAGAAACTAGGTCAGGACAATGCGCGACCAATAAAAATGATTTATCAAAATAAAAGCTCGCTCGATTCTTTCTTCTTCTAGTCCTCCTCACTAGCGTCATCCTCCTCTTCTTCCTCTCTTTTGATTGGCGGTGGTGGGATCCAGGGGTTCAACAAATCATCAGGGAATATAGGGAAGGGTTGATAAGGTTTGGAAAAGTTCGATTGCAGCGCCTTCCTTAACGTGGTATCCCTTCGTTTAATATAAGTCCAGTATGTCTGAGCTTGCCTTTCAACAAACTCCTGCCTACTGGCTGAAAGTTGGAGTTGTTCTAAAATCTGATGGATGTCGCACACCAACCCGCCTTGACGCACTTCTTGAGTCCTCTGAAGCCTCGCTAGGTTAGGTGTGTCTATAATTCCCTTATCTAATAAGATAACATCTTCCGCACTTGTAGGCACCCCTGCCCTATGACATAACATAGTTATAGTGTTTGGAAAGAAAAGCTTGCCCACCTTCTTTCGCTAGCAGGTATGAATCTCACTGGCAATCATATTAGAAAAAACTAGCAGAACACGATCACGGGAGACAGTGGAGTCATGGGTTGTTGGCAGAAGATGCAACTTAACGAAGCCCAGCCATGTGTTCGCTTCGCTCTTCAAATAAATGGCTTGAAAAGTTCGCTTCTCTGTCTTTGACAACTGCCATTGGGCCCCTTCTATTCCTACTTCTCTAACATCCGCATTTAGCTGCTCATTAGATTGCACTGCCACCACCCCATTGTATCCGGCGTGGGGGAAATCTTGGAGATTAAATAAAGAATTAATCGCACTTGGGCTCCAATCCACAGTGACTCCTCAAACAATCGCCTGGAAGCCTTTTTCTTCGTTAATATTCGTGTAGAATTCGCAAACAATGTTTGAGTTGACTGGCTCCGGCTTTGCACAGATCTGATCCCATCTGTGATTAGTAATTCCTGCTCGTAGAAACTGTGGTAGGTCATCTCCAAATCCTCTTTCAAAAAAAAAAGAAATCCCTCTTCAGCATTTATAAATATTTTGCTCTGGCAATGTTGTTGACGAAGCGTTCGTATGGCAACCTCAGTTCCTCAGTTTCTTCTTCCGCTGCTTCGACAACTCCTTTGCCTTTATCTTCTCCTTGCTTCGCCATGGCTTATTCTTCAGCTTTCTTTTCAGTCTCTTTCTTCTCTTGATCCTCTTTTTTTTGTGTTTTCCTTCTCTGATTCGGTAGTTGGCGGGGATGGGGTGTCCGTCCGACTCCTCTTAATTCGACCCATCTTTTGCTTGCGGCGGCGACGACGTGGTGGTTCCGACACGAATTCTCCTTGAACCTGCTGTTCTTGAACTTCTTGGCGATCCCCTTGCTCTGGCATATCCTCTGTGTGCTTATCCTGTATTTCTTGTTGAGTTTTGACAGGTTGATCTCCTTGCTCTGGACCTTTTCCCTCTTGTCCAACTACTTCCTCTACAACATCCTCAATTACTTTTTGCAATATCTCTGTAACCTCAGCTTGTTGTTTTCTTCTCAACCGTTTGGCCTCTCTTTCTTCAGGTGTTCTTCTTCTCTTCGTTTTCTTTTTTGGTGCCTCTAGTTTTACTGACACTTCTTCCTCCTCAACCCTTCTTTCTCTTCTACCTCTCGTTCTTGCCATTTGGGAGTCCAAAGAATTTTCATACACACAACAATAGAAGAAAATAGAAGGCAAGGAACGATTGCAAGATGAAGATGAAGTGAAAAGAAAAATGTACTAGGGCTTGGTTTAAATAGGGTTGTAGCACTTAAAATCCTAACCGAAAAGATCTGCCCCAATTAAATGAAATTACTATTTAAATTTTGTATGTAATCATCAGGATTAAATCCCCATAAACGGTAAAATAATCGCCCTGTGGTAAATCCCCTGATGTGCTGACTAACGATTAGGTCGTTTGATCTCCACTGCGCAACACGTGGAAGCGCCAGATGCTCCACGCGTATTACCTACTCACAAAAAGATTAAATTCCAAACGGTAAAAATATTTAATTCTCAACCAATCCCTTAATAATCTGACGAAAGATTTTGATCCTAATCGAAAGATTGCGAAAAAAAACTGATCTTCAAAATATATTCTTCTAGAAGGATCTTTTATCCAGAAATTCAAATTAAAATTTCAAACTGCCAAAAATCAAATCAAATCTTATTTTACCGAATAATTTAGGAAATACATTATTATAAACCTAATCTAAACAAAAATTAAAATAAAAAATACAACTAAATATAAAAAAAATCAATAAATTAAAAATTAAATTGGTCAAATTCAAAATAATTAAACCAAAAATAAAATCCAACGAAGATTAAAAATACTCACAAATAAAAATAAATTAGATAAAACTAAAATAAACAAAATCTAATTAAAAAAATAGTTCAAATCAGAATAAAATCAAATCAACGAAATAAAATAAAATCGCAATAATCACTGGGAGCTAAAAGTATTGCAATATGAAATGCTCCCACAAAACCCTTGCTCGCTTATTCCTCAACCAATTTCAGAGAATGATATTTCTAACGAAATTCCTCTCCCCAGTAATGCTTCATTCGTTGTCCATTAAACTTGAACACTCACCCTGAAGGATTGGAATTTCGTAATTCCGTAAAGCGTAAGTGTGATTGAGACTGATTCGTAATTAATTTTGTTTAATCTAAAATACCAATACTTTGGCAATAATCTTAGAACTATGCTAAATTTATATTAAGGCTAAGCATACAAAAATATTAGATCTAAATCTAATATATATAGTAACAAATTACTTACTCTCGTTGACGACTCAGATTAAATTCACCAACTGCTTGTGAAATAATCACGAACTACTGCGAACACCACCACTATGGCTACACCGGTATGACTTTGAGACTTATAGAGGCAGGAGACTGGTGGGAGTCTAGAGGGAGTCTTTAGGGGAATTCTCTGAGAGTAGGAGAATGAATGGGATGTCTTTCACCCCACCCTAGGGGTCCTATATATAGTAAAGGCCAAGACCTTTTCCTATTAGGACTTTTCCTATTAGGAAAAGGAAGACATTTTCCTAATAGGAAAAAGTCTCTAATTTTAATAAATAATTAATTAATTCCATAATTAATTAATTACCCAATTAAATATCATATATTTAATCTTAGGGATTTTATTAAAATTAAAATTAATTTGAATCAAATTCATATTAAAATTTATTTGAACTCTTTCAAATATTTTCTCTCAAGAATTAATTTTTTAAATTAATTAAAAAATTATATTATAAAGTTTCATAAACTTTATATTATACTGTATCAATATACATTATATGATTCCCCTAAATAAATTGAACACTCTCAATTTACAATTTATACTTAATTGCCTCAAGTCTCTTTACGAGCTACTAGTGGGACCTAATGGACCTATATATCAGAAGCTCCAACGATACGAGACCAATTGACCAAACTCATTAACCAAGATAGTTAACATTCGTTAACTGTGAGTCACTCCACTAAAGACCCACAGCTGCACTCTTCTCACTGTAGAATATTTGTGTCCACAGATATCGACCAATGCAGTAAATCAATCCTTCACGTGTGTTTGTAACATCAGTTGGGTCGAATTACCATTTTACCCCTGGGTTTCCTCTGGTTCCTTAAGTACCACTAATCTCTCTAATGAACAAGTTGTTTAGGGTCCAACCACTAAACAGGAGTTCCTCCCGGGCCAGGAGAGGACGACGCGTCTTTGTTCAAGTCCCGGAATCAGCCCTTAAGGAAACACACATCTACTCACCCCAATAGGGGAAGGAGTGAATTCCATCTTATACTGTTATGTTCCCAGCCCCCATTCGGTCTTGCCAATGAATGGTAGGATTATTGGGTCGACGAACTAGCCACTCTCACCCATACAAATCTAAGGACAATCCCTCTTGAAAGGGGTTCATAACAGACTCTGGATTGAGATTGAGTTACCTAGGTCATCCTATTGAAATGAAAACCTAAACTAGTTAACAACGTTACATCTAGTGGTTACTATTTCGCGGTCCGGTCTTATGCAAACTCATTGAATAGGATACCCCCACCCGCATATCTCCTACATTGATGCTTTGGATCATTGCATTTGTATCGAATACAAGGTGGACCGTATCACATAGTGTCACCAGGATAAGGTACCCAGCCTTATCCCTATACTATAGACCTTTTAAGTTGTTACTTGGACATCAATCCCTGTATGTCTCCACATACTAGTCCAAGTTTCATTTAAACAACATTGGATCTTAGTTTATTGGATTTAGGGTTTTTTATCGCAAACTTGATTATTCAATAACTAAATTACCGAATCACTCAAACAACGCTTTATTGAGATCAATTAATTTGTTTCATTTACTATCTATGAGTTTTAGGGCATAAAACCCAACACGTCCATCTTTTTCGTCTCTCAAAGTAATTGCTCCATGAGGAAAAACTTCAATCACAACAAACGGTCCGGACTATTTAGATTTTAATTTTCCAGGAAACAATTTCAATCTAGAGTTGTACAATAAGACTCTTTGACCCTTAACAAACTCCTTAGGTTTTAACTTCTTATCATGTCATCGGTTTGTTTTCTCTTTATACATTTTCTCATTTCATAAGAAAATTGTCAAAATTCCTCTAATTCATTAAGCTGCAGCATTCTAATTGTACCTGCACGACTTAAATCAAAATTCAATTTTTTCAAAGCCCAAAACATTTTATGCTCAAGCTCTAATGGTAAATGGCAAGTCTTTCCATATACTAGTCTATAGGGAGACATACCTAAAGGAGTCTTATAGGTTGTCCTATAAGCCCAAAGAGTCTCATCTAATCGAAAAGACCAATCTTTCCTAGATGGATGAACTACTTTCTATGATATAGATTAAATTTTCCTATTACTAACTTCAGCCTGACCATTTGCTTGCGGGTGATAAGGTGTAGCTATCCTATGCTTAACTCCATACTTCTCTAAAAGCTTAGTTAACACATTATTCACAAAGTGTGTGCCCTCATTGCTCACAAGAGCCCTAGGTGTCCCAAACCGCGCAAAAATGTGCGATTGAAGAAACCTCAACAGCGTCTTAGCATCATTCTGATGACATGCAATGGCCTTCACCAACTTGGACACGTAATCAACTGCCAACAAAATAAACACATTACCGTTTGAAGGGGGAATGACCCCATAAAATCAATACCTCATACATCAAATAATTCTAATTCTAAATTATAAGTGATGGGACCTAATTGCCCATGTTTATTTGTCCTTAATCTTGTTATTAGTTTTACGACAATTATCTCATTTAAAGTTATGTTTTGTAGCAGGTTGGTATCAAGCGCTTCAAAGGAGCCCATATTCAAATTTGGTGTTAATTCGAGGAAATTAGCGCAGTTTCGATCCATCTTAAAGTCCATGGGATGTCGAGACGGTGAAAATGTTGGGTTTTATGTCCTAAAACTCGTAGATAGTAAATGATTGACGAATTATACACTTGTATCAATAAAGTGTTATTGAGGTTTATGCAATAAAGTGTTATTCCCATATTAAGTCTAGAATTGCACAATATGACCCAAATCCAATAAACTAAGATCCAAGGTTGTTTACATGTAACTTGAACTAGTATGTGGGGACATACGGGGATTGGTGTTCAAGCAACAACCTAAAAGGTCTATAGTACAGGGATAAGACTGGGTACTTTATCCTGGTAACACTATGTGATACGACCCGCTTTGTATTCGATACAGACGTATTGATCCAAGGCGTCCATGTAGGAGACATGCGAGCGGAGGTATCCTATGCAATGAGTTTGCATAAGACCGGACCACGAAATAGTAAACCACTAGATGTAACACCGTTAACTAGTTAAGTTACTGTTTCAATAGGATGACCTAGGTAACTCAGTCTTAATCCTAGTGTGTCATGAACTCCTTTTCACGAGGGATTGTCCTTTGATTAGTACGGGTGAGAGTGGCCTGCACGCCGACTCAATAAGCCTACCTTCTTGGGGACAAGACCGAGTGGGGGGATGGGGACATGACAATACAAGATGGAATTCACTCCTTCCCTTATTGGGGCAAGTAGATGTGTGTTCCCTTAAGGGTTGATTCTGGGGCTTGAACAAAGGCGCGCCGTCCTCTCCTGGCCCGAGAGAAACTCTTGTTTAGAGGTTAGACCATAAACAACTTGTTCATTAGAGGGATCAGTGGTACTTAAGGAACCAGAGGTAACCTAGGGGTAAAACGGTAATTTGACCCAACTGGTGTTACGAACACACGTGAAGGATTGACTTACTGCATCGATCGATATCCGTGGACACAAAAATATTCTACAATGAGAAGAGTGCAGCTGTGGGTCTTTAGTGGAGTGACCCACAGTTAACGAATGTTGATTGACTTGGTTAACGAGTTTAGCTCATCAATCTCGTATTGTTGGAGCTTGTAATCTGTAGGTCCATTAGGTCCACCTGCTAGCTCATAACGGGTTCTGAGATAATATAGTCTTGACTATTAAAGGGAATTTTAGTTAATTGTATTTTGATGCAATTAATATAATGTATGGAGATGCATTATAGTATAAGTTTAATTAATGAATTAAACTTTATAATAAAATTAATTTTGGATATGATTCAAAATTAATTAATGAGAGAATTATGAATTTAATTAAATATATGATATTTGGTTAATTCATGAATTAATTAATTAGGAATTAATTAATCTTATTTGGTTAAATATGATTTAATCAAATTAATATTATATTTAAGATTAATGTACATTTTGATGCACATTAAAACTATAGGTTAAATGAGAGAGATAAAATTGAATATGATTCAATTATAAAATTAATTAAATATTTGATATTTAATTAATGTGGGATCAATTAATTTAAATTAATTGAATAACCTATTTAATTCAATTAAATATGATTTGATAGAATTAAAACTATATGTTATAATTGATTTAATTAAAATTGGTTTAATTAAATTAATTATGATTAATTAGATAATTAATTATTATTTAATAATTAATAATTATTTAATTTATTAATTATTATTTGATAATAATTAAATGGTCCAGATCATTTGGATTAGATCCAATGGTTGAGATCTTGTAGGGTTTTTAACTCCCTCCCCACTTATCGTGAAGTGGAGAGGGGTTACCCACTAGCCTTCTGATTTTCTCTCATTCTCACGCACAAAACACAAAGAGAGAACCTTGAAGATTTTCTCTCTAGTTGTTTTCTCTAAAAAACACAGCAAGTCCATATTGCTGAATTTTCCCTTCAAGACAAATTTTGGATCCCACCATCCCTATCTCAGTGATCTAAGAGATATAGCGGGTGTTCGCTATTGGTGTGTCGGTTGGAGGACCAAGAACGAGAATCTTGGAGCATCGTGTTGTGTTCTTCGAAATCCAGTAAGTGTTCTTGATCTTAAATCAATTTACAGCATGCTTAATCATTTTTAATTTAGAAATTTGTTTTTGAATTTTATTGCCAACTTACCGGTTTTTTATAATTGAACTTTAATTCGAGATCGTTCTTGTTTTCTTTCGTTTCCAAAGGGATTTCAACCCTTTAAAAAAGACCTAAGTGGAACGCTCGGGACTCGGAAACGACACCAAACGGATCAAGTTTTGAAACAGCCAAACTAGGGAGACCCGAGAGATGGCGTCGAGACGCCATCCTCAGGTGTCTCGACGCTTTGAAAGCGGAGGGCCATGAAATTCACCGTCGGCTTATCGACGCTAGTCCGATTATTTAAAGCCGTGGGGTGCGATTAGGGCAGTAGCTCGGGCATTTTAGCAACTTGTAGAGGTCCAGCAGCCGTTTTCCTCCTTTCCTCTCGGGTTTTACTCCGATTTTTCATTTTTCCCTTGTATTTCATAGTTTCTAAGTAAATTAGGTTGGTTTCTCGAGCCTTGGGCTTATATTAGACTTGTCTATGGCCGTTTAAGCACCGTTCGTTGTAGTTGGGACCTCGACATTGTACGTAAATTTGTATTTTTATGAGATTCATGAGATATATGAGCTGATTGGTTGTTTATCTTTAGATTCTTGAACTTTATGAATGATTTACTTGTTGTTTGTGGCTTTAGATTCTTGCTTTTATAATTAGCATGCCCAGTAGGATAGATTGACGCCCTAACTCATAGCCCGTATGTTAATAACTTGCTAAAGAACTAATCGCCAAGTAGCTAATGGAGGGTTAGTTCAATAGTTAGCATTAGATTGATTCGTGAGCATGGGTCCCAAGAGCAGACTCTGACTTTGTATCTAACACCATAGGTCTAGGGGTCTAAACCGATTCTTGTGATTAATTAGGTTTCCCTCTAGTTAATTGTGAGTGTTCTAGTCTAGAGCAACAATTAATTGATTATTAGTTGTGGCTAGGTTAATTTATTGATCAATTGCATGTTAGCTCAGCGGGTCCGATGGTTTAGCGCTCTAAGGGTATCTAGTTCTTAATGTAGTTGATTGATTGATTGGCTCCGACAGGTTCGTGGGGTTAATTAATTAGTAGCTAGTAATTGAATCGATGGACGTTAGGATCGAGTCAAGTGATTTAGAGTACCTATAGACAGCATGCATGTAAATCATTATCTACTAATCAATGAGTAAAAAGTAAATGTACTGATCCCAAGTGTCTTCAGCTTCAACGAGCGGCAAGGTGAGATTGACCAACCTCCCCATTTACTTTCCCATCATTTAATTTTCTATCAGTTTACTTTCTTATATTCGAGCTTCGCCTGCAATTTTCACCATTCGTCTCAAACCCTCTTTTCTCTGCCACCAAACACAAAAGAGGTTAGAAGTAAACCAGTTGTTCCCTGTGAACAACCTCGACCACTACTACTGTAAGTAGTTTAGTAATCGGTGACTATAAATTCGTTTTGACACTTGGGAGCCTCGACAACTCCCTCTCTCGTCAATAAGTAAGAGGCATTTCATCTCGAGGTCCTAAATTTCTTCTTCTTTGGCAAGCATCACATTGCTTGTAAAACCAATGGACATCCTTAAATAAAGAAGGCTAGAAGAGTCCACATTGTAAAATCCTCTTAGTTGTCCTCTAACTGCTTGAATGACCTCCATACGGGGAAGAGTGACATTGCTTCAAGATTTCCTTTGCTTCATCATCTGAAGCACATCTCCAAATAATACCATTAGAACATTGTTTATACATAAATGGCTCATCCCAATAATTGAACTTTGCATCATGCTGAAATTTCTACACTTGCCTCCTATCCATATCAATAGGAGTGACTCCCTTTACCATAAAATTAGCTAGATCTGAATACCAAGGAGTACTATGCACTACCTTTACCTCAACAACAAAATGCTGCTCATCTGGAAATGAATCTGGAATGACAGATTGCTCGAGCAAAGATGATGATGGATCAAGACAAGACAGATGATCTACAATAACATTTTCCGATCCCTTCTTGTCCTTTATCTCTAAGTCGAACTCCTACAATAATAAAACCCAACGAATTAATCTAGGCTTCGCATCTTTGTTAGACATTAAGTACCTTATTGTTGCATGATCTCTGAACACCGTTACTTTTGAACCAACTAAATATGGGCGAAATTTCTCAAAGGCAAACACAATCACTAACAACTCCTTCTCAGTAGTTGTATAGTTGATTTGTACCTCATTGAAAACCCTGTTTGCATAATAAATAGGAATGATAACTTTGCCCTGCTTTTGCCCCAACATTGCACCTACTGCCACATCATTGGCATCACACATCACGTCGAATGACAAACTCCAGTTGGGTGCACAAAGAATGGGCATTGAGATTAAAGCAGCCTTTAAAGTCTCAAAAGCCTTCCTACAATTTACATCAAAGTCAAAAACACTATCAACACAACAATTTACAAAGAGGTTTACTAATGTTAGAAAAATCCTTAATGAACCTTCTATAAAATCCAGCATGACCTAAAAAGCTTCGAATCCCTTTAACCGAATTCGGTGGTTCTAACTTCTCAATAACCTCTATTTTTGCTCAATCAACTTCTAGACCTCTCTTCCAAATTTTATGACCTAACACTATGCCCACCTTCACCATGAAGTGGCATTTCTCCCAATTAAGAACTAGATGTGTATCCTCACATCTTTTAGCACCTTACCTAAATTATTCAAACAATGTTGAAAAGACCCTCCAAAGACTGAAAAATCGTCCATAAATACATCAACAGTGGATTCAATTATATCAGAAAAAATAGCTAACATACACCGCTGAAATGTTGTTGGAGCATTGCAAAGGCCGAAAGACATTAGCCTGAAAGCAAATGTCTCATATGGGCAGGTGAAAATTTTTTTTCCTGATCCTCAAAAGCAATGGTAATCTGGTTATACCCAGAATAACCATCTAAGAAACAGTAGTAAGCCTGACCAACTAACCTATCCAACATCTGGTTAATAAATGGTAGAGGGAAATGGTCCTTAAGGGTGGCTTTGTTAAGCCTCCTATAATCCATACAAACCCTCTAGCCAGTTACTGTCCTGGTGGGGATCAACTCATTGTCCTTATTATTCACTACCGTAACACCTCATTTCTTAGGAACACATTGGACAAGGCTTACCCAATTTCTATCTGCAATTGGATAAATAATCCCAGCATCCAACCATTTAATCACTTCCTTCTTAACAACTTCTTTCATTGCGGGGTTAAGCCTTCTCTGCTGCTCAATACTCCTAAAGGATCCCTTCTCTAGAGTGATTTTATGCATACAGAAAGATGGGTTAATTCCCTGAGTGTCAGCCAATGTCCAACCTATTGCTTTGCGATATTGCTGCAGCAACTTAACTAAGGCCTCTTCATCCTCCGACACTAAATCTGATGCAACAATAATGGGAAACATCTCACCCTGTCCAAGATACACATACTTTAGATGATCCAGCAAAGGCTTCAAATCTAAATTAGGTGCCTCAATTACGGATGGCTTAACAGGAGGAGCCTTCCTTTCATCCAAATCTAAAGACTCAAAAACATCCTCACACCTAGAAACTTCTTTTTCATTTTTTCTTTCAAAAGTACAAACTGCTAAATCCTCCATACTAATTTCTCCATAATCCTCCAAATGTTGATTGGTCAATTCCTCAATTGTTGTCTCAACAATTGTGTTCTCCAGAATCTAAATGAAAGAACAATATTCCATTTCATCTGGATACTTCATGGCTTTAATAACATTAAATTTCAATTCCTCATTATGAACCCTAATTGTTAATTCCCCTATCTGAACATCTATCAATGTCCTACAAGTAGCCAAAAATGGACGACCAAGAATAATTGGGACATCTTTATCTGCTTCAAAATCTAAGATAATAAAAGTAGCAGGAAATATAAATTTATCTACTTTCACTAAGACACCCTCAATCTTACCCTTAGGATATGTGATGGACCTATCAGCTAGTTGAAGTGTGACTATGGTAGGCCTAACTTCACCAATACATAGCTTTCGATAGACCGAAAGAGGCATAAGGTTAATGCTCGCGCCAAAATCACAAAGTACTCTACCCAACTGTTTTCCACCTATAGAGAAAGGAATAGTAAATGACCTTGGATCCTTAGCCTTGGTTGGTACTGTTGGGTTTTATGCCCTAAAACTCGTAGATGGTGAATGTAACCGTTGACTGGATATTAATGAAATAATATTGATATATTTTTCCATTAATTGTTATTAGTTATTTTATATTTGTCTTTGCCTAATAATAACCCTAATCCAATAAACTAGACATCCAAGGTTGTAATATGAGTCTTGAACTATATGTAGCGACATATGGGATCATTGTTCAAGAAACAGCCTAAAGGGTCTATAGTATAGGGATAAGACTGGGTGCCTTATCCTGGTGACACTATGGATACGGCCCACTTTGTATTTGATACAAACGCTGCGATCCAACGCGTTCGTGTAGGAGACATGCGAGTGGGGGTATCCTATGCAATGAGTTTGCATAAGACCAGACCGCGAAATAGTAACTACTGGTTATAACACCGTTAACTAGTTGGTTTTCTATTTCACTAGGACGACCTAGACAACTTAGTCTTAATCCTGAGTTGATTATGGACTCCTGCTCATGAGAGATTTTCCTTTGATTTGTATGAGTGAGAGTGGCCAATACGCCGACTCAATAAGCCTACCGCTTTGGGGACAAGACCGAATGGGGAGCTGGAAACATAATCGTACAAGATGGAATTCACTCCTTCCCGACTTTAGGGAAGCAGATGAGTGTTCCCTTAAGTGGTTACTCTGAGTCTTGAACAAAGGGCCCTACCCTCTCAATGGCACGAGAGGGTTTTCTGTTTGATGGTTGGACCACAAACAGGTTGTTCATTAGAGGAGAATTGGTACTTAAGGAAATAGAGGTAACCTAGGGGTAAAACGGTAATTTGACCCAGCTGGTGTTACGGACACTCGTGAAGGACTAACTAGTCGATATTGGTCTAGATCCGTGGACACAGAAAATATGTCTGTAGTGAGAAGAGTGCAACTGTGAGTCTATAGTGGAATATACACACGGTTAACGAATATTGATTAATGTGGCTAATGAGTTTGACCAATTAATCTCACATCGTTGGAGCTTCTGATCTGCAGGTCCATTAGGTCCCACTGGTAGCTCGTAAAGTAATTTGAGGCAACTAAGTAATAAAAGTAAATTGAAAATGTTCAATTTATTAAGGGAAACAAATATAATATATATTGATATATTGTTATGAGAGAAATTAATATTTGAAAAGTTCAAATATAAATTTATGGAAGTTTGAAAGAGTTCAAAATAATGAATTAATTAATTTAAGGCCTAAAATGTGTTTGGGCGAATTAATTAATTCTAGGGCCGGGAATTAAATATGTGATATTTAATTGGTGGTTAATTAATTAAAGAATTCATTAACCGGGAATTAATCAATTATGGAAATAATTAATCACTTAAGGAAGTGATTAATCATTTATGGAAATGATCTAATCACTTATGGAAGTAATTAGTCATTTGTGGAAAAGATTAATCAATTATGGAATTGATTGATCATGATTGATTAATTAAGGAATAAGATTGAATCAATTTTGGAAAAGATTGATTTAATTGAATATTTTATTCATGGCCTCTCTTCTATAAATAGAACACTAGACCTAATTGGTCATGACACTTGACACTCTTGAAAGACAAGGCCTAGAATTCTCTCTAGCCTCCCTCTTAGAGAAAGACTCCCACAAGTCTTTTGCCTCCTAGACTTAGAGACATACCGGTGTAACCTCTGTGGTTATTGTGTCATTCAAAGAAGGAATTTCCAGCGAAGAAAAACAAAGGCGGCTGCTGCGTTTTCGTTCGTGGAGCGTCGTTGGCGAAGAACGGTCAAGTCTTCAACAAAGGTATGTGACGGTTCTTTCCCTTTTCTTTAGAAAAGCACGAAAATAAATTTAGATTTATTTTTAAGCATGTTTAAACCAATTTTCTAGCAGCTTTAAAAGGGTTTTAAAGTTTAATTGAGTTTTCGTAACGGTATTTTAATGTTAATTAATATACGGCGTAAAGTCCAATCGATGCGTTTCCGCTGCGTGGGGACTTTTATTCCCTACAGGTAGTCCATTCTTAAGAATAGCACTACATTCCTCAGTAAGAGATACAGTTTCAAATTCTCCTAACCTCTTCTTTTTAGTAAGGATATCCTGAAGAAATTTTGCATAATTTGGCATTTGCTCTATAGCTTCTACTAAAGGAATATTTATATGTAACTGCTTAAGAATTTCTAAGAACTTCTTAAATTGGTCATCTTGGTTCTTAGGCTTCTGCCTTTGTGGAAAAGGTGTGGTGGTACATAAGGTGGGGGCGGTACATAAGGTGGTTCTACATCTAGAACAAAACAAGATGCTCAGCATTATTATTGCTACCTCCATCACTTTTACCAGACTCCAACTCTTTCTCAATAACAACATTTTTATCACTATTCTTCTCTACATCCTGGGTTTTACTAGGTTATCTTTTCTCTTCTAGAGGCTTACCACTTCTTAGAGTCAATGCCTACACTTGCTCCTTACCTTCCCTTATAGGGTGCTCAGTATTCGGAGGAAGTTTCCATTGAGGTCGTGCCTTCAGCTCATTAGTTAGCTGACCCATTTGTAATTCCAGGGCTCTAAATGAAGCTTCGTTACTTTGAATTACGGTATCAGTACGAGCCATATATTCTTTCATCAAAGACTTTAGAGAACTCTCTGAATTTTGCTAGGGCAATGCCTGCTTATTTTGCCGGGGGCATTCCCTGTGATTTAGCAAATCTTGACTGGGTTGCCACCTTTTGTTGTACTTGGGG
Source organism: Luffa acutangula (assembly GCA_036850905.1). Lineage (NCBI taxonomy): Eukaryota > Viridiplantae > Streptophyta > Magnoliopsida > Cucurbitales > Cucurbitaceae > Luffa > Luffa acutangula. The sequence continues at coordinate 41,892,655 of CM072097.1, read as the reverse complement.
GGCTTGCGAATTGCTTCCTTGCCCTCCCCATGCAAAGTTGGGGTGGTTATTCCTCTGATTACCTACAAAAAACACAGAAGCTAGTTTGATTACCAACAAAAAACATAGAAGCTGGATTGCTAGGGAAAAACGCAAAATTATGTTCTTCACCACAATAGACACATGATTCTTCTATAACGAACGATGATTGACTAGATTAATGAGATTAACCAGTTATCATCATTTCGTTGGAGCCCATGATATGTAGGTCCATTAGGTCCCTCTACTAGCTCAATAGGAATAAAACTTGGAACAATATGATAGGTTAATATTTGAATCGTTCAAATTCAGAAAAGGATACAAAAATTGCTTATATACGATATTTAACGACATATTAAGTTTAATTATGAATTAAACTTAAAATGAGAGTTGTATATTTAAATATGATTTAAATATTAAAACACGTGAATAGGGATTCATGTTCGAGAAAATTCGTTAGGAGAAACAAACCAAGATTGCACAAATGGTATTAATTTAATATAAGATATTAAATGAAATAATTTTATTTTTATTAAATAAATGATATTTAAATTAAAATAAAAAATAAAACATAGTGGGATTATTCAGAATTTTATTTGCAAATTTTGAATTTAAAAGAAATTCAGAAGTTAGCAAATTTTGGAGGTGGTGCTTAATGACTAATCACTTGTAATTAGCCTTATTGCACCACCTAATCTTATGACTCAAAATGATTCCTATTTGTTGTCAATTGTTTGTTCAATTTTTGTGCATGATTTTCCTTTATATATAGAGGATGAGCTGATGAAAATTAGTGGATTTTCTCAACCTAAAATGCTGTCAAAATTCTCCCAAGAACTTCCATGTTCATACTCTCAAGCTTGCTTATACCCATAAACTTTCCTTTCCAATTCCTATCAATTTAGGATCCCACAATCCGTTCCAAGGCCTGAGGATAGTAGAGAAGATCCAAGTGGTTGTCCAAAAGCCATTGGTGTGAATTATAAAGCATCAGATTATACGAATTAGGAGCTTCAAGAGGTAGGTACCTTACTACTTTGTTTTTTGTTCATATGGACAACATGTCTTCTAGGATCAAATTGATGAAATTGTGTGCCTAAGATCTTAAATTGCTTCCGCATGTGTGATATTAACACCTACACAATGACGCTCTACCAATCGAGCACTAGACAACTAGCTAAGGGCTCGTTTGATAACGTTCTCATTTCCTGTTTCTTGTTCTTGTTTCTCCTTTTTTTAAGAAACAGACTTGTTTGATAACTCATCCCTGTTTCTTGTTTCTAAATTTCTAGAAACATTTCTAAAAAAGAGGCCAAATTTGAGAAACAACTAAATTTTGTTTCTGATTTTTTTTTCTATCTTTCATGCATGTATCCATCTCTCCCTCTCATTCCTACACCAATCTCTTCTCTTTCTCTATTTTTTTTAACCACTTCCTCGTCTTTTTTTTTATTATTTTTTCGTTATTTTGTTCTCTTTCCTTTTTTTTTAATTTTTAATTTTTTCGTTATTTCTCTTTCATTTTTTTATTATTTATGTTATTTGTTTCCTTTTTTCCTTTTTTATCACCTTTGTCAATCTCTGACTACCGGCCACAGCTGACCTCCAGCGACCAGCCGTCGACCTCTGATTATCGGTCACCATCGACCTCCGCCACCGTCAACCTCCGACTATCAGTCGTCGCCGACCAACCGCCTTCGTCGACCACCGACAACCTCTACCGACCAACCGCCACTGTCCACCTCCGACTACCGATCATCGTCGACCTCCGACCACCGCCCGCGACCGACCGCAATCGTCGACCTCTGAAGATCGGTCGTCGTTGACATCCGACTACCGACTGCTACCATCCACGACCGACTATCGGTTTTCGCCAACCTCCGTCAACCGGCCACCATCGTCGACCTCCGACTACTGGTCACGACCGACCGCTACTATCGACCTCCGACGACCGGCCGCTGTCGTCGACCTCCACCAACCGGCCACTACCGTCCACCTCTGACTATCGTTCGTCGTTGACGACCGTCGACCTTTGACTACTGGTCACAACCGATCGCTACTGTCGACCTCTAACGACCGACCGCTGTCGACCTTCGCTGACCAGCCTCTGCTAACCGACCGCTACCATCGACCTTCGACTACCGGCTGTCGTCAACCGCCATCGTCTACCTCTGACTATCGGTTGTCGCCAACCTCCGTCGACCGTCGACTACTGGTCTTGACCGGCAGCGACCGTTGACCTCCAACGACCGACCCCGTCGACCTCTTCTGACCGTCCGCCACCATTCACCTCTGATTATCGGTCATCACCGACCTCCGACTACCGATCGTGACTGACCGCTACTGTCGTACGCAGTCGACCTCCATTGACGCACCGTCGACCTTCGACACCGGTCGTCGTCAACCTCCGGCGACTGACTGCCATGGTCCTCCTCTGACTACCGATCGTCGCCGATCTCCGTCGAGTGATCGCCATGATCGACCTCCGATTACCAGTCGTGACTGACTGCTACTGTCAAGCTCCTTCGACTCGTCGTTGTCGACCTCCGCTGACCGACTGCCACTGACCGGTTGCCACCATTGACCTCAAAGTACTAGCGACCATCGACCTCCACCGACCGATCGCTACCGTCGACCTCTAACTGTCATCCGCCACCGACCTCTGCTAACCGACCGCCACTGTCGACCTCTGACTACCGTGCACCGCCGTCGACCCCCGACTACCGAATCCGACGACCGGCCGCCACCTTCAACCCACAACTACCAATCGTCGTCGACCTCTGACTACCGGTCGCGACCAACCCCTACCGTCGACCTTTGACTATCGGTCGTCGTCGACCTTTGACTACCGATCATTACCGTCAACCTCTGACTATCGGGTGTTACCGACCTCTGCTAACCAGCCACCACCGACCTGCAAAAACCGACCTCCGCCGACCTATGCCGACCAGCCAGCATTGGCAAGCTCTGACTATAATTTTAATGTATGTTTATATAATTTTTATATTATATGTACCAAATTTTATTTCAACTAGAAATCAAGAAACAAGAAACAGTTATCAAACACACATATGTTTCTGTTTCTTTTTTTTAGAGAAACAAGAAACAGAAATAGTTATCAAACATGTTTCTATTTTTAGTTCTTAAAAAACAAGAAACAAGAAACAGGAAACAGGAAACAATAAACAAGAAACGAGAAACAAGAACGTTATCAAACGAGCCCTAGTTATCCCTAACTCAGTAACTAGTGAATGGTCTAGTGTGATTACAAGCCACACATCCCTTAAATCATCCCTGAAACTAAGAGAAGTTATCTATACTGGTTGGCCAGGCGGACACAAAATAATATTAAACACAACAAATAATCAAGATGCTCGAAATCAATACCAATTGCTAGATTATTAAGAACAACAATTACATAATCCTAACCAACACCTAAAGTAAATTATTTAATGGAATGGAAAATAACACACGCTACAATCTGTTCACATGCATCCATAACTAAAAACTTTTACAAGAAAAGATAAATTCACTTGACGAAATCCATAGTTCATGGTCTTCTCTAGTCTCCAATGGTTATTTCTTTATTCGACTTCAAAAGATGGAAAGTGAGTCTCCAACATGGAATGATTTGACTTGAGACAGCTTTTTCCTTTTATAGAGTGAAGTCAACCTTAATTAGGTCAAAGATTACACGTGGAAGGCTCTCCAAGCTTCCTAGATCCGAGATTGCTACAGAAAACGACACCTCATTAATGAATCGCGTGCAGCTCACGTGGCCAGTCTTGCTCCTAGCTTTGCTGGATCATGGAATTTGCTCCCTCAAGTCGCTCAGCATTAATTTCTCTACAAAAGAACTTCCAAAGCATCCATTCTTCTAAATAGGATAAAACATATAACATTCATCTAATAATAGACCTATTTGGCACAAATGACACACAAATCACTATAGAAATAAGGCCTAAATAACTCCCTTTTGGAGAGTTATCAATCATGCTCAGTCTGTGTGCTGATTCTATGCGAGCGTAAGATCAGGGTATGTGACCACAATCTGGGAAAAATGCAGATCTTGCACAAAATCATGGAATTAAGTTGATTTTTTTTACCAAAAATAACCCTTTTGCCTTGGCTGGCCTTCACGGGGGCCAGCCTCGTGGCTTGGTCGACCCTCACGAGGGTTGACCTTCATGGCCTTGGTTGACCCTTAGGGGGTCGATCTCATGGCTTTGGCCTTAGGGTCGACCTTCATGGCTTGGGGATCGGCCTAATGGCTTTTGGGCCTTTTGACCTTGGTTTCTTTCCTTGGGGGTTTTGGGTCACTAACCGATTCTTTGGGCTCCTTTGATCTCTCAATCTATTCTCGGACTTATAAGAGTTTAGGGTTTAGGGTCTAGGGTTTAAGTCAGGCCCAACTGAAATTCTACTCTCAACATTTTCATTTCTTTCTTGTGTTATTATTTCCACCATGGCCCGTAATAGAGGAATGGAAGTTTATTTAAACTTCTTTTCCATTGGGAATTGAGAGAAAGGAAAAAAATAAATGATATAACAACCACAAGTAAAAAAGTTAGAAATAATTATGGAATATGATTAATTTGTTGAGTTTGATAGATCTAATTCTACTTATATGCAACTTAAACTCAAAAAAAAAATCTTCTTATGCAACATTTATATTATCAATGTTGTTGATGCTCAAATTTGGTCAGGGGGAACTCGTCTGACCTTCACGTGCCACCAATGGTAAATTTGTAGATGAGGGGGGAAGACGTGGCCTGCAAGACGGAAAACCTGCACACCGGTGTGGTGCTAGCCACACCGACTCCGATGCTTAAGTCAAAAAACGGAAGTACGAGGGCTAGAGAGTAAGAGAAGAGAGTAGAGAGTTCGGGTCCCCTTCTTCAGTAGCAAAAAGGGGTATAAATACCTGCTCATGCTCTTAAGGTTTTTAGGAATTTGGAGGCGTTTCGGGACAAACCAGGCGGAACCGGGGCGACCAGAGACGGTAGGGACCAAACGGAATCGGGACGGGCTCGGCCCGCGCGAGCGGGCCGAGGGTCGGCCTCGACCCATGGCCGAGGCCAACCATGAGCTCGGCCTCTGCCATGGACCTCGGCCGAGCTTCGGTCTTAGCTCGTTCCACATGCCGGTTTCGCCTCTTGGGTCCATCTCCCAGCCCGATTTCTTCCCGGTTGTCCTCGTCAGCTCCTTGTACATCGGGGTGGTCCAAAATTGCCTATTTCAAATGTCATTGTAAAACTAGTTATGTTGTATGGATTAGAAAGATAGTTGAAGGGCAAGTTTTCCTTTTAATATAGTATTACAATTATATGAGCATGAGAATTCACACATTTTATCTATAGAACAGATTGTCACAGATGCCAATGTTAGTTATGGCTAAAATTGACAAATGTTTAAAAAGTACTTAAATCAATGCTTAAACTAATTTGTTCAAATGTTATTGAGAAATGTATAATAAACAATATAGTGAAAAAGATAATATGTAACATACTACATAGTACCAAAATAAATTCCTAGAGTAAATGACTCTTTAATAAAAGAGCATCAAAGGCACATATATAAAGCATTTAAATGAGTTCAATAATTGTGTCTAATCTTGACTAATATCCATGGATTTCATTTAATGAGGAAAGGAAATTCATTAAAAGGAAATTATTGTGAGACCTAAACTTTGATTTCACATTGAAAGTTGAAAAAGATAAAAGCTTAAAGAAAAAAGCCTTGTAAAGGCAATGTAAAAGAGCAAAGGGAAAAAGGTAAAGCATAAAATTAAATATTTTCTATTGACATAAGTTGGGTTGAAAAGGGCAAAGTGTAAATGGCTAAAGGAGCAGAAACCATAAATGACAATGATGATTTAGAGGGTAGTCTTGTGGGACATAGTTGTCGAAGATAGAAAAAAGACAATACAAGCTATATGACAAATTAGATAGTTGAAAATGCTCAAGAGAGTGAGAGAATTCCAAATAATTCATAGCTATCCTATAATTCAAAATAATTGTGAGAATTATGAAGATGAGAAATTGAGACATCCCACAATTGAAATTTGTTCTGGATAAATGCAAGTTTTTGTTTTTTGGTCAAGTGACATCAAGTGTATCTTTAATGTTAGGTGGATTTTTTTTTAACAAATCAGCTTGCTCTGGTGCAAATTATTTGATTGAATAATTGATTTGATTTGAGTGAAAATACATACAAGGGTTCATAGCCCTGAGAGCATAAAGTGTCACACCTGTGGTGTTGAATTTGAGTTCTTTTTCACTCTCCTTGTGGTACGTCATAAGTTGACTGACGTGAAACAATATACTTTTACTTAGACAAATATCGCAATTTTTACTTTTTAATAAGTTTTTTACATTTTAGTATTATTTTATTTTTATTGACAACATGTAGGGGTGGGAGGATTTGAACCACATGTCTTTTGGTCATTAATACAAACTTTATGACTATACTCCCAGTTGGCACCCTCTAATAAGTATTTGTTTGAAATTTTGTTACAAAAAGTATTCTCCTATGTTTTATTTAGTGAAATATAAAAAATGTGTATGGTACAAAATTGATAAAATCTCAAAGAAAAATGACATTAGAGATAAATTTTTGTTAAATTTTATGAGTATTGACAAAGTCATTGAATAATTAACTTATGCATTAATGAAACGCAAATTCGTGCAAAACTTGATATTATTGAAAAACAATATTTGACTACATACCAAGTGTGTAGGAATCTCCCTACACAATCCATTAAAATCTTGACAACTAAGATAGGGAAAGGTAAAAACATGAGAAAATTTTTCAATCTTTTCTCATTGTCAACATTTTATGGTAATGTATAAGCTCTACATACTAGTATGCAATCAAGTATTCTCCTTATTGGAATTTGTGAGTTTACAAAAAAAAAAAAAAATTACATTGTCTTTTCTTTGTTAAAATTAGTTGGTGAGTTTACAGAAGTTGAATATCTGTAAAAAAAAAAAAAAAATGCAACATTTAATTAATTTTAGAGTTCAAATTGATGAAATTAAAAGTTTATAATGAAAATTGATACAAGTACTCTATAAACTGCAAACTGCAGGATTCTTTTAATTATTTCTCATTTCCTCAATCTAATCTAACATAACTTTACTGAAATTTCTATTTTTATTTATTTTTTGCCCATATATGATTTGATATTGAAAACCTTTTCCTCCATTCATTATCACATATGAAACAAACACTCATGCATTGTATGTTATTAATAAATTAATATTAATTGAAATGATGTCTGATTAAGAATCTTTTTTTTTTTTTTTTTTTTGAGAAATAATATTTGAGAGAGATTAAGTTCTTAAATTTAGTATTAACTATATATAACAACTTGGTTGTTAGATAGTATAATTAATATAAATATTATCAAATTATAGTAACATAATTTTTTGAATTATCTCAATTTTGTATTATCATGCAAAAGGTTTTCTTTTCTTTTCTTTTCTTTTTTTCCCCTCTTCAGCAGCACATTGTTTTTGAAGTATCAATCGACTTGTGGAAAAATATATAATATTAGTTAGTTAATCAATACAAAATTTACCTAATAAACTTTTATACCAATAAACAATTGAATAACTATTGTTATAGGCAATTTTGGACCACCCCGATGTACAAGGAGTTGACTAGGACAACCAGAGAGAAATCGGACTGGGAGATGGACCCAAGAGGCGAAACCGGCAAATGGGACGGGCCAAGACCAAAGGGGTGGCCCGACCCCCTACTCGCGCGGGTCGAGCCGGTCCGACTCCGTTTGGTCCCTACCGTCTTTGGCCGCCTCGGTTCCGCCTGGTTTGTCCCGAAACGCCTCCAAATTCCTAAAAACCCTAGGAGCATGAGCAAGTATTTATACCCCTCTTCGCTACTGAAGAAGAGGACCCGAACTCTCTACTCTCTTCTCTTACTCTCTAGCCCTCGTACTTCCGTTTTCTGACTTAAGCATCGGAGTCGGTGTGGCTAGCACCACACCGGTGTGCAGGTTTTCCGTCTCGCAAGCCACGTCTTCCCCCCTCATCTACAAATTTACCGTTGGTGGCACGTGAAGGTCAGGTGAGTTCCCTCTGACCAAAATCGACCATCAACAACTATAATCATAATAATCACTTGATATGTATTATGTTTATTCTATTTTATTTTTATTTTTTAGTTGTTAATTTTGTAATCTTTTATTTTGACTATGTTGGATGCTCTCAATTTGTCCATCTCTCCAATAAAGAGAGCACAAATGGATTAATGTAAAATCAATCGAAATAATACCCACCCATTTGTTTTTCCAATAAAACTATAATATCTGTTATAGGTAATTTTGGACCACTCCGATATACAAGGAGCTGACAAGGACAACCGGGCAGAGGCAGGACCAGGGATCGACTCAGAGGAAGACTGGACCAAATGGGTCGGGCCAATTGGGCCCGACCCACATGGTCAGCCTCGGCCCAAGGCCGAGGCCGAGCTCGTTAGCCTCCTATCGGTCCCTACTGCCTCCGTCTGCCTCGGTTTTACCTGGTTTGTCCCGAAACGCCTCTGAATCCCTAAAAACCCTAGGAGGATGAGCATGTATTTATACCCCTCTTCGCCACTGAAGTAGAGGACTCGAACTCTAATCCCGAAACTCATTCTATATTCTCTACTCTCTCCTCTTGCTCTTACTTTTTCCGCTCCCCACTGTTCTGCTTGCTGACTTAAGCATCGGAGCCGGTGTGGCAAGCACCACACCGGTGTGCAGGTTTACTGTCTTGTAGGTCACGTCTTCCCCCCTCATCTACAAATTTACCGTTGGTGGCACGTGAAGGTCAAATGAGTTTCTCTGACCAAATTTGACCATCAACAATATCCTTTTAGTAGTTTAAATAAATAAAGAATAATTTATTATCCAAAGTACATTCACTTATCTTTAAAAAGAATGTGGTATAGTATAACTAGCTAAGAATAAATTTTAACACAATACTTAATTAACTCTTTCTTCTTTTTGCAAAAAAGAACAATTGTTAAAAAAAAATGTAGTCATTTAAATATAGCTCACAAAGGTACCAAACATGTATAGTTGAAATATTATAATTGTTTTTTTTTTTTTTTTTTTTTGAAAAAGAAATATTATAATTGTTATGTGCTAGCTTTAGTTGTCTTTTGATGTAGTCATTGGTGTGCCAATTGGCATTATTCTCTTGTCTGATTGCAAGATCAGACAATGGCTTACAATCAAGTAAATTTTGGGAAAGTTTCATTTCTTTTTTTTACTCAATTATGTTAATCTTAACTTTTAAGTTCAAATAATTTTTATATGCAAATAATTTGTGAAATTTAAAATAAAAATTACACACAAATCAATCAATAATATAAACAAATCCTAAACAATTGGGACCTGCTTCATATAAATGGTAATGTTTTTTTTTCTGCTGTTTCATATTTTTCATTTTTTGTGTTAAATTGAAGAGAACAACACAATCTGACAAATTGAGTCGACCAACCGAAATCGGTCTAACTGACTTTGACCTGTTGATTTATGTATATATTAAGTGAAGGATGATTTTCTCTAGTAGGTTAAAAAATAAATAAATAAAGGGTGTTTATTGCACTACTGCGGCAACTACTTCTGGGGACTAATGGTTTTTCCAAGGATTGACATTATTTTCTTAAAAAATTATATTTTTCCTTTTCCTCTCCTCCTCATCCTTCTCATTCCTCCATTTTTCATCTCCTACTTCTTGCCTTCTCTCTTTCTTTTCATTTCATCTTTAAAAAGTTGGTTTCAAGTGTTTCTCTCAAATTAGTTTATTTATCAATCTTATTTTCTAATAAGTCATTTTTAGTGGTTGCCAAACACTAGAAATTTTTTCAAAATCATTTTTTTAAAAAACTTAAACACTTGAAAAGTTAAACCAAACACACCCTTAGTCTCATATCGTTGGAGCTTCTGATCTGCAGGTCCATTAAGTCCCACTAGTAACTCGTAAAAAGACTTATTTATTTAGGAGAATCATATAATGTATGATGAATACATTATAATATAAAGTTTACGAAACTTTTTTTTGAAATAATACCTCTATTTTATTAGAACGCCACAGGGGCAACAACATCACAGTCATTTACGACCAAAGAAAAACACCAATCCGGGACTTGACCTAACCAAGTCCCACTGGATTTCGTCGATCTAGCCCATCTCGCTAAACAGTCCACTACGACATTACAATCTCTCGGAACATAAGAAAAAACACACTCCTCAAAACTCAAGCTAAGAGATTGGATATCCAAGACTAAAGCTTCCACACAGACCAGACAGTAGCTGAACCTTGGATAAACCTCACTGCCAATATATTATCAGACTCCACAAAGGCTTTCGTACAGTCCAAACTCCATGCAAATTTCAGAATTATTTTTTAGAGAAAATATTTGAAAGAGTTCAAATAATTAATATGAATTAGATTCATATTAATAAAATAAATAATTTAATAAAATTCCTAAAATTAAATATATGATATTTAATTGGATAATTAATTAATTATGAAATTAATTATTTATTTATTAAATTAGATATGAATAAGATAATAGATTTGATTAGATATTATTCATGACATTTTCTTATAAATAGGACCTCTGAGGTGGGGTGGAAGACACTCACTCAATCCTATTCATTCTCATGCTCTTAGAGAATTTCCCTGAAGACTATATTAATGCATTAATGCATGATGGATGAATTTCATGAGTAATTTAATATAATGGTTATGTTAAATATGAAATACAATAAACATGTAGCATGACATTACATAGCTTAAATATAAAGGGTTATATTTAATTTAATGTCTTGTGGATGCTTGGGTGGTTTTCATGATTTGTATGATATAAGGAGTTATATTAATAAAATATGAAAATCAATTTGCATTAAGCATGACACATCCATAGTTTAATATAATTGTTTTATTACGTCGTGAAATGCAAATGTTATGGTTTATTGATTAATTTGCATTTCATTGTTAATTAATTAAACCATAGAAAGTTTATTATAGGGATAATAATTAAAATACACTTTTGGTCCCTGAGGTTTGGGATACGTCGCATTTTGGTTCCTGAGTTTTCAAACTCAATAATTTTACTCTTGAGGTTTGGATTTCATTACACCTTTGGTCCCTTTGTCCAATTTTTTGTTAACTACTAACGGATTGCTGATGTGACACAATTTTTTTATTAAAAAAATTGTTTTTAAAAAATAAAATAATATTAAATTAATAAAAATATTAATATTTTTTCATCTGTCTTCTTCTTCAGACCACCACTACCTTTGCCAGAGTCGCCCCCGCCGTCGTCGAAATCATTGTTTTCGCTCTTTTTATCTTTCTCTTTTCCTCTTATTCACTTTTCTTCCTTTCTTCTTCCCCTTCTCCTTCCCCTTCTCCTTTCTCCTTTTTTTCCCCTTATTTTTCCTTTCTTTTGAAACTTGAATGAGAGGAGGAGTTCCCTCCTTCATTTCAGACGCTGGAGGAGGGAGCTCCACCTCAATTTCGCTTGTTGTAAAAAAAAACGAAGAACAAAGAAGAGAAAAAAGAAGAGAAAGAAAAAGAAGAATAAGAGAAAGGAGAAAGGTGGGAAATTTTTTTAAAAAAAAAATCGGCGACTGATGGTGGTGGGTTGAGATTAGAGTTTGAGAGAAAGGTGGACTAGAAGAAGATTAAGGAAGAAGAAGATGGAAGAAGAAAAATAAAAAAGAAAATAATAATAATAGAATATTAAATATTTTATTTTATTTTTAAAAATTAATAAAAAAATAATGTCATGTCAACCATGTTTAATGAAAAAATTGATGGAGAGACCAATAGTGTAACGAAATCCAAACCTTAGGGGTAAAAATGTGGAGTTTGAAAACTTAGGGACCAAAATGCTACTTATCTCAAATCTAATTGATCAAAAGTGTATTTCTCCCCTTTTTTTAATATTTATTATTTATTTTATAAGAAGAAAGTGATAGAATAATAGCTTGGTTTATTTTTTGAAGAAATTAGAAATGAGAATAAAAAACAAGAAATTAGATTTGGTTGTTTCCAAAAAAATTATTCAATTTTGAGAATATTTCCTTAAATGGAAAAATAAGAAATATGAACATTTATTAAATGTTTAGTGCTTATTTGATATACAATATGAATTCGATTTTATGTTTTCAGATATCTATTTGGTATATTCATTTTCTTAAATTATTTTTTAATTTTGTAATCTAAATAGTGAAAATTCTAAAAACAACATTTTCATGTTTTTATTATATTCAAATTTTGTATTTAAGATTTAAAAACATGTAACATTAGATTAGAAAAATGTAAGCTTCCATAAAATTAAGTATATCATGTTATAAACTCACTTATTTTTGTTAAATTAAATATATATATATATATATATATATATATTATAATAATTAAATATACAAAATTACATATTCATAAATAAATAAATTAATAATAGTTGAGATTCAACTCCCTAGAATGGTTTATAAATATATTATCAAATGTATTTTGAACCATCGTGTAAATTTAGATTCAATTTTTGAATCTGCTATCATACATATAACTAAAAATACTAAAAACAAGAAACACTACTCTTCTTTTATTGAATCTCTTGTTTTATTATTATTATTATTATTATTATTTATTTATTTTTTTATTTTTTTTTTGTAAAACTCGATCTTAATTTTTCAAAAATTAGGAACAAGAAACAGAATGAAAACAAATATGTTATCAAATGATGGGTTAACCATTCAAAATTCAATTACAGAAAATATTCCAACTTAGCCACAAAATTAGGAAGTAAAAAGATAAAACTGACTCTAGTTTATAATTTTTTTTAAAAAAAAAAAACCCGAAAAGAAAACGTCAACGAGATTACGACAATCACAAAAATTAGCATTGCCCTAAATACTAATATGTCGTATCTAACCATAATTCAACTAATAAATAATAATAATAATAGTACTAAAAATAATAATAATAATAATTTCATTATTATTGGAGTTCGGCCAAATTGACGAAATGAATTTCGTCCTTTATCATATCGAAGTCAATAGAATCGATTATTTAAATAGCTTCAAGATTTCGAGTATTTAATATAATAAAAAAAATGTGCAATAATAGAGAGATTTAATGTTAAATTTGTTACAGGTAATTTTAGACTACCCGATGCACAAGGAGCTGATAAGGACAACCGAGTAAAAATCAGACCGGAAGATGGACCCAAGAGGCGAAACCGACAGGCGGGACGGGTCAAGACCGAAGGGGTCAGGCCAAAAGCCCGACCCCCTACTTGGCCCCCAGTGCGGGCCGAGCCCGTCGGGCCCCGTTTGGTCCCTGTAGCCTCTAGCCGCTCCGGATCCGCCTGGTTTGTCCCGAAACGCCTCCGAACTCTTAAAAAACCCTAGGAGCATGAGCAGGTATTTATATCCCTCCTCGCCACTGAAGAAAGGGACCCGAACTGAATAATCGACTCTCTTCTCTTACTTTCCTGCTCTCCTCCCGTTTTCTGACTTAAGCATCGGAGGCGGTGTGACCTACACCACGCCGGTGTGCAGGGGTTTTGCTGGTCTTGCAAGTCATGTCTTCCCCAGTTTCTACAAATTACCGTTGATGTCACGTGAAGGACAAACGAGTCCCTTGGCCAAATTTTGGCATCAACAAAATTAATTCATATTAAAAGCCGTAAGACCTTTTTCCAATGAAAAACAAGTAAAACAAAAATAAAATGTAAATTCAATATAATTTTTTGCTTCGTTTACTTTGTTTGGGATCCATTTTTGTAAAAAAAAATAATAATTGTCTTTATTTTCAAGTAAGTAAAATTGAAATAAAACTCGTGACTAATGATTTGATAACAATTATAAATAGAATAACATTATCGTACGGACGAAGATAATTTAAAAAATAGTTTTTTTAAAAAAAATTAAAAGTAACGTCTTCATTATAATAAAGCATTATTAATTTCTTCCACGCCATTACTTCAAGGAGATAGCATAGCATACAACTAGTATTGTTTCCACGCCATAAATTTGGATTTTTTTTTTTTTTTTTTTTGGGAAAAATACACTTTTGGTCTCTGAGGTTTTAGTTAAGTTACACTTTGGTCTCTTTCAAACTCAACAAAAATACCCTTGAGGTTTGAGATAAGAAGCACTTTGGTCCCTGCCGTCTAACGGCGGCTGCTGTGGCACTATTATTTTAATAAAAAAATTATTTTTTATTTTAAAATAAAAACAAATAAAAATAAATAAAAACAATAAAAATATTATTATTTTAATTATTTTTAAAACTCAACCTTCAACCCTCTTCTTCATCCTCTTCCCTCAACCCCTCCATCATCTTCTTCAAATATCTGGCGGCCGTGCCGCCCACATATCGTCGCCAGCAGTCGCCGTTGGCGACGAATTTTTTTTTTCTTTCTTTCCTTCCTTCTTCTTCTCTTCTTCTTCTCCTTCCTCAAAGCTTCAGCTGCTTCTTTTTTTTTTTTTAAATGAAAGAGAAAGAAGGAGGGAGGAGGGACTCCCTCCCCCGTTTTCCAGCGTCGGAACGGAGGTCCCTCCCTCCCCGTTACATGTCGTCGAAGATTTGAAGAAGAAGATGGAGGTGTTGAGGGAAGAAGATGAAGAAAAGGGTTGAGGGTTGAGTTTTAAAAATAATTAAAATAATAATACTTTATTGTTTTTTTATTTATTTTTATTTTAAAATAAAAAAATAATTTTTTGGGAAAAATACACTTTTAGTACCTGAGGTTTGAGTTAGGTTTCATTTTAGTCCCTGAGTTTTCCAACTCAACAATTTAGTCCCTAAGGTTTGGTTTAGTTTCATTTTAGTCCCTCCATCCATTTTTCCGTTAAAAACTAACGGTTTGCTGACGTGACCTTATTTTTTAATTTTTTTTAAATATAAATATATTAAAAATAATAAAAATGTTATTATTTTAACTTTTCTTTATTTATTCTCTCTTCTCTCTCATTTCCTTCTTCACGTTCTTCTTCCTCAACATAACACTCCCGGGAACCGGCCGGTGGCCGGCAGCCGCCTCTCGTCGACGGAACCCTACCGCCGGCCACCACTTTTGTTTTGTTTCCTTCTCCTTCATTTTTCCTTCTTTTCTTATTTTCTTTCTATTTTTATTTTCTCAAAAAAAAAAATGAAGAGCTTTGAAAGGGGAAATCTTTTTCTCCTTCAAGCCACCGGCCCCCTCTCTCTCTCCGACGAGAACAACAGACCCGAACCTCTCTCTCTCGTCCCGTCTCCGGCGTTCCCTTCGTGCCTTTCTCTCTCCAGCGTTCATTCCAGATCTAGTAACAGCGAAGACCCAGATCGACGTTCACCATTTCAGATCTGACCGCCATTCACCATTTCAGATCTGACCGCCATTCACCATTTCAGATATGACCCAAATCGTCGTTCACCATTCCAGCGTTCACTCCAGATCTTGTAGCAACGAAGACCCACACACAGATCTGAAACGGCGGCAAATGAGACCCAGAAGCATATCCACGGTGATACTGGCCGTCGTTCACCATTTCAGATTTGTGGCAAACGAGACCCAAACAAGCAACAAATATTTCAGATCTGCGGTTTCAGAGCTCGAGAAGAAGATCGCTCGAGTCCTCCGTTTCAGATAATGGCCATTTTACTGTCAATGGAAAATTAGAGGAAGGGATGATTTTTTGTCAATGGAAACTGGCTAGAGCACGATCCCAATAATGGCCATTTTACTGTGGCTACGAGCCTTGGGAAATACGGTGAGTGTTATTGTGTACTCGTGGTTTTCACTTATTCTTCTAACTCACTTTCACATTTTGTTTTATGTGCAGCCCCCAGAAGAGTTCATCGCTCCGCGGAGACCCGTGAATTTGCTGAAATTCTTCAATAGATTGAACTTTGTCATCGCTCCGACCCCAACCTAGTTAAACAAGAGAACCTCGTGTCCTTAGGCCTCGCTCGAACTTGTTCAAGTGAGTTTCTCCTTTTACATCTTTTTTTTTACTACAGCGATGCCTCCACGCTTGATATATGATGAACGCCACAAAGCAAGGAAGACTCAAAGTGAGGTGGGGACCTCGCAAGCGAACGTGACGGTCCTCACCGAGGATGAGGAGTCTGACGCTCCGTTCGTTGCCGCCTGATCCTTTACTGCTGGACTAAGGAGGTCATCGCGTAACTGGCGTTCTCCTGTCCCGACTCCCTTGGACGAGAGGGAAACTACGATTCCTGCTTTCACCCTCCCAGAAGGCCACTCAGGCACCGGGAATCAAGTAGAGATGTGAAGGGAATAAAAGTCCCCACGCAGCGGAAGCGCATCGATTGGACCTTACGCCGTATATTAATTAACATTAAAATACCGTTACGAAAACTCAAACAAACTTTAAAGTTGTTGGAAAATCAGTTTAAACATGCTGAAAAATAAATCTAAATTTATTTTCATGCTTTTCTAAAGAAAAGGGGAAGAATCGTTACAAACCTTCGTTGTTGACTTGACCGTTCTTCGCCAACGATGCTCCAACGAACAAAATGCAGTAGCCTCCTTTGAGTTTCTTCGCTGGAAAATCCTTCTTGAATGACACAATAACCACAGAGGTTACACCGGTATGTCTCTAAATCTAGGAGGCAAAAGACTTGTGGGAGTCTTTCTCTAAGAGGGAGGCTAGAGAGAATTCTAGGTCTTGTCTTGAGAGTCTAAGAGCAAGAGCAGAGTGTCATGGACCGATTAGGTCTAGTGTTCTATTTATAGAAGAGAGGCCATGAATAAAATATTCAATTAAATCAATCTTTTCCAAAATTGATTCAATCTTATTCCTTATTTAATCAATCATGATCAATCAATTCCATAATTGATTAATCTTTTCCACAAATGACTAATTACTTCCATAAGTGATTAGATCATTTCCATAAATGATTAATCACTTCCTTAAGTGATTAATTATTTCCATAATTGATTAATATTAACCATCAATTAAATATCACATATTTAATTTCCGGCCTTGAATTAATTAATTCATTATTTAAACTCTTTCAAACTTCCATAAATTTATATTTGAATTTCTTCAAATATTAATTTCTCTCACAATAATATATATTATGTTTGTTTCCCATAGTAAATTGAACATTTTCAATTTACATTTATTACTTAGTTGCCTCAAATTACTTTATGAGCTACCAGTGGGACCTAATGGACCTGCAGATCAGAAGCTCCAACGATGTGAGATTAATTGGTCAAACTCATTAACCACATTAATCAATATTCGTTAACTGTGTGTTCATTCCACTATAGACTCACAATTGCACTCTTCTCACTGCAGACATATTTTCTGTGTCCACGGATATAGACCAATATCGACTAGTTAGTCCTTCACGAGTGTCCGCAACACCAGCTGGGTCAAATTACCGTTTTACCCCTAGGTTACTTCTATTTCTTTAAATACCAGTTCTCCTCTAATGAACAACCTGTTTGTGCTCCAACCATCAAACAGAAAACCCTCTCGTGCCATTGAGAGGGTAGGACCCTTTGTTCAAGACTCAGAGTAACCACTTAAGGGAACACTCATCTACTTCCTTAAAGTTGGGAAGGAGTGAATTCCATCTTGTACGATTATGTTTCCAGCTCCCCATTCGGTCTTGTCCCCAAAATTGTAGGCTTATTGAGTCGGCGTATTGGCCACTCTCACCCATGCAAATCAAAGGACAATCTCTCATGAGCAGGAATCCATAATCAATTCAGGATTAAGACTAAGTTGTCTAGGTCATCCTAGTGAAATAGAAAACCAACTAGTTAACGGTTGTTATAACCAGTGGTTACTATTTCGCGGTCCGGTCTTATGCAAACTCATTGCATAGGATACCCCCACTCGCATGTCTCCTACACGAACGCGTTGGATCGCAGCGTTTGTATCAAATACAAAGTGGGTCGTATCCATAGTGTCACCAGGATAAGGCACCCAGTCTTATCCCTATACTATAGACCCTTTAGGCTGTTTCTTGAACAATGATCCCATATGTCGCTACATATAGTTCAAGACTCATATTACAGCCTTGGATGTCTAGTTTATTGGATTAGAGTTATTTTTAGGCAAAGACAAATATAAAATAACTAATAACAATTAATGGAAAAATATATCAATATTATTTTATTAATATCCGGTCAACAGTTACATTCACTATCTACGATTTTTAGGGCATAAAACCCAACAAGATGATCACCCAAGACTTCCTTTGCTGGCAAGGGCTGCAGTCGCACAAACCTGAGGGGGAGTTGGGTTACAATGACTCGGCTGACAGTTTTCAGATTGCCCATAGACAGATTTGTGAGGTTGGTCATCCTTTCTTTTTAGGGGCATGAATTTTTACTCCCTCTTTTTGAAAGATAAATCTCTAAACTATTTTACCTTTCGCAGGCTTTTACCAGGGTGACAGTTTCTGCCATCAGCTTGACGAATAAGATAAATGAGCTCCAGTCGAATAGCGTGCCTCGCCACAAGTTGGTTCAGGCTCAAAACAGCCTCGATCGTACTAATCGCCTCCTAGAAGAGGTGAAAGGTGACCTCGAGCTCAACAAGACTGAGTTGGGCAGGACAAGGTCCAGTTGGCTGAAGCTAAAGCGCATTTAGCTTATGTCAATCACCTTGCAGAGGCTTACAAAAAGACGGACAAATACATCCACATGCACAACAAAATATGGTGTGACGGAGCGAAGTGGGCTCTTAGGAGTGTCCGGAAGCACGATTCCAACTTTGACCCATCCGTCATCCGAGGCGAGATCTCGACCATGCAAGACGATCCCAGTGCTTACCCAGCCTCTAAAGGTTCTTCCAGCGGGCGTGAGGACATGGAATTCTCGGAGGATGACCACCATTGAGCCGCCTTTGCTGGACCTCTTCTGTTGCCTCTTTTCCTGACTTTTTACTATATTTTCAAGAAATTCTAAATGTACCAACCCCGTTTTAATGAATGAATGAAAAGAATTTCCTTATGCCTTATATTTTCCAATTTCTTGCTAAGTAAGTCATAATGATAAATGAAACACTATTCTCAACTTAAATATGGAAAAAAAATAACTATTTTGATGCTAAACTCAAGCATGACAATGTTAGTAAATTTGATGACAAGCTTAGATGCGATGACAGTAGTAAAACAGTGATAACAATGCCTCAAATTGAGCTGTAATGCCATCACCTTGACCTATTTATGCAATAATGACGTAATGAAGATTATGGCTTAGCTAAAACATCACTACGACCCACTTTGCCTCCTACTCAAATTTTGCATTTATCATAAGGGAAACATGCATGTTTGATTTATTGAAACATTTTAGGTACCTTATTTCGTATGGTAGGCCTCGACCCTGGCAAGAGGTCGGGGTGCCTTGCCTTCCTGCCACCCCTAGTGATATGTCTGCACGTGTAGTCAGCTCCTGTTTCCTGGTCGGCTCTCTGCAAAGACATGTCTCATCTTGACCGTGTGTATATTTCGTCAAGGGCTTGGTGGGGTTGAGAATATATGTCAACCCTTGTAAGCATGTGCGTCATCCTGACCGTGCGTACACTGGATCGGGGAATGGAGAGGTTGAGAAAGTATGTCAACCGTTGTGAGTGTGGGCATCGACCCAACTGTGCGTACACTGGATCGAGGAGCTGGGAGGTTGAGAAAGTATGTCAACCCCCGTGAGCGTCGTCCCGATCGTGCGTACACTGGATCGGGGAATTGAGGGGTTGAGAAAGTATGTCAACCCCTGTGAGTGTGGGCATTGACCCAACCATACGTACACTGGATTAGGGAGCGGTGAGGTTGAGAAAGTATGTCAACCCCCGTGAGCGTCGTCCCGACCTTGCGTACACTAGATCGGGGAATGGAGGGGTTGAGAAAGTATGTCAACCCCTGTGAGCGTGGGCATCGACCTGACCGTGCGTACACTGGATCGGGGAGCAGTGAGGTTGAGAAAGTATGTCAACCTCAGTGAGAGCGAGTTCGTACTTGAGCTCCTTGTAATGAAAAGAAATAAATTTTATTTCATTTGAGCATAATTAGTACATGTCCTATAAACTGTAACAACACGAAATTCAAATGCTTAAACAAAAATCTGAATAGTAAAAAAAGAACATAGCATGTGGATTAGTGCTCCATCGAATGAGGAGCCTCTGAATCCTCCATGCCATATGTGTTGGGTTTTATGCCCTACAACTCGTAGATAGTAAATGAAACAAATTAATCGATCTCAATAAAGCGTTATTTGAGTGGTTCAGTAATTTGGTTATTGAATAATCAAATTTGCATTAATAAACCCTAAATCCAATAAAATAAGATCCAAGATTGATTCAATGAAACTTGGACTAGTATGTGGGGACATACGGGGATCGGTGTCCAAGTAACAACCTAAAAGGTCTATAGTATAGGGATAAGGCTGGGTACCTTATCCTGGTGACACTATGTGATACGACCCACCTTGTATTCGATACAAATGCAATGATCCAAAGCATCCATGTAGGAGACATGCGGGTGCGGGTATCCTATGCAATGAGTTTGCATAAGACCGGACCACGAAATAGTAACCACTAGATGTAACGTCCTTAATTAGTTTAGGTTTCTATTTCAATAGGATGACCTAGGAAACTCAATCTCAAATCCTGAGTCTATTATGAACCTCTTTCATGAGGGATTGTCCTTAGATTTGCATGGGTGAGAGTGGCCAATTCGCCGACTCAATAATCCTACCATTTCAAGAGCAAGACCGAATGGGGGTTGGGAACATAATAGTACAAGATGGAATTCACTCCTTCCCCTATTTGGGTAAGTAGATGTGTGTTCCCTTAAGGGCTGATTTCGGGGCTTGAACAAACACACGTCGTCCTCTCTTGGCCCGAGAGGAACTCCTGTTTAGTGGTTTGACCCTAAACAATTTGTTCATTAGAGGGATCAGTGGTACTTAAGGAACTTGAGGTAACCTAGGGGTAAAACGGTAATTTGACCCAGCTGGTATTACGAATACACGTGAAGGATTGACTTACTACATTGGTCGATATCTGTGGACACATAAATATTCTACAGTGAGAAGAGTGCAGATGTGGGTCTTTAGTGGAGTGACCCACAGTTAATGAATGTTGACTAACTTGGTTAATGAGTTTAGCCAATTAGTCTCGTATCGTTGGAACTTCTGATCTGTAGGTCCATTAGGTCCCACTGGTAGCTCGTAAAGAGACTTAAGGCAATTAAGTATAAATTGTAAATTGAAAGTGTTCAATTTATGTAGGGGAATCATATAATGTATATTGATATATTATAATATAAAGTTTATGAAACTTTATAATATAATTTTGAATTAGTTTTAAAATTAATTCTTGAGAGAAAATATTTGAAAGAGTTCAAATAATTAATATGAATTGGATTCATATTAATATAAATAATTTAATAAAATCCCTAAGATTAAATATATGATATTTAATTGGGTAATTAATTAATTATGGAATTAATTAATTATTTATTAAATTAAATATGAATAAGATAATAGATTTGATTAGATCTTATTCATGACCTTTTCCTATAAGAAAAAAAGGTCTTGGCCTTTTTCCTATAAATAGGACCCCTGGGGTGGGGTGAAAGGCATCTCATTCATTCTCATACTCTCAGAGAATTCCTCTGAAGGCTCCCTGTAGACTCCCACCAATCTCCTGCCTCTAGAACTCTCAGAGTCATACCAGTGTAGACATAGTGGTGGTGTTCGCAGTAGTTCATGATTATTTCACAAGCAGTTGGTGAATTTAATCTGAGTCATCAACGAGAGTAAGTAATTTGTTACTATATAAATTAGATTTAGATCTGATATTTTTGTATGCTTAGTCTTAATATAAATTTAGAATAGTTATAAGATTATTACCAATGTATTGGTATTTTAGATTAAACAAAATTAATTACGAATCGGTCCCAATCACGCTTCTGCTTTACAGAATTACAAAATTTCAATCCTTCAATATGATGCTCGACCTTGGTCATTTCCCAAGGTGGAAGTTGCTTGGGCCTTCTTTTCAGTGCTCTTGAGCGTTGTGAAGTAACACTCCCTGGACATTTTCTGTTCGCCGCTCACCACTCCTACGCCCTTTTCAGTTGGAAACTTCAGGATTTGATGATAAGTTGAGGCAACTACTCGGAGTTCGTGCAAGGGTGGTCTTCCTAGTATAGCTTTATATGCGGGAATGCAGTCTACCACCATGAAGTTGATCATTTTTGTAACCGATCGCTGCCCCTCCCTGAAGGTTACCGGTAACTTTATGCTTCCTTCTGGGCTTACTTTTTCTCCCTCAAACCCTACTAACGGTGTAAGGCTCGGTCTCGACACTACCGATAAGGGTAAAACTTATACCTATTTTACTGTTATATTTAGCTCATTTCCTTGTCAAAAGTTGCATGTTTAGATCAATTTTACTATTCTCGAGCTCAAAATATGTTAAAGTTGATGAATTAGGGAGTTGAGAGTCACATTTGTCAAATTATGCTTATTTGTGCTTAAAAAAGACTCAATTTGATATGAATTTGACCCAATTTGGTGTTGTGCAGGAAAACAGAGGAAGGCTGCAATTTACCCAGAAATGCGACCGCATTTTTGGGAAGGCTAAAATCAAATGCGACCGCATTCTGGAAAAATAGAGGTCGTTCCGTGTCCGTCGCGGGTCATTTTGAACGAGACTTTTGGGCACCTAACCGACCGTTTTGACCCCGAAAATGACTGGGCTGCCTACGAGCACCTATTTCGTGGCTTCTCAACCACTCCCCACACTATATAAGCTCGTGATTCGAAGATAAATTCATGCAGAACTCACTGGGAAGAAGAGGGTGGTGACAGAACCCTATTAGACGCCCATGAGTAGGGATGCCTGAGGTTCATCTTAGAAGACTGAATTCTAACCTTAGTTAGACATCAAACCTTAGGGTTTGTAGGGATTTTCACCAATTCCCACTTGTAAAAGCGAGAGAGTGGAGTGTTTTAAGCACAAATAAGGAATTGGATGACGACCAAGTTCTTATCTATACAGCATTGAGGAAAAAAAGAAGAAGAGAGATCAGGACCGAGAGGAGGACCAAGAACAGAAATGATCCGATTTTTGCAAGGGGTTGAGGACAAGGTCCATGGACACCTCTCTTGCAGCATCTCCAACCATCTCACCTGCGAAGCCGAGAGCCAAATCACCTAAGGCTCCATCTCCTAAAAATCCATTCCCAGAAGTCTTCAGAGATGTTAATTTTAAGGAATGGATGGAGATTATGAGAAAAAAAGATTTCCTCACCGAGAAAGGATTCTCTAACAGAGCGGGAACACTGCCAGAGTTCGTAACCAGAGTTATCTCAAAATACAAGTGGCAGGAATTTTGTGCTCACACTCAGGAGGCCTTGGTGCCTTTAGTTCGAGAGTTTTACATCGGACTGAGGGAGGAAAGCATGAGTATGGCAGTGGTGAGAGGCAAGATGGTCAGCTTCTCTTCTGTTGACATCAATCGGGTGTACAGAATTAAGACACCCTTGCATCAAAGAAGGAACAATGCCATTAATAACCCCTCGGCCAAGCAAATGAAAGAAGCGCTGAAATTAGTGGCCAACAAGGGAGTTCAGCGGAAAGAGTCCCAAACGAAGATGAAGACATTAGTGCCAAACGATCTCAAGCTAGAATCGACAGTGTGGCTTCACTTTCTGAAGAACAGGTTAATGCCAACAACCCATGACAACACTATCTTAGTAGAAAGAGTTATGCTCCTCTACAGTATTATGAAGGGGTTGGAGATAAACATTGGGACCATTATCAGGGAGGAAATCCTTGCAAGTGGAAGGAAGAAAGCAGGGAAACTTTTCTTCGGGTCGCTTATCACCCAACTATGTCAGAGGGTGAAGATAGTTCCTGGTAAGGATGAGGAGCGTCATTTCTTCAGGCCTACCGTCAATCTATCCTTGATTGGGAAGCTTCAGCAGAATAACATCCAAAGAAAAGACAAAGCTTCCACATCTCAAGCCACTCCACCATCAGGATTGAATCCGGCTTCTCCACCTCAACACACTCCTTTTTCAAGGCTGATGTGGACTTTTCCTAACCGCAAGCGCACGGGTCAAGTAATAATATAGTGAATAGTAAATTCGAATGTCGTCCTCTGGATTGGATTTTTAAGCAAATTGAGTATTGCGAATAATCTTGCCCAATTTTATTTAGGGATCAAAAAGTGATGAATATGTGATGAATTAAACAACTCAAAGCAAGTAAAAAGAATGGAAATTCAATTGGGAAAACTACTTAGGGAATTGATTTCGCCGATTTCGTTTAGGATTGATTTTAAGGAATAAGTTATTATGCACAATGGAATTATGAGCCAAAGACCCTTTAATCACAACTACCTCTCCCGAGTATAATTGATTCTCATGCAAATTAACCAACTTGATATCCCTATCTAAGTTTATTAACATGCAAGGCAATGAGATCTTTTAACCAATTCTAAAGATAATCTAAAACCGTCAAGTATTAGAAAGTAAACTTTATTCATGCAATCTTGAGCAAGTCTAGATCAAATCCCCTCTCCCGAGCTAGATTCGAAACTTAAATCATCCAACTAATGGCCAATTAATTGAAAGCCTTAAATCAAGATTACAAACACAATAACATTGCACAACTTAAACCATAAATCAATCCATAAACTTAATCAACTACATCAACCCCTAAGCTACAAGTTTAGCTACTCATGAAGGAAAATACAATCTCAACTAAACAAGTAAAAGCCATAAATCTAACTTAAGGAAGAAAAGGGAAAAGAAAACTCAATGTAGGCCGAGTCCCGACGTCCCCGTCACGATCCCCACGAACAATGGGTTGATTTCCAAGTCTCTCCTTTATTTTCAGCTCCGAAAGCCCTCTATTCTGTCCTCTTTACGGCTCCAAAAGGTCCCAAATTGATCTCCCTCAAAACCTAGCCGAAGTGAAGCTTTTATTCTGATTTTTCGTCTTAGCGTCGCGACGCTGCCTCTTAAACGCGCGTTCTGAATAAGGAAAAACGGTAGCGTCGGGACGCTTCCTATCATAGCGTCTCGACGCTGTAAGCTTTACGCGCCTAATCTGATATGGAATGTGAGCGTCGAGACGCTGAAGAGCTAGCGTCTCGACGCTAGCCTGCTGTTGACCGAGATTTGACTTTTCTCCACTTTTACTCTTTTCATTCCTTTGCATCTTTTCACGCCCCGAGCACCCGAATAACTCTGATATTGCATTATAGCTCCAATTAACCATTTCCTACAAAATAAACAATAAAGCACAATAAAATGGCCCAAACACCATAAAAGACTAGCTAAATTAAATGAGTAAAAGTAGTTAGCTATGCTCGCTATCAAAGGCCCTCACCGTCATCTGAAGCCCTAGCAATTGCGTACTGACAACTGGATCAAATCAGGGACAACTTGAGAACTTATTGGGCATATGCCAAGGAGAGAGATGAAGTCATTAGAGAGTTCTACCTATCTATCGTCCCAAATATTGCTCCTGTCTTTCCTGATTTCCCTCAGTCGCTGCTGCCTCAAGAAGAAAAGGATTCTGATGATGATGAAGAAGATGATGAAAATGAAGATGAAGAAGATGAAAGAGAGAGTTCCTCGGATGAGGACTAGGGGAGTTTTCTGATCCCCTTCTACATGCTTTTTTTTTTGTGAATAATACTGTTTTTTGTGTTTAGTTGTTTGCTTTTTTTTTTTTTTAGTTCTAGCATGTTTAAATTATGTTTTTAATTGCTTAGGCCCCGTTTGATAACCATTTCATTTTTTTTTTTTGAAAATTATGCTTGTTTTCTCCTAAATTCCCTACCATGGTTTTCATCCTTGTTAAGGTTCCATTTGAATTCCTAGCCAAATTCTAAAAACAAAAACAAGTTTTTGAAAACGTTTTTTTTTTTTTCAAAATTGGACTTGGTTTTTGAAAACAAGGAAGAAGGTTGATACTAAAATAAAGAAACCTATAAGTGAAAGTAGGTGTGTATAAGCTTAATTTTCAAAAACCAAAAACCAAAAATGAAATGGTTATCAAACGGGGCCTTAGTTGTTGTTTTTATTGCTTTGTTTGTTTAGTTTGTTGATAGTTATGTTCATAGTAGGGTAGTTTTTAGCTAGCTTGTTGATAGTTTATATAAGATAAACTTGGGTTTTTCAATCTTTTCTTAAAAAAATCTGTTTGCTGCTTTTGTGTTAAAACCTATGAAATCTCTTTGAAAAATTCGACTTTAAAGGAAAATAATTGCTTGAAAAAATGTTTAGGAAAAATATGTTTTCATTTGAGTTTTCTTTTAAGCCCTTGATGATGAAAACTAGTGCTTTGTTCTATCTCAAAAGTGTCACCGTCACAACTGAATTGTTTTCTAGTCATAGGCTTTCCATTAGTCTTTTTCCTTACAAATTTTTCTTAAGTCTAAACTTCCTCATGTTTAACCTTTCTAACACACTAGGAGAGTTCAGCCTTGAAGTCTTGAAAAACAAAAAGCCTTATGCAAAGCCTTGCCTCAAACACAAAAGCCAATGAGGACATTGTCTAATTTTAAGTTTGAGGGGGTGCTTTACTTTGTAAATATTTATGTTTTATGCTATGCTTCTTGTAAATTTGTACTGCGGGAAAAAGAATATGTACTCAGTATATATCATCCAAAAAAATTTACAAAAAAAAGGAGAAAAGAAAAACCGAGAGTTACTCCTCCTTTCTAGAGTTTACTGAGTAACCAAAGGCATTCATGACACCCATGGTTTCTCATTGCATGAAAGGTTTACTTAGGGAAGTGAGTATTATTCCAAGCTTGTGAACTTTGCTCATAGCTAGATATCATCACCACAAAGTATCGATAAGCTAGAACGAAGGTAAAGATGGCAGCAAGGATACTCTTGGGAGAAAAAGAAGTCGAATAAAAAGAGTACCAGCAGTCAAATAAGTTTGAGGGAGATAGAAAAGGTCTAGTAACTCATTTATGCTCAAGGAACCTCAAGTCTTGTTTTTCTTAACTAAAAGGACTACACTAGACTCAATGAGTAGAAGTTAGGTAGTTTAAACATATTGGTTAGGATGGACTAGGGAGAGTTTTGCTTTGAAAAAAAAAAAAAGAATAGAAATCTTCATGCCTAGGAAACTTAGACGTTGTGACTGGCACTAGAGTAGAACCCTCCCCTGAAAGGCAAACTTTTTAGAAAACGATCTTGAAAAACATGTTTACTTGATCCCATGTCACTTGATTGACAATTAAAAAGTTGATCTCTAACATTTTGATTGGCTATTGCTTGAGGACAAACAATGAGTTAAGTTTGGGGGTATGATAAGGGTAAAAAATATACCTATTTTACCCTTATATTTAGCTCATTTTCTTGTCAAAAGTTGCATGTTTAGATCAATTTTACTATTCTCGAGCTCAAAATATGTTAAAGTTGATGAATTATGGACTTGAGAGTCTCATTTGTCAAATTATGCTTATTTGTGCTTAAAAAGACTCAATTTGATATGAATTTGACCCAATTTGGTGTTGTGCAGGAAAACAAAGGAAGGCTAAAATCAAATGCGACCGCATTTCTGGAAAAACAAAGGTCGTTCCATGTCCGTCGCGGGTCGTTTTGAACGAGACTTTTGCACACCTAACCGACCGTTTTGACCCCTAAAATGACTGGGCAACCTACCAACACCTATTTCGTGGCTCCTCAACCACTCCCCACACTATATAAGCTCGTGATTCAAAGAGAAATTCAAGCAAAACTCACTGGGAAGAAGATGGTGGTGATAGAACCCTAGTAGACGCCCATGAGTAGGGATGACCGAGGTCCTTCTTAGAAGACTGAATTCTAACCTTAGTTAGACATCAAACCTTAGGGTTTGTAGGGATTTTCACCCATTCCCACTTGTAAAAGCGAGAGAGTGAAGTGTCGAGCGAACTCTAGAAGGATTGGATAAAAGAAAAAACCCTAGTATTTAGCTACTGCCATTATTTCCAACACTTGGCACTTTTCATTTATTTGTATTCTTTATATTAGATTTTCAATGGAAAGTTGTTCATTTGCACTTTATTCCACCATTCTTAGCTAAATTCCGTTGAGGGGTTCAATATGGTGAATTCCCTTATGGTTCAATAGCTTGAAAGTGTTTATTTGCTTAAGTTTTTATTCAATGCATGTCATTCTTTATTGATTATCATTTTGATCTTGCTGAGTTTAAATTGATCACTTAGACTTTGCATGCTATGTAAGTTTGATCTCGAAAGGGGCAGACGATATTGGTTCTCATAAAAGTGATATAGGAGAAAAAGCTCGAAAGAGATTGTTCGGTGGTATAGGGTGATAACTCTCCAAAAGGTAGTTATTTAGGCCTCATTTCTATAGGGATTTGTGTGTCTTTTGTGCTTAATAGGGTTGGTTTTAGATATATACTATATGTTTTAACCCATTTGGAAGAATGGAGGCTTTGGAAGTTATTTTGTGCAGAAAATATTGCTGAGCGACGTGAGGGAGTAAAATCTGTGCTGCTGCAAGCCTGAGAGAAAAATTGCCACGTCACCATAATTTTGTCACCCATTACAATTATCCAAAATTGATTGCCGTGCGCAAATTGGATGGACTCAAACATGGAACTTCCCAAGCTCTCAAACAAATTTGTGCCCCTTTTAACCAAAATAAGTAATATATATATATATATATATATATATATATATATATATATATATATTTATATTTATACTTTTTATAATTTCGGTGTCTCTATGTCCCAACCCAGATTCGCCCCTTACACATTAGATAGAGCAAATGATGAATTCAGGGGTAAGAGGTATTACAACCTTGGGTCAATACACAATTCTTTGTTAATAGTGAGTGTTTGAACCAATTTACACACACTTTGACTAATTTTATAAAACAAATTTCTAATCATACGCCATTCAATTTTTTTTTTTTTTTAAAAATTGGTATCTTAAATAATAGCCTCCAATTCAAACATAGTTTAGAAGATAAGGTACCGATTTCTATTTAAAGTTTGATGGTTCGATCTCTACCTCCATTAAAAAAAATTCGCCAATATAAAAAGAGATATGAAATATTTTAATATACATAAAATTGAAATATTAAATTCGAACAAAGGGAAGAAGAAGAAAAAAAAAAGGGAAGAAAGATACGAATATTAGTGGAGGATGTAGCGGAGGACATGGCTAAAGCATAATCAGAGAATGCTTTGGCCATTAGTACTTAATCACGTTCTTAACTTATTTAATTGCTTCCTTAGTCCCATTAATTTGGGATCTTTTATTTATTTATTATATTTATTTTTAGGGTGTCCTTTCGTGACAAAGCCTACGGAGCTTTAACGGCGATGTAGGCGGTAACAAAACAAGGCATCCCCAGTTTATTGAAATCTAAAATAAATTATAATTAATTTTCTTTCTTTCTTTTTTTAATTGAACATGGTTTGTTTTCAATTTGACTCCGTACAATTAATTCAATTTTGAAAAATAATAATTGAGATTCAGATAATATATAAAAATCTGTGTATATTATTGTTTCAATATCCACGTTCCAAACATATTCATTCAATTTTTATATATACGATTTCATTCTTTAATCCAAAAATGAATGATTCTAAGATCCTTACATATCTTTTATTAATTTCCACTAATATCTTTTATATATTTTTTCTACTAACATTTATGAAAGATTTAATTTTGTTTCAAAAGTATAAAAACTTTAAAATATGTTTTTAGTAAATAACATTGTTAAAAATATTTGAATAATGGAGCATGGTGTGATATTTAAAATATATTATTTGTATGAATTGAGATTTTTTTTTTTTTTTTTGGAAAAGGTTAAATATCTAGCATATCTTACCACAAAAGCACTATTGACTATTGATACATTATCACAAAGCACTTGCCCAATAAAAAATCTACTCCATTTACATTTTCAACAACCCTATTGAATTTTCAATACTTTCTTTGTGCAATGCTTTGATTAGAGATTAAAAGAAAAAATAGTCACATATTGGTTGAAAAATTGGAAAAGTTTTGAGTTATAAAACTATATAAATTTAAGCTCATAATTGACAAATCATATTAATTATTGTAAAAATATGGAGTGACTCGTTGTCTTCCTGTAAGGTGAACGTACATTTATCCTTTCTTTTTGTTTCGTACTTGAGTATGTGAACTCTTTAATTATTAGAGTAGAATAGAAATAGTTGGATTATTAATTGGATAAATTGAGCTAATTGTTTGATATTAAGAACACCGACTCATGTAAAGACTAGGGGTTAATTGTGATAAAATTGAAACTTTTAAAACCTAAAGGATATATATAATAAAAAAAAAATGTTAGAGAATACTCTAGGGATCAAATGAAATATTTAGCCTATGAAAACAAAAAATATATATTTTTTTTTATGACATGTGGTGGTTCGACCTCTTAGTCAATAGTACAAACTTTACATCAATTGAGTTGTGCCAATGTTAACATTTGTTGTTTACCTAAATTGACATCAAAATATAAATTCACATTTCTTTTGGTATAAAATAATTTGTTTCACCACTAATTTAAGAGTTATTTAAATTGCTATACATTTCATATTCTGTTTTTTGTTTTTTGTTTTTTTTTTCCTTCTTTCCCTTTTCTAGATTCATCGAGTCAAATGAATTCAAACAGAGAAAATTATGAATTTTTTTCCGGTATATCGAGATTTTAGGTTTTAAATTTTAAAATACAAAATTACATTAAAAAAAATAAAAACTTTGATAAATATACTATTTCATATTAAAAAAAATCATTTTATTTTTGAAAATAAAAATAAATGTAAAATATATATTGCAAAATAATAATTATACAAAATTTATAAAACATAAACACATGTTGACAAATTCATTAATAATAGTTGAGAATCAACCAAATATTAGTTGGTAACTACCACTATTTTTATTATCTTTAAATATATTGTTAACACATTTTGAATTGATTGCTTTTAAATATGCTACCAAATACATGTTTAAAAACTCATTGAACCTTTGCTTTCAAATTTCTGTTTTCAAATCACTAATCCAACACACCCTAAATTACTCGTCATTTTGAATCGATTGCTTTTAAATATGCTACCAAATACATGTTTAAAAACTCATTGAACCTTTGCTTTCAAATTTCTGTTTTCAAATCACTAATCCAACACACCCTAAATTACTCGTAACAACTCAACTCAAAGGGGCAAAGTGAGTATGGTTAAATGGTAATTGACGTGTATTAACAACTAAGAAGTCAAAGGTTCAAATTAAATCTCCCCACCCCCAAATGTTGTTGAACATAAAAAAAAAAAAAAAAAAATCAACTCAATGGGAAGGTACATATAATTTTTTTTGGAAAAAAAATCATTTTATACCTCTAAACTTTGGGGTCATATTACTTAAAACTCCAAGCTAATAATTTTATCAATTAAAACCCTAAACTTTCATAACTGGATCAATTTTGACACTTCGTTAGAAGTTCATTTTAAAACCATCAATACATAACTTCTTACACGTGGATAAAACTTCTTTAAATGCAAGAATTAATGTAAACTAGAAAGAAATGTTAGAATCAAATAGACATTAACAATTTTTCATTAATATAAACGTCTTTCATATTTAATTCTTCTATTTTCTCTACTTATTCAAAAATAATTACACGATCATTTTTCTTACAATTTTGGTAGGGTTTACGAGAAGAATAATTTTACTTAGGTGATTTTGAGTTGATTTTGAATGGAATTAGGTGAAAAAAGTTATAAATCACTAATAGAGGGACTAAATTGATCAACTTAGAAAAGTTTAACATTTAAACTGATACAACTATTAGTTTGGAGTTTTAATTGATACAACTCCAACATTTAGGAGTATAAATTAATATTTTTTAAGTATAGTTTTTTTGTTTATCAGTTCAACATAGAGATGGGAGAATTCGAACCTCTGACCTCTTAATTAAAGGGTACATGTTAATTATTGTTGAACTTTGTACACTCTCACTTTTTTTTTTTTTTTTTTTTAAGTATAAGTTTGGGTTAAAAACAAATTAAAAGCCTCCCATGGAAACTCAATTGAAGAGGTATAATTTAGAATTCAAAGAGTTGGGGGACAAAACATAGTGGAAGTGTGTTCTACATAGGAAGGTAGAATGATGATTCTAAGAATCCAATTATAAATAAGAAAAAGAAAAAAAAAATAAGAAAAGAAAAGAAAAAAAAGAAAGGGAATTTCAAGTTTGCTTGAGTCCAAGTGAAAATATTTTGAATTGTGACTTTCACAATTTTAAAATTATGATTTGGTTTGGCAGAGCTTTGTGGATTATTATTATTATTATTACTACTTGTTTTTTTTTTTTTAAATAGATTATTATTACTACTTATTATTGCTTTCTTCATCCACTTTAATTTTGGACCACTCCTTACACCCCAATAAGCATCCACTTTTATTTTTCCCACTTTTTTCCTATTCTATTCGTGGCTTCTCTTGGTCTCTTGCCTAGTACAAAAATTTTATTAAATATAACTTGAAATGAAAATTATGTTTTTATTTGAAGCACTTTGAAAAAAACAAAAGGGACACTGTTTAATTTTTTTTTTTTTCATAAGCACTAAAATATTCTTTTTAGTTTGTATGGTATTTTTGGTAGGTGTTTATATGATTATAATAAAAATATTTTTTTTCAATAATTAATTAAAAGAAATCTCTATGATTACGGTTTAGACGCATATATTTGAATAAAAAAACCAAAAGCACAAAGAAATACTTTTTAAACCAATGGTACATTTTTTTTTTTTTTTTTTTTTTTTTTTGAAAAACCAATGGTACATATTTTTTTTGAAGCGTTTTTAACATTATAAGAAATATTTTTGTCATACGATTAAAAATACTACGGATACAAAATCTTCATGTTTGAAGTTAGTAATATATAATTTTTTTTTTTTTTAAATCACTTCAAAGTATTTATGAGGGAGAACTTATAAAATATTTTGGCTAAGTACTTAATTGGGAAGTACTTTAAAAACAACTTTAAAAATGTAGAACCAAGCATCAACTTTTTTTTTATTTTTTTTTATTACTAAAATGTATAGAATTTTGTTGAAAGCAGCTACACATATAATTAAAATATTTTCAATTATTTGGGAATATATATATATATGTACAATTTAAAAAACTTGTGTGAATGATACTCAAAATTTTGAATGTGTTAATAGGAAGAAAGCCCCTTTTTGTGATGGGGCAGCTAGAATGATTGCATGTGGGAAAGGTGCACAGAATAGAAATAGGTTTGACTATGAAATAGGGTTTATATGTTGGTTTTTTTTTTTTTTTTTTTTTTTTCTTTTATTATCTTTTTTGTTTTTGTTTTTTGTGGTGATAAATGTTGATGCTGACTGTTAAGTGAGATTCTTGATCTCCATGATCATGGTGGTGATCCTTTTGTTGCTTCTTTTTGCTCTCTTTATTTTTCTTCTTCTAATTTCCTTTCTCTTGTTTGTGATCTTACAATTCTCCACTTTTTATCCTTTCCTTTTTTCAAGGAATTTGGAGTTGGACCATAGCAACATTGCTTAATGCAAGACACCATCATATGATTTGGCCATCCCAAAATTAATGGTTAAGAATTAAGGGTACTAGAAGTTTCTGACTCCCTAATCTCATCATATGAAAAAGATTATCTCCTGCCCACTGTTTTAAAGTGGGTTTGTCAATTTTTTTTTAAAAATAAATAAATAAGTTGATTATACAACATTATATTATAAACAAAAGGGTGAAACTTTGATTTTATAATCTATAATGAAGGCATATATATGTGTAATTCTTTGAACTATGTACTAGCCTACTAGGGATGACAACGTGCTGGGGATGCAGTCCTCATCTCCGTCCCTATGGAAAATTTTCATTCCTGTTCCTGCCCCACTTATAGAATATTATTAAACAAAAAATACTCCCAAGAAATCGTAAATCAACGTAACAAGAATGAAAGGGGGAAGAAAAATAACACACAGATTTACATGGTTCACTAACGGTGTGTTTAGCTACGTCCACGGTCAGAGGGAGAGAACGATCTTATTATGAGGAGTAAAACGTATGCAAATTATAGATATTAGGGCAAAATAGGTTAAGAGGGTTTATATATGGCACCACTCTTAACCCTAACATAATAGGTCCAAAATCTCCCGTACTTGGTCATTCAGAGCGCTTCCTATCAGATTCAAGGCATATCAACAAAAGTCTATCAATGATAGACTTTAATTACAATTGCAAATATTGACAATAAACTATTCTATTAGTGATATTAGTCAATCAATACATGCATTGTGATTAGTGATTGAAGTCTATCAGTAATAAATGTTTATCATTGACAGATTTGCCATATTTACATTTTTTTTAAGCTGTTATATTTATAAACAATAAACCTTAAATTGCTACAAATTACAATAACCCCTCAAATATATGTGGGTCAAAGAGTGCAATAACTTTTTTTATTTAATTTTTCAAGATTAAAAACACTTTTGGTCATCTAGCTTTCATGAAAAAGTAACCATTCAATCCATTAACTTTAATTTGTAGCAATTTTTTTTTTCCTTGAGAAAAGTAGCAATTTCGTTGATGTACTTTAAAATTTGTAATAATTTGATCCCTAAATTTTAATATCTAACAATTTAGATGACCTTATACTTTTAAATTTGAAACAAATTTAATCCATATTGTTAAATTTTCATCAAAATTAAGTGTTAATTTTTATATGTAATAATTTAGTCTTTGTATTTTATAAACAAATTTGGTTCTTAAATTAGTTTATCAATTTACATAGGTAAGAAATCTCATTAAATCTTAACAATATTTTTCATGATAGGAACTAAATCATTACAAAATTCAAAGTATGAGAACTAAATTGTTACATACTAAAATTTAGGGACTAATTTATTACAAATTTGAAAATACCTAAATCTTCCTCATCAAAGTTTAGAGACTAATTAAATTGTTATTTTGATGGACGTTGAGTGGAGAGGTGATTTTTAACCTATTTTTTACTTTTATAAATATTAATTTTCATTTTCAATTAAAAATGACGTTACAATTATCAGTGACGATTTCCAATAAAATTTGCCCATACAAATGCGAAAGAGAATTATTTTGTCAGTGAATTTCTCTAATATTTTCTACAAATTACAAATATTCTAATATATATATATTTCCAAACAATTCAAAAGTAAGAGAGACCAGCCGACCAGACATTTCTTCTTTTAATGAAAACTCCGATTTTATTATTAATATGCACTATTAGCATTTGACAAATTTCTAATTCAAATATGAAAAAAATAATATATTAATATAAAAAATATGAGGAGGGAATGAACCCAATCATACTCTATTTTATTCAAGTTATTCAACTTGCTAAAAAATATTGAAGTTCAATTCACAAATGCTACTTTAAAGAAATTCTTGTTCAAAACTCAAATAAAAATAGTATAATTATTTTATGCAATAATGATTGCATAATCAATAATGTATCATAATATTGATTAACTATAATTTGAAGGGTGTCCTATTTATATTTTATTTATAACTATTTTCAATTAATATTTTTATTTTTATTAATTGATTTAAAAATGTGATATATTTTAATTCAATGAAATAAACATATTTATCGTCATCCATAAAATCAAAATTGCTTAGCTTCATGTTACATGACTCTTTGAAACTTAACTCAAAGTGAGTTATTTCTTTGTTTATTTATTTTTATTTCAACAACATGTCATAGTGAAAAAATTCAACCTTTAACCAGTTGACCTATGCTTAAGTTGACAACTCAAAACGAAGTTTGTTATTATAAAAAATAGACCCATTAAAATATTACTACATACTAATAAAACGAACGCACATTTATTACAAGAGGACTCATTTTAAATTCACATATATTGTAGTTATTCTTCAAACATCTAGTGGTAGTACTAAAGATGTTATCATTAGAAATTTAATAGTAAAGGTTGAAATTGATCAAAAGTGGCAATATATTAACAAAAAGAATGAAGGGAAAATATTATTAAAATGGTGGAAAAAGATAATTAAATGAAAAGAATGAGTGGAAAAGCATTGAATAAGTTGACATTCTCTTTGGTTTTCCAACTAAGCAAAAGGCATGTGGGGTGTGACCTCCACTTCAAAACCAAAACCACAACCACACCACAAAGTGCTTTTGTGGCCTTTAATTTGAGAGATTTCAGTGGAACCAACTTTGTCAACCCCTACCATCCCTTCTTCATTGATATGTCAAATTGTCAAATCCTCTTGCTTGGAGCCAATGAAATCAAAGCTTCTGTCAAATGTAATTAATAACAACTCTATGCATTATTATTTTCTTTGTTTGTTTTATATTTTGCAATGATGTTTGCTTTTGAACTTTTTTCCTAAACCCTCTTCCACAAAACACTTTTGAATTTTCTCTTTTGGAAGATGTGGGTGTGGGAATATAGAATTTGGACCTTATATATTCACTCATTTCTGCAAGATCTATAAGTGTATGTATGGATGACTTTGTGGGTATATATTGAAAAGTTGAGCATGTGTCAGAACAGTAATTCAATCTTTTTTCCTCTGTATCAGATGAGAGTTTATGCCCGACATCAAGTTTTGGATGCCCATATTTTGTTGACTTAAAATAGGTAAGTGCATGAGTAAGTAAAGATAAGCACGTAAAGGTAAAAGATATACCGTCCATTATTCAAATCGTTATCTACAAGTAGTGTATATAACAAGAAAGAACGATTCCTTTTTGGTATGTTTTGGTTGGTCTTGTTTCAGATGTATTTACCTAAAGATCTTTATCAATTCTTGTGGATCCAAATCCAATAAGGAGGTAAAATGATTCATCTTCTAGTTCCATTTGAAAATAGTGACTAAAATTACTTTTTTTTTTCTTTGCCTAACTTGGTTAATATCCTTAAATCAATATATTTATTTTTCATTTCCTTTCCATTTTGGTTAATTTTTTTTTTACTTTTTATTATATATATATCATTGTTTCATCTAACCATAAATAGTTGAAGGTTGATTCACACTAGTATGATTAGTAATTTTTTAATAGCTTTAATTTTCAAATTGTATTGCTTAATGAGCTTCCTACCATACTTATTAGTAATGGGGTTGTTAGCTGGAATGAAGGGTAAAATTGGAATTGAAAAACAGAATCGTTGTGCTGTGGATGTAATCACTGTCTTGAAAACAAAACTCCGGTATGCTCCCCTAGGTTAACACAACCTTCGAAATAGACGTGCACTCGTCGAGACGTAGTGAAATCAATTTCGTGCTTAGGAAAGGAAAATGGAAAGCTGAGAGGAGAAGTGGAAAGTTGAGAGGAGGAGAAGAGAGAATGAGATGTGATGATGAAGAAGGCAGAGGAATGGTTGTATTATATTTATAGGGTAGGAGTGACTCAAAGTAGAAGTGGATTTTTAAAATAAAAAAAAACTCCAAAAATTCGTGGGCACCCACGTGTCCTTGATCAGCCTTCCCTTCCTCTGCAAATGCCACATGTCCGAAATTTGAAGCAGGAAAATGTTCTAAAAAGATAAGCCCGTGCTCGAGCCGACAGCACACTTGTGGGCCTTGGTCTTGGCTTACTTCACATCAAGCTTATAAGCCCAATATACAATAAATGTTTTTAAACCAACTTCCCAAGAGTTACGCTTCCGATGTGGGACAAAAACTCCTTTAATATTTGTCATTCCCAACAATGCCCCATGAATGATAAAATAGTAAAGTAAAGAGGATTAAGATGAAAGAAAGTTTCTCTAAACAAGGATAATAAACTTAAGCATTAATATCTTTTGATTTGAATTAGTGCATAATGAAGTAGGGTAATAACCTAAAAGGTGGAAGTGAGTTACCTCTAGAACTTCTAGTATTTATAGTTGAGACCCCCACAACACATTTGAATCCTCGATTTTGATTCTGCGATAGTTATCAAGTGTTTTTAATGGTCAAGCACAAAACCTTGGGTCATCGTGAAAGCTCTAGAAAGAGGCTCCTTAACTCTTTCATAGAAGACGGCTCCACCTTCACAATCACGTTGCTGCTTCATCAAGTCTATTATGGATAAACCACTCAGACTGAGCTATGAAGACTTTGAATACTATCCATCAAGTCCACGCATGGACCACGCAAAAAGGGTTATGGATTCTCACAAGCTTCACAATATCCATTAAGTCCACACATGGACCCCCCATAAGGGCTATGGATTCATACTAGTGAGAAGCATCACGGCTTGAGTCCCATACATCATGAGGACTCTAGAATTACTCTCTCCTTGTTTGTCCTTTGGTGAGAGGATTTGTCAAGTTCCTCTCAGACCTCACATATTCTAAGGAGATAACTTCATCTTTCAGCATTTGCTTTACAGCTCCATGTCTCAAGCGTATGTGACGTCTCTTGCCATACTATTTTTGGCAATCCCTATGGCACCCTGTGAGTCACAGTGTAGGGACACATGTACAGTCTTTCCCCATAATGGAACATCTCCAAGAAGACTTCTTAGCCATTCAACCTCTTGACCTGCTAGTTCAAGTGCTATGAACTCAGATTCCATAGTGGAACGAGCAATGTAGGTCTGTTTTGCTGATTTTCACAAGATAACTCCACCACCAAAGGTAAAAACATACCCGCTAGTGGAGCTCACCTCACCATTATCTGTTACTCAATTTGCATCACAATATCCTTCAAGCACAGGAGGAAATTTTTTAAAATGCAAACAGTAATCCATAGTACCTCTAAGATACCTTAACAAGCGATGTAGCGCAATCCAGTGTTCTTTACCAGAGCTATGTGTATATCTACTCAGTCTATTAAAAACATATGCAATATCAGGTCTAGTTTAATTCATCAGAAACATGACACTACCTATGATGTTTGCATATTTGGATTGAGATACGTCGTCGCCCTGGTTGCTTTTAAGACTAATGCTTGCATCATAAGGGATTCTTATAGGTGATTTATCAAAGTGATCAAATTTCTTCAGCATTTTCTCAATGTAGTGTGATTGACATAAAGAATACCCATTGTCATTTTTCCTTATTTTTATACAAAGTATTATATCAGCCTCTCCTAAGTCTTTCATTTCAAACTGCGAAGAAAGGAATAACTTTGTCTCATAAATGACATCTAAGTTTGAACCAAATATAAGCATGTCATCAACATACATGCAAATAATCACACATTCTGCTCCAAACAATTTTGAGTAAACACAAGTATCAGAACAATTTACTTTATAACCGTTGATTATTAAAGTGTTATTAAACTTTTCATACCATTGTTTGGGAGCTTGTTTCAGACCATAAAGAGATTTTTTAAGCTTGCATACTTTATTTTCTTGACCAGCTGCTAGAAAACCTTCAGGTTGTGACATATAGATCTCCTCCTCTAAATTCCCATTAAAGAATTTCGTTTTTACATCCATCTGATGTATTATTAGGTCACGAATAGAAGCTAGAGCTATTAGAGATCTAATTGTAGCTATTTTGGTTACAGGAGAGTATGTATCGAAATAATCAATGTCATACTTTTGTGTGTAACCTATAACCTCTAGTCTTGCCTTGTATTTCTATTGTACCGTCTGGTCTCATTCTACCTATTCCCATGTTTGATTCATAACTATGGAGTCTAGTTCGCTTTTAATAGCTTCTTTCCATAAGCTAGAATCTACAACATTTATAGCTTCTTGGTAAGTTTTAGGATCATCGTCTAATAGATACATGCAAGCTGGTGCGTGGCTAGCTGAATGAATGGAATGTGAGATAAGATGGATAATAATAAGAAAGAAATATCCAGCCAACACTTAAGTGCAAGTATACATTGTCGCACGTAGTAATAAAAAACCTTAGAAATTATTCCAAGGGTATCGATCCCACGAGGACTAAATTGGAAATTCAAATTTGATGAAGAAAATGCTCAAATGATTGCTTTTGAAAAAGGTAACCAAAGAAAATAATAAGTTG
This sequence comes from Luffa acutangula, assembly GCA_036850905.1. Classification (NCBI taxonomy): domain Eukaryota; kingdom Viridiplantae; phylum Streptophyta; class Magnoliopsida; order Cucurbitales; family Cucurbitaceae; genus Luffa; species Luffa acutangula. The sequence goes on along the minus strand of CM072097.1, from coordinate 41,852,614 downwards.
ATTAATTGGGTTTTTCGAAAAGATAAATAAAACTAGCAATAAAATAATAAAGAATAACAATAAGATAAAACAAGGTATTCAACATGAATTCATCCCTAGGGTTACAACAATACTTATGCAATAGCTAACTTAAGAGTGTTTAATGCATCGAGTCAGATTTAACTTCGTTTTGGCCCTTGTTTCTAAAAACCGTAAGAAGGCTAAGCGAGTACCGTTATGCCCATTTCTGGGACTCGACTTTGACATAGATAATTCACAAATTCAACCTATAACCCTATAGTCGATATAGGGTGCCTTAGGCAGCTTGTCCTATACCGTCGAACAATCTCTTTCGAGCTTTTTCTCCTATATCACCTTTATGAGAACTGATACCGTTTGTCCCTTTCGAGATCAAACTCACATAGCATGCAAAGTCTAAGTGATCAAATTAAACTTAGAAAGATCATAATGTTATTCAATAAAGAATGACATGCATTAAACCCTACTTAAGCAAATAAAACACTTTCAAGCCATTAAACCCTAAGGGAATTCACCACATTGAATCCCTTAGCGTGATTTAGCTACTCATGATGGGATAAAAAGCTAATGAAAACATTTTCATTGAAACGATGATGAAAGAATACAAAGTAACGAAAAGATTCAAGAGCTGGAATTAAAAGAGATAGCTAAATATTATGGGTTTTTTGTTTACACAATCCTTCTAGAGTTCGCTAAGACACTCCACTCTCTCACTTTTACAAGATGGGAATGGGTGAAACTCTCTACAAACCACAAGGTTTGATGTCTAACTCTCTCTCTCGGGTTAGAATTTGTCATCTAAGAAGGACCTCGGGCATCCCTACTCATTGGCGTCGAGCCAGGGTTCTGTCACCACCCTTTTCTTCCAAGTGAGTTCTGCTTAAATTTGACTTCAAATCCCGAGCTTATATAGTGTAGATATTGGTTAAGGAGCTGCGAAATAGGTGTTGGAAGGTTGCCCAGTCAGTTTCGGGGTCAAAACAACCGGTTAGGTGCGAAGAAGACTCGTCAACAACGACCCGGTGCGACTCATAACGACCTCTGTTTTTCCAGAAATGCGGTCGCATTTCCATTTTGCCTTCCCAGAAATGTGGTCGCATTTCTGAAGAATTCCAGCTTCAACTCTGTTTTTCTGCACAACAGCAAACTAAGGCAAATTTTCTTTAAATCAAGTCTTTTTAGGCATAATTAAGCATAATTCAACAAAAGTGAATCTCAACACCCTAACTTATCAAATTAACATATTTTGAGCTCGGAAATAGAAAAATTGACCTAAACACTCAATATTTGACCAAGAAACGAGCTAAGAATAAGGGTAAAATAGGCATATTTTTGACACTTATCACAAGCAAACTAACTATCTATCTTGTTAAAATTTTCTACTAGGTAGGTAGTTAGAAAGTAAGGTCTGAAACTTTTACTAACCCTTTGCCATTTACTTCTCCTAAGTTCAGGATCTATCATGTCAACAGAGGTATGAGACAAAGATATGCATGCTCGTTTTGATATTCCACTAGATTCATTATTAGTTTTAATCATAGGGAAGATATTTTCAAAAAACTCAGCATCTCTATGCTCACAAATTGATTTATCACTTAGGCACATAAACCTATATGCATAACTATTCTGGGCATAACCTATGAAAACACAATCAAAGGTTTTAGAACCAACCGTAGGTTTTTTGAATGTCGGATATGCCACTTTTTCCAAGCACCCCCACACTCTCAAGTAGCTCAGATTTGGTGAGTATCCCTTCCAGAACTCGTATGGTGTCTTATTCAACTTTTTGTGAGGAACCCTGTTAAGAATAAAACAGGCAGAAATAATAGCTTCCCCCCACATATCATCAGATAAACCAGAACTTAATAGCATAACATTCATTATTTTCTTTAAGGTTCTATTTTTCCATTAAGCTATTCCATTCTGTTGAGGTGAATATGGAGCAGTAAATTCATGTATGATTCCATTTAATTCACAAAGTCTTTAAGTGAATTATCACTATATTCACCACCTCTATTTGATCTTATTCTTTTTATCTTTCTATCTAACTAATTTTCTACTTCAGCCTTGAATTTCAAAAACATACTACATGCTTCATCTTTAGATTTTACAAGATATATTTTTGTATATCTAGAAAAATCATCAACAAAAGAGATATAGTAATTTTTTCCACCTTTGCTAGTGGTGTTTTTAAAATCAACTAAATCAGTATGAATCAAATCCAACAGTTCAATACACCTTACGGTGATTGGTTTAAAAGGTTTTTTTTTTTAGCAAACTTTGCTTCCACACAGATAGGATATTTTGTAGTTTCAATCAACTCATAAACATTAATTAAATTTAATGTTCTAAGCCTTTTAATAGAAGCAACATTCACATGTCCTAATCTACCATGCAACACATCAAGGGACTCAATGATGTAAGCAGAATTGGAAATTTCATTAATAGGAATTGTGTTAAGAACAAACAAATCGTCTGCTAAATAACCCTTACCAACAAAGTCACTATTCTTTGTTATGATAACCTTGCCATCCTCTAACACAATCCTAAGTCCGACACGATTCAGCAGACTTCCAAACACCAAATTCCTATGCAAGGAAGGAACATACAAAACATTATTCAATGATAAAGTTTTTCTAGAGGTGAGTTTCAAGAGAACCTTCTCTTTTCCAAGTACTCTAGTTGTGGTAAAATTCCCCATGAATACACATTCATCATCAGTGGAGTCTTGGAAATTCTGGAAGAGGTCACGGTTCGAGCAGAAGTGTCTGGACGCTCCGGTATCAAGAATCCAGTCGGACTTGTTCTCCACTAGGTTTGTTTCCACAACTACAACGACAATGATGTCGTCCGGCTCTGCAAGGTTGACTTGTGGGGCAGGCTTTTGATTGTTCCTGTCTTTCCTCTGGTTGCATTAGTAGGATTTATGTCCTGGTTTACCATAGACATAACAAACCAGTTTGGTATTCTCGAATTTTCCACCAGTACTCTTGGGTTGGAGTCATTTATTCTTTTGTGCTTTTTCCTTCGAAATATGCATCCCTTTATTTTTAAACCTGTCTTTGGAAGTACCAGTAGATTCAACTAAGTTAGCTTTAATAGAGATTAGGGACTGGGAAGAAATCTTATCCTTTTGCATGTTGGCTTCTGCTGTTCGCACATGACTGATAAGTTCTTGTAGAGTCAGGTTGTTCTTCTTATGTTTCAGGTGGTTGCGATAATTACTCTAGGAAGGAGGTAATTTCTCGAGCCGCACATTTTCCTAAAGAATTTTGCACATCTTCATACTTAAAGACAACACACTAGCCACCAGATTTTCGTACTGATGAACCTAATCTATCATCGGTTTATCGTTCGTCATCAGAAATTGTAGCCATTTTCCAACGACGTACTTTCTCCTACCTGCATCGTCCCCACCATATCTAAACTCTAACGTGTCCCAAATAATCTTCAGTGACTTTTGGACCACGAATAGATTGAAAAGAGAGTTGCTCATGTGGTTGAGAAGATGACCCCGGACAGTTTTGTTTTCCTTTTCAAACTTGTCAGAATTAATGACAGTAGTAGTGGACGTCTTGGGATTAACACCAACAACAGCAGTAGTGGTGGCGAACTGAACGACAATGACAGTGGCAGCAGGTGGATCGGTGGCAGCAACAATTACGACAACGGTAGTAGCGGTAGCAGACTGAACAACAACGACAGCGGTAGCAGCTGGATTATTGGTGGCAACAACGAGTTGAAGAGTAGTGAGAATATAGTCAACCTCCAACTGCTCAAAGAAGATCAGAAGCTTTTGGGACCAACGACAGTAATTGGTCCGATCGAGAGATTCAAATTTTGATAGGTCTGGCAAGACCTTTTCAGATCGAATGGTAGCCATGAAAGATAATATAGTTTTGTTGGGTTTTATGCCCTAAAACTCGTAGATAGTGAATGTAACCGTTGACCGAATATTAATGAAATAATATTGATATATTTTTCCATTAAATGTTATTAGTTATTTTATATTTGTCTTTGCCTAAAATAACCCTAATCCAATAAACTAGACATCCTAGGCTGTAATATGAGTCTTGAACTATATGTGCCGACATATGGGGATCACTGTTCAAGAAACAGCCTAAAAGGTCTATAGTATATGGATAAGACTGGGTGCCTTATCCTAGTGACACTATGGATACGACCACTTTGTATTTAATACAAACGATATGATCCATCGCGTTCGTGTAGGAGACATGTGAGTGGGGGTATCCTATGCAATGAGTTTGCATAAGACAGGACCACGAAATAGTAGCCACTGGTTATAACACCGTTAACTAGTTGGTTTTCTATTTCACTAGGACGTCCTAGACAACTTAGTCTTAATCCTGAGTTGATTATGGACTCCTGCTCATGAGGGATTGTCCTTTGATTTGCATGGGTGAGAGTGGCCAATACACCGACTCAATAAGCCTACCATTTTGGGGACAAGACCGAGTGGGGAGCTGGGAACATAATCGTACAAGATGAAATTCACTCCTTCCCGACTTTAGGGAAGCAGATGAGTGTTCCCTTAAGTGGTGACTCCGAGTCTTGAACAAAGGGCCCTACCCTCTCAATGGCTCGGGAGGTTTTTTTTCTGTTTGATGGTTGGACCACAAACAAGTTGTTCATTAGAGGAGAACTGGTACTTAAGGAAATAGAAGTAACCCAGAGGTCAAACGGTAATTTGACCCAGCTGGTGTTACGGACACTCGTGAAGGACTAACTAGTTGATATTGGTCTATATCCGTGGACACATAAAATATGTCTGCAGTGAGAAGAGTGCAACTGTGAGTCTATAGTGGAATGTACACACAGTTAACGAATATTGATTAATTTGGTTAATGAGTTTGACCAATTAATCTCACATCGTTGGAGCTTTTGATTTGCAGGTCCATTAGGTCCCACTGGTAGCTCATAAAGTAATTTGAGGCAACTAAGTAATAAATGTAAATTGAAAGTGTTCAATTTACTTAGGGAAACAATATAATATATATTGATATATTATTATGAGAGAAATTAATATTTGAAGAAATTCAATCATTAATATAAATTTGAGTCATATTACATTTATGGAAGTTTGAAAGAGTTCAAATAATGAATTAATTAATTTTAAGGCCTAAAATCTATTTGGGCAAATTAATTAATTCAAGGCCGGAAATTAAATATGAGATATTTAATTGGTGGTTAATTAATTAAAGAATTCATTAACCGAGAATTAATCAATTATGGAAATAATTAATCACTTAAGGAAAAGTGATTAGTCATTTGTGGAAAAGATTAATCAATTATGGAATTGATTGATTAAATATGGTATAAGATTGAATCAATTTTGGAAAAGATTTATTTAATTGAATATTTTATTCATGGCCTTTCTTCTATAAATAGAACACTAGACCTAATTGGTTCAGTACTCTCCTCTTGCTCTTAGACTCACAAGACAAGCCCTAGAATTGTCTCTAGTCTCCCTCTTAGAGAAAGACTCCCACAAGTCTTTTGCCTCCTAGACTTAGAGACATACCGGTGTAACCTCTGTGGTTATTGTGTCCTTCAAGAAGAAATTTTCAGCGAATAAAAGTCAAGAGGGCTGCTGCGTTTTCGTTCGTTGAAGCGTCGTTGGCGAAGAACGGTCAAGTCTACAATGAAAGTTTGTAACAGTTCTTTCCCGTTTCTTTAGAAAAGCATGAAAATAAATTAGATTTAATTTTCAAGCATGTTTATAGCTATTTACAGCAACTTTAAAGCAAGTTTAAAGTTTATATTTTGCCTTTTCGTAACGGTATTTTAATGTTAATTAATATACGGTGTAAGGTCAAATCGATGCGCTTCTGCTGCGTAGGGGCTTTTATCCCCTTCAACTTTTGCTTCCAAATTGTTAGCCGGAATAAAGGGTATAATTGGAATTGAAAAAATAGAATCGTTGTGTCGTGGACGGAACCACTCCTTGAAAGAAAAACTAGGCATGACCTCGGTGTTAAATTGTTTAACTGCCAGTATGCTCTTCAAGGTTAACACAACCTCCGAAGCGGAGTGAAATCAATTTTGTGCTCAGGAAAGGAAAATGGAAAGCTGAGAGGAGAAGTGGAAAGCTGAGAGGAGAAGAAGAAAGAATTAGATGGGATGATGAAGAGGGTCGGGGAATGGTTGTATTTATACTGCAGGAATGGACCAAAATAGAATTCGTGGCCATCCACATGTCCTTGACCAACCTTCCCTTCCTTTGCACATGCCACATAGAATGCCACCCACGTGTCCTTGCCACGTGGATTTGACTAATCAGAATACTGTTGAAAGAAATTTGAAGAAGAAAAATGTCCCAAAAAGATAAGCCTGAGCTGGCAACGGCGCGCATGTGGGCCTTGGTCTTGGCTTACCTCACATCAAGCTTATAAGCCTAATATACAATAAATGCTTTTAAACCAACTTCCCAAGAGTTACGCATCCAATGTAGGACAAAAACGCCTTTAATATCTGTCATTCCCAACATGGGTAATTTTAGTGCTTTGTCAAAAATTAGAAAAGAGATTGTAATTTCACTATCCCATATTACTTTTGTGCGATAAAATAAAATTCATATGAAAAAAGTATGAACAGGAAAATCAATAGCTTTCTTCACTTAAAAGGAGAAATATAATCTAGTGTATGTTTGATTTAACTTTTCAAGTGTTTAATTAAAAAAAAAAATCATTTTGAAAAAAATTATAATGTTTGGCAACAACTAAAAATGACTTAATAAAAGATGGGATTGAGAAATAAACCATTTTGAGAGAAACACTTGAAAGCAATTTTTTTTTAAAAAGAGTTTTTAAGTATATAATAACTTGTGTATAAAAACACCTACAAGGAAATGTAACCAAGCATATCAGTGTTTAAATTCTAAACAATTTTTATACAAAATGTTTAAAAAGAAATGCATTCTTGAAAAATACTTAAACTAAACAATATTCCAAACAGATCCGTAATGTCTTATTGTCTCATTGGATATTGATTTTAAGTTGCGTCCACTTATTTTGCCCACATCTTTATTTATTCCTAGTCAACTTTTTGTCCATATCTTCATATATAATTGTCTCAATATGATATATAATTGTCTCAATATGCCCTTGCTCCGATGGAGAGGCATCCTCGTTCTCCCTTCTATGCACATACTAATGATTGAGATTTATCATTTATTTTTGTCAGAAATATAATTTGAGTAATATATATAGTTCAACAATTTGTAGGGTGGGGTATCAAACCATTGACCTTTGGAATGGTAATAGGTACTAGTTGGAATTCGAATCTCTAATCTCTCTTGATTGAAGATATATATACCTAAACTAGCTAGTAGAGAACTATATATGCTTAGATTGGCTATTTGAGTCATACTTGAATGAGAAGTTTGAGTTTTATATTTGTTAAAAATAAGAAGAAACATAAACTTATGAATATAACACATTTATGTTTAAAAGAAGAGTTTTGAGTGAGTTAAAAGTACATTTTGTGTAAACTTGGTTCTGAAGTGAAATAGTGTTACCATTTAGTTTTTAAATTTTAAATTTATATTTGTTTCATCTGTGTGTTTTAAAGTTACTACTTCGCCCCTTAATTTTGTGAAATAGTTTTATTTTGTCCATAATATTACTTTTGTTAGATGCAATAGCGATCATTTTTTTAACCCAACAATAATATGTGGGGTAGGGAATTTGAACATATGACATGTAGGTATATGTCTTATTCAGCTAAACTATGTTCAAGTTAGCTAGCTACAATAACAATGGTTGACTATGCATCTTTATTAGTTTTATAATATTAATCAATGACATTTATATGAATTAAATAGTCCTTTCTACTTGAGTTTAGTAACTCTATCCTACTCAACGAAGTTTCCTAGTCCAAATTAGGACCAATCAGAGGGTTTAGGCAAAGCGACTCACTTTTCCCATACCTACTCTTGATCCGTGCAGAGGATCTATCGATTCTCCTTGAAAGGGAAGAACCATGTGGTAATTTATATGGTTCTCGTTTTAATAATTTTGTCATTTCTCTGACTCACCTCTTTTTTTTTTTCGACGAAAACTTGGTGCTTTTCAAAGCTGAGATTAAGAAGTGCAAGGCCATTAAGGAGGTGCTAAAAGATTGCAAAGAAGTCTTTGATGAAATTATCGATTTTGGTAAATCATCCTTCATATTCAACAAGAACGTGGAAAGAGATAGAATTGTCGAATTCTGCAGAATTTTTAGTGTTAATCATTAATTTGAAGTCTCTTGGGCAATATTTGTGATGCCTTCACAAGTTGGGAGGAATAAGGACAAAGTATTCAATAAAGTAAAAGATTGGACCTAGAAATCCATTAGAGATAGAAGAAGTAGTTTTTCTCTTTTGGGAGGAAGAGAAATACTTATAAAATCTATTGTCCAGACCATTCCTAACTACACAATGAGATGCTTTCATCTTCCAAATTACATTTGAGGAGACATAGATTGAATGTGTGTCCAATTTTAGTGAGGATCAAGGGAAGGAAAGGAGAAAGCTCATGGGATTAGCTAGAAAAAATTATGTATGAGTAAGAAGAGGAGAGGTTTGAGGTTTATAGAACTTAAAGCATTTAATCAAACTATGTTGGCAAAATAAAACTAGAGAATTATCAGGACCCTCAATAGCCTTCTGGTGAAAACCCTTAGAGGAGAAATTTTTCGATGAGGTCGTTACAATGAGACTGGTAGTTTTGCACTGTTGGATGTATTGGAGATCAAAATGATATTGAAGATAAAAACCAACCACCCAGTAAACCAGCCACTGATTTAGGTGTTAAGGTGGAATCCTCCCTGCATAAATTTAGTGTACAGCTGCCAATCAATTGCTTCCTTATTTACCATATTCTAATTATTATTTATTTCCTTGTATGCTTTTTCCAATTTCCTTCTCAAACTTTTGTCTGTTGTAATTACCTTTTTGGTCCACTCTTTGTTCTTAATATAAATACAAGCACAGACTCAATAACAAAATATTGAGCTGAAGATTATTTCATCAATTCTTCATTACCCTTGTTCTCAAGAAACCTTTCTTGGTATCAGAGCCTTATAGGCCAACGCTGTCTAACCCTAATTCCTCTCATGGCTGCAAATGCATCCTCAAGCAACACAAGTGCTGCCAATGTTACAGCAACTCAACAAACTGCTATACCCACAATTACCAACACCCATTTTCATTCCTTTTCAAATCCGCTCAATTCTACCCTTGTTGTAAAGCTTGATGAAAACAATTTTTTGTTATGGAAATCAATGGTCATTGTTGTTTTGAGAGGACAACGATTGGATGGGTACATTCAAGGAACCAAGACCTGTCCATCTGGATTTATAAGCGTGTCAGGTACAGATGGAGAAACTATCTTGGAAGCCAACAAAGAATTTGAAAACTGGGTCACTATGGATCAAGCTCAACTAGGATGGCTCTATAGTACAATGACACCAACTATGGTAGCAAAAGTGATTAACATCAAAACATCAAGGGGAGTATGGAAAGCTACTGAAGAATTATATGGCTCGACAAACAAGTCCTGAATAAATCAACTCAAGAGGGCACTACAAACCACAAGGAAGAATAACACTAAGATGTCTGGATATTTGAGCACCATGAAGCAAATCACAGATAATCTCTCACTAGCAAGGGAAAGTATTTCAGTAAGCTTTCTTATTTCAAGTGTGCTCACGGGACTAGACATTGAATATCTTCCTATTATTTGTCAAATCAATGGCAAAAATGACATGTCTTGGCATGAACTACATGCTACATTAATTACCTTTGAAAATACACTGCAATATATGAGTTCAATGCAGAGTGGTGGTGAAATGGTGAATTTGACAGCCAACTATGCTGCAAAAAAAAAAAAAAAAAAAAAAAAAGGCAAATGAACACCATAAGTCTCAAACTCCATACCAGATGACAAATCAAGGAAGAGGAAATCAATATAATACAAGAGGAAGAGGATGAGGCCGAGGTGGTCGATATGGGAACAATAACTCCAAGCCAACTTGTCAAGTTGGTGGCAAGTATGGTCACTCGGCAATGGTTTGCTATCACAGGTTTGATAAAAATTATAGCTCCAACAACACAGGAAACAGTTCCCATGCTGCTTATATTGCCACACTCGAATTTGTCAACAATGGAGCTTGGTATGCTGACAATGGTGCAACAGCTCACACCACATCTGACGCCACCAATCTTCACCAAAAAGTTGAATATGGTTGTAATGAATTCTTGGTTGTAGGTAACAGATCTAAACTAAACATCCAACATATTGGGCAAATGAATTTTCACTCATCTGATTCCAAAGCACCTACTTTATACCTTAAAAATGTCTTACACGTTCCCAAAATTACCAAAAACCTTATGAGTGTATCTAGGCTTACTGCTGATAATCAAGTTTATATTGAATTTCACTCTTCTTTTTGCTTGGTGAAGGACAAACAGACCGGGAAAACACTGCTACAAGGAAAACTTAAGGATGGTTTGTATCAAATGGAGGCTGCTGTGAACCATTCATCGACAAACCAATCTGTTATCCACCCTCCAAAGTTTCCCAATTCCAACAATTTTAATTCTTATCCTAGGTTCTCTAATTCTCATGTTTTTCCTTTATGTTTTCTTTCCAAATCAGAATGTAGTCATGATCTGTGGCACTAAAGACTTGGCCACCCATCTAAGAAAATTTTGAATCAAATTTTCAATGTTTGTGATTTGAAATTTCCATTGAACAATAATAAAGATTTTTGTGATGCTTGTCAATTAGACAAATCTCACAAACTCCCTTTCTCATCCTCTCAAACTCATACTACCAAACCATTAGAAGTTGTTTTCACCGACTTATGGGGCCCTGCACCAATTGTGTCATCCTCTGGGTTTAGGTTTTATATCACTTTGTTGATGACTATACTCGATTCACCTACATTTATCCCCTAAAACACAAATCTGATGCTCTAAAAGCTTTCCTTCAATTCAAACAACAGACTGAAAATTATCTTGAGCATAAAATCAAAATATTACAATAAGATTGGGGGGTGAATTTCGAGCTTTTGTCCCAACTTTGGAAAAACTTGGCATTCTCCTTAGACATTCTTGTCCACATACAAGTGAGCAAAATGGAAAAGTTGAGCGAAAGCACCAACATATTGTTGAAATGGGTCTTACCTTATTAGCGCAAGCATCCATGCACTTAAAATTTTGGTGGGAAGCCTTAGAATCGTCTGTCTATATCATAAACCGCTTACCAACTCCTGTTCTATCAAATAAATCTCCCTATCAGAAAGTTTTCAAAAAATCCCCTGATTATTCTTTCCTTAAAGTTTTTGGGTGTGTTTCATTTCCTTATTTACGACTCTATCAACATCATAAACTTAGCTTTCACTCTACTAAATGTGTCTTTCTTGGGTATAGTCATCAACACAAAGGATATAAATGCCTCAGTCCCACTGGACGAATTTATATATCTCGCCACGTTATCTTCAATGAAAATGAGTTCCCTTTTGCTAATGGATTTTCTACTACAAAATCACATACTCATAGCTCCTCAAATCAACCCACTCCCTCTCCTGAACCACCAATTATCCTCCCTTATATCTCTGTCTTAACTCCTCCCCTTTCTCCATCCCAAGCATCAACCACACATCAGCCTCCACATGACACCAACTCACCTCAAGTTGCTCCAGCTACAGTGGCTTCTTCGGCAAACACTCCAGGTACATCCACTCCCTTTTCTTTTTCTCCCTCTCCTACCTCTCCTACTGCACCACTTGATCCACCTATATCATCAACCTTTGCACCCATGACTCACCTTGAAAACCTTTTTGATCCAAATACATCTACTTCTCGTAGTCCTTTACAATCGACAACCCTTATACCACCAAATCAACCCTTGTTAATAAATTACCATCCAATGCAAACCCGAGCCAAGAGTGGGATTTTCAAGCCCAAGATTTACCTATCCACAACTCCTACACCCCCTCTCACCCCCTCTAATGAACCAAGAACTGTCAAAGAGGCTTTGGCATAAAATGAGTGGAAGTCTACTATGCTCCAAGAATATACTGCCCTTTTGAATAATGGCACTTGGGTGCTTGTTCCACCCTCACCTAAGCAAAATTTGGTGGGCAGTAAATGGGTCTTTCGAGTTAAGACCACTTTGAATGGATCTATAGCAAAATACAAGGCTCATTTAGTAGCTAAAGGCTTCCATCAACGACTTGGAATTGACTTCACAGAGACCTTTGGTCCAGTTGTAAAGCCATCTATAGTCCGTATTATTCTCACTCTTATTGTTTCTTACAATTGGGAAGTCCGTCAAATTGACATCAATAATGCATTTTTAATGGTGAGCTCCATGAAGATGTTTATATGGCTCAACCAGTTGGCTTCATTGACTCTACGAGGCCTCATCATGTATGTAAACTCCAAAAGTCTTTATATGGTCTTAAACAGGCTCCTCGAGAATGGTTCAAGAAGCTACGGTTGATAGGTTAATTTTAATCTCTTCTAATTTTCTTGAATTAACTAAAGAATATATCGTTGTTGTGCACTAATCCAAGTATAAATTATGCACTACCAAGTAATACCTGGAGTATTCCAAGGTCGAATCCACAGGGAAGGGTGAGTAGAGAAAATATCTCAAATTATATCCTATTCTAATGATGTTGTGTTGGGGTAATAAAATATGGATGTGACAAGTTGAATATGTGATCAAGAAAAGCAATAATAATGTGATAAAAGGATACAATGGGTGATGAGTTATCAAGACTTTCGCCGCAACAACCACATGCGACATATAAGATATTAATGTAGCGCATAAGAATGAATCGACAGGATATTGATGCCTAAGCGAGAAATAAACATGTGATTCCCTTTCGGTATTACACATGCGATGAACTAAGAATATTCCTATTGCTTAATTCATGCGTTTAATCAGTTCTCTATATGCTTGCAAGTGGTTGAATTATTCCTAAAGCAACCCAAACACATTCATGAAATATCCTAAGCGGTTGAGTCATTCCTAACACAACCAGACTACATGTAATGTATTATCTTAATCTACTTAGATATTTCCACATGAATTACCTGTCAGGGATTTATCTTGCTACTACCTCTATCGGTTGATCAAACGGATATTAGTAATGAAAGAATTATCACATCTAAGTAGAAAACATCAATATCACTGATTCATTGCATTGCATACAAAAATAATCTTAATGCCTCATGGGCACCTAGGCTAAGCCTTGATAAAAAGAAATTAGTTCATGCTACAACATACAATAAAACATAAAACTCTAAATTAGTTCATGCTACAGCATGCAATAAAACAAAAAACACTCTAAGAAAGACTTATGGATCCTTGGATTCCAGGATGCTTTGATTCTTCATCTTCCCTCTATTTATAGATTTTTCTTTGCTTGGAGCCAAAGCATGTATTGCTTTGAGCCAAAGCATGTCTTGCTTTGAGCCAAAGCATGTTGCTTAGAAACTTGCTGTAGCATTAACAAGCATCCCATGCTACAACAACAAGCTTCCATGCTACAGGCTTTCCATGCTATAGCAACAAGCTTCCATACTACAGGCTTTCCATGCTACAAGCTTTCCATGTTATAGCAACAAGCTTCCATGCTACAGGCTTTCCATGCTACAGACAACTAGCTAGTCATGCCCCAAGCGCATCATGCTCTACCACATAATTGGCCAAGCTTTTCCTATTGCAGCAATAAATTAGAATTAGTGCAGTTTTATACGAATTTCAAAGATAATAATCAATATGAGCACATTAAGACAAACAAATCAATATTACTGCATCTAGCATATAAATTAGTTAAAACTTGGGTATTTTCACTCTCTTGAGGCTCACAATAAGCTTATATTAGATGCTTAATAACTTGATATTTTCAAGTTATCAACGGTCCCCTCTCCTTTCATGGAATTTTACTAACTCTAAAGTTGATTCATCACTTTTTTTATCTTTTTCAGGGCAATTTCAAGATTCTCATTCTCATATATGTTAATGATATTATTGTCACAGGCAATAGTCCAACTTTTAATCAACAATTCATCCAATGGCTCCACCATACATTTGCCCTTAAGGACCGTGGTCATCTTAATTTCTTCTTAGGAATTGAAGTTTTTCGAGACTCTACTGGACTATATCTCACTCAACAACCTTACATCAGTAACTTACTCAAGAAACTTGGATTTGACAACCTAAAGCCCACCAGTACACCGGTTGTTCATGGTAAATATCTCATGGCTAATGATGGGCAGCCCTTTGATGATCCTTCACTATATCGTAGTGCCATTGGAGGACTTCAATATCTTACTCACACTCGACCGAATATTTCATTTATTGTCAATCGCCTCAGTCAATTCATGCAATCACCTACTCAAAGTCATTGGCAAGCAAGCAAACAAGTGTTTCACTATCTCAAAGGTACGATCACTCATGGACTACATCTCACTCCATCTAATGATCTATCCATTACAGCATACTCCGATGTCGATTGGGCATGTTGCCCTGATGATCGACGATCCACAGCTGCATATTGTGTATATCTTGGGAGTTCACTCATTTCTTGGTCCTCAAAGAAGCAAAATGTAGTTGCTCGTTCTAGCACTGAGTCTGAATACCATTCATTGGCTCACACTGCATCTGAAATCTCTTGGTTATGCTCTCTTATGTCTGAAATTCATCACAGTCAAAAGCATGCTCCAATTATTTGGTGTGATAATATGAGTGTTATCTCTCTTGCCTCCAATCCCGTTTTTCATGCCCGTACTAAACATATTGAATTGGACATTCATTTTGTTCGTGATAAAGTCTTAAAGAAGGAGATAGAAATTCGCTTTGTACCATCGAAGGATCAAATTGTCGATGTTTTAACCAAGGTTGTCTCCACCTCCATTTTCAATCACATGCGTACCAAACTCTGTGTGAGAGTTTCTCCCACGTGTTTGCGGGGGGATATTGGAGATCAAAAGGATATTGAAGATAAAAACCAGCCACCCAGAAACACCAACCACTTATTTAGGTGTCAAGGTGGAATCCTCCATGTGTAAATTTAGTGTACAACTGCCAATCAATTGCTTCCTTATTTACCAGATTCTAATTATTATTTATTTCCTTGTATGCTTTTTCCAATTTCCTTCTCAAACTTTTGTCCGTTTTAATTACCTTTTTGGTCCACTCTCTGTTCTTAATATAAATACAAGCACAGGCTCAATATTGAGCTGAAGATTATTTTATCAATTCTTCTTTACCCTTTTTCTCAAGAAACCTTTTGGATGTGAGAAAAAATTGTAAAAGTATCTCGATTATGTATATAATGGTTATTAGGAGTCAGATAAATATTAAGATCTACATCTGATAGTTTTAAAGAGGCCGCCACATTGAATAATTTGTCCCCTCAGAGGTAGATATTTTAAAGAGGGTAGCTTTCTCAACACTAAATTAGGGGAAAATCCATCTTTGACATAGAAAATTATATTATGAGATAAAGATATTTTTGGAAAACGTTATATATAACTGGAAAGTAGAGACCAATAGGTATATTAGAATTGATAAGGACTTGTGGCTCAATAGCTTGGGGAGTAGTAAACCGATGCTTATAAAGGCCTCACTTGAAGATCACTATGTTAAGTTCTTATTGAACGAATATTATACTTGGAAGATAGCTGAAACCTGAGACTCTCTTACCCCCAAGATGTCGAGGTTATCTTGAATACGCCTACAAGAGGCCTTAAATTGAAAGATGAAATTATATAGAATAAGATGTTTTTATTTTATTTTATTTTATTAAGAGTGCATATCATTTAGCATCTTGATGGTACAACAAAGAAGAAACCACTTACTCAAATCCTTGTGAAACTAAG
The DNA here is from genome assembly GCA_036850905.1 of Luffa acutangula. NCBI lineage: Eukaryota > Viridiplantae > Streptophyta > Magnoliopsida > Cucurbitales > Cucurbitaceae > Luffa > Luffa acutangula. The sequence goes on along the minus strand of CM072097.1, from coordinate 41,836,692 downwards.
AAGAGATGCAAAGGACCAAGATGAAAATTTATGTTTGGAGAATCTTAATACATAGCTTCCTTACTTTCTGTAATACAAAAAAAAAGATTAACACTAATGCGAAAAGTCTTGTTTTTTTTTTTTTTTTGTAGGAAATCATAACAGACGTCAGAACATCTTATTTAAGAATGTAAGTTTTCGAGAGAAATTTAGATTAATCTCCATCCTCATTTGTGTGGTTGTTTTGATTAGTGCAGATCAAATTTGAAATCTTCAAATTATTAGGACTAGGTTGTTGACTTCTCATTAAAAAAGGAAACAAAGATAACAATGCTTATTTTATGGAGTTTATGGTCGTATAGGAATCAAATTTCGAGAAATGGGCAAAAGGTAGATAAATGCAGGCTCATTAAGATGTTTGAAAGATATATTGAAACAAAAGATGTAGAGACTTTGAGATCAAACCTGATTTCAACATGATTGAAGAGTCACCTAAGTCGTAAGTCGTGGATTCCTTTGTTGCCTAACTACTGGAAACTTAATGCTGATGCCTCTTGGTGTGAAAAAAAAGGGTCATAAGTTTAGGATGGATTGTCTGCGACTCTGCTTGACCTCCCATTTTTGCAGGCAACAAATATTTTTTAGCCCATTGCCCCTATGTTGTAAAAATTGTTCACCGCAAATGTACAAGTTATGTTTGAATATAGTGATGAAAGAGAGTGTCGTCCTGAAGACTGGTTTTCTAGTTCATTTAACACTACAAGAAAAGGAGGTCTTGTCAACGCCAAAAACACGTTGAGAAATGCAAAAAAAATGCATTGAAAAAGGTTTTCCGATGCACAAATAAGTGTTATTTAAAAATGGCATCAGGAGAAGTCCGAGTTTCGGAGGGAAAATTTTGCCAGCGAATTTTTAAATGACTCTCTACCGACACCATTTTAATCGTACGACAGAAGTGACTTCTGGCGACGCCATTTTCAAATGGCGTCGGGAGAAGTCCAAGTTTGGAAGGAAAAAAATTTACTAGCGAAGTTTTAAACGACTCTCTACCGACGCCATTTTAATCGTGTTAGCAGAAGTGACTTCTGTCGATGTCATTTGAAAATGGCCTTGGGAGAAGTTTGAGTTTGAAGGGAAAAATATTTGCCAACAAATTTTTAAATGACTCTTTGTTGGCGCCGTCTAAGCACGTCGACAGAGGTCACTTCTGTTGATGTTATTTAACATGACATTGGCAGAAGTCTTACCTCTCTTGATGCTAATATAAAAGGCATCGAGAGAGGAAGCCTCTACCGACGCGGTCTGAACAACGTTGATAGAGATGCCGACGCGCAGTTCGCACGTCGACAGAGGATCCTTCACTCGACGTTTTTAAAAGCGTCAAGAGAAATGACATTGATAAAAACAAGTTTTCTTGTAGTGTAATTACCACAAATATATTCGTCCAACTTTATTTAGAAAAATCAATTCAACAAGAGAGAAAGAAAACTAAATTAACAACTACAATTAAACTCTAAGGAAAAACCAATGGAGAAAAGAATTTAGGGAATTGAATTCACCAATTAGACATATGAATTAATCAATTAATAAACCAAGATTTAGCATGCAATTATTCCATAAACCAAGAATTCACAATTATCAACTTTCTCTCCGAAGCACAATTAATTCTCCATGCTTAATCAAGAAATTGATATTCCTAACCTGATACAACATCGAAATTAATAATCCACTAATTAGATTGAGTTCTATATTAGACTGCTTATAATTAACTAGGTAAAACCTAATTTAATTGTAAACATCGATTTAGATCCTAGATCTATCATGCAAGCTAGGAAATCTGACGAAGAGAAGTCGAACACATGAGACAACCTATTTACTACTTCAAATCAAGCATCTAATTGCGACAAGGACATTAATTTCATGCTTAGCTAAGCTCATTACAACGACTGAGAATAATTCATCATGCTACTCTACTAATTGCAATTAGGAATTAAGCATGGAATCTAAATCACAATTAATCATTCAAATCATGCAATTACTGGCTAAAATCTCATGAAAAATAAATATACTTACAAACCGAGGTTTCGATTGCAGCAAACCAAGCTTAGACGACCATAGGAAAGTCTAATCTAAGTCCCGAGGCTCGATTAACTGGTGCGACAGAGGCTGAATGGATGGATGTGAGATAAGATGACAAATATTAATAAAGATAAATTCAGCTGACGGAAGAGATTTGTCGCGGTCTCTTGTCAAATAAATTTATAATCCATGATTCCTAAAGCTAACTTGTAGTAGTAGTGGTCAGGGTCGATCACAGGGAACAATCGGTTTATTTCTAAATTCTTTTGTGTTTTTAAGGTAACCAAAAAGGGGTTTTATAGATAAAGGATTAAGGCATAAAGTAAAGGCGGGAAAGTAAATGAGGAAAATTAAATGCAAGGAAAGTAAGGGTGGGGTTAGTTGATTTTACCAAGAGGATCACTGTAATCGGGGTTGAACTCGGTGTTAAGTTTGATTAATTTCATTCATCGATTGTCAATTGATTTTAATTAACTATCTAAGTCCGGCGTACTCCGACAACAAACCGAGAGCCAGGATCCAACTATCACAAACATGCAAACGCTAAGTTTGATTCTAGTTTAAATTAATTGATTATCCAATTAATTAATCTAAACCGCATTGGGATCTAGCCGAATTAATTCACATGCAACGGGCAACAAACCACAATTACAATTGATTAAATCATTTAGTTCTAGGGACGCATGCATATAATCATAACGTTGGCCTATTCGCTACTTAAATTTAGCAAGTAAATTTAGACAGGGTGCGGTCAAGGTTGTCAATCTTTCCTAACACAATCTAAACTTGTATGTGAAGAACTAAAATCACAAAGATAATTAACTAAGTAATGAAGTATGGAAATCTCATAAAATTGAATCAAACTTACAAACCGAGGTCCTGATTACAACGATCCGAGCTTAGTTGGCCATAGACAAGCACCTCCAAGCTCGAGGCTCGATCAACCGACCCTTAGACTAAGAAAACTTAAAAGGACTCTAGAAAAGTAAAGAGAAAAGTGGCTACAAAATTGTAGTGAGGGATCATTCTAAACCTACACCAAGACTCTCTATTTATAGTGTTTCTTGGCCTTCAATTTGTGGTAGAATGGTGTTGAATTAGGTCTTCAAATAAGGAAAATTTCCAGCTAAAATAGAAAAAATTCGATTCTGGAAAACTGCCTAGCGTCGCGACGCTGCCCCCTTCAATTTTGGAAAATATTTCTCGGATTGCCCTAGCGTCGCTACGCTGTGGGCAAGCGTCTCGACTCTGATGACGAGCGTCTCGACATATTATACTCATTTTAAAGCATTGCTTCCAAAGCTCTGATGAGGCTCCGGGGGCTCCGATGAGGACCTATAGACATATTATACTCATTTTAAAACATTTTTCGCAAGGATTTCAACTAAGATAAGAAAATTGGGAGATTCTAAGTGTATAACAAATTTGACCAAACATCAGCCAACCTTTAGTGCAAGTATACACTGTTGCACGTAGTAATAAAAAAAACCTTAGAAGTATTCCAAGGGTATCGATCCCACGAGGACTAAATTGGAAATTCAGATTTGATGAAGAAACTGCTCAAATGATTGCTTTTTGAAAAATGTAACCAAAGAAAATAAGTTGATTGATTGAGTTTTTGAAAAGATAAATAATACAAGCAAGTAGATAAAAGAATAACAATAATAAACAATGAGGTATTCAACATGGATTCACCCCTAAGGCAATAACTGTAATCATGCAGTATTTAACTTAAGCCTATTCAATGCATTGGGTCAGATTTAACTTCTATTTGGCCCTTGCTCCCAAGAACCGTTAGAAGGCTAAGCGAGTACTGTTATGCACATTTATGTGACTCGACTCCGACATAGATAATTCACGAATGCAACCTATAACCCTATAGTCGATATAGGGTGCCTTAGGCAGCTTGCCCTATACCGCCGAATAATCTCTTTCGAGCTTTTTCTCCTATATCACCTTTATGAGAACCGATTTCGTCTGTCCCTTTCGAGATCAAACTCACATAGCATGCAAAGTCTAAGTGATCAAGTTAAACTCAACAAGATCAGAATGATAATCAATAAAGAATGACATGCATTGAACAAAACTTAAGCAAATAAAACGCTTTCAAGTCATTAAACCATAAGGGAATTCACCATATTGAATCCCTCAACGGAATTTAGCTACTCATGGTGAGATAAAGAGCAAATGAATACATTTTTATTGAAATAAGAATGTAAATAATACAAAATAATGAGAAGATTCAAGAGCTGGAAATAAAGGAGATAGCTAAATATTATGGGTTTTCTATTTACTCAATCCTTCTAGAGTTCGCTAAGACACTTCAATCTCTCACTTTTTCAAGTGGGAATGGGTGAAAAACCCTACAAACCCTAAGGTTTGATGTCTAACTCAGGTTAGAATTTAGTCATCTAAGAAGGACCTCAGGCATCCCTACTCATAGGCGTCAACTAGGGTTCTATCACCACCTCTTCTTCCAAATGAGTTCTGCTTGAATTTGACTTCAAATCTCGAGCTTATACAGTGTAGAAAATGGTTGAGGAGCTGTGAAATAGGTGCTGGAAGTTTGCCCAGTCAGTTTCGGGGTCAAAACAACCAGAAGAAGACTCGTCAACAACGACCCGCGGGTGACTCGGAACGGCTTCAGTTTTTTCCAGATCGTTTTCTAAAAAGTTTGCCTTGAGGGTTCTACTCTAGTGCCAGTCACAACGTTTGAGTTTCCTAGGCATGAAGATTTCTATTGTTCTTTTTCAAAGCAAAACTCTCTCTAATCCATCCTAACCAATGTGCTTAAACTATCTAACTTATACTCATAGAGCCTGGTGTAGTCCTTTTAGTTTAAGAAAGCAATCTTGAGGAAAACATGAACATACATGAATTACTAGACCTTTTCTGTCTCCCCTAAACTTATTTTTCTGCTGGTGCTGTTTTTATTCAACTCTTTTTTCTCCCAAGAGCATCCTTGCTGTCATTTTTACCTTCGTTCTAGCTTATCGACACTTTCTGGTGAAGATATCTAGCTACGAGCAAAGTTCACAAGCTTGGAATGATACTCACTTCCCTAAGTAAACCTTTCATGAAGTGGCAAACCATGGGTGTCATGAATGCCCCTGGTTACTTAGTAAACCCTAGGAAGGAGAAGTAACTCTCGGTTTTTCATCATTTTTCATTTCTTTTAAAGACTGAGAACATCTTCTTTTCCAGCAGCACAAATTTACAAAAGATATTTACATAGTAAGCATAAAGCACCCCCAAACTTAAAGGTAGACAATGTCCTCATTGGCTTGTTTTTTGGGGCATGGGCTTAACATGAGGCTTTTTGTTTTCAAAACATCAAGGCTAAACTCTCATAGAGTGTTAGAAAGGTTAAACACAAGGAAGTTTAGACTCCAAGACAATTTTGTAAAGAAAAAGACTAATGGAAAGCCTATGACTAGAAAACAATTCAGTTGAGACGGTGACACTTTTGAGATAGAACAAAGCTCTAGTTTTCATCATCAAGGGCTTAAAAGAAAACTCTTTTGAAAACATGTTTTTCTTCCAAAATATTTTAAATCAATTTTTTCTTATAGATGATTTTTTTCCTTTCAAAAAGTTCATAGGTGATAACTGCCCAAAAGGTAGTTATTTAGGCCTCATTTATATAAGGATTTGTGTGTCTTTAATGCTTAATAGGGTTGGTTTTAGAGAGATATTACATGATTTAACCCATTTGGAAGAATGGAAGCATTGGAAATTATTTTGTGCAGATTATGCTGCTGAGCGACTGGAGGGAGCAAATTCTATGCTGCAGCAAAACTGGGAACAGAAACTGCCACATCACAGCTCGTTAGCCAACTTCATGAACCGACTTCTGTTGAGATATTTTCGGGATAAAGGATCAAGGAGAGCCTTACACGTGTCCTAGTTGACCTAATTCAAGCCTCCCATCCTTCTATAAAAGGAAGTAGCCGTCAAAGTCAAAAGCATTCCATGTTTTCCCTTGGAAGCCGAATAGTATAGGGAGATTGAAGATCATCAAGAACACCATCAACCGCAAGCTGATTAGGGAGTTTACCTTCTTTATTAACTTGTAGTGATGGACATGCATACTCAGATTATAATTCGTATTCTTATGCTTATTATGAACTAAGTAGCTTAAGGTGTTGGTTAGGAATAATGTGATTACTGTGCTTCATCTCTAGTAATAAATTGACTATTGCATTTTGGTTAATTGTTGTGCTTATTCTTATTTTATGCCCGCCTGGCCAGCCGGTATGGATAGCTCTTTCTAGTTTCAGGGATGATTTAGAGAGTGTGTGGCAATTCTCCACATTACGATCATTGTGTATTGGTGAACGCCAATGACTGAGCTAGGGATAGCCAGTTGCCTAGTGCTCGATCGATCGCTCTTCGTTGGGTTTGAAACATATCCCAAAAGATCCGGAGTTCCGGGAGGAATCCGGTAATAATACTGCGAGAGATGCATGATCAATAATATTGCTAGAGCATATCTTAGAACAATCACTAAAGCCTAACCAGCGCCTGTCTTTAATCTATCTATCTATTTGTTTACTCGTTGTTCTGTCATTTATTTTGCTTCAGCATAATTCCGATAAAACCCAATCATTTTATTATTCTTGAAACCATTAAAAAGTTACACAAAAATAGGTAGAGTGGAAACTCATTCAGACCTTGGATTGATAATATTACTTGCTGCAGACTGTGTATACTTGCACAGGAATTCTAGAGTATTTTATACTATATTTTTACTCACTCTAGGAACCCAACAAGTTTTTGGCGCCGTTGCCGGGGACTTGAATAAGTTTTTATCTGATCTGTTTTGTGTATGTGTTTTAGTGGTTTGGTGCTAGAACTTTTTGATTGTTTCTTTTGTTTTTGCAGGTGTGATTTTGGTGCATGAGCGATCCGCCTGGGGTACGGTTTGAGCTTGACCTAGAAATTGAAAGGACATTTAGGAATAGAAGGAGGGAGCAGCGCAGAAACCAGATGGAGAACGTGCCGCAACTCCCGCAGGTTCCTGAAGGTCCAGTAGCAGTGAACCCCCAGCAGAATCCATTGTTGCAGCAAAACCCACTGTTTGAGCAAAATGAGCAGCGAAATAATCAGGCTGAGAATCCTATCTTGATAGCAAACGATAGGACTAGAGCCATTCGAGCATATGTTGTCCCGATGTTTAATGAGTTGAATCTAGGGATTGCACGTCCCCAAATCCAAGCGGCAAATTTTGAAATGAAACCGGTAATGTTTCAGATGTTGCAAACCGTGGGGCAATTCCATGGTTTGTCATCTGAAGACCCTCATTTACATCTTAAGTCTTTTCTAGGAGTTAGTGATTCTTTTGTAATTCAGGGAGTGCCGAGAGATGCTCTTAGATTAACTTTGTTCCCGTATTCTCTTAGAGATGGAGCAAAGTTATGGTTAAACTCTTTTGCTCCAGGATCAATTAGGACGTGGGATGAGTTAGCTGAAAATTTTTTGAGTAAATATTTCCCACCTAATAGAAATGCTAAATTAAGGAGTGAAATAGTAGGGTTTAGGCAACTTGAAGATGAGACTTTTAGTGAGGCTTGGGAGAGGTTTAAGGAGCTTTTGCGAAAGTGTCCCCACCATGGGTTACCTCATTGTATTCAAATGGAAACATTTTACAATGGTTTGAATGGAGTAACCCAAGGTATGGTCGATGCTTCGGCTAGAGGGGCCCTTTTGGCAAAAACTTTTGATGAATCCTATGAAATTTTAGAAAGAATATCTATTAATAGTTGTTAGTGGTCGGATGTTAGAGGCACAACTAAAAAGGTTAAGAGTGTGTTAGAGGTTGATGGTGTGTCCACCATTAGGGCCGATCTTGCTATGATTGCTAACGCTCTTAAGAATGTGACAGTGATTAGTCATCAGCAGCCACCAGCTATGGAGCCTGCAGCAGTGGTGAACCAAGTCACGGACGAAGCATGTGTCTATTGCGGTGAAGATCACAACTACGAGTTTTGCCCCAGCAATCCAGCTTCTGTGTTTTTTGTAGGTAATCAGAGGAACAACCCTTATTCTAACTTCTATAATCCAGGTTGGCGCAACCACCCCAACTTCTCATGGGGAGGTCAAGGAAATAACATGCAGACGCAACAGAAGATGAACCAGCCAGGATTTGCTAAAGCGCAGGTAATGCCCCAGCTAAATAAGCCGGCTTTGCCCCAGCAAAATTCGGGAAATTCTCTCGAGGCAATGATGAAAGAATTTATGGCTCGCACAAACGCCGCAATTCAAAGTAATCAAGCTTCGATGAGGGCCCTGGAATTGCAAGTGGGTCAGCTAGCTAATGAGCTAAAGGCGAGGCCTCAAGGGAAACTTCCTTCGGATACTGAACACCCTCGAAGGGAAGGTAAGGAGCAGGTAAAGGCAGTAACTCTTAGGAGTGGTAAGCCATTAGAAGAGTCTAGAAAGACCCAGGATTTAAATAGTAATAGTGATAATATTGTTGTTATTGAAAAAGAGTTGGAGTCTGGTCAGGGTGCTGGATGCAGCAAAGAAAATGCTGGAGCATCTGGTTCTGTGCCAGATGTAGAACCACCATATGTGCCGCCCCCACCTTATGTACCACCTCTACCTTTTCCACAAAGGCAAAAGCCTAAGAATCAGGATGGTCAATTTAAAAAGTTTTTAGAGATTCTTAAGCAGTTGCATATGAATATCCCTTTAGTAGAAGCTATTGAGCAAATGCCTAATTATGCTAAATTTCTTAAGGATATTTTGACTAAAAAGAAAAGGTTAGGTGAGTTTGAAACTGTATCTCTTACTGAGGAGTGTAGTGCTATTCTTAAGAATGGGCTACCCCCCAAGGCTAAGGATCCAGGGTCATTTACTATACCTGTGTCTATAGGTGGAAAGGAATTAGGTAGAGCACTCTGTGATTTAGGTGCAAGCATTAACCTTATGCCTCTTTCGGTCTATCGGAAGTTAGGTATTGGTGAAGCTAGACCTACCACAGTTACACTCTAACTAGCTGATAGATCTATCACATATCCAGAGGGTAAAATTGGGGATGTCGTAGTAAAAGTTGATAAATTCATATTTCCTGTTGATTTTATTATTTTAGACTATGAGGCTGATAAAGATGTCCCAATTATTTTAGGTCGTCCATTTTTGGCTACTGGTAGGGCATTAATAGATGTTCAAAAAGGAGAATTAACAATGAGAGTCTGTAATGAGGAAGTGAAATTTAATGTGTTTAAAGCCATGAAATATCCAGATGAAATGGAGGATTGCTCCTTCATCAGGATTCTGGAGAGCACAGTTATTGAGACAGCAATACAGGATTCGGCTGATAAGCATTCAGAAAAGCATGGAGAGGTTAGTGTAGAAGATTTTGAATTTTGTTCTTTAGATAGAAAAAATGAAAAAGAATTGTTTAGGTGTGAGGATGTTTTTGAGTCTTTAGATTTAGATCAAAGAAAGGCTCCCCCAATTAAGCCATCCCTAATTGAGGCACCCACTTTAGATTTGAAACCTTTACCGGATCATCTAAAGTATGTGTATCTTGGGGAGAGTGATACGTTGCCCATTATTGTTGCATCAGATTTAATGCCGGAGCATGAGGAGGCCTTAATAAAATTGCTGCAGCAATACCGCAAAGCTATAGGTTGGACATTGGCTGATATACAGGGAATTAGCCCATCTTTTTGTATGCACAAAATCACTCTAGAGGACGGATCCTTTAGGAGTATTGAGCAACAAAGAAGGCTTAACCCTGCAATGAAAGAGGTTGTTAAAAAGGAGGTAATTAAATGGTTGGATGCTGGGATCATTTATCCAATTGCCGATAGCAATTGGGTAAGCCCTGTCCAATGTGTTCCTAAGAAATGAGGTGTCACTGTGGTGAGCAATAAAGATAATGAGCTGATTCCAACCAGGACAGTAACTGGCTGGAGGGTTTGTATGGATTACAGAAGGCTTAATAAAGCCACCCGAAAGGATCATTTCCCTCTACCATTTATCGACCAGATGTTGGATCGATTGGCTGGTCAGGCCTATTACTGTTTCTTGGATGGTTATTCTGGGTATAACCAGATTACTATTGCTCCTGAGGATCAGGAGAAAACCACTTTCACCTGCCCTTATGGGACATTCGCTTTTAGGAGAATGCCTTTCGGCCTTTGCAATGCTCCAGTAACATTTCAGCGGTGTATGCTAGCAATTTTTTCTGATATGATTGAGTCCACTGTTGAAGTCTTTATGGACGACTTTCCAGTGTTTGGAGGGTCTTTTCAGAGTTGTTTAGATAATTTAGGAAAGGTATTAAAAAGATGTGAGGATACCCATCTAGTACTTAATTGGGAGAAGTGCCACTTCACGGTGAAGGAGGGCATAGTGTTAGGTCATAGGATTTCTAAAAAAGGTCTAGAAGTTGATAGAGCAAAAGTTGAGGTTATCGAAAGACTAGAGCCACCGAATTCAGTGAAGGGAATTCGGAGTTTTTTAGGACATGCTGGATTTTATAGGAGGTTCATAAAGGATTTTTCCAAAATCAGTAAACCTCTTTGTAACTTATTGTGCACTGATCATGTTTTTGACTTTAATGTAGATTGTAGGAAGGCTTTTGAAACATTAAAGGCTGCTTTAATCTTAGCACCCATTCTCTGCGCGCCTAATTGGAATTTGCCATTTGAGGTAATGTGTGATGCGAGTGATGCTGCGGTAGGAGCGATGCTGGGGCAAAAGCAGGGCAAATTTATTCATCCTATATATTATGCAAGCAAGGTTTTAAATGAAGCACAGGTCAACTACACAACTACTGAAAAGGAGTTGTTAGCTGTTGTGTTTGCTTTTGAGAAATTTCGGCCATATTTGGTTGGATCTAAAGTCACGGTGTTCACGGATCATGCAGCAATAAGGTATTTAATGTCTAAGAAGGATGCAAAGCCGAGACTAATTCGTTGGATTTTATTACTGCAGGAATTTGACTTGGAGATAAAGGACAAGAAGGGATCAGAGAATGTCGTTGCAGATCATTTGTCTCGTCTTGATCCATCATCATCTTTGCTGGAGCAATATGCCATTTCCGATTCTTTTCCAGATGAGCAGCTTTTTGCTGTTCAGGTAAAGGTAGTCAGGGATGTCCCTTGGTATGCTGATATTGCCAACTTTTTAGTGAAGGGAGTCACCCCTATTGACATGGATTGGAGGCAGAAGAAAAAGTTTAAGCACGATGCAAAATTTTTCTTTTGGGATGAGCCGTTTATGTATAAGCAATGCTCTGACGGTATTATTCGTAGGTGTGTGTTTCTGGTGCTGAAGCAAAAGAAATCCTGGAGCAGTGTCACTCTTCGCCGTATGGAGGTCATTTCAGCGGACAGAGGACGGCTATGAGGATTTTGCATTGCGGATTTTTCTGGCCTACGTTATTTAAGGATGCCCATTGGTTCTACAAGCAATGTGACGCTTGCCAAAGGAGAGGAAATTTGGGGCCTAGAGATTAAATGCCTCTTACTTACATTTTAGAAGTTGAATTATTTGATGTATAGGGTATTGACTTTATGGGACCATTTCCCCCTTCTAATGGCAATGTTTTTATCTTATTGGCAGTTGATTATGTGTCCAAGTGGGTGGAGGCCATCGCATGCCATCAGAGTGATGCCAAGACAGTAGCAAGGTTTCTTCAATCGCACATCTTTGCGCGGTTTGGGACACCTAGGGCTCTAGTGAGTGATGAGGGTACACATTTTGTTAATAATATCTTAACTAAGCTTTTAGCTAAGTATGGGATTAAGCATAGGATAGCTGCCCCTTATCACCCACAAGCAAATGGTCAAGCTGAAATTAGTAATAGGGAAATTAAAGCTATTTTAGAGAAAGTAGTCCATCCATCTAGAAAGGATTGGTCCTTTAGGTTGGATGAGGCTCTTTGGGCTTATAGGACAGCTTATAAGACTCCTCTAGGTATGTCTCCCTATAGGTTAGTATATGGGAAAGCTTGCCATTTACCATTAGAGCTTGAGCATAAAACATTTTGGGCTTTGAAAAAATTAAATTTTGATTTGAGTCGTGCAGGAGCAATAAGAATGCTGCAGCTTAATGAGTTAGAAGAATTTCGTCAATTTTCTTACGAAAATGCGAAAATGTATAAGGAAAAGACTAAGCTGTGGCATGACAAAAAAAATTAAATCTAAGGAGTTTGTCAAGGGTCAGAAAGTTTTGCTTTATAATTCTAGATTAAAATTATTTCCTGGAAAATTAAAATCTAAATGGTCAGGACCGTTTATTGTGGTTGAAGTTTTTCCCAATGGAGCAATTACTTTGTAGGATGAAAAAGATGGGAGAGTATTCAAGGTGAATGGACAGCGTGTGAAGCATTATTGGGGTGAGGAGTTTCAGTCGAAATATCCTTCCCTAAGGTTGGTCGATGTTTGAGAGAGCAGGACTTTTGCGAGAGCATTTCACAGAGCAAAATTTTGAGCTCCCGAAGTTTGAATTGATTTTATTTTCCGTTAATTTGATTTTAATTTCGGTTAGGTTAGATTTAATTTTGCATGAGTTATTAGATTTTATCTTTTAAGTATTTTTTATTTTTGGTAGGTTAGATTTGATTTTATTTTATTTTCGGGTTCTTTATTTAAATTATCTTGCAATTATCTTTTAGTTAGATAGATTTTATTTTATCTAGATTTTATTTTCGGTTATTTGAATTCTAGTTTTAATTAAATAGAGATTTTCTCTAACTTATTCAGTTTCTTTTGAGAATAACAGGTTAAGTTTGCTTTGATTGGTTTAATTTGAATTAAAAAAAAGATTTGATTTGTCTATTTTGAGATTCGAATTCCGTATCTAAGATTCTTCAGGTTCGGAAGATTGTTGCGGCACAAATATTGCTGGAGCAAAATATTCCGAGTCAGAAGGGTTTCCGTTGGAATTTATTATTGTTACCGTTGGATTTGGCTTTGAAATCTTGCAGGTAAATGTGCGTGCATTGTCTGATGAGGCCACGTGGCGCAGAGAAATTATCCAACGGCTTCAATGATGACAGAGCATTAATTTTTACCATGGCCGTTTGGAATTCGCAATTTTACCGTTGGATTCTTGTTTGTTGCAGCCCTATTTATTCACTACCGCTGGTAAGTACCTCTACACTTCGTCTTCTTGATCCAATTTTTGCCATCTACATTCTTTCTGTTTCACTTCAATTCTTTGAAAAATTGTTGAGACCTCCATGGCTAAGACTAGAGCTAGGAAAGAGAGGGAGAGTGAAGAGGAGGAGGTACCGGTCACACCGGAAGTGCAAAAAGGGAAAACGAAGAAAAGAAGAACGCCAGAGGAAAAGGAAGCGAAGAGAAGAAGAAGGCAGCAAAGGGCTGCAGAACAGAAGGAAGTTCAGGAGGTGGCGGACGTTGTTGCCACTACTGAGAAGGAAGGAAGTACTCAAGAACCTGCAGTACAAAACCCAGATACGGTTCAAGAACAGATTGCTGAGAAACATCAAGAAACAGAGGCTGAGGTGAGCATACCAAGGAGACAACACCGGAGCCGGTGCAGGAGGCCCATGTTGAAATCATTATGCCTGAACCGCCCAAGCGCCGCCGCATCAAAAGGAAGGCGGGTCGCGTGAGGGTGATTCGGAACACTCCATCGCCTCCGACGTCGGACTCTGAGGAAGAAAGAAGGGAAGTTGAGAATAAGGAAAAAGAAGAAGAGGCGAGAAGGGTAGAGGAAGAGCGTTTGCGTGTCCAGAGAGAAAGCAGGGGCAAAGGAATTGCCGAAGCATCAGGAGAAATTGAGGAGTCGAGGGCGCCATTCATTCGCTTCGTCAACGATCTTGCTCGAGCAAAATACCAAGAGGTGCTGAAAGGGGACTTCTTGTTCGAACGTGGATTTGGCAATGATTTACCTAGGTTTTTGGAGTCTGGAATAGTGAACCTCGGTTGGAGGCAATTTTGTGCGAAGCCAGAACCTGTGAATGCCAACATTGTTCGAGAATTTTATGCCAACCTTGACATTAAGAATGATTTTGAGGTTATTTTTCGAGGAGTGCCTGTACAGTGGAGCCCTGAGGCCATCAATGAAATGTTCGATCTCCAGGATTTTCCGCATGTCGTTTTTAATGAGATGGTGGTTGCACCATCTAGTGATCAACTGAGTGCGGCTGTCCGGGAGGTAGGCATTGAGGGGGCCCAGTGGAGGGTGTCGCAGACAAGGAGGCATACATTTCAAGCTGCTTATTTGAAGAGTGAAGCAAACACCTGGATGGGTTTCATCCGGCTACGCTTGCTGCCGACAACACACGACTCCACAGTATCTCGTGACAGGGTATTGCTTGCTTTTGCCATTCTGCGCTGGATGAGTATTGATGTAGGAAAAAATATTTCTTCTGAGATTGTTGATTGCTGGAAAAAGAAGGTGGGGAAGCTGTTCTTTCCGAACACGATTACGATGTTATGCAGTAGGGCAGGAGTGCCCACGGTTCCAGAAGATATGATCATGGCTGATAAGGGAATCATTGACACACCTAATCTGGTGCGGCTTCAGCGTATGCAAGAGGTTCGCCAGGGTGGGCTTGTGTATGGCGTCAATCAAATCCTAGAGCAACTGTCAGTGTTGACCAGTAGGTTAGAGTTTGCTGAAAGGCAAGCTCAGACCTACTGGACTTATGCTAAGAGGAGAGATGATGCGCTCAGGGGGGGCCTTGCAAACCAATTTCTCAACACCGTATCCAGCCTTTCCAATGTTTCCCGATGATTTGTTTAATCTTTGGATACCACCCCCGCCTGTTGAACGAGAAGAGGATGTTGATGAGGAGTAAGGTCAGGAAGATTGACTGATGGGATGACCTGGAGCGAGCATTACTTTTGTTTTTCCATTTTTGTTTGCTCGCGCATATTGACCCTGCTCACTGTTATAACTGCTTATCTTGTTTCTTTCTAATCTTTTTAATTTTTACTTTAAAAATATATCTCTGCTTTGTAATATTTTTCTATGATTTTAAATGAAATTTCTGAATGTTTCTATTCCATGAGCACTGACTGACTCTAACTTAACTATTTTCTTCTGAATTTTTGAAGCTTGGACTGATTACGCTTAGTTAGATCAAGGTATTCTGATCTCCAGAAACCTTTTGCTTGAGCATTTCTTCTAGCCTGGACTGTTGCTGCGACAAGAAGATTTTGACGGTAGTATTGACTTATATGATCCACTTTAAGCTTAATCCTAGTCCCATGTTTAGTTTAAAAATTCAGATAGAAAAATTTAAGTTTGGGGGTATAATTGCTTAATTAATGATTCATTGAGGACAATGAATAATTCAAGTTTGGGGGACTTTTCGCTACTCCAATTATTTTGGTCGAGCATTCCTCTCCTTCAAAAATTAAAATTTGCTAGGTTATTGAGTAACCGGGGACATTTGTGATACCCACAGGTTGTCTTCGCGTCAAAAGATGACCTAGGAAATGAGAAATATGAGAAAAAATTATTTGCTGAAAAAAAAATTATTTGTTGAAGATTTTGCTGAAAAAATTGATGGAGCAAAAGTTTTGAAGGATGAATGATGATCCAGCAGTTTTTCTGTCTCCCATAACTTAGGTGAGCTTCATCATAAAATGTCGCCATTCTGAGGGGCAAGAGATGGAATAACTAAGGATTTTTTAGCTTTATAATGAGTATTGAGCCTAGTTGGTGATGAGCTTGAGGCAAGGGTATACTGCACCATAAAGTGGGTCATCCCATGCTTAAGAGCTTATGACTGTAAGGCTGCTTTAAGTCTGATAAATAATGTTATAAACCCCTTTAAAAATATGTTTTGAAATGTCTGATAATAGAGCTAGGCTGTGGTGAGTTCTTAGAATTAAGTTGAAAAGTGGTGATTATTTGTCCCTGCTGAAGGAATCATTTTGCTGCATCAGAGCTTGGTTTTGCAGAGTGCTCAGGTAATGGTTAAAGGTAGTATTGGACTGTCTGGTTTGATTAAGCTAATTCTTTGTCTAATGTTCTGAAATTCTTGAAGGAAGGTTGGTTAGTATTGCTCGGGACGCGCAATAGTTCAAGTTTGGGAGTATGATAACTGCCCAAAAGGTAGTTATTTAGGCCTCATTTATATAAGGATTTGTGTGTCTTTAATGCTTAATAGGGTTGGTTTTAGAGAGATATTACATGATTTAACCCATTTGGAAGAATGGAAGCATTGGAAATTATTTTGTGCAGATTATGCTGCTGAGCGACTGGAGGGAGCAAATTCTATGCTGCAGCAAAACTGGGAACAGAAACTGCCACATCACAGCTCGTTAGCCAACTTCATGAATCGACTTCTGTTGAGATATTTTTGGGATAAAGGATCAAGGAGAGCCTTACACGTGTCCTAGTTGACCTAATTCAAGCCTCCCATCCTTCTATAAAAGGAAGTAGCCGTCAAAGTCAAAAGCATTCCATGTTTTCCCTTGGAAGCCGAATAGTATAGGGAGATTGAAGATCATCAAGAACACCATCAACCGCAAGCTGATTAGGGAGTTTACCTTCTTTATTAACTTGTAGTGATGGACATGCATACTCAGATTGTAATTCGTATTCCTATGCTTATTATGAACTAAGTAGCTTAAGGTGTTGGTTAGGAATAATGTGATTACTGTGCTTCATCTCTAGTAATAAATTGACTATTGCATTTTGGTTAATTGTTGTGCTTATTCTTATTTTATGCCCGCCTGGCCAGCCGGTATGGATAGCTCTCTCTAGTTTCAGGGATGATTTAGAGAGTGTGTGGCAATTCTCCACATTACGATCATTGTGTATTGGTGAACGCCAGTGACTGAGCTAGGGATAGCCAGTTGCCTAGTGCTCGATCGGTCGCTCTTCATTGGGTTTGAAACATATCCCAAAAGATCCGGAGTTTCGGGAGGAATCCGCTAATAATACTGCGAGAGATGCATGATCAATAATATTGCTAGAGCATATCTTAGAACAATCACTAAAGCCTAACCAGCGCCTGTCTTTAATCTATCTATCTATTTGTTTACTCGTTGTTCTGTCATTTATTTTGCTTCAGCATAATTCCGATAAAACCCAATCATTTTATTATTCTTGAAACCATTAAAAAGTTACACAAAAATAGGTAGAGTGGAAACTCATTCAGACCTTGGATTGATAATATTACTTGCTGCAGACTGTGTATACTTGCACAGGAATTCTAGAGTATTTTATACTATATTTTTACTCACTCTAGGAACCCAACAATAGGTTAAGCTCAAAAACAGCAAGCATATTTTTTCAAGAAAAATATCTAAAAATCCAAGTTTATTTAATCTAAACTATCCACAAACTATCTAAACTACCCTATGATCAAAACTATTAACGACTAAACAATTTACAACAATCAAAACAACAACTAAACAACTAAAAACAGCTCAAAAAAACAGCAAGCACAAAAAACAGAATTATACACAAAACAACAAGTAAAGGGATCAGAAAACTCCCCTAGTCCTCGTCCGAGGAACTCTCTTTCTCTTCATTCTCTTCTTCATCATTTTCATCATCCTATTCATCAGAATCCTTCTCTTCTTGAGGTAGCAGCGACTGAGGGAAATTAGGAAAGACTGGAGCAGTACTCGGGGCGATAAAGAAGTAGAACTCTCTAATGGTTTCATCCCTCTCCTTTGCATTTGCCCGATACGTCGTCAGGTTCTCCCTGATTTGATCTAGCTGGCGGTAGGCAATGGTTAGGGCCTCAAAAGAGGGTGAGGGCCCTGTGAAATGAGTGTGTTGGGATGGATAAGCTACATTCGACCCTGATTGAGGAGTAGACTGAGATGTGGAGGCTTTGTCCTTCCTTTGGATGTTGTTCTGCTGGAGCTTCCCGATCAAGGACAGGTCAATGGTCGGCTTGAAGAAGTGACGCTCCTCATCCTTGCCTGGAACGATCTTCACCCTTTGGCAGAGCTGGGTGATGAGTGATCCAAAGAAAAGCTTGCTTGCTCGCTTTCTCCCACAGGCTAAAATCTCATCCCTGATAATGCTCCCCATGTTGATCTCCAACCCTTTCATAAGGCAATAGAGTAGCATCACTCTATCCACTGAAATCGTGCTATCATGGGTGGTTGGCATGAAGCGGTTTTGGATGAAGTGAAGCCAAACTGTCGATTCTGGCTTTAGGTCGCTTGGCACTAAAGACTTCACTTTCGTCTGTGATTCTTTCCACTAAACCCCGTTATTGGCCATGAGTTTCAGAGCTTCCATCATTTGCTTGGCCGAAGGGTTTCTTATCACATCATTTCCTCTCTGGTTCAAGGGTGCTTTGATCCTGTACACCCTGTTAATGTCGACTGAGGAGAAACTGACCATCCTCCTCCTCACCACCGCCATGCTAATACTCACCTCCCTCAAGCCAGCGTAAAACTCTCAAACTAAAGGCACAACAGCTTCCTGAGGGTGAGCGCAGAACTCCTGCCCCTTGTACTCGAAGATAACTCTTGTTACGAACTCTGACAGTGCTCTTGCCCTGTTAGAGAATCCCTTCTCATTGAGGAACTCTCTTTTCTTCATGATCTCCATCCGTTCCTGAAAATTGACATCTTTAAATACCTTAGGGAATGGATTTTTGGGAGATGAAACCTTCGGTTACTTGTCCTTTGGCTTGGCAGGTGGGATGGTAGGAGGGACTGCCGGAGAGGCGTCCATGGACCTCGTCCTCGGCCTCTTGGCAAAGATTGGGTCATTCTTGTTCTTTGTCCTCCTTTCAGATTTAATCTCTCTCTTCCTCTTTCTTCTCAATGCTGCAGAGATAGGGATTTGGTCGCCATCTAGTTCCCTTATCTCTGAATCGGATTCTGTATCAGAGTCAGTGGAGGTCTCGGCCTCATCGTCTTCCTTTTCCTCTTCATCCTTCTTCTCTCCCGAAGAGGTGCTATCAGCTGCTGTTGAGTCATTCGTGAATAGATGTTAAAAAACCTTTTCAGCTGGCTGATCAATGGTGGCCTCGTCTAGGCTCTCCTCAGTATGCAGCCCAGATGCGGTCGCATTCTGTCCTTCATCTTCATCTTCTACTTCTTTTTCTTTTTCTTTTTCTAAATTTTCTTCTCTTAGCCCCTGTTGGGCCTCTTCTTCTACCCTCCCTTATAGCGCATCAGCCTCACTTTGAGCCTTGTGAAGTGGCTCAAAAGCTGCAAGGAAGTCTTCAGCTTCCTTTCTTCTTTTCTCATCTTCTTTTAATTCTTCCCGTCTCTTTTTCTCTTCCTCTAGGAGTTGCAATTCAATGGCTGCCCTCTTGAGGTTTTCGTCATATTTTCTTTCTTCTTCAGCTTCTAAGGCCCTCTCGGCCTCTTGTTCTTCTTCTCTCCTTCTTTTCTCTTTTTCCTCATCTCTTCCTTTTGCCAACTCGTCTTCCTCAACCATTTTCTAATTTTCCATCTCTCTCTCAATCTCAATCTCTTTCAAAGCATCCTGTTCAGTCTTGTACCCTTCATCTATTGCAAGAGCCTTTGCCACTGCTTGGCGAATGATTCCTTCGAATATGTCTGAAGGCATCCTTGCGGTTTTTAGAGGCTTAATCTCAAGCGGCTTTTCAAGCACAACCTTTATTGGGTTTCCAGAGTGGGTGAAAATAAGATGTAAAAAGACCCTAGAACTCTGTGCAAGTATACACAGTCCGTAGCAAGTAATAAGTATTTATCGAATCTAAGGTCTGAATTAGCTTTCACTTTATCTATTTTGTTTAGCTTTTTAATGGTTTCAAAGGTGGGTAAAATGATTGGTTTTTATAGAATGCTGAAGCAAAAGAAATGACAGAACAAAAAGTAAACAAATAGGCAGGCAGATTAGAAAAAGGTGCTGGTCAGGATTTAGTAATTGTTTTAAAAGATGCTCTAGCAATATTATTGATCATGCAAGACTCTCGCAGTCTTATTAGTGAATTCCTCCCGGAACTACAGATTTTTTAGAATGTGTTTCAACTCCAATGAAGCACTACCAATCAAGCATTAGGCAACTGGCTATCCCTAGCTCAGTCACTGGTGTTCACCAATACACAATGATCTAGTGTGATTAAATGCCACACGCTCCCTAAATCATCCCTGAAACTAGACAGTGGTATTCATACCGGCTGGCCAAGCAGGCATAAAATAGAAATGAGCACAAGAACTAATTAAGATGCATCAAATCAACATATATTGCATAGAGATTAAGCACGACAATTACATCTTCCTAACCAACACCTAAAATTACTTAGTTCATAAAGTGCATAGAGACACACGTTACAATATAAGTAAATGCATCCATAACTACAAAGTAATACGATAAAATATTAATTCCCTTGATCAACTTGCAATTGATGGTCTTCTTGTAGGTCTCCAATCTCTCTCCTCTATTCGGCTCCCAAAGGTGGAAGTAAACTTTCCAAGAGCGGAATGTTCCTCCCGAGGATGGAATGAATTTGACTTGGGCGGCTATCTCCTTTTATAGAGTGATAGGAGGCTTGAATTAGGTTGACCTAGACACATGGATGGCTCTCCTTGCTCCTTTATCCCGAGAATAGCTTAATAGAATTCAGTTAATCAAATTGGCTAACGAGCTGTGACGTGGCAGTTTTGCTCCCAGCTTTGCTGTAGCACAAAATTTGCTCCCTCAAGTTGCTCAGCAATACATTCTGCATAAAATAACTTCCAAAGCATCCATTCTACCAAATGGGTTAACACATATAATATCTATCTAAAAGCAACCCTATCTAGCATAAAAGACACACAATTCCCTATAGAAATAAGGTCTAAATAACTCCCTTTTGGAGAGTTATCATACCCCCAAACTTGAACAATTGCGCGTCCCGAGCAATACTAACTAACCTTCCCTTAAGAATTCAAAACATTAGACAAAGAATAGCTTAATCAAAGCAGATAATCCAACACTACCTTCAACATCTACCTGAGCATTCTGCAGAACCAAGCTTTGCTGTAGCAAAATAATTTTTCCGGCATGGACAAATAATCGCCACTTTTAACTCAATTCTAAGAACTTGCCACAACCTAGCTCTATTATTAGACATATTAAAACACATTTTTAAGGGGTTTATATTTTTGTATTTCGGACTTAAAGCAGCCCTACAGTCATAAGCTCTTAAGCAAGGGATGACCCACTTTATGGTGCAGTATACCCTTGCCTCAAACTCATCACCAACTAGGCTAAATACTCTTTGCAAAGCTAAAAAATCCTTAGTTATTCTATCTCTTGCCCCTCAGAATGGCGACATTTTATGATGAAGCTCACCTAAGTTCTGGGAGACAGAAAAACTGCTGGATTATCATTCATCCTTCAAAACATTTGCTCCATGCATTTTCTCAGCAAAATTTTCAACAATCAATTTTTTCAACAAATAATTTTTTTATATTCCCTCGGTCATCTTTTGACGCAAAGACAAACTGTGGGTGTCACAAATGTCCCTAGTTACTCAACAACCTAGCAAATTTTCCAATGAAGGAAAGGAATGCTCGAGCAAAACAATTGGAGTAACAAAAAGTCCCCTAAACTTGAATTATTCATTGTCCCCAATGAATCATTAATTTTGTGAATTATACCCCAAAACTTAATTTTTTCAATCTAAATTTTCAAACTAAGCGTGGGACTAGAACTGAGCTTAAAGTGGATCAAATAAGTCAACACTACCTCAGAATCTTCTTGCCGCAGCAATCAACCAGGCTAGAAGAAATGCTCAAGCAAAAGGTTTCTGAAGGTCAGAATACCTTGATCTAATTAAGCTTAACCAGTCCAAGCTTCAAAAATTCAGAAGAAAATTAGTTAAGTTAGAACTATTCAGTGCCATAGAACAGAAACAACTTCAGAAATTTCATTAAAAACAAAGAAAGAAATTACATAAGTAGATATTTTGATAGCCCAAAGACAGAATTTTTTGTAAAAAAAAAAACAAGAAAACATAACATCAACAGAAAACGGGGTCAGATATACGCGAGCAATCAAAAATAGAGAAACAAAAATATTGCTCGCTCAAGGTCATCACATCCATCAATCTTCCTGACCCTGCTCTTCATCATCTTCTTCTTCTCTTTCGACGGGTGTGGACGGTATCCAGGGGATAAATAAATCATCAGGAAACATAGGGAAGACCTGATATGGTTTGGAGAAATTGGATTGCAAGGCCCTCCGAAGTGTGTCATCTCTCCTCTCAGCATAGGTCCAATAGGTTTGAGCTTGCCTTTCAGCAAACTCTTGCCTACTGGCCGACAGTGCCAGTTGCTCTAGGATTTGATGAATTCCACACACTAGCCCACCCTGACGTGCCTCCTGCGTACGCTGAAGCCGGGCCAGATTAGGCGTATCAATGATTTCCTTGTCAAACAAAATTACATCTTCTGGAACTGTGGGCACTGCTGCCCTGCTGCATAGCATATTGATCATGTTCAGGAAACAACTTCCCCACCTTTTTGCGCCAACAATTAAAGATTTCATTTGAAATGATTTTTCCAACATCAATACTTAAGGATAGAAGAATTTCGAATATCAGAAGCACTTGGTCGCGAGACATTGTTGAATCATGCATAGTTGGAAGTAAACGCAGCTTGATGAAGCCCAACCACGTATTGGCTTCACTCTTTAGATAGGCAGCTTGAAATGTGAGTTTCTCCTTCTTTGATAACCTCCACTGAGCCCCCTCAATGGCAACCTCTCGGACCGTCGCATTTAACTGATCACTCGATGGTGCCACCACTATCTCATTGAAGCCTGCGTGTGGGAAGTCCTGGAGGTTGAATAATGAATTGATAGCCCTTGGGCTCCAGTCAACAGTTACTCCTCGAACTATGGCCTGAAATTCCTCTGCATTATCAACTCTCGAACAATGTTCGAATTCACTGGGTCCGGTTTCGCACAGAACTGACTCCAGCCGTGATTCGCGATCCCTGCCCTTAAGAAATGTGGCAAATCGTCAACAAACCCTCTTTCGAATAAGAAATCCCTTTTTAACATCTCCCGGTATTTTGCTCGGGCAAGTTCATTGATGAAGCGAATGAATGGTCCTTCTTCTGCTTCCTCCACAGGTTCATCCAGTATTTCAGCAATTCCTTTGCCTCTGTCTTCTTGATGCTTTGTCAAAGTCTCTTCTGCTGCTTTCTTTCCTGCTTCCTCTCTCTCTCTGTCCTCAACCTCCTTTTTCTCCTGTTCCTTTCTCTCTGCATTTTCTTTCTCAGAATTCGTCGATGGTGGTGATGGGGTATCAGTTCACACTACCTTGATGCGTCCAGCTTTTCACTTCAGGTGGCGACGTCACGGCTCTTCCGGCATGATAACCTCAACACGAGCCTCTTGCTCTTGTTCCACCTGCACATTACCTGTTTCCTGAACATCCTCTGTCCTACCCTCTTGCGTATCCTCGACCTGTTTTTCTTGAACTTCCTCTGTGTGCTTTTCTTAAACTTCCTCCGTATCCTCAACTATCGGGTCAATTAGCTCAATGTTCTGTCCTTTTGGTTCCTTCGGATTTTCTTCTTCAACTACCGTCGCAGCAACATCTTCTACTACCTTCTGCACACTTTCTTGTCCCTCAACCCTCTACTGCCTTCTCCTTCTTTTGGCTTCTTTTTCCTCCGGTCTTTTCTTTTTCTTTGCTTTCACTTTTTGTGCCTCGGGTGTAACAGGTACCTCTTCTTCCTCGTTTTCTCGCTCTTTTCTTGCTCTCGTTTTTGCCATTGAAGATTCAAAGGAATTTACAGAAAATAGAAGCGAAAAGGAAAACAAAAATGACAAAGGTTAAAAGCAAGAAAATGAAGTGAAGAAAAACTTACCGAAGGCTGTTAATAAATAGGGATTCAGCAAAATAAAATCTTAACTGAAAGATTTTGCTCTCATTAATTGAATTTACTGTTCAAAACCCATGCAATCTGAATAATTAAAACCATCAAACGGTAAAATCTGAATTTCAATCGCCCATGGTAAATGACGATGCGCTGTCCAACGGCTAAGCCCTTTGATCTTCCCTATGTGACACGTGGCTCCATCAGATGGCTTATGCAATTAACCTTCCCACAGAAAATTCAAAATCCAAACGGTGAAAGTAATTAATTCACAACAAAACCCTTCCTATTCAGCCAAAAGATTTGCTTCGGCCATAACATTGCCATAACAAACTTCTTAGCAAAACGAATCTTAGATACGGAAGAAATAAAAAATAAAAATCAAATCAAATCAAGAAATTTGAATTAACCGCTCACATCAAATCTTATCTTTCAAAAATCGAATAAATCAGGAGAAATTTTATTCAAATCAAAATCTGAAACACAAATACACTCTAAATCTAAAATCAGATTAAATCTAATCGGAGTAAAATAACAACTCAACTACCAAAAATAATAAAAATACTCAAAAAAATAAACTCCACTGAATTAAAAATAACAATGAACTAAAATAAACCCTGCAAAAATTAAAACAAACCAAATCTAAAATAACTTGCATTAAAATCAAATCAAATCAGCGAGAAATAAAATTAAAACAACCACTGGGAGGTCAAAATATTGCTCTGTGAAATGCTCCTGCAAGAATCTCACTCTCTCATTCATCAACCAACTTTAGGGAAGGATATTTCGACTAGAACTCCTCTCCCCAATAATATTTAACACGCTGTCCATTCACTTTGAACACTCTCCCATCTTTTTTATACCGCAAAGTAATTGCTCCATGGGGGAAAACTTCAATCACAATAAATGGTCCTGACCATTTAGATTTTAGTTTCCTGGGAAACAATTTTAATCTAGAATTGTAAAGCAAGACCCTCTGACCTTTGACAAACTTTTTAGGTTTAATTTTCTTGTCATGCCATAGCTTAGTCTTTTCTTTATACATTTTCGAATTTTCATAAGAACATTGGCGAAATTCCTCTAACTCATTAAGCTGCAGCATTCTTATTGCTCCTGCACGACTCAGGTCAAAATTTAATTTTTTCAAAGCCCAAAACGTTTTATGCTCAAGCTCTAATGGTAAATGGCAATCTTTCCCCTATACTAACCTATAGGGAGACATATCTAGAGGAGTCTTATAGGTTGTCCTATAAGCCCAAAGAGCCTCATCCAATCTAAAAGACCAATCATTCCTAAATGGATGGACTACTTTCTCTAGAATAGATTTGATTTCCCTATTGCTTATTTCAGCTTGACCATTCGCTTGTGGGTGATAAGGGGTAGCTATCCTATGCTTAATCTCATACTTAGCTAGCAGCTTAGTTAAGATATTATTAACAAAATGTGTATCCTCATCACTCACTAAAGCTCTAGGTGTCCTAAACAGCGCAAAGATATGCGATTGAAGAAACCTTGATACTGTCTTGGCATCATTCTAATGACATGCGATGGTCTCCACCCATTTGGACACATAATCAACTGCCAATAAGATAAAAACATTACCATTAGAAGGGGGAAATGACCCCATAAAGTCAATACCCCACACATCGAATAATTCCACTTTCAAAATGTAAGTAAGAGGCATTTCATCTCTAGGTCCTAAATTTCCTCTCCTTTGGCAATCACCACATTACTTGTAAAACCAATGGGCATCCTTAAATAAGGTAGGCCAAAAGAATCCACAATGCAAAATCCTCATAGTTGTCCTCTGACCGCTGAAATGGCCTCCATACGGTGAAGAGTGACATTGCTCCAGGATTTCCTTTGCTTCATCACCTGAAACACACCTACGAATAATACCATCAGAGCATTGCTTATACATAAATGGCTCATCCCAATAGAATTGCATCAAGCTTAAACTTCTTCGTCTGCCTCCAATCCATATCAATAGAAGTGACTCCCTTTACCAAAAAGTTAGCAATATCAGCATACCAAGGAACATCCCTGACTACCTTTACCTCAACAGCAAAGAGTTGTTCATCTGGAAAAGAATCTGAAATGGCAGATTGCTTCAACAAAGATGGTGTTGGATCAAGACGTGACAAATGATCTGCAATGACATTTTCTGATCCCTTCTTTTCCTTTATCTCCAAGTCGAATTCCTGCAATAATAAAACCCAACGAATTAATCTAGGCTTTGCATCTTTCTTAGCCAATAAGTACCTTATTGCTGCATGATCCGTGAACACTGTGGCTTTGGATCCAACCAAATATGGCCGAAATTTTTCCAAAGCAAACACAACAGCTAACAACTCCTTTTCAGTAGTTGTCAACTGTAGTTGTATAGTTGACTTGTGCCTCATTTAAAACCCTGCTTGCATAATATATATGATGGATAAATTTGCCCTATGTTTGCCCCAGCATAGAACCTACCACAACATCACTCGCATCACACATTACCTCAAATGGTAAATTCTAATTAGGTGCACAAAGAATGGGTGCTGAGATTAAAGCAACCTTTAATGTTTCAAAAGCCTTCCTACAATCTACATTAAAGTCAAAAACATGATCAGTGCACAATAAGTTACAAAGAGGTTTACTAATTTTGGAAAAATCCTTTATGAACCTTCTATAAAATCCAACATGACCTAAAAAACTCTAAATCTCTTTCACAGAACTCGGTGGTTCTAATCTTTCAATAACCTCAATTTTTGCTCAATGAACTTCTAGACCATTCTTAGAAATCCTATGACCTAACACTATGCCCTCCTTCACCATGAAGTGGCATTTCTCCCAATTAAGAACTAGATGGGTGTCCTCACATCTCTTTAACACCTTACCTAAATTATCCAAACAACTCTGAAAAGACCCTCCAAAAACTGAAAAATCGTCCATAAATACCTCAACAGTGGACTCAATCATATCAGAAAAAATTGCTAACATACACCGCTGAAATGTTGTTGGAGCATTGCAAAGGCCAAAAGGCATTCGCCTAAAAGCAAATGTCCCATAAGGGCAGGTGAAAGTGGTTTTTTCCTGATCCTCAGGAGCAATAGTAATCTGGTTATACCCAGAATAATCATCTAAGAAACAGTAGTAGGCCTGACCAGCCAATCTGTCTAACATTTGGTCAATAAATGGTAGAGGGAAATGGTCCTTACAGGTAGCTTTATTGAGCCTCCTGTAATCCATGCAAACCCTCCAGCCAGTTACTGTCTTGGTTGGGATCAACTCATTGTCTTTATTGCTCACCACAATGGCACCTCCTTTCTTAGGAACACATTGGATAGGGTTTACCCAATTATTGTCTGCAATTGGATAAATAATGCCAGCATCCAACCATTTTATCACCTCCTTTTTAACAACCTCTTTCATTGCTGGGTTAAGCCTTCATTGTTGCTCAACACTCCTAAAGGATCCCCCCTCTAGAGTGATTTTGTGCATACAGAAAGATGGGCTAATACACTGAATGTCAGCCAATGTCCAACCTATTGCTTTGCAATATTGCTACAACAACTTTATTAAGGCCTCTTCATGCTCCGACATTAAATCTAATGCAAAAATAATGGGCAAAGTCTCACCTTCCCCAAGATACACATACTTTAGATGATCTGGCAAGGACTTCAAATCTAAAGTGGGTGCCTCAATTAGAGAAGGCTTAATAGGATGAGCTTTCCTTTTATCTAAATCTAAAGACTAAAAAACATCCTCACACCTAGACACTTCTTTTTCATTTTTTCTTTCTAAAGAACAAACTTCTAAATCCTCTACACTAACCTCTCCATGATCTTCCAAATGCTTGTTTGCCGAATCTTGCAATGTTGTCTCAACAATTGTGTTCTCCAGAATCGTAATGAAAGAACAATCTTCCATTTCGTCTGGATACTTCATGGCCTTTGTTGGGTTCCTAGAGTGAGTAAAAATACAATATAAAATACTCTAGAATTCCTGTGCAAGTATACACAGTCTGCAGCAAGTAATATTATCAATCCAAGGTCTGAATGAGTTTCCACTTTATCTATTTTGCGTAACTTCCTAATGGTTTCGAAGATAATAAAATTGTTGGGTTTTATCGGAATTATGCTGAAGCAAATAAATGACAGAACAACGAGTAAACAAATAGATAGACAGATTAAAGACAGGCGCTGGTTAGGCTTTAGTGATTGTTCTAAGATATGCTCTAGCAATATTATTGATCATGCATTTCTCGCAGTATTATTAGCGGATTCCTCCCGGAACTCCGGATCTTTTGGGATATGTTTCAAACCCAATGAAGAGTGACCGATCAAGCACTAGGCAACTGGCTATCCCTAACTCAGTCACTGACGTTCACTAATACACAATGATCGTAGTGTGGATAATTGCCACACACTCTCTAAATCATCCCTGAAACTAGAGAGAGCTATTCACACCGGCTGGCCAGGCGGGCATAAAATAAGAAGAAGCACAACAATTAACCAAAATGCGATAGTCAATTTATTACTAAAGATGAAGCACAATAATCAAATTATTCCTAACCAACACCCTAGCTACTTAGTTCATAACAGGCCTAGGAATACGAATTACAATCTGAGTATGCATGTCCATAACCACAAGTTAATAAAGAAAATAAACTCCCTAATCAGCTTGCGGATGATGGTGCTTTTGATGATCTTCAATCTCCCTATACTATTCGGCTTCCAAGGGAAAACATGAAATGACTTTGACTTTGACGGCTACTTCCTTTTATAGAAGGATGGGAAGCTCGAATTAGGTCAACTAGGACACGTGTAAGGCTTTCCTTGATCCTTTATCACGAAAATAACTCAACAGAAGTCGGTTCATGAAGTTGGCTAACGAGCTGTGATGTGGCAGTTTCTGCTCCCAGTTTTGCTGCAGCATAGAATTTGCTCCCTCCAGTCGCTCAGCAGCATAATCTGCACAAAATAATTTCCAATGCTTCCATTCTCCATTCTCCAAATGGGTTAAAACATGTAATATCTATCCAAAACCAACCCTAATAAGCATAAAGGACACACAAATCCCTATACAATCGAGGCCTAAATAACTACCTTTTGGGCAGTTATCATACCCCCAAACTTGAACTATTGCGCGTCCCGAGCAATACTAACTCACCTTCCTTCAAGAATTTAAAAACATTAGACAAAGAATTAGCTTAATCAAACCAGACAGTCCAACACTACCTTTAACCTTTACCTGAGCACTCTGCAAAACCAAGCTCTGCTGCAGCAAAATGATTCCTTCAGCAGGGACAAATAATCACCACTTTTCAACTTAATTCTAAGAACTCACCACAGCTTAGCTCTATTATCAGACATTTCAAAACATATTTTTAAAGGGGTTTATATCATTATTTATCAGACTTAAAGCAGCCTTACAGTCATAAGCTCTTAAGCATGGGATTACCCACTTTATGGTGCAGTATACCCTTGCCTCAAGCTCATCACCAACTAGGCTCAATACTCATTATAAAGCTCTGATAGCGAGCATAGCTAGCTATGTTTCCCTAATTAATTAAGCTAGTCTTTTATATTTAATTGGCCAAAATTATGCATTTTATGTTCTTTTTGTAGGAATCATGTTTCAGAGTTAAATCGAGAAATTGGAGCTAAATACGTGTTCGGGACATGAAAATTGGCTAAAGAACGGAAAAGATTCAACCAAGAAGAAGTCAAAAGAGAGCCATCCGTAGGCCAGCGTCGGGACGCTGCTCTTGGAGCGTCTCGACGCTGCCTTTCCTTTTCTGAATTGGGCGGCAACAGAGACAGCGTCGAGACGCTATCTCCTTAGCGTCGAGACGTTGTGACAGCGTCGCGACGCTATGTACACAGCGTCGTGACGCTACCCGCAGATTTTCTATAAATTCCTCTTTTCAGCTACGGATTGGGGAGCCCAATTGGTTAGATTTTAGCCCTAATTTCGACTAGAGACCTTTGGTGGGAGCTAAAGCAAGGCCAAGGAGCGGGAATCAAGCAAGAAGACGTGGAGATCGTGACGGGGATGTGCCGGTTTCGACGGATTCGAGTTTTCCTTTCTCTTTCCCTTACCTTTTGTAGTTTTTATGGCTTTTCTTTCAATTAGTGTTTGTAGTTTAAAGACTAAGAGTTGCTAGTTGTTTGTCTTAGGGATTGATGTAGTTGTTTAAGTTTGTTGGATTAATTTTTGGTATGAATGTGCTTTTATTCTATGCATGCAATTTTGTGTTTAATGCTTTCAATTATGTGATCACTAATTGAATGATTTAAGTGTTGAATCTAACTCGGGAGAGAGGATTTGGCCTAAGACTTACTTTATTTAATTGCATGACTAAAGTAGAAATTCTAAGTTTGTGACGGGATTTGGAATATTTTTAGAAGCATAACAAGGACCGAACCGAATAATGCCTTGCATGTTAATGAACTTAGATAGGGATATCAAGTTAGTTTATATGCATGAGAATCAATTATACTCGGGAGAGGTAATCGTGATAAAAGCTTCCTTGGCTTGTAGAATAATTGCACGGTCAATTCATTCCTATTAATCAATCCTCATTCTTAATCAATGAAATCAATTCCCTAAGAATCTTTCCATTTGAGTCTCCACTTTTATTTTATGCTTTTTGTCTTTAGATTTATCTTTTATCATTGAGTTTTGCTCCCTAAATAAAATTGAACAAAAGTATTCACGATACTTAATTTGCTAGAAAACCAATCCAGAGGACGACATTCAAATTTACTTTCACTATATTATTACTTGACCCGTGCGCTTGCGGTAGGAAAAGTCCACATCAAGCTCAAAAATCCTTAGTTATTCTATCTCTTGCCCCTCAGAATGGCGACATTTTATGATGAAGCTCACCTAAGTTCTGGGAGACAGAAAAACTGCTGGATCATCATTCATCCCTCAAAACTTTTGCTCTGTCAATTTTTTCAGCAAAATCTTCAACAAATAATTTTTCAGCAAATAATTTTTTTCTTATATTTCTCATTTTTCACATTTCCTAGGTCATCTTTTGACGCGAAGACAAACTGTGGGTATCACAAATGTCCCCGGTTACTCAATAACCTAGCAAATTTTAATTTTGAAGGAGAGGAATGCTCGAGCAAAATAATTGGAGTAGCAAAAAGTCCCCCAAACTTGAATTATTCATTGTCCCCAATGAATCATTAATTAAGCAATTATACCCCCAAACTTAAATCTTTCTTTCTGAATTTTTAAACTAAACATGGGACTCAGATTAAGCTTAAAGTGGATCATATAAGTCAATACTACCTTCAAAATCTTCTTGCCGCAGCAACAGTCTAGGCTAGAAGAAATGCTCAAGCAAAAGGTTTCTGGAGATCAGAATACCTTGATCTAATTAAGCGTAATCAGTCCAAGCTTCAAAAATTCAGAAGAAAATAGTTAAGTTAGAATTACTCAGTGCTCATGAAATGGAACATCAAGAAATTTCATTAAAAATAAGAAAAATTACATAGCAGAGATATATTTTTGTATGGAGAAAAATTAAAAAGAAAATAAGCAGACAAATCATCCAGCAGGGTCGATATGCGCGAGCAAACAAAGATTCAAAAAAAAAAAGTAATGCTCGCTCCAGGTCAATTCATCAATCAGTCTTCCTGATCCTGCTCCTCATTAACATCCTCTTCTCGTTCAACAGGTGGGGGTGGTATCCAAAGATTAAATAAATCATCGGGAAACACTGGAAAGGCCTGATATGGTGTTGAGAAATTGGTTTGCAAGGCCCCCCTGAGCGCATCATCTCTCCTTTTAGCATAAGTCCAGTAGGTCTGAGCTTGCCTTTAAGCAAATTCTAACCTACTGGTCAACACTGTCAGTTGCTCTAGGATCTGATTAACGCCATACACCAACCCTCCTTGGCGAGCCTCTTGCGTACGCTGAAGTTGCTCCAGATTAGGTGTGTCAATGATTCCCTTATCAGTCATGATCATATCTTCTGGAACCGTGGGCACTCCTGCCCTGCTGCATAACATTGTGATAGTGTTTGGAAAGAACAACTTCCCCACCTTCTTTTTCCAGCAATCAACAATCTCAGAAGAAATAATTTTTCCTACATCAATACTCATCGAGCGAAGAATGGCAAAGGCAAGCAATACCCTGTCCCGAGATATTGTGGAGTCGTGTGTTGTCGGCAGCAAGCGTAGCCTGATGAAACCCATCCAAGTGTTGGCTTCACTCTTCAAATAAGCAGCTTGAAATGTATGCTTCCGCGTCTGCGACACCCTCCATTGAGCCCCCTCAATGCCTACCTCCCGGACAGCCACACTTAGTTGATCACTAGATGGTGCAACCACCATCTCATTAAAAACGGCATGCGGAAAATCCTGGAGATCGAACAATTCATTAATGGCCTCAGGACTCCACTGTACAGGCACTCCTCGAACGATAACCTCAAAATCATTCTTAACGTCAAGATTGGCATAAAATTCTCGAACAATGTTGGAATTGACAGGTTCTGGTTTTGCACAAAATTTCCTCCATCCGAGGTTCACTATTCCAGACTCGAAGAACCTGGGCAAATCACTGCCAAATCCTCGTTCGAACAAGAAGTCCTATTTCAGCACCTCCTGGTATTTTGCTCGAGCAAGATTGTTGACGAAGCGAATGAATGGTGCCCTCGGCTCCTCAATTTCTCCCGATGCTTCGACAATTCCTTTGCCCTTGCTTTCTCTCTGTTCACGCAAACACTCTTCTTCTGCCTTTCTTGCCTCTTCTTCTTTTTCCTTATTCTCAGCTTCCCTTCTTTCTTCCTCAGAGTCCGACGTCGGAGGTGATGGAGTGTTCCGAATCACCCTCACGCGACCCGCCTTCCTCTTGATGCGGCGGCGTCTGGGCGGTTTAGGTAGAATGACTTCAACATGAGCCTCCTGCGCCAGCTCCGGTGTTTTCTCCTTGCTTGGCTCACCTTCAACCTGCTCTTCAACCTCTGTTTCTTGATTTTTCTCAGCAATCTTTTCTTGAACCGTATCAGAAACTATCGGTTCTGTCTCAAGATCCTGAACAGCCTCTGTTTCTTGGATGACTTCTTGTTCCGCAGCCCTCTGCTGCCTCCGTCTTCGCTTCGCCTCCTTCTCTTCTGGCGTTCTTTTCTTCTTAGTTTTTCCTTTTTGCACTTCCGGTGTGACCGACACCTCCTCTTCTTCACTCTCCATCTCTTTCCTAGCTCTTGTTTTGGCCATAGATAACCCAAAGGGTTTTGCAGAGAATGTAAAGGAGAAAGAAAGAACGTAGATGGCAAGATTGAAACAAGAAGGCGAAGTAGAAAAAAAAACTTACCAATGTCTGCAAATAAATAAGGCTCCAGCAATCTGAAATTCTAACCGAAAGGATTTGCTCCGTAATAAATGGTTTTACCGTTTACAATTAAGTTGCAATTCAAATCCCTAACGGTAAAATTGTGGAACTCTAATCATCTATGGGAAATAATGGCATGCTGTCAACGGCTAAACCGTTGGATTATCCCTGCACGACATGTGGCAGCATCCCTGCAATTCACCTGCCCATAGAAATTCAAAAATCCCAACGGTAAAAATAATTACTCACATTAAAATCCTTCCTATTCGTGCGGAAAATTTGCTCCAGCATTATCTTTGCTGCAACAATCTTCTGAACCTGCCGAATC
Source organism: Luffa acutangula (assembly GCA_036850905.1). Taxonomy (NCBI): domain Eukaryota; kingdom Viridiplantae; phylum Streptophyta; class Magnoliopsida; order Cucurbitales; family Cucurbitaceae; genus Luffa; species Luffa acutangula. The sequence goes on along the minus strand of CM072097.1, from coordinate 41,803,215 downwards.
TTAGATACGGAATTTAAATTTTAAAATAAGAAAAATCAAAAGTTTTTTTTCTTTTAAATTCAAATTGAATTTTAACCAATCATCCCAATCTTTCATTTTCAAAGGAAGCCGAATAATCAAAACAGAATTCAAATAACTGAAAATAAAATCTAGATAAAATCTAATAAAATCTAACTAATTGAAAGATAATTTAAATAAATAACCCGAAAATCAAATCAAATTCAAAACAAAATAGATAAGATCTAATCAAATATTTAAAGACAAGATCTAATAAATCTCGCAAAATCAAATCTAACCTAACTGCAATTAAAATCAAATCAACGAAAAATAAAATCACTACAAATCCTGGGAGCTCAAAATTTCGCTATGTGAAATGCTCCCGCAAAAATCCTGCTCTTTCAATCATCAACCAACCTTAGGGAAGGATATTTCATCCGAAACTCCTCACCCCAATAATGCTTCACACGCTGTCCATTCACCTTGAACACTCTCCCATCTTTTTCATCCTGCAAAGTAATTGCTCCATTGGAGAAAACCTCAATCACAATAAACGGTCCCGACCATTTAGATTTTAATTTTCCAGGAAATAGTTTTAATCTAGAATTATAAAGCAAAACTTTTTTACCCTTGACAAACTCTTTAGATTTTATTCTCTTATCATGCCACAACTTAGTCTTTTCCTTATACATTTTCGCATTTTCGTAAGAAAATTGACGAAATTCTTCTAACTTATTAAGCTGCAGCATTCTTATTGCCCCTGCACGACTCAGATCAAAATTTAACTTTTTCAAAGCCCAAAATGTTTTATGCTCAAGCTCTAATGGTAAATGGCAAGCTTTCCCATATACTAACCTATAGGGAGACATACCTAGAGGAGTCATATAAGCTGTCCTATAAGCCCAAAGAGCCTCATCCAACCTAAAGGACCAATCCTTTCGAGATGGATGAACTACTTTCTCTAAAATAGCTTTAATTTCCCTATTACTAATTCCAGCTTGACCATTTGCTTGTGGGTGATAAGGGGTAGCTATCCTATGCTTAATCTCATACTTAGCTAAAAGCTTAGTTAAGATATTATTAACAAAATGTGTACCCTCATCACTCACTAGAGCCCTAGGTGTCCCAAACCACGCAAAGATGTGCGATTGAAGAAACCTTGCAACTGTCTTGGCATCACTCTGATGGCATGCGATGGCTTCCACCCACTTGGACACGTAATCAACTGCCAATAAGATAAAAACATTGCCATTAGAAGGGGGAAATGGCCCCATAAAGTCAATACCCCATACATCGAATAGTTCAACTTCTAAAATGTAAGTAAGAGGCATTTCATCTCTAGGCCCCAAATTTCCTCTCCTTTGACAAGCATCACATTGCTTGTAGAACCAGTGGGCATCCTTGAATAACGTAGGCCAGAAAAATCCGCAATGCAAAATCCTCATAGCCGTCCTCTGACCGCTGAAATGACCTCCATACGGCGAAGAGTGACATTGCTCCAGGATTTCCTTTGCTTTAGCACCTGAAATGCACCTACGAATAATACCGTCAGAGCATTGTTTATACATAAATGGTTCATCCCAATAGAAAAATTTTGCATCATGCTTAAACTTTTTTTTCTGCCTCCAATCCATGTCAATAGGAGTGACTCCCTTTACTAAAAAGTTGGCAATATCAGCATACCAAGGGACATCCCTGACTACCTTTACTTCAACAGCAAAAAGCTGCTCATCGGGAAAAGAATCGGAAATGGCAGATTGATCCAGCAAAGATGATGATGGATCAAGACGAGACAAGTGATCTGCAATGACATTCTCTGATCCCTTCTTGTCCTTTATCTCCAAGTCGAATTCCTGCAGTAATAAAACCCAACGAATTAGTCTAGGCTTTGCATCTTTCTTTGACATTAAATACCTTTTTGCTGCATGATCCGTGAACACCGTGACTTTGGATCCAACCAAATATGGCCGGAATTTCTCAAAAGCAAACACAACAGCTAACAACTCCTTTTCAGTAGTTGTGTAGTTGACATGTTCCTCATTTAAAACCTTGCTTGCATAATATATGGGATGAATAAATTTACCCTGCTTCTGCCCCAGCATCGCACCTACTGCAGCATCACTCGCATCACACATTACCTCGAATGGGAAATTCCAATTAGGTGCGCAAAGAATGGGTGCTGAGATTAAAGCAGCCTTCAATGTTTCAAAAGCCTTCCTACAATCTGCATTAAAGTCAAAAACATGATCAGTGCACAATAAGTTACAAAGAGGTTTACTGATTTTGGAAAAATCCTTTATGAACCTCCTATAAAATCCAGCATGTCCTAAAAAACTCCGAATTCCCTTCACTGAATTTGGTGGCTCTAGCCTTTCAATAACCTCAACTTTTGCTCTATCAACTTCCAGACCATTTTTAGAAATTTTATGACCTAACACTATGCCTTCCTTCACCATGAAGTGACACTTCTCCCAATTAAGAACTAGATGGGTATCCTCACATCTTTTTAACACCTTACCTAAATTATCTAAACAACTCTGAAAAGACCCTCCAAAAACTGAAAAATTGTCCATAAAGACCTCAACAGTGGACTCAATCATATCAGAAAAAATTGCTAACATACACCGCTGAAATGTTGCTGGAGCATTGCAAAGGCCAAAAGGCATTCTCCTAAAAGCGAATGTCCCATAAGGGCAGGTGAAAGTGGTTTTTTCCTGATCTTCAGGAGCAATAGTAATCTGGTTATACCCAGAATAACCATCCAAGAAAAAGTAATAGGCCTGACCAGCCAATCGATCCAACATCTGATCGATAAATGGTAGAGGGAAATGATCCTTTCGGGTGGCTTTATTAAGCCTTCTGTAATCCATACAAACCCTCCAGCCAGTTACTGTCCTTGTGGGGATCAACTCATTATCTTTATTGCTCACCACAGTGACACCTCCTTTCTTAGGAACACATTGGACAGGGCTTACCCAATTGCTATTGACAATTGGATAGATGATCCCAGCATCCAACCATTTAATTACCTCCTTTCTAACAACCTCTTTCATTGCAGGGTTAAGCCTTCTTTGTTGCTCAATACTCCTAAAGGATCCCTCCTCTAGAGTGATTTTATGCATACAAAAAGATGGGCTAATTCCCTGAATATCAGCCAATGTCCAACCTATAGCTTTGCGGTATTGCTGCAGCAATTTTATTAAGGCCTCTTCATGCTCCGGCATTAAATCTGATGCAACAATAATGGGCAATGTCTCACTTTCCCCAAGATACACATACTTTAAATGATCCGGTAAAGGCTTCAAATCTAAAGTAGGTGCCTCAATCAGGGATGGCTTAATTGGGGGAGCCTTCCTTTGATCTAAATCTAAAGACTCAAAAACATCCTCACACCTAAACAATTCTTTTTCATTTTTTCTATCTAAAGAACAAAATTCAAAATCTTCTACACTAACCTCTCCATGCTTTTCTAAATGCTTATCAGCTGAATCCTGTATTGCTGTCTCAATAGCTGTGCTCTCCAGAATCCTAATGAAGGAGCAATCCTCCATCTCGTCTGAATATTTCATGGCTTTGAACACATTAAATTCTACTTCCTCATTACAGACTCTCATTGTTAATTCTCCTTTTTGAACATCTATTAATGCCCTACCAGTAGCCAAAAATGGACGACCTAAAATAATTGGGACATCTTTATCAGCCTCATAGTCTAAAATAATAAAATCAACAGGAAATATGAATTTATCAACTTTTACTAAGACGTCCTCAATTTTACCCTCTGGATATGTGATAGACCTATCAGCTAGTTGGAGTGTAACTGTGGTAGGTCTAGCTTCACCAATACCTAACTTTCGATAGACCGAAAGAGGCATAAGGTTAATGCTTGCACCTAAATCACAGAGTGCTCTACCTAATTCCTTTCCACCTATAGACACAGGTATAGTAAATGACCCTGGATCCTTAGCCTTGGGGGGTAGCCCATTCTTAAGAATAGCACTACACTCCTCAGTAAGAGATACAGTTTCAAACTCACCTAACCTTTTCTTTTTAGTCAAAATATCCTTAAGAAATTTAGCATAATTAGGCATTTGCTCTATAGCTACTACTAAAGGGATATTTATATGCAACTGCTTAAGAATCTCTAAAAACTTTTTAAATTGACCATCCTGATTCTTAGGCTTTTGCCTTTGTGGAAAAGGTAGAGGTGGTACATAAGGTGGGGGCGGCACATATGGTGGTTCTACATCTGGCACAGAACCAGATGCTCCAGCATTTTCTTTGCTGCCTCCAACACCCTGACCAGACTCCAACTCTTTCTCAACAACAACATTATTATCACTATTACCATTTAAATCCTGGGTCTTTCTAGATTCTTCTAGTGACTTACCACTCCTAAGGGTTACTGCCTTTACCTGCTCCTTACCTTCCCTTCGAGGGTGTTCAGTATCTAATGGAAGTTTCCCTTGAGGCCTTGCCTTTAGCTCATTAGCTAGCTGACCCACTTGCAATTCCAGGACTCTCATTGAAGCTTGATTACTTTGAATTGCGGCATCTGTGCGAGCCATAAATTCTTTCATCATCGCCTCGAGAGAATTTCCCGAATTTTGCTGGGGCAAAGCCGGCTTATTTTGCTGGGGCATTACCTGCGCTTTAGCAAATCCCGGCTGGTTCATCTTTTGTTGTGCTTGTACGTTATTTCCTTGACATCCCCATGAGAAGTTGGAGTGGTTGCGCCAACCTGAATTATAGAAGTTAGAATAAGGGTTGTTCCTCTGATTACCTACAAAAAACACAGAAGCTGGATTGCTGGGGCAAAATTCGTAGTTGTGGTCTTCACCGCAATAGACACATGCTTCGTCCGTGACTTGGTTCACTACTGCTGCAGGCTCCATAACTGGTGGCTGCTGATGACTAATCACTGTCACATTCTTAAGAGCGTTAGCAATCATAGCAAGATCGGCCCTAATGGTGGACACACCATCCACCTCTAGTACACTCTTAACCTTTTTATTTGTGCCTCTAACATCCGACCACTGACAACTATTAATAGATATTCTTTCTAAAATTTCATAGGCTTCATCAAAAGTTTTTGCCAAAAGGGCCCCTCCAGCCGAAGCATCGACCATACCTTGGGTTACTCCATTTAAACCATTGTAAAATGTTTCCATTTGAATACAATGAGGTAACCCATGGTGGGGACACTTTCGTAAAAGCTCCTTAAACCTCTCCCAAGCCTCACTAAAAGTCTCATCTTCAAGTTGCCTAAACCCTACTATTTCACTCCTTAATTTAGCATTTCTATTAGGTGGGAAATATTTACTCAAAAATTTTTCAGCTAACTCATCCCACGTCCTAATTGATCCTGGAGCAAAAGAGTTTAACCATGACTTTGCTCCATCTCTAAGAGAATACGGGAACAAAGTTAATCTAAGAGCATCTCTAGGCACTCCTTGAATTACAAAAGAATCACGAACTCCTAGAAAAGACTTAAGATGTAAATGAGGGTCTTCAGATGACAAACCATGGAATTGCCCCACGGTTTGCAACATCTAAAACATTACCGGTTTCATTTCAAAATTCACCGCTTGGATTTGGGGACGTGCAATCCCTGGATTCAACTCATTAAACATCGGGACAGCATACGCTCAAATGGCTCTGGTCCTATCGTTCGCTATCAAGATAGGATTCTCAGCCTGATTATTTCGCTGCTCATTTTGCTCAAACAATGGGTTTTGCTGCAGCAACGGATTCTGCTGGGGGTTTGCTGCTGCTGGACCTTCATGAACCCGTGGAAGTTGTGGGGCATTTTCCATCTGGTTTCTGCGCTGCTCCCTCCTTCTGTTCCTAAATGTCCTTTCAATTTCTGGATCAAGCTCAAACCGTACCCCAGGCGGATCGCTCATGCACCAAAATCACACCTGCAAAAACAAAAGAAACAATCAAAAAGTTCTAACACCAAACCACTAAAACACATACACAAAACAGATCAGATAAAAGCTTATTCAAGTCCCCGGCAACGACGCCAAAAACTTGTTGGGTTCCTAGAGTGAGTAAAAATATAGTATAAAATACTCTAGAATTCCTGTGCAAGTATACACAGTCTGCATCAAGTAATATTATCAATCCAAGGTCTGAATGAGTTTCCACTTTATCTATTTTGCGTAACTTCCTAATGGTTTCGAAGATAATAAAATTGTTGGGTTTTATCGGAATTATGCTGAAGCAAAATAAATGACAGAACAACTAGTACACAAATAGATAGACAGATTAAAGACAGACGCTGGTTAGGCTTTAGTGATTGTTCTAAGATATGCTCTAGCAATATTATTGATCATGCATTTCTCGCAGTATTATTAGCGGATTCCTCCCGGAACTCCGGATCTTTTGGGATATGTTTCAAACCCAATGAAGAGCGACCGATCAAGCACTAGGCAACTGGCTATCCCTAGCTCAGTCACTGGCGTTCACCAATACACAATGATCGTAGTGTGGATAATTGCCACACACTCTCTAAATCATCCCTGAAACTAGAGAGGGTTATTCACACCGGCTGGCCAGGCGGGCATAAAATAAGAAGAAGCACAACAATTAACCAAAATGCGATAGTCAATTTATTACTAGAGATGAAGCACAATAATCACATTATTCCTAACCAACACCCTAGCTACTTAGTTCATAGCAGGCCTAGGAATACGAATTACAATCTGAGTATGCATGTCCATAACCACAAGTTAATAAAGAAAATAAACTCCCTAATCAGCTTGCGGATGATGGTGCTCTTGATGATCTTCAATCTCCCTATACTATTCGGCTTCCAAGGGAAAACATGGAATGACTTTGACTTTGACGGCTACTTCCTTTTATAGAAGGATGGAAAGCTCGAATTAGGTCAACTAGGACACGTGTAAGGCTTTCCTTGATCCTTTATCACGAAAATAACTCAACAGAAGTCGGTTCATGAAGTTGGCTAACGAGTTGTGATGTGGCAGTTTCTGCTCCCAGTTTTGCTGCAGCATAGAATTTGCTCCCTCCAGTCGCTCAGCAGCATAATCTGCACAAAATAATTTCCAATGCTTCCATTCTCCAAATGGGTTAAAACATGTAATATCTATCCAAAACCAACCCTAATAAGCATAAAGGACACACAAATCCCTATACAATCGAGGCCTAAATAACTACCTTTTGGACAGTTATCAGCCTTAAACACATTAAATTTCATTTCCCCATTATAAACTTTCATTGTTAATTCCCCTTTTTGAACATCTATCAATGCCCTACCAGTGGGCAAAAATGGACGACCTAGAATAATTGGGACATCTTTATCAGCCTCATAGTCTAAGATAATAAAATCAACAGGAAATATGTATTTATCTACCTTCACTAAGACATCCTCAATTTTACCCTTAGGATATGTGATAGACCTATCAGCTAGTTGAAGTGTGACTATGGCAGGCCTAGCTTCACCAATACCTAGCTTTCGATAGATCGAAAGAGGCATAAGGTTAATGCTTGCACCTAAATCACAGAGTGCTCTAGCTAACTCTTTTCCACCTATTGACACACGTATAGTGAATGATCCTAGATCCTTAGCCTTGGTTGGTAGCCCATTCTTAAGAATAGCACTACACTCCTCAGTAAGAGATACAATTTCAAACTCACCTAACCTCTTCTTTTTAGTTAAAATATCCTTAAGAAATTTAGCATAATTAGGCATTTGCTCTATAGCTTCTACTAAAGGGATATTTATGTGCAATTTCTTAAGAATTTCTAAAAACTTCTTAAATTGACCATCCTAATTCTTAGGCCTTTACCTTTGTGGAAAAGGTAGAGGTGGTACATAAGGTGGGGGCGGCACATAAGGTGGTTCCACATCTGGAACAGAATCAGATGCTCCAGCATCATTATTGCTGCCTCCAACACCCTGACCAGACTCCAACTCTTTCTCAACAACAACATCATTTTTATCACAATTCTTTTCTATATCCTGGGGTTTACTAGGCTATTTTCTTTCCTCTAGTGGCTTACCACTCCTAAGAGTCACTGCCTTTACATGCTCCTTATCTTCCCTTCTAGGGTGTTCAGTATCTGAAGGAAGTTTCCCTTGAGGCCTTGCCTTCAGCTCATTAGCTAGCTGGCCCACTTACAATTCCAGGGCTCTCATTGAAGCTTGATTACTTTGAATTGCGGCATCTGTACGAGCCATATATTCTTTCATCATTGCCTCAAGAGAACTCTCTGAATTTTGCTGGGGCAAAGCCTGCTTATTTTGCTGGGGCAATACCTGCTCTTTAGTAAATCCCGACTAGTTCACCTTTTGTTGTGCTTGCACATTACTTCCTTGTCCTCCCCATGCGAAGTTGGGGTGGTTGCGCCAAGCTGGATTATAAAAGTTAGAATAAGGGTTAATCCTCTGATTACCAACAAAAAACACAGAAGCTGGATTGTTGGGGCGAAACTCGTAGTTGTGGTCTTGACCACAACAGACACATGCTTCCTCTGCAACTTGGTTCACCACTGCAGGAGGCTTCACAGCTAGCGGCTGCTGATGACTAAACACTATCACATTTTTAAGAGCGTTAGCTAGCATTACAATATCAGCCTTAATGGTGGACACACCATCAACCTTAACCTTTTTATTTGTGTCTCTAACATCTGACCACTGACAACTATTAATTGATATTCTTTCTAAAATTTCATGGGCTTCATTAAAAGTTTTTACCGAAAGGGCCCCTCCAGCCGAAACATCAACCATATCTTGGGTTGCTCCATTTAACCCATTGTAGAATGTTTCCATTTGGATACAATGTGGTAAACCATGGTGGGGACACTTTCGCAAAAGCTCCTTAAACATTTCCCAAGCCTCACTAAAAGTCTCATCTTCAAGTTGCCTAAACCCTACTATTTCACTCCTCAATTTAGCATTCCTATTTGGTGGGAAATATTTACTAAGAAATTTTTCAGCTAATTCGTTCCATGTCCTAATTGATCATGGAGCAAAAGAATTTAACCATGCATTTGCTCCATCTCTAAGAGAATATTGGAACAAAGTTAATCTAAGGGCATCCCTAGGCACTCCTTGAATTACAAAAGAATCACTAACTCCTAGAAAAGACTTAAGATGTAAATGAGGGTCTTCAGATGACAAACCATGGAATTGACCCACGGTTTGCAACATCTGAAACATTACCGGTTTCATTTCAAAATTTGCTACCTCAATTTGAGGACGTGCAATTCTTGGATTTAACTCATCAAACATAAGAAAAGCATAAGCTCGAATGGCTCTGGCCCTATCGTTCGCAACCAAGATAGGATTCTCAGCCTGATTATTTTGCTGCTCATTTTGCTCTAGCAGCTGGTTTTGCTGCAGCAAACGATTCTGCTGGGGGTTGTCGGATCTTCAAGACCCTGCGGAAGACATGGCACGTTATCCATTTGATTTTGCTGTCTACGCTACTCTCTCCTTCTTCTCCTGAATGTCCTCTCGATTTCTGGATCTAGCTCGAACCTTACCCCTGGCAGATCGCTCATGCACCAAACTCACACCTGGAAAAAAAAAAAAAAAAGAAGCAAACAAAAAGTTCTAGCACCAAACCACTAAAACACATACACAAAGCAGATCAGATAAAAACTTATTCTAGTCCTCGGCGACGGCACCAAAAACTTGTTGGGTTTCCAGAGTGGGTGAAAATAAGATGTAAAAAGACTCTAGAACTCTGTGCAAGTATACACAGTCCGCAATAAGTAATAAGTATTTATCGAATCCAATGTCTGAATTAGCTTTCACTTTATCTATTTTGTTTAGCTTTTTAATGGTTTCAAAGGTGAGTAAAATGATTGGTTTTTATAGAATGCTAAGCAAAAGAAATAACATAACAGAAAGTAAACAAATAGGCAGATATATTAGAAATAGGCGCTGGTCAGGATTTAGTAATTGTTTTAAAAGTTGTTCTAGCAAAATATTATTGATCATGCAAAACTCTCGCAGTCTTATTAGCGGATTCCTCCGGGAACTCCAGATTTTTTAGAATGTGTTTCAACTCCAATGAAGCACTACCGATCAAGCACTAGGCAACTGGCTATCCCTAGCTCAGCCACTGGAGTTCACCAATACACAATGATCTAGTGTGATTAAGGGTCCGTTTGGAATACCTTTTAATTTAAATGTTTTTCAAGAATGCATTTTTAAAAAAACATTTTGTATAAAAAGTGTTTAAAATTTAAGCACTCATATGTTTGGTTGCATTTACTTACAAATGTTTTTATACACAAGTTATTGTTTACTTAAGAAGATTTTTTTAAAAAGTTGGTTTCAAGTGTTTCTCTCAAAATGGTTTATTTATCAATCTCATTTTTTAATAAGTCATTTTTAAAGGTTGCCAAACACTAGAAATTTTTTAAAAATGAATTATTTTCAAAATTAAACACTTGAAAAGGTAAACCAAACACACCCTAAATGTCACACACTCCCTAAATCATCCCTGAAACTAGAGAGTGGTATTCATATCGGCTGGCCAAGCGGGCATAAAATAGAAATGAGCACAACAATTAATCAAGATGCATCAAATCAACATATATTGCATAGAGATTAAGCACGACAATTACATCTTCCTAATCAACAGCTAAAATTACTTAGTTCATAAAGTGCATAGAGACACATGTTACAATATAAGTAAATGCATCCATAACTACAAAGTAATACAAGAAAATATTAATTCCTTTGATCAGCTTGCAATTGATGGTCTTCTTGTAGGTCTCCAATCTCTCTCCCCTATTCGGCTCCCAAAGGTGGAAGTAAACTTTCCAAGAGTGGAATGTTCCTCCCAAGAATGGAATGAATTTGACTTGGGCAGCTATCTCCTTTTATAGAAGGATAGGAGGCTTGAATTAGGTTGACCTAGACACGTGGATGGCTCTCCTTACTCCTTTATCCTGAGAATAGCTTAATAGAATTCAGTTCATCAAATTGGCTAACGAGGTGTGACGTGGCAGTTTTGCTCCCAGCTGTACTGTAGCACAGAATTTGCTCCCTTAAGTCGCTCAGCACTACATTCGGCACAAAATAACTTCCAAAGCATCCATTGTACCAAATGGGTTAAAACATATAATATCTATCTAAAAGCAACCCTATCTAGCATAAAAGACACACAATTCCCTATAGAAATAAAACCTAAATAACTCCCTTTTGGAGAGTTATGAGCCTTCTCCGGGCTCATCTTTCTTGCGCCGTAGGTAACAACGGGTTTGGTCCTGCAAGATAAAGAGGGGTTAGTTGAAGGCTCAGAACTTTTACCCATTGAAGCTTCTCCTTGCTAAGCGCTTCCAGCTGCCTTGGCAGCTTCTTCTTCATCTCGTCTATTCCCTTCTTCTTCAAGGGCAGCACGTCTTTGAGCTCCCATCTCTCGGATCATCGCAAACCACTCCCCTGAGCATTTTCTGAACTGTTGAGTGGCGGGTTTTTGGGTTTGACGGACTGTAGTGGTGCGTGTGGACCTCCGTGGTGTAGACGAACTCGGCATCTCCCTCGAACTGGCCGGCATTGCTGAATAAGATGGAGTTTGGGCATTGGATCCGTCGTTCACGACCGCCGGTTAGAATCCCATGGGTCTCGTTCTTTGTGTGTTGTGCATGGGCGTTTCGGATCGCTCCTCTTGCCGTCACATGCTAGCTTAAGCTTCGTGGGTGTTCAGATTACTCTGAGAACGAGTAATCTTGTGTGAGGATGATGATTTTGGAGTGCTTTTCATCTTCTTGAATATGGGTTTCGGTTTCAAGATGAGAGAATATGGAGAGTTGAGGTTTTGACGTAAATGCAAAAGGTTTAGTGGTTGGTGAAGAGAAAAAGAACTAAAGTCAGTTATTTATACTTTTCCAACTAGGTCACGTGCAGGTCAAACGAAATTCGTGACTCCCCACTTATTTTTAAAAAATGTGGTCGCATTCTCAAATACACTAGGGAGAAAAGCGGTCGCATTTCACTCAGTTTTTCTGCCTTCACTTTTTTTCATTTTCCTTTGCTTTCTCCTCTTTTCTGAAACACTCATAAACAAGTTAGAAAGCTCACATGCTTAATCGTAATTTATTTTATTTATATTTTCTTAAAAAGAATTAATGAAACGTTTTGATCAATTCAACTTCCAGGTAAGTCCCCAGGTAGAGGTGTTCCCAATGGTCAGCTTAAATACCTCAGCCTAGGCAAGACTTGCCTTAGACAAAGTTCCCTCTTGATCAAAAATCATTTATTCAAAACAAACTTACACCTTTTCCCATTTTTCTGATTTTATTTCAAACACAAGACAGGGCTCAAATTAATATGGACTTTTCAAAACTCCCAGGTAAATCCCCAGGAAAAGGTGTTCCCAATGGTCATCTTAAGTACCTTTTCCTAGACAGAGTTTTTACTCTTGTCCAGATATTTTGGAGCTCTTGTCTAGATTATTATTTTATAGATCCAGATAATGTACAAAATAAATTCTTTTCAAGGTGTAGAAGTCATACCAAATCAATCACGGAGACATGGGCTTCCTCATCTTCGAAGCTTTTCCCCCAATATGGTTTGATCCTTTGTCTTTTCATGAGTTGACTAATTTCTTCAACTTCAATCCTTTTCCCACAATTTTCTTCTGATTCTTCATTTCCAAGTATATCCTCCAATGTTTCTTTTTTCATTATTTCCTACAAAGTAGATTGAGAGAGTTCATCAATTTCATCAATCATCGAACATTCCCCGAAATCTCCAGGATACTTCATTGCGTTCATCACATTAAACATGACTTGCTGATCATTGACCCTCATGGTCAATTCTCCTTTCTGTACATCTATTAAGGTTCTGCCAGTGGATAGGAACGGTCGTCCTAAAATGATAAGCACATCCTTGTCAGCTTTACAATCTAAAATGATGAAATCTGCAGGGAAAACAAACTTGTCAACCTTAACCAATACGTCTTCAATCTTTCCAATGGGATGTGTAAGTGATCGGTCTACCAACTGTAAGGTCACAGTCGTTGGTCGTGCTTCACCTATCCCTATCTGTTTAAAAACTGAATATGGCATTAAGTTGATGCTTGCTCCTAAATCGCATAAAGCTCTGCCTACATCCATGCTTCTGATGGAGCAAGGAATGGTGAAGCTTCCTGGATCTTTAAGCTTGGGAGGGATCTCGTTCTTCACCAGTGCACTGGAACATTCCGTGTGTGCAACCATTTCATATTCTCCCAACCTTCTCTTTTTTTATAGGATATCTTTCAGGAACTTCACATAGGTAGGCATTTGCTCAAGTGCCTCTACTAATGGTATGTTGATGTGTAACTGCTTCAATACATCTTAAAATTTCTTGAACTATACATCTTGTGAGGCATGTTTGAATCTCTGAGGGTACGGAGGAGGTGGTCTGTAATCTGGGTTTATCACAAATTTTTGGAGTTTTGCGGTCGCATTTCCCTGTCTTTTCTCCAATTTTGTTTTTTCTTCTTTTTCCACCAAGGCTTCATGCTCCTTGGTCCTTTCTACTTTATCTTCTTTATTCTGTAACATATCTGAGGTAATGTCTAACTTCTTTTCACAAATCTTTTCCCAAGCTTCAACTGGGATCTCTGCTTCTTGACTTACTGGATACTTTGGTCCATCGTATTCTAATCCACTTCTTAAGGTCACTATCGTGCATTGTTCCTTTCCTTCTCTGTGAGGGATCTCAGTCTTTCTAGGCAACGTCCTTGCGGTCTATTCTTAATCTCCTGAGCAATTTGTCCAAGCTGAACTTCCAAATTCCTTACTGCAACATCATTCCTTGCCATGTACTCCTTCATAAGAGTCTCTAAATTTGACTCTTGACTCTGCACCAGAACTTGTTGTAAGTTTTTCTGCGGCTGTTGTTGCGTAGGCTGCTTCCCAAACTGATGAGTGTTGGAATGACTTGATCCAGCTTGTCCTCCCCAAGAAAAATTTCGATGTTGTCTCCATCCTGGATTGTACGTGGCCGAATAAGGATTCCATCTATTCTGGTTCTGACTTCCTAGTGGACCTACATAAAAAACAGGTGTTGGATTTAGTGGACAATTATCAACGATGTGTTCCTCATCGCATATCTCACAATAGAGAGAAGAGACAATGTTGGGTTCCTAGAGTGAGTAAAGATACGATATAAAAAGACTCTAGAACTCTGTGCAAGTATACACAGTCTGTAGCAAGTAATAAGTATTTATCGAATCCAAGGTCTGAATTAGCTTTCACTTTATCTATTTTGCTTAGTTTTTCAATGGTTTCAAAAGTGGTAAAAATGATTGGTTTTTGATAGAATGCTGAAGCAAAAGAAATGACAGAACAGAAAGTACACAAATAGGCAGACGGATTAGAAACAGGCGCTGGTCAGGATTTAGTAATTGTTTTAAAAGATGCTCTAGCACTATTATTGATCATGCAAAACTCTCGCAGTCTTATTAGCAAATTCCTTCCGAAAACTCCGAATTTTTTAGAATATGTTTCAACTCCAATGAAGCTCTACCGATCAAGCACTACGCAACTGGCTATCCCTAGCTCAGTCACTGACGTTCACCAATACACAATGATCTAGTGTGATTAACAGCCACACACTCCCTAAATCATCCCTGAAACTAGAGAGAGGTATTCATACCGGCTGGCCAGGCGGGCATAAAATGTAAATGAGCACAACAATTAACCAAGATGCATTAAATCAATATTTATTACTAGAAATTAAGTACAACAATCACATGTTCCCTAACCAACGCCTAAAGCTACTTAGTTCATAAAATGGATGGAAACACACGTTACAATCTGAGTAAGCATGTCCATAACTACAAGGTAATACAAGAAAAGATTAATTCCCTTGAACAGCTTGTAATTGATGGTCTTCTTGATTGTCTCCAATCTCTCCTCTACTCGGCTCCCAAAGGTGGAAGTAACTCTCCAAGAATGGAATGTTTCTCCCAAGGATGGAATCAATTTGACTTGGGCGGCTATCTCCTTTTATAGAGCGATAAGAGACTTGAATTAGGTTGACCTAGACACGTGGATGGCTTTCCTTACTCTTTTATCCTGAGAATAACTTAACAGAATTTGGTTTGTTAAATTGGCTAACGAGCTGTGAAGTGGCAGTTTTGCTCCTCGCTTTACTCCAACACAGATTTTGCTCCCTAAAATCGCCTAGCAACATATTCTGCACATAATAATTTCCAAAGCTCTCATTCTTCCAAATGGGTTAAAACATGTAATATATATCTAAAAGCAACTCTATTAAGCACAAAGGACACACAAATCACTATAGAAATAAGGCCTAAATAACTCCCTTTTGGAAAGTTATCAGACAACATTGGCAGGGGCTATGTTGGCTTGATTGTTCATGGTCATGCCCATCATCATGCTATGGATGGCCTTGATTTGGGCTTGCATCGTAGAGTTAGCCTCTGTTTCCACTACTTTCACCGGATTTTTCAAAATGGTTGTTGGTTCAGTTTCTCCCCAATGTCAATCGTTGTTGGCTATGGTGTCTAGAATAGCATGCGCCTCATTAGCAGACTTCTTCAGAAAAGATCCGTTTGCAGATGCGTTTACTAGTGCCTTTGAAGCTTGATCTAACCCACTATAAAACTTCTCCAAAATAATGCAAGCAGGCAATCCATGGTGTGGACACTTCCGAACCAGCCTTTG
The DNA here is from genome assembly GCA_036850905.1 of Luffa acutangula. Classification (NCBI taxonomy): domain Eukaryota; kingdom Viridiplantae; phylum Streptophyta; class Magnoliopsida; order Cucurbitales; family Cucurbitaceae; genus Luffa; species Luffa acutangula. The sequence continues at coordinate 41,787,558 of CM072097.1, read as the reverse complement.
AAATCTTTCCCAAGCTGCATCCAAAGGTTCATTGTAAGACTGCCTGAAAGTAATGATTTCTACTCTGTACTTGGCATTTTTATTGGAGGGAAATAACTTTTCTAAAAATTTATCTGCCAAATCATTCCAATAGGTGATGGAGTTTGGAGGAAATGAATCCAACCAGGCTTCAGCATCTCCTTGCAAAGAAAATGGAAAAAGCTTTATTTTTAACATATCTTCTGGAACTCCTGTGACTTTAAAGGAATTGCAAACTCTCAAAAATAGCTTAATATGTTTGTGTGGATCTTCATTTGGAAGTCCAGAGAATTGGCCCATTGTATTCAACATCTGGAACATCACTGGTTTAAGTTTAAACTGTGGAGCATCAATCGGTGGATCCAAAATTCCTAGATTTAATGTCTGAAAATCTAGTAAAGCGTAGTCCCTTATTGCTCTATTGCGATCTTCAGCAATGTAGATTGGATTTTCTTGTTGTGGCACCAGTGGAATTAGAGGAACAAGAGGAATTCTCCCACCATTCTGCTCCCTTCCCCGATCTTGTGGATCAACGTGAGGATCGACTCTAGGATGTTCCATTGGAAACTCTTGAATGTAAGATGCTTCCTCTAGAGATTCCCATGCGCTCAACTCTTGTTTTTCCTTTTTCTTTCATCTTTGTTCCTTCCTTCGATGACGAAAGGTTCTTTCTATCTCTAGATCAATGTCAAGGAGTGGATACCCCTTGTTCATGAACTAACTCCAACCTGCAAAAGAAAAAAAAAATGCACATCGAAGTCAAGTTCCCTTTGAGACAGAAATGCGGTCGCAATCTGATCGCAATTTCAAAAACACAAATCTGGTTTCACTTTTGGTCCTCGATAACGGCGCCAAAAACTTGGTGCGGCTGAGGTTGAATGGATGGATGTGAGATAAGATGACAAATATTAATAAAGATAAATTCAGCCAACCTTTAGTGCAAGTATACACTGTCGCACGTAGTAATAAAAAAACTTAGAGGTATTCCAAGGGTATCGATCCCACAAGGACTAAATTGGAAATTCAGATTTGATGAAGAAACTGCTCAAATAGTTGCGTTTTGAAAAAGGTAACCAAAGAAAATAAGTTGATTGATTGGGTTTTTGAAAAGATAAATAAAACAAGCAAGTAGATAAAAGAATAAAAATAATAAACAACGAGGTATTCAACATGGATTCATCCCTAAGGCAATAATCGTAATCATGCAGTATTTAACTTAAGCCTATTCAATGCATTGGGTCAGATTTAACTTCTATTTGGCCCTTGCTCCCAAGAACCGTTAAAAGGCTAAGCGAGTATCGTTATGCACATTTCTGTGACTCGACTCCGACATAGATAATTCACGTATGCAACCTATAACCCTATAGTCGATATAGGGTGTCTTAGGCAGCTTGCCCTGTACTGCCGAACAATCTCTTTCGAGCTTTTTCTCCTATATCACCTTTATGAGAACTGATATCGTCTGTCCCTTTCGAGATCTAACTCACATAGCATGCAAACTCTAAGTGATCAAGTTAAACTCAACAAGATCAGAATGATAATCAATAAAGAATGACATGCATTGAACAAACCTTAAGCAAATAAAACACTTTCAAGCCATTAAACCATAAGGGAATACACCAGATTGAACCCCTCAACGGAATTTAGCTACTCCTGGTGAGATAAAGAGCAAATGAATACATGTCCATTGAAATAAGAATGTAACTAATACAGAATAATGTAAAGATTCAAGAGCTGGAAATAAAGAAGATAGCTAAATATTATGGGTTTTCTATTTACTCAATCCTTCTAGAGTTCGTGAAGACACTCTACTCTCTCCAAGTGGGAATGGGTGAAAATCCCTACAAACCCTAAGGTTTGATGTCTAACTCAGGTTAGAATTTAGTCATCTAAGAAGGATCTCGGGCATGCCTACTCATAGGCGTTAACTAGGGTCCTGTCACCACCCTCTTCTTCCAAATGAGTTCTGCTTGAATTTGACTTCGAATCTCGAGCTTATATAGTATAGAAAATGGTTGAGACGCTGCAAAATAGGTGCTTGAAGGTTGCCCAGTCAGTTTCGGGGTCAAAACAACCAGTTAGGTGCAAAGAAGACTCGTCAACAACGACCCGCGGATGACTTGGAACGACTTCAGTTTTTTCCAGAAATGCAGTCGCATTTCATTTTTGCCTTCCCAGAAATGTGGTAGAATTTTTGGGAAATTCCATCTTTTCCTCTGTTTTTCTGCACAGCAACAAACTAAGTCAAATTTTCTTAAGATAAAGTCTTTTTAGGCACAAATGAGCATAATTTGACAAAAGTGATTTTCAACACCTTAACTTAACAACTTAAGCATATTTTGAGCACGGGAATAGTAAATTGATCACAACATACAACATTTGACCAAGAAATGAGCTAAATATAATTGTAAAATAGGTATATTTTTTACTCTTATCATTAACCAACCTTAAACTACTCCTAACTAAGAGATTACAAGAAAATACAAAGAAATTGTAGAAGAACAAAAGAAAAAAAAAAGCAAAAATTGGAGTTGATATGACCTAATTAGGAAAAGATGAATATATATTCCTAGGTGACAACGTCGAGATGCTGTGGGTGTTGATTGCCCAGAAAAACTCTCATAGAACGCGCCTCATACTTGCGACAACGTTAAGACGCTCTTGGGTAGCATCTTGATAGTGCACATAGGGATCTATTTTTCCCGGTTAATTATAGTTAGTCTTTGAGTATTATTTGGCCAAATTATGCACTTTAATGTTTTTTGTAGGAAATTGATTATTGAAGCTAAAGTTGAGAATTTGGAGTTGATCGGGTGTCCGGGTGTTCGGGATGCAAAAAGAGGCAAGGGATCGAAAAGGAATCAAATTGGAAGTTTGTCATAAGAGGAGAACCTGAGGCTCAGCGACGAGATGTTGGGTTTAGAGCGTCTCGACGCTAGCTTTCCTATTCTATTTTTTACGACAGTAGGACAGCGTTTCAACGTTGTCAACAGTTTTCTATAAATACAATCTTATGTGCTACGGCCAAGGGGAGTTCAATTTGAGAGATTTTAGACCTAAAATCGATTGGAGACCTTCTGTGGGAGCTAAAGCAAGGCCAAGGAGCGGGAATCACTCAAGAACATGTGGAGATCGTGACGAGGACGTGCAGTTTCGACAGAATTGAGTTTTTCTTTATCTTTTCCTTAACTCTAGAGAGTGTTATGGCCTTTTCATATCTAGCTTATATCGTAACACCATGTATGAGTAGCTAGACATGTTTCTTAGGGATTGATGTAGTCGTTTATGATTATGGATTGATTATTGGGATGTATTGTGCTTTAAATTTATCTATGCAATTATCATTAAATGCTTTCAATTACTTGATCACTAGTTGAATTATTTAAGTGTTGAATCTTGCTCGGGAGAGGGGATCTAGCTTAGACTTCACTAATTGCATAACTAAAGTAGAAATTCTAAGATTGGGAGATTTAGAGTAACTTTAGAAGTTGTTAGAAGAACTAAACTCAAAGCCTTGCATGTTAATGAACTTAGATAGGGTTATCAAGTTTGTTGTATGCATGAGAATCAATTATGCTCAGGAGAGATAGTTGTGATTTACGGTTCCTGGACTTGTGAATTAATTGCATGTTAAAAATCCATTCCCTTAATCAATCCTAATCTAAATTGATGAAATCAATTCCCTAAGAATTCTTTCAATTGAATTTTCCAACTTTGAATTTGCATTACCTTTCATTCATTATTTCATCTCTTTTTTATCCCTAAATAAAATTGAGCAAAAATATTCACGATAATTAGTTTAACTAGAAAACCAATCCAAAGGACGACATTCGATTTCATATCACTATATTATTACTTTACCCGTACACTTGCAATATGCAAATCGCGCATCACATCTCAACGCTACCCTCTTGGGTTTGGCTTGCTCATCTTCTTTGTATTGGCTTTCATTGATCGAGCTTTAATTATTTTTCTTCCTTTTATGCCCTTTTTATGCCAAAGTGCTCCTGAGAAGCCAAAACACTCAATTACCTATAAATAAACACCTTAAGCTCTTAAATAACCAAAAAAAAAAAAAAAATAGCATTCTTAGGCCTAAATAAATATCACAAATTTGGTGATATCAAGCATGCAATTTGATGGTCCTATAAGCATCATCTTATGTTTAGGGTCAAACAACGAATACCTATTTCTAGTGTCTTCTCCTATATTTCTTTTATGAAAATTGTTTATTGCCCAATTCTTTCAATATTGAACTCAAAATTTTATGCTAACCTAGGTGATCAATCTACGTTAACAATAAACCCTAAAGTTAATAAAACCAAACAATGCTAAAGGTAAGCAAGGTTGCGATTACATAGAAGGCATCATATTATCCTCTAGGGCATCCACATCTTTGAATCCTGAAAGATAATTTAGCTCATTATGAAAGAAAATAAAGACACAAACTGAATGAAAATGAATTTCATATTAAAAATAAGGGGAAAATACACTTTTGGTCCCTGAGGTTTGGGTTAAGTGACACTTTGGTCCCTGAGTTTTCAAACTCAACAAAAATACTCCTGAGGTTTGAGATAAGGAGCACTTTGGTCCCTGCCATCAATTTTTCTGTTAACTCTTAACGGTTGCTGCGCTGACACTATTATTTTTTTTATTAAAATAATAGTGCCACGTTAGCAACTGTTAAGAGTTAACAGAAAAATTGACGGCAAGGACCAAAGTGCTCCTTATCTCAAACCTCAGGGGTACTTTTGTTGAGTTTGAAAACTCAGGGACCAAAGTGTCACTTAACCCAAACCTCAGGGACCAAAAGTGCATTTTTCCCTAAAAATAAAATGTAACGGTTAACAAAGCATAAACTTTTTCTCTCTTAGTCTAATCCAACTTTACATTTTCAAGGGAATCGGCTCGTTACACCTTGCTCTTTAGATTTAGGTGTTCGACTAAGTACAAGTGCTCAGTAGATGCTTTCGTACCCTACTGAATGTTAGTCGAAAAGGAGGGTAAAATAGGAATTGAAAGGCAGAATCGTTGTGTCGTGGAAAGAACCATTGCCTTGAAAGCAAAACTCAGCACAACCTCGGTGCTAAATCGTTTAACTGTCGGTATGCTCCCCAAGGTTAACACAACCTCCGAAACGGACGTGCACTAGTCGGGACGAAGTGGAATCAATCTCGTGCTTAGGAAAGGAAAATGAAAGCAGAGAGGAGAAGAAGAGAGAATGAGATGGGATGATGAGGAAGGTAGGGGAAGTGCTCTATTTATAGTGTAGAAGTGGCTAAAATTAGAATTGGAATATTTAAAATTAAAAAATAAAAAAAACAGTGCCCACACACATGTCCTTTGACCAACTCATTTTCCTCTACAGATGCGACGTGTCCTTAGAATTCTTCAACAAAGACTTAGCCAAAGTATGAATCATTCATTTCCTCCGAGCCTGCCACGTGGATTTGAATAAGCAATAAGAAGAAGAAAGTCCCAAAAAATAAGCCGAAGCCCGAGCCCGAACCGGACGACGACGGCGCGCGTATGAGCCTTGGTCTTGGCTTACCTCACATCAAGTTTATAAGCTTAATACAGAACAAGTGCTTTTAAATTAGCTTTCCAAGAGCTACACTTCCAATGTGGGAAAAACTATTTGTCATTCCCAACAATCCCCCACGAATGACAAAATAGTAAAGTAAAGAGGATTAGGATGAAAGAAAGTTTTCCTGAGCAAGGATAATAAACTTAAGCATTAATATCTTTCGATTTGAATTAATGCATAGTGAAGTAGAGCAACAACCTAAAGGGTGGAAGTGAGTTACCTCTTGAACTTCTAGTGTTTATAGTTGAGACCCCCACAACACGTTTGAATCATCGATTTTGATTCCGCGATAGTTATCAATTGCTTTTAATGACCATGCACAAAAACCTTGGGTCATCGTGAAAGCTTTAGAAAGAGGCTCCTCAGCTCTTTCATAGAAGGCGACCCCACCCTCACAATCACGTTGCTGCTTCATCTAGTCTATCATGGATAAACCACTCAGACTGAGCTAAGAAGACTTTTAATACTATCCATCAAGCCCACGCATGGACCACCCCAAAAAGGGCTATGGATTCACAAGCTTCACTATATCCATCAAGTCCAAGCATGGACCACCCAAAAAGGGCTTTGGATTCTCACAAGCTTCACTATATCCATCAAGTCCATGCATGGACAACCCAAAAAAGGCTATGGATTCATGCTAGTGAGAAGAATCATGGCTTGAGTCCCATACGTCCTGAGGACTCTAGAATTACTCTCCTTGTTTGTCCTTTGGTGAGAGGATCTGCCAAGTTCCTCTCGAACCTCACATATTCCAAGGAGATAACTCCATCTTTCAGCAAATGCTTTACGACTCCATGTCTCAAACGTTTGTGGCGCCTCTTGCCATTGTACACACTGTTTTTTTCTTTTTGCGATCCCCTATGGCAACCTATGATTCACAGTGTAAGGACATAGGTATAGTCTTTCCTCACAATGGCACGTCTCCAAGAAGACTTCTTAACCATTCGGCCTCTTGACCTGCTAGTTCAAGTGCCAGGAACTTAGATTTCATAGTAGAATAAGCAATGAAGGTTTGTTTTGTTGATTTCCACGAGACAACTCCTCCACCAAAGGTAAAAACATACCCGCTAGTGGAGCTTACCTCATCATTATCTATTACCCAATTTGCATCACAATATCCTTCAGGCATAATAGGAAATTTGTTAAAATGCAAACAGTAATACATTGTACCTCTAAGACACCTTAACAAGCGAAGTAGAGAAGTTCAATGTTCTTTACCAAAGGCTATATGCTACTCAGTCTATTAACAACATATGCAATATCAGGTCTAGTGTAATTCATCAAAAACATGAAACTACCTATGATTTATGCATATTCAGATTTAGATACACTGTCGCCCTGATTCCTTTTAAGACTAATGCTTGCATGATAAGGGGTTCTTATAGGTGATTTATCAAAGTGATCAAATTTCTTCAGCATTTTTTCAATGTAGTGTGATTGTCATAAGGAATACCCATTGTCATTTTTCTTATTTTTATACCAAGTATTACATCAGCCTCTCCTAAGTCTTTCATTTCAAAATGCGAAGAAAAGAGTAACTTGGTCTCATTAATGACATCTAAGTTCGAACCAAATATAGGCATGTCATCAACATACAAGCAAATAATCACACATTTTGCTCCAAACAATTTTGAGTAAACACAAGTATCATAACAATTTACTTTATAGTCTTTGGTTATTAAAGTGTTATCAAACTTTTCATATCATTGTTTGGGAGCTTGTTTTAGACCATAGAGAGACTTTTTAAGCTTGCATTGCATGCTTGTTTTGATATTCCACTAGATTCATTATCAGTTTTAATCATAGGGAAGATATTTTCAAAATACTCAACATCTCTATACTCACCAATTGATTTATCATTTAAGCACATAAACCTATATGCAGAAGTATTTTGGGCGTAACCTATGAAAACACAATCAAAGGTTTTAGAACCAATCATAGGTTTTTTAATGTCAGATATGCCACTTTGCCAAGCACCCCCACACTCTCAAGTGACTTAGGTTTGGTGAGTATCCCTTCCAGAGCTCGTTCGGTGTCTTATTCAGCTTTTTGTGAGGAACCCAGTTAAGAATAAAACAGGCAAAAAGAACAGCTTCCCCCCATATCTCATCAGATAAACCATTTTAGTGGCTCCCACATTTTGAGATATATCGCATATATGTTTTAATCTCTCAAACATATAATTTATGCCCACATGCATAACTAAGAACACCACAATAAAATTGATATATACTATGGACATACGAAATGCATCACAAATTAATTACTCTACCAGTAATTAATTAAATTTCACATAGTTATATCAATACACTTCACCAATACTGTCCATAGTATATCTTCTAAATTTTCTATTTAAATAGCCAAATCATATAGAGCCATTAATAATACATGGAACATCTCAATAAAATGTATTCACAATTTACCCTATTAAAACTTGTGTCTATGAATCTTACTAAGGATAATTATCCACTATTTAACTCCCAATTTTATTTTTATTTTTCCAGATCATAAACATGCTCAATAAAATATTCATTATGAATAAATAACATATTTTCAATATACACACATAATTGGTTATCAAGATCTATGTGATCTAACAGTACCCTTATTTTGCATTGATTGGCAAGATCTTAAACTACTACCAATTTCTATAAGCTCCATATGCAATTGAGATTTTACTCATTTTTATACTTCCAACAAGTAATAGGCAAAGAATAATATATGCCAAAATCAATTAATAGCAATAGTTTTAATTTTCAATTTCATGAAAATTAATAGAAGTAAAATACTTCTCTTAAACATTGTAATTTGAGATATAGGGTCATACACTTAAATTCTCAATAAAATATACTTCACTACCTCAACCTTCAATAGCTTCAAAAGTTCAAGTTGCATCATTAAACAACTTTAAACTTTATCAGTATTTCCAAAATTATTTTAAATGCCACATAGGCTTCAGTTTACAATATTATCAATAATATTCCAAAGAAACGTTATTCATAAGCTTCAGTTTACAATATTATCAATAATATTCCAAAGAAACATTATTTCCATTCATGCTAACATGATAATTAGGCTTCCCTAATAGCTCACTATAACCGCCTATAAACTTGAGATTTGCAAGATAATGCAATAATAATTTTCATCTCACTTCATAATGGAGAAACAACTTGTATTTTATAAGCACCTAAGTATGGAGGAAAACAAACTAATTTGTTCCATTAACTCATTAGTGAAACCTTAGTGCCAGTGTAGAGGGAAGATGAGCTGAGAGTTTAATAATCCAATCCTGGGCTAGTAGAGTCTGATCTTGTTGAGTTAGATCTCACTTGTGCAAGTTAATTTTGGAAAAATTTTAATTTGTCTCCCTCATTGGTCCTTGTGTGCATGACTCTTGCTTGCTTGACTATTGACTTTTGAGCCTTGAGGATTGAGTTATGATTGTTGCATCCATTCTTCCATTGTATGTTTGATTTGTAGTTTGCTCGAGGACTAGCAAAAGCTTAAGTTTGGGGGTATTTGATAGCGAGCATAGCTAGCTACTTTTACTTATTTAATTTAGCTAGTCTTTTACGATGTTTGGGCCATTTTATTGTGCTTTATTGTTTATTTTGTAGGAAATGGTTAATTGGAGCTATAGCGCAATATTAGAGTTAATCGGGTGCTCGGGACGTGAAAAGATGCAAAGGAATGAAAAGAGTTAAAGAGGAAAAAAGTCAAATTTCGGTCAACAGCAGGCTAGCGTCGAGACGCTAGCTCTTGAGCGTCTCGACGCTCACATTCCATATCTTATTAGGCGCGTAAAGGTCACAGTGTCGAGACGCTGCGACCTTAGCGTCTCGACGCTGTGTTATTTCGCTTACTGAAACGCACGTTTTGAAGGCAGCGTCTCGACGCTAAGACGAAAAATCTGCTATATAAGCTTCTTCTCGACTAGGTTTGAAGGGACTTCGATTTGGGGACTTTTGGAGCCGACAATAGGACAGAATTGAGGGATTCTTAATCTGAAGCAAAGGGGACGAGTTGGAAATCAACCCATTGTTCGTGGGGATCGTGACGGGGACGTTCGGTCTTGGCCTACAACGAGTCTATTTCTCTTTTCCGTTCCTTTAGTTAGTTTTGATGGCTATTTTAGACTCTCGCTATATTGTAACGTTGTCTATGAGTAGCTAGGCTTTAATTCTTAGGGATTGATGTAGCCGTTGGGCACGTTTTGGATTGATTTACGGTATTTATGTTATTGATGTCATTTATGCATATGTTGTATCCTTAATGCTTTCGATTTACTGGCCATAAATTGATTGATGTTTATATTTGAATCTAACTCGGGAGAGAGGATTTAAATTAGTAATCAATATGCATAACTAGAATTTAACTAAAAATTGGGAGATTAAGGTTAATTCTAGAAATTGTTATAAAGGTTAGCCTTATTGCCTTGTATGTTTATTGGATTTAGATAGGGATATCGGGTTCAATTGCATATGGGAGAATCATGTATGCTCGGGAGAGATATGTGTGATTTTAGTTGCCAAGATTTATGAATCATAGCATGTGTTAATCTGTTTATTAATCCATAACTCCAATTGGTGAAATCAAATCCCTAAGACCAATTCTTCCCATTAGATTTTCACTTTTTACTTTAGTTTTGTATTTGATTAATTCATATTCTCATTCTATTTGATTCCCTAAATAAAATTGGTTAAAAGTATCTTCGATAATTAAAATTTGGCTAGACACCAATCCAGAGGACGACATTCGATTGCAAAATCACTATATTATTACTTGACTCGTACACTTGCGGTAAGCGAATTGCGCATCAATATATATATATATATATATATATAACAAATCTCAATGCTAATAATTCGTCACCGAATATCTCACAATGTCAACAAATGTATTATAAGGAAAAATCAATTCTCCAATTTGAATCAAATCAAGAAAATCCCGAACCGTAATATATCATACAATTCAACATATATCTAATATAGTAATAACCAAAGGATTTGAATCAAATCTCAAATACTTCCCTTTAATATCTTACCAAATAGAAATTTGGGTATCATCCACTTTAATTTGACTTAAGCCAATTGAATTCCTCTCACCATGAGCAACGAAACGAACTCAATGTGTAAAATCAATGTGTAAACAGTTTTGCTTTCAAATTGTTAGCCGGAAAGGAGGGTAAAATAGGAATTGAAAGGCAAAATCGTTGTGTCGTGGAAAGAACCACTGCCTTGAAAGCAAAACTCGGTAAGAGCTCGGTGCTAAATCGTTTAATTGCCGGTATGCTCCCCAAGGTTAACACAACCTCTGAAACAGACGTGCACTCGTCGGGACGCACTACTACAATTTGGGGCTACGATGTCGGATTGTATTTTTCAAACAATGACGGATTGACTCAAAGATAACGGATTACTAAAAAGAGGCCACTTTTTTTAAAAAAAAAACAGAAATTTTCGAAAATTTGGGCTATGATAACGGTTTCGCACCGTTATTAAAGATCACCGTACAATGACGGTTTATGTCCATCATGTAAAAGTGAGAAAAAAAATCCGTGATCACAAACCCTTCCATGTCGGTCTAAAATCGTCATTATAGGTTTTTCAATATTGGTGCGAAAATATATAACAATGATCACGGTTCCAAACTGACATTAAAGGTATCTTTCAATGTCGGGCCCAAACCGTCATGAAAGGGAATTTAAAAAAAGGCGCCGTAAAATTCGGATTTTGACGGAAATTTTTCGGAAAATATCATTAACAATGTCGGTTATCGCCCATCATAAACCATGGTTCACAAAGATCACGGTTCTGAACTGTCATTAAAGCTAATGTTCAATGACGGGTCAACACCGTCATTAAATAGTATTTCAAAAAAAGGCGCCGTTAAATTCGGATTTTGACGAAACTTTTTCGGAAAATGGTATCAATAATGTCGGTGCTTGACCGTCATTAAAGGTTATATTCCAAGTCAGTTGTTGCCCATCATTAAAAAGTGGCTTCGATAACGGTTATGGGCTGTTGGATAATGGCATGTGAGATGACGTGTTTGGCCCGTCATGCAAAAGTGGCTTTGATAACGGTTGTGAACCGACATGGAAGGTGCGCAAAACGACGTCGTTTCGTGAATTTAAACGCACGGCCCCAAGCCTTTAAAACGACGTCGTTTTGCTTTAGTTAAACGACGTCGTTTTGGTTAATGAGATCAAAACGACGTCATTTTGTATTTTCCTTTTGGATTGAGATTAGGAATTTTTTATTAGGGCTTGATAACGTGGGATCTCTCTGCACGACGACGGCTGGAAAATCTTCGGCTACTTTGCAACTGGAAAATCTTCGGATCAATCGACTCGACCGCTGGAAAATCTTCTTCGACAACAATCTGAAGCTATCGACGGCGATCTGAAGCGGCTGGCGGTGGTCTGAAACAGTGACGGCGGTCTGAAGCTCTCGACGGTGGGACCTGTAGCGTTGACGACGGCGTAACGAAATTAGACGGCGGTAACGGCGATAGACGGCGTCATTCACTGTTACAAGAACGTTTTTGCTAAACGACAAAATCAGGTAATATTATTAAGTTTCCTTGTAATCGTTTTGTACTGTGTGTAGTTCATTACTTGTTTTAATGTCTCTTAGCTTTTGGAACCAAGTGGTGGGAGCTTGAGCGTTTAAAAATAAGGTGACACGGCGATAACTTTTATGCAAAATTTCTGCTGTCTAAAATCTTTGAAGATAAACTGTTTGAATTATAGTTTTAACTTTTAATGGGGATGTTTTTTGGAGCAAGGATTTTGAATGGAGCACCCTGGATATAACCCACCTATATATAATTAAGTCTATCAAGGATATTGGGAATTTAAGAATTAGGACCAACTTCTTCTAGTTTTTATGTATATACATTTATTTAATAGTATATAGTCTTATATAAGTATGCTACAGGTTCCTTTGGACGCATTTTAAGGAGACTGGTAGACTGGACAGGTTTAAGATCGTTGACTCAAACGACATTGCACCGGTCTTTGGGACCAAGGAAAGCCGTGCAAAAAGTTTAACTACCGTATTTTCTTCAGTACAATCGGGGAAAATGGTACTCCTTCCATATAATCCTGGGTAAGAGTATATATATCAATGTTTGTTAGATTTAAACAAGTTTTGATAGTTGGTAATTATTGAATTTTATTTCTTTGGTTTTGATATAGGAATCACTGGGTATTGTGTGTTGTGAATGCAAGTGACAATACCGTTTATATATTGGACTCCTTAAATCCTAGTCTCTTGGATGACATCAAACATGTTATAAACACGTAAGTTTATTTGTTAAGCTAGTATATATGCACTCGTATAGTTTGTTCATTACTTAAGTATTTCTTTTGTATGTTTAATCTCTTTTTAACTTCATATATAGAGCATTGAGGGTTTGTATGGCACAAAGTACATCGAAGCAACAACGAAAGACTTCTTGGATACCTGTAAAGGTAAGTAGCAAAATTTTAATACTATGCAAATGAGTTTTTGAATATATTTTAAATACTGTTATGAGTTTTTTTTTTTTAAAGTGTCCTCACCAACAAGGTTGCGTTGAATGCGGGTACTACATGATGAAGTTTATGAGAGAAATTCTACATAATTCAGAGAAGCCCATCACTGCTCTCGTAAGTTTTGGATATTTATAAACTTAGACTTGTGTATTATATATACGGTTAGACATTTTTCCTTAAATATAATAGTAATATCTATCTTCTCTTTTTTTTTTACAGTTTAATACTAAGAATCCCTTCACACAAGAACAGCTGGACGAGGTGCGAGTTGAATGGGCTTCACATGTGTCAATCTTCATGTGAAGTGTATTCATCATTGTGGTAGCTAGTTGTTTCCTTTTAGACGATATAGGATCATATGGGTAGGGTTTTCAAGACATATATATAGGTGGTAGTTTGAATGGATGATAGCGAGCATAGCTAGCTACTTTTACTTATTTAATTTAGCTAGTCTTTTATGATGTTTGGGCCATTTTATTGTGCTTTATTGTTTATTTTGTAGGAAATGGTTGATTGGAGCTATAATGCCATATTAGAGTTAATCGGGTGCTCGGGGCGTGAAAAGATGCAAAGGAATGAAAAGAGTAAAAGAGGAAAAAAGTCAAATTTCGGTCAACAGCAGGCTAGCGTCGAGACGCTTACTCTTGAGCGTCTCGACGCTCACATTCCATATCAGATTAGGAGCGTAAAGCTTACAGCGTCGAGACGCTGTGATAGGAAGCGTCCTGACGCTACCGTTTTTCCCTTATTCAGAACACGCGTATAAGAGGCAGCGTCGAGACACTGTCTTGATAGCGTCTCGACGCTATCGACAGAATTTCCCTATTTAATCTTTCTTACTTGCTACGGATTGAGGGAGGCCAAATTGATTGAATTGAACCCTAATTTCGACTAGAGACCTACTGTGGGAGCTGAAGCAAGGACGAGGACCGGGAATTTCACTTGGTGGCGTGGATATCAAGACGGGGACGTGCCGGGATCGACGACATTAAGTGTTTCCTTTCCTTTTACTTCTCTCTAGCTAGATTTTATGGCTTTTACATGTTTAGTCAAGCTTGTAATTCTTTTCATGAGTAGCTAAACTTGTAGCTTAGGGATTGATGTAGTTGATTAAGTTTATGGATTGATTTATGGTTTAAGTTGTGCAATGTTATTATGTTTGTAATCTTGATTTAATGCTTTTAATTGATTGGCCATTAATTGAATGATTTAAGTTTCGAATCTAGCTCGGGAGAGGGGATTTGATTTAGACTTACTCAAGATTGCATGAATAAAGTATTTTCTAATTCATGACGGTTTTAGATTAACTTTAGAATTGGTTAAAAGATCTCATTGCCTTGCATGTTTAATAAACTTAGATAGGGATATCAAGTTGGTTAATTTGCATGAGAATCAATTATACTCGGGAGAGGTAGTTGTGATTAAAGGGTCTTTGGCTCATAATTTCATTGTGCATAATAACTTATTCCTTAAAATCAATCCTAAACTAAATCGGCGAAGTCAATTCCCTAAGTAGTTTTCCCAATTGAATTTCCATTCTTTTTACTTGTTTTGATTTGGTTTTATCATCATTTATTCATCACATTTTTAATCCCTAAATAAAATTGAGCGAGATTATTCACAATACTTGATTTGCTTAAAAATCCAATCCAGAGGACGACACTCGTATTTACGAACACTTTATTATTACTTGACCCGTGCGCTTGCGGTTAGGAAAAATTCCACATCAAGTTTTTGGCGCCGTTGCCGGGGATTGGCACATTTAGTTAGATTGATATTGTGGAAAAATTGTTTGATCTTAATTTAGGGTGTATTTTTACCTTTTTAGTTGATTGTTTTTTTTTTCTTATTTGTTTTCTTTCCATATTAGATTTTTAGGTTAGTTTTTCTTTTAGTTGTGAAATCTTTTCCTTATTTGTTCTTGTTTTTCCTTTTCTAGATTAGTTTCCTTATTCGTGTTTTGACATATCTATTTTTTGCATTCCATATTAGGTTATTTTGTTTCCTTTTCTAGATTTTATTTTCCATATTTAGATTAGTTGTTTTCTTTTCTTTGTTGCTTTCCATAATTATTTTCTTTCCTTTTTAGGGTAGTTTTGTTTGTTTATGCGTAGAGATAAAAATTTAATTTTAGCACCTTTGGATCCCGAGATAGAAAGAACCATCCATAGGCTTCGAAGGGAAACTAGAGAAAATTTTCAAATGGCTAATCAAAATCCACCTGAGGAGCCTAGGCCTATTAGAGATTATTTTCAACCTGTGTTTCAGGGGCAACAGTCGGGGATTGTCTATGCACCGATTAATGCCAACAACTTTGAGCTGAAGACCGGTCTCATTCAGATGGCTCGAGACTGTGCATATAGAGGATCGCCAACGGAGGATCCAAATTCTCATCTTAAATCATTCTTGGACATTTGTGGGACGGTAAAGATTAATGGAGTCTCTGAGGATGTTATTCGCTTACGTTTATTTCCCTTTTCTTTGAAGGATAAAGCACGAGATTGGTTGCAGTCTATTACCCCTGGGAGCATCACCACCTGGGATGCTTTGGTCCAGGCCTTTATAAAGAAATTTTTCCCTCCTGCAAAGACGGTCAAGCTGAGGACCGAGATTGGGACATTCCAACAACAATATGATGAGCAGTTGTTCGAAGCTTGGGAGCGATTCAAAGAGCTGCTGAGGAAGTGTCCTCAGCATGGTTACCCCGATTGGCTTCAGGTACAGTTGTTTTATAATGGTTTAACTCCTAGTACAAAAACGATTGTTGATGCAACTGCAGGTGGGACTCTGTTGTCCAAGACCGTGAAAAACGCCCGCACACTTTTAGAGGATATGGCCACCAACAGCTATCAGTGGCCATCTGAGCGGTCTACACCCAAAAAGATTGCTGCTGGAGTGTTTGAGGTTGATAAAGTAAGTGCACTCCAGGCCCAGATGACCTCCCTCGCTAATGCTTTTATGAAATTTTCAGGTACAGGGAGTGCACAGTCAATTGAATCAGCTGTTGCTTTAGCATCTAGACCTCAGGAGGAGACCATTGAACAGGTTCAGTATGTATCAAATTCTAATTTTAGGGGATATAATAATAATGTAACACCTACACATTATCACCCTAACAATAGGAACCATGAAAATTTCTCTTATGCTAATACTAAGAATGTTCTTAATCCTCCTGGTTTTGCCCTTCAAACTCAAGATAATAAAAAGTTAGAAGATCTTGTTGGAGCTTTCATTGCAGAGTCTAGTAACAGGACAACCAAATTAGAGGAGGCAGTCATTGCTATCAACACCATGGTGAATGGCCACAGTGCAGCCATAAAGAACATTGAGACTCAGCTGGGACAGTTGGTGAATGTTGTAAGCACCATGAATAAAGGTAAGACCCCAGCTGAACAAGAGAAACCCCAGATGGAGTATTGTAAGGCAATCACTGTGCACCAGGAGGAATCTGAAGAGGAACCTGAATCTGAGGACTATGAAACGCCTACAGGGGAAGCTGAGGAGGACACATCAGCAGATGAGGCTGAAAAGCCTAAACCGGAGTCTCCTATTCCTTCTCCCACACTGATGGTTCCCAAGGAAAAGAAAAAGAAAAAGAAGAAAAATAATAATCAAGTTCAGTTTGATAAATTTATGAATGCTTTTATGAATCTGAATATTAATATTCCTTTTGCAGAGGCATTAGAGATGCCCCAATACAACAGGTTCATGAAGGAGTGGTTAGTAAAGAAGCGAAAGGAAAAGAAGGTTGACACTGTTTATCTTGCTTCCACATGCAGCACCAGAGTACAACAAAAAGTACCTGAAAAAGTAGCAGATCCAGGGAGTTTTTCTGTTCCTTGTAGTTTTGGTACTTACTCTTTTAGAGCATTATGTGATTTAGGTGCTAGCATTAATATCATTCCTTTATCGTTGTGTAAAAAGTTAGATATAGGTGAGATTAAGTCTACTCCTGTAAAGCTCCAATTGGCTGATCAATCTGTGGTGAGACCAATTGGTATTGTAGAAAATGTGTTAATCAGAGTAGGTAGATTTTTCCTCCCTATTGACTTGTATGTTATGGACATGATAGAAAATCCTTCAATGCCTGTTATATTAGGACGACCATTCCTCGCTACTGGGCGAGTGATTATAGATATTGAGCGTAGGGAGCTCACTATTAGAGTCAAGAACGAAAAAGAAATCTTTAAAGCAGTTGAAGACTCTAAAGATGAAGTGCTTTTCATGGGCTACAGGAAAGGTGCAAGAAAGAGCACCTCTGTTGGATTCACAGAACAAAAGCCTCCTTGAAGCACGTTCAACACGTCGAGCTAATGACGTTAAACAAGCGCTTATGGGAGGCAACCCAAGTAAGTTTAGTGTGTTTTCTTTTTGTTTTTGATTTATTGTTTGTTTTTGTTTTGTAGGTCTTGTTTTCTTTCTCTCCTGTGCTTTCAAGCTTTCAAGATTCCAAGATCTCAAGCAAGAAGTCATCATCATTCCAAGCCAGTGTTGTTCACTCCTGTCATTCTTTTATTGTTCTCATGCTTGTTTATGCATGATTTTCTTTATACATTGAGGACAATGCATGTTTTAAGTTTGGGGGTGGATTAGCATGTTTGTGGAGCCCTTGAGCATCTGAGTTCGGGCTATAGTTTTGAGCTTTCTTTGAATTATGCATATGGTTGTTTTTTGGATGCTACTTTTGCATGATTATGATGTCCTAGGATAGGCTTTCTTGTCAATTTTCAAGCTTGTGATGAGTTGTAAGCATAAGTGCCCAAAAAGGGAGACTTTTTAAAATTTTTCTAGGAGATGGCTTGCATGAGTAGAGTATTTGCCTTGGCTAGATTTGGATTTGAATGCTTAGGAGCGAATTATTAGGTTCTTATGCCTGTTGTCACCTCGATAGGTGTAGGGTAGAGCTAAAAAGTTAATGTTTTGCAAATTAGCATGTTTGATCTTGCTTAGGAGGAAAGAAAAGAATATATGCTATTTATGCTTATAAAGAAAAATCATTCTTGTTGTTACTGTTGAAAAGAAAATTATTATGCCATGGCCTGTGCACAGTTTGCAATGTTTAATAAAGATTAAGGCAAAAAGATCTACCCCTGTTGTGATCAGTTAGGCCAACCAGAGAAAACTCAGGTTAAGGGTCCCTACAATGGGTGTGTGAAAGCTAGTGCCACATTGATGGTTCCGCAAAGTGCACGGGCCGCAAGTAATATAAAACGGTAGTAATACCGAGTATCGAATCCACAGGGAGGCG
Organism: Luffa acutangula; assembly: GCA_036850905.1. NCBI lineage: Eukaryota > Viridiplantae > Streptophyta > Magnoliopsida > Cucurbitales > Cucurbitaceae > Luffa > Luffa acutangula. The sequence continues at coordinate 41,769,162 of CM072097.1, read as the reverse complement.
AAGTGAAACTTAAGCAAATAAATAAAATTTTCTTGAGCACTGAAAATACTTAGGCGAAATAATATTTAGGGACCACTTCATGCAATAAAAAATTATTTAAATTCAAGACAATTAACAAAAACAAATTGATCAATCGAAAATAAAATGTGGAGAAAGAGTTTTCTTTAAATGGGAAGAGGGGTCTAGAAAATCAATGATTAGCTAAATAGTTTGTATAATTATCCTATCTCATTGCCCAACTAATTATAATCCTAGAATCTCCGTTAATCACATAGGTTCTCCTGTCGGTTTCCCCTAATTGTAATTAATTCATTTTAACAACCTAAGTGTCCTTAGCGCTATTAAAAATCATTAATTATTACGCTCTGATTCATTTTAGGAATCTAAGTTTAATCAACTAATCCCGGTGTCACAACGGGCAATTAAATTAGTTGCATGGATTATGATCTATCCTAATTTCTCTCCGTCGAGTTTCCATTAAGAATCGAATCATTACACAATTGGCCAGATTGAGTCAAGCATTAAGCACATCCATACAAATAATTAGGACATGGGCAAGAGACAAGAAATTATAACAATATTTGAACTATCATTTCATTTCAAGACCCCAAATTGGGGTTTTAGCTACACATAATATCCACAATAATTACAAAGGAAAGCATAATAAAGAGCAATAAAGGAAAGGAATTGACCGTCGAAAAACCCCTCGCTGACGCTTGGAGCCCCCGCTGACTACTCCTTGAGCCTCTAAGATTGCTCCCCCAAAATTCCCAAAATTTTTCCACTAGAAGAATCCTCTCAAAAAGGCTCAAAAGCCTTGAGAGGGGCTCCAAAGGAGCCTTAAGGAAGAGAGAAAGGAAGGAATTGGAAGGATGATTGATTCATTGATGAGGAATGAGGCACCCAAGGGTGCCTTTTTATAGGCCTGGAATAGGGGTAGCGTCGCGACGCTACCTTGCTCAGCGTCGCGACGCTGCTGCGCACGCGGCTTGGGCAACAAGAAAGGGTAGCTCACGACGCTGCCTTACTTAGCGTCTCGACGCTGTCCAAATTTCCAGATTTTTCAGCTTCCTTTTGGGCTGATTTTTGGGCCTTCTTCTTCATTTCTCTTGATCTTTTCTTTATAGTTGGCTTCTTTGGGCTTCCAATTACATCAAGCTAGGATTTGGGCTTTTAATTGCTTCAATTTTGGCTCTTTTTCTCCAAAAATCACCAACTTAGCTCCTAAGGACCAAATAACAAAATTCATTAAATATATTCATTAAAAACACGATTAACGCACCCAAAAGCTTAATAAATTGAGACTAAAATCGCGACATTTCTGCTCGCTATCACACCCCCAAACTTAAGCTTTTGCTAGTCCCGAGCAAAATAAATTCTAAAGATGCATGAAATAGAATCGCTCAACCCTCAATGATTTTGGAATTCTTAGGATCGAATGGAAAACATGCAAGTGGAATAAGCAAGCACCGCATACTCTTGAAGAAATCTTAAACTAGTTTGAACTTAAGATTAATGAATAGCATGCTCAAGACTTATCTATTGATTCTTTTACTAACCTAGATTAGTCTTATGGCTTTCTCCATTTGTTTTCCCCCTACACTGGCTAAGAGCCCCTAATACTTCGGAGTCCTTCTATCATGCAAAAAAAAGAAACTAGGGTGCCTGTCATCTTTTTCTTTTTCATGGGGGAGCAAAATTCTCACATGATTTTTCTTTTTCTCTTCTTTTTCTTTTGCTCCTCCCCCAAACTTGCATTTTGATATCTAATGGTACTAGCTTTCACACTACGGTGCAGGGACCCTTAACCCGAATTTTATTCTCTGATTGGTCTAACTGATCACACCGCAGGTAGCTCTTTTTACCCTTAGGCTTTTTCTTTTGAGCAAACAAAAAATAATAATAATAATAATTTCTTTTTCAACAAATTTTCTTTTTTCTCATTTTCTTTTGTTGCTTTTGCTTTTCTCTCAGCAGGCATAGCATTTTTTCCTACCTAGTTCTTTAGAGCAATCAAGCATGAACTTCCTAATATTAGAAACTAAGCCTATTGGGGTGACAACAATTTTGAAAACCATAATAAGAATCTAGATTTTCAAAGACATCATTAGATAAGACTATTGCATGCTTTAGACATCAAAACTAAGTATCAAAAAAATTTTAAGATTTCACAATTTCTGCCGTGCTCCTAGATTCCACAACATATAAACCATTTTCTCCCAAAATTTCAAAAATCACATCCTTGGCTATCATGGCTATCTATTCATGCATCCAACAGAATTTAAATATACTCAACACAACGGAAGCCTCCCCCCCAACTTAAACTAAACATTGTCCCCAATGTTTTAAAACAGAAAAGCATAAAGAGAGATACTGAGACTTCCCTGAGCTAGGAGCGCTTCATCCTCTTCCTTTGAATCCATGAAAAATGGGAAATGTGGAATTTTGGGATTTTCTAAGGTGATCCTGCAAAACAAAATTGGATCACGGAGCAAAGAAAATTATTTACCGCAAAAACAACTAACTAAACTTTAATCCTTGGGTTGCCTCCCAAGCAGCGCTTTCTCTAATGTCTTTAGCTAGACTAGGCTCGGCACGCTTACGGAGGCTCAAAATAAAAATTTTCATCATCCTCCGGGCCCTGCAAGAAATCATGCACCGAATTGCAAACTACAAACAGGGGAGAAAAAAAACTTTCCCCTGGCCCATCTTCACTAAAGAGATTCTCATAATAACATTTTAGAAAATAATCAGCTGCATCAAATCTCTTTTCTAAATCTCTATTCTCAAAACAATTGTTAACAGAGTCATCAAGCGTTATAATATCTACTGGTCTAGGATCTAGAGATGGTCTCTCAATCATGCCAGTCCATTCATCAGAAAAAATATCTACATGTTCAGCAGATCCTTCAGACTCAGAATTAAAAAATGATTCAACTAAGCTGTCATTTGACTCATCATCAGAAGACTTAAAGAATTCAAGAATTTCAGGATCATATTCTATACTATGCACAGATTCGAGTTCTTCTGGGTCAGGTTCTATGCTATACACATCATCAGGACATGAAAAAAAAAGTATTCACATTGTCAGGATTCATGCATTCAGGAATGTCAAGATCAGACTCAATAGATTCACTGTAATCATGGTCAGACTCAAAATCATTTATCGAGCAATCTTTTTTATGCCTTTTATGTTCATGCTCAATGTCAGGCAATTCAATATCATCATCAAAATTATCCATTTCAGGCAAATCTAATTCATTTTCAAAGGAAGGTAAATCATCAACTGCAGATCTTTCGTTTTCACAAGCAGACAAATCTAATTCATTTTCAAAGTCAGGCAGATCCAAATCATTTTCAAACATAGGATTATCCATATATGCATCATGATCAAAATTCACATTATCCATAAGCATTTCTCCTAAGCCTAGGCCAAGATTATAGTCTACCTCTTCATCGTCATCAGTCAAGTATTCAGGCCCAACAGAAAAACATGTATGCAAACTACAAACAGATTCATCTTGGCCAAAAATACTAAACACTACTTTTTCATCATCAATGTTCAAGGTAAGTTTACCTGTAGATTATTGGATCAATTAAAATATTTTTCATTGCAATAATAGGTATTCAGGATGTGAGATTTGAATTATGGCAATAAATATATGTTGCAGGTGGTATATGAGGAAAGATGTCATTTTAAAACCGTCATTAATGTAGTCATATATGTCGGTTTTAAACCGTTATTGTTGTCATCCGTGATCGTACATGAAAGATCACGGAGGCGTGTGATGACGGTTTAACACCGTTATTGTTGTAATCCGTGATCGTACATGAAAGATCACGGGGGCGTGTGATGACAGTTTAAAACCGTTATTGTTGTAATCTATGATCGTACATGAAAGATCACGAGGGCGTGTGATGACGGTTTAAAACCGTTATTGTTGTAATCCGTTATTGTAGGGGTTAGATCACACCCAAAACAACCACGGTTTTAAACCGTTATTGTTGTAATCCGTGATCGTAGGGGTTAGATCACACCCAGAACAACCACGGTTTTAAACCGTGATTGTTGTAATCCGTGATTATACATGAAAGATCACGGATGCGTTTGATGACGGTTTTAAACCGTTATTGTTGTAATCCGTGATCGTAGGGGTTAGATCACACCCAGAACAACAACGGATTCAAATCCGTGATCATAGGGGTTTAATAACAGTGCAGAACTGACATCTAAGCCCAAATTTGTTGTAGTGACGGAGTGGAATCAATCTTGTGCTCAGGAAAGGAAAATGAAAGCATAGAGGAAAAGAAGAGAGAATGAGATGGGATGATGATGAAGGTAGGGGAAGTGCTCTATTTATAGTGTAGAAGTGGCCAAAATTAAAATTGGAATATTTAAAATTAAAAAATCCAAAAAAAACAGTGGCCACACACGTGTCCTTTGACCAGCTCCTTTTCATCTGCAGATGCGACGTGTCCTTAGAATTCTTCAACAAAGACTTAGCCAAAGCATGAATCCTTCACTTCCTCTGAGCCTACCACCTGGATTTGACTAAGCAATAAGAAGAAGAAAGTCCCAAGAAATAAGCCCAAGCCCGAGCCCGAACCAGACGACGACGGTGCGTGTATAGGCCTTGGTCTTGGCTTACCTCACATCATGTTTATAAGCTTAATACACAACAAGTGCTTTTAAATTAGCTTTCCAAGAGCTACGCTTCAAATGTGGACAAAACTATTTGTCACATTCCCAACACTGAAACCTAGACTTCCTCACTATTGGAACCCAGAATGCGATAAGGTTGAGGCCGAAAATCTCCAAGGAAGTGTCTAAATGTTTCTCCATATTGGCTCTCTTGATTCTTGAAGCACAGCTTGCCTTTTATAGGCCTCTAGGGTAAGGGTGGCTACCAAGATCAGTGTGAGAATCCAGATCCACGATTAGAGTCGCAAATCAATGAATAAAATCATAGATCTGATAATCTCCCTAAATCTCGCTCAATCTGTTTGCTAGCACAATGCTGACACTAAGGTCTCAAGGTATTTTGTTGCAATCTGAGGAATTCTAGATTTTTGTATGCTGTCACTATGTGTTTGCATATGCCACCACAATCTCAGGAAATTTCAGATGCTACACCAAATTAAGGATTTAAGTCAATTTTTACCAAAAATAGCCATTTCAACACCTAATAACATATATTTCACAAATAAGCTAGAAACAAGCAATTAACTCTACATTATATAATTTTTCTTGATTTATTCAAGAATACATCATTAGTTACTAGATTTTAAATAATAAACTTAAGTTTTAAAGGCTAAATGACAGTTATAAATGATTGTTATCACTTACCGACCACACAAACCTGAACCGTAGCCTCAAAGAGAAGGGACAAACCATTCGGAACAACAATCACCGTTGTCTCATCCTCCGCGAGGACCCAATCCTCCCATCGTGCAACCAACTCATCCATCCCAACAACCACACAGAAACCCAATAACTGTCCTGAAGCCACCACTACAAAACCACTTTCACGTAGGGAGAAAAACTCATACATGTCAGAACACTATTACTTATAATTATTTGAAGATACATTGTAAAAAAAAAATAAACGTTCATAAGCCAAAATTTAATACATTTAGGGTGTGTTTGGTTTAACTTTTCAAATGTTTACTTTTGAAAAAAAAAATCATTTCAAAAAACAAATTAGTGTTTGGCAACCACTAAAAATGACTTGTTAGAAAATGACATTCATAAATAAACCATTTTGAGAGAAACACTTGAAACTCCATTTCTTAAAAATACTTTTATTGTTTGACAAATACATACTACTATGCAATAAATAAATAAGTGTGTATATGTATATATATACTGGATTGGTTTTGAAGCTATAATGGGCATAATTTATGAAGAAAATGTTAACACTATTATAAATAATATACTAAAAAAATTTACGAAAAAAATACACTTTTAGTCCTTAAGGTGTGGATTGGGGTTTATTCTGGTCTTTGAGTTTTCAAACTTGGCAATATAGCCTCTTAGGTTTGGATTTCGTTTCATTTTGGTCCATCTGTCCAATTTTTCGTTAATAACTAATAGATTACTGATACGTGACATTAATTTTTTATTAATTTTTTAAAATAAAAATATTATTATTTTTTAATATTTTTATTTATTTTCTTCTTCTTCTTCACCACCATCACCACTCTTCTTCAATACCACCCAACCTGTCGCCAGTGACAATTCTTTTTTTTTCTTTTTTTCTCCTTTATGTCTTCGTTTCTACTTCTTTCTCTTCAGTTTCTTTTTTTTTTCCTTTTAAACAGAAAAGAGAGGGAGGGAGGAGGAACTCCCTTCTCCGTTTTCGACGCGAAACAGAGGAAGGGAGGAAAGACCTCCCTCCTCCGTTCCGGCTTCTCTCTCCTTCTTTCAAGTTTTGACAAAAAAAAAATGAAAACAAGAAGAAGGAAAAAAAGAAGAAAGGAAGAGAAGAAAAACAAGATTGACGACGATAGCGGCAGCAGGCCAAAAGAAGAAGAAGAAAGAAGAGAAGGAGAAGAGTATGAGAGATGAAAAGTAAAAAATAATAAAATAATACTTTTTTTATTAATTTAATATTATTTTTATTTTAAAAATTAAAAAAAAATATATTTGTTAAACAAAAAATAGGTGCCACGTCAGCATTTCGTTAATTTCTTAACGTTAATTTCTAATGGAAAAAGGAATGGAGGGACCAAAATGAAACGAAATCCATACCTCAGAGGTAAAAATGTCGAGTTTGAAAACTCAGGAGCTAAAATGAAACCTAACTCAAACTTCAGGGACCAAAAGTGCATTTTTCTCACAAATTTATGTGTATATTAAATGTACGCAATTGGTTGTTTCAGGAAGAAAAAATTGTAATTGGTTGTTAGATATATGAAGTTTAGTCCAATAACAATAAAACTGCATTTAGAAATTTGTTGCAACTTTCTACATAACTTGCTTAAGAATTTATGGTTTGATTATCATTAAAGAATAAAATTGAAAATAATAAAATGATAATAAAGAAAATTTGAAAGTCAATTCAAATGATTTTAAAAAAAATCAAATCCCTTTAATTATGAGATTTGATATCCATTTTCATGTTTCAAGTTGAACTTTAAATAAATATTAATTTCAATGAGTTGGACAAGTTGAATTGTGAATGTGGACTAGACTACTAGAAGTAACCAAGTAGGTTCTAGTCCAACTAGATGTTAAGCAACAATAAGATCAATTGGGTCAACTAGAGAGATGTGTAAGCTCTCTCACCCTTTCAAAGCTTTTTCAAATTTTACATTAAGTTGAATTAAGCATCAAAATAGGGAGGACGCCACACCAATATCTCACTCTCTTGTTCATTAGTAACCTTTAATTACACTCTCCATTATCGTATTTCTTGTTGTCACTTCACCTTTTAGTTGATTTGACATATACATGATCAGTCAACTAGTTTGTTCCAAATTGATATGAATAACATTCAAATTAGAACTGAAAAAAAAAAAATAAAAGGTAATTCCAGTATAAAAATGTGGCTACTTGTTTTTATTGCGTTAAAAGTACATATTTTACTAGAATTTCTATAACTATAAGAAGTCTAATTATTTATTTAATTTGGCGCTCAAAGTTTAAAAAATTAAATTTGTTAAATTTGACTTTCTAGCTTTACTCGCTTCCTTTAAAATTTGACAATCGTATGTTGAATCAACTTCATCTACTTGCTTAATAACATTATCAACTAGGTGCTTTCATAGAAAAATTATGTGGTTGTAATCGTTGAAAAGTAAAAATATTTTGCTCTAACTTAATTTCTGTAATTTTCCCATATTAGAATTCAGCATATTTATTTATTCAAGTTCAACTTATTTGTTGATTTTTACTATTAGTATTCACATTCACTTGTGGTGGAATTGACTCTCACACAATGTAATCGATTTTTTATGAAAAAGCTCAATGGTTTTCTCTTATTGAAACAAGAGGTTTAAGCCTCAATAAATAGAACCCTAAAGAAGAACACGCGCCTAACTGGAAAAAAAATTATACAAGCAAGTACAAGATAACTCTATCTGACAATACAAGCATAATGAGTTTGGGTAGGAAAAGACAAGGCTTAAAGGCATACATCAGATAGCCCAAGTATGGGAACCAAGCACTAACTGATATAATAACATAAAGGACAAAAGGTACAAAGAAGGTCAACTCTTAGCAGCCCCCCTCAAACGAGACGTAGGAATGATCCGAAGTGCGAGTTTGTCACGAAAGAAACAATGTTTGTGCTGAGGCAGTGGCTTGGTGAGACAGTCAGCCACTTGATCCTGGGAGGAGATGTGCCAAATTTCAAGAGTATGAGCAAGGACTTGATCACGAATCAAGTGGGCATCAATTTCAATATGTTTGGTGCGAGCATGAAACATGGGATTGTAGGCAAGCGTAGTGGCGAAAATGTTATCACACCAAATGATGGGGGAATGAGGCAGAGAGACATGAAGATTAGTTAGGAGAGAATGGATCCACATTGACTCACAAGCAGCGTGTGAAAGGGCTCGATATTCTGATTTCGTACTAGAGCGGGCTACAACTGCTTGCTTTTTTGAGGATCAAGATACAAGGGAGGGCCCAAGAAACACACAGTAGCCTGTAATGGATTTCCGGTCATCGGGAGAGGCAGCCCAATCTGCATCAGAAAAGGCAGTTAAGGTGATGGACACGACGGGCTGAAGAAATAGGCCCAGATTAAGCGTGCCTTGAAGATACCGCAGGACACGCTTGAGGGCACGCTAATGCTAAATTTTAGGTGTTTGGTTGAACTGACTTAATTTGTTAACAGTGAAAGCAATATTAGGTCGGGTGTGGAGCAAATACTGAAGGGAGCCAAGAGTGCTTCGGTAGAGGAGAGGTTCAACCATCAAAGGGCCATTATTTCGGCGTAATTAAGAGGTGCTAATCATGGGGGCAGCCACTGGTTTGAGGTGTTGAAACCGAAGTCGAGAAAGGAGATCAACAATGTATTGAGACTGGGACAAAATGAGGTCTTCTGATGATTGTTGAACTTGAATTCCAATAAAGTAATGTACAGGCTCGAGGTTTTTGACAGCGAATTGAGATTGGAGCTAGGCAATTGTCTGGGAAGATAAGATCCTGTTAAGATAAGATCATCCACATAGACAAGTAAAAACATAGAGCCAGCAGGGGAGTGATGTATGAAGAGGGATGTATCGGCCTTAGATTGGACGAACCACCACTGTAAGAGAGCTGTGTGGAGAGCATCAAATCATGCACGAGGGGCTTGCTTAAGGCCAAAGAGATCCTTGCGCAAGTGGCACACATGATGAGGGTAGCGTGGATCAACATACCCTTGTGGTTGGGCAATAAAGACATGTTCTTGAAGATTTTCATGGAGAAAAGCGTTACTCGCGTCGAGTTGACGGAGTTCCCAATGCCACGAGAGAGCCAAGGTGAGGACAATCTGAATGGATGGTAGCTTACTGATCGGGCTAAATGTTTCTCCATAGTCAATCCCCCGTTGTTGGAGTTAGCCTTTGGCCACTAACAGCGCTTTGTAGCACTGAATGTCACCACTTGCAGTGCGCTTGATCTTGTAAATCCACTTTGTGCCAACCAAATTCTGTTGTGGATGAGGAGGGACAAGTTCCCAAGTATGATTATGTTGAAGGGCCCTAAATTCCTCATCCATTGTTGTTTTCCAAACCAGATGCGAGATAGCATCAATAAAGTGTTGGGGTTCAAGTTGGGACCAGTCATGAGGTGAGGGGAAGGATTCAGTAACACTGGTGAACAGGTATTTTGGTTTATGAATACCAGATTTGGCTCGGGTGTTCATTAGATAGGCATTGGAAGGGATGGATAGGGATGGTGTGGGTGAAGGGCTCTCGAGTGAAAACTGAGGGGACGGTAAGGGAGATAATGGAGATGGATAAGGACTATGATGGGAAGGTGCTGGAGAAGCGGTTGAAGGTGAGGTGAGGAAATGGGGAAGGACTGAGAGTTGTCGGTGGAGGATGGGTCGGGAGTGGATAGACCGGTAGGCTGGAATACAGAGGAGCTTGGAGGATTGGAGATGGGAACCATGAAAGAATAGTTGGTTTTGTAGGCTGCAGGGTGATGGATTGGGAGCAAAACAGGTCTGGATAAGGAACTTCTATTTGATTGAAGGTAAGATGGCGAGAAATATAGACCTGACTAGCGGCATTCATGCATCGGTAACCTTTGATGTGATCGGCATAGCCAAGAAACACTCACTTTTCGGTGTGGAACTCAAATTTGTGATGCTGATACAAGTAAAGGCATGGATAGCAGTCTAAACCAAACACCCGTAGGAACTTATAGTCGAGTTGCTGACGCTTCAATAAAGCATAGGGGAAGTATTATCAATAGTAGGAGATGGTAACCAGTTGATTAAGTACACAACAGTGAAAAAGGCATCCCACCAATGATGCAATGGCATCTTTGCCTAAGCCAAGAGAGCCAAGCTCGTTTCAACGATATGACGATGCTTCCGTTCAACACAACCATTTTGTGCTGAAGTATAAGGACAGGAAATTTGGAGTTCGATCCCATTTTCTTTGGCAAACTGAATTACTGGTTTGTATTCACCCCTACCATCACACCTGAAGGTTTTAAGGACAACATTGTATTGTTTTTCAGCTTGATCCTTCGAATGCATCACCTTTAGTTAAGGGAAAGATCCAAGTATACCATGAGAAGTCATCTAAAAAGCTAATGTAATAGGAATAATCATTTGTGGATGTAATAGGGGCGGGTCCCCACAAGTCAGAATGAACCAGTTCTAACACACTTGAAGCACAAGAATCAGACAAGGAGAATGGGAGTCGATGAGATTTACCAAACTTACATGCTTCACAAAAGGAAATACTTTCACTAATCTTGGGGGAAGCTTTACAAGAAGTGAATATAAGATTTAGAATCTTAGGAGATGGATGGCCTAATCTTTTGTGCCACATATCCACTTTACAAGTTAACAAAATACTATGAACGACATTAATGGAATGTCCATGTTCAACCCTGACATTTTTCACAGTTAATGGGTTGTACCAAAACAGTGGTTCTGATCTTCTTCCTTAATTGAACAAAGACAAGCAGTGGCTTCATGCTCCTCTAAAAGTTTGTAGAGTCTATTGTCTAGCTTCCCAACCAAGCACACCTCACTAGATTTCTTTTCCTTTACAAAACAAAACACATCATGGAATTCCACCACAACACCATTGTCATGAGTTAACTTAGAGATACTTATGAGGTTCTTTTTCATATGAGGTACGAGCAGGATATCCTTTAAGAGTATATTACATTTGCGACTAGATAAATGAGTAGATCCAATGCCTCTTATAAGAACTTTAGTACCATTTCCCACTACAACGTTAGTTAGGGGTAGGTCAGTACCTTTGAGAGATAATTTTCCAAGATCAGTGGTGACTGATGACATGCAAAAATGTCATCATTTTCCTATTAATTTTAGCTAGTTTTGTGCATAAATTGTGAGCTTTAATGTACTTTTATGTTGATTTTACAGAAAACCGAGTTCGGGCAACAAAACTGAGATTTTAAGAGAATTTGGGTAAATTTGGAGACTTTTTGGGCAATTTAAAGAATAATCATTGAAGATCCAAGCCCTAAAGTCCAAGAAGAAAAGATAATTAAAGTGGGAGGCCCAAAAAGCCCAAAAGATTAAAGAAAGGAGGCAAAAATCTGCAAATCAGGCTTCTAGAAGGCCTAGCGTCGAGACGCTAGGACTGTAGCGTCTCAACACTAGGTGGTCAGAATAGCGCGTGCAAAAATCGCGACAGCGTCGCGACGCTGTCTGCGTAGCGTCTCGACGCTGCGACAACTTCTGCCCCAAGACAACATGACGTCACAGCGTCGAGACGCTGTGACGTAGCGTCGAGACGCTGTCGACTTGTTCAGCAAGAAAATTCCAGCCCCTTGCACTATAAAAAGACCCCTTCCCTTTGGTTCAAATCATCCCAAATTTGGGGGAGCTCTCCCCTAGCTCAATAGAGAGAAAAAGTGAGAAGAATTGTGGAGAAAAAGTGGGATTTAAGCGAGATTCTAAGGCTCAAGATTCGAGATGATCGTAGCGGGAGCTTGGGATCAATTTATCGGTTATTTCTTCCTTACTTCTTTATAATTCCTTGTTGTAATTTGAGTTAGGCCTATGGATCAAGATCATTTTGGCAAAATTATTTCCATTTGTGAGTAGATCTTGAGACCTAGGGTCGTTATTCTAGTTAATTGGATATTGTAGCGCAATTACTTGGATTATGTAATGAAATTCTCCATATTTCATCTATGCAATTCTTGCTTAATGCTTTTAATCTCTTGATCACGGATTAATTGTTATGATGGTCTAAATTGATACTCGACAGAGAGAAATTAGATTAGATCCTAATTGCATGGCTAACGATTGCTTGGAACACGAGAGTGAAAGAGAATTGTTAGAAATTGATTATGAAGTTGCTTAATGCCATACTATGATTAACTAAGGAGATGGACACATAAATTAGTTATGTTAGTATGAGATGTGGAGGAGCTTGAAAGAGAAATCCGCTTAAAATTACTTCTAGATTTATGGAATTGAAGATTATTAGTTACATACATCCATGTAATTGAGCTACAAATCCAAGAAAGCTAGATAACACCCTAGGTCAAGTTCCCTTATTTGGTTATTTTCATTTCATTATTACATGTTTATTTTTTTTTTTTTCGCACTATAATTCGAATTGATCTTCTAAATAAAATTAAAACATGATGATTCTTGGTACTTAATAGAATTAATTCAATTTCCCTGAGGATTCGATACTCGGTATTACTACCGTTTTATATTACTTGTGACGACCCGTGCGCTTGCGGAAAATCGTACCAACAAGTTTTTGGCGCCGTTGCCGGGGAAATTGTAATTTTTTCCGTTAATATTGAGAATTAAGTGTTTGATTTTAATTTAGAAATTTATTTTTCTGCATTTTATTTTTTTTAGAGCTATAAGGTGGATAATATGTTCTTTTGAGATTTAATCATGGCAGAAGACAAAGCAATCCGAGATTATTTCTTGCCTGAATTTCCATTAAACTATTCTGGAATAGCTTACGAGCCATTCACTGTCGATAATTTTGAGCTCAAGGCTAGTCTCATTCAAATGGTGAGAGAGAATGCTTTCAAAGGCCATCCATCAGAAGATCCACACAATCACCTAAGATCATTTTTGAATAGCTGTGGAACGGTAAAAATGGGAGGAGTTAGCCCTGACTCAATTCGGTTGCAGTTATTCCCATTTTCTTTACAAGACAAAGCTAGAGATTGGTTAGACTCGTTAACCTCAAATAGCATCCTTGGTTGGAATGATTTAGTCAAAGCTTTCCTTGCAAAATTTTTCCCATTAGAAAAGATTACCAAGCTTAGAGCTGAAATTGGAAAATTTCAACAATTAGAGGAAGAACAATTATATGAAGCTTGGGAGAGATATAAGGATTTGTTAAGGAAATGCCCACAACATGGATATCCTGATTGGCTTCAAATTCAACTTTTCTACAGTGGGTTAAATAGGAATTTAAAGACAATTCTTGACACTACGGCTGGAGGAAACTTTTTAGCCAAAATTGTCAAGGAGGCACGAACCATAATAGAAGAGTTGGCTTTGACAAGTTACCAATGGCAAACAGAGTCCAAAATTAAGGAGAAACTATGTGAAAATGAAGGAGTGAGTGCTTTAAGGTTGCAAGTCGAAGCTCTAACCAAGGCTCTAAACAAGCTCACGGGATCAGAAATTCCAAATGCACCGAAAGCCGAAGTAAAAGAAGAACCTAAACCTGAAGAAAAGAAAAGCCCTTTGGAAGAAATGATAAGAAACTTCATGAATGAGACTAGAAATTTGAATGAAAATGTTCAAGCCAAAGTAGATATTGTCATTAATAAGATGGAAGCAAAAATAGATCAAATGACAATATTCATGAAGGAAATCCAGCAAGGAAATTTATCTAATGTCATCACCATGGACACACAAGAACAATGCCTGGCCATAACTCGGAGAAGTGGGAAGCAGGAAGTAGAGAGAAAAGAAGTCAAACAGACCAGCACTAGGAGGATTCTGGATGAAGATGATGATCAAAACACAGAAGAGGAGGAGAAAGCGCCGCCAGCTCCACCTGAAAAGACATCCCATGAGTTCGTGGACTGCTCCAGTGGATATTGCATGGTACCTTATACCTCACTACCCGAGGAAACTTTGATTGAAAGCTTCTACGAAAGGTTAAAAATGCTAGATTCAGTTATTGATGGTGATGTGCTTGTTACGACACCCAATGAGGCATGGGAGATCAATGAAAATCTGACAGAAACTACGCAATTCCATGCCACTCCTCATGATGAGCCAGAATGCCAAGTTTCAGAGCAGCAGCAGGAAGGTAAATTAAAAGAAAATCCCATCAAGGTCAGTGAGCTTGAACTTAATTTTCCCTATGAGCCTTGTTCATATAGTAATCCATGCAAGTTAGGAGAATGAGATATTGAGAAAAATTCATATCATTCCATGCTTATTTCTTTGTCTCCTAAGAATCATAACTCTGAAATGCATGATTTAGGCTTAGTGATTGCAGTACCTGATCCCCTTGCTGTTAGGCTTAGATTGTATCTAAATAATATGTTCGAGAAAGCGGAGGATTACTTGATTATAATTTCTTATGCTGTGCACCCAATGTGCAAGATGAAATTTTTTATGCAGGATCTGAGAAAGAAAAAGAAGAAAGATCCTCTGAGGATCAAGGAAGTGGACTTCGGTTGAACACACCGAATCCCGTCTAGCTCAGGACGTTAAACAAGCGCTTCTTGGGAGGCAACCCAAGCTTTTAAAGTTTTTTTTGAAGATTTCATATTAGTTTTTGTGTTGAGGCTCCCATAAGATCGATCCTTGAGCAGGGAACTTGTGAAATGACACCTATCCGCTCATTCTCTCTTCGGACGAAAATTCAAGACGTTTCAGATTCTCTCGCTTTTTCAGGGCAGTATCGATCTCTCCTTATCCGATTAAATGTTCATACATTGGGGACAATGTATATTTTAAGTTTGGGGGGGAGATTCGCTCTGCTTAGGTTTTGCTTAAGCAAAGTAATGCTTATGATGAATTAAATGCATGTTGATGATAATGACGTCTGATGATTTGCTTTTAGCCATGATTCTCTCTTATTGTTGCAAATTTGGAAGCATGTCTAAATTCAAGAAAATTTAAAATTTATCTTTGATCCCCTTGCAAAGTATGTTGATTCACTTGTTTTATTATGATTTTGAAAGCCTAGATGAAAGTTATATGCTTTGGAAGTTTGTTGTCACTCCGATAGGTGTAAAGTTTGTCTAGATAGCTTTCTTGCGTAATAGTTAGTAATACTGAGCTTTGGGAAAAAGAAATGATTTGCTCAATAATAATAATAATAATAATAAATGCTCCACTTTCTTGAAAGCGTTAGTAACCAGGGGCATTCATGACACCCATCGTTTGCCTTTGCATGAAAGCGCTAGAAAGAAATGAGCATGCTTCGGCATCCTGAAAGATGAAGCGCTCGTAGTTGGATGCTTTCATCACCAATGTTGGCAAGCCAGAACGAAGGCGCTACATCTAAAAGGATTATCTCATCTAAAAAATAAAAAAAAAATAAAAAAATAAAAAAAGAGAGAAAAGTTTGGGGGACGCCTCAAGAATTATGGGCACCATAGTAAGGTAGTACTTGCTAGATAAGTATGATGGCTAAAAGGGCGAGCTTTAGTGCCAGTGTAGGGGGAAGATGAATGGAGGAGTATATAAATGATTCCGGGCTAGTAAAGATTATGATAAGACAAATGATGATTCGTTTTTGCAAGGGAGGATAGGATTAAATTTTAAACTTCTTGATGATTGTTCATGCTTACTTATTTGTCTCAATAGTTTGCATTCATGGCTAGAAGCATTGAGGATAGAGTTGTTAGCATGCAAGTTATGATTCATATGTATCACTTTAATTTGCTCGGGACTAGCAAAACTTTAAGTTCGGGGGTGTGATGACATGCAAAAATGTCATCATTTTCCTATTAATTTTAGCTAGTTTTGTGCATAAATTGTGAGCTTTAATGTACTTTTATGTTGATTTTACAGAAAACCGAGTTCGGGCAACAAAACTGAGATTTTAAGAGAATTTGGGTAAATTTGGAGACTTTTTGGGCAATTTAAAGAATAATCATTGAAGATCCAAGCCCTAAAGTCCAAGAAGAAAATATAATTAAAGTGGGAGGCCCAAAAAGCCCAAAAGATTAAAGAAATGAGGCAAAAATCTGCAAATCAGGCTTCTAGAAGGCCTAGCGTCGAGACGCTAGGACCGTAGCGTCTCAACGCTAGGTGGTCAGAATAGCGCGTGCAAAAATCGCGACAGCGTCGCGACGCTGTCTGCGTAGCGTCTCGACGCTGCGACAACTTCTGCCCCAAGACAACATGACGTCACAGCGTCGAGACGCTGTGACGTAGCGTCGAGACGCTGTCGACTTGTTCAGCAAGAAAATTCCAGCCCCTTGCACTATAAAAAGACCCCTTCCCTTTGGTTCAAATCATCCCAAATTTGGGGGAGCTCTCCCCTAGCTCAATAGAGAGAAAAAGTGAGAAGAATTGTGGAGAAAAAGTGGGATTTAAGCGAGATTCTAAGGCTCAAGATTCGAGATGATCGTAGTGGGAGCTTGGGATCAATTTATCGGTTATTTCTTCCTTACTTCTTTATAATTCCTTGTTGTAATTTGAGTTAGGCCTATGGATCAAGATCATTTTGGCAAAATTATTTCCATTTGTGAGTAGATCTTGAGACCTAGGGTCGTTATTCTAGTTAATTGGATATTGTAGCGCAATTACTTGGATTATGTAATGAAATTCTCCATATTTCATCTATGCAATTCTTGCTTAATGCTTTTAATCTCTTGATCACGGATTAATTGTTATGATGGTCTAAATTGATACTCGACAGAGAGAAATTAGATTAGATCCTAATTGCATGGCTAACGATTGCTTGGAACACGAGAGTGAAAGAGAATTGTTAGAAATTGATTATGAAGTTGCTTAATGCCATACTATGATTAACTAAGGAGATGGACACATAAATTAGTTATGTTAGTATGAGATGTGGAGGAGCTTGAAAGAGAAATCCGCTTAAAATTACTTCTAGATTTATGGAATTGAAGATTATTAGTTACATACATCCATGTAATTGAGCTACAAATCCAAGAAAGCTAGATAACACCCTAGGTCAAGTTCCCTTATTTGGTTATTTTCATTTCATTATTACATGTTTATTTTTTTTTTTTCGCACTATAATTCGAATTGATCTTCTAAATAAAATTAAAACATGATGATTCTTGGTACTTAATGGAATTAATTCAATTTCCCTGAGGATTCGATACTCGGTATTACTACCGTTTTATATTACTTGTGACGACCCGTGCGCTTGCGGAAAATCGTACCAACAGTGACATGGTTGCTTGCACCACTATTTAGGTACCATGAGGGATCTTGAAGAGTCTTTGGATAAGCCATTAGTGTTGTAGGATTGCTGGTTGGTTGTTTGGGAGGAGTTTGCTGTGGTGGTGGATTTTGAGCAGTAGATCCGGGAGCATTAACATCAGTCTTGTCATACCTATGGTAACAAATAACAGCAGTGTGACTCATTTTGCCACAAAGTTGACATATTGGTCTGTTGTTTGGAGGATAAGGAGAATACCTTCCTCTGGTTGGATATCGATTTCCCCTATTTGAAGGATATCCTCTTTGGTGATTTGAATTTTGGTTGAAGGCAAAACCTCAGTTCTGATTGTAGTGGTTGGAGTTTTGAGATTGAGATCCAGCTCTCTGACCTACAACTTGAGCCATATTCACAGATGGGAGATTAGTGGAGCTCAAGTTCACCGAAATGTTGCCTTTTAAGGCTTGAAGTCTTTCTAATCTCTGTTCAAACGAGAAAAGTTCCAGTTGTATTTCACTCCAAGTCAAATTTAGGCTTCATATTACACATACTATTGGAGTATACTCATCATCCAACCCTGCAGTTACATGAGAAGCGAAGCTACGCATATCCAAAGGAAATCCAAAAACATGGAGATTATTGAAATATTTCTTCATTGTATCAAGATATTCGTGCATCTTCATTGTGCCCTTTCGGGTTTGCTGTAGCATCAACCTGTTGTAATCCTCTTGAGATCGTGACTAAATGCCGAAATATTCTTGAATAGAGTCCCAAGGTGGTTTTGCTTCATCGTAACCCATAACTTGAGTGGCAATTTCGAGAGCCATGGAGTTGTACAACCACCCAACAAGTAATTGATCTGCTGCTAACCACAGGTCATGTTATAGGTTTGGTATCTTCAAGCCATCTGGTTCGTCTTCAGATGGAGGTATGATAATGGTTTGTTCTGGTGTTGGCGTTTTTCCAGTGAGGTGCCCTTCAAGCTTGTAGCCTTTGAGAATGGGAATAACGATATATTTTCAGAGGAGGTAGTTTGTGCGATCTAGTTTGATCGATGTAACCTAGTTGAGGACGTTTGCAAAGACTGGTGTTCCCAAAGATTAGGTTCCATATCTGACCTCGAACGAATTTCTTTCAACCACAATTTCTTTTCCTTTGTTGGACTTTGCTTCGTTGACAGGAGCCATTTTTTGAGTTTTCGACTGATGGATCTGGGTTTGGAGGGTTGGTTTCAATCATGGTGTTCCTACGGCTCTAATACCAAATTGACTTTTTATGAAGAAGCTCAATGTTTTTCTCTTATTGAAACTAAAGGTTTAAACCTCAATAAATACAACCCTAAAGAAGAACACGTGACTAACTGGAAAAAGACTATGCAAGCAAGTACAAGAAAACTCTATCTGACAATACAAGCATAATGAGTTTGGGTAGGAAAAGACAAGGCTTAAAGGCATACATCAGATAGCCCAAGTATGGGAACCAAGCACTGGCTGGTATAATAACATAAAGGACAAAAGGTACAAAGAAGGTCAACTCTTAACAAATGTTAATGAACCATCTAACTAATAAAAAAAGATTTAATTTTTTTTCATTCAACACATTTGATTTGAACCCTTGACAATTACAATTGAGCTATGCTCACCTTGTCTAATAGAGATTTGATCATTTTTCTACATATAGTCTAAAATTTCTAATTCTATTAAATCTCATAATTACACATTGAGAAGACTCAACAAATACAAGAAAAATAAGTGAAATACTCACTAAGCCGATTTACATATACAAGACATTATTGCTTTCAAAAATATATAATTTCAATATATCTCAACTAAAATAATCATGGTTCTAATACTTGTACAAGTGAAATCCTATTGATGTGGGATGAAGACTCCACCATCAAACTTTTTTAAGGCAAGATGTTTAATGTTTAATATTTTTATTCTTATTAATACTAGATGTTTTAAATTGAATCAAAGACACAGTAAAAATAGATCTTCATTAAATAATTTTTGTTAAAAGTTTGTTTAGTCATATAAATCTTCATTGGTACAACCAATTTCAATAATATGATAAAGTGGTTGTTGACCCGTAATTTCAAAGAAATGAAACAGATGGAATGAACTTGTATTTTTATTGATTTTGTGTCGGTGTAGTACAATCTTTAACGTATGATGATTCTCTGATTCTCTGATTCTCTTTCTTGTATGTGTGTTTCACTCGAGGGATGAAACATTTTTTTCTCGAGTTTGAAGCTTCAATTGATCTTTGCAGTCTTGAAGGGTCTTTGGTCTTCAAGGAATGTTTAGCACTCATGGACTTGAAGATTTTAGGGAATCTTCTGTCTTCTCTTCGGGAGGGGGGGGGGATTTTTGAACCTGCAAATGAAGTAGCGCTTCTCCATTCATAGAGTTCTCCATGGATGAATAAATTTGAGCTTTGATGATTTTTGGGTCCAACCATTTGGATTTGGGCTTTGTTCACTTTGGACCTAACAATTTGGATTTGGGTTTGGTTTATGCTCAACCCAAATAGAGAAATCCTTCTAAATAACCAAATTAAAATACTAGTTTTGAAAAATAGACCAAAAAAATCTCTTCAAATATGGTCAAACGTGCATCTCACGTCCACTATTTTTCTCCTCAAATTTCCAATTTTACTCAAACTCAATAGGGTGCATATACTCAAATTTTTCAATGAACGTGTATCCAAACAACCACCTCTCTCCAAATCTAATCCAAAATTGGTTCAAATTTGAAATAAAAAATTCAAGATCTTTTATTAGTTGTTGGATTTTTTTAATCTCGTATTAACCTAAATTATCTAATTAAATTCAAATTTAAGAAACTTAGATTTTTTTTAGGGAAAAAAACACTTTTGGTCCCTGAAGTTTGGGTTAAGTTTCATCTTGGTCCCTGAGTTTTCAATTTCAACATTTTTACCCCTGAGTTTTGAGTTTAGAAATATTTTGGTCCCTCCATCTATTTTTCTGTTAACTTTTAATGGAAAGCTGACGTGGCTTTGATTTTTTATTAAAAAATATATTTTTTTTTAATTTTCTAAAATAAAATAATATATTAAATATTTTTTTATTCTTTTTCTTTTTCTTTTATAATTATTTCCTTTTTCCTTTCATTTCCTTTTTTTCCTTTTTCCCATATTCTCTCTTCTTCATCTTCTTCCTCTAAATCCTAAATCTAGTTTAGGCTCTACCACTAACATCCAGCCGTCCGTCGCCACCATGATCGCCGGAAAAAAAATTTCATCTGTGTTTTTTCTCCTGTCTTCTTCTTTTTCTTTTCATCTTTTATTCTTCTTCTTTTTTACTTTCTTTTTGTGAAAATCTCCCCAAGTAGACCATATTTAAATCTTGAAAATCAACTCCCAAGAACCCATGATCTGAAAAATCGAGACCCCAAACTCATTTGGTGAAGATCTGCTTCCACCAACCTTTCTGCACGAGAATCCCGCCGACTAAAGCTTGTCGATCGAAGAAGAGAGGGAGAGATTTGGATCGTGAAGATCTGCGCGCAACAATGACACCAGATCTACACGCCCACGAACCATAACTCCAGATCTGAACACCCATCATACCAGATCTGAACGTTCGACTGCGGTTCCAGTGTAGGCAGGACGGTAGAGAGAAACAACGGATCTGAAACGATTTTTGACGGTAGATCTAAAACGACTGTCGACAACGGATTTGAAATGACTGTCGGCAGCGCATCGAGCAGTGGGCTGAAATGGATCGATTTTTCAGGTCTGAAATGGCAACATTTTCGTGCAGACAAGCTCAAAGGAATAGAGGAAGGTAAGGAGAAGAGAAAACTTGGGGTTAGGGGAAGAAGAGAGAGAGAAAGAGGAGGAGAAGAATGATGGAGAAAATGGAAAAAAGAAAGAAAAATACCCACAACAGTGGTCATCGGCGGCGAACGGCGGCCGTCAAAGTTGAGTGGCGGCTGTCGGCGACGATAATGGTGGAGGAAGATGATGAAGATTTTAGGGTTAGGTGGAAGAAGAATGGAGGATGAGGAAGAAGAAGGAGAAAAAAAATAAAAAATAAAAAATAAAAAATAAGAAATATATATTTTAATAAAATGATTTTTTTACTAATAATTTGAAATAATAAATAATAATAATAATAAATATATATTTTTTAATAGAAAAACAAAGTCCACGTCACCTTTATTGGGTTTTATGCCCTAAAACTCGTAGATAGTGAATGTAACTGTTGACCGGATATTAATGAAATAATATTGATATATTTTTCCATTAATTGTTATTAGTTATTTTATATTTGTCTTTGCCTAAAAATAACCCTAATCCAATAAACTAGACATCCAAGGCTTGTAATATGAGTCTTGAACTATATGTAGCGACATATGGGATCATTGTTCAAGAAACAGCCTAAAGGGTCTATAGTATAGGGATAAGACTGGGTGCCTTATCCTGGTGACACTATGGATACGGCCCACTTTGTATTTGATACAAACGCTGTGATCCAACGCGATCGTGTAGGAGACATGCGAATGGGGTATCCTATGCAATGAGTTTGCATAAGACCGGACCGCGAAATAGTAACCATTGGTTATAACACCGTTAACTAGTTGGTTTTCTATTTCACTAGGACGACCTAGACAACTTAGTCTTAATCTTGAGTTGATTATGGACTCCTGCTCATGAGACATTGTCCTTTGATTTTCATGGCTGAGAGTGGCCAATACGCCGACTCAATAAGCCTACCATTTTGGGGACAATACCGAATGGGGAGCTGGGAACATAATCGTACAAGATGGAATTCACTCCTTCCCGACTTTAGGGAAGCAGATGAGTGTTCCCTTAAGTGGTTACTCCGAGTCTTGAACAAAGGGCCCTACCCTCTCAATGGCATGAGAGGGTTTTCTATTTGATGGTTGGACCACAAACAGGTTGTTCATTAGAGGAGAACTGGTACTTAAGGAAATAGAAGTAACCCAGGGGTAAAACGGTAATTTGACCCAGTTGGTGTTGCGGACACTCGTGAAGGACTAACTAGTCGATATTGGTCTATATCCGTAGACACAGAAAATATGTCTGCAGTGAGAAGAGTGCAACTGTGAGTCTATAGTGGAATGAACACACAGTTAACGAACATTGATTAATGTGGTTAATGAGTTTGACCAATTAATCTCACATCGTTGGAGCTTCTGATCTGTAGGTCCATTAGGTCCCACTGGTAGCTGATAAAGTAATTTGAGGCAACTAAGTAATAAATGTAAATTGAAAATGTTCAATTTACTAAGGGAAACAATTATAATATATATTGATATATTATTATGAAAGAAATTAATATTTGAAGAAATTCGAATATAAATTTATGGAAGTTTGAAAGAGTTCAAATAATGAATTAATTAATTTAAGGCCTAAAATCTATTTGGGCGAATTAATTAATTCAAGGCCGGAAATTGAATATGTGATATTTAATTGGTGGTTAATTAATTTAAGAATTCATTAATCGGAAATTAATCAATTATGAAAATAATTAATCACTTAAGGAAGTGATTAATCATTTATGGAAATGATCTAATCACTTATGGAAGTAATTAGTCATTTGTGGAAAAGATTAATCAATTATGGAATTGATTGATCATGATTGATTAAATAAGGAATAAGATTGAATCAATTTTGGAAAAGATTGATTTAATTGAATATTTTATTCATGGTCTCTCTTCTATAAATAGAACACTAGACCTAATTGGTCCATGACACTCTACTCTTGCTCTTAGACTCTCAAGACAAGACCTAAAATTCTCTCTAGCCTCCCTCTTAGAGAAAGACTCCCACAAGTCTTTTACCTCCTAGACTTAGAGACATACCGGTGTAACCTCTGTGGTTATTGTGTCATTCAAGAAGGATTTTCCAGCAAAGAAACTTAAAAGGGGGTTGTTGTGTTTTGATCGTTGGAGCATCGTTGGCGAAGAACGATCAAGTCTACAACGAAGGTTTGTAACGGTTCTTCCCCTTGTCTTTAGAAAAACATGAAAATAAATTTAGATTTATTTTTCAGCATGTTTAAACTGATTTTCCAGCAACTTTAAAGTATGTTTAAAGTTTGTTTGAGTTTTCCTAACGGTATTTTAATGTTAATTAATATACGGAGTAAGGTCCAATTGATGCACTACCGCTGCGTGGGGACTTTTATTCCCTTCAATCGGCGTCAGAGCCATCGTTGCCCCTATTAATTAATATTAAAAGTTGTGATAGGCTCTAATAGGTTGGATTTATGCATAATGTATGTTCGGTTTGCGTTGAACTGTTTGGGTTAATTTTATGGCTATAGATTTTATTTTTATGTGATTTTGATCATGTAAGGCCTGGTGTTTCGGGTATTTTATGTAAAATCGAGTCCTATGTAAGTCTGGGTCTAGAATAGGTTTTTATGAGATGAAAATCGGAGAAATCGCCGCTGAAATCGAGGCCAAAACCGAAGATTCATTGTTGTTTCTGCCCATAATTTGCTTCCAGGCGCAACAGCGTCGGGACGCTACTTCAACAGCGTCTCGACGTTGTCTCGATACCGCAGGCGCTCGGTAAGGAAAGCGCACAGCGTCGGGAAGCTATGATGATAGCGTCTTGACGCTGTCACGATGTAGGCGCGCATTAGGGCTTCATGGACATTTTCAGTGGGAGGAAAATTACAAAACGAGATTTAAATCAAGTTTTGCTCCTACGTCCCTATATTCACAACGTGAGATTCATGCTCAGTTTCGAGTCGCCTTAGGAGCGGCCTCCCTTCGAAAAGTGTTTGCGTGAATTAATATCAAGGTGAATGGGAAAAATGTCTAGAGTAAGTGGGAGCGGGACACGTGTCAACGTATCCCTCGGTCTCCGCCCATAGTTCACACCGTGAGAGTCCTATGATCCGCCTGCAGGTTGTCCTGGCGCAACCATCCCTTCGGAGGGCCTGATCATAGGATTCGGAACATCGTGAACTCTTGAAAAGGATAGAAGCTCTTAGGCTAATCACCAACAGTTGTCCTTCCCTTCGGTAGCCTGTTGATGCGTGCCTCTGAGATCTGAAAGTGGGAGGGTTACACTTACGAGGATGAGTTAAAAGTGTTAACGAGTCCTTGACTGAACAACGGTGGCTAATGTCTATAGGAAGATGAGTTATTCTGGAATTAGAATTAGCTGAGAGGTGTCTCATTTCAAAGGAGGAGTGTCTGATCACCCTTCGGTGGCTGATATTCTAAACCTCTGAAACATCGTTGCAAAACTAAATCAATAGTTTTAGGTTCTATGATTGTCTGTTTTGCTAAATTGATTGGATTGTGTGCAATTGTTTGCTTGTATGATGGGTTAAGGCAAAGATAACTAATACGGTCCTTGTTTAAATTACAGCAATGTCTTCCTCAATTGTCTCTCTGCTTAAAAATGAGAAATTAACTTGAGAAAATTACGCTACTTGGAAATCGAACCTGAATACGATTCTTGTTGTCGATGATCTGCGATTCGTCTTAACGGAGGATTGTCCTCCAGCCCCTGCTCATAATGCATCCCAAGCAGTTAAGGATGCTTATGACCGCTGGACAAAGGCCAATGATAAGACTCGCGTCTATATCCTAGCCAGCTTATCTGAAGTTTTGGCTAAAAGGCATGAGGGCATGGTAACAGCGAGGGAGATTATGAACTCTCTCCAGGAGATGTTTGGACAACCGTCCTACCAACTCCACCATGACGCTCTCAAATACATTTATAGCTGCCGCATGAAAGAGGGCACGTCTGTTCGGGAACATGTCCTGGAAATGATGGTCCAATTCAACGTGGCAGAACCAAACGGGGTGGTCATAGATGAGCTTAGTCATGTTGCATTCATCTTAGAATCTCTTCCGAAGAGTTTTCTACAATTTCGAAGCAATGCAATGATGAATAAAATAACATTCAACCTGACTAGCCTCCTGAATGAGCTACAACTCTATCAGTCTCTTCTTAAGAACAAAGGACAGATAGAAGGAGAGGCAAACGTTGTTCACTCTAAAAGAAAGTTCGAGAAGGGTTCATCCTCTAGAACTAAATCTGTAGTCACTTCTTTAAAGAAAAATAAGAAGAAGAAAGGAAACAAGGGGAAAGCTCCCGGTACTGCTGCCAAAAGCAAGGGAAAAACCAAAGCTATGGCAGATAAGGGCAAGTGTTTCCACTACAATGTAGATGGACATTGGAAGAGAAACTTCCCAAAGTACCTTGCTGAGAAAAAGAAGGAAAAGTAAGGTAAATTTGATTTACTGGTTTTAGAAACATGCCTGGTAGAACATGATGAGTTTACTTGGATACTTTATTCAGGAGCAACTAATCATGTTTGCTCTTCTTTTCAGGAAAATAGTTCCTTTCGACAGTTGAACGATGGGGAAATGACACTCAGGGTCGGAACTGGAGAAGTCATTTCAGCTAAAGCAGTGGGAGCTGCGAAGTTATTTTCTAGAAATAGATTCTTACTTTTAGAAAGTTTGTTAATTGTTCCCAAGATTAAGAGGAACTTAATTTCTATTTCATGTTTGATTGAACAATCGTATACAGTTTGATTGAACAATCGTATACAGTTACTTTTGATATGAATGAAGCGTTCATTTATAAGAATGGTGTACTTATTTGTTCAGCCAAATTAGAAAATAACTTGTATGTATTAAGACCAACCGAAAACAAAGCACTTTTAAATCACGAATTATTTAAAACTGCTGAAACTCAAAGAAAAAGGCAAAAGATTTCTCCAACAAGTAACAATACTCATCTTTGGCATCTTAGACTTGGTCATATAAACATCGATAGAATTAGTCGTTTGGTAAAGAATGGACTTCTAAGCAAGTTAGAAGATGATTCACTACCACCTTGTGAATCTTGTCTCGAGGGAAAAATGATCAAGAGACCCTTTAGTGGAAAAGGTTACAGAGTCAAAGAACCCTTAGAGTTAATACATTCGGATCTATGTGGTCCAATGAATGTAAAAGCTCGATGAGGGTACGAATATTTCATCTCATTTATAGATGATTATTCAAGATATGGTTACTTGTACCTAATGGGAATTAAGTCTGAAGCCCTTGAAAATTTTAAGGAGTTTAAGGCTGAAGTTGAAAACCTGTTAGGTAAATCTATTAAAGTACTTCGATCTAATCAAGGAGGGGAGTATATGGATCAAAGATTCCAGGATTATATGATAGAACATGGAATCCAATCTCAACTCTCAGCCCTGATACACCTCAGCAGAATGGTGCGTCAGAAAGGAGAAATAGAACTTTGTTGGACATGGTTCGATCGATGATGAGCTATCCTCAATTGCCTAGCTCGTTTTGGGGGTATGCAGTAGAGACTGCAGTATACATCTTGAACAATGTTCCCTTGAAAAGTGTTTCTGAAACACCTTTCGAATTATGGAAGGGGCGTAAACCTAGTTTGCATCACTTTTGCATCTGGGGTTGTCCAGCACACGTGCTTGTGACAAATCCTAAGAAACTGGAACCTCGTTCAAAACTGTGCCAATTTGTTGGTTACCCTAAAGAAACAAGAGGTGGTTATTTCTACGACCCACAAGAAAATAAGGTGATTGTATCGACAAACGCCACTTTCTTAGAGGAAGACCACATGAGAGATCATAAACCACGTAGCAAAATAATATTAGGAGAAGCTACTAAAGAATCATCAAGAGTTGTTGATGAAGTTGGACCTTCAACAAGGATTGATGAAGGAACTAGTTCTTCAGATTCATCCCGTCCATCTCAAACGTTGGGAATGCCTCGATGCAGTGGGAGGGTTGTATTACAACCTGACCGCTACTTGGGTTTAACTGAAACTCAGGTTGTCATACCTAATGATGGCATAGAGGATCCATTGTCCTATCGACAGGGAATGAATGACGAAGATAAGGTTGAATGGGTCAAAGCCATGAACCTGGAAATGGAGTCAATGCACTCTAATTCTGTATGGGAACTTACAGATCTACCAAATGGGGTAAAACCCATAGGGTGCAAATTGATCTATAAGAGAAAAAGAGATGCAGCTGGAAAGGTACAAACCTTCAAAGCTAGACTAGTGGCAAAGGGTTATACCCAACAGGAAGGGGTTGACTATGAGGAAACCTTTTCTCCTGTAGTCATGTTAAAGTCCATGAGAATTCTCTTATCCATAGCCACATATTATGACTATGAAATATGGCAAATGGACGTCAAGACTGCCTTTCTGAATGGTAATCTTGAAGAGAATATCTTCATGTCTCAACCCGAAGGGTTCATAGCCCAAGGTCAGGAACAAAAGGTTTGTAAGCTCAATCGATCCATTTATGGATTAAAACAAGCGTCCAGATCATGGAACATTAGATTTGATACTGCAATCAAATCTTTTGGTTTTGACCAAAATGTTGATGAGCCTTGTGTGTACAAGAAAGTCAACAAAAGGAAAGTAGTTTTTCTAATACTTTATGTAGACGATATCCTGCTCATTGGGAATGATGTACGATACCTCACTGACATTAAGAAATGGCTAGCAGCCCAATTCCAAATGAAAGATCTGGGAGAGGCTCAATATGTTCTGGGAATCCAAATCATAAGAGATCGTAAGAACAAAACGCTAGCACTGTCTCAAGCAACGTATATTGACAAAATGTTGTCTCGATATTCGATGCAAAACTCCAAGAAGGGACTTCTTGAAGGATTGGAATTCCCCAATTCCGTTACAGCGAAAGCAATTGGACCGTTCGTAAATTAATTTTGTTCTACAAAATACCAATGCATTGGAAAAAGGTTAAGCGATGAAAAACATACCTCCGTTGACGACTCTGAATACTTCAACGGATGATTCTTGATTGCTCTGCAACAACGAATAACACCACCATTTGATCTTCCCCGCTATAACTCTGATATTAGGAACGTAGTTGTGGGACTACCTAATCTTGAATGGGAAAAACTGTAGAGAGAAAATTCTCCCTAGAGTTCTTGAGTTGAGAGAATATGAGAGGGTCTTATGGTGGCGATATGTTGTTGTACCTAAACCCTAGGGTTAGTGTTCTATTTATAGGAGAAAGGCCATGAATAAAATATTCATTTAAAATCAATTATTTCCATAACTGATTTAATCTTTTCCATAATTAATCAATTCCATGACCAATCAATTCCATAATTGATTAATCTTTTCCATAAATGATTGATCACTTCCATAAGTGATTAAATCATTTCCATAATTGATTAATTTCTAATTAATTCTTTAATTAATTAATCACCAATTAAATATCATATATTTAATTTCAGACCTTCTATTAGTTAATTAATTAATTACCCAATTAAATATCATATATTTAATTTCAGGCCTTCAATTAATTAATTCTATAATATGAATCAAATTCATATTAAAATTTGAACTCCTTCAAATTCTCTTATATCCAATAAATTTAATATGAATCAAATTCATATTAATATTTGAACTCTCATAGATTATAGTTTAATTAAATCTCATTTAATTCAAACTAAATTGAATAATTAATTAATTCATCTTCTAATTAAATACCATATATTTAATTAGACATATATTTGAACTCTTTCAAATATATCAATCTCTCAATATAATAAAGTTTAATCTCAAATTAGACTTTATATTTTAATGCATCACTATACATTATATTAATTTGTATCTCATACAATGAACTTAATTCCCAATATGAATTTGAACTATTCAAATTCTCTCAAGATATATTTGTTCCTAATTACTCTTTACGAGCTAGCAGGGGGACCTAATGGACCTACAGATCAGAAGCTCCAATGATATGAGGTCAACTGATTAAACTCATTAATCAAGTTAACCAATATTCATTAACTGTGGGTCATTCCACTAAAGACCCACAGTTGAACTCTTCTCACTGTAGAACATTTCTGTGTCCATGGATGTAGACCTATGCCGGTAAGTCAATCCTTCACGAGTGTTCGTAATCACAGTCGGGTCAAATTACCGTTTTACCCTTGTGTTACATATGTCTCCTTAAGTACCAGCGCTCCTCTAATAAACAACCTGTTTATGGTCCAACCATTAAACAGAAAGTCCCTATCGGGCCAGTGAGAGGGTGGGATCCCTTTGTTCAAGTCCCGGAGTCACCACTTAAGGGAACACTCATCTACTTCTCCTAGATGTGGGAAGGAGTGAATTCCTTCTTGTGTTGTCATGTCCCCAGCCTCCCACTCGGTCTTGTCCCCAAAAAGGAAGGCATATTGAGTCGGCGTATTGGCCACTCTCACCCATGCTAATCAAAGGACAATCCCTCATGAGAAGAAGTTCATGACACACTCAGGATTAAGACTGAGTTACCTAGGTCATCATATTGAAACAGTAACCTAACTAGTTAACGGTGTTACATCTAGTGGTTTACTATTTCGTGGTCCGGTCTTATGCAAACTCATTGCATAGGATACCCCCGCTCGCATGTCTCCTACATGGACGCCTTGGATTAATACATCTGTATCGAATACAAAGCGGGTCGTATCACATAGTGTTACCAGGATAAGGTACCCAACATTATCCTTGTACTATAGACCTTTTAGGTTGTTACTTGAACACCAATCCCCGTATGTCCCCACATACTAGTTCAAGTCACATGTAAACAACCTTGGACCTTAGTTTATTGGATTTGGGTCAAATTGTGCAATATTTAGCAATAACACTTTATTGTAGAAACTCAATTACACTTTATTGAAACAAGTATACAATTTGTTTACATTCACTATCTACAAGTTTTAGGGCATAAAACCCAACACTTCTACCCTTCAGACATGGGGTACACTTGTCTAAGGAACAATCTCCTAAGACACCTCAAGAAGTTGAGAACATGAGACACATTCCCTACGCCTCAGTTGTGGGCAGCTTAATGTATGTTATGTTCTGCACTAGGCCTGACATATGTTATGCAGTGGGAGTAGTCAGTAGGTATCAGTCTAATCCAGGGTTGGACCACTGGGGAGCAGTTAAGAATATCCTCAAGTATCTTTGGAGAACGAGGGACTACATGCTTGTGTATGGAGATAAGGATTTGATTCTTACTGGATACACTGACTCTGACTTTCAAGCTGATAAAGATTCAAAGAAATCCACATCAGGGTCAGTATTCACCCTCAATGGAGGAGAAGTAGTGTGGAGAAGCATCAAACAAGGATGCATAGCAGACTCAACCATGGAGGTTGAGTATGTAGCAGCTTGCGAAGCAGCTAAGGAGGCAGTATGACTTAGAAAGTTCTTGACTGATTTGGAAGTGGTTCCGAATATGAACGTGCCCATAACACTATACTGTGACAATAGTGGGGCTATAGTCAACTCAAAAGAACCTCGAAGCCACAAACGGGGTAAACACATCGAGGGGAAGTATCACCTGAAACGAGAGATTGTGCAAAGAGGAGATGTGATCGTCACTAAGATCGCCTCAGAACACAACATCGCTGATCCATTTACGAAGGCTCTCACGGCTAAAGTGTTTGAGGGTCATCTAGAGGGTCTAGGTCTACGAGATATGTATGCCATCTAATCTAGGGCAAGTGGGAGAAATGTATAATGGATATAAGGATGCCCTAGTTCATTGTATTATTTTAATATACATGATATTTCCAGCTTTAGATTATTGCAATTACATCTCACTAACTAGTGTTTTAGTTCAAGTGGGAGTTTGTTGGGTTTTATGCCCTAAAACTCGTAGATAGTGAATGTAACTGTTGACCGGATATTAATGAAATAATATTGATATATTTTTCCATTAATTGTTATTAGTTATTTTATATTTGTCTTTGCCTAAAAATAACCCTAATCCAATAAACTAGACATCCAAGGCTGTAATATGAGTTTTGAACTATATGTAGCGACATATGGGATCATTGTTCAAGAAACAGCCTAAAGGGTCTATAGTATAGAGATAAGACTGGGTGCCTTACCCTGGTGACACTATGGATACGACCCACTTTGTATTTGATACAAACGCTGCGATCCTACGCGTTCGTGTGGGAGACATGCGAGTGGGGGTATCCTATGCAATGAGTTTGCATAAGATCAGACCGCGAAATAGTAACCACTGGTTATAACACCATTAACTAGTTGGTTTTCTATTTAACTAGGACGACCTAGACAACTTAGTCTTAATCCTGAGTTGATTATGGACTCCTACCCATGAGAGATTGTCCTTTGATTTGCATGGGTGAGAGTGGCCAATACGTCGACTCAATAAGCCTACCATTTTGGGGACGAGACCGAATGGGGAGCTGGGAACATAATCGTACAAGATGAAATTCACTCATTCCCGACTTTAAGGAAGCAGATGAGTGTTCCCTTAAGTGGTTACTCCGAGTCTTGAACAAATGGGTCATACCATCTCAATGGCACGAGAGGGTTTTCTGTTTGATGGTTGGACCACAAACAGGTTGTTCATTAGAGGAGAACTGGTACTTAAGGAAATAGAAGTAACACAGGGGTAAAACAGTAATTTGACCCAGCTGGTGTTGCGGACACTCGTGAAGGACTAACTAGTCAATATTGGTCTATATCCGTGGACACAGAAAATATGTCTGCAGTGAGAAGAGTGCAACTGTGAGTCTATAGTGGAATGAACACACAATTAACGAATATTGATTAATGTGGTTAATGAGTTTGACCAATTAATCTCACATCGTTGGATCTTCTGATCTGCAGGTCCATTAGGTCCCACTGGTAGCTGATAAAGTAATTTGAGGCAACTAAGTAATAAATGTAAATTGAAAATGTTCAATTTACTAAGGGAAACAAACATAATATATATTGATATATTATTGTGAGAGAGAGAAATCAATATTTGAAGAATTCAAAAATAAATTTATGGAAGTTTGAAAGAGTTCAAATAATGAATTAATTAATTTAAGGCCTAAAATCTATTTGGGCGAATTAATTAATTCAAGGCTGGAAATTAAATATGTGATATTTAATTGGTGGTTAATTAATTTAAGAATTCATTAATCGGGAATTAATCAATTATGGAAATAATTAATCACTCATTTATGGAAATGATCTAATCACTTATGGAAGTAATTAGTCATTTGTGGAAAAGATTAATCAATTATGGAATTGATTGATCATGATTGATTAAATAAGGAATAAGATTGAATCAATTTTGGAAAATATTGATTTAATTGAATATTTTATTCATGACCTCTCTTCTATAAATAGAACACTAGACCTAATTGGTCCATGACATTCTGCTCTTGCTTTTAGACTCTCAAGACAAGACCTAGAATTCTCTCTAGCCTCCCTCTTGGAAACAGACTCCCACAAGTCTTTTGTCTCCTAGACTTAGAGACATACCAGTGTAACCTCTGTGGTTATTGTGTCATTCAAGAAGGATTTTCCAGCAAAGAAACTTAAAAGGGAGCTGCTGTGTTTTGATCGTTGGAGCATCGTTGGCGAAGAACGGTCAAGTCTACAACGAAGGTTTGTAACGGTTCTTCCCCTTTTCTTTAGAAAAGCATGAAAATAAATTTAGATTTATTTTAAAGCATGTTTAAACTGATTTTCCAGCAACTTTAAAGTATGTTTAAAGTTTGTTTGAGTTTTCGTAACGGTATTTTAATGTTAATTAATATACGGCGTAATGTCCAATCGATGCGCTTCCGCTGCGTAGGGACTTTTATTCCCTTCAACCTTTCCGTTAGAAGTTAACAGAAAAATAGATGGAGGGACCAAAATGCTACTAAACTCAAACCTCAAGGGTAAAAATGTTGAGTTTGAAAACTCAGGGACGAAAATGAAACTTAACCCAAACCTCAGGGACTAAAAGTGTATTTTTCCCTTTTTTTTAATTGTATTAACTTAAATTCGTCTACTTTTGCATAATTCTCCATTGACGCCGATTAATCACTCTTTTTTTTTTATGATCAAAAGAGAACTTCATCCCAAAGAAATTTTTGTGTCCCATAGATAACCATTTTTTCTAGTAGAGCATTCGAACCGGAGGTGGCAGGCAGTTGATGGGTGCTGGGTAGAGCACCTTCACATTCTCACCTTCACTCTCCATTTGTGTATTGTCCTCTCAAATCCACTTTATCTGCCTCTCATCACATTTTCTAGAAATCAACAATTGCCAATATCATATCCACAAGCTCAAGATCCTTAACCAAAACACAATTCTTTCTTTGTCTGCCCTCAAATAGTATTTGGGCAAGTTGTTCTTTTCCCAGTTTTATCCGCCCTCTCTACTTGTGTTTTACCTGATTATCACCACTAGCTTCCACGCCCAATTCAAGACTGAAGGTTTAAATCTGATCTTACAAAAGCTTGTAAACATTCAAACAATAGGTATCTTTATTCTTCAACTATGAATTTGAGTTATCCAAAAAAGAAAACGTTTTTTATGTTTAATCTTTTCCAATGTTGCTCTCTGTGTAGTTTTGTTTTGTTTTATATCTTTTTTTTTTTTTTATCAAATTTCAAGATTTAATTTTTTTTAGTACAGTTCAATTTTTTTAAAAATTAAATTGATTAGTTATATTAGACTTATCTCTTTGCATTCGGATAGAGTTTTTAAAAAATATGGTTGTTTTGATTTTATTTTCTCTCACCTTACTTTAAAATATATCGTATTTGTATTTATTCTATCTCATATTGTAAAAATTATTGAAATTTATTATCTGAAAAACTATTTTTTTTAATAATTTAGAATTAGAGAACATAAGAATGCATATAAAAATATTTTCTCATCACCAACGAGCTGATTTATTTTTAATTATTTTGTATTTTCAATTTTTTTTTTTTTTTGTTAGATAATGATTTGAGATTTGGGAATGAAATTGTTTGATTTTATTTGAATTATAGATTATTTAACTACCCTATAATTTCAAATTTTCGGTTATATTTATTGAATTGTTTGATTTTATTTGAATAATAAATTTGACTTAATTGTCATACCCTCTAGGGAAAAATACACTTTTAGTCCATGAGGTTTGGGTTAGATTTCATTTTGGTACCTAAGTTTTCAAACTCAACAATTTAGCCCCTGAGGTTTGGTTTTAGTTCCATTTTGGTCTCTCCATCCAATTTTCCATTAATAATTAACGGATTGTTGACATGGCAAAATTTTTATTAAAAAATTATTTTTTAAGTTTTTTAAAATATAAATATAATAAAATAGTAAAAATATTATTATTTATAATTTTTTATTTCGTTCTCCCTCTCTTCTTTTTCACCCAACTCCGACACCTGCTTCTTCTTCAACATTGGCGAATTTTTTCTATCTTTCTTTCTTTCTTCTCTTTTCTTCTCCTTTATCTCCATTTTCTTTTTTGTTTTTTTAACAGAAAAGAGGAGGAGAGAGGAGGAACTCCCTCCTCCTCGTTCCGGCGCCGGGAATGGGGAGGAGAGAGTTCCTCCTCCCTCCTCTATTAAAAAACAAAAAAAAAATGGAGATAAAGGAGAAGAAAAGAGAAGAAAGATAGAAAGAAAAAAATTTTGTTGTTGTCAGCCGATGTTAAAGAAGAAACAGCCGCCAGAGTTGGGTGAAGAAGAAGGAGAGGAGGGGAAGAAATAAAAATATTATAAAATAACAATATTTTTAATTATTTTATTATATTTATATTTTCAAAAAACTTTTTTTTTTTTTTGCCTAACAAACAAAGTGATTTTATTGATCATTCAATAAGATTACATAGACCTTATCTGGCCAGGCGATGCGCCTTCACATTATACTCATGTCTGACAAAGTACAGCAGACACGTGGAAAATTCACCCAACACTTCACTAATCTCATCGTAAATGGGCTCGAACTCAAGTGGGCATGACACTTTCCCATTGACAATACCTACTAGCTTCAAACAATCGGATCACACGACTAGGCTTCTGATATTCATTCCACGAGCACAGTGTAAACCCTATAGCAATGATCTGCCTTCCGCATGAAGACCGTTCAGGCGTTTTCCTCCCTCTTTCGCACCCTCAACTCCCTCCTCACCATCAGGTCTCACCAAACACCATCCCAAGCCAGAGTTCAACGATGATTCATCCCATGCAGCATCGATCTACAATTCGGGCCACTTCTGCATGTTACCGCCACCATTTTTCAATAAAAATTTTGTCACGTTAGCAATCTGTTAATTATTAACGGAAAATTAGATGGAGGGACCAAAATGAAACTAAAATCAAACTTCAAGGAATAAATTGTTGAGTTTGAAAACTCAAGAACCAAAATGAAACCTAACCCAAACCTTAGGGACTAAAAGTGTATTTTTTTCCTACTCTTTATCATCAGAGTACAATGAATTTCTATGGCTTAATGTTACAAAGATATTTAATAGGAATTGAGTAAACTTTTAAGAAAGACATGTAATTAAATTTAATAATTTTGTTACTTAAATTTAAATACATTTGTTGGTCCTAAATCCAAAAATTTGTGGTCATTAAAATCATGTTTTTTAACATACTTTTACATGTTCTTGATGCTTCGGTTTTTATTTCATTAATTTTATATGAATTTATTTACTTCCATTTATAAGAATATTCACATTCATTGAGTTGGTATATGAATTTGATTTAATGTTTGCATTTTTCTTTCCCCAGGTTATTTGATTATTTTTTAAATTTTTATGTATTTTCATTTATTTTTGTATCATGAACGAATCCTCTATTCAAATAGATTTTCTCTATTTGATTTGAATCCAAGTTTAACCACCCTGTAATCCTAATTTTTTTGTATGTATTTTTCATCAAAGGATATTTTGGTAAATTGTTAATTTTGATTTTTTTTAATTGAGAAGAAGAAGAAAGAAAAAATAATAATAATATTTTATTATTTTAATATATTTATATTTTAATAATTTTTTTAATAAAAAAACTTCACCACGTCAGCAAGCCGTTAGTTTTTAATGGAAAATTGGATGAAGAGACTAAAATGAAACTAAAACCAAACTTCAGACGCTAAATTGTTGAGCTTGAAAACTGAATGACCAAAATGAAACCTAACCCAAACCTCAAGGACTAAAAGTGTATTTTTCCCAATAATTTTTATTGCAACTTGTTAAATCACAACTTCATCTACTTTGGGGATAAAACTTTTTTCTCTCTAACACCGGTAAGAGAGCCCCATTATTCAGTGATGACAACAGGGCGAGACAGGCTAAGGATGCACTCCCCATATCCGTCCCATGGGGATTTTTCATCACCATTCTCATCCCATTTCCCGTTTCGGAGAATCGGAATCAAGGTCGGGGAATTCCCATTGGGGCACCGGGTCCCCACGGAAAAAAAAAAAATCCTTGCTTTTTATTTTTAAAAATTTTATAAAAATTAATTAAAAATTAGAAAATATATTTAAATTATACCTATGATTATGTGGATGTTAGTATTATTATTACTTATTTATTTAAAATATTAAACAATGTATTGTTAATAACTTAATAATTAAAAAAAAAAAAACTTTATAAAATATTATTAATAATATAATACTATATATTAGTAATATATATTCAAGATGGGTATGAGGTCGGGGATGGTGCGAGGATACCCTCCTCATCCCTGACTCGTCCCCGATCGGGGATTCGAAAAGAATCCCTGATTTGACTCTATACTCAATCAAATCGGAGATTCCCCGCCCGTTTGGGACAGGGTCCCGTTGAGACCCTACCCTGGGGGATTTTTCCCATCTATAGTTCAATCACTAATTGAAGTGAGATTTTGGACAATTTGTCCTTTTTTTTTTCCCTGCGATTCTTTCATTAGGTGCATCTTGGTTCAAGATGGATCATGATGATCTTTTGGAGGGATGGAAGAGGTTCTGTCTAACAACAGATGAGGATGAAATTTCCGTTGATCTTGATCGTCGGGCGGTGGATAAGACGAGCAAAGATTGGGGTTGCTGACTTATGGGTAAGTTGCTTTCTAACTAAATTATTGTAGGTGATGTTATGTGTAACACTTTAGAAATCGCTTGAAAATTTGAAAAAATATTGATTTGTGAAGTGTTAGGGAAAAAAACTTTTTTGAGCAAAATGCACTTTTGGTCCCTCAAATTTGAGCTTTGTATATATTTGGTCTTTGAAGTTTCAATAGGGACGTTTTAGTCCCTTATGTTTGAAAAATATAGTTCTAAGTGGTCCCTAGTTCAATGAATACAAGATTAAGTTATTAAGCATTAGTTAAACAGATTGCTATTTAGCTGTTAAGCCAGTTATTAAATAGGTTACAGACTGTTATTAGTCTATTTGCCCCACTTGTATATATATGAGGGATTGTTTATTCATTCTGTATGTAAGAGTTTATGAGATCAATAATAAAACTCTTCTTCCCTCATGTACACTTGTTATGGTATCAGAGCACTTCTTGATTATCCGCGTTTTTTTTTTTTTTTTTTTTTTGTAAGTGAGCGTCCTTCTTGAAATTTCGAAGGAATTTACATTCTCCTTCCTCTGCGATGGTTGGAACTGGTAGCTCTATTTGGCTGGAATTTACATATTATATTGAATTATTTATCTATACAAGAAGTGACCTTACATTTCAAAATAATAATTTTGACATCTCACAACCAATAGAACCATTGCTATCCCATATTCATAGTAGCATAAGCAAAGAGATAGTTAAGAATAAAGATAGATATCCAAAATAAAACAGATATAATATTTCACTTATCAAGTATAAATGTATCCTTTCGTTGATCAAATTTGTCGTCGTGTCTGAACTTGCTTTAGAGATCTCGTTAATTGTTTTCTATCTCTTGTTGAAGTCCTTTGAGATGATGAGCTAATTACTATACCAATCTTTATTTTTTACGAATCTGCATAATACATAATACAAAATTAGGTAAGAAGAATTTAACAAAAAAGTGGGACGGTGGAACTAAAAACATATAGGTTAGGATAGGATGATATTAATTCTTTAAGTTTTTGGTTGAAGACATATGTATTACTAGTTGACCTATGCTCAATTCGGCATAAGAAAACGGTTTAAGATGAATGTTGTCGTAAATTCTTATGTATAATTAGTATTTTTATTCTGTATGGATATGAATGAAACCTTTTAAATCATATTTAAAAATAAATCTTTAGACCACTAAAAGCTTAGAAAGCATAATTTTAAACTTAAGAATCGAAAGGCAATTTGATGTAAATGCTTAACTTATTTATTATTTTAATTTAGTGCATGTTTCAGAGTGATTTTAAAATGGTCAAAGTCACTTTTGTCATATTTAGAATTACTCTGAAATATGATTTTAATAATTCAAAATTAATTTGATGGTATGAAAAAATCACGTTTAAAAGTGTAAAATCAAACATAAAATTTATTTTGAATAATCAAAGGTATGTTTCGGAGTGATTTCGAATATAAAAAAAAAAAAAAAAAAAGTAATTTTGAAATGGTTAAATCACTCCCAAACATACGTCTACTTTTCTCAAATATCTTATCTATATATTTAAGACTCAATCCCACATAATATCAATTTGAATATAATTCAATTGGTTAAGGAATTATAACTATGACTAAAAGGTTAGAGGATAATACAAATTTGAGTATAGTTCAACAAGTTAAAGCATTATAACTATGACTAAAATGTTAGAAGTTCTAATTTTCACCAACACATTTTGTTCAACTAAGAAACAAAACTCTGATTTTGCCCATTTTTCATTTCTAGAAAACAATTTTGAAAATTAAAAAAAAAAAAAAATTGCTTTTGACTTTTTGATTGTTTTGGTTTTCAAAATCAGACTAGGATTTTTTTTTTAAATGAAAATAGATTTGAAAACAAAGAAAACTAAAATATATGAATATGTATTATTTTTATAAATAGAAAATAAAAAATAAAGCTTTATCGAGGAGTCATGTTTGTTAACTCCATTCATTCGGGTTTAACTTTCATTCTCACATTTGACCAGCTTGAACATAGCTCAATTGATTAAGATAACACTTTCAATCAAGAGGTTAAAAGTTTAAATCCTCACTCTACATACTTTTGAGCTAATCTAATAATAATAATATAATAATAACATTCATGCAGAAAATGCTATAATCATAACAATTATTAATTAATTTAATTGCTTATTATTTTAGCAATAACTACTTAAGCGGCAAATTAGTAAAGTGTAATTATTTTTTATTTTTGATTTTAGTGATGTGAAAGTAAGAATGTAACTAAATGGATAAGAGAGAAATTGACATTTTAAAGGTTGATAGTTTATGCCTCCACTCCTCAATTATTGAATTAAATGTGAGAGTAAGAATTTGAACATCTAACCTTTAAAATTTATGTATATTATCTTAATTAATTGAGCTAAAATTGGATTCACACATAATTCATTGGTAGTCACTCTTTTTAAATAAAATAAAAATAAACCTACCTAGTGATGGATAATAATCATACTAATCACTTATTGAAATCATAATAATAATTGACTTAACACATGTTATAGTTTTAACCATATTTGTAGTTTTTATACTATCATCTTATTATATTTTATTTTTATTAAAAATAATAATAAATTAATAAAAATATGAGTGTGGTCTTTCAACTTTCACGTTGCATCAAGTCTTCATACTATATTTATATTTTAAAACTAGCATTTTTTAATAATAAATATGTTAAATTATAAGTTTAAACTTTATCGTTGTAGATTTTAGTTTTCATACTTTAACCATTTTTTAATAAATCCTTAAACATTCAACGTTGTATCTTTTCATCCTTTTAATTTAAATAGAATCTAAAAGGTCTCTAAACTTTCAATTTTTTTTAATTGGTTTAGATTAATTTGATTAAAATTAAATGATTACAATGCCTTTAAACCAATCAGACACAACCTTTAAATAATATAGTCTAACATATATAAAAAATGTATTAAGCTAACTAGGTTAATAAAATAGATCTATTAGGCATTGAATTAAAAGCTCAAAATCTATTAGAAACTTTTTAACGTATATTGATCATATCAACACAACCTTGAAAGTTCACGACATATACAAATTTTTTGGCTAAATATACCAAATGCTCCTTAATTTGTTTAGGTGGTTTTTCAAATTGGTCTTTAATTTTTTTAGCCTCATTTAGTATTTATTTGATTTTTGGTTTTTGAAAATTAAGTTTATAAACACAACTTCCACCTATAAGTTTTTTTTTTTCTTTTTTTTTGTTATGTTATCTATCTCCTTCCCAGGTTTTAAATGATCAAGTCAAGTTTTGAAAACTAAAAGAAATAGTTTTCAAAAACTTGTTTTTGTTTTTGGAATTTGACTAAGAATTCAAATATCTTCTTAACAAATATGAAAACGATGGTAAGAAAATTGGAAGAAAACAAATATAATTCTCAAAAACCAAACGCTAACCAAACGGGACCTTTGAAATTCTCAATTTTAGTCCTAATATATCATAAACTCTCAATTAGGTCCTTCCCTGAAAAGATTTGTTTAAGTTTATGATTACCCAATTTTTTTATTATGTAATTAACATATTTGGACACATGACAATTTAAGTCTCTAACGATGTTATTTGACATATGAAATCCAATTTAACCTTTTAACAAAATCTAACCCTTTAATGAACAATGTCCATTTGTTCTATGTAACACATCCCAATAGCATGTCGACGTGTTCAAATAGGTTAACAAAACAATAATTTAATGGAAAAATGTAATTGGTGGCAATTAGAGTTTTTCTAATTGCAAATATAGCACAATGTGAAAATAATAGCAAATATAACCATTTATTAGAATAAAATTTCATGATTTTTCCGTTTTACCCCTATTTTATTTTGAATTGTGAGAGAATTCTACTCATCTCCGTATAATCCTTTCTATTAGCATCTAATAATCTGAGTCTATCAGTGTCTATCATTGATAGACTCCGATTAATTCAAGTATATCAGTGACTATCAGTGATAGACACTGATAGACTATCAGGTTGATAGACTCTAATAATCGGAGTCTATCATTGATAGACGCTGATATACTATTATGTTGATAGACTCCGTATAAATCTTTCTATTAGTGTTTATCACTGATAGACTCTGATAAATAATTCAGGTAACAATGACTATCAGTGATAGAAACTGATAGACTATCATGTTGATAGACTCCGTACAATCATTTCTATCACTGTCTATCACTAATAGATTCTGATTATCAGAGTCCATCAATGACTATCAGTGTCTATCACAGATAGACTATCATGTTGATAGACTTCGTATAATCATTTCTATCAGTATCTATCCTAGATAGACTTCGATTGATTTGGTGTATCAATGACTATCAGTGATAGACATTGATAGACTATTTGTTGATAGACTCCATATAATCATAGTTTATTAGTGTTTATCATTGAATCAAAGTCTATCGATGACTATCGATGATAGTCACTGATAATTTTTTTATCAAATAGTTGCTGATAGTAATGATATTTTTGTAATTCAACGTCACTTTTTGCTATTTCCGTAAATAGTTTTACTTTTTGTTATTTTTGCAACATGTTTAACACTTTTTGCTATCTCTGTAATATGTTTAACATTTGGTTTATAACTAAGTAATTTTTTTAGTTCAACAACATTTGGGTAGAAATTGAACATCTTGGTACCAAAGCGAGCTTAGCTCAGCGGTAATTGACATGTACCTTCGACCATGAGGTCAGAGGTTCGAATCTCCCCACTCCAAATGTTGATGTACTTAAAAAAAAAAAAAAAAAAAAAAAAAATACAGGTCAATTATATGAGTGCTCAATTTAGCAATGAAAGCAGAGTTGTATTAACCAATTTTAACATATTTTTCTGAGTAAGAGGTTAGTTGAAAATTTTTAATACTAAATTAAAGAATTTAGCGAAGTTTTTCAAAGTAAACCAAAAGTTGAAGATGAACAAAAGAAAGCAAAGACTTGAAAGAAAGAAAGAACACATACCAGTTGTCTTAAGGGTTTATCTGCAGAACTCTTGGACATGAGCCCTAAATCCCCAATCCCACTTCGTCCTCGTTGCTTCAAATCTCTCTCCTCGTTTCCATTTCCTTTTCTCGCATTCATCACTCTCTCCACCATTCGACTTCCAAGAATGTTCGTCGATTCGGTTCTTCTCTGATCGTTGCTCAAGTTTCCGCCTCTGTTGTTCTCCTGTTTCGCCTCCACTTTCCGCCCCCTCGTCACGCTCGGCGAGCACGATTGCCTTCTCGAGTTCATCGTCTCTGTTGTCTGCCCGTTTCCTACCTGCCGCCCTCTTGTCACCGAGCTCGACCGATCGGTCCGCAGATTTGGGGGCGTTTCGTTGGAGAACTCTGGAATTTGAGATGCTATTGTCGATCTCACAGTAGGGGATGTCGTTCTGCTTCTTGGATTATGGTTTGGATTGGAATTTGGCTTTGGCTTGGCGACGTTTGTTGATCCTTTCGAGAGGTTTGAGGTTAGATAATCCGTGTAACTCTCTTTAAGATTTATGGATTTCATGTTGTTGTTGTTTCTTTTGATCGTTGGGTCGGTTGATGATGCATGAGTGATTCTTTGGTTTGGGTTTGGAGAAAGGGTTGTGGTTCTTTGGTCTGGGTTTGGAGATGGGGTTGCTGTTCTTTTGGTGTTCTTGGGTTCAATTGATGAATTGATGCGTGGTCTATGACTGGGAGTGATGGACCTGGATGGTATTTTTGGTTTTGTAGTTGGAGATTTCTCGATCCCATTGTTTCTCTTTGTTGCCTCTAAATTGCTTGAAGCCTGGCCAGAAAATTACAACTGAGAGTTTAAATTAAGTGTACAGAGAGACTGAGATTCAATGGATACTTTAGTGATATTATATATGTGGGGTGAGAGAAACCATGAAAGAGAATCAAGAGCTAATTAAATGGTCATTGTAGAGTCCAGAGATTAGACAAAGGAAAATAAGATTCTCACATGAATTTGGATTCTTTCTATAATGAAAAGTTTTCAGGGAAAAGCACCTGTAACTGTGAGAGAGGTTGGATTAGTGGTGTCTCTTTCTGAGCATTCATATGTGGAGCAGTGGC
This sequence comes from Luffa acutangula, assembly GCA_036850905.1. Lineage (NCBI taxonomy): Eukaryota > Viridiplantae > Streptophyta > Magnoliopsida > Cucurbitales > Cucurbitaceae > Luffa > Luffa acutangula. Next base: position 41,725,696 of record CM072097.1, on the reverse strand, counting down.
TTCCATTTCCAAAGATGGAAACAAAGGAGTTGCAGGTGGTGTTTTAAGCCTTCACTAAGCAATATATGAAGATAAGTTCAGAAAAGTTACCAATCCAACAAATTCTGAAACAGAGAAGATGAGTTTTATACCAATCATAGTCGTTTTTGTGTCCCTCAGAAAGGAGTTCAAATCCAGATTCTTTCCTGATTGATTGAATTCTGTAGAACGGAGAATTCCCTACAAAAGTTAACTCAAGATTAAATATTATAAGCTTTTCGAGAAAGTTAACAAAACTAAGAATGGTTTGATGTGGAGATCATGGAGTTGTAAGTACCACCATTGCTATGTTCGAGGTCATCGACAGGCAGAAGAAGGCAGGCAGTACGTTCCTTTTCGCGCTTATGCAGCTCTCGGAAGAGATAGAGATCTTCATTTTCTCTTTCCTTTCGACCCTTTAATTGCAGACCCATTATCCATCTGTTTTTGCTTCCACTGCCATTGTTCATGGTGGAGTTTCCTTTTTTTTGTTGAAGATCTTTCTGAAATTTGTTCCTTGGATCGCTAATGAATGAGAATGGAGACTGGTTGGAGTGGAAGAGGATGTGTGGTATTGTTCTTAAGAACAAATAAGATGAGACTTTGGCTTTGTTGGAAGCGAAAACTTAGCCAAATGGGAAGCACCGCCGGCAACTTCAATGTCTTTGTTTTGGGGTTTTGGGAAAAGTTTGGAGAATTTGTCAAGTGTAGAATGAGAGTGCGGCTCTAAGAATCATTGGAAAAACGGATTCCTCTGTACTAGACATTTGTCTTCCTCCACATTAATATTTATGAAAACTTTGAATACTATATGAAATGTTGACATAAATCAACTAGTTAAAACAATCAATTCCTCACTTCTACCTGAATTTGATGAGAAAAAGAAAAAGAAAAGAAAAGTTTGACTTTAAGTTAGATTTGTAGGACTTTTTAGTTTGAACTTAACAATTAGCTTCCTTTATATATATATATATATATATATATATATATATATATATATATATATAATTCGTCGAAATATGCGTAAGGTCTGAACACTCATGGTTATAAAAAAAAGACTTACTTTGTATTAATATTTATGAATATGTTTGGTAAAAAACAAAAGAGAATATGATAAATTTAACACACAAGTTAGGCTTGCCCAACTTTGGAGTGACAAAATATTTAAGTTTGTTAATCTTAAAGATTATATAAATTTAAACTTATAAATTTCACCTTTTGTACTGCATACTAATATTTATTTATAATAAAGCCATAAAACAAACATGCGTATCTAAAATTTATAATAAAGCCATAAAACAAACATAAATTACATAATCTCAATCTAAGGTATCTAAAATTTTTTCCGAGGAACATTCAAACACAAATTATATTATATTTATTAAGGACAACAGACAACCACATATCTCCACAATCGTATGATATTGTCTACTTTGAGCACAAGTCCTCATGGCTTTGCTTTTGATTTCACCCAAAAGGTCTCATCCTAATAAAGATAATCGTCCTTTCTTATATACCCATGATCATTCTCATGTCTAGCTAATGTGAGATTTTGGTCACATTCCCAACAATCTTCCCCTTGAATAAAGTACCATCGAGCCTCCCTTCAAATGGTCATCTATCTGTCCAACTCTTTAAGAGTTTACTTTTATCTAGGACAACTCCTCTTCACCAAAATATATTGCGTGCCTAGAGCTCAACCACGAACTTTCACCATAACTATTAAGGCTCACAATTTCTTTGTTTAACACCCAAAGATTCTACCCTGATACCACTTTGTTAAGGTCAATGACACTCCACATATCTCCACAATGGTACGATATTGTCTACTTTGTGCATAAGCCCCATCTTGATCAAATTATGTTCAATGGAGATACTTGTCCTTCCTTATATACTCATGATCATCCCCTTGTCTAATTAATGTGAGACTTTGGTCGCATTTCCAATAATATTATACAAACCAAAAGAATCTAACCCTAATTTTATAAACTTAAGTTAAACATTCCCTTAGGTCCCGTTTGATAACCATTTGGTTTTTTGTTTTTGAAAATTAAGCTTATAAGCACTACTTTCATCCACAACTTTCTTTGTTTTGTTATCTACATCATTTCCTTGTTTTCAAAAACCATAACAAAATTTGAAAACAAAAAAAAAAATAATAGTTTTCAAAAACTTGTTTTTGTTTTTGGAATGTGGCTAAGAACTCAAATGTCTACTTAACAAAAATGAAAACCATTGTAAGGAAATGAGGAAAAACAAGCATAATTTTGAAAAACTATGTGGTTATCAAACGAGACCTTAGAAATTCATTTTCAGGCGAAGAAATTTTGAATTTTGAATTTTGAACGAGTTTATATTTCACATAATTGATGTCGTTAGAGCGAGAAACGAAAAGGGCACATATTTAAGTCTAAATTATAAATTCGAAAAATACAGTAAAAGAATGAAATTTATATAATTAAACTCAATAAGTGATCTGAAAAAGGTCAAAGAATAGAAAATATATTTATATATACCTATAATTCTGCTATACGTCCAAATGCATATGTATACGGACACATAGCATAGACAGAAATGTACAGTTTAACTTAAAAATCAATTCAGCTAAAAAAATAATAATAATAAATAAAAATAAATTGAAAAAGTCAAGTACATTAAAATAAAAGTTTCTAAAAGTCACCTTTATATAATTAAATCAATTATGCCCAATGCCGTCCGTGCATGTAATGGCCTGCATATTATTGGCAAACCGACATGAATTATTATAATTTAAGACATTGGAATTTCGCAAATTGCCTCTTTGGCTCCAATTGAACACAAAGTGAAAGTTTAAAAGCTAATTAAAAAATTTTTAGAGATCAAGACCGACTGTTGATTTGTTGGAGCTGTCTCCTGATTTTGGGGTGGTGTTGAATTGTGTGCGACAACCTATGACGGAATTTAACCAACCTTGGAGAACAAGAGAAAGTTTCGAAGTAGATCACCTGGGTAAAAACCTGTTTTTGTTCAATTTTGAGAGCCAAAGTGATAAAGAATGGATAATAAACAACGCTCCATGGCTATTCGACAAAAACTTACTTGTTCTTGAAGAGCCCATAGCAAACCTTAGAACGACAGAGTTGGAATTCAAGAAAGAAGCTTTCTGGGTAAGATTGATAAATCTTCCAATGGGCTACTGCAATAAGAAGGCAGTGGTAAAATTAGGAAATAACCTAGGCAAATTTCTTGAAGTAGACTGTGGTAAGAACGACCTATGTTAGGAGAATAGCACGCGTATTGAGGTGCTAATTGACATCACAGAACCCCTATGCAGAGGATTTATGTTAAAAGCAGATGGAGTTTCGAAGGAGTGTTGGATATCGTTAAGATACGAACGACTGCTAGAATTCTGCTTCAAATTTGGTCGGATTGGTCATGTAGCTAAGGAATGCATAGAGGAATAAAGCAAAGCTATGGCAGATACAAGTAAATTTGAGTTTGGTTCATGGCTTAGATTCCAAGGTGTCCAAAGAACCACCAAGAAAACAGGATCCCCTTAGGGAAGAAAAGTCTAAGGAAGAGGTTTATCCACCGAGCAGAGAGGGAAACATGGATGGAGAAGGAAATACAGAAGAGGAATTTGGCAGGAATCTAAGGGGTGTTGTGGTGGATAGAAATGAATCAAGATTTGAACAGGGGATTGACCTTAGACTAAAGGCTATAGAGAACTCAATTGTAGAGAAAATGTCAAACAGGACTGATATTGGAAGGATTTCAACTGAGAACGAGGGCTTTAAGGAGAGATTAAAAGAAGTGAAAACATGTGATTCTGATTCAATAAATAATTCTGCTGGAGTCTAAAGCTCATCAAAGAAAAGATTAAACTGGAAAAGGTGAGCTAGAATGGGGTCTATGGAAATTCATATGAAAGAAAAATCTAAGCCAATCAAAAGGGAAAAGGAGTGAAGAACCAGAATCTGATAGGAAGAAAGTGAAAAGTGGAGAAACTATGGAGATGGAGCTGATTGAAGAACACGTGTTTATGGCAGAGGCTAGTAAACAACCCTGCCAAGGATTATGAGGATAATATGTTGGAACTCTCAGGGGTTGGAGAATCCGAGAGCGTTCCGAGCCCTTAAAAACCTTGTTTTAACAAGGGATCCCCAAATTATCTTTTTAGCAGAAACTAAGAGAGGAGAAGGAGTAATGAACAAGATCAAGATTAGATGCAAATTTGTTGGTTGTTTAACAGTTAATAGTGAAGGGGCCAAGGGAGGACTAGGTCTCTTTTGGAAGAAACAATGTTCAATTACAGTGAAGTCCTATTTAAAAAAACCACATAGATTCAGAAATTAGTTGGGAAGGGAAGATTTGGAGATTCACAAGAATATACGGATTCCTAGAAACGAGTCAAAAACAGAAGACATGGAACCTTATGTGTAAACTACGGGGTTCAAAGAATTAACCGTGGTTATTGGGTGGAGACTCTAACGAAATAACTAATGACATGGAAAAGTTCGGAAGACCTCGAAGGAAAAGGAAATACTTGGAAGAATTTAGGAAAGCAGTTGATGAGTGTGAACTTAGAGATATGGAACCTGTGGGGGATCTCTTTACTCTTGGTATTGTTGGGTTTTATGCCCTAAAACTCGTAGATAGTGAATGTAATCGTTGACCGGATATTAATGAAATAATATTGATATATTTTTCCATTAAATGTTATTAGTTATTTTATATTTGTATTTGCCTAAAAATAACCCTAATCCAATAAACTAGACATTCTAGGCTGTAATATGAGTCTTGAAGTATATGTAGCGACAGATCATTGTTCAAAAAACAGCCTGAAGGGTCTATAGTATAGGGATAAGACTGGGTGCCTTATCCTGGCGACACTATGGATATGACCCACTTTGTATTTGATACAAACGCTATGATCCAACGAGTTCCTGTAGGAGACATGCGAGTGAGGGTATCCTATGCAATGAGTTTGCATAAGACCGGACCGCGAAATAGTAACCACTGGTTATAACACCGTTAACTAGTTGGTTTTCTATTTCACTAGGACGACCTAGACAACTTAGTCTTAATCCTGAGTTGATTATGGACTCCTGCTCATGAGAGATTGTCCTTTGATTTGCATGGGTGAGAGTGGCCAATAAGCCTACCATTTTGGGGACAAGACCGAGTGGGGAGCTGGGAACATAATCGTACAAGATGGAATTCACTCCTTCCCCACTTTAGGGAAGCAGATGAGTGTTCCCTTAAGTGGTCACTCCGAGTCTTGAACAAAGGGTCTTACCCTCTTAATGGCACGAGAGTGTTTTTTGTTTGATGCTTGGACCACAAACAGGTTGTTCATTAGAGGAGAACTGGTACTTAAGGAAATAGAAGTAACCCAGGGGTAAAACGGTAATTTGACCCAGCTGGTGTTACGGACACTCGTGAAAGACTAACTAGTTGATATTGGTCTAGATCCGTGGACACAAAAAATATGTCTGCAGTGAGAAGAGTGCAACTGTGAGTCTATAGTGGAATGTACACACAGTTAACGAGTATTGATTAATGTGGTTAATGAGTTTGACCAATTAATCTCACATCGTTAGAGCTTCTGATCTGCAGGTCCATTAGGTCCCACTGGTAGCTCATAAAGTAATTTGAGGCAACTAAGTAATAAATGTAAATTGAAAATGTTCAATTTACTAAGGGAAACAATATAATATATATTGATATATTATTGTTGAAGGAGAAATTTTGACCAATCACAAATTGCCACGTCATTACATGAAATTAATGACGAAATTAAGATTAATTAAATTTGGAAATCAGTTATAAATTGACATGTGTCCCAAATTTAATTTGAAGACAAAGTTGGCCAATCATAAATTTTTAAGGGTCAAATGTCCATTTGATCAATTAATTAAAAATAAATTATTTTGATCAAATTAACTAATTTGACCAATTAATTAAAGAAAATAATTAATTGAATCAAATTTGGGTCTTTTAAGTATTTGGGTCATATGGTTTTTGGTCAAATATAAACCAAATCCAAGACTAAATAGTTGAGCCCAAGACCAATAAAGCTCAAGCCCAAGTTGTTAGGCCCAAAAGTCACCAGGGTCCATCCAGCGAGAACTCTATAAATAGAGGGGTTCTCCTCCATTTCAAGGGTTCAGAAATTCTACACTCTCACAAAGACAAGAGTTCAGAGTTTCAAAGCTCTCAAGCATAACCAGCGAATTCAGAGAGACTCCACCAAGTCTGAAGACCGAAGACTCTCTGCAATCCATAAGTCCAAGTGTTGAACACTCCTTGAAGACCAAACACTCTTCAAAACTTCAACACTCTTTGAAGACCAAACACCCTTCAAGACTTCAACACTCCTTGAAGATCAAAGACTCTTCAGGACATCAACACTTCTTGAAGATTGAAGACTCCTTCAAGATTGGAAGACGTCAAGCTCCAAGAATCCATTGAAGCTTCAGGCTCGAGATTAAGCGTTCCAGCCCTCGAGTGAAACACACTCACACACATAAGAGAGAGAATCAGAGGATTAAAGTTAGAGATTGTACACCCACACGCATACAAACATCAACTCAATATATATTATTTATTCCATGTGTCTCCATCTTCGAAGTTACGTGTGAACAATTATTATGAGAGAAATTAATATTTTAAGAAATTCAAATATTAATATAAATTTGAGTCACACTAAATTTATGGAAGTTTGAAAGAGTTCAAATAATGAATTAATTAATTTTAAGGCCTAAAATCTATTTGGGCAAATTAATTAATTCAAGGCCGAAAATTAAATATGTGATATTTAATTGGTGGTTAATTGATTAAAGAATTCATTAACCGAGAATTAATCAATTATGGAAATAATTAATCACTTAAGGAAGTGATTAATCATTTATGGAAATGATCTAATCACTTATGGAAGTAATTAGTCATTTGTGGAAAAGATTAATCAATTATGGAATTGATTGATCATGGATTGATTAAATAAGGAATAAGATTGAATCAATTTTGGAAAAGATTGATTTAATTGAATATTTTATTCATGGTCTCTCTTCTATAAATAGAACACTAGACCTAATTGGTTCAGTATTATCCTCTTACTCTTAGACTCACAAGACAAGACCTAGAATTCTCTCTAGCCTCCCTCTTAGAGAAAGACTCCCACAAGTCTTTTGCCTCCTAGACTTATAGACATACTGGTGTAACCTCTGTGGTTATTGTGTCATTCAAGAAGAAATTTCCAGCGATTAAAAGACAAGAGGGCTGCTGCGTTTTTGTCCGTTGGAGCGTCGTTGGCGAAGAACAGTCAAGTCTACAACGAAGGTCGTTTGTAACGGTTCTTTCCCATTTCTTTAGAAAAGCATGAAAATAAATTAGATTTAATTTTCAAGCATGTTTATAGCTATTTACAGCAACTTTAAAGCATGTTTAAAGTTTATATTTTGTCTTTTCGTGACGGTATTTTAATGTTAATTAATATACGGCGTAAGGTCCAATCGATGCGCTTCCGCTGCGTAGGGGCTTTTATCCCCTTCAGGTATGACACTAGAGAAGGTGTAAAAGTTTGGGAGAGATTAAACAGATTCTTGTACAATTCGACATTCAATTCCATTATCAAGAGGGTTAAAATTTCAAATCTTGATTGGTTATTTTCGGATCATATGTCGGTTGAAATAGAAATTGTCCCTGAACACAGAAAATAAAGGAGAAAATAAAAGAAGGTTTTCATATTTAAGGAATATTGAACCAGATACGAAGCTTTGTTCTAAGATGATTTCAAATAGTGGAGCATGGTCAGGTAATGTTTCTAAGTGGCAATCTTTAGCTAACAATCTAAATGAATGTTCTAAAGTGTTATATTCTTGGGGCAGAGTTAAACTCAAAAAGAAAAAAAAAAAGCAGAATTTTAGAAGGTAAAAAGAACCTTAAGCATGCCTACGAAAATATTCCAAATGTCAATTTTGAGTCGATCAATGAATTAAAATTTGAACTTGATAACTCCTAGAAGAAGAAGAAATATATTGGAAACAAAGGATCTAGGGAGGATTGGCTTAAGTGGGGAGATAAGAATTCTAAATGGTTTCACAAAAAGACTTCTATTAGGAAGAGAATAAATGAAAATTCAGGCATTTGTTGATGAATATGGGCAGTGGACTGAGGACCCTACTATTATAGAGCATACCTTTACAAAATATTTTAATAATCTATTTAAATCTTCTAACCCGGACACATTTAGTATCGAGGAAACACTGAGGAGTTTACAACCTAAGGTAACTCAGGCTATGAATAATAGGTTATTAGCTCCTTTTACTAAGGTTGAAATTGAGATTGCTATAAATCAAATGTTCCCAACTAAAGCCCCTGGACCGGATGGATATCCTCCTCTTTTTTTATCAAAAATATTGGAAAATAGTGGGGTCAAAAAACTGTTAAAGAATGCTTGGACATCCTGAATAATGGGAAAGATATTAAGGAATGGAATACAAATATAGTTGTAATTCCCAAAAATTCTAATCCTAAAGAAGTAGGAGACTATAGACCGATTAGTTTATGCAATGTAAACCATAAGATAGTGACAAAAATTGTTCCTAACCGTTTGAAAGGAGTTCTTAACAGCATAATCTCAGAGAATCAATCAACCTTTATCCAATGAAAATTAATAACAGATAACATTTAAGTCGGATACGAATGTAGTATTGCCATAAAAAAATCAGTTTTATAAATAAAAATATGGCAACCCTTAAGATTGATTTAAGTTAAGCCTATGATAGAGTAGAATGAGCATATTTAAAGGAGATTATGCTTAAACTAAGGTTCGATTCTAGATGGATTAACCTGATTTTAAGATGCATATCCTCGACCAATTTTTCAATTCTAATCAATGAGGAACAAAAAGGTAATTTTGGGTCTAATAGAGGACTAAGACAAGGTGATCCTTTATCACCATATTTGTTCATTTTAGTTGCTGAGGGTCTATTTCATCTCACATTATAAGCCAATAAGAACAATAATCTTTCAGGAATCAGTATCTCTCAAATGGTCCAGTAGTCTCCCATTTACTATTCGATTAACATTAAGATAGAAGTTTAGTAATGTCGCTTGATAGCGAGCATAGCTAGCTATTTTTCTATAATTAATTAAGCTAGTCTTTTACAATTATTTGTCCAAATTTATGCATTTTCATGTTGTATTTGTAGGAAATTAACATTGGAGCCAATTGGATGTTCGGAGGGCAAAAAGAGGTTAAAGAATGAAAAAGAATCAAAGTTGGAAGATTGAAGATAGGCTCATCCGCTGACATTCTCTATTTGGAGTTTTCAATCTAAAAAAAAAAAAAAAAAAAATCATAGCGTCGAGACGCTAGGCGAACTTCCAGAATCCGTAATTTCGCTGTAGCGTCGCGACGCTACGACCAATTTTTGCCTTATTTAAAGATTGTGATTAGGGATTTTTGGGGGAATTTTTTTGGGAGATTTTTAGCCGTAAAACAGAGAGAAAAATTATATTTTTAGGTTGAAGCAAGAGGGGAAGCGTAGAATTGAAGACTTTGTTCGTAGAGATCGTAACGGGGACGTGCAGTATCGGCCTTCATAGTGTTTAATCTTCTTTCCCCCTTACTTTAGTTAGTTTTTAATGGCTTTTTCCTACTTAGTTTATCTTGTAACGCCATGTATGAGTAACTAAGTTTGTTACTTAGGGATTGATGTAGTCTTTTTAGTTTATGGATTGATTTATGGGTTGAATTGTGCAATTGTTTTATGTTTGCATTCTTAATTTAATGCTTTCAATTAATTTGCCACTAGTTGAATGATCTAAGTGTTGATTATTGCTCGAGAGAGGGGATTTAGCGTAGACTTTATTAAGATTGCATGACTAAAGTAGAATCTCTAAAATCGTGACGGAATTTAGAGTAACTTTAGAATCGGTTAAAAAGAACTATTTGCCTTGCTTATTAAAGAACTTAGATAGGGATATCAAGTTAGTTAATTTGCATGAGAATCAATTATACTCGGGAGAGGTAGCTGTGATTAAAGGTTCTTAGACTCATAAAACCATTGTGCGTTATAATTCATTCCCTAAAATCAATCCTAGATTAAATTGACGAAATCAATTCCCTAAGTATTCTTTCAATTGAATTTCACATCTTTGATTTGCATTACCTTGGTTTCTAAATTTCACAACTTGTTGGTCCCTAAATAAAATTGAGCAAGATTATTCATGGTAATTGATTTAACTTAAAAATCCAATCGAGAGGACGACACTCGATTTTTCGATCACTTTATTATTACTTGACCCGTGCGCTTGCGGAAAGGAAAATTCCACATCATCGCTAAGTTAGGGATAGAAACTTGGGGCGTTACACTTACCAAGTCAGCACATTCCTTCTGGGTATGCATGCTTACTTTGCAAATAGGTGGGGATGGTTGTATTTAGAGGAGATGAGAATCAAGTGCCCATAGCTCCTCCAGGTCTAACAACTTTCGAGGGCGAAATTTCTTAAGGGGGAAGAATGTAACATCAGTAATTCGAGGTAAAGCATAATTTCCTTAGTTTTGAGTTGATTTGCTAATTAGGAGTTAAAGAAGGAATTTAAAAGATAGATTTTTGTGGATTTTCAATATTTAGGGCTTGAATGGCATTTTTGCAATTAAGGGGAAGTTGAAGAAAAGAAGATATAAGCCCTAGCTTGCACACAACCCAAGACTCCTTCATCTTCTCCTCATCTTCCCTTTTCTCCTTCCTTTGCACTCGACAGCTGAAGCAACTCAAGCTCCCAACTCCGGCGGCATCTCCTGCGGTTCTCCGATGACCTTCCCTCGCGTGTCTTCTCCAACAGCGTCTCGGCAGTGCAACGGCGGAGCGTCTCGGTCAGTAGGTGGGTTTCGTTTTCTTCCCGAGTTTCTCTCTCTCGTTGGTCTTTCTCTCTACATCTCTCTCTCTCTTTGGTTGTGGTTTTTCCGGAGATTCGCGTGTTCAGCAGTAGCGTCTCCTTGAGCTTCAGCGTGGGTGTAGTGAGTCGATCCATGTTAACTTACCTAATAAATATATAATAATAATAATAATAATAATTTATTTTTTCTCTCTAAACTTCTCATGCCTAATTAACTTACCTAATAATAATAATATATAAATAAATAAATGTTTTGGTTTAAAATTCTCATCTGTAATTACCTTTACCTATATAAACAAGATTGTCATTTTTTTTTTAATAAATTTAAGGGAAATCCTTAGAAATGACAAAAAATTACAGGGTACTTTTGAAAAATGGCCAAACCGGATTTTTTAATGAAAAATGGCCAAACCGGATTTTCTAACCTATTTTCGTGCGATACGAAATACCATTTTTACCCTTCAGTCTGTAATTTTTTTTTAATAAATTTAAGGGAAATCCTTAGAAATGACCAAAAATTACAGGTTATAACCTATTTTCATTTGTAATTACCTTTACCTATATAAACAAGATTGTCATTTTTTTTAATAAATTTAAGGGAAATCCTTAGAAATGACCAAAAATTACAGGGTACTTTTGAAAATACCCTGTAATTACAGGGTACTTTCGTGCGATACGAAATATCATTTTTACCCTTCAGTCTGTAATTTTTTTTTAATAAATTTAAGGGAAATCCTTAGAAATGACCAAAAATTACAGGTTATAACTTATTTTCATCTGTAATTACCTTTACCTATATAAACAAGATTGTCATTTTTTTTAATAAATTTAAGGGAAATCCTTAGAAATGACCAAAAATTACATGGTACTTTTGAAAAATGGCCAAACCAGATTTTTTAATGAAAAATGGCCAAATCGGATTTTCTAACCTATTTTCGTGCGATACAAAATACCATTTTTACCCTTCAGTCTGTAATTTTTTTTAATAAATTTAAGAGAAATTCTTAGAAATGACCAAAAAATACAGGTTATAACCTATTTTCATCTGTAATTACCTTTACCTATATAAACAAGATTGTCATTTTTTTTTTAATAAATTTAAGGGAAATCTTTAGAAATGACCAAAAATTACATGGTACTTTTGAAAAATGGCCAAACCGGATTTTTAATGAAAAATGGCCAAACCGGATTTTCTAACCTATTTTCGTGTGATACCAAATACCATTTTTACCCTTCAGTCATCCCCACGTCACTCCTATATTTGTGCAGTCGTATCTAATTATTTTTTTTAACATAAATCTATAACCTCTAATTCCATGAATCAAGGAACTAATAGTTACAGGATCAATTTTCTCCCTCTCCCATCTGCAATCTGTTTTCTAGAAGATTTTCACTGTGCAATTTCTCACCCTTCCTCTTTTCTTCGAAAAATATACCTTTTTTGGTTTTCTAGAAGATTTTTACAGCATCAATTCTCTCTCTTCATCATCTATCCGAACAAGGTTGATCAAACATTGTTGGGCGACCATAGAAAAATGGTTAGATTTACACTGTATTTTTGAAAAATGGTTAGATTTACACTGTATTTTTGAAAAATGGTTAGATTTACACTGTATTTTTGAAAAATTGCCAGATTTACGCTGTATTTTTGAAAAATGGTCAAACAGATTTTTTCAATGAAAAATGGCTAAATCGTTTTTTAACCTATTTTCGTGCTTGAGTCAAGTTTCACGTTCACACCCTTTTTAGAAGCCACTATCTGATTTAATTATATAAAAAAAAATTATCCTTAAATCAAGGAATTACAATATCTATCTTCTCTCTCATATCTCTCAAAAATCAAAATCAGATTTTATTTTTATTAAAAGTGAAAGATTACATAGAAATTAGGTTTTATTTTAATTTTCGATTAGATTCTTAGATTTTAATTATCTAATTAGCATATTTATCGTTTTTTCCCAACTTTTTGTCATCCATCGATTGTTTGCTTTGTCGTTCATATCACCATTGTAAGGGTTATTGATCTATATCATATCACCATTGTAAGGGTTATTGATCTACATCATAGGTATGTTAAATATTGTATTTTGTATTTATCTATCATTATTTTCCTCCTTGTATCTTATTTTTCAACACAAAGTATTTTTTTTCAAAGTCTTCAATGGTTTCCAAATGAAAGCTTTTGGAGGAAGAATAGAATGGAGAAAAGTGCCCAAAAAAAGATCGAAAGTTTCTCAAGAATTTCTTTATAATGGTTGAAAGAAGATGAGAATGGGAAAGACCGCACAAACCGAAGAAAATTGGGAAGAATCTCAAGGGTTTCAGATTTTTTTTTTTAAAATAAGGTGAATACTAAATCCCAATTTTCGAATTAAGTTGAAGGGAAATAGTGAGTAATGATTTCTTCTCGTTTTTTAAATGATTTGATTTTTACCATAGTAAATTATTTGCATGTTGTCTAATATGTTAGTTTACTATATACACTGTATTTGCATCATTTTTTTTTACTGAATATATTGTATTTGCATCATTTTTCTTTTTATAAACTTGAATGTTTTTTATTGTTCTAGTAACCATTTGTGAGTAATGGTTTCTTCCCGTTGTTCAAGATTGAAATCATTTGCAAGATTAGTGATTACACTTTGAAGTTAGGTTATTGAGGGTTTGGAAAAGAAAATAGGGTTTTTGTGTGTAAGTGAATTTAGTAATTTAAATAGACACTAGTTAACTGATTTAATCATTTTCGTGCACAACCTATTTTGGTACGAGTTAACAATTTTTTTTTAAAAAAAAATCTACGACTCTCCCCTTGATTTGTGCTAATTGGTTGATGTTTGTTATGGGAAATCCTCAGATATGGCCAAAAAATTATAGGCTAGTTTCGAAAATTAGCACAAATTAGGAGGATTTGTGCTAATTGGTTGATATTTGTTATCTTATTTGTTACGGAAATCCTCAAATATGGCCAGAAATTACAGTGTTTAAATTTAAGTCTTCTTATTTTTTCTCTCTATTTTTTAATCCAAATCTCTTGTTTTAAATTTAGGTTGCCAGATTTATATTCCATTTAGTTTGAATTTCTGTTATTGATTTGCTAGATAATTAATCAGTAAGTAACCTACATTCTCTCCCTCATTTATAGTGTATTTGGTTTATTTTATTTTCTGAATTGACATTTGGATAGGGGGTATTTTTGTCCACTTTGTTGCCAAAAGAGTTTACTAAAAATAGCTTTTGGTCATTTATCAAATTAGAAATTCGAATGGCCCCTTTTTCAAAACAACTATTTTTATTTGGCCATTTATCTGGTTGCCCCTAAATTTAAATTCATTTATGATATAAAAAGAATGATAGAGTACTATTTTATTGAAGTCATGTTTAGAAAAACTTTACTATCCATTTTAAGTTTTTTTTTTTTCTAGTATATTTATTTAGATAATTCAATCATATTTTCTTTTTAAAAGACTAAGAAAAAAAAATCAATGTATACGCTAGAATCTTGGAGTTGTATCAATAAAAACTTCAAACTAATAATTCAATTTAAACCGTAAACTTTCATAATTGAATTTTATGTCTGATAGAGTTCTAAGCTTTCAATTTTGTGTCTAGCTAGTATGTCTGTAAATTTTGAAAAATGTCAAATAGATCAAGGACCTATTAGACACAAATTGAAAATTTAGAAATCTATTGGATATAAAATTGGAAGTTTAAGATTCTATTGGACAGTTTTTTAGGTTTATGATAGCGAGCATAGCTAACTAGTTTTCCCTAATTAATTTAGCTAGTCTTTTATAATTTATTGGCCAAAATTATGCATTTATGTGTTGTATTTGTAGGATAAATAGTTTTGAGCCAATTAGATGTTTGAGATGCGAAAAGAAGCCGAAGAATGAAAAAGAATCAAAGTTGGAAGATTGAAGATAGGCTCATCTGCAGACCAACGTCTCGACGCTGCTCTCTAGGCGTCTCAACGCTGACATTCTATATTTGGAGTTTTCAATCTAAAAAAAAAAAAAATTCAAAGCGTCGCGATGCTAGGACCAGCGTCGCGACGCTCTCGGTTGAATTTTCTAGATTCACGATATCGCGACAACGTCGCGACGCTACGACCAAAATTTTTCCTATTTATATTTTGCGATTAGGGCTGATTTAGGGACTTCTCTTGGACGATCTAGAGCCGTAAAACAGAAAAAATTAGCCTCTTTTGAAGTTGTACCAAGTGGAGAAAATTGGGATTGAAGGCTTGGCTCATGGGGATCGTGACGGGGATGTGCGGTCTCGGCTCACCTAGCGTTTATTTCTCTTTTCCCTTACTTTAGTTAGTTTTTATGGCTTATTTAGATTATTTGATATTGTAACGCGGATTATGTGTAGCTAAGTTTAATTCTTAGGAATTGATGTAGTCGTTGGGCACTTTATGGATTGATTTTATGGTTTTATGCTATTGATTTCATTTATGCATAATGTATGTTTAATGCTTTCAATTTACTGGTCATGAATTGAATGTTGATTGTGATTAAATCTAACTCGGGAGAGAGGATTTAGCTAAGAACTCATTATTCATAACTAGGATTTAGCTAGAAATCGGGAGATAATAGTTAATTTTAGAAATCGTTAAAAAGGTTAACCTTAATGCCTTGCATGTTTAATGAATTTAGATAGGGATATCGGGTTCATTGCATGTGGGAGAATCATGTATGCTCGGGAGAGATATGTGTGATTTTAGTTTTCCAAGATTTATGAACCATAGCATGTCATTAATCCATGAATTAATCCATAATCCCAATTGGTGAAATCAACTCCCTAAGACCGTTGTCTCCATTAAATTATCATACTTTTTCATTGTTTTATGTTTGATTTACATTCATTCTCACTTCGATTGGTTCCCTAAATAAAATTGGGCAAGAGTATTTTCGGTAATTAAAATTGATTAGATATCCAATCCAGAGGACGACATTCGAATATCACGTTCATTATATTATTACTTGACTCTGCGCTTGCGGTAGGAAATTCCACATCAAGTTTTTGGCGCCCTTGCCGGGGATTGGCATATTTAGTCATTTTTAATATCGAAGAAAAATTGTCCGGTCTTAGTTTAGGGTGTATTTTATATTTTTTGTTATTTTTGTTATTTTTGTTTTTAGGTAGATTGCATTCTTTTCCTTTATCGTTTTTCTTTTCAATATTTGGATTTTTCCATATTTGTTTGAATTTCCCATAGATAGAATTTACTTTTTAGTTTTATCCTTTGTAAATTAATTTTTCCTTATTTGGTAGTTTTCTATTTTGTTTTTGCCATATTTGATTTTTCATTCCTTATTTGTTTATCTTTTCCTTTTTTAAATTATATTTAATTTTTTTTTTCATATTTGCTTTCTTGCCATATTTAGTTTTTCTTTTTCTTTTTCTATTTTGTTTTCTTTGTTCTTATTTATTTATTTATTTATTTGTTTGTTTGAGTCTTAGACCTTTGTTCTTGTTGGGTTATTATTTGATTGGAAACCTAATTATCATTATTGCTTTAATTGATTTGAATGGCTTTTTATTCAACTCCATATTCCAAATTTTCATCTTCAAGTTATATCCTTTTAAAAGAAAATTCTTCCTTAAAAAACTTAGTTCAAAATTATATTGAGGAGTCTAGAGCGAGTAGTTTAAAATTTGATGAAATTATAAAAGGACTTCAAACCCCAAAGGAAGTTGGGGAGATGAGATCCACTTCCCTAGGTTGTCTAGTGAGTAATGTGGTCGATGATTCATTGGCACCCATTCAAGAGCTTAGTTCTTTCGATTTTACTGAGGATGAGCATTTAGGGGTGAGTTGCATAGATAGTGGAGAAGAATTGGAAAGTTGTAGCACCTATCAAGAACATGTTTGTGAGGAAGGAAAAGAAAATGAGCTTGTAGTGTTAGAGGAAATTCAGGAGGTAGAGTTTGAGGTTGAACAACCTTCGTCTCTTTTATCTTCTCTATCCTATGTAGAATATGATTGTTCCTTTTTCTATTCTCACGAGTCAGTTCTAGATTCAAAGTCTCTTTATTTTGATTTTTCTCCCTTTATGCTTATTTTATCCAAAAATACCAAAAATAATTTTGTTTCAGGGGCCCATGAGAAGCTAGTAAGCTTGCTAGCAATTGTGAGATTTATTGATTCAAGAAAGAAGGGCCCAAAGAAATACGAGAATTTTTATGTGCCTTGACAGACTGGACGAGCACGTCGAGCTAAAGACGTTAAACAAGCGCTTATGGAAGGCAACCCAAGTAAGTTAAGTTGTGCTTTTCTTTTTTATTTTGATTTGTTTGTTTTTGTTTTGTAGGTCTTGGTTCCGGTTTCTCCTTTGCTTGCAAGCTTCCATGAGAAGGCCATCATCATTCCAGGTGATAGCGCAATTTATTATGCTATATTTTATATGATTTTATCGTTAGTCTTGAGTATTATTTGGGCATTTTTATCTATATTTGGGCATTTTTATCTGTATTTCAATGGAATTCAACAATTTTGAGCATTACCGATGATTTAGGAGCCAAAGAATGAGTTCGGGCCAAGAAAACAAAAAATGAAGCAAAACTATAGGCCTAGCGTTGAGACGCTAGCCCTTGGAGCGTCTCAACGCTGGGCGCAAGTCAGGAGGCGCGCGCAAACGAGGCAGCGTCTCGACGCTGCGAGACTTTCCGCATTTACTAGGGCGCGCATCGTGACAGCGTCGCGACAATGTGTCCTCAGCGTCTCGACGTTGTCGCGTAAATTGGGCAGTATATATAGAAAACGATGCTATCTGAATTGGGGAGCCACTTTGGAGAGAGAAACACGACTTTAGAGAGAGAAAAACACACAGAACAGTGCAGCAACTGAGTGGGCTTGATTCTAAGAGCTTGGATCGAGAGGTTCGTGACGGGAACGCATGGGAATCACGGCCAACGAGTTTTAATCTTTCTCTCTTGTTCTTGTACTGATTTTTATGATGTATTGGACTGATTTAAATTGTATTTTAGAGACCATGAGTAGCTAGATTTCGTTTCTTAGGGGCTTGATGTAGTCATTAGTTTGTATGGATTAATTTACTGCTTTTTAGGACGTTTCGTAACGCGGTTTATTTATGCAATTGTATGATTAATGCTTATAATCTCTTGATCACAGATTGTATGTTGTTGTTTCTGAACTAATCGCTCGGGAGAGGGTAGTTTAGATTAGACTCTCAATCACATGACTTAGGTGATTCGTTAATCGGGAGATTTGGGATTGCTTGCGAAACCGTCATGAGGATTGTTCTTATTGCTTATGCTTATTGTTGAAATTAGATAGAGATGTCAATTTCTTAATTTGCATAAAGGATTAATTGTACTCGAGAGAGGCTTTTAATTATTTAGAATCATTGGTTTATGAACTTGTTACGAATTTGTTCCTAATTATTCTTTAAATTAATCATGCATCTAATAGGTGAAATCAATTCCCTAAGGCCTTTCTCCATTGAGTTTCCATATTTTATTGCTTTGATTTGTTTTTCATTGATTTGCATATCTCTCGTTTATTTTCTCTAAATAAAATTGGGCAAATATACCTTTAGTAATTAGGGGAACTAGAAAACCAATCCAGAGGACGACATTCGATTTTAAATCACTATATTATAACTTGGCCAGTACACTTGTGGTTAGCAATTTGCGTATCAAGTTTTTGGCGCCGTTGTCGGGGAGCGATTTGAGGGATATGTCGAGAGTAGAAATTTTATCCCTGAGAGAGGCTTTAGCCCCGACCCTGAGATGCAACCGAACTTAGTAAACAATATCGTTGCGAGGGGTTGGGGCGACTTTGTTCATCATCCTGCACCTGGGGTAGCAACAATAGTGCGGGAGTTCTATGCTAATATGGAAGACAGTTCATCTTCATCCTTTGTTCGAGGACATCGTGTACCTTATGAATCCCACACCATCAATAGATTTTATAGGCTACCCGATTTGGAGAGAGATGACTATAACACATACCTTCAGGACCATTTAGACGTCAATGAGGTCATTCAGACGGTATGTAGGCCAGGGGCCGAATGGGCCATGACTGGAGCATAGGTTGTGAGATTCATGACCACTGATTTGTTTGTTGACTACAGAGCGTGGCACACTTTCCTCTGCGCCAAGTTGATGCCTGTGGCGCATCTAAGCGACGTTACCAAGAGTCGTGCTATTCTTCTATTCGCTATCGCCACAGGTCGTTCGGTGAATGTTGGGCAGGTTATTAATCAGTCTATGCGCCACATCCGCCGACGTAGCACAACAGTAGGGCTCGGACATCCATCATTGATCACTGCCTTATGCCGAGCCGCTGGTGTCGTGTGGGACTCCCAGAAGGAGTTGGTCCACCCCGGGGCGATCATAGACAAGAATTTCATCAGTCTCTACCGAGGGCCTGGACCACAGGGTGCCCAGCCAGTCTTCCCCATCCGCGCAGAGCAAGAGCATCATGAGTAGCCTGCAGAGCCTGAGCAACAGGAGCAGGAGGCTCCACATCCCACCATCGAGGAGCAGCTGCGCATGGAGTTCCAGGTCCACCGAATGGAGTTCCGGACTCTCCAGTAGGGGTTCCAGAGCCATCAGCAGGAGCTCCAAAGTCAGCAGCGCGAGCACCAGAGAGAGAGGCATAGAGATCGTCGTCACTTCCTCTACACGACGCGCATGCATGCCCACTCATATCAGTGTTAGGTGGCTATTAGTACGGGTCAGCCTTTACCGCCAACTTTACCACCGTACGAGTCGCATGAGGACGAGGACGAGTGACGCTCTGCTGCCTTCCCTCTCTACACGGTTGTTTCTTTCCCCTTCATTTCTATTTTTCATTGTATTTGTTCTCATATTGGTCTGTATATCTTATTATTTTACATTGAGGACAATGTAATTTTTAAGTTTGGGGGTGGAAAGTATTTACTTTTACTTTTGGTCTGTAATTATTTGATATATTTCCTTTGACCATTTTTGGATTATCAGGTGTTTTATTGTGATTATATTCAGGTTATATTTTGGATAAATTTTTTTTGTGATTATATTCAGATTATATTTTGGATCAATTTTTTTATTATTTTATTTCCATTGAGATCTGGGTTGAATGTATATCTGTCTGAGTTGTTTGTCTCTGAGCGTGTTGTTTTGATTATGACAGCCGATGAGGATACCTAATTTCAGAAAACAGGTAAGTTATTCTGTGCATTAATAATTAAAGACAGGACTCAAGACAGGTTGATTTTATTTCATAAATCTTTTGCACCATTTGAGCACGTAGTCTCCTTTCTTAGTTTGGCGAGCTTAGAATAGAGTTATGTGATCTAGATCTTGTTGTCACCTCGAAAGGTTCAGGGACTGATTTGATGGTTAAACTGCATGATAGTTAGTAATGTTACACTTAGGAGAAAATGATGCCATATCTTGCATGTTAGTGAAAAGAAAAAAAAATGATGAATGAATGAAAGATAAGAGAAAAATGATGAGTTGAATAAGAAAAAGGTCAAAAAGAGCTACCCCTGTTGTGATCAATTAGGCCAACCAGAGAAAACTCAAGTTAAGGGTCCCTACAATAGGTGTGTGAAAGCTAGTGACCACCACTGTTGATTATGAAAAAACTCAAAGTTTGGGGGTTGTATACCCCATTTAGGCACCCTAGTGGCATATTACCATCTTGAGTGTGGAAAGGCTTGATGATTGGGACTTAGGACCAGAGTAGGGGGAAAACGAGCGAAGGGCTGCATAAAACTGTTCCGAGCTTAAAGGACTGAGATAGGGAGGACTAGTCACACACACACGTGAGAGATGAATGAAATAAATGAGGCTTATCATGACGAATGTGTTTAATCATTAAGGTTTCAGTGTGATTTATCTGTGATTTGGGATTCTTGAGGCAAGAGTCATTAGCAACACTTCCTCAAGTATTTTTGTAGACAGATCATTTTTTTATTCTTACTTTGCTTGATTCTTACTTTGCTCGGGACTAGCAAATGCTCAAGTTTGGGGGTATTTGATAGCGCAATTTATTGTGCTATATTTTATATGATTTTATCGTTAGTCTTGAGTATTATTTGGGTATTTTTATCTATATTTGGTTTTGTTTTGTAGGAATCAAGTATTTCAATGGAATTCAACAATTTTGAGCATTACCGATGATTTAGGAGCCAAAGAATGAGTTCGGGCCAAGAAAACAAAAATGAAGCAAAACTATAGGCCTAGCGTTGAGACGCTAGCCCTTGGAGCGTCTCAACGCTGGGCGCAAGTCAGGAGGCGCGCGCAAACGAGGCAGCGTCTCGACGCTGCGAGACTTTCCGCATTTACTAGGGCGCGCATCGTGACAGCGTCGCGACGCTGTGTCCTCAGCGTCTCGACGCTGTCACGTAAATTGGGCAGTATATATAGAAAACGATGCTATCTGAATTGGGGAGCCACTTTGGAGAGAGAAACACGACTTTAGAGAGAGAAAAACACACAGAACAGTGCAGCAACTGAGTGGGCTTGATTTTAAGAGCTTGGATCGAGAGGTTCGTGACGGGAACGCACGGGAATCACGGCCAACGAGTTTTAATCTTTCTCCCTTGTTCTTGTACTGATTTTTATGATATATTGGACTGATTTAAATTGTATTTTAGAGACCATGAGTAGCTAGATTTCGTTTCTTAGGGGCTTGATGTAGCCATTAGTTTGTATGGATTAATTTACTGCTTTTTAGGACGTTTCGTAACGCGGTTTATTTATGCAATTGTATGATTAATGCTTATAATCTCTTGATCACAGATTGTATGTTGTTGTTTCTGAACTAATCGCTCGGGAGAGGGTAGTTTAGCTTAGACTCTCAATCGCATGACTTAGGTGATTCGTTAATCGGGAGATTTGGGATTGCTTGAGAAACCGTCATGAGGATTGTTCTTATTGCTTATGCTTATTGTTGAAATTAGATAGGGATATCAATTTCTTAATTTGCATAAAGGATTAATTGTACTCGGGAGAGGCTTTTAATTATTTAGAATCCTTGGTTTATGAACTTGTTACGAATTTGTTCCTAATTATTCTTTAAATTAATTCATGCATCTAATAGGTGAAATCAATTCCCTAAGGCCTTTCTCCATTGAGTTTCCATATTTTATTGCTTTGATTTGTTTTTCATTGATTTGCATATCTCTCGTTTATTTTCTCTAAATAAAATTGGGCAAATATACCTTTAGTAATTAGGGGAACTAGAAAACCAATCCAGAGGACGACATTCGATTTTAAATCACTATATTATAACTTGGCTCGTACACTTGTGGTTAGCAATTTGCGTATCACCAGGGCAGTGTTGTTCACTCATTCCACTCTTTTATTGTTCTCATGCTTGATTATGGTTTATTTTCTTCATACATTGAGGACAATGCATGTTTTAAGTTTGGGGGTGGAATAGCATGTTTGTGGAGCCCTTGAGCATCTGAGTTCGGACTATAGTTTTGAGCTTTCTTTGAATTGAGCATATGGTTGTTTTCTGGATGATATTTTTGCATGACTATGATTTCCTAAGATAGGCTTTCTTGTCAATTTTCAAGTTTTCGATGAGTTGTAAGCATGAGTGCCCAAAAAGGGAGACTTTTTAAACTTTTTCTAGGAGATGTCTTGCATGAGTAGAGTATTTGTCTTGGCTAGATTTGAATTTGAATGCTTAGGAGAAAATTATTAGGTTCATATGCTTGTTGTCACCTCGATAGGTGTAGGGAAGAGCTAAAGAATTAATTTTTTTTTTTTTTTTTTTTTGCAAATTAGCATGTTTGATCTTGCTTAGGAGGAAAGAAAAGAATATATGTTTATCATGCTCATAAAGAAAAATCATTCTTGTTGTTACAATTTGAAAAAAAAAAAAAAAGAGAGAGAGAGTCATGACTTATGCGCTCAATGCAATGCTTAATAAAGTTTTGGCAAAAAGAGCTACCCCTGTTATGATCAGTTAGGCCAACCAAAGGGTAAAACTCGGGTTAAGGGTCCCTGCAATAGGTGTGTGAAAGTTAGTGCCACATAAAAATGCATGTTGTAATTTTCAATTATAAGCACCTAAGTATGGAGGAAAACAAACTAATTTGTTTCATTGACTCGTTAGTGAATCCTTAGTGTCAGTGTAGAGGGAAGATGAGTTGAGAGTTTAGTAATCAAATCCTAGGCTTCTGATCTCATTAAGTTAGATCTCGCTTGTGCAAGTTAATTTTTGAAAACTTTTGATTTGTCTCCCTCATTGGTCCTTATGTGCATGTCTCTTGATTGCTTGATTATTGACTTTTGAGCCTTGAGGATTGAGTCATGTTTGTTGCATCCATTCTTTCATTGTATGCTTGATTTTTAGTTTGCTCGAGGACTAGCAAAAGCTTAAGTTTGGGGGTGTTTGATAGCGAGCATAGCTAGCTAGTTTTCCCTAATTAATTTAGCTAGTCTTTTATAATTTATTAGCCAAAATTATGCATTTATGTGTTGTATTTGTAGGATATATAGTTTTGAGCCAATTGGATGTTCAGGATGCGAAAAGAAGCCGAAGAATGAAAAAGAATCAAAGTTGAAAGATTGAAGATAGACCCATCCGCAAACCAGCGTCGAGACGCCCAGAGAGCAGCGTTGAGAAAATTAGAGCGTCTCGACGCTGACATTCTATATTTGGAGTTTTCAATCTAAAAAAAAAAAAAAAAAATTTAGAGCGTCGCGATGCTCTCGGTTGAATTTTCCAAAATTTTTCCTATTTATATTTTGCGGTTAGGGCTGATTTGGGGACTTCTATTGGACAATTTGGAGCTGTAAAACAGAGAAAATTAGCCTCTTTTGAAGTTGTACCAAGTGGAGAAAATTGGGATTGAAGGCTTGGCTCGTGGGGATCGTGACAGGGACGTGCGGTCTCGGCTCACCTAGCGTTTATTTCTCTTTTCCGTTACTTTAGTTAGTTTTTATGGCTTATTTAGACTAGTTGATATTATAATGCGAATTATGTGTAGCTAAGTTTAATTCTTAGGGATTGATGTTGCCGTTGGGCACTTTATGGATTGATTTTATGGTCTTATGCTATTAATTTCATTTATGCATAATGTATGTTTAATGCTTTCAATTTACCGGCCATGAATTGAATGTTGATTGTAATTAAATCTAACTCGAGAGAGAGGATTTAGCTTAGAACTCATTATGCATAACTAGGATTTAGCTAGAAATCGGGAGATAATAGTTAATTCTAGAAATCATTAAAAATGTTAACCTTAATGCCTTGCATGTTTAATGAATTTAGATAGGGATATCGGGTTCATTGAATGTGGGAGAATCATGTATGCTCGGGAGAGATATGTGTGATTTTAGTTTCCCAAGATTTATGAATCATAGTATGTGATTAATCCATGAATTAATCCATAATCCCAATTGGTGAAATCAACTCCCTAAGACCGTTGTCTCCATTAGATTGTCATACTTTTTCATTGTTTTGTGTTTGATTTACATTCATTATCACTTCGATTGGTTCCCTAAATAAAATTGGGCAAGAGTATTTCCGGTAATTAAAATTGATTAGAAATCCAATCCAGAGGACGACATTCGAATATCACGTTCACTATATTATTACTTGACTCGTGCGCTTGCGGTAGGAAATTCCACATCAGTTTAAAGTCCAGGTAGAACGAATCCAAAAGTTTAGGGACTAAACGAGCAATTTAACCTAATCAATATTAGGTTGAATATTGCATCATCGTAGCAAAAGTTACATTCATATGAACTTGTGTCCTCTAACATAAAATCCTAGATTCGTCATTGGTTACGTTCTTCAGTATGTTGAGGTGATTCAACCAACGGCCGGCTCCAATTGCATTCCCTTTGCACTGCAACCAAGTTGGTCTCCTCCACCCCTAGGTTCCTTTAAGTTAAATATTTATGCATCTTATTCCTTTGCTCAAGCAAACACAAGACTGGGTTGTTAGTTTGTGACCATTCGAGCATTTTGATAGGTGCACAGTCCATTATTCATACTTTGACACCTTTTTTTGCCCTCCATGTTGAACTTCTTGCCATCCTTCATGGTATTTTTTGTTTGTCCAATCCCTCCATTTTGCACTTCCTTGTTGCTAGAATCAGATTCTTTAAGACTCGTTTGATAACATTATCGTTTTTCGTTTCTCGTTTTTCGTTTTCTATTTCTAGTTTTTTTTTTAAGAACTAAAAATAGAAACATGTTAAGTAACTATTTATGTTTCTTGCTTCTCTAAAAAAAAATAGAAATAGAAATGTGTTTGATAACTGTTTCTTGTGTTTTAGTTGAAATAAAACTTAGTACACATATAATATAAAAAAATATATATAACATACATTAAAATAAATATAAAACTATTATATAGAGTTTATAGTATTCATTCAATCCCAACATAAAATAAAAAATAATAATAATAAATTTTATCCTTCAAATGTTGTTCAAATTTGATTTCCAATGTCATCTCTCACTCCAACCAAATTTATCTTTAACAATGTTGGCTTACACAAGTTAGTTCAATTAGACTAATTTGTTATTTACAAACTTTGTAAATTTTTAATGATCATTAATTTATCGTACAACATGCTATTGATATATATATATATATATTTTGTATGTGTGTAGTAGTGAGAAATTTATGTAAGGTTAGACAATCGCGCTTATATACTCACATTTCTTGAATTGAATAATAAAATTTATTTATTTTCTTTAAAAATACATTTATTTCTCATTAGCCAATGATCTCAACATGTAATATCAAAATAGGAGAAAGAAAAAAAATATATATTTTTTTACCATTAATGACAAACATGAAATATCTTATTAATTAATTTATTTCCTAAATCAATTAAAATCCTATTAAAATTTAAAAAATAATGGAGATTTAAATAGAAAATAATAACTAAAAGCTCTCTAATAAAAAGAGAAAAATGATTTTAAAAAAGGAAATGAAAAGAGAAAAAGAAAAAAAATAAAAAAGAAAGTGAAATAAATAGGGAAAGGAGAAAATTCTTTTGAAAAAATGGAGAGAAATGAGAAAACTGGAAGAGCAGAGATGAGTGTAGGAGGGACAAAGAGAGTATGACTACATGCATGAAAGATGAAAAAAGGAACAAAAACAAAATTTGAGAAATTACTTTTTGTAGTTTCTCAAATTTTGACTCTTTTCTATGCATGTTTCTAGAAATTTAGAAACAAGAAACATAATAAGTCAAGATTCTGTTTGATAATCATTTGGTTTTTGAAAATTATGTTTGTTTTTTCCTAAATTCCCTAGCTACCTTGACTTTCATCCTTTTTAAGGATCCATTTGAATTCCTAACCAAATTCTAAAAACAAAAACATGATTTTGAAAACTACTCTTTTTTTTTTCTTAATTGGACTTGGTTTTTGAAAACAAAGAAGATAAGATTGATACTATTATAGAATGAAGTAGGTGTGTATAAGCTTAATTTCCAAAAGCCAAAAACTAAAAACCAAATAGTTATCAATCGGAAACTTAGGGCTCGTTTGGTAACGTTCTCGTTTCTTAATTCTTGTTTCTAATTTTATTAAGAAATCTAAGCATTTAATAACTATGTATGTTTCTTGTTTCTCATTTTTTAGAAACACTCCCAAATTTTGTATAGAACTTTTGGGAACAACTAAAACTAGTTTCTCCTTTTTTGTTCTTGTTTCCAATTTTTTCCAAACATAAATAAGAATATAGGTTTATTATTAGTGAATGCATAGGTGTTAGGGTCATGAAATTCAATTTTTCTTTATTAAAAATGAAGAAACGGAAACAAGAAACGAGAACGTTACCAAACGGGCCTAACAAACACGTCTGTTTCTTTAAGAATAAAAAATGGAAAACTAGAAAACGTTACCAAACGAGTCCTTAGCGACTTTCAATTTTGTTATTGGTCACACTTGCACGAATGGTGGACGACTTAGGTCTGGTGAAAGACATTCTCTCCACTGCTTCTGCGCCTTCGCTGCCATCAACTTCAAACGTGTCCCTCAGGTTACAAATTTAGCTGCAGATCGGTTGGCCAAAAGGGCCTTCTTGTCTTCATTTTCATATATTGCTTTTTTATACTCAATAATCTTCGTGTTTGGTTAAGGAGGATTCTAAGTGGCAGTTTATTATTAATGAAGTCTTCTTTTGCTAAAAAAAAAACTTGTGAAGAAGTTAGGTCATGTTTCTTCTCATAAAGATTTGCTATTTATACTCACATTAATCATCATTGAATGAAACAACTATAACAATTTTGTTTCCAATAGAATCATTTTTATTTGGACACTTCCTATCTTATAACAAATCATTAATTTGAACGTCAAAGTGAGCATAACTCAACTTGATCAAAGATTTGAATCCATCATTATTCTTGAACTTAAAAAAAAAAAAAAAAAAAAGAATCATTGATTTGAACTTTACATATCAGTTCGTTTGGATTTTGCGGATTTGTGGACTTGCATTAATTCCTTGTTCTTCTCAATAGTTGGAGACATGTTTGAATGGGAATGGTGGAGCTCTTTTGGCTCTTTGTGGGATTGAGTGAGAGAGTAATCTTTATGTTTTTTACACCTCTTGGTAGTAAACTCTAAGTTAATTTCTTAAATTTGAGTTAGTAACATATTTGGACTTGATCGGTCATACATGTTTATCCTATCCTCATCCTATCTCCTATTTTTGGAAAGTCGTGGGGTCGATACAGGTTCGAAAATTTTTAGGGATAGAGACAACTATCTTTCATAGTCATTAAAAATAACTACCATATGGTTGCTTATTCAAACTTCAAAGTTAACGAAATCGTTAGAGACATATCCTTTTATCAACTTCCTTAATTTTGTTGTGATAACTTCAATGTATGTGATATGTTTGTTTAATCTTTGTCTTTCGTGCTTAAGTTAAACATATTAAAATAGATTATCATTTTATTCACAAAAAAAAAAAAAGAAGTTGTTTTCAAATTGTTAATCACTCAATACATTATCTCTTCCACCCAATGGGTCAATATACTTGCAAGCTTACATTCTGCGTAGAATCAATGTAGCTAACTATTTACCGTCAGAATAGGAGTTTAATAAGCTTGGTTCGTGTTAATTTGCAACAAAAAACGATGTCAAACCAAGTAACAAATATAGCTTGCAATTAACTATTTTTCAACTTTATAGTCTAAAAAATCGAACCAACTAACAAGTATTGTTCAAATCAACAACCTCTTGAGTGTTCGCTTCAATTTGCACCCTTATAATCGAGACGACTCCATCATCAAAATTAAATCAAAGAAAAAAAAAATCATCCCCAATTTTCAATTTAACCTTATTGAATTGAAAAAACCTTACCTCTTGGGTAGGGAAATGTGTAAGCCCTAAACAAAACCATCCCATACCTTCCTATCTCTCTTCATCAACCACATCCCAAATGATAAAACGCAAACCTTAGAACAAGACAAACCGAGCCACAAGAACAGGCCCACAATAAAAGAAAATATCAGAAAAATAATGGCGACGGACCCAAATCCCCACTTCATCCACTTCCAAAAGTAGCAATAAACAAATCCAAAAGGACGATACAGAATCAAATTCGAGCAACAAAAGTTATGGCGGTGCACAGCGATTGAGCCACGATAAAGAACCACATTACCAACCAATCACCATGTTCGGTGGCAAAAGCATGGGAGGTGGAAGCGCCGGAAACATCATCAGAACCGCCAGTCGAGCCGTCGCCAGAGCCGGCGTTGCCGGTGCTGCAAACCGACCTTCCTCTCCGACTTCAAGTTCCAGACCGACGCATCGCCACGGCGGCTCCGCTAATTTCCACGGACTGTCGTCGAGCGCTTCGCTTAATCACTGTCCGGTGTCCGCCACTTGCGGCGGTGCGGCCGGCTGGCATTTCTGCAGTCGGTACTGCGATGAGTTCGAGTGGATTTATGAGGACGGATTTGAGAGCGAAAATGTCGCTAGGGTTTCTGAGGAGGACGCTATTGGATGGTCTGTTCCTTCGTTGGATGAGGTTCATGGCGCCGTCTCTGCGATTCACCGGTACGAATTCCAATTCTAATTCCATTTTTTCATCGATTTTTTCTTTTTCCTGTGATTGTTCGGTGGATTTCTCATTGCCGGCGACGGTGATTTTCTCGAGCATAGGGCTTTTGGACAAGAGAACGACGAACCGGGTCGGGTCGGGATGTATACGGGTTTGGTGAACCGGGTTTATCCGGGCGGGTCGGAGGTGGATTGGGTCGAGCCGAGTTTGGAGTTGCAGTTGGGTGGGCGTGGAGTTGAAAGGGTTTATGATGCTTTTCATTTATTGCAGACCGATCCTTCAGTTCAGGTGATTTTTGCCATTCACTCCTCTATCTATAAATATCTATAAAGATATTGTGAAAATGCCCCTTTGAAATTGAAATGGTAAAATGATTAAGGTCCCGTTTGATAACCATTTGATTTTTTGTTTTTTATTTTTGAAAATTAGGCTTGTTTTCTTTAAATTTTCTCACCATGATTTTCATTTTTGTTAAAGACAAGCTTGAATTTCTAACCAAATTCTAAAAACAAAAAAAGTTTGTGAAAACTAATTTTTTTTTGTTTTAAAAATTGGTTTGGTTTTTTAAAACATAGAAAGAATGTGGGTGAAAATCCAAAGAAACTTAGAGTTGGAAGTGGTGTTTATAACCTTAAAAATAAAAAATAAGAAACAAAAAACCAAATGGTTATCAAATGAGACCTAGATTATGAATTTGGTTACTTTCGGTGGGAGCTGGACGTAATTTCAGTTTTGTCTAAGTTTGAAGATTTCAACTTCGTTTTGATGGAGTCCCCATGCTTTACTGTGCCTGTTTTTCATCACAATCGATTGATTTTTCCTGTTTGATTAATTATGTTGGTCGAGTATATTAAAGATTTTTTTATGCTGTTGTACATGTTAAGAAAAAATAGAGATTATTTATGACCCTTTGGTTTTTGAAAATTAAGCTTATACACACATACTTCTACCTATAAGTTTCTTGGTTTTAGTATCAATCTTCTTTTAAAAAACAAGTCCAATTTTGGAAAAAATAAAAAAATAAAAAAATAGTTTTCAAAAACTTGTTTTTGTTTTTAAAATTTGGCTAGGAATTCAAATGCACCTTAACTTGGATGAAAGTCATGATAGGGAATTTAGGAGAAAATAAGCATAATTTTCAAAAACCAAATAGTTATCAAACGGATCTCAGGAAATTTAATGTAAATTGAAGCTTTTAAAACTAAACCAAATTTGAACAAGTTTCCAAACTGCTGGAATTAAATGGATAAACTAAAACTTTTTAGATTATAGATATCTTATCAAAACTAAAGCCAGTAAACAAAATAAAACTTGTACAAATGACTAAGATGTCTATGGTTCGAATCCCTCACTCCTACATGTTGTCAAAATATATATATGAATTTGTTTATGAATTTGTTTATTATATAATAGGGATGTTTGATATTTTGAAGGGGGAATTTGGATAAATTTGGTATACTTTCTAATTTAAACATTTTTTAAAAAACAATTTTTAAAACACCTTTATAAAAAAAGGTTGTAATTATGATGTGCTTTCTTGCAATTTTTTTTTTTTTAAATGATTTTAATCATAAGTATATTTTGATAACTACGTGACTTTACAAATGTCAAATTACCATATAGTGATTCTAAAGTGATTTTCTATTCTTTACTTCGTAATCATTTTTGGGAGAATTAACCTTAGAGTGATTCTTGTATTGATTATTTCAAAAGGGGTTTCCATTTGTTATTAAAATCCTAAATAATAACAGTAACCATAATAATAATTAAAAAAATAATCACCCTCCAAATCTATTAGAAAGTTAAACCAAACATGAGGGCACATATGAAAAACCGACGTTTGCATAAGGATGTTTTTTAGTAAACAAACATGGAGGTGTGGAAATTTGAACTTTTAAACTTGAGATAAATAGTAAATGTCTTTAGTGTTAAGTTCTCTCAAAAAAAAAAAAAACGTAAATGTCTTTAGTGTTAAGTGATGCTCATGTTGATATGATATATATCTTCTTTATTGTATTGTTGTATTTAGAAAATGGTTATGTCGGTATCATCGGATAAAGCAGTTTGGGATGCCATTATGAACAATGAAGCAGTTCAACATCTGAGGAAGTCATTCTATGAAGGTTGGTCTTTTTAACACCAAAAATTTTCATTTCATAGTATAAATAAAATGATGAAATTACTCAACGAAACTATTTGTAGGTATTGATTTCCTCTCGTCACATTAGATGCTTTTTGATCGAGTTTAGTCTCTTATTGTGGATTTAGACTTTCATATATTTGATTTTCTACTTGGTTTGTGGATAATTTTTAATTTCGTATGGAGGCCACACGATAGTTTTGGCGTGCTCACATGATAGACATATTTTGAAGTCACATAAGTTAACTCTAACACAAGTTTTAGATGAACAAATATTAAGGAACATAATAATAATAAATACAAATGATCATATTATTATGTATTTTGAAAATTTAAGAACAAAATTGTCATATTGGAAAGTTCATGGATCAAAATAGACTCTCTTCGTATATTTTATTGTTGACGTGGACTTTCTTTGCATATTCCTTTTCCACACAACAAAAGATGACACTCCCCAAAATTCGTCGGAAAGCTCTCCCGACAAACCCTCTGATGAATCGACAAACATGGTCCGATGGATTTTCGAGAACACGAAGACAAGAGTGATGGAAGTAATCGAGAGAATCACAGAGCTGATGAACCAGTTGTTCCAGAATGGAAATGATGAAGGAGATAATAAGAAAAGGAGAGCAGAAGGAAGGGATCTGTTGGAAGAAAAGCTAAGAACTTCATTCTTAATCTCCATTGTTGTGCTGCTTGTTGTGATGGTGAGTCGAGCCCACAAGGCTTCTCAATGAATTTGACGACATCAAAACTTTGTTCACCTGAGCAATCTTTCTTCTTTTTTAAGTTCTCTATATAAGTTTGAGAGATTGGAATTTGGCAGTATAAAGTTTCTTTAACTCAAGTTCTATATATTTGTTGTTCATATGTTGTTTTTTTTTTTAAGTGTTAGGACATTTTTTTGGTGTTCTGTTTTTCAAAAATAAGACTGTAAGGCCCGTTAGATAACCATTTGGTTTTTGGTTTTTGGTTTTTGAAAATTAAGTTTAAAAACACTATATGCACTTACAAGTTTGTTTGTTTTGTTATGTACCTCCTTCTCATGTTTTGAAAAACCAAGTCAAATTTTAAAAACTAGAAAAAATAGTTTTCAAAATTTTGTTTTTGTTTTTGAAATTTGGCTAGGAACTCAAGTGTGTCTTTAACAATGATGAAATCATTGTAAGGAAATTGGATGAAAATAAGCATAATTTTCAAAAACCAAAAACCAAAAATCAAATATCAAATGGTTATCAAACGGGGCCTATTTATTAACAATATCTTTGTTTTTTGTTTTGAAAAAATACACTTTTGGTCCCTGAGGTTTGAGTTAGATTTCATTTTGGTCTCTGAATTTTCAAACTCGACAATTTAGGGGCTGTTTGGGACGCTGAATTGGTTATAATATCTGGTGGTTATAATAATCTGGCAATTATTATAATCTGGGGGTTATAATAATCTGTGTTTGGGGTGTAGATTATTATAGTCTGGGATAAAATAATCTGTGTTTGGGGTGCAGATTATTTTAATCTAGGATAAAATAATCTGTGTTTGGAGTGTTGATCTGTTTTAAGATGAGGTTCTGAATCAAAGGTTCAAACTGACTGTTTTCTTTTTCTAGTTTTTTTTTTATGATATACAACACTTTGATTTGATTTAGGGTTATGCTTTTTTTTTTTTTTTTGTTACAAAGCAAAAAAGTTTAGGTTTTGGTATAGAAAAATCATATTAGTTAACTTTTAGTATTGCCAAAATAAAATTTGTAAATGTTTAGTTCAAAAATCATATTAGTTTTTTCTTTTTTTTTATCAATAAAATCATTTGAAATAAACTTAGTGTGGTAAATATAATTTCGTTTGAATGTTTTTTTTTAAGTTGATTAACCTTCGATGTTGTCAACGACTTTTCCGGCAACCTTTGATGTTTTTTTTCTTTATTTTTATTTTTTATATTTTTCAAAATGAAATTGAGAAGAAATATGGAAAAAAAAAATTTGTGGCCGGAAAAGTCATCGGCGATCGCCGGAAAAGTCGTCGGCGGTCGTCGGAAACTTCGCCGGCTGACGGCGGCCGGTGGTCGTCGGAAAAGTCAAGGAGTCGCATGGAAGAAGTGAGGAGATAGTTACTGTAGTGGGTTGAATAATGGTTACGGTAGAAAATTGATAAAATAATCGGGGGTTAAAATAACCCACCTCACCAATTATTTTTGTTGGTGCCCCAAACATTGAATAGGTTATAATAAGGGGTTATTATAACCTATTCAGTGCCCCAAACACCCCCTTAGTCCTTGAGGTTTTGATTTTGTTTCATTTTGGTCTCTCCATACATTTTTCCGTTAGATTTTAACGAATTGCTGACGTAACATCTATTTTTTAATTAAAAAATATTCTTTTTAATTTTCAAAATAAAAAATAATATTATATTAATAAAAAAAATTATTCTCTCTTTTCTTCCCCTCTTCTTCTTCATTCAAGTCCAATCACCATCCTTCTGTCGGTGACCGCCTTCCGACGAACGCCGTCGTCAGAGTTTTTTTTTTTTTCCTCTTTCTTTCTTCTTCTTTTCTTTCCTCTCCTTTCCCTACTTTTCTTCCACTAAAAAAAACAAGGGGGTCTTCGCTTCGAATCGAGCTGAAACGAAAGGGGTTTTTCCCCTTCGCTCCAAATCTGGAACGCAAACCCACATCGTAAGGAGAAAAATTGAGAGAAACGCAAACCCAATCGAGAAAAATCGAGAGACTAAGAGTGAGAGAGGGAGAAAAATCGAGAGAAACGCAAACCCACATTTTCTCCCTAAATTCCATCACCGTGAGGTTTCCACAAGCACAGGTCGTTTACAACCCCATCGTGACAAGAAACAATCAACGGAGGTCCTTGAATTCGTCCAAAAGGTTGGTTTTTCAGCATGCTTTTGTTTGCAAAATTAAAGAAATTTAGTTGTTTTCGATCCAAATCGCTTCCGCTAGTGTGATATACACTCTTTCATAGATGTCTGTCATTAAATGTGTTTGACATTGAATGTGTCTGTCATTAAATGTGTCAAATTTGTGTAGAAATCAAATATTTTATTAATTTCATTCCAATAAGTCAACGAAACTTGTTCGTACAATTTCTATTTGTACAAGTTCAATATAAAAATAAAATTACAAAGCAACAAACTTAAAAGCCTCCAGCTTACAAAAAGCCCCTATGATTAAAAGTCTACACCTACACTTAAGAAAAACAAAAGTTCTCGTACATTCAACTTTCATTCTTGTCAAGATAATCTTGCTCGTTCATCGGACTTGAAGAACCTAAGAAATACAAATTGTAATTAGATTCAATACTAACTCAATGAATTTTGAACTTAGCATGAAAAACTATAAACGTCTCTCACCTTACAACAGAAACAAGGACATCCTAAACTTAAAAGTAATGAA
Organism: Luffa acutangula; assembly: GCA_036850905.1. Classification (NCBI taxonomy): domain Eukaryota; kingdom Viridiplantae; phylum Streptophyta; class Magnoliopsida; order Cucurbitales; family Cucurbitaceae; genus Luffa; species Luffa acutangula. The sequence goes on along the minus strand of CM072097.1, from coordinate 41,691,243 downwards.
GTTAACATCAAAACAATCTCAAATATAACTCTTCAATCACAAACGAAATCACAAACGACAATATACATATCTTTAGCAGGATGCACAGTAAGAGTAAATACAACGTATAGACGTGTTACTAACAAAATATTTTGGCTCAAGACTAGACGTGTAGTAAAGCACAAATAGACCTTAATCGTATCATAGCCTAAAACACACACACCCTCTAGCTTGGGAAGCAAAGAAGCTATATAAACCTGATTGGGAAGCAAATGAGCTATATAAACCTAATTGCCTTACCTTTCATCCTTTTCTGAGATATGGTGTTTCTCTTGGTTCAAACTCAAATGAGGAGAAGTAATTAAACATTCCAGCTTCCTTCCCTATGTGCAAGAAAGTTAACAAAATAATATCAAACACCAAATTACAACATTGTTAAACTAACAATAGGAATCGTGTTCTCAGATTTACATATTCAAAAGAAATGATTGGCATCGCAATTCTTATAACTAATTTCAGAAAAGAAAAGTGTTGTCTAGCCATTAAATAAAATTAGTAAACAACATACTTATATGATTTTCTTTTATGCTTCAAAAAAGGCCAACACAAATTCAAATACAACTGGACATGCCTACAAGAACTAAGTTCATGTAAGTTCATGCCGCCTTATTTAAAGAACTATATGACAAAATAAACACACACATATGTGAGCTTTCTTCCCTCTTTTCATAAGTCTCAACACCAAAACCTACCAAAATACGAGCATGGTTGAGAAGTAATTTCATTCATGACATCATAAGCTCGATATGTGCAGCGCAGCTGCAACACATGGTTCAAAAACAATCTTCAAAGATTCTAGCTAGATATCCTTACAAGTCACCGAAATAGACCCTCTAATATCCACTTTCCTAGAAACATTTTGCAACGATCATAAACTGTCTTGGTTAACTTACTAGTCAAAAGAGAGAAAGGAGCACCATCTAGAAACCCAAAAAAAAACAAAAAAAAACAAAAAATTCAAGAGAGTTGAATAACATACAACATTTTTTACAGTGAAAGACTACAAAAATTCCAGTATTTAGCGACGAAATCTTAGCGACGAAATCCAAAAAGGTCGCACGATTGCGACGAACTAACCATTATGTCGCAACCTTGCGACGAAACCAAAAGTTCGTCGCACGCTAGCGACGTAAAAAATGGTTTGTCACAAAGGCTTGCGACGAACCGCTCTATTTCGTCGCAAGTATGACCGTTGACAGCTAAGGCCTGCGACGAAAACCATGTTTTCGTCGCTGGGTTTCGAATTGCCGCCTTTTAGGCAGGCAAGATCTGCGACGAAATGCATTTTTCGTCGCAGATCTGCGACGAAACTTCTGTTTCGTCGCAAGCTGCTTGCGACGCAATGTAAATTGCGTCGCAGATCCTTTTAAAAATCTGCCCCCCACCTTTTCATTTCGTGATTTTATTCCAGCCCTCTCCAGCTCTTCTCGGTTTTGTGGGTTAGAAAAGAACGTCGTGGGTAAGAAAAGTAGGCCGTTGGTAAGAAAATCGCCGGAAACGGAGCTCAAACCGCCGGAAAATTTCGTGGGTAAGTTTTCTTGAACCTTTTTTCAATTTCTTTTGGTTGGGTTTTGCATTTTGGTTAACTTTCTCTTAGTTTTGGACATAATAGAAGGGGAGGTGTGAGTGTTGTGCATATCTCTCAAATCGTTTGAAAACACCGGAACACGACCTCAAACCGCCGGAAAACATTCGTGGGTAAGTTTTCTTCAAGCTCATTTCACATTATTTTGGTTGTTTTGTGCATTTTGGTAAAAGTTCTTTGTGAGCATATTGTGACCGATGTTGTGGGAGTTTGATTTAGTAAAATTTGTGGAATGGAAGTAAATTTTGGATTGAGTGTTTTTGTTACTTTTGTAATTAGTTTTATTTTAGTTTATTTTGTGTTAAATTTTGTTTTGAATGTTTTTGTTACTTTTGTAATTATGTTAATATATATAGTTCTTGAGTTTAATAGGCTTTAAGAGGTATGTAAAATACTCGCATTATGTTTTTCTTATGCTAGTTTAAGCTTTAAATTGTGTTAAACTTTTTGGAATGGTGTATTATTAAGAACTTATATTGTACATTTATTATGTAGTTTTTGAGGGGTGGGATAAGAAGAATAGAATAAATATAGTTTTATTAGGCGGGGGGGCGGGGGGGGGGGGGGGGGGTTGGGGGTGGGGGAAGGGTGTTGAATAAATGTAGTTTGAGAATGAGTGTTTATGTGCTATTATTGTAACTGAGACTGAAATAATTATGTGATTGAGTTTTTTAGTAGAATTATAGTTTGGTTCAAAGCTTATTTCAAGGTTTTTTTTTTCCTTTTCTTTTTTGAGTTCAATTCAAGCTTAGTTTGTGAGTATATTGTTGAAGGTTATAATGTGTCTTTTATAAACTTAGTGTTAAATTAAGTTAATGATAAGTTGTCCTTTATATTTTCTAGGATAAGTCATGGATAAAAGTTGGATAAAACTTCGAAATAGATTATGCAAAGAGTATACTGATGGAATAAGATCGTTTATTAGTGTGGCAAAGAATTATGTTGATACGAGAGGGTTTACACGTTGTCCATGCAGAAAGTGCCAAAATGTCATAATGAAACGACCTTATGATGTCGAAGGGGATTTATATCAACATGGAATGTCCATTACCTATGATAGATGGGTATATCATGGAGAAACTCCAGATTTGTCTTCTTATTTGAAACCTAAAGAACCTACAGAGTCTTCTGAAAATAAAGATAAGGAAGATGAAATGGTTGAATTGTTGAATGATTTGAATGAAGTCAATGAACATATTGGTGAAGATAACGCAAGTAGGGTTGAAACAAATGCTAGCGTGGGAGGTAGGAATAAGTTCCAGTTAATGTATGATGAAGTTAATGCAGAATTATACCCTGGATGTACTGAGATTTCAAGTTTAACTTTTTTGGTAAAATTAATGCATATCAAAGTACTTAATCATTGGAGCAATAAGTCATTTGATATGTTATTAAAATTACTCAAAGAAGTTTTACCTGATGGTACCAACATTCCTGAATCTTATTATGGTGCAAAAAAAGATGCTACGTGACTTAGGTTTAGGGTATGAATGCATACATGCTTGTAAGAATGATTGTATGTTATTTTGGAAAGAAAATGAGCAAGTAGAAGTTTGTCTTCAATGCAATGAATCTCGTTATAAAGTTGATAACAAGAAGGGGAAAAAGGTTCCACACAAAATTTTAAGACACTTTCCTTTGACGCCGAGATTACAAAGATTATTCTATTCTAAGCATACTGCTAGTGATATGAGATGGCATAAGGAAAAAAGGATGAATATTGATGGAGTTTTAAGTCATCCAGCAGATGCTGAGGCATGGAAGCATTTCGACAGACAATATGATTGGTTTGAAAACGATCCAAGGAATGTAAGATTAGCTTTAGCTACTGATGGATTCAACCCATTTGGCAATATGAGTACATCATACAGTACCTGGCCAGTGATATTAATTCCATATAACTTGCCACCATGGAAATGCATGAAGGAAACATTTTTCTTTATGTCTTTACTTATACCGGGGCCAAAGTCTCCAGGAAAAGAGATAGATATATATTTACAGCCACTGATAGAAGAATTGAAGGATTTATGGAGTAATGGCATAGAGACTTATGATGCTTATAGTGGTCAAAACTTTCGTCTTCATGCAGCTTTGATGTGGACAATTAATGATTTTCCAGCATACGGTAATTTGTCAGGATGGAGCACAAAAGGATATAAAGCATGTCCAGTTTGTAATCAAGATGTCTCATCTGATTGATAGTAAAATATGTTATACAGGACATCGTCGTTACTTACCTATGAATCATTCTTGGCGGAAAAACAAACAATTTAATAGCAAAACAGAATATAGAGTGGCACCTCGATCTTTCTCGGGATTAGATGTTCTTCACCAGTTAGAGACTATAGATTTTCCACCACTTGGAAAAACTATAAATATATTGCAATGGAAAAGGAAGCGACCTCATACTGAATTAAATTGGGTGAAAAAAAGTATTTTTTTTGAGTTACCATATTGGTCAAGTCTTAAGATCCGACACAAACTCGATGTGATGCATATTGAGAAAAATATTTGTGATAATGTCCTGGGTACCTTATTGAATATTGAAGGAAAAACGAAAGACGCTGATAAAGCACGTAAGGATTTAATGAAGTTGAATATTCGCAAAGAATTACATCTTCAACATGTTTGAAACAAATTGGTTAAGCCACATGCTAGTTACACGTTAACAGTTGAGGAACGAAAAAAGTTTTGTGGTTTCTTAAAAACAATCAAGTTTCCGGACAATTTTGCATCGAACATCTCAAGGTGTGTTAGTGTCAAAGATGGAAAGATACATGGACTGAAAAGTCACGACTCACATGTATTATTGCAACGACTTTTACCCGTGGGAGTTCGTCCTTTTTTACCAAAGGATGTGGGTGGTGCAGTTGCTGAATTGTCGAATTTTTTCAAAGATTTGACTGCGAAGAAGTTAAAAGTTGAGACCTTGAATAAACTACAAGAATCGATCGTGATAATCCTATGTAAGTTTGAAAGAATATTTCCTCCAGCCTTTTTCGACATTATGGTTCATCTAGCCGTTCATTTACCGGAAGAAGCCAAACTTGTTGGTCCTGTAGGATATAGTTGGATGTATCCAATAGAGAGGTATATCTCTTCACCTTTTATTATCCTTAATTTATATGATTTTTTTTTTTGGATTTTTTTTGTTAATATACAAATAAAACGTATTATAGGAGTTTGAGAACATTGAAACAATATGTCAAAAATAAAGCTCGTCCTGAAGGTTCGATAGCTGAGGCATTCGTAGCAAATGAAGCATTAACATTTTGTTCACTGTACTTGAATGGAATTGAAACAAAATTCAATAGGACAATTCGAAATGATGATACAGTGGACTCTAGTACATCCAACAACATTCCACAACTACCTATATTTTCACAAAAAGTACGTCCAACTGGTGGCTCGCGAATGCAACAATTATCACGTGACGAACTACAAAAAGCTCATCGGTATGTTCTAACCAACTGTGAAGCAGTAGATCCATATAGAAGGTATGAATTTCACGTACATTAACACAAAATCTTTTATTAAAGTTTTTTACTTATTGTTGATTTCATGTCAGTAGTGAACACGAGGTTGAGCTAAGGAATAAGAGACAAGATAATATTCTTGGAATACATGAAGCACAATTTCCAATGTGGTTTAAAAATAAAGTGAGTTTTTACCATTTTAGTTTATGTGAAAATCGTCATAGATACAACTGTATGGTAATTTGTCCATTTTATAACTTTGTTTTTAGATTCAATCCCAAGTTCAATCGACGTCTAATGAAGTTGAGCGAGAGTTATAAGCACTATCATGTGGTCCTGATACTCGAATTAGTTCATATAGTGGGTGTATTGTTAATGGCGTTCGATTTAGTTGCAAGGATCGGGATGATCGTTGCACAACTCAAAATAGTGGAGTTTGTGTTTTTGGAGGACATGATAGTGAGGGGGCCAACTTCTATGGTATCCTGAAAGAAGTGATCGAATTGAAATACGTTGATAGGAAAAAAGTCATTTTATTTTGTTGTGATTGGTTTGATACAAATCCCAGAATAAATCGAATTCGTGAGGACCACAATTTCACAAGCGTAGATACTCGATATTTTTGGTATCAAAATGAACCATTCATTCTTGCCTCCCAAGCACAACAAATATTTTATGTTGATGATATTCAATTAGGTCATGGGTGGAAGATAGTTCAAAGAGTTGAACATAGACATTTATGGGATGTGGCTGAAATAGAAGAAACTAATCCACCTGAAATAGATACGCATGAATGTGTAGTTCAAGATATAGATTTTGAAACACAAACATTTCATCGAGTTGATGTGAATCCGATCATAGTTTCTGAAAGTAGTGATATGAGTGAAAAAATGTTGAATTTGGAAGAACAAATAGAAGAAGAGGAAGATGAGGAAGATGAGGAAGAAGATGAAGAAGATGAAGCAGATGAAGGTGAAGAAGAAGATGATGAAGACGAGCATGAAAGATCATCGTTAAATAGCGATGAATTTGATGTCGACACGTAGTTAGTACGATATGCTTTATTATTTTTACTTATAAATATAATTTATGCTAAACTTTTATTGAATTGTATTTTTGTGTTTTTTAGGGAAAAATGCTTTCAAATGATGAGAATGATATGACTGAAGGGGTGGGTATCATCTAATAGTAGTGCAACGCGTGGGGTGTCACGTGGAATTGGCACAAATAGAATTATTGAGGCTACTGGAAACAGAGTAAGTATTTCATGGACTCCTCAGCAAGGCAGACCAGTGGGAAGAGTTGCCAGTATGTTTAGCACTGAAATTGGCATTTTGGCAAGAGGGTATATCCCCATGAAGTATTCAAAGAAGAAAGACATTCCAGATGAAGTTATGACTAATATCGTAGAACGATTGTTGGTAAGATTAGTTACTTTAATAAATGTATTATTCCTCATTATAGACTTTCACTAATGAATGACAATGGTTTACTAACCAGTGTTTTTCTTTTTTAAAGAATAAATTTGATGTGGACTACTCGCAGCCGCATATTAAGAAGTTCATTCGTCGCGAGATTGGTGACCGATTTAAGGATTACAGATCTAGGTTACACCAATATTACAAAAAGATTGGTGATCCAGTTGTAGCTCGTGAACGTCCACATAAGGACATTTCTCCTCAAGACTGGCAGATATTATGTGACAAATGGGAGGATCCAAAATGGAAGGTAAATATCAGTTGAAGTTTAAATAAGAAATTCTTTTTTATAACAACACATTCTAATGCAGGACAAGTCAGAAAAAAATAAACGTAGTCGTAGCAAGCTACCTTTCAACCATTGTGCTGGAACGAAATCTTTTCTTTCTCATAGAGAAGATAGTGTAAGTATTAAGTATTTTATTTGTAGTTTTCAACATATTATATTCTTTATTTATATTTATTATTATACTCAATAGAGACAAGAAGATGGTACATAAGTGAGTCCCATAGAAGTCTTCCGTCGAACTCATTGGTCTGAAGCAAAGGGATGGACTGATGATGCAGCAAGTGAAGCACATGTACGTATTAAGTATTATGTATTACTTTACAAGATAACAGTGTATTTTATGTTTCATATGTTTGTAATTTTGACGTGTATAGGAAAAAATGGTAGCGTTGACCCAAGAGCAGGCCAGCTCGAGTACACCAATGGATGCTGATGAAGTTATGGCTACTGTTCTCGGAAAAAGACCATCGTATGTTAAAGGGATGAGATATGGTCCACAGCCACCACAGAGTCAGAAAACAAATTATTCACAAGAGTATGTCCAATCATTAGAGACTCGCCTTGTAAGGACAGAAGAATGTTTGGAGAATCAAGTACGAGAAATGAAGGAATCAGAGGCTCGAGTGAAAGAACAAATGAAGGAAGAAATGACAGATCTATTGGCCATGCAACGTCAAGAGTATGAAAGAAAATTTAGCCAAATAAATGAAATCTTAGAAAGATTCATTGGAGCAAATCCATCAGTTAGAAAGGTATAGTTTTCGTACCTTTGACATGTTCATACTACCTTCTAAACTGATTTTATATTTGTTGGAACTCTGGTTATTGTATGTAAGTTTTTAGTAAATGTGTTGATAATTGAGGGGGAGGGGTGTTATTATATAATATTGTCATGAGAATGTTCTTTTTAGGGGATGATATTTGTGTGATTGTAGTTTGGGTGAAAACGTTATAAACTTTGTGAATGAGAATGATTTGGAGATTTTTGCTATTTTCTTTTCTTTTTTTTTTTTGGGGGGGAGTTATTATATGATATTGTCATGAGAATGTTTCTTTCTAGGGGATGATATTTGTGTGATTGTAGTTTGGGTGAAAACGTTATAAACTTTGTAAATGAGAATGATTTGGAGATTTTTGCTCTTTTTTTTTTTTTTGGGGGGGGGGGATATATTTGAGCTTAAAACTCGTATTTTTTTTAACAAGAATGTGATTTTTAATCTTAATAAGTAGTTGTTAGAATCTTAATGTGTGATTCTATAATTGTAATGATTATGCATGTAATTTTCTTAGGTGAATGGGGTTGATTTCGTGGTTTTTATTTATATGTGTAATTATTAGATTATACTTTGTGGTTGAGGTTGTTTGTGGAGGATATGACTTTCTAAATTTTAAGTTGTAATATTAAATGTTTGATTATTCCCATTGTAAGTTAACTTATACATATATATTTTATTTGTTTATGTGCAGGATTAATTGTTGATGGTTTGCTGACAAATTGTCGTTTTTTGTTTGGCATTTTGGAGGCTAGTGTATGTTGTAATCACATAGCTTGATGTGAGAGTCCATGTTTTGTAACTTGATACTCTAACTTAAGACTTTGTTAACTTTTTTGTTAAAGTTTATTGTGGCTTTGTAAACCTTTGGAACATATATTTGACATATGACTAAGCAAAGTAATTTTTATTTCTTCTCATTATATTTGCAACATTTTATTGTATTTGTTTTATGTACAAGTTTTTATACAGGATCAAAGGGGAAAATATATATAATTTTTTAAAAAAAAAAATTGTAAAATTTACGACGAAATATAAGTTACGTCGCAAGCGGCCAACCTGCTAGAGTTATCTGAGTAGGCGACGTTTAATTTGTTTCGTCGCAACTTGCGACGAACGGACCAAACGTCGCAAGTTGCGACGTTTATTTGCTTCGTCGCAGATTGCGACGTGTTCTGATTTCGTCGCAATGTGCGACGCCTGATCGCTTTCGTCGCACGTTGCGACGTTTTAGGTATTTTCGTCGCAACTAGCGACGAAAATTACGAAAACGTAGCTGATGATCGTCTTCGACTCACCTTTTGCGACGTATTGTGCGACGTTTAGTTTTTCGTCGCTAATATCTGTTTGAGACGAATTGGTAGGTTTTAGCGACGATTTTCTTGCGTCGCTAAATACTGGAATTTCTTAAGAAGTTCTCATGACCACCAACTCTGCAAATCATATTACATAGTCTACTTGTGTCAAGAAACTTAAAACTAAAAGCGACCAGGCAAAACCACCTAAAACATCAATTCCAACAAAATTAATCAAATCTCATCTTGTAAACACCTTCCATGGAACACTTTATGCTAAAAAAAAATCCAGGGGGACAAGAAAAATGGTCAATATTCACAAACAAAAAAACTAATTTTAAAACTTGCGTAAAGAAGCAACTGCATCAGCTTCCTGACTATTTGAATCAATACATGAACCGTTTCTTGCCCTCCCATTACTTGCAAGATAACATAAACAGAAACATCCAAGAAAAGAAAATTGATTTTTTTTTTATAATAATCCAGATTCTAATAAGATTTTAAAAATTGTACAGGAATACTTTTTTATAGGACTTACAATTTAGATATGTCTCCACTAGAATTTCCAACCGCAAAATCCTCCTTACAGTAAATGAACTTGGGCTTGCAGTAGCACTTTGCCAGTCCATTGTCATTCCAGGATTTCCACCTAATCTTTGTTGTGAACAAAAAAACAAGTGGCATTGATGGTCAAAGTTGATTTACAAAAAGACAAGTGGCATTGATGCCTAAAACTTCAACAGGTAGCAATCAAAAAATGCACAACAAGAAACAAACAAGTCGTGTAGAACTCACTCAGTGGAGGCTCTTGCACATCAAACTAAAGGCAAACACATATAATATTTAGCCTTAGAAAGATTACAGTAATATGCAATGTTGGTTGATATCACCACAAAACTGAAAATGTAAACTAGCATTATAATATAGCTTGCATTTATATATAAAATTCATAAAGGATTATGAGAGCATACTTGACCCAGTAAGGTTCAAGTCATTCTTTGAAAAATTCGTCCTCTATCTTAATGGCATCATACAACAAGGAGATTAACAAAGAGATGCATCTTAAGCTTAGCCACCTAACCCCTGTGCAATCCCACGAAGCTTGAATCTTGAATGCAAGATCTCCTCTTTAAATATGTCTTGAAGAGGTAGAAATTCACAGCTTGATTTAATGAAATGCTGCTGAAGTTCTTGGAGATGAAAAGCTTGAAAACTCTCTCAAAACCTTAATACACCAACTCTCTCAAACTCACACTTTTCCTTTTAATTTCATCACAACCGATTCTCACAAACCGTTCTAAGGCTGGAGAATAGTGTGGAAGACTCTAGTGGTGGTCCACGACGTGTTCGTGATTCATTTCAAGATCACTAAAGGTTGGTATTTTCAAACTTTTTTTTTTTTTTTTTTTTTTTTGCTTGTCCTATGCATGTTTGTGCATGAAATTCTTGTAAATTAAGAGCCTAAGATCAATAAAGTGTTATTGAGGTTTATGCAATAAAGTGTTATTGCCATATTAAGTCTAGAATTGCACAATATGACCCAAATCCAATAAACTAAGATCCAAGGTTGTTTACATATGACTTGAACTAGTATGTGGGGACATACGGGGATTGGTGTTCAAGTAACAACCTAAAAGGTCTATAGTACAAGGATAAGGCTGGGTACCTTATCCTGGTAACACTATGTGATACGGCCCGCTTTGTATTCGATACAGACGTATTAATCCAAGGCGTCCATGTAGGAGACATGCGAGCAGGGTATCCTATGCAATGAGTTTGCATAAGACCGGACCATGAAATAGTAAACGACTAGATGTAACACCGTTAACTAGTTAGGTTACTGTTTCAATATGATGACCTAGATAACTCAGTCTTAATCCTGAGTGTGTCATGAACTCCTTCTCATGAGGGATTGTCCTTTGATTAACATGGGTGAGAGTGGCCAATACGCCGACTCAATATTCCTTCCTTTTTGGGGACAAGACCGAGTGGAAGGCTGGGGACATGACAACACAAGAAGGAATTCACTCCTTCCCACTTCTAGGAGAAGTAGATGAGTGTTCCCTTAAGTGGTGACTCCAGGACTTGAACAAAGGGATCTCATCCTCTCACTGCCCCGAGAGGAACTTTCTGTTTAATGGTTGGACCATAAACAGGTTGTTCATTAGAGGAGCGCTGGTACTTAAAGAGACAGATGTAACACAGGGGTAAAACGGTAATTTGACCCAGCTGTGATTATGGACACTCGTGAAGGATTGACTTACCAGTATAGGTCTATATCCGTGGACACAGAAATGTTCTATAGAGAAGAGTTCAGCTTTGGGTCTTTAGTGGAATGACCCACAGTTAATGAATATTGGTTAACTTGATTAATGAGTTTAATCGGTTAACCTCATATCATTGGAGCTTCTGATCTGTAGGTCCATTAGGTCCCCCTACTAGCTCGTAAAGAGTAATTATGAACAAATATATCTTGAGAGAATTTGAATAGTTCAAATTCATATTGGGAATTAAGTTAATTGTATGAGATACAAATTAACATAATGTATAGTGATGCATTAAAATATAAAGTCTAATTTGAGATTAAACTTTATTATATTGAGAGATTGATATATTTGAAAGAGTTCAAATATATGTCTAATTAAATATATGGTATTTAATTAGAAGATGAATTAATTAATTATTCAATTTAGTATAAATTAAATGAGATTTAATTAAACTATAGTCTATGAGAGAAATAAATATTTGAAGAAGTTCAAATATTAATATGAATTTGATTCATATTAAATTTATAGGATATAAGAGAATTTGAAGGAGTTCAAATTTTAATATGAATTTGATTCATATTATAGAATTAATTAATTGAAGGCCTGAAATTAAATATATGATATTTAATTGGGTAATTAATTAATTAACTAATAAAAGGTCATAAATTAAATATATGATATTTAATTGGTGATTAATTAATTAAAGAATTAATTAATTGAAAATTAATCAATTATATAAATGATTAATCATTTATGGAAGTGATCAATCATTTATGGAAAAGATTAATCAATTATGGAATTGATTGATTATGGAAAAGATTAAATCAGTTATGGAAATAATTGATTTTAAATGAATATTTTATTCATGGCCTTTCTCCTATAAATAGAACACTAACCCTAGGGTTTAGCTACCACAACATATGGCCACCATAAGGTCTTCACATATTCTCACAACTCAAGAACTTAGGGAGAATTTTCTCTCTAGAGTTTTTCCCATTCAAGATTAGGTAGTCCCACAACTACGTTCCTAATCTCAGAGTTATAGCGGAGAAGATCAAATGGTGGTGTTCTTCGTTGTTGCAGAGCAATCAAGAATCATTCGTTGAAGTATTCAGAGTCGTCAACAGAGGTATGTTTTTTCACCGCTTAACGTTTTGCCAATGTATTGGTATTTTATAAAACAAAATTAATTTACGAACGGTCCAATTGCTTCCGCTGAAACGGAATTGGGAATTCCAATCCTACATGCTTCTCTTGAATCTAATTCAAGCCCCTTTTATAGACCTCTCCCATACAAAGACAAACTTCATGACACTTAGCCACATGGTCAAGATGCAACTCAAAGTGGATTCTAGGTGTCTACTTCACAACACATGCATCTAATGCATGTTTGTGTTGTTTTCCACTATGTATCATTATGCAAGAGTGGAAAAACCACTAAATTCACTCTGAATTGAATCCTAATTGTGAATTTTCAGCTTTCAATTCATTTCAAATTCAATTTGTAATTGAAATTGATTTCTAGGCAATTAATTGGGACATTTCCAAGTAATTTTGATATGATTGATCCAATCAATCTTTATCACCTAATGTCATGAATTATATATATATGATTTCTAATACATATATATGGTATTTAAAACACTTTTAAATACCTCATCTCTCAATTCCTAATTTAATTCATAATTAAATCATTGTGTCAAACACATTTTACGATAAAACCCTATTTCCCGTTTTTGAACGATTCAAAGTTTCCTATCAAAATATTCTAAGCTTTATTCTGATATGAGCTAGTAGGAGGATCTAATGGACCTATAGATCATGGGCTCCAACAATTCGAGGCTAACCGACTAATCTCATTATCAAAGTTATCCAACATTCGTTAACTACCGAGACACTCCACTATAGCCCGATAGTTGCACTCCCCTCACTATAGATATATTTTCGTCCACTTGATTTAACCATGTTTAGTAAGTCGTTCCTTCACAGGTTGTTCGTAGCTATAGCTAGGTCAAATAACTGTTACACTCCTATAGTACTTCTTGTTCCTTAAGTTCCACTAATCCTTTAGGGGCCGTTTGGCCCACTGTGTTGGTTATAATAGCCCCTGCTATTATAACCAACCCAGTGTTTGGGGCACCAACAAAAATAAGGGGCAGAGTTGGTTATTTTTCCCCTCTGTGTTGCTACAGTAACCACTATTCAACTCACCTCAATTATTCTATTCATTCTCTACAGTAACTCTTTTCTCTCTTCTTCCATGTGATTCATTGACTTTTCTACCGACGACCAGCCGACGACTTTTCCGACGATCACCGACAACTTTTCCGACGACCGCCGTCGACTTTCCGGCCACTTTTCCGGCAATCACCGATAACTTTTCCGACGACTTTTTTTTTTTTTTTTTAAGAAAATCTTCTTCTCATTTTCATTTCGAAAAATATAAAAAACGAAAATAAAGAAAAAAAAAAGAGGTAGAAGAAAATGAAAGGAAAAAAGAGGGAAAAATTTTCGATCGTCGAAAAATTTGTTGGTGGTCGTCGGAAAAATCATAAAATTTCTAGGGAGAGTTAGATACTATGTTGTCTTTGTACATATATATAAATATGGAGTTTTATTACATAATTACTTTTGATAATGAAGTATATGAATGTTTACCTTCATCGTACCATATTTTTCATTCCAAATTATACTTATCGTATTTACGTTTACCGTGATGATAATAATTTTTTTAAAAAAATACTACTCAAGTTTTTATTTTATGTGATTTCTATTTTATTTGATTCTTTTGATAATAAAAGTAAAATGAGTTTTGAATAAACATTTACCATTTTTATGTTGGAAATACATAAATGAAACAAATATGGTTTTTCTATATGAAATCATAAAATGACTTATTTTGTGAAAAAATCATGACTCTAAAACAAAGAAAATCAACCTTTACTTTAGGTTATTTTTGTTTCCTTTTAAGCTAAACACATAATTTAACCCATGTACCCAAAACTTTTATTTTTTTACAACTAAACCCTTTTTTTTTATTATTAATATTTGAAGTACAAAGTTGTATGAGGAAAATAAACAAAAAAAAAGTCAAGAAAAAAAAACAGTCAGCATGAAACATTACCAGACTAAAATAATTTGCATCCCAAAACACTGCACCCCAACACACAGACTATTTTATCCCAGACTATAATAATCTGCACTCCAAACACAGACTATTTTATCCCAGACTATAATAATCTGCACCCCAAACACAGACTATTATAACCCCCAAACTATTATAATCCCCCAACTATTATAACCAACCCAGCGCCCCAAACAGCCCTTTGATGAACAATCGGTTTGCGGTCCAACCATCAAACCTAAGTTCCTCTCGATCCAACGAGAGGGTGGGGCCCCTTGTTCAAGTCCTGGAGTTAGTACTTAAGAGAACAACATCTCTGCTATCCCTGAAATGGGTAGGAGTGAATTCCTTCTTGCGAAACTATGTCCCCAGCTATCTATTCGATCTTATCCCCAAAATGGTAGGCTTGTCGAGTCGGCGATGCTGGCCACTCTCACCCATGCAGATCAAAGGATAATCTCGCATAAACAGGAGTTCATAGATAGCTCAGGATTAAGAACGAGTTATCCTGGTCATCTATGAGAAATAGTCAGATTCTTCAGTAAACGGCCGTTATAAAGAGAAAGTGACTTATTTCGTGGTCCAGTCTTATGCAAACTCATTGCATAGGACGTCCCCACTTGCATGTCACCACATGAACGATTTAGGATCTCATCGTTTGTACTTAATACAAAGTGGGTCACGTCCATAGTGTCTCCAGGATAAGGTACCCAACCTTATCCTTATACTATAGACTATTTTGACTATAAACTTAAACTTGATCCTATGATATGTCCCTACATATAGTTCAAGTATTCATTTTATAGCCAAGGATCTTAGTTTATTGGATTTAGATTAATCATTCGCAATTTACATATTCAATAACATCTTTTACTAAATAACCTCAATAACGTCTTTATTGAAAATATAATTTGTTTAATGATTTACAAACTACGAGTTAACAGATATATATATGTATATATATATATATATATATATATATATATATATATCTCAACATACAATATATAATCAATATAATAAAATTATACATCTGTATTTATCAGATATCAAATGTTTGCAATTTTTTTTACTCTGACCATAACCTAATATATATAATTCATATACACTGGGATATAATATGCATACAGAACACTAAGACATATATTCATGGAAACAATCTCATCAATCATATCAGGTAAAAAAAAAAGATAATAGGATGGAATGCAAAACGACAAAAAAGGAAGAAAAAAAATTACACAATTTCCCGAAAGTCTAAAAACAAAATAATAATAATAATAATGAATGCAAAACGACATAAAAATCAGAAAAAAAAAAGATTACTCATTTTCACAAAAACAAAAAAAAAGGAAAATATTGATGGGAGAGAGAATATTCAGCCATTATTGACCATTATTTATGGGGGAGAGAGAAAATGATCATTAACGATGGGAGAGGGGAAATGACCATTAATGATGGGAGAGAGAGAAAATATTTAGCCAATATTGAGGAGAGATAAAGCAAAGGACTTTTTGGTAAAATGACCATGACTTTCAGGTAAAAAATGGAGGCCCAATGTCTATTCTTGAAAAAAATAGTGTAGTTGGACAAATTTGAAAATAGGGGCCCAATTTTGACTATATGTGTACTTATCTCTTATTTAAATTTGGTTCAATCCCCTTTTTAGTGATCTTAGGCCAAACTAGCTTCAGTTCCACCTAAGTGTCATAATTTGATTGGACTAGCTTAAGTTGTCCTATGGATCAATGGTAAACAAGTGTCATCATCTGATTTACTATTTTTTTTTATGTCCATTAATTTAATTTAAGAACACGTGTAACTTTGCAATCAATCCCAAATTAATAATATGCAATTTTGTCATTAATTTAAAATAATGATATGATAATTAATGGTTAGTTGAAATTTCTCATTCAACACCTTTCTCTCTTCCCACATATCTTTTTTTTCCCTTTTAATACTTAAGCTTTTAGTTTTTTTTATCCTTTTTTTTCTTTTCATTAATTAGCATTTAGTTATTATTTTATATTTACATATCTAATGTTTCCCCTCAATTTTGATAGGATTTTAATTTCATTTTTATTAAATAAATTATTAATAAAGATATAATTCATGTTTACCATTATTTTTTTAAGAAAATATTTCTTCTTCCTCTTTTAAATTTTATTTGTGTATATGATTGGCTAATAAAAAATACAAACATTTTTAAAGAGAAACAAAAATAAATTTTGTTATTGAATTAAATAAATGTGAGTATGCTTGATTGTTTGTCCTTAAATAAATGTCTCATTACTAAGTAGACACAAATAAATTAATGATGGTTGAAAATTTACAAAGTTTGTTGGACAATTTACAATTAGTTTAATTGAACTAACTCATGTAAAGCCGACATCATTCAAGGTGAATTGGTTGGAATGAGATGACATTGCAATTGCCAAAGCGAGCTTAGCTCAACGGTAATCGGCATGTATCCTCGACCATGAGGTCAGAGGTTCGAATCCCTCACCCCCAAATGTTGATGTACTAGGAAAAAAAAAAGATGACCTTGCAATTAAATTTTTACAACATTTGAAAGATAAAACTTATTATTATTTTTTAATTTGCTTTGAGACTAAAATTGTATTAAATAATATAAACTCTTTTTTTTTTTTTCGAAAGAAATACTATAAACTCTTTATAATGCTCTTATATTTGTTTTAATACATTTTATATATTTTATTATATTATATATACTGAAATTTATTTCGACTTAAAAGAAAAGAAAAAAGAAAGAAACAATTATCAAGCAAGTTTCCATTTCTAATTGTCAAAAATTTGACAAATCAAGGGGTATTAAAGAGATATAGGATGATTTTTAAATTGAAAGACAAATGGGACTTTGAAGGATATGAAATTACCAAATTATCCCTTAGTAAAAATCTCTAATTTTACCTTTGCCCTAATTCCACTTTTTACTAGGGGGTGATCATCAGTCGGTCGACATCGGTTTTCATCGGTTTGAGAGGGATACATTACGTGTCGACCGACCGATGATACCAGCAGTCGGTCGGTTAGAATCGGTTTTCAGAGTTCAATGTGAGGAATAAATAAAAAAAAGAAAAAAAAAAGAAAAAAACGCAGAAGATGAACCATTCGAGCTTCAGATTCCAAAGAAAGGAGATATATATATATATATATATATATATATATATATAAAAGAAATAAAGAAAAGGAAACGAAAATAGGATGAAAACACAAAGAAGAAGAAAAGGAAATGACATAAATGAAAAGAAGAAAAATGAAAGAATAAAAAAGAAGAAGATGGAAACAAGAAAAGAAAAATGAAAGGAGAAGAGGGTGAGAGGGAAGAAAATAAAAATGAAACAAGAAAAGTAAAATGAAAGAAGAAGCGTGTGAAAGAAAAATCGAAGAAAGATTGATGGACATAAATTTTTTTAAAAAAAATTAATGTTACTTTACTTGGGAAGATCAACAGTCGATGGTCTTCCAAATACTGCGCAGGCAGCACATTAAATGCTACCTACAACAACTCAGACGCGTTTTGAATTATCTTTTTTTTTTTGGTCGATCGGTTTCAGTCGATCGGTTCGATTTTTCAGATTTTCTTGCCCACCCCTACTTTTTACATCTCACCCCTCATGTCTCTCCCTCATGCATGCACCAAACCGACGATCAGGCCATGGCCACAACAATAAGGCAATGGTAACGACAACAACAGCGAAGTTAAGCATTAACTTAAATATATATCATTTAACTTATTAAGAGCATGTATGGTAGTGATTTTGAAATTATCAAAATCACATCTCTTTCAAAATTGTGATGTTTAACAATGATGAGAAAGTGATTTTGGAGGCATATAAAATCATTTTAAGTGATTCCTAGTCTATCACTTGGGAGTCAAAGTGATTGTGGTTGCTTTTGTTTTTAAATCTTTTATGAAGAGAAAAGACCGTCATCTTTTATAAAAAAAACATAAATTTCCCTCGAAAAGCATGTTTTCTCAAAACGGTTACCATTGGGGTCATCCATCATTGTTTACAAAATGCTAATTTTTCTCTCACAAAAGTTTTCATAATGTCTATTGCTTACTTTATTCTCTTTTTTAAATTTTTATTTCATTTTTCTCACTTTTTTGTCTAATTATTTTAACTCAACTTTTTTATCTCTAATTTTTTTTCCCTCTATATTTTTGTATATCTTTAACATTTTTCTCTCTATTTTTCACCTTTGCTCTAGCTTTTTACTCTTGAACTTTTTGTTTTTTCCCTAACCCTTTAACTTTTTTCTCCTCATTAAAGTTTTCTCCCTAAAATTTTTATCAATCTCCCCAATTTTTTTCTATATCACTCTAACTTTATTTCTATATCTTCAAATTTACACTCTATTAAATTTCTCTCTAAATTTTTTTGTCTATCTCTTTAAAACTTTTATCCCTCCACGTCTCTAATATTTTTTTTCTCTTTTTAATCTTTTCTCAACTTTATATATCTTTTTTCTCTCTTAATTTTTAGTTCGCTGTGTAACTTTCAACTACCCCATTCTATTTTTTTTTAATCTCAAATGCAATACTTTTTTTTTTTTTAGTAATTTGATGATTCTAAAAGCACATTTAAAAAAATAATCATTTGAAAAAATACTTTAAATTAAATTTAAATCACTTTTACATACTGGAACCAAATATTAAAATAATTTATAACTAAATACTTTTATAAAATTAATTATAATTAAATCATCTAGCTCAAAAAAATCACCTCCGAGAACATTTCCTTATAAGTCATTGAAAATCATTTTCAATGGTATGAAAATCACTATTAAAAATATAGAATAGAACCAACATCAAAATGACTATATAAAAAGCACTTTTAATAAATCAATTATAAACAAATCAATTGTGCTGAAAATCACTATTTCTAAAATCATTTTCAAACTTCCACTAAGTCATCACTATCTTAATTATTTTACAAGTTAATTATGTAAAACCTTACTCACGTCATTTTCTTCCCCCAAAAAAGAAAAAACAAACAACAAACACATAGACAAACCAACAATCTTGCTCATTATATCCAAACAAAGAAATTTACATCTCACATAGAAGAAAAAGAAAACCTGGAATAATTGGAAAAACGACGTAAGATAAGAAAATGCCGATTATTAATTTGAATAATAATTAAGATTCATATCCCTAGCTCTTCCGATGATTATGTTAGGAGGAAGCAGAGCTTTTGGAGTTGGAGACCACCAACCTTTGGGTATGCATATGCCTGGACGGTCCATGTCCACGGACCCAATCATCGCACCCATCCAGAATCGTTGTTAGTTGAAAGGGTGGGGCGTCGGTGGCCAGCCACTGGTCCACGTAAAATGCAGTTTGGGAGCAGGCTCTGTGCGGCCCTGTTGAGGTCACCTCAAGATAGTCGCAGAACCAGCCGTGGTGAGCGCCCGATCCGTCGGAGGTTAGATTGAGTCGACACACTGGCGCGTCGATGCACACACCTCTGCCACTGAATATGTCGACATTGTCACGTTCGAAATAGTCGTGGCGTGGTCCCATCAGCCCCCACGATTCCAGATCTGAAATCTCCACGGATCGACCCGATGCGTCGCTGATTGTCACGCTGATTTTGGCGTCCGTTCCAGCCTTTAGGACTGAACCTGTTCGCACATAGAATGTGTACACGCATTTCTCCTACAACATTCCCAAAACAAAACACACTATCTGATCTAATGATGAATCTGATCTGATGATTAATAAGTAAGAAAGAAATAATGTGTTAAAAAGAGAAGAAACTTACGGAAGATTTAACAGCCATTGGAGAGAGGGAGAGAACGATGAAGATGATGGAGAAACAAAGAGAATAATGAGGTGCCATTTTCCTTTTCTTTTTCTTTTCTTTTTTTTCCAGTAGAGGTTTTGAGATTTAAGGTAGATGGAGATGGCGTTTATATATTGGTTGGAATATGATATTATTGTCATATGATTTGGATTTTGGAGGTGGCGTTTCGTGTAGGTAGTTGCCCACTCTATTTTAAGACAGAGATTACCGCTTTTCTTTTGATTGACTTGGCAAATACTGTTCTATGGACTTTTTTTAAAAAAATACTTTTTGTTAAAATATACTTATTTCTTACCTTGTTAGTTATTGTTGTTTTTATTCAACGTCTACAAGTATACCTATGTGTACGGGTATGTGATCGAATTTAAAAAAAAAAAATGAAACGATATAGAATGTGAAGAGACACCCTACACATAATTTTTAAATATAAAAAAAGCGAATGTATTGAAGAGACGACCTACACTCGTTTAAAAGCCCACCAGAAAACGTGATAGTAGATTGTCTCTTCTCGGATTTTTTTAAAGATATAATTTCATTTTATTTTTTCACTCTTTAATTTCTGGACTTTTTTTTTTTTAATTCTACATTTCTTTTATTTTATTTTTTCTTCTCCCCTGTTTTCTTTCCTTGCTAATTTCTTCAAGTTTTTTCAAACACGTATTTTACAAAACTTATTTATTAGTTTTATCTTTTTAGGGATTTAGTAAGTATGACTTCTTTCTTAAATTGCATTTCATTTTTTTTTTATAAATTAACGAGTACATATATTTTTAATTGACGAATAGTTAATTAAAATTTACCTCATATATTAAAAAAAAATGTCAACAATATACATGATAAAAGCTAATGGGTTCAACAATGCGGACATTGTCAAATTACAAGTTGGATGTTGACAACGACCTTTTAGTGCCTGATCTGATTTATCTTGTTCCTTTTTGTTCTTTGGTTCCTCTCGACGAGCATATAGTCATGAACATGATAGTGTAGTGGAACTAGTGTGTGAATATTGTTGGGTTTTATGCCCTACAACTTGTAGATAGTGAACGTAAACAAATTGTATACTTGTTTCAATAAAGTGTTATTGAGTCTCTACAATAAAGTGTTAAATATTGCACAATATGACCCAAATCCAATAAACTATGATCCAATGTTGGTTGTATGTAACTTGAACTAGTATGTGGGAACATACAAGGATCAATGTTCAAGTAACAACCTAAAAGGTCTATAGTACAGGGATAAAGCTTGGTACCTTATCCTGGTCACACTATGTGATACGACCCACTTTGTATTTAATACAGACGTATTGATCTAAAGCGTCCATGTAGTAGACATGCGAGCGGGGTATCCTATGCAATGAGTTTGCATAAGACTGGACCACGAAATAGTCAACCAATAGTTGTAACACCGTTAACTAGTTATGATACTATTTCAATAGGATGACCTAGGTAACTCAGTCTTAGGGGTGTACAAGTAACTCGATGGTCCGAACAACCTGGACAACCCAACCCAGGTTTGGGTTTAGGGTTAGAAATTTTTTCAATTTGGGTTGGGTTGTTTTTTTTTTCAAAACCGAAAATTCGGTTCAGTTCTCAGGTTGGGTTTTCTTGAGTTTTGGGTTCAACCCAAACCGAACCGAATTCCTTATTTTTTTAAATATATATATATATATATATATATATATATATATATATATGTTGGGTTTAATGTCCTATAAACTCGTAGTTTGTAAATCATTAAACATATTTTATTTCCAATAAAGACGTTATTGAGGTTATTCAGTAAAAGATGTTATTGAATATGTAAATTGCGAATGATTAACCTAAATCCAATAAACTAAGATCCTTAACTATAAAATGAATACTCGAACTATATGTAGGGACATATCGTAGGATCAAGTTCAAGTTTATAGTCAAAATAGTCTATAGTATAAGGATACGGTTGGGTGCCTTATCCTGGAGACACTATGGACGCGGCCCACTTTGTATTAAGTACAAACGATGAGATCCTAAATCGTTCATGTGGTGACATGCGAGTGGGGGCGTCCTATGCAATGAGTTTGCATAAGACAGGACCACGAAATAAGTTACTTTCTCTTTATAACGCTGTTTACCATAGAAACTAACTATTTCTCATAGATGACCTAGGTAACTCGTTCTTAATCCTGAGCGGACTGTGAACTCCTGTTTATACGAGATTATCCTTTGATCTGTATGGATGAGAGTGACCAGCATCGCCAACTCAACAAGCCTACCATTTTGGGGATAAGATCGAATAAATAGCTGGGGACATAGTTTTGCAAGACGGAATTCACTCCTACCCATTTCAGGGATAGCAAAGAGGTTGTTCTCTTAAGTACTAACTCCAGGACTTGAACAAAGGGCCTCACTCTCTCGTTGGATCGAGAGGGACTTAGGTTTGATGGTTGGACCACAAACCGATTGTTCATTAGAGGATTAGTGGAACTTAAGGAACAAGAAGTACTATAGGGGTGAAACGGTTATTTGACCTAGTTATAGCTACGAACAACCTGTGAAGGAACGACTTACTAAACATGGTTAAATCAAGTGGACGAAAATATATCTATAGTGAGGGGAGTGCAACTATCGGGCTATAGTGGAGTGTCCCGGTAGTTAACGAATGTTTGCTAATTTAGATAATGAGATTAGTCGGCTAACCTCGAATCATTGGAGCCCATGATCTATAGGTCCATTAGGTCCCTCTACTAGCTCATATCGGATTAAAGCCTATAATATTTTGATAGGAATCTTTGAATCGTTCAAAAACGGGAAATAGGATTTTATCGTAAAACGTGTTCGACACAATGATTTATTTATGAATTAAATTAGGAATTGAGAGATAAGATATTTAAAAGTGTTTTAAATACCATATATATGAACTAGGTATCATGGCATTAGGTGATAAAGATTAATTGGATTAATCATATCAAAATTACTTGGAAATATCCCAATTAATTGCCTAGAAAATCAATTTCAATTTTGAATTGAAATTGAAATGGATTGCAAGCTGAAAATTCAGAATTAACATTCAAAACATAGTGGATTTAGTGGCATTCCCACTCTTGCATCATGATGCATAGTGGAAAACAACACAACCATGCACTAGATGCATGTGTTGTGAGTTAAACACCTAGAATCCACTTTGAGTTGGATTTTGACCATATGGCTAGTGACATGAAGCTTGTCTTTGCATGGTAGAGGTCTATAAAAGGAGCTTGAATCAGATTCAAGGAGTATTAAGCTTTCATCTTAGTGTTATGCTGCAGATTTTCTCCCTCAAACACTCTCTCATTTCATCTCTTCCTAAAGCTTGTACCATCAAGCATTCCTTTCCTATTTCTTACTTCTATAGACTCCTACAAGTCTTTCTAGGCCCAAGAGAATAGTAGGGAAGACTCTAGAGGTTGTCCAAGGAGCATAGGAGAGGCAAACACCACAAGGAGTTCAACATAAGTGAGCTACAAAGGTTGGTGTTCTCTAAACTCTTTATTCTGTCTTTTATAGAACATGCATGCTTTAGGAGCAAAATTGAATGTCTTAAGTGCTTTCGATCTTCAATTGCTTCCGCATGTGTTATATGAACACCTTTAATATATATATATATATATATATATATATATATATATATATATATATATATATGTCTTTTTTTACAACTTTTATCTTGTTTTTCTTAAAAGAGAAATTATTCTAACTTTATTTTTTTTTCATGGATTTGTTTAGATTTTTTTTTACAAAATATTTAGATTTGTTCTTATTGCTGTTTGTTTGATTTTTTTAAATCAATATTGGGAAAAATACACTTTTAGTCCCTGAGGTTTTGGTTAAGTGACACTTTAGTCCCTAAGTTTTCAAACTTGACAATTTAGTCCCTGATGTTTGCATTTAGTTTCATTTTAGTCCCTCCGTCAAATTTTCCGTCAATAATTAACAGATTGCTGACGTGGCACTAATTTTTTTATTAAAAAAATATTTTTTTAAAATTTTAAAATAAAAATATATTAAAATAATAAAAATATAATTATTTTTAAATATCTTTATTTTTTCCCCTCTTCCCCTCCCTTCTCCTTCTTCACCACCACCATTATCACCACTATCACACCACCCAATCTGTTACTGTCGCCGGCAACCACCGGCCGTCGACAACAATTTTTTTTTATTCTCTTTTCTCCTTCATTTCTTCTTTTTCTTTTCCATTTATTTTTTATTTTCTTTTTCTTTCACTTCATATATTTTCTTCTTTTACTCTGAAATCTCATCAGATCCTGTCATAAAACAGCAAAAAAACCTCCAACAATCAAACTCAAACAAAGATTGAATCAACAAACAAGCAACCCATATCATACTATGGACTCCTCCACTCCCAAGAGCAAATACACAACATAATCAAACAGAACCCCAAAACATTAAAGGTAACCAATCCCAAAAAACAAAAAATCTCCAATATTCTCCAATCCCCCAATACAAAACAAAAAAAAAAAAAAAAAAAAAAATCCAAACCCAGCAAAAGAAATCCCCTCTAAACACAATCCCCACACAAGCACTACCACAATCCACAATCATGATACTATTTCAATTTTGAAGTTTTTAGTAAGAATTTAGGGAAGGAACGAGGGGTTTTTGGTAGAAGGAAGACAGATCGAAAGGAATAGCGAGGGGAAAAGAGAAGGAATGCTGGGAGTTCGTGATGGGAAAAGAGAAGGAACGTTGCGAGTCCATTTCAGATCTGGGCGTGCAGGTTTCGTGTTGTTCATTTCAGATTGGGTTTCGTGCCACCGTGAGTTTCGCCGTGAGTTTCGCGTTGTTCGTTTCAGATCTGGGTTTCGTGATGTTTGTTTTAGATTTGGGTTTCGTGATGTTCGTTTCAGATCTGGGTTTCATGCCGCCCTGGGTTTCGTACTCTTCATTTCAGATCTGGCACGTGCTATTAGTTTCGGACTTTCGACAACAGCCGCCAGGAGTCTTTCAAATCGTTTCAGATCGTGTTGTTCGTTTCCCCAAAAAAAAACTGAAGTTTCTGAAGACGACCGACACCGGCACCGGCACCGGCAGAAGGCGACCGACCGACCACCAGAGTTGAGAGGAAGGAGATGAAGAAGATGATGAAGAAGAAGGTGGAGTGGAAGAAAGAGGGTAAGAAAGAGAATGGAGGGAGAAATTAAAAAAATATTTAAATAATAATATTTTATTATTTTAATATTTTTTATTTAAAAAATTAAAATAATATTTTTTTATTAAAATAATAGTGCCACGTCAGCCACCGTTAGTATTTAACAGAAAAATAGACGGCAGGGACCAAAATGCTCCTTATCTCAAACCTCAGGGGTATTTTTGTTGAGTTTGAAAACTCAGGGACCAAAGTGTAACTTAACCCAAACCTCAGGGACCAAAAGTGTATTTTCCCATCAATATTCTATTTCTTGAATAAGGTTAATCTGGTTTGAATTTTGTGTTGGGATTTAGATAGAAATATGTATTTTGTGTTAGGATTAGAGGTAAAGATTGAATTTGGTGTATTTTCTGTTAGAACAAGCAGCTAAACGGTATCATTTATTATTTTTTCCTTTAAACGTTTCTCTTCATATTAAACGTTGTCGTATTGTTATGTATTATTTCTCAGCCTTGGTTATTTTGTTTTTCCTCTGTGTATACGTGGTGCATTTCTATAAGGTGGGATTTCTCTTTCCCAACCAACTTTGTACTATATATTCTTTGCATTTGGTATGAAATAAATCATCCATTCTCAGCATATCTTTCTTACTCTCTGAAATTCCCTAAAATTTCATTTTGTCTCTTTTTCAAATTAGAAATTGGGATTTGAGTTTAATTTAATTAAAAAAAATTGAACAACCTGGTGACTCGACCCAACCCAACCCGAAATAAAAGGGTTGGGTTGGGTTGGATTTCCAACTTTATTCAGTTCTTTCGGATCGCCAACCTGACCAACCCGAATTTTCGGGTTGGTCCAAAAAATCCCTCCAACCCAACCCATGTACACCCCTACTCAGTCCTAATCCTGAGTGTGTCATAAATTCCTTCTCATGAGGGATTGTCCTTTGATTAGTGATAAGGGTAAAAAATATACCTATTTTACCCTTATATTTAGCTCATTTCTTGGTCAAATATTGAGTGTTTAGGTCAATTTTACTATTTTCGAGCTCAAAATATGTTAATTTGATAAGTTAGGGTGTTGAGAATCACTTTTGTCAAATTGTACTCCTTTATGCTTAAAAAGACTTGATTTTAAGAGAATTTGACTTAGTTTGTTGTTGTGCATAAATAAAGATAGAGGAAAAGCTGGAATTTCACAGAAATGGGAATGCAAAATTGAAATGCGACCGCATTTCTGGAAAATCAGAGGCCGTTCCGAGTCGCGCGTGGGTCGTTGTTTACGAGTCTTCTTTGCACCTAATCGGTTGTTTTGACCCCGAAACTGACTGGGCAACCTTCCAACACCTATTTCACAGCTCTTCAACCAATTTCTACACTATAAAAGCCCGGGATTCGAAGTCAAATTCAAGCAGAACTCACTTGGAAAGAAAATGGTGGTGACATAACCCTGACTCGACGCCAATGAGTAGGGATGCCCGAGGTCCTTCTAAGATGACCAAATTCTAACCTGAGTTAGACATCAAACCTTGTGGTTTGTAGAGAGTTTCACCCATTCCCACTTGTAAAAGCGAGAGAGTGGAGTGTCTTAGCGAACTCTAGAAGGATTGAGTAAATAGAAAAATCTATAATATTTAGTTATCTCCTTTATTTCCAACTCTTGAATCTTTTCATTATTCTATATTATTTACATTATTATTTCAATGAAAATGGGTTCATTTGCTTCTTACCCCATCATGAGTAGCTAAATCCCGTTGAGGGGTTCAATGTGGTGAATTCCCTTATGGTTTAATGGCTTGAAAGTGTATTATTTGCTTAAGTTGTGTTTAATGCATGTCATTCTTTATTGATTATCACTCTAATCTTGCTGAGTTTACCTTGATCACTTAGACTTTGCATGCTATGTGAGTTTGATCTCGAAAGGGACAAACGATATCGGTTCTCATAAAGGTGTGATATAGGAGAAAAAGCTCGAAAGAGATTGTTCGTCGGTGGTATAGGCACCCTATATCGACTATAGGGTTATAGGTTGCATTCGTGAATTATCTATGTCTTAGCCTTCTAACGGTTTTTGGGAACAAGGGCCAAATAATAGTTAAATCTGACCCAATGCATAAAATATGCTTAAGTTAGGTATTGCATGATTATGATTATTGCCTTAGGGATGAATCCATGTTGAATACCTCAGTTGTTTATTATTATTATTCTGTATTATTTATTTATTTGTTTTATTTATCTTTTCAAAAACTCAATCAATCAACTTATTTTCTTTGGTTACCTTTTTAAAAGCAATCATTTGAGCAGTTTCTTCATCAAATCTGAATTTCCAATTTAGTCCTCGTGGGATCGATACCCTTGGAGTACTTCTAAGGTTTTTTATTACTACGTGCGACGGTGTATACTTGCACTTAAGTGTTAGCTGAATTATTCTTATTTATTTTATTTATCATCTTATCTCACATCCATCTATTCAACTGATGAAGCACCAATTAGCATGGGTGAGAGTGACCTATATGTCGACTCAATAAGCCTTCCTTTTTGGGGACAAGACCAAGGGGGAGGCTGGGACATGGCAACACAAGAAGGAATTCGCTCCTTCTCACTTCTAGGAGAAGTAGATGAGTGTTCCCTTAAGTGGTGACTCTGAGACTTGAACAAAGGGATCCCGCCCTCTCACTGGCCTGATAGAGACTTTCTGTTTAATGGTTGGACCATAAACAACCTGTTCATTAGAGGAGTGCTGATACTTAAGGAGACAAATGTAACACAGGGGTAAAACGGTAATTTGATCCAGTTGTGGTTACAGACACTCGTGAAGGATCGACTTACTGGTATAGGTATATCCATGGATACAGAAACGTTCTTCTCATGCAAAGGCATGAAGATAAATTATAATTCTTAGAATTGATTTGAGCATATTTCAATTGTTCTCTTTTTTTTTTTTAATTTGAATTCTACAATACCAATTATCGTTGAACTATACTCACTTTTTGTTAGGCGATAAAAGTATGATCAATCTAAATTCAGACAATATATATTTTATCGCAATTCCCAGATCCGGTTCTGGTTTCAAATATAATGTGAAATAAATAATTTGAAACCAAGAGCTTAGAAGAATAGATAAACCAACCTAAAATTCTAAGCAACAAGAACAATAATAAATAAAAGAGAATGGAGGAGAAATTGGCACCGAGTTTTATACTGGTTCACCCAATGTGGGCTACATCCAGTTCTCTGCTACCGATGTCGGTTCCACTAAAACTCCGGGGAGAAAGTTACAAGAGTTTTCAACGCTCAAGAATGATTTCTCTCACTTTTCTCTCAAGAAAAAAAGGCTCACGAATCACTCCAGAACAAGCTCTCAAAACTCTTAACAGAAAGAAAAAGCTCACGGCAAATAACTCACAAAAAAGAAAAAAAAATCTTGAAGCTCTCTTGGACTCACGGCCTTCCCTCAATTTTTTTCTTCTCTTTTGATCAAAAAGGAAGATAACCTCTTCCCTTTTATAGGCACATCCACCACCTTTTTAGCCAATCAAGTTCTGTCGATTTTTTTTCTTCCTAATTAAGTTTGACGGATGCCTCAATTTTTCTTCCTTTCACACATTGCTGCCTTAATCTTTCTTTCTCAGCCAATTGATCAAGCTCCACCGCCCATATAGTTTGGGTCATTTCTTGTTTTGGGCTTCATAATACTTAACAATCTCCCACTTGGAGACAAAACAAGCAACATGTCTCCCCTGCAACGGTAGCGACTCTCCTCTACTCATGGAAAAGTCCAACTGAAGTTGTACACAACTTCAGTTTGTCAGCAGGAACAACCTTGGTAAACATATCAACTGGATTTTGACTTCCTGGAATCTTTTCAAGCACCAACGGTCCATTTTCCAAAGCTGATCTGATAAAATGATACCTCACCTGTATGTGTTTCGTTCTCGAATGAAACACTAGATTCTTTGCTAAATGAATAGCACTCTGACTGTCACAATGCAAAGTCCCTTTTCCCAAATTCAAGCGAAGTTCTTCTAAGAAAGACTGAAGTCATATCATCTTCTTACTTGCCTCAGTAACTGCAACATACTTAGCTTCTATAGTAGAAAAAGCCAATATCTTCTACAGTCTAGAAATCCAACTAATAGTAGTATTACCCAAAGTGAAAACATACCCGGTAGTATTTTTCCTGCCATCTGTGTCACCTACCATATCTGCATGTACATAACCCTACAATTTAAAATCTTCTGACTTCTTAAAATGCAGAGCATAGTCAATTATACCTTTCAGATATCTGAGAATCTACTTTATAGCTTCCCAGTGCTGCTTTCCTGGATTATTCATATACCTGCTAACAACTCCCACTGCATGTGCAATGTCTGGTCTTGTGCAAACCATGACATACATCACGCTTCCTATAGCTGAAGCATATGGCACTCTAGCCATATGATCTCTTTCTTGCTCAGTAGTGGGCTAGTGCTCCTTTGATAATTTAAAGTGACAAGCTAAAGGAGTACTCACAGGTTTTGCATCTTGCATGTGAAACTTATTTAGTACCTTTTTCACATACTTTTCTTGTGACAAAGTCAAAACACCATCTTTTCTCTTGATCCTCATTCCCAAGATTTGTTTGGCAGCTCCCAAATCTTTCATATCAAATTCTTTAGATAACTTAGCATTTATCTTAAGAATTTCTTGTTCATTTGTCTCTGCTATCAACATATCATCAACATAGAGTAGCAAAATAATATATAAGTTACTTTGAGATCTTATGTAGCAACAGTGATCTATCTGACACCTCTAAAATTCATTGTTGCACATAAAACTATCAAACTTCTTATACCATTGTCTAGGAGCCTGTTTGAGACCATACAAGCTTTTCTAAAGTTTGCAAACCATTTTCTCTGGTCCCTGTACTGTGAAACCCTGTGGTTGTACCATGTACATTTCTTCCTCTAAATCACCGTGAAGAAATGCGGTCTTTACATCCATCTGTTCTAGAAACAGATCCTCTTCTGCCACTATTGACAATACAGTTCTAATTGTAGTTAATTTAACTACAGGAGAAAATATCTCATTAAAGTCAAAACCTTCCTTCTATTGAAAGTATTTGACTACAAGCCTTGCTTTGTATCTTTTGCTACCATCAGGGTCTTGCTTGATTATGTAAACCCAATTGTTATGTAAAGCTTTCTTACCTCTTGGTAACTCGGTCAGTTGCTGATAACTTGCGAAAATCAAGTTATTTATCCTCTAAACTCAGGATAAAAGAAGGCTAAAAGACCCTCAGATGCGTTATCTTAGCGCATAAAGAAAAGGAAAAGTTTTCGTTATAAGCGGCAAGCTATATTTGTGTATGCGGTAAGAAATTATAAAATATAGAGCGCTAACGCAGCTAATCTAGTTGTTTTAAGTATCTTCTCAGCGCAGGCACACATCCCAAGATGATCAAAGAGACAGATAAAGATGGATGAAAAGACAGCGCCAGCGCAATCAGCACAAGTGGGCGAAAAAGGGAACTGAAAAGGTGCAAGTTGTCTAAAGGTGGTCAGCTCAAGTTGCTATTACTTGAAGAATTTATATTCCTCTCCTATAAATAGATGCAAAGAAGAGAAGGAGAAGATCACGAAGGAATTGCAGGGATCTGCAAATAGGAGCAAACTTGTGTGTAATATTTTATAATGTCTTGCTTTGCTCCCATGAGCTAATTCTCCTCTTCAAGGCTTAGTGCAAGCACCTCATGCAGAGATAAGTACATCTTGTAAGTGCATATTTTGGTTTAAATGAAACATTGATTGCTTTATGCTTAGTTGCGATAATCTTTTCATTGCTAATTCCCGATTGGCCAGCCGGATGCGGTAACAGTATGATAAATCCTTGACAGGTAATGCATATGGATCTCTCTAAGTAGAACAAGTTAGCGCATGTCATGTAGTCTTGGTAGCATTAAATTATTACCGCTAAAAGATATTGCATGCTTGAGCTTTGATTGCGTTGTGACCAACTCAGTCCCTTGTAAGTATTAAGAGAACTAAAATTCACGCATGGACTAGTCAAATAATCAATTGCTAGTTTATTGTCAAACGCAAAAAGGAATACCGGAAGGGAAACTTAGTGATTTTTTCTCACTTAGGTATTAATGGATCAATTAACCAAAGTTAGCGATACAAGACTCTTATAAACGCATGAGGTTGCAACCGCAAAAGCCTTGATACTTCTCGCATTGAGAATTTTCCCTTAGCTTTCATTACTTATTTTCTTTCATACAATTAATTACTGTTCAAACTTTACCAATCCTCTTTTCATTCCCTTAAATTAATATTACACGTTTTGAGATTAAATTAGTAAACATTGTTGAACACTTTTGTATCATTTCCATGTGGATTCGACCCTGGACTCACCAAGTATTACTTGATTTAGTCAGTTTATACTTGGATTGATTTAAATCTACAACTACTAAACCAACCACTCTGACAAGCAATCAGTTGTCATGTCTGATTTGTCATAAGTGAATTCATCTCATCCTTCATGGCTAACTCCCACTTGACAGAATCTTCCAATTGAACTGCTTCGTTATAATATTCAAGTTCACCTTTGTCAGTTAGTAATATATAATTCAAAGTAGGGGAATACCTCTGTGGTGGTCTGATAGTTCTGGTAGATCTCCTAACTGCTGTAGTTGGCGTTCTCTGAACTTCATCAGGTTCTACAGTAGTTTCCACCACTGATTCTTCAGATTCCACAACCGGTTCCTCAGGAGTAGTTGTATTCTGATCTTCAATTCTTGTTTTTTCTAGTTTCAAAATCTGGAAGAGTTATAAACTGAGTCTTCTCCTTTTTGCTTTCATCTGACTCTGACCTTTCTGAGTCAACTGTTGTTCTGTTTTTGTACAAAACGTCTTCATTGAAGATCACATCCTTGCTTCTGACTATCTTCTTGTTTTGGTCATCCCAAAATTTGTAACCAATCTTAACACCGCCATACCCGAGAAAATAACACTTCTTGGATTTAGCATCTAACTTACTCTTGTCTGCAGCATCAATGTGAAGATAAGACACACAATCGAAAACCTTTAGATGAGAAAGGTTTACCTGTTTACCGCTCCAAACTTCTTTAGGCAACTTGAAGTCTATAGATGTGGTCGGGCTCCTATTGATCAGATAGGTCGCCATGTTGATTGCCTCTTCCCAGAACATCTTAGGCAATCCTGCATGCAATCTCATGCTCCTGGTACGCTCATTTAGCGTCCTGTTTATTCTCTCAACCACACCGTTTTGTTGTGGTGTCCCTGGAATGGTCTTTACCATCACAATCCCATTGTTTACACCATATTTCTTGAATTCCCCATCAACATATTCGTTGCCATTATCCGACCTCAAGCTTTTAACTTTTAGACCTGTCTCATTTTCAACCATAGCCTTCCAAGTTTTGAAAACAGAGAATACATCAAACTTGTGTTTGAGAAAATAAGTCCATACCTTCTTACTTGAGTCATCTATGAAGGTCACATAGTATTTGGAACCACCAAGAGAAGAAACTTCAGAAGGCCCCCACACATCAGTGTGAACTAACTCCAACTTTGTGGATTTTGGCTTTGCTCTTGTTTTTGAGAAACCGACTCACTACTGCTTCCCAAATACACAGCCCTCACACAACTTGTGTTCAACTGCCTTTAGTCCTTGTAACTTCCCTGCAGAATGAAGAAGTTTCATACATTTTTCACTCATATGTTCCAGCCTGTTGTGCCACAAATTTGTCTAACTCGAGTGATCTACAATAGCCACCATATCTTTGTCATCATTGTTGACATATAAAGTCCCTGACTTGCATCATCGAGCAATTATCATGGCACTTTTTGTAACCTTCCAGTTTCCTTGACCAAAAGATACTTCACATCCTTCGCTGTCTAACTGCCCTACAGAAATCAAATTCTTCATCATATTTTGAACGTTAAGTACCTTGCGAATTTTCTAGGTTGAACCATTCGCCATTTTCAATTTGACGTCACCGATTCCAATGATGTTCAAAGGCTCTCCATCAGCTAGATACACCTTTCCATGATTTCCTGCAACATAGTTTTCAAGAATATCGTGTTGACCTGTAATATGAAATGATGCACCTGAATCAATCACCCATGTGTCATGAGCACTTTCCACTGCCAGAACCAGAGCATCATGCATCTCATTAGCAATGACATTTGCACCGGCTTCATTTCCTTTAGTTCGCTTCGGGGTCTTGCAGTTCCTTTTCAAATGTCCAATTTTACCACAGTTCCAACATTCTAATCTGCCATTCCTAGACTTGCTTCTGTTGTTTCTTGATTTGCCTCGATTTCCATGACTTCTGTTATTACTCCTTCCTCTGTCCACATTTAATGTCGAACCAGAAGTAGAAGCAACACCTAAGTCTTTCCTGCGAATTTCTTCTACTAGAGCAGAATCTCTAACTTGTGAAAACTGCAATTTATCTTTACCACATGAATTAGAAAGTGCAGCCTTCATGGTTTCCCAACTATCAGGCAAAGATCTCAACAACAAAATCACATTTACTTCATCAGTAAATTCTAGTTCAACAAAAGCTAATTTGTTCATCAACAAATCAAACTCATTTAAATGGGCAGTAACATATGTACCTTCAGCCATTTTCAAGTTAAAGAATTTAGTTGCGAGATACACCTTGTTATTTACCGAGGGTTTTTCATACATGTTTGACAACGTTGTCATCAGCTCTGTTGTGGTTGTCGCCTTCGCCACACTGCTCTGCACGTTCTTTGTCAAAGTCAAGCGAATAGTCCCCAACACCTTTCTGTCCAACTTCTTCTATTCTTTTTCTCCCATGTCATCAAGTTTTCCTTCTAATGGTAAATCCAATTCCTTGGAATGCAAATAATCTAATATCTGACATTTCCAAAAAGAAAAATCTAATCCATTAAATATAACCAATTTCTCATCCCCTCCTAACATTGTTCTACAACCCGAATGTTGGGAATGACTAGCATATTTTGTTATTTGTTTTAACTTTTCCATGTTTTACTTTATGTTTGTCCCACATGGAAAGATTTGGAGTTGGGGTAAGTGTTTTTGTACAATCACTCCTTCCTACTCTTGTAAAAAGTGGTTAAGGATGGTACCTAGACCTCTTCCCACACACGCGCGACGCCGTCGCCGCCGGTCGATCGGATGGGCGGGCGGGTTCGAGTAAACCGCGCTCGCACGTAAAAAAGAGATTGGTTTTATCCTTATGCCAAAAAATATTTTTTATTTATTCCCAATGTTCCCACGTATCAAAAGCTTCCACGTGTCCAAATTTGGCTCGGTTTGTTTGGTCCACGATCCAAGATTGGTTCGGTTCAAGCCCAAGTCCAGTTCGTGCGCTTCACTTGACCAGTCGTGCGTTGACTGCTTTTTCAGCCTTTGATCGTGGGGTTAGGACCGTTTATTAAGCCTTTGACCGAGGAGTTATGCGTGGACTCCTTACAGCTTGACACGTGGCAGCTGGAACTTCTTTTGAGGAATGATGGTTACATTTTGAGCCTATAAAAGAAGCCTTTGAGCAGAGTGGAAGGCATTCGAATTCATTTTTTTATCCTTCCTACGTTTTCCTTTTATTTCAATCTTTCTCTCTCGAGTGCACGAACGAGGAGGGTGTTGTGTTAACCTTGGGGAGCAACTGGCGTAAAACGATTTAGCACCGTGGTCGTGCCGAAATTGCTTTCAAGGCAGTGGTTTTTCCCACGACACAACAATTGTGTTTCTCAATTTTCTTCCTACAAGTTGAAAGCAATTTGAAAATGTCCATCAAATCCAAGAAGCATCTTCCAGATCTATCCAATTTGAAAATGTCCATCAAATCCAAGAAGCTCCTTATCTTCTTTGAACAACTGGAGGTCGATTACATTATAACCACCGATTATGTGGAGAAATCAGCAGCACCGTCGCTGATCATGAAAAATCCAAAGAGGTCCAGCCTGATCCACACAGTTCTAAGGAGGTTCAAACAGTCCCTAAAAAACCAAAGGGCAGTCATGACGTTGAACCAGAAAAATTCGACAAAGATAACATGGCAGTTCGGGGTCATCTTCTGAACCACATGAACGACTCACTGTTCGACCTGTTCGTAGTTCAAAAGTCAGCTAAAGTTATCTGGGACACTCTGGAGTCCAGATATGGCGGTGATGATGCAGGAAGAAAGAAGTACGTGGTCGATAAGTGGATGCAGTTCCAAATAACGGATGACAAACCAGTGATGGACCAGGTTCACGAGTACGAGAATCTAGTGGCAAACATTCTGACAGAAGGTATGAAGATGTGCGAGATTCTCCAGGCGAATGTCTTGCTCGAAAAATTCCCTTCTTCATGGAGCGACTACCGCAATCATTTAAAACACAAGAAGAAGGACCTGACGTTACAAGAGTTGATCAGCCACATGCGAACTGAAGAAGCCAACGGGCAAAAGGATAAGTTGGAATCTAAGTCCTTAAATTTAGTTAATGCTAATCTAGTTGAATCTTCTGTTGCATCAAAAGATAGGTTCAAAAATAAAAATAAAGACAAATCCTCACAGAAGAAGAACCATCCATTCAAGTCTCTTAGCGGGAAAATAGAGAAGGAGAAATCCAAGCTGATATGTTATGTCTGCGGAAAACCAGAGCACAAATCCTATCAGTGCAACCAGAGGAAGGGAAAACCAGATCGAAAACCTGATGGTGCAGAAGCCAACGTTGTTGAAGCAGACGATATCATTGTCGCAGTGGTGGTGGAGGCTAACCTGGTGGAGAATAAATCAGACTGGATTCTTGACACTGGTGCCTCAAGACACTTCTACTCAAATCGAAGCTTGTTCCACGAGTTCCATGACACTGTTGACGGTGGATGTGTATACATGGGGAACTCGGCCACTGCTGGAGTACTTGGGAAAGGGAAGGTTCTCTTAAAACTTACTTCTGGAAATACTTTATCTTTGAATGATTTATTGTATGTTCCTTCATTGCGTAGGAATCTGGTGTCTGTAAGTCTGTTGAACAGGGCAGGGCTTAGAATTGTGTTTGAAGCTGACAATGTTGTCATCACTAAAAATGGTGACTTTGTTGGTAAGGGGTATCTAGCTGATGGTCTTTGTGTTAAACATTGTTTCTATTCCTGCTGAAATGAATGAAAGTACATCTCGTTCTGCTTATATTGTTGAATCTATTAATATATGGCATGGTAGATTAGGTCATGTGAACTTTGCATCTATTAAAAGGCTTAAAAAACTGCATCTTCTTAATGTATCAGAATCACCTGATGATAATAGATGTTCTGTATGTGTAGAGGCAAAATTTGCTAAAAAACCGTTTAAGTCTGTTACAACTAGATGTACTGAATTGCTTGAGTTAATTCACTCTGATCTAGCTGATTTCAGAAACACTACTAGCAAAGGTGGCAAAAACTACTATATATCTTTTGTTGATGATTTCTCTAGATACACGAAAATATATCTTATGAAATCAAAAGATGAAGCTAGTAGCATGTTTAGGAAATACAAAGCAGAAGTAGAAAACCAACTAGATAAAAAGATTAAAAGGTTAAGATCCGATAGGGGAGGTGAATACAGTGACAAGTCTCTCAAGGAGTCACCATATTCTCCTCAACAAAATGGCATAGTTGAACGTAAAAATAGATCATTAAAGGAAATGATGAATGCTATGTTACTAAGTTCTGGATTGCCTAACAGTATGTGGGGGGAAGTTGTGCTTTCTGCCTGTTTTGTTCTTAACAGAGTTCCTCACAAAAGACTGGATAAGACACCATACGAGCTTTGGAAAGGATATTCGCCGAACCTGAGCTATCTGAAGGTGTGGGGGTGCTTAGTTAAAGTGGCATATCCGGTATTTAAGAAACCTACAGTAGGATCTAAAACCTTTGATTGTGTGTTTATTGGGTATGCTCATAATAGTGCTGCTTATAGGTTCATGTGTTTAGATGATAATTCAATTTGTGAATATAGAGATGCTGAATTTTTCGAATACATTTTTCCTATGGTAAAAAATGAGCCAGATAATATCACACGATCTAGTCTGGTGTTTGTCCCTCATCTACTCTTGATATTATGCATGAATCTGAACCCAGGAGGAGTAAAAGAAAGAGAACTGAGAAAGATTTTGGATCAAATTTCTTAACTATTTTTCTTGTTGAAAACTCAGATAAAATTGATGATCAATTTGCATGCATGTATCTAATAGATGAGGATCCTAAAACCTACCAAGAGGCCTTAAAATCTGTAGATTCTAGTTTCTGGAAAGAGACCATTAAAAGTGAACTGGATTCTTTAATTATGAATCAAACGTGGAACTTGGTAGATTTACCTAAGGGGAATAAACCTATTAGGTGTAAGTGGATCTTTAAAAAGAAAATTAGACCAGATGGCTCAATTGAAAATTTCAAGGCTAGATTAGTGGTTGTGGGCTATTCGCAAAAACAAGGTATTGATTACTTCGATATTTGTTCTCCTGTAACTAAAATAACTACTATTAGATGTCTAGTCGCTCTTTCAGCTATTCGTGGGCTGTTAATACATCAGATGGAAGTGAAAACAACCTTTCTCAATGGAGATTTAGAAGAGGAGATATATATGACACAACCTGAAGATTTTGAAATTTCTGGTCAAGAAGACAAGGTATGTCAGCTTAAAAAATCTCTTTATGGTCTTAAACAAGCTCCCAAACAATGGTATGAGAAATTTAATAATACCTTAGTAAACAATGAGTTTAGGGTAAATTCTTCGGACACATGTGTTTACTCGAAATTGTTTGGTGTTGACTATGTGGTTATCTGCTTGTATGTTGATGACATGCTTATTTTCGGTACAAATTTAGAAGTAATAAATGATACCAAGTTATTTTTATCCTCACACTTTGAGATGAAAGATTTAGGTGAGGTTGATGTGATACTTGGTGTTAAACTGAGGAAAACCGAAAATGGGTATTCTTTGAGTCAATCACACTATGTTGAAAAGTTGCTAAAGAGATTTGATTGTTTTGATTTGATGATATGGCTGTAAGAACACCTTATGATGCTAGTATGAAACTTAAGAAAAATAAAGGGGATAGCGTCTCTCAATCTGAATATGCAAAAATTTTAGGTAGCGTGATGTACCTGATGAATTATACTAGACCTGATATTGCATATGTTGTGAGTAGATTGAGTAGGTATACACATAATCCTGATAAAAATCATTGGGTTGCACTTCGTCGTTTGTTGAGGTACCTTAAAGGTACAATAGATTACTGTTTGCAATTTATTAAATTTCCTGCAGTATTAGAAGGTTATTGTGATGCAAACTGGGTGACTGATAACGACGAAGTAAGTTCAACTAGCGGGTATGTGTTCGTTTATGGTGGAGGAGCTATATCATGGAAATCTGCAAAACAGACGTGCATTGCGCGATCCACCATGGAGTCAGAGTTTATAGCTCTTGAGCTTGCAGGGCAAGAGGCGGAGTGGTTGAGAAGTTTACTTCAGGACGTACCACTGTGGGGGGCGTCAGTGCCGGTCTCCTTGCACTGTGATTCACAAGCAGCCATAGGAATTGCCAAAAGCAGTGTATATAATGGCAAAAGAAGGCATATACGCCTCAGACATGGTGTTGTGAAACAGTTGTTGAAAAGTGAAGTTATCTCCTTGGAGTATGTGAGGTCCGAGAGGAATTTGGCAGATCCTCTCACCAAAGGCCTAACAAGGAGAGTAATTCTAGAGTCTTCAGCATGTATGGGACTTAAGCTGTTGAAATGAGTCCATAGCCCTTTATTTGGGTGGTCCAAGTATGGACTTGATGGACACATTTATGGAAAGTCTTCATAGCTCAAGATTTTGAGTGGTTTACTACGGTAGACTTTATGAAGCATGACGTGATTGTGAAGGTATGACCGCCTTCTATGAAGGAGTGTAATGAATCTCTTTCTAGAGCTTTCACGATGACCCAAGGTATTTGTGTGCATGGCCTAAAATAGCACTTATTCTTGTATCGTAGAATCAAAGGAAACTTGAGGATTCAAACGTGTTGTGGGGGTCTAAACCATGACTATTGAAAGTTCAAAAGGTAACTTACTTTATCTATGCTGGTTATTGCCTTACTTCACTATGCATTAATTCAAATCGAAAGATATTAATGCTTAAGTTTAATATCCTCCTTTGCTCAGAAAATTATCGCTCACCGTCATTCGTGGGGGATTGTTGGGAATGACTAGCATATTTTGTTATATGTTTTAGCTTTTCCATGTTTTACTTTATGTTTGTCCCACATAGAAAGATTTGGAGCTGGGGTAAGTGTTTTTATACAATCACTCCTCCCTACTCTTGTAAAAAGTGGTTAAGGATGGTACCTAAACCTCTTCCCACACGCGCGCGCTACCGCCGCCGGTCGGACGGGCGGGAGGGTGGGTTTGGGTAAACTGTGCTCGCGTGTAAAAAAGAGATCGGCTTGTTTGGTCCACGGTCCAAGATTGGTTCGATTCAAGCCCAAGTCCAGTTCGCGCGCTTCAGTTGACCAGTCGTGCGTTGACCGTGGGGTTAGGCCCGCTTATTGAGCCTTTGACCGAGGAGTTATGCGTGGACTCCTTACAGCTTGACACGTGGCAGCTGGAACTTCTTTCCTACGTTTTCCTCTAATTCCAATCCTTCTCTCTCGAGTGCACGAACGAGGAAGGTGTTGTGTTAACCTTGGGGAGAAACCGGCGTAAAACGATTTAGCACCGTGGTCGTGCCGAAATTGCTTTCAAGGCAGTGGTTTTTCCCACGACACAACAATTGTGTTTCTCAATTTTCTTCCTACACCGTGATACCAATTGTTAGGCGATAAAAGTATGATCAATCTAAATTCATACAATATATATTTTATCACAATTCCCAGATTCGGTTCTGGTTTCAAATATAATGTGAAATAAATAATTTGCAACCAAGGGCTTAGAAGAATAGATAAACCAACCTAAAATTCTAAGCAACAAGAACAATAATAAATAAAAGAGAATTGAGGAGAAATTGACACCGAGTTTTATACTGGTTCACCCAATGTGGGTTACGTCCAGTTCTCTGCTACCGATGCAGGTTCCATTAAAACTCTGGGGAGAAAGTTATAAGAGTTTTCAACACTCAAGAATGATTTCTCTCACTTTTCTCTCAAGAAAAATATGCTCAGAATCACTCCAGAACAAGCTCTCAAAACTCTTAACGAAAAGAAAAACCTCACGGCAAATAACTCACAAAAAAGAAAAAAAAAATCTTGAAGCTCTCTTGGACTCACGACCTTCACTCAATTTTTTTCTTCTCTTGGATGATAAAAAATGAAGATAACCTCTTCCCTTTTATAGACACATCCACCACCTTTTTAGCCAATCAAGTTCTGTCAGTTTTTTATCATCAACATTTGGGGTGGGTGAATTCGAACTTCTAACCTCATGGTCGAGGGTACATGCCAATTACCGCTGAGCTAAGCTCGCTTTGGCACGGCTGCCTCAATTTTTCTTCCTTTCACACATTGTTGCCTTAATCTTTCTTTCTCAGTCAATTGATCAACTCCACCGCCCATATAGTTTGGGCTTTGGGCTTCATAATACGTAACACTTTTTGCCCATATATTTCAATGGTTGAAACATTATAATCCCCCAAAATTTCATAAATTTGATTCCCCCACAAAATAATTTGAAAAGGATGCTTGGGTTCAAAGTCAAACAAAAAGTTATTGAACTTTTAGAAAGTGATTTATTTTAATTACATTTTCTCACGAAAACGGACAAAAAACCAAATCCAGCCAAAAACAAAAACTTGTTCTTCATTTCGTCTATTCTATCGCCTACTTCAGACCTAACTTTTTTTTTTTAAGTTTTTTTCCTTTTGGTGCAAAACTTCTGCAACATTTGTGACCAACGAAATGGTTGAACTCTCGCCCAACCACCCCAACTCCCCGCACAGTCTGCTGATTCAAAGTAAATCTTCAGCTACGCCTTGAAAAGTTTACTCTTTCTCATTGTTTGGCTTAGAGTTGCATTGTTCTCCAGCTTTTCTTCGGAAATGGGGATGAGCGAGTGGGATTGCTGTGTGGAAGAGGCGCTTGCGAAGCTTGGGTTGCTCCAATTGCTCAGGTCTTTGAGACCCATTACACCATCCCTCGAGAAACTAAATCCTTTTAATGACGTGGTCAGCACTGAAGCGAAAGAAGATTGTGAATTCAAGGTGTTTGATGAAATGCAGCCGTGGGATAGAGCCTCTGTGGAGGTTGAAATTGCTGAAGCCACCGTCCAGAAATGGCTTCTTGACATTCCCAGTTCTGGTATTGCTTCCTTGCTTTCGTTATGTGGGAATGGGATGCATTAGAACATGAATGCCATTTTGCATATTTGGACATTGTCTTTTGGCTTTTGAACTTTTTCAATTTGAATTGTTCATTTTGTCAGTGCAATGAAAGCTAATAGAATACGAATACTTTGTGTGTGAATTGCGCTGTGACTGTCTCTGTTTGTTTATACTCTGTGCATGGTTTATTTCAATGTACAACATAAGGCTTCTGGGTGGTGTTCTAATCTCAAGAAATTATTTTTAATTACAGTCTTTCCATGATTATTAACAATTGGAAAGCCTTCGATTTTTGTGGATAGGGGATCCCACTTCCCTGAGCCCTGTTTCCCTTTTATAATCAAAATACTTAAGTTTCTAATCGAAAAACAAAAGGAAAAAAAAAATCAAAGAAGTGCGACCATTTTAACTGTTATGCGCTGATTACTATTGGAGCTAAAATAAAATAATAAGGGAATTGGAATTAAGAACTTATCCTCATCCACACGTCAACTAAAATGTCATGGGAAATAAAACATTCTTGGGGTTGGGTATCCTGAATTGGATTTTCAGCCCTTCCTAAATCAAATAGTTTAGGTTAAGTTATAAGTTTAATCCTTGAACCCTCGGAGTTATAGATTTCTGAATTGTAAAAAGTATCTAAACTTTTAGATTTGTGTCTAATAAGATCTTAAATTTTAAAATTGTCTAATAGGTTTTTGATTTATCTGAATTTCCTAGAAATTTCCCATTTAATATTAAATTGCTATCATAAATAGATTTCCCATAAATTTCAGAACATTTGATGTCTTTTGGTAGTGCTGTTGGATTCATGATTTGGTGCAATCTGATAGCTCCATGAGAAGTTGCCACCGTCGAAGAAGTTGTTTCTGCTGCCGCCTGTAGTGGTGGTGTTGGTGGTGAAAGTGGTTC
Organism: Luffa acutangula; assembly: GCA_036850905.1. Lineage (NCBI taxonomy): Eukaryota > Viridiplantae > Streptophyta > Magnoliopsida > Cucurbitales > Cucurbitaceae > Luffa > Luffa acutangula. Next base: position 41,648,731 of record CM072097.1, on the reverse strand, counting down.
CTTCCCAGCTGTGTACTTTGTTGATGATGGAGGTTTTTAGGGGAATTGGCAGAATTGGTGGCTGAGTGCCCAAATCGAAGAAAAAGTGAAGGGAAAGAGAAGAAAGGGAGAGGAGAACAGGGAAAATAAGAAAAAAAAGCCACCTAAGCAAAAATCAATATAAAATTAATAAAAAAAAAGCCATTTTTCCGTTACATTTTCGTTAGTCAACTAATGGTCAACTTCCCTCGAGGGGCCATATCTTCTAAATCTTAGTGACTCAAGTGGTGCTTTTAAAATTTTAGGAACCAAATAGAAACCTAACCCGAACTTGAGAGACTAAAAGTTTACTTTACCCTAAAAAAAAATAACTGCAATTTTCTTTTTTGAGCATGCAAGTCAAGAATTGGAGTGATGATTTCTCAGAAGGGCATATCTACTTTAAGAATAACATTTAAACGTGCCTCGATCTATAACAAACTCTTAACCCACATTTACTGATTAATTAATAACCTAGCGTTGATTATTGTTGGTGTGTCTTACAGTGTTCGTACTCCATCGTCATTACTGATAGTAATTCTAACACTCCATGCAATTTCACTTTGTTGAAATTACTTTGTCCTGCGTAAAATAAAATAAATTAAAAAGGAAAAAATTTTATATCCATGAAACTGTTTCCTATCTAAAAAAATTGTGTTGAATGTCGAATGTTGGCATTGGGCTTTCCAGTATTACTGGACCTTTAGTTGTGAATCTTTCAATGCACTATGTTGTAATGCACTACATGTTTTCTCATAGAATTAATCTCTCCTTTGTTTATTAGAAATTTGGTTTTTTTTTATAGGAGATGAGATTGTAACTAATGGTGGTGCCATAAAAAGTCTAGTGGAACATCCTCATCAGTTTAAAAAGTTAATTCTATTTTCTGGAAATGATTATCTGGGATTAAGTTCCCATCCAACAATAGGAAGAGCAGCTGCAAAGGTGTGTTGAATGATACATGACTTTTCAAAAAATATTCTGCCACCTTTGTACTTGTATTTCTTAATCCTTTTTGTGAAGTGTCTGAAACTCAATTCTAAACCAGGCAGCCCTAGAACATAGAATGGGCCCTAGGGGTTCTGCTCTAATCTGTGGATATACCTTCCATCATAGGCTGCTAGAATCATGCTTGGCTGAATTAAAGAAGAAAGAGGTATGTATTGAATGTTATTGTATGTATACTTTATTCAGAAGTACTCTCATGTAATGTATACACATTTTGAACAGATAAATGTTTGTTCAATTACTGAAAATTCACTTCAGCTTCTACAGAACACAAGGCATAAGTCTAATTTGAAAGGCCTCATAGTTGTCCAAAGTTAGAGATGTCAAATGTTGCTTAATGAAGCGAGTCACAATTATATTAATTGAAGTTATAATATAGTGCAGTATTTATGAAAGGGTAATGCAAAATACTGTGATACAACATGGAACACATTGTAAGAGTTAAAATCTTGAACATATGTTTCTGACAGATGATAAAATCTTGAGGCTAGTTTGGTAAACTAAACACGAAAAATGACCAGTTTTTACTCTGACCCTCCGCTGTAACCATATGGCCATCATTGCAAGTGCCTGCCTGAAGGTGCTCAAGCAAGGGTTGCTCCTAACGCCTCTCCTCTTGCCATAGGTGAGCATCCAGTGTCAGTATAAAAATACTGCTTCATTTAGTGAATATTTTGAAATCTTCAGCATTTTGTATGTAGTTATCAAAAACTCCATGAGGACTAGTGAATAGCTATATCCAATGTAAAATAGGAACAGTGAGATGAATCAAAAGGTTGGAATTTTCTATATACATATGGCCTGATGTAAGTAAATTCACATGATTAAGTGACTACAGAAGTTTGACTATATAACCATACTAATTTTACTAACCAGACCATGTATGAAAAATGCTTTAGTATCGTTACTACTACATTCTATGTTTAACTTTGAAAAGATGGTTTATCCCCACTGAAGTAATATCTGTCTTGAGGATTTTTGAGCGTTGTCTCATTGAATGCATATAAATTCCAAGTTAACCATACTAATTTTATTAACCAGACCATGTATAAAAAATGCTTTGCATCGTTACTACTACATTCTATGTTTAACTTTGAAAAGATAGTTTATCCCCGCTGAAGTAATATCTGTCTCCAGGATTTTTGAGAGTTGTCTCATTGAATGTATATAAATTCAAAGTAGATATTGTACTTGGCTTATATTTAGGCATGAACGTATAGACATTTTCTTGTTAAATTTTGTTTGGACCATATAGTGTGAATTATGTATGTGATTGGAGCACGCAATTTGCATCTTGACTCAATGTAATGTTTGTAATTTGCATCTCATGAACTGTGGGAGACATATGGGTTACTTCCAGGGGAACTTGTTTGTGGTTTTTGTAGGGTTTAACCTTTCTGTTGCTTTTTAATATTTTATATGTGCACTCAGCTATGAAATAATCTTTTAATGTTTCTAGGATTGCCTTCTTTGTCCTACTGGATTTGCAGCCAATATGGCCTTGATGGTAGCAATAGGAAACATTGGCTCACTCTTAACTGAAGGAAAAGCTTCATCTGAAGATCAGAAGATTGCCATATTTTCTGATTCATTGAATCATGCATCTATCATTGATGGCATTCGTCTAGCGGAGCGACAAAGAAATGTGAAATTGTTCATCTATAGGCATTGTGACATGGCTCATCTTAATGATTTATTGTATGTTTTCTTTTTACCTTTTTCTAGCTTTCTTGTCCATATGTTATTTGGATTTACTCAGATGCTTTATTCCTTCTTTCCCGAATATAACTGCCTTTTCTTTTGGCAGATCAAATTGCTCACTTACGAAGAAAGTTGTCGTAACTGATAGGTGGGTGCTATGTTACAACTTACAAGTAGATCTTTCAATTCTAACATTTCTATTTTTTTTTCTTTTTCATTTTCTAGACTTATGACGGGCACCAACAAATTTAGCTGCTCCAGTATGCATACTTTGATGATTTGTAATATATGTGTCTTTTCTTCTAAAATAGAGAAGTAGAAAAGTTTCCATTGATACAGCGAACAGAAATCACTTTAATATCTGTAGAAGTTACACAAAACACATTCCTATTAGAGTTAATTACATAAGGAATATTAGAACAAGACAATATCTCAAAAGGCCACCAATTAGATTTCTCTTGGAACCCTGATTTCTTTCTGGTGCTTTCTCTAGAGGCTCTTGTCACATTGAGAACAAAACCTTTAAAATGACTTTAAATAATAAATTCAATGGAAGTAGAGCTGTTATTTTGGATGTAGGAAGTTACAAATTTCTTTCCATGTTCATTTAGTTATCCTCTAATCTCTAGTCTATCGGAAAAACTTAGTGCTGTGCTCAGACGTCTCACAGAGGCTCCAAGGAGTTATAGACTTTTTCTAGAGAGACAAGGTTGGAGGATCACGTACTTGGCTGGAGAAAATGTCCAACAAAAGAGGAGGTATTATAGAGATATATAGGCTGGATAAGAAAGGAAGAAAATGTTATGTTATCGTGCCTTTAACTAGACACCATGATGGTTATGTTTTCTTGCCAATCCCAAATGTCAAAAGAGCAAGAGTTTTGGTGGTCCTTTGCAAAGATGGTGTCTACTAGCAATTCTGGGAGTGTTTAACGTGACCCTATCTTGCTTAGTTTGCTTGTCTAAACCTTTTTTCTCAGTCTGGACAGATAGAGAGAGTCAGGAGATTGAAACACAAAGTTCTTATAAGTAAGGTGATTAGGCAAGAAAGGAGCATTTAACTGGAAAATTTTGTCAGATAATGTCTCTATGATGATTGGTTTAATATGATTTCCTTCATTGAGACATATACAAGCGTATAAAAGAGCTCTAAACTAATAGAGCATAAAATTACAATAAAGGACAAAAGACTAGTGGACTTTTATAACTAAGACATTTAAATCAACAACATTCCGATATTCTATAACACTTGTTAAATGTTGCTCGCAAGCAGGCATGGATTTCAATCATAATTACCATTTGGAGTCGATTCAACCTTGTTTTACCACTCCTGCATGTTGATATTGGTCAGTGATCTTCACTCCAAATATGAAACAACTTTCCAGGGATGATGTTCCACTGGTATTTGGTCAAATAAAAGCAACCGTTTCAGTAAGCTTTGTATTTGGTAGTCTCCAACTTTGGTGATCGTGCTACTGGATCTAGTCTTATGTCTCCTACAACATTTTCCCTTATCTTTCTACTAATTAATGAATTTATTGTGTCCAACCTTTATCCTAACTGCAAGTGTGAAATCCGTGTTTTGCATGTATCCTATTCATAATACAGCTTGTTTAGCATGGATGGAGACTTTGCGCCCATGAAGGAACTTGCAAAGCTTCGCAAGAAGCATGGATTTTTGTTAGTTATTGATGATGTAAGTTTTTTAAACTCATTGGCTGATGTAGAGTTGTTTGAAGCTGTTTTAAGAGATTATGATGTGCTTTTGGCAATTGTATGTTGCTATCAATTCCATTTTTTATACTAGTGTATTCCATCTTTGCCATTCTTTCATGTCTCTTGCGTTTGGTTTAGTTTGTCGGTTTGAGCTTTCATATCAGGTGTAATATGCTTTGTTCGAGTCAAAAGCTTAATGTTTGTAAGAAGCATATATCTAAGAACTATTGTTCATGCAAATGTCAGGCTCATGGAACATTTGTTTGTGGCAAAAATGGTGGGGGTGTAGCCGAGATGTTCGATTGTGAAAGAGATGTTGACATATGTGTTGGCACCTTGAGCAAGGCAGCAGGGTGTTTTGGTGGGTTCATAGCTTGCAGGTATTTGTTGGTTTGCATTGTTTTTATTCTTTAAATTAAGTTTGGCTCGCTTTAAGAATGTCTAGATTTTAATTTCAGGTGTGATGATTGATGGTAACAATCTACTTATTGGCTATCGAAATGCCCATTGACTATTGAGTCCATGACATAATATTTATTTTCCCTATGAAAGTATGATCTAGATTTACTATGTTTGGATTAGAACCAAGTTCTGTGGTAGGTTGGTTTCTTTGTTGTCATTTGGGGCCTTTGGCTTAAAAGGAATAATAAAATTTGTAGGGATTTGAGGAGAGCTTAGCAGGAGGTTTGGTCATTAGCTAGGTTTAATCATAAGAAGCACGGACACTTTAGTTTGACTAGCGTGTCCGTGTCCGACACGTGTCCGACACTTGGACACTCCGACACTTGTTGGACACGTATCGGACACTTGTTAGCACAATTGATATATGACAAATACTAGTTGTAGGTTCATTTTGAACCCTTGTTAAGTATACCAAATAAACACAATGCTTAAATGACAAAAATAATAAACTTTAAGAGTAAAATACATTAAATTCGTTTTTTCAAACATACAAATGCATAAACTTATTGATTTTGAATTTTCTTTGTAGAAAAATGATATATATTTTTCTAAAACGTCTCCGTGCCGTGTCTGTGTCCTAGATTTTAAAAAAATGAGGTGTCCCCATGTCCGTGTCGTGTCGTATCCGTGTCTTGTGTCCGTATCCGTGCTTCTTAGGTTTAATGTCTCTATCTAGGTGTCGTGTCTCCAACAATTTTTGTAATTACCCATTAGGTTTTATTCTTATGGATTGAAGCCCTTGTTTGTATAGTTAGTTGGTTGGCTCCATTGGTTTGGGCTAGGTTTTTTGTTTTGCCTATTGGCCTTTTATCTTGTATTCTTTCATTTCTTTTTCATGAGAGCTTGGTTTCTCATTAAAATTGGAAAAAAAAAAAAAAAAAAGATTTACTATGTTTTTGTTTAATTAGAGAACATGATAATACCACTTAGCCTGCTTTCCATCTACATGTTTATGTGATTGTGCTCTGTTCCCCCCATGTATATAAAAGGCAACACATTCTATGCTTCTTTTCCATAGTTTGGAAAATTAATTTTGATTCTTTATGATTTTCTTCGCAGCAAAAGATGGAAATTGCTCATTCAATCAAGGGGCCGATCCTTTATATTTTCAACTGCTGCACCCATTCCTCTTATTGCTGCTGGCCATGGTAGAGTAGATTTGTTATCATTCCAAAGACTTAACATTATAATTATATGCTAATAATATGCAAATTTCTGAAAGAGACTCTTAATGCACATTGCTTAATCTTATCGTTTATCCGATCTTGAAATTTTCTGTTCTTAATTAGAGCATATCTTAGCAGCTGCAGTCTTGGTGGCAAAGAGGGAAATGTGGCGGAGAACGGAAATTTGGAATCGGGTGCTAGATTTTCGTGATTTAACTGGAATCCCCATTCAAAGTCCCATAATATCTCTTATTGTAGGCAGCGAAGGGAAGGCATTGAAAGCCAGCAGGTGCTATAATATCTCCCTTTCTATGCAATTAAATTTATCATTTCAACAGTACACATCATTGTTTTTTATTGGGGAACAGGCACTTACTGAAGTCTGGTTTCCACGTCACTGCAATAAGACCTCCTACAGTTCCAGCCAACTCTTGCAGGTTAATCATTTTCTTTTCCATCTTATACAATATTGATTCTTGGAAATTTTTCTTGATCTCTTGCTTCTTGACATTTTTCGTCTGGCATTCACTTTGCATTACCACGTTCATAAACTTCAGCATGTGATCGTTAAACTTCAGTATATGTGATTGTTCATTTCTTAAGGTGGAGTGCAGTTGCCACTATATTATCTAAAATGAGATTGATTTTGATCCCTTGGGTCTTGGTATAACGAGAATTACATCTCTGTTCCTTGCAACACAATGATCTCTGACTATCTTACTGTATTTAAATGTGTTCTTATTTCAAAATGGAGCTGCTTTCTTTGTGAGTATGCAATCCTCTTGTGTTCTAGAAAAGAATGCATTATAAGCCTTAGTAACGTAAAATCCTTGTTGTCTCCTCGTGTTAACCTTGGTGGGTGAAGCCTTTACAGGGACAAAACGTAGGCCATGAGCATGATATAAGTAATTGGGTCTAATGACCCCAGTTATAAAAAAATTTATGTTAACTAATACCTGTAATGAACTTCTGATTTGGACTAGTCAAGTTTCTGAGTATGAAATGTAAAACCTTTAATTGGTAAATTGATCTTGTACTTTCATTCTTTGTATATCTTTAATGGATGTGAATTGCTGTGTCGTCATGTTGCCCTCAACTCCCATCTCAGGCTTCGAGTGACCTTGAGCGCAACGCATACAACAGAAGACGTGAAGAAGCTGACAAGTGCACTCTCGCAGTGCATTAGGTTTCAAGATATTGCTATTAATGGTTCAAATGGTTCAAATGGTTATGCTAGATTATAGGGTTTTTTTTTTTTTTTTTTTTTTTGTATGGATGACCCAAAATTTTGGGCCGAAATGATGTATGACCCGACTTCTAAAACTTAGGTTATATAACTTTTTGCTTGCATCAGCATCCTAGTGAAATTACTCCACTTGTCTGCGAGTGTAAAACTTGTTCTTCTCTCTCTTTTCTCCCGCCCACTCTCTTTTCTCAGTAGAATTTCTAAAATGTGAAGTAGAGAAATTCTCGTTCAAACATCTCACATGGAAGTTTCGTGGGATGTTTATAACCAACAAAGAAAAAAGGGAAAATCCAGTTCCCTTTATCAGTCTAATGCGTTTTTCGGTTTCTGTTTCTCTAAGATGTTGATTTTGATTCTATCTAGGAATTAGTATTTCAAGTTGATATTTCTGACTTCTAGGTTGAGATTTCCGTTATGAATTCGTTTTTGGATTGTAACTCGTTTGAACCATTTGTGATTGTTGTTGAAATTGCAGTTTTAGTTTATTTAATATGGGGTCTATAATCCTTAATCTTAAGATGTGTTATTAGTGCAAATTGGGGTTTCTCTTTGGAATCAAAATTTCAAAGAGCTATGCAAATGGAGATAAAGAAAGAATCAGAGAAGTCGTCAGCAGGTACAAACCAGACAACAATGAGATAAACGAAGAATCAAAGAAGTCATTGAAGATAGCTTCTTTCTTCCCACGAAAATTTCTGAGGACTTGGGCCTCTTTGCTTTGCTACCTCTGCCACAGTACAGAACATGAAAACAACATAGAGATGAAGATATGTAGTTGATGAATACCTCCTTCTGAAACTTTATCTTGCTTTAATAAATGAACCACCAGTTAAAAAGGGGGAAAAACAATCAAGAGCGAGAGCGATAGGCTCGTGTGAACTAATAAACGAGATCGAGAATCATGTTTGACTAATTTCTAATCTACATAATTTTATCGAGAGCGAGAATGGGTGCATTAATTATCATTAAGAACGAGAGTTCAGCATGTGTCTCCTTGTTGTATTGGTGGCCGCAGTTCATGGCCAAAGTCTTTCTTTGTTATCTCTTTTGTGTGCACAAACTAAAGCGATGCTAGAAGGTTTTCGTCTTGTCGAGAGATTGGATTTAACAAATATTGTTATCTTTTCTGATTCTCTGGGTTTGATCTCAATGCTCAACGAGCGAGTGCTTCCAACGGTTGAGGTTCAGACATTATTATGGGATATCAAGGTTATGTGTGATAAGTTTCGAGGAGTGAAATTTAAACACACTTCTAGACAATATAACATGGTAGCTCATAATCTGGCTCGTAAAGGTCTGATTTCTCCTCCGACCATATGGTTGGATACGTTTCCACTTTGGATTTCTGATAGGAATTGTGGTGAGAAGTCTTATTTTGTATCCCTTGAGGGATGTTCGAATCTTTAATGAAATCTATATTTCTCTAAAAAAAAAAAAAAGTGGTGGGGAGGTAACAAATGTGCGTGAGGGAGATAGCACTAAATTATTCATACTCTGCCAAGGGATGGAGAAAATTTCTAGTCCCACTACGTACGGAATTTTTCCTACCTCTCCTATTGAATGATTGTAACATGTCTATCTTTTTAAACTTAAAATTTGATATTTTAGAGTTGGATCCCACTATTTTAAATGAGAGATATTATTGTTATTTTTTGGTTTAAATCAAAAGATTTCTCTCTTTCCTTTGAAGCCCCTCACCATCAGAAGCTTCAATGAAGGGGTGAAGAACACTCGTGCAGAAGCGATTGACGATCTTAGGCACCGATTTTCATTAATTTCATTGATTAAAGCATGCTAAAACTATGAATGAAAAACAGAGTTTTCGAAAACCAACCTTTTGGAGCTTAATCCGTGGATCTCTTTGGCTGTTTCTTCACACGATCGAGGCATGGACTACCACTAGAGCCTTCCCCGCTATCCTCTGGTCTTAGAATGGCTTTATGGGCCCCATGATGAAATTGAGGAGAAAAAAAACTTGAGAGAAATGAGTTTTTGAAAAAGCTTTTGAGATAATTCTTGAACACCAAATGCATGTTGTCTTCTGTAGGTTTCCATTTACTTTGCAAGAAGCAAGTTCTTGCTTTTAAAGACAATGTCCATGCATACTTAAACCACCAAAATTGGACAACTCATGAAGAATTCAATGACTCTATATATTGGTGTCTTAACATGGAAAATTCCATGAAATTTGATTTTCAAATTTTAAAATCAAATTTCATAAATGAATTTCCTAATTAACTTTAATTAAATTAATTCAAATAAAATTAAATCAATAACTAATTAATCTTAATTAATTATACTTATTTAATTTAATATCAAAATATCAAATTAAATACATTCCCATTCTTTCTCAAAACCGAACATGAATAAGAATCTTAATTCAAATTCAAACCGAAATATGTATCGAACATATTATCTTAATATTTAAATCTTATTTAAATATTTCCTACTCTCTTATTAATTATAGTTTAATTCAAAGATTAAACTAAAACACGTTAAATCATATTGGATATAATTAACGATATCTCCTTTATACGAATTTGAACGTTTTCAAATTCTTTCATCACTCTGTTCTAAGGTTTAATCCGTTTGAGCTAGCTAGCAGGGAGGCCTAATGGACCTACAGATCATGAGCTCCAACGATACGAGATTAACTAGTTGAACTCTTTTAATCCTAGTTAACCAACATTCGTTAATTAACAGGACACTCCACTATAGCCCGTAGTTGCACTCCCTTCACTGTAGATATATTTATGTCCACCCGATATAACCGTGATTAGTAAGTCAATCCTTCACAGGTTGTTCGTAACTATAGCTAGATCAAAAGTTCATTTTACCCCTAGAGCACTTCTTGTTCCTTAAGCCCACACTGAGTCCCTAATGAACAATTATTGGTTTGTGGTCAGACCACTAAACCTAAAACCTCTTCGAACAATGAGAGGGCGACGTGCCTTTGTTCATGTCTCGGAGTCAACACTTAAGGAAACAACCTCTCTACTATCCCTAAAGTCGGGTAGGAGTGAATTCCATCTTGCAGAACTATGTCTCCAGCTATCTACTCGATCTTATCCCCGAAGTGACAGGTTTATTGAGCGGCGTTATTGGCCTACTCTCACCTATGCAAATCAAAGGATAATCCCGAATAAATAGGAGTTCATAGTTAGCTTAGGATTAAGATCAAGTTACCTAGGTCATCGCTTGAAATATGCCAGTTTCATAGTAAATGGGGTTATAAAGTACTGAAAGTGACTTATTTCTGGTCCGATCTAATACAAACTCTTTTGCATAGGACCCCCCGCTCGCATGTCTCTACATGAACGATACAAGATCACATCGTTTGTACTAAAACAAAGTGGGCTGCGTCACATAGTTTTTCCTAGGATAAGGTACCCAGTCTTATTCCAATACTACATACCGTTTAGGTTATCACTCGAACTCGATTCACTTTTATGTCACTACATATAGTTCGAGTGTGTCAGATAATAGCTATGAATTCTAGATTATTGGATTTAGGTTAATAAATTCATAAATAAACTAATCTTTCAATAACCAGAAATTGAACAATTTCAATAACGTTTTATATTTAACTTTGTTACATTTACTGTCCACGAGTCTTAGGATATAAACCCCAACACTCATGTACTAGATGCTAACTTTCCAACTCGCTCATATATTTGCACTCAAACTGTTGCTCACACACTGTTCATTGAGTTACATTGGTCGGAGTCGATCAAAGGACACACTACCCATCTCTTAACTCCAAAACAAGAACCCTCTCGTTGACGAAAAGCAAAGTTGATGGAGTGGTTGCCTGAAATGGAAACAAAGAGAGAAAAAACTTGCAAGAGGTGAAAAAGAAGTGATATTTATTTATTTATTTTGATGCATAGAAGCAAGAATTGATTGAAAAAGATAAAGAAAAAAGAATTACAAAGGTTTCTTCCGATTCACTCCCATTGAAACCCTCTTTTTCTAGAAAAGTTAGTGGTGTTGAAGAAAAATGAGAGAAAAATCTTGGATTTAGAAAAAAATTGAAATACGAGAGAAAAATCTTTTGATTTAAATTGAAAAATAACAATAATCTCTCATTTAAAATTGTGGGAACACGTGACTACCATAGAACTAGAAATTTTTTCAAATGGATTACGATCACCCATTCACTTTTACCATATAAATTGATCTTAAAATTAGGTAAGGTTAAGGTCTTTTTTTTATAATTAGAAAAATGGGGTTGGAATTTCAAGAAAGCCTCTAGAAATATGGATCAGCATAATAAATCAATAATTTGGTGTAATTTCTTTGCCACTATTTGATTTGTTAAAAATGTCACGTACCTTAAGCATTCTTTAATTTATCAAGGCATTTAACATTTTTTTTTATTGGGCAAATATTTGAATTCACTCTGTTATAATGTTTATATTCTTTATTCCAAAAAAGAAAGAAAGAAAGACAGCCCTGTAAATGTAATGTGTCAAGCCAGCCACATTCAATTCCTTATATATTATCATCAACCACTATAAAATAGATTGTTGATCTTCACTTATCTTCTAATTTCAGTATTGATTGAATCTTCATTTTTGGACTTCGTTTTACTGCTTCGGTCAGACCTTAACAGATACAATTTATAATATCCCCATCATAATCACCATTCCTTAAAATCCCCGTCTGTGTCAATTTAGGTTCTACAAAACAACTGTAGTAATGATACTTATACCGTAGTATACCATCCCCCTCCCTAACCCAGCACAAAACACAAGTAACCCCTTTCTAAGATACTGCCCAAATGAAGTTAGCCGATATAAAATAACACTATGCATATATTTTAACCAACCATAAATGTCAAATCACTCACTTTCAGAAAATGGATCCACAGATGATTTGGAGGAGTTTGCAACATCCAACAGCCACTTATCTCTCATCAACAACCACGAAGGAGTGGAGGAAGCAGAGCCCGAGCATTCCTTCCCTTCAACACCATCATTCTCTTGGTTTCCACATACCAACTGCATAAACAGATTTATGTTTTACTTCAAATTTGCTTAAAACTTCAATGGAAAAAAAAGATGAAACTAAGGTTCGAGAGATGCATACATTTGGCAAGTGATGGCAGGCAGTGGCGTTGGAGTGCCTTCTTTGGTAGGTGAGTGTCCCACAGAGTGCGAGGTCGCAATGTTGGGTGCTGGGAAACTCGTTAAGGTTGATGAGATTGGGCCTTCTCGTGACATTATTTGAGTTTGAGATAGTGGTGGTGCTGACTGGACGCCTGGCTAATGGCTTCACAGGGGATGAGGGGTGGGGCCCATTGGGTGAGAGTGAGAGGCGTGGTGCGGCCGTGGTTGAGGAAGCTGAAGGCGGGGTTGGGACCACAGAATGAGGGGACATTGCCATGTTTGGCCATAGAAACGTACCCTGTGGTTTGCAAATTCTGAACCCACTCTTTAGCCTTCGGATCTTTGCTGCCTTGTCCTCTGTTTTTGCGACCATATTACCCTCTTCTACCCTCTCCTGCACTTGTTTTCTTCTTGCTCTCTCTTCCTGCTTTATCTCTGATTTTGTCGCTGGCGGGGCTGATAATGATGACCTTAATAATAGGGATGCTGCTTCTAATTCTGACATGTTTTGCTCCTCAACCACTTTTGATTTTAGAATCCTTGTCGTCTCCTGCATTAAACATTAGTCATCAATGCAATTGGTTCATCGCATTAATAGCCATTCCCAGCATATACATCTCTAAATTATGATCTTTATGATTATTTGATAGACTCAGGTGATCTCCTTTCCAAATTTGACTCTTACTTATTTCCAACTGTGTACATGAAGGACAGCTAATATAAATTTTCTTTTCTTCTTTATTTTTCTTACAATGATTTTTTTTTTTTAATTTTTATTATGGCTAAAAACTAATTATATTTATTTATAGGTTGTAAATTTTTATGCACAAATCTGTTTTAAATTATTAAACGTGATAATTAATAATATTTAAATAAATGAGTACTATTATTCTATTAGAGCATGACTCATTTAAAGTTGAATCCCCTATCCTATATTTGTTAAACTAAATAAAAGAAATTGTACTATAATTACAATAAATCATTAGATATTTTTTCGAATATCAACAAATCATTTCAATATGTCAAATAATTTTGGCATGTCCAAGCCATGACACGTAGAACTTCTAGCTACATTATAATTTTTCTCATTAGGCAAGTTTTGTTCTATCTAAAAATAGTTTTGCATTTATCCGAGGGGGTATGTTAAGTAGTAGTGTAATACAATTAGTTTGCATTTATCCGAGGGGGGATGTTCAGTAGTGTAATAAACTTGAGCAATTCTGTTGTAAAGTTTAACTTCATGATTCATCCTATAAATTAAACTCCAGTCCAATGTATTAAAGAATTAAAAAAATAAACAAAACCAAAAAAAAAAAAAAAAAAAAACTGAGAGTTGTCCAGTTATTTTTTAGGACGTAATTTACTACATGATTTCTATCATAAATGTTAGGTTCAAGCAGATATTTAATAAAAACATGGAAATTAAAATACATACCATGCGTGCCCGATAACAGACTACAGCCAACAAAAATAAAAATATTTTAGGTTGAGGTTCCATGTCTGTTTACCTCCATTCCACGCAGTGATCGTGAAATTTCCATTAGCTGTTCCTCGATTTTGGCTTTTCTATTCATCAATTCGTGGTAGATTTCCTGTCGATAAGCAATATTAAGTGAAATAAGTAAGCATATTTGGGCCTTGCAAAAACTAATTAATTAGTCCGTTTCAAAACCCTCACCTTTAATGCAGTCAAGGAATGTTTTTCATGGTCCAGACTGGTAGAAGAAACATCGGAAATCGGTTGAGCCACGATATTTAAATCTTCTTGCTTCGCAGATGCCAGTTCTTGTATGTATCTGTTCATTTTACCCGATGAAACAGTGTAAATAGAGATCAAGGCCAATGTTCCGGGAGAATCAAATAGATACAAAATTAGAGGCAGCCAGATGCCACATTTAATAATTTTTCCTTTCAGAGGTTACTCAGATAAGAACTCTTTTTTTTTTTTTTTTTTTGACGATACTCAGATAAGAACTTGGGGGAAAATATCACGATCACTAAGCATATGATAATGACTATCCCCTTATATGGAAAACCATAAAAATAAACAAACAAACAAACAAATAAATAAATAAATAAAATTACTTCTTAATTTGGGCAATCTCATCGCGAAGCTCCTTGATCTCCCTGGAACAAATTGGATCCTGAGTAGGGTTATCACCCAGCTTCCAACCAGGTGGCGGTGTCCAATACGGATCCTGCACTCCAGCCTCCTTCCTGATATTTATCAAATCAGCGCTCTCCAGCCAATATTCCATTGCACCATCGGCATTATGTCGGCGACGGAATCTGTCAGCTCCACCGGGTGCCACTTTTCCCGCCATGTGCTTCAGTAGATGGTCCAGCAAACCCGTATCACCAATCAGCTTTCGAGCTTCAGCTCTCAGGGATGGCCTAAGTATTGGGCTCCCAAAGACTGCTCCTTTGGCCTTCATAATCTTCAGCATATTCTCCTCGGCCAATTTATATCTTCAATATATTGATCAAATGACAAAAGCAACCCATTAGGAGATGATTAAACTATTCAACGATAGTTTCAAAAGTAAAAACGAGGATGTTAGATTGTGGTCAGGGTTTCTCACCTCTCCACGGACCATCTATCAATGGATTTCTTCAGCTCTTTTTTCCTACCAGTATTACGAAGCTTTACCCCATTTTCCTTTTCAGGAGTTGCACTCTTGAGAATCTTCTGAACATTTCTAGAGCAATAGCGTTTCCTCTTGAGGTTGTTCCGTTTCCCGTATGAGTCTTCGACCTTAAATATTTCTTCCTCATCGTCCTGATCTGTTTTCTTTTCCTCTTCCCCTAAACTCTCCTTTTTTGCTTCTACTTGTTCAATTGATTTCGACAAAGATACAATTTTTTTATCTTCGTGCCGACCTATGTATTGAACTTGCCGCCGGCTACCCCACTGGACCATCCCAGTGAACTTGAGTTCTGACCAGCAAATCCCCTTCTTAGAAGCTGCATTGTTGTTGGCCTCCCCACCGGAAGCTGAGCTTTGATCTCTCTCGGCGTTCTCCGCGGGGGCAGTCCAAAAGCTCCAGGAGTTCCTTCTATCTGCAATCTCCGTAGCTGGAATTTTCCGGTAGAGTACATCTCCAGCAACGTTTGAACTCATTATATACTTCTCATTCAGTCCAGGGAGCTCTTTTCCATTTGGATTCTCGCAGTTACGGAAATGTGTGCGAAGAGAGTAAACACTAGGGTATCTCAAGGATACATTGACTTCATCCTTGTCACTCACCTACATTATCAAAATGAACAGGAACGAAATTAACATGAAATTTTTTATGCCCAAAATTTTATGAACCATAAATGAGGGTATTGAATTTGGTATAATACCATGACTATTCGGATTGCCCTTAGTTGTTCTGGGGTAGAAGGTGAGAGCTTCGAGTGGTCTATTTCATAGAAAGACCCCACTTTTATTTGCTCTAGGTAACTCTCTGATTCACAAAAGCCAAATGGGAAGATGAGTCTCAGCAATCGGAACGTTACCATAGTGTCTCATAGACATAAATTTAAACCGAAGGGAAGGGCAAAATGGGAAAAGGATGGATAAAATATGGTAGCAAAATGAGGAGGTTGCTGTCATTACCAGCGGTACAACTCGGGGTAGCCACTCCTGAAGATGGTGGCAGTGCGTGTCTGGCTGAAGCAGGGGTTTGTGCGCCGTCTACGGAGCTATGTTCCTGCTTTTCCTCCAAGTACATCGTCAATTTCATATCCTGCTCAACCATAAAGGAAATGTTTAAAATGCCCGTTTTTCATTTGTAGCAAAAATAAGCAAGCTACACATATCGACTACTAACATTATTACCACACCCACAAAATTCCCTTCAATGCAATGGCCAAGAAACAAACTCTCCCCCAATGCAATAGCCCAGAGTACGCAACTATAACGGTTATTTTCATAGTAACAAACCCAGCTCCGTGTGTGTGATATTGCAGCAAATATAAATAACAAAAATGTTTTGAAAGAGATTTGCATTATGAGTCGTTACGTGCATGTGGTTTCGAAATCTCATCATTAACTAAATTTTGCTTTTTAACTGCGACACATACACGATGCAGAAAAAGCAGCAATTTCAGAAGTAAATATCCTTTTTGGGGACATAAAAGTATGTGCATTAATGGGCGTCCCTTTTTTTGGTTTTGTTTTTTGTATGAAATGCTCCCTAGTGCCTATTTCTTCTTCTTTATTTCTTTTCCTTCTTTTTCTTAGTAAATTAAACGGTCTCTATCTTTCACTCATATTAGCGAAATGAATCATGTCACGGTTCGATTAGAGTAAATTTATTCTGTACAATTGGATATATCTTATGTAAGGGGGAGTTTTAGTGAAAATTAAATTGTATCATTATAATAGAAAAAACGACCGTGAACATGACGAATGTGAAAGCGCGTGGGGTTGCAAAGTTGGGTAATATAGGAATATATTACAGTTATGTGCGTGTATATTATAGAGAGAGAGAGAGATGGTGCTAACTTCAGCTGCATCATCAAGTACGCACGAGCTTGCCTCCATAATTCTGAACACCTGAAAAACTGTACATATAACGATTTGTTAACGGAGGATTTGAAAAATACTGAACTAAAAAAGGAGCAAAAACTGAATAAAAGAAAGATCGTTATGGGACCTTGTATTTTGTTAGTTTATCAATACGAATTAAATAAATACACATGGCAAAAACTCCGAGGCTTTTCCTCAAATGAAAATTGGCAGTTTATGTTTAAGAAAAAAGAAACCGTGAACAAATCGCGGAAGGGTTTGGAGAGAGAAATTCCTTTTGGGGCTTCGTTCAATACAAAAGGGTCTATTTTATTAATGGAAGTGAGTTTAATATTGCGGCTACGTATGAAAAAGCTTACAAGCACCGAAATAGCAATATTTTCAGACCCTGAAATTCAGAGACAAAAAGAAAATTGCAGAGATACAGAAACGAACAACGGGAGAGAATTGATTCAAATAGTTTTCTAATTGATAAATTAATGCTATGGCAACAAAAGAGACTCACTAGGTTGACTAGAACGCTCTCTGATAGTTAAAATACACATCTAAAAGTGGGGAAAAAAGCGAAGTAGAACTAAAGTTGAAAACAAGTACACAGCAGCAAATTAGGCCAAAAATATACATCTGATCTAAAAGATGGTTATCCGTTTTCTTGCAAGTTGAACTTGATCAAAACCCAGATAAATCGATCA
This sequence comes from Luffa acutangula, assembly GCA_036850905.1. Lineage (NCBI taxonomy): Eukaryota > Viridiplantae > Streptophyta > Magnoliopsida > Cucurbitales > Cucurbitaceae > Luffa > Luffa acutangula. The sequence goes on along the minus strand of CM072097.1, from coordinate 41,631,096 downwards.
GGTTCAAAATCATTCTCTACTAAGAACGAAAATGAACACTAGACAATGGAGCTCAAGTTCGATCTAAGTAAAATAATTAAAGACAAGCAACATAAACAACAACGCGTAACCATCAAATTCAATGTCCAGTTCTTGAAACGTCCTTAGAGATCAGATAAAGTGAGAAACAGTACCACTAACACTGTAAGGCGTAGATTCAAATACAGAAAACATTCATAAGAAGTCCAGCAAGTCCAGGTTGTAAGAACAGAGATGAGGAAGTACTTGGAATAATATATCAAAAGTACAATGAGAAATCAGCAAGACGATATATAGTAATTAATGAAAGAGTTCCATGGATATATTCCAAACAAGAACGAAACAAAACAATGGAAAACACAGGTACTTACATGAAAAAGATCAGAACAAACTCGATGGATGAGAAACGTTGAAAAAAGAAGAAACAGACTAAATTCAAGACTCGAATATTGATCAGAAAAGAGTGAAGAGAGATTAGATAGAGAGGAAGTGGGAGAGAAGAGAGCGATTGCAGAACCTTTTTGGATCGTAATTAGAGAAAGCTTGAGGTTTGGGGGAGAGAAGAAATGGAGTTTCAGTTTTTGGTTTGCATGAAGCGAGCGAGCGAGTGAATTTTGAGGAGTAATGATTAAATTTTACCAGACGTGTTGCACCTCACGTGACTTTCTTCCTCTTTCCATTTTTCACTTCCGATTCTGTTCTGGTCCGTGGTCCCCCTACTCTACTACCTACCTCTCCCCTCCATATGAGACAGTTAAAAATTTTAACCATTTCAAATTATACTTTTACCCTCAAAACAGATTTTCTACTTTCTAATTCTACTCCTCCAATTCCCAAAAATATATCGATTTTTCCACAAATTATTGTATATATATATATGAAAGAGTAATTATAAAAATAGATCTATTTTGTATCAAGTGGTTATAGGCAGTCACATTATGCATTAAATAATTTTTTCAATTTTACTCAATAATTTTAATTTTATCAAATTGTAACTTATAAAAAATATAGGAAAAATACCTTTTTGGTCCCTGAGTTTTGAGGAATATATACGTTTGGTTCCTAAATTTTCAAAATAGACCTTTTTAGTCCCTGAGTTTTGAGAAATGTGTTTAAAAGGTCCATATAAGTTTTCAAAATATACTTTTTTTTTAGTCCCTAAGTTTTGAAAAATGTGTTTAAAAGGTCCTTAATATTATTTTTTTCAATTTTTAAAATTAATATTTTTTAATTTTTACTTTAAAAAACCATTCAATATTAAAAAAATAATACAAACATATTAAATTAAAAAAAGATGAAAAAATAATATTATGAACCTTTTAAACCCATTTACTCAGGGACTAAAAAGGTTCATTTTGAAAATATAGGGACCTTTTAAACCTATTTCTCAAAACCCAGGGACTAAAAATGTCCATTTTGAAAACTCGCACATATTCCTCAAAACTCAGGGACCAAAAAGGTAATTTTCCAAAAAATATATATATACACACCATATAGAACATGTCTTTTTATAAAATTTATATTAATATTGGAGTTGTGTTTTTTTAAAATTTTGTGAGTCTTGAAATTTTATTTAATTATTGATCTTTTGCATTAATCACACTTAATTTGATTAATCAGTTTTGTGAAATGATTGATTTTTATTAAAATTAGTGTATTTTGAAAGATTTTTACCATACTTTTTGTCAAAATTGGTTGGTGAATTTAGCCGTGAACATAGACTTAGACTTAAAATTGTAGGGTGTGTTTGGTTTAACTTTTCAAGTGTTTAATTTTGAAAATAAATCATTTTGAAAAAAATTATAGTGTTTGACAACCACTAAAAATGACTTATTAAAAAATGAGATTGATAAATAAACCATTTTGAGAGAAACACTTAAACCAACTTTTTAAAAAAGACTTCTTAGATAAACAATAACTTGTTTATAAAAACATTGGTGAGAAAATGCAACCAAAGACATAGTGTTTAAATTATAAACAATTTTTATACAAAATGTTTTTTTAAAAAAATGCATTCTTGAAAAACATTTAAATTAAAATGTATTCCAAACGGACCCGTAATACACATTTAAGTTTAGGGTTAAACCTGATGAAATTAATAGTTTAGAGTAAAAATTATTTCAAAAAAAAAAAAAAACAGTTTAGAGTAAAAATTAATACAAATGGTCAAGTTCAAGAGTAAGGTAAAATTTGATATTTTTTTGGAGGCATTTGTACAGATAGCAAAAAAACACTAAACATATTGCAAAAATAGCAAAAAGTAAAACTATTTGCAGAAATAGGACAAAGTGACGTTAAGTTATAAAAATACCATTTTTATCAATAGCTATCTAATAGAAAGGATTATCAATGTCTATCACTGATAGTCACTGATAGAAAAGAATATATAGAGTCTATTAGCATGATAGTCAATTAGTGTTTATCACTGATAGTCACTAATACACGGAATTAATCGTCTATCAGTGATAGACACTGATAGAAAAGATTATACAAAGTCTATTGATAGTTTATCAGTGTCTATCATTAATAGTCACTGATAAAGTGATATAGACATTGATAAATTCCGATTATCAGAATCTATCAGTAATAGACACTAATAGAAAAGATTATATAATAGACACTAATAGAAAGAATTATATAGAGTCTATCAGTGTTTATCACCGATAGTCACGATAGATTTTGATTAATCGGAGTCTATCAGTGATGACACTGATAGAGTACTCTGATTATCAAAGTCTATCAGTGATAGACACATAAAGAAATGTACAGAAATTGGTAGAATTGACATACAATTCAAAATTAAATAAGGGTAAAACGAAAATTATGAAATTTTATTATAATAAATTGTCATATTTACTATTATTTTTACATTGTGCTATATTTGTCATTAGAAAAAACCCTTTCTTTTTTCTTTTTCTTTTTTTTATAATTTCTTTAAAGCAATAAGGGATTGGCACTTTTCATCTTGTTTGCGTGGCTTTAGTTGCTATTGGGCGTTGTAGTTTTAAGGTATATATTGAACTCTTTTAACTTTTCCCAAACGCTGTACATGAGAAATTTCTGGTGGCACAGTTCAAAATTCAAAGGTGCCTATTGTATTTCCTAAAATTTTCTATGGAAAAAATTCTAAAAAAAAAAAAAAAAATCTATGGAAAATAATTTCCTTTCAGATAAGAGTTATATTCAGTTTGAGAAATTATATATATATTTTTTATGGTGAATTGTTACAATCAGATGTCTGTTTACTTTTTTTTTTTTTTTTTCTTCTTCTTCTTCTTCTTATGAACTCTTTTATAGTGAATTTTTCAGTTTAAAAGACAACTTAATAAATAAAGACTACATGGTTTGAAGTATTTATCTTCAATTTAAATTTCTCCATTCCTTTTATCTTTGTGAAACAAAAAAATTACCCCTTATTCAGTCTAGAATTCAATTTAACAAAGTTAGAAATTTAAAGTTAAAATTGACCTTAACTCGACAAAAGAAAAAAAAAAAGAAAAAAAAAGGACTAAAGGGATAATAACGATAGAATTTTCTCTAAATATAATATCCAATCCATAAACTTGATTTAAAAATAATGAGAGTTGTTTTTTCAAAAAAAAAAAAAATAATGAGAGTTTATAAAATAAAAAATATACAATAACAAAAAGAATAATAATAATAAAAGTTAAGTTTTTTTTTTTTTTTTTTGAAAGTTATATAAAAGTTAAGTTAGTTTTAAATAAATAAATAAAAGTTATGTTAAAGCGCCTTTTCTTTTATCGTATTTTATACTTTTAATCTTGTATTCCCATCAAGTCTTTTTTTTTTTTAATAACACATGAAGTAGGAGATTTAAATCACAGATCTTTTGGTCACTAATATAAGCTATATGTCAGTTGAATTATGTTTATATTGGTCCATCAAACTAAATCAACCTTCAATGTGCAGTGTTATATTAACATATTAACGACATTACATCCATCTAAAATAAAATAGGTTAAACGAGTTAAATTACGAGTTAAGTTCATGAATTTTCATATTTGTATTAATTTAATTTCTAAACTAGAAAGATTTGATAGATTCTCATATTTTAGATTTATGTCTATTTTTATCCATAAACTTTAAATAGTATCTAATAAGTCTTTAAACTTTCAATTTTATCCAATAAATAATGGACCTATTTGACATTTTTTAAAATTCTCAATTCTATTAGACACAAAATTGAAATTTAGAAATCTACTAAAAATAAAATTCAACTATATATCTAATATATTATTTAATTTTTAAAAAGTTTGAATATGTCAAAAATCTATTAAAAAAAATCAAGATCCTACCAGACAATTTTAAAGTTTATTAGGAATTTATCAGACACACAATTAAAAGTTCAGAAATCTATTAGACAATTTTAAGTTTCAGGTGTCAACAAGAGTATAGTTCAACTGGCATAAAGTATGAGTTTATGACTAAGAGGTTATGAGTTTGAATCCCCCGCCCAAATGTTATTAGGATAAGTAGTTTTACCTACTTATCGGTTGTTATAAGTTGTTACTTTCGGTTATCATGTAGTTACAGTACTTTGGCTATTTAAGGAGTCTTGCTTTGAATAAAGTGTGAAGTAAGATTTTATTTACTCTGATATTCTTGATATGGTATCAGTTGAGAATTCCTAAAATCTTCGAGTGTTTCTTCGAGCGTTCATCTTGCCTAATCTTCGAGCGTTCTTCCATGGCTGACCCTGAGAATTCTTCGTCCACTACTCAACCCACCAATCAGTTCGTCATCGAGCAGTATGAAAATCCATACTTCCTCCATCATTCAGACGGTACAAACCTCTTGCTTGTTTCTGATCTCCTTTCTGAGTCCAATTATACTTCCTAGTGCAATGCCATGGTCATTGGCCTCACAGTGAAGAATAAGTTAGGGTTTGTGGATGGTACGATTACTCAGCCCAGCAGTGAATTACGACGGTCTTGGATTATCTGCAATGGAGTTGTGATTGCGTGGATTCTGTATTCTTTGTCCAAAGAAATTGTCGCGAGCGTTAATTTCCCTGAAACAGCCAGAGATATTTGGCTCGACCTTCAACAACGGTACCAGAGGAATAATAGACCTCGCATTTTCCAGCTCCACCGTGAAATTTCGAATTTGACGCAGAATCAAGATTCGGTTACTACCTATTTTTCCAAACTCAAGGCCTTATGGAATGAACTCTCCTCCTATCGTCCTGTTTGTAACTGCGGTAAGTGTTCCTGTGATGGAGTCAAGAAGCTGGTTGATTATTTTCAAACCGAGCATGTCATGGATTTTTTTATGGGACTAAATGAATCCTTCAACCAAGTTCGTACTCGACTACTCCTTATGGAACCAGAACCGACTATTCAACGGACTTTTTCTTTGGTTGCTCAAGAAGTTGAACAACGAGCATCCCTCACTACTACATCCATAACGAATTCAAATAGTGCAGTCAGTTCGCCCACTGCCCTTCTTGTCAAGAATTCTTCTTCTTCTACTTCTCGTAGTCAATCGAATTCTTCCAAAAAGAAGGAAAGGCCACACTGCACTCACTATAACATCCAAGGACACACTGTGGATAGGTGTTACAAAATTCGTGGGTACCCCCCTGGGTACTGCAACCAGAAGACTCCATCTTCTTCCAAAACAGAGGTATCTCCATCCATGCCTGCTTTACCTTCGTCATTCACACCTGAGCAATGTCAAGGTTTATTGGCGGCACTTCAAGATCATCTCAGCAAGATGGCTACTGCTTTTGGAAATTCAAATACCTCTTCAACCACTCATGTGGCAGGTATTTGTTCTTCTTCCCCTGAATTTTCTTCTTCTTCATGGGTCCTTGATTTAGGAGCGTCGACACATATATGTTACTTAAAGGATTCTTTCATCCAACTAAGGCATGTTTTACATAAATCTGTCACATTGCCTAATCAGACACGAATTGCAGTTAATTTTGTTGGGGATATTTGTCTGAGCAGTGATCTTTTACTTCGGAATGTGATGTATATTCCTACCTTCTGCTTTAATCTGATCTCAATAAGTGCTTTGACTGCTGATCAACTCATTTCTGTCAACTTCGTTGAAAATTCGTGTTTTCTCCAGGACAAGTACTCCTTGAAGATGATTGGGAAGGCTGAAATTTGGCAAGGACTTTATTTGTTGAGGTTTTCTACTACTACATGTTTTACTGCTTTACCTAATACTACACTTTGCAATGTTGAATCATGGCATGAAAGACTTGGCCACCCCTCCCCCAAACACCTCAATGCTTTGAAAGACTTGTTGAATAATAGGAAAACTATCTTCACTTCTCATGAGCCATGTCTTATATGTTCTCTTGCAAAAAAACGAAGGTTATCCTTTAAGTCTAATAATTACTTGTCTGATAAAGTTTTTGACTTGCTACATTGTGATGTCTGGGGCCCTTATAAAACAACCACACATGCCGAATATCGTTATTTCATCACCCTTGTAGATGACTTCTCTAGATATACTTGGGTTTTCTTAATGAAGCAGAAATCAGAGGCTTTAGAGATTATTCCTCGCTTCTTTAAGCTAGTTGAGACTCAGTACTCTGCATCCATCAAGCAATTTCGATTGGATAATGCACCTGAATTAGCCTTCAGAGAATTCTTTGCTTCTAAAGGGGTTGTCCACCAATACTTTTGCGTTTCCCGACCTGAGCAAAATTTTGTAGTAGAGCGTAAACATCAACACTTGTTGAATGTCACACGTGCATTATTGTTTCAGTCAAGAGTTCCTATCACTTTTTGGGGAGAGTGTGTTCTTACTGCTTGTTTTTTGATAAATAGAACTCCTTCCCCTTTACTATAGTGGACTACTCCCTTTTATCGTTTACATAAAAAATAAGCAGATTATTCTCAGGTTAAGGTGTTTGGTTGCCTTTGTTTTGCCTCGACCTTGCAGCATAATCGATCTAAGCTCCATCCTCGAGCTATCCCTGCTGTCTTCCTTGGCTATCCACCAGGCATTAAAGGTTTTCGTCTATATGACATACAAAGCAAGAAGATATTTGTTTCCAGAGACGTGATTTTTCATGAGCACTTATTTCTCTTTCATACAGTTGCTCAACAAGATGATGTTGTCCATTCCTTTCCCGATTTGGTGCTACCACATTCTTTCAACTATACTGCAGTAGATCCTACTGATAATGTTTTTGGATCTACTTCTCTTACCGACCCTACTGTTGCTATTGATAATAATATTGGTTCTGCAACCAATTCAAGAGAGCTCATTTCTGCATCTCCTACCAGCCCTAATGTTGAATGTGAGAATACAGCACCTCCTAATGTTGAGAATGCCTCTGAGAATGACATTGGATGCCTTGCGACCAAGGAAAATACTACTGACGCTTCAGGTAGTACTGATGCAAACATTCAGCCTACTGAAGACACTAATGTTGTTGCCATTCAGCCCACTAAGGACACTAACATTCAGCTTCCTGCTAAAACACTCAAGTTGTTCGACGATCAACTAGGCAAACCAAATTGCCCTCTTACCTCATGGACTATCATTGCAGCCTCCTGCATTCTATTGAGCTCCCTGTCAATACCAGCTACCCCTTGAATAATTGTCTGTCTTATGACAAATTATCACCTGTTTTTCGACACTTTGTACTTAGTGTCTCCACTGATTACGAACCTACATTCTATCATCAGGCGGTACCATTTACCCATTGGTGAGATGCGATGGATGCCGAACTAAAGGCCATGGAAATCAATCACACCTGGTCTGTTGTTCCACTGCCCAAAGGACATCATTCCATTGGCTGCAAGTGGATCTATAAAGTCAAGCACAAGTCTGACGGATCTATTGAGAGATACAAGGCCCGTCTAGTAGCAAAAGGCTACACCCAACAAGAAGGAGTCGACTTCATTGAAACTTTTTCCCCAGTGGCGAAGCTTGTCACAGTAAAAGTGCTCTTTTCTATTGCTGTATCATCTCATTGGTCACTGATTCAGCTTGAGGTAAATAACGCTTTCCTTCATGGAGAGCTTAATGAGGAAGTGTACATGGACCTTCCACTTGGGTACAAACATACAGATCAATGCCCTTCAGGTGGCTGTCTGGTTTGCAAACTCCATAAATCTATCTATGGACTCAAACCGGCGTCACGTCAGTGGTTTGATAAATTCACTTCTGCCCTTCTCATCCTTGGCTTTCGGCAATCTAAGAGTGATTACTCTTTATTCACTAGAAGTGATGGTGCTTCCTTTGTTGCACTTCTCGTATATGTCGATGACATAATAATTACTGGCCCATCTGAGAAAATTCTTGCTGACTTGAAGACTCAGTTGAATACTGCCTTCAAACTTAAGGATCTTGGCCCCATTTGATATTTCTTAGGCCTCGAGCTTGCACGATCGTCAAAGGACATTCATTTGTCCCAGAGGAATTATGTTTTACACCTCCTTGAAGACACTGGCTTTTTAGCCTTCAAACCGTGCAACCTCCCCATGGATCCTAATGTGAAGCTTCAGCTGGATCAAGGTGATTTATTACAGGAACCTTCTGTCTATAGACGACTCATAGGTCGTTTACTCTATCTCACCATCTCTTGGCCAGATATAACTTTCACATTCCACAAGTTAAGCCAATTTGTGGCTCACTCGAGGTCATCTCATCTTTCCGCTGGACATCACCTTCTTAGGTATCTAAAAATAAACTTTGAATGAGATTGAAAATTTCCTCTGTATTGATTTCAATAATTTTACTTTAGCAGACCTACCCATTTTATACAATCGGGCCGTTAGGGAAAATAATAAAACAATAATAGAAAATAACTTCAAATGGATAGATGTCCAACTAATAAAATAGAATAACAACTTCCAGATTTCTTTACTAACAGAATTGGTTAATAGAACCTTCTGGAATTGATCATGATGTGGTTGTGCTGAATGGATTCTGCTTTGCTGACGTGTTTGCCACGGTTTATTGACTGGTCTTCTCAATATCCCCCCTCAAACGAGAGAGGAGGTCAACAAGCCCGAGTTTGGAACGCAAGTAGAAGAATTGAGTATGGGTGAGTGGCTTTGTGACACAGTCAGCAACCTGGTCTGAAGATGGCACATATCGAACCTCTAAACGCCCTTGAAGAACTTGATCCCGCACAAAGTGGACGTCAGTTTCTATATGCTTTGTTCGAGCGTGAAACACGGGATTGGCCGCGAGGGCTCCAGCACTGATGTTGTCACACCATAAGACAGGTTGTGAAGAAGATAAAACACCAAGCTCAGATAACAATTGCTGCAACCAGATTATTTCGGTGGAGGCTAAGGCCAACGCTCTATATTTCGACCCTGTACTTGAACGGGCAACCACACCTTGCTTCTTGGATGACCAAGAGACTAAATTATCTCCGACATAAACACAATATGCTGCCACAGATTTTCGGTCATCAACATTTGAAGCCCAGTCGGCATCCGAGAAGGCAGAAACATTCAGCTGTGAGCTTGGTTGAAAGTGCAAACCCAGATGTTTAGTTCCACTAATGTACCGGAGTACACGCTTGACGGCTTGCCAATGCACATCAGTGGGTTGTTTAAGAAATTGGCTTAGTTGATTCACAATATAAGCAAGGTCGGGTCTTGTATGAGTAAGATACTGAAGTGCCCCAATGGTGCTACGATACACAAAAGGATCTTTTAAAGGTTCCCCTTCATTGATAGACAATTGCTTACCAATTACACAAGGGGAAGGAGCCGGCTTCAGGTGAAGAAGATCCAATTTAGTAAGTAAATCATCAACATATTTAGCCTGATTTAGCACAACTCCAGATGGCAGATAATGAACTTGAATGCCTAAGAAATAATTCAACCTTCCTAAATCTTTAAGAGCAAACCAAGAATCTAACTCCTTGATTAACTTCTCAACCATCTTTGGATTATTACCCGTCAACACACATCATCAACATATACTAGTAAAAGAACAATAATAGTCCCAGAGCGAAATATAAAGAGAGATGTATCTGACCTCGAGTTAATGAAACCCCAGGATAGTAGCACTGACTTAAGAGTCGTATTCCAAGCCCGGGGAGCTTGTTTGAGACCGTAAATTGCTTTGCTAAGCTTGTAGACATAGTTTGGATACCGTGGATCAATGTACCCTGGTGGTTGTTGCATATACACATCCTCCTCCAAAGAGCCATTGAGGAAGGCATTATTAAAGTCTAGTTGGCGTAGTATCCAACCTTTAGAGACGGCGAGACTAAGAACCACCCGAATGGTCGAGGCTTTGACAACGGGGCTAAAGGTTTCAAAGAAATCAATACCTGGGCTTTGATGAAAACCTTTAGCCACGAGACGAGCCTTATAGCGTTGAATGGAGCCATCCGCATTCCGTTTAATTCGGAATATCCATTTGTTGCCAACAACATTCAAAGAGGGAGACGGAGGGACGAGATACCATGTCTTGTTCTTCAAGAGAGCCATATATTCAAGGTCCATGGCTGCTTTCCATTGAGGTGTAGCAACTGCATCTTGGACTCGTGTAGGCTCGGTGAGTGACCAGTCTACCTGTTGTCGAGTGAGCCAGGCTTTGGGCTTAAAAACCCCTGCTTTTCCTCGTGTGATCATCGGATGGGAAGGTTGGACAGGCTGTGGTATAACGGTAGGAGATGCATGTAACGAATTAGTTGTATTAAGAGATGGGAGGACTGGAGGTGAAGTTGTAGACGAGGATTGAATAGTAGCAGTTGGAGAAGATGGAGAATTAGGTACTGAGGGACTGGAAGGTAGATTTGGTAGGTGTTGAGTTTCCACTAAGGATGGTGATTGCGGCAAAGGGGAGGTGTGGCAATCAGATGGTTGAACAGGTAGGTTGTGATTATTGTTTAAGGTGGAAGGTGGAGGTGTGGGAACATTAGGATTAGTGACCAACACTGGAGAGTAGTCAATTGGTGGAAACCATTCATGTATGGATGGGGATAAAATTTGGCTTGGCATCACATTCTGTTCTGATGGTAAAGAAAAACCAACGGCAAATGGAAATACCTCCTCATTGAATTTAACATGTCTAGAGATATTATAACATGGGGTTCCATCTCAAAACCAATTGGCCATGAGTGGAGTGACCCTTGAAGCTTATATATTGTGAGGTCTCCACCAATCTTTTCGACGTGGGATCCTCAACATCTAAAAGGCTTTTCGGGACAAGGCATCTTTTTGCCTTCATCATCCAATCTCCAACTTCAAGCCTTTACAGATTCAGATTGGGCTTCATGTCCCGATAGTCGAAAATCCACCACTGGTTTTTGTATCTTCCTCGGTGATTCCTTGGTTTCTTGGAAAGCCAAAAAGCAGCACACGATATCTCGCTCCTCTGATGAAGCTGAGTACACAGGTGAACTCATATGGCTCCAACAGCTCTTGAATGAGTTCCAAATTGGTTCCAAGTCCTCTGCCTTAATCTTCTGTGATAACCACTCAACAATACATATTGCATCAAATCCGGTTTTTCATGAGCAGGCAAAGCACATCGAGCTGGATTGTCACTTTGTTAGAGACAAGCTCATCAAGGGTGAAGTGAAGCTTCTGCCAATTCGTTCCAATCTTCAGCTTGCCGATGTTTTTACCAAAGCTCTTCCCTTCTCCACTTTTTCTACTTTACTTTCCAAGATGGGTGTTAATTCTTTGATATGTCCATCTTGAGGGGGAGTATTAGGATAAGTAGTTTTACATACTTATCTGTTGTTATAAGCTGTTACTTTCGGTTATCATGTAGTTACAGTACTTTGGCTATTTAAAGAGCCTTGCTTTGAATAAAGTGTGAAGCAAGATTTTATTTACTCTGATATTCTTGATAAATGTTGTTGAACTAAAATAATAATAATAATAAAAGATAAATAAATAAATTTCAGATACTAAATATATACCACCCAAAAAGTTCCAGAACTAAACTGTAATCTAAACAATAAAATATCACCGTAACTAAAGTGAAATACTTTTTACTTTTTAAAGAAAATTTTGGAATAAAATTACAGTGCCCAAAACGCCCGAGAAATAGTCTTGAACGCTTGTTTTTGTCCTTCAAAATTTTGAAAGAGAGAATCATGACATAAAATTCTAGAAATAAAAAAAATGAGTAAAAAATCATTTTTGACCCTAAACTTAGAGATTGTTGTGAATGGTCTTTTGCCATGTCACATATATATAGTGCTTACATAGAGTCTACGTGGGAAATCACTTGCTGACTTGGAGTTCCAGAAGATTTGTTCCCTTTCCCTTATATCTGCTTTATTTGTAAATTAGTCTGGGTCCCACTTTCCAGAGTTTGTTACAACAGAAGGAGTCTTATATATGAATGTAATTTCTTCTTCTTCGAGAGCAAGAGAGAACCAGTGTGAGAGCAGAGTGTATGTGCGCTTGGGAAATTCCTCTCCGGGTAGTGAGATTGTGTGATTGGAGTATATCTCCATTGTTGTATTCCCATTTCTGAACTCTTCTCTGATGTTAGTAAGATCTGTGAAGCTGCCCTTTGAACAGTGGATGTAGACCATTGCTAATGGTTGAACCACTATAAGAATCTGTGTTCTTTCTTCCTCTCCATCTCTGATATATTTGTGAATTGTTTTACAGCTTTCATCACAATTGTATCAAATTTTACCCTCAACTTTCAATTTCATCAAATTGAATCCCAAACTTAACAAGTTCGATTTTAAAGTTTTTTTTTTTAATTCTTTTTATTTGGATGACTTTTGAGTTTTTAGGCTAAATTATAAATTTTTTTTAAAAAAATACCCATAAACTACGTGGTTTCTTTCAAAAATGTCTTTGAACTTTAAAAAGTTTCAAAAATACCCCTGAACTTTGAAAACTGTTTAAAAAATATCCTTGTCGTTAATTTTGGATGGAAAATGTTTCAACTTAAAAAATTCCCTTATTGAAAAATGTTTTTTTTCCCTTCTCCCACCGTAAATTAATTATTCTTCCATGAAAATTAATGAGAAACTTTACTTATTTGTCATGTATTCATAATCTAGGAGTTTTTCTTCTCTTTCAACACGTCACAAGAACTCTTAAAATTTTACATGTGCTTGACTTCATTTGTTGGTAGTCTTTTCAATATTATTTTCTCATCAACCATTACTCATTGGCTTTCTCTATATTCATTTTATGAAAAATAAATAATGAAATTATTGTTGTATACGGGTTCTAACAATTCTAAAATATTAATTATAACAAAATCATATATAAAACTTTTGATTAATTAATCTTATAAATTGGATCAAATTCATATCCTTATAAACACTTATTCTTATCACTAACATAAAACAAAAAGGAAATAATATAAACATATATATATATATGTTGTTTTCTCACACTTATTTTCTTTACACTTTTTAAAAGAGAAAATTCGATTTCAAAGTTTGTTATTATCTAGTATCGTATTGCACACGACCTTTATAAGCAAAGCTTTGCATTAATTTTCATGGAGAAAAAAATTACGATGAGATGAGGAAAAAAGAACATTTTTCAATAGGGTATTTTTGAACATTTTTTGAAAGTTCAAAGGTAATTTTGAAACTAAAACCTTAACGGTTTCCATCCAAAATTAACGACAAGAGTATTTTTGAAACATTTTTTAAAGTTTAGAGGTATTTTTGAAATTTTTCAAAGTTCAAGGGCATTTTTTAAACAGGCCCCATTGTTCAAGGGTATTTTTTATAATTTAGTCTTTTTTTTTTTTGTTAACTTTGTGTGTGTGTGTTTTGTCAAAGATTACGAAAGCAAAGCAATTTTTGAATTTTTTTTCTTCGAATGTTTGCTGATTTTTTTTTTCGGCTAACTAAAACATGAAAGGTATGAAAAAAAAAAAAAAAAAAAGCAATTTCAATTTTTGTTCTCCATATTTGCTAGTTTTTTTTCTTTTTCCCTTCTGCTAATAGCTTTGTGATTTTTCTTGGTTCGGAGGATAATAATGAGAAGAATCAATTTAGAGTGTGATTTATTTAAATAAAAAGTTTCTCCAATAAATTTCTTACAAGAAATTGTAACTCAGGTGCAAAAAAAAGAGATACTGATGATTCAAATGGAAAAGTAATCGGAGGTCTACATACACTTATGTAAGTTTAAGGTTAAAATTGATGCAATCTGCTAAGTTAGAAGTTTAATTTGATGAAATTGAAAATTTAATGTCAAAACTGATATAACCTACTAAGTTTTGGTAAAAAAATATTTTTTTCCCCAAAATTGTTTTAAAAAAAACACTAAAAGAAACTAAATAAAAGTTATCCCTAGAAAGGAAATGTTTAAAATGTCAAGCAAAAAGTAACATATTCCCTGTCCAGTACAAATTAATGACTTCATGAAAAATCAAGACCAAGACAGTACTGATTAGCTGCTTCAAGAAACATATAGTCCAAATAGTTTGCAAGAAGAATATTGGCTAAAACACAATTCAATAGTAAAATTGATACATACTCTTATTTCATAGCCTTTCCACCTCACAATCATTACAGAATCAGTTCAAAGAGAAATGGTTTTCCATATCAACAGCATAAACCAACTTGAAAATGAAACCTAGAACACAGAATTATTTCCAAGGATAGTATTTTTAAGGTATTAGCACGACTGACCCAGTTGTTTTTCGGTTCTCAAGGTCAGTGTGTGCCTGTGCAGCTTCAGATAAAGGGTATGTATGATTAACACGAACCCGTAAAGTGCCAGACTCTATGCTTGCAAATACCTCTTGAGCAGCCTCCAGTAGCTCGTCCCGGACTGCGGTATATTGCATGAGGGAAGGCCTTGTTAAAAACAGAGATTTTGCCGCAAGTGCCGAGAGTGGAACTGGGTCGGGTGTACCTGATGATTGTCCAAAACTCACCATGTAGCCACGAGTTTTTAGACATGCCAACGATCCCTGTTTATGGAAAAAAAAAAAAAAAAACACACTAATGAGGTTATCTCTTCCAAGAAACAGTCCAGGTACTAAGATCCCAAGGAAAATCAGTCCATCCTTTTGATTTGTTCAAGTTGGCTACCTGCAACTCAAATTCAGATCAATTCATGTCGGCTATTTACCAACCAAATAGATTGCTCACGAATCAGTTCTAGACCTTCTAGTTACAAAAAAAATGCCATGACCTATGATCGAACAAAATTTTATTAAGAAATAGTATATCATTCCACATTTCACCATACTATCTAAGGCCATGACAGAAAGACAGAAAATGTGTGATAAGAACACAATTAGAATGGTATAGACATAGAGAGAGTTTGGATAGGTTTGCGTGTGTATGAGAAGTTTGAACCTCCCACAATATACAGGACTTCACTGCCCTTCTCCTACATATATACCATGTACTATAATACTAATGGTAAATGGAATTACAAAAAAGCACCCACATGAGTGATTTACAGACTCCTTAACTAACTCCTGGCTCGTTTACATCATTTACACTAGAGCAACTTTCCCTAAGTGAACCAGATTGGAAGCTTGTTCTTCCAATCAGCGTGGCAGAAAATTTTAGATCGTTATACATATTAGTGAAACTTCAGTAAAGGAAGAAACCCGATACTCTAACTCCCTGGCCCAACTTACATCTTCGGACCAACATCAGATGTGCAGCAAGAATAGCTGAGCAGTTTTATATAATTAAGGCAGTTTATAAAGCAGTATCTAAAAATTGCTGAAACGTTCAGAAGTTAGCAAAGATGCATTTCCTTGCATGTCACAACAACTTAGAGTTTGTGCAATAGTACTTAAATATAAGATGAAAAGTACAATATTACCTGGAAGGTATCCTTTCCTACAGAGTCATAAACAACATTAACTCCATTTCCGGAAGTTATCTCATTAACACGAGCAACAAAATCCTCTTCCTTATAGATAATAACATGATGGCACCCATCCTCCTTGGCTTGAGCTGCCTTCTCTTTGGTTGAGACAGTACCAATGACAGTGGCACCAAGACTGTTAGCCCACTGGCACAACAGGGATCCAACTCCACCAGCTGCTGCATGAACCAGAACAATATGTCCAGGTTCAACCTGAAGAGAATATCAGGTGAAATCTTATTGGTCATAAAAATGTTTCCAATGCTGGGACAATGTACGTGGAGAAAACCAAGTTAGGAACTCTAACATTTCCCAATATTCAAAGTTTAGTAAATTGATCTAATGAACGAAGAAATGACAGGATATAACATTTTTCTAACCAATAGTTACTTGTCACATTGTTTTAATTTATTACTCATATACGATGCCTCATTTAAGGACCACTTGACAATATCGTATTCCTTTTCATTCATAGAATCATTTCCAACCCAAATGTAGTTAATTGATCCAAAACAGAAGTTCAAATAAATCTATTCACAGCTTATTAAACACCAATTCTTTTCCTCTGAGGTATACTACACATCCATGTAAAGTGGATGAAAAATCCTACTCTAACTGTCCCCAAAGCATGTAAAATGTAAATTACACACATGTACCTTAAATCTGACATCTGCAAATAAATACTCTAAACTAAAAGTCTAAACCAACCTTGTAGCAACGACGGACTAGGAACTGAGTTGTCATACCCTTCAGAAGGACAGATGCTGCAATTGTAGGATCGACTGAGGGAGGAACTGGAACAGTTTTGTCAGCAGGAAGTATTTGTTCTTCAGAATATGAACCCATTGGGTTCCCAGCATAGGCAACAACATCCCCAACTTTCCTGTCCTTTACTCCAGGGCCCACAGCCGTCACCACCCCAGCAGCCTCCATGCCTGCATTGTAAATCATTTTCCAATAATGTGACATGTAAAATAAAGGTCCCTTCTCTTGTGTTCTAATTGAGTATTACTCAAGTATATGGATACTTGTCATAAGTACGCAGTACACTATATAAATTTATAACAAAGAAAAAAAAAATGGTAGCTCTCAGAATACACATAAATTTATAATAAAGGATCCTAACTTGTTCCATATATTTCACGTTTGAAGGAATTAAACAAGTTTGAGAGTTGATATGTTCTATAGTCCAAACCAATGATAAGACATGGAAGACCTCAAATCTGTGGGATGTTATGTTAAAACCTACACACAGCCCTCCTTTAATTAAATTTCATACAAAACTCTAATTCTCAAGCAACCGGTACTCGTAATCTTTTATGGGGGAAAAATTCCAACTATCTATAAAAGAGAACAATATCTCAACATGTAAGCCAAAGCCTTCAAACTTCACAGACAGGAATGAATCACCTAAACATGGAAGAAGGAAAACATGCCATCAAAGAAACCTTGTACAGAATCCACGATCTTACAATTAATTTAAAGAAGAGAACAGAACCTGGAGTAAAGGGCATAGTAGCAGCCTTGTATACTCCTTTCCTGAAGTATACATCGATAAAATTTAGACCAATCGCCTTGTTTTTAACTCGAACCTCACCCTCCTTCGGCTCTCCAATATCCACATCCTCCCATTTGAGAACCTGTCACCATCGTTTTGAATGACAAATCCAACGAGAAAGCAGAAATGTACTAGTTATCCCACAACTAAACTAATTTTACTTCTACAATAGACTTTTCCAATACATGCAGAATTCACATAATCCATGCCCAACTGAAGGCAAAGAATCGAATATTGAATCAAGAAGCGCAGAAAAGAAAGAAGCAAACCTCAGGCCCACCATGTTCATGAACCCTTATGGCCTTAACCATTTCTGGGGTCGACGATTCTGCCGGCGAAGAAATTGCCCTCGCTGTGAAGTTTTGAGCCCCGAGCTTTAAATTGTAGCGAGGAGTCGTAAATGAACAATTGGGTGGCGGTGGAAATCGGTGGAAGAAATGCTGGAAAACGATGGGGTTGCAATGGAAGAGTCTGGAAGAGGGAAGAAGACGAAGGTCGCAATGGAAGCTGGTTCTCAGTAAGAACATCTATGGCTGATTTGAACTTCAAATTCCTAATGCTGATGCATGAACTGATCGAAGCAGATTTTGACAGCGTTGGAATTTGGAATTGGAAAACTCTCGATATAACCACAGATAAAAGTAAAGACCGTAGAAATTCATCCTTGATTTTTGGAATTAATAAAACTTTACGATTATTCGTAATATTCGAATGCCAAACTAACATTTTTTTATAAACATTTTGTATAAAAATTATTTAGAATTTAGACACTTGTTTGAATACATTTCTTTAAGAGTATTTTTATACCAAAGTTATTATATGCTTAAAAAAAAATTTAAAAAAAAATTGTTTTCAAGTGTTTTTCTCAAAATGATTTATTTCTCAATTTTATTTTATAACAAGTCATTTTTAGTGGTTGTCAACCACTAGAATTTTTTTCAAAATGATTTTATTTTTTCAAAATTAAACATTTGAAAAGTTAAACCAAACAACGCATCCTTAGTGTAAACATTCACATCAGCAACTCTACAATTGCATCAATTTGATCCTTGAATTTTAAAGGGAAAAATACATTTTTTGTCCATGAGGTTTGGGTTAAGTTACACTTTGGTTCCTGAGTTTTCAAACTCAACAAAAATACACTGAGGTTTGAGATAAGGAGTAATTTGGTCTCTGCCGTCCATTTTGTCGTTAAACCCTAACAGAGTTTGCTGACGTGACACTATTATTTTAATCAAAAAAATATTCTTTCAATTTTTATTTATCTTGGGTCTTCTTCCCTTCTTCAACATGTCATCGGCGACTTTTTGTTTTTTTTTTTTTCCTTTCCTCATCTTTTCTTCTTCTTCTTCTCATTTTCCACAATTTTTTTTTTAATAAGTGGGCGACCTGAAATCGAAGGAGGGAGGACCTCCCTCCTTCGATTTTCCGGCAGCACATTTAAAAAAAAAAAAGTGTGTGGAATATGAGTAGAAGAAGAAGAAAAAATGAGGGAAGAAAAAAAAAAAAAAAAAGTCGTCGCCGGCGGCATGTTGAAGAAGAAGGAAAGAAGACAAGGTTGAAGGAAGAAGGAGATGGGAAAGAAAAAGAAGAAGAAGAGAGAGAGAGAGAAAGAATTAAAAAATGATTATGAATAATAACATATTCTTAGATGCCCATAACCCTCAAAGGTTACATATCCCAATATTAATCCATTTATTTAACCCCTTCAAGAGTTACAAATTCCTTTATGTTAGATCTTGTAACCACTACCTTCACAACCCTATAAATAGAGGTTGTAGAGAACATTTGTAAACACACCTCAATTGAGAATACTTTTCTCTCTACTTTCTTCTTCTCTCTTATATGCTCTCTAATTGTTCTTATTGTTGTTGCTCTTGTGTTCTTCTTGTTCTTTTTTTGATCTAGTTTTATAACACGTTATCAGCACGAAGCTCTATCACTTTTCTTTGCTAAAGGTAGGCTTTATTTTTGTTTTTGTTGTTTGTATTATGTACGTTCCATATAAACAATGTATATGTATTGAATACCTCATATATACACTGTGTATTCTTTGAACGTTGATAATCTATTATTTTATACACATTGACATGTTATTTTTATAATATTCATGTTAGGTTTAAAAGTAATTTTCTGTTTATCATAATTCCAAGATTTAAATTCATTTTATTGTTTACAAGTCAAGATTTGAATTCATTTTGTAGTTTATGATTTAACATTCGAATTCATCTCTTTCGTTCACAATTCTCCTTAATTGTTTATGATTCATTTTATTTTACATATTAAGTTTGAGATTTGTGGCAATTAATAATACAAATGCTTTTGTTATTATTTATTTCACATCAATCTTTTTATGAACATATTGGATTTAAATTGTTTACTTGTTTAAATATGAAGTGTTTATATTGTTAAATTACAATATTGCAATCAATATTTTATAACATGTATTTGATATTGCAATTTATTTATCTCTTTCTTTAAATAATCAATATATATGTTGAGAGATATTATGTATGTTTAAATTCTTATTGGTTGATAATCTAAAATTTGGTATATATTTGTTATGCATGATGTATAAAAATGTTATGTACATAACCTAATTTCCCATATTGCTATTATTTATTGATTTTTGTGTTATATATATACATTATTGTTCAAATTTTCCTTGAATATCATATGAACAATACATATTTCTCATGTATATAGAACATGTTATATATTGATCAATATATGTCTTATAGACACAACACAACATGTTTCATTACCTACAATTTTTAGAATTCATGTTTGATATATCAAATTTATAAATATTTCTTATGATAGTTTTATCCATATGAAAATAATTATTTTTCATGAATACTTAAGTATTTTCATATGGATATATTTTGTATACTCATATAATCATCATTAGTGTGAAATATCTTATGACAAAGTTTGAAAGATATATATGCATATCAGTTAATTATTCTTCCTAAAGCTCATTTTGATAAGATGCACTTGAAGTTGCATAAATCAATAAGTGTTCATTTTGATTATAAGCACTTAAAGTTGAATGATTATAAATCAATAAGTGCTAAATTCGATAAAATGCACCTATAGTTGCATGATGTCAAATCAATAAGTGATTTTAAAGTATATATTAGAGAAGACATGATATTTTTTTCTATATAACATATGCTTCTGGAGTAGCAATATCAAGAAATGGATTTTAAATATATTGTGATAAGTAAAATATATTGTCTTTGAGATTAAATAAAACAATGAACACTTGATAGAAGAACATGAGTCTCAAGACCAAATAGTACAATAACATTCCCTGAGGTGAATGTTGTAATATTTAATTATTTTGGTCACGATTAAAGTCATGATCATAATAGAGGAAGGAATAGTTACTCATTTTGTGGTGGTTGTAGATCGTTCAAATTTCAAGAAAACCACACATATATAGTTGGTCTTTTGATCCCCTAAATATGACATATTTGGATGTTACAAATATCTTTTAATCTCCTGAAGAGAAACGTTTTGACCCATTTAAATATGAAATCTTCTGATGTTGCAAATTTTTTTTTTTTTGAATCTCCTGAAGAGAAGATTGAAAGCACTAAAGGAGTAGCAAATACTTCTTTAAACTCTGAGAATGTCCAAAATTAGTTTTGATTTATGTTTTAGTTGTTTTATTTTTATGTTTACTAGTTGAGTTTTGAAGTTTTACATTTCAAGTTTTGTTTTAAATTTCTATTCGTGAGACTTATTGTAATCTTTCATTTTTAATGAAGAATCATGGACATTTCTCATATTTTGGTTGATTCAAAGATGAACAATGGAGATTTATGCTTGGCAGATAGTGCAACTACGCATACAATACTTACAGATAGAAAATACTTTTATAAATTCACAATGCTTGAAGCAAATGTCAATACAATATCAGGTTCTGTAAACTTGATTGAAGGCTTTGGAAAAACAAATTTGATTTTGCCTAGAGGAACAAAATTCACAATTAATAATGCTTTGTTTTCTAGCAAATAAAAAAGAAATCTGTTAAGTTTCAAAGATATACGTTATAGTGGTTATCATGTTGAGACTAGTAGTAAAAATAATATAGAATATTTATATATTTCATCTACTACTTTACATGAAAAACGTATATTAGAAACACTGCCTGCTTTTTCATCTAGATTATATTATACTCATATACGAGTAATTGAAACATATGCAACAATGAACTTGAAGTTCATGAATCTAGATATATTCACTGTTTGGCATGATCTATTGGGTCATCTTGGGTCAATAATGATGAGAAGAATTATTGAGAATTCACATGGACATCCATTGAAGAACTAGAAAATTCTTCAATCTAATGAATTATCATGTGTTGCTTGCTCTCAAGGTAAATTAATAATTAGACCATCACCAACAAAAGTGGGTGTTGAGTTACCTACATTCCTAGAACAAATTCATGGTGATATATGTGGACCTATTAATCCACCAAGTGGACCATTTAGATATTTTATGGTTTTAATTGACACATCCAGTTAGGGGTGTTCATCGGTCGGTCGGTTTTCCAGAAATTTGGAAACCGACAAATTTCGATGGGTGTTGCCAGCCGACCGACCGAACGGTCGGTTCGGTCGTTTTTTTAAAGATCATGAGAATTGAGATGAAGAATGACGGTCGGTCGGTTATGTGTAAAATCGGTCGGTCGGTCGGTAAATTATGTGTGTTTTTTTTTTTAAAAAATGGTTTTTTATATAATATATTGGGCGGTCGGTCGGTTATGTCTAAAGTCGGTCGGTCGGTCGGTCGGTTATGTGTTTTTAAAAAAAAAATTGGTTTTTTTATATATATAAATATGTCGGTCGGTCGGTCGGTTATGTGTAAAATTGTTTGGCCGACCTACCGACTGACCGACCTCCTCAATCTAAGAACCGACACCGACCGACTTGGTCTGCTAACCGAC
Organism: Luffa acutangula; assembly: GCA_036850905.1. Taxonomy (NCBI): domain Eukaryota; kingdom Viridiplantae; phylum Streptophyta; class Magnoliopsida; order Cucurbitales; family Cucurbitaceae; genus Luffa; species Luffa acutangula. Next base: position 41,608,772 of record CM072097.1, on the reverse strand, counting down.
CGACTGACGTCGGTTCAGTCGATTTCGGTCGGTCGTGTCGGTTTTCGGTCTGTAGATGAACACCCCTGCATCCAGTACATGGTCACATGTATGTTTATTATCAAGTCGAAACCTTGCATTTGCAAGATTACTTGTTCAAATAATCAAATTACGAGCACAATTTCCTGATTATACAATTAAAAGCATTCGTCTTGATAATGCTGGTGAATTTACATCCCAAGCGTTTAATAATTATTGCATGTCAATTGGGATAAATATTGAACATCCTGTAGCTCATGTTCATACACAAAATGGTTTAGCAGAATCATTTATAAAACGCTTACAGTTAATTGCTAGACCATTACTTATGAGAGCAAAGCTTCCAATATCTGTATGGGGTCATGCTATTTTGCATGCAGCGTCACTTATACGCATTAGACCAGCATCTTATCATAAGTACTTCCCATGACAATTAGCTTATGGCCAGGAGCCAAATATATTTCATCTACGAATTTTTGGATGTGAGGTATATGTTCCAATTGCTCCACCACAACGTACTAAGATGGGACCTCAAAGGAGGTTGGGAATATATGTTGGATTTGATTCCCCATCAATTATTAGATATCTTGAACCCCTGACGAGTGATGTTTTTACAGCAAGATTCGCTAATTGTCATTTTAATGAGACAAATTTTCCAACATTAGGGGGAGGAATTAAGAAGTTGGAAAAAGAAATTACATGGAGTGCATCATTGTCTCATTTGGATCCTCGTACAAATCAATGTGAACTAGAAGTTCAAAAGATAATTCATTTACAAAGTATAGCAAACCAAATGCCAGATGCATTTACGGATGCTACAAGTCATATATACCAGCTGCAAATACTCCATCTAGAATTGAAATCCCAACACAACAAGTTGTCACAACTAATGAGTCTACAGTACGCCAGAAGCGTGGTAGACTAATGGGTTCCAAAGATAAAAATCCTCGAAAAAGGAAAGTAGTAAATAGTCGAAATGACTTAATTGAAAATGTGGATATTCCAGAGGAAACCCTGGACATGACTAACCATAGGAATATCGAAGAGGCTCAAATAAATTAGTATAATAATGAGATTTCGATAAACTACGTGATGGAACCGAACTGATACAGTTATTGATAACATTTTTGCTTATAATGTTGCTCACGATATTATTTATGAAAATGAGGATTCTAAACCTAAATCTGTCGAAGAATGTCGACATAGAAAGGATTGGCTTAAGTGGAAAGAAGCAATCCAAACAGAATTAAACTCGCTTTCAAAACATGAAGTTTTTGGACATGTAGTCCATACATCTGAAGGTGTAAAACCTGTGGGATACAAATGAGTATTTGTACGTAAAAGAAATGAAAATAATGAGGTCACAAGATATAAAGCACGCCTTGTTGCCCAAGGATTTTCACAAAGACCAGGTATTGATTATGAGGAAACATATTCCCTTGTAGTGGATGCGATTACACTAAGATATCTAATTAGCCTGACTATATATGAAAAGCTTGACATGCATCTCATAGATGTAGTCACAACATATCTATATGGATCTCTTGATAATGAAATTTATATGAAAATCCCTGAAGGATTTAAGTTACCTGAATCATATAAATCCAATTCTCGAGAATTATATTCGATCAAATTACAGAGATCACTATATGGATTAAAACAATCGGGACGAATGTGGTATAATCGTCTAAGTGAATATTTATTAAAAGAATGATATCAAAATAATCTGATTTGTCCATGTGTTTTCATTAAGAAATCACAGTCAGGATTTGTTATCGTAGCTGTATACGTTGATGATTTAAACATAATTGGAACTCCTGAAGAACTTTCAAAGGCGATAGAATATCTCAAAAAAGAATTTGAGATGAAAGATCTTGGTAAGACAAAATTTTGTCTTGGCTTGCAAATTGAACATCTAGCAGATGAAATTTTTGTTCATCAATCGACGTATACAGAAAAGATTTTAAAAAGATTTTACATGGTCAAAGCACATCCATTGAACATTCCAATGGTAGTTCGATCACTAGATGTGAAGAAGGATATCTTTCGACCTCAAGAAGATAATGAAGAACTACTTGGTCCTGAAGTACCATATCTTAGTGCAATAGGTGCACTAATGTATCTTGCTAATAACACAAGACCAGATATAGCTTTTTCAATAAATTTATTAGCTAGATACAGTTCTTCTCCAACGAAAAGACATTGGAATGGAGTTAAGCATATACTTCGTTACCTTCGAGGAACGTTTGATATAGGTTTGTTTTATTCAAACAAATCGAATTTTGATCTAGTTGGTTATGCAGATGCAGGGTATTTATCTGACCCACACAAAGCTAGGTCTCAAACAGGTTACCTGTTTACATGTGGAGGAACTTCTATATCATGGCGATCCGTAAAACAAACCATTAAGGCCACATCCTCAAATCATGCAGAAATCCTCGCAATTCATGAGGTTAGTCGAGAATGTGTATGGTTGAGATCAATGACTCAACACATTCAAGAAACATGTGGCTTGTCTTCTGACAAAAATCTTCCGACAATATTATATGAAGACAATACAGCATGCATAGCCCAAATAAAAGGAGGATACATTAAAGGAGATAGAACAAAGCACATCTCGCCAAAACTCTTCTACACTCATGACCTTGAAGAAAATGGTGACATCACTGTTCGACAAATTTCTTCAAAGGACAACTTGGCGGACTTATTTACAAAAGCATTGCCAACCACAACATTTGAGAAGTTGGTGCATGACATTGGGATGCGACGACTTAAAGATCTCAAGTGATATTTCCATTAGGGGGAGTTGTACTGCACTCTTTTTCCCTTGACTATGGTTTTTCCCATTGGGTTTTCCTAGCAAGGTTTTTAACAAGGCAGAAATGTTAAAGTATATGAATAATGTACTCTTTTTCCTTCATTAGGAATTTTTTTCCCATTGGGTTTTTTCCTAATAAGGTTTTAACGAGGCATATATTCTATATACAATGGGCATCTAAAGGGGGAGTATTATGAATAACAACATATTCTTAGATGCCCATAACCCCCAAAGGTTACATATCCCAATATTAATCCATTTCTTTAACCCCTTCAAGAGTTACAAATTCCTTTATGTTAGATCTTGTAACCACTACCTTCACAACCCTATAAATAGAGGTTGTAGAGAACATTTGTAAACACACCTCAATTGAGAATACTTTTCTCTCTACTTTCTTCTTCTCTCTTATTTGCTCTCTAATTGTTCTTATTGTTGTTGCTCTTGTGTTCTTCTTGTTCTTTTTTTGAGCTAGTTTTATAACAAAAATAATATTTTTATCATTTTAATATATTTTTATTTAAAAAATAAAAAAATTACTATTATTTTTAATTAAAATAATAGTGCCACGTCAGCAGTCCCGTTAGATTTAACGGCAGCATGGACTAAATTGGACTAAATTGCTCCTTATCTCAAACCTCAGGGGCTAAATTGTTGAGTTTGAAAACTCAGGGATCAAAGTGTAACTTAACCCAAACCTCAGGGACCAAAAGTGTTTCCAAATTTTAAAACTGTCAAATAGTGTTCAAACTTTCAATCTTGTGTTTAATAGGTTTCTAAACTTTAAAAAGTATCTTATAGATATTTAGACATTTATTTTTGTGTTTAATATAACTCTCACTAATAAGTTCTTTGTCATTCTTAAAAATTCACCAACCAAATACAAAATTGAAATTTAGGGTCTCGATAAACATGAAAGGTAATGTTATATGTCATAGATTATTTAATTTTTTTTTAAAAAAAAACTTGAATATGTCAAGGATCTATTAGACACAAAATTGAAGGTTAAAAGATCTAATAGATATTTTGAAAGCTCAATAACCTATTAAACACAAAATTGAAGGTTCAAGAATCTATTAGAAACTTTTCAAAGTTTAAGGACTAATTGTCACTACGAATGTCCAAGGACTAAACTTATAATTAAAACAATAATTATTATCTATCATTTTTATTCTCATATTAGTTATGACTCCACATAAACCAATGTTCTATATATATATATATATTTTATAAAATAATATATATCAATAATATTATCAAAATCTCAATTTTAACATAATTCAATGAGTCAAACACATTAATAAGCCTTTTAGAAATAACTAGTCAAAAGACAAGTGCGATGCACGTGATTAAAAATTTTCAGAACATAAACTTTTATGGTGAAATTTAAACGTTGAATGAATATTTTTCATTTAGTTTAAATAGTAAATATTTCACTCATAATTTTTCGCAGTAAAAGAAGAAAAAAATTAAACTTTTTTCTCCCACAAACTATGAAATTCTAATTTTATTATTTATGTGAATATTTAATGAAGCATAATAGTATATTTTTAATTAATTTTTTTTAAAAAGTTTGTAATATACTTTAAAACTTATCAAGAAAACATTTCCCTCAAAATCCTCTTTTTTAAAATGTCCATTTAAAACATTTTGAAAAAAAAAACCTTTCGTTTATGGAATAATATTAAAAGTAAAGAAATTTGAATAAGGTAATTTGTTTTTTCAACGATTTTGTAGAATTACTGTTTTGAAATTAATTATTTAAAATCTAAGAAAATTTGATATTCTAATGTCTGGAGCAGTTAAAAAAAGAATTTGTGATAAATCAATACCTACATATAAGATTTATGAAACAATAATGATAGGATAATCATGGATGTTGTTCTCTAGCTCTTTGTCCTTCAATTTCAGCGAGATCTCCCCACAATGTCATTTTAATGGTTTGTATTCTACATTATTTTACAAATATATATAATAATATGAAAAATTTTGATATTATTTTATATATATATATATATATAAAAGAAAAGGAAAAGTTTTGTTTATGCAAAAATAGTAATTAGGTAAAACATACCTACTATTCATTTTGGTTGATTGCCTTTGTTTGATTGATTTGACTGAAATAACCATCGCAATCAAGTCTATAAAACAAAAAATAATATTAACGATTAATAAATAATCAAGGGTTAATAAAAATAATATTAATTCAATATCAATGCATAAAAATAAATCTAAAAAAAAAGTAAGATACATTACCTAACATGTTCTTTTCTTCTTTGGAAGGAAATTCACTCAAACTTCGAATCATTGACACAATAAGAATTGAATCGTTAATTTCAGTAACTTAAGTGGCCGCAGATAATGTTAATTCTAATTTATCATGCACATGTTGATTGACCTTATACTACCATTTGTTTATAATATAAGTCTTATTTTTTTTTTTAAGCATGTGACCTAATTTGTGACCTAATTATTCAAATTCCCATGGCTAGATCATTCCACGTTTAAGATTAAAAATTGGTTTTAAAAAAATCTTCATTCCCACGTTTAGATCTTTAATAAGATTAAGAATTGGTTTGAAAAAAAAAAATCTTTATTCCCACCTTTAGGTTGTTGTTTTTAAAAAACATCTCTCTGATAAAATTAAGAATTGGTTTTAAAAAAAAAATCTTCATTATCACGTTTAGGTTTTGTTTTTTTTTAAAACAAAAATCTTATCTTTCATAAGATTAAGAATTGGTTAAAAAAAAATCTCATTCTCACGTTTAGGAGATATGAATAGAAATTTTATTAATTTATTATTTTGTCAATTAGAATCGAGTTTGAAGGTTAGAGATGTACGTAGAGATTTTTAAAATATAATAAATATAATTAAAAAGGACAAAAGAGGAATCTTCAAATTGGGAAGGGGCAAAAAATGAAATCAGAAGTTTCCCCCCTTAGCGCCTTTTAATATAGTATTAAAACAAAAAATAAATAATCAAGGGTTAATAAAAATAATATTAATTCAATATCAATGCATAAAAATAAATCTAAAAAAAAGTAAGATACATTACCTAACATGTTCTTTTCTTCTTTGGAAGGAAATTCACTCAAACTTCGAATCATTGACACAATAAGAATTGAATCGTTAATTTTAGTAACTTAAGTGGTCGCAGATAATGTTAATTCTAATTTATCATGCACATGTTGATTGACCTTATACTACCATTTGTTTATAATATAAGTCTTATTTTTTTTTTTAAGCATGTGACCTAATTTGTGACCTAATTATTCAAATTCCCATGGCTAGATCATTCCACGTTTAAGATTAAAAATTGGTTTTAAAAAAATCTTTATTCCCACGTTTAGATCTTTAATAAGATTAAGAATTGGTTTGAAAAAAAAAAATCTTTATTCCCACCTTTAGGTTGTTGTTTTTAAAAAACATCTCACATCTGATAAAATTAAGAATTGGTTTAAAAAAAAAATCTTCATTATCACGTTTAGGTTTTGTTTTTTTTAAAACAAAAATCTTATCTTTCATAAGATTAAGAATTGGTTAAAAAAAAAAATCTCATTCTCACGTTTAGGAGATATGAATAGAAATTTTATTAATTTATTATTTTGTCAATTAGAATCGAGTTTGAAGGTTAGAGATGTACGTAGAGATTTTTAAAATATAATAAATATAATTAAAAAGGACAAAAGAGGAATCTTCAAATTGGGAAGGGGCAAAAAATGAAATCAGAAGTTTCCCCCCTTAGCGCCTTTTAATATAGTATTTGCACGTGTTATAATACTTTTAAAGTATAAGTAGTTAATTAGAAAATTTGAAATATGACTTAATAATGTACCAACAAAATATAAAAATGAATAAATACACACATGAATTTATAATTATTGCAAAAATTGATCATATTTAGATGTATGTGACCAAATTGAATCATTCTAATAAAAATGGTTTATAACCAATATCATGGATATAAATCATACCTTATACCATATCAAATTTTAAAAGTTTTTTCTTTATTGCACATTTAAATTCTCAATATTATTTAGATGTATAGATTATCATATTTATTTTATTTATCATACAATTTTTAAATATAAAAAATCTCACCTGCTTAAACATTTTTTTAAGATTGAAGATAACGAAAAAACTTTCAAATTACCTAGATAAGCATTTATATTTTCCAAAATCTTAATTTTGTAATCAATTAATAATTACTTCCTATCATCTTGTCTAAAACAAATCTAAAAAATATATGAAAAAATTTTGAATGTCGGATAAAAGCATAATGGAGAGAGATCGATTTAAAAAAAAAAAAAAAGATAAAAATGATCGATCTTCTTTCCCATTTCAGAAAAAATAAGAAAGACAATACTAATAAAGTCACACAAAGGTGTACTCACTTCTATTAAAAAAATAAACATAAAATATTTATCATTCATATGAAACTCGTAGGGGTGGCGAAAATATAATATAAACTAATAAAATCTCGATACTAAAGAAAACTAACAAAATCTCAAATAAATAAGAAAAAATTATACATATTTACACTAGTAGGAATGCGTCTTCCCCCACTTACGTTGAGTAGAAATGACACTTTTGTCAATTCTTCACGCATCACAAAAGCTCCACCCCATCTCTTTTTGTGGCGGTTTAGACCACTATTTATAGGTTCAAGTGAATCGGGTGGTTATCATAAATCTTTTTAATTAGAAATTTTGAAAATTAAAAACAATTAATTTGGATTTTAGTTTTTCAAATTTAATTTTAAAACTTGATTTGATTTAATCGAAAATTAAACTCAATTATCTTTTTATTTTTGAAAAATAAAACAATTCAAAACAATTGTTCTAAATTTAGATTTCACAAAATTTTATTTAGGGAAAATTACACTTTTGGTCCCTGAGGTTTGGGTTAAGTGACACTTTGGTCACTGAGTTTTCAAACTCAACAAAAATACCCCTAAGGTTTGAGATAAGGAGCAATTTAGTATCTGCCATCCATTTTGTCGTTAAATGTTAACAGATTGCTGACGTGGCCACATTTTTTTAATTTAAAAAATACTTTTTTTTTAAATAAAAATAAATAAAATAATAAAATAATATTATTTATTATTATTATTCTATTATTATTTAATTATTCTCCAATCTCTCTCTTCTTTCCCTCTTCTTCATCATCTTCCCTCACCATCATCCTTCTTCTTCAACTTCTTCTTCTCCAGCTCCGGTGGCCGGCGACCACCGCCGTTCGTCGGCCGGCCGCCAGCTAGTTTTTTTTTTTTTTTTTTTTCAAAGCTTCAGCCTCTATATTTTTAGTCTAACATGCCAAGAACATAGAGTCAACAGTCGGTCATGCTACATCAGGGACTCTTAAACTCCATGAAATGAATTTGTGATTAAACTTAATTTCATTCAGCATATTCTCAATTATTGATCCTTCCAAATTCATATCTTTCTTCGAAGAATTTCTTGATTAAGAAGAATACTGAATCTCTGTGCAAAAGAAGAATAAGAATGTTGACAAAACTCATGCTGTGAAGGAAGATAGTGAAGGGTTTCTTTCTTAGCTGCCGCTTCTTCCTCTCGCCACCATCGCCGATCACTTCGTCAATATGATCATTCTAGAGAAGAACCGCAGAGAGATCTCCAAGTACCTCTTTTCAAGAGGGGGTTTGCTATGCCAAGAAGGACTACAATCTGGCCAAACACCCCGAAATCGATGTTCCAAATTTGCAAGTGATTAAGCCGATGCAGAGCTTCAAGTCTAAGGAGTATGTTCGCGAGACATTTGCCTGGATGCATTACTAATGGTACCTCACGAACGATGGCATTGAGTTTCTGAGGACTTATTTAAAATAATGTTCACAAAACTCCATTTATCACTTTCTTTTAACCCGAAATTTCCCTCCTCGTCGTTCACCAAAGGCAAAACAGAATCCAAACTAGAAACCCCCAAATCCCGAAGGCTAATTTCAGAAGCAGATCAGAGTACCAATGTACAAGCCCATTTCCATCAGAACCAATTCGACAACCTAAATCTTTCACAAGCGAGAGAGAAAAAGAGAGACATACAGAAGAGTCTGGTGAGCCAGATCTAACGAGAAGAGTGCCTTGCGAAGTCCCGCTCTGATTCTGGTAATACTCAACGTCAGGAGGAAGCATGCAAGGAAGAAGACGATCTTCGAATCGATCTTCAATGGCGCTGTAACACCCCAAATTTCAGGTAAGGTCCTTTTCAAGCCTCAAGTTAATTTCGTGTTTAAAAATATTTTTCTTTTATTTTAATTTTATTATTCCTCTTAAAGTATATGAGAATTTTCTCGATATTTTGTGGTGCTTCAGGAATTCTCGAATTTAAAAGATAAGAGGGGAAAGTTGGAATGTTGTAGGGTTCATTTGTTATTTTCTTTTGGAATAAAATTAGGTGAAAGTTTAGTTAAGGAAACCCTAGGGGAAAAAAAAAAGGGGAAAATTCATTTTTTTTTAATCTCTCATTCCCGCGTGCACAACCCCCCCCCCATCTGGTTCCTTCGACCGCCGAAGTTCCTACTTGCGTCTCTCCCTCTCGTTGTCTCTCCTTCACCGCAGCCCTCTCTCTCAATCCTCCGTTAGAGGTCGCCGGTGCCGTTTCTCCCTCAACATCGATCGTTGTTCGAAGACCCGTTCGTCGTCGACCTACAATCCACGCGGCTGTTGTCGTCACACACGTCCAGCTGCTTGCCAAGGTCGGTTTCGTCGTGTTCCTGTTGCTGCCATCGGAGCCTAGGGTCGCCGTCGCCGGAGACTTGTAGTCAGCAGCTTCGAGTTCGTTGGCATTTTGTTCTTGTAAGCTTTGCCTTACCCAGTCGATTCACGTGACTGAAATTGGATTTTCGGTGATTCGAGTTGCTGTCCGGCAAAGAGGTGCATAAGTTTGAGTGAGTTTCTTCTATAATCGAGCCTTCATTATCAATCAATTTGGTATTTGGGACCAACCCATCACGTCTCTAGCTTTGTATAGGTTACCCACTCAAGTTCGGCACTATTCTAGTGAGTTTTCATCAATTTAAAGTGTTGTGCAGTCTCTGTTGAGCGTTTTTAAGTAAGTTCCAAAGTGTAAAGAGCCTCTCTGCAGCTTGTTCGTGTAACTTATGTATTGACTGCTTGGGTGGTGATGCTTTGTAGGTTTGAAAGGAGATTTTGTTTGGGGGTTAGGTTGTTTGGTTGCTTTTGGTCGCTAAGTCAGGTAAGTGACTTTCTATTGAAAGGCTTATGATTGTTTGGGAACCGTGTGCTGATAGCATAAACTTTTCCTTGTGTGAACTATTCTGAGTATGTGTTCTAAGCTCTTGGAACATTGTTATACTAGAGGATGTGCAAATTGATTGTGAGGTATATATGTCCCTAAGATGTTTCATATGAATGAAAACAATGTGCATGAAAGGAAACTGACTCATGATAAAAATTATGGCGTATTCACGATATATGAGGAATCATTGTGGGACCTCGTGCAATTGTATGTTGCTTACTTTTATGAACTTAAAGGCTTACTTGACAATTACCTTTAGAGGAAAATTGATGTACATCTAGAGGAACCTAAGGTATTCGTAGGCGAGACTCAACCCCTGTTAACTGGGTGCCAACTAACCATTAACTGGGTACGGTCTCTAGAGGATGCCTGCTTTACCTTCTAGTTGGGAGAGGAACAGAGGAATTTGGGTAAATTGTTCATGCGTAGCCATAGAGGAAATATTAAGAGGAATGATGATATGTCCCACTATAATTGTATGACTGGTAATTATTAGTGATATGGACTATGTTTTCATGAGTTTGCATATTTCGACCTCAGTAATGAGGTTACTTACTGAGTATTTTAAATACTCATTCGTTCAAAAATGTTTTCTTTCAGGTAAGAGCAATGACGTTCAGGGCGATTGACAGAGTTTTGTCGGATAGCCATGGGAGACAATGGAGGATGAATTTTGTTATTTTACTTTTCCGCTTAAAGAACTTACCTATTTTTATTATGGTGTTTGTGTTGTTTCTTTTGAGTTTCGTTTGGAGGATTTTGTTTCTTTAAAACTTGGGATCCCGAATTAAAGATTGGTTTTAGTTGAAGTTTAAAATTTTTGCATGCTTTGTTTTGGTTCTGTGGAGTTCTGTTGTGTTGTAGCATCGTGGAACCATTGTTTAATGTTTTCTTTTGAAGTGTTTTTATGCATAGCAGGTAAAGGACAAAATTTTGGTTTAGTCCATTATATGTCGTTATGCTGCCGAAATTTTTGGAGCAAACGGTTATTTTGTCATGAGTGTTGGTAATGTCGCTAGGTTAGTAGTCATGAAAACCTGGGTCGTTACAGTTGGTATCAGAGCCCAAGTTTAGGGTTCTGTAGATTGCTTACATCGTAAGCTTTAAGTGTCCCCATGGCTAAACCGCAAACATACGTCATCGCCAGGTACACCTTTGTAAGGAAACGATGTTTTAATACATAAGAATATGCATTTGTATTTTCCTTGTATTATGATTTGAAATGATGAAGTACATGGTTATATGTGATTGTATTGCACTCGCCTGTTGATTATCGTATAGATGATTGAATATGCCTAGTTTGGATGTAGAGAAGGAAAGAGAAAAATGCCGCCACGTGGGAGAGGAATAGGGCTTCGTGGAAGACCAGCGAGGGCACGCATGAATCCAGAGGCAGTTGATCCACCTGTTGAGCAACCGATAAACATCAACGAGAACCCACCGTTGGTGCAACAAGTGGATCGTGAGGGAGACCCTGTTGTGGCACGACCTGAAGAACACACCACGACAACGCTGTTGCTGCAGACGGTTCAGGCCTTGGTGGCCCGACTGGACTCGGGCCAGAGGAATATGTGGTGGTCGTACGATTTTCCGATTATCCGCAAGCGCACGGGTCGTCACAAGTAATATAAAACGGTAGTAATACCGAGTATCGAATTCTCAGGGAAATTGAATTAATTCCATTAAGCACCAAGAACCATCGTGTTTTAATTTTATTTAGAAGATCAACTCGAATGATAGTGCGATAATTTAAAGGAATTGATAAAAATAAACATGTAGTAATGAAATGAAAATATCCAATAAGGGGGGGGGGCTTGACCTAGGGTGTTATCTAGCTTTCTTGGATTTGCAACTCAAATACATGGATGTATGTAACTAATAATCAACAATCCCATAAATCTAGAAGTAATTACAAGCGGATTTCTCTTTCAAGCTCCTCCACATCTCATACTAACATAACTAATTTATGTGTCCATCTCCTTAGTTAATCATAGTATGACATTAAGCAACTTCATAATCAATTTCTAACAATTCTCTTTCACTCTCGTGCTCCAAGCAAATGTTAGCCATGCAATTTAGATCCAATCTAATTTCTCTCTGTCGAGTATCCATTTAGACCAACAAATCAATTAATCCGTGATCAAGAGATTAAAAGCATTAAGCAAGAATTGCATAGATGAAATATGAAGAATTTCATTACATAATCCAAGTAATTGCGCTACAATATCCAATTAACTAGAATAACGACCCTAGGTCTCAAGATCTACTCACAAATGGAAATAATTGTGCCAAAATGATCTTGATCCATAGGCCTAACTCAGGTTAAAATAAGAAATTACAAAGAAGTAAGGGAGAAATAACCGATAAGTTGATCCCACGCTCCCGTCCCGATCATCTCGAATCCCAAGCCTTGGAATCTCGCTCAATTCCACCTTTTTCCTCACAATTCTTCTCACTTTTTCTCTCTATTGAGCTAGGGGAGAGCTCCCCAAAAATGGGATGATTTTTACCCAAGAGAAGGGCTCTTTTTATAGAGCAAGGGGCTGGAATTTTCTTGCTGAACAAGTCGACAGCGTCGAGACGCTACGTCACAGCGTCGAGACGCTGTGACGTCATGTTGCCTTGGGGCAGAAGTCGTCGCAGCGTCGCTACGCTGTTGCGATTTTGGCACGCGCTATGCTGACTACCTAGCGTTGAGACGCTACGGTCCTAGTGTCTCGACGCTAGGCCTTCTAGAAGCCCTAATTGCGGATTTTTGCCTCTTTTCTTCAATCTTTTGGGCTTTTTGGGCCTCCCTCTTCAATTGTCTTCCTTTCTTGGACCTTAGGGCTTTAATCTTCAATGATTATTCTTCAAATTTCCCATAAAGTCCCCAAATTCTCTTAAAATATTAGTTTTGCTGCTCGAACTCGATTTTCTGTAAAATTAACATAAAAATTCATTAAAGCTCACAATTCATGCACAAAACTAGCTAAACTTAATAGGAAAATGATGACATTTTTGCATGTCATCACACCCCCAAACTTAAAGTTTTGCTAGTCCCGAGCAAAATAAAGTAATACATATGAATTATAACTTGTATGCTAACAACTCTATCCTTAATGCTTCTAGCCATAAATGCAAACCTTTGAAACAAATAAGTAAGCATTGTCAACCATCAAGAAGTTTAAAATTTAATCCTATCCTCCCTTGCAAAAACGAATCATCATTTGCCTTATCATAATCTTTACTAGCCCGGAATCATTTATATACTCCTCCATTCATCTTCCCCCTACACTGGCACTAAAGCTCGCCTTTTTAGCCATCATGCTTATCTAGCAAGCACTACCTTACTAAGGTGCCCAAAATTCTTGAGGCGTCCCCCAGATTTTTTTTTTTTTTAGATGATAATCCCTTTAGATGTAGCGCCTTCGTTTTGGCTTGCCAACATTGGTGATGAAAGCATCCAACTACGAGCGCTTCATCTTTCAGGATGCCGAAGCATGCTCATTTCTTTCCAGCGTTTTCATGCAAATGCAAACGATGGGTGTCATGAATGCCCCTGGTTACTAACACTTTCAAGAAAGTGGAACATTCATTATTATATTTATTTTGAGCAAATCATTTTTTTTCCAAAGCTCAGTATTACTAACTATTACGCGAGAAAGCTATCTAGACAAACTTTACACCTATCGGAGTGACAACAAACTTCCAAAGCATATAACTTTCATCTAGGCTTTCAAAATCATAATAAAACAAGTGAATCATCATACTTTGCAAAGGGATCAAAGAAAAATTTTAAATTTTCTTGAATTTAGACATGCTTTCAAATTTGCAACAATAAGAGAGAATCATGGCTACAAGCAAATCATCAGACGTCATTATCATCAACATGCATTTAATTCATCATAAGCATTACTTTGCTTTACGCAAAACTTAAGCAGAGCGAATCTCCCCCCCCCCCAAACTTAAAATATACATTGTCCCCAATGTATGAACATTTAATCAGATAAAGAGAGAATGATACTGCCCTGAAAAGGCGAGAGAATCCGAAACGTCTTGAATTTTCGCCCGAGGAGATAATGAGAAGTTAGGCATGAATTCACGAGTTTTCTGCATAAGGATTGATCTCAAGGGAGCATTAGGATCAACGCAAAAACTAAAATGAAATCTACAACAAACTGTAAAAGCTCGGGTTGCCTCCCAAGAAGCGCTTGTTTAACGTCCTGAGCTAGACGGGGCTCGGTCACCCTGGATCCGTTAAAATCATTTTTTCGACCTTGCGCTCTTCGAATCCACAAGAGTGCTTCACTCTCTGAGCATTGACTTTAAAAGTTAATCCGCTGTTATCCATTAATTCAATCGGTCCATATGGGGATACTTCCTTGATTATGAATGGACCGGACCATCTTGACTTCAATTTTCCTGGGAACAATCGCAATCGAGAATTAAATAGAAGAACTTGCTGCCCTGGCTCAAAAGAACGCTTCTGGATTATATGATCGTGCCATCTTGCGGTTCTTTCTTTATAGAGTTTTGCGTTTTCATAAGCCTGGCTCCTAAATTCTTCTAATTCGTTGAGCTGCAGAAGACGTTGTTCCCCAGCCTTCTCTGCGTCCAAGTTCAGCTTCTTGATAGCCCAATATGCTTTGTGCTCAAGTTCCACAGGCAGGTGACAGGCCTTCCCATACACTAATCGATACGGGGATGTACCGGTTGGAGTTTTGAAAGCTGTTCGGTAGGCCCACAAAGCATCGTCCAACTTGTATGCCCAGTCCTTCCTGTTGATACGAACTGTCTTCTCCAGAATTTGTTTAATCTCCCTATTAGAAATCTCAGCTTGCCCGTTAGTCTGGGGATGATAAGCTAAAGAAGTCTTATTCTTGACACCATATTTCCTAAGTAATGATTCAAACAATTTATTGCAAAAATGAGACCCCTCATCACTAATTATAGCTCGTGGTGTGCCAAATCTAGTGAAAACATTTTTATGCAAGAAACGTAACACAACACGAGCATCATTAGTCTTAGGGGCTACTGCCTCTACCCATTTAGATACGTAATCAACAGCAACTAGGATGTACGAGTATCCATTGGAAGAGGGAAAAGGGCCCATAAAGTCCATGCCCCACACATCAAAAAGTTCAACTTCGAGAATAGGGGTTAAGGGCATTTCATGGCGTCTAGAAATGTTTCCTGTCCTTTGACATCTATCACATGTTCTCACGAAGGTATAACAATCTTTAAATAAAGTAGGCCAATAAAAACCAGATTGGAGTACTTTTGCTGCAGTACGAGTTGGTCCAAAATGACCACCATAAGGAGAGGCATGACAATCATGTATAATCTTACCTACTTCTTCTGCTGGAATGCACCTTCGAATGATTTGGTCAGAACACACTTTAAAGAGAAATGGGTCATTCCACAGACAGGACTTCACATCATGAAAAAACTTCTTTCTTTTCTGAGCATTTAAGTCTGGAGGTATTTCTTTTCCTGCAAGAAAGTTTACAAAATCGGCGTACCAAGGAAAAGAAGTTTTAACAGCATATAACCTTTCATCAGGAAAAACTTCTTTAATGGGGAAGGTTGTGATGTTCTTTTCATGCTTTATCCGAGACAAATGGTCTGCGACTACATTCTCGCAACCTTTTCTATCCTTGATCTCATAGTCAAATTCTTGCAATAACAGAATCCATCTTATGAGTCTGGGCTTGGAATCCTTTTTACTACTCAAATAACGAATAACATCGTGGTCAGTGTGTACTATAACCTTTGTACCAAGTAAGTAGGGCCTAAACTTATCGAAAGTGAACACAACAGCAAGCATCTCCTTCTCTGTAGTGGTGTAGGTTTGCTGAGCACTATCTAAAGTTCTACTTGCATAATAGATCGCCCTAAAGAACTTATCTCGACGTTGCCCTAAGACAGCTCCCAAAGCATAATCACTAGCATCGCACATGATTTCAAATGGTTGACTCCAGTCAGGAACAACAATGATGGGTGCAGAAATCAGTTTTTCTTTCAAAAGATCAAACGCTAGCAAACATTCTTTTGAAAACACAAATGGAGCATCCTTTTCAAGCAAATGGCACAGGGGTTTAGCAACTTTTGAAAAATCTTTTATAAAACGCCTGTAAAACCTTGCGTGGCCTAAGAAACTACGAACTCCTTTAACATTAATGGGTGGAGGAAGTTGCTCAATAGCAGAAATCTTGGCTTTATCAACCTCCAAACCCTTGTCAGACACTTTGTGACCTAAGACTATCCCCTCTTTCACCATAAAATGGCATTTTTCCCAATTTAAAACAAGGTTAGTCTCTTGGCATCTTTGCAAAACACGAGAGAGATTATGCAAACAATTATCAATGGATGAACCAAAGACCGAGAAATCATCCATAAATACTTCCATGATCTCTTCTACAAAGTCTGAAAATATGGCCATCATACAACGTTGAAAGGTAGCTGGAGCATTACATAGCCCAAATGGCATACGCCGAAAAGCATATGTGCCATAGGGACACGTAAATGTTGTTTTCTCTTGGTCTTCGGGCGCAATCGCGATTTGATTATAGCCCGAATAACCATCCAGGAAACAATAATACGGATACCCTGCTAACCTATCAAGCATTTGATCAATAAAGGGGAGGGGAAATGATCTTTTCTAGTGGCTTTGTTTAACTTCCTGTAATCAATACACACGCGCCAACCAGTGACTGTCCTAGTGGATATTGACTCATTTTTCTCATTCTTAACAACAGTCATCCCCCCTTTCTTAGGCACTACTTGAACAGGACTCACCCAGGGGCTGTCAGATATTGCATAAATAATTCCTGCATTTAATAATTTTAACACCTCGGTTTTTACCACTTCCTTCATTGCTGGATTTAATCTCCTTTGGTGTTCTACTGTTGGATTAAAGGCATCTTCCATTAAGATTTTATGCATAACAATTGAAGGACTAATACCTTTAATATCACTAATGGACCAACCTAAGGCAGATTTATGTTTTTTAACACATCCAACAATTTTTCCTCTTCTTCTTGACTCAAATCAGCAGAAATGATAACCGGAAAAGTAGAAGATTCTCCTAAGAAAGCATAACGTAGGTGAGCAGGCAATTGTTTTAATTCAGGGGAAGGGTTATCAATTTGAGCACATATTTCTAATGATAATTTTTCTTCCCTTCTTACAGATTTGTCGATTAAAGCATTTTCCTGATTAATATCTATTAATTCATCTCCAAATATGTCAGGCATGCTTATTTCATAATGATCAGCAGGAGACTCTGACTCAACACATGCATTGATAATCGTGTCAACTGAATCAATTGAAAAGCAAGAACTAACCTCTTCCGGGTGTTTTAATGCATTAAAAAGGTTGAATACTACCTCGTCATCTTCCACTCTGAGGGTCAGGGTTCCTTTCTGCACTTCTATCAAGGCGCGAGCGGTTGCCAGAAATGGTCTCCCAAGAATGATCGGGACTTCAGGGTCTTCTTCCATGTCTAGAACTACAAAGTCCGCAGGGAATATGAATTTGTCAACATTGATCAGAACATCCTCTAACACACCCTTGGGGTATGTCATTGAACGATCTGCCAATTGCAGGACAATTGTGGTTGACTTTAATTCCCCCAAACCAAGTTTCCTGTAAACACTGAATGGCATTAGGTTTATACTTGCCCCTAGATCACACAGAGCTTTTTTTATAAACAAACTACCAACAATACAAGGAAGAGTAAAACTCCCTGGATCCTTTAATTTTGGCGGTAGATGTTTCTGGATTATGGCACTACACTCGGCTGTTATATTCACTGTCTCATGGTTCTCGAACTTTCTTTTCTTTGATAAGATTTCCTTCATAAACTTAGCATAGTGTGGCATCTGTTCCAAAGCATCAGCAAACGGAATGTTAATATGGAGCTGTTTAAAAATATCAAGAAATTTTGAAAATTCAGCATCCATCTTTTTCTTTTGAAATCTCTGAGGATATGGAATTTGATTAAGAACTAAAGGAATGGGATTCTGAAGACTTATCTGTTACTAACGGTGCTTTTTCTTCTGGTTTACTTTCATCATCCTCTTCCAATATCCTACTGGGCTTTGTTTCTTCTTCTCTTTTAACTTCATTCAACTGCTTCCCACTTCTGAGAGATATGGCAGGACATTGCTCTTATGGGTCCATGGCGACAACATTGGATAAATTTCCTTGCTTGATCTCCTTCATGAATATTGTCATTTGATCTATTTTTGCTTCCATCTTACTAATGACAATTTCTTGTTTTACTGATAAATTCCTAGTCTCATTTATGAAATTTCCTAGCATTTCTTCCAAAGGGTTTTTCTTTTCTTGAACTATTTTCTCAAGTTTAGGTTCTACTGTGACCTTAGGAAAATTTGGAATTTCCGCCCCTGTAAACTTGGTTAGAACCTTGGTTAGAGCTTCGACTTGCAACCTTAAAGCACTCACTTCTTCATTCTCACATGTTTTCTCCTCAATTTTTGATTCTGGTTGCTCTGACTGCCACTGATAACTTGTCAAAGACAATTCTTCCACTAGGGTTCGAGCATCTTTGACAGTTTTGGCTAAAAAGCTTCCTCCAGCCGCAGTGTCAAGAATTGTCTTGAAATCCCGTTTTAACCCATTGTAGAAAAATTGTATCTGAAGCCAATCAGGGTATCCGTGTTGTGGGCATTTCCTTAACAAATCCTTGTATCTTTCCCAAGCTTCATACAATTGCTCTTCCTTGATTTGTTTAAATGTTCCAATTTCAGTTCTAAGCTTGGTAATTTTGGCTAATGGGAAAAACTTTGTAAGAAAAGCTTTGACTAAATCATCCCAACTGAGAATGCTATTTGAAGTTAATGAGTCTACCCAATCTCTAGCCCTATCTTGCAAAGAAAATGGAAACAATTGTAAACGAATAGCGTCAGAGGTGACTCCTCCTATTTTTACCGTTCCGCAGATATCCAAAAATGATCTTAGGTGATTGTGTGGATCCTCCGATGGATAGCCTTTGAAAGCATTTTCTTTCACCATTTGAATGAGACTAGCTTTTAGCTCAAAATTATCTATCGCGATCGGCTCGTAAGCTATTCTAGAGTAATTTAATGGAAATTCAGGCAAGAAATAATCTCGGATTGCTTTATCTTCTTGATCTGCCATGATTAAATCTCAAAGAAACAAATTATCCACCTTATAGCTTCTCAATGTTTTGCCACCACTTGCCAAAATTATATTGCAAAATAAAATTTCTAAATTAAAATCAAACACTTAATTCTCAATATTAACGGAAAAAATTACAAATTCCCCGACAACGGCGCCAAAAACTTGGTGGTCGTACGATTTTCCGATTATCCGCAAGCGCACGGGTCGTCACAAGTAATATAAAACGGTAGTAATACCGAGTATCGAATCCTCAGGGAAATTGAATTAATTCCATTAAGCACCAAGAACCATCGTGTTTTAATTTTATTTAGAAGATCAACTCGAATGATAGTGCGATAATTTAAAGGAATTGATAAAAGTAAACATGTAGTAATGAAATGAAAATATCCAATAAAAATGGGGGGGGGGGGGGGCTTGACCTAGGTTGTTATCTAGCTTTCTTGGATTTCCAGCTCAAATACATGGATGTATGTAACTAATAATCAACAATCCCATAAATCTAGAAGTAATTACAAGCGGATTTCTCTTTCAAGCTCATCCACATCTCATACTAACATAACTAATTTATGTGCCTATCTCCTTAGTTAATCATAGTATGGCATTAAGCAACTTCATAATCAATTTCTAACAATTCTCTTTCACTCTCGTGCTCCAAGCAAATGTTAGCCATGCAATTTAGATCCAATCTAATTTCTCTCTGTCGAGTATCCATTTAGACCAACAAATCAATTAATCCGTGATCAAGAGATTAAATGCATTAAGCAAGAATTGCATAGATGAAATATGAAGAATTTCATTACATAATCCAAGTAATTGCGCTACAATATCCAATTAACTAGAATAACGACCCTAGGTCTCAAGATCTACTCACAAATGGAAATAATTGTGCCAAAATGATCTTGATCCATAGGCCTAACTCAGGTTAAAATAAGAAATTACAAAGAAGTAAGGGAGAAATAACCGATAAGTTGATCCCACGCTCCCGTCCCGATCATCTCGAATCCCGAGCCTTGGAATCTCGCTCAATTCCACCTTTTTCCTCACAATTCTTCTCACTTTTTCTCTCTATTGAGCTAGGGGAGAGCTCCCCAAAAATGGGATGATTTTTACCCAAGAGAAGGGCTCTTTTTATAGAGCAAGGGGCTGGAATTTTCTTGCTGAACAAGTCGACAGCGTCTCGACGCTACGTCACAGCGTCTCGACGTTGTGACGTCATGTTGCCTTGGGGCAGAAGTCGTCGTAGCGTCACGACGCTGTTGCGATTTTGGCACGCGCTATGCTGACTACCTAGCGTCTCGACGCTAGGCCTTCTAGAAGCCCTAATTGCGGATTTTTGCCTATTTTCTTCAATCTTTTGGGCTTTTTGGGCCTCCCTCTTCAATTGTCTTCCTTTCTTGGACCTTAGGGCTTTAATCTTCAATGATTATTCTTCAAATTGCCCATAAAGTCCCCAAATTCTCTTAAAATATTAGTTTTGCTGCTCGAACTCGGTTTTCTGTAAAATTAACATAAAAATTCATTAAAGCTCACAATTCATGCACAAAACTAGCTAAACTTAATAGGAAAATGATGACATTTTTGCATGTCATCAATATGTCAGAAGAAGCTCGATGTCTGAGAGATTTTCGGAAGTACAATCCTCGTTCTTTTAATGGGTCACCTAAGGACCCAACTGAGGCCGAGTTGTGGTTATCATCCATGGAGACAATCTTTCGATACATGAAGTGCCCAGAGGATCAAAAGGTGCATTGTGTTGTATTTGTTCTAACTGATGACGCTCTTTTATGGTGGGAGTCAGCGGAGAGGTCGATCGACACGAGTGGAGGTCCGATGACGTGGTTACAGTTTAAGGTGGCGTTCTTCCGTTAGTATTATCCCGCTCTAACTCGCTACAGAAAACAGGCTACATTCATGAAACTAACACAGGGGAATCGATTTGTGGAAGAATATGAGAGAGAATTTACTAGGCTGTCTCGTTTTGCTCCCGAGGCGGTAGACACCGAGGCGAAGAAAGCTGAACGCTTCATCATGGGATTGAAGGATGAGGTTCAAGGCATTGTGGCAGCCCTCACACCATCTGATTATGCGGCACCACTACGAGCGGCCACTCTGATAGATAAACGTCCCAACAGTGGGTCTCAAGCGACTTCTGATACTGGTCATCAGTCAGGACAAAAGAGGAAGTTTGACCAGGCAAGCTCGAACTTCCAGCGTTCTCAGCGATCGTCAGGAAGGATACGACCCCCTCAAACACAAAAGCATCAGACGAATCGTCAAGGAGGCACTGGTAACGAGAAACCGTTGTGTAACAGCTGTAGAAAGTACCACTGGGGTAAATGTCTGGCAGGATCTGGTGTTTGCTTTAAGTGTGGACAGGAGGGCCACATGGCCAAGAGTTGCCCCAAGAGAAATACAGGAAATAATGGGAACCAGCCTTCGGGTTCGTATCAAACTGGTTCTTCAAAGCAGACTCAACAAAGGAAGGTGTATGCTGCTACTCGTCAAGATGCTTACAACTCAGACTCTATGGTGACAGGTACTTTACCTATTCTTGGTCATTATGCCATGGTGTTATTTGACTCAGGTTCCACGCATTCTTTTATTTCTACTATATTTGTGAGTCAAGTCGGGCTAGGGTTAGAGCCTTTGGGTTATGTTCTATCTGTTTCTACTCCTGCGGGAGTGAGTTTGGGGGCTACTGAGAAGGTGAAGGACTGTTAGTTGATGGTCTCAGATCACACGTTAGATGTGACGCTAATCGTTCTAGAGATGAGTGATTTTGATGTCATCCTAGGCATGGATTGGTTAGCCAAAAACCATGCAAATATCGATTGTTTCCACCGGGAGGTTGTCTTTAGACCTCCATCGCAAGCGAGTTTCAAGTTCAAAAGATCCAAGAGTGGCACCATTCCTAAGGTGGTTTCTGCAGTGAAGGCTATGAGGTTGGTTGGTCGGGGAGCATGGGCTCTTCTAGCTAGCGTGGTTGATACGAAGCGTGTAGAGAATACTGTAGATGCAGTGCCAGTTGTGAAAGAATTTGCAGATGTTTTCCCCGAGGACCTTCCAGGGTTACCTCCTACTCGAGAAGTGGATTTCAACATTGAGCTCGAGCCAGGGACCCCTCCTATTTCCAAAGCTCCGTATAGGATGGCTCTAGCAGAGTTGAAGGAACTTAAGGTGCAGATTCAAGAACTACTGGATAAAGGTTTTATCCGTCCTAGCGTGTCCCCGTGGGGTGCACCGGTCCTATTTGTGAAGAAAAAAGATGGATCTATGCGGTTATGTATAGACTACAGAAAGTTGAATAAAGTAACCATAAAGAACAGATACCCTCTTCCGAGAATAGACGACCTCTTTGATCAGTTGCAAGGGGCAGCAGTGTTCTCCAAGATTGACTTGCGCTCAGGGTACCACCAGTTGAGGGTAAGAGAGGAGGACATTCCGAAGACGGTTTTCAGATCTAGATATGGACATTATGAGTTCATTGTGATGTCATTCGGCTTGACAAATGCACCCGCGGTATTTATGGACTTGATGAATCGGTGTTCAAGGATTTCCTGGATACCTTTGTGATTGTATTCATTGATGACATACTGATCTACTCTAAGTCAGATGAGGAGCACGAGGAACATCTTAGGAAAGTTTTAACGACATTGAGGGTCAACAAACTGTATGCTAAGTTTTCTAAATGTGAATTTTTGCTCCAACGAGTATCGTTCTTAGGGCATGTGGTGTCTAAGGATGGGGTTGCAGTGGATCCAGCAAATGTAGAAGCGGTGACAAAATGGCCTCGTCCGGCCACAATTACGGAGGTGTGCAGTTTCTTGGGTTTGGCGGGCTATTACCGTCGATTCGTCCAGGATTTCTCTAAGATAGCAATGCCACTGACGCAGTTGACGAGGAAAGGCAATTTGTTCACCTAGAGCAGGGCTTGTGAAGAGAGTTTCCAAGAACTTAAGTCAAGGTTGGTTTCATCTCCAGTGCTTACCGTGCCGTCAGGAGTAGGTGGTTTCATCTCCAGTACTATAGCCGGATTCTTGGCCCTGAAACGAGATTGCAACGGCGACGGAAGATTGAAAGCTTTTGCAGTAGGACAAACCATCAAAACCATTATTCGTAGCATTTTATTCAGACAAAAACTAGGATTAGATTAGGGATAACGAAAAGATCTGCACAGTCGGGTTTCTTCCGGCCCCAGCACCTAAACGGACAAACCATCAGAGAAAGGGGAGGAAGGAGGGAGGTCCCTCTGTTGGGTTTTATGCCCTAAAACTCGTAGATAGTAAATGTACTTTTGACCGAACATTAATAAAAGTGATGTATTGTTCAATGTTTGTATTATATCTTGTCTTATTGACCCTAATCCAATAAACTAAACATCCAAGGCTAATAGAATGAGGCTTGAACTAGTATGTAGGGACATACGGGGATCAATGTTCAAGTTTTAGCCTAAAGGGTATGTAGTATAGGGATAAGGCTGGGTACCTTGTCCTGGTGACACTATGGATACGACCCACTTTGTATATTGATACAAACGTAGTGATCCAACGCGTTCATGTAGTTGACATGCGAGTGGGGGTATCCTGTGCAATGAGTTTGCACAAAGACCGGACCGCGAAATAGTTTACCACTAACTGTAACACCGTTAGTTAGCTTGGTTTCTATTTCACTAGGATGACCTAGGCAACTTGGCCTTAATCTTGAGTGGATTATGGACTCCTGTCCATGAGGGATTGTCCTTTGATTTGTACGGGTGAGAGTGGCCTGTTCGCCGACTCAATAAGCCTACCATTTTGGGGACAAGACCGAGTGGGGAGCTGGGAACGTAGTCTTACAAGATGGAATTCACTTCTTCCCGATATTAGGGAAAGTAGAGGTGTGTTCTCTTAAGTGGTGTCTTCGGGTCTTGAACAATGGGCCCTACCCTCTTTATGGCACGAGAGGGACTTCTGTTTGTTGGTTGGACCACAAACAGGTTGTTCATTAGAGGAGCACTGGTACTTAAGGACCAAGAGGTAGCTCAGGGGTAAAACGGTAATTTGACCTAGCTGGGGTACGAACACACGTGAAGGGCTAACTTGCTGTTGACGGTCGATATCCGTGGACACAGAAATATATCTGCAGTGAGAAGAGTGCAGTTGTGGTTCTATAGTGGAGTGAACCACAGTTAACGAACATTGATTAAAATGGTTAATGAGTTTAGCTAATTAATCACATATCGTTGGAGCTTTTGATATGTAGGTCCATTAGGTCCCACCAGTAGCTCCATTGGGGCGTTGAGGTAAATTTCTAAGGGGAGTTATATATTTGAAGGGGTTCAAATAATTTTAAAGTATGAATATGATTCATAATAATAAAAACTATAGGTTATAATTAATGCTCATATGATGAATATTAATTCTATAGTTTTGATGAGGGAAACATAATTAAATATATGATATTTAATTGTAATATTAATTAATTGGTGAATTAATTAATATTGATGTTTTAATTTAATATTAATTAAATTATGATTTAATTAAGTTATATTAAAACTATAGGTTATGTGGGATGTGTGCATGAAAGTGTTCATGTGTCAATAATTAAATTAAATATTATTTATTTATTTATTTAATTTAATTAACTGGTCAGTTAAAGAACTGACCAGCCAATCACTCCCCTAACCTTATTCACGTGAATAAGAGGGTTTTAAGGGAGTGGGAAGTTATTTTTTCCAACCTAATCTCACAATAATCTCTTTCCCTCTCTCACGATTTTCTCTGAGTCTCTCTTTGTAGAAAAATTTGCTCTGGCTTTGGTGAGTTTATAGAGATCCAAAAATTTTCCCAAAAAAAAGGCTTTAGAGATTTTGGTTCCCACAAGCTACTCAACGCAAAAACCTAGGAGGATACCGGTGTTTCTTTCTGGTGGTGTCTCACTTCAAATCACAGCAAAGAAGGATCTTGAAGGTTGCTGGAATTTTAATTCAAAGGGTAGAATTCGGCGAGGTGATCAAGAATTTCTATAACGGTAAGGTATTCTTGATCTTGGATCAATAGGATCCAATTTAGATTAGATCTAAGTTTTTTATATAGAAATCAACATGTTTTATAATAAATTTACAACATGATTTATAGTATTTTACTGCTGTGATTTAATTTGCTAACGTATGGTATTTTAATTCAAATTAAATAAGAGTTAAGGTTCTGTTCGTTTCCACTGCTCTAGGGCTTTAATCCTTTTCAATTGGTATCAGAGCCTTCTCTGTAATTTAACTTGTGAATTAAAATTTGCGTTGGTTTTAGGTGGGATTTAATTGCATAATGTATGTTAATTTGCTATGAACTGGAGGTTAATTGGCCTTAGATTTACAATTTTTGATGTGATCATATGTAAAGGCCCCTGCGTTTTTTGGGTAATTAAATTGTAAATCGAGTCTCTGTAAGTCCAAGTCTAGTTTAGGTTGAAGAACGATGAAGATCGGGACCAAATTTGGCCAAAAACAGCGGATAACGACGAAGAATTGCAGCTGGAACAGTGTAGTTTTCCAGAAATTCGAAAAAAAAAAGGAAAAATCGGACAGAAACGCGCGTGCAGGGGAAGGGCTGACGTCAGCAATCGTAATGCTGACGTCAGCGAGGCACGGTCTAGCAATCAGCGAGGCGCAGTCCAGCGGTTCGGTCGTCTGGCGAGCGGTTCGTTGACTGGCTTAGGCGGTTCGTTGACCGGCTTAGTGGTTCGCTGACCAGGGGCGCAGTTCAGTCAATTCTGGGTGGTTTTTGACCGGTTCCTTGACTGGTTCGGTGGTTTTCCAGCTGGTTCAAGCGGTTTTGACCAATTTTTGGTGGTTTTGACCTGTTTTGGGCGGTTTTGGCACGTTTTGGAGCGGTTTTGGTCCGGTTCGGGGCTGCAGAAGGCTGTAATAGGATAGAATTTCGCTTTATTATTGTAATTTAGCTTTAATTTTATCCTAGGGGCCAATTAATCGGTTCATATGCTATTTTATATGCTTTATGGATGTCATATAAAATTAGAAATCCTATCTTAGGTATAAAGCATGCTCATGCATTTATGTATGTTATAATTAGATTATAATATATGGTTGAAATGCATGGTTTGATTTTCATGAGTTTTTTAATATATAGTTGAGTTATATTAAAATCATGAAAATGGAATAGTATGATGCATGCAATTACATAGTTTTAATATAAGAGTTATATTTAAAATGAATTGCTTGCAGCATGCTACTATGATTTACCATTTTATGGCTATAATTAATTGTTAATTTATTAAAAATGGAAATCAAGCTGCATTGAGCATGATACATCCATAGGTTAATATAAAAGTTATAGGGTAAAATACCTTTTTGGTCCCTCATGTTTCGGACTAGTTTCTAATAGGTCCCTAGGTTTCAAAATCGAACAATCAAGTCCCTACTGTTTATGAAATAGTTCTATTAAGTCCCTACTCCGTTAATTTTTTAACTGAGGGCTTACGTGGCACCGTTTAGGAATAAAATAATAATTTTTCAAATTAAAATAATAATAAAATAAATTTAATTAATAAAAAGAAAAATAGTTAAAAAAGAGAAAGAAAAAGAAAAAAAATACCTTCTCTCCCCGATTCCCTTTTCCCTTCTTCTGCTTCTCTCTCCCTCCTCTTCCCTCCCTCTCCTTCGTCTTCCCCTCCTTCAATCCTCCTCCGGCGACCCGTCACTATCTCTCGCCGTTACCGGCGACGACCACCGCCACCATCACTCGTCGTTTCCGGCAACGACCACCGCCACCATTTTTTTTTCAAACTGATAATTCCTATTTCCATTTTCCTCCATTTCCTTCACTTTCTCCTTCACAATCACAACCACTATTTCTCAAAACAGACCCACTATTTCTCTGCAAGGGATGGGACTTTCCGGCTACATTTCGCCGTCATCGGACTTAGGAGCTTGACGGGTTTGTACTTGCATGTCGGCTGATTTAGCAGGGGGGTTTTTCTTGATTTTGAAGAAGAAGAATTGGGGGGGGGTTGGTTTCAAAGAAGGTGGTTGAGATTAGAGGTAGGGGAGAGGAGGAGGAGGAGAATGTGGTGGTGGAGGGCGGCGGCGACGACAAGGACTGCAACGGCGGCGGCTGGGTTAGATTTAGGTGGGGTGGGGGTGGGTTCATTTGAAGAAGAAGACGAAAAAGAAGAAGCAGCTCCGGTGGTGGGGCGACGGTGGTAAAGAAAAGAAGAAGAAATTGAACTATTTTCGGGGGGTGAGGGAGGGATGAGCTCGCCGGAGAAGAAAATGGTTTTTCCGGGGAGGGGCCACGGGTGAGAAAAGGGGGAGGGGAAGGAAAGGGGAGAGAGAAAGATATTTTTTCTTTTTTTTTTTAAACAATTTTTCTTTTTATTAATTAAATTTATTTTATTATTATTTTAATTTGAAAAATTATTAATTTATTCCAAAACGGTGCCACGTCAGCCCTCAGTTAAAAAATTAACGGAGTAGGGACTCAATAGAACTATTTCATAAACAGTAGGGACTTGATTGTTCGATTTTGAAACCTAGGGACCTATTAGAAACTAGTCCGAAACATGAGGGACCAAAAAGGTATTTTACCCAAAGTTATATTACTTATCATATAATGCAAAGTTCTATAGTTTAAATTTCATTAACTTGAATATGATTGTTAATTGTTTTTAAAACTATAGTATGCATGATTATAGGGCTAATCATTAAAATTTTGAAATAGTTTAAAATTTGTGATTAGAAACCGTCAATCTATAATCAAGATATGCATGCTCACATAGGATTTTAGGTTAAAATGAATTAATTTTAATGAGTTAAAATTAATTAGACCTAAGATCATTTTCTAATAGGATTAGAAATTCTTGCTTAGTTTTAAAATAGTTTTAATGAACTAAGTAGGACAACATTCCTGTGATTATAAGGGAACTCTACCAGTGAAGTTCTGTCCAAGGATTGGAGGTATTTAAGTTGACGGTATACGGAACACCTCCTCCTGGGAACTGATCTGGATCACCGGAGTTGAATTAATCTCAGGTTAATGTTAGAATAATGTCGCTAGGTAAATTAAATTGGTTTAATAAACCTAGACATTAGGTATTATTATAATAGTTATAATAGGACTAGACTTAGATAAATGACTTAGCCGGATTTATCTAGGCCTAATCAAACCCTAAAATACCCGGTAGGTTACTTTAGTGGGAGGAAAATTACAAAACTTGATTTAAATCGAGTTTTGCTCCTGCGTCCCTGTATAGTTCACACCGTGAGATTCATGCTTGGCTTTGTGTCGTCGTAGAGCGGCATCCCTTCGGAGAGTGTTTGCATGGGTCAATACCAAGGTGAATGGGGAAAGTAACTATAGTAAGTGGGAGCGGGACGCGTGTCAACGTATCCTTCGGTCTCCAACCCTGGGTCACAACGTGAGATTCCTATGATCCGCCTGCGTGTTGCCCTGGAGCAACCACCCCTTTCGGAGGGCCTGATCATAGGATTTGGAAGACCGTGAACTCCTGAATAGGATAGGATCGCTTAGGCTAATTACCAACAGTTGTCTTTCCTAACGGTAGCCTGTTGGTCTGTGCCTCTGAGATCTGAAAGTGGGAGGGTCACACTTATGGGGAGGATTTAATTGTTAACAAAACCTTGACCGAACAACGGTGGTTAATATCTAATGGAATATGAGTTATTCTGGTATTAGAAATTAACTGAGAAGAGTCTCATTTTAGAGGAGGAACAACTGATCACCCTTCGGTGGCTGTTCTTCTAAACCTCTAAAGCATCGTTGCGAAACACAATCATAGTTTTATTAGGGTTCTTTGATTGTTTGTTTGCAAAATTGATTGGATGTATGCAATTGTTTGTATTGTTTGTGTGATGGATTAAGGCAAAGATAACTAATACGGTCACTTGTTTGTTTTTTCAGCAATGTCTTCCTCCATAATTTCCTTGCTTAAAAATGAACAACTTACTGGCGAAAACTTTCCTCAATGGAAATCGAACTTAAATACCATACTCGTGGTTGATGATTTAAGGTTCGTCTTAACGGAGGAATGTCCTCCCGTTCTCCCTCGCACTGCCACTCAGGCAGTTAAAGACGCTCATGAACGCTGGACTAAGGCCAACGAAAGGTCAAAGTCTACATATTGGTCAGCTTATCTGAAGTATTGGCCAAGCGTTATGAAAACGTGGAAACTGCCTGGGAGATTATGAATTCCCTGCAGGAGATGTTTGGACTTCCGTCCTACCAGCTCCACCACGACGCCTTGAAGAACGTCTTCAATGCCAAGATGCTAGAAGGTCAATATGTTCGGGAACATGTCTTGGACATGATTAACCAATTCAATATAGCTGAGGCAAATGGTGGGGTAGTCTGCTAGCGCAGCCAGGTTGCGTTCATCTTTCACTCGCTCGCAACGAGCTATCTGTCATTCAGGACGAACGCGAGCATGAATAAGATTCAGTTCAACCTGACTACCCTCCTCTCGGAGTTACAAATTTATGAGTCCTTGCAAAAGAGCAAGGGCAAAAATGTGGTTAAAGGAAAGGCCAACGTGGCCCTCCAAAAAGAAGTTCCTGAAGGGTTCATCCTCAGGGACTAAATCTATACCCCAGGCTTCTTCATTGAAGCAAATCCAAAAGAGGAAGGGAGACAAGGGGAAGGCTCCTGCACAGGCTGTGCAAGGGAAGGGAAAGGTCAAGGTCGTGGCCGACAAAGGCAGGTGCTTCCACTGCAACGCAGATGGTCATTGGAAGCGGAACTGTCCCCGTTACCTTGCTGAGAAGAGAAGAGAAAAAGAAGGTAAATTCGATTTACTTGTATTAGAGACTTGTCTCGTAGAACATGACGAGTTTGCCTGGATATTGGATTCGGGAGCCACTAATCATGTTTGCTCTTCTTTTCAGGGAAATAATTTCCAGCAGCTGGCAGACGGTGAAATGACGCTCAAAGTTGGAACAGGAGACGTTGTTTCAGCTCGTGCAGTGGGAGCTGCAAAATTATTCTTTAGAAATAGGTTTTTGATTTTAGAGAACTTGTACTTGGTTCCTAGAATTAAAAGGAACCTTATTTCTGTTTCCGCTTTACTTGACCAATGTTATTCAATTTCGTTCTTGCTTAATGAAGCTTTAATTTCAAAGAATGGAATTTATATTTGTTCAGCTAAGCGTGAGAATAATTTATTTGTGTTAAGACCAACTGATGCTAAGGCTATTTTAAGTCATGAAATGTTTAAAACAGCCGAAACACAAAATAAAAGGCAAAAGATTTCTCCTCTAAGTAACAATACGTATCTTTGGCACCTTCGTCTTGGTCATATTAACATCGATCAGGTCGATCGTTTGGTTAAAACTGGACTTCTAAATGATGTAGAAGATACATCTTTACCACCCTGTGAATCGTGTCTCGAGGGTAAAATGACCAAGAGGCCTTTTACTGGAAAAGGTTATAGGGCTAAAGGACCACTTGAACTAATACATTCGGATCTTTGTGGTCCAATGAATGTAAAGGCTCGAGGTGGTTATGAATATTTCATCTCTTTCATAGATGATTATTCTCGATACGGTTACTTGTACCTGATGGGCCATAAGTTTGAGGCTCTTGAAAAGTTCAAAGAGTTTAAGGCTGAAGTAGAAAATCTATTAGGTAAAACGATTAAAACGCTTCGATCAGATCGAGGTGGAGAGTATCTAGATCATCGATTCTAGGACTATATGATAGAACATGGAATCCAATCCCAACTCTCAGAACCTGATACACCTCAGCAGAATGGTGTATCAGAAAGGAGAAATAGAACCTTGTTGGACATGGTTCGATCTATGATGAGCTATGCTCAATTGCCTAGCTCGTTTTGGGGGTATGCAGTATTGACTACAGTACATATTCTAAACAACGTTCCCTCAAAGAGTGTTTCTGAAACTCTTTTTGAGCTATGGAAGGGGCGTAAACCTAGTTTGCATTACTTTAGTATCTGGGGTTGTCCTGCACATGTGTTAGTGACAAATCCTAAGAAATTGGAACCTCGTACGAGAATATGCCAATTTGTTGGATACCCGAAAGAAACGAGGGGTGGTCTTTTCTACGACCCTCAAGATAATAAAGTGTTTGTATCAACAAATGCAACTTTCTTGGAGGAAGACCACATTCGAGATCATAAACCACGAAGTAAGTTAGTATTAGGAGAAGCTACAGAAAGATCAACAAGGGTTGTTGATGAACTCGGTCCTTCAACAAGAGTTGTTGGAGAATCCAGTTCTTCTCGTCAATCTAGTTGATAGCTCTTAGAAATAAGAGCTATTGGTTCTCTTTTAGGCTTAAAAACTCTATTCTTTGATGTGTTTGAGCTTTGGTTTGTGCTTGAAAATGAGTATTCTTTGATGAACATTTTTTTACATATCAGTAGGCCAAGCTTGAGTTTAATTTAGTGCAGATTTCTTTTGTTTTTAGCTGATTTTTCTGGTATATGGTTACTCAGGTTTTGCTGCAGCAACTGATTTCACAAGCAGAAGGCAGAAAGTCTGGAATTTAAAAGACTGCACGTGCTAAACTCGTGGGATCTCTCATTAATTGAGTTGGCAGCCATGTGGAGCTGATTTGTCCCATCTCAACCAATTGGGGAAGGTCCATGTGGAGTTAGGTGTCTAATCAGCCCTGAAATCAATGAAAATAGAGGGTATAAATGCTTCTTTTGCCCAAAGAATGAGGGGGGAAAGTGGAGAATTAACCTAGAAGCTGCTGCTGTCATTGAGAGGAGAAAAAGACAAGGAGGCTGCTGCTAAAGGAGGATTTCCAGCTTGGGAAAGCTGGAATCTACCTTGGAAGCTTCTTTTCTTCATCCTTTTTCTCTTATTCTTCCTTCTTCTAGTGTTTAGTTTGTATTTAAGGTTGTAATTATGAATGGTATGGTAGTTCACTGCTGTATTTTGATTATTTTCACCTTGAACATGAGCTAAATCCTCTTAGGTGAGGATTAGGGTGCTTAAGCTTGAACTTGTTGTTTGTTTTAGTGGAACTTGATTTATTGCAACTTAAAGCAAAGTGTTCTTCATGCTTAAAGCTGGAATTTCGTTTGGCCAACCATTTTCTAGCATTGTTGTTTAGTGTTTGGGAAAACAATAGATAACCGACTACTTTGCTTTACCTTAGTCTTTAATGATCATGAAAATGAGTGGGTATTTAGGGATAAATCACCACCTAAGGCACTAAATCAGTTGAGCTAAAAAGAAGGGGTTAAATGGGAGTTTAATCACCTAAGTTAGAGGAGAATTGGAAGATTCCCGTAGAAAATTCTGTGTGAGTTGCAAATTTAGAGTTCTGCTACAGCAAGCAGCTTGTGAGAGTAGACAGCCCCTAATCTGAACTTTGCCTTCTTTGTGCTAATTCGCTGTTTTTATTGAATTTTACTTAAGTCCTTATCATTTTCAGCTTGTTTACCATTTTAATCTCTTGCACTTAGTTAAGAAAAAATATTTGGTTCTTGGTTACTTTGAATTTCATTAAAAATAGGCTTAGAAATAGTGATTTTCGTGCATCAATCCCTGTGGAGAACGATATAAAAATACTTATCACTTGCTGCTGATCGTGTGCACTTGCACGTGTGTTTGTGAGTTTTTCTTGCATATTTAGAATTACTTTGCACAAGGCAACAAGTTTTTGGCGCCGTTGCCGGGGATTGAGTTGATTTTTGCTATTTTTGAGCTGAAATTTGGTGAAATTGGTGCTAAAACAGCTTCTAACTTGGTTGCTTGATTTTGCAGGTGCTGGTAGCTGTGTATGAACGAATTCCCTGACTTAGAATTCAATTTGGACCCTGAAATTGAAAGGACTTTTCATAGGAGGAGAAGGGAACAAAGGGAGATTAACAATAGGATGGATCCACCACCTCTTTTACCCCCTGTACCTCCTAGAAATCAAGAAAACCAAAACAACCAGCAGCCTAATCCTGAGGTAAATCAGCAACCTAGGGTAGAAAACCAAGCTGAAAACCCTGTCCTTATAGCCAATGATAGGGGAAGAGCTATTAGAGCCTATGCCGTCCCTACCTTCAATGAGTTGTACCCTGGGATAGCTAGACCCGAGATACAGGCACACAATTTTGAAATGAAGCCTGTTATGTTCCAAATGTTACAAACGGTGGGACAATTTCATGGATTACCTTCTGAGGACCCACACCTACACCTTAAATCCTTTTTGGGAGTGAGTGACTCATTCAAAATTCAAGGAGTTTCTCAAGATGTTTTGAGGTTAACCTTGTTTCCTTATTCTTTGAGAGATGGTGCTAAAGCTTGGTTGAATAACTTTGCTCCTGGCTCTATCACTACATGGAATGAGTTAGCAGAGAAATTCCTCATTAAGTACTTCCCTCCCACAAGGAATGCCAAGCTTAGATCGGATATAGTGTCTTTTAGACAATTTGATGATGAATCTTTTAGTGAAGCTTGGGAGAGATTTAAGGAATTATTGAGAAAATGCCCTCACCATGGACTCCCCCATTGCATTCAAATGGAGACTTTTTATAATGGGTTGAATTGGGCTACTCAAAACATGGTAGATGCTTCAGCTAATGGTGCTTTATTATCCAAGACTTATGATGAAGCTTATGCCATTTTGGAGAGAATTTCCACAAATAGTTGCCAATGGTCTGATTCTAGAAGTGTGGTTGGGAAGAAAAATAAGGGAATGATAGAGGTTGACACAGTTACATCTTTTAATGCAAGGTTTGATTCCATGGAAAGTATGATGAAAAAGTTGACCGTGGGGCTTGAAAATTTGAATATGCTGAATTCTGGTGCAAAACAAACTGCTGCAGCAATCAATATAAACCAGAATTCCACAGATTCATGTGTTTATTGTGGAGAGGATCACACTTTTGAGTTTTGTCCAAGTAATCCAGCTTCAGTGTGCTATGTTGGAAACCAAAATGCCCAATGGAATAACCCCCATTCCAATACCTATAATCCGGGTTGGAGAAATCATCCTAATTTTGCTTGGGGAAGTCAAGGAAGTAATTCCAACACCCAACAAGCTCAACAAAAGATGAATGGTCCACTTGGATTTGGGCAACAAAACCAGCAAGCTAATGCTCAATACCAAAACACCATGAACCAACATATTCCAGGTACTTCTTTAGAGAGCTTGTTCAAGGAATACATGGCTAAAACTGATGCTGCAATTCAAACTCACCAAGCGTCATTGAGGAATTTGGAAGTTCAAATGGGCCAAATCGCTAGTGAGTTGAAAGCTAGGCCACATGGTAAACTTCCCTCTGACACTGAAAATTCAAAAAGGGAAAGAAAAGAACAAGTTCAAGCTGTGGAATTGAGAAGTGGTAAGACATTGGTTGAAAAGAAAGAACCCACCCAACCAAAGAAAGTTGGACAGCAAGTTGATGTGCAAAATGACAGTGAAAAAAGTGCAGAAAAATCAAGTGAAAAAGTGGCTGAAAATGAGGAAATTGAGGAGACACTTAGGACAGCCCCTTTAGCACCAACCAAGTCAATTCCTACACCTTCCCCAACATTTAAACCACCCCCACCACCCTTTCCCCAAAGACTTAAGCAGAAAAATCAAGATGGTCAGTTTAAGAAATTCCTTGAGGTTTTGAAGCAACTTCACATTAATATACCACTAGTTGAGGCCTTGGAACAAATGCCCAACTATGTAAAGTTCCTCAAGGATATTTTAACCAAGAAAAGGAGATTGGGTGAGTATGAAACCGTGTCTTTGACTGGGGAGTGTAGTGCCATTTTGACAAACAAAATTCCACCCAAAGTGAAAGACCCTGGAACTTTTACCATTCCTGTTTCTATAGGAGGTAAGGAGTTAGGGAGAGCTCTTTGTGACTTGGGAGCTAGCATAAATCTCATGCCTTTATCCATTTTTAAGAAATTATGCATAGGAGAAGCTAGGCCAACCACAGTTACATTACAACTTGCTGATAGGTCTATCACTTATCCCGAAGGAAAGATTGAGGATATTTTGGTGCAAGTAGATAAGTTTATCTTCCCGACTGATTTTATCATTTTGGACTATGAAGCGGACAAAGATGTCCCCATAATTCTAGGAAGACCCTTTTTAGCAACCGGGAGAACCTTGATAGATGTCCAAAAGGGTGAGCTAACTATGAGGGTGAATGACCAAGAAGTGAAGTTTAGTGTCTTTGATGCCATAAAGTCCACCACTGACATTGAAGAGTGTTCTGTCATTCAAGTGAAAGGTAAGTTGGTTGATGATCAAGTTGAGAAGGAAATGAGAGAGCAAAACATACAACAATTGGGAAAAAGTGGAATTGAGACTTTGGAATTAGACAAATTGGAGCTTGAGCTTGAAGGTAGTGTAGGTGAAGTTTTTGGTTTTAAAAGGACTTTTGAATCCTTAGAGTTGATTGACAAGAAAAATCCACCTACACAACCATTCACTTCATTGGAATTATTTCAACAACTTGAGTTTGAAAATTATTTCCTTGATGAGTTGTTTTTTACAGTAGCTCACAACCAAAAAATGAAAACACTTTGGTATGTTGACCTTACCAATTACCTTGCTTTTGGAACATTGCCCCATGGTTTATCAAAGCAACAATTGAAAAAGTTTTTCCATGAGATAAAGTTTTATTTTTGGGATGATTCATTTGTGTTTAAACAATGTGTTGATAATGATGGGAAAGAGTTTAAATTGAATGGGCAAAGGCTAAAACACTATTGGGGAGAAGAATTCCAAATGTGTTATGCCTTTTGCAATTTGTTGGAAATTTGAAATTTGAAGAAAAAGGGCAGTGTGCTTTCAAGTTACAGATTCTATGTTGAGCCCTAAAGGTGGTTTAAATAGCAAGTTTAAATTTCTATTGTGATGTATTTAATTTGTAGCCATTAGTTGTTAGTTAATATTTTAAAGTTAGTTTCTCTTTTATTGATAATTTGCATTAGTTATTGAGTTTAATGTTTCTGTCAAGCTTTGGTTTTTGGTAGGGAATCTCATGCAAAATGGAAGAAAATCTTGATGCAGCAGATTTTGGGGTTGCAATTTTTCAAGGAAGGAAATTCTGATGAGCTGCAGCAGATTGACAGCAAGCTCATATCAGAAGTTGCAGCAGGCATGGCAGAAAAGGCAGTGGACAAGCAGTGATTTGATGGGAGGAATTTTCAGATTTAGCTATAATCAAGGGAGGAAGTTTTAAGTTTGCTTGTCTGTTATCTATCATGCTTTCTGTAGCTTTTGTTGTGGAGAAAAAGGAAATTTGTATGAATGAAAGTTCCATATGTGTGCATATTTTAATGTTTAAATCAATTGAATGCATATCAAGTTTGGATAATGCTATGGTGCAAAGGCTGAAGTAGTTGAAATCATGCAAAATTTCTAGCATTCAAAGTGTAATTTGAAAAGTGTATGTGGTTGAATGTGTGTTAGCTAGCTGTTCCCATATGATCCAATGAAGTTTAATGAATTTACCTTTTATGGAGTTGTTGGATTTTTCTTGAATGGGTAAAAATTTGCAATTGGGCAATGGTCCTATTTTGTCTTGAGAGGTGTCATGCTTACTGAAAATACTATTTCAGTTCTAAGTAGTCACTTGGCGCATAATTGTAATGCTTGCTCACAAAGCCATCTAATGCAAAGTGTTAAGATTGGTGAGCTGCTGAAATTGTTGATACTTAGCAATACTAAGCTTGTTTGAAATGCTAAGTAAGCTAGAGTAGCCATCTGGTGCATAAATTTTCTGTTAGAGAATTTTGAATTGCTGATTTTTAGCATGTGGCAGCTGGTATATTGTGTTCTGCTTTGAAAATATGGATCGTCCAGCTTGTGTGGAAGTAGGTAAGGCCTAGCTGTAGCTCTAGGTTGTTCTTTTGGTTAAGCTTAGCCTTGCTGAATGCTGCAGCAGCAGCTGTGAAAAAAAATCTGTTTTGCTTGAAAAGAAAGTGTTTTGGGTAATGGTCCCCAATAGCCTAACCTATTTGCTTAGTTTGATTATCTTGTTGTGCTTTAAGTCCTTAGGTGGATAGGAAGCTTCCTAATTTTCCTCCTTAGCTTAGCTCAAATCTTAGGAAAGCTTGTTCCTAGTCCTTTGCCCAAACCTTATAATCCTGCTAAGCAATAAGCCTTAGCTTCTCTAAAAAAAAAAAAAAAAAAAGTTTGGGGGTCATTGCCTTGCTTTCTCACTCATTGGGGACAATGAATGGATTAAGTTTGGGGGTGAGGTAACCCTTGAAAAAAAAAACATGAAAAAGAAATAGAAAATACAACTTATAATGCATTCCTCTTTCTCTTAGTTTTGCCTAAGATGCACTCCTCTCCCTTTTTTGAAGATTTTCTGTTCTCCTTGAGCTTGCCTAGTAACCAGGGGGATTTATGATACCCATAGTTTGCCTCTGCGTCAAAAAGTAGCTCAAGGGAAGAGAAAACATATATTATAAAAAAAAATGAGCAGAAAAGAAAAGTTCAAATGAGATGAAAAAGGGATGAGTGTTAGCTTGAAGGTTACAATCTTCCCCAGGGCTTAGGTGAGCTTCACCAAAAAGTGTCGCCATTCTAAGAAGCAAGGAAGTGGTTGCTAGA
Source organism: Luffa acutangula (assembly GCA_036850905.1). Classification (NCBI taxonomy): domain Eukaryota; kingdom Viridiplantae; phylum Streptophyta; class Magnoliopsida; order Cucurbitales; family Cucurbitaceae; genus Luffa; species Luffa acutangula. The sequence goes on along the minus strand of CM072097.1, from coordinate 41,570,971 downwards.
GAGCAAATCTTAGTCAACTCTAAGGGAAATGAGTGTAGTTCTCGTTAGGTGATGAGCTTGGAGGCTAAGGTGAGTTTCACCATAAAGTGTTGCCATTCTTGGACCAAAAAGCTATGACCTATGAGACTTTCTAAGTTGGTAAAAAAAGGAGAATAAAAAGTTAAGAGAGAAGTTTAGGTTGAGCTTAGAAGCTTTAGAGGCTAGGCAAAGAGACTATAGGATTGCTTTGCAAGCTTTAGGATTGAGATTTATGCTAAGTTTAGGCTTGAAGGTTAGTGGCTTCCTTGATGTCAATAGGTTGGTATAATTTGATATGATGACTCTTGTAAATAGGTTGAGCTAGAGGATCATTAGATGAGCACTAAAAATTTGAAAATGCCAAGTTGAAGGGGTATTTTAAAAGAATAGTTGTATGCATTCAGAGAGGTAGGCTTGTCAAGAAGTAGCTAGGTGCTTCAGTAGGCCATTTTGACTGCAAGCTGGATATGGGATGATGAGTTAGAGTTTTTGTAGGCTAGCATTGCTCAGGGACGAGCAATGATTCAAGTTTGGGGGTTTGATAGCTCTTAGAAATAAGAGCTATTGGTTCTCTTTTAGGCTTAAAAACTCTATTCTTTGATGTGTTTGAGCTTTGGTTTGTGCTTGAAAATGAGTATTCTTTGATGAACATTTTTTTACATATCAGTAGGCCAAGCTTGAGTTTAATTTAGTGCAGATTTCTTTTGTTTTTAGCTGATTTTTCTGGTATATGGTTACTCAGGTTTTGCTGCAGCAACTGATTTCACAAGCAGAAGGCAGAAAGTCTGGAATTTAAAAGACTGCACGTGCTAAACTCGTGGGATCTCTCATTAATTGAGTTGGCAGCCATGTGGAGCTGATTTGTCCCATCTCAACCAATTGGGGAAGGTCCATGTGGAGTTAGGTGTCTAATCAGCCCTGAAATCAATGAAAATAGAGGGTATAAATGCTTCTTTTGCCCAAAGAATGAGGGGGGAAAGTGGAGAATTAACCTAGAAGCTGCTGCTGTCATTGAGAGGAGAAAAAGACAAGGAGGCTGCTGCTAAAGGAGGATTTCCAGCTTGGGAAAGCTGGAATCTACCTTGGAAGCTTCTTTTCTTCATCCTTTTTCTCTTATTCTTCCTTCTTCTAGTGTTTAGTTTGTATATAAGGTTGTAATTATGAATGGTATGGTAGTTCACTGCTGTATTTTGATTATTTTCACCTTGAACATGAGCTAAATCCTCTTAGGTGAGGATTAGGGTGCTTAAGCTTGAACTTGTTGTTTGTTTTAGTGGAACTTGATTTATTGCAACTTAAAGCAAGGTGTTCTTCATGCTTAAAGCTGGAATTTCGTTTGGCCAACCATTTTCTAGCATTGTTGTTTAGTGTTTGGGAAAACAATAGATAACCGACTACTTTGCTTTACCTTAGTCTTTAATGATCATGAAAATGAGTGGGTATTTAGGGATAAATCACCACCTAAGGCACTAAATCAGTTGAGCTAAAAAGAAGGGGTTAAATGGGAGTTTAATCACCTAAGTTAGAGGAGAATTGGAAGATTCCCGTAGAAAATTCTGTGTGAGTTGCAAATTTAGAGTTCTGCTACAGCAAGCAGCTTGTGAGAGTAGACAGCCCCTAATCTGAACCTTGCCTTCTTTGTGCTAATTCGCTGTTTTTATTGAATTTTACTTAAGTCCTTATCATTTTCAGCTTGTTTACCATTTTAATCTCTTGCACTTAGTTAAGAAAAAATATTTGGTTCTTGGTTACTTTGAATTTCATTAAAAATAGGCTTAGAAATAGTGATTTTCGTGCATCAATCCCTGTGGAGAACGATATAAAAATACTTATCACTTGCTGCTGATCGTGTGCACTTGCACGTGTGTTTGTGAGTTTTTCTTGCATATTTAGAATTACTTTGCACAAGGCAACACTAGTCCTCCTCACGTAGTGGGAGAGCTTCGACGCAGTGGGAGGGTCGTGATACAACCTAACCGCTACTTGGGTTTGACGGAAACACAAGTAGTCATACCTGATGACGACGTAGAAGATCCATTGTCTTATCGTCTGGCAATGAATGACATAGATAAAGACGAGTAGGCCAAAGCCATGGACCTTGAGATGGAGTCGATGTACTTCAATCAAGTTTGGGAACTTGTAGATCCACCTGAAGGGGTTAAACCCATTGGGTGTAAATGGATCTATAAGAGGAAAAGAGATGATGCTGGGAAAGTACAGACTTTCAAAGCCGGACTCGTAGCAAAGGGTTATACCCAACGAGAAGGGGTGGACTATGAAGAAACTTTTTCTCTAGTTGCTATGCTAAAGTCCATAAGAATTCTCTTATTCATTGCCACATTTTATGACTATGAAATATGGCAAATGGATGTCAAGACAACTTTTTTGAATGGCAACCTTGACGAGAATATTTTTATGTCTCAACCCGAAGGGTTCATAACCCAAGGTCAGGAGCAAAAGGTTTGTAAACTGAATCGATCCATTTATGGACTGAAACAGGCCTCCCGATCTTGGAATATTAGATTTGATATTACGATCAAATCTTTTGGTTTTGACCAGAATGTTGATGAGCCTTGTGTATACAAGAAGATCAACAAGAATAAAGTAGCTTTCCTCGTACTCTATGTTGACGACATCCTACTCATTGGGAATGATGTAGGATATCTGTCTGACGTAAAAGAATGGCTAGCAGCTCAATTCCAAATGAAAGATTTGGGTGAGGCTCAGTATGTTCTTGGCATCCAGATTATTCGGGATAGAAAGAACAAAACGCTAGCTCTGTCTCAAGCAACGTATATCGACAAGATGTTGGCCTGATATTCGATGCAGAACTCCAAGAAAGGCTTGTTGCCTTTCAGGCATGGGGTTCACTTGTCTAAGGAACGGTCTCCTAAGACACCTTAAGAGGTTGAGGACATGAGACGGATTCCCTACGCCTCTGCAGTGGATAGTTTAATGTATGTCATGCTATGCACGAGGCCTGACATTTGTTATGCTGTAGGGATTGTCAGCAGATATCAGTCAAATCCAGGGTTAGACCACTGGACCGCCGTTAAAGGAATCCTCAAGTATGTTAGGAGAACGTGTGACTACATGCTGGTGTTTGGGGCTAAAGAGTTAGTTCTCACTGGATACACCGACTATGACTTCCATACTGACAAGGATTCTAGGAAATCCACGTCAGGGTCAGTTTTCACTCTTAACGGGGGAGCTGTAGTTTGGAGAAGTATAAAGCAAGGATGCATAACAGACTCCACGATGGAGGCTGAGTATGTAGCTGCTTGTGAAGCGGCTAAGGAAGCTGTTTGGCTAAGGAAGTTCTTGACAGATTTGGAAGTTTTTCCAAATATGAACTTGCCCATTACGTTATACTGTGACAACAGTGGGGCTGTAGCCAATTCAAAGGAACCTCGCAGCCACAAACGAGGTAAACATATAGAGAGGAAGTATCATCTGATTCGAGAGATTGTGCAAAGAGGAGATATGGTCGTGACCAAGATCGCTTCCGAGCACAACATTGTTGATCCGTTTACGAAGGCCCTCTCAGCTAAAGTGTTCGAGGGTCATCTAGAAAGTCTAGGTCTGCGAGACATGTATACAGCGTAATCTAGGGCAAGTGGGAGATGTGTAATGGGTGTAAGGATGCCCTAGTTTATTGTATTTTGTATATTTACTTTTCATGTAATGTACAACATACATGTACCATTTCCAGCTTTGGATTATATTGTATATACTTTCCCTGTAACTTGAGTTTTAGTTCAAGTGGGAGTTTGTTGGGTTTTATGCCCTAAAACTCGTAGATAGTAAATATACTTTTGACCGAACATTAATAAAAGTGATGTATTGTTCAATGTTTGTATTATATCCTGTCTTATTGACCCTAATCCAATAAACTAAACATCCAAGGCTAATAGAATGAGGCTTGAACTAGTATGTAGGGACATACGGGGATCAATGTTCAAGTTTTAGCCTAAATGGTCTGTAGTATAGGAATAAGGTTGGGTACCTTGTCCTGGTGACACTATGGATACGACCCACTTTGTATATTGATACAAACGTAGTGATCCAACGCGTTCATGTAGTTGACATGCGAGTGGGGGTATCCTGTGCAATGAGTTTGCACAAAGACCGGACCGCGAAATAGTTTACCACTAACTGTAACGCCGTTAGTTAGCTTGGTTTCTATTTCACTAGGATGACCTAGGCAACTTGGCCTTAATCCTGAGTGGATTATGGGCTCCTGTCCATGAGGGATTGTCCTTTGATTTGTACGGGTGAGAGTGGTCTGTTCGCCGACTCAATAAGCCTACCATTTTGGGGACAAGACCGAGTGGGGAGTTGGGAACGTAGTCTTACAAGATGGAATTCACTCCTTCCCGATATTAGGGTAAGTAGAGGTGTGTTCTCTTAAGTGGTGTCTCCAGGTCTTGAACAATGGGCCCTACCCTCTTTATGGCACGAGAGGGACTTCTGTTTGTTGGTTGGACCACAAACAGGTTGTTCATTAGAGGAGCACTGGTACTTAAGGACCAAGAGGTAGCTCAGGGGTAAAACGGTAATTTGACCTAGCTGGGGTACGAACACACGTGAATGGCTAACTTGCTGTTGGCAGTCGATATTCGTGGACACAGAAATATATCTGCAGTGAAAAGAGTGCAGTTTGTTGGATCGGTATGGCAACCCTAGAGGGGGGTGAATAGGGTTTAATAAAACTTTTTTCTAAAATGACTCAATTAAACTAATTAACACACTTTTTATAAGCAATAAGAGAAATTTCAATATATGCAACAAATAAGAACAAACTAAAGCATGCAATAGATTGCTTAAATTAATTGCAAAAATAAAAAGGAAAGAGTTAGAGAAGAAGACACCGTAATTTTTATAGTGGTTCGGTCAAACTCGACCTACTCCACTCCCCAAGCGCCTCTTGGGAATTTGAATAAAAAACTTTCTACTTTTTCCACGGATTAGAGCCCAACCGTTACACCATCACTCCTTTTACGGGTTCAAGAGCAAACCCGATCCTTTCCACGGGTGATGATCAAACCGTTACAAGTGATGGAATTTTTGGATAACACAATACAACTCTCAATAGAGTAGATTTACAAATTATAGCACTCAACAAAGTATCCTCACAATACAATAACACTCTCTCAAGAATAAGATGAAAAGAAAAATTTGGGAGCTTGGAGAGAGCAACAATGGAAACTTTTGAGTTTTGGAGGATTGTAAAATTGTAAAATTGTTGGTGAAAATTTGGGGAGGAAGGTGAGTTTAAAAAGAGAGGGAAATTGGGTAAAAAATTCAATTTAATTTGGACCATTAGATTTGAAGATAAAGAAAAATAAAGGGTGGAGATTAAAAGAAATTAAGAGTAAAAATAAATTAATAATAATACAAATAAAATTAAAATAAAACATTTTAACTTTTCAAAATCAAACTAACGGTAAATTTTTTTTTAATATATATATATATATAAAAGTGAGTAAACGGTAAAAAGATTTTTTTTTTTTTAAATACTGTTACTCCCAACGGACAGAAGCATTAAATGCTTTCTGTATTTTTTTATTATTATTTTTTTAAAAAAAACCGTTAGACTCAAAAACTTATATATAAAATAATATAAATATATATAATAAATATATGTTTAAATATTCAAAAGCCCATGTGGCACTCTCCCATTAATCCACGTGTCGACGCCGGATTGGTCCATTGATGCTGACTCAGCCCACCACATCATCGCCTCGGGTATTTTCGTTAAAGCTTGTTTTGGCTATAACTTCTTCGTTTTAACTCTGATTTGAGTGATTCAAGAGGCGTTGGAATCGTTGTTCCGAGCTTTACGCTATGAGCATATTAAAACACTAAAATTTTCAGTAATTAAAAATTGGGTTTGTTATCATCAAAACATTGATTAATTAATTAATTAAAATTAATTAATTTGAGATTAAGGGCCAAAAAGCCAACAATCTCCCCCTTTTTGATGATGACAAACCATACAAGAAAAATAACATATAAACCATAGGTAGTACATATATCAAGAGATAATTTCAATATAAAGCCCAACAAATCATCATAAAGATCATTCTTGAAATTCACTAAAAAATAAATAAATAAATAAATAAATTCTCCCCCTAATTAATACAATCAAAATCATAGAAAATTTATAACATATATTTTTCTTAAATTTCTCCCCCTTTGGAATCATAAAAAAGATTAAGAAAAAATTAGAACTACATAAATGATTCCCTTTGAAAATATGAACATAAATTTAGCACAACTCCCCCTAAGAGGATTAACACATGTTTTTCATATCTCCCCCTATCAAAATGCCTTCTAAAAGATTTAACAAGAAAAATTATAAAATCAAGAGGCATCACAACGAATAATACCGAGCTCAAGCCTATTTTTGCAAAAGCTTTCTTCATTCAAGGGCTTGGTAAAAATATCCGCTAATTGATTATTAGAGCCTACAAATTCAAGAATAATATTACCATTTTGCACATGCTCTCTAATAAAGTGATGTCTAATATCAATATGCTTAGTCCTAGAATGATGTATAGGATTTTTAGTCAAATTTATAGCACTAGTATTATCACAAAATATAGGCACATTATCAAACTTTAATCCAAAATCACAAAGAGTTTGTTTCATCCAAAGAATTTGAGCACAACAACTAGCGACCGCAATATATTCCGCTTCCGTAGTAGATAAGGCAACCGAATTTTGCTTTTTACTAAACCAAGAAACTAAGGAACTACCAAGGAATTGACAAGTCCCACTAGTACTCTTACGATCAAGTAAACTACCCGCAAAATCCGCATCGGAATATCCTAACAAATTAAATTCAACATTTCTAGGATACCATAAGCCTAAATCAATAGTACCAAGCAAATATTTAAAAATTCTTTTAACGGCATGCAAATGTGATTCCTTAGGACAAGATTGAAATCTAGCACAAAGACATACACTAAACATGATATCGGGTCTACTAGCGGTTAAATAAAGTAAAGATCCAATCATACCTCTATAAGATTTTATATCCACACACTTACCTTTTTCATCCTTGTCAAGCTTAGTGGATGTGCTCATAGGAGTTTTTGCAATTTTACCTTCATTGAATTTGAACCTTTTGAGCAAATCCCTTGTGTATTTCTCTTGACTTATGAAAATATCATCCTTGAGTTGTTTGATTTGAAGTCCAAGGAAGAAGTTAAGTTCTCCCATCATACTCATCTCAAATTCACTATGCATAAACTTAGAAAATTCTTCACACAAAGATGGATTAGTAGAACCAAAGATAATATCATCCACATATATTTGAACTAAAAGCATATCATTTTCTTTAGTCTTAATAAAAAGTGTAGTATCAATTTTACCCATTTTAAAACCATTCTCAAGCAAGAAATTACTAAGTCTATCATACCAAGCTCTTGGAGCTTGTTTTAAGCCATAAAGAGCCTTTTTCAACTTATAGACATGATTAGGAAAATCAAAGCTTTCAAAGCCCGGAGGTTGTTCTACATAAACTTCCTCCATGATGTAACCATTTAAAAAGGCATTTTTCACATCCATTTGATACAAAATGAAATTCTTATAAGAAGCAAAAGCAAGCAACATTCTAATAGCTTCTAATCTAGCAACGGGTGCAAAAGTTTCTTCATAATCTATTCCTTCCTCTTGACAATAACCTTGAGCTACAAGTCTAGCTTTATTTCTAATAATATTTCCATTTTCATCCATTTTATTTCTAAAGACCCATTTAGTACCAATTATAGAAGCATTAGAGGGCCTTGGGACTAATTCCCAAACTTTATTCCTTTCAAATTGATTTAATTCATCTTGCATAGCCAAAATCCAAAATTCATCATTTTCGGCATCTTTAAAACTTTTTGGTTCAATTTGAGAAACAAAAGCAAGATTATTAAACATATTAAGAGAAGAACGAGTTTTCACACCTTGTTCGGGATCACCAAGAATTAATTCTTTGGGATGGGAAGGAGCATACCTCCACTCTTTAGGCATGGATGAAGAACTAACTTCGTTCTTTTCGTTTAAGCTCACCTCTTGCTTACTTGAAACAATTTCTTTGCCTTTGTCACTAACAAGCAAATCTCCAAAATTTCCTTCTAAAACATCACTACAAATAGGCTCATTAGAAATAACATTGCAAGATTCATCAAATACTACATGCATAGATTCCTCAACTACTAAAGTTCTTTTATTGAAAACTCTATAAGCTTTACTAATAGAGGAATAACCAAGGAAAATACCAACATCCGTCTTAGAATCAAATTTTCCAAGTTTTTCTTTGTTATTCAAAATAAAACATTTGCAACCAAAAACTTTAAAATACCCAATATTTGGAACTTTGTTATGCCAACGTTCATAAGGAGTTTTATCCAAAGAAGGTCTAATTAAAACTCTATTTAAAACATAACAAGCGGTGTTAACGGCTTCCGCCCAAAAGTATGTAGGTAAATCATACTCATGCAACATTGATCTAGCAAATTCTTGCAAAGTACGATTTTTCCTTTCAACTACACCGTTTTGTTGAGGAGTTCTTGGAGCGGAAAAATTATGAGAAAAACCATTTTCTTCACAAAAAGTTTCAAAAGCATTGCTATCAAATTCTCCTCCATGATCACTCCTAATTTTAGAAATCAAAAATCATTTTTCATTTTGAACTCTTTTTGCAAAACTAGCAAAACTTTTTAAAGCATCATCCTTATGTTTTAGCATCAAAACCCAAGTAAATCTTGAAAAATCATCAACTATCACAAATGCATAATAGTTCCCTCCAAAACTAGCAATTCTAGAAGGGCCAAATAAGTCCATGTGTAATAGTTGAAGGGGTCTAGTTGTAGAGATCACATTTTTAGATTTGAAAGAGGACTTAGTTTGCTTACCCATTTGACAAGCATCACAAACTTTGTCTTTTTCAAATTAAAATTTAGGAAGACCTCTAACCAAAAAATTCTTGGAAATATTTGAAATTAAGTGCATGCTAGCATGTCCTAGTCTTCTATGCCATAACCAAGAATCATCATGTAAAGCCGATAAACATTTATCATTAATAGGACAGTCATTCAAATCAATAGTATAAACATTTTCATCTCTATTTCCAACAAATATAACTTTTCTATCACTAGCATTTTCAATGATGCAATTCTTTTTATCAAACACAACTCTAAAGCCTTTATCACACAATTGACTAATACTAAGTAAATCATGCTTCAAACCATCAACTAAAAGTACATTTTCAATTAAAATAGAAGATTCATTACCTATACTACCCTTACCAATTATTTTACCTTTCTTGTTGTCACCAAAAGTTACAAAACCTCCATCCTTTTTGGAGAGAGAAACAAACTTGGATGGGTCTCCCGTCATGTGCCTCGAGCAACCACTATCCAAGTACCACTTGTTTTTCTTGGAGGCTTTCAAACATACCTACAAACACAAATGTTCAAGTTTGATTCTTTGGTACCCACACTTGTTTGGGTCCTAGATGGTTAGCATAGACAAACTTGGGAATCCATTTCATTTTTGCATAAACATTTAAGGCATTGGATTTAGACAAGTAACAAGAATAGGTTGTATGTCCAAACTTGCCACATGAGAAGCAAACAACATTATGCAAAGATTTATCTCTTACAACAAATTTATGCACTCTACTTTTCTTGGAGAAATTATTCCTTGGAGCATTGTGAAACTTTTCCCTTTGAGAAAAATTTCTTCTTGGAGAAGTAGTATGAGCATATTTCAATTTAAAACACTTAGGTCTAATATGCCCTTCAACACCACAATAATGACATATAGGCACAAAGTTAGATTTAACATGCTTGGACACAACCTTAGACATATTAAGCTTAGGCATATTATGAGTTGCTTTAACAAAGATAGTTTTAGAACTTGAAGGAGTAGAACATTCATCAATATAGCCTAAACCTCTTTTATCACCAAAAGGCTTGCCTATTTCAATTATCTTATCTAATCTTTGAGCACCTATTGTCAACTTTTTAATAGATTCTTTAGCCTTATCAATCTCTTGCAAAGCACTAAATTCCTTTTCTTTGAGTAATTTAATCAAATTATCTTTTTCACAACTATCATGCTCAAGAAATTTAACTTTGTCAAGCAAGACATTTTTCTCATCACAATCAAAAGCATGCTTGTCACAAGAGATATTCATTTCATCAATATGCATAACATCATGCTCATTCTCTTTTAAGCAAGCAATTTCTTCAAGTAAAGACTTATTTTTACTAGATAAAACATCGTATTTCTTTTTAAGCACAACATACTTAGAACTAAGCTTTTCTAAATCATTTTGCATATTTTCAAAAGCTTCAAATAACTCATCATAAGAAAGGGGTTCTAGAGTTACCTCATCATCTTGTTCATCCTCTTTGTCACTATGAGCCATGAAGCAAAAGTTGGTCACTTCTTCATTATAACTTCCACTTTCGCTTTCATCGCTATCATCCCAAGTAGCCTTCATTGTTTTCTTCTTGGATTTCTTGGATGATTTGAGAAGAGGACAACCGGTTCTAATGTGACCCGGTTTCTTGCATTCAGAGCAAATTACCTCATCCTTTTTGCTCTTTTCACCTTTTGACTCTTTTTGGTTGGAGAAATGTTTCTTGAGTTGTTTCTTTCTCTTTATGAAATTTTTATACTTACGTGAAAGAAAGGCAATGTCTTCTTCATCAAGAGCATCTTCATCTTCGGAGTCAACTTCCAAGGAGATGGTCTTTAAGGCTATACTCTTCTCTTTCTTTTTCTTCTCATCCTCCATGTTTTTCTTGATCTTCATCTCATGTGTCAACAACGAACCCATGAGTTCATCAATGGAGAGAGATTTGAGATCCTTTGCCTCTTGAATGGCGGTGACTTTAGGCTCCCATTGTTTAGGCAAAGTCCACAATAGCTTCTTTACCTTCTCAAGATTTGAGTACTTTTTCCCAAGTCCTTCTAAAGCATTGACAATGTTAGTAAATCTAATAAACATATCGGAAATAGCTTCATTTTCATCAATTTTAAACATTTCATATTGATGAACTAACATATCAATCTTTGTTTCTTTTACTTGACTAGTTCCTTCATGAGTAATTTCTAATTTATCTCATATCTCTTTAGCAGTTTTGCAAATAGACACTCTATTATACTCAATTTCATTCAAAGCACAAAATAAGCAATTAATAGCTTTGGCATTTAAAGAGCATGCTTTCTTTTCATTTATTGACCATTCTTCCTTAGGTTTTATAGAGCTAACACCATCAACATCTTTTGTTGGAATTTCAAAACCTTCCTCAACAATATCCCATAAATCATAATCAATAGAAAGCAAGAAAAATCTCATTCTATTTTTCCAATAACTATAATTAGTACCATTAAAGAAAGGAGGCTTTGTAATAGATTGACTATCGGTAAAAGGGATAAAACCTAAAGTTGCCATAGCTCAAAAACAATTAAGTTTATCAAGAAAAGATATTTCAAGATGAGCAACCCGCTCTGATACCAATTGTTGGATCGATATGGCAACCCTAGAGGGGGGTGAATAGGGTTTAATAAAACTTTTTCCTAAAATGACTCAATTAAACTAATTAACATACTTTTTATAAGCAATAAGAGAAATTTCAATATATGCAACAAATAAGAACAAACTAAAGCATGCAATAGATTGCTTAAATTAATTGCAAAAATAAAAAGGAAAGAGTTAGAGAAGAAGACACCGTAATTTTTATAGTGGTTCGGTCAAACTCGACCTACTCCACTCCCCAAGCGCCTCTTGGAAATTTGAATAAAAACCTTTCTACTCTTTCCACGGATTAGAGCCCAACCGTTACACCACCGCTCCCTTTACGGGTTCAAGAGCAAACCCGATCCTTTCCACGGGTGAGGACCAAACCGTTACAAGTGATGGAATTTTTGGATAACACAATACAACTCTCAATAGAGTAGATTTACAAATTTGAGCACTCAACAAAGTATCCTCACAATACAATAACACTCTCTCAAGAATAAGATGAAAAGAAAAATTTGGGAGCTTGGAGAGAGCAACAATGGAAACTTTTGAGTTTTGGAGGATTGTAAAATTGTAAAATTGTTGGTGAAAATTTGGGGAGGAAGGTGAGTTTAAAAAGAGAGGGAAATGGGGTAAAATATTCAATTTAATTTGGACCATTAGATTTGAAGATAAAGAAAAATAAAGGGTGGAGATTAAAAGCAATTAAGAGTAAAAAGAAATTAATAATAATACAAATAAAATTAAAATAAAACATTTTAACTTTTCAAAATCAAACTAACGGTAAATTTTTTTTTTATATATATATATATATATATATATATATATATATATATATATATATATATATATATATATATATATAAGTGAGTAAACGGTAAAAAGATTTTTTTTTTAAATACTGTTACTCCCAACGGACAGAAGCATTAAATGCTTTCTGTATTTTTTTATTATTTTTTTTTAAAACCGTTAGACTCAAAAACTTATATATAAAATAATATAAATATATATAATAAATATATGTTTAAATATTCAAAAGCCCATGTGGCACTCTCCCATTAATCCACGTGTCGACGTTGGATTGGTCCATTGATGCTGACTCAGCCCACCACGTCATCGCCTCGGGTATTTTCGTTAAAGCTTGTTTTGGCTATAACTTCTTCGTTTTAACTCTGATTTGAGTGATTCAAGAGGCGTTGGAATCGTTGTTCCGAGCTTTACGCTATGAGCATATTAAAACACTAAAATTTTCAGTAATTAAAAATTGAGTTTGTTATCATCAAAACATTGATTAATTAATTAATTAAAATTAATTAATTTGAGATTAAGGGCCAAAAAGCCAACACAGTTGTGGTTCTATAATGGAGTGAACCACAGCTAACGAACATTGATTAAATTGGTTAATCAGTTTAGCCAATTAATCTCATATCGTTGGAGCTTCTAATCTGTATGTCCATTAGGTCCCATCGGTAGCTCCATTGGGGCGTTGAGGTAAATTTCTAAGGGGAGTTATATATTTGAAGGGGTTCAAATAATTTTAAAGTATGAATATGATTCATAATAATAAAAACTATAGGTTATAATTAATGCTCATATGATGAATATTAATTCTATAGTTTTGATGAGGGAAACATTATTAAATATATGATATTTAATTGTAATATTAATTAATTGGTGAATTAATTAATATTGATGTTTTAATTTAATATTAATTAAATTATGATTTAATTAAGTTATATTAAAACTATAGGTTATGTGGGATGTGTGCATGAAATTGTTCATGTGTCAATAATTAAATTAAATATTTTATTTATTTATTTATTTTAATTAACTGGTCAGTTAAAGAACTGACCAGTCAATCACTCCCCTAACCCTATTCACGTGAATAGGAGGGTTTTAAGGGAGTGGGAAGTTATTTTTTCCAACCTAATCTCACAATAATCTCTTTCCCTCTCTCACGATTTTCTCCGAGTCTCTCTCTGTAGAAAAATTTGCTCTGGCTTTGGTGAGTTTACAGAGATCCAAAAATTCTCCCAAAAAAAAGGCTTTAGAGATTTTGGTTCCCACAAGCTACTCAATGCAAAAACCTAGGAGGATACCGGTGTTTCTTTCTGGTGGTGTTTCACTTCAAATCACAGCAAAGAAGGATCTTGAAGGTTGCTGGAATTTTAATTCAAAGGGTAGAATTCGGCGAGGTGATCAAGAATTTCTATAACGGTAAGGTATTCTTGATCTTGGATCAATAGGATCCAATTTAGATTAGATCTAAGTTTTTTATATAGAAATCAACATGTTTTATGATAAATTTACAGCATGATTTATAGTATTTTATTGCTGTGATTTAATTTGCTAACGTATGGTATTTTAATTCAAATTAAATAAGAGTTAAGGTTATGTTTGTTTCCGTTGCGCTAGGGCTTTAATCCCTTTCACCCTTGTTCCAGATCTGGAACGGGGGAGGGAGGAGGGACCTCCATCCTCCGTCTCCGGCGCTCCCTCCCCTTTCTGTAAAAAAAACAGTGAAAAGAAGAAATAAGAGAAGAAGAAGAAAGAAGAAGAAAAAATAATCAGTCGCCGGTCGCCGGAGAATAGGAAGAAGAAGAAGGAGGATGAGGATGAAGATGAAGAAGATGGAGAAAAAGAAGAAGAGAGAGGGAGAAATAATAAATAATAATAATAAATAATATTATTTTATTATTTTAATATTTTTTATTTAAAAAAATTAAAAAAATAATTTTTTTTATGAAAATAATAGTGTCACGTCAGCCACTGTTAACATTTAACAGAAAAATTGACGGCAGGGACCAAAGTGCTCCTTATCTCAAACCTCAGAGGTATTTTTGTTGAGTTTGAAAACTCAAGGACCAAAGTGTCGCTTAACCCAAACCTCAGGGACCAAAAGTGTATTTTTCCCGTTTATTTATTATAACCACCTAAAACTAAATAGAATTAATAATTATACGTGAGGATGAAGATGAGATTTTTTTTTTAAAACCAATTCTTAATCTTATGAGATTTTTTATTAAAAAAAACGTAAACGGAAAAAAACATTTTTTTTTTAAACCAATTCTTAATCTTACCAAAGATGAGATGAGATTTTTTTTTAAACCAATTAAAAAAATATTCTAATTTTCACCCTCGAAAATTAATTAGAATTTGGAATGAAGATGAGATTTTTTAAATAAAAAATAAAAAAAAAAAAAAAAAACCTAAACGTGGGAATGATTTTTTTTTAACCAATTCTTAATCGTATGAAAGATGATTTTTTTTTTTTTTTTGAAAAAGAAAAAAAAACCTGGGAATGATTTTTTTTTTAACGAATTCTTCATTTTTTTTTTCTAAAAAGAAAACCTAAACAAAAAAGAGATTTGAGATTTTTTTTCCTAAACGTGAGAATGATTTTTTTTTTAAAACTAATTCTTTTTTATAGAAAACGTAAAAGTGGGAATGAAGATGATTTTTTTTTAAAAAAAAAAAAAGAAAACCTAAACGAAAAAAAGAGTTGAGATTTTTTTTTTTTTCTAAACGTGGGAAGGATTTTTTTTTTTTAACGGATTCTTAATCTTATCAAAGATGAAATTTTTTTTTAAACCAATTGAGAATGATCTACCCGTGGGAATTTGAGTATTAAAATATTGAATAATTAAATAGGAAGGACAAATAAAGAATTTGAAGATTAAAAAATGGCTTAAAAGGAAATCAAAAGTTTATTCCCTTAAGAGCCTTTTAATATAGTATATAGATATAGATAATTTTTTTTTTCTAAAGGTGGGAATGTTTTTTTTTTTTAACTAATTCTTAATCTTATCAAAGATGAGATTTTTTTTTAAACCAATTGAGAATGATCTACCCATGGGAGTTTGAATAATAAAAATATTTAATAATTAAATAGGAATGACAAATAAGGAATTTGAAGATTAAAAAGGGGCTTAAAAGGAAATCAATAGTTTCTTCCCTTAAGCGCCTTTTAATATAGTATAGATATAGATATAGATAATTTTTTTTTCTAAACGTGGGAATGATTTTTTTAATAATTAATTCTTAATCTTATCAAAGATGAGATTTTTTTAAAACCAATTCAACATGATCTACCCGTGAGAATTTGAATAATTAAATAGAAAGGACAAATAAAAAATTTGAAGATTAAAAAGGGGCTTAGAAGGAAATCAAAAGTTTCTCCTCTTAAGCGCCTTTTAATATAATATATCTTATCGAAGATGAGATTTTTTTAAAACCAATTCAGAATGATCTACCCGTGAGAATTTGAATAATTAAGTAGGAAGGACAAATAAGAAATTTGAAGATTAAAAAGGGGTTTAAAAGGAAATCAAAAGTTTCTCCTCTTAAGCGCCTTTTAATATAATATAGATATAGATATAGATATAGATATATATATATATAGATATAGATGAAAGAATCCACAGTAAATGACAAAGAATGGTCTACAAAGATGTTGGCAAGTAAAAAGGGGCAAGGAATCGTAAAAGGGACCCAAAATCTAACCTAACGGCGGACTAAACCGAGACCTAATATTTATAGAAAATACGCTGGTGTCGAGACGCCAGGGCACAACGTCTCGTCACTACGAACTATTGTCTTCGTCCTGAAATCGGGTGGCGTCAAGACGCCAAGACCAGCGTCTCGACGCCAGCCTCTAATATCGACTTCCTGCTTCTTTTCTAAGTCTTGTCTCGCTTCTGCTCGGTTCGGGGCTTCAATCTTTGGCTTTCGGTGTCATAATTCAGGCCCACTTCAGCACAATTGGGTCTCTACACCTCCTCTCCGTTCAAGACATCGAGATGGCTCCAAAAACTCCGTAATTGGCTCGAATTAACACCAATTAACGTGATCGACTCCCGACACGGCCTAAGCTCAATTAACCTGTAAATAGGACAAGTAAAGCATAAAATGACTCTAACAAGCTTAGATTAGAGGCGATAAAATAGGACTATTTTGGTCCTATCATAGCAAGAAGTGAACTTTTGGTTATCTAGATCACCTGCCATATTTGAATCAGTGTAACTGACAAGCACTAGCTTTCCACTTCCAAAAGTGAGCTTCAAACTGGAGGTGCCTCGCAAATATCTCATGATGCACTTGATTGCCTCCCAATGTTGTATTCCTAGATTGGACATAAAACGACTAACAACACCAACAATATGACCAATATCTGGTCTAGTACATAGCATGACATACATCAAGCTCCCAACTGCCGAAGCATATGAGACTTTTCTCATTTCCTCCTTCTCTTCTGTAACACCATCTTCTGTTCCTAATGACAAAAAAAAATTCTATGAAACAGAACAAGGAAAAAGGAAGTTCGAATGCACTCTTGGACTGAATTTCGAGGACGAAATTCCTAAAAGGAGGTAATGATTTGTAAGACCCACTTTTGGTCACCTAGCATTTGGATATGCATATGATATATTAGTCATTTGATTTTGAAATATTTTAATGATGGAGAAGGCTTGAAGTGAAATAGAACTAAAACGGATTTTTAAATTGTGGAATACAACTTGGTAAAAAAAAAGTAATTAAAAAAAAGGAGAAGAAATTAGATTTGTACATGTTGAAAATGAATTTTTGGAGACAAGAAAATAAAATAAAGAAAGAAAAAGAAAAAAAAAAAAGAAAGAAGAAGCTTACCATGGAAGCTTGGAGGGAAAAAAAAGAAAGAAAAAAAAAAGAAATAAAATGAAGTGTGGCTTCATGGTAGCCACACAAAAAGAAAAAAAAAGAAAAAGAAAAAGAAAAGGGGAAGCCCAACGAGCAAGAAGAGAAAGGGGGGAAAGACAGAGGGAAAATATGGTGGAAGAGAGAGAAAGGGAAAAGGAAGAGAAATAGTAAGAGGGAGAGAGGGAAGAAGACACATTGAAGATGGAGTAGTTGTTGGAAGTCATTGGCTCGCCGGAAGTCATCGGAATCTCGCCGGAAAGTCGTCGGAAAGTGGCGGTAATGTTGAAAAACCACCAAAAATGTCGTGGGTAAGGTCCAAAGTAAATTGGAGATGTCCATAAACTCGATTTCAAGCCGGTAAGCTCTTTCTCTTTAAAGTTTGAGAGATTTAGGAAAATGCATAAGGTTGGACACTTTTAATGTGAGTGTTTTGTTTCCTTAAGCTGAAGAGTTCTGTGGGTTTTTGTTTATTGTGTTTTGCATAAAGATGGCTTGGAATAGGATGAAGGAACAAGGAGGAAGAGGAGACTAAGAATTTGAGGGCAAAGATATAAATCGGTAAGCTTATTATTCTTTTAAGCTTCTTTTTAGCATTGTAATAAGTATGAAATCAAGGAAGAAAAGAACCAAGCTAGAGTGGGAGAATGGAAAAGATGAAGAAAAGAAATGTTTGTGGGCTAGAGGAAGAAGAAGATGAATAGTGGAAAAATAAAATAAGCCATAATAAGAAAAGATGGTAAGTTGTGGGACAAAGTACAATTTTGTAGGTGAGTCATCAAGAAGATTTAATTGAGTGAAGGTACAAAGTGACATTGGGTTTTAATATGAGGGAAGAGGAGTAAATTGGAATTTTAGTGTAATCATAGACATTATGCAAGAATGAAAAATTGGGCTGCTATATTAAAAAAAAAAAGGTTCCCTATGTTTACTTCCTCTTTGTGAAAATAATTAAGGATATGATTAATTTTATTAATGTTCTAGGTCAAACGAATTGGAGTGGTTCCAAATTGAAATTTCCGCACCAAGAGTATAGTGAGTGGTTATTTTTACTAAGTTTTCTATTATTTTACTAATTGGTGAATTTCGAAATGAATTTTTCTATGAAACATTTGGATAATTGACAATTATGGAGGTTCAAGAAATGTATGCTTATTCAACGAATTGATTTACTATTTGTTAAACGAATTTGAAATTGTAAAAAATGGGTTATGTTGTTCAAATGAAATTGTAAATTAGTACCATGGGATCACAAAGGATTTTTTTATTATTATTATTTATGTATGACCTTAACTATCTCAAATTACTCCGTTATTATGAGTTTATGAAAGACGAGTTTATGCAAATCTTTTGATTTTAGCCTAATGGCAAAGGTTCAAGTTATATGAGGTAAATCCAAATATTGGGAGTTTTTAAAGTGACTTCACGATGTTTGAATCACGATTTTAGTTGAATTCATGGATTTTTTGATCTATATAAGCCAAACCTTGTAAATGGCAAAATCAATTACGAAAATGATCATTGGGTTATGACTTTTAGTTATGTGAACTTGATTTGAAATGTTATGGCTTTTTGCGTGGTTTGTGAACTTAGTTTACGAGATACAATTGTTTTTCAAACCACTAGATGATGTACCCACAATGATTTCCCAATACACTTACGTGAATGTGTTTCCGTAGTGTAGTTATGATATATGAGGTCGTTGGGACCCACTTCGACACACATAGGCTTTGGGTCGTGTGTTGAGGTACTTTGCCCTTTGGGGGTTGCTCTGCACGCGTATGACCAGTTGCTCTGCTATGTACCTTGAGATTACTCGGTACATAGTATGACCAGGATTTGCTCTGCTATGTACCTTGAGATTACTTGGTACATAGTATGACCAGGATTTGCTCTGCTATGTACCTTGAGATTACTCGATACATAGTATGACCAGGAATTGCTCTGCTATGTATCTTGAGATTACTCGATCCATAGTATGACTAGTGGCTATGCTATGCATGAGGATTCAACCTATGCATAGTATGACTAATTTTGCTCTGCTATGCGTATTGAGACTACTCTACGCTAGTATGAGCAGTTTTCGGGTACATGTTTAGTGATGGATTTTCTAGCCACACAAATATGTGTTAAAGTTTTACATTTAAAAGATTCTCATGGTATAAAATACTTTAACTTGTGAACTTGCGATAGAAGTTACAAGTGTTTCAAGGCTTCCTTCAAAAGCTTATGTTAAGTTCTTGTTAATTACCTTTTTATGATTGTTTATGCTATTAGTCTTCTTAAATTTGTTTTCTTATAAACTTCTACCACTCATTGAGCTTTTTAGCTCACTCTTTTCCTAAATTTTTTTACCAGGTAGCAATTGAGTTTCCAACGAGCCTATCGAGGTCGAGATCTGCCACTAGTCTTCTTTAGATTACATCATTTTGCATGTAAATATGATATTGATGTTTTGTATTTTTTTTTATAACTAAAGTGGCTAGCATCATTCTGGAAGTTGTAACATCTGAATTTATATTGAGTGTTAAATTGGGGACTTATGTTTTCCATTAGTAGTTTTGGTTTGTGGTTGTGGGATTTTGATTTGATTTGTGATTGTGACGTACTGGTAATAGTGTTGGATTTTAAAGAAATCATTTGGGGGTGTGTTTTATCAAAATTTTCAGGGGAAACTCTGTCGAAATTTTTATTTTGATTTTTAGTAAAGTTTTGCTAGCCACCCATGGTTTTAATGAAAAATGAGTTTTGTTTCGCAAGGTTTGACAATGGATTTCATAGTTTAGTAGGGTAATTTGGGATGGGGTGTGACATCTTCATACCTGAGAATGTTTTTTTTTTTTTTTAACTAATTCTTAATTTTTTTTTAAAAGATTACGTAAAAGTGGGAATGAAGATGATTTTTGTTTTTTTTTTTTTTAAAGAAAACCTAAACGAAAAAGAGATTTGAGATTTCTTTTTCTAAACGTGAGAATGATTTTTTTTTAACTAATTCTTAATCTTATCAAAGATGAGATTTTTTTTTTAAACCAATTGAGAATGATCTATCCGTGGGAATTTGAATAATAAAATATTGAATAATTAAATAGGAAGGACAAATAAGGAATTTGAAGATTAAAAAGGGGCTTAAAAGAAAATCAAAAGTTTCTTCCCTTAAGCGCCTTTTAATATAGTATAGATATAGATATAGATATAGATATAGATATAGATAACTTTTTTTTTTCTAAATGTGGGAATTGTTTTGATGATTTTTTTAAAACCAATTCAGAATGATCTACCCGTGGGAATTTGAATAATTAAATAGGAAGGACAAATAAGAAATTTGAAGATTAAAAAGGGGCTTAAAAGGAAATCAAAAGTTTCTCCCCTTAAGTGCCTTTTAATATAGTATATATATATATAGTATAGATAGATATAGATAGATTTTGATCCTTTGGCTGACCTTTTGTTTAACTAAAAAAACATGGCACCTAATTCTATATTGTAGTAAGTTCATATTACTTTTTAAATTATAAATCATGTTTCGTTGGGTCGTTTGATAACCATTTGGTTTTTTTGTTTTGTAAAATTAAGCCTACTCCCACTTATAAGTTACTTTGGCCCCGTTTGATAACGTTCTCGTTTCCTGTTTCTCGTTTCTCGTTTCTTGTTTCCTGTTTCTTGTTTCTTGTTTTTTAAGAAGTAAAAACAGAAACATGTTTGATAACTATTTCTGTTCCTCGTTTCTCTGAAAAAAGAAACAGAAACACAAAATGTGTTTGATAACCGATTCTTGTTTCTTGTTTTTTTAGTTAAAATAAAATTTAGTACATATAATATAAAAATATATTAATTTTCAACGATTATTTTTTTATTTCTCCTTTTTTCTCATCACTACCACCATTGTTACCGATCACCCGCCATCGTTGATCATCGGCCATCGCTACCGACCTTTGACCACTGAGCGAATGCAGACAGTCAACGGCGAAAGCTGGAAAAGTCGTCGGTGCGTGGTGGCGGTTGTCGAAAATAAGAAAAAAAGGAAAAGTTTCGG
This sequence comes from Luffa acutangula, assembly GCA_036850905.1. Lineage (NCBI taxonomy): Eukaryota > Viridiplantae > Streptophyta > Magnoliopsida > Cucurbitales > Cucurbitaceae > Luffa > Luffa acutangula. The sequence continues at coordinate 41,549,717 of CM072097.1, read as the reverse complement.
TCGACGACGATAGTGGCAGCCGGTAGTCGGAGGTCGAAGGTGGAATCTGGTAGTCAGAGGTCGACTGTAGCAACTGGTCGACGGAGGTCAGTGGGGGTCAGTCGGAGAAGGCCGATCAGCGGAGGTCGACCACGACTGGTAGTCGGAGGTCGATGGAGATCGACGGTGCCTAGTAGTCAGAGGTCGACGATAGCTGTCGTTCAGCAGAGGTCGGCGGGGCCCGATAGTTAGAGGTTGACGGTAGCGGCTGCTCGACGGCGCCCGGTAGTCGGAGGTTGACAAAAGACCAAGAACGACGGTGGCAGTCGGTCGACGAAGGTCGGTAGTCAGAGGTCGACGGTGGCGGTTGGTCGGTGGTGGTCGGTAGTCGAAGGTCGACGATGGCGATCGATCGACATATGTCGGTCAGTAGAGGTCGGCAATGCCCGATAGTCAGAGGTCGACGGTGGCAGTAGTTCGATGGAGGTCGGCGGCTATCGGTAGTTAGAGGTCGACAGTAGTGGCTGGTCGGCGGCGCCCAATAGTCTAAGGTCGATAGTAGCGGTCAGTCGGCGGAGGTTGGTCAACAGGGGTCAACGACGCTCAGTAGACGGAGATCAACGATGGTGGTTGGTCGACGACGCCATGTAGTCGGAGGTTGACGGTAACAGTTTGTCGGTGGAAGCAGGTTAACAAAGCAGGGGTTGGCGGAATCGTCGACCAATGGTGGCTGATAGTCGACGGTAATTAGAGGTTGGCGGCGCCTAGTAGTCAAAGGTCGATGGTGGCAGTCGCTCAACGGAGGTCGGCGGTTGCCGGTAGTCAGAGGTCGACGGTAGTGGCTGGTAGGCGGCGCCCGATAGTCTGAGGTTGACGGTAGCTGTGAGTCGGAGGAGGCTGGTCAGCGGGGTCGACGGCGGCCGGTAGTTGGTGGTCGATGGTGGCGGTCGTTCGATGGAGGTTTGCGGCTGCCGGTAGTCAGAAGTCAACGGTAGTGGCAGGTCGGCGGCGTCTGGTAGTCTGAGGTCGACGGTAGCGGTCAGTCGGCGGAGGCCGATCAGTGGAGGTTGATAGCGGCCGGTTGTCAGAGGTCGACAGTAGCGGTCGACTGCAGCTGGTAGTTGGAGGTCGGCGACAACCGGTAGTCGGAGGTGCACGTTGGCAGTCGGTCGACAGAAGTCGGAGGTGCACTGTTGGGTTGGTTGTGGCCGGTAGTGGGAGGTTGACGACGGCGGTCGGCGATGATCGTCAGTTGGAGGTGGACGGTGGCGGTCGGTCGGTGGAGGTCGATAACAGCCAGTAGTCGAAGGTCGACAGTGGTGGTCGGTCAGCGGAGGTCGACAGCGGCCGGTAGTCGGAGGTCGACAATGGTGGCCAGTCGACAGAGGTCGACGACAACCAGTAGTCGAAGGTGGATGGTGGCGCTCAGTTAGCGGAAGTCGATGGCGGCCGGTCGTCGGAGGTTGACGGTTGCGGTTGGTCGCGACAGGTAGTCGGAGGTGGACAGTGGCGGTTGGTCGGTAGAGGTCGACGACGGTCGGTTGTCGGAGGTCGACGGTAGCGATCGGTCGCGGGCGGTATTTGGAGGTCGACGATAACGGTCTGTCGGCGAAGGCCGATAGTCGAAGGTTGATAGTAGCGGACGACCGCAACCGGTAGTCGGAGGTCGACAATAGTGGTCGGTCGACAGAGGTCGGCGACGACCAGTAGTAGAAGGTAGTTTGTGGCGGTCGGTCAGTGGAGGTCGGCGGCGGCCGATAGTCGAAGTTCGACGGAGGCGGTCTGTCGGCGACACCTGATAGTCGGAGGTTGACAGTGACGGCTGGTCGGCGACGATCCATAGTCAGATGTCAACGATGGTGGGCGGTAGTTTGAGATCGTGGAGGTGATAACAAAAGGAAAAAAGGAAAGAAATAACACAAATAATAAAAAAAAATGAAAGAGAAAGAAATAACGAAAAAATAAAAAAATAAAAAAGGAAAGAGAACGAAATAACGAAAAAAGATTTTAAAAAAAAGACGAGGAAGTGGTTAAGAAAATAGAGGAAGAGAAGAGATTGGTGTAGGAGTGGGAGGGAGAGATGGATACATGCATGAAAGATAGAGAAAAAAAAAAACAGAAACAGAATTTGAGAAACAACATTTTGTAGTTTCTCAAATTTGGCCTCTTTTTTAGAAACGTTTCTAGAAATTTAGAAACAGACCGCCTCCGTCGAACTTCGACTATCGGCCGCCGCCGACCTCCACCGACCGACCGCCACAAACCACCTTCTACTACTGGTCGTCGCCGACCTCCGTCGACCGACCACTATTGTCGACCTCCGACTACCGGTTGCAGTCGTCCGCTACTATCAACCTTCGACTATCGGCCTTCGCTGACAGACCGTCATCGTCGGCCTCCAAATTCCGCCCGCGACCGATCGCTACCGTCGACCTCCGACAACCGACCGTCGTCGACCTCCGACAACCGACCGTCGTCGACCTCTACCGACCAACCGCCATTGTCCACCTCCGACTACCTGTCGCGACCAACCGCAACCGTCAACCTCCGACGATCGGCCGCCATCGACTTCCGCTAACTGAGCGCCACCATCCACCTTCGACTACTAGTCGTCGTCGACCTCCGTTGACTGGCCACCATTGTCGACCTCCGACTACCGATCGTTGTCGATCTCCGCTGACCGACCACCACTGTCGACCTTCGACTACTGGCTGTTATCGACCTCCACCGACCGACCGCCACCGTCCACCTCCAACTGACGATCATCGCCGACCGCCGTCGTCAACCTCCCACTACCGGCCACAACCGACCCAACCATGCACCTCCGACTTCTGTCGACCGACTGCCACCGTGCACCTCGGACTACCGGTTGTCGCCGACCTCCAACTACCAGTTGCGGTCGACCGCTACTGTCGACCTCCGACAACCGGCCGCTATCAACCTCCACTGATCGGCCTCCGCCGACTGACCGCTACCGTCGACCTCAGACTACCAGACGTCGCCGACCGGCTACTACCGTCGACTTCTGACTACCGGCAGCCGCCAACCTCCATCGAACGACCGCCACCGTCGACCACCAACTACCGGCCACAGTCGACCCCGCTGACCAGCCTCCTCCAACTGACAGCTACCGTCAACCTCCAACTACATGGCGTCGTCGACCAACCACCATCGTCGATCTCCGTCTACCGAGTGTCGTTGACCCCTGTTGACTAACCTCCGCCGACTGACCGCTACTGTCGACCTTAGACTATTGGGCGCCGCCGACCAGCCACTACCGTCGACCTCTAACTACCGACAGCCGCCGACCTCCATCGAACTACTGCAACTGTCGACCTCTGACTATCGGGCATTGCCGACCTCTACTGACCGACATATGTCGATCGATCGCCATCGTCGACCTTTGACTACCGACCACCACCGACCAACCGCCATCGTCGACCTCTGACTACCGACCTTTGTCGACCGACTGCCACCGTCGTTCTCGGACTACTGTCAACCTCCGACTATCGGGCGCCGTCGAGCAGCCGCTACCGTCAACCTCTAACTATCGGGCGCCGCCGACCTCTGCTGAACGACAGCTATCGTCGACCGCTGACTACTAGGCACTTTCGATCTCCGTCGACCTCCGACTACCAGTCGTGGTCGACCTCCGCTGATCGGCCTTCTCCGACTGACCCCCACCGACCTCCGTCGACCAGTTGCTACAGTCGAACTCTGACTACCAGATGCCACCGTCGACCTCCGACTACCGGCTGCCACTATCGTCGTCGACCGAAACTTGTTCATTTTTTTCTTATTTTCGACAACCGCCACCACGCGCCGACGACTTTTCCAGCTTTCGCCGTTGACTGTCTGCATTTGCTCAGTGGTCAAAGGTCGGTAGCGATGGCCGATGATCAACGATGGCGGGTGATTGGTAACAATGGTCGTAGTGATGAGGAAGAAGAAGGAGAAATAAAAAAATAATCGTTGAAAATTAATATATTTTTATATTATATGTACTAAATTTTATTTTAACTAAAAAAACAAGAAACAAGAATCGGTTATCAAACACATTTTGTGTTTCTGTTTTTTTTTCAGAGAAACGAGGAACAGAAATAGTTATCAAACATCTTTCTGTTTCTACTTCTTAAAAAACAAGAAACAAGAAACAGGAAACAAGAAACGAGAAACGAGAAACAGGAAACGAGAACGTTATCAAACGGGGCCCAAACAAGTCTGTTTCTTAAAAAATGAGAAACGGGAACAAGAAACAGGAAACATGAACGTTATCAAACGAGGCCTTTGTTTTTTCATCCACCTCATTTCTATGTTTTAAAAAACCAAGCCAATTTTTTAAAACTAAAAAAAAGTAGGGATCGTTTGTAACCATATCATTTTTTGTTTTTTGTTTTTATTTTTCATTTTTTAAAAACATGGTTATTTGATAACCATTTCTGTTTTTTTAAAACGTTTTTGAAATTATAAGCAAATTTCAAAAAACCAAAAAAGTAGTTTTTTAAAACAGATTTTTGTTTTTCAAAAACTCATTTTTCTTCCCATGTTTTTTTTTCTATTTTACATATCTCCCTCCAACAATTCTTTTTTTTCTCTATAACATTTTTTTCTTTACAAAATTTATTTTTCTCTCTCTAAATTTTTCTGTATCAAAACTTTTTTTCCTCTATAACTTATCTATTTCTAAAAATTTAGTCATAGCTTTTCTTTCCCTAATTAAACATATTCTAACTTTTCTTTTGAAAAAAAAAATCTCCCAACATTTTCTCTCGCTACAACTTTTCTTTATTTTTCTAATTTATTGTTATTTCTTTAGCATATCTTTTACTCTTAACCTTACTGTATCTCTAAAATTTCTCTTTTTATTTATTTTTCTATCTAAAATTTATCTTTTCTACTCTGCTTTTTTTTTCTCTAACTAATATTGTTTACACGAGATTTTCAAAGAAGAAATTTAATTCGTGGAAATGAACTCGATTTTATTGTTTTTGATGTATAAGTGTTACAATCTCTAATATTTATCCTCTGATTCTTTCTCACAAATATATAAACTTTGGTCTCTAGCTTGTTGATTGTAACACCCGAGTTAGGAGGGGTACATGAATGAACCGAGGCCACATACGAATGAGAGGGATCCTGAGGACATGAAAGTATGGTCAAGTTAAGCTTAAAAGAATTGATAGATACTACCTATACCAACAAGGTGCACCTTCCTTTTCGGTGGCTCAATCATAAGAACTTTGAAGTTAAGCGTGCTTGACTTGGAGAAGTTCTATGTCGGGTGACCTCCTGGGAATTTTCTTAGGAAGCATGTGAGTGAAGACAAAGCATGCTAAAAGGACCTTGTGTTGGTTTGTGGGGATAGTCTTCACTCTTGAAAGCACTTTTAAGACAAGCATGGTAACATGGTCGGGTCGCAGGGGAATGTCGGGGCCTTAAGTGCCGAATCTGAATTCCGAATCCTGGGCCTGGGGCGTTACATTGATCTTCTTGTGCAGGTTTGTTGAGCTTCTTGGATGATCAGCCTGCTAGGTTGATGATCTCTTGGATCGGTTTGTCTTCTTAGATGATCGACCTGTATTGCCACATGACATAATTTGATTGGACTTGGCTTATGTCATTCGATGGATCAATAATAAACATGTGGCGTTATATAATATGCCAATTTTTCATGTCTTTTAAACTAATTTAGGGACATGTGTAATTTTGTAATTGGTCTCAAATTTATTTTATCATTAATTTAAATTAATAACATGACATTTTGTGATTGACCGAAATTTCTCATTCAACAAATATCTTTTATGGAGTCTAACTAATATTCTCTCTCTAAACATTTTTTTTCACGTCTCTAAATTTTCTATGTTTAACTTTTCTCTCGAAAAAATTCATATTTAAGTCTCTAAATTTTTGTTTCAATGTCTTTACATATTGTTCTCTCTCTATAACATCTTTTCACCTCTCTAATTTTTAAAAAACTGAAAACCAAAAGCAGTTATCAAACATATATATATATATATATATATATATATATATATATATATATATATGGTTTTTGTTTTTAAAAAACAAAAGACCAAAAAACAAAAACTGAAATGGTTATCAAACGGGCTGTAGTTTTCAAAAACTTGTTTTTGTTTTTGAAATTTAGCTATGAATTCAAATGTGTCTTTAGTAAAGATGAAAACCATAGTGAGGAAATTTGAAGAAAACAAGCATATTTTTCAAAAATCAAAAACCAAAAACCAAATGATTATCATATTGGAGCTTAAATTTTCAAGTTTGAAAATCCATATCATATTTAAAATTTTTTAAATTAACTAATCTATTAGACATAAAATTGAAAATTGTGTTTAATAATACATTCTCAACTTTTAATTTTGTATTTAATAAATTCATGATTGAAATTCAAATACATATTAATAAAAAATTTGAAAGTTTAAGATCAACTAAACACTTTTGTAAAATTTAGTGACTTAATAGGTACAAACTTGAAAGTTCAAAAACTAAATATATAATTTAATATACTATGTTTTTTCATAAAATTAATTTAAAAAATGGTAGAAAGTATTGCATAAGCAAACAACTATTTCCATTCATTTTTTTTTTTGAGAAAAATATTCCATTCATATTTAATATTTACAAAACACGATGTTGAAGCTCGAGCATAGCTCAATGGTCATTTACATGTACTCTCAACCACAACCAAGAAGCAAGAGGCTCAAATTCCTCAACTTCTAATTTGTTGAACTCGAAAAAATATGAGGTTGAATAACATGTTACAAAAGTGGTGTGGAAAACGTGGACTCAATTGTCACAAGTGAAATATGTCTTTTTTTTTTTAAAAAAAAATCGTCTTCTTCTTTTAGCTTTTTCTTGAGTTATTTATTTATTTTCTTTTTTTACAACATGTAGGGATGGGGGAATCGAACACAGACCTCTTGGTCATTAGTACAAGCTTTATGCCAGTTGAGCTAGACTCATGTCGGCTCTCTTGAGTTATTGGATTCAACAAAAAAAAAAAAACTCTCCATAGCAATATAAGAGTGTGTTTAGTTTAACTTTTCAAGTGTTTAATTTTGAAAAAAAAATCATTTTGAAAAAATTATAGTATTTGACAACCACTAAAAATGACTTATTAGAAAATGAGATTGAGAAAAAAACCACATTTTAGAGAAACACTTGAAACCAACTTTTTTTTTTTTTTTTTTTTTTTTTTATAAAAAAATTAAGTATATAATAACTTGTGTATAAAGACACTTATAAGGAAATGGAACCAAACATATGAGTGTTTAAATTGTAAACAATTTTTATACAAAATGTTTTTTTAAAAAATGTATTCTTGAAAAACATTTAAATTAAAATGTATTTCAAACGAACCCTAAAAAATTTCCAAGTTCTTTTACTTTTTTCTACATGTGTCATAATGCCACTAGGACCATAATGGTTCTATGCAAAAACTATATACATAAAGAAGTATAACTCAACTAGCATAAAACTTGTACTAGTGACCAAAAGGTATGTAGTTCGAATTTCTCACCACCATATATTATTAAAAAAAAACTATATACATAACCATATGTATCAAACTATACACTTCTAATCAAGGATATTTGAATTTCGACAAATATTTCGGTAAAAAACATGGATATATCAGGAAATGTTGTAAAAGTATTTGAAATATTTTGAAAAAAAAAAACAATTTTGACCCCTGAACTTAGTATGTTGTATCAATTTTAACTCTAAACTTTTAATTTTATCAAATTGAACCTCAAACTTAACAAATTGTATCAATATGAACCTCAAACTTGCATAAGTGTTGCAATGTAGACATTTGGTCAACTTTTCATTTGAATTGCCATTAAAGCATGTAATTGAACATTTCTTCTTCTTCTTTTTTTTTTTTTTTTAATTCACATTGCACCTGAGTTGGTGTTTTGTAAAAAATTTTTTGGAGAAACTCTTTATCAAAAGAAATCAAATATGTCAGACTATTCTTCTTATTGTTATAAAAAAAAAAACAAAGTTATTGGCAACAAGAAAAACCCAGCAAATATGAGAAATAAAAAACTCGATTTTTTTTTTAATTTTCATTTCCTATATTTGTACATCTTCTAATTAGCAAGAAAAAAAAAAAACAGTAAAAGAAGAAGAAGAAAAAAAAAAAACTGCAAAGCTCTTGGCAGTAAGAAAAAACCAACAAATATTTAAAGATAAAAAACCTCAAGTTGTTCTCCTTTAGTAATTTTAGATAGTAGCAATAATGTAACGCCCCGCGTTTCGAAATCGAGCCATTTTGGAATTAATTGGGCTTTCTTACTCTAATTTGAAAAAAATAGAATTTAAGTTTATTAAATTATATTTCTATAATTTAGGGAAAAAATATTTTTTATTTAAATCCTTAATTCCTAAAGTTTGGGATATAAATTTAGACCTCTTATCCTCCAACCAAAAATCTCAAATTAATTAGAAATTTCTTCAAATCTTTTAGGAGTTTTAATTTCGGTTTTCCATTTAGGAAAGAAAAGAATTCCTCGAGTTTAAGTAAATCCCTAGAATTTTTCCTCTCATTATTTGTCACTATTCTAATTGGGAGAATTAAAAGAAAAGAAAGAAAAAGAAAAGAAAAAAAAAACAAAACGGTTAAATTATAAAAAATACCCCTAAACTTTAGGGTTTGTTTCAATTATGCCCCTAGACTTTCAAAAGTTTCAATTATGCCCTTGAAGTTTCAAAATTGTTTCAAAACTACCCTTGAAGGTTTTTTTTTTGTTAAATTCATGGATGTAAAATGACGTGTTTGCATATATATTGTTGCTTATGTGAATAGATTTGAACACATACGTGGAAAAAACGATAAAACACATGCAAACGCATCAATTTTGTCGATAAATTTAACGGAAAATGTCTCCAAGGGTAGTTTTGAAACAAATTTGAAACTTCAAGGGCATAATTGAAACTTTTGAAAGTCCAGGGATATAATTGAAACAAACCCTAAAGTCGAGGGGTATTTTTGATAATTTAACCAAAACAAAACCCTCTTCTTCCATTCCCCTCTCTTTACGCCGTTCAGCCCCCCCTGATTTTCAGTCTCCAGCCGCCGCCGTTTCTTCTCGCCGCCGCCGCCGTTTTCAGTCAAGCTTCTTCTTCTCCGGCGCGTGTAGCTCTTCCTCCAGCGTCTCTCTCTCGGCGTTTCTCCTCCTGCAGCGCCGTAATCTCCCTCTCGTTTTCGTGTGAAGCCACCAACCCGATCCCTGTTTTCGTTGACTTCGTCGGCCAGACCCACGGCATATCTTCTCCGGCATCTTCTTTCTCGCGTGTTCGCCGGCGAGCTTCGATTCTCAGCATCAATCGCGTGTGGCCGCAGTCCGTGGGCGTTTTCCTCTCCTTCTCGCGCTCTACTCGGTCTGAGCAGCAAGAACCCACGTCGCTGTCGCCTCCCTCTCTCGCGTGCCGTTGCTGTTGTCTCTCTCTCCTTCTGCGTGCAACAGGATTTGCGAGACCCATGACAGATTAGAGTTTCAGCGGCACGAGCAGTGGCGTTAGGCATGTTTTCTCCCTTCAGTCGGCTTCAATGTGTGAGTTTTAGCCCGATTCTTCTTCTCGTAAGCATTTGGTAAGTTTGGCTTAAGACCCACTCGGTTTCCTTCGAGTTTCAGCATGTACCATGTAGTTTTAGTCCTCAAAGTTGTCCTAGATCATGACCCATGCTTGTTTGAGTTCGAATATGGTTTACCCATTCCGTTTCGGCTTCTAACTTACAGGTTTGAGGTTTTTGGAAAGCCAAATAGCAAGCGTTTGAGCTTGAAATTGGCTTTCGACGAATACCCATAACCCGAACAGCCTTGGGACTGAATGCCCATAAGCTAGGAGGTTCGGATTAGTGATTTCGAACTCATTCGATCACTGGACAGCAAGCTTCAAGGCTGTGTAGGTGCCGATCAGTAAGTTTTAATGCTCTTTAAACCCTTTCAATCTTGGTTTGGTGCCTTAGGTTGGTTCTCAGTGTTCAAATGTTCTTGTTTTATGAATTAATCTTGTTCTTGGCTGTCGATCTAGCTTGCAGGCTTGAATCCAAGTTTGGTTTCGGTAAGAAATTCATCTTTAAAGATTCCTTAGTTTGAATTAAGTTGTTGAGCTTGCTTCTGACCTTTATGAGTTAATATTTCTGTTTAGGAGCTTTTCGAGTTCTGTATGGGCTCTTGGATTATTGTAGTAGTGATATAAGTAAGTGGAATTCTACCTGTTGAGTTTGTTTGCTTGTGTGCTAGCTTGTTGCGTGTTTTATTTGTTTAGTTTCGATATGTTGGATATATGTATATGTTATGTAATGACGAGTTTGAGCATGTTGATCTGATATATTAAACTGTTGAATTGATATACGTTGAATTGATGTGATGCGTTCTGGCTGTGACAAGCGTTTTCTTATCTTGTTGTGCTTGGTTATAAAGCATGATTTTAATGTTGTGAGCGCATGCTGTAATTTTGGTTATTGCATGGATTAGAAGTATGACACGAGCTAGAAGAGCATGTTTAGGTTGTGCATTGAGGTTGTGAACCTGTTTAGTGAAAGAATGGTCAGAGGACCTTGTGTGTAATAGTGAGATTTGAAGTCAGAGGACCTTGGGTGTGTTGAAAAGGAAAGTTAGGTGAATACCAGGTGCCTCGGGTAGAAATGGTCGAGGGGTGGTATGTCACCAATGGTTAAGAGGAGCATCGGGTGCCTTGGGTAATATGGCCAAGGGGCGATGTGATGAGTCTATATGTTGTGAAAGTCATCGGGTGCCTTGGGTAATATGGCCAAGGGGCGATGCAACAGTTCGGGGCCTTGGGTACAAATGGTCAAGGGTCGAACGCTGAGCTCCATAGAGAGCATTGTGGTTCTGGGTACAAATGGTCAAGGGACAGTGCGACTCGAAGGGTCAGTCTTGGAGAGTTTTGTGAGGGCTACGGGAATTTGAAGTCATCGGGTGCCTTGGGTAATATGGCCAAGGGGCGATGCAACATTTCGAGACCTTGGGTACAAATGGTCAAGGGTCGAACACCGAGCTCCATAGAGAAGCCTGAGGCCTTGGGTACAAATGGTCAGGGGTCAGTCTTGGAGAGCTTTGAAAGGACTCAGAGGAGTCGAGTTGAGAAGACTCAGAGGAGTCGTGTTGAGAAAACTCAGAGGAGTCGAGTTGAGAGGACTCAGAGGAGTTAGATAAAGCTTGTTAAAGCTTGAGTTAGTGGTTATGAGTGCATGTCACATGTTTATATGGTTTGATGTATAAGTTGATGCATATTATATGTGTTAGTTGTTTTTCATGAATATTGAGCTTGTGTGTGGAAAGCATGATATTTGCCTTGTATGAGAATGTGTTTGATGGCTCCACAGGTGTGAGCCACTTACTCAGTACCGTGGTTTTTGTATTGACCCACCACCAGGTTTTGCAGGTGATGTGAGCATACTCGGACTTGGTGATGAAGAGGAGGGTTGAAGGAAGAGACCGTTAGATATCTAGTTTTGCTTATTTATTTTTGTGATTAGAGTTTTGGTTGGCTTCTGTTAAACCGATGTAGTGGTTGGTTCACTTGTTTGACAGTTGTAATATACTTGAGTTTGTGGTTTCTTTTATTTAGCGTGTTAGTGTTATTAACTGCATTTGTTACGAGATCCGACTCGTATTGATTTTACTTGAGAGTTGAAGTTAGTTCTTGTGTTACTGAGTATGTTTGGGATGTTGTCAAGTGAGGTTGAAGTTGTGATATGTATTAGAAGTGTTTTTCCTTGTTTCAGGTGTTTAAAATTTTTGGTTAGTTAAACTTACGTCATTATGTTGCCGAAATTTTCGGGGCATCAAGTTGGGGTTAGTGTAAAAATTTAGTAATCTTCCCTAGTTTAGATTGAATTTTGGGGGCGTTACAGTTGGTATCAGAGCGGAGTTGTTCCTGTAGACTAACCTAGGAAATCTAGGTTGTTGAGTTGTGTTAGGTGTAATGGTCTTTCTCTTCCTCCTCTCCACCACCAGGTATGTGAAATTATAATTGTTATAATATGATACCGGTTGGACTATTTTGATTATATGTTGTTTGCGTACTTGTATTCTTATTGATTGCCTTGGTTGTTTTGCTTGAGCATGTTTATTTTTCTATATTGCTTTATTTTATAGTAGCTAGGCGGGAGCATATAATTGTTATAATATGATACCGATTGGACTATTTTGATTATATGTTGTTTGCGTACTTGTATTCTTATTGATTGCCTTGGTTGTTTTGCTTGAGCATGTTTATTTTTCTATATTGCTTTATTTTATAGTAGCTAGGCTTAGGATGCTCCCTGTAGCTGTATAGATAGCTTGCGTTGATTATCTGATTCTTGTTTGGTAGTAGGAGTAGGATGCTCCCATAGTTATCTAGCTAGCCTTTTGATTTCCTTGGGATTGTTTTGTGTTGTTGCTTGTTAGTAGGCATAGGATGTTGCCATAGTCCCTTAGATAGCTTGCATGTTTTTAGGACTAGATTGTTATCTTAGTTCGAGGTTAGTTCCTCCTATTCAAGTTTCTTAGGGGAATTCATTAAGTGAGTTCCTTGTTTCCTTCTTTAGCGATGAGTTTTAGCGAGACTTGAGAAAGTGGTCGTTTTGACTCTCCAAATGTTTTTGAAGTCAATTCGCACCCTGAGGTGAATTCCCCCTTCCTCTTTTGGTGCTTTGTCATTTGAATCTATCTGTGATGTGAGTTCTTAGGTTCACTTTGATATGTTTTTGTTGCATCGGTTAGATCCTTTGTTTCCTATGAAGTTAGTGGAAGCTAGTAGGTTGGGTTCCCAATCCCTATCAAGCGTTGCCTAGTTCCTAAAGAATCGAGAAATTTCCTTGTAATAGGTGAAGTTGGGCGACCTCTTGTATAGGCAAGCTTCAAGGAAAAATATCTTCCTAGAATAGTTTTGTGATCCTGCTTCTTAAAGTTAAGGATCATGGAATTATAGTTCCAAGGAGGCTTTCGAAACAAAGTTCCAGTGTTGCAGGCTTGCTGTGAGGTCTTTGGGTTGAATAGCGTTTTGCAACCGCTATGGATTTCGTGAACCAGTCTCAAAGTCTTTTTAGATTTGCTCGTGATAACGTTCTTGGCGGTATGTTGGTTTGTTCTCAAACCAAGAGTCAAAACATTTCCCCACGCAATGAGACCTCAACCTAAGACAAGAAGATGTTGAGAATCGATAATGATTTCAACATCAGTCGTCTTGAGGATAAATTTACCTTGGTTAGCAGTTATTATTAATCGAGATTATTTATACAAATATAAAAATGGTCTTGATCCCGATCGAGACTATCCCGGGACGAAACAATATAATTTCGCTTGCCTCGCTCGTGATTTCTGGTCGTGTGGTTCGGCAGGGATAGGATCGGGAAAAAATTAATTGTAGAATAATTGGGGTCTTTGTATGAGGTTTTCTTTTGAAATTATGTTTAGTTGGAGGGTTAAAATTAATGGAGTAATCATTTTTTGAGAAGGTTGGTGAAAAGGTAGGTGAAAAATTAATTACATTTGTATTTATTGCATTGGGGACATATGAGTAATTTCAACCCCTTGCTTACATCATCTTCATCATCAAGGAGTCCAAAAAACATTGTTTCTAAAGAGGGTCATTTTTTCCAAAACCAAAACTCTTGGGGGTCATTTTTTGGGTTGAGTATTGCAACTTATTTGAAATCTGAAAGTGTTTTTACTAATGAAAGAATATTTAATTATGCATTATCTTGGTTTTGATGTTTTCAAATTATGAATATCTACTTTTACATTGTTGAACTTAAAAAAGGTTTTAAAGTAGTTTTGGCATTATAAGTGAATTTTGCTCAAAAACTATATTTAAAGACTAAATTCTAGAATAGAGACTTGGGCATTTCATCATTCCTTCTTCTAGTCCTGTTCAAGGTCCATCTAAGGGAGAGTGGAGTATTTCTTTTTTTTTTTTTTTTTTTTTTTTTTTTTTTTGATGAAAAGCCAACTTTCATTGAGAATAAATGAAAGAATACACGGACATACAAAAAACAAGCCCACAAAAAAGGCGCCCAACTAGAGGAAAGGGCCCTGATCAAGCAAGATACAACCTAATGGATAATTACAAAACAACTTTGAGACCAAAGCCCAGAGAGAGACATGATATCGAGTGAGGGACCATATATCCTTGGGATCCCTCTCTCTCCCCCTAAACACTCTATTATTCCTTTCACCCCAAAGGTTCCACAACAACGCACACATCCCCCCAATCCACAAAAATCTCGCTCTCTCACGCAAAGGCGGATGGAGGAGGAACTCCTCGATCATCTCCCTGTGGTCAACAAAAGGCATCCCCTGCATCCCAAAAACCTGAGCAAACTGATCCCACGCTCCACGTGCATAGGCACAACTCCATAGAATGTGATCCAGATCTTCCTCCGCCTTCCGACACAGGATGCAACAAAACGGGCCAACCAAAGAGGACATCCTTTTCATCAGGCGATTGTAGGTATTGACCCTGCCATGGATAACTTTGCCACATAAAAAAACCTAATCTTCTTCGGGACTTTCACCTTCCACACACGTGAAAAAATGGACTCACTTTGGGGGGAAGGATGCAAGAGCCAACGAAAAAGGGAGCTACAAGAGAACCCGTCAGAAGGACTAGGGCTCCAACAACGGAAATCCCTCCTCCCCACCCTGAAATCGAACTCCTCAATCAAAGACAAAAGGGACACAATATCCGTCGTTTCCCTATTGGACAACGAACGACTGAAGCCAAAAGAAAACGAAGGAGAGCTCCCCGAGTGAAACAAAACATCAGCCACTGAACGGTTTTTCATGGAGGATAAATAGAACAACCGAGGGAAGGATAGACAGAGGGGTCTATCTCCCAACCATCTGTCTTCCCAGAAATAAGTATCTCTCCCATCCCCCACCATGCAATGAACAAGGCTAGAGAAGGTAGGAATCTCGAGGGCTATGTCTTTCCATGGGTTTCTAAAAGTGCCTTTACCCCCTCTCGTCAACCACTCATTAGGATGAGGACCGTATTTGCTCACAATAATCTTATGCCAAAGGGAAGAAGACTCTAGGGGGAAACGCTAGAGAGTGGAGTATTTCTTAGTCATGAATAACTAAATAGGATGAACGATTCTTATGTTTGCTTTAGAAATTAACTATTATAATTATGTTTGTTGATCTAGAATGTGTATTATTAGTATTAAGACGTGATTAGACATTTTTATTTATTCTAAAGAAATTGAGGACATGTTTTGAGAGTGATTTTAGAATAACTAAAATCACTTTTGTTATGTCATTTTTAATTTAAACATAGCTCAATGGTTAAGATATCAATTATTATTTCAAAAGTTGATGGTTCAATCTCTCACCTCATCACTATTGAACTAAAAAAAGTTCGATAGAACATTTTAGAGGTGAAAAATCCATTTTTTCCTTTTAAAATAAAAACCTCCTAATATAGGAAAATTGTCATCAAGGATGAGAAAAACAATTTCTAATTTAGATCTTAATAAAAAAAAAATGGTATCACGTCAGCAATCCATTAGTAATTAATAGAAAATTGTATTTAAAACTTAAAAGGATGAAAATGAAATCTAACCCATACCAAAAGTTTATTTTTTCCAAAAAAAAAAAATTATTATTCATTTTTTTGTTTGCAAGAGGCTTTATTGCAGCAAAATAACTTTCTTTCATGCATGTTCCAATTAATTAGGGAATGCTTCCAATCTCACTCCAACTTTTGATGCAGGCATTGTGATTCGACTCTAGTACTTGGTGGGCTGGAAAGTGCCCACAATTTTCATGGCCCTTCTCTAACATCATGATCCTACTCCGTTGGCAACACGTCCGAAGAAATTTTACAGTTCTGGCAGTTGTCGGAATAGAGACGAAGGATCTTCACCGTCTAAATACAGAACACGTACCTTCAACCTTCAACACCCATTTTGCAAACCAGGTAGATGTGGCCGAAGCTAATAGCGAGTTGAAACAGTTAGTGAGAACCAATCACTTGAAAGATGCACGTGGCATGTTCGATCAAATGCCTCAAAGGGATGAGGTTTCGTGGACTAATATTATTTCTGGGTATGTCAATGCCTCAGACTCCTCTGAAGCTTTGCTTTTGTTCTCAAAAATGCGGCTTCAGTATGATCTCCGAATTGATCCCTTTGTACTTAGTCTTGGTCTTAAGGCTTGTGGGCTTGGTTTGAATTATTGTTATGGTACAGAATTGCATGGGTTTTCAGTCAAAACAGGTTTGGTCAACTCTGTTTTTGTGGGTAGCGCTCTTCTAGACATGTATATGAAAATTGGAGAAATTGGGAGAAGTTGTAAAGTTTTCGATGAAATGCCAATAAGAAATGCGGTGACTTGGACGGCAGTTATAACCGGACTTGTTCGTGCAGGGTATAACGAGGAGGGGTTGGCTTACTTTTCTGAAATGGGGAGGTCAAAGGTGGAATATGACTCTTATGCATATGCTATAGCGTTAAAGGCTAGTGCTGATTCGGGTGCACTGAATCATGGAAGAGCAATTCATACACAAACATTGAAGAAAGGTTTCGATGAGAACTCCTTCGTGGCCAATTCGCTAGCTACCATGTATAACAAATGTGGTAAGCTAGATTATGGTTTGTATATGTTTGGCAAGATGAGGACTCCGGATGTCGTTTCGTGGACGACAATTGTAACGACATACGTTCAAATGGGTAAGGAGGAATGTGGGCTTCAAGCATTTAGAAAAATGCAAGAAAGCAATGTGATTCCAAATGAATATACATTTGCTGCTGTCATCTCTGGTTGTGCTAATCTTGCGAGGTTGAAGTGGGGGGAACAACTACATGCTCGTGTTTTGTGTGTGGGGTTTCTGAATTCTTTATCAGTTGCAAACTCAGTCATGACCATGTACTCAAAATGTGGGGAGTTAGCTTCTGTTTCAAAGGTATTTTGTACAATGAGTTTTAGAGATATCATTTCATGGAGCACTATAATTGCAGCATATTCTCAAGCAGGTTACGACAAAGAAGCCTTCGAGTACCTATCCAGAATGAGAAGTGAAGGACCAAAACCAAATGAGTTTGCTCTAGCTAGCGTGCTGAGTGTATGTGGAAGTATGGCGATTCTCGAGCAGGGGAAGCAACTGCATGCTCATGTTCTGTCTGTTGGGTTAGAACAGTCCTGCATGGTATGCAGTGCTCTTATCATTATGTACGCAAAATGTGGGAGCATCACGGAAGCTTCAAAAATCTTTATGGATTCGTTGAAAGATGACATCATTTCATGGACATCAATGATCAGTGGGTATGCTGAACATGGATATAGCCAAGAAGCCATTGAATTGTTTGAAAATATCCAAAAGGTTGGTTTGAGACCAGACTCAGTGACCTTCATTGGCGTTCTTACTGCTTGTAGCCATGCAGGAATGGTTGACCTTGGTTTCCACTACTTCAACTCGATGAGTAAAGATTATCACATCACTCCTTCAAAAGAACACTATGGATGCATGATTGATCTTCTTTGTCGAGCAGGGCGATTAAGTGATGCAGAGAGCTTGATTAGAAGCATGCCATTTCAACGGGACGATGTTGTCTGGTCTACTTTGCTGAGGGCGTGTAGAATACACGGTGATGTAGACTGTGGACAACGAGCTGCTGCTGAAGTTCTAAAGTTAGATCCAAATTGTGCTGGGACTCACATAACCTTGGCAAACATTTTTGCTGCCAAGGGAAAATGGAGGGAAGCAGCAAATATAAGAATGTTAATGAAATCAAAGGGGGTGGTTAAGGAGCCAGGATGGTCTTCGATAAAGGTCAAGGATAGCGTTTCTGCGTTTGTTGCAGGAGATCGGTCTCATCCACAGGGAGAAGACATATACAGTATGTTGGAGGAGTTGGCTTTTGGAATGGAAATCTATATTCTAGAGTTGGATCGTTTAGTAACTGATATGGAAGAATAGCAGAAGATTGATTTGGAAAGACTCCCTTTTTGACCAACTGCTCAGTCTTCTTGATGCCTTCGCTTCTTAGACGAATGTGAATCACAAACTATGCAAACTGGAAAAACTTTTGACTTTTAAGGAGTACAAAGGGTGCACATGAAGGTGTTGTACTCTTCTCTTGAGAAATCTGTTAAAATCAATTGTGATGCTTGTGAATTTGCTTCCAATTAGAGATGTCAACGATGAAGGTTCCAGTATTATGGACGTTATTTTCCTGATAAGTCATCTCCTTGAGGAATGTGGTAGATTTTTGAGAGCATGAGAGTTCAACAACATTTGGAGCTGGAAGATTCAAATTTTTGACTTCTTGGTTGACGGTATATACCTTAACTAGTTGAGTTATGCTTATATTCATAACATGAGTGTGATTCAACCTAACCTTTATTTGTCATTTATATTTGATGGCTTAAGGATGTCTTGTCACTTGAAAGTCGTTTTTGGAGGACAAACAAATAATTGCACAAGTATGTTGGCCTCGCCTAGAATTTGATCTTGAAGTTGAATACTTTTTATAAATTATACTTGAAAAAATATGAGAGTGATTTGTTGTAACCTGTGATGTTGATAAATACATGGTCTCGCTTGAATTGCTTTCCTACACTGTATTTTCATGATTTATGTTTGTAATGCCTCGCGTTTCGAAATCGAACCCTTTTGGGATTTGTTGAGTGTTTTATTCTAATTTGAAAAATTAGAATTTAAGTTTAGTCTTGGGTCGTTAAATTAAATTTCTACAATTTAGGGAAAATAGATTTTTAATTAAATCTTTAATTTTCTAAAGTTTGGAGGTTTAATATTGATATTTATTTTAAATATCAGAAGACCCAAATCCTAAATCAATTGGGTTATTTTCTTTCCCAAACCTTTTAGGAGTTAGTATTCTAATTAGAATTCTAAATCCTAATTAGAATGAGTTTTTCATTCTTAATTTATTTTTAAAAGAAAAGGAATTGGATTAAGCTTAAGAAAAGAAAAGCCCTAATTTCCCTAACCCTTCTCTTTCCCTCTCATCTCTTTCTCTCCCTTTTTGCCGTGAACCAGCCCCCCCTGTGATTTCTTCCGCCGGCCAGCGTCCACACAGCCACCACCGCCGGAGTTCACGCCGCTCCGCCGCTGCCGTACAAGCCCTCCGTTGTCGCCTTTTCGTCCAGCCGCCGCCGTAGGTCGCAGCGCCACCGTCTTCTCGCACGCTCTCTCTCTCTCTCCGTCGGGTTTTCTTCTCCCTCTCTCCGCAAATCTATCTCCCTCTAGTCGTGCTGTCGTCGTGTTGCCGCCGCCAGTCGTGGGTCTTGCTTTTTTTCTCTCGTTTCGCTGTAAGTCGTGCCGTCTCCCTCTTTTTTCGTTGTTCGACCAAGATTTTGGATGTAAGCTCTCGATTTCTTTTGTTCCTAGTCGATCTAAGGCTGATTTAACTCCCTTCTCTCGTTTCGATCAGATTGGTGCGCGTCCAGCAACCCGAGCCTCGTTTCCTCACGTTTTCATCTCTGTCCAGCGGGTAATTTGGCCTGGAATTGCTTTGCTCGGTAAGTTTAAGCCTTACCCATGCTTGGTTAGTGCTAGAATTAAAATACCCTTGTGTTTAGGTGCTTGAAATTTAGTTTAGGGATGAATTTCCTGTTCTGCAGCGCCGTCTAAGTGTTCGACTGAGTTCGAAACACTTCAGCTTGAATACCCACTGTCCAAGGATCGTCCTAGCACACTGTTCGAGGTTATTATAACCCGTCTAGCGTGGAATCGGGTCCATTTGGGTAAGAATCATGGCTGTCTTTAGTTTATTAGCTTAAAAGATTGATATCCATTAGAGGTTATAGCCTTAAAAGCATGATTAATCGATACCCATTAGTTTTTTAGGCTTTTAAAGCGTTGCCCAACCCTTGTAGGTTCCTAAGTCATGAATTTATGAGTTTTTGCTTGCTGGTCGTGATTTAAAAAACATGCTAAGCTATCAACTATCAATTGACTAGGCTTTAGTAGCGTTGCCCAACCTCTAGGAGTCCTTAGAATGCGAAATCATGTCATTTACTTGTTGTCCAACGACTGAAAAACCTTGATTATAGCCATTCAACAAGTACCCATTACCCGTTGTGCCTTAGACGTGGTTGCCCATAGTCTAAAGGCTTTGGGTTTTCAATTTGGGGAATTTTGAGTTGCTGTTCAGCAAGGAAATAGCCTTTCTTGATTGAATTTGGCCTTTCAAGCATGTTTAAAGAATCTGTAAGTTGGTTCTAATTTAGTAGAGGTTGTCTTGATTATTTAGGAGCTTTCTTGGACTACTTTGAGTTGTTGAAGTTGCTTTAGGAGCATTTGAGGTAAGTAGTTTCTATCCGTTGAGTCTGTTTGACTGCATGAGCATATTGTTTGTTGTTTATCGCTTTTCTAGTATGCCTTGTTGTTTGATATGTAACTTGATTTATGTGATAAGCACTTTTGTTTTGATTGATTGGAAGCATGTTGATCTATTGAAGATTTAAGCATGTTGCTTATTTGTTTTGGGCTATGTTGCATTTGAGTCAAGTTGCATGATCTTGTGTGCTCATGAAGAGGTGAGTTGGGTTGTGTGAGCGGAGCGTGCCGCGGAAATCATGTATTAAGATTGTGCTACATGACGTGGAAATCATGTTATTGGTGCAGAGCGTGACGCGTAATTCACGTGTGAGTGTGCGTTGCGCATGGCGTGTAATTCATGTGTTGGGTGTGAGTGCGTTACATGGCGCGAAAATCATGTTTTGGTGCGGAGCGTGACGCGAAAATCACGTGTTAACTTGCGTTACATGGTGCGAAATTCATGTGTATTGGTTCGTGGCATGACGCGTAAATCATGTGCTAAGAAAGCGAGCATAACGCGAAAACCATGTGAGGTTGTATAGCATGTTGTGTGTATGCATGAAGGCATCCTGTTGAGTCAGCATGAGTCTTGTTGTTAAAAACTCGTTTTAAGAAGCATGATTATTTGTTATTGCCTAAGAGTATGTTGGATGCGTGTGCCTAGCATGTTGATTTTGTTGTTTGTTGCTTGATGGCTCACCAGGCGTGAGCTGCTTACCAGTACCGTGGTTGGACTGACCCCCTCCCCTTTCTTCCACCCAACATTTTTAGATGATGTAGATGAGTTTGCATACGATGAGCCCGGTGGTGCTGAGGAGGTGCACGAGGAGTGACTCCACTGGTCTAGGTATCTTTGTTTCCAAGTTTTGATTATCTAGTTTTGTTATAAAAAGTTAATTTACTCGTTGTATAGAATAGTGGTTATGTTTAATTTAGTTAAGAGCTTGTCTAGTTGTCTTAAATTGAGAAGTTAACCCTAGCTATGGTTAGCTTCATTGAGTTTTGTTTCCTTCCAGTTAATAACATTAAGTTGTTTCTAGTAATTGAGTTGAATGTCTTTATTTAGTATGAACCTTTTTATCGTTGGTTGTGAATGCGAGATCTGACTCGCTTTGTTGTGGAAGATCTGTTGTGAATCTGAGGCGTTGGTGTGTGGTTGTTAGTTTGATATTGGAAGTGTGTTTTCTATGTTTAACAGGTTAAAGAAAAATTTTGGTTTAGTCCTATGTATGTCGTTATGCTGCCAAATTTTCGGAGCATTCGGTTAGTTTGTTAAGGAGTTAGTAATGTCGCCAGGATTAGTTTTAAAATCCTGGGCATTACAATGTTGCTCCTATTCAAGGATGAAAATATCAATGTTGATAACTCAAATTTACAAATATATGTAAGGATATTCTGAAAAAAATATCACAGATATCACAAAAATTTGTTCAAATTTTGTAAACTTCTTAACAATGTGTATATATATATATATATATATATATATATATATATAAGAATTGACAGTAAAATAATATGTATGTTAAGAAATGAACAAAATTTTGATTATTTATTAATTTATAGACATGTTAGAACAAACAAATACATCATTTAATAATAATAAGTTTTTTTTTTGGGTTGTAGACAATAATTAATATGTAAAAAAGACAATAAGGAAGAAGCGGAGACAAATATTTTTAATATGATTTGTATATGGCTTGGGAAACTTAAATTCTTGTCCTAAGCCAAAAACTCATGTTACAGCTTTTTAAAGTAAGAAAAATCAAGGTATGTGTTGGTAGCACTTAGCAAGGAGAGAAACTAAGCTGCAAAATATTATGTATATTAGGTAAAATATCAAAGAAATATTGATAAAATATTGTGAATATTTTGATAGTTAACGATCAACAAGAAATATCGACAAATATCGATGATATATTGTCGATATTCTACAAAAACGACTCTCCCCCCTTGTATCATTATCGAACCTTCGATTTTACCGATATATTGTCGATATTTGCTCATGACAATATTTTTAATCCCTGCTCCCATCACATAAATGAAGGAACATAGAAAGGGCAAGTTAAATAGAACAAGACGAATGGATTTCAAACTAGTGAAACTTTCAAACTTTCAATAGATTTTATACTCTTCAAGGGTCTTTCATAAATGTACAAATGCCTTTATGTCTTTTTCCTTCCTTCCTATAAGCCATTGAAAGTCTTAATCAGTTTTCAATTCTAAAGACAAGAAAAATCTACATCCTAACTGCCTTCATGGACACAGTTGTCACTCCATCAAAGGAAGAAATCAGCGGATCAAATTCAATTTTCCGAACACCTGTTTGCCTAAAGAAGGGACTCTGAGGATCCAATAGAAGCATGTAGCAAAATACTGTACATGTCACTACAATTACTTTTCATCCCTAGACCAATTATTTAAGGCATAGATAACGAAGTCTATGCAGTAAGAAATTACTTGACATGGCAACGAATAGGAGTCAAGACAAGCATTCTATCAACTTAATAGAGCTACCATTCGAAAATCACTTGTTGCCTAATGATAGTAAAAAATTACTTGACAGGGCAACAAATACGACAGTGAAGAATATGGATTGTGCATGAGAAGAGGGCATTCCAGGATTAGATCTCAATGTAGCAATAGGCCGCTCTTGGTTTAGTATCTTTTTCAGTACTAAAGAAAGTACATTAGTAACCGATCCCATGTCAGTCCACAAGGCTTCTGCATCATGCCTCAAAAGAATTGTAGTAGCGAAGAGGGCAGCTACAAGCCACTTACTCTCTGGAAAGAATCAAAACGTTATTAAACAATATAGCTAGTCCTAAACTGACAAATTTGATACTACATAATCCACTTTCAAGTTGATGAAGTTTAAATCACTGCAAGAAAGTGGAAATCTGTGTTCAGACATTTGCTCAAATTTTTTTTGGAAAACTGTGTTACTCCTACACACTCTAATACCACGAGCAAAGGTAAAATAGCAGTGTCTGAGAACAACTGGTACCTTTAAAGTTAAGATACTATAAGCTGCAATGCCAATAAACTACTACATCCATTAGAAGTAGGAAACATCTTGGTATATCATATAAGGTGAGTACAACATCTCTATTGGTAGAAATCTTTCTTGGGTCAAAATTAAAAGCAAAACCATTCGGGTTTTTACTAAAGTTCTTTTAAAATTTTTCTTTCAAAGTGTTTAGTATGTTTATAACTTTTAGCAAATTACCTTTTATGAACTCTTACCATTCATTGAGTTTATCAGCTCACATTTTTTCTTCCTAAATTTTTCTACCAGGTAGCGTTTGAGTTTCCAACGAGCCTACCAGAGTTGATATCTACCACCAGACTCGATAGGTTGCATGTCATTTTGCATTACTTAGAGATGCATCTTTTGTAACTAGAATGACTAACATCTTTTTATGGCAATGTATGATTAAGGATGTTTTGGTGGTCTTGTGATTTAAACCTCTATATCGTTTTGTTATAGTTTTGGCTATGTCATGGTTGCCAATTTTTGTACTAACTTGGGTGTTAGCGTTAGATTTGATCCGTATTATTCTTTGGGAGTGTTAAATTTTGATTTTAGGTGGGTTTATATCCAAAATTCAGGAGAAACTCTACCAAAATTTTAATGATTTCTTTTTATTCAATAAAACTTTGCTAGCCACGTTTAAAAAAAAAAATTAGTCAATCTAGTTCATGTTAGTTGATAATGAAGTTCATAGTTTGGTTGGGATCTCATTGTTGACACGTCACGTACTGGGTTGGTTAAGATAATCTAGAGCGGGACATGTCAACATGGTCATCATAAAAACAATATAGGAAGAAGAGACTAGAGATAGGTATTCGTTGTTGACTCTAGAGATAGGGCAACATCGATAGAATCATTTAATTTTGTGCTTAATTACCTAAGTTAGCAATAGTCATAGAGATATAGGTTTAATGGTTTAATCTCTTAAAGGTACTTCATAAAGGCTAAATAAGAGTTGAATTCGGTTCACAATGCAAGATGTTATGAAACAGCCTTGCAGCCGCATAGTCTTGCAGCATATAGACTTTAGGGCAGAAATTGATTTGGGTCCAATCTTTTCATTACTTTTTTCTTGTTATTTCAATATATCATCATTCTAAACCATTTTAAACTGGTTACCTTTGTCTCTATTGGATTTTATGCCCTAAACTCGTGGATAGTAAATGTAAACAAAGTTTATTTATTCAATAAATATGTTATTGAGATTTATTTTAGAATTGTATTAACTCATATCCAGTAAACTAATATCCTAGGTTATTTAATGAGTCTTGAACAGTATGTGAACAGTATGTGGTTGATATACAGGGGATAATGTTCAAGTAATAACCTAAAAGGTCTATAGTATAGGACATTAATAACCTAAAAGGTCTATAGTATAGGGATAAGGTTGGGTGCCTTATCCTAGTGACACTATTGATACGACCCACTTTGTATTTGATACAGACGAATTGATCCAAGTCATTCATGTGGAGACATGCGAGTGAGAGTATCCTATGCAATGAGTTTGGATAAAATCGAATCGCAAAATAATCAATCATTAGATGTAAAACCGTTAACTAATTAGATTTTTATTTCATAGGATGACCATGGTAACTCAATCTTAATCTTGAGTGAGTTATGAACTTCTGTCTACGAGGGATTATCCTTGTTGGGTTTTATGTCCTAAAACTCGTAGTTAGTAAATGCTGGGGTTGGTGCCCTAAAGCTCGTAGATAGTGAATGTTAACAAATTATATACACTTGTTCAATAAAGTCATTATTGAGGTTTGTTCACTTAAGTTGTTAAATAAGTGAATTGCACGTTATAACCCAAATCCAATAAACTAAGATCCTTGGCTATTATATGTATACTAGAGCTTTATGTGGAGACATAAAAGTGGATCAGGTTCGAGTAAATAGCCAAAATGGTCTATAGTATAGGGATAGAGTTGGGTACCTTATCATGAGGACATTATGTGATGCAACTAGCTTTGTAGTTAGTACAGACGATGTGATCTTGAATCGTTCATGTAGAGACATGCGAGTGGAGGCGACCTATGTAATGAGTTTGCATAAGACCAGGACTGAAAAATAAGTCACTCTCACTTTATAACACTGTTTACTGATGAGACTAACTATTTCATGCGATGACCTAGGTAACTCGATCTCAATCCTGAGCTAACTATGAACTTCTGTTTATACAGACTTATCCTTAGATTTGCATGGGTGAGAGTGGCCCGAGTTCGCCAACTCAATCAGCCCCCCATTTTAGGGATAAGAACGGGTAGATAGCTGGGGACATAGTTCTACAAGATGGAATTCGCTCCTACTCGTTATTAGGGATAGTAGAGATGTTGTTCCCTTAAGTGTTGACTTCAGGTCTTGAACAAGGGGTCTGGTCTCTCATTGGCCCAAGAGGGACTCGGTTTAGTGGTTGGACCACAAACCAATTGTTCATTAGAGGATCAATGGGACTTAAGGAACTAGAGGTAACTTTAGGGGTAAAATAGACATTTGACCCAATTGTAGTTACAAACAACCTATGAAGGATCAACTTACTGATCATGGTTATATCGGGTGGACAGAAATATATCTACAGTGAAGGGAGTGCAACTATCTACAGGGATAAAAGCCTTAACGCAACAGAATTGATCACATGACCAATTCGATCTAAACGTTGATTGGAATACCAATACGACGACAAAAAATTCACAGCAGTATAATAAAATAAAAATCGCTGGAAAACGTTATAAAACATGTTGGAAAAATAATTATAAACAACCTAGATCTAATCTAGATGATCTTAGTGATCATTGGGTTTAAAGGGACTTACTTTCGTGGACGATCTTGATCAAATTTCGCCAAATTCTTCTTTACCGTTCTTGAAAATACAGCAGCCCCTTTTTTTGATCTTCCAATTACTGGAAATTTGTGAACACCACCCAAAGGTTACACCGATATCCTCACAGGAATAATGCTTGAGTGGTTTGTGGGAACGCAAAATTTCTGAGAGATTGTGAGAGGTTTCTTTCTCTGTAATCTATGGATAACGAGAGAGAGAGTGGGAGCAAGTCGAGAGAGAGCCAGAACGTTCAACTGAGGAAGAGCATCAACCAACGAATGATAATAACCTCTTCTTAAAAACCCTATGAACATGTAACTCCCCTAGGTTAGCAGCTATTCCTGTACGTTCCATGTCAATCTTTACGTGAGATTGGTTTGTGATTAAGGCCGAGATGTGGGTTGTCTTTCTACTAAGTGCATCTGCAACCACATTCGCATTGTCTGGGTGGTAAAGAATCTCTGCATCATAATCCTTCACCAACTCGAGCCATCTACGTTGCCACATTTTCAGTTCCTTCTAAGTGAAGAAATACTTTAGGCTCTTATGATATGTGAAGATTTGGATCTTCTCACCATACAAGTATTGTCTCCAAATCTGCAGGGAAAAAGTATTGCTGCTAACTCTAAATCATGAGTTGGGTAGTTGAGATCGTATTTCTTCAACTGGTGGGAAGCATAGACAATAACCTTCCCGTGCTACATAAGGACACAACCACTCCTTGGAAGCATCACTGTAAAAAAAAAACATAAGAACCTGATCCGTTAAGCATAATGAGCACTAGTGCTGAGACTAACCTTTGCTCGAGCTTCAAAAAACTTGCTTCACAAGCATCATTCCACCCAAACGAACTACCCTTCCAGGACAACTGAGTGGTGAGGCAATCTTGAAGAAATCTTGCACAAAATGATGACAGTACCCTGCTAAATCCGAGAAGCTTCGAACTTTTTTGACAATGGTCAGGGAAAACCACTTAGTTATTACTTCAACTTTCGTTGGGTCACTTAACCCCTATCTCTCGACACGACGTGCCCTAGAAAGGACACCTACTGAAGCCAACATTCACACTTAGAGAACTTGGCATATAATTGCTTTCTCTTAGAGTTGTCAAAAAATCTTCTGAGGTGTGTCTCGTGTTCTGCATCTGACTTGTAATAAACCAAGATATCATCGATGAACAGGATCACAAAGGTGTTGAGAAACTCCTTAAACACCTTGTTCATCAAATCCATGAACATCACTGGTGCATTCATCAACCTGAAAGACATCACTGTAAACTTGTAATGCTCGTATCTGGATCTGAACGTTGTCTTGAGAAAATCTCCATCTCTTATCCTCAAATGACGATAGCCTGATCACAGATCAAGCTTTGGACATACTGGCGTTCCTTGTAACTAGTCGAACAGATCATTCATTCGAGGGAGTGGATACTTGTTCCTAATTGTTACTTTGCTGAACTCTTGGGAGTCTATGCACAAACACATTGATCCATCAATCTTCTTCACAAAGAGGACTAGTGCTCCCCAAGGTGAAACCCCGAGAAATATGAAACTCTTTTCCAGGAGTTCTTTTATATGTACTTTGAGTTGTTTTAACCCTGCTAAAGTCATTCTATAGAGTGCCTTAGAAATAAGGATTATGTTTGACTCAAGCTCAATGTTGAAACCTACTTCCTGGCAATCTTGGAAGATCTTCGAGAAACACATCAACAAACTCGTTGACAACTGGTATAGAGTCTTCTCCCACTTTCATATCTCGAGCATCAGATACACTAGCTAAGAGGCTCCGTGCTCTTTGGCAAACAAGTCTTCTCGCCTTTAATGCTGACACTATCTTAGGAATAGTCTTTGATATGGTTCCCTTAAACTTAAAGCTTGCTCCCTCTGGTGGCTTGAATAGCACTTCCTTTAGATGGCTTGTGCTTGCACGATTTGCACCAAAGGGTCGTCTTAGGTCTGAAACTTAGAGCACTCCACCACCATATGCCCATCATTGCCACATTTGAAGTACACTCTTGAGCTTGCTAGACAATTTCCATCATGGTGCTTTTCACACCTTAGTCATAGGGGTTTATCATAACTGGGACTTCTCTACCTGGTTGATCAAGGTGCTGGGAATTCTTATGTGACCTATTGGAGTCTTCATTACCTTTTCTCTTCTGTCATGAGCTAGATCTCTGCTCACTAGCTACCGAGGCTGCTCTCAGGTTCATATGTCTAGAAATGTAGCTGCTCGATGACTGCTACATAATCTATCGAGGCAAGAGTTTGGGGGTACATGAATGAACCGAGATCACATTCGAATGAGGGGATCCTGAGGACATGAAAGTATGATCAAGATAAGCTTAAAAAGAATTGATAGATATTTGCCTATACCAACAAGGTGCACCTTCCTTTTCGGTGGCTCAATCATGGGAACTTTGGAGTTAAACGTGCTAGGCTTGGAGAAGTTCTATGTTGGGTGATCTCCTCGGAATTTTCCTAGGAAACATGTGAGTGAGGACAAAGCACGCTAAGGTAAGAGTTGTGATTAAATAAAAATGAACTCGATTTCCCAACAGTGAGGTAGAAGTAAAGTCACATATTATATTCAATTGCTCCAAAAGTTTAATTTTATTTAAAAAAAAAACACAATAGACCAAACATTCAGTCAATTAGAACGAAATCAATTTTCAAGTTTTATAAAGAAAACTATAAAAAAAAAAAAATGTTTTATATGGTTGATTTAATATAAGATTCAAATGCGTGTATTGAAATTTTAAACATTGGACTTAATTTGAAAGAAAAAAAATACCTATTGAACCTAGAGTTAATTAAAAGAAAAAAAAAAGAATTTAATCAATTTTAAGTTAAGATAATTAAGAATTGAAATGAATGTACCCAATTGTGAGTTGTATTGAGAAGAAACATGTGTGATTTTATGTGTCAATTGACAAAGTTACAATGATCAATTTGCAAATTAATATATGTAAAACTTATTTTTTTCTAATGTAACAAAGTTTTTGACCATGCAATAGCAAACCTTTTTTTTTTTCTTAAATACAACTACAGTTTCAATCTAAAAAAAAAATCCGTTGGAAAAAACATGTTAATTAAATCTAGACTAATAATATACCTAAATAATATAACAATGTATAACAATATCTATGTTTAGAACAAATATAGGAAATGTAACAGGTGTGAAAAAAAATTGAAGAATGGAAAATGATTTTTTTAAAAAAATTATGGATTATTAATCAAAATTGTGACTTAAAATCTCAATTTTACAATTAATAGGAGGAACATTTTGATTTATTAATTATAGAAGAATTGTATAACATTGAAAAAAAAAAAATCAGAAACTCAGACTTCTTAGACTTCACACTCCAAACTCAGACTTCACAACTCCACAGATTTCAAAACTCACCCTTTTTCACAACTCCCCACTTCCAAAACCCACATCAGATTTCTGAATTTGAGTTTTGATATTTATCTATAATTATATATCTATACTATATATAAAAGTGGCTATAGTGGAGAAACTTTCTCTTCCTATTTTGCACTTTTCATTTTTTAATTCATTTAAATTGTTCTTTTAAAATGATGAATCAATTGTGGTTTATGAATAATTATTAGGAGGGTGAGTGAATTGAATAATGGAAAAACCCATTAGACTTCTCCACAATTGAAACGATTGTGGTTTATGAATAATTATTAGGGTGAGTAAATTGAATCATGGAAAAACTCATTAGACTTCTCGAATCAATTGTGGTCTATGAATAATTATTAGGGTGAGTGAATTGAATCATAGAAAAACCATTACACTTCTTGAATCAATTAATTGTGGTTTATGGATAATTATTAGGGTGAGTGAATTGAATCATAGAAAAAACCATTAGACTTCTCAAACTATTCAACTTCATGATCCTCTCCCCTCTTTCCATCCTTTTGGTTTTCCTCTATCTATCTATTTATAAACATTTCTTCTCTCAAGTAGTTGACAAAAGAGCAACGACTTGGGAAATGTAGAGATTAGCAAGAGCATTGGAGCACATAGGGAGAGTCCTCGAGGGTATTTTTCTTTTCACTCTTGCTTCTCCTTTTGTTTTCCCATTTTTAGTCACTTAATTGTGTTTTTTTTCATCACTTTCCACTAATTTTTGTCATTACATTTTGTTGCAAACTAATTTTATAAATTAATTAATGTAATCAAACCAATTAATATAAATAAAGTTGAAGTTGTTCGGTTAGTCGATCAAGCTTGGAATTAAAAGAGAATTGGATGGTTGTGTTTCATGTTTGAATCAGAACATCCAAACACAAAACCACATCCCAATTTGCTGCAAGGCTTCTTTTTTGTTGCTATTCATATATTGTTATTAAAATAATAATAATAAATTAGACAACTCCTCCATTCTTTCATTAGATAAGTTCTAATTTGTGTTTTTTGAGTGAAAAGTGGAGATTTGAAGAATTCCAATAATGAGAGAATAGAATATCAATGTTAAGACTCCTAGGAGAGAGACTGCAGCAACACGAACCGAAGAAAAAATATGGTGGATGTGGCACCGAAGAAAAAAAATGGTGGATGTGGCACGAGCAGAAGAAAGACGACTGTGGAGGCAACGATGAATGGAAATAGGGGAAGATAGGATGTGAGGAAGAAGTGACGTGGAGCACAAATGAAATGGTTAGTGTATTTCTCTTATACATTTTTGTTTTGATTTATAAAATGAGATCAATTTTTTTTTCCTTAAAATCTAAAAAAAAAAAAAAGTGGATTCAACTTTTAAAATCAAAACAAAAAACAAAAAAGTGGGCTTATTAAAATAAATTAAGTTTAGAGGAATTTTTTATTTTCGAAGAAAAGCCTTTGATTTTGTTTTAATTCATGATATTTTTTCTATTCAAATTCTAAATTTAATGAATTAATTTTTTTTTTTAAGAAAATTAACTTTATCTTCGACAATGAATTGTGAGTTTTTAAATGTATTTACTTGTTAAGAATACACTGTATATTTAATTATAGATATCCATTTTAGGGAATTCAACCCCACCATTTTAGGGCAACTCCTCATGACTCCTTAACTTTAGGCTCAAGACTCTCCCTCCCTCTCCTATTTTAGGTCTTGTAAGTTGTAACCATCCCTATTGTACTAGTATAAATAGGGAGGTTCATGAAGGGTTAAACACAACTCAATTTGGATGCAATTCATTTGCTCTCTTCTCCCTACCTTTGCTCTCTTTATTTCTCTAAGTGTTCTTAGTGTATTATCCTCATAATTGAAATGTTGATAGTATGCTTATAACCTTATTATTTCTGTAATAATCTAGAAAGCTTAATGCATATTCAATGAGCATGATGCACATATATACACAATATATATCTCAATTTTAAATTATGTGCATCTTCTAAACTTTCTCACTTTGCTACTATATATTGATCTCGTTAATTTATGTATTCTTTGTTCGGTATAATTTTCACATGATCCTCTGTATATTTTATAACACGTGCATTTAATATATATACAGAGTATTTGATATACTGTCACAGCTTTATATACAGAACATGTTATATACAGTGTTATATATTTTATACGAATATTGGAACATGTTGTTTACCAACAATTTATTATTTGGGTTCCATACGTATGTTTGTATATTTTTGTTTGTATTGATTAACTTTTGAAATTCATAATAAACACATGTATTAGTTCAAATTTTCCTATGACAAAGTTTGCAAGACTTGTATAGTAGTCAGTTGCTCTTTCTAAAGTAAATTTGTATGTTATGCACACGAAGTTGCATAAAAATGCTCATTTTGATTTAATGCACCAGAAGTTGCATCGTTTTCAAATCCAGAATTGCTCATGATTAAATGCACCTGTAATTGCACAAAGTTTAATGCTCACTTTAATTAAATGCACTTGTAGTTGCATAATTTTAATCAATAAGGGATTTTAAACAAAATGAGCATATGTTAAGAATAATGTTTCTTTCTTCTCAATTATAGATTATGCTCCTGTAGTAGCAATATTGAGAAAGAAAAGGTTTAAATATTGTGGTGAGCAAACACCATGTCTTCTTGAGATTAAAGCAATCAAATGAGCATTTGATGAAAAATCATGAATTTCAACCAATTGTTTCAATATCATTCCCTGAAGTGAATATTGTATTATCGAATATTTGTGGTCAATGTCGAGATCATGATTAACAATAAAAGAAGAAGCAATTATTCATCTAGTGGTGGTTACTGAAAGAAAAGTTTCATATTTTAGATATGATATAAAATATGCATTAGTTTTGTACCTGTTGTACGAAAATGAGAACTATGTGTAAAAGCAAACTTTGCAATCTCCTGAAGAGATAATTAATCTTGGAAATATGAAATAGATGTTGCAAATCTCATTAAATCTCCTGAAGAGAAAATGAACATCATTAAATGAGCAACAAATGTTATATTAGATTATGTGAATATCTTTTTATTTAATGTTTAATATATGTTTATTTATTAAGTCTGATTTTATATTCAATTTATTATTCTGGGGCTCACTATGTGTTATTTTATTTTCCTGAAGAAACATGAATATTTCACATATTTTGGTTGACTCCAAGATGAACAATGAAGATTTATGTTTGGCAGATAGCGCAACAACACACACTATTCTTAAAAGTAGGAAATATTTTTCAGAATTGACAATACTTGAAGCAAAAGTCAATACAATATCGGGTCCTGCAGACTTGATTGAAGGTTTTTGAAAAGCAAATATTATTTTGCCTAGAGGAACAAAATTTACAATTGATAATGCTTTGTTCTCTAATAAATCAAAAAGAAACTTACTGAGTTTTAAAGATATACGTGGTAATGGTTATCATATAGAGACTGATAAAAAGAATAATATAGAGTATCTTTATATTATATCAATTGTCTTGCATGAAAAACATATATTAGAAAAGTTGCGCATGCCTTTTCTTCTGGATTATATTACTCGCATATTCGTGTTATTGAAACATATGCAACAATGAACCTGAAGTTCAATGATCCAGATATATTTTATGTTTGGCATGATCGATTGGGTCATCCTGGATCAATAATGATGAGAAAGATTATTGAAAACTCACATGGACATCCATTGAAGAACCAGAAGATTCTTCAATCTAATGAATTGTCATATGCTACTTGTTCTCAAGGAAAATTAATTATTAGACCCTCACCAGCTAAAATTGGGATTGAATCCCCTGCATTTTTAGAACGAACTCAGGGTGATATATGTGGACCTATAAATCCACCAAGTGGACCATTTAGATATTTTATGGTTCTAATTGATGCATCCAGTAGATGATCACATGTGTGTTTATTATCAAGTCGAAACCTTGCATTTGCAAGATTACTTGCTCAAATAATTAAGTTAAGAGCACAATTTCTTGATTATGTAATTCAGAAAATTCGTCTTGATAATGCTAGTGAGTTTACATCCCAATCATTTAATAATTATTGTATGTCAGTTGGGATAAGTGTTGAACATCCTGTAGCTCATGTTCATACACAAAATGGTCTAACTGAATCATTTATAAAACGTCTGCAATTAATTGCTAGACCGATGCTTATGAGAGCAAGGCTTCCAATATCTGTATGGGGTCATGCAATTTTACATGCTGCATCGCTGATACGCATTAGGCCAGCAGCCTATCATAAATACTCTCCAATACAATTAGCTTATGCCCAGCAGCCAAATATATCTCAATTACGAACTTTTGGATGTGCAGTATATGTTCCAATTGCTCCACCAAAACGTACTAAGATGGGTCCTCAAAGGAGGCTAGGAATATATGTTGGATTTGATTTCCCATCAATTATTAGATATCTTGAACCCCTAACGGGTGATGTATTTACTGCACGATTTGCTGATTGTCATTTTAATGAGACAAATTTTCCAACATTAGGGGGAGAGATTAAGAAGTTAGAAAATGAAATTACATGGAATGCAGCGTCATTGTCTCATTTAGATCCCCGTACAAATCAATGTGAACTAGAAGTTTAAAAGATAATTCATTTGCAATATATTGCAAATCAAATGCCAGATGCATTTACAGATGCTAAGAAAGTGACCAAGTCACATATACCAGCTGCAAATACACCATCGAAAATTGATATCCCGACGCAGCAAGTTATCCTAACTAATGATTCTTCGACACGCCAGAAGCGTGGTAGACCAATGGGTTCCAAAGATAAAAATCATCGAAAAAGAAAAGTAGTCAATAATCAAAATGACTTAATTGATAATGTGGATATTCTAGAAGAAATCCCGAATGTGACTACTCATGAGAATATCGAAGAAGGCGAAATACCTGAGGATAATAATGAAATTTCGATAAATTATGTAATGAATGGAAAAAGATGGAACCGGAACAATATAGTTATTGATAACATTTTTGCGTATAATGTTGCTTATGACATCATTTCTGAAAATGATGATTATGAACCAAAATCTGTCGAAGAATGTCGACATAGAAAGGATTGGCTTAAGTGGAAAGAAGCAATCCAAACAAAATTAAACTCACTTTCGAAACGTGGGGTTTTTGGACCAGTAGTCCAGACACCAGAAGATGTCAAACCTGTGGGATACAAATGGGTATTTGTAAGAAAAAGAAATGAAAATAATGAGGTCACAAGATATAAAGCGAGACTTGTTGCACAAGGATTCTCGCAAAGGCCTGGTATTGATTATGAGGAGACATTCTCCTGTGGTGGATGCAATAACATTGAGATATTTGATTGGCCTGACTGTGTATAAAAAGCTTGAAATGCATCTTATGGATGTAGTTTCAGCATATTTATATGGATCTCTTGATAATGATATTTATATGAAAATCCCTGAAGGATTAAAAATACCAGAGTCATATATTTCAAATCCTAGAGAATTATATTCGATCAAATTACAGAGATCTTTATATGGATTAAAACAATCATGACGAATGTGGTATAATCTCCTGAGTGAATATTTATTGAAAGAAGGGTATCAAAATAACCCGATTTGTCCATGTGTTTTTATAAAGAAATCACAGTCAGGATTTGCTATCATTACTGTATATGTTGATGATTTAAATATAATTGGAACTCCTGAAGAGCTTCCAAAGGCAATAGAATATCTTAAGAAAGAATTTGAGATGAAAGATCTCGGGAAAACAAAGTTTTACCTTGGCTTACAAATTGAGCATCTAGCAGATGAAATATTTATTCATCAATCAACTTATACAGAAAAGATATTAAAGAGATTTTACATGGACAAAGCACATCCATTGAACATTCCAATGGTAGTTCGTTCACTCGATGTAAAGAAAGACATCGTCCGACCTCGAGAAGATAATGAAGAACTTCTTGGTCCAGAAGTACCATATCTTAGTGCAATTGGTGCATTTATGTATCTTGCTAATAATACACGACCTGATATAACATTTTCAGTAAATTTATTAGCTAGATATAGTTCTTCTCCAACAAAAAGACATTGGAATGAAATTAAGCATATCCTCCGATATCTTTGAGGGACAATTGATATGGGTTTATTTGATTCTAATAAATCAAATTTTGATCTAGTTGGTTATGCAGATGCAGGTTATTTATCTGACCCACATAAAGCTAGATCTCAAATAAGTTATTTATTTACATTTGGAGGAACTGCTATATCGTGGCGATCTATGAAGCAGACAATAACAGCTACTTCTTCAAACCATGCCGAGATCCTGACAATTCATGAGGCTAGTCGAGAATGTGTATGGTTAAGATCAATGACTCAACACATTTGTGAAACATGTGGATTGTCCTCTAGCAAAGATTGTCCAACAACATTATATGAAGAGAATACAACATGTATAGCCCAAATCAAAGGAGGATACATTAAAGGAGATAGAATGAAGCATATCTCACCAAAGCTCTTCTACACTCACGATCTTGAAGAAAATTGCGATATCACTGTTCAACAAATTTCTTCAAAAGACAACTTGGCAGACTTATTTACGAAGGCATTACCTACTGCAACATTTGAGAAGTTGGTGCACAACATTGGAATGCGACGACTCAAAGATCTGAAATGATGTTTTCATGAGTGGGAGCAAACATACTGCACTCTTTTTCCCTTCGCTATGGTTTTTCCCACTGGGTTTTCCTAGCAAGGTTTTTAATGAGGCAGTAATTAATGTATATAAATATAATGTACTCTTTTTCCTTCACTGGGGTTTTTCCCATTGGGTTTTTCCTAGTAAGGTTTTAATGATGCATATATTTCATATACAATGGATGTCTAAGGGGGAGTGTTACAAATACATTGTATATTTAATTATAGATATCCATTTTAGGGAATTCAACCCCACCATTTTAGGGCAACTCCTCATGACTCCTTAACTTTAGGCTCAAGACTCTCCCTCCCTCTCCTATTTTAGGTCTTGTAAGTTGTAACCATCCCTATTGTACTAGTATAAATAGGGAGGTTCATGAAGGGTTAAACACAACTCAATTTGGATGCAATTCATTTGCTCTCTTCTCCCTACCTTTGCTCTCTTTATTTCTCTAATTGTTCTTAGTGTTCTTGTTATTGTTCTTCACGTTTTATAACATTACTATTATTATTCTATGAAAACCACACTATTCAATTTTCAATAAAATCTATGAAATGTATATGTGGTGATTATTTGTTGGTCCAAATTTCAAATCCAATTATTTATTTTTCTTTAAAAAAAAAAGTATTCGTTTACAATACTTTTTTCTTTTTTGAAAAGATTGTTTACAATACATTGATTCATATCATTTTGTTTTAAATTATTTGCATCAATTGAAACATACTAGATTGTTATCACTCTGAAAATCTTATCGACTTTTTTTTTTTTTTTTTTTTTTTTTTTTTTTCATTCTAAGAAAATATTGAATATGAAAAATTTATAATAAAAAATGTATAATATTATACATGTTAATTCAAACTAACCGGTTTTTTCAAAAAAAATTCAAACTAACCGGTTTTTTCAAAAAAAAATTCAAACTAACCGGTTTTATTTTATCAAATTAAATTTAAACAATGTTATTAATTTTATTTTTGTACTTTAAAATAAAATATAAGCTTCCATGTGCATCGCACATGTTCCGTACTAGTATATTAAAAAGGGAGGATCTTGAAAAAACATTTTTGGACTATTATACCCCTATTTCTATTTCTATATTTACAACCATGCCATTGAATGTATTATTTAAATGTATTAAAAATTCAATTACTCTAATTAATTACAAATGTTTTTTTTAAACATTTAATTACAAATGTTTTAAATTAATATAATGAATTGTAAATATTGTTCTAAAAAAAATTGTAAATATTATTTGATAAATAAATTACACTTCACGTATCTAAAAAAAACATAACATTTATTAAATTTATTTTTTTAATATTTTATTATTTCATTAATAATATAATATAATTATTATGAAATAACATTATTATTAAATTGTTTATTAATTATCAATAATAATAACAATATGGAATATGAGAAGTTAGAATACAACAAGTTTTTCATTAACTAAATATTTTTCCCTTTAATTATAATTAATGATAGAAGTTGATAGTTTTGGAATTTTAAAAGTTTTGTAACTTTTAATTATCTACCACTATAAAAAGAGGTTGTCTTCCACCATTTTTTCATCAACATGCTTCCACCTTTTTCTATCAACGAGTTTCATTCTTTCTAAAGTATAAAAAATTTAGAGAGTGGTAGATGTTCTCCTCTTTCTATTTATTAGATAATTATTTTTCTAATTGGGGAAAATTAGGTGAATAAGGGGAGAGAAAAAAAAAAAGAAGAAAGATATTCAAACCCTAGCCAAAAATCCTTTTTCCTCCCTTTCTCTTGACACCGTTCAGCTCCTCCCGTGTTTTTCTTCTTCGTTCGGCAGCAGACCCACAACACCAACCCGATCCCCCCTCCCTTTCCGTTGTTCTTCCTCTTCTCCGACGAATAGCTCGACAATGTGATTGTTTTGTCGCTTCCTCCTCGAGCGAACACCCACGGGATTGCGCGTTGTTCTAGCAATAGTTCACGAATCCGGCAAGCCTCTGCGGTGATGCAAGCTTAATCTTTCTATTTTCTCTGGCGACGTTGCGACGACGTGCACAGACTCGGGCCTCCAGCGCCTCTATCGTCACGAGTAGACCCACGACATTCCACCATTTCTCTCTCTCGCTCCTTCTCGTTCTCCCTCGCGTGCAAAGACCCACGACTTCCAGCACCGTTCGGTGTCTGCAGCAACCCACGAACATAGGGTCCTCGATAATAGCCTCCAATGGCGTTGGCTTCCTTCGCGCGAACCTCAAACTCGTTTTGCCTCCAAGTGGCCTCAATCTGTGAGCTCCAGCGCGATTCTCCCCTTTCGGTAAGATTAAGCTCTTACCATAGTC
This sequence comes from Luffa acutangula, assembly GCA_036850905.1. Lineage (NCBI taxonomy): Eukaryota > Viridiplantae > Streptophyta > Magnoliopsida > Cucurbitales > Cucurbitaceae > Luffa > Luffa acutangula. The sequence goes on along the minus strand of CM072097.1, from coordinate 41,511,152 downwards.
TTTTTGGATCTAAATCAGATTACCCATATCCCGAATAACATTGATATGAATTACGCACCCCTAACAACTCCAAATATGCATGATTCGGCTTCGTTGAACACCAATCAACGAGATATTTAACTCATAGTTGGTTTTCAACAATTACCCATTAGCCGAAAGGTCTTGAGTTAGATTGCCCATAGTCGAATAGCTCCCGTTTGGAGATTTCAGAATTCGTCAAGCAACAACCAGCATGAATTCAGGCTTGTTTTGGTCGGTTTCGTAAGTTTCAGCCTACCTTGTATCCTTTCAAACTCATCCTTAGTGTTTTGCTGCAGTTTGATAGATCGATTTCTAACGCTTGGAAACTCTCGGTTTGTAGATTTGAGCTTCATCAGCGAAGGCCCAAACCTCTTTAAGTCTGAGGCGGTAAGGTTCCCTTTAAATCCTTTTGGATTTGATTAAAGTACTTTGGATCCATCTCTAATCCTTGAAGGTGCTTTGTTTATAGTTTGGAATAAATCCAAAACACCTTCAGACATTTCTATGCAAGGATTCGAGTTCTTTCGTTAAGCTTAATACGTAATTGATAGCGAGCATAGCTAGCTAGTTTTCCCTAATTAATTTAGCTAGTCTTTAATAATTTATTGGCCAAAATTATGCATTTATGTGTTGTATTTGTAGGATATATAGTTTTGAGCCAATTGGATGTTTGGGATGCGAAAAGAAGTTGAAGAATGAAAAAGAATCAAAGTTGGAAGATTGAAGATAGACCCATCTGCAGACCAGCGTCTCGACGCTGCTCTCTGGGCGTCTCGACGCTGACATTCTATATTTGGAGTTTAAAAAAATCATAGCGTCATAGCGAGCATAGCTAGCTATCTTTACTTATCTAATTTAGCTAGTCTTTGATGATTATTGGCTATTTTATTGCACTTAATTGTTTATTTTGTAGGAAATTGTTGATTGGAGCTAAAATGTAATATTGGAGTGAATTGGGTGTTTGGAATGCGAAAAGATGCAAATGAATGAAAAAGCTTCAAAGAGAAAAAAGTCAATTTCGGGTCAAATATAGACCAGCGTCTCGACGCTGGCATTCCATATCGAATCAGGCGCAATAAGGTCACAGCGTCTCGACGCTATGACAATAGCGTCTCGACGCTACCGCATTTCCTTTCCAGACACGCGCGTATAAGAGGCAGCGGCGAGACGCTGTCTTGACAGCGTCTCGACGCTACGCCGAAATTTTGCTATATAAGCATCCTTTCGGCTAGGTTTTTGGGGGAAGGAATTTTGAGACTTCTTGGAGCCGTAAACAAAGCTAAAACAGAGGATTTGAAGGCTGAAGCTAAGGGAGAAAATCGAAAATCAACTCATTGTTCGTGGGGATCGTGACAGGGACGTCGGACTCGGCCTACATTGAGTTTTCTTTTCCCTTTTCCTTTCTTTAGCTAGACTTTATGGCTTTATTATGTTTAGTTGAGCTTGTAATTAGATTCATGAGTAGCTAAACTCATAGCTTAGGGATTGATGTAGTTGATTAAGTTTATGGATAGAATTTATGGTTTAAGTTGTGCAATGATTTTTATGTTTGTAATCTTGATTTAATGCTTTCAATTAATTGGCCATTAGTTGGATGATTTAAGTTTTGAATCTAGCTCGGGAGAGGGGATTTAATATAGACTTACTCAAGATTGAATGACTAGAATTATTTTCTAATTCGTGACGGTTTTAGATTAACTTTGGAATTAGTCAAAAGATCTTATTGCCTTGCATGTTAATAAACTTAGATAGGGATATCGAGTAGATTAATTTGCATGAGAATCAATTATACTCGGGAGAGGTAGTTGTGATTAAAGGGTCTTTGGCTCATAATTTCATTGTGTATAATAACTTACTCCTTAAAATCAATCCTAGATTAAATCGGCGAAATCAACTCCCTAAGTATTTCTCCCAATTGAATTTCCATACTTTTTAATTGCTTTGATTTAGTTTTCATACCATTCATTCATCACCTTTTGATCCCTAAATAAAATTGAGCGAGATAATTCACAATACTTGATTTGCTTAAAAATCCAATCTAGAGGACGACATTCGAATTACATTCACTATATTATTACTTGACCCGTGCGCTTGCGGTAGGAAAAGTCCACATCAAGTTTTTGGCGCTGTTGCCGGGGATTGACACATTTAGCTAGATTGATATTGTGAAAAAATTGTTTGATCTTAATTTAGGGTGTATTTTTATTTTGTTAGGTTGATTGCATTTTTTTCCTTATTTGTTTTTCTAGCTTAGTTTTTATTTTAGTTGTGTAATCTTTTCCTTATTTGTTTCTTATTATTCCTTTTTAGATTAGTTTTTCCTAATTTGTTTGTTTCCTTATTTGTGTTTTGCCATATTTATTTTTGCATTCCATATTAGGTTATTTTGTTTCCTTTTCTAGATTATATTTTCCATATTTAGATTAGTTGTTTTCTTTTCTTTGTTGCTTTCCATAATTGTTTTCTTTCCTTTTTAAGGTAGTTTAGTTTTGTATGCGTAGTAGTAAAGATTTAATTTTAGCACCGTTGGATCCCGAGATTGAAAGAACAATTCATAGACTTCGAAGGGAAAATAGAGAAATTATTCAAATGGCTGACCAAAATCCACCTGAGGAGCCTAAGCCTATTAGAGATTATTTTCAGCTCGTGTTTCGGGGGCAACAGTCAGGGATTGTCTATGCCCCAATTAATGCCAACAACTTTGAGCTGAAGACCGGTCTCATTCAGATGGCTCGAGACTGTGCATATAGAGGATCGCCCACCGAGGATCCAAATTCTCATCTTAAATCATTTTTGGATATTTGTGGGACGGTAAAAATTAATGGAGTTTCTGAGGATGCCATTCGCTTACGTTTGTTTCCTTTTTCTTTGCAGGATAAAGCACGAGATTGGTTGCAGTCTATTACCCCTGGGAGCATCACCACCTGGGATGCTTTGGTCCAGGCCTTTTTGAAGAAATTTTTCCCTCCTGCAAAGACGGTCAAGCTGAGGACCGAGATTGGGACATTCCAACAACAATTTAATGAGCAGCTGTTCGAAGCTTGGGAGCGATTTAAAGAGCTACTGAGGAAGTGCCCTCAGCATGGATACCCCGACTGGCTTCAGGTTCAATTGTTTTATAATGACTTAACTCCTAGTACAAAAACGATTGTTGATGCAGCTGCAGGTGGGACTCTATTGTCCAAGACCGTGGAAAATGCTCGCACACTTCTAGAGGATATGGCCACCAACAGCTATTAGTGGCCATCTGAGCGGTCTACACCAAAAAAGATTGCTGCTGGAGTGTTTGAGGTTGATAAAGTAAGTGCACTCCAGGCCCAGATGACCTCCCTTGCTAATGCTTTTATGAAATTTTCAGGTACAGGGAGTGCACAGTCAATTGAATCAGCTGCTGCTTTAGCATCCAGACCTCAGGAGGAGACCATTGAACAGGTTCAGTATGTATCAAATTCTAATTTTAAGGGATATAATAATAATGTTACACCTACATATTATCACCCTAACAATAGGAACCATGAAAATTTCTCTTATGCAAATACGGAGAATATTCTTAACCCCCCTGGTTTTGCCCCTCAAACTCAAGAAAATAAAAAGTTAGAAGATCTTGTTGGAGCTTTCATTGCAGATTCTAGTAACAGGACAACCAAATTAGAGGAGGCAGTCATTGCCATCAACACCACAGTGAATGGCCACAGTGCTGCCATCAAGAATATTGAGACTCAGCTGGGACAGTTGGTAAATGTTGTAAGCACCATGAATAAAGGTAAGGCCCCAGCTGAGCAAGAGAAAACCCAAATGGAGTATTGTAAGGCAATCACTGTGCACCAGGAGGAAGCTGAAGAGGAACCTGAGTCTGAGGATTATGACACGCCTACAGGGGAAGCTGAGGAGGACACATCATCAGAGGAGGCTGAAAAGCCTGAACCTGAGCCTCCTATTCTTTCTCCCACACTGATGGTTCCCAAAGAAAAGAAAAAGAAAAAGAAGAAAAAGAACAATCAGGTTCAGTTTGATAAGTTTATGAATGCTTTTATGAATCTGAACATTAATATTCCTTTTGCAGAGGCGTTAGAGATGCCCCAATACAACAGGTTTATGAAGGAGTGGTTAGCAAAGAAGCGAAAGGAAAAGAAGGTTGACACTGTATATCTTGCTTCCACATGCAGCACCAGAGTACAACAGAAAGTACCTGAAAAAGTAGCATATCCAAGGAGTTTTTCTGTTCCTTGTAGTTTTGGTACTTACTCTTTTAGAGCATTATGTGACTTAGGTGCTAGCATTAATATTATTCCTCTGTCCTTGTGCAAAAAGTTAGACATATGTGAGATTAAATCTACTCCTGTAAAGCTCCAATTGGCTGATCAGTCTGTGGTTAGACCAGTTGACATTGTAGAAAATGTTTTAATCAGATTAGGTAGATTTTTCTTCCCTATTGACTTGTATGTTATGGACATGATAGAAAATCCTTCAATGCCTGTCATATTAGGAAGACCATTCCTCGCTACTGGGCGAGTGATTATTGATATTGAGCGCAGGGAGCTCACTATTAGAGTCAGGAACGAAAAAGAAAATTTTAAAGCAGTTGAAGACTCTAAAGATGAAGTGCTTTTTATGGGCTACAGGAAAGGTGCAAGAAAGAGCACCTCTGTTGGATTCACAAAAAAGAAGCCTCCTTGAAGCACGGTCAACACGTCGAGCTAATGACGTTAAACAAGCGCTTATGGGAGGCAACCCAAGTAAGTTTAGTGTGTTTTCTTTTTGGTTTTTGATTTATTTTTGTTTTTGTTTTGTAGGTCTTGTTTTCTTTCTCTCCTTTGCTTTCAAGCTTTCAAGATTCCAAGCTTTCAGTCAAGAAGTCATCATTAGTCCAGGCCGGTATTGTTCACTCCTTTCATTCTTTTATTGTTCTCATGCTTGTTTGTGCCTTATTTTCTTTATACATTGAGGACAATGCATGTTTTAAGTTTGGGGGTGGATTAGCATGTTTGTGGAGCCCTTGAGCATCTGAGTTCGGGCTATAGTTTTGAGCTTTCTTTGAATTATGCATATGGTTGTTGTCTGGATGTATTTTTGCATGATTATGATGTCCTAGGATAGACTTTCTTGTCAATTTTCAAGCTTGCGATGAGTTGTAAGCATGAGTGCCCAAAAAGGGAGACTTTTTAAATTTTTTCTAGGAGATGGCTTGCATGAGTAGAGTATTTGTCTTGGCTAGATTTGGATTTGAATGCTTAGGAGCGAATTATTGGGTTCATATGCTTGTTGTCACCTCGATAGGTGTAGGGTAGAGCTAAAGAGTTATTTTTTTTTGCAAATTAGCATGTTTGATCTTGCTTAGGAGAAAAGAAAAGAATATCTGCTTATCATGTTCATAACGAAAAATCATTCTTGTTGTTATTGTTGAAAAAGAAAAAAGTCATGACTTATGCGCGCAATATGCAATGGTTAATAAAGATTAAGGCAAAAAGAGCTACCCCTGTTGTGATCAGTTAGGCCAACCAGAGAAAACTCAGGTTAAGGGTCCCTGCAATGAGTGTGTGAAAGCTAGTGCCACATATACATGCTTAATTCAATTGTTAATTAAAAGCACCTAAGTATGGAGATAACAAACTAATTTGTTGCAATAACTCATTAGTGAAACCTTAGTGCCAGTGTAGAGGGAAGATGAGCTGAGAGTTTAATAAATCAACCCCGGGCTAGTAGAGTCTGAGCTTGTTGAGTTAGATCTCGCTTGTGCAAGTTAGTTTTGGAAAAAATTTTAATTTGTCTCCCTCATTGGTCCTTGTGTGCATGTCTCTTGCTTGCTTGGTTATTTACTTTTGAGCCCTGAGGATTGAGTTATGATTGTTGCATCCATACTTCTACTGTATGTTTGATTTGTAGTTTGCTCGAGGACTAGCAAAAGCTTAAGTTTGGGGGTATTTGATAGCGAGCATAGCTAACTATCTTTACTTATCTAATTTAGCTAGTCTTTGATGATTATTGGCTATTTTATTGCACTTAATTGTTTATTTTGTAGGAAATTGTTGATTGGAGCTAAAATGTAATATTGGAGTCAATCGGGTGTTCGGAACGCGAAAAGATGCAAAGGAATGAAAAAACTTCAAAGAGAAAAAAGTTAATTTCGGGTCAAATATAGACCAGCGTCGAGACACTGCTTCTTTAGCGTCTCGACGCTGACATTCCATATCGAATTAGGCGCAATAAGGTCACAGCGTCTCGACGCTACCGCATTTCCTTTCCAGACACGCGCGTATAAGAGGTAGCGTCGAGACGCTGTCTTGACAGCGTCTCGACGCTACGCCGAAATTTTGCTATATAAGCATCCTTTCGGCTAGGTTTTTGGGGGAAGGAATTTTGGGACTTCTTGGAGCCGTAAACAGAGCTAAAACAGAGGATTTGAAGGCTGAAGCTAAGGGAGAAAATCGAAAATCAACTCATTGTTCGTGGGGATCGTGACGGGGACGTCAGACTCGGCCTACATTGAGTTTTCTTTTCCCTTTTCCTTTCTTTAGCTAGACTTTATGGCTTTATTATGTTTAGTTGAGCTTGTAATTAGATTCATGAGTAGCTAAACTCATAGCTTAGGGATTGATGTAGTTGATTAAGTTTATGAATTGAAGTTATGGTTTAAGTTGTGCAATGATTTTTATGTTTGTAATCTTGATTTAATGCTTTCAATTAATTGACCACTAGTTGGATGATTTAAGTTTTGAATCTAGCTTGGGAGAGGGGATTTAATATAGACTTACTCAAGATTGCATGACTAGAGTTATTTTCTAATTCGTGACGATTTTAGATTAACTTTGGAATTAGTCAAAAGATCTTATTGCCTTGCATGTTAATAAACTTAGATAGGGATATCAAGTAGATTAATTTGCATGAGAATCAATTACTCGGGAGAGGTAGTTGTGATTAAAGGGTCTTTGGCTCATAATTTCATTGTGCATAATAACTTACTCCTTAAAATCAATCCTAGACTAAATCGGCGAAATCAACTCCCTAAGTATTTCTCCCAATTGAATTTCCATACTTTTTAATTGCTTTGATTTAGTTTTCATACCATTCATTCATCACCTTTTGATCCCTAAATAAAATTGAGCGAGATAATTCACAATACTTGATTTGCTTAAAAATCCAATCTAGAGGACGACATTCGAATTACATTCACTATATTATTACTTGACTCATGCGCTTGCGGTAGGAAAAGTCCACATCAGCGACGCTCTCGGCGAATTTTCCAGATTCGCGGTATCGCGACAACGTCGCGACGCTACCCCCACAACGTCGCGACGCTACGACCAAAATTTTTCCTATAAGTATTTTGCGATTAGGGCTTTTTGGGGGATTTCTCTTGGACGATTTGGAGCCGTAAAACAGAGAAAATTAGCCTCTTTTGAAGCTGTATCAAGTGGAGAAAATTGGGATTGAAGGCTTGGCTCGTGGGGATCGTGACGAGGACGTGCGGTCTCGACTCACCTAGCGTTTATTTCTCTTTTCCCTTACTTTAGTTAGTTTTTATGGCCTATTTAGACTTAGTTGATATTGTAACGCGGATTATGTGTAGCTAAGTTTAATTCTTAGGGATTGATGTAGCCGTTGGGCACTTTATGGATTGATTTTATGGTTTTATGCTATTGATTTCATTTATGCATAATGTATGTTTAATGCTTTCAATTTACCGGCCATGAATTGAATGTTGATTGTGATTAAATCTAACTCAGGAGGGATGATTTAGCTTAGAACTCATTATGCATAACTAGGATTTAGCTAGAAATCAGTTGATAATAGTTAAAAAGGTTAACCTTAATGCCTTGCATGTTTAATGAATTTAGATAGGGATATCTAGGGGTGAACATCGGTCGGTCGGGGTCGGCTTTGGCCCCAAACCGACGCCGAATCGACCATAATCGGTTTCAACAGTTGGAAACTGATTTTTTAAATACCCTATTTTCGCCCACCGACCAACCAGTCGGTTTCATGTTTGATTGAACAATCGTATACAGTTACTTTTGATATGAATGAAGCGTTCATTTATAAAAATGGTATACTTATTTGTTCAGCCAAATTGGAAAATAACTTATATGTTTTAAGACCAACCGAAAACAAAGCACTTTTAAATCACGAATTATTTAAAACTGCTGAAACTCAAAGTAAAAGGCAAAAGATTTCTCCATCAAGTAACAATACTCATCTTTGGCATCTTAGACTTGGTCATATAAACATCGATAGGATCGGTCGTTTGGTAAAGAATGGACTTCTAAGCAAGTTAGAAGATGATTCACTACCACCTTGTGAATCTTGTCTCGAGGGAAAAATGACCAAAAGACCCTTTACTGGAAAAGGTTACAGAGCCAAAGAACCCTTAGAGTTAATACATTCGGATCTATGTGGTCCAATGAATGTAAAAGCTCGAGGAGGGTACGAATATTTCATCTCATTTATAGATGATTATTCAAGATATGGTTACTTATACCTAATGGGACATAAGTCTGAAGCCCTTGAAAAGTTTAAGGAGTTTAAGGCTGAAGTTGAAAACCTATTAGGTAAATCTATTAAAGTACTTCGATCTGATCGAGGAGGGGAGTATATGGATCAAAGATTCCAGGACTATATGATAGAACATGGAATCCAATCTCAACTCTCAGCCCCTGGTACACCTCAGCAGAATGGTGTGTCAGAAAGGAGAAATAGAACCTTGTTAGACATGGTTCGATCAATGATGAGCTATGCTCAATTGCCTAACTCGTTTTGGGGATATGCAGTAGAGACTGCAGTATACATCTTGAACAATGTTCCCTCGAAAAGTGTTTCTGAAACACCCTTCGAGTTATGGAAGGGGCGTAAACCTAGTTTGCATCACTTTCGCATCTGGGGTTGTCCAGCACACGTGCTTGTGACGAATCCTAAGAAACTGGAACCTCGTTCAAAACTGTGCCAATTTGTTGGTTACCCTAAAGAAACGAGAGGTGGTTATTTCTACGACCCACAAGAAAATAAGGTGATTGTATCGACAAACGCCACTTTCTTAGAGGAAGACCACATGAGAGATCATAAACCACGAAGCAAAATAATATTAGGAGAAGCTACTGAAGAATCATCAAGAGTTGTTGATGAAGTTGGACCTTCAACAAGAGTTGATGAAGGAACTAGTTCTTCAGATCCATCCCGTCCATCTCAAACGTTGGGAATGCCTCGACGCAGTGGGAGGGTTGTGTTACAACCTGATCGCTACTTGGGTTTAACTGAAACTCAGGTTGTCATACCTAATGATGGCATTGAGGATCCATTGTCATATCGACAGGCAATGAATGACGAAGATAAGGATGAATGGGTCAAAGCCATGAACCTGGAAATGGAGTCAATGTACTCCAATTCTGTATGGGAACTTGCAGATCTACCATATGGGGTAAAACCCATAGGGTGCAAATGGATCTATAAGAGAAAAAGAGATGCAGCTGGAAAGGTACAGACCTTCAAAGCTAGACTAGTGGCAAAGGGTTATACCCAAAAGGAGGGGGTTGACTATGAGGAAACCTTTTCTCCTGTAGCCATGTTAAAGTCCATAAGAATTCTTTTATCCATTGCCACATATTATGACTATGAAATATGGCAAATGGACGTCAAGACTGCCTTTCTGAATGGTAATCTTGAAGAGAATATCTTTATGTCTCAACCCGAAGGGTTCATAGCCCAAGGTCAGGAACAAAAAGTTTGTAAGCTAAATCGATCCATTTATGGATTGAAACAAGCATCCAGATCATGGAACATTAGATTTGATACTGCAATCAAATCTTTTGGCTTTGACCAAAACGTTGATGAGCCTTGTGTATACAAGAAAGTCAACAAAAGGAAAGTAGCTTTTCTAATACTTTATGTAGACGATATCCTACTCATTGGGAATGATGTAGGATACCTCACTGACATTAAGAAATGGCTAGCTGCCCAATTCCAAATGAAAGATCTGGGAGAGGCTCAATATGTTCTGGGAATCCAAATCATTAGGGATCGTAAGAACAAAACGCTAGCTCTGTCTCAAGCAACGTATATTGACAAGATGTTGTCTCGATATTCGATGCAAAACTCCAAGAAGGGACTCCTACCCTTCAGACATGGGGTACACCTGTCTAAGGAACAATCTCCTAAGACACCTCAAGAAGTTGAGAACATGAGACACATTCCCTACGCCTCAGCTGTGGGCAGCTTAATGTATGCCATGCTCTGCACTAGGCCTGACATATGTTATGCAGTGGGAGTAGTCAGTAGGTATCAGTCTAATCCAGGGTTGGACCACTGGGGAGCGGTTAAGAATATCCTCAAGTATCTTCGGAGAACGAGGAACTACATGCTTGTGTATGGAGCTAAGGATTTGATTCTTACTGGATACACTGATTCTGACTTTCAAGCTGATAAGGATTCTAGGAAATCCACATCAGGGTCAGTATTCACCCTCAATGGAGGAGCAGTAGTGTGGAGAAGCATCAAACAAGGATGCATAGCAGATTCAACCATGGAGGCTGAGTATGTAGCAGCTTGCGAAGCAGCTAAGGAGGCAGTATGGCTCAGAAAGTTCTTGACTGATTTGGAAGTAGTTCCGAATATGAACGTGCCCATAACACTATACTGTGACAACAGTGGGGCTGTAGCCAACTCAAAAGAACCTCGTAGCCACAAACGGGGTAAACACATCGAGAGGAAGTATCACCTGATACGGGAGATTGTGCAAAGAGGAGATGTGATCGTCACTAAGATCGCCTCGGAGCACAACATCGCTGATCCATTTACAAAGGCTCTCACGGCTAAAGTGTTTGAGGGTCATCTAGAAGGTCTAGGTCTACGAGATATGTATGCCATCTAATCTAGGGCAAGTGGGAGAAATGTATAATGGGTATAAGGATGCCCTAGTTCATTGTATTTCCAGCTTTAGATTATTGCATTTACATCCCACTAACTAGTGTTTTAGTTCAAGTGGGAGTTTGTTGGGTTTTATGCCCTAAAACTCGTAGATAGTGAATGTAACCGTTGACCGGATATTAATGAAATAATATTGATATATTTTTCCATTAATTGTTATTAGTTATTTTATATTTGTCTTTGCCTAATAATAACCCTAATCCAATAAACTAGACATCCAAGGCTGTAATATGAGTCTTGAACTATATGTAGCGACATATGGGATCATTGTTCAAGAAACAGCCTAAAGGGTCTATAGTATAGGGATAAGACTGGGTGCCTTATCCTGGTGACACTATGGATACGGCCCACTTTGTATTTGATACAAACGCTGCGATCCAACGCGTTCGTGTAGGAGACATGCGAGTGGGGGTATCCTATGCAATGAGTTTGCATAAGACCGGACCGCGAAATAGTAACCACTAGTTATAACACCGTTAACTAGTTGGTTTTCTATTTCACTAGGACGACCGAGACAACTTAGTCTTAATCCTGAGTTGATTATGGACTCCTGCTCATGAGAGACTGTCCTTTGATTTGCATGGGTGAGAGTGGCCAATACGCCGACTCAATAAGCCTACCACTTTGGGGACAAGATCGAATGGGGAGCTGGGAACATAATCGTACAAGATGGAATTCACTCCTTCCCGACTTTAGGGAAGCAGATGAGTGTTCCCTTAAGTGGTTACTCCGAGTCTTGAACAAAGGGCCCTACCCTCTCAATGGCACGAGAGGGTTTTCTGTTTAATGGTTGGACCATAAACAGATTGTTCATTAGAGGAGAATTGGTACTTAAGGAAATAGAGGTGACCCAGGGGTAAAACGGTAATTTGACCCAGCTGGTGTTACGGACACTCGTGAAGGACTAACTAGTCGATATTGGTCTAAGTTCCGTGGACACAGAAAATATGTCTGCAGTGAGAAGAGTGCAACTGTGAGTCTATAGTGGAATGTACACACAGTTAACGAATATTGATTATTGTGGTTAATGAGTTTAACCAATTAATCTCACATCGTTGGAGCTTCTGATCTGCAGGTCCATAAGGTCCCACTGGTAGCTCGTAAAGTAATTTGAGGCAACTAAGTAATTAAATTGAAAATGTTCAATTTACTAAGGGAAATAAATATAATATATATTGATATATTATTATGAGAGAAATTAATATTTGAAGAAGTTCAAATATAAATTTATGGAAGATTGAAAGAATTAATTAATTTAAGTCCTAAAAGTGTTTGGGCAAAATTAATTAATTCAAGGCCGGAAATTAAATATGTGATATTTAATTTGGTGGTTAATTAATTAAAGAATTCATTAACCATGAATTAATCAATTATGTAAATAATTAATCACTTAAGGAAGTGATTAATCATTTATGGGAATGATCTAATTACTTATGGAAGAAATTAGTCATTTATGGAAAAGATTAATCAATTGGGAATTGATTGATCATGATTGATTAATTAAGGAATAAAGATTGAATCAATTTTGGAAAAGATTGATTTAATTGAATATTTTATTCATGGCCTCTCTTCTATAAATAGAACACTAGACCTAATTGGTCATGACACTTGACACTCTTGAAAGACAAGACCTAGAATTCTCTCTAGCCTCCCTCTTAGAGAAAGACTCCCACAAGTCTTTGGCCTCCTAGACTTAGAGACATACCGGTGTAACCTCTGTGGTTATTGTGTCAATCAAAGAAGAATTTCCAGCGAAGAATACCTTGAAGCGGCTGCTGCGTTTTCGTTCGTGGAGCTTCGTTGGCGAAGAACGGTCAAGTCTACAACGGAGGTTTGTAACGGTTCTTCCTCTTTTCTTTAGAAAAGTTTTAAAAATAAATTTAGATTTATTTTAGCATGTTTAAACCGATTTTACAGCGGCTTTAAAGTTAGTTTAAAGTTTTGTTTGAGTTTTCGTAACGGTTTTTAATGTTAATTAATATACGGCGTAAGGTCCAATCGATGCGCTTCCGCTGCGTTGGGACTTTTATTACCTTCAATCGGCATCAGAGCCATCGCTATCCCTATTAATTAATTTTAAAAAGTTGCGATAGGCTCTAATAGGTGGGATTTATGCATATTGTATGTTCGGTTTGCATTGAACTGTTTGGGTTAATTTTATGGCCATAGATTTTATTTTTATGTGATTTTGATCATGTAAGGCCCGGTGTTTCGGGTATTTTTTGTAAAATCGAGTCCTATGTAAGTCCGGGTCTAGAATAGGTTTTTATGAGATGAAAATCGAAGGAATCGCCGCTGAAATCGAAGCCGAAATCGGAAAAATCGTTGCTGTTTTGCCCAGATTCTGCCTCCAGACGCAACAGCGTCGGGACGCTCCTTCAACAGCGTCTCGACGCTGTCTCGATACCGAAGGCGCTCGGTAAGGAAAGCACACAGCGTCGGGAAGCTACCTCAACAGCGTCTCGACGCTGTCTCAATTACACAGGCGCCAGATATGGAAAACGCACAGCGTCGGGACGCTAATCTACACAGCGTCTCGACGCTGTCACGATGGAGGCGCGCACTAGGGTTTCAACAGGCGCGGTTCAAGCAAGGACGGTCCGGTTCGGACCGGTTCGGCTGGGCTGGGACCTATTTGGTCCGGTTCAGCCAATTTTTGGCATGGTTCGTGATTTTGGAGGCCGGTTCGAGGTGGTTCGGGGCGGTTCGTGCTGTCTAGGCCAATTCCGGAGCTGTACATGGATTTTTTAGGATAGAATTTAGCTAAATTAATGTAATTTAATGCTTTATTTTATCCTAGGGGCCAAAATTAACCGGTTCAATTGCTATTTATATGCTTTATGGATGTCATATAGATTATTTAATCCCACCTTAGGTTATAAACATGCTCATACATTTTTTATATATTATAAATTGTTATAATGTATGGTTAAATGCATGGATTGGTTTTCATATTTCTTAATATAAGTGTATATTAATTTATATGAAAAATTGGAAAGCATGAAGCATGTCATTACTTAAATTAAATATAAATAGTTATGTTTAATGTGATGAATGAAGCATGCTTGGTTGATTTTCTTGATTGGCTTATAATTGTTATAATAAAAGAAAATCAAAATTGCATGAAGCATGAAACATCCATAGTTATTAATATAATTGTTATATTATTCATGCAATTGATGTGGCTTAATTATTCAATTTGAATGAGATTGTTGAATGAATTAAACCCTAGATTCTTGATTATAGGATTAATCATTAAAATTTGAAATAGTTCTTTAATATTAATGGTTAGAAACCGTCAATCTATAATCAAGATTTGCATGCAAACATAAGATCATAGGATAAATTGAATTAATTTTAAATTGTTTAAAATTAATTAGACCTAGATCGATTTCTAATAGGATTAGAATCTTTTCTTACTTAGAATTAAAAATAGTTTTAATTTACTAAGTAGGAAAAACATTACTATGATTATAAGGGAACTCCACCGGTAACGTTCTGTCTAAGGCTGGAGGTATTTAAGTTGACGGTTTACGGAACACCTCCTACCTGGGAACTGACCTGGAATACCGGAGTTGAATTAATCATAGTTAAATGTTAGCATGCAATGTCACTAGGTTTATTAAAAGTGTTTAATGCACCTAGATCTTTAGAGTAAAGACCTTACATTACTGAGGTTATAAGGGAACTCTCTCGGTAAAGTTCTGTCTAAGGCTGGGGGTATTTAAGTTGACGGTTTACGGAACACCTCCTACCTGGGAACTAACCGGATTGAGTTGAATTAACCATAGTAATGTTGACTTGCAATGTTGGGTTTATTAAAAGAAGTTTAATTCACCCAAAAGATTGCAGTTGAATCCTTTCCATAATTGTTATAATAGGATCAGACTTAGATAGATTGACAAAGCCGAATACTATCTAAGTTAAACAACCCTATATTAACCTTAGGACATTTTCAGTGGGAGGAAAATTACAAAACGAGATTTAAATCAAGTTTTGCTCCTACGTCCCTATATTCACAACGTGAGATTCATGCTCGGCTTCGAGTCGCCCTAGGAGCGGCCTCCCTTCGGAAAGTGTTTGCATGGGTCAATATCAAGGTGAATGGGAAAAATGTCCAGAGTAAGTGGGAGCGGGACACGTGTCAACGTATCCCTCGGTCTCCGCCCATAGTTCACACCGTGAGAGTCCTATGATCCGCCTGCAGGTTGCCCTGGCGCATCCATCCCTTCGGAGGGCCTGATCATAGGATTCGGAACATCGTGAACTCCTGAAAAGGATAGGAGCTCTTAGGCTAATCACCAACAGTTGTCTTTCCCTTCGGTAGCCTGTTGGTGCGTGCCTCTGAGATCTGAAAGTGGGAGGGTTACACTTACGAGGATGAGTTAAAATTGTTAACAAATCCTTGACCGAACAACGGTGGCTAATGTCTATAGGAATATGAGTTATTCTGGAATTAGAATTAGCTGAGAGGCGTCTCATTTCAAAGGAGGAGTACCTGATCACCCTTCGGTGGCTGATATTCTAAACCTCTGAAACGTCGTTGCAAAACTAAATCAATAGTTTTAGGGTTCTGTGATTGTCTGTTTTGCTAAATTGATTGGATTGTATGCAATTGTTTGCTTGTATGATGGGTTAAGGCAAAGATAACTAATACGGTCATTGTTTGTTTAAAATTTCAGCAATGTCTTCCTCAATTGTCTATCTGCTTAAAAATGAGAAATTAACCGGCGAAAATTATGCTACGTGGAAGTCGAACTTGAATACGATTCTTGTTGTCAATGATCTACGGTTCGTCTTAACGGAGGATTGTCCTCCAGCCCCTGCTCGTAATGCATCCCAGGCAGTTAAGGATGCTTATGACCGCTGGACAAAGGCCAATGATAAGACTCGCGTCTATATCTTAGCCAGCTTATCTGAAGTTTTGGCTAAAAGGCATGAGGGCATGGTAACAGCGAGGGAGATTATGAACTCTCTCCGGGAGATGTTTGGACAACCGTCCTACCAACTCCACCATGACGCTCTCAAATACGTTTATAGCTGTCGCATGAAAGAAGGCACGTCTGTTCGGGAGCATGTCCTGGATATGATGGTCCAATTCAACGTGGCAGAGGCAAACGGGGCGGTCATAGATGAGCGTAGTCAGGTTGCATTCATCTTAGAATCTCTTCCGAAGAGTTTTCTGCAGTTTCGAAGCAATGCAATGATGAATAAAATAACATTCAACCTGACTAGCCTCCTTAATGAGCTACAACTCTATCAGTCTCTTCTTAAGAACAAGGGACAGATAGAAGGAGAGGCAAACGTTGTTCACTCCAAAAGAAAGTTCGAGAAGGGTTCATCCTCTGGAACTAAATCTGTAGCCACTTCTTCAAAGAAAACGAAGAAGAAAGGAAACAAGGGGAAAGCTCCCAGTACTGCTGCCAAAAGCAAGGGAAAAGCCAAAGCTGTGGCAGACAAGGGCAAATGTTTTCACTGCAATGTAGATGGACATTGGAAGAGAAACTGCCCAAAGTACCTTGCTGAGAAAAAGAAGGAAAAGGAAGGTAAATTTGATTTACTGGTTTTAGAAACATGCCTGGTGGAACATGATGAGTTTACCTGGATACTTGATTCAGGAGCAACTAATCATGTTTGCTCTTCTTTTCAGGAAAATAGTTCCTTTCGGCAATTGAACGATGGAGAAATGACACTCAGGGTCGGAACTGGAGAAGTCATTTCAGCTAAAGCAGTGGGAGCTGCGAAGTTATTTTTTAGAAATAGATTCTTGCTTTTAGAAAGTTTGTTAATCGTTCCCAAGATTAAGAGGAACTTGATTTCTATTTCATGTTTGATTGAACAATCGTATACAGTTACTTTTGATATGAATGAAGCGTTCATTTATAAAAATAGTATACTTATTTGTTCAGCCAAATTGGAAAATAACTTATATGTTTTAAGACCAACCGAAAACAAAGCACTTTTAAATCACGAATTATTTAAAACTGCTGAAACTCAAAGTAAAAGGCAAAAGATTTCTCCATCAAGTAACAATACTCATCTTTGGCATCTTAGACTTGGTCATATAAACATCGATAGGATCGGTCGTTTGGTAAAGAATGGACTTCTAAGCAAGTTAGAAGATGATTCACTACCACCTTGTGAATCTTGTCTCGAGGGAAAAATGACCAAAAGACCCTTTACTGGAAAAGGTTACAGAGCCAAAGAACCCTTAGAGTTAATACATTCGGATCTATGTGGTCCAATGAATGTAAAAGCTCGAGGAGGGTACGAATATTTCATCTCATTTATAGATGATTATTCAAGATATGGTTACTTATACCTAATGGGACATAAGTCTGAAGCCCTTGAAAAGTTTAAGGAGTTTAAGGCTGAAGTTGAAAACCTATTAGGTAAATCTATTAAAGTACTTCGATCTGATCGAGGAGGGGAGTATATGGATCAAAGATTCCAGGACTATATGATAGAACATGGAATCCAATCTCAACTCTCAGCCTCTGGTACACCTCAGCAGAATGGTGTGTCAGAAAGGAGAAATAGAACCTTGTTAGACATGGTTCGATCAATGATGAGCTATGCTCAATTGCCTAACTCGTTTTGGGGATATGCAGTAGAGACTGCAGTATACATCTTGAACAATGTTCCCTCGAAAAGTGTTTCTGAAACACCCTTCGAGTTATGGAAGGGGCGTAAACCTAGTTTGCATCACTTTCGCATCTGGGGTTGTCCAGCACACGTGCTTGTGACGAATCCTAAGAAACTGGAACCTCGTTCAAAACTGTGCCAATTTGTTGGTTACCCTAAAGAAACGAGAGGTGGTTATTTCTACGACCCACAAGAAAATAAGGTGATTGTATCGACAAACGCCACTTTCTTAGAGGAAGACCACATGAGAGATCATAAACCACGAAGCAAAATAATATTAGGAGAAGCTACTGAAGAATCATCAAGAGTTGTTGATGAAGTTGGACCTTCAACAAGAGTTGATGAAGGAACTAGTTCTTCAGATCCATCCCGTCCATCTCAAACGTTGGGAATGCCTCGACGCAGTGGGAGGGTTGTGTTACAACCTGATCGCTACTTGGGTTTAACTGAAACTCAGGTTGTCATACCTAATGATGGCATTGAGGATCCATTGTCATATCGACAGGCAATGAATGACGAAGATAAGGATGAATGGGTCAAAGCCATGAACCTGGAAATGGAGTCAATGTACTCCAATTCTGTATGGGAACTTGCAGATCTACCATATGGGGTAAAACCCATAGGGTGCAAATGGATCTATAAGAGAAAAAGAGATGCAGCTGGAAAGGTACAGACCTTCAAAGCTAGACTAGTGGCAAAGGGTTATACCCAAAAGGAGGGGGTTGACTATGAGGAAACCTTTTCTCCTGTAGCCATGTTAAAGTCCATAAGAATTCTTTTATCCATTGCCACATATTATGACTATGAAATATGGCAAATGGACGTCAAGACTGCCTTTCTGAATGGTAATCTTGAAGAGAATATCTTTATGTCTCAACCCGAAGGGTTCATAGCCCAAGGTCAGGAACAAAAAGTTTGTAAGCTAAATCGATCCATTTATGGATTGAAACAAGCATCCAGATCATGGAACATTAGATTTGATACTGCAATCAAATCTTTTGGCTTTGACCAAAACGTTGATGAGCCTTGTGTATACAAGAAAGTCAACAAAAGGAAAGTAGCTTTTCTAATACTTTATGTAGACGATATCCTACTCATTGGGAATGATGTAGGATACCTCACTGACATTAAGAAATGGCTAGCTGCCCAATTCCAAATGAAAGATCTGGGAGAGGCTCAATATGTTCTGGGAATCCAAATCATTAGGGATCGTAAGAACAAAACGCTAGCTCTGTCTCAAGCAACGTATATTGACAAGATGTTGTCTCGATATTCGATGCAAAACTCCAAGAAGGGACTCCTACCCTTCAGACATGGGGTACACCTGTCTAAGGAACAATCTCCTAAGACACCTCAAGAAGTTGAGAACATGAGACACATTCCCTACGCCTCAGCTGTGGGCAGCTTAATGTATGCCATGCTCTGCACTAGGCCTGACATATGTTATGCAGTGGGAGTAGTCAGTAGGTATCAGTCTAATCCAGGGTTGGACCACTGGGGAGCGGTTAAGAATATCCTCAAGTATCTTCGGAGAACGAGGAACTACATGCTTGTGTATGGAGCTAAGGATTTGATTCTTACTGGATACACTGATTCTGACTTTCAAGCTGATAAGGATTCTAGGAAATCCACATCAGGGTCAGTATTCACCCTCAATGGAGGAGCAGTAGTGTGGAGAAGCATCAAACAAGGATGCATAGCAGATTCAACCATGGAGGCTGAGTATGTAGCAGCTTGCGAAGCAGCTAAGGAGGCAGTATGGCTCAGAAAGTTCTTGACTGATTTGGAAGTAGTTCCGAATATGAACGTGCCCATAACACTATACTGTGACAACAGTGGGGCTGTAGCCAACTCAAAAGAACCTCGTAGCCACAAACGGGGTAAACACATCGAGAGGAAGTATCACCTGATACGGGAGATTGTGCAAAGAGGAGATGTGATCGTCACTAAGATCGCCTCGGAGCACAACATCGCTGATCCATTTACAAAGGCTCTCACGGCTAAAGTGTTTGAGGGTCATCTAGAAGGTCTAGGTCTACGAGATATGTATGCCATCTAATCTAGGGCAAGTGGGAGAAATGTATAATGGGTATAAGGATGCCCTAGTTCATTGTATTTCCAGCTTTAGATTATTGCATTTACATCCCACTAACTAGTGTTTTAGTTCAAGTGGGAGTTTGTTGGGTTTTATGCCCTAAAACTCGTAGATAGTGAATGTAACCGTTGACCGGATATTAATGAAATAATATTGATATATTTTTCCATTAATTGTTATTAGTTATTTTATATTTGTCTTTGCCTAATAATAACCCTAATCCAATAAACTAGACATCCAAGGCTGTAATATGAGTCTTGAACTATATGTAGCGACATATGGGATCATTGTTCAAGAAACAGCCTAAAGGGTCTATAGTATAGGGATAAGACTGGGTGCCTTATCTTGGTGACACTATGGATACGGCCCACTTTGTATTTGATACAAACGCTGCGATCCAACGCGTTCGTGTAGGAGACATGCGAGTGGGGGTATCCTATGCAATGAGTTTGCATAAGACCGGACCGCGAAATAGTAACCACTAGTTATAACACCGTTAACTAGTTGGTTTTCTATTTCACTAGGACGACCGAGACAACTTAGTCTTAATCCTGAGTTGATTATGGACTCCTGCTCATGAGAGACTGTCCTTTGATTTGCATGGGTGAGAGTGGCCAATACGCCGACTCAATAAGCCTACCACTTTGGGGACAAGATCGAATGGGGAGCTGGGAACATAATCGTACAAGATGGAATTCACTCCTTCCCGACTTTAGGGAAGCAGATGAGTGTTCCCTTAAGTGGTTACTCCGAGTCTTGAACAAAGGGCCCTACCCTCTCAATGGCACGAGAGGATTTTCTGTTTAATGGTTGGACCATAAACAGATTGTTCATTAGAGGAGAATTGGTACTTAAGGAAATAGAGGTGACCCAGGGGTAAAACGGTAATTTGACCCAGCTGGTGTTACGGACACTCGTGAAGGACTAACTAGTCGATATTGGTCTAAGTTCCGTGGACACAGAAAATATGTCTGCAGTGAGAAGAGTGCAACTGTGAGTCTATAGTGGAATGTACACACAGTTAACGAATATTGATTATTGTGGTTAATGAGTTTAACCAATTAATCTCACATCGTTGGAGCTTCTGATCTGCAGGTCCATAAGGTCCCACTGGTAGCTCGTAAAGTAATTTGAGGCAACTAAGTAATTAAATTGAAAATGTTCAATTTACTAAGGGAAATAAATATAATATATATTGATATATTATTATGAGAGAAATTAATATTTGAAGAAGTTCAAATATAAATTTATGGAAGATTGAAAGAATTAATTAATTTAAGTCCTAAAAGTGTTTGGGCAAAATTAATTAATTCAAGGCCGGAAATTAAATATGTGATATTTAATTTGGTGGTTAATTAATTAAAGAATTCATTAACCATGAATTAATCAATTATGTAAATAATTAATCACTTAAGGAAGTGATTAATCATTTATGGGAATGATCTAATTACTTATGGAAGAAATTAGTCATTTATGGAAAAGATTAATCAATTGGGAATTGATTGATCATGATTGATTAATTAAGGAATAAAGATTGAATCAATTTTGGAAAAGATTGATTTAATTGAATATTTTATTCATGGCCTCTCTTCTATAAATAGAACACTAGACCTAATTGGTCATGACACTTGACACTCTTGAAAGACAAGACCTAGAATTCTCTCTAGCCTCCCTCTTAGAGAAAGACTCCCACAAGTCTTTGGCCTCCTAGACTTAGAGACATACCGGTGTAACCTCTGTGGTTATTGTGTCAATCAAAGAAGAATTTCCAGCGAAGAATACCTTGAAGCGGCTGCTGCGTTTTCGTTCGTGGAGCTTCGTTGGCGAAGAACGGTCAAGTCTACAACGGAGGTTCGTAACGGTTCTTCCTCTTTTCTTTAGAAAAGTTTTAAAAATAAATTTAGATTTATTTTAGCATGTTTAAACCGATTTTACAGCGGCTTTAAAGTTAGTTTAAAGTTTTGTTTGAGTTTTCGTAACGGTTTTTAATGTTAATTAATATACGGCGTAAGGTCCAATCGATGCGCTTCCGCTGCGTTGGGACTTTTATTCCCTTCAAATTCCACATCAACGTAATGCCATTCTTTAGTTCCATTCGAACTTGTTAAGGTGTTTTAACATAGTTTAAATGCTTTGATCTCAACGGGAGTACTTTAGATAATCTTTTAAATCCTTGGAAGTCTCTTTTTGTGCAGTTTCAAATCAACATGAACTCACTCGAACATGTTACGACAAACGTCGAGTCATTTTGGGTGAGTTACAAGTGGTAAACTTCATCTAAGACCCTTTCGAACTCCATGTTAGTGCTTTAGATCATTATCGTATTCTTAGTAGCTCTTGGTTGTAGTTTCAGGCTAACTTGGAGTGTTCGAGCTAGCTATCTAAAGTCGTGTTTGGGTAAGAACGCTCCTCTTAAACCCCTCTTTGGCATTGTTAAGGTTTGGAGTTGACCTAGTCTTGAAACCTTGCCTTTCTTATTGTAGGAGATTGTTAGGTTCGCTTAGGTTCTAGCATGTTGTATGCCTTGTCCATGTTATGTTTTTATGATCTATACATATCGCTTCTTGAATTATATGTTGTGTGAGATATTGGTTAGATGTTTGTTGCGATATGTTGGACTGTTGAGATGTTTTGATAGATTTTGGTTGATTAGCTTGGTGTTTCATTATGATTGTCGAAATGAGCATATTATTTATGTTGTGAGTGTGCTGCATAGCTGTCATGGTTTTTCGGGCATAAAGTATGGTCTAGTGGCATGATGTGTAGGATTTATGCATACTAGTGAGATTGTGAGGTCAGAGGACCTTGTGTGATTAAAAAGGAAAGTTAAGTGAATACCAAGTGCCTTAAGTAAAAATGGTTGAGGGGTGGTATGTCACTAATGGATTAAGTGGAGGATTGGGTGCCTTGGGTAATATGACCAAGGGGCGATGTGATGAGTCTAGAAAGATAGTATTGAGCACCGAGAAAGGCCAATACATTGTGAAGTCATTAGGTGCCTTGGGTAATATGGCCAAGGGGCGATGCATAGTTCGAGGCCTTGGGTAATATGGTCAAGGGTCGAACGTTGAGTGCCGTAGAGAAACGTTGAGGCCCTGGGTAATATGGTCAGGGGTCGGCGTGACTCGAAGGAGTCAGTCTCAGAGAGCTTTATGAGGGCTACGAGTGTTGGACGAGCTTGTGTAGCTTGAGTGGGAACTGAGTATGCATGACTGTTGGGTTCCTAGAGTGAGTAAAAATATGGTATAAGAAGACTCTAGAACTCTGTGCAAGTATACACAGTCCGCAGCAAGTAATAAGTATTTGTCAATCCAAGGCCTGAACTAGCTTCCACTTTATCTATTTTGTATAACTCTTTTATGGTTTCAAAGATGGTAAAAATGATTGGTTTTTATAAGAATAATGCTGACGCAATAGAAATGACAGAACAAAAAATAACAAATAGGTAGACAGATTAGAAACAGGCGCTGGTCAGGATTTAGTAATTGTTTTAAAAGATGCTCTAGCAATATTATTGATCATGCAAAAACTCTCGCAGTCTTATTAGCAGATTCCTCCCGGAACTCCGGATTTTTTGGAATGTGTTTCAACCCCAATGAAGTACTACCGATCAAGCACTAGGCAACTGGCTATCCCTAGCTCAGTCACTGACGTTCACCAATACACAATGATCTAGTGTGATTAATCGCCACACACTCCCTAAATCATCCCTGAAACTAGAGAGAGGTATCCATACCGGCTGGCCAGGCGGGCATAAAATAGAAATGAACTCAACAATTAATCAAGATGCATTAATCAATATTTATTACTAGAATTAAGCTCGACAATCACATTGTTCCTAACCAACGACCAAAGCTACTTAGTTCATAAGATGCATGGAAACACAAGTTACAATCTGAGTAAGCATATCCATGACTACAAGATAAAACAAGAAAAGACTAATTCCTTGACCAGCTTGCAATCGATGGTTTCCTTGATGGTCTCCTTGATGGTCTCCAATCTCTCCTCTATTCGGCTCCCAATGATGGAAGTAACTTTCCAAGAATGGAATGTTTTCTCCCAAAAGTGGAATGAATTTGACGGCTACCTCCTTTTATAGAGTTGAAGCAAGCTTGAATTAGGTTGACCTAGACACGTGGACGACTCTCCTTGCTCCTCTATCACGAAAATAACTCAACAGAAGTCGGTTTGTCAACTTGGCTAACGAGCTGTGACGTGGCAGTTTTGCTCCCAGCTTTGCTCCAGCACAGAATTTGCTCCCTCCGGTCGCTCAGCAATACATTATGCATAAAATAACTTCCAAAGCTTCCATTCTTCCAAATGGGTTAAAACATATAATATATATCTCAAACCAACCCTATTAAGCACAAAAGACACACAAATCCCTATAGAAATGAGACCTAAATAACTACCTTTTGGAGAGTTATCACACCCCCAAACTTGAACTATTGCGTGTCCCGAACAATACTAACCAACCTTTCCTTAAGAATTCAAAACATTAGACAAAAATAGCTTAATCAAATCAGACAATCCAACACTACCTTCAACCTTTACCTGAGCACTCTGGAAAACCGAGCTCTGCTGCAGCAAAATAATTCCTCCGACATGGACAAATAATCACCACTTTTAACTCAATTCTAAGAACTCGCCACAACCTAGCTCTATTATCAGACATCTTAAAATATATTTCTAAGGAGTTAATATTTTTGTTTTTTTTAGACTTAAAGCAACCCTACAGTCATAAGCTCTTAAGCATGGGATGACCCACTTTATGGTGCAATATACCCTTGCCTCAAACTCATCACCAACTAGGCTCAATACTCTTTATAAAGCTAAAAAATCCTTAGTTATTCTATCTCTTGCCCCTCATAATGACAACATTTTATGATGAAGCTCACCTAAGTTCTGGAAGACAGAGAAACTGCTGGATCATCATTCATCCTTCAAAACTTTTGCTCCATGAATTTTCTCAGCAAAATTTTCAACAAACAATTTTTTTAGCAAATAATTTTTCCATTTTTCCAACATTTTCGAGGTCATCTTTTGACGCGAAGACAAACTGTGGGTATCACAAATGACCCCGGTTACTCAATAACCTAACAAATTTTTAAATGAAGGAGAGAAATGCTCGAGCAAAAAAATTGGAGTAGCAAAAAGTCCCCCCAAACTTGAATTATTCTTTGTCCCCAATGAATCATTAATTTTGCAATTATACCCCCAAACTTAAATTTTTCTATCTGAATTTTAAACCTAAGCGTGGAACTAGAACTAAGCGTAAAGTGGATCATATAAGTCGACACTACCTCCAAAATCTTCTTTGCCGCAACAACAGTCCAGGCGAGAAGAAATGCTCAAGCAAAATGTTTATGGAGATCAGAATACCTTGATCTAGTTAAGCTTAACCAGTCCAAGCTTCAAAAATTCAGAAGAAAAATTAGTCCAATTAGAGTTACTTAGTGCTCATAAAACTGAAACAACTAGGAAATTTCATTAAAAACATAGAAAAAAAATTACAAAAACAGATATTTTTTTAAGAAGCAGAGAAATTAAAAAGAAACAAACATCACATCAACAGAAAAGGAGAGTAGAAAATGCGCGAGCAATCAAAATATTAAGAACAAAAATTATGCTCGCTCAGGGCCACTTCATCCTTCAGCCCTCTCGATCTGGCTCATTTTCATCATCCTCTTCTCCTCTCTCCATCGGTGGGGGCGGGATCCAGGGGTTCAATAAATCTTCAGGGAATGTTGGAAGGGTTGGATACGGGGTTGAAAAAATTCTCCTGCAACGCCTTCTTCAAATTGGCATCACGATTTTTAACATAGTTCCACAAGGTTAAAGCTTGCCTCTCAGCAAACTCCTGCCTGCTGGCCGAAAGTGCCAGTTGTTCTAAAATCTTATTGATGTCGTAGACAAGCCCACCCTGACGTACCTCCTGCATACGTTGGAGCCGTGCCAAGTTAGGAGTGTCGATGATTCCCTTGTCAAATAAAATAACATCTACTTCATCCTCTAGAACCCCTGCTCTCTTGCAAAGCATGGTAATGGTATTCGGGAAAACAGCTTCCCCACCTTCTTCTTCCAACAACCAGATATTTCTCTAGCAATGATCCTTCCTACATCAACGCTGAGAGACCGCAAAATCACGAAAGCCAGAAGAACTCGTTCCGTAGAGACCGTCGAGTCATGAGTCGTTGGAAGCATCCTCTGTCTGATAAATCCCATCCATGTATTTGCTTCCCTTTTCAAATAGGCTGACTTGAACGTCCTCTTCTCTGTTTTTGACAGTTGCCCCCGTGCCCCATCAATTCCCACCTCCCGCACAGCATCACTCAGCTGCTCATTAGATGGCGCTACAACCATCTCATTATATGCCGCATGGGGG
This sequence comes from Luffa acutangula, assembly GCA_036850905.1. Taxonomy (NCBI): domain Eukaryota; kingdom Viridiplantae; phylum Streptophyta; class Magnoliopsida; order Cucurbitales; family Cucurbitaceae; genus Luffa; species Luffa acutangula. The sequence continues at coordinate 41,485,092 of CM072097.1, read as the reverse complement.
AAATTCTAAAGGTTATACAGTGCGTTAATAGCACTAGGACTCTAGTCAACCTCGACTCCTCGAACAATCACCTGGAAACCATCTTCTTTGTCAATATTAGCATAAAATTCACGCACGACCTGTGCATTTACAGACTCAGGCTTCGCACAAAACAACTCCCAGTCGTGGTTTGCAATACCGGTCCTCAGAAAATGCGGAAGATCACCGCTAAATCCTCTCTCAAACAGGAAGTCTCTTTTCAGTAGCTCAGCGTATTTTGCTCTGGCCGAATTGTTGACGAAACGATCATATGGTAACTGTGGTTCTTCTATTTCATCGTGTTCTTCTGATGCTTCAGCAACACTTTTGCCATTTTCCACCTTTCGCTTGAGCAGCCGCTCTTCCTCAGCCTTTTTCTCTGTTTGTTCTCTTATTTTGTCCTCAACTTCTTTTTTCTCTCGTTCCTCTCTCTCTGCCTTCTCTTTCTCAGAATCCGACGACGGTGGTGATGGGGTATCAGTCCGAATCACCTGAACGCGCCCAACCTTCTGCTTAATGTGGCGACGTTTCGAAGCTTCTGGCATGATGACCTCAACACGAGCCTCCTGATCTGGCTCTTTTCCAGTTGCAACCTCTGCCTGTACATCCTCATTCTGCTTCTCTTGAATTTTCTCGGTATGTCCCTCTTCTTGAACTTCCTCTGTATCCGCCATTCTCGGCTCAACCTCCTCGGGGTTCTGTACATCAGATTCTTGCGGGTCTCCTTCTTATACTATGGCAGTAATAACCTCTGTTGCCTCCTGGACCTCTTCTTGTTCCGCAACCCTTTGTTGCCTTCTCTTTCTTTTCGCTTCTTTTTTCTCCGGCGTCTTCTTCTTCTTCATTTTCACTTTTTGTACCTCGGGGGTAACGAGTACCATTTCTTCCTCATTATCTCTCTCTTTTCTCGCTCTAGTTTTAGCCATTGAAGACTCAAAGGACTTACAGAAAATAGCAATAAAGAAAGAAGAATGCAACCAGCAAAGATTCGCAACAAGAAAATGGAGTGAGAGGTACCTACCGAAGGGTTTATAATAAATAGAGCTGCAACAAATCAAATCATAACCGCAAGATTTTGCCCTCATTAAATGATTTTTCTGCATGCAATTTGAAAAATTAAAACCATCAACGGTAAAATTGTTGACTCCATTCGCCCATGGTAATTAATGATGCACTGTTCAACGGCTAAACCCTTGGATCTTCCTTGTGTGACACGTGGCTCCATTAGATGACTCCATGCAATTTACCTGCCCACAGAAAACTCAAAATTCAAACGGTAAAAATTAATTCACAAAAATCCCTTCCTACTCGGACGGAAGAATTGCTTCAGCCTTAACTTTGCTGAAACAACCTGAAGAATCTTGGATACGAAATTCGAATTTCAAAACAGGAAAATCAAATCTTTTTTATAATTCAAATTAAAGTTTAACCGATCAAATCAAATCTTATCTTCCTTTTTATTCTTGAAGCAGAATTATTTCGAAAAATCTTTATTAAACCCAAACTAAACAGAATTGAACAAAATAACTGAAAATAAAATCTAACCTAATAAAATCTAATTCAAACTAATCAGATTAATCAATTAAATAAATAAATAAACCGAAAATAAAATCCAACAAAATCAAATAAAATTCGAAGCGAAAAATCTAAACAAAAATAAATTCCGCTGAATTAAAAATAACAACGGACTTAAAATAAATCATGAAAAATTTAAACAACCTAAATCTACAAGAATTCAAATTAAAATAAAATCAAAACAGCGAAAAAAAAAATCACAACAAATGCTGGGAGCTCAAAATAATGCTCTGCGAATTGCTCCCGCAAAAATCCTGCTCTCTCAATCATCAATCAACTTTAGGGAAGGATATTTCGTCTGGAACTCCTCTCCCCAATAATGTTTCACACGCTGTCCATTCACTTTGAACACTCTCCCATCTTTTTCATCCTACAAAGTAATTGCTCCATGGGGGAAAACCTCAATCACAATAAATGGCCCTGACCATTTAGATTTTAGCTTCCCAAGAAATAATTTCAATCTAGAATTATAAAGCAAAACTTTCTGACCTTTGACAAACTCTTTAGATTTAATTTTCTTGTCATGCCACAACTTAGTCTTTTCTTTATACATTCTCGAATTTTCATAAGAAAATTGGCGAAATTCCTCTAATTCATTAAGCTACAGCATTCTTATTGCTCCTGCACAACTCATATCAAAATTTAACTTTTTCAAAGCCCAAAACGTTTTATGCTCAAACTCTAATGGTAAATGACAAGCTTTCCCATATACTAACCTATAGGGAGACATACCTAGAGGAGTCTTATAGGATGTCCTATAAGCCCAAAGAGCCTCATCCAACCTAAAAGACCAATCCTTTCTAGATGGATGGACTACTTTCTCTAGAATAGATTTAATTTCCCTATTACTAATTTCAGCTTGACCATTTGCTTGTGAGTGATAAGGGGTAGCTATCCTATGCTTAATCCCATACTTAGCTAAAAGCTTAGTTAAAATATTATTAACAAAATGTGTACCCTCATCACTCACTAGAGCCCTAGGTGTCCCAAACCACGCAAAGATGTGCGTTTGAAGGAACCTTGCTACTGTCTTGGCATCACTTTGATGGCACACAATGGCCTCCACCCATTTGGACACGTAATCAACTGCCAATAAGATAAAAATATTGCCATTAGAAGGGGGAAATGGTCCCATAAAATCAATACCCCATACATCGAATAATTCAACTTCCAAAATGTAAGTAAGAGGCATTTCATCTCTAGGCCCTAAGTTTCCTCTCCTTTGGCAAGCATCACATTGCTTGTAGAACCAATGGCCATCCTTAAATAAGGTAGGCCAGAAGAATCCACAATGCAGAATCCTCATAGCTGTCCTCTGACCGCTGAAATTACCTCCATACGACGAAGAGTGACTTTGCTCCAGGATTTCCTTTGCTTCATCACCTGAAACACACCTACGAATATTACCGTCAGAGCATTGCTTATACATAAATGGCTCATCCCAATAGAAAAATTTTGCATCATGCTTAAACTTTTTCTTCTGCCTCCAATCCATGTCAATAGGAGTGACTCCCTTTACAAAAAAGTTGGCCATATCTACATACCAAGGGGCATCCCTGACTACCTTTACCTCAATAGCAATAAGCTGTTCATCTGGAAAAGCATCTGAAATGGCAGATTGCTTCAGTAAAGATGATGATGGATCAAGACGAGACAAGTGATCTGCAATGACATTCTTTGATCCCTTCTTATCCTTTATCTCCAAGTCGAATTCCTGCAATAATAAAATCCAACAAATTAGTCTAGGCTTCGCATCTTTCTTAGACATTAAATACCTTATTGCTGCATGGTCCGTGAACACCGTGACTTTGGATCCAACCAAATACGACCGGAATTTCTCAAAAGCAAACACCACAACTAAAAACTCTTTTTCAGTAGTTGTGTAGTTGACTTGTGCCTCATTTAAAACCCTGCTTGCATAATATATAGGATGGATAATTTTTGCCTGCTTTTGCCCCAACATAACACCTACCACAGCATCACTCGCATCACACATTACCTCAAATGGTAAATTCCAATTAGGTGCACAAAGAATGGGTGCTGAGATTAAAGCAGCTTTTAATGTTTCAAAAGCCTTCCTACAATCTGCAATAAAGTCAAAAACATAATCAGTACACAATAAGTTACAAAGAGGTTTACTGATTTTTGAAAAATCTTTTATGAACCTCCTATAAAATCCAGCATGACCTAAAAAACTCCGAATTCCCTTTACTGAATTCGGTGGTTTTAGTCTCTCAATAACCTCAATTTTTGCTCTATCAACTTCTAGACCATTCTTAGAAATCCTATGACCTAACACTATGCCCTCCTTCACTATGAAGTGGCATTTCTCCCAATTGAGAACTAGATGAGTATCCTCACATCTCTTTAACACCTATAGTCCATGCAAACCCTCCGGCCAGTTACTGTCCTGGTTGGGATCAACTCATTGTCTTTATTGCTCACCACAGTGACACCTCATTTCTTAGGAACACATTGGACAGGGCTTACCCAATTGCTATCGGCAATTGGATAAATGATCCCAACATCCAACCATTTAATCAACCTCTTTCATTGCATGGTTAAGCCTGCTCTGTTGCTCAATACTCTTAAAGGATCCCTCCTCTAGAGTGATTTTATGCATACAGAAAGATGGGCTAATTCCCTGAATGTCAGCCAATGTCCAACCGATAGCTTTGCGGTATTGCTGCAGCAATTTAATTAAGGCCTCTTGATGCTCTGGCATTAAATCTGATGCAACAATAATGGGCAACGTCTCACCTTCCCCAAGATACACATACTTTAGATGATCCGGCAAGGGCTTCAAATCTAAAGTAGGTGCCTCAATCAGGGATGGCTTAATAGTAGGAGCCTTCCTTTGATCTAAATCTAAAGACTCAAAAACATCCTCACACCTAAACACCTCTTTTTCATTTTTTCTTTCTAACAAACAAACCTCTAAATCCTCTACACTAACCTCTCCATGACCTTCCAAATGCTTGTCAGCCGAATCCTGAATTGCTGTCTCAACAATTGTGCTCTCTAGAATCCTAATGAAAGAGCAATCTTCCATTTCGTCTGGGTACTTCATGACCTTAAACACATTAAATTTCACTTCCTCATTACAGACTCTCATTGTTAATTCCCCTTTTTGAACATCTATCAATGCCTTACCAGTAGCCAAAAATGGACGACCTAAAATAATTGGGACATCTTTATCAGCCTCATAGTCTAAGATAATAAAATCAACAGGAAATATGAATTTATCCACTTTCACTAAGACATCCTCAATTTTACCCTCTGAATATGTGATAGACCTATCAGCTAGTTGGAGTGTGACTGTGGTAGGCCTAACTTCACCAATACCTAACTTTCGATAGACCGAAAGAGGCATAAGGTTAATGCTTGCACCTAAATCACAGAGTGCTCTACCTAATTCTTTTCCACCTATAGACACAAGTATAGTAAATGATCCTGGATCCTTAGCCTTGAGTGGTAGCCCATTCTTAAGAATAGCACTACATTCCTCAGTAAGAGATACAGTTTCAAACTCACCTAACCTATTCTTTTTAGTTAAAATATCCTTAAGAAATTTAACATAATTAGGCATTTGCTCAATAGCTTCTACTAAAGGGATATTTATATGCAATTGCTTAAGAATCTCTAATTTTTTTTTTTAAAATTGACCATCCTGATTCTTAGGCCTTTGCCTTTGTTGAAAAGGTAGAGGTGGTACATAAGGTGGGGGCGACGCATAAGGTGGTTCCACATCTGGAACAAATCCAGATGCTCCAGCATCTTTATTGCTGCCTCCAGCACCCTGACGAGTCTCCAACTCTTTCTCAACAACAACATTTTTATCACCGTTATTTCCTTGGGTTTTACTAGGTTCTTTTCTTTCCTCTAATGGCTTACCACTCCTAAGAGTCACTGCCTTTACCTGCTCCTTACCTTCCCTTCTAGGATGTTCAGTATCTGAGGGAAGTTTCCCCTGAGGCTTTGCCTTCAGCTCATTAGCTAGCTGACCCACTTGCAATTCCAAGGCTCTCATTGAAGCTTGATTACTTTGAATGGCGGCATCTGTACGAGCCATATATTCTTTCATCATCGCCTCAAGAGAACTCCCCGAATTTCGCTGGGGCAAAGCCTGCTTAGTTTGCTGGGGCATTACCTGCACTTTAGCAAATCCCGACTGGTTCACCTTTTGCTGTGTTTGCACATTACTTCCTTGGCCTCCCCATGCAAAGTTGGGGTGGTTGCGCCAACCTGGATTATAAAAGTTAGAATAAGGGTTATTCCTTTGATTACCTACAAAAAACACCGAAGTTGGATTGCTGGGGCAAAACTCGAAGTTGTGGTCTTCACCACAATAGACACATGCTTCCTCTGCAACTTGGTTCACCATTGCAGCAGGCTCCATTGCTAGTGGCTGCTGATGACTAATCACTGTCACATTCTTAAGAGCGTTAGCAATCATTGCAAGATCAGCCCTAATGGTGGACACACCATCGACTTCTAACACACTCTTAACCTTTTTATTTGTGCCTCTAACATCCGACCACTGACAACTATTAGTAGATATTCTTTCTAAAATTTCATAGGCTTCATTAAAAGTTTTTGCCAAAAGGACCCCTCCAACCGAAGCATCAACCATACCATGGGTTACTCCGTTTAACCCATTGTAAAATGTTTCCATTTGAATACAATGAGGTAAACCATGGTGGGGACACTTTCGTAAAAGCTCCTTAAACCTCTCCCAAGCCTCACTAAAAGTCTCATCTTCAAGTTGCCTAAACCCTACTATTTCACTCCTTAATTTAGCATTTCTATTAGGTGGGAAATATTTACTCAAAAAATTTTCAGCTAACTCATTCCATGTCCTAATTGATCCTGGAGCAAAAGAATTTAACCATGCCTTTGCTTCATCTCTAAGAGAATACGGGAACAAAGTTAATCTAAGGGCATCCCTAGGCACTCCCTGAATTACAAAAGAATCACTAACTCCTAGGAAAGACTTAAGATGTAAATGAGGATCTTCAGATGACAAACCATGGAATTGCACCACGGTTTCATTTCAAAATTTGCCGCTTGAATTTGAGGATGTGCAATCCCTGGATTTAACTCATCAAACATTGGAAAAGCATATGCTCGAAATGGCTCTGGTCCTATCGTTCGCTACCAAGATAGGATTCTCAGCCTGATTATTCTGCTACTCATTTTGCTCCAGCGGTCGGTTTTGCTGCAGCAACAGATTCTGCTGGGGGTTCACTGGATCTTCAGGACCCTGCGGAAGACGCGACATGTTATCCATTTGGTTCTGGTTTCTGCGCTGCTCTCTCCTTCTTCTCCTGAATGTCCTTTTAATTTCTAGATCAAGCTCAAACCTTACCCCAGGCGGATCGCTCATGCACCAAACTCACACCTGCAAAAACAAAAGAGACAATAAAAAAGTTCTAGCACCAAACCACTAAAACACATACACAAAACAGATCAGATAAAAACTTATTCAAGTCCCCAGCAATGGCGCCAAAAACTTGTTGGGTTCCTAGAGTGAGTAAAAATATGGTATAAAAAGACTCTAGAACTCTGTGCAAGTATACACAGTCCGCAACAAGTGATAAGTATTTGTCAATCCAAGGCCTAAACTAGCTTCCACTTTATCTATTTTGTATAACTCTTTAATGGATTCAAAGATGGTAAAAATGATTGGTTTTTATAAGAATAATGCTGACGCAAAAGAAATGACAGAACAGAAATAAAAAATAGGCAGACAGATTAGAAACAGGTGCTGGTCAGATTTTAGTAATTGTTTTAAAAGATGCTCTAGCAATATTATTGATCATGCAAAAATTCTCGCAGTCTTATTAGCAGATTCCTCCCGGAACTCCGGATCTTTTGGAATGTGTTTCAACCCCAATGAAGTACTACCGATCAAGCACTAGGCAACTGGCTATCCCTAGCTCAGTCACTGGCGTTCACCAATACACAATGATCTAGTGTGATTAATCGCCACACACTCCCTAATTCATCCCTGAAACTAGAGAGAGGTATCCATACCGGCTGGCCAGGCAGGCATAAAATAGAAATGAACTCAACAATTAATCAAGATGCATTAATAAATATTTATTACTAGAATTAAGCTCGGCAATCACATTGTTCCTAACCAACGCCTAAAGCTACTTAGTTCATAAGATACATGGAAACACAAGTTACAATCTGAGTAAGCATATCCACGACTACAAGATAAAACAAGAAAAGACTAATTCCTTGAACAGCTTGCAATCGATGGTCTCCTTGATGGTCTCTAATCTCTCCTCTATTCGGCTCCCAAAGATGGAAGTAACTTTCCAAGAATGGAATGTTTCCTCCCAAAAGTGGAATGAATTTGACTTGGGCGGCTACCTCCTTATATAGAGTTGAAGCAAGCTTGAATTAGGTTGACCTAGACACGTGGACGACTCTCCTTGCTCCTCTATCACGAAAATAACTCAACAGAAGTCGGTTTGTCAACTTGGCTAACGAGCTGTGACGTGGCAGTTTTGCTCCCAGCTTTGCTCCAGCACAGAATTTGCTCCCTCCGGTCGCTCAGCAATACATTATGCATAAAATAACTTCCAAAGCTTCCATTCTTCCAAATGGGTTAAAACCTATAATATATATCTCAAACCAACCCTATTAAGCACAAAAGACACACAAATCCCTATAGAAATGATGCCTAAATAACTACCTTTTGGAGAGTTATCAATGGCATGGTGCGAAATTTATGTGTTAGGTTCATGGTTAGTTGCACATTTGCATAGTTGAGTATGTTACTATGGGTATGTTGTTTATCTTGTATATGAAGCATGCTATTTGTAGTCGAAAAGAATGTTACTTGCTTTGTATATGTGTGTTATTTGATGGCTCTTTAGGTGTGAGCCATTTCCTCAGTACCGTGGTTTTGTACTGACCCAAACCCACCAACAGATTTTGCAGGTGATAAGGAATATTATGAACCGAGTGATGCTTAGGAGGAAGTCTGAGAAAGAATATAACACTAGATAAATTAATACTTTGTAGTTGGGGTTTACCTTTTTATGACATTGTGTTGTTAAGGTTGAACTTTCACTCTTATTGACATCTTTTTGTTGTACATACTGCGAATGCCTATGGTTGCTCTATAAAAAGACAAGGTTTAGAATTATAATAGTATGTTTTTCTTTTTCTTTTGGGCACTACTTGGAACGAACTAAACAACTCTGCCATTAAGGTGAAAATGGATTGATATATATTACATTTTGAAATATTTTCCATTATAAAGGTGTCTGGTTGGCCTCTGGACAGGACATCTTTAGTCACCAGTTGGTGTTGGATCCATGCTTCATGGTTCCCCCACCTTTAACATTATCTCTAGAAAGTCTTCAAAATGCTAGTTTGAGAGATGTTAACCACAAGGTGGTCAGAGGAATATGCATTACAAAGCACTCCTTGGTATCAGATGTTAAGAATTCTTTGTTGGTTTATCCTCCTAAAAGTAAGCACTCCTTGCTTTTAAGTTTTATCTAAGTATGTTATCAAACCATTTAGGTGGAGAGGATTAACAATTTTCTTTCCCCCACTGTAGCTTTGTTTCCTGAGCAAGTTTCTTCAATTCTCTTTTTCTCTCTTTCTTTTAATCTATTCTTACTTCATTTTCATCAATGAGATTATTTTTATTTGATATACTTGTTTTGTCTAATGGAATGACTACCTTGTTTTCTAAGAAATGCTCATGTCTGTGCATTATGGCCATCAATAGTTTTTGTGAATGTCTTACTAAGGTGTATACATGTAAGAAGGGAAAGGAAGTGTAGGAGGAGTGCAGGATTTTATCAAAAGAGGAGCAAACGATGTACTTGTGTGGGGTCGTTGAGTGTGGGCCCCAAAGTGAGGAAGTTGATTGTGAGAGAAAATATGGAGGGAAGATAGAGTACAAGACAAGGTATCTTTTTGGTAATCTGTACTTTCTCCGAGACTGGGAGAGGGAAGGAAGCTCTCAAATCTCCCTTGAGTTCGACTGTACATTTGATACTTAAATTAAATTAACTGTATTCTATCAGTTAATGGACTAACCATTATTATCAGATTATGCTTATTTTTTGTTTCTACTGCCAAAATTGTTTGATGGAATGCAGGTCGAACACTCATTTTTTAAATTTAAAGGAGGTGGCATGATTTAGCAAATTGTTTGACAGATTGACATAATTGTTTTTTTTTTAGTTCAAAGATTAAATAGACACCATGCTTAAAGTAATATGTAATTTAAATTAAGCAAACTTACTGGACAGGAGTGAGCTTATGCTTTTATTATCCTATTCATTCCCTGTCATCCCTCTTTATCTCTGCCAAAAAGAAAGTGGTGTTGATGATTGAGGCTTGTGTATATATACGGGTACGGTACTTTTCCTTAAATATAATAGTAATATCTATTATTTTTTTTGCAGTTTAATACTAAGAATCCGTTCAACAAGAACAGCTGGACGAGGTGCGAGTTGAATGGGTGACACATGTGTCAAACTTCACGTGAAGTGTTTTCATCCTTGTGGTAGCTAGCTGTTTCCTTTTAGACGATACAAGATATGGGTAGGGCTTTCATGACATATATATGTGGTAGTTTGAATGGACAAAAAAGCGATTGTGCTTACATTTTATTCTTTTTGTAAGTCTTTCAGTTTATTATATAGTTTAGAACAATTTAGTGGTTTTGGATATTGTATTGTGACCTTTGGAGTTTTTTGGATCGAATGAAATAAAGTATTTGATGTTTTCTCAATTGTTGTGTTTGGATTGAATATTACTCTCAAATGTTCGTTTTAAATATCTGTAGATTATTGGATCAATTAAAATATTTTGCATTGCAATAATAGGTATTCAGGATGTGGATTTGAATTATGGCAATAAATATGATGCAGGTGGTATGAGGAAAGATGTTAGTTTATAACTGTCACTTATGACACTATAATAACAGTTATAAAACGTCATTGTAACATACTGTAATCGAACGTGTCGAGGAAAAGATGTCATTTTAAAACCGTCATTCATGTAGTCATATATGTCAGTTGTAAACTGTCATTGTTGTAAACCATTATCATAGGGGTCGACAAAGATGTCGGTTTTAAACTGTCATCGTTGTAATCCGTCATCGTACGGGTTCAATCGCACCCAAAACAACCACAGTTTTAAACCGTTATTGTTGTAATCTGTGATTATACATGAAACATCACGGAGGCGTTTCATGACGGTTTTAAACCGTTATTGTTGTAATCCGTGATCGTAGGGGTTAGATCACACCCAGAACAACAACGGATTCAAATCCGTGATCATAGGGGGTTAATAACGGTGCAGAACTGACATCTAAGCCCAAAATTGTTGTAGTGTTCCTTGAACAACTTGCAATCGATGGTCTCCTTGATGGTCTCCAATCTCTCCTCTATTCGGCTTCCAAAGATGGAAGCAACTTTCCAAGAATGGAATGTTTTCTCCCAAAAGTGGAATGAATTTGACTTGGGTGGCTACCTCCTTTTATAGAGTTGAAGCAAGCTTGAATTAGGTTGACCTAGACACGTGGACGACTCTCCTTGCTCCTCTATCACGAAAATAACTCAACAGAAGTCGGTTTGTCAACTTGGCTAACGAGCTGTGACGTGGCAGTTTTGCTCCCAGCTTTGCTGCAGCACAGAATTTGCTCCCTCCAGTCGCTCAACAATACATTCTGCATAAAATAACTTCCAAAGCTTCCATTCTTCCAAATGGGTTAAACCATATAATATAATCTAAAACCAACCCTATTAAGCACAAAAGACACACAAATCCCTATAGAAATGAGGCTTACATAACTACCTCTTGGAGGGTTATCACACCCCCAAACTTGAACTATTGTGCGTCCCGAGCAATACTAACCAACCTTTTCTTAAGAATTCAAAACATTAGACAAAGAATAGCTTAATCAAATCAGACAATCCAACACTACCTTCAACCTTTACCTGAGCACTCTGCAAAACCAAGCTCTGCTGCAGCAAAATAATTCCTCTGGCATGGACAAATAATCACCACTTTTAACTCAATTCCAAGAACTTGTCAAAGCCTAGCTCTATTATCAGACATCTTAAACACATTTTCAAGGGGTTTATATTCTTGTTTTTCAGACTTTAAGCAGCCCTACAATCATAGACTCTTAAGCATGGGATGACCCACTTTATGGTGCAGTATACCCTTGCCTCAAGCTCATCACCAACTAGGCTCAATACTCTTTATAAAGCTCAAAAATCCTTAGTTATTCTATCTCTTGCCCCTCAGAATGGCGACATTTTATGATGAAGCTCACCTAAGTTCTGGCAGACAGAGAAACTGTTGGATCATCATTCATCCTTCAAAACTTTTGCTCCATGAATTTTCTCAGCAAAATTTTCAACAAACAATTTTTTCAGCAAATAATTTTTTCTCATTTTTCCTATTTCCTAAGTCATCTTTTGACGTGAAGACAAACTGTGGGTATCACAAATGTCCCCGGTTACTCAACAACCTAGCAAATTTTTAAATGAAGGAGAGGAATGCTCGAGCAAAACAATTGGAGTAGCAAAAAGTACCCCCAAACTTGAATTATTCATTGTCCCCAATTAATCATTTATTTTGCAATTATACCCCCAAACTTGAATTTTCCTATCTGAATTTTAAACCTAAGCGTGGGACTAGAACTAAGCGTAAAGTGGATCATATAAGTCGACACTACCTCCAGAATCTTCTTTGCCGCAACAACAGTCCAGGCTAGAAGAAATGCTCAAGCAAAAGGTTTCTGGAGATCATAATACCTTGATCTAATTAAGCTTAACCAGTCCAAGCTTAAAAAATTCAGAAGAAAATTAGTTAAGTTAGAGTTACTCAATGCTCATAGAACAGAAACAACTAGGAAATTTCATTAAAAACATGAAAAAGAAATTACAAAAGCATATATATATTTTTAGAAGCAGAAAAATTAAGAAGAAACAAGCAAACAAAACAGCAAGCGGGGTCAGATATGCGCGAGCAAACAAAAATATAAGAACAAAAGAAATGCTCGCTGAAGATCATCTTATCCATCAATCTTCCTGACCATGTTCTTCATCATCATCTTCTTCTTGTTCAACAGGTGGGGGCAGAATTCAGGGGTTAAACAAATCATCGGGAAACACCAGGAAGGCCTGATATGGTTTGGAGAAATTGGATTGTAAGGCCCTTCTGAGTGTGTCATCTCTCCTTTTAGCATAGGTCCAATAGGTTTGAGCTTGCCTCTCAGCAAACTCTTGCCTACTGGCCGACAGTGCCAGTTGCTCTAGGATCTGATGAATACCACACACAAGCCCACCCTGACGAGCCTCTTGCGTACGCTGAAGTCGCGCCAGATTAGGCGTATCGATGATTCCCTTGTCAAGCATAATCACATCCTCTGGAACCGTGGGCACTCCTACCCTACTGCATAGCATCGTTATCGTGTTCGGAAAAAAACATTTTCCCTACCTTCTTGCGCCAGCAACTTAAAATCTCATTCGAAATAATTTTTCCAACATCAATACTCAGGGATCGAAGAATAGCGAATATCAGAAGCACTCGTTCACGTGACACTGTTGAATCACGTGTAGTCGGCAGCAAACGCAACTTGATGAAGTTGTTGAGAAAGAGTTGGAGTCTGGTCAGGGTGCTGGAGGCAGCAATAAAGATGCGAGAGCATCTGGTTCTGTTCCAGATGTGGAACCACCTTATGTGTCACCCCCACCTTATGTGCCACCTCTATCTTTTCCACAAAGGAAAGGGCCTAAGAATCGTGATGGTCAATTTAAAAAGTTTATAGAGATTCTTAAGCAATTGCATATAAATATCCCTTTAGTAGAAGCTATTGAGCAAATGCCAAATTATGCTTAATTTCTTAAGGATATTTTAACTAAAAAGAAGAGGTTAGGTGAGTTTGAAACTATATCTCTTACTGAGGAATGTAGTGCTATTCTTAAGAATGGGCTACCACCCAAGGCTAAGGATCCAGGATCATTTACTATACCTGTGTCTATAGGTGGAAGAGAGTTAGGTAGAGCACTCTGTGATTTAGGTGCAAGCATTAACCTTATGCCTCTTTCGGTCTATCGAAAGCTAGGTATTGGTGAAGCTAGGCCTACCACAGTCACACTCCAACTAGCTGATAGGTCTATCACATATCAAGAGGGTAAAATTGAGGATGTCTTAGTGAAAGTGGATAAATTCATATTTCCTATTGATTTTATTATCTTAGACTATGAGGCTGATAAAGATGTCTCAATTATCTTAGGTCGTCCATTTTTGGCTACTGGTAGGGCGTTAATAGATGTTCAAAAAGGGGAATTAACAATGAGAGTCTGTAATGAGGAGGTGAAATTTAATGTGTTTAAGGCCATGAAGTACCCAGACGAAATGGAAGATTGCTCTTTCATTAGGATTCTGGAGAACACAATTGTTGAGACAACAATACAGGATTCGACTGACAAGCATTTGGAAGGTCATGGAGAGGTTAGTGTAGAGGATTTAGAGGTTTGTTTGTTAGAAAGAAAAAATGAAAAAGAATTGTTTAGGTGTGAGGATGTTTTTGAGTCTTTAGATTTAGATCAAAGGAAGGCTTCTCCTATTAAGCCATCCCTAATTGAGGCACCCACTTTAGATTTGAAGCCCTTGTCGGATCATCTAAAGTATGTGTATCTTGGGGAAGGCGAGACGTTGCCCATTATTGTTGCATCAGATTTAATGTCGGAGCATGAAGAGGCCTTAATAAAGTTGCTGCATCAATACCGCAAGGCTATCGGTTGGACATTGGCTAACATTCATGGAATTAGCCCATCTTTCTGTATGCACAAAATCACTCTAGAGGAGGGATCCTTTAGGAGTATTGAGCAACAGAGAAGGCTTAACCCAGCAATGAAAGAGGTTGTTAAAAAGGAGGTGATTAAATGGTTGGATGTTGGGATCATTTATCCAATTGCCGATAGCAATTGGGTAAGCCCTGTCCAATGTGTTCCTAAGAAAGGAGGTGTCACTGTGGTGAGCAATAAAGACAACGAGTTGATCCCAACCTGGACAGTAACTGGCTGGAGGGTCTGCATGGACTACAGGAGGCTTAATAAAGTCACCCGTAAGGACTATTTCCCTCTACCATTTATTAACCAGATGTTGGATAGATTGGCTGGTCAAGCCTACTACTATTTCTTAGATGGTTATTCTTGGTATAACCAGATTACTATTGCTCCTGAGGATCAGGAAAAGACCACTTTCACCTGCCCTTATGTGACGTTTGCTTTTAGGCGAATGCCTTTTGGCCTCTGCAATGCTCCAACAACATTTCAGCGGTGTACGCTAGCAATTTTTTTCAGATATGATTGAGTCCATTGTTGAGGTATTTATGGAAGATTTTTCAGTTTTTGCAGGGTCTTTTCAGAGTTGTTTAGATAACTTAGGTAAGGTGTTAAAGAGATTTGAGGATACCCATCTAGTTCTCAATTGGGAGAAATGTCATTTCATGGTGAAGGGGGGCATAGTGTTAGGTCATAGGATTTCTAAGAATGGTCTAGAAGTTGATAGAGCAAAAATTGAGGTTATTGAGAGACTAGAACCACCGAATTCAGTAAAGGGAATTCAGAGTTTTTTAGGTCATGTTGGATTTTATAGGAGGTTCATAAAAGATTTTTCCAAAATCAGTAAACCTCTTTGTAACTTATTATGTACTGATCATGTTTTTTACTTTAATACAAATTGTAGGAAGGCTTTTAAAACTTTAAAAGCTGCTTTAATCTCAGCACCCATTCTTTTTGCACCTAATTGGAATTTACCATTTGAGGTAATGTGTGATGCGAGTGATGTTGCGGTAGGTGCTATGCTGGGGCAAAAGCAGGGCAAATTTATCCATCCTATATATTATGCAAGCAGGGTTTTAAATGAGGCACAAGTCAATTACACGACTACTGAAAAAGAGTTGTTAGCTGTGGTGTTTGCTTTTGAGAAATTTCGGTCGTATTTGGTTGGATCCAAAGTCACGGTGTTCACGGACCATGCAGCAATAAGGTATTTAATGTCTAAGAAAGATGCGAAGCCTAGACTAATTCGTTGGGTTTTATTATTGCAGGAATTCGACTTGGAGATAAAGGACAAGAAAGGATCAGAGAATGTCATTGCAGATCACTTGTCTTGTCTTGATCCACCATCATCCTTGCTGAAGCAATCTGCCATTTCAGATGGTTTTCCAGATGAACAGCTTTTTGCTGTTGAGGTAAAGGTAGTCAGGGATGCCCCTTGGTTTTCTGATATTGCCAACTTTTTGGTAAAGGGAGTCACTCCTATTGACATGGATTGGAGGCAGAAGAAGAAGTTTAAGCATGATGCAAAGTTTTTCTATTGGGATGAGTCGTTTATGTATAAGCAATGCTCTGACGTTGTTATTCGTAGGTGTGTTTCAGGTGATGAAGCAAAGCAAATCTTGGAGCAATGTCACTCTTCGCCATATGGAGGCCATTTCAGCGGTCAGAGGACAACTATGAGGATTTTGCATTGTGGATTTTTCTGGCCTACCTTATTTAAGGATGCCCATTGGTTCTACAAGCAATGTGATGCTTGCCAAAGGAGAGGAAACTTAGGGCCTATAGATGAAATGCCTCTTACTTACATTTTGGAAGTTGAATTATTCGATGTATGGGGTATCGATTTTATGTGGCCATTTCCCCCTTCTAATGGTAATGTTTTTATCTTATTGGCAGTTGATTACGTGTCCAAGTGGGTTGAGGCCATTGCGTGCCATCAGAGTGATGCCAAGACAGTAGCAAGGTTTCTTCAATCGCACATCTTTGCACGGTTTGGGACACCTAGGGCTCTAGTGAGTGATGAGGGTACACATTTTGTTAATAATGTTTTAACTAAGCTTTTAGTTAAGTATGAGATTAAGCATAGGATAGCTACCTCTTATCACCCACAAGCAAATGGTCAAGCTGAAATTAGTAATAGGTAAATTAAATCTATTCTAGAGAAAGTAGTCCATCCATCTAGAAAAGATTGATCTTTTAGGTTGGATGAGGCTCTTTGGGCTTATAAGACAACCTATAAGACTCCTCTAGGTATGTCTCGCTATAGGTTAGTATATGGGAAAGCTTGTCATTTACCATTAGAGCTTGAGCATAAAACGTTTTGGGCTTTGAAAAAGATAAATTTTGATCTGAGTCGTGCAGGAGCAATAAGAATGTTGCCTCAGGTTAATGAACTGGAGGAATTTCGCCAATTTTCTTATGAAAATTCGAAAATGTATAAAGAAAAGACTGAGTTGTGGCATGACAAGAAAACTAAATCTAAAGAGTTTGTCAAAGGTCAAAAAGTTTTGCTTTATAATTCTAGATTGAAATTGTTTCCTGAGAAACTAAAATCTAAATGGTCAGGGCCATTTATTGTGATTGAGGTTTTCCCCCATGGAGCAATTACTTTGCAGGATGAAAAAGATGGGAGAGTGTTCAAAGTGAATGGACAGCGTGTGAAACATTATTGGGAAGAGGAGTTTCAGTCGAAATATCCTTCCCTGAAATTGGTTGATGATTGAGAGAGCAAGATGTTTGCGTGAGCGTTTTACAGAGCAATATTTTGAGCTCCCAGTGTTTGTGTTTTATTTTCTCGCTGATTTGATTTGATTTGATTTGTTTTTAATTTCGTGTATTTTAGATTTAGGTTGTTTAAATTTTGCATGATTTATTTTAATTTCGTTGTTATTTTTTTAATTCAGGGGAATTTATTTTTGGATTTTATCTACTCTGCTTTGAATTGAATTTGATTTTGTTGGATTTTATTTTCGGTTTATTTATTTATCTCATTGGATTATATTTTAATTAGTTTAAATTGGATTTTTTGGGTTTAGATTTAGATTTTATTTTCAGTTATTTTTATTCTGATTAGTTTAGGTTTAATAAAGATTTTCTCTAATTTATTCGGCTTCAATTGAAAATAAAAGATAAGATTTGATTTGATCGGTTTATTTAAATTCGAATTTAATGATGTGATCTTTGATTTTGAATTTAAAGCTCGTATCCACGATTCTTCAGGTAATCTTTTGTTCAGAAGGTTGTTGTGGAAAAATTATGGCTAAAGCAAACTGTCCGAATAGGAGGGGTTTCGTTGTGAGTTAATCATCTTTTACCGTTTGGATTTTGAATTTTCTATTGCAGGGTAAATTTGCATGTGTTAGCTGATGAAGCCACATGTCGCATAAAGATGATCCAAGGGCTTTGAGGTTGGACAGCGCATAAATATTTACTAGGGGCGATTGGAATCCACGATTTTACCGTTGCTGGTTTCGAATTTACAGGTTGCATGCGATTAAACGGTAATATAATTTAGGGAAAAATACACTTTTGCTCCCTGAGGTTTGGGTTAAGTAACACTTTAGTCCCTGAGTTTTCAAACTCAACAAAAATACCCGTGAGGTTTGAGATAAGGAGCAATTTGGTCCCTACCGTCAATTTTGCTGTTAAACCTAACAGTTTGCTGACGTGACACCATTATTTTAATAAAAAAATCATTTTTAATTTTTTTAAAAATGATTAAAATATATTAAAATATTAAAATATTATTATTTTATTAATTTTTTTAATTCTTTCTCTCTTACTTCCCCATCTTATTCTTTCCCCACCCTTCTTCCTTTCCCATCACTTTCTTCTTCCCCTCCGGTGGTCGGCCGCTGCCCGACCACCGTCGGCAGCCGGCGAACAGCGGCGGCTGTCGCCGGAATTTTTTTTTTCTTTCTTCTTCTTCCCTTCTTCTCTTCTTCTCCTTTCTTTTCTTTGTTCTGTTTTTTAAAAAAAAAAAAAAAACAGAGAGATTCTGAGAGCTCCTCCCCTTCCTGTTTCAGATCTGAAACGGGAGGGGTGCTCCTCCCCGATCCGGCGCTTATCTTGGGGAGAATGGTGAACCGAAATCGATTGGGGAGAAAAACCCAGTTCGCTTATCTTCCTCTGGCAGAGCCATGGCCGAAGGTTTCTGGTTTCGCGAAGGTCGATCTTGCCACCGGAGAAATCAGAAAGTATCTCTACGACGAACAGAGGTACGGCGGTGAGCCTCTGTTTCTGTCCCGAGAAGGCAAGACAGCGGAGGACGACGACCACATCTAAGTAGCTTTAGGCGTTGGTTAGGATCAATGTGATTGTCGTGCTGCAACTTAAAGAAAAGAATTGTTACAATCTGAGTAATCACATTGATCCTAACCAACGCTTAAAGCTACTAAGTTCATAAGATGCATGGAAACACAAGTTACAATCTGAGTAAGCATATCCATGACTACAAGATAAAACAAGAAAAGACTAATTCCTTGAACATATTGCAATCGATGGTCTCCTTGATGGTCTCCAATCTCTCCTCTATTTGGGTCCCAAAGATGGAAGTAACTTTCCAAGAATGGAATGTTTTCTCCCAAAAGTGGAATGAATTTGACTTGGGCGGCTACCTCCTTTTATAGAGTTGAAGCAAGCTTGAATTAGGTTGACCTAGACACGTGGACGACTCTCCTTGCTCCTCTATCACGAAAATAACTCAACAGAAGTCGGTTTGTCAACTTGGCTAACGAGTTGTGACGTGGCAGTTTTGCTCCCAGCTTTGCTGCAGCACAGAATTTGCTCACTCCAGTCGCTCAGCAATACATTCTGCATAAAATAACTTCCAAAGCTTTCATTCTTCCAAATGGGTTAAAACATATAATATATATCTAAAACCAACCCTATTAAGCACAAAAGACACACAAATCCCTACAGAAATGAGGCCTAAATAACTACCTCTTGGAGAGTTATCAGTATACTTGATTCTCTCCTCAAATCCCTCACTCTTAGTTGTACAAGTTGTGTATAAAAGGAGCCTTTTGGCCTTTGTTGATATAATAGAAAATACAAGATACTTTACACCATTTCTTTGAAATTCTCTATTTGTCAATGCCTCAGACTCCTCTGAAGCTTTGCTTTTGTTCTAAAAAATGCAGCTTCAGTATGATCTCCGAATTGATCCCTTTGTACTTAGTCTCGGTCTTAAGGCTTGTGGGCTTGGTTTGAATTATTGTTATGGTACAGAATTGCATGGGTATTCAGTCAAAACAGGTTTGGTCAACTCTGTTTTTGTGGGTAGCGATCTTCTCGACATGTATATGAAAATTGGAGAAATTGGGAGAAGTTGTAAAGTGTTCGATGAAATGGCAACAAGAAATGCGGTGACTTGGACGGCAGTTATAACCGGACTTGTTCGTGCAGGGTATAATAAGGAAGGGCTGGCTTATTTTTCTGAAATGGGGAGGTCAAAGGTGGAATATGACTCATATGCATATGCTATAGCGTTAAAGGCTAGTGCTGATTCGGGTGCACTGAATCATGGAAGAGCAATTCATACACAAACATTAAAGAAAGGATTCGATGAGAACTCCTTCATGGCCAATTCGCTAGCTACCATGTATAACAAATGTGGTAAGCTAGATTATGGTTTGTATATGTTTGGCAAGATGAGGACTCCGGATGTCGTTTCGTGGACGACAATTGTAACGACATACGTTCAAATGGGTAAGAAGGAATGTGGGCTTCAAGCATTTAGAAAAATGCAGGAAAGCAATGTGATTCGTAATGAATATACATTTGCTACTATCATCTCTGGTTGTGCTAATCTTGCGAGGTTGAAGTGGGGGGAACAACTACATGCTCGTGTTTTATGTGTGGGGTTTTTGAATTCTTTATCAGTTGCAAACTCAGTCATGACCATGTACTCAAAATGTGGGGAGTTAGCTTCTGTTTCAAAGGTATTTTGTACAATGAGTTTTAGAGATATCATTTCATGGAGCACTATAATTGCAGCATATTCTCAAGCAGGTTACGACAAAGAAGCCTTCAAGTACCTATCCCGAATGAGAAGTGAAGGACCAAAACCAAATGACTTCGCTCTGGCTAGCGTGTTGAGTGTATGTGGAAGTATGGTGATTCTCGAGCAGGGGAAGCAACTGCATGCTCATGTTCTGTCTGTTGGGTTAGAATAGACATGCATGGTGTGTAGTGCTCTTATCATTATGTACGCAAAATGTGTGGGAGCATCACGGAAGCTTCAAAAATATTTATGGATTCATTGAAAGATGACATCATTTCATGGACATCAATGATTAGTGGGTATGTTGAACATGGATATAGCCAAGAAGCCATTGAATTGTTTGAAAATATCCAAAAGGTTGGTTTGAGACCAGACTCAGTGACCTTCATTGGCGTTCTTACTGCTTGTAGCCATGCAGGAATGGTTGATCTTGGTTTCCACTACTTCAACTCAATGAGTAAAGATTATCACATCACTCCTTCAAAAGAACACTATGGATGCATGATTAATCTTCTTTGTCGACCAGGGCGATTAAGTGATGCAGAGAGCTTGATTAGAAGCATGTCATTTCAACGGGACGATGTTGTCTGGTCTACTTTGCTGAGGGCGTGTAGAATACACGGTGATGTAGACTGTGGACAATGAGCTGCTGCTAAAGTTTTAAAGATAGATCCAAATTGTGCTGGGACTCACATAACCTTGGCAAACATTTTTGCTTCTAAGGGAAAGTGGAGGGAAGCAGCAAATATAAGAATGTTAATGAAATCAAAGGGGGTGGTTAAGGAGCCAGGATGGTCTTCGATAAAGGTCAAGGATAGCGTTTCTGCGTTTGTTGCAGGAGATCGGTCTCATCCACAGGGAGAAGACATATACAGTATGTTGGAGGAGTTGGCTTCAGAAATGGAAATCTATATTCTAGAGTTGGACCATTTAGTAACTGATATGGAAGAATAGCAGAAAATTGATTTGGAAAGACTCCCTTTTTGACCAACTGCTCAGTCTTCTTGATGCCTTCGCTTCATAGACGAATGTGAATCAGAAACTATGCAAACTGGAAAAACTTTTGACTTTTAAGAAGTACAAAGGGTGCACATGAAGGTGTTGTACTCCTCTCTTGAGAAATCTATTAAAATCAATTGTGATGCTTGTGAAATTGCTTCCAATTAGAGATGTCAACGATGAAGGGTCCAGTATTATGGACGTTATTTTTCTGATAAGTCATCTCCTTGAGGAATGTGGAAGATTTTTGAGAGCATGAGAGTTCAACAACATTTGGAGCTGGAAGATTCAAATTTCTGACTTCTTGGTTGACGGTATATACCTTAACTAGTTGAATTATGCTTATATTCATAACATGAGTGTGATTCAACCTAACCTATATTTTTCATTTATATTTGATGGCTCAAGGATGTCTTGTCACTTGAAAGTCGTTTTTGGAGGACAAACAAATAATTGCACGAGCATGTTGGCCTCGCCTAGAATTTGATCTTGAAGTTGAATATTTTTTATAAATTATACTTGAAAAAATATCTGAGAGTGATTTGTTGTAACCTGTGACGTTCATAAATACATGGTCTCGCTTGAATTGCTTTCTTACACTGTATTTTCATGATTTATGTTGCTCCTATTAAGGGATGAAAATATCAATGTTGATAACTCAAATTTACGAATATATGTAAGGATATTTTGAAAAAAAAAATCACAGATATCAGAAAAATTTATTCACATTTTGTAAACTTCTTAACAATATATATATATGTCCTAAACAATCATTTTAAACATATACATTAATATAAGAATTGACAGTAAAATAATATGTAAGTTAAGAAATGAACAAAATTTTGATTATTTATTAATTTATAGACATGTTAGAACAAACAAATACATCATTTAATAATAATAAGATTCTTTTTTTTGGGTTGTAGACAATAATTAATATGTAAAAAAAACAATAAGGGAGAAGCGGAGACAAATATTTTTAATATGATTTGTATATGGATTTGGAAACTTAAATTCTTGCCCTAAGCCAAAAACTCATGATACAACTTTTTAAAGTAAGAAAAATCATGGTATGTGTTGGTAGCACTTAGCAAGGAGAGAAACAAAGCTGCAAAATATTATGTATATTAGGTAAAATATCAAAGAAATATTGATAAAATATTGTGAATATTTTGATAGTTAACGATCAACAAGAAATATCGACAAATATAGATGATATATTGTCGATATTCTACAAAAACGACTCCCCCCCTTGTATCATTATTGAACCTTCGATTTTACCGATATATTGTCGATATTTGCTCATGACAATATTTTCATCCCTACGCCAATCACATAAATGAAGGAACATAGAAAGGGCAAGTTAAATAGAACAAGACGTATGGATTTCAAACTAGTGAAACTTTCAAACTTTCTACAGATATGTCTTTTTCCTTCCTTCCTATAAGCCATTGAAAGTCTCAATCAGTTTTCAATTCTAAAGACAAGAAAAATCTACATCCTAATTGCCTTCATGGACACAATTCTTACTCCATCAAAGGGAGAAATCAACGGATCAAATTCAATTTTCCGAACACCTGTTTGCCTAAAGAAGGGACTCTGAGGATCCAATAGAAGCATGTAGCATAATATTGTACATGTCACTACAATTACTTTTCATCCCTGAACCAATTATTTAATACATAGATAACGAAGCCTATGTAGTAGGAAATTACTTGATAGGGCAACAAATAGGAGTCAAGACAAGCATACTATCAACTTAATAGAGCTACCATTCGAAAATCACTTGTTGCCTAATGACAGTAAAAAATTACCTGACAGGGCAACGAATACGACAGTGAAGAATATGGATTGTGCATGAGAAGAGGGCATTCCAGGATTAGATCTCAATGTAGCAATAGGCCACTCTTGGTTTAATATCTTTTTCAGTACTATAGAAAGTACAACATTAATAACTGATCCCATGGCAGTCCACAAGGCTTCTGCATCATGCCTCAAAAGAATTGTAGCAGCAAAGAGGGAAGCTACAAGCCACTTGCTCTATGGAAAGAATCAAAACGTTATTAAACAATATAGCTAGTCCTAAACTGACAAATTTGATCCTACATAATCCACTTACAAGTTGATGAAGTTTAAATCACTGCAAGAAAGTGGAAATCTATGTTCAGACAATTGCTCAAAGTTTTGTTGGAAAACTATGTTACTGTTACTCCTACACACTCTAATACCACGAGCAAAGGTAAAATAGCAGTGTGTGAGAACAACTGGTACCTTTAAAGTTAAGATACTATAAGCTGCAATGCCAATAAACTACTACATCCATTAGAAGTAGGAAACATCTTGGTATATCATATAAGGTGAGTACAACATCTCTATTGGTAAAAATCTTTCTTGGGTCAAAATTAAAAGCAAAACCATTCGGGTTTTTACTAAAGTGCTTTTAAATTTTTTCTTTCAAAGTGTTTAGTATGTTTATAACTTTTAGCAAATTACCTTCTTATGAACTCTTACCATTCATTGAGTTTATTAGCTCACCTTTTTTCTTCCTAAATTTTTCTACCAGGTAGCGTTTGAGTTTTCGATGAGCCTACCAGAGTTGATATCTACCACCAGACTCGATAGGTTGCATGTCATTTTGCATTACTTAGAGATGCATCTTTTGTAACTAGAACGACTAACATCTTTTTATGGCAATGTATGATTAAGGATGTTTTGGTGGTCTTGTGATTTAAACCTCTATATCGTTTTGTTATAGTTTTGGCTATGTCATGGTTGTCAATTTTTGTACTGACTTGGGTGTTAGCGTTAGATTTGATCCGTTTTATTCTTTGGGAGTGTTAAATTTTGATTTTAGGTGGGTTTATATCCAAAATTCAGGGAAAACTCTACCAAAATTTTAATGATTTCTTTTTATTCAATAAAACTTTGCTAGCCACGTTTAAAAAAAAAAATAGTCAATCTAGTTCATGTTAGTTGATAATGAAGTTCATAGTTTGGTTGGGATCTCATTGTTGACACGTCATACTGGGTTGGTTAAGATAATCTAGAGCGGGACATGTCAACATGGTTATCATAAAAACAATATAGGAAGAAGAGACTAGAGATAGGTATTCGTTGTTGACTCTAGAGATAGGGCAACATCGATAAAATCATTGAATTTTATGCTTAATTACCTAAGTTAGCAATAGTCATAGAGATATAGGTTTAATGGTTTAATCTCTTAAAGGTACTTCATAAAGGCTAAATAAGAGTTGAATTCGGTTCACAATGCAAGATGTTGTGAAACAGCCTTGCAGTCGCATAGTCTGGCAGCATATAGACTTTAGGGCAGAAATTGATTTGGATCTCATCTTTTCATTACTTTTTTCTTGTTATTTCAATATATCATCATTCTAAACCATTTTAAACTGGTTACCTTTGTCTCTATTGGATTTTATGCCCTAAACTCGTGGATAGTAAATGTAAACAAAGTTTATTTATTCAATAAATATGTTATTGAGATTTATTTTAGAATTGTATTAACTCATATCCAGTAAACTAACATCCTAGGTTATTTAATGAATCTTGAACAGTATGTGAACATTATGTGGTTGATATACAGGGGATCGTGTTCAAGTAATAACCTAAAAGGTCTATAGTATAAGGATAAGGTTGGGTGTCTTATCCTAGTGACACTATGGATACGACCCACTTTGTATTTGATACAAACGAATTGATCCAAGTCATTCATGTGGAGACATGCGAGTGAGAGTATCTTATGCAACGAGTTTGCATAAGACCGAACCGCGAAATAATCAACTATTAGATGTAAAATCGTTAACTAATTAGATTTTTATTTCTTAGGATGACCATGGTAACTCAATCTTAATCCTGAGTGAGTTATGAACTTCTGTCTACGAGGGATTATCCTTGTTGGGTTTTATGTCCTAAAACTCGTAGATAGTAAATGCTGGGGTTGGTGCCCTAAAACTCGTAGATAGTGAATGTTAACAAATTATATACACTTGTTCAATAAAGTCGTTATTGAGGTTTGTTCACTTAAGTTGTTAAATAAGTGAATTGCACGTTATAACCCAAATCCAATAAACTAAGATCCTTGGCTATTATATGTATACTAGAGCTTTATGTGGAGACATAAAAGTGTATCAGGTTCGAGTAAATAGCCAAAACGGTCTATAATATAGGGATAGGGTTGGGTACCTTATCATGGGGACATTATGTGATGCGGCTAGCTTTATAGTTAGTACAGACGATGTGATCTTGAATCGTTCATGTAGAGACATACGAGTGGGGGCGTCCTATGCAATGAGTTTGCATAAGACCAAGATCGAGAAATAAGTCACTCTCACTTTAAAACACTATTTACTGATGAGACTAACTATTTCATGCGATGACCTAGGTAACTCGATCTTAATCCTGAGCTAACTATGAACTCCTGTTTATTCAGGCTTATCCTTAGATCTGCATGGGTGAGAGTGGCACGAGTTTGCCAACTCAATATGCCCCCCATTTTAGGGATAAGAACGGGTAGATAGCTGGGGACATAGTCCTGCAAGATGGAATTCGCTCCTACCCGTTTTTAGGGATAGTAGAGAGGTTGTTTCCTTAAGTGTTGACTTCATGTCTTGAACAAGGGGTCCGATCTCTCATTGGCCCAAGAGGGACTCGGTTTAGTGGTTAGACCACAAACCAATTGTTCATTAGAGGATCAATGGTACTTAAGGAACTAGAGGTAACTTTAGGGGTAAAACAGACATTTGACCCAACTGTAGTTACGAACAACCTGTGAAGGATCAACTTACTGATCATGGTTATATCGGGTGGACAGAAATATATCTACAGTGAAGGGAGTGCAACTATCTGCAGGGATAAAAGCCTTAGCACAACAGAATTTATCACAGGACCAATTCGATCTAAACGTCGATTGGAATACCAATACGACGACAACAAATTCACAGCAGTATAATAAAAGAAAACTCGCTGGAAAACGTTATAAAACATGCTGGAAAAATAATTATAAACAACCTAGATCTAATCTAGATGATCCTAGTGATCATTGGGTTTATAGGGACTTACTTTCGTGGACGATCTTGATCAAATTTCACCAAATTCTTCTTTATCGTTCTTGAAAATACAGCAGCCCCTTTTTTTGATCTTCCAATTACTGGAAATTTGTGAACACCACCCAAAGGTTACACCGATATCCTCACAGGAATAATGCTTGAGTGGTTTGTGGGAACACACAAAATTTTCTGAGAGATTGGGAGAGGTTTCTTTCTCTGTAATCTATGGATAACGAGAGAGAGAGTGAGAGCAAGTCGAGAGAGAGCTAGAACGTTCAACTGAGGAAGAGCATCAACCAACGAATGATAATAACCTCTTCTTAAAAACCCTATGAACGTGTAACTCCCCTAGGTTAGTGGATTGAATTTTTCATTCAGTTACATTTAACTGATAAAAAATTAATTAATTAATATTAATAATTAATTATATAATTAAATTAACAATTACTTAATTATTATTTATATAAATCATATTTATATAAATATTCTCACATAACCTATAGTTTTAATGTAATTCAATTAAATAAAGTGTAATTAAATTAAATTAAAACAAATGATTAATTAATTCAACAATTAATTAATACTATATTTAAATATCATATATTTAATTATATTTCTCTCATATAAACTATAGTATTAATGTGCATCTAATGCGCATTAATTATGACCTACAATTTTAATATGAATCCAATTCATATTTTAAACGTATTATTTGAACCCCTTCGAATATACATTTTTTTTTGGGATTGGTGCCCTAAAACTCGTAGATAGTGATTGTTAAACAAAATTATATACTTGTCCGATAAAGGCATTATCGAAATTCATTCAGTAAAGTCATTACTGAATAAGTAAATTGCACATTAGGTAACCAAAATCCAATGAGTTTGCATAAGACCAGGACCGAGAAATAAGTCATTCTCACTTTCTAACACCGTTTACTGACGAGATTGACTATTTCATGTGATGACCTAGGTAACTCGATCTTAATCCTGAGCTAACTATGAAATCCTGTTTATTCGGGCTTATCCTTAGATCTGCATAGGTGAGAGTGGCTCAATATCGCCGACTCAATAAGCCTCCCATTTCAGGGATAGGAACAGGTAGATAGCTGGGGACATAGTACTGCAAGAAGGAATTCACTCCGGCCCGAATTAGGGATAGTAGAGAGGTTGTTCCCTTAAGTGCTGACTCCAGGGCTTGAACAAAGGGATCCTGCTCTCTCATTGGCCTGAGAGGGACTCGGTTTATTGGTTGGACCATAAACCAATTGTTCATTAGAGGATCAGTGGGACTTAAGGAACTATAAGTACTATAGGGGTAAAACGGACCTTTGACCCAACTATAGCTACGAACAACCTGTGAATGATCGACTTACTAAACATGGTTAAATCAAGTGGATGGAAATATATCTATAGTGAGGGGAGTGCAACTACCGGGCTATAGTGGAGTGTTCCGGTAATTAACGAATCTTGGTTAAGCTTGGTTAATGAGATTAGTCAGTTAGCCTTGAATCGTTGGAGCCCATGATCTATAGGTCCATTAGGTCCCCCTACTAGCTCATATCGGAATTAAGCCTAGAACAATAAGATAGGATTCTTTGAAATGTTCAAAATCGGGAAAAAGGGTATTTTCGTAAATTGTATTTGACACAATATTTAATTATGAATTAAATTAGAAAATGAGAGATTATGTATTTAAAAGTATTTTAAATACTATATATGAATTAGGAATCATATATAATTAGATTGCACAAGGTGACAATGATTAATTGGATTAATCATATCAAATTAATTAGGATATGTTTCTAATTAATTACCAAGAAATCAATTTCAATTTAGATTTGAAATTAGGGTTAATTTGCAAGCTTGAAATCAGATTTCAAATCAAACTTAGTGGATTTAGTTGGATTCTCACTTCTTGCATGTTGATACAAAGTGGAATACAACACATCCATGCACTTGTTGCATGTGTTGTGAATTGAACACCTAGAATCCACTTTTACTTGCAAATTTACCATGTGTCTTGCTTCATGAGGCTTCTCCTTGCATGAGAACTCTCTATAAGTAAAGTATGAATCAGATTCAAAGGGAAAAAGAGTGATTTTCCATACTGTTATGCTGCTGGAATTTACACTCAAACACTCTCATCTCCTCATATCTCTCAAGTGCTTGAACCTTCTAGCATTTCCTTCCCATTCCCTATCTTTATAGACTCCCACAAGTCGTTCTTGGCCCAGAGAATAGTAGGGAAGACTTTAAGGGTTGTCCTAAGTAGATTGGAGAAGAAAAGAATCCACAGAAGTCCACCTATTGAGCTGCAAAAGGTTGGTTGTTCTAAACTTCTGTTCTAGTTTCTTTAGGACATACATGCTTTAGAAGTAAAATTGATGTAGTTAGGTGCTTCCGATCTTCAATTGCTTCCGCATGTGTTATATGAAAACCTTCAATTAGTATCAGAGCATGATTAGAGCACTTAACTTGCATTAATTTTTCTGTGGTGGATACCATTCATAAGATGAATTTTATGTGTGCTAAAATGGATATGTTCTGGTTTGGCAATTTTTTGAGCTTTCAATTCTTCATGAAAATGTAATTGCTCGGAAATGTATGGGCATTAATGTGTGTTCAAGGGTCTGTAATTTTTATAGAGTCAATAGAGTCCATAGGCTGTAAAATCGAAGAAAACTGGAGAAGACGCAAGTTGGAAACTACATACAATAGCTGCTGGTCGCGAGAGCGTCGGGACGCTGTTCATGTAGCGTCCCGACGCTGTAGAACAAATTTTCCAGAATCTGAAAATTTCCAGTCCGGTTCGCTTCAGCAGCTCCAGTGGGGGTCAGGTTCGGTCTGCCTTCAGCCGGTTCAGTCCTTTTACACTCATTAGAAGTCTGGTTCAATCCTTGGAGGTATCCTATGCAATGAGTTTGCATAAGACCGGACCGCGAAATAGTAACCACTAGATGTAACGTCATTAACTAGTTTAGGTTTCTATTTCAATAGGATGATCTAGGAAACTCAATCTCAAATCCTGAGTCTGTTATGAATCCCTTTTAGAAGGGATTGTCCTTAGATTTGTATAGTTGAGAGTGGTCAGTTCGTCGACTCAATAATCCTACCATTTCAGGGGCAAGACCGAATGGGGGCTAGAAACATAACAGTACAAGATGGAATTCACTCCTTCCCCTATTGGGGTAAGTAAATGTGTGTTCCTTTAAGGGTTGATTCTAGGGCTTGAACAAAGGCGCGTCGTCCTCTCCTGGCCCGAGAGGAACTCCTGTTTAGTGGTTGGACCCTAAACAACTTGTTCATTAGAGGGATCAGTGGTACTTAAGGAACCAGAGGTAACCTATGGGTTAAACAGTAACTTGACCCAGCTGGTGTTACGAACACACGTGAAGGATTGACTTACTGCATTAGTCGATATCCGTGGACACAAAAATATTCTGCAGTGAGAAGAGTGCAGCTGTGGGTCTTTAGTGGAGTGACCCACAGTTAACGAATGTTGACTAACTTGGTTAATGAGTTTAGTCAATTAGTCTCGTATCGTTGGAGCTTCTGATCTGTAGGTCCATTAGGTCCCACTGGTAGCTCATAAAGAGACTTGAGGCAATTAAGTATAAATTGTAAATTGAAAGTGTTCAATTTATTTAGGGGAATCATATAATTTATATTGATATATTATAATATAAAGTTTATGAAACTTTATAGGGAAAAATACACTTTTGGTCCCTGAGGTTTGGGTTAAGCGACACTTAGGTCCCTGAGTTTTCAAACTCAACAAAAATACCCCTGAGTTTTGAGATAAGTAGCATTTTGGTCCCTGCCGTCCATTTTGCCGTTAAACCCTAACGGTAAGCTGACGTGGCATTATTATTTTAATTAAAAAAAATGAATTTTTGATTTTTTAAATAAAAATATATAAATATATTAAAAATATTATTATTTTATTATTATTTTTTAAATTTTCTCTTTTTCTTCTTCATCTTCTTCCTTCTCATCTTCTTCCTTCCCTCTCCCAATTCTTCCTTCCCCCTCCCATCTTCAGTTCCGGTGGCCGGCCGCCGTCGGCTGTCGGCGAGCGGCGGCGGCGGTCGCCGGAATTTTTTTTTTTTTTTTTTTTCCTTCTTCTCTTTTTCTCTTCTTCCCTTCTTCTTCTTTCTCTTACTTTTTCTGTTTTTTTTTTAAAAGGGAATTTTGGGTGAGGGAGGAGGGTCTCCCTCCCTTTCCGGCGCCGGCGACGGGAGGAGGGAGGGCCCTCCTCCCTCACGGCTTCAGATCTGAAGTCGTGAGGGAGGAAGACCCTCCCTCCTCCCAAAATTCCCTTTTTAAAAAAAAACAGAAAAAGTAAGAGAAAGAAGAAGAAGGGAAGAAGAGAAAAAGAGAAGAAGGAAAAAAAAAAAAAAAATCCGGCGACCGCCGCCGCCGCCGCCGCTCGCCGACAACCGGCGGCGGCCGGCCACCGGAACTGAAGATGGGAGGGGGAAGGAAGAATTGGGAGAGGGAAGGAAGAAGATGAGAAGGAAGAAGATGAAGAAGAAAAAGAGAAAATTTAAAAAATAATAATAAAATAATAATATTTTTAATATATTTATATATTTTTATTTAAAAAATCAAAAATTCATTTTTTTAATTAAAATAATAATGCCACTTCAGCTTACCGTTAGGGTTTAACGGCAAAATGGACGGCAGGGACCAAAGTGCTACTTATCTCAAAACTCAGGGGTATTTTTGTTGAGTTTGAAAACTCAGAGACCTAAGTGTCGCTTAACCCAAACCTCAGGGACCAAAAGTGTATTTTTCCCAACTTTATATTATAATTTTGAATTAATTTCAAAATTAATTTTGGAGAGAAGATAAATAATTTAATAAAATCCCTAAAATTAAATATGTGATATTTAATTGGGTAATTAATTAATTATGGAATTAATTATTTATTTATTAAAATTAGATATGAATAAGATAATAGATTTGATCTTATTCATGATTTTTTCCTATAAATAGGACCTCTGGGTGGGGTGAAAGGCATCCTATTCATTCTCCTACTCTCAGAGAATTCCCCTGAAGGCTCCCTCTAGACTCCCACCAGTCTCCTGCCTCTAGAAGTCTTAGAGTCATACCGGTGTAGCATAGTGGCGGTGTTCGCAGTAGTTCGTGATTATTTCACAAGCAGTTGATGAATTTAATCTGAGTCGTCAACGAAAGTAAGTAATTTGTTACTATAAAAATTAGATTTAGATCTAATATTTTTTGTATGCTTAGCCTTAATATAAATTTAGAATGGTTCTAAGATTATTGTCAATGTATTGGTATTTTAGATTAAACAAAATTAATTACGAATCGGTCCGAATCACGCTTTCACTTTACAGAATTACGAAATTCCAATCTTTCACCTACATACTAGTTCAAGCCTCATACTAACAACCTAGGATGTTTAGTTTATTGGATTAGGGTTAATAAGATTAGATTACTCAATACAAACAAGATAAATGAATCAAACATCATTTTATTAAGTGAAAAATACACTTTTGGTCCCTGAGGTTTGGTTTAGGTTTCGTTTTGGTCCCTGAGGTTTCAAACTCAACATTTTAGTCCCTGAGGTTTGCATTTAGTAGCATTTTGGTCCCTCCATCCATTTTTCCGTTAAAAACTAACGGGTGGATGATGTGGCACTATTTTTTATTTAAAAAAATTATTTTAAATTTTTTTTTAATTAAAAATATATTAAAATAATTATAAAAAAATATTTTTTTTTAATATTTCATTTCCTTCTCTCTCCCTCCTCATTTTTCCTCTTCCCACCCACCATCCCTAAGACTGTCGGCGCAGCACCGGCCACCGCCACTCGTCGACGGTCGTCCGCCAGATTTTTTTTTTTTGTTTTTTTTCTCCTTACTTTCTTTTCTCCATCTCCTTGTCGTGTGACGCCTCCAGCCTCACCATCTCCGGCGTCTCCTCCCCGTGTCCTCAGATCGGCGCTGTCCTCGGCGACGTTGTCCTCAAATCGCAGGTTTGTTCGTGGGTTCGTCGGCGTTCTTTCGTAGGCGTTCGTTCGCGGTGTTGTCGGCGTTCATTCGTAGGTTCGTTCGTCTTCAAATCGCGGGTCGTTCATGGGCGTTCGTTAGTAGGTTCATTCGTGGGCGTTTTTTCAGATCTGGGCTTGGCAACGACGTTTCACGAATGGCGGCAACAGATATGGGCTTCTTGCGGCGTTTCACGAACTGCAACCTTCCAGATCTTGGCTTCTTGCGGCGACGGCAATCGATGGCGGTGGTTCCGACGTCGAAAAAGAATAAGGGAGGAAAAAAAGAAGAAAAAACAGAGACTCTAAGGAAAGAATAAAGGAGCAGAAGAAGGAAGGGAGAGAAGGAGGAAAAAAAAGAAAAGTGAGGTTGGAAAGAAGAAGAGAAGAGAAAAGAAGAAGAAAAAAAGATGTCGGAGGCGGCCGGTCGCCGACAGCGGCGGTGGCCGCCGATTGGTCGCCGGTGGTAGGTTGGTGGTGATGATGGTGTTGAAGAAGAAAGAGAGTGGTGGTGGTGAAGGGTTGAAGAAGATGAAAGGTTAAAGAATTATAAATATATTAAAATATATATTTTATTATTTTTATTTTAAAAAATGAAAAAAAATATTTTTTTAATAAAAAAAATAAGTGGCACGTCAACTATCTGTTAACTTTTAACGGAAAAATGAATGGAGGGACCAAAATGCTACTAAATGCAAACCTCAAGGACTAAAATATTGAGTTCGAAACCTCAAGGACCAAAACGAAACCTAAACCAAACCTCAGGGACCAAATGTGTATTTTTCCCTTTTATTAATGTTCAGTCAAATGTTACATTTACTATCTACGAGTTTTAGAGCATAAAACCCAACACTATCGAACTATAGTGGAGTGTCCCGGAAGTTAACGAATGTTGGTTAACTAGGTTAATGAGTTTAACCGATTAATCTCGGATTGTTAGAGCCCATGATCTGTAGGTCCATTAGGTCCCCCTTCTAGCAAATATGGACTAAACATTAGAACAGTGCGATGAAAGAGTTTGAATCGTTCAAATTCGGTTTAGGGAGTTAATGTTAATTACATGCGATGTACTTAACATATAAATAGTTTAATTACGAATTAAACTATGATATATAGAGAGAACTGGAAATATTTAAATATCGATTTAAATATTCCAATATGTATGTGATACGTATTTCAATTTGAACTTGAATTTGAATAGAGATTCATATTCAAACAATCGGTTTTGAGAGAGATAGGGATTGAAATAATTATTTAATTTGGTATTTGATATTAAATTAAATAATTATAATTAATTAAAAAGTTTAATTAATTATTTAAAAATTTATTTTATTTAAAAGTACTTGATTATTTTATTCAAAATCAATTTATGAAAATAAAAATGAATTTCATTTTTTCCATTCATGTGGTGGCTTAATTTTATAAACTCTTATAATGCAAAAATCTAGCAATTGCCACCAAATCTAATGACCAATCCCTCCAACTAAGTGTTTTCCTCATATTACAATCTCAGATTACATGTACATCTATATAATGAGAAGAAAGTTTGAAAAATGAGTTTGGCTGCTGGAAGTTTATTTGTTCCTCTCAAAACAAAAAGCTATCTCTTACTCTTCTCCCTCAAAATTACATCACGTTCTTGGCTCCCACAAGCCGTTCTAAGGTCGGAGGATAGCAGGGAAGACACTAGAGGTCGTCGCAATGCCCTTGTGGCTTAAGTGTTGGGATTGGTGCCCTAAAACTCGTAGATAGTGAATGTTAAACAAAATTATTCGATAAAGGCGTTATCGAGATTAATTCAGTAAAGTCATTACTGAATGAAGTAAATTGCACATTTAATAAACCCAAATCCAATAAACTAAGATCCATGGCTATAGGATGAACACTTGAGCTTTATGTAGAGACATAAAAGTGGATCAAGTTCGAGTAATAGCCAAAATGGTCTATAGTATAGGGATAGGCTGGGTACCTTATTCTTGAGACACTATGAGACGCGACCCACTTTATAGATGGTATAGACGATGTGATCCTAAATCGTCCATGTAGAGACATGCGAGTGGGGGCGTCCTATGCAATGAGTTTGCATAAGACCAGGACCAAGAAATAAGTCACTCTCGCTTTATAACACCGTTTACTGACGAAACTGACTATTTCATGCGATGACCTAGGTAACTCGATCTTAATCCTGAGCTAACTATGAACTCCTGTTTATTCGGGCTTATCCTTAGATCTGCATAGGTGAGAGTGGCTCAGTATCGCCGACTCAATAAGCCTCCTATTTCAGGGATAGGAACGGGTAGATAGTTGGGGACATAGTCGTGCGAGAAGAAATTCACTCGTACCCAAATTAGGGATAGTAGAGAGGTTGTTCCCTTGAGTGTTGACTCTGGGGCTTGAACAAAGGGATCTCGCCCTCTCATTGGCCCGAGAGGGACTAGGTTTATTGGTTGGACCATAAACCAATTGTTCATTAGAGGATCAGTGGGACTTAAGCAACTAGAAGTACTATAGGGGTGAAACGGATTTTTGACCTAGCTATAGCTACGAACAACCTGTGAAGGATCGACTTACTAATCATGGTTAAATCAAGTGGACGGAAATATATCTATAGTGAGGAGAGTGCAACTATCGAGCTATAGTGGAGTGTCCCGGTAGTTAACGAATGTTGGCTAGCTTAGATAATGAGATTAGTCAGTTAGCCTCGAATCGTTGGAGCCCATGATCTATAGGTCCATTAGGTCCCCCTACTAGCTCATATCGGATTAAAGCCTAGAACATATTGATAGGAATCTTTCAATCGTTCAAAAACGGGAAATAGGGTATTATCGTAAAATGTGTTTGACACAATGATTTAATTATGAATTAAATTAGAAATTGAGAGATAAGGTATTTAAAAGTGTTTTAAATACCATATATATGTATTATGAATCATATATAATTCATGGCACTAGGTGACAATGATTAATTGGATTAATCATGTCAAATTACTTGGAAATGTCTCAATTAATTGCCTAGAAATCAATTTCAATTTTCAATTGAAATAGGAATGAATTGCAAGCTGAAAAATCAGAATTTAGATTCAATTTAGTGGATTTAGTGGCATTCTCACTCTTGCATGTTGATGCATAGTGGAAAACAACACAATCATGCACTAGTTGCATGTGTTGTGAATTAAACACCTAGAATCCACTTTGAGTTGCAATTTCACCATGTGTCTAGTGTCATGAAGCTTGTCTTTGCATGGAAGAGGTCTATATAAAGAGTATGAATCAGATTCAACTCTATGAGAGCCATTTTCCTTACTGTTTTGCTGCTGGAATTTACTCTCAAGCTTTCTCACCTCCATAGATCTCTCAAGTGCTTGTACCTTCAAGCATTCCCTTCCCATTCCCTATCACTATAGACTCCCACAATTCGTTCTTGGCCCGAAGAATAGTAGGGAAGACTATAGAGGTTGTCCAAGAGAAGTTGGAGAAGAAAAGAATCCAAGGAGGTCCACCAATTGAGCTGCAAAAAGGTTGGTTCTTCTTATCTCTCTGTTCTGGATTCTATAGAACAAGCATGCTTTAGGAGTAAAATTGATATAGTTAGGTGTTTCCGATCTTCAATTGCTTCTGCATGTGTTATATGAACACCTTCATTAAGCCCATCCTAAAAATCTCTCTCTCCCGTGTTCAAGCCCCAGCGTATGCGTAATTTTCATTTTTTCTTTCTTTCTTTTTTTTCTTCTTTTCGTTTTACATTTGTTTTTCCCCAGCGTACGCGTAATTTTCATTTTTTTCTTTCTTTTTTTTCTTCTTCTTTTCGTTTTACATTTTTTTCCGTTTCTTTTTTTTTTTTTTTGGCTTTTTTTGTTTTTTTTCTTTTTCCCATCTTTTATTTTTTTTTTCCCGTTTTTCTCCTCTTTTTGTTTTTATTTTTTGTTTTTTCCTTTTCTGTATTATTTTTCGTTTTCTTTTTTTCCTTTCTCGTTTTTCTCAGTTTTTTTATATGTTTAAAATAGTTTAAATTTAAATTTAATTATACAAAATAATAACAAATATACGTCATTAGAGTTTTTTTTTTCAATTTTGTTTTTTTTAAGTCAAATAAAGTGGAATAATAAAAATATTTTTTAATTTTACTAATAGGGGACGTTAGATTGATTATTAACCTTTACGTTTCTTAGAATCTTTCTAATTTTTCACTGGTGATTAATTATTAACATTCCAGTTTGATTGATTTTGTTTTGTCAAAAATTACTATTGGCTCTTGTGATTCTGAATGCTATCAATTTTTCTTTGGTGAATGAAAGAGAGAACGCAAAATAAAATAAAATAATGAAATTGCGAGAGAGTTAAAAAGGAGAGAGAAAGGGCAAAGTAAACAAAAAAGATGAAGTTGACCCTTTGTAATAAGAAATGAGAACGAGATTGATCACCTTTCATGAATAAAAATGAAATTGCAAATTTTTGAGTGGTTCCCACATTAGTTCAATTGATTTTAATAAACATCATCAATCGTAATCAAATGGATCCCACAAGTTTCATTCTTATTCTTTTTTATTACCATTGAAGGAGGTAAGGCAAATAGAACATAAATTCAATCTCATTGTTATAATGCTTGTGTTGAGAAGAGAAGATAAATCAATGATAAAACACATCCTTCCATTGAAGGAAAGTTTTATCATTATAAGATGGGTTATTCTTGATTTTATTAATTGGATTGGTGTGACATCCGCCCAATCTACTACAGATTTTTTTTCCTACAATCGAATCAAAGTCTTGGGATTTTTGTACTGATGATCCTCTAAAATAGGCGGAAATGATAAATGCCTCACTTTTTCAAAACAAGGATGTATGTCATTTTGCTTGCGCCAGCATCCTAGTAAAATTACCATTTTACTCTTTACTCTAACCTCACTCTCTCTCACTACTCTCGCTCTAGCTTCTCTCTCTCTTCAATCTCTCACTCTCTCTCCAATTTCTCTCACCAATCTCTTGCTCTCTCTCCAATCTCGTTCTCGCTTCTGACTCTCTCTCTCCTATTTCTCCCTCCAATCTCTTACTCTCTCTCTAATTTCTCCCTCCAATCTCTTGTCCATCTCCAATCTCGCTCTAGCTCTTAAATGTCTTCAAATGCGTGTTTTCATATAGAGAGTAAAATGATAATTTTGCTAGAATGATAAAGTAAGCAAAAATGCATATATCCTTATTCTGAAAAGGTAGGGCATTTTTCATTTTGACCTCTCAAAATGGACCATCCACACAATTATCTCTCAAAGTCTTTTGTATGAAAATATATAAGAGACTCTCCTACCAAGACCTTCCTTTATTTCAACTGTCTGAGTTTTTTTTTTTTTTACCTCCATCTCTCCTACTTGGAACTCTATAAATGTAAGCGAAGTGTAAACTAAAGCGAATTTACATATTTACAAATATGAATTTAGTTGACATGTACCTTCGACTAAAAGGTCAAAGATTCGAATCTCCTCATTACCAAATGTTGTGTTGGACTAAAAGCAAAATAATAATAAATTGTGTAGATGTAAATTATGTGATAACAAAAGTAACAAACATTATATAAGAAGATCCACGTGCTTGTAGGTGTAGGTGTAGGTGTAAATTCAAGCTTCCTAAGTTTGCACATGAAATAACCTAAGTGACAAAGAAATTGAAGCCGTAAGAAACACGAAATTTTATTTATAGGTGAACTTTTTTAGTCCAAATCAACATGGTTTGTTAATATAAATAACAAACGTTGAGGATCATACTAAACATACAACTTGGTTCCAATTTTGATTCATGAAATGACCTTTTAATTCCCTTCCATTTTCTCTCCTCCACATTTGTTTAGCCCAACACTGTAATTCTTCAAAAGCAAACACAAATTTCTAACCGTAAATTCAACTAAAACTACTCATAGTCATGTTTTTCTTGTATAAACTTTTATCCTTAAAATAGTTAAAGATCTTAACCAAATTCAAAAAAAATATTGAAAACTACCCTTTTCAATTTTCAAATTTTGGCTAGAATTTCAAAACCATTTCTGAGAGTATATTATATAACACAAATGAGAATATTGGCAAATAAGCATAACTTTTAAAATCAAAAGCAAAAATGTGATCAAACAAGGTTTAAATCATTTAGAATATACATTCAAATAGTCTCATCCTTTCGGGTGCCAAAAAGGTCGTACATTTCATTCAACGTCATTTTCATCTTCTAAACTTAAAATGATACAAACAAATATTTAGAAGGAAGCCTATATGTATATGAATACCTCATTCAAACTTCAGGGCCAGAAGCAAATAAGCTAACAAGGCCACGAAATACTTGTGCTGAAAGCTGGTGTGCTTCAAACAGCTCCCCATCCAAATTCCAAACACTTTGATCACCAAAAGAAGTGAATGTAAAAGCTGTAGTCTGTGCACAACGTAGCAGAGTTTAGAGAAACAGACCACGAAAGAAAGGAAACTGACTTTGATGGTTGTATTCACCCGTCCTAAATTTTTAAAAGTTTTAGTTACATTTCTGAACTTTTAATTGTGATGCTATGCAGTCTCCTACTGCTAATTAAATAATTATGTGACGTGCCTATTAATGTGTATTAGGCATCAAATGGTAGAAGACCATGAGCCCGTGGAGAAAATGAAGAGGTAGTAGTATATCAAATCTATTTAATAGACTATGACTCAGTTTGGTCCAATAGTTCGTTTTGTGCTACTATTTGTCGCACATTGTGATAAATCATGTCACGTCATTATTTAGTTATCAACACTAACGATAGAAGTACATAAATTATAGTTCAAAGTCAGAAACTTATTTTGAACTTTCTAAAATATATGGACTAAACCAGACACCATCATCAAAGTTTGAACTACATTTATAATTAAACCAAAGTCGAAAAAATGGACAGCTGCACTAAGCATACCTTGCGATGTTCCACAAACTTGAAATCCATTGGATTTCCACCTTTCCTGGCCAGCTGGGTAAGGTGCCTATTTACATCCATTAACAATAACAACAAAACTAAAGGCTTTCAGAAGAATTAAAAAATCTTCGGACAAAAAAGCAGCAGCAAAGAACTTGACAAATCCTATGGAGAATGATAAATGCGGAAGAAAAGGTTCAATTGACACGATTGAATGGAGATTGTATTACCAAAGATAGAGAGCATGGTGGCAGTCTCTGATCAATATAAGATGCAGGAAGCCATCTGAAAGGTGAGCATCAGCCACCAAACCATCTGGTGCTTTTTCATTACGACAAGAGATTACAGCAGCACCGATGCTTAGGAAACGCCCCTTGGATTTCAACCATCTTGTTTCATCCTGACGTGAATGCGAGCCAGAGTGAGAATGCTGTAAGTGTGGCTTTGTGTTACAAATACTGCAATTAGGACGACACATCACTCTTTTCCCATTTGTATTTGTGTCCTCTGAAATATCTACATAGGCTACCTCTGCCTCGTATGAACTGAGAAAAAAGTAGAGTTCTATAATAAATAAGAACATGTAAACTATTAAGCATAACATTTAATTATATTAGGCATAAGTATACCCTCAGCAAGAAAGTGTCCATGATGCATCAACCCAAAAAAAAGAAGCCACAAGTTTATTCAGTATGAAATGTAAAAGGCCTAAGTTGGATAGTATTTGAATTTTTTTTTTTTTTTTTTTTTTTGATGAATAGTATTTGAATTATTTAAAACTGAGTTCAAAAGAACTTTGGATGTTTATTAAGTAAAGCTGACCGGAGATACCTGTGCCTCAAGAACACTCTTGTACCAGCATAATCATAACGTCTAGGCCCCATCCAGCGTAATTTTTCACTCTCTGTAATGACATCTCCATAAAATCCATATCTGAAAATAAAATATGCAGAAATTAGAGGAAAGCTTCCTAAGGTTCAACTAAGTATGTAAACAAGCTGTAGCTGAAAGATTGTGCTTATCAAGGACGTTGTGCCACCAAACAACCAAATTCACTTTAATAGAATTTTTGTGAATTGCACGTTGATTTAAAAAAAAAAGGAAAAAGTAGAAGCAAAGAACTTTTCATAAAATAAACTGTAGCACAAACAGACAAGAGGTATGGCAGTGTATCAATATTAATTAATTCAGAACGTTGGATAAAAGTTGAACCCAAATAACTTTCTTAGAGAGAAAAACCAGAAGGAAAAGAGAGCTATTAATAGCTGCAACACGTGCAAGAATTAAGCATAAAACCCCAGATAGACATTGAAGTGCTTTCAGAATGTATTGCATGCCAACTCAAGCTTCCATTTGGAGATTTACTACTGCAGCTAAAATAAGTCATACATAGATATGCTTCTTTTGAATCAATAAACTGCAAATGTAAAGCTCGATTATTGTTCTTGCAAGAAAGAAATATCTTCTGCAAGGCTATTATGATTGCAACTAACTTCCTACACAATGCAAGTTTATACACAAATCAGACAAATCAACTTCCTGGAAGCTAACAAACCATCATGAAAGAAAGAAGCTTCATTATCATCCTATTAAAGTATAACACAAACGATAATGAGAAACTACCCAGCAAAAGAAGCCGCATAGCGTACATAAGGTTCGACCTTTGATGTAGGAGTCTTTTTCCACCTAACTACTTGAGCTACATCAAGGTGGACTCTTTTACCCAGTATAATTTGCAGGGTTGATGTAATAGGATCTCGATATCCAGTAGAACTGCAAGGATAGGATAGCCTCAAAACTGATCCAAAAGATGATTAATGATGAATGCAATTGGCTCCAGTAGAAAATAGTATGTAAATTTTTCATGAGGTTTAAATTGTGGAATACCAAAAAAAAATATAAACGCTAGGAGTCACAAATCTGTTAGTAGATTGTGTAGGGTAGCACATAAAGTGTGTTGAAGGAAGTAAAGTAGCTATGACGCAACATATAAGTCCATTAAGACACTTTGGACGTCTTGAGAGTTAAGGGAGACAGTGGACCTTTCGAACTTCTACCACAATTTGTAATATTTTTACTGTGAGCAATAAATTAAATCTCCAGATTTCTCTGTATGAGTTCCATCACATTCTTTGCTGTATGCTTTGAGTAAACTCGAACTAAAATATTTCATGGGGGGACTAATTACATTCATGAACACAAACCAGAAGGTGGCGCAATGTCAAGCAACTGAATGGGGGCATCAGGTTGACAGAGATAGATCTTTAAGGACCAGAATATTATACAGAGATAGATCTTTCATGAATCTTTTGCTATTAACACCAATTAGAAAGCCTTTCCAAAATCTCATTTGGCATCCCTTTGTACTTTTCATACCATCAATGAAAGTTTTGTTTCTTATCTTTAAGAAAGAGAGAGAAAGAAGAAGAAAAAGAAGAAGAAGAAGAAGAAGAAAGTGAGCTATATTTACACAACCGTTTTTTTCTTTTGTCTTTTTTGGTAGTGAGAAGATTCGGCATCTGGCAGCTTCAACTTTTTCATAGAGAAAGTGCTCAAAACAAGCCACCGGATAAAAAGAAGATAATTTCCCCAGCTTGAAGTATTCCACTAAAGAGGGAAATGTTCAAAAGGAATGGATGTTAACAGGGAATTATTCTAACTTGAGTGATCTTCTTGTGGAGGAGGAAGAGATTCTAATTTCCAATCAATTTTCTAAAATTTCAAGCAAATATGAGAAAAGTATTTACACAAATTGACTTCATTATACTAGGTTGGGTTTGCTAATTATGGTCCTAATAATGGAACAAGTCCAGGAAAAAAAATATAGAATCTGGATAAATTTTAAAGAGTTGAACATACATCCTGCTAAAGGTTTTAGCCTTTATAGGAAAAAATTCTTGTGAGAACTTTGCGTGTTCCAATTTGATAGAAAACAGATGAAAAGACCCATAAACCATAAGTCCTAGGATCAGTATTAAAGATTTGTTGCTAACTGGACAAGGCCTTTAGAGTCAGGTTAGTGTTACGATGAACTGAGAGCAAAATTTTCAGTTGGAGTCTTACTACATAATAAGAAGAAGCTGATTCAATATCATTTTTCTAGTGGCTTGGATAATTTCACTGGTTTTGGAATTTTCCCACTGAATCTTTAACTCAAGCATGAGCATTTTTTAGGAGGGAGCGAGTAGATATAGTAACATAAGAGATAATTGTAATTTTTCTTGTGTTAATTGTTATAGTTGCTCTTTTCTGATTGAATCGGTCAGTTTGCTGGACTTTTAGGTAGTTTACTTCATTAGTTTCTGAGCTAGAGTGAGTTAGTTAATTAATTAGTTGGTATGCTCTATAAATAGAGTTTTAAGCCTTTGTGTTCTTAACTTTTCTTAATGAAATAAAATTCTTTAGAGTATTCTTGAAGAAATAGATTCTAGCCTAAACAAAGTAAAGGAGTAAAATATGTGCCTACGTTAACTAGTTTATTAAAAGATTAATGGTAAAGACTAAAATAGTTTCTTATACATAATTGAATGACTTGATAGAATATACAAGAGTTGAAAAAAATAGAATATGCTGGAAAATTTAGGGATCAAAATAAAATTTTAACTTAAAAAATATTAGATTTCTAATTAATTTTATAAAATATGTATTTACAAATATTTAAAAAAATAACGCCACACGATCAAATTTTATATGTAAAATTATGCCTTAATAAACGATCAGCAGCAAACTTCAAAAACGTGATGTCCCAGTAGAGGACTCTGAAATAACAACCAATTGAAACAAAGACATTCCAGACATTAGTTTTTAGGTTTCTAAAACTAATTGAAAGAAAGACACACTGAACCTATCAATTTATTTTTTCTTCTTTTTTTTTTCCTTTTTATTGAGAAAGAAACTAAATATCTCTATTAATCAAAAAAGCCCATACGAGGGGAATGAGATATCCCCACACAGCACATGGTTAACAAAAGGGAACCCAACCCAATTGGCAGAAATATGCACAAGATTGTAGTTACAAAAGTCACTAGAAAGAGTACACCAAATAGAATAAAAAAAATCACTAGAATTTTCAACCTATCTAATAAAAAAAAAAACTAATGAATTTGCAAGCTGGAACTTAATATTGAATAGTTGAATACAAGTCGGTGTAGACATGAGTTGCAAGAAAAGAAAAGGTACCACATCACAATAGCGTCGGTTGAACCCGCAGGAATAATTCCGAATCTAAACCATTTATCAAATGCTGAAAAATCAGAATCAAGATCTGTTGAGTTCCCTGCTAAGAAGATAGATAACTGTTAGAACTGAGTAATATCAGTTGAGGAGCAAAGTACCAGGAACAGGTGAAGATAGAATATTGCCATTATAATTCATTGGCTTCACCTCTAACAGTGTGAAATATTCTAACCTGTGTCCCAAGAACCATCTTTACTCCCTGAATTTTTAGATATATCCAATGACACATCAGTGAACTACCTATAACCAACAAACCAAATAATTAAGGCCTCATTTGGTAATGATTTTGTTTCTAGCTTTTTGTTTTTAAAGATTAAGCTTATAAAAAAAACTAGGGCAAAATACATTTTTAGTCCCTCCGGTTTGAATTTAGTGCAACTATAACAATTAAAGGCGAATAATGGAGGGCGGTGAGGAGTTTTGTTGCAGGTGAAGGAGAAGAAAAAATGAGGGAGAAGTTTTGCCACCTACCAACATATAATCAATATTAAATTAATCAATTTTCCAACTCAACAACACACAATCAACAACCTAGTTGCCACATCATTTTCCGTTAGTCAACTAACGGTCCAAGGACCATTTAGAACTATTTACCAAACTTTGGGACTAAAGTGTCACTTTTGAAACCTTAGGGACCAATAGACACTAAATTCAAACTTGAGGGACCAAAAGTGTATTTTGCCCAAAAAACTATCTAGACCTGTAGTTTCTTAGTTCAGTTTTCATTTTCAAAAACTTTTGAAATCTTAGCCAAATTTAAAAAACCAAAAACAGGTTAATAAAAAGTGAAAGCTACTTCTTTTTTTTTTTTTTTTTTTTAAGGTTGGGCTATGATTTCAAAAACAATTTTGAAAAGGTTAGTACATAAGCATAAATTCTAAAAACAGAAAACTAAAAATAAAAACATTATCAAATGGGCCCTAAGATTTTCATTTGAAAAGATGTGTTTTCCATAGTACATACGAGAAATTGAGAGTCCTGATCCACCATATTTAACACTTGAGAGGAGTGGTGACTGTTCTTCACTTCCATTGACATTTTCAGTTATCGCTTCTTT
Source organism: Luffa acutangula (assembly GCA_036850905.1). NCBI lineage: Eukaryota > Viridiplantae > Streptophyta > Magnoliopsida > Cucurbitales > Cucurbitaceae > Luffa > Luffa acutangula. The sequence goes on along the minus strand of CM072097.1, from coordinate 41,440,368 downwards.
AGAATAGTTACCTTCAGCCTGCATGAAATCTATAATATCCGAAGGTGTCGGTGGGTAATGAGCCAAATGCCTTGACAAAAGAAATCCATTAAGGATCTCATTGAAGAAACCATCTCCACCCTAGGGACAAAAACAGTGTAAATAAGATAGAGGTACAGACAGAGAGAAATAGCAGGAACTTGCAAAATCTTTCGGAAGAAATATCAGATATTTAGACAAAACTGAGAACATAAAAAATTAAAGCAGAATAAGAATAACTAAAATCATTGTTTCTTCCGTTATGATGTACAAGTTGATAGACTCCAGTTTCAGAGATTAAAGGATGAGATACAACTCTTCTTCTTCTCATTTTTTGGATATAACTTGATCATAATAAGACTGTTGCTTTGGTGTCTCCTTTTATCATACAATCTGAATTCGAATTTATTCATTAGAAAGAATGTCAAGACAGTAATATAGAGGAGTTTGATTTTTGATATTAGAACTTCATAATATATCTCTTTCATATTTCATTCATCCTAGAAGATTTTGGATATTTGAAAGCAAATGGGTAATTTTCATGTAAATCATTTTCGGTTATTTTCTTCATATTTCTTGAAAACACAGCTTGGCATCTCATGCCTCAACTTAGGAATATGTTTAAACTTGATCAAGTTGGCCTTTGCCTATTCACTCTGCCACTTGTTTCCAATCAAAGTTTTGAGTTGGTACCGCCACAATGTTCTCACATCCAAGTTTTCAGAATTCCTCCCTCACGAGGAGCACTAACAGTCAAGCTTCTAGGTTTCATATTATCTATAGTATACTCTATGCCTCTATCAATAGAAAAATGTGCAGTGTCATGTTCCGAAGCAAAACTAATTGCTCGAAATCATTGGATTTGAATTGGAAAGATGCAAATTGTTTTATTATGCAATCACTTATTAAATAAGAAGAAAGACTTCTGGGGCAATGGCAATTTTTTAATTTGGAGAAATGGAGGGTTGAAATGAAAACCAATAATACATATGAGTGTGTTGACTAATTGCTCCAGAATAATATAGCTTGACCTGATTTCTCCATCTTGGGGGTAAAAATATGAAGTAAAAATGCAGAGATCTCTTACTTACAACAGCAACAATACCATCATACATTTTAAGGTCCTTGTTTGCAGTAGATGCCATTACATCAAATGCATGACCTGCCCTTTCAGTTACAATCACCTGAAATTGGGCAATATTTTTTTTTTAACCATCATGAAAAGAAACATCAGGAAATGGAAGAATCATATCAAATTGTACTTCATAACTTCATGCATGTATTTGTATAACCATACATACCATCACAAATGTTAAAGCAAAGCTCTACCTTTGTGTTTATTTTAGCACGTAAAAATATGGGAGCCACTGCTTCCCAGGTTCTGCTTCCTATCCCTTTCCCACTCCTTGGATTAACAAAAACCTAATCCATCAAAGAAAGCTTGGAAAGTATCAAAAAACGATCTATGTTCACTTAAACTAACTAATCAACAGGAAAAGATGTGTGATTTGATCGAAATTTTGATTTTAGAGATACAGAATGAGAAATTGTTATCCCATTCAATAAAATCAGAATGTCCTAGATCTAACATGTTGTTTGCTCAGTAAAAGTAACAAGAAACTCAGAATTTCAGGTATAGTCAGTCCCCCCGTCCCAAACAAAATGGGAATTGGTCTATGGTATATTCAGTAATGAATAGTAGACCAAAACCAACAAAAGTTTATCTTTCTAGATTAAAACACAATCATGGTTACCATAACTTACAAGTAGATTCTTTGGTCTTCCAACTTCAAGGTCCAAAGATGCATTAATCTGATTTACCCACATCTGACAAGTTTGCCGGTCCTCATGACCAAATGTAAACATAGTCAGGACCCACTGAGCAGGCTGAGATTTTGATCTTTGGAAACCATGCACTGTAAATCTATACATCTGTTTCAGTGACAAAAAACAGAAAGCATAAGGTATTAACAGTTTACAAAATCTAAGGACAATAAGAAATATTCAAGAAATGAGTAATGAAGAACCTCGTATTCATCGCATAATATACAGCTTGGAACAACTGAAAATTTTGATTTATGAATCACTCCAAAGTTGTCGAACTCAACAGCATAAACATCAGAAAACTTGACCTCTGCTGCAACTTCAGGAACAAGCTTAATGCCCAAGCAATCTGAGCCATCCTATCCAATTGGATAGTACAAAACTCGTCTTAAGTAGATATCGTATTTATCATTAGCATCAGATGTCAGTTGTAAGAAATCATTATCATTCCATTTCAACCATATTGAACAAACCACTTTCCATATTATATTTCAACCAAAAGGATAGAAGAAAAAGGTGACCATAAGAGCTAAAATGCCAATCTCTAACATAAACATCTAAATATAAGCTAAAACATGAAACGTGAAGTTGGGAATATAACAAAGTCTCGCGTTGGCTAGACAAGGGAAAAATATAGGTGAAGGACAACATCTCCATCATTACTAAGGCCTTTTGAGTGAAACAAAAAACAAAAAACATGAAGCCAACATGAGCATCAACAATTAAGACATTCCTACTCCCTCCCTATAAGAGTTCTAAGTTCAAATCCTCTAACCTCACGTTAAAGACATGAAGGTGCATGCTTAGAGTGAGCAATATCATTGTGAAAATATGGAGAGGACGAGTATCCCTAACACGTGAAATGAAAATAAAATTGATGCGTCGGCAAATACTCCTGACTCCTAAGAAACATTTGCCTGACCCTTTACGAGAATAAAGGCTACATATTCAAACGCTAAGATATTTTTCACCCAATAAGACAAATCTATCATCCACATGAATCAAAGGGGTCAAATGATGGATGTCCATTAAAAAACGAGAAGGAAAGAAAGAACTCAAGAATCTACCAACATCCCTCAAATTGAAGTTTGAGCATAGACAAGAATTCAAATGAGAAGAAGAAATTACAGTTTCTGGGGAGTCAAGCGAGTCCCAAGACAACCCATCTGAATTGCAAGTGACGATGACCTCGCCGAAGCCATCCAAGAAGAAAATCGATTTCAGAATCAACGTTTGAGCATCGAGCAGTGGATTTGGGCAAGATTCATCTTCCACGGCGGAGCAGCTTTGTTCCCGCTCCATTCAAGAAATGCGATGAACTTCAAAATTCAAATGGCGCTGATTCTGAAACCCAGGAATTGGCTGGAGGGTAATGGGAGGTCCATATTAGTAAGCAAGTGATCAGGCGGACGTTGTTTCAGCTGAGAATCAGAGGATGTCAATGGGTCTTGAAAAGAAGAAGAAGAAACTGATCAACACGTGTTAGAAAAAAAAAACAACGCTGTTGATGGATGTTGACAAAATGTTGAATCCAAATTTAAAATCTTATTTTGGAAAGGAAGAAGATTGGGTGGCTTGGATTCAGATTTTTTCTCTTCCGTTCAATTAGGAATTTACTCAATCTGGTTTGGATATAATATCATTTTAAAGCTTTCCATTTGATTTTCTCTCTTTTTTTTTATTTAAGGAAAATGATTCTTTATTTTTAATAATCGGTGAGAGGATTCGAAACATAAACCTCTTGGTCATCCGTACAAACTTTATGTCATGTTCATGTTGAGAGAATTTGAACTTCATTGATTGTTGATGGTAGATTTTGGTCAAAGGGAACTCACCTGACCTTCACGTGCCACCAACGGTAAATTTGTAAATGAGGGGGAAGACGTGGACAAAAAACCTGCACACCGATGTGATGCTAGCCACACCGACTCCGATGCTTAAGTCAGAAAACGGAAGTATGAGGGCTAGAGAGTAAGAGAAGAGAGTAGAGAGTTCGGGTCCCCTTCTTCAGTGGTGAAGAGGGGGTATAAATACATGTTCGTGCTCCTAGGGTTTTTAGGGATTCGGAGGCGCTTCGGGACAAATCAGGCTGAACCGAGACGACCTGAGGCGGTGGAGACCAAGCGGAGCCGGACAAGCTCGACCCGCGCGAGCGGGCCGAGGTCGAGCAGGGGGGTCGGGCCAAAAGCCCAACCCCTTTGGTCTTGGCCCGTCCCACTTGTCGGTTTCGCCTCTTGGGTCCATCTTTCGGTCTTATTTCTGTCCGGTTGTCCTCGTCAACTCCTTGTGCATCGGGGTGGTCCAAAATCACCTATAACATTGATAGTTTCAATTGAATTTTAATAGTTTGATTTAGTTTCAATTTGATTATTATAGTTTGGTTAAATTTTAAAAATAACGTATTCGAAGTGGCTCATCTTGTATGGAAGAAGTTTGTGTATGAATAATAGTTATTGACTTTTTTTTTATCAGCTAAGAAATTACTCTTTTTTTCTATTTGTTACTCAACCTTTTACTTCAAAGCCAATACTCAATAAGTACACTAAAAGGAAAAAACAATTGCACGGATGACTCATTTTTAAGCAATAGTTAACCATAAATTAATAATAAAAGACTAATTTTAAGTTTTAATAGAAGTACAGAGACTAAATTTGAACCTCTAAAAACACATTGACGGAAAATAAATATATATATATTTATAGGGAGGGATAAAAACAGTATTTTAATTTATATTATTTGTAAGTATTGATAACAAGATCGCTTTCATATTATAAAAAATATATATAGCGTCATTGGATTGCCAACTCAATTGGCATTCCACATGACACTAAAAAATTTTTTTGAATCACCACCATTGCCCAAAAGTTCAAATCTAGAGAGGTAAGAGACACACCCAATTATTGGGGTGTTAGATCACTCACCTAATCCATCAAAAAGTCAAATAATTTCATTTACATCTCTATTTACATAGTATCAATTTTTTTTTTCTTAGTGTGGATATAGCTTCATCAAAAGAGAATTAATATAGTATGAAAATATACTCTTTTGCTTAATTATTATCTTAGAAATTTGAAATTTCACTTCCATAGTATTGGTGTAATCTTTAATATCTACCTTTCACTTTTGTTTTTAAATCACATCTCACTTTTTTGAAACCATGTCTACAACAATTTTGGGTAAAATACATTTTTGGTCCCTTATGTTTCGAGTCAGTTTCTAATAGATCCCTACATTGCAAAATTGAACAATCAAGTCCCTACTGTTCCAGAAATGTTTCTATAGAGTCCATCTAGGACTGACATGACAATTTTAAAATAATAAAATATTGATTTTTAATTAAAAATAATAAAATTATTGTTTTATTATTATTATTATATTATTTTAATTAAAAATAATATTTTATTATTTTAAACTGCCACGTCAGCCCTAGAGGGACTCAATAGAAACATTTCCAAAACAGTAGGGACTTGATTGTCCGATTTTGAAACGTAGGGAGGACCCATTAGAAACTGACTCGAGACATGAGGGATCAAAAAGATATTTTACCCAACAATTTTTGTTCTTTTCTTTCTTGGTCATTATATCTCTTATTATCAAGAGAAATTGCATTGGGTAACAAAAAATATTATGATATTTACAAATCTAACTATGATTTCTTAGATTTGCAAATATAGTAAAAATTTTAAAATCTGATTTCTGCTTTTTTTTATTATTCCAATTTTACCTTTGTTGGTATATCAACTGGTATATTAGTAGTATATTTGATATACTTAATATTTACCGATATACGAAATATAAAGTATATTAGCTTATATATCAGTTAACTGATATACCAAATTTGATACACTCGAATGAATACAATGATATACCTAATATATATTTGATTTGATAAATGTAACCTTTGATATACATGATTATGAGTACTTATTTATTTTTATTTTTATTTTTTACAACACCTGATTATGAGTATTGATATATGAATGATATACCTGATATATGAATGTCGATATACCAATGATATACTTGATATGTTACTTTTTTTTTCACTTATATTTGTTATGTTTCATTTTCTCTTTATTGAATTGTGTTGTGATATTTACATATTTTAAACGAAATGTTTGTCTTTCAATACTTGTTATGAATGTTGATATACCATTGATATACTCCATTTGTTATATTACTCAAATAATTAATAACATTGATATACTTGATTATGAGTGGCTAAATACATAGATGATAGTGTTAAAGCAAAGAAGGAGCTTGAGGGCCTGTTAGAGGAAGAGGAGAAATATTGGAAAAACCGATCGAAAGAGGATTGGCTAAATTGGGGCAATATGAACACCAAATGGTTCCATAACAAAGCTTCGGAGAGGAAGAAAAAGAATGAGATAAGAGACATTATGGATGATTCGGGAAAGTGGCTTGAGGATGAAGGGGAGATAGGCAAAACAACTACAAATTACTTCAAAATTTTATTCACAACCTCTAACCCGATAGAAGAGAGCATGGAGTTTATTCTGGAAGGCATTTCTAACAAGGTTTCTGAGGGGCAGAACAGAAATCTTACAAAACTTTTCTCCATAACAGACATAGAAGAAGCTCTTAAAAATATGAATTCTTCTAAGGCTCCGGGTGAGGATGGGATGCATGCGATGTTCTTCCAAAACTATTGGGATATTGTTGGGAATGACACAACCAAAATTTGCCTCGAGATCCTAAACGAAGGAAAAAGTGTGAGGTCCCTGAATAGAACTTTGATCGCCCTTATCCCAAAAACAAAAAACCCAAAAGATATGAGCAAATTTAGGCCGATAAGTCTCTGTAACGTCATCTACAAGATCGTGGCCAAGGCTTTGGCCTCCAAAATGAAACAAATTTTGGAGGATATTATTTCTCCTAATCAAGCAGCTTTTGTTCCTAAAAGATTAATTTCTGACAATGTCATCTTGGGATTCAAAAGCATTCACTCATTGTCAAACAAAAGAAAAGGCAAGAAAGGTCATGTAGTCATGAAGTTGGATATGAGCAAGGCCTACGATCGTGTGGAATGGATATTCATCAGGAAAATCATGCTTAAATTGGGGTTTTCGGAAGTTTGGGTGGCCAAAGTGATGGACTGCATAGAAACAGTGGAGTACTCAGTGCTTATCAACGAGGACCCTCGGGAGTTCTTCAAACCAAAGAGGGGGCTAAGACAAGGCGACCTGCTGTCCCCCTACATATTTTTGCTTTGTGCTGAAGGGCTTTCAGCTCTCTTGAACAGGGAAGAATTTCATTTTGATAATTTTCAGGGTATTAGGCTAAATAATCATTGCCCCTCACTTTCTCATTTATTTTTTGTAGATGACAGCCTGATCTTTTGTAGGATGGAAGAGCATGATTGCAGATCCATAAAGAGGATTCTTCTCACTTATGAAGAAGCTACGGGGCAAACCATCAACTTAGAGAAATCTTTGATGGTGACAAGCAAGAACGTAGTGAAAGCCTAGGGGGAGAAGCTGAGTAACATTTTAGGGATTCCTCTTGCTGATGAGTTGGGGCAGTACCTTGGAATGCCCTCTCTAATGCCCTCTCAAACAAAAAAAGCAAGAGGGAGGTGTTCAAGAGGGTCAAAGATCGAGTTTGGAAGGTCCTCCAAAAATGGAAAGAAAGATTATTCTCGGTAGGTGGGAAAGAGATAATGATAAAGGCCATAGTCCAAGCAATATCGACCTATACAATGAGTTGCTTCAAACTCCCCTCCACCCTTTGCGATGATATTCATAGAATGTGTGCCAAGTTCTGGTGGGGAGAATATAAAGGGAAAGATAGAGCCCACTAGGTTAGTTGGAAGAGGCTCTGTATCAGCAAAGAGAGAGGAGGCATGGGGTTTAAAGATCTCAAGTTATTCAATCAGGCTATGCTTGCGAAAACAAGCTAGCAGATTATAAAAAACCCAAATAGCCTCCTTACTCAGATCCTTAGGGGAAAATATTTCAAAGGAAGAGACTACATGACAGCCCCCTAGGATCGAACCCTTCGTTAGCTTGGAGAAGCATTGTATGGGGTCGTGACCTCTTCGAGAAAGGGTTCATATGGAAGGTGGGTAATAAGAGCCACATCATGATTGACAAAGACCCTTGGCTTGCCTGCGACGGTTGCAAAACCCCCATGCTTATTAACAACAATCTAAAAGGGAAGCGAGTTAAAGAGATCCTGGATGAGCGGGGGAATTGGAAGACTAATAAGGTGCTCGAGAACTTCACAGCCCTGGACGTGGACATAATCCTTAATACTTCAGCTGGTGGAGTTGACAAAAAGGATGAGATGATTTGGGGGATGGATAAAAAGGTCTATTCACAGTGAAAAGTGCTTATTATCTAGCCCAACACCTTTCTAACATGCCCGTAGCATCTACTTCCAATACCAACCATCATGAAATGGATTGGAGGAAATTCTGGAATCTTAAGGATGATTCCAAAAGCAAAATTGGAGTATGGAAAATGATACAGGATGTTATACCCACAAAAATGAATATTATCAAAAGAAGGGATCCATACTAATCCTCTTTGTTCTTTTTGCAGGATTTTCGAGGAGACTGCAAAATACATTCTATGGGAGTGTAAGGTTGTTAAATCCATTTGGAACCAATTCATACCTCTCATGTTTGGTCTGTTTGCTCTTAATATGAAATCTTGGAATCCTCATGACTATTGGTCATGGATGTTGAAGAACCTTGAGGAAGAAGACTTGGAGAAAGCGGTGATGATCCTTTGGAGTATTTGGAATTGCAGGAATAGAACAAACCAACAACAACCACCTCCAGATTACAAATCAATTTCCAGAGATATTGAGAAAAGTCTTGAGATTAGGGACTGCTTACCAAAGGCGTACCTATCTAATATGCAGAATCTCCAAAGGCCGAAGACGAAGACCCTCACGAGTCAAGAGGGATGGGAGCCTCCGCCGGAGAATATGCTGAAATTGAACACCGATGCTTCGTGGGTGGACCATCAGCAGAAAGGCGGCATAGGGTGGATTCTCCGTGACTCTTCAGGGTCTTTGATCTGTTTGGGGAATCTTAAAATCAATTCAAAGTGGCCGATTAAACTCCTAGAAATGAAAGCAATTCTAGAGGGTTTGAAAAGTATCTTACTCATGGAAGCTAACGGCGATTATCGTGCATCATTGCAGCCCATCTTGGTTGAATCTGATGCTGTTAGTGTGATCAAACTTCTCAACGGAGAAGAAGAAGACGAGTCGGAAATTTCCTTCCTCGTTGAAGACATTCGCAGTATGAAGAATCAGTTTTCTGAGATTCTTTTCGTCCATGGGCTGAGGGAACAAAACGCAGTAGCTGATTTTTTGGCGCGTTTAGCGATCTCTCCCCCTCCCCTGAATTCCGGTTTGGAACTCTCCCCCACTGTGTGTTCGGGTGTGGCTTTTTGGCATGGGCCTCCACCCTTTTGGATTAAATGCCTCTTAAATGAGGTTAGTGTATCTAACTTTATTTCTTTCTAATGCAAGGTCTTTTTTCAAAAAAAAAAAAAAATACATAGATGATAGACTTGTTATTTAAAAAAAATCATTGATATATATTTTTTTATTGTTGGTGTATTAGGAAGGTCATGGAATGCAAAATTTGTTATAAGTATATCAATAAGATGTAATTTTAAGTACATCACTAGTGTATTAGTAGTATTTCAGTACTCATTAAAAATATAATTTCAAATATATCATTAGTGTATCACTAGTATATTATTAAGATGGTATATAGTATATTGATGATATATTTACCAACATGAGCATAACTCAATTAGCATAAGACATACAAATTCAACCAAGAGGTTAGAAGTTTAAATCTCCTACCACACCTATGTCCCAAAATAAAACAAATATATCTCATTTTTTATTAATGAAGTATATCAAATATATCTAAACTAATGAAAGCTCATGTGTATACTTCATAAATGAAGTATATTACATTCACGAAATATACATTTGAAATACTATATATTTAGTATATCAGTTTATTGATATACCAAATATCTAGTATATCAGTCGCAATAAATAAATGATGATGTACATGATATAGGATATATCAATAACACTATTGATATACTTTTTAGGGATATATCAATAAATAAAACAAATATATCTCATTTTTTATTAATGAAGTATATCAAATATATCTAAACTAATGAAAGCTCATGTGTATACTTCATAAATGAAGTATATTACATTCACGAAATATACATTTGATATACTATATATTTAGTATATCAGTTTATTGATATACCAAATATCTAGTATATCAGTCGCAATAAATAAATGATGATGTACATGATATAGGATATATCAATAACACTATTGATATACTTTTTAGGGAAAAATACACTTTTGGTCCCTGAGGTTTGGGTTAGGTTTCATTTTGGTCCTTGAGTTTTCAAACTCAACAATTTAGTCCTTGAGGTTTGGTTTTAGTTTCATTTTGGTCCCTCCATCCATTTTTCCGTTAATACTTAACAGATTGCCGACGGGGCATAATTTTTTTTTTATTAAAAAATAATTTTTTGAATTTTAAAAATAAAAAAATATAATAAAAAAAATTATTCTTTTTCTTTTTCTTTTTCCTTTTCTTTTTCCCTTTTTATCTTTTTCCTTTTCTTCTCCCTCTCCTTCTTCTTCTTCCAGCCAGTGCCACTGCCCACCGTCGTCGGCCAACTTTCTTTCTTTTTCCCCCTTTTTCCCTTCTTCTCCTCTTCTTCTCCTTCGTTTTTCCTTCTTATCTTTCTCGAACTAAAACCTCACGAAGCTCACGGGCGGATCCCGTGTGTTCATGGCATTCTTCGACTTCGTGCGCGGATCTAGTCGACATTTTAGATGCGTTCTTCGAGTTCATGCGCGGATCTGGGCAGCGCGGGTGTGGGGTTCCAACAAGTTCGTGCGCGGAATCTGAAAAATCAATACCCACGAGATAAACTGTGTCGTCTTCGCACCTAGGAGAACGTTGTTGTCGTCTTCACCCAAGAGCTGGACCGCGTTGTCTTCGCACGAGAATGCCACTCTGCCATCAACTAGAGCTCAAACACGGGCAGTGAGCTTCAGATCTGTTCGTTCTTCCTTCTCCAACGATGAGCTCAGACACGGGCGACGAGCTGGAATCGCGCATCAGATACGACGGCGAGCTCAAGCACGAATGGTTCCTTCTTTCTTCTCCAACGGCCAGCTTCAGATCCCACGACAAGTCTGCTACCTCGCGAAGACCCCAGATCTGGAACGTTGCCCTTTGTTTCAGACCTTAAATTTTTTTAAAAAAATAAAAAATAAAAAGAAAAGAAGGAAGAAGAAAGGAGAAGAAAAGAAGAGGAAGAAAGGAAAAAAAAAGCAAGTTTGTCGGCGATGCCGGATGGTTGCAGGTGACGCCGGTAGCTGAAAAAGAGGGTGGCTGAAGAAGAAGGAAGAGAAGAACAAGGAGGAAGAAGAAGAAAAAGAATAAAAAATAATTTTTTATTAATTTAATATTATTTTGTTTAAATTTAAAAATATTTTTTTAAATAAAAAAATAGGTGTCACGTTAGCAATCCTGTTAGTTTTTAACAAAAAAAAAAAAAAGGATGGAGGGACTAAAATGAAACTGAAACTAAAACCAAAACTCAAGGACTAAATTGTTGAGTTTGAAAACTCAGGAACCAAAATGAAATCTAACCCAAACCTCATGGACTAAAAGTGTATTTTTCCCTACTTTTTAAATTTCCAACTTCCAGTGTGTTGCAACATTAAAAAACTGATGACATAGTTGAAAATTCCTTTTTATTTTTTGTCATTCTTGCAACTGTCCTGTTTATTTTGTCTTAGTGTTAGACTTATAAAATATATTTTAGTATAGTCTCAACTTTCAAATTTTAATGTTTTTAACTTTATATATACTAACAAGAGCATAATTCAACTGGTAATTTATATCGGTTAAATTATCAAAAATACCCCTCGACTTTAGGGTTTGTTTCAATTATACCCCTGGACTTTCAAAAGTTTCAATTATGCCCTTGAAGTTTCAAATTTGTTTCAAAACTACCCTTGGAGACATTTTCCGTTAAATTTATCGACAAAAATTGATGTGTTTGCATGTGTTTTTATCGTTTTTTCCACGTATGTGTTCAAATCTATTCACATAAGCAACAATATATATGCAAACACGTCATTTTACATCCATGAATTTAACAAAAAAAAAGCCTTCAAGGGTAGTTTTGAAACAATTTTGAAACTTCAAGGGCATAATTGAAACTTTTGAAAGTCTAGGGGCATAATTGAAACAAACCCTAAAGTTTAGGGGTATTTTTGATAATTTAACCAATTTATATCCCTCACTAAGAGGTTAGAGGTTCAAATCTCCCATCTCGCATGTTATATATATATATATATATTGTTCACACGTAACTTCGGAGATGGAGACACGTGGAATAAATAATATATTGTATTAATGTTGTATGTGTGTGGGTGTACAATCTCTAACTTTAATCCTCTGATTCTCTCTATTGTGTGTGAATGTGTTTCACTCGAGGGTTGGAACGCTTGATCTCGAGTCTGAAGCTTCAATGGATTTTTGGAGCTTGAAGTCTTCCAGTCTTGAAGAAGTCTTCAGTCTTCAAGAAGTATTGATGTCTTGAAGAGTCTTTGATCTTCAAGGAATGTTGAAGTCTTGAAGAGTGTTTGGTCTTCAAGAGGTGTCGATGTTTGAAGAGTATTTGATCTTCAAGGAGTGTTGAAGTCTTGAAGAGTGTTTGGTCTTCAAGAAGTGTTCAACACTTGAATTTATGGATTGCAGAGAGTCTTCGGTCTTCAGACTTGGTGGAGTCTCTCTGAATTCTCTAGTTCTGCTTGAGAGCTTTGAAACTCTGAACTCTTGTCTTTGTGAGAGTGTAGAATTTCCAAACCCTTGAAATGGAGGAGAACCTCTTTATTTATAGAGTTCTCGCTGGATGGGCCCTGGTGGCTTTTGGGCCTAATAACTTGGGCTTGGTTTTTATTGATTTTGGGCTCAACTATTTAGTCTTGGGTTTTATTCATATTTGACCCAAAACCATATGACCCAAATACTTAAAAGACCCAAATTTGATCCAATTAATTATTTTGTTAATTAATTGGTCAAATTAATTAATTTGATCAAAATAATTTATTTTCTAATTAATTGATCAAATAGAAATTTGGCTCTTTAAATTTATAATTGGCCAACTTTGTCTTCAAATTAAATTTGGGACACATGTCAATTTATAATTGGTCCCAAATTTAATTATTTGTAATTTCGTCATTAATTTTAAATAATGACGTGACAATTTGTGATTGGACAAAATTTCTCCTTCAACAAATGCCCCCTTTTCGAGATTTAGGCACAAGTTATGTAGGAATGAATCTCGAAAAATATATTTTGGAATAAAAATGCAAGGTATTTGTTCTTGATTTTGACTCCATTTGGTGTGTCAATTTTAATCAAAATATGAATTTTGGTCAAAATTTTGATTTTTTTTTATTTGACACACTCCTATCGCCAATTAATCAAAATTTGAAGTTTGGTCGCAAACTTTGATTTGAACTTAAGTTTGGACAAATTTTGGTTTATGCCAAAATTTTGATTTGAGGTAAAATTCTATCCAATTTTAACTTGCATTTGGAATAGAATTTGAGGTTTGGACTCTGGTCCATTTGGGATAAAATTTGGATTATGCCCAAAATTTAATTTAAGGTAAAATTCTATCAAATTTTAACTTACATTTGGAATAGAATTTGAGGTTTGGACTCCGGTCCATTTGGGATAAAATTTGGACTATGCCCAAAATTTAATTTGAAGTAAAATTCTATCCAATTTTAACTTGCATCTGGAATAGAATTTGAGGTTTGGATTTTGGTCCATTTGGGATAAAATTTTACCAAATTTAAACTTGAATTTGGAATGAAATTTGAATTTGAATCTCAAATTTTGATTTGGAAGAAAAATTGGGAGTATGTCCAAATAAAATAGATAAATAAAATTATTTAGATAAAATTTGAATTCCCAAATTGATTTGAATTGAAACACTTATTTTTTAGGAATTTCAATTTAATCAAGTTGGTTTAGATAAAGATAAAGATTATCTCATAAAATTTTGAACCGAGATAAGATTTCATTTGAATCAAATCTTTATCTAAACCTTTGATTTGAACTTAAAACTCCTCCCTATAAATAAGACTGAACCTCAGTAGGGGAGAGCACTCATCAATTGCAGAAAGCATTCAAGAAAGGATTCAAATAGGAAACTTTCTTCTCTTTTTTTTTTTTTTTTTTTGAAATTTCGTTTTTTTTTTATTTTTCATTTTTTTTAAAGATTCTTCATTCTTTTTTTTTTTTAACTCACAACACATTGCCTATATTTCAATTACAAGCACAGTGCCTTCATCCATCATCCTACGTAGGTAAGTGATTTTTTTTAAAACATACATATCCTTGTTGTCTTCAATTTGCAGGTATAATGTCTTTCAACATTAGTCCAAAGACATATGACGTCTTTGGACTTTTGTTGCACGACGCTCTCCAGCCCAAGGACACATGATGTCATTCCCACTTGGACTTCTTTACCGCTGCCACGTCTTTCAGCATGAGTACAAGGACATGTTCCTTGTACTTTTGCCGCCGCCACGTCTTTCAGCATGAGTGCAAGGACATGTTCCTTGGACTTTTGTCGCTGCCATCTTTTAGCATTAGTACAAGGACATGACGTGCTTCTTGCACTTTTGCCGCCGCCACGTCTTTCAGCATGAGTACAAGGACATGACGTGCTCCTTGGATTTTTGCCGCTGATACATCTTTCAGCATGAGTACAAGGACATGACGTGTTCCTTAGACTTTTGCCGCCGCCACGTCTTTCAGCATGAGTACAAGGACATGACGTGCTCTTTGGACTTTTGCCGCCTCCACGTCTTTCAGCATGAGTACAAGGACATGACGTGCTCCTTGGACTTTTGCTGCCGCCACATCTTTCAGCATTAGTACAAGGACATGACATGCTCCTTGGACTTTTGCCGATGCCACGTCTTTCAGCATGAGTACAAGGACATGACGTGCTCCTTGGACTTTTGTTGCTACGACGTCCCTCGGACCAAGGACACATGATGTCCTTTCCACTTGGGCTCCTTTCCTGCTGCAACGTAAGAACCTTCGAACTTGTTGAAGGAACAGTGATGCAATGCAGTATAAGAGGAAAGGCCTTCGAACAACGTAGCGTGAGAACATTCAAATTTAGAGAAGGAACAACAATGAAGCAACGCGAGAACCTTCGAACTTGGAGAAAAGGAACAAGGAACTGTAGGAGGAAGGAACTGCAGTGAAGCGACATGAGGAAGCAGAAGCAACGTTAGAACCTTCGGACGAGCAGAAGCAGCGTTAGAACCTTCGAACTTGGAAGAAATAACAACATACAACAGGTGAACTTTTGAACTTGGGGAGAAAGAACTGCAACGAAGCGCGGGAGAACCTTCAAACTTGGAGAGATGGAACTGCAGCAAAGCACGTGAGAACCTTCGAACTTGGTGAAGAAGCAGCGCAATGTGTGAACCTTCGAACTTGAAGAGAAGGAACTGCAACGAAGCGCATGAGAATCTTCAAACTTGGAGAGAAGGAATTGCAGCGAAGCAGCGTGAGAACCTTCAAACTTGAGAGAAGGAACTGCAGCGAAGTGCGTGAACCTTCGAACTTGGGGAGAAAGAACTGCAACGTAGCGCGTGAGAACCTTCGACCTTGGAGAGAAGGAACTGCAACGAAGCGCGTGAGAACCTTCGAACTTAGGGAGAAGGAACTACAGCGAAGTTGCGTGAGAACCTTCGAACTTGAGAGAAGAGGGAACAATGCAGCAGCGCACAACATAAGATTCTTCGCACTTGGAGGAGGAACAACGTAACAGTCGTACAACTGAGAACCTTTGAACTTGGAGAAGGAATAACGCAGCAGCATACAACGAAGAACCTTCGAACTTGGAGAAGGAACAACGCAATAGCGTACAGTGTAAGGACCCTCGAACTTGGAGAGAAGGAACTGCAGCGAAGCGCGTGAGAACCTTCGAACTTAGGGAGAGGAACTGCAACGAAGCAGCGTAAGAACCTTCAAGCTTGAGAGAAGGAACTGCAGCGAAGTGCGTCAACCTTCAAACTTGGAGAGAATGAACTGCAGCGAAATGCGTGAGAACCTTCGAACTCGGAGAGAAGGAACTGCAGTGCAGCAATGTGAGAACCTTCGAACTTGGAGAGAAGGAACTGCAGTGAAACAACGTGAGAACCTTCGAACTCTAAGAGAAGGAACTACAACAAAATGCGTGAGAACCTTCGAAATTGAAGAGAAGGAACCGCAACGAAACGCGTGAGAACCTTCGAAATTGAAGAGAAGGAACTGCAACAAAGCGCGTGAGAACCTTCGAACTTTGAGAGAAGGAACTCCAGTGAAGCGTGTAAGAACCTTTCGAACTTGAAGAAGAGAGAACAACAAACATAGGGTGAGTGAAACACCAAACTTGAGGCTAGCAAGACACTGAACTTGGAGGAATGAAGTTTTCTTTTATTCATCCAACTCGTAGCTTCACATCCATAATGGTGCATAACCTCTATTTGCTGTGTTGCCCCCACTAGTGATGAATTTCCTCAATTTATACTGTTGTGCTTCAATATTTGTCGCACTTTCTTTTTTTTTAATAGAGACTGAACTTAAAGTTTTCTTTAAGCTGCCTACATACTCTTGAGGAATAGGGATCAAGTCATAACGTAGTTTAGGATTTTTCTTTTTTGCACTCACCTTTTAAGCTCATGTGGGCTAGGAGTATCATGCAGTTTAGGCTCTTGCGATAAGGAGCTTTTACATTTAAAAGCTCTTATCTTCCTCATGGTCTTGATTAGATCCTCCATTTATAGGATTGGTCAAGATAATGAGATTTGGCTTCACCTTCAAAGAATCTTCTGAATTTATGAAAACAGAGAACTTCCTCTTCATACGGGACGGAATGCTACTATGAAGTTTCTTATCGCTGTTTACTTCATCGAAAAGTTTCACCTCCAAGTTGTCCATCTTTCTTTTAGGTTGATCGCTTGTTACTTAGAGGCGATCAAAAACAGATGTTGAAGGTCGACTTTTCTTTGATGTAGAGACATTTAGCCTTTGGAAAGCTGAAGGTCGAGTGAAGGTGGACGTCAGACATTGATTTTCTTCTTTTTTCGCGACCATACTCATTCTTTGGAATAGCGAAGGACGAGTAGTTGGAGGCTTGATGCGATCGAAGACGGAGGTCCTTTGTTCACCCTTCTTAGAACTATCAACCTCTTCTACATGGATGCAGTAGGAAGTTGCAAAGTTTCCCTTTTCTTTTTTGTGGGAAGTTTTGGAGAAGAGTTCCTTTGCATTTGCAGTCACTGGTTGTCGAGGTTGAGAAAAGTCTTTACTTCTCTGCCTCTTAGATTGAAGCTTCTTGAGACTTTACCTTTTTTTATGTTTGTTCTTTCCTTTGACTGTACCATGATTTGATTGAGCTACTTCATCAAGGTCGAGCTTAATTTTTCTTTCCATAGCTAGCTTTAGAATTAAGTCCTTTAGGATGAAACATCTTTCCACTGGATGACCAATAACTCGATGATACTTGCAATACTTGGGATCATCGACTTTCTCCATCTCTTCGGTCGTTTACACTTAGGAAGCTCTATCAGTTGCGCTCCCAGTAGTTGTTCCAACATATCAGGGATGTCGGCCTCAGGGAAAGGATAGATTTTCTTTTGTGTTTCCTTTAAAGTTAAGTGATGCGTTCCATTTGTTTGTCGCTTTTCTTTCGAACACGACTTGGGAAGGGTTGTGTTTACAACCATAGATTCTTCTATAGTCTCTTCGTCGTTCCTTCCTTCTTTCCTCATGTTAGGGAGTAGAAGGTCTTGGTTTTCTCGACTAGCAATACTTAGTTCCATATCGTGGGCGCGAGTTGCTAGTTCCTCAAAGGTGCGAGGCTTTATACCTTTAAGGATGTAGAGGAGTTCCCAGTGCATGCCTTGAATGCACATCTCAACAGAAGAGAGTTCAGTGAGACGATCTTTGCAATCTAGACTCATGACTTTCCAGCGATTTATATTGTTGAAAACGAGCTCACCTTTTCGTTGTTTAGTGTTGGTGAGCTTGAACATGCTAACGGTTAGTGCTGTAGAAGCGATTCAAAAACTCTCTTTCGAGTTCCTCCCAACTGTCAATTGACTCAGGTTCTAGATCAGTGTACCAGTCAAACACATTTCCTTTAAGTGTTTGAACGAACTGTTTGACTAGTAGGTCCACTCGAGTACAAGCGTTCTCGCATGTCTCAATGAAGTGGGCAATATGTTGTTTAGGATTGCCCTTTCCATCAAACTGCTGAAATTTTGGTGGCTGATACCCGATTGGCGTTCTCAAGTTATCAATCCTCTTAGTATAAGGTTTGGAATACAAGAGGTAATCTTGAGTAGGTTCACCGTACTGAGCTCTGATACAGTTTGTGATCATAACTTGGAGCTGTTGGATGGATAGTGAAGCGATCGAAGTAAAACACTGTGGTTGATCATCTTGCACTATAGTCTTTCCTTTGTCATGATTTTTTATGACTTGGGTTTGACTTGATTGGTGATATGTTGGCTCTCAATTTGGCTCTTTAGTTGCTCGATTTGAGAATCTTTTTCTTCAATCGCCTTCATCAAGGTGTTGATGTGCTCCTACATCTCAACCATTCTTTCTTCCATAGTTCTTGTTTCAGTCATCATGACAGCCACTATGTCAGAATCAGGTTCAGCACAAAGGTTTATAATTAACAATAAACTTGTCATTAGTATATGTCCCCTGCAAGGTTGTTTCTTGGCCTCCAACGATAAAAGCTTTATCTTCTTCCAACGTCAGTTCATTGAAGCAACAATGGGCAGTAGAACCCACATAAGGCTTGTTCATGACAACAACCATTGAAGAAGGCTTGAACAACATGTTTACACTTATGCTTTGAGATAAGAGAGAGAGATGAGAGGTAGAGATGGTCCCACTGCGCGTGCCAATTTGTTCACACGTAACTTCAGAGATGGAGACACGTGAAATAAATAATATATTGTATTAATGTTGTATGTGTTGGGTTTTATGCCCTAAAACTCGTAGATAGTGAATGTAACCGTTGACCGGATATTAATGAAATAATATTGATATATTTTTCCATTAATTGTTATTAGTTATTTTATATTTGTCTTTGCCTAATAATAACCCTAATCCAATAAACTAGACATCCAAGGCTGTAATATGAGTCTTGAACTATATGTAGTGACATATGGGATCATTGTTCAAGAAACAGCCTAAAGGGTCTATAGTATAGGGATAAGACTGGGTGTCTTATGCTGGTGACACTATGGATACGACCCACTTTGTATTTGATACAAACGCTGCGATCCAACGCGTTCGTGTAGGAGACATGCGAGTGGGGGTATCCTATGCAATGAGTTTGCATAAGACCGGACCGCGAAATAGTAACCACTGGTTATAGCACCGTTAACTAGTTGGTTTTCTATTTCACTAGGACGACCTAGACAACTTAGTCTTAATCCTGAGTTGATTATGGACTCCTGCTCATGAGAGATTGTCCTTTGATTTTTATGGGTGAGAGTGGCCAATACGCCGACTCAATAAGCCTACCACTTTGGGGACAAGACCGAATGGGGAGCTGGGAACATAATCGTACAAGATGGAATTCACTCCTTCCCGACTTTAGGGAAGCAGATGAGTGTTCCCTTAAGTGGTTACTCCGAGTCTTGAACAAAGGGCCCTACCCTCTCAATGGCACGAGAGGGTTTTCTGTTTGATGGTTGGACCACAAACAGGTTGTTCATTAGAGGAGAATTGGTACTCAAGGAAATAGAGGTAACCCAGGGGTAAAACGGTAATGTGACCCAGCTGGTGTTACGGACACTTGTGAAGGACTAACTAGTCGATATTGGTCTAGATCCGTGGACACAGAAAATATGTTTGCAGTGAGAAGAGTGCAACTGTGAGTCTATAGGGGAATGTACACACAGTTAACGAATATTGATTAATGTGGTTAATGAGTTTGACCAATTAATCTCACATCGTTGGAGCTTCTGATCTGCAGGTCCATTAGGTCCCACTGGTAGCTCGTAAAGTAATTTGAGGCAACTAAGTAATAAAAGTAAATTGAAAATGTTCAATTTATTAAGGGAAACAAATATAATATATATTGATATATTATTATGAGAGAAATTAATATTTGAAAAGTTCAAATATAAATTTATGGAAGTTTGAAAGAGTTCAAAATAATGAATTAATTAATTTAAGGCCTAAAATGTGTTTGGGCAAATTAATTAATTCTAGGCCGGGAATTAAATATGTGATATTTAATTGGTGGTTAATTAATTAAAGAATCCATTAATCGGGAATTAATCAATTATGGAAATGATCTAATCACTTAAGGAAGTGATTAATCATTTATGGAAATGATCTAATCACTTATGGAAGTAATTAGTCATTTGTGGAAAAGATTAATCAATTATGGAATTGATTGATCATGATTGATTAATTAAGGAATAAGATTGAATCAATTATGGAAAAGATTGATTTAATTGAATATTTTATTCATGGTCTCTCTTCTATAAATAGAACACTAGACCTAATTGGTCATGACACTTGACACTCTTGAAAGACAAGACCTAGAATTCTCTCTAGCCTCCCTCTTAGAGAAAGACTCCCACAAGTCTTTTGCCTCCTAGACTTAGAGACATACCGGTGTAACCTTCGTGGTGATTGTGTCAATCAAAGAAGAAATTTCCAGCGAAGAAAAACAAAGGCGGCTGCTGCGTTTTCGTTCGTGGAGCGTCGTTGGCGAAGAACGGTCAAATCTTCAACGAAGGTTTGTAACGGTTCTTCCTCTTTTCTTTAGAAAAGTATTAAAAATAAATTTAGATTTATTTTAGCATGTTTAAACCAATTTTACAGCGGCTTTAAAGGTTGTTTAAAGTTTTGTTTGAGTTATCGTAACGGTATTTTAATGTTAATTAATATACGGCGTAAGGTCCAATCGATGCGCTTCCGCTGCGTGGGGACTTTTATTCCCTTTAGTATGTGTGTGGGTGTACAATCTCTAACTTTAATCCTTTGATTTTCTCTCTTGTGTGTGAATGTGTTTCACTCAAGGGCTGGAACGCTTGATCTCGAGTCTGAAGCTTCAATGGATTCTTGGAGCTTGAAGTCTTCCAGTCTTGAAGAAGTCTTCAGTCTTCAAGAAGTACTGATGTCTTGAAGAGTCTTTGATCTTCAAGGAATGTTGAAGTCTTGAAGAGTGTTTGGTCTTCAAGAGGTGTCGATGTTTGAAGAGTATTTGATCTTAAGGAGTGTTGAAGTCTTGAAAAGTGTTTGAAGTTTGGTCTTCAAGAAGTGTTCAACACTTGAATTTATGGATTGCAGAGAGTCTTCGGTGTTCAGACTTGGTGGAGTCTCTCTGAATTCTCTGGTTCTGCTTGAGAGCTTTGAAACTCTGAACTCTTGTCTTTGTGAGAGTATAGAATTTCTGAACCCTTGAAATGGAGGAGTGATGTGGACTTTTCCTTACCGCAAGCGCACGGGTCAAGTAATAATATAGTGAATAGTAAATTCGAATGTCGTCCTCTGGATTGGATTTTTAAGCAAATCAAGTATTGTGAATTATCTTGCCCAATTTTATTTAGGGATCAAAAAGTGATGAATAGGTGATGATAAAAACAAATTAAAGCAAGTAAAAAGAATGGAATTTCAATTGGGAAAACTACTTAGGGAATTGATTTCGCCGATTTAGTTTAGGATTGATTTTAAAGAATAAGTTATTATGCACAATGAAATTATGAGCCAAAGACCCTTTAATCACAACTACCTCTCCCGAGTATAATTGATTCTCATGCAAATTAACCAACTTGATATCCCTATCTAAGTTTATTAATAAGCAAGGCAATGAGATCTTTTAACCAATTCTAAAGTTAATCTAAAACCGTCAAGAATTAGAAAGTAAACTTTATTCATGCAATCTTGAGTAAGTCTAGATCAAATCCCCTCTCCCGAGCTAGATTCGAAACTTAAATCATCCAACTAATGGCCAATTAATTGAAAGCATTAAATCAAGATTACAAACACAATAACATTGCACAACTTAAACCATAAATCAATCCATAAACTTAATCAACTACATCAATCCATAAGCTACAAGTTTAGCTACTCATGAATGTAAATACAAGCTCAACTAAACATGTGAAAGCCATAAATCTAACTAAAGAAAGAAAAGGGAAAAGAAAACTCAATGTATGCCGAGTCCCGACGTCCCCGTCACGATCCCCACGAACAATGGGTTGATTTCCAAGTTCCTCCTTTGTTTCCAGCTCCAAAAGTGCTATATTCTGTCTTCTTTACGGCTCCAAAAGGTCCCAAATTCATCTCTCTCAAAACCTAGCCGAAGTGAAGCTTATATTCTGATTTTTCGTCTTAGCGTCGAGACGCTGTCAAGACAGCGTCGCGACGCTACCTCTTATACGCGCGTTCTGAATAAGGAAAAACGGTAGCGTCGGGACGCTTCCTATCGTAGCGTCTCGACGCTGTAAGCTTTACGCGCCTAATCTGATATGGAATGTGAGCGTCGAGACGCTCAAGAGCTAGCGTCTCGACGCTAGCCTGCTGTTGACCGAGATTTGACTTTTTTCCACTTTTACTCTTTTCATTCCTTTGCATCTTTTCACGCCCCGAGCACCTGATTAACTCTAATATGTCATAAAAGCTCCAATCAACCATTTCCTACAAAATAAACAATAAAGCACAATAAAATGGCCCAATAATCATAAAAGACTAACTAAATTAAATGAGTAAAGATAGCTAGCTATGCTCGCTATCAAGGAGAACCTCTCTATTTATATAGTTCTCGCTCGATGGGCTCTGATGACTTTTGGGCCTAACAACTTGGGCTTAGATTTTATTGATTTTGGGCTCAACTATTTAGTCTTGGGTTTGATTCATATTTGACCCAAACACTTAAAAGACCCAAATGTGATCCAATTAATTATTTTATTAATTAATTGGTCAAATTAATTAATTTGATCAAAATAATTTATTTTCTAATTAATTGATCAAATAGAAATTTGGCTCTTTAAATTTATAATTGGCCAACTTTATCTTCAAATTAAATTTGGGACACATGTCAATTTATAATTGGTCCCAAATTTAATTAATTGTAATTTCGTCACACACACACACACACACAACTATCTTCGAATTGTGGTTAATCAACTATCTTCGAATTGTGGTTAATCAACTCCTATCTTCGAACCTATCTTCGAATTGTGGTTAATTTCCTAACAATCATTTAATAAAGCTATGAACTCATTTTGAAATCAACACCTAAATTTAGTTTTGTAACTATTTTATATTTTTTAAAATTAAGCTTATAAACACTCCTCTCAACTCTAGTATATTTGTTTTGTTACCATTTTTTTTTAAATGTTTTCAAAATCTAAACTAAAATTTTGAAAGCTAGAGTCTTATTTTATAATAATTTTATTTTTACAATTAAGCTTATAAACACTAGTTCCATATATAAACTCCATTATTTTGTTATTTACCTTTTAAAATTGCTTTTAAAATCCAAGCAAAAGTTTGAAAACTAGAAAGAGTGTTTTCAAAATTTATTATTATTATTTTTTAATTTGGTTAAGAATTCAAGTATTTCTTTAAGAAATTTGAAATAAAAATAATTAAAAAAAATCGAATTTTCAAAGATAGAAAACTAAAAACAAAATCTGTAACGCCCAAGTTCTTTAAACCACTAGCCTAGCGACACTACTTCAAATCTAAACAATTTACAACGGAGTGCACCAAAGATTTCGGCAGCATAACGACGTAAAACTGGCTAACCCAAAATTTTTGCTTAACCTGATAAGCACCAAACACTTCTATTCACTTAACCCAATTCCACCAAACTTCATTTTCAGATTTCACGACCTAACTTCACTATACGTGTCAGGTCTCGTAGCAACAGACAAACAAACTCATTAGGCTAACACCATGCAACAAAACTTACCACCAATTCTTTATTAACTCAACACAACCACAATACTAGCTAATACAACCTTTATTCTTTACTATAACTAAAAACATTGCTAAACACAAATTCACCACAAAACATAACAACAACTAGGTGAATCTCTCACCATAACAGAACAATATTTCAACTATACCAAAACTAGCCTATCCAAAGCATAAAAAAAAAAAACTCCAACACACAAGGATTCCTCATCATAGTTCTCCTCCTCATCACCACCATGGTTCAGCTCATCGTCCAAACCTGCAACATCTAAAATATTGGGGGGGGGGGGGGAGATAGGGAGGGGGTATCAAAACAATCATGGTACTGGTAAGCAGCTCACTCTTGTTAAGTCAACAACCAACATGCTTCTCACACGCTATAAAGCACGGACACCTCTAAAATGACGAAGTGTCGGACATGTGTCAGACACGCCACGTGGCGTGTATTTTTTAATTTTTTATTTTCTGACGCACCTCCGACACGCAATGGACACGACAAGGACACACAAGGAGTGTTTTTTAAGTTTTAATCACAGTCTAAATTAGACCCATTCAGCCCAAGCCCACTAATTCCACAGCCCACCCATGAACCACGGTAAAAAAGCTCTCACCGTTTAAAAAAGTTCCATTTTGTTTTTTGTTTTTTAATTTTTAATATGCCCTAGGTCAATGTTTTAAGTCATCTTCTTCCCACGACATTTCTGTCTTTCGTCTTCTCCACTTCCAGACGCCATTTCTTCCCCACTTCCCACCACTTCTCCATTTCTCAACTTTTAGACGCAAGTCTCAGCTTCCACTGTTCGGCGTTCACCATCACGTCACAACGATGGCCCGACAGCTTCAAGTTCTCATCCCTTCTCTACCCACCATCGGTGGCATTTTGTCCTTTCTCCATCGACAAGGTTTTCTTCTTTTTTTTCTGTTTTTATCAATAGTTGTAGATTTTTTTCTTTCTACCAAAAAATTTGAGGGATTTGAATGATAAAAATGACCATTTTTTTTTAATTTTAATTTAGGATGGGTCTTCTTCTAGTCATGAAATCAATTCAAACACTTCCACAAATACTGAAGAGGACACAAAACCGTTGTGGCAATATGTGTCAAAAAATGAAAGGTTAAATGAAGGAGGTGGGAATATTTCTTGGCAGTGTAATTTTTGTTAAGAAAATAAGAAAAGTTCTTATACAAGAGTTAGGACTCACTTATTGAAATTAAGTGGTTAATGAATTGGAGTATGTTGAAAGGTCACCTCTAAAGATGTTGCTGAAATGCAAAAGTTGGAAGATGAGGCAAAAATTCGAATCCAGAAGAATGCATCTTCACATCATACCCAACCTGAATTTCAATCTTTTGGAAGTACGGGTAGCTATTCTTAATCAACCATGGAACCAAAGAAAAGAAAGAGAAATGTAAGTTCACCTGAAAAGTCATTTAACATGGCAATCCGTGATCACGTGCATGCAAAAATTGCTAGAATGTTTTATTCTTTAGGTTTGTCTTTTCATTTGGCTAGAAATCCACATTATGTGAATGCATTTGCTTTGGCGGCAAACAATGCATTGTCGGGTTTTTTACCTCCGAAGTATAATATGTTGAGAACAACTATTCTTCAAAGAGAAAAAGCAAATGTGGAGAGATTATTGCATCTTATTAAAAGCACATGGTGTCAGAAGGGGGTAAGTATTGTAAGTGATGGATGGAGCGATTCACAGAGGAGACCTTTAATTAACTTTATGGCAATTATAGAAGGAGGACCAATGTTTCTCAAGGCTGTAGATTGTTTGGGTGAGATTAAAGATAAATACTTCATAGCAAATCTAATGAAAGAAGTCATAAATGAGGTGGGACATCAGAATGTGATCCAAATAATCACTGATAATGTCACTAATTGTAAAGGTGCAGGACAGATTATTGAATCACAATTTCCAAACATTATGGACACCATGTGTAGTTCATACTCTCAATCTTGCTTTGAAGAATATTTGTGCTGCAAACTATGGTTATTAGCGATAAATGGGCATGCTACAAAGAAGATGGTGTAGGGAAAACAAGACATGTCAAGGAGTTGATAGTTGATATTTGGTGCGATAAGATTGATTATATTCTTTCTTTTACTACACCTATATATAATATGATCAGAGTTAATGATATAGATAAACCTTCCCTACATTTGGTATATGATATGTGGGACACCATGATTGAAAAAGTGAAGGTTGCAATCTATAGACATGAAGGAAAACATGTAGATGAACTCTCGTCTTTTTATGAGGTGGTGCATCAAATTCTAATTGATCGTTGGAACAAAAATAACACTCCACTCCATTGTTTGACACATTCTCTAAACCCAAGGTACTCTAATACATCTTAGATGTTCTTTTTGTCGCATGAAAAAAAATTCTACGAACACTCTATAGTTTGATGTATTTTAAAATTTTATTTAGGTATTATAGTGAACAATGGCTTCAAGAAGACAAGAATCGAGTCCCGCCACATAAAGATTTAGAAGTATCTCTGGAGAAGATGAAGTGAATCAAAAGATATTTTAGTTCAAATGAGGAGCGCACTAAAGTGAACATAGAATCTGCCAATTTCTCTAAAATGACTACAGAGTTTGCTAACCATGATTCTATACGTGATAGAATCTGCCTTTTGATAGCGAGCATAGCTAGCTACTTTTACTTATTTAATTTAGCTAGTCTTTTATGTTGTTTGGGTCATTTTATTGTGCTTTATTGTTTATTTTGTAGGAAATGGTTGATTGGAGCTATAATGCCATATTAGAGTTAATCGGGTGCTCGGGGCGTGAAAAGATGCATAGGAATGAAAAGGAAAAAAGTCAAATCTCGGCCAACACAGGCTAGCGTCGAGACGCTAGCTCTTGAGCGTCTCGACGCTCACATTCCATATCAGATTAGGCGCGTAAAGCTCACAGCGTCGAGACGCTATGATAGGAAGTGTCCCGACGCTACCGTTTTTCCTTATTCAGAACGCGCGTATAAGAGGCAGCGTCGCGACGCTAAGACGAAAAATCAGAATAAAAGCTTATTTTCGGCTAGGTTTTTTGGAGTTGGATTTGGGGACCTTTGAGAGCCGTAAAGAGGACAGAATAGAGCATTTGGAGGCTGAAAACTAAGGGAGAGACTTGGAAATCAACCCATTGTTCGTGGGGATCGTGACGGGGACGTCGGGACTCGGCCTACATTGAGTTTTCTTTTCCCTTTCCTTTCTTTAGTTAGATTTATGGCTTTCACATGTTTAGTTGAGCTTGTATTTACATTCATGAGTAGCTAAACTTGTAGCTTAGGGATTGATGTAGTTGATTAAGTTTATGGATTGATTTATGGCTTAAGTTGTGCAATGTTATTGTGTTTGTAATCTTGATTTAATGCTTTCAATTAATTGGCCATTAGTTGGATGATTTAAGTTTCGAATCTAGCTCGGGAGAGGGGATTTGATCTAGACTTGCTCAAGATTGCATGAATAAAGTTTACTTTCTAATTCTTGACGGTTTTAGATTATCTTTAGAATTGGTTAAAAGATCTCATTGTCTTGCATGTTAATAAACTTAGATAGGGATATCAAGTTGGTTAATTTGCATGAGAATCAATTATACTCGGGAGAGGTAGTTGTGATTAAAGGGTCTTTGGCTCATAATTTCATTATGCATAATAACTTATTCCTTAAAATCAATCCTAAACTAAATCGGCGAAATCAATTCCCTAAGTAGTTTTCCCAATTGAATTCCCATTCTTTTTACTTGCTTTGATTTGGTTTTATCATCATCTTTTCATCACTTTTTGATCCCTAAATAAAATTGGGCAAGATTATTCATAATACTTGACCCGTGCACTTGCGGTAGGAAAAGTCCACATCACCTTTACTCCAACCAAGGATGAAAATACCCATATCGGTACCACTATCGGTAACTCAAATTTACGGATATATCGACGGATATTCCGGGAAAAATCACGGATATTCCGGGAAAAATCACGGATATTATGGAAATTCATAAAAATATTGTGATTTTTTTTGAAACTTCAAAACAAACTTTTTTTAGTCATATACTACTACTTTTAGCAAATATATCAAGAATTAAAAGTCAAATATATGCATTAATACAATAATAGATAGTATTGAAAGCGGTAAAATAAATATAAACTTGAATAATTTATATATAAAACAATTTTGGTCAATAAATACATGATTCATAACTCAATAATAAGATACAATATTTAATAAATTAAAAAATAGATTCTAATACAAGAGAATAAATTAAATTTCTTGAAAATTAAAAAGAAGAATAAATACAAGAGAATAAAGAAAAAATAATAAATAATAAATATGAATAAAAAATAATAGTAGGAGAAACGAAAAAAAAAAAATAAAAAAAGAATAAAAAATAATTGTTGGGAAAATGAAAAAATAAAAAATAAAATATATTAAGTGTGCATGACATGAGATTCAACCACCATAATTGTTGCATATTACCAGCCGCGTAAAGCGTAAAATATATGTTTGAACGTCAATAAATAATATTTATTTAATGTATTATGAAGTAAATGACTCAAAATATCGCTGAAATATCGGCGATGTCTGCAAAATATCAGCGATATCGCCGATATTTTCGATATTTCGACGATAAGGGGGTAACTTTACCCCCTCATATCTGTGTCGGTATCTCCAAAAATTCGATATATCGATCGATATCTCCGATTTTTTCATCCTTGACTCCAACTTTACAGGCATTAATTATCAAACTACTTGTGCAACCTTCATCTTCCTCATGTTGTGAGAGAAATTGGAGTACATATTCATTTGTGAACTCCATAAGAAGAAACAAGATGACACCACAACGTGCAGAAGACTTGGTGTTTATCCATACCAATTTTCATCTTTTATTGAGAAGAACTTCTGAATATTCAAAAGGAGAGACTAAAATGTGGGACATCGTTGGAGATTCTTTTGATTCTTTTGAAGATGTGAGAATGCTACAAATAGCTAATTTATCTTTAGATGAACCAGAATTAGAAGCAGTGGTTTTTACTGATGATGAGAATCAAACTCAGATTGGTAAAGAGGACAAGAATGAGAAAAATACGTAGAAGAAGGCTTGTTTGATTCTATTTTGTATTTCTTTTGTGAAAAAATTATTGGAGCTTGGATATTGTTGATTTTGTATTTCTTTTATGTAAAACTTATTGGATCTTGGATATTGTTGATGATGTTGTTGCTGGTTAATCTCGTTTTTTTTTTAATGAGTTGTATGGATGTTGTTTACTTGTTTTAATGTATAAATATAGAGGAAATTTACATTAAAAGTATTAAATATTCATAATATGTCAAAATATGCACACATATATATGTTTTTTTTAAAAAAAAAACAAAAATTAACGTGTCCCCAATGTGTCGTGTCGTACTTTTTTGAAAATTGATGAGTCGCCATGTCCGTGTCGTGTTGTGTTCGTGTCGCGTGTTAGTGTTTGTGCTTCTTAACTCACACGCAACCAACATGCTTATACAACCATAAACAATCAACATGCTTTTAAGACTATAAACCATCAACATGCCTAAGAAGCAAAAAAACAATCATGCATCTTACACTATGTAACACACGCAGTACTAGACACTACATGATTTACGCGTCATGCTCCACAACTACATCATTGCTGCATCATGCTCCACACCTACCCCACATGAATTACGCGTCATGTGTAGTGCTACTCACACGTGATTTACGCGTCACACTCTGCACTCACACCCTCACGTGATTTACGTGTCACACTCCGCAAACTACACATGAATTACGCATCATGTGTTGCGCCTCTCACCCGACTCATGCTACACATCCTCATGCAACATGCTAGCCAGACTCATCATGCTTAAAACATAACATCTCATCATGCTTTAACCACATAGAACATGTTCATCTCAAGCAATAAAGCAATTAACAACTCAACAGATCATGCTTCACACAAATATATAGGTAAAGCAAGTAAACAGACAAACATGCTTCGGCAATCAAACACAACTTAGCAAGCATAAACTATTTACCTACCGCGCTTCTAATGCAACCCTAATAATCCAAGCAGTCCAGAAAAGCTCCTAAATAACAGGGATAACCTCCACTAAATTAGAACCAACCCAAAGATACTTTAAACATGCTTGAAAGGCCAAATTCAACCGAGAAATGTATATTTCCTTGCTGGACAACAACCTAAAATTTCCCAAATTAAAAATCCAAAACCTTTAGACCATGGGAAACCACGTCTAAGGCACTACGGGCGATGGGTACTCACTCAATGACCATATTTAAGGCTTTTCAGCCTCTGGACAGCAACTAAACGACACATATTTAACATTCTCAAGACTCTTAGAGATTAAGCAACGCTACTAGGGCCTAGGTAATTGATAGATGTTAATTTAGCATGCTTTTTAAACCATGATTGGCAAGCAAAACCCCTTTATTTACATTCTACGAACCTAAAGAGGTTGGACAGTGCTTACAAGGCCTAAACAATTAATGGGTAACGATTTAAACATGCTTTTAAAGATTTAACATCCAATGGGTATCAATCTTTTATGCTATTAAACTAAAAATATAACAACAATTCTTACCCAAACGGGCCTGATTTCACGCTAGATGGGTTATATTAAACTTAAACAGCACACCAGAATGATCCTTGGGTAGTGGATATTCAAGCGTATAGTGATTTGAACCCAATCGATCACTTTGACGGCGTTGCAGAATAGAAATTTCAACACCAAACTCAATTTCCAGCACACAAAGGGAATGAGTATTTGATTTTAGCCCTAACCAAGCACAGGTAAGGCTTAAACTTACCGAATAGGGGGATCCGAGGCCAAACTACCTGCTGGATAGAGACGAAAACGCGAGAAGGACGAGACCCGAGTTGCTACATGAATCTGACCTAAAAGAGCGAAGGGAGGTTAGACCGACCTTAAAACGACTATGAACAAAAGAAGAGATAGCTTATCCATGAGTTATTGCCGAAAAACGCAAGGAAGAGGGATTCGAGCCACAAAACCCACCGAAAAGAGAGGGAAACTGCGGATTAGTGAGCTGGATGGCGGCGGGGGCTCGAGCTGGGCAACAACGATGACGCTGCTCAATCTCCGGCAAGGACCAGAGGCGACACGATGGGAAAGAAGGGTCGAGTGGCGGCTTCTCACGGCTAAATGAAAGGGAGGGAGATGTGCGGTCGAGAGAGAGAGAAAAGGAGAGACGACGTCGCTGAGGACTTCTCCTACAATGGCACGACGAGGCGGCAGACTTTGACGGTTGCGATGGGGATGGGTTTTACGAAAAAGAGAAAAGAGAGGGGGATGAGGCCTTGCACGAAGGAGATGGAGAAAGAGAGGGTTTGAGATATTTTCCTTTTCCTTTTCTTTTTAATTCTGTAAACCCATTTAATTATTTTCCAAAACATCCAAGATCCAAATTTAGCTAGTTCTAAGATTAGCTTCCAACAACCCACATTTAACGGCAAATTGGTTTCCAAAGCTAACCAATCCTAACTTAGAATTTAACGATCTTTTAGGGAGAAAATTAATTTAATATAACATCTGATTCCAAAAAGAATTCCACAAACACCTTGGTAGAAAATTAATAATTCCATAAGTACAAGCCAAAATAAAAATTACATTTCATTCGATTAGATACATGGAATTTAACTACACCAAAATGCACGGGGCGTCACAAAATCGTTATCAAACCTAACATAAAAAATAAGTTTTAAAAATTCTTTTCTTTTTTTACAATTTGATTTAGAATTCAAATATATTTGTAAGGAAGGTGAAAAAAAAAACCTTTCAAAGAAATGGTGAAAAAACAAACATAAAAAGCTAAAATTGAAATGGTTATTATCAAGTGAGATCTAACTTGGAAGCTGGAACATTTGATTTTTACTATGATATTGTTGGGAGAAAAATGTGGAATACACAAATAATAATAAAATATAATGACGACAATCAATAATATTATAATTATCTCCCCTTCCACAGGTTAAGCCAAATAAGCAAATAATAATAGTCACGAAAAATAATAAAAGATAGGAAAAAGAAAACGACACCAAAAAATTATACTGGTTCGCCCCAAGCTCGGGACTACGTCCAGTCTTCTGCAACTGCAGGTTCTACTAGAATGATGGGAGATTACATGAAGCCTTCGAAATAATGCACTACAAACAACCCCTCAATAGACCAACAATAGCTATTGACTTCCAAGAATCACAATCCGGTATCTTGGGATAAACAACAAAGAAATACCCTCAAACCCGACAAAGAGAACAAAACTATTCCTTTCCTAATAACTCACTGCCGTACAAAAATACTGAAGAAAAATTCCAGTTGCATGAGAATTCCATGCACACAAGGTCACTCCTCTATCTTTTGGATGAAAAAAATGAAGCAGCAACCCTTCAATTTATAGACATACACCACCGCCTCATTTCTTCTTTTCAGCCAATCAAAGCTCCTGCCAGAATTTGTTTCTTCTTGATTAAGGCTGCCTTAATTTTCTTCCTTTCACACATTGTCGCAATAAATTTTGTGGGCCTTGTTTTTGGCTCCAGACTCAACAATCTCCCACTTGGAGACAAAACAAGCAACACGTCTCCCACTGGAACAAAACTCTAATCATCTTGGCAAACTCCAAGGATCTACTCCCACTACAACTGTTATCTCTGATCTTCTTGGTAAACTCCAAGGCTCAAAATACCTGAAAAAACAAAAAACTCACAAAAATAGACAACTATCAGAATATAACTGTAGTTCATCTGTGCTCGCCCTGAGGTATGGGCTAGCTACGTGGACCTGTCTCCAGACGAAAAAGACAGACACGTACTCCCACTTCAGCTAAGTGGTGACATCTGTTATCTTCTTCCAACATGAACGACTGTTCCCGAAGAAGAATGACTTGAATCCTCTATTCAAACATGTTACCAAGCTAGAGACCTGACCTTTGACCTTAGCAACTGCTCTGGCCTTCCACTTTGATGCCTCAACTCGCCTAAGCGACTTCTTCAATTCATCCAAGCGTCTGACAACTGGGGATTCACGATAGCCATCAACTTTCTCTCCTAAACTTCCTAATTGTTTCTGAGTTGAAGGATCGTGATCGGTCTGATCAAAATTGACTATCTTTGCTGATGACTCCACTTTACCTCTACAACTATCATCTGCAGCTTTAACCAGCATCCATCTCTTTGATCCTTTGGCAACATTCAATTGACATTTGTACAGTGTAGATTTCTTGTGACCAACTACCACTACCTGGGATCCTAACTTGAGTTTACACTGGCGACTACCAAACTCACACATATAACCATCATCTGCCAACTTGCCAGTAGAAATAAGATTCACTTTGATATTGGGCACAAACCTGACATCTCGCAGTACCAATTTATCTCCGCACTCTGTCTTCAGACTAACGTCTCCAATCCCGCTAGTTTTGGAGGTTCTACCATTCCCCATCCTCACTAGACCATGATGTCCTCCTGTGAATGATGTGAACAAACTCCCATCTGAAGCTATGTGTACAGATGTTGTACTGTCTTATATCCAATCTGATGAGTGGTTACTACACCTTGTGTCACTCTCAACACAAACTAAGGCATCATGCACTATATTTGCCTCTTGTTTTCTTTTCTAATCCTCTTTAAATTTTCTACACTAACTCTTGAAGTGACCTTTCTTGTGGCAGTAAAAACATTCTACCTCATTCCTATTTTTCCCCTTTTTCCTACTGTTGCTCGATTCATTTTCTTCATCAACCTTATCTTTACCCTTAGTCATAACCAAAGCTAACCATACTATAGACTCTTTATTACTACTTTGCCTACGAATTTCCTCAGTTATGGCTAAATCACAAACTTTTGAAATTTTATAAGTATTATTTCTAGTCAAATTAGACACTGTTGTCTTCATTGTTTCCCAACCATCAGGTAAAGACGTTAATAACTGAATAACATTCACCTCATCAGTAAATTCTATCTTAACAGATTTTAACTAATTAATCAAAGTGGTAACCTCATTAATATAGGAATTCACAGAAGCATCCTCAGTCATTTGTATGTTGAAAAACTTCTTAACTAGGTAGACCTTATTATTAGCAGAGGATTTTTCATACATGTTTGTAAGTGCTTCCATCAATTTAACCGTAGTTGTCTCATGGACAACTAGACTTGCAACATCCATTGACAAACAAATCCTTATGCTTGCGACTGCCTCTTCATCCAAAGCTTCTCAATCTTCGTCTATCATCCCTTTCAGTCTCTCCTTCAATGCCTTATGCACTTTCCTACAAGTTAAATAATCCTCGACTTGCATCTTCCAATGTCCAAAATTTTTCCCATCAAACTTCATGACTCCATCAAAATTTCTTGGCTCTATAAAACCCATGACTCCTGAACCAAAAGCTCTGATACCACTTGTTGAGAGAAAAATGTGGAATACACAAATAATAATATAATATAATCACGACAATCAATAATATTATAATTATCTCCCTTTCCATAGGTTAAGCAAAACAAGCCAATAATAATAGTCACGAAAAATAACAAAAGATAGGGAAAAGAAAACAACACCGAAAAATTATACTGGTTCGCCCCAAGCTGAGGACTATGTCCAGTCTTCTGCAACTGCAGGTTCTACTAGAATGATGGGAGATTATAGGAAGCCATCGAAATAACGCACTACAAACAACCCCTCAATAGACTAACAATAGTTATTGACTTCCAAGAACCACAATCCGGTAATTTGGGATAAACAACAAAGAAATACCCTCAAACTCGACAAAGAGAACAAAACTATTCTCTTCCTAATAACTCACTGTCACACAAAAATACTGAAGAAAAATTCTTGATTCTAATTCATTGGCTTCCTAGTTTTCTCTAATAATCGTTCTAAACTGATTTCATTAGTCTGGTCGACTTTTGGGTTACTCGGAGGACCTCCCTACACTAACCTGTGCTAATTAACTCGATAATCGTGAATTCAGCCATTAACAAGATTAATTAATATAGACTCTATCGCTCATCACCCCTTATGCATAATGTAGCAACCATCCGAGACCTCTGCAACGGTTACTACTTATATCGAACTAGTTTATTAACAAGCAATTTTACAACCACCTATTAAAACTAGCCGCTTGGGAATCGTGGGTCCGGAATCATAAGAACTAAATTCAAATATAGTTTAAATATAATTCATACAACCTTTAACATGCATTCTAGGCCAATCAAGGGTCGTCTCGTGTAGAGAGTGACTTGCCTCAACCTAGTGGCTATCTAAAAATAACTGATAGAATACACAAGTGATAATCGCACAGGGCATCAATCCTAATTGCCTAGTCTCATGTATTGGTTTAAACGAGATGACATGCAAAACTCAATGAAAATACAGCAAGAACAACGAGTATAAACCAGAAAACTCAGTCAATATTATTTAGAATCAAGACATAAATCCAATCCAACTATCTAAATGAGTTTAGCTACGCATGGATGAAGTAATAACAACAATTAACATAAAAGAATACATAGAATATGACCAACAATGGTCTACAAGAGTGTTGGAATGTAAAAGAGGCAAAGAAATCGTAAAAATGACCAAAATTCTAACCTAACGGCAGACTAAAATCGAGGCTACATATATATAGAAAATACGTCGGCATCGAGACGCCAAGGGCATCGTCTCGACGCCACGAACATCACACTTCGGCCCGAATTCGCGTCGGCGTCAAGACGCCAGCCTCATGACTCAACTTTCTACTTTATTTCTCGGCTTCGTCTCGCTTCTTCTCGATTCGAGGCTTCAATCTTTGGCTATTGGTGTCACGATTCAGGCCCGCTTCAGCACAATTGGGTCTCTTCACCTCCTCGTCGTCCAAGACATCGAAATGGCTCCAAAAACTCTATAATTGGCCCGAAGTAACACCAATTAGCGTGATCGGCTCTCGACACAACCTAAGCTCAATTAACCTATAAATAGGACAAGTAAAGCATAAAATGACTCTAACAAGCTTAGATTAGTGGCGATAAAATAGGACTATTTAGGTCCTACCAGAGGGTGGTAGGAATACTAGATGGTTCCATTATCGGGCTTCTTATCGGAGAAAGTTGAATTGTTTGGTGTGTTTGTATAATCAGGATGGGATATGGTGCGAGGAACCTGCTGATATAATGCATATTATATCTGATTACTTCCAGGATATTTACACATCGGCTTATTCGAGTGATTGGGATTTTGATGCTGGTTTGCAGGATGTGACGATTCGAGTTGATGAGCATATGAATTAGCAACTACTTCAGCCATTTACTGTTGAAGAGGTTCTTGTTGCACTAAAACAAATTAACCCACATAAGGCCCTGGGGCCAGATGGTCTTTCTGGTTTTTCTTATCAGCGTCATTGGTTAATCATTGGTCCTGATTGAAGGATTGGAATTCCCCAATTCTGTTACAGCGGAAGTAATTGGACCGTTCGTAGTTAATTTTGTTTTTACTAAAATACCAATGCATTGGCAAAAGGTTAAGCAATGAGAAACATACCTTCGTTGACGACTCTGAATTCTTCAAGAACGCCTTTCTTGATTGCTCTGCAACAACGAAGAACACCACCATTTGATCTTCCCCGCTATAACTCTGAGATTAGGAACGTAGTTGTGGGACTACCTAATCTTGAATGGTAAAAACTCTCAGAGAGAAAATTCTCCCTAGAGTTCTTGAGTTGAGAGAATATGAGAGGGCCTTATGGTGGCCATATGTTGTGGTCCCTAAACCCTAGGGTTAGTGTTCTATTTATAGGAGAAAGACCATGAATAAAATATTCATTTAAAATCAATTATTTCCATAACTGATTTAATATTTTCCATAATCAATCAATTCCATAACCAATCAATTCCATAATTGATTAATCTTTTCCATAAATGATTGATCACTTCCATAAGGGATTAATCATTTCCATAATTGATTAATTACCAATTAATTAATTCTTTAATTAATTAATCACCAATTAAATATCATATATTTAATTTCAGACCTTCTATTAGTTAATTAATTAATTACCTAATTAAATATCATATATTTAATTTCAGGCCTTCAATTAATTAATTCCATAATATGAATCAAATTCATATTAAAATTTGAACTCCTTCAAATTCTCTTATATCCTATAAATTTAATATGAATCAAATTCATATTAATATTTGAATTTCTTCAAATATTTATTTCTCTCATAGACTATAGTTTAATTAAATCTCATTTAATTTAAACTAAATTGAATAATTAATTAATTCATAATTAATTAATTCATCTTCTAATTAAATACCATATATTTAATTAGACATATATTTGAACTCTTTCAAATATATCAATCTCTCAATATAATAAAGTTTAATCTCAAATTAGACTTTATATTTTAATGCATCACTATACATTATATTAATTTGTATCTCATACAATTAACTTAATTCCCAATATGAATTTGAACTATTCAAATTCTCTCAAGATATATTTGTTCCTAATTACTCTTTACGAGCTAGCAGGGGGACCTAATGGACCTACAGATCAGAAGCTCCAATGATATGAGGTTAACTGATTAAACTCATTAATCAAGTTAACCAATTCATTAACTGTGGGTCATTCCACTAAAGACCCACAGCTAAACTCTTCTCACTGTAGAACATTTCTGTGTCCATGGATGTAGACCTATGCCGGTAAGTCAATCCTTCACGAGTGTTCGTAACCACGGCTGGGTCAAATTACCGTTTTACCCCTGTGTTACATCTGTCTCCTTAAGTACCAGCGCTCCTCTAATGAACAACCTGTTTATGGTCCAACCATTAAACAGAAAGTCCCTCTCGGGCCAGTGAGAGGGCGGGATCCCTTTGTTCAAGTCCTGGAGTCACCACTTAAGGGAACACTCATCTACTTCTCCTAGAAGTGGGAAGGAGTGGATTCCATCTTGTGTTGTCATGTCCCCAGCCCCACACTCGGTCTTGTCCCCAAGAAGGTAGGCTTATTGAGTCGGCGTGCAGGCCACTCTCACCCATACTAATCAAAGGACAACCCCTCGTGAGAAGGAGTTCATGACACACTCAGGATTAAGACTGGGTTACCTAGGTCATCGTATTGAAATAGTAACCTAACTAGTGAACGGTGTTACATCTAGTGGTTTACTATTTCGTGGTCTGGTCTTATGCAAACTCATTGCATTGGATACCCCCGCTTGCATGTCTCCTACATGGACGCCTTGGATTAATACGTCTGTATCGAATACAAAGCAGGCCGTATCACATAGTGTTACTAGGATAAGGTACCCAGCCTTATCCTTGTACTATAGACCTTTTAGGTTGTTACTTGAACACCAATCCCCGTATGTCCCCACATACTAGTTCAAGTCACATGTAAACAACCTTGGATCTTAGTTTATTGGATTTGGGTCAAATTGTGCAATATTTAACAAGTATACAATTTGTTTACATTCATTATCTACGAGTTTTAGGGCATAAAACCCAACACTGATGTGATTCGAAGTTGTCTGGATGTGTTGAATGATGGTTGTTCCCCAAAGCCACTTAATGAAAGGCTGGTCGTTCTTATTCTGAAGTCTTCTAATCCTCAACGTATTACTGAGTATCGACCAATCTCTCTTTGCAATGTCAGTTCTAAGCTGATCTCGAAGGTTTTGGTAAATAGAACACTAAACCTAGGGTTTAGGTACAACAACATAAGGCCACAAGAATGCACTCTTGCATTCTCTCTACCCTCCCTCTCATATTCATTCAACCCAAGAACTCTAGGGAGAATTTTCTCTCTAGAGTTTTTCCCATTCAAGATTAGGTAGTCCCACAACTACGTTTCTAATCTCAGAGTCATAGCGGGGAAGATCAATTGGTGGTGTCCCAATTGTTGACGGTTGGTCCAAAATCAAGAAAGGTGTCCGTTGAAGTATTCAGAGTCGTCAACGACAGTATGTTTGCTTCTCCCCTTTAGATTTAGATCTAAATTTTGTATGCTTAGCCTTAAGTTTCTATAGAATTTGTTCTATGATTTTTGCCAATGTTATGGTATTTTTGGATAAACAAAATTAACTACGAATCAGTCCCAATTACGCTTCTGCTTTAACGGAATTGGGGAATTCCAAATCCTTCAATTGGTATCAGAGCCAATCGTAGATTTAATTTCGTTTCTCTAAAATTAGCATTGATTCAATGGTGGGTATTTTAATTTCATATATGTGATATGTGGTTTAATTTACAAAATTGATTATTTAGGCATATTTGTTGGAATTAGATTTATTCTTTTGATTAGATCAATTGTAAATTCCAAAAAAGGAAAACGTTTGAAGACCAAGATATGTCTTGGATTTAAATTATTGTAATTTAAAAAGCTTTTAATTCCTTAGGATATGCCAAATATGCCAAAGATATGTCAATTTTGGTAGTTTTAATTTAATTATGCATGTGATGTATGTATCAAATTAATTGATTGTTGCATAAAGTATGTCATTTAGCTTAAAATCCCACCATAGGTTAAACATATTCATGCATATTTATTATTATAAATGTTATAATGTATATGTATGAATTTTATTTTCATGAGTATTTAATATAAATTGTTATGATTAAATGGATGAAAATTGAGAAGCATTGAACATGAAATTACTTTAGTAAAAAATATAAAAAAGTTATATTTATGAAAGTAATTTATATGCTTATTTATTTTCATGAGCAATTAATATAAAGTGTTATGTTAATGTATGAAAATGTGAATGCTTATTTTAATTTTCTTGGATAATTAATTTAAGAGTTAGATTAATTGAAGAAAATTAATTTGAATTGAGCATGAAATTACTTTAGTTTAATAATATATAAGAGTTATATTTATATAAGTAATTAACATGCTTAATTAATTTTCATGATATATTAATATAAAGTGTTATGTTAATGTATGAAAATGTGAATGCTTATTTTCTTGGGTAATTAATTTAAGAGTTAGATTAATTGAAGAAAATTAATTTGCATTGAGCATGAAATTACTTTAGTTTAAAATTATAAGAGTTATATTTATATTAGTAATTTACATGCTTAATTTTCATGAGCTATTAATATAAATTGTTATGTTAATGTATGAAAATGGTAATGCTTAATTTTAATTTTCTTGTATAATTAATTTAAGAGTTAGTTTAATTAAAAGGAAATTAAATTGCATTGAGCATGACATTACCTTAGATTAATATAATTGTTATGTTTATGGTATGTCATGTATGCTAATGTATGGTTTTATAAATTAATTAGAATTTGATTGTTAATTTATTCACCATAGTAGCATGTTATAGGGTTAATTCATTAAAATTTATAATAGTTATAATATTAATGAATAGAAACCGTTAATCTATAACAAAGAATTGCATGCAAACATAGGATCTTAGGATAAATGAATTAATTTTAAAATGTTTAAAATTAATTAGACCTAAGATCACATTTCTAATAGGATTAGAATTATTCTTACTTAGAATTAAAATTAGTTTTAATTGACTAAGTAGAAAAAACATTGCTATGATTATAAGGGAACTCCACCGGTAAAGTTCTGTCTAAGGTTGGGGGTATTTAAGCTGACGGTTTACGGAACACCTCCTACTTGGGAACTGACCTGGAATACCGGAGTTGAATTAATCATAGCTAAATGTTAGCATGCAATGTCATTAGGTTTGTTAAAAGTGTTTAATGTACCTAGATCTTTAGAGTAAAGACCTTACATTACTGTGGTTGTAAGGGAACTCTCTCGGTAAAGTTCTGTCTAAGGCTGGGGGTATTTAAGTTGATGGTTTACGGAACACCTCCTACCTGGGAACTGACTCGAACCTTGAGTTGAATTAACCATAGTAATGTTGACTTGCAATGTTGGGTTTATTATAAGAAGTTTAATTCACCCAAAACATTGTGGTTGAATCCTTTCCATAATTGTTATAATAGGATCAGACTTAGATAGATTGACTTAGCCAAATTTTATCTAAGTTAAACAACCCTAAATTAACCTTAGGACATTTTCAGTGGGAGGAAAATTACAAAACGAGATTTAAATCAAGTTTTGCTCCTACGTCCCTATATTCACAACGTGAGGTTCATGCTCGGCTTTGAGTCGCCTTAGGAGCGGTCTCCCTTCGGAAAGTGTTTGCATGGATCAATAACAAGGTGAATGGGAAAAATGTCTAGAGTAAGTGGGAGCGGGACACGTGTCAACGTATCCCTCGGTTTCCGCCCCTAGTTCACACCGTGAGAGTCCTATGATCTGCCTGCAGGTTGTCCTGGCGCAACCATCCCTTCGGAGGGCCTAATCATAGGATTCAGAACATCGTGAACTCCTGAATAGGATAGGAACTCTTAGGCTAATTACTAACAGTTGTCTTTCCCTTCGGTAGCCTATTGGTGCGTGCCTCTAAGATCTGAAAGTGGGAGGGTTACACTTATGGGAATGAGTTAAATGTGTTAACTAATCCTTGACCGAACAACGATAACTAAACGCTAACGGAATATGAGTTATTCTGGTGTTAGAGTTTGGTTGAGATTGTCTCAATTTAGAGGAGGAATAGTTGACCACCCTTCGGTGGCTGTTGTTCTAAACCTTTGAAGTATCGTTGCAAAAACTAAATCAATAGTTTTATAGGGTTTCTTTGATTGCTTATTTGTTTTTGCAGAATTTGATTGGATTATTTGTGATCGGTTAGTACGATTAATAATACAAGTAATTTGTTACTTCAGCAATTATATAATAATTTTATGTGTATTGTCTTACGTCATTTTATAAATAACGGTAATACAACAAGTTTAAACGACAAATTGTGGTAAATAAGTCTAGGATTATTCTTAACTGAGGAATGTCATCATCCCATATGTTTAATTCATTAAGAATTGTTCTTGGTGAATATGACATAGAACCCTGCTTAGCAAAAAGAGAACTTGTTCAAGACCGTAATTTTCATTTACTTGTCTTGAAAACGTGATTAGTGAAGAGTAGTGATTCTCCCTGAATACTTGATTCAGAGGCCAAAAATCACATGTGTTCTTCTTTTAAAGTTATAAGTTCCTGGCAACAACTTGCTACTTGTGTAATAACTCTCAAAGTTAGAATTAGAGAGGTTATTTTGACTATAGCAGTGGGGAACATTAAGTTATTTTTCTCAGTGGAAGAAAATACATATTATTAGATAATGTGTATGTAATTCCTAAGAT
Organism: Luffa acutangula; assembly: GCA_036850905.1. Taxonomy (NCBI): domain Eukaryota; kingdom Viridiplantae; phylum Streptophyta; class Magnoliopsida; order Cucurbitales; family Cucurbitaceae; genus Luffa; species Luffa acutangula. The sequence continues at coordinate 41,398,194 of CM072097.1, read as the reverse complement.
CAAAAGAAATTTGATTTCTGTGTCTTATTTGCCGGAACAATGTTACTCTTTACCTTTCTCTGCTAATGCAGTTTTATTTCAAGAAAGGGAGTTGACATTTGTTTAGCTTTACTGGAAAGTAACCTAAATGTTTTAGGACTAATCAAGAGTAAAGCAGTCATGAACACTGGGTTGTTTAAGACTGCTACTACTCAATGTGAGAAGAGGCAAAAGATTTCTCCTAAAGGAAAATACCTTTCTTTGGTTCTAAGGTAGACCATATTAATCTCAATTTGATTGGAAGATTGGTCAAGAGTGAACTTCTAAGCGAGTTAGAAGATGACTCTCTACTACCTTGTAAGTCATGCCTTGTGGACAATATGACTGATAGATCTTTTACTGGAAAAGATCTAAGAGCCAAAGAGCCCTTGGAGCTTGTACATTTGGATCCTTGTGGTTCAATATGTTAAAGCAGTGGGAGGACATGAATAATTCATCTCTTTTGGATGATTATTCAAAGGTATGAGTATCTTTACCTAATGCAACTTAAGTTTGAAGCTCTTGAGATATTCGAAGGGGCTTAGGACTGAAGTTGAAAACTTGTTAGGTGAGATGATAAAAACATTTCGATCTGATCAAAGTGTTGAGTATAGGGATTTGAGATTCCAGAACTATTTGATAGTACATGGGATCACACCCTAAATCTCATTTAGGAGAAATAGAACCCTATTCGATATGGTTCATTCCATGTTGAGCTATGCTCAATTGTCTGGCTCGTTTTGGGGTCATGCAGTGTTGACTGCATTGCATACTGTAGTAGGCAACCTCAAAGGAAACGAGAAGTGGATACTTCTTCAATTCACAAGAGAATAAAGAATTTGTATCGACAAATGCTAAATTCTCAGAAGAAGTCCAAATAAAAAAATAATAAACCACAAGAGTAAAGTCGATTTAAGTAAGTTAACTAATGAAGCTACAGTAACATCCACAAGAGTTGTTGATGAGGCTAACTGTTCAACAAGAGTTGTTGATGGATCAGTGCATCTAGTTAGTCACATCCATCTCAATAGTTGAGATTGCCTCAATGTAGTGGGAGAGTTGTTTGATAACCTGAACGTTACATGGGCGTGTTTGAAGCTTAGGTCATCATACCTGATGATGGCATAGTGGGTTCATTATCTTTTAGAAAGAAAATGAATGATGTTGACAAAGACCAATGGATTAAAGTCATAGACCTGGAAATGAAGTCTTTTGTATTTCACTTCCATCGGGGATCTTTTAGATCTGCTTGATGGGTAACACCTATTAGTTACAAGTGGATTTACAAGAGAAAATGAGACATTAAAGGTCTTAACCAGAAGGGTTCATACAGCAAGATCGAAAGCAAAAGGGTTTGCAAGCTTAAGTGATCCATTGATGGATTGACCTAAGCATTTCGATCTTGAAATATAAGATTTGATATAGTGACCAAATCTTTTGGCTTTAATCAGAACATTAATGAGTCTTGTGTTTACAAGTAATCACCAATAGTTCAGTAGCCTACTTAGTGTTGTATATGATTGATATCCTAATCATTGGGAATGATGTAGGTTATCTTACTGACATTAAAAGAGCTAGCAGCTCATTTCCAAATGGAAATTTGGGAGAAGCCGAGTTTGTTCTTGGGATCTAAATCGTTAGGAATCGTTAGAACAAAAGGCTAGCCTTGTCTCAAGTGACTTATATCTACAAGATGTCAGTTAGAAAAAAGATACAGAATTCCAAGAAGGGTTCACTACCTTTCAGGTGTGGAATTCTTTTTGTCTAAGAAATCGTTTCCTAAGACACCTCAAGAAGTTGAGGAGATGAGACGAATGCCCTATGCAATAGGGATTGTCAGTAAGTATCAATCTAATCCAAGATTTAATCATTGGAAAACCGTTAAGAATATCCTTAATTTTTCGAGGAGAACGAGGAACTATATGTTCGTGTATGGGACTGGGGATTTGATCCTTACAGGATACATTGACACAAATTTTAAGACTGATAAGGATTTAAGGTAATCTACATAAGTATCTGTGGTCACTCTTTACGATGGAGCTATAGTATGACATAGTTACAGTCTTGACCATATAGGCCGGAAAAAATATCTGCTTGTGAAGCAGCGATAGAGACTGTATAGCTAAGAAAGTTCTTGATTGATTTGGAATGTATTCCAAATGTGAACTTGCCCATCACACTTTATAGTGATATAGTGGTGTTGTGGCAAATTCAAAAGAACATTGCAGCCTAAGACAAGTAGACACATTAAATTGAATGAAATATTGCTGATTCATTTACAAAGACTCTCTCGGCTAAAGTGTTTGAGGGTCATCTAGAAGGTCTAGATCTACGAGATATGTACAAAGGTGTAATCTACGGCAAGTGGGAGAAATGTAATGGGTATAGTGATACCATTATGTAATGGGTATAATGATGCCCTAGTTTATTGTATTTGTACATTGTATATTTTTTATACATGTATTTATACACCCACTGCTGTATAGATTATTGTACATCCCACTAAACTAGAGTTTTAGTTCAAGTGGAAGTTTGTTGGGTTTTATGCCCTAAAACTCGTAGATAGTAAATGTAAACAAATTGTATACTTGTTTCAATAAAGTGTTATTGAGTTTCTACAATAAAAGTGTTATTTTTAAATATTGCACAATTTGACTCAAATCCAATAAACTAAGATCCAAGGTTGTTTGTATGTAACTTGAACTAATATGTGGGTACATACGAGGATCGATGTTCAAGTAACAACCTAAAAGGTCTATAGTACAAGGATAAGGTTGGGTACCTTATCCTGGTAACACTATGAGATACGGCCCGCTTTGTATTTGATGCAGACGTATTGATTCAAAACGTCCATGTAGTAGACATGCAAGTGGGGGTATCCTATGCAATGAGTTTGCATAAGACCGGACCACGAAATAGTCAACCATTAGTTATAACACCGTTAACTAATTAGGTTACTATTTCAATATGATGACCTAGGTAACTTAGTCTTAATCATGAGGGTGTCATGAACTCCTTCTCATGAGGGATTGTCCTTTGATTAGCATGGGTGAGAGTGGCCGCTGACTCAATATGCCTTCCTTTTTGGGGACAAGATCGAGTGGGAGGCTGGGGACATGACAACACAAGAAGGAATTCACTCCTTCCCGCTTATAGGTGAAGTAGATGAATGTTCCCTTAAGTGGTGACTCAGGGACTTGAACAAAGGGATCTCACCCTCTCACTGGCCCGAGAGGTACTTTCTGTCTAATGGTTGGACCATAAACAGGTTGTTCATTAGAGGAGCGTTGGTACTTAAGGAGACAGATGTAACACAGAGGTAAAACGGTAATTTGACCCAGCTGTGATTACGAACACTCGTGAAGGATTGACTTACCGGCATAGGCCTACATCCATGGACACAGAAATGTTCTACAGTGAGAAGAGTTCAGCTGTGGGTCTTTAGTGGAATGACCCACAGTTAATGAATATTGGTTAACCTGATTAATGAGTTTAATCTATTAACCTCATATCATTGGAGCTTCTGATCTGTAGGTCCATTAGGCCCCCCTGCTAGCTCGTAAAGAGGAATTAGGAACAAATATATCTTGAGAGAATTTGAATAGTTTAAATTCATATTGGGAATTAAGTTAATTGTACGAGATACAAATTAATATAATGTATAGTGATGCATTAAAATATAAAGTCTAATTTTAGATTAAACTTTATTATATTGAGAGATTGATATATTTGAAAGAGTTCAAATATATGTCTAATTAAATATATGGTATTTAGTTAGAAGATAAATTAATTAATTATTCAATTTAGTTTAAATTAAATGAGATTTAATTAAACTATAGTCTATGAGAGAAATAAATATTTGAAGAAGTTCAAATATTAATATGAATTTGATTCATATTAAATTTATAGGATATAAGAGAATTTGAAGGAGTTCAAATTTTAATATGAATTTGATTCATATTATAGAATTAATTAATTGAAGGTCTCAAATTAAATATATGATATTTAATTGGATAATTAATTAATTAACTAATAGAAGGTCTGAAATTAAATATATGATATTTAATTGGTGATTAATTAATTAAAGAATTAATTAATTGGAAATTAATCAATTATGAAAATGATTAATCACTTATGGAAGTAATTAATCATTTATGGAAATGATTTAATCACTTATGGAAGTGATCAATCATTTATGGAAAAGATTAATCAATTATGGAATTGATTGGTCATGGAATTGGTTGGTCATGAATTGATTAATTATGCAAAAGATTAAATGAGTTATGGAAATAATTGATTTTAAATGAATATTTTATTCATGACTTTTCTCCTATAAATAGAACACTAAACCTAGGGTTTAGGTACAACAACATAAGGCCACAAGAATGCACTCTTGCATTCTCTCTAGCCTCCCTCTCATATTCTCTCAACCCAAGAACTCTAGGGAGAATTTTCTCTCTAGAGTTTTTCCCATTCAAGATTAGGTAGTCCCACAACTACGTTCCTAATCTCAGAGTCATAGCGGGGAAGATCAATTGGTGGTGTCCCAATTGTTGACGGTTGGTCCAAAATCAAGAAAGGTGTCTGTTGAAGTATTCAGAGTCGTCAACGACGGTATGTTTGCTTCTCCCCTTTAGATTTAGATATAAATTTTGTATGCTTAGTCTTAAGTTTCTATAGAATTTGTTCTATGATTTTTGCCAATGTTATGGTATTTTTGGATAAACAAAATTAACTACGAATCAGTCTCAATTACGCTTCCGCTTTAACGGAATTGGGGAATTCCAAATCCTTCAGACAATGTCATACTAGGATTTGAGTGTATTCAGGCTTTGAGGCGTCGTGTGAAAGGGAAGGCGGGTTGGGCGGCCTTGAAGTTGGACGTGAGTAAGGCGTATGACCGAGTTGAGTGGTCTTTTCTAGAAAGAATGATGATCAAGATGGGGTTTGATAGTCGATGGGTTGAGTTAATTTTTCGATGTGTTAGTTCTATCTCGTTCTCCTTTAATGTGAATGGGGAGTGAGTGGGGCATGTTGTTCCGACTCGTGGTCTACGCCAGGGTGACCCATTATCACCATATATGTTTCTTCTATGTGCTGAGGGCTTGTCCAGCTTACTACAGGGAGCAGAGAGAAAGGGACTAATTGTCGGGTTTTATGTCCTAAAACTCGTGGATAGTAAATTTAACAAAATTAATCAATAAAGCGTTATTGAGTTTATTCAATAAGTAGTTATTGAATGATTGTTTAATTATGCATTAATTAACCCAAATCCAATAAACTATAACCCATGGTTATATAATGAACACTTGAACTTTATGTGTAGACATAAAAACGGATCAAGTTCAGGTGATAGCCAAAACGGTCTATAGTATAGGGATAGAGGTTGGGTGCCTTGATAAGGATAAAAAATATACCTATTTTACCCTTATATTTAGATCATTTCTTTGTCAAATATTGCATGTTTAGGTCAATTTTACTGTACTCGAGCTCAAAATATGTTAAAGTTGATAAGTTAGGGTGTTGAGATTCACTTTTGTCAAATTGTGCTCATTTGTGCTTAAAAAGAGACTTAATTTTAAGAGATCTTGACTAAGTTTATTGTTGTGCAGGAAAACAGAGGAAAAGTTGGATTCTGTCCAGAAATGCGACTGCATTTCTGGGAAGGAAAAGTGAAATGCAACCGCATTTCTAGAAAAACCGAGACCGTTCCGAGTCATCCGCGGGTCGTTGTTGATGAGTCTTCTTCGCACCTAACCAGTTGTTTTGACCCCGAAACTGACTGGGCTACTTCCAGCACCTATTTCGTAGATCCTCAACCATTTCCCACACTATATAAGCTCGAGATTCGAAGTCAAATGGAAGCAAAACTCATTTGGAAGAAGAGGGTGGTGACAGAACCCTAGTTGTGTTGGGTTTTATGCCCTAAAACTCGTAGATAGTGAATGTAACCGTTGATCGGATATTAATGAAATAATATTGATATATTTTTCCATTAATTGTTATTAGTTATTATATATTTGTCTTTGCCAAATAATAACCCTAATCCAATAAACTAGACATCCAAGGTTGTAATATGAATCTTGAACTATATGTAGCGACATATGGGATCATTGTTCAAGAAAGACCCTAAAGGGTCTATAGTATAGGGATAAGACTGGGTGCCTTATCTTGGTGACACTATGGATACGGCCCACTTTGTATTTGATACAAACGCTGCGATCCAACGCGTTCGTGTAGGAGACATGCGTGTGGGGGTATCCTATGCAATGAGTTTGCATAAGACCGGACTGCGAAATAGTAACCACTGGTTATAACACCGTTAACTAGTTGGTTTTCTATTTCACTAGGACGACCGAGACAACTTAGTCTTAATCCTGAGTTGATTATGGACTCCTGCTCATGAGAGATTGTCCTTTGATTTGTATGGGTGAGAGTGGCCAATACGCCGACTCAATAAGCCTACCACTTTGGGGACAAGACCGAATGGGGAGCTGGGAACATAATCGTACAAGATGGAATTCACTCCTTCCCGACTTTAGGGAAGCAGATGAGTGTTCCCTTAAGTGGTTACTCCGAGTCTTGAACAAAGGGCCCTACCCTCTCAATGGCACGAGAGGGTTTTCTGTTTGATGGTTGGACCACAAACAGGTTGTTCATTAGAGGAGAATTGGTACTCAAGGAAATAGAGGTAACCCAGGGGTAAAACGGTAATTTGACCCAGCTGGTGTTACGGACACTCGTGAAGGACTAACTAATCGATATTGGTCTAGATCCGTGGACACAGAAAATATGTCTGCAGTGAGAAGAGTGCAACTGTGAGTCTATAGTGGAATGTACACACAGTTAACGAATATTGATTAATGTGGTTAATGAGTTTGACCAATTAATCTCACATCGTTGGAGCTTCTGATCTGCATGTCCATTAGGTCCCACTGGTAGCTCGTAAAGTAATTTGAGGCAACTAAGTAATAAAAGTAAATTGAAAATGTTCAATTTATTAAGGGAAACAAATATAATATATATTGATATATTATTATGAGAGAAATTAATATTTGAAAAGTTCAAATATAAATTTATGGAAGTTTGAAAGAGTTCAAAATAATGAGTTAATTAATTTAAGGCCTAAAATGTGTTTGGGCAAATTAATTAATTCTAGGTCGGGAATTAAATATGTGATATTTAATTGGTGGTTAATTAATTAAAGAATTCATTAACCGGGAATTAATCAATTATGGAAATAATTAATCACTTAAGGAAGTGATTAATCATTTATGGAAATGATCTAATCACTTATGGAAGTAATTAGTCATTTGTGGAAAAGATTAATCAATTATGGAATTGATTGATCATGATTGATTAATTAAGGAATAAGATTGAATCAATTATGGAAAAGATTGATTTAATTGAATATTTTATTCATGGCCTCTCTTCTATAAATAGAACACTAGACCTAATTGGTCATGACACTTGACACTCTTGAAAGACAAGACCTAAAATTCTCTCTAGCCTCCCTCTTAGAGAAAGACTCCCACAAGTCTTTTGCCTCCTAGACTTAGAGACATACCGGTGTAACCTCTGTGGTGATTGTGTCAATCAAAGAAGAAATTTCCAGCGAAGAAAAACAAAGGCGGCTGCTGCGTTTTCGTTCATGGAGCGTCGTTGGCGAAGAACGGTCAAGTCTTCAAAGTAGGTTTGTAACGGTTCTTCCTCTTTTCTTTAGAAAAGTATTAAAAATAAATTTAGATTTATTTTAGCATGTTTAAACCAATTTTACAGCGGCTTTAAAGGTTGTTTAAAGTTTTGTTTGAGTTACCGTAACAGTATTTTAATGTTAATTAATATACGGCGTAAGGTCCAATCGATGCGCATCCGCTGCGTGGGGACTTTTATTCCCTTCAAGTTGACGCCTATGAGTAGAGATGCCTGAGGTCCTTCTTAGATGACTGAATTCTAACCTTAGTTAGACATCAAACCTTAGGGTTTGTAGGGATTTTCACCCATTCTCACTTGTAAAAGCGAGAGAGTGGAGTGTCTTAGCGAACTCTAGAAGGATTGAGTAAATAAAAAAAAACCCATAATATCTAGTTATCTCCATTATTTCCAGTTTTTGATACTTTTCATTATTCTGTATTCTTTACATTCTTATTTCAATGAAAATGTATTCATTTTCACTTTATCTCACCATGAGTAGCTAAATTCCGTTGAGGGGTTCAATATGGTGAATTCCCTTATGGTTCAATATCTTGAAAGTGTTTTATTTGCTTAAGTTTTTGTTCAATGCATGTCATTCTTTATTGATTATCACTTTGATCTTGCTAAGTTTAACTTGATCACTTAGACTTTGCATGCTATGTGAGTTTGTTCTCGAAAGGGACAAACGATATCGGTTCTCATAAAGGTTATATAGGAGAAAAAGCTCGAAAGAGATTGTTCGGCGGTATAGGACAAGCTGCCTAAAGCACCCTATATCGACTATAGGGTTATAGGTTACATTCACGAATTATCTATGTCAAAGTCGAGTCACAGAAATGTGCATAACGGTACTCGCTTAGCCTTCTAACGGTTCTTGGGAGCAAGGCCAAATAGAAGTTAAATCTGACCTAATGCATTGAATATGCATAAGTTAAATACTTCATGATTAAGGTTGTTGCCTTTGGGATGAATCCATGTTGAATACCTCATTTTATTTTATTGTTATTCTTTTATTCATTTGCTTGTTTATTTATCTTTTCTAAAACCCAATCAATCAATCTTATTTCTCTGTTTACCTATATTTTTAAGCAATCAAGTTGAGCAGTTTCTTCTTCAAATCTGAATTTCCAATTTAGTCCTCGTGGGATCGATACCCTTGGAATACTTCTAAGGTTTTTTTTATTACTACGTGCGACAGTGTATACTTGCACTAGGGTTGGCTGAATTTATCTTTATTCTCATTTATCATCTTATCTCACATCCATCCATTCAGTTGACGACGCACCAGGTGCCTAATCCTAGGGACACTATGTGTCGCGGCCCGCTTTGTATTTAATACAAACGATGTGATCCTGAATCGTTCATGTATAGACATGTGAGTGGGGGCGTTCTATGCAAAGAGTTCGCATAAGACCAGGACCGAGAAATAAGTCACTTTCACCTTATAACTGACTATTTCATGCGATGACCTAGGTAACTCGATCTTAATCCTGAGCTAACTATGAACTCCTGTTTATTCGGGATTATCCTTTGATTTTCATGGGTGAGAGTGACCCAACATCGCTGACTCAATAAGCCTACCATTTTGGGGGATAAGACCGGGTAGGATAGTTGGGGACATAGTCTTGCAAGATGGAATTCACTCCTACCCCCTGTAGGGATAGTAGAGGTTGTTCCCTTAAGTGCTGACTCCAGGTTTTGAACAAAGGCGCGCCGATTCTCTCTTGGTACGAGAGGATTTTATGTTTAATGGTTGGACCATAAACAAATTGTTCATTATAGGATCAGTGGTACTTAAGGAACAAGATGTAACTTCAGGGGTAAAATGAACTTTTGACCTGCTGCAGTTACGAACAACCTATGAAGGGTCGACTTACTAATTATGGTTGTATCGGGTGGACAAAAATATATCTACAGTGAGGGGAGTACGACTACGGGCTATAGTGGAGTGTCCTGTTAGTTAACTAATGTTGGTTAACTAGGCTAAAGAGTTTAGACAAGTTAATCTCGGATCGTTGGAGCCCATGATCTATAGGTCCATTAGGTCCCCCTGCTAGCTCATACGGAATCAACCTTAGAACATAAGTGATGAAAGAGTTTGAAACGTTCAAATTCAATAAAGGGAATTAACGTTAACTGTATACGGTGTACTTAACGTGTTATAATTTAATTATGAATTAAATTATGGAGAGAGTTAGAAATATATTTAAATATGATTTAAATATATCGTTAATATGTATAAGTTACATATTTCAATTTGAATTTGAATAGGTGATTCATATTCATCGCTTTTGAGAAAAGTCGGGTTTGGTGTAATTATTTGATTTAGTATTTGATATTAAATTAAATGATTATAATTAATTAAAATGTTTAATTAATTATTTAGAATTAATTTTATTTAAAATTAATTACCTAAATTAATTATAATTAAAATTAAGATTAAAGAAAAATGAAATTAAGAATGGAAATTAGTTTTCATGCAAATTTTCATTACAAGCCACCAAATCCCACTAGTCATTAAAATTCTCACGTGTTGTCCACATATGGTGAATTTTGAGTGCATGTTCATTTGCTTTAAAAGCTTGAAATTTTCATTCTTGCAAGGATGATGGAATTTTACAGAATATCACATGCAAAAGAATGAAAGAAAATTCTCTCTAAAAGCCATGGTATTCAAGCTCTCAAACCCATATCTTTCTCCCTTAATTTCATCATGCTCGGGTTCCCACAAGCCCGTTCTAAGGCCGAAGAATAGCGAGGAAGATCTTGGTGGTTGTCTATAACTTGTTTGTGATGAGAAACGACCAACAGATTGCAAGGAATTTGAGCTCCAAGAGGTATTTATTCATTCCTTTGTTTTTCGGTTTATTTACATGCTTTTAATTAGAGAAATTAATAAAATTAAACGCCCAAGATCGTCAATTGCTTTCACACGAGTTATGTAAACTCCTTCACTAATCTCAAGTTTGCGGATTGCTAGTGGGAGTCCTCCTATCTCTCACTTGTTCTTCGCAGATGATTTGCTTCTTTTCTTTAAGGCTATGGCTACTGAAGCGCGAATTATTCGTGAGTTGTTGACTATATATGAGCGGGCCTCAGGTCAAACTATTAATTTTGAAAAGTCTGTCACTGTGTTTAGTCCGAATACTGGGTCTGAGGTGTAGCAATATTTGAGTCAGATCTTTGGTGTGGCTCAATCTATGTGCCACCAGTGGTACTTGGGTCTTCCCTCCTTTATGCCTCGCAATCGGTCTGGTACGTTGAGTTTCTTGAAAGATCGGTTGTGGAAGCGCCTTCAAGGTTGGAAGGGTAAGTTTTTTTCTACTGAGGGGAAAGAGATCCTTATAAAGGTGATTGCACCCGTGCTATTGAAGGGGATGAAAGCCCCTACGCAGCGGAAGCGCATCGATTGGACCTTACGCCGTATATTAATTAACATTAAAATACCGTAACGAAAAGGCAAAATATAAACTATAAACATGCTTTAAAGTTGTTGTAAATAGCTATAAACATGCTTGAAAATTAAATCTAATTTATTTTCATGCTTTTCTATAGAAACGGGAAAGAACCGTTACAAACCTTTGTTGTAGACTTGACCGTTCTTCGCCAACGACGCTCCAACGGACAAAAACGCAGCAGCCCTCTTGTCTTTTAATCGCTGGAAATTTCTTCTTGAATGACACAATAACCACAGAGGTTACACCGGTATGTCTCTAAGTCTAGGAGGCAAAAGACTTGTGGGAGTCTTTCTCTAGGAGGGAGGCTAGAGAGAATTCTAGGTCTTGTCTTATGAGTCTAAGAGCAAGAGGAGAGTACTGAACCAATTAGGTCTAGTGTCCTATTTATAGAAGAGAGGTCATGAATAAAATATTCAATTAAATCAATCTTTTCCAAAATTGATTCAATCTTATTCCTTATTTAATCAATCCATGATCAATCAATTCCATAATTGATTAATCTTTTCCACAAATGACTAATTACTTCCATAAGTGATTAGATCATTTCCATAAATGATCAATCACTTCCTTAAGTGATTAATTAATTCCATAATTGATTAATTCCCGGTTAATGATTTCTTTAATTAATTAACCACCAATTAAATATCACATATTTAATTTTCGGCCTTGAATTAATTAATTTGCCCAAATAGATTTTAGGCCTTAATATTAATTAATTCATTATTTGAACTCTTTCAAACTTCCATAAATTTAATGCGACTCAAATTTATATTAATATTTGAATTTCTTCAAATATTAATTTCTCTCATAATAATATATCGATATATATTATATTGTTTCCCTTAGTAAATTGAACACTTTCAATTTATATTTATTACTTAGTTGCCTCAAATTACTTTATGAGCTACCAGTGGGACCTAATGGACCTGCAGATCAGAAGCTCCAACGATGTGAGATTAATTGGTCAAACTCATTAACCACATTAATCAATATTCGTTAACTGTGTGTACATTCCACTATAGACTCACAGTTGCACTCTTCTCACTGCAGACATATTTTTTGTGTCCACGGAACTTAGACCAATATCGACTAGTTAGTCCTTCACGAGTGTCCGTAACCCCAGCTGGGTCAAATTACCGTTTTACCCCTGGGTCACCTCTATTTCCTTAAGTACCAATTCTCCTCTAATGAACAATCTGTTTATGGTCCAACCATCAAACAGAAAACCCTCTCGTGCCATTGAGAGGGTAGGGCCCTTTGTTCAAGACTCGGAGTAACCACTTAAGGGAACACTCATCTGCTTCCCTAAAGTCGGGAAGGAGTGAATTCCATCTTGTACGATTATGTTCCCAGCTCCCCATTCGATCTTGTCCCCAAAGTGGTAGGCTTATTGAGTCGGCGTATTGGCCACTCTCACCCATGCAAATCAAAGGACAGTCTCTCATGAGCAGGAGTCCATAATCAACTCAGGATTAAGACTAAGTTGTCTCGGTCGTCCTAGTGAAATAGAAAACCAACTAGTTAACGGTGTTATAACCAGTGGTTACTATTTCGTGGTCCGGTCTTAAGCAAACTCATTGCATAGGATACCCCCACTCGTATGTCTCCTACACGAACGCGTTGGATCATAGTGTTTGTATCAAATACAAAGTGAGTCGTATCCATAGTGTCGCCAGGATAAGGCACCCAGTCTTATCCCTATACTATAGAACCTTTAGGCTGTTTCTTGAACAATGATCTCATATGTCGCTACATATAGTTCAAGACTCATATTACAGCCTAGGATGTCTAGTTTATTGGATTAGGGTTATTTTTAGGCAAAGACAAATATAAAATAACTAATAACATTTAATGGAAAAATATATCAATATTATTTCATTAATATCCGGTCAACGGTTACATCCACTATCTACGAGTTTTAGGGCATAAAACCCAACAGCTATATGATGAACTTTTTTCGAATTCCTCGTGTCCTCATTCATGATCTTCATCAGATTATGGGTCGTTTTTTGTGGCAGGGGTTTAAGGAGGGTCGATCCATCCATTGGGTGAAGTGGGAAGAGCTGCGTCTTCCCAAATGTTTTGGAGGTTTGGGCTTTTGGAATCTTGAGCATTTTAACCAATCATTGTTAGCAAAGCAATGTTGGCGCCTGATAAGGGATCCCTCTTCTCTTCTGTATGCAGTTCTTAACAGTCAATATTTTCCTCATGGCAGTCTTTTTGATGTTGAATTGGGTTCTCGACCTTCTTTTATCTGGCAAAGTTTGTTTTGGGGTCGTGATTTGTTACGTAAGGGCCTGTGCTGGCGAATTGGAGATGGTAATTCAGTTGGGGTTTATGGTGATAGTTGGTTACCTCGTGATTCTTCCTTCCAAGTTCAATCGGTTCCAACTTTGCCTTTAGACTCTAAGGTTAACTGTCTCTTTTCTGATATTGGTGATTGGGATGTTGTAAAACTACAGACCCATTTTTCATTTGATTAGGCTCGGCTAATTTCTAGTCTTCCTCGTGGGGGTACAGCTATGGAAGATCTCCAGATTTTGCATTTTGAGAAATCTGGTATGTTTTCTGTTAAAAGGGGATATCGTATTGTCCAACGCGAGATTATTCTTAGTCGCCCATCCTCTTCGGACTCGACTCCTTTGTGTCGTTGGTGGGTCAGATTCTGGAATATGAAAATTCCTGGTAAGATAAAACATTTTATGTGGCGTCTTTGTCGTGATCGGCTACCTACTCGAGTGAATCTTGCTTCCAAGTTGATTGATTGTTCCTGTTTTTGTGGTTTCTGTCACCGTTTTGAGGAAGATAGTCTGCATCTGTTTGTTCGTTGTAAAAGCACTCGGTGATTGTGGGCTAGCTCAAAATTTTTGCCTCTGATACAGGTTTTGTCTGCTGCAATTTTTTATATCATTCGTGATTGGCAGGACCGAATCAGATGGGTTGAATTCGAGGAGCTTTCAGTTTTCTTGTGGGCTGTTTGGAATGGGCACAACCGGTGGTTGTGGTCGGGGTCTGCTGTAGATTGGAATTTAGGTGAGTATGTTGCTTCTTATACTCAGGCTTTCTGTTCGGTTGCTACAATGAGTGGTTCTGATTTAGTTGGACCGATTGGCAGGGTCTTTGTGCGTTGGACAACACCAACTGGGGTTGCTGTGAAATTGAATTCAGATGCTGCTTTAAGTTTGGATGGGGCTTGATAGCGAGCGTAACAAACTATTTTTCCCTATTTATTTTAGTTAGTCTTTGATATTAAATTGGCCAAATTTATGCATTTTAATGTTCTATTTGTAGGAATCATGTATTGAAGCTAAATCGAGAAAACGGGATTGATCGGGTGTTCGAGACCGAAAAGAGGCCAAAGAATCGAAAATAATCAAAGTTGGAAGCTTACAAGAGAGGCTTATCCAAGAGTTACCATCGAGACGTTGCTCTCTGGGCGTCTCAACGCTAGCAGCTTTCCTTAAGTAAAACAGGCGGTAAAGGTCACAGCGTCGTGACACTGTGACCATAGCGTCTCGACGCTCTCGATTCTTTCCTAAACAGATTGGGCGATATTGGGACAGTGTCGCGACACTGCCTATAGCGTCTCGACGATGTCGACAGAATCCCTATAAATAGAATGGGATTAGGGTTGGCCAAGGGGACTTCTTTTGATGCAATTTTAGCCTAAACTCGACTAAAGACCTTCTTGAAGGATTGGAATTCCCCAATTCCGTTACAGCGGAAGCAATTGGACCATTCATAAATTAATTTTGTTCTACAAAATACCAATGCATTGGCAAAAGGTTAAGCGATGAGAAACATACCTCCGTTGACGACTCTGAATACTTCAACGGATGATTCTTGATTGCTCTGCAACAATGAAGAACACCACCATTTGATCTTCCCCGCTATAACTCTGAGATTAGGAACGTAGTTGTGAGACTACCTAATGTTGAATGGGAAAAACTCTATGAGAGAAAATTCTCCCTAAAGTTCTTGAGTTGAGAGAATATGAGAGGGAGGCTAGAGAGAATGCAAGAGTGCATTCTTGTGGCCTTATGTTGTTGTACCTAAACCCTAGGTTTAGTGTTCTATTTATAGGAGAAAGGTCATGAATAAAATATTCATTTAAAATCAATTATTTCCATAACTCATTTAATCTTTTCCATAATTAATCAATTCCATGACCAACCAATTCCATGATCAATCAATTCCATAATTGATTAATCTTTTCCATAAATGATTGATCACTTCCATAAGTGATTAAATCATTTCCATAAATGATTAATTACTTCCATAAGTGATTAATCATTTACATAATTGATTAATTTCCAATTAATTAATTCTTTAATTAATTAATCACCAATTAAATATCATATATTTAGTTTCAGACCTTCTATTAATTAATTAATTAATTACCCAATTAAATATCATATATTTAATTTCAGGCCTTCAATTAATTAATTCTATAATATGAATCAAATTCATATTAAAATTTGAACTCCTTCAGATTCTCTTATATCCTATAAATTTAATATGAATCAAATTCATATTAATATTTGAACTTTTTCAAATATTTATTTCTCTCATAGACTATAGTTTAATTAAATCTCATTTAATTTAAACTAAATTGAATAATTAATTAATTCATCTTCTAATTAAATACCATATATTTAATTAGACATATATTTGAACTCTTTCAAATATATCAATCTCTCAATATTATAAAGCTTAATCTACAATTAGACTTTATATTTTAATGCATCACTATACATTATATTAATTTGTATCTCGTACAATTAACTTAATTCCCAATATGAATTTGAACTATTCAAATTCTCTCAAGATATATTTGTTCCTAATTACTCTTTACGAGCTAGCAGGGGGACCTAATGGACCTACAGATCAGAAGCTCCAATGATATGAGGTTAATAGATTAAACTCATTAATCAGGTTAACCAATATTCATTAACTGTGGGTCATTCCACTAAAGACCCACAACTGAACTCTTCTCACTGTAGAACATTTCTGTGTCCATGGATGTAGACCTATACCGGTAATTCAATCCTTCGCGAGTGTCCGTAATCACAGCTGGGTCAAATTACCGTTTTACCCCTATGTTACATTTGTCTTCTTAAGTACCAGCGCTCCTCTAATGAACAACTTGTTTATGGTCCAACCATTAAACAGAAAGTCCCTCTCGGGCCAGTGAGAGGGTGGGGATCCCTTTGTTCAAGTCCCGGAGTCACCACTTAAGGGAACACTCATCTACTTCTCCTAAAAGTGGGAAGGAGTGAATTCCTTCTTGTGTTGTCATGTCCCCAACCTCCCGCTCGGTCTTGTCCCCAAAAAGGAAGGCATATTGAGTCGGCGTATTGGCCACTCTCACCCATGCTAATCAAAGGGCAATCCCTCATGAGAAGGAGTTCATGACACACTCAGGATTAAGATTGAGTTACCTAGGTCATCGTATTGAAACAGTAACGTAACTAGTTAACGGTGTTACATCTAGTGGTTTACTATTTCGTGGTCCGGTCTTATGCAAACTCATTGCATAGGATAGGATACCCCCGCTCGCATGTCTCCTACATGGACGCCTTGGATCAATACGTCTGTATCGAATACAGAGCGGGTTGTATCACATAGTGTTACCAGGATAAGGTACCCAGTCTTATCCCTATACTACAGACCTTTTAGGTTGTTACTTGAACACTGATCCCCGTATGTCCCCACATACCAGTTCAAGTCACATGTAAACAACCTTGGATCTTAGTTTATTGGATTTGGGTTAAATTGTGCAATATTTAACAATAGCACTTTATTGTGAAAACTCAATAACACTTTATTGACACAAGTATACAATTTGTTTACATTCACTATCTACAAGTTTTAGGGCATAAAACCCAGCACTTCTGTTGGAGCTGAAGCAAGTTAGAGGTGTAGTTTCGAAGGTTTAGCTCGTGGAGATCGTGACGGGGACGTGCGATTTCGGCTACTTAGCGTTTAATCTCCTTTCCCTCTTAACTTTAGTTGTTTTTAATGGTTATTTTAGACTTAGTTTATATCGTAACGCATTGTATGAGTAGCTAAGTTTATTATCTTAGGGATTGATGTAGCCCTTTGGGCAATTATGGATTGATTTTTGGATGTATGCTATGCTTTCATTTATGCATAACCTTTCCTTAATGCTTTCAATTTATTGGCCATGAATTAAATGATGTTTTGTCTAAATCTTGCTCGCGAGAGGGGATTTAGCTTAGATTTCGTTTTGCATAACTAGGATAGTCTTAAGATCGGGAGATTTAAGATAATCTTAGAAATCGCTAAAAAAAGATAGACTTAAGGTCTTGCATGTTAATGAGTTTTGATAGAGATATTGAATTCATTGCATGTGAGAGAATTATTTATGCTTGGGAGAGATAAATATGATTTAAGTATTCCTAGATTTATGAACCATAACATGTTAATCATCCATGAATTAATTCATAATCCCAATTGGTGAAATCAACTCCCTAAGAGTTTTCCATCATTTGATTTTCATACTTTAAATATTGTGTTTGTTTACCATTCATTCTCACTATAATTTGTTCCCTAGATAAAATTGGACTTGAGTATTTGTGGTACTTAGTTTGATTAGAAAACCAATCCAGAGGATGACATTCGATCTAATAAATCACTATATTATAACTTGGCTCGTACACTTGCGGTAAGCAAATTGCACATCAGGGCTCGTGCTAGTGCTGGTTTCTTTCTCCGTAACTCAACTGGAAAGGTCTTATTTTCGGGTATGCAGAAGCTCTCGGTGTGTCTGTTGGTTGATGTGGCTGAAGCGAGGGCTATGTATGAAGGGGTCTGAATGGCTGTTCAATTGGGTTATTCTGGTCTCCATGTTGAGTCTGACTCGTTGCGTTTGGTTCATATCCTTCGAGGTGAATTGGAAGATATTTCAGAGGTTGGTGCGATTGTGGATTCTATTCTCCGCTTGGTAGTTGTTGATTCTTTGTTTCGAGTTTCCTTTGTTCCGAGAGAGGGTAATCGTGTTGCTCATATGTGCTAAGTTAGTTTGTGATTGTATTTCAGATTATGTGTGGGTTGAGGAGTGGCCAAGTGAAGTCACAGACTTGATCCGTCTGGATTGTTCTGTCTCTCGATTTTGGTATATCATATCTCAGTTTCAAAAAAAAAAAAAAGACTAAAATATCGAATTTAAAACTCATGATCAAAAGTGTAACTCTTCCTATTTCTTACATAATATTGTTTTTTTTTTAGTTCAACAACATTTGAGGGTGGGGGATTCGAACTTCTGACCTATTGGTCGAGGATACATGCCAATTACCGCCGAGTTATCCTCGCTTTGTCTTATTACATAATATTGTTGCCCATAATTGTAAATGCCATCACATTACACGTTTTTTTTTTTTTTAATGTTGTACGCTAAGTTAAAATGATTTACTAATTCTAGACCATCTGAAATTAAAATTTTGGAAAACATCAATAAGTTATATATAAAAAAAAATTAAGACTTTTTCTTATCCATTTAGGAATTTAGAAGTTTTAAAAATGGCAAGAGGACATGTTGCAATATTTTAATCATGAGATTTTTCTTTTCCAAGTCTACCAAGTCATGATAGTCGAATTTACAATATTTGCTTTTGATTTTCTATATAATATGTGCTTTTAAGTAAATAATTTCACATTAGTATAATAAACTTCATCTTATGCACCGCTATGATATTCATTAGAAAGAGACATTTTGAAATAAACAAACATTTTGTTATTTATTTATTTATTATTATTATTTTATGGAAAGCATTATTAAACTTCCAAATTGTGATATAATAAGCCATTATTATTTTGAAGGTTGAAAAAAGGAATAAGGATCAAACAATTAACTCTAGTAATAGATGTCTTAGGCCTCGTTTGATAATCAATTGGTTTTTAAAAATTATGTTTGCTTTCTTCCAATTTACTTACCATAGTTTTCATGTTTGTCAAGGACATATTTGAATTCATAGTCAAATTCTAAAAACAAAGACTAGTTTTTGAAACTACTATATATATATGTTGATGGTCGATTTTGGTCAGAGGGAACTCACTTGACCTTCACGTGCCACCAACGGTAAATTTGTAGATGAGGGGGGAAGGCGTGGCCTGCAAGACGGAAAACCTGCACACCGGTGTGGTGCTAGCCACACCAACTCTGATGCTTAAGTCAGAAAATGGAAGTAGGAGGGCTAGAGAGTAAGAGAAAAGAGTAGAGATTTCGGGTCCCCCTCTTCAGTAGCGAAGAGGGGTATAAATACCTGCTCATGCTCCTAGGGTTTTTAGGAATTCAGAGGCGTTTCGGGACAAACCAGGCAGAACCGGGGCGGCCAAAGGCGGTAGGAACCAAGCGGAGTTGGACGGGCTCGGCCCAGGGGGTCGGGCCAAAAACCTAACCCCTTCGGTCTTGGCCCGTGCCACTTGCCGGTTTCGCCTCTTGGGTCCATCTCCCAGCCCAATTTCTCCCTAGTTGTCCTCGTCAGCTCCCTGTACATCGGGGTGGTCCAAAATTGCCTATAACATTAAGCCCCCACTCTTGAATTGGGATTCAGGTGCGGCTTAGTGCTATCGGGTGAGCTCCTTAAGTCCGATTTAAGAGTATAACTCTCGTTCCATGTTGACTTATGTATGGATTCCTTGTTATCCTGCAAGATAGAACAAATTGGACAAAATAGAGACTCCCTGAATAGGGGTTCGGTGAAATGGCAATGAGAAAGGTGAGAGATTAGAGAAATGGCCGGAGGGCCTATGTGAATGACCAAGCCTCAGCCTCGGCCTCAGGATGAGGCCGAGCATACGGGCCTGTGTGAATGACCAAGCCTCGGCTTCGGCCTCGGGATGAGGCCGAGCATACGGGCCTATGTGAATGACCAAGCCTCAGCCTCGGCCTCGGGATGAGGCCGAGCATACGGGCTTGTGTAATTGGCCTAGCCTCGGCCTCGGCCTCGGGATGAGGCCGAGCATACCATTCTTGTAATTTTGCTTAGGGGGCGTTGCCCCCGAATCCCCACCGGGCGCTTCGTCTTTGGACCCCGACTCGCTGACCGGTCAACGAGACCCCGTACTTGGTCATTTGGAGTGCTTCATTCCTGATCCAGGGCCATTCCACAAGTAATATGTAGAAAAAATAGAAGATCTCACGATCCTGCATAAAAAGTTAATTTCTGCAAAAGAAGAATGAGGGAAGAGGCTAGGGTCGGCCTCGGCCTCATGCCCCTTTTAGCCTGAAACTTAGATCCCTGCATTCATACATTAGCCCTTGTAGAAAATAATGAAATAACAAGCTAGAACATGTAGCTATTGGCTAGACATGCTAAGCTAGTGTGCCTTTTGTTTAATAAGGAGTGCATATCCTCTGCTATTTGCTTTTTGTTTAACAGGAAGTGCATATCCCCTTTGTAGCCCCCAATCTCAAGTAAAGCTTCATTAAAACATAAAGTATAGTTGAGTAAATAGGAGAATACCTTTAAAGTTTGTGCTCGGGCTTGGCAAGAGGTGCTCGGTCTCGGCCTCCGCCGGGTGAGCTTGACTTAGATGAAGTGCATTGGCTGGAACCAGATGGAGTGAGGTAGACTTGGTAGTCCAGGCTCATGTAATCCCATATTTGGATGAAGCGAGGTAGACTTGGTTAGTCCAAGCTCGCATGATGTGAAGATGTTCAAGCCATATGAGGTGGGGTAGACTCGTTGGTCCAGGCTCACGTAATCTCAATCTGGATGAGGCGAGGTAGACTCGGTAGTCCAAGCTCGCATGATGTGGAGATGCTCAAGCCAGTTGAGGTGAGGTAGACTCGTTGGTCCAGGCTCACGTAATCTCAATCTGGATGAGGCGATGTAGACTCGGTAGTCCAGGCTTGCCTGATGTGGAGATGCTCAAGCCAGTTGAGGTGAGGTAGACTCGTTGGTCCAGGCTCACGTAATCTCAATCTGGATGAGGCGAGGTAGACTCGGTAGTCCAGGCTCGCCTAATGTGGAGATGCTCAAGCTAGATGAGGTGAGGTAGACTCGGTAGTCTAGGCTCGCCTGATGTGGAGACGCTCAAGCCAGATGAGGTGAGGTAGACTCGTTGGTCCAGGCTCACGTAATCTCAATCTGGATGAGGCGAGATAGACTCGGTAGTCCAGGCTCGCATGATGTGATGCTTGAGTCGGTTGCCTTGTGCACACTTCTGAATACTGAACTTTAATGGTGAAACTGTGAGGCTTTGACATTAATTAAACTTTTACACCTTGAATGAAGGAAAAATACTCAACCTATACTAGACATAGAAACCAAATAAATAATGTCTAATTACATGATAAAATGCAATAAACAAGAAGCCCTAAAACTCCATAAGTTCAGATTCAGTGTTGGTGGAGGTGTGTGCTGCTCGGCCTCGGCCTATCCTCTGGTCGGCCTCGGGCCTCTGTGGCTTAACCGCTTTTAGCGCGGTCCAGTAACATTCTCGTGATTCCTTCTGCTCTCCTTTGACAACTCCCACACCATTCGGAGTTGGAAACTTCAGCAACTGATGGTAAGTTGAAGCTATGGCCTTCATTTCATGCAAGGTTGGCCTTTCTAAGATTGCATTGTAGGCTGACATACAATCCACAACTAGGAAGTTTATCATCTTTGTCACTGCATTCTGTCCATCCCCAAAGGTCACAGGAAGTTCTATGCTACCTTCTGGGGTCGCTCTCTCTCCTCCAAATCCTACAAGTGGGGTAAGGCTTGGCTTTAAGAGTTCCCTTTCTAACTACATTGCTTTAAAGACTGTTAGAGAAAGGACATCAGTCGAGCTTCCTCCATCAATTAGGATCCGATGGATTTTCACATTGGCTACAATTAGAGTGACCACCAGGGCATCATTATGTGGCTGATGAATGCTCGCTGTCTCAACCTCAGTGAACTCCAAAGGGGGGTGTGCATTTGATAGATGGACAGAGTACATACCTCGATATTCTGGTTCGGACCTTGCTTCCCTGGACATAGCTTTCCTCTTCTTGCTTGAACCTCCTCCAGCTGGTCCTCCGAAGATGGTTCTGATCTCTCGTAGGGGTTCTTCTTTGTCTCGGCCATCTTTGGTCAGGCTCGGCCTCGGCCATCCCTTGTCGGCCTTGGCCATAGGCTCACCGACGAACTCTTTCAAATACCCATTCTGGATCAGTGCTTCGATCTCATCCTTCAACTGAATACAATTCCTGGTTGAATGTCCATGGTGAAGGGAATAAAAGTCCCAACGCAGCGGAAGCGCATCGATTGGACCTTACGCCGTATATTAATTAACATTAAAAACCGTTACGAAAACTCAAACGAAAACTTTAAACTAACTTTAAAGCCGCTGTAAAATCGGTTTAAACATGCTAGAATAAATCTAAATTTATTTTTAAAACTTTTCTAAAGAAAAGAGGAAGAACCGTTACAAACCTCCGTTGTAGACTTGACCGTTCTTCGCCAACGAAGCTCCACGAACGAAAACGCAGCAGCCGCTTCAAGGTATTCTTCGCTGGAAATTCTTCTTTGATTGACACAATAACCACAGAGGTTACACCGGTATGTCTCTAAGTCTAGGAGGCCAAAGACTTGTGGGAGTCTTTCTCTAAGAGGGAGGCTAGAGAGAATTCTAGGTCTTGTCTTTCAAGAGTGTCAAGTGTCATGACCAATTAGGTCTAGTGTTCTATTTATAGAAGAGAGGCCATGAATAAAATATTCAATTAAATCAATCTTTTCCAAAATTGATTCAATCTTTATTCCTTAATTAATCAATCATGATCAATCAATTCCCAATTGATTAATCTTTTCCATAAATGACTAATTTCTTCCATAAGTAATTAGATCATTCCCATAAATGATTAATCACTTCCTTAAGTGATTAATTATTTACATAATTGATTAATTCATGGTTAATGAATTCTTTAATTAATTAACCACCAAATTAAATATCACATATTTAATTTCCGGCCTTGAATTAATTTTGCCCAAACACTTTTAGGACTTAAATTAATTAATTCTTTTCAATCTTCCATAAATTTATATTTGAACTTTTCAAATATTAATTTCTCTCATAATAATATATCAATATATATTATATTTATTTCCCTTAGTAAATTGAACATTTTCAATTTACATTTAATTAGTTGCCTCAAATTACTTTACGAGCTACCAGTGGGACCTAATGGACCTGCAGATCAGAAGCTCCAATGATGTGAGATTAATTGGTTAAACTCTTTAACCACAATAATCAATATTCGTTAACTGTGTGTACATTCCACTATAGACTCACAGTTGCACTCTTCTCACTGCAGACATATTTTCTGTGTCCACGGAACTTAGACCAATATCGACTAGTTAGTCCTTCACGAGTGTCCGTAACCCCAGCTGGGTCAAATTACCGTTTTACCCCTGGGTCACCTCTATTTCCTTAAGTACCAATTCTCCTCTAATGAACAATCTGTTTATGGTCCAACCATCAAACAGAAAACCCTCTCGTGCCATTGAGAGGGTAGGGCCCTTTGTTCAAGACTCGGAGTAACCACTTAAGGGAACACTCATCTGCTTCCCTAAAGTCGGGAAGGAGTGAATTCCATCTTGTACGATTATGTTCCCAGCTCCCCATTCGATCTTGTCCCCAAAGTGGTAGGCTTATTGAGTCGGCGTATTGGCCACTCTCACCCATGCAAATCAAAGGACAGTCTCTCATGAGCAGGAGTCCATAATCAACTCAGGATTAAGACTAAGTTGTCTCGGTCGTCCTAGTGAAATAGAAAACCAACTAGTTAACGGTGTTATAACTAGTGGTTACTATTTCGTGGTCCGGTCTTATGCAAACTCAATGCATAGGATACCCCCACTCGCATGTCTCCTACACGAACGCGTTGGATCGCAGCGTTTGTATCAAATACAAAGTGGGCCGTATCCATAGTGTCACCAGGATAAGGCACCCAGTCTTATCCCTATACTATAGACCCTTTAGGCTGTTTCTTGAACAATGATCCCATATGTCGCTACATATAGTTCAAGACTCATATTACAGCCTTGGATGTCTAGTTTATTGGATTAGGGTTATTATTAGGCAAAGACATATATAAAATAACTAATAACAATTAATGGAAAATATATCAATATTATTTCATTAATATCCGGTCAACGGTTACATTCACTATCGACGAGTTTTAGGGCATAAAACCCAACACATGGTCCCGGTGGAAAAGGCAATACTGGCTCTTGTCTCTTCTATCGGCACTCGACTTCATCCTCCCTAGGAATTTCAGGAGGCCCGTATTTCGGATCTCCATCAGTACTTGCTCCTGTGGAATAGCTGTTGGCGTATATTTCTCGAACTTACCATAGGGATGTGCTCGGCCTCGGCCATGGTCATGGTCGGCTCGGCCTCGACCATTATCGTCTGTCCGCTGCCTTTTATCTTTCTTTCTGTCCTGATCGACTGAAGAATGTCTCTTGTGCTCTCATTCTGACTTCTTTGACTTAAGTAGCTCCTCTGCGCTCATATACTTCTGTGCCCTGGAAACAAACTCGGCATAGGTTCGAGGTTGGCTCTTACCTATTGAATTGAGCAGTCTTTCGTCTTCCAGTCCGACTGTTATGGCTACTAGGGCTGTTCCCTCGCTGTACCCCTCAACCTGTAGTGCTTCGTCATTAAAACGCGTTATGTAATCACGCAAGCTCTCACTTGGCTGCTGTTTGACTGTTAAGAGGTTGATGTGAGGCTTGCGCAGCTCTCTGGCTCCCATGAACTGTGCAAGGAATGCTCAAGCTAAATCCATGAACTGTGCCTGGCTGATCCTGTTAGAGTGAAAAAGAATGCACGACACCTGATTGCATCTGAGACGCCGTGGAAGTCCATCCAGCTTTTGTATGCGTTTAGATGCTGCACGGGGTCTTTCTTGCCATCGTACTGTTTGAACGTGGGTACCTTAAACTTTTGGGGCACCTTGTCTTTCA
Organism: Luffa acutangula; assembly: GCA_036850905.1. Lineage (NCBI taxonomy): Eukaryota > Viridiplantae > Streptophyta > Magnoliopsida > Cucurbitales > Cucurbitaceae > Luffa > Luffa acutangula. Next base: position 41,373,059 of record CM072097.1, on the reverse strand, counting down.
TGACTTCTTCTGTGAAGGGCGGGTCGACTTGGTCGATTAGTTCTTCCATGTCTTGCTCTTTTGAGTCCTTTGACTTCTGCAGGTCTCCTTGTGGATTTCTAAGCTCCTTTAGTGTGTTTAGAAGCTCAGTCTTCCAAGGGAGATTGTCTTTCTTGGCCTCGGCCTCGGCCAATCTAGCCTCGGCCTCGGTAGCCCTGGTTTCAGCTTCGGCAGCTCTAGCCTCGGATTCGGTAGTTTTGGCACTTCTGCGCTTCTCCTCGATTAGATTTCTCAGGTCTGTCTTAGTATGACCGAAGCTTGGGGGTAGAAACTGTACAGTCACGTCCCTTCAGTGTGCTTGACTCTGGGCTCCTCAAAATCGTACGATTAGTAGGTTTGAGCCCCTTGACCTTGCTAGTCATGCTGTCAGTCTTCTTTCCCTTCGACCTCGTCTCTGATTCTGCAGTGTGCTCCATGGGCTCATTCCCCTTCCTCGGATCCCTAACCAACCTCTCATCAGGGGTGTTAGTGCTAGGACCAGGTTTATCCAAGATACGAAGTATCCTGGACAAATTATGATCCATCGCACTTACTTTGTTTTCGAGAGCAGCAAATTTTAAATCAGCTTGCTTCTCTCGGGATGAGGGCAGTGGAGGCCGAGGTCGAGGAGATTCGATCTGAGGTCGGACTCGACCTTCTTCCCGTGACCTCCGCTGGTGGCGGTCACCATCCGAGTGCTCTGCGTTCACGTCCTGGTTTTTCTTCTCCATCTCCTTACTCATGGAATAACCGGTGCACAAATTAACAGGCTTTCTTCCCCATAGGCGCCAACTGTTGATGGTCGATTTTGGTCAGAGAGAACTCACCTGACCTTCACGTGCCACCAACGGTAAATTTGTAGATGAGAGGGGAAGACGTGGCCTGCAAGACGGAAAACCTGCACACCGGTGTGGTGCTAGCCACACCGACTCCGATGCTTAAGTCAGAAAACGGAAGTAGGAGGGCTAGAGAGTAAGAGAAGAGAGTAGAGATTTCGGGTTCCCCTCTTCAGTAGCGAAGAGAGGTATAAATACCTGCTCATGCTCCTAGGGTTTTTAGGAATTCGGAGGCGTTTCGAGACAAACCAGGCGGAACCGGGGCGGCCAAAGGCGGTAGGGACCAAGCGGAGTCGGACGGGCTCGGCCCGCGCGAGCGGGCCGAGGCCGAGCAGGGGGTCGGGCCAAAAACCCGACCCCTTCGGTCTTGGCCCGTCCCACTTGCCGGTTTTGCCTCTTGGGTCCATCTCCCAGTCCAATTTCTCCCCGGTTGTCCTCGTCAGCTCCTTGTACATCGGGGTGGTCCAAAATTGCCTATAACAATATATATATATATATATATATATATATATATATATAATATTTTAATTCTAAAAATTTGGTTTGGTTTTTGAAAACATGGGAAGAATATATTAAAAAAACAAAGAAACTTGGAGGTGGAGGTAGTACTTATATTAAAAAAAGTAATACAGAAGTTTACATGTTCCAATTATTAGGTTATTTTTTTTGGGAAAAATACACTTTTAGTCCCTGAGGTTTGGGTTAGGTTTCATTTTGGTCCCTGAGTTTTCAAACTCAACAATTTAGTCCCTGAGGTTTGGTTTTAGTTTCATTTTAGTCCCTCCATCCAATTTTCCGTTAAAAGTTAACAGATTGCTGACGTGGCAAACATTTTTTATTAAAAAAATTATTTTTAAAGTTTTTTAAAATATAAATATAATAAAATAATATTAATAATATTATTTTTTTAATATTTGTACTTCTTCTTCTTCTCCACCAACATTTCTTTTCTTCACCACCCTTCTTCAACATCACCACCTTAGCTGCCACCGGCAGCCGCCGACGGCCGACTGGCCGGCGGCGGCAACCATTTTTTTTTTCCTTCGTTTCTTCTCCTTTTTTTTCTTCATTTCTTCTCCTTTCTCTACCTTTTCAAATTCATAGCCATCATCTTCCACCAAATCGTTGAACTCGTCATCCCTAACACAAGACGGATTGAACTGAACTTTTCTCGTTCCAGCCGAAGAGAAACGAGAACGACTGAACGCGAAACCCACGCTAGTTCGACCGTCAGCTTGAACGCAAAACCCATGCCTCACGCCTGAACGAAACCCACGCCTCACACCACCTTGAACGAAACCATTCGATTTTCTTCTTTTCGAGCTCGATTCCTGATTGAAACGAAGGGGATTCCCCTTCGTTTCAGATCTGGAACAAAACCTCCAGATCTGAAACCAAGGAGATTTCCCCTTCGTTTCAGCCATTTTCCCTTCGGTTCCGAGAGAAAGAGAGCGAGAACGCCGTCGAACCTTGATTCAAAATCGAGTGTAGAGACTCGGGTCGCCGGAGAACGCCGTTGGGCCTTGATTCAACGCCGTGCGCGAGTTTTGTGTCGTTGTAGGTTCATGGATCTCGCGTTCGGAGAGGGGAAATGGAGAGAGAGAGGAAGAAAGTCGGCGAGGAAACGGCAGGAACGATCCCAGCAGTCGGCGTGGAGGTCGGCGTGGAGGCCGGTGAGGATAGCGCCGGAGAAGAAGGTCGTCGTGGAGGTCGACGTAAATCGCGAAGGAATCGATCGGCGGTGAGTTCGCGTAGACGCTGTGCCGCCGGAGAAGAAAACGAAGGGAAGGGGATTTTTTTTTGCCGTCGGGGAGAGAGGAAGAAAGAAGAGGGAGGAGAGAGAAAGGAGAGAGGAGAAAAATAAAATAAATAAATAAAAAGATTTTTAATAACAAATAATAATAAAATCATTTTGTTTAATAAAAAAATAAAGTACACGTCAGTTTTCTGTGAGTAGTTAACGGAAATATTGACAGAAGGACTAAAATGAATCTAAATGGAAACCTCAGGGGCTAAATTGTTGAGTTTGAAAACTCAGGGACCAAAATGAAACCTAATCCAAACCTCAGGGACTAAAAGTGTATTTTTCCCTTTTTTTTTCAACAACATGTGAGAATGAAAATTCGAACCACAGACTTATGGGTCAATAATATAAAACTTATGTCAATTGCTATACTCATGTTGACTGGTAAAGAGATAGTTTGAATATCTTTATAATTTTGATTTGAATATTCAAATTATATAATATTTAAATATAGATCCAAATTTATGAGTGTCTCAATTTTATTTACATTATTTCACCATCCATACATTAGCATATGAAAGCATGTCATTTATCTATATTTTGTAGATGTTGACACTTTAATTTGTAAATTTAGTTTATTCAACATATTATTGATATTATATCACAAATAATACCTTCCCCTAATTACACACCTACAGTTAACTGTTAAGTCTATGAGAAATTTCCATGTACCTAGCAACCCCCATACCCCACATATTTAATACATTAAAAGACAAAGTTGGAAAAGTACATTTTTATTGACTTTTTTATTTTTTAATCATTCTCTTGTAATTTAAAAATGTTTAAAATACCAATGGTAGTTGTGGGTTTGATAAGAATTTTATTTGACTTTTCCTTCATCCATTACTATATAGTAAGAAAGTTCAAGTTAATGACTATTCATTTACATAAATAAACTTGGGTAATATGTTTGATCACGAATTTATAACATGGTTTATATTTGATTTAGATTTATACTATTGTTATCAAATTTACCATAAGAAAATAGTTTATTAGCGTGCTTTATTTTTAAAATAATTAAGAGAAGGAAAAAAAAAAAAGAAATAACAAAATATTTATATCCTTATCCTTAATACTTGCAAAAGAAGCAAACATGAACATAACTCGTTAGTTAAAACTTCTATGTTTGTTTTTTTTACCTCATCTATGTTTGTTTTAAAAGTGGTAAGTTGAAATCTCTCCAACAAGATTTTAAATTTTCATCGATAGTTCCATATGTCTATGAGTTTGAAATCAACATGTAACGTGAATTGACATTTTCATTATCAACAAAATATCATTAATGTAGATTTAATATTAATAATAAGAATTTTACACTTATGTAAGTAGGGTAAAATGTATATTTGTTAATTTAATTATTTTTTTTTAGTGAATTTTGTATATCTATAATTTTTTTGAAAAAAAAAAATTCATCAACATCAACATTTTATTGATATTCACATAAAATCAAGACATTGATATCGACAACATTTTTCTTAGTTCAATCATTGACTTTTGATATAGTAATCGACAACATTTTTCTTAGTTCAATCATTGACTTTTGATATAGTAATTGATGTGTTATTCATATCAATATCTTCTCAAACTCATATGATCTATTTAAAATTAAATACTGGAAAAAATTAATAATTATATAAAAAAAAAATTCTACCATTAGAGAGGAAAATTTCTAAGTACCATTTAATCTGCTTATTATTGATCGTTCCTATGCTCCACTGGACAGTTCCGCATGTGTAATAAATATTGGGTAGGCCAAGACAGATGAGGAGTTTATTACAAAACATCACCTTGAAAAAAGTCTACTCCATTTCTGCGAAAGAGTTGAGGAATGGAAGACCAAAAACAATTTGACCCATTTATCCATTTCTTCCTTTCCCCACACTAACACGATTCTCATTTTTTTTTTTTTTTTTTTTTGCATATACTTTCAAAACAGGGTTTTTGGTTCTGACTTCTGAGGCAAGGCGAACTTGGGCATTTCTGGGCTGAAATCTGCCTCTGGAGGGTACTGTTTCATATTCTCTACCTCTGCTAATTTATCTGTACCCAGTTTTTGTTTGAATTTTTGTATTGGTTTTGCTGAGGGGATACTGAACTGGGTTGTTTTTATTTTTGGGAGTTTCAAGATGCTGGGACTCATTTTTCTGTTTCTGGTTCTAATTAATTCACTGGGAATTCCTTTTTTGTAGTTATTTTTGGTTGGATTTTATTGTAGTTTGATGGTTTAAGTCTGAAATAGTGTTCTGTTTCTCCTCAACTTTCTTAGTGTTTATTCAACTCAGAGGGTATTGAATAATGCGCTCTCTCTCTCTCCCCTTGCATTTACATAGTTGTTTGGAGGCTTTGTTTGGGATGTTTTGTAACTGATTTTCTGCATCATTTTCCTTTTATTTGGCAGATTTTGTTTATGGGTTTGATGGCTTTTCCCCTTCATATTTTGTGGCTTTTCTTCTTTATCAATTTCTCTGTGTTCAAAGCCATGAAATTGGTTGTTCATTGGAGGGTTTTGAACAAATTGGTCACTATGATTTGTTTCAGACTTTCAGTATTGGGTGTGTTTGTAACGTAGGATTCAGAATTTTCTTGACTTGAGCTGCTTACGGGAGTTTGTTTCTTAAGAGGTCACCCGACATAAGTTGTTCTAAGTTAAACACGCTTCCCTTTGAAGTTTTTATGATTGTGTCATTGAAAATGAAGGTGTACCTTGTTGGTACAAGTAGTAACTATCCATTTTTTTTTTTTGTTTTTTTTTTGGTGTACGTCCTTGTATTCTTTCATTTTTTCTCAATGAAATTGTGGTTTTTAAGTATTTCTTAACCATGAGTGTCAGGATGGATACCTATCATTTGAATGTGGTGTCAGTTCATTCATGTACCCTCCTTTACTCAAGTGTCACATGCCTACCTACTTCCTCCTTAGTTTGGGCAAACCACATCTCTGAGAGGTTCCTCTATAATACCATTTATAGCGTCCTTGGCCTAAGATTTGGACCAGGATTTTGAATCTAGATTCTTCACCTAAGACTCCAATATTCCTTTGCATCCTTTGCGACCTAAACACTCCACTTGCTTGAGTTAAGTTGCTTATAGAGCGAAGATTGTCTCTATATATCAACAAGGATCCTTTTAACATGCTTTGTCCTCACTCATATGCTTCTTAGAAAATTTTTCTAGAAGGTCACTCAACATAGAATTGCTTCAGAGCATGCTTAACTTTGATAGGATTTCTCTAAGTCGCCCAACCTAGATTGGACCATTTAGGAATGGATAGTTACTACCTATACCACCAAGGGCACCCTCTTTTTTGATAATCTAATCTTAGGAACTTCAAATTAAGTGTGCTTATCAGTTATCCGGAGGCAATTCTATGTTGGATGGCCCTCTAGAAAATTTTCTTATAAAACATGTGAGTGAGAACAAATATTGTTGAAAGGACGCATGTTGGTGTGTAGGGATCGTCTTTCACTTTGGTAAGCAACTCAAGTCAAGCGGGTGGTGTGTCCAGGTCGGAGGGGAATGCCGAAGCTATCAGCTGTTGAATCTGGATTCTAAATCTTGGCTTTGGGGAATTATATTGTTATATTATGTTAGATAGAAGCAGTGTTTTAAAAGGCGCGTGCCCAGGTGCGCCTAGGCGCAAGGCGCCACCTTAGCGCCTCGCTTCGAGGAAGGAAGGCGCGGCCAAGGCGCGCGCCTTAGGCGCCTCTGGGGCTTCACATTTTTATATATGTTTTAAGTTTTTTTTTTTAACCTAAATACTTATTATGAAGCTAATTTTAAATACTTGGTCGTTCGGAGTGTCAAATATCGTATTCAAGGCATATATTTTAGGGTGGAGTATTGATTTCATCGTACTTGGTCATTCGAAGTGTCAGAAGGCATATTAACAATACTAAACTCATAGTTTTTTGTGGAGTATTGACACTTGACTCTATGTTGGAAGACTAATATTTGAACTTGATTTATCTTTTATCTATTTTTCTTGGTTAAAAACTTCATTACTTGCCATGAAAGTGTTTTATATACATGTATATATTTTTGTAAGTTTTTTTTTCTATATAGTGCACCTTAAAGAAAAAAGCCTGCGCCTTTTTGTGCGCCTTGCGCCTAGGCCCCAGGAGGCCATTGCACCTTAGCGCGCCTTGAGCCTTTTAAAACACTGGATAGAAGACACCCAAATATGAGTGTTTTATTTATTTAATTTTAAGAAACAAAAGTATATTAGTAATTAAAAGAAAATAGGCTAGGGGCCAAAGGAAGAGGAAACCCCCACCCAGAAAACTAAAGGAGAGGTTTCCAATTGTTAGTGATCATGGAAAACTTGTAGTTACAAAAGAAATTTCTGTGACTTGGGTCCAACTTTAGGCTAATCTATGCACTCTTTGCTGCATAAGTTTATGTTGTTTGATGTGTATTCATTATTGTCATGCTTTCTCCATTGCTCAGACAATTCGATTCCACAGAGTTGCATAATTATGGCGGGGACGGGAGATGAAGCCGATGGAAATCTTATGTTGCTGCCTTCCCCTTCTCCAGTTGTAGCAGTTGCTATCAGTGGGAAGAAAAACAGTAAATATATAATTAGGTGGTCATTGGAAAAGTTTCTACCTGAGGGCATCATCAATTTCAAGTTGCTACACATCATCCCAAGGATTACTAGTGTCCCAACTCCAAGTAAGCCTTGCGCTTCAAATTTATTTGTAAAGAGGGGAAATGTTTTTTTGCTATCTTATGTGGAACGTAAGGTTGCTATTGGCTAGGAAACACTTTGAAATGAATATTGCCTTTTCAGCAACAATCTAGTGAAATATTGATTTGATTTGTTGCCGCTAATTAGAAAGTGTCGTGTGTAAATAAGTTTATTATTATTATTTTTATCAAATCTTGACCATTATTGCTAGGTCCTTATGATGAAAATTGAAAAAGACACTTCTTTGACCATCTAGAGAGTATCCACGAGTTTTCTTGCATTTTTATGTTAATTCAATCAGGGCATCCTGGGTAGTGGACCCAATCTTTGCAAGTTCACTCTTACAATGTAACCTTGAACAAAGTTCCATCATGAGATTGATTAAGAAAAGGTAGCAGGAAATGAGACCATGACCAACTTACTTCAATCATATAAGTCGTGTTCATTTTTTATTTCTTATGTGATTTTTTTTTTTATGATGCTATTAACTAATACATTTGGGATCCACGTGTGAGACAAATTCTTCATTTGATGTAAAAACCGGTTTTCAAACTTTCTTGTCATTTCTTGTGGCTAACGCTAGGCTTTGTCTAGATTGCGTATTCAAGCTATATGCCAATGTTGATGCAGTGGGAAATTCAATTCCTCTTTCACAAGTTCGTGATGATGTTGCTGCGGCTTACAGGAAAGAAATTGGGTGGCAGACGGGTGAAAAGCTTCTTCCATATAAGAAGATGTTTGCTCAGAGAAAGGTCCAACCTTACTCTAATTTGAATTGTGGGTAGAAAAAAAGAATGAACTAAAGTCTTCTTTCCAAATGTAGGTTCAACTTGATGTTGTGACTCTTGAAGCAGATGACGTGGCAAATGCAATAATAGAAGAGGTTACAAAGTGTTCAATCAGCAAGCTTGTTATAGGAGTTTCATCACAGGGATTTTTCTCAAGGTAATTAATTAATACCTTTTAACATGCTCTTACTGAATTATTTGAAATGTAACTTTATTAGCAGGCTATTAACATTTCTCTTTATTCTTACACCTTAAGTCTATTTAAGGTATCACGTCTCCCTATGGGCTTCGGTCACGAATCATTTTTGTAATTATCCGTTAGGTCTCATTATGCTTGATTGGAGACCCTTCCTTTGAGAGGGCTCCCTGTTGTGGGCTTGGTCGAATGTTCATATATTCTATTTCTCATGCTGTCTTAGGTGATGAAGGGTTTTAAATTTCCAAATATTTATATATGAACTAAGCCTCAGTCATGTTCTGTTTAATTGGGATACTCTGAGTGCCTAAAAAAGGCATTTCACTAAGATAAGGAAATAAAAAGAAGGTTGGGTTATAGCTTTTGATGTTATATGCAGAATTACATATGTATCAGTGGTTGTTGAATTAATCTTTCATTATTTCCATTTTCTTGTGAGGAAAATTAAGATATGTAATAAAAAATACCAGATCAAGGTTTCTGTTGGGTTGTGAAAGTTGTAAGCAAAATTAAAATTGGAGACATCAAGATGCATGTGCTGTTTTTCCCCCCTTTAATTGTAAACAATATGAATGCTCTCACATAGTCAACAACATTGTACTAAATTATGCAAATTGATTAGGGAGAGTAAGCCTAAAGGGAGAACTGTGCTTATTTGATAATTACAGTGATATAACTGTAATTAAAGGGAGAGGAGAACTGTACTTTTTGGATTGGAGTGCCTTCCTTTAATTGGACTCCCATTTGTGGGCTTCTTTTTTGTATGCCCTTGTATTCTTTCATTTTTTCTGAATGAAAGCAGAATTTTCTATAAAAAAATTGATAATTACAGTGATATTTTCAATATTCACTTATAACGTTGTCCTTGTCACTATAATGAGGTCGGTCTTATACAAGTCTACTGTAATCAAAAGACAATAATTTTTCTCATTTATAAAATTCATTATTATAGGTTTGTAATGCGTTCGGTTGGGTAGTTGAACTTATGTCCTGGGTGTGTGCCCCTATTGGATGCTAGCTGTACAGTTCACCTGAAACTGAAAAATACACCCAAAAACTTGTTGTACACAACGATATATATATAAGTGAAACGGGACAAGGTCACATGACAAAATGTTTTGTTGCGTGAAGAATTATAAAGAAATTTCATTGCTTAATTTTATTTTATAAAAAGGAAATTTTATCTTTGAAGACTCGAGGGTGATGATCGAAGAGTTCTTTCTCCATCCGATATACCGAGACAAAGGAAAGTTTTTGTGGCAAGCCGGCATGTTTGCACTTTTATGGAACTTGTGGGGAGAAAGAAACAATAGAATTTTTAGGGGTAGTTAGAAGCCCGGATGATGTATGGTCTCTTACTAGATTCCATGCTTCCTTGTGGGCTTTGGTCAAAAAATTATTTTGTAATTATCTGTTGGGTCTCATTTTGCTTGATTGGAGTCCCTTTCTTTAATGGGATTCCCTTTTGGGGGTTTGGTTTTTTGTATGTCCTTGTATTTTTTCATTTTTTCTTAATGAAAGTTGGTTCTTTATTAAAAAAAAAAAAAAAAAAAAAAGAAAACAAAAAAATGAAATATGTACTTTAGAACTCATGGACACAGTTGTACAACCTATAGAACAGATCTTGTTCAAGTACGGTCCTTAGAAAGGAAATATGTACTAAAACATAGTATTACTTTTATTTTCCCATCTTTTTCTGTTGTTAACCCTCGTGTCTGGATGACATTTTTCTCTAGGAAACTAAACGGTCTATCCTCAAGAATATCAGCCCTTGCACCTAGATATTGTACAGTCTATGCTATATCAAAAGGAAAATTAGCTTCAATACGGCCACCTGATATGGAGACAAACGTGAGCATTAAAGATGATGCGAGTGAAGCAAGTTCTGGAAATAGCTACTCAAGCTATACTTCTAGCTCACTTACAGGTAGCCATTAATTAGTTAAGCTTTGGTCTATATACATATTTTAAAGTTCTTGGTGCCCAAATTGCAATGGGATCTGTGAAAAAGGAACGTTGCTCATGTTATCTTACCACTTTTGGTGTATTAGATGAAAGTAATATCAACAATTAAAAGATATTTGAAATCTTGGTGGCTAATCATCAGTTAGTTGATATTTAGAGGCTAGAGAATTGCAGCTATAAAAGGTTTACCAGCATTCAACCAGAGACAGTGTTTGCTTGTCTTTAGGTTATGTACTACTGTTCTTATGTACAATTATTAATGACATTGAATATGTATTCTACTTTTTTTTTTTGAATAACATTGAATATGTATTCTACTGCACTTTATATGCTTACATTGTATGATTTTGATCCTCAAGATTTGTGTCTACAAGGATTAAGTAGGTCAGTAAACTTATATAAATTATCAGGTAGTGGATAAGAGTGATGGAACTTGATATTGCTGTGCCCATTACCTTCTCTGCCTTCTGTTAAAGATTCCAACTTCCATAAAGTCTCCAACCTCCTTGTTTAACTAATTAAACTATACTGGTAAAAGATTGAACTGACATATCTTTCACTTATCAAGATTGGTTTAGGAGATAAAATTAGATGAAAACAACGATGGAGAAGATAATTTTATGATTCAGTTCTGTTTTTCTGATACAGATAGCAGTTCGAGCTTAATTACATCCTACTCTCATTTTCCTTCTCCTTCCCCTTCCCTACCATTACAACGGTTTCAAGCTCTTTCAACCATCAATCAATCTCTTCTTACAACAAAAAATAGCCCCATCATAGCCAACCATTCTAGACATCAATCCGTTGATATTGAGGAGCATATGGATGGTGTACGTTCTTCTTCCTATGTTTCAGATTGCCCACAAACATTGAGTCGGGCCTCTAGTTGTAAAAGCTTGCCAACAGATAACCAGTCCTGGGTTTCTGATGAAGCTTCATCCTCAGGTGCATTCAATGATTATTCTTCATGTGAAAGTCAGGTAATCTATCTGCTATTTGCCTTGGCTTGTTGTCAGATTTCATATATTGCTTATTGCCTACTTGTCAAATACTTTTGGGGTGAAATATTCACATATTTTGTAAAACCACCTCCTTTGAGGAAATTTGTTCAATGTGTCGTTTTGAGAATAATGTTCAAGTTTGGTAAGCTTTAGTAATCATTGAAAGGAAATATTGTGTAGCAAACTTATTCATTTGCATCTCAAGGGATGTAGAGACCCATCATTCCTCATTGGCAGTAGGACTCAGTTTCATGTGTGCTAGGCATTCATCAATTCTTGACATTGATAGTTTGACAATCTACGACTTTCCGCATTATAAAGCTATCTAGGATACAACTTTCATTCTGACTTTCGTTTTGATGTTACTATGATGTATTTGTACATTTAAGTTGTTCACTTGCATTGGCAGGCGGATGTCAGCTTTGAGCTTGAAAAGTTGAGAATTGAACTAAGACATGCAAGAGGAATGTATGCTATTGCTCAACGAGAGACGATGGATGCCTCTCGAAAGGTAGATGTCGTTTTTTTTTTTATCATATATAACCTGTGAAAATACTCTCTCTACTGGTTTTCTTTTCATGCTTAGAGAGAGATGATTAATCTAAGTAAGATTCCATCATCATTAAGCGTAATTTTTTTTGACAATCTCTTGGACGCTATTCTAGTTTAGGTAGCATATCAGTATAGAGAAATTTGAAATAAAATTCCTGGATCTTGATTGCCTGATCCTGTATCTTCTGGCAGTCTTATACCTGTTCCATATCTTGATCTTGTTATCAAATATAAAATTACACAAATATAAAGGTAAATTATGGCCTAAATTGGATCATACCAAGCATTTAAGAATTTTAAGTTGTTAACTTATTATTATTATTATTATTTTTTTGATAAGAAACAATTTCATTGATGTACAAAATTTACAAAAACGTTGAAAAGTCCATGAGAGATTACAAAAAGCTATCCCATTTGATTAGAAGGGAAACATAGGAGTATGAAGCAAATAATTTAGACATTTTACATCAGGATATAGAATAATAAATGACTAGATCAAAGAACTCTTCAAAGGCGAGCTCTTTATCCTTGAAGACTCGATAGTTTCTCTCTCCAAAGGGCCCAAAAGAATGCCCTTATAATGTGCTTCCAAAGGAGGGCCTTTGTCTCCTTAAACAGGGGCTCCCTAAAACGAGAATGAGAAGATCTTTAGTATCTCTAGGAACACCAATCAAAAGATCGACGAACACGATTCCGTAACTGCCAGGCAAATGAACAATGAATGAAAAATGTGATTCTGTGTTTCATCATCCATCTTACATAATGGACACCAACTAGGAGAGATAGCCATAGGCATGCGTTTTTGAAGGACATCCTTGGTACTAATAGCTTTGTGAGATATTTTCCAAAGGAGAAATTTTATCTTCTTGGGATAATTATCCTTCCATGTACCTTTAGTCAATGATGACTCCAGTAGGTATCTAGAGTCACCCATATCCGATAGAAGAGATTTAGTAGAGAATTGTCCACTAGTGTGAAAGTTCCATTTCCATGATTCTTCCTTGTGAGAGAGGACAATAGGGGCAAGATCAGGCCTAAGATCAGCCCATTCGATAGCCTCATCATCCTTCAAGTTCCTCTCAAGTTTGAGGTCCCAAAAGTTATCATCGATATTCCAAACCTCTTTAATCGTCTTTGTTTTACATTGAGAGAGTCTGAATAAAAGGGGGTAATCGTGTGGCCAAGGGAGGATTGGTAGCCCAAGGATCGGTTCAGAATGTAGTTGAAGCTCCATTGCCAACTAGGTGGCTAATCTGGCTTGTTATAAGATCTTGGTGCTTAACAATAGACTTCCATGGGCCCTTGGCAGTAGATAAGGATGCCTAATTCAAGTGTGTTGATGAGCCATATTTCTCCTTTATAAGGATCTTCCATAGTGCATTTTTCTCCTGATTGTGTCTCCACACCCATTTTGCTAGGAGAGCTTTGTTTTTATCTCTCATAGATTGAATGCCAAGGCCCCGTCGGTCCAAAGAATGGAGAATATTATTCCATCTCAAGCCTCCTTTCCACAAGAAATTTCTGAATAGTTTTTTCACCTCCCGAGCCACCTTCACTGGCATAAGAAATAAGGAGAGGTAATATGTCGGGAGGTTAGATAAGGTCGCTTGGAGGAGTGTGAGTCTATCTCCTTCAGATATAAATGACGATCCCCAAGTTGTTAACTTATTGTTATTATTTTCTTTTATAGTAAACATGCTGAAATTCAAATTTGTAGAAGAAATTGTCAAGGATAATGTTCCACAGGAATTGAGTTTTTTTTTTTATAGGAAGAAAAGCTTATAACAGAAATTCTAAAATTATATATCAATTAAGAGACAGCACAAGTTATTTTGACTACTTAATAATGAGGAAGGAAAGAAAAGTCACCCTGTTATTGTTTTTGGTCAGCTGAACCATCTAAATAAACAACGATCAGAGGAAGCTAGGAAGCTTGAAGAGATCAACAATAAAGAGGTGGCTGCCAAAGAATTTGCGAGGGAAGAGAGGGCAAAGCATGAAGCATTGAGAAGAGAAGCAAAGTATGTAAAAGAACGTGCCGAAAGGGAGGGCATCTATAAGAAGGAAGCAGAGACGAAAGCTCTTCAGGACGCCAAAGAGAAGGGAAAGCATGAGAATGCTCTTCAAGGTCCTCTGCAACAATATCAACATTTTCAGTGGGAAGATATTGTGTCTGCCACATCATCTTTCTCTGATGATCTTAAGATTGGAATGGGAGCACATGGTAAAGTTTATAAGTGCAGTTTGCATCATACAACGGTAGCGGTGAAGGTTCTGCACACTAGAGATGGTCAGAAAAAGATGCAATTTCTTCAGGAGGTGAGTGAATTATTCAAAATCACATCTCACAGACTTGTTGCGTCTGGCATTTCATTATGTTTTCGAGATTAAAAAAAAAAAAAAAATGAGGCCTTCTAGTTATTTCCTTAATGCCATAGCACCGCTGAGGTCTTCTCTCTCCGTTTTGCCTATGTTCAATTGTCTCCATTATCCAAAATCAGTGCATCCTTAACTAATAAGTGTCTGTTTGTGTTTAGAAACACTTTTTTTTGCACTTAAAAACACTTTTTTAAACACTTAGAAAGTCATTCCAAGCAGGCCCCAAGTTTTTATGCTTTATGAAATGTGCTTGATTCTTTGTTATCATCATTCACCACCACAATCCAACATCTAAATTCTGTGTCCTATATTGGACGATTACCAGTTCAACAGACTTAATCTTCTGTTGCCTTTCAGCTTGAAATCTTGAGCAAAATTCATCATCCCCATCTACTACTACTCCTTGGTGCGTGTCCAGATAAGAACTGCCTGGTTTATGAGTACATGGAAAATGGTAGCTTGGAGGATAGGTTGTACCGCAGAGGCAATACAACTGCAATCCCATGGTATGAGAGATTTCGAATTGCTTGGGAAATAGCCTCTGCTCTTGTCTTTCTTCACAGCTCAAAACCAAAACCAATAATCCATCGTGATCTTAAGCCAGCAAACATCTTACTTGACCAAAACCTTGTGAGTAAAATCGGTGACGTTGGTCTTTCTACAGTGTTTAATTCAGACCCTCTAATGTCTACTGCATTCAAGGATAGTGGACCAGTTGGAACTCTCTGTTACATAGATCCTGAGTATCAACGAACTGGATTAATCTCACCCAAGTCGGATGTGTATGCTTTTGGAATGGTGATCTTGCAGTTACTAACTGCAAAACCAGCAGTAGCATTAACCCATGTCGTGGAAACCGCTATTGATAACCACACTTTAATAAATATTCTAGATATAGAGGCTGGGCATTGGCCTGTCGAGGAGGCATATGAACTGGCAAGATTAGGACTTCGCTGTGCAGAGCTGCAACGTAAAGATAGGCCGAACTTAAAGGATCAAGTACTTCCCTTGTTGCTGACACTGAAAAAGGTTGCTGATGAGGCTCGCAATTCGGCCTCCAAAGTTCCAGCTGCAACTCCTAATCATTTCATCTGTCCAATTCTCCAGGTATGACTGTAGTTTTACGATATTGTTTGTGGTTGGTGTAAGTGTCCAAGTCTAAGCCAAACTTACCGGAGCATAGTTCAACTGGTTAAGATATTATAACCTCGATCACAAGTTCAAAGGTTTAGGTTCAAATCTCCCCCATACATGGTATTGAACTCAAAATATAAGTACCGAGGCATGCCTAGTTCTATTCGCTTATATTCTGTCTGGAAACTCTTCTACTTAGTTTTCAAACCTATATTTTTCCTGAAAGTACTGCGCTATATTTCCCAACAGGATGTGATGAACGACCCTTGTGTTGCGGCGGATGGATACACATACGATCGTCGGGCGATAGAGGAGTGGCTTCAAAAGAACGATATCTCACCAATGACGAAGTTGCCGCTACCAGATAAGAATTTAATACCAAATTACAGTCTTCTCTCTGCAATAGTTGAGTGGAACTCCAGAAAAAGCCAATACCAAGTTACCAACCTCCATTTTTAAGGTTTGAACTGAAGTTAGCATGTGAAAGTGTCATATAAGCCATTATTTACCTTCAATTTCTTTACTCATTACATTTTTAGCCATTATAGGAAACCTAGACTTGCAGAGAAAGAATATGATCCTAAAGTAGGAAAGTTGACTGCAGAAAAATTAATTACAAGACAAAATATTTTGTCATATAATTTAAAATTCAGTTTTGTTTTGTTTTTCTTTCTTTAGCAAAAGATGTATAGAATTTTGTATATTGTCATACAGGTAAGTCAGTTGGGGCCTCCTCTTTTGTAATTTAATGTTCTTTGGTTACAGCTTATAATGTATAGATGATTTCTTTCTTTATAAATTATACTCTTCTATAAGTCTCCCTATTCAACTAAAGTTGGTTGGCTACATTCTACTCTATTAGCTAATGCTGATTATTGTTGCATATTATTAAACTCTCTGTCATGAACATTCATCTGCCTAGAGGGAAAAAAGAATGAGAAAAAGAAAAGAAAAGAAAAGAGTTGTACTATCAAAAGAAATGACCAAAAAAGAAAAAACAACTATTGAGAAAAGCCAGAATTCCAAAGGGTTTGTTGAATATTAATGCTTCAAAGTCATGGAGGATCCTATCTGTTTCACCAAGATGATTGTTAAACATATGTTGTTTCTCCCATGAAGATTGTAGTTATTGCACCAAAGTTTGATATATTTTTTCCTTTTGAAAATTATCGTTCTTGTTTTGGGAAGTTTATTAAATACTTTTAGGAAAAAATCCATTTTGGCTCAAAACTTGCACGTTGTATCAATTTTAACCATAAAGTTTCAATTTCATCAAATTTAATCCTAAGTAGATTGTATCAATTTTAATCTAAAACTTGCATAAGTGTTGCAATGTAGACCTTTGGTTAACTTTCTACTTGAATCGTCATTAAAGCATGTGATTGACAATTTTTTTTTTTCTTATTGTTATGAGTCCAAAAAAAAAAAAATCACAAAGTTATTAGTATTAAGAAAAATTGAGCAAATATAAGAAAGAGTAATTGCAGTGGGTGGCAAATTAATTATCTATTATAGCAAATTTAGCACAAAGAAAAAAGAATTGCAAATATGGCAAAAAAATTAGAATATTCTCATTTTACCCTTCTCTTTCTCTCCCTTTCTTCCCTCATTTCTAGTGTATACTTTTTTTTTTTTTTTTTTTTTTTTTTTTTTTTTTGCTTTCTTCTTTTTTTTTGTTTGTGCATTTATGAGCTTTTATGATTTCTTTTGTTTTTCTTTTTTTATAATGAGCTATTACGGTTTCTACTTTTTTTATTTTTATTTTTTAATTTTTTGTGCATTTATGAGGGTGGAGTTCTTGTGTGATTAATATGTTTTTTTTCCCTCTTCTGTGCAGTTTATTGTTATGAGCTTTTATGCCAATTGAGCTTAGCTCTTGTTGGCCTTCTTTTTAATTCAAGAATGCCAAGAATACAAAAATAACAATTTTGGTGAGTGTTTGTATAGGTATATCAAAGTATATCACTAATATACTTCGGTTAATCGTAGTTTATCACTGACTATCACTGATCGAAGTCTATCACGGACTATAATTGATAGATAATGAAGTACAAAGAATACAAGAATAGCAATTTTATGGTGGTGGTCACGGATCAGCTTGTGTGCTAGGCTTTAAAAATTATATTGTTGTTTGAGAGTCACTTATTCGTAATGGTTATTTTTTAATTTTATGTTCTAATTACCACAAGAGACTTAAATCTTTTGTTCAATTTATGATTGTAGTATAATAATTTTGGATGAGTTTCTAATTACCGAGATGATTGCAATGGAAAGTACTTTACTGATAGATTTCAATTAAATTCATTTCTATCAGTAACAATCATTGGTAGACTTCAATTAATTGGTTTCTATCCTCGATAGAAAATGATAGATTTGAATTAAACTAATTTCTATCTGTGATACAAGTTAATAGACTTCAATTAAATTGATTTATGATAGAAATTGATAAACTTCAATTAAATTGGTTTCTATCAGTGATAGAAACTAATAGTCTTGAATTAAATTGATTTCTACCGGTGATAAAAACTGATAACCTTGAATTAAACGGTTTTCTATTAGTGATTATCACTGATAGACTTAAATTAAACTGATGGATAAAAACTGATAGCTTTGAATTTGATAGCGAGCATAGCTAGTTAGTTTTCCTTAATCAATTTAGCTAGTCTTTGATGATTTATTGGCCATTTTATTGCACTTAATGTTTATTTTGTAGGAAATTGATGATTGGAGCTAAAACGTAATATTGGAGTCAATCGGGTGTTTGGGACGTGAAAAGACACAAAAGAACCGAAGAGAATCAACAAGGAAAAAGTCAATTTGGGGTCAAATGCAAACCAGCGTCTCGACGCTGCTTCTTGAGCGTCTCGACGCTGGCATTCCATATCAGAATAGGCGCTAAAAGGTCACAGCGTCTTGACGCTGCGACCTTAGCTTCTCGACGCTACGAGTTTTCCTTTCCAGAAACGAGCGTTTTTTAAGGCAGCGTCGAGACGCTGTCGTCTCGACGCTATGACGAAAAACATAATATAAGCTTCTTTTCGGCTAGGTTTGTGGGGACTTCGATTTGGGACTTTTTGGAGCCGACAACAGAGCAGAAACAGGGCATTTTGGACCTGAAGCAAAGGGGCAAGTTGGAAATCAACCCATTGTTCGTGGGGATCGTAACGGGGACATTTGGTCTCGGCCTACAACGAGTTTAATTCTTCCTTCCCTCACTTTAGTTAGTTTTGATGGTTGTTTTAGACTATTGCTATATTGTAACGTTGTGTATGAATAGCTAGGCTTTAAATCTTAGGGATTGATGTAGCCATTGGGCACGTTATGGATTGATTTACGGTTTTTATGTTATTGATGTCATTTATGCATATTTTGTGTCCTTAATGCTTTCAATTTACCGGCCATAAATTGATTGATGTTTATGATTGAATCTAACTCGGGAGAGAGGATTTAAATTAGAAATCGGTATGCATAACTAGAGTTTAGCTAAAAATCGGGAGATTAAGGTTAATTCTAGAAATTGTTATAAAGGTTAGCCTTATTGCCTTGTATGTTTATTGGATTTAGATAGGGATATCGGGTTCAATTGCATATGGGAGAATCATGTATGCTCGGGAGAGATATGTGTGATTTTAGTTGCCAAGATTTATGAATCATAGTATATGTTAATCCGTTTATTAATTCATAACTCCAATTGGTGAAATCAAATCCCTAAGACCAATTCTTCTCATTAGGTTGTCACTTTTTGCATTCTTTTTGTGTTTGATTCATCTATATTCTCATTCAATTTGATTCCCTAAATAAAATTGGCCAAGAGTATTTTCGGTAATTAAAATTGGCTAGACACCAATCCAGAGGACGACATTCGAATTTATATTCAGAATTAAACTGAACTAATAGCCTTGAATTAAATTGTTTTCTATTAGTGGCTATCACTGATAGGCTTGAATTAAACACGATCAAAACTTATAGATTATGATTATCAGAGCCTATCAGTGATACACACTGATAGACTTCGATTAATCAAAGTCTATCAGCGTCTATCACTAATAGACTCTGATTAATTGAAGCTTATCATCAAAGTCTATCAGTGTCTATCACTCATAGACTTCGATTAATTGAAGCTTATCATCAAAGTCTATCAGTGTCTGATAGACTTCGATTAATAGAAGTCTATCAGTGACTATCAATAATAGGGACTGATAGACTATTGGAGATACTAAGGGTATTTTCGTAATTTAACGTATCTTTTGCTATTTCCGCAAATAATTTTATTTTTTTGCTAGTTTTGCAATATTTTTGCCGGTTTTTGCTATTTGTGCAAATCCCCCTATAAGAAAAAACAAACTTGAAATTGCGTTGATTTCATTTTCTACATTTGCATGTTCTAATTAGCAGGGAAAAAATAGCAATAAAAGAAGAAAAAAAAACCTATAAAGTTATTAGCAACAAGAAAAAGCCAACAAACGTTTGAAGAAAAAATCTTCAAAATTGCTTACTTTCATGATCTAGGTAGTAGTAAAAATAAAAATCATAAAGTTCTCAATAACAAGAAAAAATCATCTAAAATGAAGGAAAAAAACTTCAAAATTGCTTTTCTATCATCCCACGGTAGCATGTTCTTCTAAATAGGTAAAAAAAAAAAAAAAAAAAGCAACAAAACTAGTAAATATAATAAGAATAAAATGAAAGAAAACTTATTAACAACTTCTCAGAAGCAAAAATTTCTTCAAATTAAAAGTCTCTCTATATATCTTACCATCATAAAAAATGGGCTAAGAGGGAGAATCATTTTTGGACTATTTTATCACTGGCTGTTTGGCCCAAGGGTTTGGCTTGGATTGAAAATAGATTACCTTGTTTGGTGGGCCTGGAATGTTGTGGGTTTGGAATGGGCTGGATTCCAATGAGATTGGAATGATGATTCCAACCCATTCCCTTCACTTGCCAACCGGATGCCCATTCATTCCTTCTCTCACGTTTCCTCATCACTCCCACTCTCTCATTACTCTCACACTCTCTGTCTCCCTCATAACTCATCGTTAGAATCTGTCCCACTCTCTTTCTTCCTCATTTACGCGTCTCTGCATCTTCTCTCTGTCCCTTCACATCCTCCATCTTCGAGCAACCATTTTCTCTCTCCCTCATTACGACCTTCAACAACCTGAGTAATGGTGGTTGTTGTTGTATCCCTCGTTCCATCCCTTCTCTGCGTTGATGCATGCTTCTCTAAGTTAAGGTTTCGCCCTCCACCTCTCGGATCTGAGGTATTTTCGCCATTTTCGACTTCTTTGCTCAGATATGTGTCAGTGGCGGTGTATTCCCTCTCCTTCGCTCGGATCTGAGGTATGTTCGTCGTTTTTTGTGAGCTCTTTCTTTTCGTCAGACTTTTATGGCGTCTCGTTCCTTTCTCGCCGTCTTCTTCTCCCCCTACCCCTTCCGTCTGGGTGGTCGACGTTTCACGACAAATCTCTGTTCTTGGCTTTGTCTGAGGGTTTTTTTTTGTTTCTTTTGCTCTCCCAGATGCTGTCGGTGAGACCTCCTCACCGTTTAGCTTCGATGATCTAGCCGCTTGCTGCTTCGTATCCCCCTTCTAAGATGAGGAACCTGTTTTGTGATTTTCGTATGATGTTTGTTCATGCCTGAGACCCCTGATTATCAATGAAATTCGTTTTATCTTCAGTTAAATTTATGTTGATTATAATCTTGAAGCATCAACATACACTACTGTTCACGTTTTTATGTTTATGGGATTCTGTTTCCACTGTACATCATCTTGCTGTGGTTGTTCTTGGATGTGACTGCTTTCCTATATTAATGTTCAAGTCTGAGGCCTACTTCTCTGATTTTTTGAATATGATAGTCGTTGTACAAATTCCTTGTTGTGCAATTATGTTTCCTCTTTGAATTGGATGTGTTCAGTGAGTTTCGGATTGCTGCACGAATTCTTTTGCTTAATCAGGTATTATGGTTGTGTTCAGAAATGACAGATAAATGTGTAGTAATGTGTTTTTTTTAATTTCACCAGTCTCATATTTAATGTGGCATTGTTTGGTGGTTGGGTGGATTTTAGTCTCATATTCAATGTGCAGTGATTTTCACTTGAAAGGGCCAAGTAATGGTTTTCATAAAATTGTTATCTAACGGTTTGAGAAATTGAATGAATTAAATAGTATAACTCAATCTTATCTCATGATTTTGCATTATAACTTACTTATTTTCCACACACAAGGAACCTTGACTTCATAATTAATTGAAAAAATTATAATTATTAACAATTTCGAATAATAGCGCTTCATAAATTTAACAAATTCAGACAACATACTCATAATACATGCTGAAAATTTATTCACTTTTAATAATGGTTATAATTTTCCCAAAGAAGCAAACTACTTTTCTAAAAAATAGACTTCCATAATGACTAATGAAATTGAAGTGGTGACTTTTTTTTTTTTTCAACAATCGATTTCTTTTTGCTTTGTAATCATATTGAACAACTTCACTGAAGTGGTAGTATTAGTTTTACACCATGTAACTACTTTTAAAAACTCAATCCAATCCTTCAACTTCATGTTTTCAAAAAATGGACAATACCCGCATGGATCGACGAACATTGACGATCCTGTGTACCCTCCTGCGGACGTCTGGGAGACTGGAAGACACTAACTACGTCGATGTGGAGGAGATGGTTGCAATGTTCCTCCACATTGTTGCACACGACGTTAAGAATCGTGTAATCCGTCGCCAATTTCTGTGTTTGGGAGAGACCGTATCCCGGCACTTCAATGTCGTACTGGATGTGGTACTTCGATTGCACACAATCCTACTGAAAGCACCTGAACCAGTTACGAATGTGTGCACAGACGAAAGGTGGAAGTGGTTCGAGGTAATTAAATGTTGTGTATAGAGGACATAAATGTGTATAATTGGTAAAAAATTTATAAATCTTTTTAAAAGAAAAAAAAATTCAAAAAATAGCATAAAAAATAGCTTGCAATTAAGCAACCTATTCAATTCCAGCACAATCCCAACCCTACATTCCAAACAAAGGCATCAACATGATTCCAACCCAAATCTAGTGCACCAAACATAGACATCAGGTTAATTCGAGCCCAAATCCAGCACACCAAACACAGGCATCTGCATTCCCAGGAATCCAGATTTCAGAAAAATATTCCCATGAGAATCACATTCCATTCCAAACCTATTCAATTCCAGAGCACCAAACGACCCCTTAGTCAAATTTTAAATTTACCAGCATGCCACTAATAATTATAAAATTTATATATTTAATTTAATTTAACTTATAAAATGACATTTAAAAAGCTAGAATATGATTTTTTTTATTTATATTGTTGATGGCAAAATTTGGCCAAGCGACTCACCTGACCTTCACGTGACATCAACGGTGAATTTATTTGAAGTGAAAAGACGTGACTTGCAAAATAAGAGAAAACTATGCACCGGTGTGGTGTTTGCCACACTGACTTCGATGCTTAAGTCAGTTGAGAGATCGTAAGTGAAACAAGTAAATTAAGAATTAGGGAGAAGACTCAATACCTAGTTGAGTCCCCCTACCTTGGGGTTAGTCTCTTCTATTTATAGTTGAAATTAGGGTTTTCCCCTTCCTTTTAGAAGAGGGAATGACCCTAGAGATTGATTTGGGCCCAATGGGCCTCCGTGGACTTGTTTCTTCTCTAGGCTCTTATCATTCTGACTTTCTTAGAGCTAGGTCCAAATTTACTCATAACATTAAGCCCCCACTCTTGAATTGGGATTCAAGGGTGGCCTGTTGCTATAAGTCAAATGCCTTAAGCTCAATTTAAGAGTATAATTCTCACTTGTGTCGATTTGTGTGCTGATTTTCTCTTCACTTCACTTGGACAGTTACATAAGCCCTTATGAGTTAAAATATTCCAAGGCTAGCCTTAGATGCTTTATCGTGAGGATCTTCTCTAGAGGGATGAAAGTCGATTTCCAGATGTGTCTTTTTTTATCACCAGTCGGTATCTGACTTCTTGTTTGTAACTAATTTAATAGCCTGCAAAAGATATTGTTCTGGTTTTTTCCATTCGCTTTGCTTGTGTGAAATGACTTAGGTCTTAACCTCCACTACAAGTGTATATTTTACTATTTTGAAGCCCCCTGTGTAGGTGCTTCTTTTCCATTAGTCATGTATGTGATTAACACGGTCAGTCTATAGGGTCGTCCTCGAGTGCTTTTCATGCTATTGCAAATTTTGAGTTCCTTAGTGTACTGATCGACCTTGGCTCCTTAAAGGTCAGCCATGACACTGCCTTCTTCAGATCATAAGACTTTGTCTTCATAGGTGATAGCGAGCATAGCTAGCTATCTTTACTGATTTCATTTAGCTAGTCTTTTATGATGTTTGGGCCATTTTATTGTGCTTTATTGTTTATTTTGTAGGAAATGGTGGATTGGAGCTATAATGCCATATTAGAGTTAATCGGGTGCTCGGGGCGTGAAAAGAGGCAAAGAAATGAAAAGAGTAAAAAAGGAAAAAAGTCAAATCTCGGTCAACAGCAGGCTAGCGTCGAGACGCTAGCTCTTGAGCGTCTCGACGCTCACATTCCATATCAGATTAGGCGCGTAAAGCTTACAGCGTCGAGACGCTATGATAGGAAGCGTCCCGACGCTTCCGTTTTTCCTTATTCAGAACGCGCGTATAAGAGGCAGCGTCGCGACGCTGTCTTGACAGCGTCTCGACGCTAAGACGAAAAAAAATCAGAATAAAAGCTTCACTTCGGCTAGGTTTTGAGGGAGATCAATTTGGGACCTTTTGGAGCCGTAAAGAGGACAGAATAGAGGATTTTGAGGCTGCAAACAAAGGAGGAACTTGGAAATCAACCCATTGTTCGTGGGGATCGTGACGGGGACGTCGGGACTCGACCTACATTGAGTTTTCTTTTCCCTTTTCTTCCTTAAGTTAGATTTATGGATTTTACTTGTTTAGTTGAGATTGTATTTTCATTCATGAGTAGCTAAACTTGTAGCTTAGGGATTGATGTAGTTGATTAAGTTTATGGATTGATTTATGGTTTAAGTTGTGCAATGTTATTGTGTTTGTAATCTTGATTTAATGCTTTCAATTAATTGGCCATTAGTTGGATGATTTAAGTTTCGAATCTAGCTCGGGAGAGGGGATTTGATCTAGACTTGCTCAAGATTGCATGAATAAAGTTTACTTTCTAATTCTTGACGGTTTTAGATTATCTTTAGAATTGGTTAAAAGATCTCATTGCCTTGCATGTTAATAAACTTAGATAGGGATATCAAGTTGGTTAATTTGCATGAGAATCAATTATACTCGGGAGAGGTAGTTGTGATTAAAGGGTCTTTGGCTCATAATTCCATTGTGCATAATAACTTATTCTTTAAAATCAATCCTAAACGAAATCGGCGAAATCAATTCCCTAAGTAGTTTTCCCAATTGAATTTCCATTCTTTTTATTTGCTTTGATTTGTTTTTATCATCACCTATTCATCACTTTTTGATCCCTAAATAAAATTGGGCAAGATAATTCACAATACTCGATTTGCTTAAAAATCCAATCCAGAGGACGACATTCGAATTTACTATTCACTATATTATTACTTGACCCGTGCGCTTGCGGTTAGGAAAAGTCCACATCAAGTTTTTGGCGCCGTTGCCGGGGATTGGCACATTTAGCTAGATTGATATTGTGGAAAAATTGCTTGATCTTAATTTAGGGTGTATTGTTACTTTTTTAGGTTTGTTGCAATTTTTTCCTTATTTGTTTTTCTTTCCATATTTGATTTTCTAGGTTAGTTTTTCTTTAAGTTGTGAAATCTTTTCCTTATTTGTTCTTGTTTTTCCTTTTCTAGGTTAGTTTCCTTATTTGCATTTTGTCATATTTATTTTTGCATTTCATATTAGGTTAGTTTGTTTCCTGTTCTTTATTTATTTCCATATTTGTTTTTCTTTTCTTTTTAAGGTATTTTTGATTTTTGCATGCGTAATAGTAGAGAAGTAGCACCATTTGATCCCGAGATAGAAAGAACAATTCTTAGGCTTCGAAGGGAAAATAGAGAAATTGTTCAAATGGCAGACCAAAATCCACCTGAGGAGCCTAGGCCTATTAGAGATTATTTTCAGCCTGTGTTTCAGGGGCAACAGTCGGGGATTGTCTATGCACCGATTAATGCCAACAACTTTGAGCTGAAGACCGGTCTCATTCAGATGGCTCGAGACTGTGCATACAGAGGATCACCCACCGAGGATCCAAATTCTCATCTTAAATCATTCTTGGATATTTGTGGGACGGTAAAGATTAATGGTGTCTGATGACCGCAAAGTGCACGGGCCGCAAGTAATATAAAACGGTAGTAATACCGAGTATCGAATCCTCAGGGAAATTGAATTAATTCCATTAAGTACCAAGAATCATCATGTTTTAATTTTATTTAGAAGATCAACTCGAATGATAGTGCGAAAATTAAAGAAATTAATAAAAATAAACATGTAATAATGAAATGAAAATAACCAAATAAGGGAACTTGACCTAGGGTGTTATCTAGCTTTCTTGGATTTGTAGCTCAATTACATGGATGTATGTAACTGATAATCTTCAATTCCATAAATCTAGAAGTAATTTTAAGCGGATTTCTCTTTCAAGCTCCTCCACATCTCATACCATCATAACTAATTTATGTGTCCATCTCCTTAGTTAATCATAGCATGACATTAAGCAACTTCATAATCAATTTCTAACAATTCTTTTTCACTCTCGTGTTCCAAGCAATCGTTAGCCATGCAATTTGGATCTAATCTAATTTCTCTCTGTCGAGTATCAATTTAGACCAACATATCATTTAATCCGTGATCAAGAGATTAAAAGCACTAAGCAAGAATTGCATAGATGAAATATGAAGAATTTCATTACATAATCCAAGTAATTGTGCTACAACATCCAATTAACTAGAATAACGACCCTAGGTCTCAAGATCTACTCACAAATGGAAATAATTTTGCCAAAATGATCTTGATCCATAGGCCTAACTCAAATTACGACAAGGAATTATAAAGAAGTAAGGAAGAAATAACCGATAAGTTGATCCCAAGCTCCCGCTACGATCATCTTGAATCTTGAGCCTTGGAATCTCGCTCAATTCCACCTTTTTCCTCACAATTCTTCTCACTTTTTCTCTCTATTGAGCTAGGGGAGAGCTCCCCCAAATTTGGGATGATTTGAACCAAAGGGAAAGGGCCTTTTTATAGCACAAGGGGCTGGACATTTCTTGCTGAGCAAGTCGACAGCGTCTCGACGCTACGTCACAGCGTCTCGACGCTGTGACGTCATGTTGTCTTGGGGCAGAAGTTGTCGCAGCGTCGCGACGCTACGCAGACAGCGTCGCGACGCTGTTGCGATTTTGGCACGCGCTTTTCTGATTACCTAGCGTCGAGACGCTAGGCCTTCTAGAAGCCTAATTTGTGGATTTTAGCCTCCTTTCTTTAATCTTTTGGGCTTTTTGGGCCTTCCCACTTCAATTGTCTTTTCTTCTTGGACCTTGGGGCTTGGATCTTCAATGGTTATTGCCCAAAAAGTCTCCAAATTTACCCAAATTTTCTTAAAATCTCAGTTTTGCTGTCCGAACTCGGTTTTCTGTAAAATCAACATAAAAATACATTAAAGCTCACAATTCATGCACAAAACTAGCTAAAATTAATAGGAAAATGATGACATTTTTGCATGACATCACACCCCCAAACTTAAAGTTTTGCTAGTCCCGAGCAAAGTAAAGTAATGCATATGAATCATAACTTGCATGCTAACAACTCTATCCTCAATGCTTCTAGCCATGAATGCAAACTATTGAAACAAATTAGTAAGCATAGCCAACCATCAAGAAGTTTAAAATTTAATCCTATCCTCCCTTGCAAAAATGAATCATCAATTGCCTTATCACAATTATTACTAGCCCGGAATCATTTATATACTCCTCCATTCATCTTCCCCCTACACTGGCACTAAAGCTTGCCCTTTTGCCATCATGCTTATCTAGCAAGCACTACCTTACTAAGGTGCTCATGATTCTTGAGGTGTCCCCCAAACTTTTCTCTTTTTTTTTTTTTTTTTTTTTTTTTTTTTTTTTTTTTTTTTGATAAAATGATAATCCTTTTAGATGTAACGCCTTCGTTCTGGCTTGCCAACATTGGTGATGAAAGCATCCAACTACGAGCGCTTCATCTTTCAGGATGTCGAAGCATGCTCATTTCTTTCCAGCGCTTTCATGCAAAGGCAAACGATGGGTGTCATGAATGCCCCTGGTTACTAACACTTTCAAGAAAGTGGAGCATTTATTATTATTATTATCCTTTGAGCAAATCATTTCTTTTTCCCAAAGCTCAGTATTACTAACTATTACGCAAGAAAGCTATCTAGACAATCTTTACACCTATCGGAGTGACAACAAACTTCCAAAGCATATAACTTTCATCTAGGCTTTCAAAATCATAATAAAACAAGTGAATCATCATACTTTGCAAGGGGATCAAAGAAAAATTTTAAATTTTCTTGAATTTAGACATGCTTCCAAATTTGCAACAATAAGAGAGAATCATGGCTAAAAGCAAATCATCAGACGTCATTATCATCAACATGCATTTAATTCATCATAAGCATTACTTTGCTTTAAGCAAAACCTACGCAGAGCGAATCTCCACGTAGCGTCGCGACGCTGTTGCGATTTTGGCACGCGCTTTTCTGATTACCTAGCGTCGAGACGCTACAGTCCTAGCGTCGAGACGCTAGGCCTTCTAGAAGCCTAATTTGTGGATTTTAGCCTTCTTTCTTTAATCTTTTGGGCTTTTTGGGCCTTCCCACTTCAATTGTCTTTTCTTCTTGGACCTTGGGGCTTGGATCTTCAATGGTTATTGCCCAAAAAGTCTCCAAATTTACCCAAATTTTCTTAAAATCTCAGTTTTGCTGTCCGAACTCGGTTTTCTGTAAAATCAACATAAAAATACATTAAAGCTCACAATTCATGCACAAAACTAGCTAAAAGTAATAGGAAAATGATGACATTTTTGCATGACATCAGTGTCTCTGAGGATGCTATTCGCTTACGTTTATTTCCCTTTTCTTTGCAGGATAAAGCACGTGATTGGTTGCAGTCTATTGCCCCTGGGAGCATCACCACCTGGGACGCTTTGGTCCAGGCCTTTTTAAAGAATTTTTCCCTCCTGCAAAGACGGTCAAGCTGAGGACCGAGATTGGGACATTCCAACAACAATATGATGAGCAGTTGTTCGAAGCTTGGGAGCGATTCAAAGAGCTACTGAGGAAGTGTCCTCAGCATGGTTACCCCGATTGGCTTCAGGTACAGTTGTTTTATAATGGTTTAACCCCAGTACAAAAACGATTGTTAATGCAGCTGCAGGTGGGACTCTGTTGTCCAAGACCGTAGAAAACGCTCGCACACTTTTAGAGGATATGGCCACCAACAACTATCAGTGGCCATCTGAGCGGTCTACACCTAAAAAGATTGCTGCTGGAGTGTTTGAGGTTGATAAAGTAAGTGCACTCCAGGCCCAGATGACCTCCCTTGCTAATGCTTTTATGAAATTTTCAGGTACAGGGAGTGCTCAATCAATTGAATCAGCTGCTGCTTTAGCATCTAGACCTCAGGAGGAGACCATCGAGCAGGTTCAGTATGTATCAAATTTTAATTCTAGGGGATATAATAATAGTTCTACACCTACACATTATCACCCTAACAATAGGAACCATGAAAATTTCTCTTATGCTAATACTAAGAATGTTCTTAATCCTCCTGGCTTTGCCCCTCAAACTCAAGATAATAAAAAGTTAGAAGATCTTGTTGGAGCTTTCATTGCAGAATCTAGTAACAGGACAACCAAATTAGAGGAGGCAGTCATTGTCATCAACTCAACAGTGAATGGCCACAGTGCAGCTATAAAGAACATTGAGACTCAGCTGGGACAGTTGGTGAATGTTGTAAGTACAATGAACAAAGGTAAGGCCCCAGCTGAACAAGAGAAACCCCAGATGGAATATTGCAAGGCAATCACTGTCCACTAGGAGGAGTCCGAAGAGGAACCTGAATCTGAGGACTATGAAACGCCTACAGGAGAAGCTGAGGAGGACACATCATCTGATGAGGCTGAACAGCCTAACCTTGAGCCTCATATTCCTTCTCCCACACTGATGGTTCCTAAGGAAAAGAAAAAGAAAAAGAAGAAAAAGAATAATCAGGTTCAGTTTGATAAATTTATGAATGCTTTTATGAATCTGAACATTAATATTCCTTTTGCAGAGGCATTAGAAATGCCCCAATACAACAGGTTTATGAAGGAGTGGTTAGCAAAGAAGCGAAAAGAAAAGAAGGTTGACACTGTTTATCTTGCTTCCACATGCAGCACCAGAGTACAACAAAAAGTACCTGAAAAAGTAGCAGATCCAGGGAGTTTTTCTGTTCCTTGTAGTTTTGGTACTTATTCTTTCAGAGCATTATGTGATTTAGGTGCTAGCATTAATATCATTCTTCTATCCTTGTGTAAAAAGTTAGATATAGGTGAGATTAAATCTACTCCTGTAAAGCTCCAATTGGCTGATCAATCTGTGGTGAGACCAGTTGGTATTGTAGAAAATGTGTTAATCAGAGTAGGTAGATTTTTCCTCCCTGTTGACTTGTATGTTATGGACATGATAGAAAATCCTTCAATGCCTGTCATATTAGGACGACCATTCCTCGCTACTGGGCGAGTGATTATAGATATTGAGCGCAGGGAGCTCACTATTAGAGTCAAGAACGAAAAAGAAATCTTTAAAGCAGTTGAAGACTCCAAAGATGAAGTGCTTTACATGGGCTACAGGAAAGGTGCAAGAAAGAGCACCTCTGTTGGATTCACAGAACAAAAGCCTCCTTGAAGCACGTGCAACACGTCGAGCTAATGACGTTAAACAAGCGCTTATGGGAGGCAACCCAAGTAAGTTAGTGTGTTTTCTTTTTGTTTTTGATTTATTGGTTGTTTTTGTTTTGTAGGTCTTGTTTTCTTCCTCTCTTTTGCTTTCAAGCTTTCAAGATTCAAAGCTCTCAAGCAAAAAGTCATCATCATTCCAGGCCAGTATTATTCACTCCTGTCATTCTTTTATTGTTCTCATGCTTGTTTATGCCCTATTTTATTTATTCATTGAGGACAATGCATACTTTAAGTTTGGGGGTGGATTAGCATGTTTGTGGAGCCCTTGAGCATCTGAGTTCGGGCTATAGTTTTGAGCTTTCTTTGAATTATGCATATGGTTGTTTTCTGGATGCTACTTTTGCATGATTATGATGTCCTAGGATAGGCTTTCTTGTCAATTTTCAAGCTTGTGATGAGATGTAAGCATAAGTGCCCAAAAAGGGAGACTTTTTAAAATTTTTCTAGGAGATGGCTTGCATGAGTAGAGTATCTGTCTTGGCTTGACTTGGATTTGAATGCTTAGGAGCGAATTATTGAGTTCATATGCTTGTTGTCACCTCGATAGGTGTAGGGTAGAGCTAAAGAGTTAATTTTTTGCAAATTAGCATGTTTGATCTTGCTTAGGAGAAAAGAAAAGAATATCTGCTATTTATGCTCATATCGAAAAATCATTCTTGTAGTTACTGTTGAAAACAAAAGTATTATGCCATGGCCTGTGCACAGTTTGCAATGTTTAATAAAGATTAAGGCAAAAAGAGCTACCCCTGTTGTGATCAGTTAGGCCAACCAGAGAAATCTCAGGTTAAGGGTCCCTGCAATGGGTGTGTGAAAGCTAGTGCCACATTTACATGCTTAATTCAATTGTTAATTAAAAGCACCTAAGTATGGAGATAAACAAACTAATTTGTTGCATTAACTCATTAGTGAAGCCTTAGTGCCAGTGTAGAGGGAAGATGAGCTGAGAGTTTAATAATCCAATCCCGGGCTAGTAGAGTCTGATCTTGTTGAGTTAGATCTCGCTTGTGCAAGTTAATTTTGGAAAAATTTTAATTTGTCTCCCTCATTGGTCCTTGTGTGCATATCTCTTGCTTGCTTGGTTATTGACTTTTGAGCCTTGAGGATTGAGTTATGGCTGTTGCATCCATTCTTCCATTGTATGTCTGATTTAGAATTTGCTCGAGGACTAGCAAAAGCTTAAGTTTGGGGGTATTTGATAGCGAGCATAGCTAGCTATCTTTACTGATTTAATTTAGCTAGTCTTTTATGATGTTTGGGCCATTTTATTGTGCTTTATTGTTTATTTTGTAGGAAATGGTGGATTGGAGCTATAATGCCATATTAGAGTTAATCGGGTGCTCGGGGCGTGAAAAGAGGCAAAGGAATGAAAAGAGTAAAAAAGGAAAAAAGTCAAATCTCGGTCAACAGCAGGCTAGCGTCGAGACGCTAGCTCTTGAGCGTCTCGACGCTCACATTCCATATCAGATTAGGCGCGTAAAGCTTACAGCGTCGAGACGCTATGATAGGAAGCGTCCCGACGCTTCCGTTTTTCCTTATTCAGAACGCGCGTATAAGAGGCAGCGTCGCGACGCTGTCTTGACAGCGTCTCGACGCTAAGACGAAAAAAAATCAGAATAAAAGCTTCACTTCGGCTAGGTTTTGAGGGAGATCAATTTGGGACCTTTTGGAGCCGTAAAGAGGACATAATAGAGGATTTTGAGGCTGCAAACAAAGGAGGAACTTGGAAATCAACCCATTGTTCGTGGGGATCGTGACGGGGACGTCGGGACTCGGCCTACATTGAGTTTTCTTTTCCCTTTTTCTTCCTTAAGTTAGATTTATGGCTTTTACTTGTTTAGTTGAGATTGTATTTTCATTCATGAGTAGCTAAACTTGTAGCTTAGGGATTGATGTAGTTGATTAAGTTTATGGATTGATTTATGGTTTAAGTTGTGCAATGTTATTGTGTTTGTAATCTTGATTTAATGCTTTCAATTAATTGGCCATTAGTTGGATGATTTAAGTTTCGAATCTAGCTCGGGAGAGGGGATTTGATCTAGACTTGCTCAAGATTGCATGAATAAAGTTTACTTTCTAATTCTTGACGGTTTTAGTTTATCTTTAGAATTGGTTAAAAGATCTCATTGCCTTGCATGTTAATAAACTTAGATAGGGATATCAAGTTGGTTAATTTGCATGAGAATCAATTATACTCGGGAGAGGTAGTTGTGATTAAAGGGTCTTTGGCTCATAATTCCATTGTGCATAATAACTTATTCTTTAAAATCAATCCTAAACGAAATCGGCGAAATCAATTCCCTAAGTAGTTTTCCCAATTGAATTTCCATTCTTTTTATTTGCTTTGATTTGTTTTTATCATCACCTATTCATCACTTTTTGATCCCTAAATAAAATTGGGCAAGATAATTCACAATACTCGATTTGCTTAAAAATCCAATCCAGAGGACGACATTCGAATTTACTATTCACTATATTATTACTTGACCCGTGCGCTTGCGGTTAGGAAAAGTCCACATCAATAGGCTCAGCTAAGTGGAGAATATGGGTAGCTCAAATTCCGCAAGAATCGATCTCATCTCAACCAATGATCTGATAGTCGCAAATCCGCAAGAAGTTCAAGAAAAACAAGCAGAGGAGGTGCAAGAAAGAGGAAATGGACAGGAGGCTCAGGTTGAGGTCATTATGCCGGAGGTTCCCCGTCGACGTCGTCGGAAGCAGAAAACTGGCCGCATCAAGGTAATCCGGACAGAAACCCTTTCGCCGCTAACGACCGACTCTGAAAAAGAGAATACGGAAAAAGAAGAGTAGGAGAAAAAGGAGGCAGAGGACCAAGCGAGAGAAGAAACAAAAAAGAAAGCAGAGGAAGAAATTTTGCCCAAGCAGAAGGAAAACAAGGGCAAAGGTATTGCTGAAGCTGAGGATATTGGTGCTGAGGAATCACGGTTGTCGTACAATCGCTTCATCAATAATCTTGCCCAAGCAAAGTATATCGAAATGTTGAAAAGAAACTTTTTGTTTGAACGGGGATTTTGTGATGACCTTCCGAGATTCTTGAGGACTGGAATAACAAATCACAGGTGGAGTCAGTTCTGCGCAAAGCTGGAGCTGGTCAATTCCAATATTGTCCACGAATTTTATGCAAATATAGATGATCAAGAAGGATTCCAGGTTATAGTCTGACGGGTGGCCGTTGATTGGAGCCCGGGAGCAATAAATTCTCTCTTCAACCTCCAAGATTTTCCGCATGCAGGGTTCAATGAGATGGTGGTAGCACCATCTAACGATCAGTTAAACACGACTGTCAGGGAGGTTGGTATCGAAGGGGCTCAATGGAGGTTGTCGAAAACGGAAAAGCGCACATTCCAAGCGGTTTATCTAATAAGCGAAGCCAATACATGGATGGGCTTCATCAAGTTGCGCTTGCTTTCGACAACTCATGATTCAACGGTGTCTTGAGATCGGGTGCTGCTGGTATTTGCTATTCTTTTCGTTCTATGAGTATTGATGTGAGCAAAATTATTTCTAGTGAGATTTATGATTGCTGGCGGAAGAAGGTGGGGAAGCTGTTTTTCCCAAACACCATAACGATGCTATGTCAAAGGGCAGAGGTTCCTATGAATACAAACGATGTCACTCTAATGGACAAGGGAATAATTGACACGCCAAACCTTGCTAGGCTTCAAAGGACACAAGAGGCACGCTAAGGCGGTTTGGTGTGCGACATCCATCAAATGCAGGAGCAATTACAAATGCATTCCAGTAGGATGGAGTTTGCCGAAAGGCAATTCCAAACCTTCTGGAATTATGTGGAGAGAAGGGATGTCGCGTTGAGGGGTGGCCTTGCAGTCTAATTTTTATAAACCATATCCGGCCTTCCTAGTATTCCCTGATGACCTAGTGAACCCTTGGATTCCGCCACCGCCAGTAGAGAGAGAAGGAGATGAAGAAGAAGATCCTGGTCAGGAGGATTGAAGTAGAAAAAGTTGGGCGAGCATTATTTTTGTTGAAATATTTTTGTTGCTCGAGCATTTCTGACCACAATCTTTTGTCTGTTTCTATTTTTGCTTATTTTTAATTTTCTGCTTCTAGGCCACAAAAAAAATATATCTGCTGATGTAACTTTCTTTTTCTTATGTTTTTAATGAAATTTCCAATGGTTGTTTCTGTTCTATGGCACTGAGCATTTCTAACTTAACTAATTTTCTTCTGAATTTTTGAAGCTTGGACTAGTTAGCTTAATTTGATCAAGGTATTTTGATCTCCAGAAACCTTTTGCTTGAGCATTTCTTCTAGCCTGGTCATCGCTGCGGCAAGAAGATTCTGAGGTAGTGTTGACTTATGTGATCCACTTTAAGCTTAATTCTAGTCCTACGCTTGGTTTCAAATTCAGATAGAAATATTTAAGTTTGGGGATATAATTCATAATATTAATGATTCATTGGGGACAATGAATAATTCAAGTTTGGGGGACTTTTTGCTACTCCACTTGTGTTGCTCGAGCATTCCTCTCCTTCATTAAATAATCTTCTGGGTTATTGAGTAATCGGGGACATTTGTGATACCCACAGTTTGTCTTTGCGTCAAAAGATAACCTAGGAAATGTGAAAAAAAATGAAAAAAAAAATTATTTGCTGAGAAAATTGATTATGAAAATTTTGCTGAGAAAATTCATGGAGCAAACGTTTTGAAGGATGAATGATAGTCAAGCAATTTTCTGTCTCCCAGGACTTAGGTGAGTTTCATCATAAAATGTCGTCATTCTGGGGAGCAAGGGATAGAATAACTAAGGATTTTTTAGCTTAGCAATGAGTATTTAGCCTAGTTGGTGATGAGTTTGAGGCAAGGGTATACTGCACCATAAAGTGGGTCATCCCATGCTTAAGAGCTTATGACTGTAGGGCTGCTTTAAGTCTGAAGAACAAAAATATAAACCCCCTTAAAAATGTGTTTTAATATGTCTGATAATAGAGCTAGGCTGTGGCAAGTTCTTAGGATTGAGTTAAAGGTGGTGATTATTTGTCCATGTCGGAGGAATTATTTTGTTGCAGCAGAACTTGGTTTTGTAGAATGCTCAGGTAAATGTTGAAGGTAGTGTTGGATTATCTGTTTTGATTGAGTTGTGCTTTGTCTGATGTTTTGAATTCTTAAGGGAAGGTTAGTTAGTATTGCTCGGGACGCTCAATAGTTCAAGTTTGGGGGTATGATAACTCTCCAAAAGGGAGTTATTTAGGCCTTAGTTTTATAGTGATTTGTGTGTTATTTGTGCTAAATAGGGTTGCTTCTAGATGAATATTATATGTTTTAACCCATTTGGAAGAATGAATGCTTTGGATGTTATTTTGTGCAGAATATATTGCTGAGCAACTTGAGGGAGCAAAATTTGTGATCCAACAAAGCAGAGAGCAAAACTGCCACGTCACAACTCGTTAGCCATTTTAATGAACTGAAGTTAGTTAGTTATTTTCGGATTTAAGAAGCAAGGAAAACCATCCACGTGTACAGATTGACCTAATTTGGGCTTACCTTCATTCTATAAAAGGGAAGAGTCGTTCAAGTAAAAAACATTCCACTTTTGGGGAGGAGATCATTTCTCATTTCCATCTTTGGGAGCCGAATAGAGGAGGAAAGATTGGGGACTTCAAGAAGACCATCAATTACGGATTTGACCAAGGGAATTAGTATTTTCTTGTAATTTCTTGTAATTATGGATGCACATACTCAGATTGTAGTGTGTGTTTTCTCGAGCTTTATGAACTAAATTTGCTTAGGTGTTGGTTAGGAGTCATGTAATTGTCGTGCTTAATCTCTATGCAATATATGATAATGTGAGCATCTTGGTTATTTGTTGTGCATATCTTTATTTTGTGCCCGTCTGGCCAGCCGGTATGAATACCACTTCTTAGTTTCATGGATGATTTGAGAAGTGTGTGACATTTAATCACACTAGATCATTGTGTATTGGTGAACGCCAGTGACTGAGTTAGGGATAGCCAGTTGCCTAGTGCTTGATCGGTAGAGCATCATTGGAGTTGAAACACATCTCAAAAAATCCAGAATTCTGGGAGGATCCTGCTAATAAGACTGCAAGAGTTTTACCTAATCAATAATATTGCTAGAGCATCTTTGAAAACAATTACTAAATCCTAACCAACGTCTGTTTCTAATCTGTCCGCTTTATTTGTTTACTTTCTGTTCTGTCATTTTTTTTGCTTCAGCATTATATCAAAATCAATCATTTTAACCACTTTTGAAACCATTAAGAAGTTATACAAAATAGATAAAGTGAGAGCTATTCAGCCCCGTGGATTCAATAAATACTTATTACTTGCTGCGGATTGTGTATGCTTGCACAGTGTTCTAGAGTCTATTCTTACCTTATTTTTACCCACTCTGGAAACCCAACAATTTGCTTGATTTTTGATTCACCAAATTTAATTATTTACCTCCATAAGGTTCGTTAGTATTTTTCTCCCAAGAGGGAATTTTGACAAAAAAGTTCCAAGGGAAATAAGTGCCTATGAACTTTAGATCTTAGTACACTTACTGATGACATGCAAAAATATCATCATTTTCCTATTAATTTTAGCTAGTTTTGTGCATGAATTGTGAGTTTTAATGTATTTTTATGTTGATTTTACAGAAAACCGAGTTCGAGAATCAAAACTGAGATTCTAAGAGAATTTGGTGAATTTGGAGACCTTTTTGGGCAATTTGAAGAACAATCATTAAAGATCCAAGCCCTAAGGTCCAAAAAAGGAAGACAATTGAAGTGGGAGGCCCAAAAAGCCCAAAATATTGAAGAAAGAAGGCAAAAATCTGCAAACAAAGCTTCTAGAAGGCCTAGCGTCGAGACGCTAGGACCGTAGCGTCTCAACGCTAGGTGGTCAGCATAGCGCGTGCCAAAATCGCGACAGCGTCGCGACGCTGCGACGACTTCTGCCCCAAGACATCATGACGTCACAGCGTCTCGACGCTGTCGACTTGTTCAGCAAGAAATTTCCAGCCTCTT
Source organism: Luffa acutangula (assembly GCA_036850905.1). Classification (NCBI taxonomy): domain Eukaryota; kingdom Viridiplantae; phylum Streptophyta; class Magnoliopsida; order Cucurbitales; family Cucurbitaceae; genus Luffa; species Luffa acutangula. The sequence goes on along the minus strand of CM072097.1, from coordinate 41,335,705 downwards.
TCACTATAAAAAGGCCCCTCCCCTTAAGTTCAAATCATCCCATTTTTGGGGAGCTCTCCCTAGCTCAATAGAGAGAAAAAGTGAGAAGAATTGTGAGGAAAAAGGTGGAATTGAGCGAGATTCCAAGGCTCGGGATTCAAGATGATCGGGACGGGAGCTTGGGATCAACTTATCGGTTATTTCTTCCTTACTTCTTTGTAATTCCTTATTTTAATTTGAGTTAGGCCTATGGATCAAGATCATTTTGGCACAATTATTTCCATTTGTGAGTAGATCTTGAGACCTAGGGTCGTTATTCTAGTTAATTGGATATTGTAGCGCAATTACTTGGATTATGTAATGAATGTCTTCAAATTTCATCTATGCAATTTTTGCTTAATGCTTTTAATCTCTTGATCACGGATTAATTGTTATGATGGTCTAAATTGATACTCGACAGAGAGAAATTAGATTAGATCCTAATTGCATGGCTAACGATTGCTTGGAACACGAGAGTGAAAGAGAATTGTTAGAAATTGATTATGAAGTTGCTTAATGCCATACTATGATTAACTAAGGAGATAGACACATAAATTAGTTATGTTAGTATGAGATGTGGAGGAGCTTGAAAGAGAAATCCGCTTAAAATTACTTCTAGATTTATGGAATTGATGATTATTAGTTACATGCATCCATGAAATTGAGCTACAAATCCAAGAAAGCTAGATAACACCCTAGGTCAAGTTCCCTTAATTGGATACTTCCGTTTTGTTATTGCATGTTTATTTTTATCTATTTCTCTAAATTTTTGCTTCATCATTCGAGTTGATCTTCTAAATAAAATTAAAACATGATGATTCTTGGTACTTAATGGAATTTATTCAATTTTCCTGAGGATTCGATACTCGGTATTACCTACCGTTTTATATTACTTGTGACGACCCGTGCTCTTGCGGAAAATCGTGCAACACTTACATCTTAACTTTAAACTATGGATCCCAAATCGCCTTCGGTGTCATCAATGAGATTCTCTAAACATAAATGGATAGAAATAACTCTATATAATTTTAGATGGATTAGAAGTGATTCTAATTAAGTTTAGATTTGTATTTGGTTAAATTGTCTACCTCTAAAAGTTGTAGATTTTTAAGTTTCATCATATGTATACATATGATTTGATTTAAATGAAAAGATTTGATCAAAGGAGATTTGATTCGAATGTGATTCTAGATTTTCAAGAAAAATTAATTAACCATTCACCCAAATCAAAATTGCTAAGTTTGGATGAGATTATGTTAAAAAAGATTGAGCATTCAAATATTTGGTATAACACTTTGAACTCATTGTTTTTATTATTATATTTTTTTGTTATTATTATTATTATTATTATATATTGTGATATTCATTAAGCACAATTCAAATAATGAATGAAATATATACTTAATCTATACTTCAAATTGAAAATTATGAAATTGCTTGGAATAAATCAAAAGTCAAAATTAAGTCGACTATATAAAACAAATTAGTTATTTACTTGCACAAAAATTGTCTTATGGCATCTTCATATTACAAAGTTTTTTTTTTAATTTTTTTTATTTCTAATTTTGAGTTCAACGATATGGAGTGAGAAATTCAAGTGATCTGAAGATAGCTCATATTAGCCTAACAAAGGTCTTTACCGTTTCATAAGGCTTAACATTGGGTATGTTCTCTACCTACCCCAATTTACTATATGTCTATTACTCAATTCGTAATTACAAATTTTGATACATTCTTATTACTTTACGTGTATCTATTGATTTATTAAATGCAAACTATTCATAATTTGCAAGCTACTCATGACATACTTATATAAATTTTTTGATCAATAACTAGTTTTTTTTTTCTCATATCTACATAATGTTATCTACTAACGTTATTTCACGAGGAGATAAAATGGAGCTCCTGAAAGTTCGAGTAGCTGAGCCAACAAAATGTCCTTGGGAGAGTGGAAAAACATATACTCTCCAAAGCACTCGACTTATGAAATGACCTTAGTCGAGTCAACAAACGCTCAAGAATGATGATGTTGAAGGTCTCAGTGACAATGACAGAACCGACATGCAGGGAGCTGAGACTGACCCGTAGGAAGCCGACTCCCACAAATGCCAATAAGGGTGAGCTATGCAACAGGAAATGCTAAGGTATGTCGACATCGATTACTCAAGCATAACTTTTACTTCGAGAAAAACTTTGCTTGAGTAGGGGGCTACATAGGGGATATGGTCTCCCTATTAAACAAAAAGCAAGCAACAAAGGATATGCACTCCCTATTAAACAAAAAGCAAGTAACAGAGGATATGCACTCCCTATTAAACAAAAAGCAAGTAACATGGGATATGCACTCCCTATTAAACAAAAAGCAAGCAACATGGGATATGCACTCCCTATTAAACAAAAGGCACACTAGTTTGGCGTGTTAAACTAAAGATTACATGTTCTAGCCTATTCTCTCATTATTTTTCTACAAGGACTAATATATGAATGCAGGGAGCTCAATTTTAGGCTAACAGGGACTTGAGGTCGAGGCCGACCCTAGCCTCTTCCCTCATTTTTCTTTTGCAGAAATTAACATTTCGATGTAGGAACTCGAAATTTTCAATAGCATGAAAAGCGCCCAAGGACAACCCTATAGTCTTATCGTGTTAATCACATAAATGACTAATGGAAAAGAAGCACCTACACAGGGGGCTTCAAAATGGATATTAAATTAGTTACAAACAAAAAGATAGATACCGACTGATCATAAAAAAGACTCATCTGGAAATCGACTTTCATCCATGTAGAGGAGATCCTCGCAATAAAGCAGGTAGGACTAGCCTTGGAATGTTTGAACTCAAAAAGGCTTATGTAACCGTCCAAGTGAAGTGAAGAGGAAATCAGCACACAAATCGACACGAGTGAGAATTATACTCTTAAATTGGGCTTAGGGCGTTTGACCTATGGCAACAGGCCACCTCTGAATCCCAATTCAAGAGTGGGGGCTTAATGTTATGAGTGAATTTGGACCTAGTTTTAAGAAAGTCGAAATGACGAGAGCCCAAAGAAAAAAAACCCACAAAAGACCATTGGACCCGAATCAATCTCTACGACTATTCCCTCCCCTAAAAGGAAGGGGAAAACCCTAATTTCAACTATAAATAGAAGAGGCTAACCCCAAGGTAAGGGGACTGAACGATGTATTGAACCTTCTCCCTAATTCTTATTTTACTTTGCTTCACTTACGATCTCCCGACTGACTTAAGCATCGGAGTCGATGTGGCAAACACCACACCGGTACTCAGATTTCTCTTCTTTTGCAGGCCACGTCTTTCCCCTTCAAATAAATTTACCGTTGATGTCACGTGAAGGTCAGGTAAGTCGCTTGACCAAATTTTGGCATGAACAAGGGTTAAAAATGATTTTTTCCCTTTAAAGTAAATGGAAAAGAAGATCCAAATTCTGAGATATGTATGGTGATGGCAAATTTCAATTAATTAATGATTGGTTGTGTTTGGTAATGGTGATAGATGAGGTTTTTTTTATTTATTTAGAAGGTGATAGATGAAGTTGGAAGAGTATTGATCATGGTTGCCCAATCCAATATCAGCACAAGGATGGTGATAACTCAATACTTTGACCCAACTCAACATAGTTCTCCCAACTACCATCCAACTACCTTTTCTTCTTGCAAGAAATAAAATTAATACAACTAATTCTAAATTCTTATATATAGGAAAGATTATTCATTGATTTGAATCCATTTTGTATTTGGATATGATTACATTCAATTCATGGGATCCCAACATTCTTATATAATATTAAAAATTGCTTTCCATGCCTAAATAGTCTAATTCGAATATCAAATTAAAGAAATTTGATTGGTATCGAATATATAAATTAATTGCTGATTGAGAGATTACAATCAGGCACGGAATGAAGTTTAATTGCAGATTAATGGCAGCCCACAGATTAGCTCGCATTTTTTGTTCAGTCGAATCAGTTCCTTGATGAGGGCGATTCGGTGTTTTTGGAGATATTCATTCCTAAGTGGCTATCTTCTACCACTATAGTAGCGGGTGGTTTGTTCCTAACTCTTTTCGGTTTAATGAAGTTTTATTTTAAAAAACAATCTAAAAGCACAGACACTTTGTCAAACACCTCGACACTCCGACACTTGTTGGACACGTATCTGACACTTATTAGCACAATTGATATGTGACAAATACTAGTTGTACCAATAAGTCCATATCGAACACTTGTTAAGTATACTAAATAAACATAATACTAGATGACAAAAATAATAAATTTTAGGGAAAAAATCAATTTTGATCCCTGAACTTAGCGAGTTGAATCAATTTTAACCCTAAACTTTTAATTTCATCAAATTGAACCCCAAACTTAATTAATTGTTTCAATTTGAACCTCAAACTTGTATAAATGTTGCAATGGAGACCTTTGGTCAACTTTTCATTTAAATAGCTATTAAAACATGTAATTGACAATTACTTTTTCTTTTGTTTTTAATTCACGTTGCACCTGAGTTAGTGTTTTGTAAAAAAATTGTTGGAAAAACTCTTTATCATAAGAAATCAAATATCTCATATTATTCTTCTCATCATTATCCAAAAAAATCACAAAATTATTGGCAAGAAAAATCCAACAAATATGAGAAATAAAAAAAAAAAAACTTGAAACGTTACAAATGTACAAATGTAGGAAATGATTCTTCTATAGCAAGAAAAAAAAAATCACACAGACTTCTTAACATCAAGAAAAAACTAGCAAATATTTGAAAATAAAAAAACCCTCCAAAGCTTATTTGCTTTCGTAATCTTAGATAGTAGCAAAAAAAAGTCCTCACAAAATTCTCAACAAGAAGAAAATGTCATCTAAAATAAAGTTTCTCTAATATTTAATTTATAAGAAACCAATTCAGGTGCAATGTGAGTTTTGAAAAGTTAACCAAAGGTATACATTGTAACATTTATGCAAGTTTGGGGTAAAAATCAGTACTATCTAATAAGTTTGAGGTTCCATTTGATGAAATTGAAAGTTCAAAATTAAAATTGATACAACTTGTTAAGTTTAGTGTTCAATTCGATAGAGTTAAAATTGATACAACCAAAGTTTATGGTTAAAAATGTTTTTTTCCCTAAATTTTAAGAGTGATCAAAATATATCAAACCAATTTTTTTTTTTTAGCATACAAATTCATAAATTTATTGATTTTGAATTTCCTTCTAGTGTAAAAATGATATATATTTTAAAAAAAATGTTTATTTTACTAAGCGTATCGGTGTCCTAGATTTTAAAAGAATTGCATGTCACCATGTCCGTGTCATATCTGTGTCTCGTGTCCGTATCCGTGCTTAGAAAAAATTGCTATTTACATTGAAAATATTATCAAATAAGTTATTTAAATTATATTTAATTTAATACGATTGATTTTAAAGGGTAAGAAACTATCATATTTTTAAATTTTAATAGTTTTAAGACTATTTCTTACAAAATTCTTTAAGGGGCCGTTTGGCCCACTGTGTTGGTTATAATAGCCTCCGTTATTATAACCAACCCAGTGTTTGGGGCGCCAACAAAAATAAGGGGCGGAGTTCGTTATTTTTCCCCTCTGTGTTGCTACAGTAACCACTATTCAACTCACCCCAATTATTCTATCCATTCTCTACAGTAACTCTTTTCTCTATTCCTCCATGTGACTCATTGACTTTTCTACGGACGACCGGCCGACGACTTTTCCGACGACCACCGACAACTTTTCCGACGACCACCGTCGACTTTCCAACCACTTTTCCGGCAATCACCGACGACTTTTCCGACGACCGCCGTCGACTTTCCGGCCACTTTTTCGGCAAACACCGACGACTTTTCCGACGACTGCCGTCGACTTTCCGGCCACTTTTCCGGCAATCACCGACGACTTTTCCGGCGACTCTTTTTTTTTTTTTTTTTAATCTTCTTCTCATTTTCATTTCGAAAAATATAAAAAACGAAAATAAAGAAAAAAAGAGTAGAAGAAAATGAAAGGAAAAATTTTCGATCGCCGAAAAATTTGTTGCTGGTCGTCGGAAAAATCATAAAATTTCTAGTGAGAGTTAGATACTAGGTTGTCTTTGTACATATATATAAATATGGAGTTTTATTACATAATTTACTTTTGATAATGAAGTATATGAATGTTTACCTTCATCGTACCATATTTTTTGTTCCAAATTATACTACTCAAGTTTTTATTTTATGTGATTTCTATTTTATTTGATTCTTTTGATAATAAAGGCAAAATGAGTTTTGAATAAACATTTATCATTTTTACGTTGGAAATACATAAATGAAACAAATATGGTTTTTCTATATGAAATCATAAAATGACTTATTTTATGAAAAAAACATGACTCTAAAACAAAGAAAATCAACCTTTACTTTAGGTTATTTTTGTTTCCTTTTAAGCTAAACACATAATTTAACCCTTGTACCCAAAACTTTTATTTTTTTTACAACTAAACTTTTTTTTTTATTATTATTAATATTTGAAGTACAAAGTCGTATGAGGAAAATAAACAAAAAAAAAAAAGTCAAGAAAAAAAAACAGTAAGCTTGAACACAGACTATTTTATCCCAGACTATAATAATTTGCACCCCAAACACATACTATTTTATCCCAGACTATAATAATCTGCACCCCAAACACAGACTATTTTATCCCAGACTATAATAATCTGCACCCCAAACACAAACTATTATAACCCCCAGACTATTATAATCCCCCAGCTATTATAACCCCCAGCTATTATAACCAACCCAGCGCCCCAAACAGCCTCTAAGAGATCATGCTCTTTTCAGATAGAGAGAGATAGAGAGAGAGACTATTTAACTTAAAAGACTCCATTTTATTAAATTGAGTTTTTTTTAGAGATATATTAAATTGAATAATGAATTTAAATAAATAGTAAAATCATAAAAGATCTTTTTAAATAAAAAATTTATATGTTGATATTTTGTTCCTTTTTCTTTCTTTACTATCTATTTTTGTGTATAGATTATTTAGTAATATTTTAATTTTTGGAACTAAAAAAAAGTTTTTATTTTTGGGTTTTTAAATATTTTTTAGTGAATAACAAAATTTGCATACAATTATGGAGTAACGTTTGTTTTTCAAAAATTTGCAACAAAAGAAATTAAACGTTACAGATGGACCTAAAATTTATTTACTTTGTGGTCATACTGAAAATGCTTTGAATAAATTAATTTCTTTGATTAAAATAATAAAAAATCAGAACCCTATATTATCCATATATACAACAGTAAAAAAGAAAAACAAATTCATCCTCTAGAAATTAGAATCAAGAAAAAGAATAATGAAAAAAAAAAAGAAAAATCGATCAATTACTCAAAACTCATCCTAAAAAATTAACTCACAGTCAAGAACGCTAGCCCTCTTTGCCGCAATCAATCCTTCTCAATCCTTCCGATTTCTTCAATCTTCGAAATCACTTCCTTGAAACCCGGCCGAAGATCCGGCGAAGAAGAACAACAAGCCTCGGCGATCTGAACGAGGCATCGGAGAATCCGCTCCTCGGAAACAGCGCAATCGCCGCCGTCTCCGCCGCTAGCAATCGCATTTCGATTCGCCGGCTCTTTGGTGGAGAGCAACTCGAGTAAGATCTTGCCGTAGCTGTAGACGTCGGTCCGTTCGTCGGCGTGGGTCATGTTGAGCAGCTCCGGTGGCTTGTAGCCGGAGGCGGCGGAAAGTTGGAGCATTTGTTGAGTCGCGGCGGCGTTGAGGAGGAGATGGAGGCCGAAATCGGAGACGTGCGGGTGGAGATTTGGATCGAGAAGAATGTTCTTGGACTTGAGATTTGCGTGCGGTACTGGTTTTTGCAATCCGTTGTGAAGGTGATCTAGGGCTTTTGCGATTCCGAGGGAGATTCTGTAAATGATCTCCCAATTTTTTGATTCTGATTCTCCTACTGTTCAATCACAGCTAAAACAATTAGCTTAAAATCAGAACAATTTTTTTTCTGTGATTTTTTTTTTTTTAAATTCAACCATTTTATTGCTAGTTTTCTATTTTTTTAAAAAAAAATTATATTACTTAATTTAATAAATACAAGCAAACATACATAAAACAGTTAAAAAAAATTATATTATTTAATTTAATAAATACAAGCCATTGGTTTCAATATCTGATAAATTAGAAATTAGTTTTATATTATACAAAATTTTTAGTTGAAATTCTGATTAAGAAATAATATTATGTGAATGATAACTTAGGTTCATTTGATAACCATTTCAGTTTTTGGTTTTTGGTTTTTGTGTTTTTGGTTTTTTGTTTTTAGTTTTCTGTTTTTCCATATATGTTTGATAGTTTTAGAGAGAGAAAAATGTGTAGAGACGTTGAAACAAAAATTTAGAGACAAAAATATAAATGTTTTCGAGAGAAAAGTTTTTTTTTTTAAAAGACGAGAGAAAAGTTAAACATAGAAAATTTAGAGAGGTGAAAGAAAATGTTTAGAGAGAGAATATTAGTTAGACTCGAGAAAAGGTTGTAATTAGAGAAAAATAGAAAAAATAGAGTAAAAACGATAAAATTTATATAAAAAAATTAAATAAACAGAGAAAATTTAGAGTGATAGTAAGGTTAAGAGTAAAAATTAAGCTAAAGAAACAACGATAAATTAGAAAAATAAAGAAAAGTTGTAGAAATAGAAAATTTTGGAGATTTTTTTTTTCAAAAGAAAAATTAGAATATGTTTATTAAGGAGAGAAAAGTTGTTGATAAATTTTTAGAAATAGATAAGTTATAGAAAAAAAAAAGTTTTGAGAGAGAAAAATAAATTTTATAAAGAGAAAAACGTTTTAGAGAGAGAAAAAAATAGAAAAAAAATGAATTTGTTGGAGAGATAGGTAAAAGAGGAGAAAAATAAGCATTAGAAAAAAAATGAATTTTTCTACTTTTTTTGGTTTTTGAAATTTGCTTATAATTTCAAAAACGTTTTTAGAAAACAGGAAACAGAAAACAGAAATGGTTATCAAACACCATGTTTTTTAAAAATGAAAAACAAAAACAGAAAACGGAAAACGAAATGCTTATCAAACGGCCCCTAATGTTTTGACATCAAAAAGTTAAATAAAATAAATCATAAAATATACTTAAATTAAATCTTTAAATTAAAAAGTGCAAAAAAAAATCAAAAGTTTCTACCTTAGATCAAAATATAAAATAAATATATTTAGATATAGATATAAATAAATTTGATAGGGATTTTAAACCATTCAAATATTTTATATATTTTATCAATTAGGAGATTTGAGATATGTGTCTAGATTTTCTAACATTATTCATATATTATTTAAAATAATAAATAAATATATATATATATATTTAAATTAAAAATGATAAATAAAAAAAAAGGAAAGTCTTTCAATTAGGAAGGAGCAAAAGAGAAAATAAAAAGTTTTGCCTAAAGTTCCTAATAGGGGTCCATTTATTCCAAGAGTGTCTAACTTGTTATAATTTTATCAGTTCACAATCGGATATTAAAGAAGTTTAAAAAGTTCATTCACGTATTTATCCTTACTAGTTGACAAAAAAGAAATGACTTGGAAAAAACGGTAGTTAGACTAAAATTGAAAAAAAAAAAAAATGAAATCGCTAAAAGTAAGGAAGAAAACAAAAATGGAAGGTTTAATATATAAAAAAAATAATACGAAAATAAATTCATAAAATAAGTGTTACCAAATTTGATAATCTCAGTTGGTTGAAAAAAAAATCAATATTTATTAGAATATCACAATTAAATAAGGACATTTAGAGAAGAATAAAAATTAAATTAATGCATGAAATCTTAATAAATTTAAAAATTTTAGATAAATTTGAAATTAATGGATTAAAAGAGTCAATCCACTATAATTTATGGGCTCAAAATCGAACCAAATCAGTCGAATTCGTTTGGTTCAGTTTGATTGGTCGGTTTTTTTAGTTTTTATTTGCACCCACCTCCACCTCTGGTTTTCTTGTTTTATAACCCCTTTTTATTTTTTATTTTTTAAAAACAAAGCTAAAAATTGAAAACCAAAAAACAAAAAAAAAAAGTAACTTAGATTTTTTTTTTTTGAAATTTGATTTAGAATTCAAATTCAGGTGAGAAGCTTAAAAAATGGAGTTGAAATAAATATAATTTTCAAAAAAAAAAAAACAATAATAATAACAAAATGTTTATCAAACATCTAAATTACTAAAAGTACTTTTTAAAACACCGCATTTAATTAGAGTAGGCTAATAATCTTCTAAAAGAAAAAAAAAAAAAAACAGAGTAGGCTAATAATGATTTTGATCAAACAAATTTCACTTTTTTTTTTTTAAATCAATATACATCCCTCAACTTTGACGTTGTATATGAATCAAAACTCTAAAACTAATATATAATTGTATCAATTTAAACCCTAAATTTCATAAATGAATCAATTTAGATCATTTGTTAGTAATTTTTAACTAATTTTCACTTGATTTTGCAAAATCACCGAAATAAAATATTCTTCCTCCAAAATCCTACCAAAGTAGTAAAAAAAATGATCACATAATTCTTCCTATATAAGTTGAGAAAAATAGAGGAAAACAAGAAGATGAAAGACAGTTATATTAATGAAAAACTACTACTATCCATTTGATTCCAACTTTTCTTTAATATTACACTCTTATACACGTGTGAATTTTGTGTATTAACGGCTTAAAACAATCATAACAAATGATCTAAATTGATCGAGTTATAAAGGTTTAGGGTTTTAATTGATAATTATTAGTTTGGACATTTTAAAGGATCTAAATTTTAAATTCAGAGAATTAAAATATAAAAAATTATATATATATATATATATATATATATATATATATATATATGAACCACTTTTTTTAATAAAGCTATAAATAAAATCAAAATATGACTTTACATATGAAAGAGAAATGTCAATGTATCACTTTACCCAAAAAATAATAATAATGAAAATAATGAAAATGTCAAATGCATCCATCTTATGTGTGAGGTGGACAGAATTTTTCTTATCTTATTTTTAGTTTAACATCATTCAACTTAAATAAGATAGTTTCTTTAAAAAAAAAAAAAAAAAAACTTAAATAAGATAGTGGGGAGAAACTATGCAAGCTAAGATATATTAAAATAAATTCTTAATATCTTATTTTCCTATCATCAAAAGGAAAAAAAACTCTTCATTTTACAAAGCAACATGAAAAATATATGTGTTTTCTACCAAAAGAAAAGAATCATGGATACATTTATTTATAAAATGATCACATAGAAAGAACATAGGTAACTAAGTAGCATATGTCCTAGATCAAAAAAGACAAAAGTTCAATTGAACTAAAAATATCAAATATGTAGTTAGGAATGAAAAAAGGACTATATTTATAAAAATTTTACAAATAATTACTATAAATTTACACATTTTTAAAAAACAGTACGAAAATACAATATTCTAAAACAAAATTACGAAATACATTTTTAAGGAAAAAAATCGTGGAAATTCACGGAAAAAAAAAAGTAGGAATTATCTTTTTGGAAGAAATAATTGGAAAGATAGTTCATAAAAGACAAATAAAAAACGCCCGCTGGCCGAACCAGAATCGTCGCCATCTCTGATTTCCCCATTGACAATCAACAACAACAAAAAACTCACCAAAAAAAAAAAAAAAAAAAAAAAAAAAAAGTTGCCGACATCCACCCAGAAAATCAAAATCAAAATCAAATTAATATTCTCGAGAAACAAACAGAAAATCAAAATAAAAATTACCTCTAATGAACTCCGCCAAATTCCCTCTGCCGTAAAACGGATGAACGAGAAGCCTCTCGCCCCTCCCGCCGGCGTAAAATCCGAGCATCGGTACCAAATTCCGGTGCCGAATCGATCCCAGAAAGCGAACCACCTGGTCTCCGGCGGAATGTTCGACGGTGGCCGGGCGGAGGAATCTGAGTAGTCTAGTCCTCTGGGTGCTCTGTAACGAAGCCTTGTAGAGAGTTCCATAGTGGGATTTTCCGATCACTTCCCCCGGCGCTTCCAGAATCTCGTCGATCGTCAACTCCTCGCCGCCCTCAAACGTTATCAGCTCCTCCTCCACCGCCGTGGGCGTGGCCGTGTCTTTTCTTTTCAGCTTGTTATTTTCCGGCGACGGCTTCTCGATGTCGTGTGCGTGGTCTGTTTTGAAGAGCTTATGGCGGAAAAGGAAGATGGAAATTAGGAGAAGAACAAAAATGGTGGCCGAAGAAACCAGAAGAATTAGTTTGAGCATGTGGGTATGTTGAAAAATTTGATCTTGAAATTGATGCAGGAAGAAAAAAATTGAAGTTTTAGGGAGAGGAGAGGTTTGTTATGATTAAATGTGTGATATTTTGTTGTTTGTTTGTTTGTTTTTTTTGAGTTTGAGGGGTTATGGGGTTATTGGGAGGTTCGAACAGAGGAGAGGGAAATACTTTACTTAGCGTGTGTGGTAGGGGAAATACATCCATCCAGCCAACAACATGGACCCCACTTTTATATATAATAATTGATTAAAGGGATAAAGGTAAATAGAATTATGTTAGATTATCCGTTCTATCGATGTCTAATAAATTTCTGAATTTTGTATATAGTTTAATAGACTAACTTGAATATAGCTTAATTAGTCATAGATATATGTCTTTTTTTTTTTTTTTTTTTGACAATATGTGAGGTGAGATATTCGAACCATAGACCTTGTGGTCATCCTACAACTGTATGCGCTATTGTTGACTCATAGATTTATGTCTTTGAACAAAAGATCTGAAATCTAAATCCACATCTCAATAGGTTATTGAACTAAAAAAAAGAATCTAATAGATTCTTGTACTTTAAAAAGTATTAATGAATCCTTGAACTTTTAATTTTAAGTTCATTAGGTAACTTTGGAAAATGTGTATTATAAATCAAGAGAATTTATTAGGAATCAAATGAAAGTCTAAGTATCTATAATGTATAATATTGAAATTTGAAGGATCTATTAGACATTTTTTTTTAAATCTCAAGGATCAATTATACATATACATACACAATCCTCAAAATTCAAAATTCAAGAACAAAACTGGTAATTTAACAATAAAACTATTATATAATATGTTTAAAGGAAACATAAATGAGATTGAAATGCATGAGAAAGTTTGTGAAGCTAGCATTATATTTGTTATGAAATAATATAAGAACAAAAAAAAAAAAAAAAAAGGAAATCTATATGAGAGATTTAAGGAGAAAACAAAATAGAGAAAAGGTTGAGAGATAAGATAATGTTGTCAATTATTAGAATTGTTGTGGCTTCCATTCTCATGAACATGGTCTATTTGGCGTTTTTTTTTTCCTTTTTTATTACAAAACTCTCAAAAGTGACAACAATTTAATCACAATAGTTATACAATATTTATTAATAAAATAAATGCAAGAGTTAGGAGTAATGTCTTCCATAACTTAGGTCTAGGATTTTAAATGAAGATTTGACACCTAATAACTCTTATATTCTCTTGCATCCTTTCTACTTAAACATCAATTATATTGTCTTTGTTTTGCTTTTGAAAATGACAATTGTCTCACAAACCAACGCAATCACTTAATATAGAATTGAATCACATTTAATCCTGAAGTTTCTTAGATTGTTAATATAAGTAAAATAGTATACCTTATTATTTTATTTAACCCTTCTTTTTATATATCATGTTATTACTTTTACTATATAAAATCATCTCCTTTTCAAATGTGATGTTAGCTCACCTATGTGTTCTCTTGCTGAAGAGCTTATAAAGGGAGTTCCTCCTTGTCTATGCAACCTCAACTTTGACACTCAATGGCCATCAAGATTTCCTTGTGACCTAGATGTGCCACGAATTGTCTCGAGTGGCTTTTGAGAATGAAGATTACCTATGTATAAGCTCACACAAATTCTTTAAATATGTTTTGTATAGATTTTGGTACCTAGTGACCTCGACATTCCCCTAATCCCTATGACCACCAACATAAAGTATTTTCTCGGCTTGCTTTGTCCTTAATCACGTAATTCCTAAGAAAATTTACTAGATGATTACTCAACTAGAATTGTTTTAGGTCAAACACATCACTCTGGATTTTCATCGAGTTTTCATACAAAAAAAAATGGTTAGTTAATATTATTTTTTTAAAAAATAAAGGTAAGATATAAAAACACATTTTATTAAAAATACTTTTTTTAAAAAATGTTTAAACTAGAAGATATTGTAAATGGACTTATATGCTCATGTACACCCTTTGCAAAACCATCCTCATGTACACAAAAACCAAAATCAGAAACTTGTACAATATCTCATGTGCACCCTAATTTAGCGGCTTGGAGCACGAAAATAGATCTTTTAATAGAAATGTGTGAGTAAGATTTCAGGCACATTATCCAAATAAAGTGTGTGTGATTGGTAATATAAAAATAAAAAATTGAAAACAAGAAAGAAAAATTTCATATTTTCGTTTAAGTGCTTTCAGATCTATTGGGAGCAGATTTTATAGAAATTGGATCCTAATTTAGCCATTATTATATATTTATAAATCATAATAAATTGTTCTAGTTAGCAACTAAATATTAGCTTGAATATCTCAACTATTATTAATTTATTTGTGAGCCTATTTTATGTTATAAATTTTATAGAAATATTATTTTATAATATCATATAATTTATAATATATTATATTAATATATATGTTTAATTAAAAGAAATGAAATGATTTTATAACATGAAATAGTCTATTTATCAAAGTTCTTCCCTTTTTAAATGCAATTTCTGATTTTAAAGCCCCGTTTGATAACCATTTCGTTTTTTGTTTTTGGTTTTTGAAAATTAAGCTTATAAATACTACTTCCACCCACAACTTTCTTTATTTTGTTATCTACAACATTCCCATGTTTTAAAAAACAAGTCAAAATTTGAAAAAAAAAAAGTAGTTTTTAAAACACAAATGTCTACTTAACAAAAATGAAAACCATGATAAGAAAATTGAGAGAAAACAAACAAAATTTTCAAAAACCAAAAACCAGATGGTTATCACACGGGACCTAAACTTTCAAATTCAAATTTTGGATACATCGAAAACATACAAATATTGTTTTCAAAATTTTCACTAGTTTGGATATATCATAGAATCCAAAAACAAAAACAAATATGTGAAACACATGTTTGTTAATACATTGGAATTAGTGAATCTGAAAATATAAAACAAAATCCAATTCTTCTTTCATAAAGTACCCCTTTTTCCTTATTATCTATTGGGTTAATTTTCTGACTTTCTATGGTTTGCCCGTGTGTATTGGGCCTATTTGTCCTTTATGTGTGCCCTATTTTCTTTAGCCTTAATATTGTATCAGACTGCTTGTCATTCTTCTTCAGTGTGCTGTAACATCAATACAACTCTTCTTCTCTGCATTTTTCCTCATTTAGATGGTATCAGAGCTTTGAATTTTTTGAGCTATGTCGACAGAAGCCTCCTCTTCATCTTCTTCTTCTGCACCGCTTACCTCACCTGTCCTCTCTCCGTCTACTCCCATCACTACACCGGTTGCTACACCGATAGACCAGACAGTTCAACCACGACCTGTTTTTCCCTAAATTCACCCAAACTCCACCCCTGTCTTTCCTCAAATCCGACCTGCAAATGCTACTCACACTTCTCCTCAGACATACCCACCAAATCCATATCCATCCCAACCGTTTTATCCACCTCCTACTAGTTTCTTTCAACCTTATTACCCTTCAAACTATCCATGCCCACAATACCCACCTCTGCTCCAACTCCTCAAATACCTCAGTCTCATTTTGCCCCAAACCCCTACCCGTCTCTGCCTCAACCCTTATCAGTTAAACTCACATATTCGAATTTCTTACTCTAGAAAAATCAATTGCTCAATGCGGTGCTAGCTAATGGACTTCACGACTTTCTTGATGGCTCAATACCGGCTCCTCCAAAATTTCTGGATGCTCAACAATCTCAGCCAAATCCTGATTTTCTTGGGAAAGGTATAATCGATTTATTATGTGTTGGATGTATTCCTTGCTTTCTGAAGAAAAAAATGGGTGAAATAGTCAATTTGGAAACTGCCTCTGAAATATGGAACTCCCTGAAACGCTCTTATGATTCTAAGACTACTGCTAGGATAATGGGTCTTAAAACTCAACTCAAACGAATTAGGAAGGATGGTCTCTCTGTTAGTCAGTACTTATCTCAGATAAAGGATATCACTGATAAATTTTCAGCTATTGGGGAGCCCATCTCTTACCGGGATCATTTGGCTCATATCTTAGATGGTCTTGAGAGTGAGTATAATGCGTTTGTTACCTCTATTCTGCCTTAGAGGATGTTCGGAGTCTTTTACTTGCTTATAAGGCTCGGTTAGAGAAACAGAATAGTGTGGATACTCTTAACTTAGCTCAGGCGAATCTTGCTAGTCTTAGTCTCCACAATAACAGTCGTCGGTCGTCTCCTCGCCATCTTCACTGAATTTCCCTAGACCTCTATTCAATCCATTGCCATTTTCCTCTTCACCCATAACCTCTACTAGTTTTTTACCTAGTATTCTTGGTAAGCCTCAAGCCCAACCCTCACAAAAATGGCCTTCTCGTTCGAGTTCTAGTCGCCCTCAGTGTCAGATATGTGGCAAATTTGGGCACACCGCTCTCATTTGTCATCACCGCACCAACCTTGCTTATCAAACTCCTCCTCCACAAGCTATGCTAACCACTGCTCCTTCATCTATTGCCACAAATGATGCTGCCTCTACTGTTTCCATGGAGTCTTTTCACCCCTATGAAAATTGGTTTCTTGATTCTGGTGCTACACATCATATGACACCGGATGCTTCCGCTTTCTCTCATTCCATGCTTTATGTTGGTGGTGAACATGTGACTGTTGGGGATGGTAAGCATATTTCTATCTCTTGTATTGGTTCTCAATTACTTCCTTCATGTTCTCCTAAACCTATATTTCTTGATACTGTGCTTTATACTCCAGCTATCACTAAAAAATTATTGAGTGTAGCTCGTCTTTGTAAAGATAATAAAGCATTCGTTGAGTTTTATTCTTCTTCTTTTCTTGTCAAGGATCTTCAAACCAAGCAGGTTCTTCTCACGGGAACTCTTGAAGATGGTCTTTATCGTGTGTCTCCTTCCTCTAAACCGTTTTCTGCTTCTTCTGGTGTCCACGGTCGTCCTCCAGCTGCTATTTTTCTGTCTTCAGCTGCTGCCCCCAATTGGCATCTTCGTTTGGGACATCCAGCTGCTGCCACTCTTCGTCATGTTATGTCTTCAATTAATGTTTCTTGTTCTCATGTCAATGACTTTTGTTCCTCATGTCAAATGGCCAAGAGTCATCGTTTACCTTTTGCTTTAGCTGAAAATAAGTCATGTATACCATTTGAACTTGTTCATTCCGATGTATGGGGGCCTTCCCCGGTTGTTTCTGTTAATGGAAATTGTTACTTTCTTTTGTTTATTGATGACTATACCCGATATTCTTGGCTTTATTTATTGAAATCCAAGGATGATACTCTTTCTTGTTTTATTCATTTCAAAAAGATGGTTGAAACTCAATTTGATTGTCGTATAAAATGCCTTCAAACCGATTGAGGTGGTGAGTTTCGTAGTGTTTCTTCCTTCTTATCCTCTCATGGTATACTTCATCGAGTATCTTGTCCTTACACTCCGCAACAAAATGGGCGTGTTGAGCGTAAAAATAGACATGTTGTGGAAATCGGGTTGTCCTTGCTTGCTCATTCTAGTGTTCCTTTAAAGTTTTGGAGTTATGCTTTTCAAACCGCAATTTATCTCATAAATCGCTTGCCCACTCCGGTTTTGAATTCTCAAAGTCCTTATGAGTTTCTTTTTAAACGTTCTTCTGATTTTTCTATCCTTCGGAGTTTTGGGTGTGCTTTTTTTCCTTTTATTCGCCCTTACAACTCTCATAAACTTATGTTTCGGTCTAAAGAGTGTCTTTTTCTTGGCTATAGCTCTAACCATAAAGGTTATTTATGCCTTGATCCTATTTCTGGTCGCTTATATATTTATCGTCATGTTGTTTTTAATGAATCCTTTTTCCCTTGTTCCAAAGTTGATTTCACATTTGGTCCTATTAAATCTTCCTCTAAAGATCAGTTTATTTTTTCTTCTGCTCCCTTTTCGGTTCTGCCTTATACTTCTCCTTCTTCCCCTGTGTTGAATTCTTCGTCCACATCCCCTTTTCATCCCCCTGGTTTCACTCCATCTCCAACCTATCATGTTCATCACCAACCTTCGGCACTGCCTAGTCCTTCTCCTTCAGTCTCTTCTTCTTCGGCCCTTGATGCTCCTGCTACTTCTCCAACCCCTGCTTCTTATGCTAATTCTCCACCCATTCCTTTGTCGGCTGCTTCACCAATTGTTGTTGCCTCACCCTCCCTTTCGGCCTTGCCTTCGGCCCAAATCCCCCCTTCTACTGATGTTTCTGCCAATGTCTCTTCGGTCCCATCTCTTCCTGTTGTCACTCATACTTCTTCACAAGGTACAATAGCTAATATTCACCCAATGGTCACTCGCGCAAAGGCTGATATACATAAGCCCAAGTGCTGGTTGTCCATGGTTTCTTCCGCTTTATCTCTTCCTTCTGAGCCCTCCAATTTTAAGACAGCTGTTAAATGTGTAGAGTGGCGTGAGGCTATGCAAAAGGAGTTTGATGCCTTAGTTAAGAGTCACACTTGGTCACTTGTTCCACCATCTCCCAACTATAAAGTGATTAGTTGCAAATGGGTCTATAAACTAAAACTTCGACCCAATGGGGAGATAGAAAGGTATAAGGTTCGCCTAGTTGCTCGGGGCTTTGATCAAGCATATGGGATAGATTATTTTGAAACCTTTAGCCCCGTGGTTAAATCGGCTACTATCCGATTGGTTTTATCTCTTGCTGTACAGTTTAATTGGTTTATCAAGCAATTAGATGTGCATAATGCCTTTCTCAACGGTGATCTTCATGAGGATGTGTATATACTCAACCAAAGGGGTTTATTGATGAAAAACGGCCAAATCATGTTTGTAAATTGCAAAAGGCACTCTATGGGTTAAAACAAAGTCCTCGTGAATGGTTTTTGAAGCTTAGCAACTGTCTTTTAGAGTGGGGTTTTACTGCTGCAAAATCTGATACTTCATTGTTTATTTTTCGAAAGAATTCAATTTTGGTTATTTTCCTCATTTATGTGGATGACATACTTGTTACCGGCAATAGTTTGGCCCTTATAAAAAAGTTTATTGCTTCCCTCAATAATTTGTTTGCCCTGAAGGATCTTGGAAACCTATCATATTTTTTAGGCATTGAATTTCGAAGGGATGATCAGTCTTTACATATGTGCCAGACTAAATATTTTTTGGATATTTTGAAAAAAGCAGATATAGAGGATTGTAAGCCAGTTGATACTCCAATGGCCACTGGTTCTGTGTTATCCATTCATGATGGGGATCCTATGCCCGATCCTAAGAAGTATAGGAGTATTGTGGGAGCTCTTCAATACTGTACTCTTACTCGTCCAGATCTCAGCTTTGCAGTTAATAAGGTATGTCAGTTTCTTCATGCTCCATCCTCCACTCACTGGAATGCTGTCAAACGCATTCTTCGGTATTTAAAGGCTACCATGTCTCTTGGTGTCTCCTTTTCTCTCTCTGGGCATCAGTCTATGGTCTGTTAAACTGATGTTGACTGGGCTAATTGCCCGGATGATCGTCGGAGTACTAGTGGCTATTGTGTGTTTCTTGAGAATAATTTAGTTTCTTGGTCATCTGCCAAACAAAAAGTCGTTTCTCGCTCTAGTGCTGAATCTGAATACAGGGGAATGTCGAATGCAACAGCTGAAATCATTTGGCTCAAATCTGTTTTGTGTGAGCTTGGCTTCCCTTCTTCGGTGCCGCTATTATTGTGTGATAATATTAGCGCCACCTACCATGCAGTGAATCCAGTGCTTCATACTCGATCTAAACACATTGCGATTGACCATCATTTCATTTGAGAACGAGTTGCACGCCAACAACTTTTAGTTTGGTTTGTTGCCTTAGAGGATCAGCTTGCAGATATTATGACCAAGCCACTTCCTACGGTTCAGTTTCAACGTTTGCGCACCAAGCTTTCTGTTCATGGCTGCCCAATTTCGCTTGCGGGGGGATCATAAAGTACCCCTTTTTCCTTATTATCTATTGGGTTAATTTTCTGACTTTCTATGGTTTGCCCGTGTGTATTGGGCCTATTTGTTCTTTATGTGTGCCCTATTTTCTTTAGCCTTAATATTGTATCAGACTGCTTGTCATTCTTCTTCAGTGTGCTGTAACATCAATACAACTCTTCTTCTCTGCATTTTTCCTCCTTTAGATTCTTACTTTTGTTATATATATTTTTTTAATTTTGTTTTAAACGACTCCATTTTAAATTTTGGTCAATTCGTAGGAGTGAATTCAAAGAGTTCTTTATTTATCTTTTTTTTTTTAAAAAAATAGTTCTTTATTTATCTTCTAATCATAGTTTTACTACAAGATTAATTGAATTGCGCACAATGAATGTTTATACACACTAAAACAGATAAAGAAGTGCATTGCTTACAATATAGAATTGTGGGTAGGTAAAGGAAACTTCAATAAGATCATGGGATAGGGTTTTTCATCTTAATTAAATGTATTGGATGTCAGGGACATTCTAATGGGTATTTGGGGTATGGTTTAGGTTTCGATGGTTTTGGATTTTGTTATAGGCAATTTTGGACCACCCCGATGTACAAGGAGCTGACGAGGACAACCGGGGAGAAATCAGGCTGGGAGATGGACCCAAGAGGCGAAATCGGCAAGTGGGACGAGCCAAGATCGAAGGGGTCGGGCTTTTGGCCCAACCCCCTACTCGGCCTCGGCCCATGGCCGAGGTCGACCCTTGGCCCGCTCGCGCAGGCTGAGCTCGTCCGACTCCATTTGGTTCCTACCTCCTTTGGCCGCCCCGGTTCCGCCTGGTTTGACCTAAAACGCCTCTGAATCCCTAAAAACCATAGGAGGATGGGCATGTATTTATACCCCTCTTCGCCACTGAAGAAGAGGACCCGAACTCTCTACTCTCTTCTCTTACTCTCTAGCCCTCCTACCTCCGTTTTCTAACTTAAGCATCGGAGTCGGTGTGGCTAGCACCACATCGGTGTGCAGTTTTCCGTCTTGCAGGCCACGCCTTCCCCCCTCATCTACAAATTTTTCGTTGGTGGCACGTGAAGGTCAGGTGAGTTCCCTCTGACCAAAATCAACCATCAACAGATTTCAAACTCAAAACCATGTTTGGCTCATTGTAATCACATTCGTGAAAACAATCCATGGGTTACACTCTCCAAACTCACCTCAAACCCATTTTAAACTCATGGTTTCTCTTACTTCCAAAAAGTTGGGGGACCAACTATTTCTTTTTCATTTTTATCATAATTTTGGTAGGTTCCACAATTTCTCTCTCAATTTTTCACATAACTCTTTTGGTTTCCTTATATTTAATTAACAATAGTTGAATATATATGCATAACTTTATACTGGTAAGATAAAAAAGTATATTTTAGGCAATTTACTCATAAAATAATAGTTAATTTTAAGTTAATGTATTAAAATAAAAAATATATTTATTTTCAAATTAAAAAATATTCAGGGTAAAAAAAAATTAAATAGGACTTTATTTTCAATTTATTAAAATAAAATTGATAATATTTAATTTTAAATTAGCTATAAAAAAAGAATGTATTTAATTTTCAAATAACATATTACCCAAAAAAAAAAAAAGACAAATTTATGTGTACAATTTAATTTTTTTTATTTAATTTTTTTTTGAATTAAAATACATTTGAAGGTGGAAAGATTCGAATCTATCTCTTGATCGAGGGTGCATACCAATTACCGAAGTTAAACTCATTTTGGCATATTATATTAATTTGAAATTATTTTGATTAAAATAACATAAATATATACCTATTTTTATATTTAATTTAGTAATTTTAAAATAACTTATATAATCTATTTTTTTATTTAATAAAATTTAAATTACAAAAACTATGAAAAATTTACTCTCTATGTTCCAAAATTTCCTTTTTCCACATGAATGTTTTTCTCAATAATTACTTTAACTTAATTATAACATTATAATTAATGTCATTATTGTGAACTATTGTTTTGAATTTAAAATATGCATGTCGATCTATGGAAAAAATGACAAAACTTAAGATTGTTATGTTATGTCTTTCAATTTGTTAATGGTAATCAATATGTTTCAATTGTTGGAAACACTTTTCTTATTCTTAGACTATAACATATTTAAATTAAAATTTTTAATTCAAAATTCTCTTAGAAATTGATTAATGCTACACAAGGGGTTTTATGCTTCATAAAACATCCACTAAAAAAAGGAAAAAAAGGAAAAAAAAATAGCAAAAGGATAATTTTTTTTTGCCTAACCTCGGGGTTCAAAATCCTGTACTCTAAATACAACTTTCTGATTTCCAAGGTTTATAACACTTTATTTATTTATTTATTTATTTATTTTTTATTTCCAGACTTCAGAACACAACACTCCAAATAGTGTTTTCTGATTCTCAAGCTTCACGACCATCTAGAACAAATCCCAAGAATTCGGACTCTGTAACCATGCCCTTAAAGTCTTTTTAAGTAGTCCATCGTGAGTGAACCAAACAGGACAATTATGGTTGGGGAAACGACTTTAGTTCCTTTATGGGTCCATAAGAATTTATAAGGATGGTCAATAGGGAAGACTAGGGATGAAAATTTTTCTCTGCATCGATCCTTGTCCTTGTGCTCATCCTCGATAATTTTAAATTGAGTTAAGAAAGTTATGTTCTAATTAAGTTATAATAGACTTTTATATAATTCGTTGTAGTAAATTTATAAATACAAAGAAGCCAAACCTCAAGAAACAACACATATTTCAATGCACCTATTGTAATTATCTCTAAATGTTTCACCAACCAAAACAAATTACAAATAGAACCTCAAACTACATGTACAACCTAAGCTAAAAAGTCGTAGTTCAAAAAACAATAGAACCTCAAACGCCCCCCCCCCCCATCCACATTAACTAAAAATAACTCAAGCTTCAACAAAGAAAACAACTTTCCCCTAAAAAAAACTAAAACTTCAACAAATAAAACAACTTTCCCCTAACTTTAAATTCACATTCACTAAAAAAACTCAAGCTTCAACTAAGACAACAACTTTCCCCTTACTTTAAATCCACATTCACTACAAAAAAACTCAAACTTCAACAAATAAAACAACTTTCCCCTAACTTTAAATCCACATTCATTAAAAAAAAAACTCAAACTTCAACAAATAAAACAACTTTCCCCTAACTTTAAATCCACATTCACTAAAAAAAACTCAAGCTTCAACTAAGACAACAACTTTCCCCTTACTTTAAATCCACATTCACTAAAAAAAACTCAAACTTCAACTAAGAAAACAACTTTCCCCTAACTTTAAATCCACATTCACTAAAAAAAACTCAAACTTCAACACCCTAAACAACTTTCCCCTAACTGTAAATCCACATTCACTATAAAAAAAAACTCAAACTTCAACAAAGAAAACAACTTTCCTCTAACTTTAAATCCACATTCACTAAAAAAACTCAAACTTCAACACCCTAAACAACTTTCCCCTAACTTTAAATCCACATTCACTATAGAAACTCAAACTTCAACAAAAAAAAATACAACTTTCCCCTAACTTTAAATCCACATTCACTAAAAAAACTTAAATTTCAACAAAGAAAACAATTTTCCCCTTACTTAAATCCACATTCACTAAAAATACTTAAACTTCAACAAACTTAAACTCCTCCCCCTTAGAAAGATACCTTCATTCAACAAATACAATGTCCCTCATCCAAAAACTACATAACAAATCTACAATATTAGTTACAACTATAC
Source organism: Luffa acutangula (assembly GCA_036850905.1). Lineage (NCBI taxonomy): Eukaryota > Viridiplantae > Streptophyta > Magnoliopsida > Cucurbitales > Cucurbitaceae > Luffa > Luffa acutangula. The sequence continues at coordinate 41,311,695 of CM072097.1, read as the reverse complement.
CATTCTAAAAAGTTCAACAATATAAATCTTAAAAAAGTATAGGAAACACATAATAAAAGTATTTTACATACCTTTTAAAGTTTTTCCCAAGAACTTTATCTATCAACAAAGTTTCTACACAACAAAAGTAACAAAAAAACTTTCAAATATAAATTTAACACTAAATAAACTAGAAATGGAAAAAAAAATACAAAGTTAAAATTCAAAAATATATCTCACACTCTCTTATGAACGAAATCTAGGGAAAGATGGTAAGAAACGAAAATGGGAAGGGAAGAAACGAAAATAGGAAGAAAAAAAAAGGGAGAGAAGTTACCACGGTGGCTATGGCGTTTTCCGGCACTCTCCGGCGGTCCCAACGGTCCAACACACTCGGTTGGAAGAGAGAAGAACAGAGAGGTCGAAGGGAGAAGAACGAAAGCTAGGCGAAAATGAAGGGGCTGCTGGTTTTTTAAAACATCTGCGACGCAAATAGGAAAACTGTCGCAAGCCTTGCGACAAAATATGCATTTTCGACGCTAAAATGATGTGATGGACACTCTATCCAAGTCTGCACAAGTCTGCACGATGGGAAGTTGTCTTGTCTACGGCTGCGACGCAATTTGATGGTTCGACGCAGAGCTTGAGACGAATTTTACCGTTTCGACGCAGAGCTTGAGACGAACTACTGCTTTTCGACGCTGGGTTTGCGACATATAGACGTTTTCGACGCAGATTGGAGCTAATTTTTTAATCTTGGCGGGAAGTTTTTAAAAATGTGGCGAAAATCGTGCTTTCGTCGCTGGGTTAGCGACGAAAAGGGAGTTTTAGTCGCATCAGACATGCGACGAAATGTTGTTTTCGACGCTAGCATATATACTCGGTCTACAATTTTTCATCGTACGACGAAAAATATACCAACGTCGCAAGGTTAGCGACTAAAAGCTTTTTTTTGTCGCATATATGCGACGTTTGGCATTACGTCGCTACGGTTTCGTCGCTAAAACCCTCCTTTCTTGTAGTGATATCTTTTCAAAAAAAAAAAAAAGCCAATTTAATAAAATCCTTTCCTACCAAAGCAAGCTTAGTTCAGCGGTAATTGACATGTACTCTCCACCATGAGGTTAGAGGTTCGAATCCCCCCACCTCCAAATGTTGATGTACTAAAAAAAAATAGTAACATTTTTTTTTTAAAAAAAAAGTTAACAAGAACCCAATTTTAAGTTTTATTGAAAATAGATAAACTAAATTTAGACATTTGAAATACATGGACTAAAACAAAATGAAACCAAAAGTATAGGAACCAAAATGATAATTCTGTTGGGTTTTATGCCCTAAAACTCGTAGGTAGTGAATGGTGACAAATTGTTCACTTGTATCAATACGTCGTTATTGAGGTTTGTACAATAAAGAGTTATTGTTACTAAAATTGCACAATTTGACCCAAATCCAATAAACTAAGATCCTAGGTTGTTTAGATGAAACTTGAACTAGTATGTGGGGACATACGGGGATCAGTGTTCAAGTAACAACTTAAATGGTCTATAGTATAGGGATAAGGCTGGGTACCTTATCCTGGTAACACTATGTGATACGGCCCACTTTGTATTCGATACAGATGCAATGATCCAAAGCATCCATGTAGGAGACATGCGAGTGGGGGTATCCTGTGCAATGAGTTTGCATAAGACCGGACCGCGAAATAGTAACCACTAGATGTAACACCGTTGACTAGTTTAGGTTTCTATTTCAATAGGATGACCTAGGTAACTCAATCTCAATCCTGAGTCTGTTATGAACTCCTTTTCAGGAGGGATTGTCCTTAGATCTGTATGGGTGAGAGTGGCCAGTTCGCCGACTCAATAATCCTACCATTTCAGGGACAAGACCGAATGGGGGTTGGGAACATAACAGTACAAGATGGAATTCACTCCTTCCCCTATTGGGGTAAGCAGATGTGTGTTTCCTTAAGGGTTGATTCCAGGTCTTGAACAAGGGCGCCCATCCTCTCTTGGCCCGAGAGGAACTGCTGTTTATTGATTGGATCATAAACAGATTGTTCATTAGAGGAATCAGTGGTACTTAAGGATCCAGAGGTAACCCAGGGGTAAAACGGTAATTTGACCCAGCTGGCATTATGAACACTCGTGAAGGATTGACTTACTGTTATTGGTCGATATCCGTGGACACATAAATATTCTACAGTGAGAAGAGTGCAACTATGGGTCTTTAGTGGAGTGACTCACAGTTAACGATTGTTGACTAACTTGGTTAATGAGTTTAGCCAATTAGTCTCGTATCGTTGGAGCTTCTGATCTGTAGGTCCATTAGGTCCACCTGCTATCTCGTAAAGGGTTCTGAGGTTAAATAGTCTTGAATAGAATTTGAAGTGTGTTCAAATTCGTTAAGGGAATTTTATTGTAATTGATACAATTAAAATAATGTATAAAGATACATTATAATATAAGTTTAATTGGTGAATTAAACTTTATATTATAAATTAATTTTGGATATGATTCAAAATTAATTAATGAGAGAATTAAATATTTGAAGGAGTTCAAATATTAAATATGAATTAGATTCATATTGAAACTATAGGTTAAATTTAATGTGAATGAGATTCATATTAAAACTATAGTATATGAGAGAATTATTTGAATAATGATTCAAATAGTAAATTAATTAAATATATGATATTTAATTAATGAATTAATTAATTGGAGAATTAATTAATTTAATTTAATTAAATGTGATTTGATTAAATTAATTATATAGTTAATATTAATGTACATTTGATGCACATTAAAACTATAGGTTAAAATGAGAGAGATTCATTTGAATATGATTCAAATGTGAAATTAATTAAATATTTGATATTTAATTAATGTGGGAACAATTAATTAAGAATTAATTGGATGGCCTATTTAATTCAATTGAATATGATTTAATTGAGTTAAAACTTTATATTATAATTGATTTAATTAAAATTCATTTAATTAAATTAATTATAAATAATTAGATAATTAGTTATTTAATTTAACGGCCTGGATCTCGTTGATTATGATCAACGGTGGAGATTGCGTAGGGAAGTTAACTTCCCTTATTCCCACGTATCAGTGAGGGGTTGGAAGATCTCTGGATTCATTCTGACTTTTTTGCACAGAAGAAACTCTCTCTCTCTCTAAAAAATTCTCTCATCCCAAAAAGAAAAACACAGCAAGGTTGGCTGTGATTTTTCCATTTCCCAATTTCAAGATTGGATCCCACAATCCAAGCCTCATGAATTCAGAGGATAGCGGGTGCTCTTTGATGGTTGTGTTCAAGAGATCGTGACGAAGTGTTCGTTGAGGAGCATAGTGCTGTGAAGAACGGTCTTCAACAAGTAAGTTCCTAAAATTCTAAATCGTTTAGAATTAGTAATTGCATGCTTAATCTAGTTTAGAAAATAAGTTTCTTATTTTGCCCAACGTACCGGTTTTCTTTAATTGAAATTAAATCACGATCGGTGAAAACCGCTTCCGCTAGAGGATTCAATTCCTTCAAATTCAACCATATCTTAATTAGTTGAGTGATGCTTAAGTTAGCTTTATAACGTTCTCGTTTCCTGTTTCTTGTTTTTTGTTTTTTAAAAACTAAAAACAGAAACATGTTTGATAAATATTTTTGTTTCTTGTTTCTAAAAAAAAAAAAAGAAAAAGAAACAGATATGTGTTTGATAACTGTTTCTCATTTCTTGTATTTTAGTTGAAATAAAATTTGGTACATATAATAATTATATAAACATAAACAACAATTATAGTCAGAGGTTGCCGGTGACGGCTGGCCGGTGGTAATCGGTAGTTAGTGGTCGACGATAGTGGCTGGTCGGCGTAGATTGACGACGATCAGTAGTCAGAGGTCGACGGTGGCGGCTGGTCGGCAGAGGTCGACGAAGGTTGGGTTGATAGAGGTTAGTACAGGTCGGCGGCGGTCGGTCGATGGAGGTCAGTGGAGGTCAATGGCAGCCGGTAGTTAGAGGTCGACAATGGCGGCCGGTCGACAGAGGTCAACGACGACCAATAGTCAGAGGTCGATGGTGGGGGTTAGTCAGCGGAGATTGGTGGAGGTTGGTCGACGGAGGTCGGTGGCGTGCGATTGGCAGAGGTCGGCGACAATCGATACTCGGAGGTCGATTGTGGCGGCCGGTAGTCGGAGGTCGATAGTGGCGGCCAGTCGGCGGAGGTCGATGGCTGCCGATAGTCAGAGGTCGACAGGGGCGGTCGGTCGACGGATGTTAGCGACGACTGATAGTCATAGGTTGATGATAGCGGTCGGTCGGCTGAGGTCGATCAGCGGAGGTCAATGGCGGTCGATAGTCGAAATTCGATGGTGGCGGTCGGAAGGTTGGTGGCACGACGACCGATAGTCAGAGGTCGACGGTGGTGGCCGGTCGGCGACGCTCAGTAGTTGGAGGTCGACAGTTGCGATTGGTCGACGGAGGTCAGCGGCGACCGGTAGTCGAAGGTTGACGGTAGCGGTCGGTAGTCGGAGGTTGACGGTGGTGGCTAGTCATCGGAGGTCAGCGATGACTGGTAGTCGGAGGTCGGTGACGCCCGATAGTTGGAGGTCGACGGAGTTCGGCGACGACCGATAGTCGAAGGTCGATAGTAGCGGTCGGTTGACAACAGCCGGTAGTCGGAGGTTGACGATAGTGACTGGTTGTCGAAGGTCGACGATGGTCGATAGTCAGAAGTCGACGGTGGCGGAGGTCAGCGACGGTCGGTAGTCAGAAGTCGACAGAGGTGATAAAAAAAGAAAAAAAGGAAAGAAATAACAAAAATAATAAAAAAATGAAAGCGAAAGAAATAACGGAAAAAAGAAAAAAAAGAAAAAAAAAAGAAAGAGAACGAAATAACGGAAAAGGTAAAATAATAATAATAATAATAATAAAGGACAATTGGTAAAAAAAATAGAGGGAGGAAGAGAAGACATTGGTATAGGTGCATGAAAGATAGAAAGAAAAAACAAAAAAAAATTTGAGAAACAACTTTTTGTAGTTTCTTAAATTTTGCCTCTTTTTTAGAAACGTTTCTAGAAATTTAGAAACAAGAAACATGGATGAGTTATCAAACACATTTGTTTCTTAAAAAAGAAGAAACTGGAACAAGAAACCGAAAACAATGAGCCCTAAATTTTCATTATTTTAAATCTATATAAGGTTGAAATTATAATCTATACAAGGAAAAACAATCCCTAATTTGAAGAAGGATTTTTTTTTGCAACTTATGTTGGTTTTTATTTAAGAGGTGGGGGACTTTAATTTTATCTTCATGCTTTTACTTTTTCCCTTCTCTTTTAACTAGGTTAGTCGAACACTTAACTCACTTTATTTTTCATTGATTATAAGTGTCCTTGGATTAGGTAGAGTTCATTCCTAATATTTTATAGAAATATCGATAGAAATATTGATAAATTATTATTTTTTTTAGAAGAGAAAACTTTATTAAAATAGATAAAACTATCCAAACGGGATTTCTCTTGTGGGACAGGATCCCCACTAGTTATATCCTCCAAACTAATATCTCTCACATTTAAGTCAATCATCCAATTAGGAAATCCATTACTCCAGCTCTCAGATCCATTACTTTGGCAAGCCAGATGGGCCAGATGGTGGGCCATGCAATTATGCTTCCTACTCACGTGAATAACCTTTCCAATATTTCTTCTTGCTATCAATGCTTTGGCTTCTTCGATGAAGCTGTAGAGTGCCGTTTCATTTGATTCCTCATTATTGAGAAGCCGAACAATTTGAAGGGCGTCCAAATTGACTTCTACACGAGGAGAATTTTCTGGAATCCATTTCAATCCTTCACAGACCGCAGCTGCTTCCATCCAACTTATCTTCCAAGGTCGCCTAATGGATCGAAAACCCGCAAACAGAAGAGTGCCATTCCAATTTCTGATTAGCCACCCGATTCCTCCTTGCTGTCGTTGCTCGCTCCAAGAGGCGTCGCACTGAAGTTTCCACATACCCATCGGCGGAGGAATCCAGGGAAAAGCTAGTCTCGAATCGGCCTGGTCGTTGGGGAGGGAGTTACGTGGAAGCATCCTCCCTTTGGATTAACCGCCTACCCAACCTGTAAGCGCTCTTGACAGAGAAGATCCCCTTTTGGTCAAAATTCCAGATAATAGTGTCCTCTTTTACCATAGGGTTGAGAGGAATGTTTATAATGATGTTGGCATCTTCCTCCAGATCGGAGTTCCACACTAAATCTTCATTCCATACACCATGTCTAGTTAGAAGTTGGGCCACGATATATTGATTAATATTTGGGTGTGCATAAATTGGTTTAGAGGAGTCTTCCTTAGGGAGCCATGGGTCCACAGCTGCATTAATGGAGATTCCATTTCCAATCCTCCACCTATAGCCTTTTTTGAACAGGTCTCTTCCCCAGATTATACTTCGCCATGTATATGAGGGGTTATGGCCAATAGATGCATTTAGAAAATGCCCCGTTTTATAGTATCTTCCACGGAGCACCTTAGCAAGCAAACTATTAGGGAACTTTATCAACCTCCAACTTTGTTTTGCAAGCAGAGCTTCATTGAAAGTTGTGAGGTCTCTAAAACCCAATCCCCCATCTATTTTGTTAGCACAGAGCCTTTGCTAGCTTCTCCAATGGATTTTCTATTGCTCTCAGACGATCCCCACCAAAACCTAGCACAAAAAGAGTTTAAATCATTGCACAAAGACATGGGAAATTTAAAACAACTCATAGCATAGTTCGGAATGGCTTGCGCCACCGATTTAATGAGAACTTCCCTTCCTGCAGCCGAGAAGAACTTCCCTTTCCAACCTTGAAGCGCTTTCCAGACCCTGTCTTTAATGTTGTTGAAAATCTCTTTTTTGTTTCGAGCATTCTGAGATGGAAGACCGAGATATCGGCCCATGCTCTCAGTATATTGGACCCTCATGATTTCACCAATGCTTTTGATCATCTCCTTGCTAGTATTCGGACTCACCATAAAAGTTGACTTCTCAAAATTTATCGTTTGTCCTGATGCTTCCTCATAAATTCCTAAGATACTTTTTATAGTCCTACAATCTCTGTCAGAAGCTTTGCAAAATAGAAGACTATCATCAACATAAAACAAATGGGTAATAGAAGGACAATATTTATTAATTCTCAAACCTGAAAACTCCCTTTTTTCCTCCGCCTGGTTTAGGAGGCCTGAGAGACCCTCTGCGCAATTCAGGAACAAATACGGGGACAACGGACCTCTGTTTGGTCTGAATTCATTTTTGGGTACACCATTGAAAAGCACCTGGAAGCTAACTGATTCAACACATCGCATGACGAGATTAATCCATTGAGAATTGAACCCCATTCTGCCCATAATTTTCCTCAGATAGCTCCATTCGACTCTGTCATATGCTTTGCTCATGTCAAGTTTAATCCCCGCAATCCCATCCTTTCCTGCTTTCTTTGCATTGATTGCGTGAATGCATTCAAACCCAAGAATGACATTGTCTGTAATCAGTCGCCCTAGAACAAAAGCAGACTGACTCGTCGATACAATTTTATCCAACACTTTTTTCATCCTATTAGCGATAGTTTTGGCAATGATCTTATATATAACCGAACATAAGCTGATTGGCCGGAAGTCCTTTACAGTTAATGGATTACTAACTTTAGGGATTAGGACTATATGAGTTCTGTTAATCTCATCCATAGCGGCTCCATTATTAAGGACATTAAGGCAAAACTTGCACACATCTTCTCCTACTATCTCCCAATATTTTTGATAAAACAGAGCTTGAATACCATCATCGCCCGGGGCTTTTGTGGGGTGCAATCCCTTGATCACCTCAGATACCTCCTCTCTTGTAAAGCTTTTTAACAAATTATCATTCTGATCTGCTGAGATACTCATTGGAATTGTCTCCAAAACCTTTCCAATAGCTGCTGGAAAAGGGTTGGTAATCTGAAAAAGCTTCTGGAAGTAGTCATTAATCATTTTTCCTAAGTCTTCTTCTTTGTCAACCCATTGACCCAGATCATCATATAAACCCCTAATTTTGTTAGCTTTCCTCCTCTTATTTGCTTTCATGTGGAACCACTTAGTATTGCGATCCCCCCAATTCAGCCACTCCTCTCTAGATCTTTGCCGCCAATAAGTTTCATCATCCTCCAAGAGCTGATCTAACTCTTTTTTCCAACTTCTTCATAATTTTGATCCCTTGCAAATCACTCCTTAATGTAAGCTCATGCATCTCTTTCTCTTTTCTAGCAATAACCCCTCTAATCGAGCCTCCATATTTGTGTCGACTCTATCTTTTGAGATGATACGCGCATTCTTCGGTTTTGTACTGAAGGGAGTGCATAGTCTGTCTTTCATGACTCCTCCAGACTTGTCTAATAATATCTCTACATTCTTCATAATTGGTCTAGGCCTCCTCAAATCTCTTTGGTCGGTCTGCCCTTCTATTCGGCTGAGGATCCTGATCAAAATCCAATTCTCCAACAAAGGTCTATGGTCTGAAGCATGGAAAGGGAGATGAATAACCTTGATAGGCGAGCATTTATCCTGCATACCATTATTAAGCAAGAAACGATCCAATATTTCCCAAATAATGTCACCCTTTACATGATTATTGCACCACGTAAATTCGGGACCATTGAAACCGGGATAAAAAAGGCCACAGAGGTCAATGGCATCGCGAAATTCCTGCATAGATTTCTCGTGTCGGCTTAAACTTCCCTTCTTTTCATTGCAGTTTGTAATCTCATTAAAATCCCATCCGAGCAACCACGAGAGTTTATGCTCCCCCAATCTGTTCATAAGAGTCCATGTTTCATGGTGCAGCTCTCTATTCGGATTCCCATAAATGCCTGTAAACTTCCACAACCAATTTTTCTCTTTAATTACAGCATCAATGTGCCCCTTAGAATAAGATTGAATAGTCACATCTGTCTCTTTTTGCCAAAGGAGCATTAAACCACCACTAAGCCCTGTACTCGGAATTGAGAATCCACATTCAAATTGAAGGTCACTTTTTATTTTCTCACTTTTCGTATGTTGTAGCTTGGTCTCCATAAAAAAAGACCACTTGGGGGTGGTGGCTACGAATTAGTTGTCGCAGCCTTCTTAATGTCCGAGGGTTCCCCAATTCCTGGACATTCCAACTTATGATTTTCATTGTGCTCGGCGAGGCTGTCCAGCAGCCTCCACCGATTTTGCATTTTGATTATTTGTCACCTCCACCACTCTTTTTTTATTCTGCCCATTTTCTACAGTACCAATTTTGTGCTTCCTTCCAACTATCTCTTGATTTTCTGATTGCATTCTCTCTTCGTGGTCCACTGTCTCTGTAACTCTTGATACTCTCTTCCAAGTCCTGCTCTTCCGTTCTAAAACTTCTTTCGGCTTTTCTGCTCCATCAATATTTTTGGGCTCTTCATTTATTGGAGCAGGATCATTTTTTAAGAGTCCACTCATGAGGCCAGCTTCTTGAGATAACATAACCTTCTGGGCTTTTGGCCTTGGCTCTAAGCTACATCCATCTGGCACTTGTATCTTAATGTCCACCTCCATATGTGAGCTGTAATTGATATCACCGTTATTGCAAATGGTTGAATCTTCACCGCTTAATTTCTTACATATCAAATCTCCTTAATTCTTGCCTTCCTCAGTCTTCTCATTTAATTTCCTTTTATTTTCGTAATCTTCCGTTGCTGAAGTTTCCAAAATTTTCCTACTTTCCATATCTACACTTCCGACCATTACCTTTTCCTTTTCAGCTTCCTTTGTCGAAGAGGGGTGGAGCTCTGCCGTAGGTGGTGGCTCTGATGATTTCAATTCAGCATCTGATACCTCCACCTCCTCCCCATCTGAGATATCTTTTCTCCATTTCCCTCTTCCTCCATTCCAGCCCCTTCCCCTACCTCTTCCATGTGAATTTCTCGTAGAAGGTCCGCCTTCATCCATTTTTAGTTTTGTAGGTTCATAAAGCCATGGGACATACAATAACTCCTCGTTGCTTGAGCCTATCTGTTCTTCACATTCTTTGATAATATGGCCCAAGCAACCACACCCATAACAGAAATTCGGTAGCTTCTCATATGTAACTGCTATCCACTTGTCTTCTCCATTACTGCCTGACTTAAAGAAAATTCCTCGTTTCAGCGGCATGTTAACATCAAGCTGTATTTTGATCCTGAGCGATTTCCCCCACAACGGATCATCTTCATCTGGAATATCCACTTTTTCCACCTTTCCAAGCAAGCTGCCTATTGTTTCCGCCGATGCCCTGGAAAAACAAGCGTAAGGCAGCTTATGAAAATGAGTCCAAAGAGAAACATACATAAATTCCATGTCCTCGCTATGAATGCCTCCTTTCGGTTCCTCAAACAACCGCAACGCTTTATCATAGAACCATGGACCCGTCTCCAAAATCCATCCTTTTATTCGAGCATTCTTGAATTTGCATAGGAACATGTTGAAACCCACGTTGACAATGCTTGTGTGTTCTTGGTTCCATATCTTGGGCATCATTGACTTGAAAATCTCTGGGTTGATTTTCTTGTTTGTATAAATTTTACATAGAATCGAATTTGTCAAGTGTTGTTCCGATCGATCAATCTCACTATCTGGTAGCCGAAAAACACAAGCTTTCTCAGCAGATGTAACTCTGAGATCAACAAGTTATTTTGTTAACTCTTCTTCCATTTGATTTGCCATCAAAATCTGTAGGGATACTACTGCATCCAAGTTGACCACAGCTCACAGTAGACCAAGCTACTCCTTACGGCAATGCGCCGCCAGCAATCAGCACTTCGACTGCCAAACTTCTACCGTTCCCTAAAGAGAAAACGGAGAACCCCCCTCTATTTTTATTTTGATAAACTATTGATATTGATTGATATTTTTGAAAAAATATTTAAATTCAAAAAATTCAAAAAAATAGTTAAATTAGTAAATAAACATTTTACATTTTAAAAATAAGTTAAACTACTTAGGACTATTATTTCTATATTAGTTACATTTCGTTACTATTTTTTGGATAAATCTCATTTAAAAGTGTAAAATCAAAAATCAAATTGATTTTAAATGATAAAGGACATGTTTCGGGGTGATTTCAAATATGACAAAATTGATTCTAGCCATTTCAAAATCACTCCCAAACATCCACTTAGTTGAATTTTGACAATGGTAAAAACACTCTAAAAAAACCATAGTGAAATAAATCACTTTTGAGTTTCGATTATACAACTAAACACCACCAAGAGATGCTTCCTTACTTTTTTTTCTCTTATCCCAAAAGTAATCTTAAACACACTGGGAGGCCTAATTTGGCCCTTTTCTAATATTTTATGGGAAATTCTTATAAATGGCCATAAATACACTGTATTTTTTTTAAAATGGCCAAATATATTTTTCAATGAAAAATGGCCAAATATATTTTTTCAATGAAAAATGGCTAAACCATTTTTTTAACCTATTTCCTTATAAATTTTTCTAAACTATTCTATATATATATATATATATATATAATCATCCCCTCTCTTGATTTACGAAATCTAGTTGGTTTGTCATACCATACTATATTTTTCAAATTATGAATTTATCTTTTAAATCCCTAAAGATAAACATGTATTAAGATTTTCCATTTTTAATCCTCAAATCAAGCATCTTCACTATCTAAATTGAAATTTTTATTATCCAATCATCTTCATCATTCTAACAACCCAGAAGTCATAGTCTTGTTCGACTTGTAGGTCTTCACTCGACAATCTTGAAACATAGGTATGTTATATTAGAGAGTTGGTTTAATTATTCTGTTAAGTATTGTTAAGAGACTGTTATAATTAGTTAAGTCTTGTTAATCTCTCTCTTATCTCAATCCGTGTATATATTCTTGAAAGAACTCCATTGAATATGAGAGAATATACAGAGGAATTGTTGAGAAAATTGAAAAATTAAAAGGTTGGAAAAAATATTGCGGAAGCAATAATCAAACTCTCGATGTTTGTTGAACAAAGAGAGAAAATGGAAAATAAGAGAGTGGAATCCAAAATATGAATAAACTTCTAATTGAAGTAGAAAACTTGGTGATACAAACTTTACATGGAAGGTCATCCTTTTATAGGTACAAGAATGAACCTAACTTACAATCTTTAAAACAACATTAAATTTAGTAACTTAAAAAACTTCAAAAGATAACTTCAAAGACAAAAAACTGAAATGTAAATCTAACTCCAACAAAATAAATTTAAAACATTAAACTGAAAATTAAATGTAAAAAAGAAAAAACTCATAAAACTTAACACTCCTCCTTGAGGTTTTTCTTTGTGACACCCAACTTTTGGCGTAGAAACAGAAATGGCCTATTTGGTAGAGCTTTTGTGAGAATATCGGCAAGTTGTTGCTCAGAATTGCAAAACTTGAGCTTGATTTCGCCTTCTTTCTCTGCTTCCCTCAACAAATGAAATTTAACTTTGATGTGTTTCGTTCTACCATGTTGTACAGGATTGGAGGCAATAGCAATAGCAGACTTGTTATCACAAAACAATTTTGTAGGTTCTTGAGGTTCAAATCCCAAATCACTAAGTAATTTGCGAAGCCATATTGCTTGATTTGTAGCTGATGCAGCTGAAATATATTCAGCTTCTGCAGTTGATTGAGCCACAACTTCTTGCTTTCTTGAATTCCAAGAGAAAATCCCAGTGCCAAGAGAAAAAACATAACCAGAAGTACTCTTAGAATCATCAACACAACCAGCCCAATCACTGTCAGAATATCCAGTCAATTCCAAATCACCTGTAAAATCGAACCAAATTCCAAAATCAAGAGTACCTTTCAAGTATCTAAGCACTCTTTTAGCAATACCAAAATGAACTTCACTAGGTGAATTCATATATCTCGAGAGAAAACTTGCGGCAAACGTCAAGTCCGGTCTAGATGCTGTCAAATACAGGAGACTTCCTACTAAACTTCGGTAGTTTGTAGGATTTGAAAGCTTCTCACCATCATTCTTTGAGACTTTTAAATTTATCGCTAAAGGAGTAGAAACAGCTTTACATGTCTCCATCTTGAATTTCTTCAAAATTTCTTGAGCATACTTTCTTTGGGTAATAAAAATGCCCTTATCTTCTTGATGAATTTCCATACCAAGAAAATAATGCATGTAACCAAGATCTGACATCTCAAACATCTTTTCCATCTGAAGTTTAAAATCTTGTAGCATTTGATAATCATTTCCAGTTACAAGCATATCATCAACATAAAGAGAAAGCATGAGTTGCTTAGAGTTGTCACCAACCTTAACATAGAGAGTAGTTTCGCTCATACTCCTCCTGAAACCTTGAAGAAGCAAGTAAGAATCAATCTTACTATACCAAGCACGAGGTGCCTGCTTCAATCCATAAAGGGCTTTGTTCAGACGATATACTTTGTCTTCTTTGCCTTTGTCCACAAACCCTTCAGGTTGGTTCACATAAATCTCCTCCTCAAGATCACCATTCAAAAAAGCTGATTTGACATCCAGATGGAATATTTTCCACCCCAAGTGTGCAGCTAAAGCAATAATCAAGCGTATTGTGTCGTGTCGTGCAACTGGAGCAAATGTATCTCCATAATCAATTCCGGGTTGTTGTGCATAACCCTTTACCACTAACCTTGCTTTATATTTGTTGATTGAACCGTCAGAATTATACTTCACTCTGAACACCCATTTCACACCTAAGGCGTTCTTTCCTCGTGGTTGCTCCACAAGCTCCCATGTATTATTTTTATTGATCATCTCCAATTCTTCTTTCATTGCAGCAATCCATTCAGCAGATTGTGAAGCCTCATAATAGTTATTTGGTTCAACAATAACAACATTACAACTTTCATATACATCAGCAAGTGATCTTACCTTGTAATTTGAATCATCACCAGTTGCATCAATAAGGTCGTCATCATTTGATGGAGAATTTTGGTTATCTTGATCATTAGAATCAGTTGAATCAAAAGAAGATTCATTTTGTTCTAAATTTTCAAGATTGATGGATGAGTCTCTCACAATTGCTTGCTCCTCAAAATCCCAATAAGCATCTTCATCAATGATGACATCACGACTCAAGATAACCTTTTCAGTGTTCAAGACAAAAATTCTATACCCTTTTGAATCAGCAGCATAGCCAATAAATACTCCCTTAATTGCCTTCTCATCAAGTTTGGATCTCTTATTAGAAGGAACAAAAGAGTAACATAAAGATCCAAAAATCTTCAAGTTCTTAACAGAAGGTTTTCTACCTGACCAAGCTTCATAAGGAGTCTTGCCCTCAACTGCCCTTGTAGGTAGTCTATTGAGCAAGTAAACAGCAGTACATACAGCTTCTGCCCAAAATTTCTTTGGTAATTTTTTCCCAAAGAGTAGACATCTTGCCATCTCCATCACGGTTCTATTTTTCCTTTCCGATACACCATTTTGTTGTGGTGTATAGGCAATGGACAACTGGTGTTGGATTCCCGAGTCTTCACAAAACTTGTCAAATTGCTTGGAGGTATATTCCTTCCCGTTATCCGTTCTCAAAGTTTTGAGCTTACAACCACTTTGAGTTTCAACCAAATGTACGAACTTCTTAAAAACTTCAAAAACTTGAGTTCTCTCAACCAAAAAATATACCCACGTCATCCTGGTAAAATCATCAATAAACAGAATGAAATATTTATTATTGCCAATAGATATGTTGCGCATGGGACCGCAAACATCACTATGCACCAACTCAAGCCTTTCTTTGGCTTTATACTTGCCACCTTTTGAAAAAGGCAGTCTGTGCATCTTTCCTTCTTGACAACTTTCACAAATCTGATCAAAGGAGGTAAAATTGGAAAAACCATCAACCATATTAGAAGAATGCAAAATCTTCAAAGCTTTGTTGTTGTAGTGACCAAAGCGATGATGCCACTTTTTGCTTTCTTCTACTTTGGCATTTAGTGCATGATGACATAGAGAGTCACCATTCAAAAAGAAAGCGTTGCCAACCATGTTGACTCTTGCAATCTCTGCTCCTTTTGGATCATATATAACACAAACTTGGTCCTTGAAAACCACAGAAAATTTGTTATGCAACAATTGAGCAATACTAAGCAAGTTTTGAGATAACCTCGGAACAAATAAGACGTTGGATATTTTCTTTTCACCTTGCTTAGTATGCATAGTGACAGTACCTTTACCTTCAGCTAGCACTGTCTCGCCATGTCCAAGAACAACCTTAGACTTTATAGATCTATCCATTTGGCTAAAAAGATTTATATCTTTAGCCATATGAGTAGTACATCCACTGTCAATAAGCCAGGAAGTTGACTCTTTGTCATCAACATGAGAAGCCATAAACAAAAAATTTGTTTCTTGACTATCATTGGCACAATTTGCTTGTTCCGGAGGATGTTGGGTTTGGTCTTTTTTGGCATAACAAAATTTCTCTGTATGACCATCTTTGTTGCAGAAATCACAATGATAGACTTTCTTGTTTTTTGACCAACAATTTTTCTCAGCATGATTGGTCCTTTTACAATAACAACAAGGAGGAAATTTACCTTTCTTCGATGCTCCTCCTTTTCCCTTGCTCCCTTGATCTTTGGTCGCTTGTCTATCATCTTCGACAATCGGCTTCTTGCCTTTGGACTTGGCATGAAAAGCACCCTCAACATGCTCCTCATTACGCATTGTATCCCTTTGTTCTTGGGCTTGTAATTTGCTAATTAACTCAGCTATAGAGAGAGTAGTCAAATCAGATGACTCTTCTATGGCTGAGATTTTTGACTCAAATTTGCTAGGAACACTAACCATTATTTTTTCCACAACTCTTTGATCTGGAAAAGTTTCACCGGCTAGTCTTATTTGGTTTACAATGGTCATCACTTTTGTTGTGTAGTCCCTCACAGAATCTGAGTCCTTCATTTTCAACATCTCAAACTCTCTCTTGAGAGTCAATAATTTGACGGCTTTCACCCGTGCACTTCCTTCAAATTCTTCTTGCAATTTATCCCAAGCTTCTTTTGCCGTTTTACAATCAATAATCCTAGCAAATATAGGATCTGATAAAGCGGCATGAATCACCGATAAAGCCTTTGGCTTCTTTAATTTCTCCTCTTCATGTAGTCTAATCTGATTCAACGTTGGATTTTCTCCTAATGGTTGAGGATCAGCATTAGTTGAAACAGATTCCCAAAGGCCAAGAGCCTTGAGATAGGATTGCATTTTAACAACCCAAAATTGGTAGTTTTCACCACCAAAATGTGGAGGAGAGGCGACACCAAAATTAGAAGACATTTTCTACAAATAAAAAAATGGAATTTCTCACTCTCAAATAAAATCACAGCCCTTTAAATCTAAAGCTCTGATACCACTGTTGAGAAAATTGAAAAATTAAAAGGTTGGAAAAAATATTGCGGAAGCAATAATCAAACTCTCGATGTTTGTTGAACAAAGAGAGAAAATGGAAAATAAGAGAGTGGAATCCAAAATATGAATAAACTTCTAATTGAAGTAGAAAACTTGGTGATACAAACTTTACATGGAAGGTCATCCTTTTATAGGTACAAGAATGAACCTAACTTACAATCTTTAAAACAACATTAAATTTAGTAACTTAAAAAACTTCAAAAGATAACTTCAAAGACAAAAAACTGAAATGTAAATCTAACTCCAACAAAATAAATTTAAAACATTAAACTGAAAATTAAATGTAAAAAAGAAAAAACTCATAAAACTTAACAGGAATTTATTCAACTTTGTACAATTTATAGAAAACCAGTTGTCTTGCTCTCTTAAGGTGTTTCACTTAGATGGAGGGGTGAATTTGTTAATAAGACAATACATGATTTTTTCTCTGTCAAAGGCATTGTTCATCAACGTTCATGTCCACATACACCTTAACAAAATGGTGTGACTGAGAGAAAGCATAGGTCAATTGTTGAAACTGTTTCAGCTTTATTACATCATGCATCAATGTCTTTAGAATTCTGGTATCATGCCTTTGCAACAGTTGTTTTCTTGATAAACTGCTTGCTTTAAGTGCCATTGGCTTCATGTCTCCATTCGAAAAGTTGTATGGTTGTCTTCCTGATTTATCTCATCTTAGAGTATTTGGCTGTGCATGCTATCCACTTTTAAAACCATACAACTCCCATAAGTTACAACCCAGAACCTCTCAGCACATTTTTATGGGATACACCCTTGAGTACAAAGAGTTACCTTTGTTATAGCATGGAGACTAAAAAGATACTTGTTTCAAGACATGTGATCTTTCATGAAGACATCTTTCCATTTGCTGTCAAACCAATTCCTCATATTGAACCCTCTAAACTTTCCTATGACCCTTCTCCCAACCCAACCGTTATTACCACTCTGTTCTCCCAACCCACACCACCCTCAGTAAATCAACAAATCCCAACACCACCTCAAGTACCCTCCCAACCAAACTTAGTTCAAAATCCAACATATCCTATAAGCCAACCTCAGCCTCAAGTAAACCAACCTCAGCCATCTTGAGCACCAATATCACACATCTCCACCTCAGTGCCCTCCCAATCCACTGTAGTCCCACCTCAACCACCTTGCTTGTACCCAACTAATATTCATCCTATGGTAACCCACTCTAAATCTGGAATATCCAAGCCTAAAGTCCTTCATATTACCCATAATTCCTCTATACCCGAACCAACCTCCTTCACTGCAGCCTCTAAAATTCCTAAATGGAAACAGGCCATGATTGAAGAATATTCAGCTCTTCAAAATCAGAATACTTGGAGCCTTGTCCCCTTTACATCTAATATGAATGTTGTGGGTTGTAAGTGAGTATTTCAAACAAAATACAACCCTAATGGCACTGTTGCTAGGTACAAGGCGAGGTTAGTTGCTAAGGGCTATAACCAACTTGAAGGGGTTGACTTTGATGAAACATTTAGCCCTGTCATAAAGAAAACCACTGTGTGAGTGATCCTTACTCTAGCTGCACAACATGACTGGCATTTACATCAACTTGATGTCAAAAATGTCTTCCTTCATGGTTACCTAAAGGAAGATGTTTATATGGCACAACCACTTGGATTTAAAGACTCCTTATATCCTAATCATGTATGCAAGCTGCATAAGTCTCTATATGGTCTCAAACAAGCCCCTAGAGCTTGGTTTGAGCGTTTTACTTCATACTTGTTGACTCTTGGATTTGTTGCATCTACTGCTGATAGCTCATTGTTTGTGAAAACTGAGGGAAATTCATTTACTTATCTCTTGTTGTACGTGGATGATATCATCATCATTGGCTTGGATCCAGTGTATATTTTTTAACTTAAAGCTACACTTGGCCTTGAGTTTCAACTCACTGATCTTGGAGCCTTAAATTACTTCCTCGGTCTTGGAATTCAACATTGCGCAACTGACTTTAATGTAACTCAGACCAAATATCTAAGTGACTTGCTAAAGAAAACTAGTATGACTGATTCTAAGCCTTGTAACACGCTTTGTCTCCCTCCACTAATTTCTATGTTGTCTCAAAGCCATGTTCTGATTCCCTGATGTATCGACAAGTTGTGGGATCACTTCAGTATTTGACATTTACACGACCTGACATAACGTTTGCTGTTAGCAAAGTTAGTCAATTCATGCACAATCCCACTGATATACACTTCTCAGCTGTTAAACGTATGCTCAGGTATCTAAATGGATCACACAATCTTGGCTTGTTATTTTCAAAAGGCAGCTTTGAACTTACAACCTACAGTGATGCAGATTGGGTTGGAGACTCCTCTGACAGGCGTTCTACTTTAGGATTCGTTGTCTTTCTTTGTGGTGTTCCTATCTCGTGGTCCACAAAGAAGTAAAGAACTGTCTCCAGGTCTTCAACTGAGGCTGAGTACCGTTTGATGGCACAAACAACAGCTGAATTGTACTGGATTCGTCAGTTACTCCGTAATCTTCGTGTATTTTTGCCAAAGCCTCCTTTATTATGGTGTGATAATGTTTCTGCTCTTACTTTAGCTCGAAATCCTGTATTTCACGCTCGCACAAAACACATAGAAATAGATTATCATTTTATGAGAGAGAAAGTTGTTCGTGGAGACCTGGAAATTCGTTACACTCCATCTATATCAAACTTCTAAAGACTTCTTTCTCAGTTTGAGGAAGTGTATTAGAGAGTTGGTTTAATTATTCTGTTAAGTACTGTTAAGAGACTGTTAGAATTAGTTAAGTCTTGTTAATCTCTCTCTTCTCTCAGTCCGTGTATATATTCTTGAAAGAACTCCATTGAATATGAGAGAATATACAGAGGAATTTATTCAACCGTTTTATGTTAAATACTGTATTTTGTATTTATCTATCATTATTTTCCTCCTTGTATCCCATTTTTCAATCCAAAGTATTTTTCATTTTTTTTCAAGGTCTTCAATGGTTTCCAAATGAAAGCTTTTGGAAGAAGATTAGAATGGAGAAATGTGCCCAAAAGAAGATCAGAGGTTTCTCAAGAATTGCTTTTGTAATGGTTGGAGGAAGAAGATGAGAATGGGAAAGACCGCACCAACGGAAGAAAATGGGAAGAATCTCAAGGGTTTCAAAATTGTTTTAAGGAACAAGGTGAATACTAATTCCAAATTTTTGAATTAAGCTTAAGGGAAATAGTGAGTAATGATTTTTTCACACTTTTTAGATGATTTGATGTTTAGCATACTGAAATTATTTGCATATTGTCTAGTAGGTTAGTTAACTTATATACACTGTATATGCATAATTTGTTTATTGAATACACTGTATTTGCATAATTTTTCTTTTTATAAACTTGAATCTTTTTTATTGTTCTAGTAACATTTGTGAGTAATGATTTTTCCCCCTTTTTCAAGATGATTGAAATTATCTACAAGTTTACTAAATACACTTTGAAGTTAGGTTATTGAATACCCAACAAGACAATATCTAGTAAAGGTTTGGAAAAGAAAATAGGGTTTTGTGTGTAAATGAATTTAGTAATTTAAATACACACAAAGTTAACAGTTTTTTTTTTTTAAAAAAAAAAAAAAAAAAAAAAAAAAAAAAAAAAAAAAAAAAAAAAAAACTCTACAACTCTCTCCCTTGATTCATACTATTTTGGTTGATTTTTGTTATCTCAACCCTTTCCCTTAATTATGTTATTTTTAAGGTAAAAGTTAACAAATTTTTTTTTTTTAAAAAATTCTACAAGTATCTCCCTATTATTAATTTATACGGTTAAGCTATTTATTTGTTATGTTTGTTAAATTTGAATTTGATTGATTTTCAATGTGCCGTTAAATTAAGTGTAAATCCTAGATTTTCTCCTATACTTACGCTGTATTTGAATTTATAGTTCACTGGGTTTACGCTGTATTTGAATTTATCGGTTCACCGGATTTAGATTTCGTTCAGGGGTATTTTCTTCCGATTTGTTGTAAAAAAAACCTACTAAAAATAGCAATTGACCATTTTTCAAATGAAAAAAAAAAACATATGACCATTTTTTTAAAATGCTCAATTAAAAAGGGTCATTCATCTAGTTGCACCTATTTTTATAGAGTTTTTTTTTTTTTTTTTTTTTTTTTTTTTTTTTTTTTTTTTTTTGAAACTGTATTTTTATAGAGTTGTGGTTAGATTACTCATGAAATTAGATTATGCTTCTAAATCACTTGAAATTATTATTTTAATCTCATTATTTTTTTTTAAAAGAAAAAACAACTACTTTAGCTATTCTTAAAAATATTGCTTAGAACAAACAGAAGAAAAATAACTTTTTAAAAACAATAGTGCAAACATATTTTCTAACATAAAAAAAAACTTCAGCACATGACTGATTGGACGTAAAGACCAGATTTATACAATCTCTTGGAAACATGTTTTGTGTTTGTCAGTAAGTTATGAATGTTTGACGTTGAAGGAGAAACATGGAGATATTGAATACTTTTAAAAGCAATGTAATTAAAAATGTGCATTAATATCTTAACTTGCAATAGATGTGGATTATTTAGTCAATGATACTCAAATTGTAGCAACAATTATTTTATGAGGTTCTATACTTTGTACTTTGGTTATCAATTTGTTTTAAGGTCCGATTGGAATACATTTTATTTAAATGTTTTTCAAGAATGCATTTAAAAAAAAAAATCATTTTGTATAAAAATTGTTTAGAATTTAAACATTCATATGTTTGGTTGCATTTCCTCAGAGGTGTTTTCATACACAAGTTATTGTATACTAAAGATTTTTTTTAAAAAAATTGGTTTCAAGTGTCTCTCAAAATGATTTATTTATCAATCTCATTTTCTAATGAGTCATTTTTAGTGGTTGTCAAACACTAGAACTTTTTTCAAAATAATTTTTTTTTTCAAAATTAAATACTTGAAAAGTTAAACCAAACACGCCCTTAAATAATGTGTTGTGTTGTTTCATAGAAATTATGATCGAATTGATTAGATGAATTTGACTTGAGTAGAAATATATAGGAGTAGAAATGATTTTTTTTTTTTTTTTTTTTGAGAAGATGAGTTTTTCTTTTTAATATCTGTTTGATATTAACATATTGTCATTTATATATATATAGATGATTAAGATGGTTTTTAAGAGTTATTAATTGATAATGTTTAATTGTCATACAAAATTTAGTATGACAATTAACAAATATCCTTGATATGTATTTCTTGACAGCTGTTCAATGTCATAAAAAAAATTAACTATGACAGTTTTTTTTTTATAGTGTCATGTGCAAACGTTCTTTGATGGGCGATTTTGGAACTAAAAAAAAGTCAAGAAATGTGTTTTATGAAAGTTTTATAATGTTATGAAATTCCAAATTTGTAGTAGTGTGAGAATTGTGATTAATATAAAATAGGGGGTTTGAGATGATAGACGCTACATATACAAGGTTTAGATAGTCATCTTTTAGTTTATACATACTCCACTCGATGACTTTTATCACGTGCTATGAACCTTTTTCGGTTTTTTCAAGCTTATTGGGTTCTTGAATATCTCAAGAAACCTATCTAAGAACTGAGCCAAGAAATTCAAATGTCATAAGTTGTGTCTTAACACTATAGTAAGAACTTATTTTCTATTGACACGAGCCACACTTGATGAATATTTGTTATTATTGGGTGTACTTTTACTTCATGTCAAAAAAAATATCATCTCATATATCACCCTTTTGAAGCGTGTGTCACATATTAGAAAAAGAGTAAAAGACCTTTGCTTTTTTGTACATGAGAGGTAGAGGGAGAGAGTGATAAAAGAGAGGGCAAAAGCTAGAATTGAGAGATTGAGAGAGTGGTATGTTAAAGAAGGGATTGCTCTCATTTAAAAGAATGATGTAACACTAAACTTTATCCCCACACAAGCACTAACCTTGGAACTACTTATAAAGCTGATACTCAAAGATGCTGTTTCTATCGTGGTCCCTTTCTATAATGGAAATAATTCAGATGGAGGAATATATCCCTTACTTGCTTCCTTAATTTTCATGCACCACATAAATGTATGTGTTGTTCCATGAAGATATGTTGGAAAAATCTATTTGGTATAAAGAATTGATTAATGGTTCTAATCCCACCATTTCTAGATATCTCATTCTTACAAATGAAATCATGAAAACACCCCATTTGATTCCGTTATTAGATATTACAAAGGTTTTTGAAATGATCGAGTTATATGTCAAGATTTTTGAAGGATTTGGATTCTAAATTTCTCTTCTTCGTGGTAATTAAATGTGATCAGTAAAAGAAGGAAAAACAAGAGAGAAGAAATCACATCATAATTTATATAATTTATATTAAGTTCATCAATTGTGTCAAAATGTTGGTTCACAGTCGACATTTAAAATTGAGGAGTAGCTTGCTTTTATTGAGTTTGAGGGGCTTGAGAATTACTTCCTTGACCTCTCAAAGTAAAATTAAGGATGGTTTTCTTCAATCCTTTGATTATTCCGATTGCTAATAAAGCATAAAAATATTGGATTAGCATCCTTATTGCTAATACACACAAGCTAGAGTAGACAATTGACTCGCTGAAGGAGCATTCTGGGGAACATTTACATAAACATATTCTTAAGAATTGTAACGTCGACAAATTAAGGTAAAACTCAATTTCTCTAAGTTTGAGTATAATTGGGTTTAAATTAAGGGTTTTAGTGGATGATATGTTTCAATTTGTTGATTTTTTGGTTAAATGGTGTAGTTGAGGGGCGTTTTTGTAAATAAGGCAAGGTGGAGCAAACCCTAAGCCTTTTTTTTTTTTTTTTTTTTTTTATTTAAGCTGCAAGCAGCCCGAGGAAGCCAACTTGAGCCACCATCTCTTTCTCCTTCACGATTTCAGCCTCCAAGCAGCCCCTCTTGACATGAGCCATATGCAGTCTTTTTCTCTTCTCTTCGCGTTTGGGCAGCGGTGCGGCGACTCTCCGGCGTCATCTTCCTTCCCTCCGGCGAAGCTTGGTCGGCGGCGTCTTCAATTTTCATACAACAAGGAGTTTTTCTCTTCTTTGTCATTTTCTCTCGCGAATCCCTTCTCTCTCGCCTGATCTCTCACACTCAGTTTGCTCTTCCTCTATTCCCGTCGTATTCTGGCGTTTCTCTAGCGGACAACAACCTTCAATCGCGTTCTTGCCGGATTTTTCAAAAATTAGTAAACCTTTTTGCAACTAGTTGTGTGCTGATAGTGTTTTTGACTTTAATACAAATTGTAGGAAGGCTTTTGAGACTTTAAAGGCTGCTTTAATCTCAACGCCCATTCTTTGTGCACCTAACTGGAGTTTACCATTTGAGGTAATGTGTGATGCGAGTGATGTTGCAGTAGGTGCAATGTTGGGGCAAAAGCAGGGCAAAAGCAGGGCAAATTTATCCATTCTATTTATTATGCAAGCAGGGTTTTGAATAAGACACAAATCAACTATACAACTACTGAAAATGAGTTGTTAGCGATTGTGTTTGCCTTTGAGAAATTCCACCCATATTTGGTAGGGTCCAAAGTCACGGTTTTCATAGATCATGTATCAATAAGGTACTTAATGTCTAAGAAAGATGCGAAGCCTAGATTGATTTGTTGGGTTTTGTTATTGCAGGAATTCGACTTGGAGATAAAGGATAAGAAGAGATCAGAGAATGTTATTGCAGATCATTTGTGTCGTCTTTATCCAACATCATCTTTGCTAGAGCAATATGTCATTTTTTGATTCATTTCCAGATGAGCAGCTTTTTGCTGTTGAGGTAAGGGTAGTGAACAATACTCCTTGGTATGCTGATATAGCCAACTTTTTGGTAAAGGGAGTAACTCCTATTGCTATGGATTGGAGGCAAGTGAAAAGGTTTAAGCATGATGCAAAATTCTTTTATTGGGATGAACCATTTATGTATAAGCAATGTTCTGATGGTATTATTCGAAGATGTGTTTCAGGTGATGAAGCAAAGGAAATCCTGGAGCAATGTCACTCTTCGTCGTATGGAGGTCATTTCAGCGGTCAGAGGACAACTATGAGGATTTTGCAATGTGGATTCTTCTGGCCTTCTTTATTTAAGGATGCCCATTGGTTCTACAAGCAATGTGATGCTTGCCAAAGGAGAGGAAATTTAGGACCTAGAGATGAAATGTCTCTTACTTATATTTTAGAATTAGAATTATTCGACGTATGGGGTATTGATTTTATGGGGTCATTTCCCCTTCTAATGGTAATGTTCTTATCTTATTGGCAGTTGATTACGTGTCCAAGTGGGTGGAGGTCATTGCATGC
Organism: Luffa acutangula; assembly: GCA_036850905.1. NCBI lineage: Eukaryota > Viridiplantae > Streptophyta > Magnoliopsida > Cucurbitales > Cucurbitaceae > Luffa > Luffa acutangula. Next base: position 41,286,967 of record CM072097.1, on the reverse strand, counting down.
CATCGGAATGACGCTAAGATGGTATCAAGGTTTCTCCAATCGCACATTTTTGCGCGGCTTGGGATGCCTAGAGCTCTTGTGAGCGGTGAGGGTACACACTTTGTGAATAATGTTTTAACTAAACTTTTAGCAAAGTATGGAATTAAGCATAAGATAGCTACCCCTTATCACCCACAAGCAAATGATCAAGCTGAAGTTAGTAATACGAAAATTAAATCTATTTTAGAGAAAGTAGTCCATCCATCTAGGAAAGATTGTCTCTTCGGTTAGATGAGGCTCTTTGGGCTTATAGGACGACCTATAAGACTCCTTTAGGTATGTCTCCCTATAAGTTAGTGTATGGAAAAACTTGTCATTTACCGTTAGAGCTTGAGCATAAAACATTTTGGGCTTTGAAGAAATTGAATTTTGATTTAAGTCGTGTTGGGGCAATAAGAATGCTGCAGCTTAATGAGTTAGAAGAGTTTCGTTAGTTTTCTTATGAAAATGCAAAAATGTATAAAGAAAAGACTAAGCGGTGGCATGATAGGAAAATAAAACCTAAAGAATTTGTTAAGGGTCAGAGAGTCTTGCTTTACAACTCTAGATTGAAATTGTTTCCTGGAAAATTATAATCTAAATGGTCTGGGCCATTTATTGTGATTGAAGTTTTTCCTCATGGAGCAATTACTTTGAGAGATGAAAAAGATGGGCAAGTGTTTAAGGTTAATGGACAACGAGTGAAACATTATTGGGGAGAGGAATTTTGTTTGAAATATCCTTCCCTAAAATTGGTTGATGAATAAGTGAGCAAGAGTTTTGCGGGAGCATTTCATATTGTAATATTTTTAGCTCCTAGTATTTGTTGCGATTTTATTTTTCGCTGATTTGATTTTAATTTGAATTATTTTGAATTAGGTTCGACTTATTTGGATCTTATCTGATTTATTTTAATTCATTGGTATCTTTAATTTTCGTGGATTTTAGCCTTGATTTATTTATTTTGACCAATTGAATTCTTAATTTAATCGGATTAGTTTTGTTAGATTTAATTTTAGTTTGTATTTTCGTTATTTATATTTATGTTTTAGATTAGGTTTTAATAACATATTTCCTGATTTATTCGGCTAAGAATAATAAGATTTGATTTGATTTTGGCAGTTTAAAATTTGATTTAAATTTTCCCTTGTAAAAGATTCATCTAGAAGGAAATCTTTGTTACTCAGTTTGTTTTCACAATCTTTTGGTTAGAGCAAATGTCTAATCAGAATATTACGAATTTGGTTTAAGAATTAAATATTTTGCCGTTTGGATTTTAAATTTCCCGTGGGCAGGTAAAACGCGTGGCCATTTGGTGCTTCCACGTGTTGCGCAGGGGAGATCCAATGGTTTAGCCGTTGGACAACACATCACACATTTACCAGGCGATTAATTTTTACCGTTTATGGAAATTAATTTTCCATGATTAAATGCAGTTAAACGGTAATATTTCGATTAATGAAGGAATTTAATTCGACCAAGATTTCAAATGCTGAAGCTCCATTTAAATGAAAGCCTGGTACGCTTTTTTTTTTCATTTTTCTTCTTCCCATCGTGTTTTCTTTCTGCTCTCTGTCTGTTCTTGCGAGTACGAAGAAATTTTCTATTCTAAATGGCAAAAACAAGAGGAAGAAAAGAAAGGGAAGTAGAGGAGGATGTGCCTATTACGCCTGAAGCTCCGAAGAAAAAGGCGAAGAAGAAAAGAACACCTGCAGAAAGGGAAGCCAAACGACTTAAAAGACTACAAGAAACGGAAGTCTCTGAAGTATTACAGTAGGTCATTGAGGACATTGCTGTTGAAGTAGTTGCTAAGGAAGAACGGAAAGATTATGAAAAAGAAATAGATTCTGAGAAGATTGTTGAAACAGGACAAGAGAGTCAAGAAAAGGCAGCAACAAATTTGCAAGGGTAAGGTACTAATGAAACAGAAGTTTAGGCGGTTCTGGAAGAGATAGTGTAGGATCCGCCACAATGTCGCCGCCGCAAGTAGAAAGTGATAACTTGCAAAAAGCAAGTTATTTATCCTTTAAACTTAAGCTAAAACAAGGCCAAAAGATACATTGATGCGTTACTTCAACAGAATAAGGAAGGAAAATGCAATGATTCTTTGCGGTAGACTATATTTATGTATGCGGTGCAAAATTATAAAAATAAAGGGTGCTAACACAATTAATTCAGTTGTTTGTTGCCCAAGTTTCTCTCAGTGTAGGCACACATCCCAAGACGATCATGAGACAGACAAGATGGATGAAAAGACCATGCTGACACACGCAAGTGGGCTGAAGAAGACTGAAGCAAGTTTTCTAATTCCTTGGAGAAGTTAGTTTCCTTTCGCCTATCACATGTTTTTGAGTTCATATCAGTAAAAATTATTATAGCTTTGCAAATAACGTTTCCCTGTGGATTCGACCCTAGACTCACTAGGTATTTCTTGATTGTGTCAATTTATACTTGGATTGATATATATCAGAGATAAATTTTGTATTAATTTGTTAAGCATACTGACAACCGATCAAGTTTTTGCGATGTATTAATTTGTTAAGCATATGGAGAAAGAGAAATCACAGAGAGCTGTGATTAAGGGTAGACTTGCATTTGCGATGTATTGCACAATGTATTGTTTTGCTCGCATGAGCTAATTTTCTTCATCAAGACTTAGCATAAGCACCCATGCGGTGATAAGTCTATTTTGTAAGCACATACTTTGATTTAATGAAACATTATTGCTTTCTACTTAGTTGCGATACTATTTTCATTACTAACTCCCGCCTGGCCAGCCGGATGCGGTAGCAGTATGCTAAATCTCTGACAGGTAATGCATGCAGACATATCTAAGTAGAACAAGCTAGCGCATGACATGTAGTCTTGGTAACATTAAATAAATACTAATAATGCATGAATGAGCTTTGATTGCGTTAAGACTAACACAGTCCCTTGTAAGTTGCTAGAGAACTAAGCCCACGCATGAACTAGCCAAACAAACATTTGATAGTTTTATGCCAAACGCAGAAGTAGTACCGAAAGTAAAACTTGTGATTTTTTCTCACTTAGGCATTAATGGACCAATTAGTCATGGTATGCGCTACAAGGTTCTTATAAACGCATGAGGTTGCGCCGCAACAACCTTGATACTATTCTCCTTAAGACTTCCCTTTTTATTCTCAACGCATGTTTTACTTTCCTGCAATAATTATTCTTCATACTCATCAACTCTCTTATTTAGTTTTTCATAATATCACACGTTTTTTAGTTCAGATCAGTAAAAATTATTAAAGCTTTGCGAATAACCTTTCCCTATGGATTCGACCCTAGACTCACTAGGTATTACTTGATTGTGTCAATTTATACTTGGATTGATATATATCAGCGATAAATTTTGTATTAATTTGTTAAGCATACTGACAGTCGATCAGAAAGTAGGGCGGATTGAAAGGATTCGGACCGAGACTCCATCTCCTCCTTCGACTGAATCTGAAAAAGAAGAACCTGAAAATCAAGAAGAGGTCGAGAAGAAGTCTGTAGAAGATGAAACCGACAAGAAGAATAGTGAAGATAAGGGCAAAGGTATTGGAGGATCTAAGGTTGAAGTGGAAGTGGCAAGGCTAGAGGAAAGGAGGTTTCCATATGAGCACTTCATCAACCACTTTGCTAGGGAAAAATATATTGACATGTTGAAGAGAGTTTTTTTTGTTCGAAAAGGGGTTCAGTGGTGATCTTCTGCACTTTTTGAGGGTTGGCATCACAAACCATGGCTGGGAGTTATTATGTTCCAAGCCAGAGCCTGTGAATTAGAAAGTGGTGCGAGAGTTCTACGCAAACATCGGTGAGGAAGAAGGTTTTCAGGTGATTGTTCGTGGGGTAGCTGTTGACTGGAGTCCTGGAGCCATCAATTCACTATACAACCTTCAAGATTTCTCGCATGCTAGTTATAATGAGATGGCAACAGCGCCATCTAACACGCAGTTAAACACTGTTGTTTGGGAAGTAGGAATAGAAGGGGCACAGTGACGACTGTCGAAGACCGAAAAGAGGACTTTCCAGGCTGCTTATTTGAAGAAGGAAGCTGAAGGTGTACATATTACACATGTGGAAGCAATTGAAGATCGAAAGCACTTAAGACGTTCAATTTTACTCCTAAAGCATGCATGTTCTAGAAAAGACAGAATAGAGAGTTTAGAAAACACCAACCTTTGTAGCTCACTTATGTTGAACTCCTTGTGGTGTTTGCCTCTCCTATGCTCCTTGGACAACCTCTAGAGTCTTCCCTACTATACTCCGGGCCAAGAACGACTTGTGGGAGTCTATATAAGATAGGGAATGGGAAGGGAATGCTAGAAGCATCAAACAATGGAGAAGAATGAGAGATGAGAGAACTTTGAGTCCAAATTCCAGCAGCATAACATTAAGGAAATGGCTCTCTTGTGTTTGAATATGATTCAAACTCCTTTTAAAGACATTCTCCATGCAAAGCCAAGCCTCAAGACACAAGACACATGGTGTATTTGCAAGCTCAAGTGGATTCTAGGTGTACATTACACAAGACATGCAACAATGCATGAGTGAGTTGTCTTTCCACTTTGAATGATCATGCATTAAGTGGATTTCCAACTAAATCCACTAAATTCAAATTGAAATCAAATTTCAAGCTTGCAAATTACCCCCAATTTCAATTCTAAATTGAAATTGATTGCTTGGTAATTAATTTGAAAATTTTCAAATTAATTTTGATATGATTAATCTAATTAATCTTTGTTATCTTGTGCAATTCCATATATATGATTCCTAATACATATATATAGTATTCAAAACACTTTTAAATACTTCATCTCTCATTTTCTAATTTAATTCATAATTAAATTATTGTGTCAAACACAATTTACGATAATTCCCTTTTTCCCGATTTTGAACGATTCAAAGCTTCCTATCTTTTGTTCTAGGCTTAATTCCGATATGAGCTAGTAGGGGGACCTAATGGACCTATAGATCATGGGCTCCAACGATTCGAGGCTAACCGACTAATCTCATTGTCCAAGCTAGCCAACATTCGTTAACCATTGGGACACTCCACTATAGCCCGATAGTTGCACTCCCCTCACTATACATATATTTCCGTCCACTCGATTTAACCATGATTAGTAAGTCGATCCTTCACAGGTTGTTCGTAGCTATAGCTAGGTCAATAAGCCGTTTTACCCCTATAGTACTTCTAGTTCCTTAAGTCCCACTGATCCTCTATTGAACAATTGGTTTATGGTCCAACCAATAAACCGAGTCCCTCTCGGGCCAATGAGAGGGTGGGATCCCTTTGTTCAAGCCCCGGAGTCAGCACTTAAGGGAACAACCTCTCTACTATCCCTTATTTGGGTAGGAGTGAATTCCTTCTTGCACGACTATGTCCCCAGCTATCTACCCGTTCCTATCCTTGAAATGGGAGGCTTATTGAGTCGGCGATACTGAGCCACTCTCACCTATGCAGATCTAAGGATAAGCTCGAATAAACAGGAGTTCATAGTTAGCTCAGGATTAAGATCGAGTTACCTAGGTCATCACATGAAATAGTCAGTCTCGTCAGTAAACGGTGTTATAAAGCGAGAGCGACTTATTTCTCGGTCCTGGTCTTATGCAAACTCATTGCATAGGACACCCCCACTCGCATGTCTCTACATGGATGATTTAGGATCACATCATCTATACCATCTATAAAGTGGGCCGCGTCTCATAGTGTCTCCAGAATAAGGTACCCAACCCTATTCCTATACTATAGACCGTTTTGGCTATTACTCAAGCTTGATCCACTTTTATGTCTCTACATAAAGCTCAAGTGTTCATCCTATAGCCATGGATCTTAGTTTATTGGATTTGGGTTATTATATGTGCAATTTAATTTATTCAGTAATGACTTTTACTGAATCAATCTCGATAACACCTTTATCGAATAAGTATATAATTCGTTTAACGTTCACTATCTACGAGTTTTAGGACACCAATCCCAACAATCTCCCACTTGAACTAAAACTCTAGTTTAGTGGGATGTACTATAATCTATAACAGCAGTGGATGAATAAATACTTGTATTAATAACGGAGTAAAAATACAATAAACTAGGGCATCTAAATACCCAGTATACTAAGGTATCGATATACCGGTTACAATTCTCCCACTTGACCTAGATTATTTCTCGTACATATCTCGCAGACCTAGACCTTCTAGATGACTCTCGAACACTTTAGCCATGAGAGCCTTCGTGAATGGATCAGCAATGTTGTGCTCCGTCGCTATCTTCGTGACGATCACGTCTCCTCGGTGCACAATCTCCCTAATGAGATGGTATTTCCTTTCGATGTGCTTGCCTCTCTTATGGCTGCGAGGTTCCTTTGAGTTTGCAACTGCGCCGCTATTATCACAATACAAGGTGATAGGCAGATGCATATTTGGAACGACTTCCAAGTCAGTTAGGAACTTCCTGAGCCATACTGCCTCTTTTGCTGCTTCGCAAGCGGCTACATATTCGGCCTCCATGGTCGAGTCTGCAATGCATCCTTGCTTGATGCTGCGCCATACTATTGCTCCTCCATTTAGAGTGAATACTGACCCCGATGTAGATTTCCTCGAATCTTTATCAGTTTGAAAGTCAGAATCAGTGTATCCTGTAAGGATCAAATCCTTCGAACCATACACGAGCATATAGTCCCTCGTTCTCCTTAGATATTTGAGGATACTTTTAACGGCTGTCCAGTGATCAAATCCTGGATTGGATTGATATCTACTGACAATCCCTACTGCAAAACAAATGTCAGGCCTTGTACACAACATGGCATACATTAGGCTACCTACTGCAGAGGCATAGGGAAAACGTCTCATGTCCTCAACTTCTTGAGGTGTCTGAGGACACTGTTCCTTAGACAAGTTAATTCCGTGCCTGAAAGGTAATAGTCCTTTCTTGGAATTTTGCATTTTATATCTAACCAACAATTTGTCGATATAAGACGCTTGAGACAGGGCTAGCGTTTTGTTCTTTCCGTTTCGAACAATTTGGATTCCTAGAACAAATTGTGCCTCACCCAAATCTTTCATTTGGAATTGAGTTGCTAGCCATAGTTTAATGTCAGTTAGATAACCTACATCATTCCCGATGAGTAGGATATCATCCACATACAGTACTAAGAAAGCTATAGAGCTGTTGATTATCCTTTTGTAAACACAAGGCTCATCAACGTTTTGTTCAAAGCCATAAGATTTGATCGCAGTATCAAATCTCATATTCCAGGATCTAGACGCTTGTTTTAATCCATAAATGGACCGTTTAAGCTTGCAAACTTTTTGCTCTTGATCCTGAGCTATGAACCCCTCTGGCTGAGACATGTAGATACTTTCTTCAAGATTACCGTTCAGAAAGGCAGTCTTGACATCCATTTGCCATATTTCAGAATCGTAAAACGTGGCAATGGATAAAAGTATCCGGATCGACTTTAACATGGCAACAGGGGAGAAGGTTTCTTCATAGTCAATCCCCTCTCGCTGGGTAAAACCCTTTGCCACAAGTCGTGCCTTAAAGGTCTGTACCTTTCCAGCAGCGTCTCGTTTTCTCTTGTAGATCCATTTGCACCCTATGGGTCTAACCCCTTCAGGTTGATCTACAAGATCCCATACTGAATTAAAATGCATGGACTCGATCTCTAAGTCCATGGCTTTAATCCACTCGTTCTTGTCAACGTCATCCATTGCCTGTTTAAAGGTTAATGGATCCTCGATCCCGTCATCAGGTATGACGACTGGAGTTTCAGTTAAACCCAAATAGCGATCAGGCTGTCTAACAACCCTCCCACTACGTCGAGGTCCTCTTATTTCTTGAGAAGGACGTGATTGACTCGAGGTGCCAGTATCATCAACAACTCTTGTTGATGTTTCTATAGCTTCGTTAGATAGTTCACTTAAAACGACTTTACTACGTGGCTTGTGATCTCTGAGGTGGTCTTCTTCTAGGAATGTAGCATTTGTCGATACAAGTACTTTATTTTCCTCTGGATCGAAGAAGTATCCACCTCTCGTTTCTTTGGGATAGCCTATAAATAGGCAAAATCTAGAACGAGGCTCCAATTTCTTTGGGTTTGCTTCTAGCACGTATGCAGGACATCCCCAAATTTTGAAATGTCGTAAACTAGCTTTACGACCTTTCCAGAGCTCAAATGGTGTTTCAGAAACACTTTTTGAGGGAACTACGTTCAAGATATAAACTGCAGTTTCTACTGCATAACCCCAAAACGAGTTAGGCAACTGAGCATAACTCATCATCGAACGAACCATGTCCAACAAGGTTCTGTTTCTCCTTTCTGATACACCGTTTTGCTGAGGTGTACCAGGGGCTGAGAGTTGGGACGTAATTCCATGCTCTATCAAATAGTCTTGAAAACTTAAGTCCATATACTCTCCACCTCGATCGGATCGAAGTGTTTTTATCGTCTTACCTAATAGGTTCTCAACCTCGGCCTTATACTCCTTGAACTTTTCAAAAGCTTCGGACTTATGATGCATCAGGTAGAGATAGCCATACCTCGAATAATCATCAATGAAACTGATGAAATATTCGTACCCTCCTCGAGCTCTAATGTTCATTGGTCCACAGAGGTCCGAATGAATGAGCTCTAAGGGCTCTTTGGCACGATAACCTTTTCCGGTAAAAGGTCGTTTTGTCATCTTGCCCTCAAGGCATGATTCACAAGGAGGCAACGAGTCGTCTTCTAACTTGTTTAGAAGTCCACTCTTGACCAATCTCCCAATCCTATTGAGGTTGATATGGCCTAACCTCAAGTGCCAGAGATAGGTATCTTGAGAAACTCTTCGCTTTTTAGGTTGAGTCTCAGCGGTTTTAAACATCTCGTGATTTAAAATAGCTTTAGACTCAATTGGTCTCAAAACATATAATTTATTCTTCAAGTTTGCAGAGCAAACATCAATACCTCTTTTAGTTATGAACGCTTCATTAACAGAAAAAGAAATTGAGTAACCTTGTTCTAATAAACAAGATAAAGAAATCAAATTTCTTTTAATCTTCGGAACTATGTACACATTATCTAATATCATGTAGCGTTCTTCGGTGAAGAATAATTTTATGTCTCCCACTGCAATAGCCGAGATGACTTCTCCTGTTCCAACTTTAAGAGTCATCTCTCCAGCTATTAGCTGTTGCCAGGAACTCATTCCTTGAAATGAAGAACATACGTGATTAGTGGCACCTGAATCAAGTATCCAGGCAGAATCGTCGTTTTCCACTAAACACGTTTCCAAGACTAATAAATCACATTTAGAGTCGTGGATCATGTTTTTCTTGGCTACGCAGTTAGTTTGAGGACATTCCTCAGTTGAGACCAAACCTAAATTCTTTGCCACGTGTTTAGCGTTTATTAAGTAAGTATTCTTAGTCGAATGTACTAAACCGTTTAATTTGGCATTTGACAAAGCACATATGTTTTTCGACATATTGCTGAAACAAACAAATTAATCTCTATTAGAAACATGCACTAAACCCATTAATCACATTTATCCAATCAGATTTAGCAAAAGCAATCATCGACCCATATATACAATTGATTTATTTTGCAACGATACTTCAGGGGTTTAGAATAACCGCTACCGTAGGGCAGTCAGCTACTCCTCCTCTGAATCGAGACAATCTCGGCCAAATACTATTCCCAGAATAACTCTTACTCCAATAGTTATTAGCTAACGTTAATTTGGTCAAGACCATCTTGTAAGTGTTACCCATCATTTTCAGATTGCAGAGGGCGGCCCCAACAATGCCACCGTAGGGAAGAGCTAATGTTGGGAATGGCCCTAGGAAACCCTATCCATTTCTGGAGTTTGCGTTGTTCCGAATCCCATGCGCAAGCCCTCCGTAGGGTGATCGCTCCCAGGGCGACTCGCAGGCAGCGCATAGGAATCTCACGGTGCAACCTAATGATGGAGACCGCAGGATACGTTTGACACGTTTCCTTCTCCCACTTACTATGAACACTTTCCCCATTCACCTTGATATTAACCCATGCAAACACCATCCGTAGGGGGACGCTCCCAGGGCGCCTCGAGGCCAAGCATGGATCTCACGGTGTGAACTCAGGGGGACGTGAGAGTAGAAACTTAATATGAATATTTCGTTTCTATACTTTTCCTCCCAGTAAAGTGTCGTAAAAATTTTAGGGTCTATTACTTAGGTAAATTCCGGCTAAATGAATCTATCTAAGTCTATGCCTTATTAAACAAGGTCTTTACACTAAATGTCTAGGTGAATTAAACTCTTTTAATAACCTAGTGACATTGCATGCTAGTAAGACTTTGGTTAATTCAACTCAGGTTCCGAACCATTTGCTGGGAGAGTTCCCTTATAACCAAGGTCTTATGTCCTACTTACTCAAATTTTAAAACTATTTTTAAAAAAACTAAGTAAGACATGTTTCTAATCCTATTAGAAAAGGCGATCTTAGATCTATTTTATTTTAAACAATTTAAGAATGATAAGATCCTAAGATCCTATGTTAGCATGCAACTCTTTGTTATAGGTTTTATGGATTCTATTCATTAACTATTATAACTCTTATAACTTTTAATGAATTAACCCTATAACATGCTTTCTAATGGTGTTTAAAAGCATATAACAATCAATCATTCAAGTTATAAGAAAAGCACCATTTAGAAACAACCTATGTCTAGGTTTGTATAACGCTTTATACTACGATGTCTAGGTGATAACACTTTAAAACCTCACACCGCTCACGCATGCTCATAAAACTCGAGTTAACTTAACTCAAGAACCGACTCGATGACCAGGTAGGAGGTGTTCCGTAAACCGTCAACTTAAATACCTCCAGCCTTAGACAGCATCTTGTCGGGTGAGTTCTCTCGTAACCATTGTTTTACAAGATATCGACCTAAACTATGCAAGTTGATCGAATCGTTGAAGGTTCATTAACCTAAGTGAGCATGCACTTAATCTTGTTATAGATTTTAGATTTCTATCTCTTTTTATAACAATTATAAAAACAATCCATAACAAGCCTAATTTGAGAATAACACTTATAATCAAACTAATGAAATTTCATGCTTCATGCTTGGTTAATTTTATCAATTAATAATTATAACTATTATAAGAATAATCAATTTTAATTAACCATTCAAGCATGAATCTCCCTAAATTAATACAACACTTATATTAATTAAACATGAAATTTCCCTCATGCATTTGAATTAATCAATAACACTTATTAAAATTAAACAAATGCATGAACATGCTTTCCTATGGTGGGATTTTAATCTATATGGCATGCTCATAATGCACATACAATCATTTAATTAAATCATACATTCACAATGCATAAAGAAATTAAATCAAGCTAAAATGGAATGGTTTGGCAATCTAAAAACAAACAATTAACTAATTATTACAATAATAATTAATAAAAAAATTGCTTGAATCAATCTCGAGCTTCACGAACCGACTCGAACCAACCCTTCATGGAGTGAACCGGCCTTCAAAAGTGTGTATAGGGGCTGAACCGGCTGCAAACAAACCGAACCGGACTGGAAAAGAAGAAGGGAAAAAAAAAACTGCTGCTGGAATTAAAAAAAAACAGCTTGCTGGAATTTTCATTTTCTGCTGCGTCTTCTCCGGTTTTTCTTCGATTTTACAGCCTATATGGACTCTAATGACTCTATAAAAATTACAGACTATAGTACACACATTAACGCTCTTACATATCCGAGCAATTACATTTTCATGAAGGTTTGAATGCTCAAAAAATTGCAAAACCAGAACACTTCCATTTTAGCACACAGAAAATTCAATTTCAAAAAGGTACCCACCAAAGCAAAATTAAAACGAATTAAGTGCTCTAATCAAGCTCTGATACCAATTGAAGGTGTACATATTACACATGTGGAAGCAATTGAAGATCGAAAGCACTTAAGACGTTCAATTTTACTCCTAAAGCATGCATGTTCTAGAAAAGACAGAATAGAGAGTTTAGAAAACACCAACCTTTGTAGCTCACTTATGTTGAACTCCTTGTGGTGTTTGCCTCTCCTATGCTCCTTGGACAACCTCTAGAGTCTTCCCTACTATACTCCGGGCCAAGAACGACTTGTGGGAGTCTATATAAGATAGGGAATGGGAAGGGAATGCTAGAAGCATCAAACAATGGAGAAGAATGAGAGATGAGAGAACTTTGAGTCCAAATTCCAGCAGCATAACATTAAGGAAATGGCTCTCTTGTGTTTGAATATGATTCAAACTCCTTTTAAAGACATTCTCCATGCAAAGCCAAGCCTCAAGACACAAGACACATGGTGTATTTGCAAGCTCAAGTGGATTCTAGGTGTACATTACACAAGACATGCAACAATGCATGAGTGAGTTGTCTTTCCACTTTGAATGATCATGCATTAAGTGGATTTCCAACTAAATCCACTAAATTCAAATTGAAATCAAATTTCAAGCTTGCAAATTACCCCCAATTTCAATTCTAAATTGAAATTGATTGCTTGGTAATTAATTTGAAAATTTTCAAATTAATTTTGATATGATTAATCTAATTAATCTTTGTTATCTTGTGCAATTCCATATATATGATTCCTAATACATATATATAGTATTCAAAACACTTTTAAATACTTCATCTCTCATTTTCTAATTTAATTCATAATTAAATTATTGTGTCAAACACAATTTACGATAATTCCCTTTTTCCCGATTTTGAACGATTCAAAGCTTCCTATCTTTTGTTCTAGGCTTAATTCCGATATGAGCTAGTAGGGGGACCTAATGGACCTATAGATCATGGGCTCCAACGATTCGAGGCTAACCGACTAATCTCATTGTCCAAGCTAGCCAACATTCGTTAACCATTGGGACACTCCACTATAGCCCGATAGTTGCACTCCCCTCACTATACATATATTTCCGTCCACTCGATTTAACCATGATTAGTAAGTCGATCCTTCACAGGTTGTTCGTAGCTATAGCTAGGTCAATAAGCCGTTTTACCCCTATAGTACTTCTAGTTCCTTAAGTCCCACTGATCCTCTATTGAACAATTGGTTTATGGTCCAACCAATAAACCGAGTCCCTCTCGGGCCAATGAGAGGGTGGGATCCCTTTGTTCAAGCCCCGGAGTCAGCACTTAAGGGAACAACCTCTCTACTATCCCTTATTTGGGTAGGAGTGAATTCCTTCTTGCACGACTATGTCCCCAGCTATCTACCCGTTCCTATCCTTGAAATGGGAGGCTTATTGAGTCGGCGATACTGAGCCACTCTCACCTATGCAGATCTAAGGATAAGCTCGAATAAACAGGAGTTCATAGTTAGCTCAGGATTAAGATCGAGTTACCTAGGTCATCACATGAAATAGTCAGTCTCGTCAGTAAACGGTGTTATAAAGCGAGAGCGACTTATTTCTCGGTCCTGGTCTTATGCAAACTCATTGCATAGGACACCCCCACTCGCATGTCTCTACATGGATGATTTAGGATCACATCATCTATACCATCTATAAAGTGGGCCGCGTCTCATAGTGTCTCCAGAATAAGGTACCCAACCCTATTCCTATACTATAGACCGTTTTGGCTATTACTCAAGCTTGATCCACTTTTATGTCTCTACATAAAGCTCAAGTGTTCATCCTATAGCCATGGATCTTAGTTTATTGGATTTGGGTTATTATATGTGCAATTTAATTTATTCAGTAATGACTTTTACTGAATCAATCTCGATAACACCTTTATCGAATAAGTATATAATTCGTTTAACGTTCACTATCTACGAGTTTTAGGACACCAATCCCAACAGAAGCCAATACTTGAATGGGGTTTATCAGACAGAGGTTGCTTCCAATGACTCATGACTCCATGGTCTCTCGGGAAAGAGTTCTTCTTGCTTTTGCAATACTACGGTCTCTCAGCATCGCTGTAGGTAAAATTATTGCTAGTGAAATTTTTGGGTGTTAGCGTAAGAAGGTTGGAAAATTATTCTTCCCGAACACAATTTCGATGCTATGTAAGAGAGCAGGGGTCAGAAGATGTGATTTTATTGGACAAGGGAGTAATCGACATGCCTAACTTGGCACGACTTCAGCGAACGCAAGAGGCACGTCAAGGGGGGTTGGTCTGTGGCATTCACCAGATCTTAGAACAACTCTCAATTTCAGCCAGCAGGCAAGAGTTCACCGAGAGGCAGTCTCACACCTTCTGGAATTATGTTAAAAGACTAGATACCGCATTGAGGAAGGCGCTGCAAGCAAACTTTTCATAGCCCTATCCATCCCTTCTCTTATTCCCTGATGATTTACAGAACCCCTGGATCCCACCACCATCTGTTGAGAGAGAAGAAGATGATGATGGTGCTAGTCAGGAGGGCTAGATAAAAATTGACAAGCGAGCTTTTCTTTTGTCTGATTATTTTGTTTGCTCGCTCATTTTCCTGATCATGTTTGTCTGTTTTTAATGTTTTTGTCTTTTTTATTTTTCTTTTGCTGGCCTTTCAAATATATTACCCGATCTTATAAATGTTTTTCTGTTTTTAATGAAATTTCTCAAGTGTTTTCTGTTATATAACACATTGAGCATTCCTAACTTAACCATTTTCTTCTGATTTTTTTTTAACCTTGGACTAGTTAGCTTAATTAGATCAAGGTGTTCTGATCTCCAAAAACCTTTTGCTTAAGCATTTCTTTTAGTCTGGTCATCGCTGTGGCAAGAAGATTCTGAGGTAGTATTGACTTATTTAATCCACCTTAAGCTTAATCCTAGTCTCACGCTTAGTTTAAAATTCAGATAGAAAAAGAATTAAGTTTGGGGGTGTAATTGTCATGTTGATTCATTGGGGACAATGAATAGTTTAAGTTTGGGGGACTTTTAGCTACTCCTCTTGTTTTGCTAGAGCATTCCTCTCCTTCATAATTAATTTTCTAGGTTGTTGAGTAACCAGGGACATTTGTGACATCCACAGTTTGTCTTTGCGTCAAAAGATGATCTAGAGAATATTGAAAAAAATGAAAAAAAAAATTATTTGCTGAAAAGAAAAAATTGTGGAAAATTTTGCTGAGAAAATTCATAGAGCAAAAGATTTGAAGGATGGATGATAATCTAGCAGTTTTCTGTCTCCTAGGGCTTAGGTGAGCTTCATCATAAAATGTCGTCATTCTGAGATGCAAGTGATAGAATAACTAAGGATTTTTTTTTACCTTAGCAATGAGTATTTAGCCTAGTTGGTGATAAGTTTGAGGCAAGGGTATACTGCACCATAAAGTGGGTCATCTCATGCTTGAGAGCTTATGACTATAGGGATGCTTTAAGTCTGAAAAACAGAAAAAAACCCCTTAAAAGTGTGCTTAAATGTCTGATAATATGGTTAAGTTGTGGTAAGTTCTTAGGATTGAGTTAAAGGTGGTGATTATTTGTTCCATGCCGAAAGAATTATTTTGCTGCAACAGTGCTTGGTTTTGCAGAATGCTCAGGTAAAGGTGAAAGGTAGTGTTGGAATATCTGTTTTAATTAAGTGATGTTATGACTAATGTTTTGAATTCTCAAGGGAAGGTGAGTTAGTATTGCTCGGGACGCACAATAGTTCAAGTTTGGGGGTATGATAACTCTCCAAAAGGGAGTTATTTAGGCCTTATTTCTCTAATGATTTGTGTGTCATTTGTGTTAAATAGGGTTGCTTTTAGATGAGTATTAGATGTTTTAACCTATTTGGAAGAATAGATGCTTTGGAAGTTATTTTGTGCAGGAAATTATGCTGAGAGACTTAAGGGAGCAAAATCCGCGATCCAGCAAAGCATGGAGCAAAACTGCCATGTGAGCCGCACGTGATTCGTTAAGTGATGTGGCGTTAGCTGAATTAATCTCGGATCTAGGAAGCTTGGAGAGCCTTCCACGTGTAAAGTTTGACCTAATTAGGGTTGACTCCACTCTATAAAAGGAAGTAGCCGTCTCAAGTAAAAAACATTCCAAATTCGAGAAAGGAAAGTCTTATTCCATTCGTGGAGGCTTACTTTCCATCTTTGGAAGCCGAATAAAGGAGGAACGATTGGAGACCTCAAGAAGACCATTAGCTACGGATCTATTCAAGGGAATTAATCTTTTCTTGTAATTTCTTGTAGTTATGGATGCACATACTCAGATTGTAGCGTGTGTTGCCTTGTACTCCATGAACTAAATTTACTTGGGTGTTGGTTAGGATCTATGTAGTTGTCGTGTTTATTACTCTATGCAATATGTATTGATTTGAGCATCTTGATTATTTGTTGTGTCTATTTCTATTTTGTGCCCACCTGGCCAGCCGGTATGAATATTACCTCTTAGTTTCAGGGATGATTTGAGAGGTGTGTGACAATTAATCACACTAGACCATTATGTGTTGGTGGACGTCAGTGACTGAGTTAGGGATAACCAGTTGCCTAGTGCTTGATTGATAGCACGTCATTGGAGTTGAAACACATTCCAAAAAATTCAGAGTTCCGGGAGGATCCTGCTAATAAGACTGCAAGAGAACTGCCTAATCAATATTATTGCTAGAGTATTTTTTAAAACAATTACAGAAATCCTGATCAATGTCTGTTTCTAATGTTGAAACTTGTTTTGGCTATAATTTCTTCGTTTTAGCTCCGATTTGAGTGTTTCAAGAGACGTTGAAATCGTTGTTCCGAGCTCTACACTATGAGCATATTAAACCACTAAAATTTTCAGTAATTAAAAATTGGGTTTGTTATCATCAAAACATTGATTAATTAATTAATGTGAGATTAAGGGCCAAAAAGCCAACAATCTCCCCCTTTTTTATGATGACAAACCATTCAAGAAAAATAGGTGGAAATACATGTAAACTATATGTAGCACATAATAAAATTCAACATATCACCATAAAGATCATTCTTGAAATTCACTCAAAAATAAATTCTCCCCCTAATTTATACAATCAAAATCATAACAAATTTATAGCATATTTTTCTTAAACTTCTCCCCCTTTGGAATCATCAAAAAGAATAATTAAGAAAAAATTAGAACTACATAAAAGATTCCCTTAAAAACATGAACTCAAATATAGCACAACTCCCCCTAAGAATATTAACACATGCTTTTCATATCTCCCCCTATCAAAATGCCTTCTAAAGATTAACAAGTAAAATTATAAAATCAAGAGGCATCACAACAAATAATACCGAGCTCAAGCCTATTTTTGCAAAAACTTTCTTCATTTAAAGGCTTGGTAAAAATATCTGCTAATTGATTATTAGAGCATACAAATTCAAGAATAATGTTACCATTTTGTACATGCTCTCTAATATAGTGATGCCTAATATCAATATGCTTAGTCCTAGAATGATGTATAGGATTTTCAGTCAAATTAATAGCACTGGTATTATCACAAAGTATAGGCACGTTATCAAACTTTAATCCAAAATCACAAAGAGTTTGTTTCATCCAAAGAATTTGAGCACAACAACTAGCAACCGCAAGATATTCCGCTTCCGTAGTAGATAAGGCAACCAAATTTTGCTTTTTACTAAACCAAGAAACTAAGGAACTACCAAGAAATTGGCAAGTCTCATTAGTACTCTTACGGTAAAATAAACTACCCACAAAATCTGCATCGGAATATCCTAACAAATTAAATTCAACATTTCTAGGATACCATAAGCCTAAATCAATAGTACCAAGCAAATATTTAAAAATTCTTTTAACGGCATGCAAATGTGATTCCTTAGGACAAGATTGAAATCTAGCACAAAGACATACACTAAACATGATATCAGGTCTACTAGCGGTTAAATAAAGTAAAGATACAATCATACCTCTATAAGATTTTATATCCACACACTTACATTTTTCATCCTTGTCAAGCTTAGTGGATGTGCTCATAGAATTTTTTGCAATTTTACCTTCATTGAATTTGAACTTTTTGAGCAAATCCCTTGTGTATTTCTCTTGACTTATGAAAATACCATCCTTGAGTTGTTTGATTTGTAGTCCAAGGAAGAAGCTAAGTTCTCCCATCATACTCATCTCAAATTCATTGTGCATACACTTAGAAAATTCTTCACACAAAGATGGATTAGTAGAACCAAAAATAATATCATCCACATATATTTGTACTAAAAGCATATCATTTTCTTTAGTCTTAATAAAAAGAGTAGTATCAATTTTACCCGTTTTAAAACCATTCTCAAGCAAGAAATTACTAAGCCTATCATACCAAACTCTTGGAGCTTGTTTTAAACCATAAAGAGCCTTTTTCAACTTATAGACATGATTAGGAAAATCAAAACTTTCAAAGCCCGGAGGTTGTTCTACATAAACTTCTTCCATGATATAACCATTTAAAAATGCATTTTTTACATCCATTTGATACAAAATGAAATTCTTGTAAGAAGCAAAAGCAAGCAACACTCTAATAGCTTCTAATCTAGCAACGAGTGCAAAAGTTTCTTCATAATCTATTCCTTCCTCTTGACAATAGCCTTGAGCTACAAGTCTCGCTTTATTTCTAATGATATTACCATTTTCATCCATTTTATTTCTAACGACCCATTTAGATCCAATTATAGAAGTATTAGAGGGCCTGTGGACTAACTCCCAAACTTTATTCCTTTCAAATTTATTTAATTCTTCTTGCATAGTTAAAATCCAAAATTCATCCTTTTCAGCATCTTTAAAACTTTTTGGTTCAATTTGAGAAACAAAAGCAAAATTATTAAACATATTAAGAAAAGAACGAGTTTTCACACCTTGTTCGGGATCACCAAGAATTAATTCCTTGGGATGGGAAGGAGCAAACCTCCACTCTTTGGCATGGATGAAGAACCAACTTCCTTCTTTTCGATTAAGCTCACATCTTGCTTACTTGAAACAATTTCCTTGCCTTTGTCACTAACAAGTAAATCTCCAAAATTTCCTTCTAAAACATCACTACAAATAGGCTCATTAGAAATAACATTGCAAGATTCATCAAATACTAAATGCATTGATTCTTCAACTACTAAAGTTCTTTTATTGAAAATTCTATAAGCTTTACTATTAGAGGAATAGCCAAGGAAAATACCAACATCCGTCTTAGAATCAAATTTTCCAAGTTTTTCTTTGTTATTCAAAATAAAACATTTGCAACCAAAAACTTTGAAATACCCAATATTTGGAATTTTGTTATGCCAAAGTTCATAAGGAGTTTTATCCTAAGAAGGTCTAATTAAAACTCTATTTAAAACATAACAAGTGGTGTTAACGGCTTCCGCCCAAAAATATGTAGGCAAACCATACTCATGCAACATTGATCTAGCAAATTCTTGCAAAGTACGATTTTTCCTTTCAACTACGCCGTTTTGTTGAGGAGTTCTTGGAGCGGAGAAATTATGAGAAAAACCATTTTCTTCACAAAAAGTTTCAAAAGAATTGCTATCAAATTCTCCTCCATGATCACTCCTAATTTTAGAAATAAAAAATCCCTTTTCATTTTGAACTCTTTTTGCAAAACTAGCAAAACTTTGTAAAGCATCATCCTTATGTTTTAGCATCAAAACTCAAGTAAATCTTGAAAAATAATCAACTATCACAAAGGCATAATAGTTCCCTCCAAAACTAGCAATTCTAGAAGGGCCAAATAAGTCCATGTGTAATAGTTGAAGGGGTCTAGTTGTAGAGATCACATTTTTAGATTTGAAAGAGGACTTAGGTTTGCTTACCCATTTGACAAGCATCACAAACTTTGTCCTTTTCAAATTTAAATTTGGGAAGACCTCAAACCAAAGAATTCTTGGAAATATTTGAAATTGAGTGCATGCTAGCATGTCCTAGTCTTCTATGCCCAAACCAAGAATCATCATGCAAAGCCGATAAACATTTATCATTAATAGGACAATCATTCAAATCAATGGTATAAACATTTTCATCTCTATTTCCAACAAATAAAACTTTTCTATCACTAGCATTTTCAATGATACAATTCTTTTTATCAAACACAACTCTAAAGCCTTTATTACACAATTGACTAATACTAAGTAAATCATGCTTCAAACCATCAACTAAAAGTACATTTTCAATTAAAATAGAGGATTCATTACCTATAACCCTTACCAGTTATTTTACCTTTCTTGTTGTCACCAAAAGTTACAAAACCTCCATCCTTTTTGGAGAGAGACAAACTTGGATGAGTCTCCCGTCATGTGCCTCGAGCAACCACTATCCAAGTACCACTTGTTTTTCTTGGAGGCTTTCAAACAAACCTACAAACACAAATGTTCAAGTTTGATTCTTTGGTACCCACACTTGTTTGGGTCCTAGATGGTTAGCATTGACATACTTGGGAATCCATTTCATTTTTGCATAGACATTTAAGGCATTGGATTTAGACAAGTAACAAGAATAAGTTGTATGTCCAAACTTGCCATGTGAGAAACAAACAACATTATGCAAAGATTTATCTCTTACAACAAATTTATGCACTCTACGTTTCTTGGAGAAATTATTCCTTGGAGCATTGTGAAACTTTGCTCTTTGAGAAAAAATTCTTCTTGGAGAAGTAGTATGAGCATATTTCAATTTAAAACACTTAGGTCTAATATGGACTTCAACACCACAATAATAACATATAGGCACAAAATTAGATTTAACATGCTTAGACACAACCTTAGGCATATTATGAGATGCTTTAACAAAGATAGTTTTAGAACTTGAAGGAGTAGAACATTCATCAATATAGCCTAAACCTCTTTTATCACCAAAAGGCTTGCCTACTTCAATTATCTTGTCTAATCCTTGAGCACCTATTGTCAACTTTTTAATAGATTATTTAGCCTTATCAAGTTCTTGCAAAGCACTAAATTCCTTTTCTTTGAGTAATTTAATCAAATTATCCTTTTCACAACTATCATGCTCAAGAAATTTAACTTTGTCAAGCAAGACATTTTCCTCATCACAATCAAAAGCATGCTTGTCACAAGAGATATTCATTTCATCAATATGCATAGCATCATGCTCATTCTCTTTTAAGCAAGCAATTTCTTCAAGTAAAGACTTACTTTTACTAGATAAAACATTGTATTTCTTTTTAAGCACAACATATTTTGAACCAAGCTTTTCTAAATCATTTTTCATATTTTCAAAAGCTTCAAACAATTCATTATAAGAAAGAGGTTCTAGAGTTACCTCATCATTTTGTTCATCCTTTTTGTCACTATGGGCCAGGAAGCAAAAGTTGGCCACTTCTTCATTATCACTCCCACTTTTGCTTTCATCGCTATCATCCCAAGTAGCCTTCATTGCTTTCTTCTGGGATTTCTTGGATGATTTGAGAAGAAGACAATCGGTTTTAATATGACCCGGCTTCTTGCATTCATAGCATATTACCTCATCCTTTTTGCTCTTTTCACCTTTTGACTCTTTTTGGTTGGAGAGATGCTTCTTGAATTGTTTCTTTCTCTTGATGAAGTTCTTATACTTACGTGAAAGATAGGCAACATCTTCTTCATCAAGAGCATCCTCATCTTCGGAGTTAACTTCCAAGGAGATGGTCTTTAAGGCTATACTCTTCTCTTTCTTTTTCTTCTCATCCTCCATGTTTTTCTTGATCTTTATCTCATGCGTCAACCACGAACCCATGAGTTCATCAATGGATAGAGATTTGAGATCCTTTGCCTCTTGAATGACGGTGACTTTAGGCTCCCATTGTATAGGCAAAGACCACAATAGCTTCTTTACCTTCTCAAGATTTGAGTACTTTTTCCCAAGTCCTTCTAAAGCATTGACAATGTTAGTAAATCTAATAAACATATCGGAAATAGCTTCATTTTCATCAATTTTAAACATTTCATATTGATGAACTAACATGTCAATCTTTGTTTCTTTTACTTGACTAGTTCCTTCATGAGTAATTTCCAATTTATCCCATATTTCTTTAGCGGTTTTGCAAATAGACACTCTATTATACTCAATTTCATTCCAAGCACAAAATAAACAATTAATAGCTTTGGCATTTAAAGAGCATGCTTTCTTTTCATTTATTGACTATTCTTCCTTAGGTTTTATAGAGCTAACACCATCAACGTCTTTTGTTGGAATTTTAAAACCTTCCTCAACAATATCCCATAAATCATAATCAATAGAAAGTAAGAAAAATCTCATTCTATTTTTCCAATAACTATAATTAGTACCATTAAAGAAAGGAGGCTTTGTAATAGATTGACTATCGGTAAAAGGGATAAAACCTAAAGTTGCCATAGCTCAAAAACAATTAAGTTTATCAAGAAATAAATATTTCAAGAAGAGCGCAACCCGATCTGATACCAATTGTTGAAACTTGTTTCGACTATAACTTCTTCGTTTTAGCTCCGATTTGAGTGTTTCAAGAGGCGTTGAAATCGTTGTTCCGAGCTCTACGCTAGGGACACATTAAAACACTAAATTTTTTAATAATTAAAAATTGGGTTTGTTATCATCAAAACATTGATGAATTAATTAATTAAAATTAATTAATTTGAGATTAAGGGCCAAAAAGCCAACATCTAATCTGTCTGTTTTATCCGTTTACTTTCTGGTCTGTTATTTCTTTTGCTTCAGCATTTTATCAAAATGAAGTGGAAGCTATTCAAAACCTCATGGATAAGATAAATTACTTATCACTTGTTGCATACTGTGTATCTTTTGCTTCAGCATTTTATCAAAATGAAGTGGAAGCTATTCAAAACTTCGTGGATACGATAAATTACTTATCACTTGTTGTAGATTGTGTATGCTTGCACAATATTCTAGAGCTTCTTTTTACTATATTTTTACCCCACTCTAGAAGGCAACACCTGGCTCCAGTTTAAGGAAGCATTCTTCCTAAAGTATTACTCAGCGATTATCAGATACAGAAAAAAGGTAGAGTTCCTGGCCTTGAAGCATGGTGAAAGGTCAGTGGAAGAGTATGAGCTGGAGTTCAAGCAGTTATCTCGCTTTGCCTCGAAAATAGTGGACAGTGAAGCAAAGAAGACGAAGAGGTTCATCTCGGGCCTCAAGGACGATGAGCAAAGAGTGGTAGGGGCTCTTGCCCAGCTGATTATGCGGTGACCCTTCGAGCGGCCACGTTCATGGGCATGCCAGCTACGAGTGCAACCCCGGTGGCCAAGAAACCAGAATCCAGCGCAAGCCAAAAAAAGGAAGTTTGATCGGAGTTTCTCCAAGTCGCAACAGAATTCTCAGAATCGACGGTCCACGCGCCTAAGGAATGCAGGAAAGGAAAAGCCCTTGTGTCCTAAGTGTGATCGACGTCATGAAGGTCAATGCTTGGATGGCATGGGAGTATGTTTCAGATGTGGAAAGGGTGGGCACATGGCAGCAGAGTGCCTCAAAGGCAGAAACTTAGATTCTAAACGACCCTTCGGTTCAAATGAGGCCAGCACCAACAGCCAGAAGGGTTCAACCCATGCCATTACCAGCAAGAAGGCTGGTGATTCCAGTGCAGTGGTGACAGGTACATTACTTTTTCTTGGGCACTATGCTCATGTAATTTTTTATTCAGGCTTTACTCATTCATTTATATCTGATGTATTTGTTAAGCATGCCCGTATAAAGTTAGAGCCATTAGGTTTTAACCTGTTAGTTTCTACCTCGACTGGAGAAGAGTTAATAGCTAGGGAGATAAAGTTAAAACCTGTCAGGTGTCAGTGTCAGATCGTTTGTTAGATGTGACACTAATCGTGCTAGAGATGAGGGATTTTGATGTTATCCTGGGCATGGATTGGTTAGCCGAGAATCATGCAATCATTGATTGCCATGAGAAGTATTATTCCAGCCACTAGAAGGAGCAAGCTTCAAGTTCAGAGGGATCAGATCAGAGTCTATTCTAAGATGGTATCTGCGTTAAAGGCAAGAAGACTCATGAGTCGAGGAGCGTGGTGCTTCTTAGCCAGTGTGTCAAATGCTCAAGTTGAAAAAACGAGAATAAGTTCTGTACCGGTGGTCAGTGAGTTTATGGATGTTTTCCCTGAAGATCTTCCAGGTTTGCCTTCGATTCGAGAAGTGGATTTCAGCATCTAGCTTGAGCAAGGCACGACCCCTATTTATAAGGCACCCTACAGAATGGCCCCAACAGAGCTGAAAGAACTCAATGTGCAGATACAAGAACTCCTGGATAAGGGTTTTATACACCCTAGTGTTTTCCCTTGGGGACCACCAATCCTCTTTGTGAAAAAGAAAGATGGATCTATGTGCTTATGCATTGATTACCGGGAGTTAAATAAGGTGGCGATTAAAAATAAGTATCCACTTCCTCGCATTTATGATCTATTCGACCAGTTGCAGGGAGCGTCAGACGAATGCACCTGCAGTTAATGAATAGAGTGTTCAAGGAATTTCTCGATACCTTTGTGATCTTGTTCATTGATGATATCTTTGTGTACTCCAAGTCAGATGAGGAACACGAGGCTCACCTCAAGAGAGT
Organism: Luffa acutangula; assembly: GCA_036850905.1. Lineage (NCBI taxonomy): Eukaryota > Viridiplantae > Streptophyta > Magnoliopsida > Cucurbitales > Cucurbitaceae > Luffa > Luffa acutangula. Next base: position 41,262,490 of record CM072097.1, on the reverse strand, counting down.
TTTGACAACTCTAAGACAAAACCAGTTGTATGTCAAGTTCTCTAAGTGCGAGTTTTGGCTTCAGCAGGTGTCCTTCCTAGGACATGTGGTGTCGAGGGATGGAGTTTCAATTGATCCAGAGAAAGTTGAAGCAGTTACTAAGTGGCCTTGCCCGTCTTCCTGTCACTGAGGTGCAAAGTTTCTTGGGGTTGAAAGGTTACTGTTGGGTTTCCAGAGTGGGTAAAAATGTAGAAAAAATAAACTCTAGAACACTGTGCAAGCATACACAATCCACAACAAGTAATAAGTATTTATCGAATCCACGGGGCAGAATAGCTCTCACTTTATCTATTTTGTATAACCCTTTAATGTTTTCAAGAGTAGTTAAAATGATTGATTTTGATATAATGTTGAAGCAAAGGAAATGACAGGACAAAAAGTAAACAAATAAAGCAGACAGATAGGAAACAGACGTAGGTCAGGATTTAGTAATTATTTTAAAAGATGTTCTAGCAATATTATTGATTAGGCAAAACTCTAGCAGTCTTATTAGCAGGATCCTCCCAGAACTCCAGATTTTTTGGAATGTGTTTCAACTCCAATGACGCTCTATCGATCAAGCACTAGGCAACTGGCTATCCCTAACTCAGTCACTGGCGAACCAATACACAATGATCTAGTGTGATTAAATGCCACACACTTCTCAAATCATCCCTGAAACTAAGAAGTGGTATTCATATCGACTGGCCAGACGGGTACAAAATAAAGATATGCACAACAATTAATCAAGATGCTCAAAACAACATATATTGCTAGAGAATTAAACACGACAATTACATGACTCCTAACCAACACCTAAGCAAATTTAGTTCATAAAGCTCATGATAACACACGCTACAATCTGAGTATGTGGATCCATAATTACAAGAAATTACAAGAAAATACTAATTCCCTTGGTCAAATCCGTAATTGATGGTCTTCTTGAAGTCTCCAATATTTCTCCTCTATTCGGCTCCCAATGATGGAAATGAGAAATGATCTCTTCCCCAAAAGTGGAATGTTTTCGACTTGAACGACTCTTCCCTTTTATAGAATGAAGACAAGCTCAAATTAGGTCAATCTGGACACGTGGATGGCTCTCCTTGCTTCTTAATTCCAAAAATAGCTTAACTAACTTCAGTTCATTAAAATGGCTAACGAGCTGTGGCGTGGCAGTTTTGCTTTTTGCTTTGTTGGATCACAGATTTTGCTCCCTCAAGTCGCTCAGCAATATATTCTACACAAAATAACTTCCAAAGCATCCATTCTTCCAAATGGGTTAAAACATATAATATTCATCTAAAAACAACCCTATTTAGCACAAATGACACAGAAATCATTATAAAATTAAGGCCTAAATAACTCTCATTTGGAGAGTTGTCAGCTACTATCATCGTTTAGTGCAAGGTGTTTCTAAGATAGCCACACCACTGACTCAATTGACTTGAAAGGATAGTCCGTTTGTGTGGAATAATGCTTGTGAAGCAAGTTTTCAAAAGCTCAAGCAGAGGTTGGTTTCAACACCCGTGCTCACTGTCCCAAATGGATTAGGTCCTTTTGTTGTTTACAGTGATGCTTCCAAGAAGGGGTTAGGTTGTGTTCTTATGAAACATGGGAAGGTAATTGCCTACGTTTCCCGCCAGTTGAAGAATTGCGAACGCAATTACCCAACGCATGATTTGGAGTTAGTAGCGGTAGTTTTGCCTTGAAGATTTGGAGACATTACTTGTATGGTGAGAAGATCCAAATCTTCACAGATCACAAGAGCCTAAAGTATTTCTTCACTCAAAATGAATTTAATATGAGGCAACGCAGATGGCTTGAGTGTTGGGTTTTATGCCTTAAAACTCGCAGATAGTGAATGTAAACAAATTGTATACTTGTTTTAATAAAGTGTTATTGAGTTTCTACAATAAAGTGTTAGTTAAATGTTGCACAATTTGACCCAAATCCAATAAACTAAGATCCAAGGTTGTTTATTTGTAACTTGAACTAGTATGTGGGGACATATGGGGATCGATGTTCAAGTAACAACCTAAAAGGTCTATAGTACAAGGATGAGACCAAATTGTCCCTGTTTATTTGTTCTTAATCTTGCTAGTTTTACGACAATTATTTTGCTTAAAGTTATATTTTGTAGGGGTTTGGTATCAAGCGCTTCTAGGGAGCCCATATTCGAAATTGGCATTAATTCAAGGAAATTAACGTGGTTTCGATCCATCTTGAAGTCCATGGGATGTCGAGACTGTTAAAAGACCAAAGTGGAGCACTCGAGACTCTAAAACAACGCTGAATGGATCAAGTTTTGAAGCAGCCAAACAAGGAATACCCGAGAGATGGTGTCTCGATGTCATCCCATGGCATCTCAACGCTTCGGATATGAAGGACCGGTGAAATCACCATTGGTGTCTCGACTCAGGCCACGACGTCTCGACGCAGGCCACGGCGTCTCAACGCCACCTTGCTGTTCAAATAGTGCAGTTTGCGATTAGGGCAAAAGTGGGAATCAGATTGGGAGCTTTTTGACAATCGCTTCACTCTGCTTAGTTTGATCTTTTCCATTCTCCCTTTTTATTGTATAGTTTCTAAGTAGATTAGGTTGGTTTCTCGAGCCTTGGGCTTGAATTAGACTTGTCTATGGTCGCCTAAGCACCGTTCGTTGTAGTTGGAACCTCAGGATTGTAAGTACATTTGTCTTTTTATGAGATTCTTGGAGCTTTCTGAACTGAATGGTTGTGCATCTTTAGATTCTTGAGCTTTATGCATTATTTACTTGTTGTTCGTGGCTTTAGATTCCCGCTTTTATAATTAGCATATGCAGTAGGTTAGATTGACTCCCTAACTGGCAGCTCGTATGTTAATAACCCGCTAAGGAACTAATTTCCACGTAGCTAATGGATAGTTAGTTCAATAGTTAGCATTAGATTGATTCGTGGGCAAGGGTTCTGATAGCGAGCAGAAATGTCGCTATTTTAGTCTCAATTTATTAAGCTTTTTGGTGCTTTAATCGTGTTTTTAATGAATATATGTAATGAATTTTGTTATTTTGTCTTTAGGAGCATAAATGATGATTTTGGGAGAAAAAGAGCCATAATTGAAGTAATTATAACCCAAATCAAAGTATGAGGCATTTGGAAGCCCAAAGAAGACATCCATGAAGAAAAGACCAAGAGAAATGAAGAAGAAGGCCCAAAAATCAGCCCAAAAGGAAGCTGATTTTTCTGGAAAATCTGGACAGCGTCGAGACGCTTAGCAAGGCAGCGTCGCGACGCTGCCCTTTCTTGTTGCCCAAGCCGCGTGCGCAGCAGCGTCGCGACGCTTGGCAAGGCAGCGTCGCGATGCTACCCCTTTTCCAGGCCTATAAATAGGCGCCCTTGGTGCCTCATTTGGATCATCAATCAATCATCACTCAATCATCCTTCCAATTCCTTTCTTTCCTTTCTTAAGACTCCTTTTTTGGAGCCCCTCTCAAGGCTTTTGAGCCTTTTTGAGAGGGTTCTTCTAGTGGGAATTTTTGGGGAATTTTGGGAAGCAATTCTAGAGGCTCGAGGAGTAGTCAGCGGGGGCTCCAAGCGTCAGCAAGGGGTTTTTCGACGGTCAATTCCTTTTCCTTTATGTCTTTTAATATGCTTTCCCTTGTAATTATTGTGGATATTATGTGTAGCTAAACCCCAATTTGGGGTCTTGAAATGAAATGATAGTGGAAATATTGTTATAATTTCTTGTCTCTTGCCCATGTCCTAATTATTTGTATGGATGTGCTTAATGCTTTACTCAATCTGGCCAATTGTGTAATGATTCGTTTCTTAATGGAAACTCGACGGAGAGAAATTAGGATAGATCATAATCCATGCAACTAGTTTAATTGCCCGTTGTGACACCGGGATTAGTTGATTAAACTTAGATTCCTAAAATGAATCAGAGCGTAATAATTAATGATTTTTAATAGCGCTAAGGACACTTAGGTTGTTAAAATGAATTAATTACAATTAGGGGAAACCGACAGGAGAACCTATGTGATTAACGGAGATTCTATGTTTATAATTAGTTGGGCAATGAGATAGGATAATTGTAGCAATTATTTAGCTAATCATTGATTTTCAAGACCCCTCTTCCCGCTTAAAGAAACTCTTTCTCCACATTTTATTTCTGATTGATCAAATTTGTTTTCATTAATTGTCTTGAATTTAAATCTTTTTATTACATGAGCGTAGTCCCTAAATATTATTTTACCTAAGTATTTTCAGTGCTCAAGAGAATTTTAATTAATTGCTTAAGTTTCGCTTCGCCTCCCTGAGGATTCGATACTCGGAATACTTTCCGTTTTATATTACTTGTGGCCCGTGCACTTGCGGATATTTAGGGGTTCAAATATGTGGATTTTTTGTTTGATGGTTGGACCACAAACAAGTTGTTCATTAGAGGAGAACTGGTACTTAAGGAAATAGAAGTAACCAGGGGTAAAATGGTAATTTGACCCAGCTGGTGTTACGGACACTCGTGAAGGACTAACTAGTCAATATTGGTCTAGATCCGTGGACACAGAAAATATGTCTGCAGTGAGAAGAGTGCAACTGTGAGTCTATAGTGGAATGTACACACAGTTAACGAATATTGATTAATGTGGTTAATGAGTTTGACCAATTAATATCACATCGTTGAAGCTTCTGATCTGCAGGTCCATTAGGTCCCACTGGTAGCTCATAAAGTAATTTGAGGCAACTAAGTAATAAATGTAATTTAAAAATGTTCAATTTACTAAGGGAAACAAATATAATATATATTGATATATTATTAGGAGAGAAATTAATATTTGAAGAAATTCAAATATTAATATAAATTTATGGAAGTTTGAAAGAGTTCAAATAATGAATTAATTAATTTAAGGCCTAAAATCTATTTGGGAAAATTAATTAATTCAAGGCCGGAAATTAAATATGTGATATTTAATTGGTGGTTAATTAATTAAAGAATTCATTAACCGGGAATTAATCAATTATGGAAATAATTAATCACTTAAGGAAGTGATTAATCATTTATGGAAATGATCTAATCACTTATGGAAGTAATTAGTCATTTGTGGAAAAGATTAATCAATTATGGAATTGATTGATCATGGATTGATTAAATAAGGAATAAGATTGAATCAATTTTGGAAAAGATTGATTTAATTGAATATTTTATTCATGGCCTCTCTTCTATAAATAGAACACTAGACCTAATTGGTCCAGGACACTCTCCTCTTGCTCTTAGACTCTCAAGACAAGACCTAGAATTCTCTCTAACCTCCCTCTTAGAAAAAGACTCCCACAAGTTTTTTGCCTCCTAGACTTAGAGACATACCGGTGTAACCTCTGTGGTTATTGTGTCAATCAAGAAGAAATTTCCAGCGATTAAAAGACAAGGAAGCTACTGCGTTTTCGTTCGTTGGAGTGTTGTTGGCGAAGAACGGTCAAGTCTACAATGAAGGTTTGTAACGGTTTTTTCCATTTTCTTTAGAAAATCATGAAAATAAATTTAGATTTATTTTTCAGCATGTATAAACAAATTTTCCAGCAACTTTAAAGTGTGTTTAAAGTTTGTTTGTGTTTTTCGTAACGGTATTTTAATGTTAATTAATATACGGCGTAAGGTCCAATCGATGCGCTTCCGCTACGTAGGGACTTTTATTCCCTTCAATGCTTAACGAGATCTAAGCTAAACCCCCTCTTCCGAGCAAGATTTAAACACAATCATCAATCAATTCATGGCTGGTAAATTGAAAGCGTTAAGGAAATATCATGCATAAATGAATTCATAGCAAGTATCCAAAAATCAACTCATAATTGCCCAAAGGGCTACATCAATCCCTAAGATAAATAACCTAGCTACTCATACAACGCGTTACGATATAAGCTAAGTCTAAAACAACCATTGAAAACAACTAAAGTAAGAGGGAAAGAAGATTAAACGCTAAGTTGCTGAGACCGCACGTTCCCATCACGATCTCCACGAGCAAAGCCTTGAATCTCGCTCCTCTCCACTTGCTTAAGCTTCCACAGAAGGTTTTTTTAGTCAAAATTTAGGCTAAAATTGCATCAAAAGAAGTCCCCTTGACTAGTCCTAATCGCATTCTATTTATAGGAAAATTGTTAACAGAGTCGAGGCGCTATAGGGGCAGCGTCGTGATGTTGTCGCCTGCCGAGGATTTTGTTTAGGAAATTATCGAGAGCGTCGAGACGCTATGACCTTTTTCCGCCTGAATCAAATAAGGAAAGTTCAGCGTCGAGACGCCCAGAAACTAGGGTCTCAACGCTGGCCCTCGGCTTGCACATTTCAATAGGCTTCCAACTTTTATTCACATCATTTCTTTGGCATCTTTTCGCGTCTCGAACACCCGATCAATCCCATTTTCATGATTTAGCTCCAATACTTGATTCCTACAAATAAAACACTAAAATGCATAAATTTTGTCAATTTAATGTTAAAGACTAACTAAATTAATTAGGGAAAAATAGCTTGTTTTGCTCGCTATCAAGCCTCTCTAGCCACTCTCTCATATTCTCTCAACTCAAGAACTCTAGAGAGAATTTTTCTCTCTAAGAGTTTTTCCCATTCAAGATTTGGTAGTCCCACAACTACATTCCTAATCTCAGAGTTATAGCGGGGAAGATCAATTGGTGGTGTCCAAATTGTTGACACTTGGTCCAAATCAAGAAAGACGTTCTTGATATTTTAGAGATGACAAAGACGGTATGTATGCTTCTCCCCTTTAGATTAGTTCTAAGGTTGTATGCTTAGCCTTAATAATTGATTTAGAATAGTTTTCTAAATTTTTGTCAATATATTGGTATTTTGGTGGAAACAAAATTAACTACGAAACGGTCACAATTCACTTCCGCAAACGGAATTAGGGAATTTCAATCCTTCATTGAGCTAGTGAAGGATTATGATGTGGAGATTCTTTACCACCCAGGCAATGCGAATGTGGTTGCAGATGCTTTCAGTAGAAAGACAACCCACACTTCGACCTTAATCACAAACCAGACTCACATAAGGACTGACATGGAACGTCCAGGGATAGCAGTTCTAGTAGGAGAAGTTGCCTGACAGTTGGCCCAGTTGTCAGTTCAGCCAACGTTGAGACAACGTATCATAGACTCCCAGAAGGAGGATCCCAGCCTAAGTGACCTCTTCCACCAGGTAGAGTCAGGTCAGGGGGATGAGTTCTTCCTATCCTCAGATGATGGCCTCCTCTTTCGAAGACGATTGTGCGTGCTTGAGAGTGATGAGCTCAGGAATGAGGTTCTGACTGAAGCTCAAAGTTCTCCTTTTTCAATGCACCCAAGAAGCACAAAGATGTATCAGGACCTGAAGTAGTACTACTGGTGGTGTGGTATGAAGAGGGATGTGGCAGGATTCGTGAGCAAATGTTTGGTTTTTCAGCAGATTAAAGCTCCAAGACAGAAGCCGACAGGGTTGTTGCAACCTTTGGATCTGTCCCAGTGGAAATGGGAAGAAGTAGCCATGGACTTCATCCTCAGGTTGCCCAGAACAGCCAGAGGTTTCACAGTTATATGGGTGATTATTGACAGACTCACTAAGTAAGCACATTTCCTTCCAGGAAAGCCTACGTATTCTGTGGAGAAGTGGGCTCAGTTATACATGAAATAAATTGTCAGGTTGCACGGGGTTCTGATAACTGCCCAAAAGGTAGTTATTTAGGCCTCATTTATATAAGGATTTGTGTGTCTTTAATGCTTAATAGGGTTGGTTTTATAGAGATATTACATGATTTAACCCATTTGGAGGAATGGAAGCATTGGAAATCACTTTGTGCAGATTATGCTGCTGAGCGACTGGAAGGAGCAAATTCTATGCTGCAGCAAAACTGGGAGCAAAAACTGCCACATCACAGCTCGTTAGCCAACTTCATGAACCGACTTCTATTGAGTTATTTTCGTGATAAAGGATCAAGGAGAGCCTTACACGTGTCCTAGTTGACCTAATTCAAGCCTCCCATCCTTCTATAAAAGGAAGCAGTCGTCAAAGTCAAAATTATTCCATGTTTTCCCTTGGAAGCCGAATAGTTAAGGAGATTGAAGATTATCAAGAACACCATCAACCGCAAGCTGATTAGGGAGTTTTACCTTCTTATCTAACTTGTAGTTGTGGACATGCATACTCAGATTGTAATTCATATTCCTATGCCTGTTATGAACTAAGTAGCTTAGGGTGTTGGTTAGGAATAATGTGATTACTGTGCTTCATCTCTAGTAATAAATTGACTATTGCATTTTGGTTAATTGTTGTGCTTATTCTTATTTTATGCCCACCTGGCCAGCCGGTATGGATAGCTTTCTCTAGTTTCAGGGATGATTTAGAGAGTGTGTGGCAATTCTCCACACTACGATCATTGTGTATTGGTGAACGCCAGTGACTGAGCTAGGGATAGCCAGTTGCCTAGTGCTTGATCGGTCGCTCTTCATTGGGTTTGAAACATGTCCCAAAAGATCCGGAGTTCCGGGAGGAATCCACTAATAATACTGCGAGAAATGCATGATCAATAATTTTGCTAGAGCATATCTTGAAACAATCACTAAAGCCTAACCAGCGCCTGTCTTTAATCTATCTATCTATTTGTTTACTCGTTGTTCTGTCATTTATTTTGCTTCAGCATAATTCCGATAAAACTCAATCATTTTTATTATCTTTGAAACCATTAGAAAGTTAGACAAAATAGATAAAGTGGAAACTCATTCAGACCTTGGATTGATAATATTACTTGCTGCAGACTGTGTATACTTGCACAGGAATTCTAGAGTATTTTCTATCATATTTTTACTCACTCTAGGAACCCAACAGGTTCCAATTAAGATTGTTTCAGATAGAGACCCCCGTTTTATCTCTAACTTTTGGGCCAGTTTCCAGAAGGCCTTGGGCTTGCAGTTGAATTTTAGTACAAATTTCCATCTGTTGGGTTTTATGCCCTAAAACTCGTAGATAGTGAATGTAAACAAATTATATACTTGTATTTAATAAAGTGTTATTTAGTTTCTACAATAAAATGTTATTGTTAAATATTGCACTATTTAACCCTAATCCAATAAACTAGACATCCAAGGCTGTAATATGAGTCTTGAACTATATGTAGCGACATATGGGATCATTGTTCAAGAAACAGCCTAAAGGGTCTATAGTATAGGGATAAGACTGGGTGCCTTATCCTGGTGACACTATGGATACGGCCCACTTTGTATTTGATACAAACGCTGCGATCCAACGCGTTCGTGTAGGAGACATGCGAGTGGGGGTATCCTATGCAATGAGTTTGCATAAGACCGGACCGCGAAATAGTAACCACTAGTTATAACACCGTTAACTAGTTGGTTTTCTATTTCACTAGGACGACCGAGACAACTTAGTCTTAATCCTGAGTTGATTATGGACTCCTGCTCATGAGAGACTGTCCTTTGATTTGCATGGGTGAGAGTGGCCAATACGCCGACTCAATAAGCCTACCACTTTGGGGACAAGATCGAATGGGGAGCTGGGAACATAATCGTACAAGATGGAATTCACTCCTTCCCGACTTTAGGGAAGCAGATGAGTGTTCCCTTAAGTGGTTACTCCGAGTCTTGAACAAAGGGCCCTACCCTCTCAATGGCACGAGAGGGTTTTCTGTTTAATGGTTGGACCATAAACAGATTGTTCATTAGAGGAGAATTGGTACTTAAGGAAATAGAGGTGACCCAGGGGTAAAACGGTAATTTGACCCAGCTGGGGTTACGGACACTCGTGAAGGACTAACTAGTCGATATTGGTCTAAGTTCCGTGGACACAGAAAATATGTCTGCAGTGAGAAGAGTGCAACTGTGAGTCTATAGTGGAATGTACACACAGTTAACGAATATTGATTATTGTGGTTAATGAGTTTAACCAATTAATCTCACATCGTTGGAGCTTCTGATCTGCAGGTCCATAAGGTCCCACTGGTAGCTCGTAAAGTAATTTGAGGCAACTAAGTAATTAAATTGAAAATGTTCAATTTACTGAGGGAAATAAATATAATATATATTGATATATTATTATGAGAGAAATTAATATTTGAAGAAGTTCAAATATAAATTTATGGAAGATTGAAAGAATTAATTAATTTAAGTCCTAAAAGTGTTTGGGCAAAATTAATTCAAGGCCGGAAATTAAATATGTGATATTTAATTTGGAGGTTAATTAATTAAAGAATTCATTAACCATGAATTAATCAATTATGTAAATAATTAATCACTTAAGGAAGTGATTAATCATTTATGGGAATGATCTAATTACTTATGGAAGAAATTAGTCATTTATGGAAAAGATTAATCAATTGGGAATTGATTGATCATGATTGATTAATTAAGGAATAAAGATTGAATCAATTTTGGAAAAGATTGATTTAATTGAATATTTTATTCATGGCCTCTCTTCTATAAATAGAACACTAGACCTAATTGGTCATGACACTTGACACTCTTGAAAGACAAGACCTAGAATTCTCTCTAGCCTCCCTCTTAGAGAAAGACTCCCACAAGTCTTTGGCCTCCTAGACTTAGAGACATACCGGTGTAACCTCTGTGGTTATTGTGTCAATCAAAGAAGAATTTCCAGCGAAGAATACCTTGAAGCGGCTGCTGCGTTTTCGTTCGTGGAGCTTCGTTGGCGAAGAACGGTCAAGTCTACAACGGAGGTTTGTAACGGTTCTTCCTCTTTTCGTTAGAAAAGTTTTTAAAATAAATTTAGATTTATTTTAGCATGTTTAAACCGATTTTTCAGCGGCTTTAAAGTTAGTTTAAAGTTTTGTTTGAGTTTTCGTAACGGTTTTTAATGTTAATTAATATACGGCGTAAGGTCCAATCGATGCGCTTCCGCTGCGTTGGGACTTTTATTCCCTTCAATCGGCATCAGAGCCATCGCTGTCCCTATTAATTAATTTTAAAAAGTTGCGATAGGCTCTAATAGGTGGGATTTATGCATATTGTATGTTCGGTTTGCATTGAACTGTTTGGGTTAATTTTGTGGCCATAGATTTTATTTTTATGTGATTTTGATCATGTAAGGCCCGGTGTTTCGGGTATTTTATGTAAAATCGAGTCCTATGTAAGTCCGGGTCTAGAATAGGTTTTTATGAGATGAAAATCGAAGGAATCGCCGCTGAAATCGAAGCCAAAACCGAAGAAATCGTTGCTGTTTTGCCCAGATTCTGCCTCCAGACGCAACAGCGTCGGGACGCTCCTTCAACAGCGTCTCGACGCTGTCTCGATACCGAAGGCGCTCGGTAAGGAAAGCACACAGCGTCGGGACGCTACCTCAACGGCCTCTCGACGCTGTCTCGATTACGCAGGCGCCAGATATGGAAAACGCACAGCGTCGGGACGCTAATCTACACAGCGTCTCGACGCTGTCACGATGGAGGCGCGACCTAGGGTTTCAACAGGCGCGGTTCAAGCGAGGCCGGTCCGATTCGGACCGGTTCGGCTGGGCTGGGACCTATTTGGTCCGGTTCAGCCAATTTTTGGCATGGTTCGTGATTTTGGAGGCCGGTTCGAGGTGGTTCGGGGCGGTTCGAGCTGTCTAGACCAATTCCGGAGCTGTACATGGATTTTTAGGATAGAATTTAGCTAAATTATTGTAATTTAAATGCTTTATTTTATCCTAGGGGCCAAAATTAACCGGTTCAATTGCTATTTATATGCTTTATGGATGTCATATAGATTATTTAATCCCACCTTAGGTTATAAACATGCTCATGCATTTTTTATATATTATAAATTGTTATAATGTATGTTTAAATGCATGGATTGGTTTTCATATTTCTTAATATAAGTGTATATTAATTTATATGAAAAATTGGAAAGCATGAAGCATGTCATTACTTAAATTAAATATAAATAGTTATGTTTAATGTGATGAATGAAGCATGCTTGGTTGATTTTCTTGATTGGCTTATAATTGTTATAATAAAAGAAAATCAAAATTGCATGAAGCATGAAACATCCATAGTTATTAATATAATTGTTATATTATTCATGCAATTGATGTGGCTTAATTATTCAATTTGAATGAGATTGTTGAATGAATTAAACCCTAGATTCTTGATTATAGGATTAATCATTAAAATTTGAAATAGTTCTTTAATATTAATGGTTAGAAACCGTCAATCTATAATCAAGATTTGCATGCAAACATAAGATCATAGGATAAATTGAATTAATTTTAAATTGTTTAAAATTAATTAGACCTAGATCGATTTCTAATAGGATTAGAATCTTTTCTTACTTAGAATTAAAAATAGTTTTAATTTACTAAGTAGGAAAAACATTGCTATGATTATAAGGGAACTCCACCGGTAATGTTCTGTCTAAGGCTGGAGGTATTTAAGTTGACGGTTTACGGAACACCTCCTACCTGGGAACTGACCTGGAATACCGGAGTTGAATTAATCATAGTTAAATGTTAGCATGCAATGTCACTAGGTTTATTAAAAGTGTTTAATGCACCTAGATCTTTAGAGTAAAGACCTTACATTACTGAGGTTATAAGGGAACTCTCTCGGTAAAGTTCTGTCTAAGGCTGGGGGTATTTAAGTTGACGGTTTACGGAACACCTCCTACCTGGGAACTAACCGGATTGAGTTGAATTAACCATAGTAATGTTGACTTGCAATGTTGGGTTTATTAAAAGAAGTTTAATTCACCCAAAAGATTGCAGTTGAATCCTTTCCATAATTGTTATAATAGGATCAGACTTAGATAGATTGACTTAGCCGAATACTATCTAAGTTAAACAACCCTATATTAACCTTAGGACATTTTCAGTGGGAGGAAAATTACAAAACGAGATTTAAATCAAGTTTTGCTCCTACGTCCCTATATTCACAACGTGAGATTCATGCTCGGCTTCGAGTCGCCCTAGGAGCGGCCTCCCTTCGGAAAGTGTTTGCATGGGTCAATATCAAGGTGAATGGGAAAAATGTCCAGAGTAAGTGGGAGCGGGACACGTGTCAACGTATCCCTCGGTCTCCGCCCATAGTTCACACCGTGAGAGTCCTATGATCCGCCTGCAGGTTGCCCTGGCGCATCCATCCCTTCGGAGGGCCTGATCATAGGATTCGGAACATCGTGAACTCCTGAAAAGGATAGGAGCTCTTAGGCTAATCACCAACAGTTGTCTTTCCCTTCGGTAGCCTGTTGGTGCGTGCCTCTGAGATCTGAAAGTGGGAGGGTTACACTTACGAGGATGAGTTAAAATTGTTAACAAATCCTTGACCGAACAACGGTGGCTAATGTCTATAGGAATATGAGTTATTCTGGAATTAGAATTAGCTGAGAGGTGTCTCATTTCAAAGGAGGAGTACCTGATCACCCTTCGGTGGCTGGTATTCTAAACCTCTGAAACGTCGTTGCAAAACTAAATCGATAGTTTTAGGGTTCTGTGATTGTCTGTTTTGCTAAATTGATTGGATTGTATGCAATTGTTTGTATTGCTCTTGTAAAGGGTTAGTGCGATAAATAATCAAGTGATTTGTTGTTTCAACAATTCAATGTTTTCATATGTGCATAGTCTTACGCTCATTTTATTAATAACGGTGATTACACAACAAATTTAAACGACTAATTTGTGGCCAATATTGTAAGATTAGTCTTGATAGAGAAATGTTCTCATGCCCAAAAATGTTTAATTCATTAAGAAGTTTTATTAATGAATGTGACATTGAGCCTTACTCAGTCAGGGAAGACCTGTCCAAAGACAGTAAATTCGATTTACTAGTCTTGGAAGCGTAATTTGTGAAGAATGATGATTCTACCCGAATACTTGATTCATAGTCACAAATTACGGTTGTTCTTCTTATTAAAAGGAATGAATTCCTGGCAATAGCTTCATGCTATTGAGATAACTCTCAAAATTTTGAATTAGAGAGGTTATCTTGACTGTAGCAATGGGGAACGTCAAGTTATTTTTTTCCAGTGGGAGCAAATACATATTATTAGATAATGTGTATATAATTCCTAGAAATTTGATTTCTGTATCGTATTGGCTGGAACAATGTTACTCTTTACCTTTCTCTGCTAATGCAGTTCATTTCAAGAAAGGGAGTTAACTTTTGTTCAGCTGAACTGGAAAAATAACATAAACGTTTTTAAAGACTAATCAAGATTAAGGTAGTCATGAACACTGTGTTGCTTGTGGATGCTACCAATCAAAGAAATGAAAGGCAAAAGATTTCTCCTAAAGGAAATACCTTTCTTTGGTTCTTAAGGTGTTAGGCTAGTTATGATCTCAATATGATTGAGAGCTTAGTCTTGAGTATACTTCTAAGATAGTTAGAAGAACACTCTCTAATACCAATAAAGTCATGTCTTATGGACGATATGACTAATAGATCTTTTACTGGAAAAGAGATAAGAGAGCCAAAGAGCCCTTAGAGCTAGTACATTTGGATCTTTGAGGTCTAATATGTTAAAGCAGTGGGAGGGCATGAATAATTTATCTATATTATAGATAATTATGCAAGGTATGGGTATCTCAACCTAATGCAACTTAAGTCTAAAGCCCTTGAGAAATTCAAAATGGTTTGAGACAGAAGTTGGAAACTTGTTAGGTGAGATGTTAAAAACACTTCGATCTGATCGAGGTGTAGAGTAGATGAGACTTGAGATTCCAAGACTATTTGATAGAACATGGAATTACATCTCAACTAAACCCGAAACACCTTAAGGAAACGGTGTATTAGATAGGAGAAATAGAATCCTATTGGATACGATTCAATTCATTATGAGCTATGCTCATTTGCCTGACTCGTTTTTGGGGTCATGCAGTGTTGACTGCAGCACATATTTCGAACAACGTTCCATCAAAAGTGTTTGTGAAACATCTTTTGAAATGTGGATAAGACGTAAAAGTAGTTTACGGGGGAGTCCAACACATGTGATTGTGTTAAACCCAAAAGAAATTGGAACATTGTTCAAATAATATACCTACTCGTAGGCTACCCCATGAAAACGAGAGATGTGAATTCCTCTTCAATCCGCAAGAGAATAAAGAATTTGTATCGACAAATGCTACATTCTCAGAAGAAGACCACATAAGAAATAATAAGCCACAAAATAAGATCGTTTTAAGTAAATTAACTGATGAAGTTACAAAATATCAACAAGAGTTGTTGATAAGGGAACAAGGGTTGTTGATGATGTTGGACCTTTAACAAGAGTTTTTGATAAGGCCAATACAACTGGTTAGTTACATCTATCTCAAAGAGTTGAGAGTGCCTCAATATAGTGGGAGGATTGTCCTACAATCTGACCATTACATGGGCTTAATTGAAGCCCAGATCGTCAAACCTGATGATGATTTAGAGGATTCATTGTCTTAGAGCAAGGCAATAAATGATGTTAACAAGAACCAATTGGATTAAAGCGATGGATCCGGAATTGAAATATGTGATTTCAATTCCATCTAGAATCTTGTAGATCTATCTAATGGGGTAACACCAATGGATTACAAATGAATCTACAAGAAGAAACGAGACATAATCTTATGGTTAGACTTTTGGCAAAAGGGTTATACCTAGAGACAGGGGACTGTAAGAAAGTCTTATCTCCTGTCGTCATGTTGAAGTCTATTAGAACTTTTGTCCATTTAGAATGGATGTCAAGACTACACTTTTGAATGGTAATCTTGAGAAGAGTATCTACATGTCTCAAGCAGAATGATTCATTTAGCAAGATCAGAAGCAAAAAGGGGTTTGCAAGCTTAAGTGATCCATTCATGGGTTGACCTAAGCAATTCGATCTTGGAATATAAGATTTGATACTGTGATCAAATCTTTTGGCTTTAATCAAGAATATTGATGAAACTTGTCTTTACAAGAAGATCGTCAATGGTTCAGTAACTTTATTGGTGTTGTATGTAATTGATATCCTAATCATTGGGAATGATGTAGGTTATCTTATTATTGACTAGTAAAATAAGCTAGTAGCTCAATTCCAAATGAAAATTTGGGAGAAGCTAAGTTTGTTCTTCGGATCAAAATCGTTAGGAACGGTAAGAACAAAAAGCTAGCATTGTCTCAAGTGTCTTATATCTACGAGATGTTAGATGCAGAATTCCAAGAAGGGTTCTCTACCTTTCAGGCGTGGAATTCATTTTGTCTAAGAAACGGTTTCCTGAGACACCTCAAGAAGTTGAGGACATGAGACGAATGACCTATGCAATAGGGATTGTCAGTAAGTACCAATCTAATCCAAGATTTGATCATTGGAAAACCGTTATGAATATCCTCAAGTATCTGAGGAGAAAGATGAACTATATGCTCGTGTATAGGACTAAGGATTTGATCCTTACAGGATACACTGACATGGATTTTAAGACTGATAAGGATATATGTCTGACATAAAGGATGGCTAGCGGACCAATTCCAAATGAAAGATTTTGGAAAGGTCGAATATGTTCTTGGAATCCTAATAGTCTGGGATCGGAAGAACAAAACGCTAGCCCTGTCTCAAGCAACGTATATTGACAACATGTTGTCCCAATATTCGATGCAGAACTCCAAGAATGACTTATTGTATTTCAAGCATGGGGTTCACTTGTCTAAGGAATAGTGGCCTAAGACACCTCAAGAGATTAAAAATATGAGACAGATTTCCTAGACCTCCGCTGTGGGCAGCATAATGTATGCAATGCTCTGCACAAGGCCTGACATCTGTGATGATGTAGGGATAGTCAGCACATATCAATCAGTGTCCATGGTCAAACTTTACAAAGGAGCTATAATGTGGCATAATTACAGTCTTGACCATATAAGCCAAAAATATAGTTGCTTGTGAAGCAGCGATAGAGATTGTAAGACTTAGAAAGTTCTTGACTGATTTGGAATGTGTTCCAAATGTGAACTTGCCCATCAGACTTTATAGTGATACAGTGGTGTTGTGGCAAATTCATAAGAACTTTCCAACCCAAGACAAGCACACACACATTGAATTAAATTGAAATATTCACGAAGACTCTCTCGGCTAAAGGGTATGAGGGTCATCTAGAAGGTCTAGGTCTACGAGTTATGTACAAAGATGAAATCTAGGGCAAGTGGGAGAAATGTAATGGGTATAATGATACCATCATACAATGGGTATAGTGATACCAATGGGTATAGTGATGCCCTAGTTTATTGTATTTGTACATTGTACATGTTTTATACATGTATTTGTACACCCACTATTGAATAGATTGTTGTACATCCCACTAAACTAGAGTTTTAGTTCAAGTGGGAGTTTGTTGGGTTTTATGCCCTAAAACTCGTAGATAGTGAATGTAAACAAATTATATACTTGTATTTAATAAAGTGTTATTTAGTTTCTACAATAAAATGTTATTGTTAAATATTGCACTATTTAACCCTAATCCAATAAACTAGACATCCAAGGCTGTAATATGAGTCTTGAACTATATGTAGCGACATATGGGATCATTGTTCAAGAAACAGCCTAAAGGGTCTATAGTATAGGGATAAGACTGGGTGCCTTATCCTGGTGACACTATGGATACGGCCCACTTTGTATTTGATACAAACGCTGCGATCCAACGCGTTCGTGTAGGAGACATGCGAGTGGGGGTATCCTATGCAATGAGTTTGCATAAGACCGGACCGCGAAATAGTAACCACTAGTTATAACACCGTTAACTAGTTGGTTTTCTATTTCACTAGGACGACCGAGACAACTTAGTCTTAATCCTGAGTTGATTATGGACTCCTGCTCATGAGAGACTGTCCTTTGATTTGCATGGGTGAGAGTGGCCAATACGCCGACTCAATAAGCCTACCACTTTGGGGACAAGATCGAATGGGGAGCTGGGAACATAATCGTACAAGATGGAATTCACTCCTTCCCGACTTTAGGGAAGCAGATGAGTGTTCCCTTAAGTGGTTACTCCGAGTCTTGAACAAAGGGCCCTACCCTCTCAATGGCACGAGAGGGTTTTCTGTTTAATGGTTGGACCATAAACAGATTGTTCATTAGAGGAGAATTGGTACTTAAGGAAATAGAGGTGACCCAGGGGTAAAACGGTAATTTGACCCAGCTGGGGTTACGGACACTCGTGAAGGACTAACTAGTCGATATTGGTCTAAGTTCCGTGGACACAGAAAATATGTCTGCAGTGAGAAGAGTGCAACTGTGAGTCTATAGTGGAATGTACACACAGTTAACGAATATTGATTATTGTGGTTAATGAGTTTAACCAATTAATCTCACATCGTTGGAGCTTCTGATCTGCAGGTCCATAAGGTCCCACTGGTAGCTCGTAAAGTAATTTGAGGCAACTAAGTAATTAAATTGAAAATGTTCAATTTACTGAGGGAAATAAATATAATATATATTGATATATTATTATGAGAGAAATTAATATTTGAAGAAGTTCAAATATAAATTTATGGAAGATTGAAAGAATTAATTAATTTAAGTCCTAAAAGTGTTTGGGCAAAATTAATTCAAGGCCGGAAATTAAATATGTGATATTTAATTTGGAGGTTAATTAATTAAAGAATTCATTAACCATGAATTAATCAATTATGTAAATAATTAATCACTTAAGGAAGTGATTAATCATTTATGGGAATGATCTAATTACTTATGGAAGAAATTAGTCATTTATGGAAAAGATTAATCAATTGGGAATTGATTGATCATGATTGATTAATTAAGGAATAAAGATTGAATCAATTTTGGAAAAGATTGATTTAATTGAATATTTTATTCATGGCCTCTCTTCTATAAATAGAACACTAGACCTAATTGGTCATGACACTTGACACTCTTGAAAGACAAGACCTAGAATTCTCTCTAGCCTCCCTCTTAGAGAAAGACTCCCACAAGTCTTTGGCCTCCTAGACTTAGAGACATACCGGTGTAACCTCTGTGGTTATTGTGTCAATCAAAGAAGAATTTCCAGCGAAGAATACCTTGAAGCGGCTGCTGCGTTTTCGTTCGTGGAGCTTCGTTGGCGAAGAACGGTCAAGTCTACAACGGAGGTTTGTAACGGTTCTTCCTCTTTTCGTTAGAAAAGTTTTTAAAATAAATTTAGATTTATTTTAGCATGTTTAAACCGATTTTTCAGCGGCTTTAAAGTTAGTTTAAAGTTTTGTTTGAGTTTTCGTAACGGTTTTTAATGTTAATTAATATACGGCGTAAGGTCCAATCGATGCGCTTCCGCTGCGTTGGGACTTTTATTCCCTTCACCATCCCCATACTGATGGTTAGACAAAGAGATTGAATCAAACGTTGGAAGACATGTTGCAAGCTTATGCATTAGACTTTGCAGGCAGTTGGGACAGCCACTTGCATCTGATGGAATTTTCCTATAACAATAGTTATCAAGCAACTATTGGCATGACTTCGTTTGAAGCCCTTTATGGGAAGAGATGTAGGTCTCCTGTTTATTGGGATGGAGTTGGTGAACGCAAGTTGCTTGGACCTAAGTTTGTTCAAGTCACAAATGAGGCAGTCAAAAAGATTAGAGCAAGGATGAAGATAGCTCAAAATAGGCAAAAGAGTTATGCAGATACCAGGCGTAGAGACTTAGAGTTTGCAGTTGGAGACTTTGTGTTTCTGAAAGTTGCACCTATGAAGGGTGTTTTGAGGTTTTGAAAGAAAGGGAATTTAAGTCCAAGTTTATAGGTTCATTTGAGATTTTGGAGAGAGTTGGTCCAGTAGCTTATCGTTTGGCCTTATACTACAACAAAAGTTACTTTTTATAGACTACAACAATAGCATTAGGGTAAATAAGCTATTAAAAAAATGGCGCAGGTTTTTTCTTTTTAAAAAAAAGTGCGTTAAATGTCATTTGCTTTCGTATACTCCCATGACGGAAAGGACATTTTCTCTCATCCTTCCTCCAAATTTTCTAAAATCACAGGATCAAATTTTCCCTTTCCTCAACTCCTCTGAGCCATCAAAACCCTATAGAGAGAGATCTGCCATGACGACTGATAACTCTAAAAAAGGGAGTTATTTAGGCCTTATTTCTATAGTGTTTTGTGTGTCTTTTGTGTTAAATAGGATTGATTTTAGATAAATATTATACATTTTAACCCATTTAGAAGAATGAATGTTTTGGAAGTTATTTTGTGCAGAAAATAATGTTGAGTGACTTGAGGGAGCAAAATATGTGATCCAGCAAAGTAGGGAGCAAAACTGCCACGTGAGCCGCACGTGATTCATTAAATGAGGTGACGTCAGCTGAATTAATCTCGGATCTAGGAAGCTTGGAGAGCCCTCCACGTGTAAAGTTTGACCTAATTAGGGTTGAGTCCACTCTATAAAAGGAAGTAGCCGTCTCAAGTCCAAAAACATTCCAAATTCGAGAAAGGAAAGTCTTATTCCATTCGTGGAGGCTTACTTTCCACCTTTGGTAGCCAAATAAAGGAGGAACGATTGAAGACCTCAAGAAAACCATTAACTACAGATCTTTTCAAGGGAATTAACCTTTTCTTATAAATATCTTGTAGTTATGAATGCACATACTCAGATTGTAACATGTGTTATTTTGTACTCCATGAACTAAATTTACTTAGGTGTTGGTTGGCAACTATGTAATTGTCGTGCTTATACTTTATGCAATTGATATTGATTTGAGCATCTTGATTATTTGTTGTGCCTATTTCTATTTTGTGTCTATCTGGCCAGTCGAGATGAATATCACCTCTTAGTTTCAAGGATGATTTGAGTGATGTGTGGCATTTAATCACACTAGACCATTATGTGTTGGTGGACGCTAGTGACTGAGTTAGGGATAACCAGTTGCCTAGTGTTTGATCGGTAGTACATCATTGAAGTTGAAACACATTCCAAAAAATCCAGAGCTCCAGGAGGATCCTGCTGATAAGACTGCAAGAGAATTGCCTAATCAATATTATTGCTAGAGCATCCTTTAAAACAATTACAGAAATCCTGACCAACGTCTGTTTCCAATCTGTCTGCTTTATCCGTTTACATTCTGCTCTGTTATTTCTTTTGCTTCAGCATTTTATCAAAATCAATCATTTTAACAATCTTGAAACCATTAAAAAGTTACATAAAATAGGTAGAGTGGAAGCTACTCAAAACCCCGTGGATACGATAAATTACTTATCACTTGCTGAAGATTGAGTATGCTTGCACAGTATTCTAGAGTTTATTTTTATCATATTTTTAACCCACTCTAGAAGGCAACACTTCACCTTAAAAGAAGGCCCAAGCAGCCTCTCATGCAACTCAACACTCAAAATCTCCTAGAGAAGCCACAGTGGCAGTAGGCGGTGCAACCGCAAAATCATCACAAAATTTACCAGATGCAACCGCAAGTCAACAACAACCTCGAGTCCCTAAACCACAACCTAAAAATGATTTGGTGGTTTTAAGGAGAGACTTGGAGGAGTTGAGGAGCCAGTTTAAGGAGTACCTGACCTATGCTAAAGATCGAGATGGAGTTTTCAGGCGCATCTTGGAGAATGTGGTGGATGGTCTTGATTACTAACTTCCACCATTCTTCGAAATACATTGGAATCCAACACCAGACAATGGAGTAGGCTCTTCTAATGCCTAGGGGAGTTTTTCACTGCATGAAAGGTTAGTATGGAAGTGAGTGTGCGCTAAAGTCTTGATGGTGAGCTATGCTCGTAGTCAGCTACTTTCACCACAAAGTGTTAGTATGTTGGAACGAAGGTATAGATGACCATGAGACTCTCCTTTGCTAAGAAACAAATAATAATAATAATAATAAAAAGAGAATGAAATCCTAGCAGCATCTTTAATAAGTTCGGGGGAGGGAAGTTAGCTTTTCTTTTCCATTTTTGAGAGTTAGGATGGCTTGTGAAAGAGATAAGATAAAGTTTAGGTAGAAAAACAGGCAAAAAGAGGTGGGAATGCATGAGAATGTTTTATCTTGAGAGGTGTGAGTGAAGGTCTAATGATAGAGAAACTTTGTTGTTAATCTAGAGTGTTAGGAGTCGAGTTCTTTCCTGAAAAGCGCACTCACAAACCAAACTTTCCTATGAAACGCACATCTTTTCTTTCTTGTTTCTATTGGCTTGTTAATATTGCTTGAGGACAAGCAATGATTTAAGTTTGGGGGTGTGATAACGCTCATTTATGTGCGTTATTTAGCCTTATAAGCCTAGGTAATTGTTTGGAAAGAAAAGACTTTGTGTCTAAAATCTTATCATTTTAAGTCATTTTAGCAAAAGTTGTAGAATCATGTAGAAAATCTTAGGATTATAGAATTTAAGTTAAATTTGTACAAAAATAGATTATTTTGTAATGAATTTATCCAAGTAATGTTTTTGTGCAGAAGTCTTTGCGAGGAGGATGCGCCCGCAAAAGGAGATAAAGGTTAGCGGATCAATAGAAGGTGAAGCAAAAATATTGTGCCTTCATCTTGACCTGACGATGTTAGGAATGCGATAAAGATGTGCCTGCAAAAGCCATATAAGGAAAGAAGCCTTGTGTTGAAGACAAAATTGTTGAAGCAAAACGCAGTGGAAATTGCACCCGAGATGCGGTCGCAACTGGGCTTTCCGACAGAATATCGAGATTCACGGGATCTTCATAGAATCATCCGAAAATCCCCAATCCAGCATCAAATCTCCGAGGATCGTGGACTCTTACCTTCCAAGGCCTTCTCACACTGATCTCAGTAGCCAACCTTACCTTCCAAGGTCTATAAAAGGGGACCAAGGTGCAAGAAGCAAAGGAAGCTCGGTGCTTGGAGTTTTCATCTTTAGGATTTATTTTTAATTTCTCATCTTGTAACCACTCTGAGTTTTGGATCCCTCAGTCTCTGTCGACTCTTTTATTCGAAAGAAAAAGAAGAGAAAGGCTTGTCTCTCCTTGAAAAAGGGCAAGAGCTAGCTAGCTAGAGAGAGAGATATCCTTAGTAGAGTCTTGTCTTTATTTTCTGTTTTGCAGTCTTTAATTTCCAGCATTTTGTATTTACTTATCATTTACTTTTAGTTGTAAGTTAATCTTTTGTACTCAGTTCATTCTTTAATAGTAATTTCAGTGTCTTTTCTCCATGTCGAGTTTGCTTTTCTTTATGTTTTGCAATTTACTTTCAATCATGAGCTAAGCTTCTATTTAGGGGTTCAAATATGTGGATTCCTTGAATAGAAGAAAGTTCTACCTGTGCAAAAACAAATTTTCTCCCTCTAGCATTGTTTTTTTTTTTTTTGAAATTAAGGTTTAAATGTTAGCTTAAACTGATCACTTAGGTTAGCATAGTTTGCATTTAGCTGATGGCCGAAAGGTTGGAGTTAAAGTCGCGGGTTCGCAAAACAATAGTGGAAAAGATCCTAGAAATAGGACTTTGACTTCTTGCATCCTAGAAATAGGACTGGAACCACTAGGGTTTTAAGAGTCGTGGGTATGATTATCTAAGTTTCAACTAGCCCTAGAAATAGATGTCTAGTTGGCTTAGTCTTCTAAAGGCACCTACAACGGAGCTAAATAAGAGTTGGACTTAACTCACAATCTGGTTGTCAGGGTAATTGTGGGCGCAACTAGGATATGCTATCTGCACCAAATCTATGTGGGCAACATAGATAGTGTTTCTCAACCGTCTGCATTGCCTGTGTGAATTGCGGACACATAGGTATGGGTAATCTAAAGCTCAAGGTTGAAACTATTTGAATTTCCATTTTTCTTATCTCATAAATTTTTATTTCTTTAACTCTTTGCTTTTGTCTTAAAACCAAAACTCCAATCAAACTATTTTTCTTGGTTACCAATCGTGGCCGCAAATTTAGAGGAGGTTCATATTTTACAGAATAGTGTGTTAACTTACCTAGTCACCATTTCCCTTGGGTACGATATCCAAAATACTTTTCACTTTATTACTTGATAGTGTATACTTGCACTCGAGCAGTGTCACAGCAGACACACGTTAGTCGGGAAAGACCATTTATGTCGATGTCGTTGTAAATGACGTCAGTAGAAGGTCTGCCGAGTGTTCTATTTCGACGTTCTTCTCGACACTGTGAAAAGCGTCGGGAAAGCCTTTGCTTACTTTGACAACGCTCATTTATATGCGTTATTTAGCCCTAAAAGCTTAAGTAATTGTTTGGAAAGCAAAAACTTAATACCTAAAATCTTATCATTTTAAGTCTTTTTAGGAAAAGTGGTAAAAGCATGAAGGAAACCTTAGAATTATAGAATTTAAGCATATTTTGTACAAAAAGAGATTATTTTGTAAAGAATTTATCCAAGTAATGTTTTTGTGCAGTAGTCTTTGAAAGGAGAATGCACCTGCAAGAGGAGATAAAAGTTAGCGGAACTAAAGGAATTAAAAGCTGCAAGATTGTGCCTGCATCTGGACCTCAAGATGTGGTGAATGCGATCAAGTTACGCCTGCAAATACATATAAGGAAAGAAGCCCCATGTTGAAGACAGAACTGTCAAAGCAGAACACAGAGTAAATTGCGCCCGAGTTGCGGCCGCAACTGGGCTTTCCGACAGAATTCCGAGATTCGCGGGATTTGCACAAAATCATCTGAATATTCCCTAATCCGGCAACAAATCTCCGAGGATCGTTGATTTTTACCTTCCAAGGCTTTCTCACACTGATCTTGGCAGCCAACGTTACCTTCCATGGTCTATAAAAGGGGACCAAGGTGCAAGAAGCAAGAGAAGCTCGGTGCTTGGGAGTTTTCATCCTTAGGATTTTATTTTCAGTTTCCCTCTTCTCACCTTGTAACCACTCCGAGTTCTGGATCCCTCAATCTTTGTCGACTATTCCATTCAAAAGAAGAAGAAGAGAAAGGATTGACTCTCCTTGAAAAAGGGCAAGAGCTAGCTAGATAAAGAGAAAGCTATCCTTAGTTGAGTCTTGTCTTTAGTTATTATTTTTAGTTTCTAGCAAGTTGTTTTTATTTATCTTTTACTTTTGATTGTAAGTTAACTCTTTGTACGCAAGTTATTCTTTAATAATAATTCATTGTTTTTCTCCATGTCAAGTTTGTCTTTCATTATGTTTTGCAATTTATTTACTATCATGGGCTAAGCTTCTATTTAGGGGTTCAAATATGTGGATTCCTTGAATAGAAGTAAGCCCCGCCTATGCAAAAGCAACCTTGCTTCCTCTAGCATTGTTTGTCTTTGTTGAAATAAGGTTTAAATATTAGCTTAAACTGATCACTTAGGTTAGCATAGTTTGCATTTAACTGATGGCAAAAAGGTTGGAGTTAAAGGCATGGGTTCGCAAAGTAATCGTGGAAAATATCCTAGAAATAGGACTTTGACTTCTTGCATCCTAGAAATAGGACTAGAACCACTAGGGTTTTAAGAGTCGTGGGTATTAATCATCTAAGTTTCAGTTAGCCCTAAAAATAGATCTCTAGCTGGCTTAGTCTCCTAAAGCCACCTACATCGGAGCTGAATAGAAGTTGAACTTAACTCACAGTCTGGTTGTCAGGGGATTACGGGTGCAACTGAGTTTTGCTAGCTACACCATGTCTATGTGCGCAACATAGATAGTGTGGCTCAGCCATCTGCAAGACCTGAGCAAATTGTGGGCGTATAGGTGGAGGTGATCTAATGCTCAAGGTTGAAACTGTTTGAATTTCCCTACTGATCTCATTGACTTTGCATCTGTCTTTATTTATTATCTTTTTGCTTTTGTCTAAAAAAACCAAAACCTCAATTATCTATTTTATTTGGTTACCATCCGTGGCTGCAAACTTAGAGGAGGTTCATATTTTACAGAATTGTGTGTTAACTTAGCTAGTCACCATCTCCCTTGGGTATGATATCCTGAATACTTTAATTTCCACTTTATTACTTGATAGTGTATTCTTGCACTCGAGCCGGTGTTGCATTAGTTGCACGCCACGTCAGATGCGTTTTGGTATTTTTGCTGACGTTTATGCGCATCACGAAAATACCAAATTCCTGTAGTGTTTAGTGAAGAATCTTACCCAAAAAGAGCTATAACCACGCTGGATGGGGTTCGCTGAAAATGGACAACTCCTATTTAAGCTTCTTAGGTAGTGGGTATTTGGATTCGGGGCTGACCAAAGCATGGGTCACGAAGATAGAACGATTTTGAGCCCAAATCAAGCATGAACAGTGTTGGAAATTAAAGAATTAACGCGAAATCACTTGAACCCAACACCAAACGAGAGAGGGAGAAAGAACTTACGTTGGGGGTTTCGTGCTCCACGAGCTCGCCGCCGATGAAAACGGAGATAGCAAGAATGGCGGCGACGGAAAAATGAGCGTGAGAGATGGAGACCGTGGGGGAGGGTTCGTTGAACAACAAAAAGTTACGGGTTTGTTGCCGATGATAGAACAGGGAAGGAGGCGGTGACACTTGGGTGGCCTGGTAGTAGTGATGGAAGGAAACCAGAGAGGGGCGGTGTTGCACACAAAAAAAAACGAGGGGGATGGCTCACGCGTGAGAGATGGGAAGATATGAGAGAGAGTTAAGGTTCGTTTCCTCTTTTTCTTTTACTAACTAGAACCCAATAACAAATAGCTCATAATTAGACATTTTTCCAACCTCCTCCTTAAGTTCAGTGAATTTTAAAACCTCTTGAACCCTTAAGGCTTGTTTTGGTAGGCAATCTGGATTATATTTTATGTTTTTAGATACACTGAATTCAGTGAATATGCGTTTGGCAGATGTGTTTTTTAAAACTATTTTCAGATTCTGTGATCCAAATAGTAAAATTTCTGAAAACAACTTTTTTATGTTTTTCAGTGTATATAGATTTTGAATTTGAAAATTTTAAATACAAAATTAAATTTAAAAAAAAAAGGTTAAAACTTTAACAAATATAGTATTTCATGTTATAAACTCAATTCATTTTTTGTGAAATTAAAATGTGTATAATTTAATGTATTATAAGTTATATGATATTGTAAAATAATAATTATACAAAATTTATAACATAATCATGTTTATAAATTAATTAATAATAGTTTATATTTAACTTAATATTTAATTGATAACTACGAATAGTGTGTGGTTTATAAATATATTAGCAAACACATTTGGAACAATTTTTTAAATTGGAATTCGATTTCTGAATCTGCTACCAAACACATATCTGAAAACATAAAATACAACTCTGTTTTCATTGAATCCTTTGTTTTCAAATTTCTGTTTTCAAATCACCAACCAAAGGCACCTAATCACTCTCCAACCTTTCTTAAAATAAGTTCTGACGAGATTTAACTAACAAAATTTAGGAAATGGAAATTTAATTAACAATAAAATCCTTGACGCCAAAGTACCCCATCTCAAGGTCAATAACTAACAATTCTGAAATAAAAGCCAACAAGAATTCAAAATACAAATTTCGACTTTAATACATGGAATTAATCACACCAGAATGTGTGGGGGTGTCACACCCTCCCTATCATCGACTAAGAGGATAATCAATTCACTACCTCACCTTGATGATTCATATCCCAAGGTTAGCTAACAGATTTCCCTCTAAGTTAAGTGGTTGGGAGTGATTTTAAAATGGTAAAAATCACTTTTGTCATATTCAAAATCACTCCGAAACATATCTTTAATAATTCAAAATTAATTTTGATGGTATGAAAATCACATCTTAAAGTGTCAAATCAAACATAAAATTGATTTTAAATAATTAAAGGTATGTTTCGAAGTGATTTAGAACATGACAAAAGTGATTTTAAAAATTTCAAAATCACTCCCAAACATGCACAAAATCTTTTCTACTTCAACTCACAGAGCATAAAACATGGAATCCTCCCAGATTTTCATTGATTAATGATTTAATTCTCATTAAATCAATCTAAAATTAAGCTACTAATCCATGATTTTCCCACTAGTTAATAGCTACTAGGAATGAAGCTAACGTAATTTAGAGCAATCGGCTACCATCATTCATCCTAAAATAACAGTAACAATGCTAGGAAATTTTTGGCCAAACAAAAATCTCTACTTAATGAATAACAAACATTCTAAATTAAGTTGAAAAATGTACAAGAACCTTAGCTCAACCGGTAGCTAATACAAAAATTCCTTAATCCTCATCTAAGAAGTATTAGTTCATGCTTAAAGCTAAAAGACAAAGAAAACTAAATGAAAGTGCCGTAATATGAAGTCTAAATACAAGAGAACGGGTCAATGGAGAAAGAAAACAATAAAAAGGGAAGAGAGCTCAAAATGAAATCTCTCAGTTGTGCTTTCAGTCTCTGGCTCCTTTCCCCCTTGGGATTCTCTTCTCCAAACCCATTTGTCGATTTCTTCCTCTCCAATAACCTTTTTCAAACTCCCCCTCTTTTGACGTCCTTCTCAAAGGAATGGCTGCTAGGTTAAAAATTATGGTGTCCCCTTGTTGTTGGGCGATTACCGCAAGTGCACAGGTCGTCACAAGTAATATAAAACGGTAGGTAATACCGAGTATCGAATCCACAGGGAGACGAAGCGAAATTTAAGCAAGCAAAGATTCTTTGAGCACTAAAAATACTTGGGCGAAATAATATTTAGGGACCGGATCATGCAATCAAAGAAATTAAAAAAAAAAAAATCAAAGCAATTAAAGAGAAAATTTGATCAATCGAGAAAAATAAAATATGGAGAAAGAGTTTTTTAATGGGAAGTGGGGGTCTTGAAAATCAATTATTAGCTAAACATTTATTATAATTATCCTATCTCATTGCCCAACTAATTATAATCCTAGAATCTCCGTTAATCACATAGGTTCTCATGTCGGTTTTTCCTAATTATAATTAATTCATTTTAACAACCTAAGTGTCCTTAGCACCATTAAAAATCATTAATTATTACGTTCGGATTCATTTTAGGAATCTAAGTTTAATCAACTAATCCTGTTGCACGACGGGCAATTAAACTAGTTGCATGGATTACGATCTATCCTAATTTCTCTCCGTCGAGTTTCCATTAAGAATTAGATCAATACACAATTGGCCAGATTGCATAAAGGATTAAGCACATTCATACAAATAATTAGGAAAAAGGACAAGAGACATGTAATTATAACAACATTTTGACTATAATTTCATTTCAAGACCCCAAATTGGGGTTTAGCTATACATAGCTAAAATATCTACAACATTTACAATGAAAAGCATGATTAAGAGCATAATAAAAGGGAAGGAATTGACCGTCGAAAACCCCTTCGTTGTCGCTTGAAGTCCCTCCGAACACTCCTTGAGCCTCCTAGGATGCTCCCCAAAATTCCCCAAAATTCTCCCACTAAGAAAGCTCTCAAAAAGGCTAGAAAGCCTTGAGAGAGGCTCCAAAGGAGCCAAAGAAAGGAAGGAAAGAATGGAGGAAATGGTGATTGATGGTAAAATGAGGCACCAAAGGGCGCCTTATATAGGCTCGGAAAGGGGGTAGCGTCGCGACGCTATTTGGCACAGCGTCGCGATGCTGTGATGTCATCGACTTGCCGGCCAAGAAATGGACAGTGTCTCGATGCTAGGCATTTTCCAGATCTTTCAGCTACGGATTTGGGCTTCAATTTGGGCCTCTCCACATTTCTTTTTGGACCTTTTTCTTCATGGTTAACCTCTTTTGACTCCCCTTGACCCAAGCATGGAAATTGGGCTTGAATGAATTCATTTTGGGCACTTTACTTACCAAAATTCATAATTTTCTCCTAAAGACCGAATAACAAAATACATCAAATATTTTCAATAAAAACATAATTAAAGCACAAAAAAGCCTAATAAATTGGGACTAAAATAGCGACATTTCTGCTCGTTATCACCCCTATAGTTAGAATTTCTATCAACACAAAGAACCTATTCATTAGTGGTCTCCTCCTGAGATTGAGATGCAAGAGCAGCTATCTCAATAGATTGTGCACCCCCTGTACCTGAGAATTTCAAGAAAGCATTAGCAAGGAAGGTCATCTAGGCTTGAAGAGCACTTACATTGCCAATCTCATAGATCCCAGCTACAATGTTCCTAGGTGTAGACCGCTCAGTTGGCCACTGGTAGCTGTTTGTGGCCATATCTTCCAATAGTGTACGTGCGTTCTCTACAATCTTAGACAACAGAGTCCCACCTGCAGCTGCATCAACAATGGTTTTAGTGTTTGATTTAAGTCATTGTAAAACAACTGGATTTTCATCCAATCAGGATATCCATGCTGAGGGCACTTCCTCAGTAACTCCTTATAGCGCTCCCAAGCCTCGAAGAGTTGTTCATCAATTTGCTGCTGGAATGTCCCAATCTCAGTCCTCAGCTTGACTGTCTTTGCAGGAGGGAAATATTTGACAAGAAAAGCCTGGACCAACGCGTCCCACATAGTGATACTTCCTGGTGGAAGTGATTGAAGTCAGTCTCTCGCTTTATCCTACAAAGAAAAGGGAAACAATCGTAAGCGTGTGGCATATTCAGTAACACCGTTTAACTTCACAGTTCCACAAATATCAAGAAAAGATTTTAGGTGAGAGTTGGGGTCCTCATAAGGGAATCCTCTGAATGCACTATCTCTAACCATCTGGATGAGGCCAATTTTAAGCTTGAAATTGTTTGCATTGATTGGCGCGTAGACTACTCCAGATTGTTGATCAAGAAAAGTAGGTTGGTGCTCCTATGGATTTGGATTGGCCATTGCTGCAAGTCTTTCCCTTTTCTCCTTCCTGTTCTTTTTGCTAGTCTTTTCAATTTCAAAGTCAAAAGGGACTAACAGAGCGTCCTTATCTTTTCGCATACAAAATCACAACCTAAAAGAAAGCAAAAACAAAAACAAAAATAAAGCAAAACAAAAACAACAAAAATAAAGAGAAAAAAGGGAAAATAAGAAAAACACAGTAAAAATACACTCTAAAGTGAGACCAAGCAAATTCCCCAAAATATTAAGTGAAACTAAATAATTGTCAATCCCCGGCAACGGCACCAAATTATAATATAGTGATTAAAAATCGAATGTCGTCTTCTGGATTGGTTTTCTAGTTCACCTAATTACTAAAGGTGTATTTGCCCAATTTTATTTAGAGAAAAGATTCGAGAAAGATGCAAACTAATTAAAAACTACTCAAAGCAATTAAATGAGTGGAAACTTAATGGAGAAAAGCCTTAGGGAATTCATTTCACCTATTAGATGCATGAATTAATTTAGTGATTAAAGGGTGACCGAACATGTAACGATTTCATAAACCAAAGGATTATTGATCATTAAATGTCTCTCCCGAGCACAATTAATTCTTTATGCAATATCAAGAAATTGATATCTCTATCTAATTTCTACAACTAGCATAAGCATTAAAGATCAATCCTTATAACGGTTTCTCAAGCAATCCTAAATCTCCCGATTATAGAACCACCTAAGTCATGCAATTGATAGATCTAATCTAAACTACCCTCTCCCGAGCAATTAGTTTAGATAAAACAACATATAATCTGTGATCAAGAGATTACAAGCATAAAGAACTCAATTGCATAAATGAACGGCGTTACGAACAGTTCACAAAAATCCCTAAATCAATTCATAAAATCTAATGGCTACATCAAGCCCCTACGAAACAAAATTTAGCTACTCATAGTCTCGAAATCACAAACAAAATATGTCCAATATATCATAAAATCAGTACAAGAAATAAAGGGAGGAAGAATAAACTCGCTAGCCGTGATGATCGCACGTTCCCGTCACGATCCCCTCGATCTAAGCTCTGAAAATCAACTCCTCTCGACCTTCTCTGTGTTCTGCCCCAGTTTTCATCCTCTGTAATCGTATTTTTCTCTCCAAAAATACTCCCATCAATCTGCTGCGTCGTAATCTATTTATACTGGACAATCTGTCGCGACAACGTTGCGACGCTAGGGACAGCGTCTCGACGCTGTCACAATGTACGTCCTAATAAATCTGGAAAGAATAGCAGCGTCGAGACGCTGTAGAGATAGCGTCTCGACGCTACTCAATATGCGCGCCTACTGCCTTATGAGGCAACGTTGAGACGCCCAAAAATAGCGTCTCAACGCTACCTTCTTGGATAGGGGCCTTGAACCTTGTCTTCTCTTGCTCATTTCTTCAATAGAATTAATTCTTTCACTTCCAAATCACCGGTATTCATCAAAAACATCAAATTCCATCCAAAAGATTGATTCCTACAAAATTGAACCAAATACACATAAAATTGGCCAAATAAACCTCAAGACTAACACTAAAATAATATATAATATAGCTCAGAGCCCAAATCAAGCATGAACAGTGCTGGAAATTAAAGAAAATTAACGCAAAATCACTTGAACCCAACACCAAAAGAGAGAGGGAGAAAGAACTTACATTGGGGGTTTCATGCTCCACGAGCTCGCCGGTGATGAAAAACGGAGAGAGGAGGAATGGCGGCGAGGGATGTTTGGCGACGACCGACAAACGCGCGAGAGAGAGAGCGCGTGAGAGAGAGAGACTGTGGGGGAGGGTTGAACGACAGAAAGTTACGAGTTTGTTGCCGATGACAAAAAGGGGAAGGAGGCGGTGACAGTTGGGTGGCCTGGTAGCAGTGATGGAAGGAAACCGGAGAGGAGCGGTGGTGCACGCAAAAAACGAGGGGGATGGCTCACGCGTGAGAGAGGGGAAGATATGAGAGAGAGTTAGGGTTCGTTTTTTTTTTCTTTTAATTACTAGAACCCAATAACAAATAACTCATAATTAGACATTTTCCCAACCTCCTCCTTAAGTTCAGTGAATTTTAAAACCTCTTGAACCCTTAAGGCTTGTTTGGTGGGCAGTCTTGATTATATTTTATGTTTTCAGATATACTGAATTCAGTGAATATGCGTTTGACTGGTGTGTTTTTTAAAACTGATTTCAGATTCTGTGATCCAAATAGTGGAATTTCTGAAAACAATTTTTTTATGTTTTTCAGTGTATCCAGATGTTGAATTTGAAAATTTTAAATGCAGAATTAAATTTAAAAAAAAAAAAAGATTAAAACTTCAACAATATAGTATTTCATGTTATAAACTCAATTCATTTTTTGTGAAATTAAAATTTGTATAATTTAATTATAAATTATATGATATTGTAAAATAATAATTATACAAAATTTATAACATAATCATGTTTATAAATTAATTAATAATAGTTTATATTTAACTTAATATTTAATTGATAACTACGAATAGTGTGTGGTTTATAAATATATTAGCAAACACATTTGGAACAATTTTTTAAATTGGGATCCAATTTCTGAATCTGCTACCAAACACATATCTGAAAACATAAAATACAACTCTGTTTTCATTGAATCCATTGTTTTCAAATTTCTGTTTTCAAATCACCAACCAAACGCACCTAATCACTCTCCAACCTTTCTTAAAATAAGTTCTAACGAGATTTAACCAACAAAATTTAGGAAAAGGAAATTTAATTAAAAATAAAATCCTTTGACGCCAAAGTACTCAATCTCAAGGCCAATAATTAACAATTCTGAAATAAAAGCCAACAAGAATTCAAATTACAAATTTCAACTTTAATACATGGAATTAATCGCACTTGAATGCATGGGGTGTCACATCCTCCCTATCATCTATCATCAACTAAGAGGATAATCAATTCACTACCTCATCTTGTCTTGATGATTCATATCCCAAGGTTAGGTAACAGGTTTCCCTCTAAGTTAAGTGGTTGTTACTTGTTGGTTTAAAGGTTCTATAGGTCTTATAGGAGGCAAAGGTGGTAGTAGATCCATAGGATTGTCCCTAACACTTGTTCTCTCCTTTTTCTCCTAAAGGTCTTTCAATTTCTAGATCTACCACACCTGCAATGACACAGAAGCTAAGTCAGTGCACTTTAAAGCTCTAAATTCACTAAAATTGAGCTTAAAAAAAGTAAAAATCCAATCCATCCTCGAAAACGATCCCAAAAACTTGTTGCCTTATAAAGTGTAACTTAGATATGCAATATAATCCACATACAAAATTGTTCAAGTGTACACCATCAACAATAAGTGATAAGTAGTTTTATATCCTTCTTCAGAATTGTTGAAAAGAATTAATTATACCAAATTAAGCTTGATTTTAAAGAATTCCAAGGGTAACCAAGCAAGTTTTCCATTCTTTAATTTTAAATGCAAATAAAGTAAAACAAACAAGAAATTGTGACAAGCAAACAAGGGGAAGGAAATGTTTAAAAAAAATCAACTAGAAGATAACAAACAGTAAAGAACCAATTTTGATTCAATTTGCATTTTGCTGAATTGCTTTGTTGAGGCAAAATCTTTGCTACTTCAACTCACAGAGCATGAAACATGGAATCCTCCCAGATTTTCATTGATTAATGATTTAATTCTCATTAAATCACCCTACTTATCCATGATTTTCCCCACTAGCTAGTTAATAGCTATTACGAATGAAGCTAACGTAATTTAGAGCAATCGGCTACCATCATTCGTCCCAAAATAACGGTAACAATGCTAGAAAATGGTTGGCCAAACAAAATCTTGCTTAATGAATAACAAACCTTCTAAATTAAATTGAAGAATGTAAGAGAATCTTAGCTCCATCGTCGGCCAGTACAAAAATTCCTTAATCTCTCATCTAAGAAGTATTAGTTCATGCTTAAAGTTAAAAGACAAAGAAAACTAAATGAAAGATCCATAATATGAAGTCTAAATACAAGAGAATGATCAATAGAGAAAGAAAACAATAAAAAGGGAAGAGAAAGCTCAAAATGGAAGCTCTCAGTTGTGCTTTCTTTCTCTGGTTCCTTTCTCCCTTGGGATTCTCTTCTCCAAACCTGTTTGTCGATTTCTTCCTCTCCAATAACCTTTTTCAAACTCCCCCTCTTTTGACGTCCTTCTCAAAGGAATGGCTGCTAGGTTTAAAATATTGGAAATGACAAATAGTTTTTGTCCCACATCGAAAGTGTAACTCTTGGGAAGTTGGTTTAAAAGCTTTTGTTGTGTATTGGACTTATAAACTTGATGTGAGGTAAGCCAAGACTGAGGCCTACACGTGTGCTATTGTCGTTCAGTTGACTTGGGCTTGAACTTATCTTAAAATCCACTTCTATTTTGAACCACTCCTACAGTATAAATACAACCATTCCCCTATCTTCTTCTTCATCTCATCTCATTTTCTCTTCTTCTCCTCTCATCTTTCCATTTTCCTTTCTTGAGCACGAAATTGATTCCACTCCGTCATGAAGAGTGCACGTCTGTTTCGGAGGTTGTGTTAACCTTGGGAAGCATGCCGACATTTAAATGATTTAGCACTGAAGTCGTGCTGAGTTGTGCTTTCAAGACAGTAGTTCCATTCACGGCACAACGATTCTACCTTTCAATTTCATTTTTACCCTTCATTGTGGTTAACAAAAAACCTCCGCACTCTCTTGATTTCAAGCTTGATTAGGCATTAGAAGACTCTTTGCCAGCTCTCCCTATTGGTTGGAATATGTTGATGCAAGGTCAACTCATTTAATGAGCTGCCTTCTCACACATGTTATATCAGTTGGTTTTGCACCTTGAAGTGGTTCAACGTCAACCAGCTCAGAAAGCTTTGATCTTAGCTGTTCTTCATTTCCTCAAGAGTGTTGGAATTTTTCTCCTTCAAAACATTTGCTAAAATAATGCTCTAGCAAATCATCTATCTCACAAAATAGCTTAAATGAGATTTCTCATTCACTAAACACTGAAATTATCAATAATAATCATGTCAAATGATTTATTTAGCTCATACAGGATATTCACAACATTTTCTATCCAAGTAACAAAAAACTACTCAAAACTTGGGGATTTCAAGCCTAAAAACTTGGCAAATAACCCTTATTCTAAAAGTTATCAATTCCAAGACATGTTTCTCATGAAGATAGTCGGCCCAAAGATCTTATTAGTGATTAAAGGCATCTTTAGATCTTGAATAAGATGATTTTATCTCAAAGATATTCGATATCTCGTATAAAACTTTGTGACTACACTCTGAAAAAAGAGTTAAAAAGTGATATATTAAAATAAAAAGGAAAAAACTTATTGTTTCTGTTAGGACAAGTCATTAAACGATGTCGTTTGTAT
Source organism: Luffa acutangula (assembly GCA_036850905.1). Taxonomy (NCBI): domain Eukaryota; kingdom Viridiplantae; phylum Streptophyta; class Magnoliopsida; order Cucurbitales; family Cucurbitaceae; genus Luffa; species Luffa acutangula. The sequence continues at coordinate 41,226,467 of CM072097.1, read as the reverse complement.
ATGGCGTAAACGGTGTCGTTTGATTTATCTGTATAATTTGTTTTGCTTCTTTCTCCTCTTGTATACGTGGTAGGAGTGCAAGCGAAAACCGAAAAACCGAAGAACCGAACCGAACCAAACCGATTCACTGGTTTGGTTCGGTTATTTAGGAAAAAGTTGGACATCTCGGTTCACTTTTTTAGAAAACCGAATTTTTTTGGTTCGGTTCGGTTCCTAATTGAAAAAACCAATAAAAAACCGAACCGAACCGACTATATATATACCTCTTTAAAAAAAAAAAAACCTAACCTTCAGTCTTTAGTTTTCTCTTCTCATTCTTGATTCCTCCCAGCCGCATCTCTTCGGCTTCTACTTCTTGATTCCAGACGACGACGCACACAATATTGAAGAGTCTTCTCCTTCTCGATTCCAGCTGCACAAGAGTGAAGACTTGTTCTCCTTCTCGTTTCCATTTGCATGCAACCAAGAAGAAGAAGCTCGTCTCCTTCTCGATTTTGTTGATTGGTCCTCGCCGTTCGGAAGACTGAAGCACAGCATAGATTCCGGCAGTGTCTCACGCTTCTTCTCCGGCAGTATCCCACGCTTTTTCTACTCGTCTCCTTCAAGATTGTGTTGACTAGTCCTTTCCGCCCTAGTTTCGCCTTGCTGTCAAGAATTTCAATTCGTTCACCGTCCGATAGTTCGTTCGTTTTGCACACTACGCAGCAGCCGTATCGTGGAGGTGGAATCACTTCAGTCCTTCACCGTGGTTTGATTTGCACAACAATTTAGGAGGTGAAATCTCTTTAAAGTGGTTAAATTTTCTTTATTATAATTTTTATTCTTTATACTTGTTAGATTCTGGAAAGTGGAAGGCTTAATTGATGTTGCTGAATTAATCATTCACAGATTTGAGACAAAAATGGAATCACAACCTTAGAGACCGAATTTTTATTCTTTTCCATTGTTTTCGTTCCTGTCTTAGAGACCGAAATTAGAAGAGAACATGGGTAATTGTTCCAAAAAAAAAAACCCACATTGGGCCCAAAACCGAAAACCGATCCATTGGACAAACCGAACCGAAAAATAACCGAACCATTGGACATGATCCATATTGGACATTGGTTTGGTTCACAATTTTGTAAAACCGAATGGATCGGTTCGGTTTGCGGTTTGGTCAAAAACCGACAAAACCGAAACGAGTATCACCCCTAATACGTGGAGCTCTCTCATAAGGTGGGAATATTTTTCCCAACCGTTTGTGTACTATTTAATGTCTTGCTCTCTGAATGAGGATAATTAAGCAAGTATTCATCAGCTAAATTTCTCTACTCTCAGCTTCTTCATTTTTTGGAAATTCCCTTTTTGTAACTTGGTATATATCAGAGCCACTAGGCCAACGCCATGTCTGATGAAATCAAAACACCTGAGAGCAGAATCACCGCTGCCTCTGTTGTCGTGACTACCCCTACTGCGAACATCATTAGTTCTTCATTCGGTCACCCCCTCAGCACAGTTCTCACGGTAAAGCTAGATGGGAAAAATTACTTGCTATGGAGGGGAATGGTGCTCGCCATACTCAGGGGCCAGAAGGTAGACGGATATGTTGGAACAAAGGCTCGACCATCCGAGTTTCTTGAATCGAGCAGTGAAGCTGACAAATCGGAGCTCACTCCAAATCCTAAGTTCGAAGAGTGGACTACAATTGACCAAGCCCTCTCTGGATGGCTTTTCGGATCTATGACTCCAGTCGTGGCAGCTGATGTTGTTAATTTCACAACCTCAAGAGAGGTATGGAAGGCGCTCGAACAAATGTGTGGAGCGACCAGCAAGGCAAGGATCAATCAACTTAAAGGTGTTTTACAGAACACCAAAAAGGGCTCAACAAAAATGCTGGATTACCTGGCAACGATGAGACAAGCATCAGAGAACCTCAAGCTAGTCGGAGCCCCTGTTTCTTTATCTGATTTGGTGTCGTATGTTCTTGGCGGGCTTGATGCGGAACATATACCTATCATTTGCACTATTTAGGAGAAAGATATCTCCTCATGGCAGGAACTAAATTCGATTTTGATAACCTTTGAAGGTATGTTAACACGTTTTAATACTAGCCCTATTTCTACTTAAGTGAGTGTTGATCAGACAGCCAACTATGCCTATAATCAGCAAGGGAACTTCTCTAGAGGACAGCAATTTCAGGGGCAAAATAACCAGAGAAATAAGAACCGTGGAAATCAAGGCTATCAATATTCAAATTATGGACCACGAAACAACAACAATGGCAACCGAGGAAGAGGTCGAGGTAGATATGGAAATCAAAGAGGTAACAACTCTCAACCAACCTGTCAGTTATGCGGAAAATTTGGGCATGCTGCTCCTGCGTGCTATTTACGATTTGAGGAGGATTTCAATAATCCACATGGCTCGAGTAACAAAAACAATGGTGAGAACCCAGCCTTTATCGCAACACCTGAAGTCGTTTGTGATCCAAACTGGTTGGCAGACAGTGGTGCTACTAGCCACATTACTGCAAATGCTACGAACATGAATGTGAAGACTGATTACAATGGTAATGATTCTCTTACTGTGGGTGATGGAACAAAGCTAAATATATAACATATTGGTAGGAGTAAAGTTAATAGCCCTACTGGTTCAACTATCTACTTAAATTATATGCTACATGTTCCTAATATCAAACACAATCTGCTGAGTATTTCAAGACTTACTGTTGATAACAATGTGTATGTGGAATTTCACCTATCTTATTGTCTTGTGAAGGAAAAGGAATCAAAGAAGGTGGTGTTGCACGGAACCCTTAAGAATGGCCTCTACCAGCTCAAAATTCCTCTTCAAAGGAAAGCCATCAATCCGAAAGAGTCTCCCTTCAATCCTAAGAGTCCTCATCAAGCACAATGTGTGTCCTCTGTCACTACTAAGTCTGAGTCATGTTTTACTGCCTTTAAGAGTCAAAATAAATCTAAGCCTTGTAAGGTGCCTAAGTCTGTTTGACATTAGTGTCTTGGTCACTCTTCTGATAGAGTTTTAAATGCTGCCCTAAGGTCTTGTAATCTCAGCTTAGCTATGAATGAAAACATGTTTTTTTGTGAATCTTGTCAACATGGAAAGTCTCATGCCCTGCCCTTTTCATTGTCTCAAAGTTGTGCTAAAAAACCACTTGAACTTATACATTGTGACCTTTGGGGGCCTTCACCTATACCATCCACAGCCGGCTATAGATACTATATCAGTTTTGTTGACAATTATAGTCGGTTTACACATATTTTTCCCTTAAAAACAAAGAGTGAAGCATTCAATGCCTTTATTCAGTATAAAGCCCTTGTTGAGAACAAAATGGACCTTAAAATTAAAACACTCCAAAGTGACTGGGGAGGAGAGTTTCGTGCTTTTACCTCTTTTCTTCGACAACATGGCATTGAATTTAGGCACCCTTGACCACATACTAGCCAACAAAACGGAATTGTGGAAATAAAACATCGTCATATAGTTGAAATGGGCCTTACCCTCCTTGCTCAAGCCTCTATGCCCCTTCGTTTCTGGTGGGATGCCTTTTGCTCAGCCGTTTACATCATAAATCGCCTCCCAACCCCTGTCCTTCGAAACTCTTCCCCTTGGCAAACACTTTATAAAACCAACCCTAATTATACCTTTTTTAGAGTTTTTGGTTCAACTTGCTTCCCTTGTTTATGTCCCTACCAATCACACAAATTCCAGTTTCATTCCACCAAGTGTGTATTTCTTGGATATAGTGAAAGTCACAAAGGGTATTGATGCTTAAGTTCAAGTGGTCGCATATATATCTCGAGACATGTTGTGTTTAATGAGTTTGAGTTTCCCTTTAAGTCCAATTTTCTTTCCTCTTCCTCATCTCAGTCCACATCTTCGACCAATGAGACTGTTGTCAATTGTCTTCTATTTCCATCTTCTAATTCAAGCACACTGCCAACACCTCACAATCCTATACCTCTTGTCCAAGCCTCTCCACCGCCATCTCCTGGGTTTTGTTCAACACAACCCTCTCCTTTGAGTTCTCCTTCAGGTGATGTTCCTTCCTCTTCTAGTGGTGCTCCTATATTACCGCAGGATACTGGCACATCTGAAATCAGTATGGCATCTGTGGCTCAGCCTCCTAATATAGAAAATCAATTCTCATCTCATCTTATGCAGACAAGGGCCAAATATGGTATCTTTAAACCCAAACAATGGTCTTATCTAGCTGCTGTTACTGCTGCCTTTCCATGGGATGTTGAACCGCGCAATGTGAAGGAGGCTCTTCACTCCACTCCTTGGAAACAGGCTATGGACAGTGAGATGGCGGCATTGTATAACAATGATACATGGTCTCTTGTGCCTGCCCCTCCGAATGTAAATTTGATTGGTAACAAATGGGTGTTCAAGGTTAAAACTAATGTTGCTGGCAGTTTTCAAAGGTGCAAGGCACGTTTGGTTGCAAAAGGATTCCATCAACTCCCTGGTGTGGATTTTCATGAAACGTTCAGCCCTGTTGTCAAATCCCCAATCGTTCGAATTGTTCTTGCTTTTGCCACTACCAAGGATTGGATTGTTCGTCAACTGGATGTTAACAACGTGTTTCTGAATGGTACGTTAACTGAAGATGTCTATATGCAGCAACCTAACAGGTATGTTGACTCTTCTTTATCATCTTACGTGTGTAAACTCAACAAAGGGTTGTATGGCCTTAAATAGGCGCCCAGGGCATGGTTTGACAAACTGAAGAGTACTCTGTTACTTTGGGGATTCTCCAACTCGAAGGCTGATAGCTCTTTATTCTTTTGTATCTGTGATGGCCTCATTATTCTTATTCTCATCTATGTGGATGATATATTAATAACTGGCAACTCAACCTCATTTATTGATTCTCTTGTGTGTCGTTTAAATTCAACTTTTGCCTTAAAAGATATGGGGGATCTGATTATTATTTAGGAGTTGAGGTTCTCAGGACTTTTGATGGTATGTATTTGACACAGTCCAAGTATATCATGGAGCTTCTTGACCGGTTTGATCTCTCTCACCTGAACCCATGCTCAACCCCTGGTGTTACTGGTAAACAAATGTTTCTTCATGATGGTGACCCTATGGTGAATCCTACCATCTATCGCAGTGTCATTGAGGCTTTACAGTATCTCTCTCACACTCGGCCAGACATATCCTTTATTGTCAACAAACTCAGTCAATTTCTTCAAAGCCCAACTTCAGTTCACTGGGGTGCAGCAAAGCGAGTTCTTCGCTATCTTCAGGGCACGGTACATCGTCTTTTTCTCTCTAAATCTGCTAGTTTGTCCTTGGTAGTTTACTGTGATGCGAACTGGGCATGTAATGTTGATGACCGCAAGTCCATAGTTGCACATTGTCTATTCTTGGGGAATTCTCTGATTTCATGGAGCTCTAGAAAGCAACATGTTGTTGCTAGATCAAGCACCGAGTCAGAATATCGGGCTTTAGCTCATACGACAGCTAACATCAGTTGGGTTCAATCTCTTCTTACTAAGATCAAATTCATCTCTCCTTCTGTGCCCATAATATGGTGCGACAATATGAGTGCGTTGTTGCTTGCTGCTAACCCTGTCTTCCATTTCCGTAGCAAGCATGTGGAGCTTGACGTTCACTTTGTTCGAGATAAAGTCATTGCTAAGGAGTTTGATGTGCGCTATGTCCCCTCCTCAGAGTAGTTAGATGATGGTTTAACAAAGCCCCTGTCTGAAGCCAGATTTTGCGATTTGAGAGCCAAACTTGGTGTGATTGCATCACCCTCTCGTTTGAGGGGGATGTTAGGACAAGTCATTAAACGATGTCGTTTGTATATGGCTGTAAACGGTGTCGTTTGATTTATCTGTATAATTTGTTTTGCTTCTTTCTCCTCTTGTATACGTGGAGCTCTCTCATAAGATTGAAATATTTTTCCCAACCATTTGTGTACTATTTAATGTCTTGCCCTCTGAATGAGAATAATTAAGCAAGTATTCATCAGCTAAATTTCTCTGCTCTCAGCTTCTTCATTTTCTGGAAATTTCCTTTTTGTAACTGTTTCACTCCAATGCCTCAAAATATTTTAGAATGCCAATGGTATTATCGATCCTTTGATTGATGAAATATACGTCTATTAGAACTTACAACAACAGGAGTTTCATCTCTCATCAACACTAATACATAGTAAAAGCTTCTATGAATGTGTCTTAACTGTATGTTCAATTCAACCTCCAACAAATAAGGCGTCTTTTAACATATGTACAATTAATTAGGAGGTCGTAAATCATGTTTTAATTAATAACGTTGATGATGTGATGCCGCCCCTCCCAGTAATCAGGAAATGTAATACATAGGATTTGGAAGCTTGAACGAACGAATCGATACGGAAGTACCCAATAAATCGCTCCATTGGTCACCGGAGTTTCCAATGATTCGTAATCCTTCGTTCTCCATCTCGCTCCGCTTCTCAGATTTGTAAAGTACTGCTCTCTTCCCTTGGTCCTCATCTCTCCTGTACAGGATCAGAAAACACTTGGGTCAGTTGATGAGTATGAGCTACCTGCCAACTTGAGTATAGCTCACTTAGTCAAGGTATACATCCTCGGCTAAAAGGTTCAAACCTCTGCCTCCACATATTGTTGAACTAAAATAAAATAAAAACTACTCGGAGGTAACTAAAGCATCAATTAGACAAAAATATAAGAAACAGTGCTTTAAAATTTAAAATGACTTTCAATCTGTATCAATTTTTTCTCCAAGTTATTGCCTTATTGGGCATCTACTTGGTCAATGCAAAAAAGAATGGTTCTTGGTTTAGTACCTGCCAATAGAATACATGATATAAAACCTCAAAGATCAAATTACTTTTGGTAATCATAGATACTCATTGGTTTATTGTCTCCCTTATTTTCAAATCAAGAAATTTTGATGTATTAGTTTCTTTGTTTTCTTATCACAATACACATCTTCCGTTAATAAATTTAGAATGCTATCCAGATCCACATATACTAATAGCTAAACTAGATATCTTAAAAATGCACAAAATGTGAAGAGGATGGGATGATAGATAGTTATTAGTTGGTAGCCCATAGACGATGGAGAGATGGACAAATATTAGCCTCATCAGTCAATATGGGATCGATACACATTCCTCACCATACAACGTAAAGATGTTCCCATGGAAGATAGAAAATCGAGGAAAAGATTCCATACATATTCCTAATTTTTTTTTGGAGTTCAATGGGTCGAGTATTCGAACTTACTTTTTTATCGAAAATATATGCTTTAAGCAGTTAAACTATGATTAGGTTTGCAAAAATATATCATACATATTATATTAGTGCACTGCAATTTCACTTCCTAGGTGAAGTTTTTCGAGCCTTCAGAAAACTCAAAGGCTGATTAGTAGAATAGCAATAGAATGTTAAAAGAACTTCTAAGAGGTTTCTGATATAAAGGAAAAGTTAAGACACTTTGAACTACGGCAAAGGTTGGAATTATAGTCTCTTCTTTTTTCTCTTTTGGTGGGGATGATGTCCATAGTTTATGTGTTTTTAAACAAGATCTATACAAGGAAGAACAATGTTGAGGAAGGAAAATCATATGAGTCCTCCTTAATTCACAAAACCTAAAGTTGACGTTTTAATATCAATTTCATGACAGGAAATAGACAGACAACCAAAGCCCTTCCCTCACATCCCCAAGTTTAATAACTAGGGAAAGATGATTAAAAAAACTCTTTACCATATTTTGATATCAAAGTCTGTGAAAACACTTCATATCAACAACAAAAGTGGCCAATTTTTCAGTATAAAATTATTTTGCATGTTATGCACACCTAATATAATCCATGTATGAGGAAGCATTAAACAAATTGCATAGAATCACTAGATGATCAAGTTAACACGTACACAGTACCATACAAACCTCAAAATGAGCCTGTCCCAGTCGTAAAAGCCTGCATTTATCAAGTTTTGTGTTGTAGCTTCCCTCTGGCTTTCGTTCCTTCCAGTAAGCAAAACCAGCTTGAATCCTAAATCCAAAAGCTCTTTATAGAGTTCTAAACTGGGCTCAATAGCAGGTGCCATAGCCATCTGGACCCAGTTATCAAACTCATCAGGTTTAAAAGCCTCCGAACTGTGAATTTCCAAAACAACAAACCAACTTTACAGTTTACACATGAGTTCTAAAGTGCAAAAATGTTCAAAACCCTTATTTTCTGAAACATTAGTCATGCAGAAAAAAATATAATCAATTAGCAAGCTAAAATGCAAATCATAACCCCTGGCCCTGACTGTTTGTTTGGCAGAGAAGCCAAGAGAGCACATGATTTGTAGTCCCTAAACTTAAAAAAGAAAATTCAATTACATCCCTAATTTTTGAAATTGTGGTGTTACATAGCTATTGAACAAATATTTGTGGATTTCACATGATATGACAAAAAAATTGCAATAAGAAGTGTATAGTTCGACAAAATAGAATGACACCATCTATTAAAAGGATTTGATATGTTAGCTTTCAGAAAGGGTACATTACACGTATCACTTCTTTTTTGTCCAGCTATCCACTTTTTTGCTACCATCTATCTAAAATCATTTATGTCTAATAAGCATATTGTGTCATCATTATTAACAATCCAATAGGAACTATGTAGGCAGAAGAACTAACTATTTGACCTAATTAAGACTTTAAAATTCCAAACTAAATAAACACAACCCTAAAATGTTCCATACCAAATTTATAACCATACAATTCAATTATCCACCTCAATATTATGTACCAAAAAGAAGAACGCAGAAATTCAGTCAGCCATTATCCAAAAACTTCATCGTAGCCAAACAAGTCAAGAACCCACTCTTCAAAATTCATGGTAATTCTAAGAAATTTAAAGATCCTATACAGAATTCTGAAGAGAACCAAGAGAATCTTACCCATAACCACGCTCTGTGTAGTAAGGAAGATTAGAAAGCAAGGTCTCGTCGATGTCGAAAATCCAGACATCCCTTCCATCGCCAACCAATTTCACACTCTTGGCAAAGGTTTCAGCCTCCTTCGACAAAATTTCCATATCAAGTTGATAGGCTCGACCCGTCGTGTACTGTTTCACATATTCGGTACAGTTTTTGGGAATCGTTCTCCACGGATTGAGATTGTTAGCCTCCACATTGAATCTCCAACTATCACACCTCAATTTGGTTTCTCCATCCAGTTCCTTCAGCTGATTCTCAACGATCCCAGGAAATTCAAGAATAAGAGGCCTCGGAAGGAGATGAGAATCCAAAGCTTCGTGAGCGAAAGCCACAGAAATCAGGCAAAAGAGAAAGAAAGATCGCAGAAAAGCCATCATTAGAGGAACAGGGGCGGATCGAGCGAATACAAACACAAATGGGTATCAAAAAAAACCGACGAAAAGGAAGAGAGATTTGTGAAATCGGAGATGGGTATGAGAGATGTTGAGGGAATATTGAAAGGGAAAGAAGAGCAATGGATGGAAATGGGTTGAGAATGAGAAACCTCTCTTCCTCTCCTAGGCGTTGGTTTGATGGAGAGGGCGAGAGGGCTGGTGGTAAGGGAAATTGACTTGTGGATTAAGCGAAGACGACGATGAATTTGCCTGAATGCAGAAATGGAAATTGGTATCTCTTTTAAATAGGCAAGTTCATCTCCTTTTACTTCGTTTTCGGGCAATTTCAACCTTCAATTTTTTCTTTGATTTTGTGTTCTATGAATATGCATCAATGTTTTTTTTTTTCCTTCATTTTGTGTAATTAGTCTTCCACGAATATTACATTGCAAATGAAAGGATGACACGTCAACGTGACTTGAATCAAATGGTCAAATTAATACCTTATTTGGAAAACATTCCACGTGACGATTTGAATAAATAGTGAAATTAATGCCTTAATTTGTAAGTCTTCGGTTTTTTTCTTTATATGTGGTTTGGTATAAACATTATTGTAGCTTATAAAGGATAATTTTAGGATATTCTCAAAAGAAAAAAAACAAAGGGATAACTTTAGGATAACTTACAAGTTTGTGTTTGATAAGTTTCTAAACTTTAAAATTAACTAACAAATTGATAAATTATTTACTTTCTGTTTAATAGATTTGTTTCCTAAACTTTTAATTTTATATCTAATATATCTCTTATATATTAATTTTTTTTTTTTTGAATATTTTTTAAAATATATTGAATATTTTTTTAAAATTAAATATTGTTTAGGAGAATATATTGAATATTTTTTTAAAATTATGATTTCATTATATATAAAATTAAATTTTGTTTTTTTTTCTTGAAGTAAAAATTAAATTTTGTTTATAATATAACAAACTTTCAATTTTTGTATTTAATAGATTCTTGAATTTCTTTTCAAAAAGAACAAAACAGATTTTTGAATTTTAAAACAGTCAAATAAGTCACTAACTTATTAGACAAAATATTAAAAGTTAAGAATTTATTAGACACAAAATCAAGACTTTATGGACTTTTTTTTTTTTTTTTAACAACACGTGGAGGTAGGAGATTCGAACCATAGACCTCTTAGTTATTAGTACAAGAGTTATGAGTTATGCTAGTTGAGCGACTTATTAATGTTCAATGACCTATAAAATTGAAAATTTGAAGATCTATGGGATACATTTTAAATTTCAAGAAATATTTAACACAAACTTAAAATTCAAAGACCGAGCATGTAATTAACCTACATTTTGTAAGAATTTATCCTCTAAATAGTGTCCAATATTTAAAAAGAAAAACATTGGATTTTTTTTTCTTTTTTCTTTTTTTTAGTTCAGCACTTTATTGTTGAGTTTAGACAATTTTGTATATGTTTGATTTTGTGACTAAGTTGGTATATTTTTCATAGTTGGATTTAGGATTTTTTATAACTTGATTCTTAAGGCCCCGTTTGATAACCATTTGATTTTTGGTTTTTGGTTTTTGAAAATTTAGCTTGTTTTCTACCAATTTTCCTAACATGGTTTTCATATTTGTCAATGACACATTTGAGTTCCTAGCCAAATTCTAAAAACAAAAACAAGTTTTTGAAAACTACTTTTTTTAGTTTTCAAAATTTGCTTGGTTTTTAAAAACAAGGAAAGAAAAGTATTAACAAAACATAGAAACTTGTAGGTAGAAGTAGGATTTATAAGCTTAATTTTCAAAAACCAAAAACCAAAAACCAAATGGTTATCAAACGGGGCCTAAATGTTCTATTTGTTAATTTCGTGCAAGTGCAAGTTATTCATGAATTTGGTGGATAATTTTTAATTTTAATTTCGAATATATACTAATTTTTAAATTTGATAAAATCAAATGTTTTGAAGTGGAAAAGATTAAAATTTATGAGTTGAAATAAATTGAGAGATGTAAGTGAATTTTTCTAAATCAAATATTATTTACTATCAAATCCGTCCTTTTTTTTTTTTTTTTTTTTTTTTTGAAAAGACCTTCTTTTGGTCGTTTATGATATTTAATATGGTGCATGAGATTCGTTCGATATTATTTTATAGTTTTGTGGGAGTGATATATTTGAAATTTTAAATGGGATTAGGAAGCAGCCTGGGTCGTGTTGGTTTAGTTGACTTTATTACTAAATCTGGATGATGTCTCTTGTTGGTTGATTTTTGCCCTTTGTGGCGGTAATATGAGGTATTTTTCAAAAAAAAAAAAAAAAAGCTTGGGTCAAAAAGAAAAATTTTTTGTTAAAGGAAAAAAAAAGGACAACTACATAAATGCTATTTTTGATTGACCGTTTTGAAAAATGACCATCTAAATTTTTCATTTGAAAAAATGATCAAATTCTATTTTTAGTAAGTTTTTTTAGCAATGAAACAGACCAAAATGCCCCTAACCAAAATCTAAATCCAAATACTATTTAAATTAAAATATACTCTAAAATAGGGAGAGAATCTAAGATTTAGAGATTAATTTATTAAAATAAGTGAAATTATTATTTCAAACCATAACTATTAATAGTTAAATCTAAACTAACCTATAATCCTGAGATAAAAATATGAAGATTATAATATATCTTAACTGCATATGTTCAACGAGTATTCAAATTTAAAATTAATAAAACAAGTGAAATTATTTGAAACAAATGTTGCTAGAACGATAAAAAGAAGTAAGTTTACAAAAAAAAAAAAAATAAATGCAAATACAGTGTATTCAGAAAACTATCCTATTAGTGGATATGCAAATAATTTCATTGGGGTGAATATCAAATCATCTTGAAAAACGGGAAGAAATCATTAATGTTTCGGGAACAATAAAAAAGATTCAAGTTTATCAAAAAAAAGATTATGCAAATACAGTGTATTCAGTAAAAAAAACAGTGCATACAGTAAACTAACCTATTAGACAACATGCAAATAATTTCACTATAGTAAACATCAAATCATCTAAAAAATGGAAGAAATCATTATTCACTATTTCCCTTAACTTTATTCGAAAATTAGGATTTACTATTCACTTTTTTTTTCAAAAATTTTCTAAAACCCTTGAGATTCTTCCAATTTTCTTGAGTTTTTGTAGTCTTTCCCATTCTCATCTTCTCGTCCTAACAATTACAAACAAAATTCTTGAGAAATCTCTAATTTTCTTCAACTTGGGTATCTTTCTCCATTCTAATCTTCCTCCAAAAGCTTTCCTTCGAAAACGGAAACCATTGAAGATCTTGAAAAAAAATGAAAAATATTTTGTGTTGAAAAAGAGGATATACGATGAGTAAAATAATGATAGATAAATACAAAATAACGTATTTAACATATCTATGTTTCAAGATTGATAACCCTCCTAACAATGGATTGTTAGAAGGATGATTTTTGGGTTGAAGAAGAAGACTAAGATTTCTGGGTTGTTAGAATGATGAAGATGCTGGATAATAAAGATGCCGATTTGGATAATGAAGATGCTTGATTTGAGGAATAAAAATGACAAATCTTGATATAGGTTTATCTTTAGGGATTTAAAAGATAAATTCATAATTTGAAATTGAAATTTAAAAAAATATAGTAATATATGACAAACCAACTAGATTTCGTAAATCAAGGAAGAGAATGATTTTTTTTATATATAAAAAATAGTTTAATTCTACAGGGGTGGAGGTGAAATCAAGGGTGGGGGTATAATTGGAAGAATAATTCATGACGAAATATGTTAAAAAAACCGTTTAGCCATTTTTTCATTGAAAAAATCGGTTTTGCCATTTTTCAAAAATACAGTGTAAATTCTGGCCATTTTTAAGGATTTCCCGAGGAAAAAAAATTCAATTTTTATCCGCAAAATAAATTAATTTTCATCTTACATTTGAAAGTACAAAGATCAAATCATTACAAAATAAAGTTCAAGGACTAAATTGTTGCTCTCATGAAAGTTAAAGAACGAAAAGTGATTAAACATTTTTTTTTCTATAAACCATCCCTTGAAAAGAAAATCTTTAAAAAAATATTCTTTTTTTTTTAGAAGAAGAAAAAAAAAATTCTTACATGTGATTTAATATATTGCAAATATAAATTTGGTACAAAATTGACTGGGAGGCATAAAAGAAAAACCATACTAGAGCTATTTTTTTAGTTCATCAATATTTGGGGTAGGAGAATTCGAATCTCTGACCTTTTGATCAAGAATACATGTCAATTACCGTTAAATTATGCTTGTTTTGGCAAACCATACTAGAGCTAGATGTTTGTAAAAAAATGAGTGTTTTGAATATTTTTTTTTTTGAAATGAAATATGTGTTCCATTGTTGATCTTGTATATTGTAAATTGATTTATTAAGGTTTAATTGTGTTATTTATTATACTTAAAAAAATGTGCACTAATTTTTAGAATTTGATTTTCATTAAAATCAGTGGATTTAGGAATTTTTACATTTACTTAACTTTTTTAGTACACAATTTCTTTTTACAACAAGATATTTTTTTTAACTAGTGAGAAAATTTAATAGAAATCTAAAGTAGGTTAAATTTTGCAACACGTCTATAATTTAGGCTGATGAAATAATGGACTAACCTTGTTGCAAGAATAAAAAAAGATATTGTCAACAAGATCTTGGCTCAATTGGCATAAAACTTGTAACCCGACCAAGAGGTCGGAGGTTCAATCTCTCACCCCACATGTTGTAAAAATAAATAAATAAAAAAGATAATAAATGTTTTATAAAGAAAAAAAATAAAAAATAAAATTTTGCAACAAAAATAAATAAAGAAAGAAGAAACCGTTATAAAGCTACCATATAAAAGGACCAATACTTCATATATCTTAAGGTTTTTTTAGAAAAGTAAAAACAAAATTGAAAAAAATAAGAGAAAATGGGTGAATCTAGTATCCCATCCTTCAGTTACGACACTTGTACTCGTCCCTCACCTCTTGTCAAAGCGAGCTTAGCTTAATGGTAATTGACATGTACTATCGACCAAAAGGTCAGAGGTTCGAATCCTCCCGTCCCCATATGTTGATGACCTCAAAATAAAAAAATACCCGCCCCTCACCTCTCTCAACTATTCTCTCTTTCCCGCACTGTATCTTGATTTATTTTTATTTTTTTCTGGATTTTTTTTTTTTATAAATAATGTACTTAAAAAAAAACAAAAATAGAGGCGTTCTGAAGCTAAATCGTGTACGTGGGCCTCGAGTTACATTAATCGTAGGCTATGGTCACGATTTCGGGAGTAAATCGCGGACCAGGTACACGATTCCATAGCTAAATCATGAACCTAGTACGCGATTTCTTTGTTGGCACGCTGAGTAGGCATTATTGGCACCTGGTTGGCGGTGATGTGGCGCCAGCGAACTCGCATTCCGTGTACGCGATTTCCACGCAGGACTCGTGTACATGGTACATGATTTTCTTAAGTAAATCGTGTACCACGTACACGATTTTGTGGTCCATGAAACCACTGCCTTTCGTGAACACGCCACAAACATTTCTTCGAAAATCGCTGCCGCACGTCCGTGGATCTCGTTGCCGCCGCTACAGCCAAGAGTTCCGCCGCCGCTAGAGTTTCGTCGCCCCGTCGCTGCAGTTCGCCGCCGTCGACATTTGGGTATATATATATTTTTTTTGTTTTTTCGTATAAGAATCTGTTTTTGGTGATGATTTTTTGTTTGTTTTTTATGGGTTAATGAAGTTTTAGGTATATTTTAGACTAATTTTAGGTTTGTGCAATGTTTTAAACTACTTTGATGGTTTATGGATTATTTTGGACGGATTTGGGATGTTTTTGGACGGATTTGGGTCGTTCTTGGACTGTTTTGGGTCGTATTTGGACTGATTTGGATCATATTTGGACTGATTTGGGTCGTTTTTTTTTTACTAATTTGGGCCACGTATGATTTAAATTTTTTGAATTGTTTTGTGTGATTTTATATATATTGCTTAAACTTTATTTTTTGAGTTTTGGACTGTTTTGGGTCATATTTAGACTGATTTGGATCGTATTTGGACTGATTTGGATCGTTTTTTTGACTAATTTGGGTCACGTTGTATGATTTAAATTTTTTGAATTGTTTTGTGTGATTTTATATATATTGCTTAAACTTTATTTTTTTGAGTTTTGGACTGTTTTAATTAAATATTTATTTTTCATGTTGTTGAAAAAAATAAATATTTTTCTAATTTTTTCAGTTATAGTCAAATTGGTAAAATATGTCATTGCCTCATGAAGAGTTAGTGATACTTGAACCTGAAAATGGTGGGGATAGTGATATAGAGGTAGAAGTTGATGAGTTATTTGGAGAAGTTGATGGTGGGGATAGTGATACAGAGGCAGAAGTTAATGTTAATATTAATTCTCCCCCTAAAAAGCAAAATGCGGAGCTACCTTAAGATATTTTCACACATATAAATTGGGAGATTACTAATTCAATATGTAAAGTAGGGTCCACATTGGAAGAAGGGGCAAGGTGTATAGAAATAAACTCAAATGTAATCTCCAAAGGATTATTATTTGAGAGTAAAAAAGATCTACAACTTGCCGTTAAAAAAATATTGTGTTGTAAACCATTATCAGATTACTGTGGTAGAATCGAATCAAGATATTTGGTATGTGAAGTGCAAACAATGGTGGTGCGATTGGAGGCTTCGTGCTTGTAGGCGTAAAACTCATGGATTGTTTGAAATTATGAAGCTTCAAGGGGAACATTCGTGTTTATACCTAGAACTCACACAAGACCATTCATAACTAGACTCAAATTTTTTGTGTAATGAAATCCAAAATCTTGTTTGAAGTGATCCTGGAGCTTCCATATCATTGTTGCAAGAAACTATAAAAAAAAAATAGACTATGGCTATAGTGTTAATTATAAGCGTGTATGGCAAGCTAAACGAAAAGCTTTGATTAAAGTATTTGGTGATTGAGAAAAATCGTGTGAAGAACTTTCGTATTGGTTGATGGTTGTTGCAAACTACAATCCAATAACTCGGGTTGAATGGGACTTCATTCCAACTGAGGTGCCGGACAATCTAATTTTTGGTTGAGTCTTTTGGTCTTTTGGGCCTGCAATATAAGGTTTTAAATACTGTAGACCAATGATTCAGATTGATGGTACACACATTTATGGCAAGTATAAAGGGAAATTATTGATAGCTTCATCTGTTGACTCAAATGGACATATATTTCCCCTTGCCTTTACAGTTGTTGAAGAGGAGGGTACTTCTAGCTGGTCGTGATTTTTACGTGTCTTACGTGCCTTTGTTACACAGAGGGATGATATATGTTTAATTTCTGATAGGTACAAAGGCATCTTAGTTGTTGTGAATGATGAGGAAAAAGGTTGGAGTGAACCTAGAGCATACCATCGATATTGTCTACGTCATGTGGCCAACAACTTTAAAAAAAAGTATAAATCAAAGCAACTAAAAGACTTGGTTTATAGGGCAAGACGTCAGAACCAAAGGCGCAAGTTCAACCGATGTATGAAAGAGTTGAAGCTATTAAATCCTGATTGTCTTGATTTTTTCACAACATGAACCTAGGAAAGTGGACACAGTCACATGACAATGGGTATCGTGATGGATGGATGACTACAAATTTGGCTGAATATATAAATGGCGTGTTTAAAGGAGCTAGAATGTTACCCATAACGACATTGGTCAAGTGCACTTGGTATCGAACAATCCATTATTTTGAACAACGTCGAGAAGAAATCAGTGAAGCATTAGATCGTGGTGAAACGTATACACGATATGCTTTAAATAAACTCAGGAGGTGGGAAAAGAGAGATGTTGCACATACTGTAAAGTCTGTTGATAGAAGTACTTCAAGTTTTGAAATTGAAACGAGAATAAGTATGATTTTTCCATACAAGGGTCAGCAAACACAAGTGGTTTGCTTAAAAGACAACTCATGTACTTGTAACAAGTGGCAAACCTACAAGATCCCTTGCTCCCATGTAATTACAACTTGTAACCACATTCATTTGGCACACTTCCCTTTTGTTGATAAAACATATAAACTATCACAATACCAGCGATGCTACGAAAGCCAATTCCATCCTATACAACATAGAGATTATTGGCCAGAGGTACAATTCGATATACTTCGTCCAAACAAGCATTTGTTGAGGGAACATGGACGACCAAAAACTTCACGAATTCATAATGAGATGGATTGGCGAGAAGTTGGTACAAAAGTGCGTTGTGGTTTGTGTAAGCGAGAAGAACATAACAAACGCATTTGTCCAACTCGTACTTTAGGTACTTCATCTTCAACCCATGGGTGAATAAGGTTTATTTTGATTCACATTTCACTTCTAAAACTTATTATTACTTGATTAATATTGAATTTGATTTCGTTAAATTTCATCTACAGGTATGAATCTCGTGTAGTGGACTTTGTAATGGATCATGTAATGGATTTTGTGATGGTCTTTGTAATGGATTTTGTAATGGGCTTATGTTACTTTCATATTTGTAATGGACTTATGTGTTTTTGTTTATACTTTGTAATGAATTTCTAGTGGACTTTGATTTTTTATCTTCACTTTGTAATGGACTTTGATGTATGTTACTTTTAATGGGCGTTGTTTTTTAGGTTTTTAATGTCAATGGACTTATTAGGTTCTAATGGACGTGCGTTTTTAAATTTTCAGTATAAATATGGAACCTGTGCCAATTAATCCAAGACACTTATATTTACAACGTACGCACCGTTTACAATCGATATGGGATAATCAATCCACTACTATCTTGCAATGTCGAAGAAGAGAGGCAGTGGTTAACAGAAATATTAATATAGACAACGGATTGTGCCTTACGTACAACAGACCAGATTTTGGGGGTTACACAGATTGGGTTCATGCAACTAAATTGGCATCTTATTATTGCGTTAGTTGTGCGATGGAGACAAGAAACCCATACATTTCATATGTCTTGTGGAGAGTGTACTATTATACTTCAAGATGTTGTTGTGCAATTTGGACTACCTATAGATGGAGAACCTGTAATTGGCTCATTACAGTATAATTTTGGTCAGGTATGTGAGGATTTTTTGGGAGTTCGACCCACTGAATTGCATGGATCTAGATTAAGCATTCCATGGTTGGTAGCACAGTTTTCAGAGTTGCCTCCCAATGTCGATGACATTACAATGCAGAGGCATGCAAGAGTCTATATTATGTAATTGATTGGAGGGTTTCTATTTGCTAACAAGTCAAACACACTTGTTCATCTCATGTTTCTTCCCCTGTTAAGAAACTTCGAGACAGCTGTGTTGGGTTTTATGCCCTAAAACTCGTAGATAGTGAATGTAAACAAATTGTATACTTGTTTCAATAAAGTGTTATTGAGTTTCTACAATAAAGTGTTATTGTTAAATATTGCACAATTTGACCCAAATCCAATAAACTAAGATCCAAGGTTGTTTATATGTAACTTGAACTAGTATGTGGGGACATACAGGGATTGATGTTCAAGTAACAACCTAAAAGGTCTATAGTATAGGGATAAAGTTGGGTACCTTATCCTGATAACACTATGTGATACGACCCACTTTGTATTCGATACAGACGTATTGATCCAAGGCGTCCATGTAGGAGACATGCGAGCGGGGGTATCCTATGCAATGAGTTTGCATAAGACCGGACCAAGAAATAGTCAACCATTAGTTATAACACCGTTAACTAGTTAGGTTACTGTTTCAATAGGATGACCTAGGTAACTCAGTCTTAATCCTGAGTGTGTCATGAACTCCTTCTCATGAGGGATTGTCCTTTGATTAGCATGGGTGAGAGTGGCCAATACTCCGACTCAATATGCCTTTCTTTTTGGGGACAAGACCGAGTGAGAGGCTGGGGACATGACAACACAAGAAGGAATTCACTTCTTCTCGCTTCTAGGAGAAGTAGATGAGTGTTCCCTTAAATGGTGACTCCGGGACTTGAACAAAGGGATCCCGCCCTCACACTGGCCCGAGAGGGACTTTCTGTTTAATGGTTGGACCATAAACATGTTGTTCATTAGAGGAGCACTGGTACTTAAGGAGACAGATGTAACACAAGGGTAAAACGGTAGTTTGACCCAGCTGTGATTACGAACACTCGTGAAGGATTGACTTACCGGTATAGGTCTATATTCGTGGACACAGAAATGTTCTACAGTGAGAAGAGTTCAGTTGTGGGTCTTTAGTGGAATGACCCACAATTAATGAATATTGGTTAACCTGATTAATGAGTTTAATCTATTAACCTCATATCATTGGAGCTTCTGATTTGTAGGTCCATTAGGTCCCCCTACTAGCTCGTAAAGAGTAATTAGGAACAAATATATCTTGAGAGAATTTGAATAGTTCAAATTCATATTGGGAATTAAGTTAATTGTATGAGATACAAATTAATATAATGTATAGTGATGCATTAAAATATAAAGTCTAATTTGAGATTAAACTTTATTATATTGAGAGATTGATATATTTGAAAGAGTTCAAATATATGTCTAATTAAATATATGGTATTTAGTTAGAAGATGAATTAATTAATTAATTATTCAATTTGGTTTAAATTAAATGAGATTTAATTAAACTATAGTCTATGAGAGAAATAAATATTTGAAGGAGTTCAAATATTAATATGAATTTGATTCATATTAAATTTATAGGATATAAGAGAATTTGAAGGAGTTCAAATTTTAATATGAATTTGATTCATATTATAGAATTAATTAATTGAAGGCCTGAAATTAAATATATGATATTTAATTGGGTAATTAATTAATTAACTAATAGAAGGTCAGAAATTAAATATATGATATTTAATTGGTGATTAATTAATTAAAGAATTAATTAATTGAAAATTAATCAATTATAGAAATGATTAATCACTTATGGAAGTGATCAATCATTTATGGAAAAGATTAATCAATTATGGAATTGATTGGTTATGGAATTGATTGATTATGGAAAATATTAAATTAGTTATGGAAATAATTGATTTTAAATGAATATTTTATTCATGACCTTTCTCCTATAAATAGAACACTAACCCTAGGGTTTATGTACTACAACATATGGCCACTATAAGGCCTACTCATATTCTCTCAACTCAAGAACTCTAGGAGAATTTTCTTTCTAGAGTTTTACCCATTCAAGATTAGGTAGTCCCACAACTACGTTCCTAATCTCAGAGTTATAGCGGGGAAGATCAATGATGGTGTTCTTCGTTGTTGTAGAGCAATCAAGAAAGACGTTCTTGAAGAATTCAGAGTCGTCAACGAAGGTATGTTTCTCATCGCTTAACCTTTTTGCCAATGTATTGGTATTTTAGTAGAAACAAAATTAACTATGAACGGTCCAATTGCTTCCGCTGAAACGGAATTGGGAATTCCAAATCCTTCAAGTTGGATAATATTATGGGGTAGTGCATGCCTTGCATGGTTGTACAGAGAATTATGTCGAGCTAGTAGTGCCAATGCA